>OZ010797.1:369842508-372372508 GCA_963932465.1 Maratus speciosus | reverse complement strand
CTGTAACTAATCAACATATAATGAAATCGTATATACTAACACCATTCCTAAAAGTCATGCAACAGGGCCACTTGTAACAAAATATGTTCTGTAGATTTTTTTAAAAAGGCTAAACTTTCATAATCAGGTTCACTTAATTTTTGAACTTTTACTGTTGCTCTATAACTACATACCCTTGAACAATATGTATATGTCGTAGGCTAATTGAGAAATCCGGCTCTTTGCAAACAGCCTAGGCTCTTTTCAAAGAGCCGGGCTAATTGGAGAATCCATCTCCCTTTTCCAATTAGTCTGATATTTTTCAGGCTTATTGCAAAGAGCCTAGAAAGCGGTAGGCTAATTGAACAAGTTGGAAATTGCTCGTCAAACGTGGCAAATGAGGTGCGTTCGTACTATAACTAGTTTTATAATTATTTTTTGCACCCCATATTGTACTGAATGTTTTTTTTTTTTTTTTTTTTTTTTTTTTTTTTTTTTTTTTTTTTTTTTTTGCGCTTCATAAGTGTCTGTAACATAAGTCTTAACATCATTAAAATGCACTTACAATAATTTTTTCCCCATTCCCCGTAATGTAACGGAAAACTTTTGACTGTCCCTGTAATTAAACTATACATTCGATTTTCATAAAATTTGAAATGGCTCGACAAAATTTTGCAGCAATTATACATTTAAAATTTCAGACCATTCGGAAGGCTGTAAAATCATTAAAATGCATTTGCAATAATTTTTTCCCATTGGCCATAATGTAACGGAAAACTTTTGGGTGTCCCTGTAATTAAACTATACATCCGATTTTCATAAAATTGGAAATGGCTCAACAAAATTTTGCATCTATTATATATTAAAAATTTCAGACCATTCGGAAGGCTGTAAAATCATTAAAATGCATTTGCTATAATTTTTTCCCATTGGCCGTAATGTAACGGACAACTTTTGAGTGTCCCTGTAATTAAACTATACATCCGATTTTCATAAAATTGGAAATGGCTCGACAAAATTTTGCAGCAATTATATATTAAAAATTTCAGACCATTCGGAAGTCTATAACATCATTAAAATTCACTTGCAATAATTTTTCCCATTGGCCGTAATGTAAAGAAAAATTTTGACTGTCCCTGTAATTAAACTATACATCCGATTTTCATAAAATTGGAAATGGCTCGACAAAATTTTGCAGCAATTATATATTAAAAATTTCAGATCATTCGGTCGGGTAGTTTTTCCTCTGTTATATGCGGACGGACGGACAGACAGACGGACGGACAGACGGACAGACAGACGGGCTGAATGACGACTATAGGTGCTACGTATTTATATAATTACGAACGCACCTAAAAATGACCAATTATTATCCGAACAGGGTGATATTTTTAGCTCACAGGCTATCAAAGCCCGAGAGCTTATGTGCCGGTGATTCTGTATGTACGTGTGTACATACGTACGTACGTATGTATGTAACACGATAACTCTTGATAGAAATATCCGATTTGCTTCAATTTTTTTTCTAGGTTCATACTGATAAGGTGCTTCCCTGATTAGTTTTTGGGGTTCATTGGTTAAGGATAAAGAGGGAAAAGGGGGGGGGGGGCTAGTCCCCCCCCCCTTAATTTATATAAATGGGTTTTTCATGCAGAAATATTCGATTTGCTCCAAATTTGGTATACCGGTTTATTGTGTTAAGGAACTTCCCTGATTAGATTTGGAAGCTCATTATTTAAGTATAAAGGGGGGAAAGGGGGGCAACCTCCCTTAATTTAGATAAATCGTTTTTTCATGGTGAATTATTCGATTTCCTCCAAATTTCGTATACCGGTTTATTAAGTTAAGGAGCTGCCTTGATTAGACTTGGAGGTTCATTAGTTACATATAAAGGGAGGAAAGGGGGGCAACCCCCCCCCCGTAATTTAGATAAATGGGTTTTTCATGCAGAAATATGAGATTTGCAAAAAATTTGGTATACCGGTTGATTATGTTAAGCAGCTTCCCTGATTACATTTGAAAGATCATTATTATGAAAAAAGGGGGGAAAGGGGGCAATTGCTTCTCCCCTTAACTTAGATAAATGCGTTTTTCATGTAGAATTATTCGATTAGCTCAAATTTGGTATACTGGTTTATTATGTGAAGGAGATGGCTTGATTAGATTTGGAGGTTCATTAGTTAAATATAAAGGGAGGAAAGGGGGGGGGCTACCAAATTTGGTATACCGGTTTATTATGTTAAGTAGCTTCCCTTATTAGATTTGGAAGTTCATTAGTTAAGTATAAAGGCAGGAAAGGGGGCTAGACGCCCCCCCCCCCTTAATTTAGATAAATGGGTTTTTCATGCAGAGTTATTCGATTTGCTCCAAATTTCGTATACCGGTTTATTATGTTAAGGAGCTGCCTTGATTAGATTTGGATATTTATTGGTTAAGTATAAAGGAGGGACAGTGGCTTGTATCCTCTTAATTTAGATAAATGGGTTTTTCATACAGAATTATTCGATTTGCTCCAAATTTCGTATACCGGTTTATTGTGTTAAGGAGCTTCCCTGATTAGATTTGGAGGTTCATTAGTTAAGTATAAAAGGAGGAAAGGGGGGCTAGACCCTCCCCCCTTCATTTAGATGAATGGGTTTTTCATGCAGAGTTATTCGATTTGCTCCAAATTTCGTATACCGGTTTATTATGTTAAGGAGCTGCCTTGATTAGATTTGGATATTTATTGGTTAAGTATAAAGGAGGGACAGTGGCTTGTATCCTCTTAATTTAGATAAATGGGTTTTTCATACAGAATTATTCGATTTGCTTCAAATTTGATATACCAGTTTATTACGATATGGCTTCCTTCATTTGATTTGGAGGTTCATTGATTAAGTATAAAAGGGGGAAAAGGGAGGCAATTGCCCTTCCCCTTAATTTCGATAAATGGGATTTCATGCAGAATTATCTGATTTAGTTTAACTTTTTTTCAACCGGATCCGAACTTAAAGGTTCCATTTGAAGTCAACCCGAAAACCGACCACTGCCGGATTTCGGATTGAGTTCAATTAGAACTTTCAGGTTCGAATCGGGTTGCCGGTGGACGGAGATAATTTTGTCTGGCTTGCATCAGGTTATAGTTCTTTGGAATATTTTTGTCGGTTAAGATTTGGTTCGGGACGGGTTTCAAGTTGACTTCGAATGGGATTTTTAGGTTCTGGTGGGGTTGCGTGTCCACGGAAACTAATTTGTCTTGTTCGGATCCGGTTATGGATCTTTGGAATATTTTTGTCGGTTATCAGATTTGGTTCGGCATTACGGGTTTTTTCAAATGGAACTCTCAGGTTAGGGTCGGGTTGCATGTAGACTGAAATTATTTTGTCTTGCTTGGTCCGGGGTACGGTCTGTTGTAATTTATTTTTCGGGTTTGGGTAGGGTTATGCGTTAATAAACCTAATAAAAAGAAAGTTAAACTGATGGCATTGAGCTCACAGGTTATTCACACTAATTGTATATTATACTCTTATTTCAAAGAATAATGCCCCTCGAAAAATAAATGAAGGTTATGTCCCCGTTGCCCCCCTTTCTACTTAAACAAAGAACATCCAAATCTAATCAGGGAAGCTACTTAACATAATAAACTGGTATAGCAAATTTGACGCAAATCAGATAATTCTGCATGAAAAAACCATTTCACTAAATTAAGGGGAGTGGGGGTATTAGATCCCCCATTTCTACCTTTATGCTGAACCAATGAACTTTCAAATCTAATCAGAAAATCTCCTATTAGAATGAACCTAGAAAAAAAAATTAAACTAAATTAGATAATTCTGCATGAAAACACATTTATCTAAATTAAGGGGAGGGGCAATTGCCCCTTTCCCCCTTTTATACTTAAGCAATGAACCTCCAAATAGAATGAAGGAAGCCATATCGTAATAAACTGGTATATCAAATTTGAATCAAATCGAATAATTCTGTATGAAAAACACATTTATCTAAATTAAGGGGACACTAACCCCTGTCCGTCCTTTATACTTAAACAATAAATCTAAAAGTCTAATCAAGGCAGCTCCTTAACATAATAAACTGGTATACGAAATTTGGAGCAGATCGAATAATTCTGCATGAAAAACCCATTTTTCTAAATTAAGGGGGGGGGTCTAGCCCCCCTTTCCTCACTTTATACTTAACTAATGAACCTCCAAATCTAATCAGGGAAGCTCCTTAACATAATAAACCGGTATACGAAATTTGGAGCAAATCGAATAACTCTGCATGAAAAACCCATTTATCTAAATTAAGGGGGGGGGGGCTAGCTCCCCTTTCCTCCCTTTATACTTAACTAATGAACCTCCAAATCTAATCAAGGATGCTCCTTAACATAATAAACTGCTATACCAAATTTGGAACAAATCGAATAATTTTGCAATCAAAACCCATTTACGTAAATTAAGGGGGGGGGGTAGCCCCCCTTTCCTCCCTTTATACTTAACTAATGAACCTCGAAATCTAATCAAGCCATCTCCTTAATATAATAAACCAGTATACCAAATTTGAGCTTATCGAATAATTCTACATGAAAAACGCATTTATCTAAATTAAGGGGAGAGGCAATTGCCTCCCTTTCCCCCTTTATACATAATAATGATCTTCCAAATGTAATCAGGGAAGCTGCTTAACATAATTAACCGGTATACCAAATTTATAGCAAATCGCATATTTCTGCAAGAAAAACCCATTTATCTAAATTACGGGGGGATAGCCCCCCTTTCCTCCCTTTATATGTAACTAATGAACCTCCAAATCTAATCAAGACAGCACCTTAACTTAATAAACCAGTATACCAAATTTGGAGCAAATAGAATAATTAATCATAAAAAACCGATTTATCTAAATTAAGGGGAGTTACCCCCTTTCCCCTCTTTATACTTAAATAATAAGCTTCCAAATCTAATCAGGGAAGCTCCTTAACACAATAAACTGGTATACCAAATTTGGAGCAAATCGAATATTTCTGCATGAAAAACCCATTTATATAAATTAAGGGGGGGGGACTAGCCCCCCTTTTCCCTCTTTACCCTTAACCAATGAACCCCAAAAACGAATCAGGGAAGCATCTTATCAGAATGAACCTAGAAAAAAAAATTGAAGCAAATCGGATATTTCTATCAAGAGTTATCGCATTACGTACATACGTACGTACGAGTACGTACGTACACACGTACATAAGGAATCGGCGCGCACATAAGCTCTCAGGCTTTGATAGCCTGTGAGTTAAAATATCACCCTGATCGGATAATCAGTGGTCATTTTTCAATTAGCCTAACGCTTTATAGGCTCTTTGCAATAAGTCTGAAAAATATCAGGCTAATTGGAAAAAGGGAGATGGATTCTCCAATTAGCCCGGCTCTTTGCAAAGTGCCTAGGCTGTTTGCAAAGAGCTGGATTTCTCAATTAGCCACTAAAACCTTTCCAAAATTATTACCTAACTAATTGTGGTATATCCTACGAAAGTATTATAAACAATCGGAATGAAATACAAATTTCCGTTGTAAATATATAGTAGATGATGATGATGCGATTTTGTGTAATAGAATTCATAGTAAAGTTTTCGTTTCAAACAAAAAAGATGCTTTCAACATTAAAGCTAATACACCAATATGTGAAGTATCCGATTACGGAAGGTTAACTTGAATTCTCATAAGCTACTACTCAAAGAAAAGTGAATATGTGGCTTTTGTGATACTTTTATGTCAGCCGGGCGCAGGTAATAAATCAATAAAGATTGTTTTCATAGCATATTCTTATTTTATTATTTTCATTTAAAACACAAACCTTTCACTCATTTAATTTAAAATGCATGCCTTATACTAATTTCATTTAAAAAACTGAAAAGATAAACAATAACAGGAAATAATGCCATAATTAAAAGCAAAAAAATATTTTTAATTTACATACACAAAATGTAACTACTGCTACTGGGAATTTTTAAAATGCTATCAGCGAGATGTGCGCACGGTTGTTATAAATGTACCCATTTTTTCTTCTTATCGAGGAGCAATTTATAAATCGCACAATATTATTCCAATTCCAATTTCTTTCATTGAGGAACCTATGACCGGAAAAAACGGAAAAAGACTCTTGTAGATTCTTCGGATGATGGCATCTGACGTCATAAACCGAGTTTATATATATGAAAATAATTTTTAAGTCGTTACAAACATTGCTTTCATACTTAAATATTTTCATTGGTACTACTTGTTATCCCGTCGACCCATTTTGCCAAATTATATAAATCGCCAAACCATTCGCCAAATTATATAAATTGACATAATCTTTATTTTAAATAACGAAATAACAAATAAATTAGTAAAACATTAATAAAAATACAAATAAAACGTCGAAATTAAAATCACTTGATGACGTAAACACGTGTAGTTTGTTTAAATTCAAGTGAATTTGATATTTACGATCAACCATTATTGGCATTTAATCTTATAGTTTGACGATAGATTTTTGGTCGACGGAATATCTAAGTAGTACTTTTCCATTTTTGTTTTATAACGCTAAATTCTCAGTAATTTTTTCCCTTTTATTTTACATAAAATCACCATTTTTTTAAAAAATTAAGATGCTTGCATTTTTATTTCAAACTCATAGAGCCGTTTTTAATTTTTAGCCAAAAGGGTTGATTTGAATTTTTTCCGTTGCTAGAGTAACGGATGTAATGATATATATTTTGAGGTTTAAATGCCAAAGACACCGCCAAATTAGAAAAATATGAAATGTGTCATGAACTGTTGGACTTATAAAAATTTATTTGGTAGCATTCGATTCAGCATACAAAACTACATTAAAATATGCTATCATTTGACGCATAATTTTGATATTCGATTTTTTCCCCCCTCCCCGTGGAAAAACCATTAGGGGTGACACTTTAGAAAATCCTTTCTTAGGAGAAGTTTATGTCATAAGAAGTATTTTTACCGCGATTTTCAAGATTTTAGGTTCAGTAGTTTGCGCTGTGCGTTAATTAGTCCCCTAATCCAGACTTTATTTTATATACTATATTAGATATGCGATTTTGCGGTGAATCGATGATCGAAAATTAGTCCAATATCATTTGAAATATTACATAACAGAGGAGAAAGTACGAAGAAAGACGAAGAAGAAATGACAAATTACAAAAGACTTGTAATTTTTTTTTTCAAAATGTTGAATTTTTCCATAGTATAACGTATTAAAACATAAATTTCCTTAAAAATTATCTTTATTTCCTAGATTTCGAATCTGTGAATTTTCCTATAAATGAAATTGGCGATATGTCTTGAGAAAAAATGAAATAAACAATAGATAATATTTGCTTAAATAAAATGGATAATATTCGTTGATCTGAGTTCGAATTTATAAATATCACATGCTTTCGGAATTACGGCGAAAAACATTTTAAAAAGTATGAAATTATTTTACAATATGTATGTGTGGCAGAAATTCACACTGAAATTTAAGTATTCGATTCCATTTTTAAAATATTAACTGATATCTATATAAGTTACAATTGAATATGAAAATGTACTCAAAAAATGATATCTTTCACCTAAAAAAACACCATTTGTTAGAACATCCTCAAGCTAATGTCACGCTTATGCATTTTTGGCTTAAAATCACATTGTTTGGCGACAAAAGAAAAATAAAAAATTGTAAAGAAACAAATAGTAATTACACATGTGACTCACAATTACTTCTGCTTGTTTCTTCTAAAAGTCACGTGATGGGACAATTAGATATAAAAAAAAAGAAAAGATCAGAACAGAAAGAAAATGTCGTTAAAATTTCATCTAATCAAATTTTCAGATTCGTTTCCATATCTAACGCAAGCGATAAAGAGCCAAATATTGCATATCAAGTCCAAGTGTAATATTTCTTTTTAAATTAATTTTCAAGCATTACAAATATTTCTTTCAGGTTTTGATTAAATGTTTCCGTTTTATAATATTATCACTCATTAAAACGGATTTTCTTCTTCTTTTTTTCTTTTTTTTCATTTAAGTAAAATTAGTAACAGTTTTTCTTTTATTTTTCGAGTTTTAATAGCCGTTTCAATTTTTTTTATCAACGATGAATTTCGCCAAGAAATAAAATGGTAACCTTATCGCCCAAAATAACAGAGTTTTCCGTCATAATTCTAAAACTAATATAGGTAGAATAATGTGTTATAGCTTAAAACCTTCCCTGAAACAATACCTATCTAACGGTATAGTTTCCGTAAAAATCCATGCAGTAGAACTCGAAATCTAGGCGTTCGGAACGAAATTTCCGTTTGGATTTTATATATATAATAGATAATAGAATAGATAATAGATTTTATATATATATAATAGAATAGATAATAGATTATGTGTTATGAACTATCTCAAATTTTAAAACAGATCGCATTGTTAGATTTCCTAATTTTAACAATATCGCGTTATGTTAGTTCCACATTCCACCACCAGGGAGCGCACTCTATTCTTAACGAAAACGTATCTGAACGAAACTCCTTCATGCAACCTTTCCGTAGATACATGAATCGGGAGGGTGGCGGTCTTAACCAATAATTTAAGATAATTGCTGAAATTACTACGAAAAATATTTTAAAGGGGCTCTACGAGGGCCCCTAATAGAGTTAGAGGAAATCGAAAGACGGCAAAATAATCGCGGGGAAAAGTTTGCTTGGGTGCGTCGGAGCTACTTTTGGCGCGAGATCTAAGCTCTACGACCAATAGGAGCCCAGATATTTAAGGAAATATGAAGTAACAAAGTCCAAAAGAATAGAATTTTCCGTAATAATTCTATAACTGATCTAGGTAGAATGATGCGTTATAGCTTAAAACCTTCCCTGGAACGATACCTATCTAACGGTATAAGTTCCGCAAAAATCCATGCGGTAGAACTCGAAATCTCGGCGTTCGGAACGAAATTTCCGTTTGGATTATATATATATAATAGACTAGCAGGCTATGCCCGCTGCGCTGGTCAATATTTCCAAATGAACCTTGGATTAAACTAAATGGTGAATTTGAACTTGTATTTTAAACAATATGGATCTTCAGCTTGACCTTGCACATTACTGAAAAAGATGCGAACGCCATTGCGATATAATGTTATCTTAAGCGTTGGACAAAATTTAGCAATTAAGAATTAATTGTTTTAGTTGATTATAAACAGCGCACTTATGGTCGGGTAATGAGACCGTTATGACAACAGGAATTAATACCTCTGTAACTAATCAACATATAAGGAAATCGTATATACTAACACCATTCCTAAAAGTCATGCAACAGGGCCACTTGTAACAAAATATGTTCTGTAGATTTTTTTAAAAAGGCTAAACTTTCATAATCAGGTTCACTTAATTTTTGAACTTTTACTGTTGCTCTATAACTAAGTACCCTTGAACAATATGTATACACTAAAACCTTTCCAAAATTATTACCTAACTAATTGTGGTATATCCTACGAAAGTATTATAAACAATCGGAATAAAATACAAATTTCCGTTGTAAATATATAGTAGATGATGATGATGCGATTTTGTGTAATATAATTCATAGTAAAGTTTTCGCTTCAAACAAAAACGATGCTTTCAACATTAAAGATAATACACCAATATGTGAAGTATCCGATTACGGAAGGTTAACTTGAATTCTCATGAGCAACTACTCAAAGAAAAGTGAATATGTGGCTTTTGTGATACTTTTATGTCAGCCGGGCGCAGGTAATAAATCAATAAAGATTGTTTTCATAGCATATTCTTATTTTATTATTTTCATTTAAAACACAAACCTTTCACTCATTTAATTTAAAATGCATGCCTTATACTAATTTCATTTAAAAAACTGAAAAGATAAACAATAACAGGAAATAATGCAATAATTAAAAGCAAAAAAATATTTTTAATTTACATACGCAAAATGTAACTACTGCTACTGGGAATTTTAAAAATGCTATCAGCGAGATGTGCGCACGGTTGTTATAAATGTACCCATTTTTTCTTCTTATCGAGGAGGAATTTATAAATCGCACAATATTATTCCAATTCCAATTTCTTTCATTGAGGAACCTATGACCGGAAAAAAATGGAAAAAGACTCTTGTAGATTCTTCGGATGACGGCATCTGACGCCATAAACCGAGTTTATATATATGAAAATAATTTTTAAGTCGTTACAAACATTGCTTTCATAGTTAAATATTTTCATTGGTACTACTTGTTATCCCGTCGACCAATTTCGCCAAATTATATAAATCGCCAAACCATTCGCCAAATTATATAAATTGACATAATATTTATTTTAAATAACGAAATAACAAATAAATTAGTATAACATTAATAAAAATACAAATAAAACGTCGAAATTAAAATCACTTGATGACGTAAACACGTGTAGTTTGTTTAAATTCAAGTGAATTTGATATTTACGATCAACCATTATTGGCATTTAATCTTATATTTTGACGATAGATTTTTGGTCGACGGAATATCTAAGTAGTACCTTTTCCATTTTTGTTTTATAAAGCTAAATTCTCAGTAATTTGTTCCCTTTTATTTTACATAAAATCACTATTTTTTAAAAAAATTAAGATGCTTGCATTTTTATTTCAAACTCATAGAGCCGTTTTTATTTTTTAGCCAAAAGGGTTGATTTGAATTTTTTCCGTTGCTAGAGTAACGGATCTAATGATAGATATTTTGATGTTTAGATGCCAAAGACACCGCCAAATTAGGAAAATAGGAAATGTGTCATGAACTGTTGGACTCATAAAAATTTATTTAGTAGAATTCGATTCAGCATACAAAACTACATTAAAATATGCTATCATTTGACGCATAATTTTGATATTCGATTTTTTTCCCCTCCCCGTGCAAAAACCATTAGGGGTGACACTTTAGAAAATTCTTTCTTAGCAGAAGTTTATGTCATAAGAAGTATTTTTACCACGATTTTCAAGATTTTAGGTTCAGTAGTTTGCGCTGTGCGTTAATTAGTCCCCTAATCCAGACTTTATTTTATACACTATATTAGATATGCGATTTTGCGGTGAATCGATGATCGAAAATTAGTCCAATATCATTTGAAATATTACATAACAGAGGAGAAAGTACGAAGAAAGACGAAGAAGAAATGACGAATTACAAAAGACTTGTAATTTTTTTTTCAAAATGTTGAATTTTTCCATAGTAATAACGCATTAAAACATAAATTTCCTTAAAAATTATCTTTATCTCCTAGATTTCGAATCTGTGAATTTTCCTATAAATGAAATTGGCGATATGACTTGAGAAAATATATAATATTTGCTTAAATAAAATGGGTAATATTCGTTGATCTGAGTTCGAGTTTATAAATATCACATGCTTTCGGAATTACGGCGAAAAACATTTTAAAAAGTATGAAATTATTTTACAATATGTATGTGTGGCAGAAATTCACACTGAAATTTAAGTATTCGATTCCATTTTTAAAATATTAACTGATATCTATATAAGTTACAATTGAATATGAAAATGTACTCAAAAAATGATCTCTTTCACCTAAAATAACACCATTTGTGAGAACATCCTCAAGCTAATGTCACGCTTATGCATTTTTGGCTTAAAATCACATTGTTTGGCGACAAAAGAAAAATAAAAAATTGTAAAGAAACAAATAGTAATTACACATGTGACTCACAATTACATCTGCTTGTTTCTTCTATAAGTCACGTGATGGGACAATTAGATATATATAAAAAAAAGAACAGAACAGAAAGAAAATGTCGTTAAAATTTCATCTAATCAAATTTTCACATTAGTTTCCAAATCTAACGCAAGCGATAAAGAGCCAAATATTGCGTATCAAGTGTAATATTTCTTATTAAATTAATTTTTAAGCATTACAAATATTTCTTTCAGGTTTTGATTAAATGTTTCCGTTTTTTAATATTATCACTCATTAAAACGGATTTTCTTCTTCTTTTTTTCTTTTTTTTTTTTCATTTAAATAAAATTAGTAACAGTTTTTCTTTTATTTTTCGAGGTTTAATAGCCGTTTCAAATTTTTTTTTATCAACGATGAATTTCGCCAAGAAATAAAATGGTAACCTTATCGCCCAAAATAACAGAATTTTCCGTCATAATTCTAAAACTAATATTGGTAGAATAATGTGTTATAGATTAAAACATTCCCTGGAACAATACCTATCTAACGGTATAGGTTCCGTAAAAATCCATGCAGTAGAACTCGAAATCTAGGCGTTCGGAACGAAATTTCCGTTTGGATTTTATATATATAATAGATAATAGAATAGATAATATATTTTATATATATATAGAATAGAATAGATAATAGATTATGTGTTATGAACTATCTCAATGTTTAAAACAGATCGCATTGTTAGATTTCCTAATTTTAACAATATCGCGTTATGTTAGTTGCACATTCCACCACCAGGGAGCGCACTCTATTCTTAACGAAAGCGCATCTGAACGAAACTCCTTCATGCAACCTTCCCGTAGATACATGAATCGGGAGGGTGGCGGTCTTAACCAATAATTTAAGATAATTGCTGAAATTACTACGAAAAATATTTTAAAGGTGCTCTACGCGGGCCCCTAATAGAGTTAGAGGAAATCGGAAGACGGCAAAATAATCGCGGGGAAAAGTTTGCTTGGGTGCTTCGGAGCTACTTTTGGCGCGAGATCTAAGCTCTACGACCGATAGGAGCCCAGATATTTAAGGAAATATGAAGTAACAAAGAACAAAATAACAGATCTGTCCGTAATAATTCTATAACTAATCTAGGTAGAACGATGTGTTATAGCTTAAAACCTTCCCTGAAACGATACCTATCTAACGGTATAAGTTCCGTAAAAATCCATGCGGTAGAACTCGAAATCTCGGCGTTCGGAACGAAATTTCCGTTTGGATTATATATATATAATAGATAGATAGATAATATGGATTATGAATTATGAAATTAATATTTGAAAAAATTTTGAATTGCAACCTACAATTTTTTTTGATGGATTTATGATTTCTTGCTTTATGGAAATCCAAAATTTCACATTTTGCTTCCAAGTAGTTTTCAAATTATGCTTAAAAAACGCAAAATGATGGTTTAAGGGGCCGTCTATGATAGAAGTGACTAGATATTTTGTAATTTCTTATGCTATTCTGTAATCTAGCTTCAGTGACTGCTTGAGTGTTGCTTAAGGTGCCTTGAAGGGGGCTCTGTCGGTTAATAATCGAGTACTGAACTTCAATTTGGATACAGCCTTAAAATACGCTCGTTTTAAAACAATTAATTTCTCGGAAACTTATCGTACGAATTGCATAAAAATTTGTTATTAGGCTAATTGAAGGGTGTAGAGTTCATTTAATCTGTCAGATTTGTGTACTGCTATTGAAAAAAAAACAAAGTTATGGTTCGTTTTAATATGTAGATGGCCTCCTAAGGGAACTTTATATGCATCATTTAAAAGAAGACTTAATTTCCAATCGTTCGGTACCAGTAACTTTCTTCTACGATAATTTGTTGAGGAGTTAGTAGGGGGTGTTTACTTTTTTTTTCACGACTGTAACTGTCTGGTTATTGTGACATTCCTTTTATGCGATCTACAACGGCCTTAACCGTTGCCATCGAAATACTCAAGGCCTGAGGAGACGAGTTGTGACGTCATCACTAATCGACCGAATTCTCACCAGAAAAATTTGAATATCAATTTTCTTTTATTTTATTTATGGAAAATGTATCAACATATAAAACAATATTAACTATTTAAACTTACTGGTAAGAATTTGGAATCCCTCAATAACAAATCAGCGAAATGAGGCAAAACTGTGACATTCCGCATCTAGCTGAATTTTTATTTAGGGATTCCGAATTCTCACCAGTAATTTTAAACAGTTGGTATTATTTTATAAAATGATAGATATTCCACAAATAAAAGAAACGAAATTTGCTATTGAAAAATTTTCGGTGTGAGATCCGGCACTAGTGAGAAGCCGGTCCACTAGTAATGACGTCACAACTCGTGTCCTCAGGCCTTGAGTATTTCGATGGCAACGCCTTAACCCCTTAACTCTCGAATTAAATTACGGTTGAAAAATTCAAATTGCTTATTGGCACCACTTTTATAAAAAAGAAATATTCACCTTATCTAATGGCAGGAAAAACGACACTAAAATATAGTCAATTTCACTATTTTATAAAACTGGTGGGAATCAAACAATTTGAGTAAAAGACACAGCCCGAGAATATGACGGGAGCCAGAATTAAGGGGTTAAAGGACAAACTGCTTCACAGGGACAGTCAAAAGTTTTCCGTTACAATAAAGCCAATGGGGAAAAATAGCTCAAGTGCATTTTAATGATGTTACCAGGGCTGCGGAGTCGGTAGGAAAAAGGGCCGACTCCGACTTACACATAGGGTTTCTCAAAAAGATTGAAATGCGCTTTAATGTTTTACCTGTTGGAGATATATGTATAATGCAAATTGAAAAAGTGTTCAAAATAAAATAGTAATTAAGGATAAGGATCGACCGAAACCGAAACAGAAACGGAATTTCGGTAATATCTCTATTTCGGCAGATCTACACCGATCATGACCCCTAGAACCCAAAACCACCCTCAGTAAAAAACTTTATATCTATCTATCTATCTATCTATATAACCATAATATAATTACAAATCATCATCTATTTCCAATTACAATTAAATCAATAAATTAATAAATTTATCATCTAATTATAAATGTAACATTATACAAAATACAGATGGAACCCTATAAAAGTAATACAAATTAAACAAAATCCACTAATTGACTAGCACATTGCATACGATTAATCCATATAAACATATGAAAAACCACCAAATTTTGAAAAAATAATCTATTAATGACATATGAAAAAAAAATCCCAGCAAAATAATGTTGAACCATTAAAAGACGTATTGTAAACAAATAATAGAAGTAGTGGGGAAAAGGGTGTTCGATTCCGAGGGCGGATTGAGGATTGAGGAGGGATGAGGAAATCGTACTATAGTACGAGAGGGTTTGAGAGATATATGTGTTAAGTTCTTATCAGTCGGAAAGGAGATAAGGTAGGATAGTGAGATAAGATAATGTGATAGTGAGATAAGAGTAAAGTATAGAAAGATCATGCTATAGTAGGAGAGTATTAGTTTAAATGAAAATTGTAGTTAGTTTTCGAACGTAAGGAATCGATCTAGATCATACTATAGTATGATAGGGTAGGTGGGGGCTAAATTTTTAGACGGGGCTTAATTTCTCGTAGCATCTCAGAGTTTGAATGAATGTCCATATAAGGTAATGTTATACTATAACATAAGGGGTTAGGTCTTTTTGAGAGGAAGCTTATTTTTCGGAATAGACTTAGGGTTTGCACATGAAAATGCTAGGTGGCGCCCTCTACCGACAGGAATTGGAAACTATTGTAATTATGTTTTTTTTCATAAAAATTTCACTTGGAATCGAACCTGTAACAAAATAGTCTTTTGACTTGATAATTTGAAGTAGGTTTAACTGATCAAGCCAAGAAACTATACTTGTGAGTCGAGATTTTAGATATTTCAACACAAAAAATTGTGTTCCTCTCATGTGTAAAGAGAGGTCAGTTACTTAAGATAAGTCAACAGTACCTATTTTAACTACTACTACACTTTGAGAATTACTTTAATGTATACGACTTTATCGATTTTGCATGCGAGAGTAGGGTCATTCTACCATCCCTTTGTTTCGAACTTCGTAACAAATTTCATTTTTTGCAACTGATATGCTATGCACTATTTGAGAATTACTTTAATGTATACGATTTTTATTCTTAGTTTAACATATTTTATCGATTTTACGCACGAGAGTAGGTTCATTTTGCCAAACCCTGGTTTCGAACCTATGAGCTATGATTCAAATTTCATTTTTTTGTGACTGATACGCTATCCACTAGGCAAACCGTGTCCCGACTTTTACTAACATACTTTTGAGCACTATCTTTTCTAAATACTTATCATTATACTATGCTCTCGTTTAATATTAATTTAACTTAACGGGAGTTATAATTGCATCCCAACATTTAAAATTCTGATAGTTTTTATTTTTTTTTAATTTTCGGCTATGTCTTTTCGAAAAGGAAGTATGTAGGGGGGCTAAATTTTTAGGAGTTTAAAAGTCACTTTTTTAATAACTGATATGCTATCCAATGCCCAGACTGCGTCTCTAATGTTTACTTGCATGCTTTTAAACATTATCTTTCGCAAACATTCGATAAGTAATCAGCCTTTTCAACAAAAACTAACTATTATGTAAATAATGATACTCATTGATTTTAATGGAGATTATTTCACAAGTACAAAAATTTTAAGAAAGAAGATTTTTTAACATCCCACTTAAATTAATTATGTACATTGCTTTTTAACACACTACTTTAATTTAAATATATTATTTAATCACTAACCCTCATATTTTTTCAAAGTAAAAGTTTTATAAGCATCGAAGAAATATCTTTTATTTTAAATAACTTAATTTTTGATTGCAAACCATTTTCCATGTTTTTGTCAATAAGTTCTTTATGAAGTATACAACAGTTTATTTTAAAGGTCATTAAACCCGTAGCCTTCTAATTTATTCTTGATTTAATTAAATTTCTAACACAAATGCTTAACTTATATACAATTGATATTATTAAAAAGTCTTTACTAAAGTCTAATACTAATGCCTTTTATAAATTAACGATTAAAAAAATACTTTATTCATACAGAAATAATTTTACTTTAGAACTGTTATTCAAAACTTTCCTGCATAGAGTCATGATTTCTTTGTATATCAATAACAAATGCTGTATACATTGAATTATATACTACCAATTCAAGTGAAAATTCTTAAAAATTGCATACATACAAGTATGCTAAATAAAAAAATCTGAAAATACAACTGACTAATAATATAAAGTAGAACAAACAAATCCTTTAAATTTTAAAAAATACATATAATTTCAATATAACAGTAAATCCTGAGTGTTATATTACTATCCTGCATTAAATTTGACGATAAATAGTAATTTTAAATTAAATACTTGAACTACTAAACCATGAAAATTAATTGAAACGAACTAACAGATCATCTACATTTTAAAAATACATACAATATATCAGTAAATTCTGAATGCTATATTACTATCCTGCATTAACTTTAGCGATTAATAGTAATTCTAAATTAAATACTTGAACAACTAAGTTGTGAAAATAAATTAAAATGAGCTAACTAATCATCTACATTTTAAAAATACAAAAATTACTAAAAGAAAAAATATAATGTTTCAAATTTTGTCTAAGTAATTGTAAAATATTTAAAAAACGTTTAATAATATTTCTACATGGTATACACTAAGTATTCATATAATAGATATTAAAAAGAAAATATATAACGCTTCAAATTTTGGTTAAGTAATTGTAAAATATTTAATAATATTTCTGCATAATATTTAATATGTATTCATATAAGTTATCACGAGATATTTTTAAATTGTACTAAATATATATATATATATATATATATATTGCATTTCAAATTTTGTCTAAGTAATTGTGAAAGATTAAAAAAACATTTAATAATATTTCTACATAATAGTTACTAAGCATTCAACTAATATTATACTAAAAAAATAAATATCGTATTTCAAATTTTGTTTCAGTAATCCCAAAACATTTAATAATATTTCTACATAATATTTACTAAGTATTCAACAAATGTTGTACTAAAAAGAAAAATAAATATCATATTTCAAATTTCGTATGAGTAATTGTGTTCAATTAAGTAAATACTTACTCGGTATTCAACTAATATTATACTAAAAAGATAAAAATAAATACCATATTTCAAATTTTGACTAAGTAATTATCGCAAAATATTTAAAAGGCACTATTTAATAATATTTTTTACATAGCAACTACTCAACAATCATATAAGTTATCATGAAATATTTTTAAATAGTACTAAAAAGAAAAAATAAATGTCATATTCCAAATTTTGTCTAAGTAATTGTAAAATATTAAATAACAGTTACAAAGTATTCAAATAATATTGTGCTAAGAAGCAAAAATAAATATCATATTTCAAATTTTGTCTAAGAAATTGTATTCAATTAAGTAAATATTTCAAATTATGTTTCAGTAATTGCAAAACATTTAACACTATTTCAACATGATATTCACTTAATATTCAACTAATATCGTACTAAAAAGGACAAAAAATTTATAATATTTCAAATTTTCTCTAAGAAATTGTATTTAAGTATGTAAATATTTACTAAGTATTCATATAATATTGTACTAAAAAGAAAAAATAAATACAATATTTCAAATTTTGTCTAAGAAATTGTATTCAATTAAGTAAATAGTTACTAAGTATTCATATATTATTATGCTAAAAAGAAAAATAAATATAATATTTCAAATTTTGTTTAAGTAATTCCAAAACATTTAATAATATTTCTACATAATATTCACTAAGTATTCATATTCAGTAATGTATACTAAAAATAATAAAAAAATTATAATATTTGAAATTTTGTTTAAGTAATTTCAAAACATTTAATAATATTTCTACATAATATTGACTAGGTATTAACCTAATATTATGCTAAAAAGAAAAAATAAATACCATATTTCAAATTTTGTTTAAGTTACTGTGTTCAATTAAGTAAATAGTTACTAAGTATTAAACTAATATTGTACTAAAAAGAAAAAATAAATTTCATATTTCAAATTTTGTCTAAGAAATTGTATTCAATTAAGTAAATATTTAAAAAGTATTCATATAATATTATACTAAAAAGATAAAAATAAATACCATATTTCATATTTTGTCTAAGTAATGGTGTTCAATTAAATAATATTTACTAAGTATTCATATAACATCATACTAAAAATTGTATTTAATTAAGTAAATAGTACTAAGTATTCAACTAATATTCTAAATATTCATATAATATTATACTAAAAAGAAAAAATAAATATCATTTTTCAAATTTTGTTTAAGTAATTGTATCCAATTAAATAATATTCACTAAGTATTCATATAACATTTTTCTAAAAATTGTATTCAATTAAATAAATAGTTACTAAGTATTCATATAATATTATACTAAAAAGAAAAAATAAATACAATATTTCAAATTTTGTCTAAGAAATTGTGTTCAATTAAGTAAATAGTTACTAAGTATTCATATATTATTATACTAAAAAGAAAAAATAAATGTCATATTTCAAATTCTATACAAGTAATTATGTCCAATTAAATAATATTTACTAAATATTCAACTAATATTACACTAAAAAGAAAAATAAATATAATATTTCAAAATTTTGTTTAAGTAATTGTATTCAATTAAGTAAATAATTACTAAGTATTCAGCTAATATTATACAAAAAAGAAAAAATATATATAATATTTCAAATTTTGTTTAAGTAATTGCAAAATATTAAAAAAAATATTTAATAATATTACTATATAATATCTACTAAGTATTCGTAAAATATTTTACTAAAAAGAAAAATAAATATCATGTTTCAAATTTCGTCTAAGTAATTATGTGCAATTAAATAATAGTTACTAAGTATTCAACAAATATTGTCTAAGCATTCAACTAATATTGTACTAAAAAGAAAAAAATATATATAATATTTCAAATTTTATCTAAGTAATGGTGTTCAATTAAATAATATTTACTAAGTATTCATATTTTACTAAAACAAATCATACAATAGTGAAGACATCAGTCAAAGTGTTTAAACACGTAGTTTAATTAAATTACTCTTGAATCAACTTCACTTAAATTTATTTTTTTCAATTTCTTATCAAATGAATCTTGAGTTAACTTTATTTTATTAATTTCATATTAAATTCCTGAAGTTATCCATTAAATAAGTTAATTTTCAATACTTTTAATATATTAGAACGTTTAATATATCACCCACCGTTTGTATAAACAACTGTCATTCCCTTATTAATAATGAATATTATCATATGTTAGCATACATTTCTTCAAAAAAGAATAAAACCATTAACGTAATATATATCATTCACCCTGTATATAAAAACTATTATCTTGTGTTACCATAATATTCTTCAAAAAAGGGTAAAACCATTCACATAATATATATCACTCACCCTGTATATAAAAACTGTTATCACACGATCCTTCAAAAAGGATAAAACCGCCATGCAAAATGAATTGTTTAAAACCATTCACATAATATATATCACTCACCCTGTATATAAAAACTGTTATCACACGATCCTTCAAAAAGGATAAAACCGCCATGCAAAATGAATTGTGTAACGAGGCGTCTTCTCGTGTAACGGTTCCCGATAGTTATTAGTACTGATGAGACCAATGAGTAATCATGCCCCTAAACAAAACAAAGAACATTTAATAAGAGAAAAAAAAGTATTTACAGTTTCTAATACATCAACGGGCTAGGCTCATTGCCTATCTCTCCCATGGTTTCAGAGCATTCGATAATAAAAACAAACGCAGTTCTTGCGACCAGCGGCCAAACCTGTGTTCATCCTTCCAGGTCAATGGCCTCTCTGCTCTCGCCCTCCAATGTTTATTTTCTTTCCAACCCTCGCATCCCCCATCCGCGGAGAGTCCACTTCAAAATTCCAGAGATGCATTAGGGGTGCGAGGTTGTTAGAGTGTTCGGGGGGCCACACGAATGTGACACCTCCCTTCCACTTTCTTTCATCTGTTTTCAACCGATGAACGGAAAGTCACTAAATAATCACTATCTGAAGTCATGGTGTCAGTCCATATCATGATATCAGTCCATAACACCAGTTTTTTTCACCTTAATAAGTAAATATTGTTCTCAAGTGGAGGTTATCGTTTAATTTCCCTTGTACCAGATCCATTTCCCCATGAGTGATAATAGGATCGAACCGCATAAACTTCTTAATACCTATGAGTGAACATTCAGTACATCATTCCAGTTTTTTTTTTCATTAAAGAAAAACAGATATACAAATAAAAACACAATTACTATTAAAGAAATCTTCAATTTCATTACTCTTACTTTGTTTTTACAACATCAAATCCACTTTGATAACACATTAAAATTTAATGTAACAATCCTGCTTATACCTAGAATCAGTGTATAATTCCCATAAGCTCACACAACTATGTGATCTGTTACATTCATTCTGCCAAATTAGCATAATCCACCACATTATATTATACATTTACTCGTTGACTTACAATTTAAAAAAATCATACAACAATTAAATTTAATATTCATTAAAGAAAATGAGATTTCCACTATTATCAATCTCAAACTACTCATCTTCATTCCAATTTGGCTGCATAATTTCATTTCTACATGTTATACTTAATTATCATATTCACACAAACTTATCACTTATTAAATATTTTGCCCTCATAGAATATGCAATTTAAAACACATTAAATACCATTATTAGTAATACACACACACACAAAAACACAATAATATTTCATAACCTAAATTACCATTCTAAAAAATATTCAACAAATTCCCACTTAAATTATTCCCTAGGCACCAGACGCGAAAGCGCATCTGCATCTTTGTTTGTAGGACCTGGTTTATAATTAATAACCGTGTCATAACGCTGAAGTGCCAATAACCATCTTTGTAATTTTGCACTCCTCGGTGCACTTTCCGTTAAATATTTTAATGGATTATGATCAGTATAGACATATACTTTGGACCCAAATATCCATGTTTCAAATTTCTTTAAAGCCCAGATTAGCGCAAATGCCTCCCTCTCAATACCTGACCACCGTGCCTGGGTCCCCGACAACTTTTGGCTGGCAAAAGTGATTGGCATTATTTTTCCCCTTTCATCATACTGGCCTAAAGAGGCCCCAATTCCCACTTCTGAGGCGTCGCACGCAATCACAAATGGTTTTTTTATATCTGCTGTATTTAACGCCACCGCTCTGCATAATTTCGATTTGAGATTTAGAAACGCTTTCTCCTCCCTTTCAGTCCACGGTATCTCATTAGGGATGTTCTTCTTTGTCAAAGCCGTTAACGGTATAGCAATCTGAGCAAAATTTTGGACATATTCTCGGTAATAATTAAATAATCCCAGGGCTGATTTTAACTGCTTTTTATTCTTGGGACTCTGGAGAGTTTCAATAACTCTTAACTTTTCGGGGTCCGGCCCATGCTCTCCAGATCCTACTACATGCCCTAAATACATAACTTTTTTTTGGACAAAATGACATTTCATAACATTAGCCGTAAAATTAAGCTCACCCAGAGTACCCACCACTGCTTCTAAATGTTCTAAGTGCTCGTCCCACGTTTTTGAGAAGACAATTATATCGTCAATATAACTATCAGCATATTCTGAATGCTCAATTAACACCCTATTCATCGTTTTCTGAAATGTTCCAGCACTCCCATTCAACCCATATGGCATTACTAACCACTGATATTGTCCCTTCGGACCTATAAAAGATGTCAATTCTTTGCTCTCCTCCTCCATTGGAATAGTCCAATATCCTTTTAAAATATCTAGAGTTGTAATATATTTAGCGGCCCCAGCTTTATACCTTAATTCAGTGGCATTCTGCATTGGGAATGGGGTCGTTTTAGTCGCTGCATTAAGGGCCCGGTAATCAACGCATAACCTAATACTCGCATCCTTTTTTGCTACACAAACTATCGGGTACGCTATCTCTGCTTGGGACGGTTCTATTAATCCTTTAGTTAGCAACTCCTGTATTTGTTCTTCCACTGCAGCTTTCAGTATTTCGGGCACCCTATAAATATGAGGTTGCTTCCTCTCAACATCAGGTTTTAATCTAATTACGTGACTTCTAACTTTTGCCCGCTTTACCTCCCCACTAAAAATTTTTTTATTCTTTTTTAAGATTCTCTCTAACTGTTCCCTTTTCTCTTCCTCTAAGTGGTTTAATTTTTTTGCTATTATCTCCTGAAATTCCTTATCATTCTCAGCGACCTCTTCCCCCGGAGCATGTTGAATATCCCCAAACTCTTCATCTGCCTCATATACTAATCCTATCGTATTTACTGGATGGATATACGGTCTTAACTTATTTTGGTGTAAATTCTTAACACTTCCATCTGGTAATTCTACAAAAAATGAATGTTCATTTCTCTGATCCACAATGACTCCCGGACCGGTCCATCGTGAGTATAACTTATTGGTAGAATCGGGAATTAAAATTATTACTTTTTCCCCTACTGAAAATTTCCTAGACGATGATCTCAAGTTATACCAATTAGCATAATCGCTTTGCTTTCTTTTAGCCACATTAGATGCGAATTCTGCTGCTGATTTTAAATTATTTTTTAATTGCTCTAAATATTCGGTAAGATTATTTCCAACACCTTCAGGTATGACGGTTTCCCCTTCCCAGGAGGTCTTTAAAACTGACAACGGACCATTTAGTAACCTCCCATACATTAGTTGAAATGGTGAAACCCCCGTCGTTTCATTTGGGATTTCTCTCATAGCCCATAATAATAATGGCAGTATTTGATCCCAATTTTTGCCATGTTTTCTCACTGCATGGTGCAACATATTCTTTGCTGAGTCATTAAAACGCTCCACCAGTCCATTGCTTAAAGGATACACCGGAGTGCTCAATCTGGGAGCCGCCCCCAGGTGTTTTAAAAACTCCGAAGTCAACTCAGCTGCAAAATTCCTTCCCTGATCCATCGCCACAACTTGGGGAATCCCTGTTCGCACAAAAATTTGAAGGAATGCTTGACATGTTGCCTTAGCATAAAGAGATCGTATTGGGATTGCTTCCGGCCATCTACTGTATTGATCTACTACCGATAGAACATATTTATGACCTCGGGCTGAATTTGGCTCAATAGGTCCAATTAAATCAGCGTTAACAACTTGAAACGGTAATTCAGGGCGGGCTACCGGTTGAATCGGTGACCTGTCACTCATTTTAATTCTCCGCCTCAACTGACAGTCCTCACAAGCTTCGCAATATTTCTTTACTTCCTTCCTCACACCTTCCCAAAAAAATGATAGCTTAATCCTTTCTAAGGTTTTTACTGACGTCAAATGACCCCCTGTTGAGTGATTATGCGCAAGTCTCAATATTTCTTTTCTTCTACACTAAGGAGCCACTAACTGTTTAACGGTTTCATTAATAACTAGATTCTTTTTAAATAATAATCCATCCTCCACAAAGTAGTTATTCTTTCCACTTCTACCTTCCTCCCAGGCTCTTTGCAGTGTCGGACATTCCCTCTGTTGTTCTCTAAGCAATTTTGATTGACCCCCATATTCTCTAGGTTTCCCTTCTTCCATATTAATCTCGGCATTCTCATTTGAGACCTTTTCTAATGACTGAGAATCTTCCTTTATTTCTCCCACAATTGGTAATCCTTCTTCCTTATTAGTTGTTACCTCATCCGCTTCTTTAGCTTGGATATTATTCACATTTTCCTCCCTTCCCGTATTTTCTAGATTCTCTAATCCTACAGTGACGCTATAAAGTTTTGCCTGTTTTATCAACTCATCATAGACCGCCGGAGTTATGAGTGCCGGACTGTTTAATTTCTCCGTTACTGCAGCGACTATATCAATTTCCGAAGAAATCGCATGATTATCCTCCCATAATGCCACAGGTAATGTGATAAAGTCCGCTTTCTGCATTTCTCCTATTGCAGGAATTAAATAAATGTGACCTCCAGTCATAAACTTATCCGGAATGAAGTCTTTCCGAAACACGCAAATTTCAGCCCCAGAGTCCAAGATCCCCTCTAATTTTTGTCCCCCAACATTAAGCTCTACCATTGGTAATAATTCTTTATCCTGCCCTTCCCTCATCTGATGTTTCTTAGAATTCACCGCGCTCAATCCCACTTTTGCCTTAACACAACTAACTTTTCTCTCTTCATTGCGGGTTATTTCCTTTCGCTGTGGACACTGATATATGTAATGCGGACCAGAGCAAAGGAAACATTTCACTTTTTGTTTCTCTCTCTCCGTACCGTTCTTACTCCCTCCCTCACTGCTACTGGGGGGGGCGAGCACTTCCTCTCTCCACTACTGGGGTTACCCTTTCCTGCCTGAATGGCTTAAATTCTCTTCTCTGATCTCTCTCACGAAAAAAATCTCTCCCTTTCAATGGCGGGGTGGCCTCTACATATATATATAGTGTCTTAGCAAGATCCACAGGTGTCATCCAATTGGACCCCTCTTTCACTAATATATGTGTTTTCATGCTGCCTGTTAACAAGTCCTTAATTTTATCCGATATGATAAGATCTTTTAATGATTTGAAATCTTTCACCTCCCGGCTCTCTAAATAAAAATCTAAGTTGGTTTTAACCTTCGCTACCCATTGGATGTAACTTTCGTTTTGTTGTTTATAACATGCCTCAAAATTCTTTTTGTGTTGTAATGGAGTCAACGCATTTTCCGCTAAGATACACTCCTTAATGGAGGTATAATTAGATAATTGGTCGGTTCCCAAACTATTCGTTAGACTTCTAATAAAGTTTCCAAGTCTGTTCAGAATTATTTTACCCCAATATTGCTCTGGTACTGAATAAATTTCAAACAGGGTTTCTGCCTGGTGGAAAAAGAAAACCCAATTTTCTGTTTTTTCTGGAATGCGAGGCATTTGATCTCTTACTATATGTAAATATTTTGCTAGTCCATCTTCAGGATTATTTATTATTTCCCTCTGATTCCCACTCGAGCCCTGTCGTTGTTGAATTTCGAGTTCCTTAAGTTTTATTTCATGTTCGCGGGCGCTTCGCGTTTTCTCCTCACACTCAAGTTCTTTTCGTTCACTTATAATTTGTTCTAGCAATTCTTTTATCATGGCTTCCTCATAATCCGCGTGTTCCAAAATAATTTTACTGAGTTGGATTTTGGTTCCCTTTTCAGGCACTTGTTCACCCAATTCCTCAACTACTTGAGCTAAATCTGCCCTACTACCTTTCATTAGAAAGGTCATTTTCCAGCCCTTTTCAGTAACCAAACAGAACAAACAAACAAAAGAATTCTATGGTACTTAATTGGCCCCAAAATTTATATATAGTTGTTTATATATATATATTCTAAATTTCAATCTGACATAAAACCATTTTATCCAGATCATTAAATTTTTTACAACATATACTACAATAATAATAACAATAATAATACACTAAAAAAAAT
The DNA here is from genome assembly GCA_963932465.1 of Maratus speciosus. Lineage (NCBI taxonomy): Eukaryota > Metazoa > Arthropoda > Arachnida > Araneae > Salticidae > Maratus > Maratus speciosus. The sequence continues at coordinate 372,346,301 of OZ010797.1, read as the reverse complement.
ATCTGAATACGTTTACATACAATTATGCCCGTTAATCCCACCATCACTCATTCCTAACAGACAACCACAACCACTTTTCTTTTCTTTTAACATTACCAATTAAATTAAATAACCCACTATTATTATAACCTTATCCTTTTACAACAAAACATACCTGTTTCTGGTACAAACGGAAAAAAAAATAATCTCCACTCACCAGTCATTCACAGTATTCTTGCTTCTTCCTTCCACCATAAATATGCCGTCCAGATGATCTAAAAGGCTTGCTTCTATCTCTTTCAGCCTCTCACCAGCTATGGCGTCTTCCATCTATGTCCATCAGCTTCACCATCAATACATCACGACGTTCTTTTTCGTTTTGCTGCCCTAACTGGGCATAAGCATCCATAGAGGCACGCAATGTGGATCTCATCAGTCTATCGGTACCGGCTGCGCCAATGTCACGAGGCGTCTTCTCGTGTAACGGTTCCCGATAGTTATTAGTACTGATGAGACCAATGAGTAATCATGCCTCTAAACAAAACAAAGAACATTTAATAAGGAAAAAAAAGTATTTACAGTTTCTAATACATCAACGGGCTAGGCTCATTGCCTATCTCTCCCATGGTTTCAGAGCATTCGATAATAAAAACAAACGCAGTTTTTGCGACCAGCGGCCAAACCTGGGTTCATCCTTCCAGGTCAAGGGCCTCTCTGCTCTCACCCTCCAATGTTTATTTTCTTTCCAACGCTCGCATCCCCATCCGCGGAGAGTCCACTTCAAAATTCCAGAGATGCATTAGGGGTGCGTGGTTGTTAGAGTGTTCGGGGGGCCACACGAATGTGACGAATTGTTTTAAACAAAACGTATTCCTATCCTCTTTAATCCGTGTGTTTATTTTTCATAGTGTTCGAATATGGTACTCCTATTACAACTTTTAAAGGAATGTTATAATTTGTACATGTATAACTAAAGAAATAAACAATCTCATAACAATTAAAAATGTATAACATACCTATAAAATATCCTACTAAAAATCTTAATACTATGATTCATACCTTTCAAGAATTAAAAAAGTTAATACTATTCTTCGAAAAAAGAATAAAACCGTTAACATAATGCATATCATATCAATCAATTAATCAATCAGGCATATCAATCAATCAATCGTATCATATCATTACTAATATGTATGTTTATTTTGCTATACCTTTTAGAACTTTTAATAGAGTGTTAGAGTATAATTTGCATATGTATAGCTTAAGAAAACAACAATTCTTTAATAAATAAAAAAATATAACATAGGTTTAAAACATTAAATTAATAATCATAACATTATAATTCATACTTTTTAAAATTAAAAAGTTTAAAAAAACTTTATACAATTTTAAAATTAAAAGTTTGAAAGAAAAAAACTTTTATAAAATTTAAAAATTAAAACTTTGAAAAAAAACTTTATAAAATTTAAAAATTAAAACTTTGAAAGAAAAAAAGTTTTATAAAATTTAAAAATTAAAACTTTGAAAAAAAACTTTATAAAATTTTAAAAATTAAAACTTTGAAAAAAACTTTATGAAATTTAAAATTAAAACTTTGAAAAAAAAACTTTATAAAATTAAAAAAATTAAAACTTTGAAAAAAAAACTTTATAAAATTTAAAATTAAAACTTTGAAAAAATTATAAAGTTTACAAAATTAAAAAAATTAAAACTTTGAAAAATTAAAAAAAATTAAGTTATCAAAATTAAAATAGTATTTAAAAAACTTCATAAATTAAGTTTGCAAAAGCGAGTTTACCTGCTTGTACATATACATGACTTTCAACATGTTATAGTTTAATATATATCTTCTTTTTTGTCGTATAGAAGCAATAGGTTTATATATATATATATACACGCACACACACACACATACATACATATATATACTTAATAAAAATATTTTTAAGTAAAACGAAAAAAAGAAAAAAGTTAAAATTAAAAAAAGTAAAATTAAAAAATAAATATAGAAGTTTTCCAAAATTTAAAAAATAAAAATCTAGTTTTAAAGAAATTAAAAAAAAATTCAAAAATGCTTTTAAAAAGTTCAATTAGATTTAAAATAAAAGTATTCAATCATATCAATCAATCAATCAACCAATCAAGATTTCAAATACAAGTAATCAATGAATCATATTAAGTCCAATTCAAGTATTACAAGTTAGCAGAAAAAATTACAATTTATCAAAAGTGAGTTTGCGTATCTATCTGTATATAAGACTTTAAAACTTTCACTATGTTTTTGTTTGTATATATGTATTGTAACTTTCGCTATGATTTAGTTAAATAATTATAAATATTTATGTTATCATCCTACCCTCATTATATCCTATAATTATACACTTCGAAACGTTAAAAGCGATATATTAATAAGTTCCTCAGTTTAAAAAATTAAAAATATTAATTTTTTTTTAAATTTCTATTGTCTATTATTTCTATGTCTATTATTTTGTAAAATCTTAAGTAACATGTTATTATATATTTGCAAGCAAAAATCCTATTAAAAAACTTTCTTACTCTAGTGAACAAAGATTGATTTTTATACTGCTAAAGTATGATCATTCATTGTTTAACTGGGTAATAATATATTTAGAAGTAACTTAAATTTCCTATAAAAGCGAAGTTTTTTATTACATCATTCATAGAATTCAAGTATGAGTATTAACCAAGTTTTATATGTTATAATACGCTATACCAATATTGCAAAACTTAAAAAAAATAACTATACTTAAACATTCACATAAAAAGCAACAAATTATATATTCATACAAAATATTATTATTCGATATATACATATCGAAAAATAGTGGACTTACCGTACTTAGAGTCAGAAAAGAAATACTCAGTTAATCAGATTGCAGATCATGACGTAATCGATAAGATATCACGTGCTTCCATCATGCCTTTTGGAATGTTCAATGTACAATCAGACTATGTTAACAAGTGACGAGGTCTAACTGATATGAGTTGTTATCACGACGTCAGCCATTTTCAATTTAGTTCTTGAATATGTAGGTTGGATATTTTCTTCAGTCTTATTTTGTGAAATCTTAAGTACTAGGATATCACGTATTTGCAAACAAAAATCCTATTAAAAACTTCCTCGCTATTGTGAACAAAGATTGATTTTCATAGTATTAAAGTATAATCATTGATAATATTTGATTGATTACTAAACCGTTATTAATATTATTAATATTAAATATAAAGGCGGAAGCTTTTATATTGCATCATTTATAGAATTCAAGTTTGAATATTATCCGAGTTTTATATACTTATATAATTTATACTATGTATATACTAGTATACTAGTATATATTCTAGTATAAGTAGTTTTTATATAATCCGAGTTTTATATACTTATATAATTTATACTATGTATATACTAGTATACTAGTATATATTCTAGTATAAGTAGTTTTTATAAGTATATAAAACTCGGATAATATTCAAACTTGAATTCTATAAATGATGCAATATAAAAGCTTCCGCTTTTATATTTAATATTAATAATATTAATAACGGTTTAGTAATCAATCAAATATTATCAATGATTATACTTTAATACTATGAAAATCAATCTTTATTCACAATAGCGAGGAAGTTTTTAATAGGATTTTTGTTTGCAAATACGTGATATCCTGGTACTTAAGATTTCACAAAATAAGACTGAAGAAAATATCCAACCTACATATTCAAGAACTAAATTGAAAATGGCTGACGTCGTGATAACAACTCATATCAGTTAGACCTCGTGACTTGATAACATAGTCTGATTGTACATTGAACATTCCAGAAGGCATGATGGAAGCACGTGATATCTTATCGATTACGTCATGATCTGCAATCTGATTAACTGAGTATTTCTTTTCTGACTCTAAGTACGGTAAGTCCACTATTTTTCGATATGTGTATATCGAATAATAATATGTTGTATGAGTATATAATTTGTTGCTTTTTATATGAATGTTTAAGTATAGTTGTTTTTTTAAAGTTTTGCAATGTTGGTATAGCGTATTATAACATATAAAACTTGGTTAATACTCATACTTGAATTCTATGAATGATGTAATAAAAAACTTCGCTTTTATAGGAAATTTAAGTTACTTCTAAATATATTATTATCCAGTTAAACAATGAATGATCATACTATAGCAGTATAAAAATCAATCTTTGTTCTCTAGAGTAAGAAAGTTATTTAATAGGATTTTTGCTTGCAAATATATAATAACATGTTACTTAAGATTTTACAAAATAATAGACATAGAAATAATAGACAATAGAAATTAAAAAAAAAAAAATTAATATTTTTAATTTTTTAAACTGAGGAACTTATTAATATATCGCTTTTAACGTTTCGAAGTGTATAATTATAGGATATAATGAGGGTAGGATGATAACATAAAGATTTATAATTATTTAACTAAAGCATAGCGAAAGTTACAATACATATATACTAAACAAAAACATAGTGAAAGTTTTAAAGTCTTATATACAGATAGATACGCAAACTCACTTTTGATAAATTGTAATTTTTTGTGCTAACTTGTAATACTTGAATTGACTTGAATTTGACTTAATATGATTCATTGATTACTTGTATTTGAAATCTTGATTGGTTGATTGACTGATTGATATGATTGAATACTTTTATTTTAAATCTAACTGAACTTTTTAAAAGCATTTTTTAATTTTTTTTTAATTTTTTTTAAAACTAGATTTTTATTTTTTTAAATTTTGGAAAACTTCTATATTTATTTTTTAATTTTAATTATTATAACTTTTTTCTTTTTATCTTTTTACTTAAAATTATTTTTATTAAGTATATATATGTATGTATGTGTGTGTGTGTGTGTGTATATATATATGTATGTATGTGTGTGTGTGTGTGTGTGTATATATATATATATAAACCTATCGCTTCTATACGACAAAAAAGAAGATATATATTAAACTATAACATGTTGAAAGTCATGTACATGTACAAGCAGGTAAACTCGCTTTTGGAAACTTAATTTATGAAGTTTTTTAAATATTATTTTAATTTTGATAACTTAATTTTTTTTAATTTTTCAAAGTTTTAATTTTTGTAATTTTGTAAACTTTATAATTTTTTCAACGTTTTAATTTTAAATTTTATAAAGTTTTTTTTTTCAAAGTTTTAATTTTAAATTTCATAAAGTTTTTTTCAAAGTTTTAATTTTTAAAATTTTATAAAGTTTTTTTTCAAAGTTTTAATTTTTAAATTTTATAAAAGTTATTTTCTTTCAAAGTTTTAATTTTTAAATTTTATAAAGTTTTTTTTCAAAGTTTTAATTTTTAAATTTTATAAAAGTTTTTTTTCTTTCAAAGTTTTAATTTTTAAATTTTATAAAGTTTTTTAAAACTTTTTAATTTTAAAAAGTATGAATTATAATGTTAAGATTATTAATTTAATGTTTTAAACCTATGTTATATTTTTTATTTATTAAAGAATTGTTGTTTTCTTAAGCTATACATATGCAAATTATACTCTAACACTCTATTAAAAGTTCTAAAAGGTATAGCAAAATAAACATACATATTAGTAATGATATGATATGATTGATTGATTGATATGACTGATTGATTAATTGATTGATATGATATGCATTATGTTAACGGTTTTATTCTTTTTTCGAAGAATAGAATTAACTTTTTTAATTCTTGAAAGGTATGAATCATAGTATTAAGATTTTTAGTAGGATATTTTATAGGTATGTTATACATTTTTAATTGTTATGAGATTGTTTATTTCTTTAGTTATACATGTACAAATTATAACATTCCTTTAAAAGGTGTAATAGGAGTACCATATTCGAACACTATGAAAAATAAACACACGGATTAAAGAGTATAGGAATACGTTTTGTTTTAAACAATTCATTTTCCATGGCGGTTTTATCCTTTTTGAAGGATCGTGTGATAACAGTTTTTATATACAGGGTGAGTGATATATATTATGTGAATGGTTTTGAACAATTCATTTTGCATGGCGGTTTTATCCTTTTTGAAGGATCGTGTGATAACAGATTTTATGTACAGGGTGAGTGATGTATATTATGTGAATGGTTTTACCCTTTTTTGAAGAATAGTATGGTAACACAAGATAATAGTTTTTATATACAGGGTGAAAGATATATATTACGTTAATGGTTTTATTCTTTTTTGAAGAATTGTATGCTAACATATGATAATATTCATTATTAATAAGGGAATGACAGTTGTTTATACAAACGGTGGGTGATATATTAAACGTTCTAATATATTAAAAGTATTGAAAATTAACGTATTTAATGGATAACTTCAGGAATTTAATATGAAATTAATAAAATAAAGTTAACTCAAGATTCATTTGATAAGAAATTGAAAAAAATAAATTTAAGTGAAGTTGATTCAAGAGTAATTTAATTAAACTACGTGTTTAAACACTTTGACTGATGTCTTCACTATTGTATGATTTGTTTTAGTAAAATATGAATACTTAGTAAATATTATTTAATTGAACACCATTACTTAGATAAAATTTGAAATATTATATATATTTTTTCTTTTTAGTACAATATTAGTTGAATGCTTAGACAATATTTGTTGAATACTTAGTAACTATTATTTAATTGCACATAATTACGTAGACGAAATTTGAAACATGATATTTATTTTTTTTTTTTAAGTAAAATATTTTACGAATACTTAGTAGATATTATATAGTAATATTATTAAATATTTTTTTAATATTTTGCAATTACTTAAACAAAATTTGAAATATTATATATTTTTTTTCTTTTTTGTATAATATTAGCTGAATACTTAGTAATTATTTACTTAATTGAATACAATTACTTAAACAAAATTTTGAAATATTATATTTATTTTTCTTTTTAGTGTAATATTACTTGAATATTTAGTAAATATTATTTAATTGGACATAATTACTTGTATAGAATTTGAAATATTGTATTTATTTTTTCTTTTTAGTATAATATTATATGAATACTTAGTAACTATTTATTTAATTGAATACAATTTTTAGTAAAATGTTATATGAATACTTAGTGAATATTATTTAATTGGATACAATTACTTAAACAAAATTTGAAATATGATATTTATTTTTTCTTTTTAGTATAATATTATATGAATATTTAGAATATTAGTTGAATACTTAGTACTATTTACTTAATTGAATACAATTTTTAGTATGATGTTATATGAATACTTAGTAAATATTATTTAATTGAACACCATTACTTAGACAAAATTTGAAATATGGTATTTATTTTTATCTTTTTAGTATAATATTATATGAATACTTAGTAAATATTTACTTAATTAAATACAATTTCTTAGACAAAATTTGAAATATGAAATTTATTTTTTCTTTTTAGTACAATATTAGTTTAATCTATATATATAAAAGAAAGTCTGAATTTTGTATTAATCAACGCGCAGCCTAAACTACTGAACCTAATGTCTTGAAATTTGGGGTAAAAATTCTTCTAATGACATAGAGTGCCGCTAAGAAAGGATTTTCTAAAATTCCACCCCTAAGGGGGGTAAAAAATCGAACGAAGTTTTAAAAAATTCCTTAAAAATCTGATTTTATAGCTATTTTTCAACTGATAACATATTTTGGTGTATTTTTGTATGCTGAATCGAATGGTACTAACTAAATTCTTTTAAGTGCAATAGTTTGCGAGATATTTCATATATTTCCAATTTGGCGATTTCTTTGGCGCCAAAACCTCGAAATACCTAACATTATAAGTGATAATTCATCCATATTCATTCATCTTATACATCCGTTACTGTAGCAACGGAAGAAATTCAAATTAAATCTTTTTGTTAAATCTTTTGGTTAAAGAATTGAACCGGCTATATGAGTTTGAAAAAAAAAAATAAATACAAACGCCTTGAAAAAAAAGAAAAATATATATTGAATTTATTTAAAATACAAGAAAGCGATCCACTTAGAAATTAACATGATAAAACGAAGATATTTAAAAAATGAAAGCAATGTTTGTAAGACTTTAAAAATTTTGTGATACTTACATCCGGGACATGTCAGATACAACTGCGCCAAGCATGGCAATTACATTAATTACAGCAACCCTTATTTTTTGTTCATTTGATAGTTTATTTAATATAGTTTTAAATTAATTTTATTATTATAATTTTTATTTTTTATAGTTTATAGTATGTAGTTTTATGTTATATATTTTATTTATTTATTTACTTAAAACAATTTGCCCTTTTTAACAAGGTTATGTATTTAAGAATGTTAATTTACTTTTTTGAACGTAATTGGCAAACGATAAACAAGATTGTCAACCATTTTTGGCGTTTTATCTCATGGTCCGAATAATGCGTAAGTATTACTTTTTTTAATGGAAGAAATTGGAATTGAAATAATACATCGCAATTTATCACTTGCTCCTGGATAAGAAGAAAAAATGGGTACTTTTATATCAGCCGTATCCGTATGTAAATATCGCCATTAGCTTTTTTAAAATTGCCAATAGCAGTAGTTACATTTCGCGTATCTAAATTAAAAACAATTCTTTGTTTTAAGTTATGACATTATTTCCTATTGTTTTTACTTTTCATCTTTTTCAATGGCATTAGGCCCCACCAGTGACTGAGAGGTTCTTCTCTCGAAGCTGGTAGACGGGAGGTGCTGGGTTCGATCCCAATCGCGCCCGTCGGCCTAATCGTTCGGAGTTTTCGTGGTTTTCTTCGAGCCATGGATTTCCATGTGTAATTACGGGTTAGGTTCCCTTAGAAAGACCCCACGAAGGGCACTCCCCCTTCGGGCCTATATCCCTAGTGTAAATAATCGGCCGTCACCAATCAATGACATTAGTGTAAAGCATGTATCATAAATGAAATGAGTGAAATGTTTTATTTTGAATGAAAATAATAAAATAAGAGTAAGATAAGGAAACAATCTTTGTTGATTTATTACTTGCGCCCGGCTAACATAAAAGTATCACAAAAGCCATATATTCACCTTTCTCTGGGTAGTTGTTCATGGAATTTCTGGTTAATCTTCCGTAATCGGATACTTCTTCAATCGGTGTATTAATTACAATGTTGAGAGCATCGTTTATGTATGAAGCGAAAACTTCATGATGAATTCTATTACAGAAAATCGTATCATCATCATCTACTACATATTTAAAACGGAAATTTTCATTTTATTCCTATTCTTTATAACATTTTGATAGGATGTGCCACTATCAGTTAGGTAATGTTTTTGGAACGGTTTTTATGTATACACACAGTGTTCTACGTTGCTTAGTTTTAGTTATAGAGCTATTGGAAAAGCTATACAGAAAGGTGAATGGCAAATTTTGAAAGATACATCTACTGTAATTATATAAAAAATGCAAATTTGCTTTTCCATCCACCCGTTTATAATTTGAGTTTTGCTGGATATATTTTGATGGGACTTACACTGTTAGTTAGATTATTTTTTGTGGATGGTTGGTACTTCTTGCATGGGTGGTACTTCTCTGTTGTGAAGTTTTCTTCTGGGTTATTGTTTTTCTGAAGCACAAACTTTGCAACAAATCAGATTGCAGAAAATTAGATTGCAAGAGAAAGTTCCAAAACTAGGTGAACCCGAATATGAAAGATTACCTTTTATTTAAAGTTTTACTGACGTATTTTGATTGGAGTGGCACAGTTAGATAATATTAGGCATTGTTGCAATATTTGAAATGTTATTCTACATTTTTAGTTATGAAACTATGAGGAAAGCTCTCAGTGGTGTAGTTGAAAAAAAAGTAGGATAAAATCTACAAGCAGAGGGTATATATTAGAGAGTATATATGTTATAGCTATGGAGTGCAGAGTTTCTAAAAAACACCAGAAAGTCTACGGCGTATAGTCTATGCTACATTCCTAAAAATTCTACAATCACGTTAACTTGATTATGAAAGATATATTTAACTATCAATTTCAAATATAAAATAAAAAGGGCAATTTCGGTTCGCCCGCTTTAACTTGAGTTCTTTTCAGTGGATTTTGAGAAGATTTGCATTGTTAGATAAATTTTCAAGAAAGTGTTTCATATATAACACATATTATTCTACGTTGCTCAGTTGTAGAATTATGTGAGAAAGTTCTTTAATCAGTGAACCCTATTTTGAAATATTAGCCTTTTTAAAAGGTTCTACTGAATTAATTAGCACTGTTGTTAGATATTTTTTCAGGAAAAATTTTAGTATATAACACATATTGTTCTACATTACTTTGCTATAGAATTATAGCTGAATGTTGTATTATCTGGTGAACCCGATTAGGAAAAATTAGTCGCATTAGAAGGTTTTATTGAACGGATTTTGATGAGATTTGCATTTTTTAATTTTCAGGGATGATTTTAATGTGCTACATATTGTTCTTCCGTTCTTTTTTATATTGAATTATAAATAATCAACTAAAAGATTTGCTTCATAACAGTCCAAATTTTGTCTGAGACATTAGAAGATATAAAACCGTAATGGCGTTCATATCGTTTTCAGCAACGCGGATGATCATTAGAGATAAATGTATTTATTGCTATAAAACACAAGATCAAATACACCGATATATTTCGTTTGATTAAAGTTTCGCTTGGAGAAACCGAGCAGCGTAGCGGGCGGAGGCTTCTATTACTATATGTAAAGCGGAAATTCCTATTTCATTCCGATTGATTATAACTCAGATTCTACTGAACATAATTTTGCAGAACTTACACTATTAGATGGTAAATTTGGTTTATAAATAGTTTCATCTAAAACCATCGTTCCAAGTTGCTTAGTAATAGTTACGGGAGTTCTAAAATTAGGTGAACTCGATTAGGAAAGATTTCAAGTTTTACTGAATGGATTTTAATGACAGTTGCACAGTTAGTTAGATAATATTACAGGGATTTTTTCAATAATTTTCATATCTTTCAAAATTGTTTAGTTACGAAGCTATGCGGGAAAAGTTCTCTGTGGTATAGTAAAGAAAATTGGAGGATAATACTCTACAGACAAAGGATGTATACTAGAATACTATAGTTATGGAAGTTGTGCATTCTTTAAAAATACAGAAATGATGCGACGTATACCTACCCCTACATCCCTGACAGTTCTGTATAATCAGGCTAACGCGATTATGATAGCTATATTTAACTATCTCAATGTATATAAAATGCAAAGAGAAATTTCATTCCGGCCGCTTTTAAATTTACTTCTACTGAATTGATTTTGATGGGGCTTACATTGTTAGTTAGATAATTTTCAGAAAAGATGTTAGTATAAAATATAATGTTCTACGTTGCTCAATTAAATAATTATGGGTAAAGATCTAAATCAGGTGAACCCAATTTCGAAAGATTGGCTTTTTTTTAAGGTTCCGCTGAATGAATTTTCACGGGATTTAAACTGTGAATTAGATTATTTTTATTAAATGTTTCGTACATTTTCCAGTTTAAAAGATCCTGCTAAGTGGAGTTTGATGGAACTTGCTCGGTTAGTTAATTTTTCAGTGAATGTTTCAGTATAAAACACATATCATTCGCTTGGTCAACAGGTTTCTTGATTATAGAATTAAGGCTGAATGTTTTAGAAGCAGGCGAACCAAATTATGAACGATTAGCCTTTTCAGTATGTCCAATTAACAGAATCTGATGAGATTTGCATTGATAATTTTTCATGAACCCTTTTAGTATATTAAATATTGTTCTATCGTTCTTCACCGAATACTACACTAAATGATCAACGAAAGAGATTGGCCCTTAACAGCCTACATTTTGTATGGCTCAAAAGATATAATAGCGTAATAACGTTCATATTGATTTTACCAATTAGATTGGGCATTCCAGTTAAATGTCCATATTGCTTTAAAACGCATGATCAAATTCACAGATATATTTCGTTTGATTCAAGGCTTCTTTAGAAAAACTGACCAGCGTAGCGGGCGTTAGGCTGCTAGTACTTAGTAACTATTTACTTAATTGAACACAGTAACTTAAACAAAATTTGAAATATGGTATTTATTTTTTCTTTTTAGCATAATATTAGGTTAATACCTAGTCAATATTATGTAGAAATATTATTAAATGTTTTGCAATTACTTAAACAAAATTTCAAATATTATAATTTTTTTATTATTTTTAGTATAGTATTATATGAATACTTAGTGAATATTATGTAGAAATATTATTAAATGTTTTGGAATTACTTAAACAAAATTTGAAATATTATATTTATTTTTCTTTTTAGTATAATAATATATGAATACTTAGTAACTATTTACTTAATTGAATACAATTTCTTAGACAAAATTTGAAACATTGTATTTATTTTTTCTTTTTAGTACAATATTATATGAATACTTAGTAAATATTTACATACTTAAATACAATTTCTTAGAGAAAATTTGAAATATTATAATTTTTTTGTCCTTTTTAGTACGATATTAGTTGAATATTTAGTGAATATCATATTGAAATAGTGTTAAATGTTTTGCAATTACTGAAACATAATTTGAAATATTTACTTAATTGAATACAATTTCTTAGACAAAATTTGAAATATGATATTTATTTTTGCTTCTTAGCACAATATTATTTGAATACTTAGTAACTATTATTTAATATTTTACAATTACTTAGACAAAATTTGGAATATGACATTTATTTTTTCTTTTTAGTACTATTTAAAAATATTTCATGATAACTTATATGATTGTTGAGTAGTTGCTATGTAAAAAATATTATTAAATAGTGCCTTTTAAATATTTTGCTATAATTACTTAGTCAAAATTTGAAATATGGTACTTATTTTTATCTTTTTAGTATAATATTAGTTGAATACCGAGTTAGTATTTACTTAATTGAACACAATTACTCATACGAAATTTGAAATATGATATTTTTTTTTCTTTTTAGTACAATATTTGTTGAATACTTAGTAAATATTATGTAGAAATATTATTAAATGTTTTGGGATTACTTAAACAAAATTTGAAATACGATATTTATTTTTTTAGTATAATATTAGTTGAATGCTTAGTAACTATTATGTAGAAATATTATTAAATGTTTTTTTAATCTTTCACAATTACTTAGACAAAATTTGAAATGCAATATATATATATATATATATATATATATATATATAGTACAATTTAAAAATATCTCGTCATAACTTATATGAATACATATTAAATATTATGCAGAAATATTATTAAATATTTTACAATTACTTAACCAAAATTTGAAGCGTTATATATTTTCTTTTTAATGTCTATTATATGAATACTTAGTGTATACCATGTAGAAATATTATTAAACGTTTTTTAAATATTTTACAATTACTTAGACAAAATTTGAAACATTATATTTTTTCTTTTAGTAATTTTTGTATTTTTAAAATGTAGATGATTAGTTAGCTCATTTTAATTTATTTTCACGACTTAGTTGTTCAAGTATTTGATTTAGAATTACTATTAATCGCTAAATTTAATGCAGGATAGTAATATAGCATTCAGAATTTACTGATATATTGTATGTATTTTTAAAATGTAGATGATCTGTTAGTTCGTTTCAATTAATTTTCATGGTTTAGTAGTTCAAGTATTTAATTTAAAATTACTATTTATCGTCAAATTTAATGCAGGATAGTAATATAACACTCAGGATTTACTGTTATATTGAAATTATATGTATTTTTGAAAATTTAAAGGATTTGTTTGTTCTACTTTATATTATTAGTCGTATTTTCAGATTTTTTTATTTAGCATACTTGTATGTATGCAATTTTTAAGAATTTTCACTTGAATTGGTAGTATATAATTCAATGTATACAGCATTTGTTATTGATATACAAAGAAATCATGACTCTATGCAGGAAAGTTTTGAATAACAGTTCTAAAGTAAAATTATTTCTGTATGAATAAAGTATTTTTTTAATCGTTAATTTATAAAAGTCATTAGTATTAGACTTTAATAAAGACTTTTTAATAATATCAATTGTATATAAGTTAAGCATTTGTGTTAGAAATTTAATTAAATCAAGAATAACTTGGAAGGCTACAGGTTTAATGACCTTTAAAATAAACTGTTGTATACTTCATAAAGAACTTATTTACAAAAACATGGAAAATGGTTTGCAATCAAAAATTAAGTTATTTAAAATAAAAGATATTTCTTCGATGCTTATAAAACTTTTACTTTGAAAAAATATGAGGGTTAGTGATTAAATAATATATTTAAATTACAGTAGTGTGTTAAAAAGCAATGTACATAATTAATTTAAGTGGGATGTTAAAAAATCTTCTTTCTTAAAATTTTTGTACTTGTGAAATAATCTCCATTAAAATCAATGAGTATCATTATTTATAGGGTTGGCAACTAAGTTCCCGCAGTTTGTTTAAATACACTTTTTTACCAGAATCTATATTCTGTTTTTTTTTATGGAGTTAATTAATGTTAAATTTCAGATAATTAAAATGCAATGTAAATTATAGAATTTAGAGTGGGTTGGTAAGTGCATTCCCGCCGTTTTTCTACATACATTTTTGTTACAGGATTCTATATTATGTTTTTTCGATCGGGTTAAAGGGCATAGCCGGATAAGCACTGGAAACATGCCTTTCAATCAAATTTCCTGATTTTTTTCGAAGATGTGGCTACATATCTGACAATATATTTCCCCCATTATCCCCTTATAAATATTAATATTTAATGAGATAAAAATGTTTTTTCGATTTTTTAAAAAACGGATTTTCTCAAAAAACTGCTGCACCGAATTCCATACCATTAACTGAGGATATATAGATACCAAAGATGCATAACTGGTAATTTTTGTATAATTTTCTGTTTATAAAAACTGTGTGAAATAGCGAAATAAAAATTTCAAAAAATAAAAATCATATCTTATGGTTATCCGAAAATTACCATTTTCTTGTAAAAAATTCACCATATCTGCCCGTATATTCTATATAAATGCTGAAAGTTTGCGTTGGGTACTACATATAAATATTTACAAAAATTTATATTAAAATTATTGAAATTCATTTTAAGGCGTTATTTGGGGCGGAGCTACTGAACTTCAACATCCGAAGAATTTTTGGAACAAAGTCAGCAAACAATATGCCAACTGATGTATTTTAGATTCCATTAAGACATGTTTTTCAACATCATGTTCATTTTGATATCGACAATGTTGATAATGTTGCTCATGTGTTCATTAAAATTTAAAATACAGCAATTTTGTAACTGTTTATTTAAAAAATTCTTCGGTTGTGGAAGTTGAGTAGCTCCGCCCCCCAAAAAGCATTAAAACGAATTTCAATAATTTTAATATGCATTTTTATAAATATTTATATGTAGTACTCAACGCAAAATTTCGGCATTTATATAGAATATACGGGCACATATGGGGAATTTTTTACAAGAAAATTGTAATTTTCGGATAACAATAAGATATGATTTTTATTTTTTTTTATATTTATTTCGCTATTTCCCATAGATTTTATAAACAGAAAATTATACAAAAAATACCAGTTATGCATCTTTGGTATCTATATATCCTCAATTAATGGCATGAAATTCTGTGCAGCAGTTTTTGAGAAAATCCGTTTTTTAAAAAAATCGAAAAAGCGTTTTTATCTCATTAAATTTCAATATTTATCGGGTGATAATAGGGGAAATATATTGTCTGATATGCAGCTACGCCCGGGAAAAAAAATCAGGAAATTTGATTAAAAGGCATGTTTCAAATGCTTATCCGGCTATGCCCTTTCATATCATTAAAACGGAATGTCAACTATAGAATGACAACTGGATTGGCAACTACGTTCCCGCCTTTTTAAAAATACATTTTTCCTGTCGTAATCTGTATTTTGTTTTTTGATCGAGTTAATTTATGCTAAATTTCAGATCATTAACTCTTTTCACTCGTATGCCCAGCCTGAGTGGACATCATATTTCTTTGCAAAATTTTATATTAGCACCAGTGATAAAGTGCCTTATTCAATTAAGGCATTTTTGAAATTGTGTACTTGAAGGAAGCTTCTTTTCAAAAAGCGGTGTCAACTGAATAATATTTGTATAAGAGACTTCAGAGTCGAAAAGGTTAAAATGGAATGTCAACTATGGAATGCCAACAGGGTTGGTAACTAAGTTCTCGCCTTTTTTTTAATTAAAAAAAAATTATTTTTCAATAAAATTTAACAAATAATTAATCAACAGTGTATTCTTCCTTGTTGTTTGCAACTTCTTCCCAACGTTCAATAAGATTTTCAATACCTCGTTAGTAGTAATCTTTCAGTTTCGACTCGAAAAATTCATCCAACCAAGCTCTCAATTCTGCATTAGTATTGAACGAAACTCTGTTCATAGCATTTAAAAGAGATCTAAAAAGGTGGAAATCTATTCGTGCCAAATCGGGATAGTACGGCGGGTATGGCAGCACTCCCCAGCTATACGTTTGATTGGCTTCCTTGGTCATATTGGCGACATGAGGGCGGGCATTGTCGTGCAGCAAAAGAACTCCATGTTGTGATTAGGTCTTTTCTCTTGAATAGCCGTGTTAAGTCGTTCCATCTGTTGAACACAGAGTTCTACGTTAACCGTTTGTTTCCGTTCAAGAAATTCGTAATGGATAATCACTTCCCAGTCCCACCATACACACAACATCGTTTTACGTGGATGAAGATTTTGTTTCACGCGCGGTGTTGGTAATTTACCGGGGCTAAGCCATTCCTTGCGCTGCTTCATATCAATATGCAGGCACCATTTTTCGTCGCCAGTAACGATTCGGTAAAGAAACCGTTACTTGTGCCCATGAGTTGAGCGATGAGGAGCAAGCAAACCAGCGGAGATTGTGACTCGCTAATTTTTGCTGTTTTCACTTAACCCCTTGAGGGGCGGTGATGCCGTCACGGCATCACATAATTTTAATCCCTAATTGCCACATTGGCACCAGATTATTTGAATGAAAACTTCTTTTTTATTAAATAAGCGAAAATATACCTTTTCTTCTTTGCAAATAAATTTTCTTGTAAATACTGGTGTTACTCATTTATTTCATCAGTTTACAAATACAATTACCTTGCCCCTGAAAGGGTTAGAGCATGCGGAACCCATGCTCCACACTTCTGAACATTTTCCCATTGAGTAAAGATGCTTCTCTATAGCAGTGTGGGAGAATTTCATTTTCTCTGCGAGTTCCCTTGTCGTTTGATGCGAATTTTTGTGCAAAAGTTGGTTTAATCGCTCTTCATCGAACTCAACGAGGTTCGTCGTTGATGTCAAAATTTCCATTTTTGAACTTGACATACCAATCACGAGCGGTTTTTTCAGCTATGGCCACACACAGCACAAATGCGAACAGCTTTTGCGGCCAACAACCTTTATTGAAAGAGGAGAAGGTGTCGAAGATGCTCCTTTTTCCCAACTTGACACTACATTTTACGATCTGAATTTTAACACAAATTAACTCGATCCAAAAAACAAAATATAGATTCCGGTAGAAAACATCTATTTAAAAAAACTGCGGGAACTTAGTTGCCAACCTAATACATAATAGTTAGTTTTTGTTGAAAAGGCTGATTACTTATCGAATGTTTGCGAAAGATAATGTTTAAAAGCATGCAAGTAAACGTTAGAGACGCAGTCTGGGCATTGGATAGCATATCAGTTATTAAAAAAAGTGACTTTTAAACCACCTAAAAATTTAGCCCCCCTACATACTTCCTTTTCGAAAAGACATAGCCGAAAATTAAAAAAATAAAAACTATCAGAATTTTAAATGTTGTGATGCAATTATAACTCCCGTTAAGTTAAATTAATATTAAACGAGAGCATAATATAATGATAAGTATTTAGAAAAGATAGTGCTCAAAAATATGTTAGTAAATGTCGGGTCACGGTTTGCCCAGTGGATAGCGTATCAGTCACAAAAAATGAAATTTGAATCATAGCTCATAGGTTCGAAACCAGGGTTTGGCAAACTGAACCTACTCTCGTGCGTAAAATCGATAAAATATGTTAAACTAAGAATAAAAATCGTATACTTTAAATTAATTCTCAAATAGTGCTTAGCATATCAGTTACGAAAATGAAATTTGTTACGAAGTTCGAAACAAAGGGATGGTAGAATGACCCTACTCTCGCATGCAAAATCGATAAAATCGTATACATTAAAGTAATTCTCAAAGTGTAGTAGTAGTTAAAATAGTACTGTTGACTTATCTTAAGTAACTGACCTCTCTTTACACATGAGAGGAACACAATTTTTTGTGTTGAAATATCTAAAATCTCGACTCACAAGTATAGTTTCTTGGCTTGATCAGTTAAACCTACTTCAAATTATCAAGTCAAGAGACTATTTTGTTACAGGTTCGATTCCAAGTGAAATTTTTATGAAAAATAACCTAATTACAATAGTTTCCAATTCCTGCCGGTAGAGGGCGCCACCTAGAATTTTCATGTGCAAACCCTAAGTCGATTCCGAAAAATAAGCTTCCTCTCAAAAAGACCTAACCCCTTATGTTATAGTATAACATTACCTTATATGGACATTCATTCAAACTCTAAGATGCTACGAGAAATTAAGCCCCGTCTAAAAATTTAGCCCCCACCTACCCTATCATACTATAGTATGATCTAAATCGATTCCTTACGTTCGAAAACTAACTACAATTTTCATTTAAACTAATACTCTCCTACTATAGCATGATCTTTCTATACTTTACTCTTATCTCACTATCATATTATCTTATCTCACTATCCTACCTTATCTCCTTTCCGACTGATAAGAACTTAACACACATATCTCTCAAACCCTCTCGTACTATAGTACGATTTCCTCATCCGTCCTCAATCCTCAATCCGCCCTCGGAATCGAACACCCTTTTCACCAATACTAATAGATCAAATGGAAGGATGTAGCCGGAAGCTTATATAGCATTTCACTTTATCAAAGGTATATGAAATACCAATATAAGCAAAAGCATAGTCGATTTCTGTAACAGAATCCAGCATTAAGCTAAAAATTAGTTTTCATATATACCCGATCGACCACATAAAAAAAGATAAATTTACCATTATATATATATATATATATATATACATATATCACTTTCTTCTGGACATGATAACTTCCACAATTCTGCACAAATCTCTTCCAAACTGATACATAAAATCAAGAGGCATAAAACCTCGGTCAAGTTCCTTAATGGGCAAAATCGGACCAAGGGGCTGGAAATAGGAGTGGTTTTGTGAAAAACGAAAAAAAAACCCCATAACTTCTTAATTTTTGTACATATCAAATCAGTTTAAAGTTTTTATTACTTCTAGAAATAGGGTCAAAAATTTATGTATCACAGATTTTTGATAAAGTTAAAAATGGGCTCAAGGGGCGCAAAAAATAGGGTTTTTGGGAGAAAAAAATTCATAACTTCGTGAATTCTCAAGATATCAAATCCAATTAATTTTATTATACATCTCCTTAATGTTATCTACATTTTTTATATTCACAAGTTTTTGATAGGACCAATTCGTACCGCAAAAAAAAAAAAAAAAAAAAAAATTAAAAACGAAAACAAAAAAGGGGGGTTGAAGAAGAAAAATTTCCATAACTCCGTCAATTCACAATATATAAAATCCCCATGAATTTATCTTATATCTTCTTAATATTGTCTTCAACATTTATATAGACAAGTTTTTGATAGGACTAATTCTTACAGCAAAAACAAATTAAAAATACATAGCGGTTGAAGAAAAAAGTCACCTTATTAAGGGTGTATTCAAATCCAAACTGCTTATTTTCTTACTCCTTTTTAAATTCATTTTTGCTCTCAAATGTATTCAATTGGCAGATTCTCTTATTCAAACACTGTATAATGTACCGTAATGATCGATTTTTTGATAGAGGCAGAATATATTTAAAAACTGATGCCAAAGTGGACATTTTGAACAGAATTTCCCGAAGCGATTGTGTTAGAAACGAAAAATATTGCCCTACTCAGAAAATAATTGTTTATTAATCAAGTTTTAATTAATTGAACACATGTCGCTTATAAATCTTTTCAAAAATCTCGTCAGAAAATCGTCACGTTTCAAAAATCATTCATATTTTTTCTATTAAAAATGAATCTGAAAATGTGCCAGAAAATTTCGAGTTTTTGAGCTGGGAAAAGTATGTTTTTTAATACCGCCTTAACATGATTCTGATAAAACCAGCTATATATAAAAATGAAATAAAAACTCGTCAAAAGCGGCCAGATAAAACTGTTAAAGTGAATTTATATCTAATAATGATTTAGCTTTTGTTAGTGAAATTAGTGTACTTAACTTCGATATCTATCTCCGCTTGTAGGACGAGCCAGCAGGGATTTTTTCTACAATGGGTTAGAATAATGGTCCTCCATCGGATAGAATAACCAAATTTAGCCGGAACCAGATAGACTTTAAATGCTTCGGGTCAGGTTTTGACACTTTTAATATGACGTGATTTTTCAAAAGAAAATACGTACTGAATATTTTTCAAATGAAAATATGTACTGAATATTTTTCAAATGAAAAATCTATATATTTGAATATTAGTGAGTGTATTTAAGTTCGTTTTAATACAAAAAAGATAAAATTGTAGGCTTTTTTCATAATTATATATTCTTTAAAATATGAACTAATTTTTTTTCGTCTCGAATTAGGGTCGGATTGACGATTTTTTTCCATTTTCCGATTTTGTTGACGAATTCCTTTTTTTCGGGTTTTGGGTTGACTTTCAGAAGAAATTTCAGATTCGGGTCGGGTTTAACCCGGCCCTTGGAAAGACACTAGTTGGGGCTTATAAATAGAAGAACGCCTAATATTTTTGGTAAGAAATATTTAAGAAGAAAACTGAAGTTTTTTGATTTAATGAGAGAAATTCTGTATGAGTTCAGTTGTCCGATATTGTAGTGATAAGCGGCATCAATCAATTTCATATTTTTCACACATTCTCTTTTATCTGAAATACTGAAAAATAAGGCAGTATAAGTTGGACAAAGGATCTTGTTATCTGAAGTAGTTTGTTGCATTCGTTAGGGTCCGATTCGAACGGTGGTTCGGATTGAGTTGGTGCTAAATGTTTCTCGTTGTGGGTCAGTCTGATAATTATTATTGCGGGTTCGTGTCGGGTTGACCCGATTTTTCAAAAGGAAGTCCCCAATATTGTTTAACTTATAAGTCTAATAAGTAAATATATATTCCTTTTCCTACATAGAAGCTAAAAGTGCTGTTAGAGATGACTATTTTTCATAATTCCAATAAAATTTTGATTTTATTTCATTTCGGATCGGGTTCAGGGTTCAGGTTTCTCTCCGGTTCGCTTCGGATTGACTTAAAATATAAATTTCAGGACCCGACCCGAACATGGATGGACAGAGGTTAAATTGAAACATCTATTTTTGTCTGAGATAGATTCCTTCATTGGGTTGGGTAGTCGGACCGACACGGGGTTCAGGTCGAGTTGGACTTAATTTATAAAAAACAATAAAAAAAAAACCTTTCAAAACTCACTTTGATTTAATTATTGTGCAATAGTGTCGTCTATGAGCTGAAGAAGTAAGTAAATGAATCACTTTAATGACTGATGTAGGAAAAGTATCATATCTGCCCTTTTTCCTTATGTTTACTCGTTAACATGTCAATAAACTGAAAAATAACTAAATATTTACTAATGTATAGAGTTAAAAAATAAAATAATAATTCAGTTCATGAATTTAAAACTAAGCATAATTGGTTTTATTTTTTATTTAGTTTCAAAATTTGCAACAAAAGGTTTGGAGTCGGAGTCTGCATATTTTTAGCGACTCGATTATTCCGACTCCGACACTTTTCACCGAAAAATCACACCGACTCCGGCTCCGACTCCGCAGCGCTGGATGTTACAGCCTTTCGAACAGAATGAAATGGATATGCACTTACTGAAGTGCCCTAAAATATACATTCAGTACAATATGCGGTGCAAAAAATATTTATAAAACTAGCTATAGTAGGAACGCACCGCATTTGCCACGTTTGACGTGCAATTTCCAACTTGTTAAATTCAGATTTCTTGATTTGCACCACTTTTTTGAAATAGTAAAATTCGCTTTATTTAATGACATATTAATTAATCCAAAAACCAGGGGAATTTTACCATTTCAGAGAAGTTGTGGCAATCAAGAAATCTGAATTAAAAAAAAGTAGCCCACTGGCAACACTGTTTTCATATTGGATAGTTTGACATGGTTCCGACGATATGATGTTCCTAAATTAGAAAAAAAAATTAGTTATTGCAAAAATAAATTTCAAGTTTTTTTTTTTTTTTTTTTTTTTTTTTTTTTTTTTTTTTTTTTTTTTAGCCCCCGGAATGCTATTTCTTTCTCCCAGATTATTTTGACTCCAATAAATAACGTTACTTTGTATACGCCAGCCGTAAAACAAAAGCCGATGTTTCATTGTGCGTTTAAATACTCTACAGCATTTTCTTAAACTTCTAAGCATCGCATATTTTCAATGTTTATACTGTCGTATTGGGGAAAAAAAGTACTTTTTAATGCTGTTTGTTTGAAAACTGCATCTCCATTTGTTTTTGAAATATTAATTTTTTTGTAGTTTTTAACGAATTTTGTTTCATTTTGGCAACTGAACCAAAAATGGCCATAATTTTCTTTTTGGAAAAAAATTATGGCCATTTGTTTCCATTCTGATCAGAAAATCAGAGTTCTAACTTTTACGACTGCTCTTTCATCTTCACCTAACGCTTCAGTTATAATGGCTGTTTCATAATAATAGAAACCGCCAGTCCACCAAAAGAAAATGATGTAATGGAAATGCCGGAGGCAACACTAAATTCTGAAAAAGCAGAATTCTGTTCTCTAGTTTTTTTTTTTTTTTTTACCGTGAAATCTAGAATAGCTTATTAATTATGACAAATCAACCTGTCTTCATTGAATTCTGTACTTATGGTCCAGTGGTGTAGTCGTAAAAACAACAGAGGGTATACGTTATAAGCAGAGGGTATACGCTCAAGGCAGAGGGTATACCCTAGTGTATATATACTATATAGCTTTCTTGAGAAACTGAGGGTATACGGTGTTCCTTAAAAAAAACCAGAGGGTATACGGCGTATACCCCGTATACCCTCCACTACATCCCTGTTATGGTCGAGGCCTGGCGACTTTTTTTTATATTTAATTACATCACTACTTACAGAAACATTTTTTCCCTAGTAGATTTATCTTTAAAATATCCTAGAATAAGAGTATAGCAAAGATTATTTTTCAAAAGTGAGACAAATGGAATTAGAAAAATAGTCCGCTGGGATGTATATTTCCCATTCTGTAGCCCAAGGGTTAACACATAAAATATGGAAATTAGACAATTATTACTTGGTTACAGATTATTATCCCAAACCAGTGTCGAGAAATTGAAAAGACCTCTATAAAATTGTAAATAAACCTAGCAGCCCCGACATTAACCTTCCGCCTACTAGACGGTTTCGATGGACCAGACAGGTAGATTCATAGTATTTATTAAAGTTACAATTTTTTTAAAAATATAAACTAAATATTTAAACCAGTTAAAAAAGTAAGTAAAATTCTGGTTTAGAACATTTTATAAAACTTAAGTAAAATTCCCGGTAGTTCTAGGGATACCAGTGTTGATGGGATGCCCAACGCCAAACATTGAAAATATGATTTATTAATTAGAGAGCTCTACCGTCCATAAAGGCAACGGTAGGTATTTTGATTGTAAATTGGTTACAAATTTACGCAGTATTAAACATTCAAATTTCTTATTTGCATATTATGCTATGATTTTTCTGGTGTAAATTTTATAATAATTTTGTTTAATTGGAATTGTAATTTATCGATAATTTTGTTTAATTAGAAGTGACGTCTCATTTATGAGTCTTATCCATTATGTAGCGCTTTCATTTCTACGCCTATTCTCCACGTTTTGGCTACTTGCTCCGGGAAAAATTGTGAACCCAATGTCTGCATTATCTTATTTCCACAACATTAATTAAAAAATCTCCCTAACGGCTTTTAATTTGAATTAAATATGTCAGAAGAAACAGGTCAGTATATATATATACTATATAAAGGTGCGTAAATTCCTTCTAATTTACTTTTAATCAGGTACCACTATTTTAGATTAACAATTTTCAATTTAATAGCTGATTCGCTGAAATTGTAATCACTATATTTAATCGTACAAATTGTAATATTTTTCTGCGGTTAAATAAAGCAAAAAAATCTATTAAAAATTGTGATATAACTGTACGCACATAACACACACGTATTTAATTCCATGTTTTATTTGGATTTTTTATAGCTTTATTTCAGTATAACATAAATTATTAAATTTATTTCCTGATAAAGATGCAAAAATGCCGTTTGTAAACTGAGAGCCGAAAGTTTTTCTTTTTCCTAACATTTATTTACTTAAAAATTATTTTAGAATATTTTAAATTGAAAAAGACCACAAACTTTTTAGGTTTACATTTTTGAAATTATTTTCCTTATAGCAATTTTCATATAAAGCAGTGTTTTACCATAAGTGTGCAGTTTACCATAAGTGTGCAGTAATAAAGCAGTGTTTTAATATATGGAACAATGGAACAATAGAGCAGGTGTATGGATTCCCTAGTTGCGTGGCAACTTTACATCCAGGCTAAAAGTAGATCGTGTTTCAATGCAATGGGAGCCTTAGAAAAAAAGAGCGTTTAAACGCGGCTAGTAGCCACGAAAATTAGAAAGTAAGAAACTAAAAAGAAAGACAATTTTTAATAGAAAAAATTGTTAGTATAACAAGTAGGGGAAAAAAAATGT
Source organism: Maratus speciosus (assembly GCA_963932465.1). Taxonomy (NCBI): domain Eukaryota; kingdom Metazoa; phylum Arthropoda; class Arachnida; order Araneae; family Salticidae; genus Maratus; species Maratus speciosus. The sequence continues at coordinate 372,321,419 of OZ010797.1, read as the reverse complement.
TCCAAATGATCCACAAATATGTCCAGGACAGGCGAAAAAGCTACCAAAGGAAGCCCCGTAAAAAAAAAGACTCAATACAGAGACCATACATTAGTTTAACACAATTAAAACAAAGTAAGATACGAAAGTTTATAAAAAATGAAATATTTACATATTTACAGAAAAGAAAGATTAAAGTTTATAAGAAAATGCACAAAAGATAGGAAAATACAATAATAAAAAACATCATTGAGGAGAGTTCAGACTAACAGGGCTGAAAAAAGCACAAAATGTATAGGGGAACAAGGGGAAAAAGGACGGCGCCCGCCCAGTCTGGTAACTCGATGAGAAAAGGTTAAGTAAGGAGACCATGATAGTGAAATTAAATCACAAAAAGGTAAGACTTATAAAGAGTCTGAAAAGCATAAGAAAAGCAGCTTAGAAGTTTTTTTTTTTTTTTTAAGCACACAAAGGACAGAAAGACAGGGAAAAAGAAATAGTTTAGCAATGAATGAAGTTATTCTTCATTTAAGTTGAGAAGGTTAGCAAGTTTATCGAATTCATTGATGATCACCATTACTTTTTGCATAGGGTTATCAATTTTTTTGGTTTGAGTTGAAATGTTTTTGATGCAGCTTAAAAATTTTGTAAATTGAAAAACTTCTTTTATTTCATTGAAGGTGGTAAGTATATCTTTAATATCATTAGAGTAATTTACTGGAATTTTCAAATTTTGAGTATTATTAGTACTTTCAGTAGTAGGAGAGGAAAGGGTATTCGAGGTATCATTAACATTAGTTTCGGAATTTATCATGCTAGTACTGGTTGAGGGATCATTTGTCGAAGGTTTTTTGGTGTAGTTATAATCTTTAAAGATTTCGGCAAGAATTTGTGTTTCCGAGGAGAGATTGCTGACGCTATTACGTGTAGTTTTTCTGTTATGTTTATTTTCAAGTCTGTACGGGTTTTTAGGGCACCCGCAGAAATTCGCGGGATGTCCAAGGCCACAATTAGCGCATGTAGGTTTAATTCTACCTTTGTGCTCACAAGCAGTGCTTAAGTGTAATTCCCCACATTTGACACATTTGGCGTCAAAGCCGCACACCTCTGAGGCATGTCCATACCCTTGACACCGATAGCATTGTTTAACGTTATTTTTTGAAGTAAAGTCTTCGATTTTAACTGAAATATAGTGGATCACGTTAATTTGGTAGATTTCCTCAAAGTTTTTTCGTGGTATAACATTTACCATATAGATTGGCATGGGATGCCCAGTCTTTCTATTTTTAAGCATGGCAGCCCTAATGACTGCAAATCCATGCTCGCGAAGACTTTCTTCTATTAGTTTAACATCTGTATAACAGGGGAGGCCCCTAATGCATATTTTCTTCGGTCTTAACTCTCTAGAGTCAAGAGTAGTATATTTTATCTTATTTTGATTTAGCCATCTCTGTGTTAGTTTATAGTCATTGTCTGAAGCACATTGAACTACTAAGCGTTCTCCTTTAAGAGCTATTTTTGGTTTTTCAGAAATTATCTCAGTAATTTGTTGAGCTAGCGTCGTCCAATTTTGGTCGATTTCGAGATAGAAGGGATTAGTAGGTTTTTTAGAGTTACCAGGTTCCTGGACGGAACTATCATCAGAATTGGATTGCTCCATGTCAGCATTATCGCTTAAATTAACTTCATTTGCGATATTTTTGAATTTATTAGCAAGAGGGATAGTATAACTTTCCTCTGTCAAGGGACGTGTTTTAATATAAAGCAGTGTTTATTTTATTTATTTTTATTTGTTGTTAATATTTTCCTCTTTAATTAAATATTGTTATGCGTGAAAACCGTTTTACAATGAAATAATAAAGTTTTAACTTGTTTAAACATGCATTTATCAAATTTAATTTAACGTGAGGAAAGATATATTCATATTTTTTAACGACATGTTGAATGAATTGTTTGTGCACGCCATTCTTTTTTGATTAAAAATTGAGGAGAATTCAGTAATTGTCAATGTTACTCTCATTCTGTTGTGAAAATTTCTATGAAAATTTATTTTTAGTAGTATATAAAAAATATATTAATAAATTTTTAAACCTATCCAAATAATTTTAAAGCTATAGTTTTACCTAATGCTTATTAGTATAAAGAGAAATTTGTTTCCGATTTTTATAAACCAATTGCCACAACCTAAATTCGACCCTTTGAGGGGCGATGGGATAAAATATATCCCACCTAATTTAAACAAGATTCTCACCAGAAATTTTTTACTAAATTTTATATTTTTAACTTTGGAGTAAAACCGTAGAAAAATTGCTTTTCCTTATTTAAAAATAAAATTCTCGATTATTCCGGTGAGAATTCAATATTTAGAGCCATTTTTGCTTGCCCCTCAGGGGGTTAAAAACATTTGATAATGAAACGTTTATTCTTCATACGCAGAAAATATGATTGGCTATATACAGAGTGTTTCATAAATTATGGGCAAAACTTTAAGAGGTGATAGTATATAACCAGAGAAACAACTTTCATCAAAGAATGCATGGGCGAAAATAAAACGCAAAGGTGCTAAAGGACGCCGAAGGTGATGTTGTTAATCCCTTGAGGGGCAAGCAATTACGTTTGTGAAATGCTGAATTCCCAGCGGAATTTTTGAAAAATTCTATTTCAAAAAATGTAAAGGCAATTTTATGGCTTTTTTCCACCAAAGTTAGAAAAGTAAAATTTAATAAAATTTTACTGGTGTAAAACTTCATTAATCGTAGGTGGTATATAATATATACCGGTGCCCCTCAAGGGGTTATACGAGGTAAAAACACACAAAGAACGATTGACTGGCAAAATCAAGGTGGGAAACCGTACATTTGTTGAAAATCTGAGCCATTTTTATTTGCAGTTCAGTAGATAAAATGCAAATCACTCTTTATTCTATTAGTGAATGACAACATCTTGCCATACGTTCCTCCGCGATTGAGAGTTGCATCCTCGGATCAGCGGCTTTTATGTATTAATCGAGGCGAAATTTTGCATTTGCGTTCTTTTTCTTCCCCATATCACATTAGTGTCGTTCTTCTTCCGACAACTCGTAACAAAAATAGAGTTTTAACATTTTGATGGACCATGTTTCCAAATGTGCCAGCACCTTTGCGTTTTATTTCGGAACATGCATTATTTGATGAAACTTGTTTGTTTGAATGTGTACTATCATCTCTTAAAGTTTTGACCATCTTTTACGAAACATTCTGTATAGTGCCAAAATAAGTTTTTTTTATTATTATTGTATGATTTATTGCGCGTTGGCGAAAATGTAGTGCAATCTCTATACTGCAGATCTTATCTTCCGCTATTGTAACAAAAGGGATTTTTGTTAACTTAGTTTTAAAAGATAAAAAAATATATTTATTATCATTGTAATAAGTGATATTAAATCATTTATTACATTTTAAAAATATCGGAAATCGGTACTAAGTTTTCAGTTTTCGAACAAATTTTATGTAAGAGGAGAATGCTTTATTGCACTCTATGGAGTAAAGATCTAAATTATACTTTATTTAGACGAGAAGACATTACTATCAAACCAATAGCGCAGTATTAGTTTTGAACTTAGATTTTCTCAAGCACTCAAGTATTTTTTTTTGCATAGATAAAAGCGTTAACCCCTTAAGGGGCAAGCAATTACGTTTGTGAAATGCTGAATTCCCACCGATAATATTTGAAAAATTCTATTTCAAAATAAGTAAAAGAAATTTTACGGCCTTTTTTTCCACCAAAGCTAGAAAAGTAAAATTTAATAAAATTTTTCTGGTTTAAAACTTCATTAATCATAGGTGGTATATAATATATACCCTTGCCCCTCAAGGGGTTAAACGTTACACTGAACAACAAAACTTTTTTTAAGTATTAAAATGACAATACATAATTATAGGCTGTATTTGTAGGCACAAATAAAATTATATATGGCCGATCCGTCAAAACTGAAAAAAAAACTTTGTAGTTGGTTATTTTAAAATATCTTTCATCTGGAGATATGCAGGATTATACTCGATAAATTGACAATAACTTTGAATCCAATACTTTAGTGTGTTATTAATAACTTTGGAGGAAAAAATTCTAAGGTTATGAATAAAAAGGTGCGTTGTATGCACAATTTGGAATTTTCAAAAATTCTTGCGTAAATATACTCAATTTGCCATGTTATTAATTCGTGTTATTGAGTATTACCAAAGGATTTTTCATTCAAAATGAAGTGCTTAGCATTTATCATTAGTTGACAACGACAAAGCTGTCATAGGCGACTATTTCTTAACTCTACCTCACATAAGTTTCTTAACAAAAAAGATTCACATACTGTTCGAAAACATTTGCATTTTAGTCATTTTAAACTATTTCAAACTTTTTGAAATCTCTGTACATAATTCTGCTGAGCAGTACATATTTTCTGTAGAGTATAGAATAAGCAATAATTATAGTTCATTTACAGAGACACCGTTCAAAGGGGGAAAATCTTTTTTAGTGTAATTTAATTATGTTACCCTGTTTCAAGCATAATGAAATTCATATGCATCAGTGCAATGGATATAAAAAATTCTTTCTGTAGAGTAAGAGTCAGTATCAATTATAGATCGTTTACAGAGACAATTAAAAGTATTCCAGTACATTACAATCAACAGAGAAAATCGTTTTCAGTGTATTTTAAAGATGTGACATTATTTCAAACACAATGAAATCCGTGTACACTGTTGAAGTACACTACAACATGTTTTCTTAATATAAGGACTCCAGAAGCCAAGAGATACAAGTGACATAATTTAGATTTGGAGTAAATTGAGCTCAAAGTTAAACATCAATAGTAATTGACTGAATTAAAATGTGAAACTGTTGCTTATTTCATAGCTGTTTTTCTATTCTTACATTCAATAACTGTGAAAGAAAAGGGCGTATAATATATATATTTTTTTTTGTTTAACCGCTTGAGGTTCAAGTAATTGTGTTTCTGTAATTTCGAATATCCACCGGAATCTGCAAAAGGATTTATTACAAAATAAGGAAAAGCAATATTACGACTTATTTCCACCAAAGTTAGAAAATTTAATAAAATTTTTCTGGTGGAAATCTTCATTAATCGTAGGTGGGATAAAATATATCCCACTGCCCCTCAAGGGTTTAAGTAGAGATTAGGTAGTTAAGTATTTTAAACATTTTAAATAGTTGACTTCTGGTACGCAGCACATAATAAGAAAACTACTTATATCTCTTTACCTCCAAACAAATAGCCATATTTCCAGATAGCCTGGGCACTTAGTTCACTTTTTCAATTTTGGCACTTATACTTCTTGGCTTCAGTAGTCCCCATATTATTGAGTACGTAGAATTTATCTTTTATTTACAGCGACACTTAAAAGAAATCGGTTGTAATACTGACTATCGACTAAATCTGTAATAGGACTGTTTCTAATTCTGATATGCATATTAAAACTTAATTAACCTTTAGTTTATTAGGAGGAAGGAAGTCTGCACTGAACAATTCGCTTTTATTACCGACTATGGACAGCAATTGCTGAAAATGAATTTATACTGCGTTGTATGTGTGTGTTTTTTTTATGTTTGTTTAGGTATTTCATTTCATTGTATGAACAAAAAAAAAAAAAAATTCTTAGCCATATTCCGATAGTGTTAAAAGTGTTTTATGATATATGCCGTGATGAATGACTTTCGTTCTTATTAATATATCCAGTAAAAAAAAAAATACGAAAAAATAAACGCAGAAACCTTGAATTTCAGGTCGTAAAAGTGTTGTTTCCTTTTGAAAAACTACCAGTTATGATTTCAGCACTATTAAATACTTTTGGGAATTGAAATGCAAATTCATCACTAATTTCGACTTAATTAACTTTCCAGCCTCTAGAAACGCTATTGTAGCGTTCCAGTTGTTTACTTTTTAGCTCACAGGCTTTCAAAGCCTAAGAGCTAATGTGCCCGCTGGTTATGTATGCAAGTATGTGTACGTAACGCGATAACTGTTGATAGAAACATCCGATTTGCTTCAAATTTTTTTTCTAGGTTCATTCTGATAAGGCGCTTCCCTGACTAGTTTTGGGGGTTCGTTGGTGGGGAAAGGGATTCCCCCCCCCCTAAGGTCCCCCCCCCTTAATTTAGATAAATGGGTTTTTAATGCAGAATTATTCGATTTGGTCCAAGTTTGGCATACTGGTTTATTATGATAATAAGCTGCCGTGATTAGATTTAAAGGTTCATTAGTTAAGTATAAAGGGGGGAAAGGGGGCTAGTCTCACCCTTAATTTAGATAAATGGATTTTTCATGCAGAGTTATTCGATTTGCTCTAAATTTGGTATACCGATTTATTATGTTAAGGAGCTACCTTGATTAAATTTGGAGTTTTATTGGTTAAGTATAAAGGGGTGGGGGGTAGTCCTCCCCCCATAATTCAGATAAATGGGTTTTTCGTGCAGAATTATTTGATTTGCTTAATTTGATATACCAGTTTATTCGATATGTGGCTTCCTTCATTAGATTTGGAGGTTCATTGGTTAAGTATAAAAGGGAGAACGGGGGGCAAGTCCCCTCCCCTTAATTTAGATAAATGGATTTTCATATCCAATTTACTTTAATTTTTTTTCTTTGTTCATTCTGATAAGAAGCTTTCCTGGTTAGATTTGCAGGTTCACTAGATAAGTATAAATGGGGGAAGGGGGATAGACCTCCCGCTAATTAATTTAGCGAAATGGGTTTTTCATGCAGAATTGTCTGATTTGCATCAAATTTGGTATACCGGTGTATTACGGTAAGGAGCTTCCCTGATAAGAGTTGGATATTCATTGGTTAAGTATATAGAGGGAAACGGGGGCTAATCCCCCTTCATTTATTTTTTGATGGTATTATTTTTTGAAATAAGAGTATAATATACAATTTGTGTGAATAGACCGTGAGCTCAATGCCATCAGTTTAATTGGACACTTTTATTTTTTTTTAAATGCAGATTTCTTGATTCCCACCACATTTTTTAAAGCGTATAATTCGGCTTGTTCTTGCATTATTTCATCTGTAATTATATAAAGTGACTATTTTTATGTCGAAAAAGTAGTGGAAATCAAACAACCTTAATTTTAAGGAAGTAACCCACTGAAAAAGTTGCCTGCGGCTGGAGGGTTAAACATAAACTCTGTGATTGAATAAGGTGATAATTATTGTTCGAAAATAACAGAACATTAACCCGGCAATAAATTTGTACACTTTTACTAGGAAAATATCCGAGATAAATTTGTTGTTAAGATGATAAATACATTTAGTATTTAATTTTTTTAGCAATAAATCTTGTTATTCAATTCCTACTGTTAGTTCACACTCTCCTTATATATATACATATATATCTTATTCAAATTTTCAATCGTTAATAAAATACTTATTATTCATCTTAACAAGTTGAAATAATTTTTTTAAAACTTGTACTGGATGACAATTGATGCTAATACAGTTTTTTCAAATATTAATTCATTAATTAAATTTTAATTAATTAATTTTAGTTTTATATGGGAGACAAAATTACGGCCATTGGTTATTGAACAGCATTTAATGCATCTTCATATCTAGAAGGGGGGTTACCATAGGGGGGGACCCTGTTCTGTCGCCAACTTGGCAATATATCGCCAAATTTAGCGACCAAAATGAGTCGCCAAAAGTGACGCCAACTTGCCCATAGCTCTAATATTTCGCCAAATTCCCATAGACCTCCATTGTAAACCAATAGGGTTTACTTGCTTATAGAAAGTCAACAAATTGAGATATTTTAAATTTTTCTTTGACGACCTAAGTAGGAATTGACTTTAAAAACAAAATTTTATATTACTTTTTAACTGTTTAATTTTCATGCTCATTTCTTTATAAACTTTGATGAAAATTTTTATGCGGTAACCAAAAACCTTTTTTGCACACATATTTTATGAAATACTTTCCTAAATAGTAGAATAAAATATCTATTTACCACTCTAATCCCCATGATAGAATACGTTCTAGAAATTCCGTAATTCAGAGAATCTGAATACATACCAGAATATTTCAATAATAAATTTAGCTTTAATCAATTATAGATCGCTTACAGAGACACATAAAAGTATTCCAGTACATTACGATCAATAGGGAAAGTCGTTTTAAGTGTATTTTAATGATGACACATTACTTCAAGCATAATGAAATTCGTATGCATTGCTGAAGTAAACTACAACCTGTTTCCTATATACTGTTGTGTACGCAGAATTTATCGTTTGTTTACAGCAGCACTTAAAAGAAATCGGTCACAATAGTATCAACCAAAACTGCATGCAATATGAGTGTTTCCAGGTGTGATATGCATATTAAAATTTAAATAACCTTTAGTTTATTAGGAGGTAAGTAAATCTTATAACTGAGTTGAACTAAACAATTCACTTTTATTACCGACTACGGACAGCAATTGCTGCAAATGAATTTATACTGCATTGTGTGCGGTTTTTTTATGTTTGTTTAGGTATCTCATTTCATTGTATGAATAAAAACAATTCTTAACAATAATCCGATAGTGTTGAAAGTGTTTCATGATATATGCTGTGATTGATAACTTTCGTTCTTATTAAAAGGTCTCAGGACTCTTAAAGCTTCAAAATTTTTGAAATTTTAATTTTTTTGGATGTTAAACTCCTACCTTTTCTGAAAATTTTGATATAATTGTTTCCTTTAACCCGTTAATAGTCGCGCGTTGGTCTTTTCCCCGCCCGAAATTCGTTATCTTCCTGTAACTCATTTCCCATTAAAGTTACGATAGCCAAATTCCGTGTAGCTGACCTTGAGTGTTCACACTCTTGTGTAGTAAAATTGCAAGTCATTCCTGCTATTTCTTAGCATTTTATCGCATTCTTAAGTTTCAATCGGTCTAAATGACCGCGTTGCGACCACTTGCGTTAGTTGAATTTTTCCCCCTCGTGTTCATCCTTTCCCATTTCCGCGAAATCTGTGGGGGAAAGTTTCTTCGAAGTCCGGACTCTCTGCCTGTTGTTATTTCGTCCTTCTATCTGCTATTTTACCCGTTCATAGAATACTTTTTTTACTTTTAGAATGTGACTTAAAATTGTTTTATTATATTAGTTGTGAAGTCAGTTCGCACAAAAAACTGATGGATGGTCACTTACATTTTTTTTTTCATTGTCAAATATTGCGGGAATAAATTCTCAAATTGACAATCGTTTAATATGGAAAAAAAGGGAAATTCATCATTATTATTTCAAAGAACTGGCTTTCCATTTATTACCGGAACATATAAATGAAAGAAAACAGACAATAATACTGCCAAACCATTAAAAAAGAGAGAAGAGAATTTTATGGGAATCAGTAAAAAAATTGCTGTATCTCCAAAATCTTAAAAGTATCGTTTTTGTACAATAAAACTAATTCGAAAGATAAAACAATTTTCTCAGAAATGTAGTATGTATATCTGTGAAGAACATACATATAATTTATTTGTACAATAAGAAAAATAATGAGAATTTTATAATGTAGGTTAGAAATTACGAAATAAAAATCTCTTTTGGATAATTCAGTGAATGTTTATACAATGATTTAAAAAAATATTTTAAGTATTTTTCTAAACATTATCTATTTTTAAATTTTCATACTGTAAGTAAAAACACATTTTTTTTTAAACAATGCCTCAGAAAATGTTTTTATTACTATTATTATTATTGAAATCCAATAGAGACTTGGGGGCGGTATCTAACAAATTTAAATTTGTTGTCCTTCATCAATTGTTCAAACTATTTTTCAGAATAATGTTTTCCAGAATATGAGAGAAAATTCATTTAAATTAAATTATTGCTGCATATTTATAATTTCGGAGAAAATTTTCTTATTGTTTTTATTATTTTAATGAATGTTATTATAAAACGATAAATTATAATATTAATACCTTATTATGAAATGTACAATTGAATATTTATTTTAATTAAATAGTTGCTCTAAAATACATCCCTATTAAGATGAACCTTTCAATGATTCTATTAATTAAAACAATTTATCCATCTTAGGATTTAAATCTACAATTGCAAATGTATTTAAATTAAATATATAATTTCAATAACTTATTTATTATTTACTTTATATAAGCGAAGTTCGAATCCAGCGTTTTTATTCAAGGGCGCTGCTCCCACTCTGAAATAAGTACAAAAACTACAAATCGTGCATTTTCACTTGAAAAATGGATTTAATCACAAAATCTCGAGACCCCCCCCCCTCGTCCTCTCGCCCCTCATACACACACAGACACCCCACAAAATAAATAAATAAAACGTAGTTACAACATTTACATTTATAATTTCGAAGTTAAGCATTTTTTACCTTTTTCTTTATTATATATATATATATATATATATATATATATATATATATATATATATATATATAATATGCTGGTAAATTAGTGGTATTGTATTTGGCTTTTGTGTTGCATGTCATAGGTTCCATTTTTATTTTCAGTTTAATTGTTCTATTTAATGTCAGTGTAATATATTGATGCTAAATTTATTAATTTTATTTTATTAAATGGATATAGAGTGCCGGAGTATCATAAAAATCTACCTGACTCTGATTATGTCCTTCCAAAAATAAATAAATAAATAAACCCTATCACGAATTTAGATTCATATTCGTAAATGTTTTCCTACTAATTATTGATTCATAGTAACATCAGAAATTCAATCAAATCATTTACTATTTACTTTTAAGTATTTATGCAAAACGAAGAAAGAGTTATTAAAAACACTTATCTAGATGCCAACTGAATTTATACTTAAGCGAAATAAATAATTGCTGTAAAAGGTTCTGAAATAAATAATTGCTGTAAAATGTTGTAAAATGAATAATTGCTGTAATCTTTTAAAATTCGGTCAATATTTTCACCCTACGTTATCCGTTTTCGATCATCTGATAACACCGGCAAGTTTCCCCTTCGTTTTCGGCCTGCTGGTAACGGCGGCAAATGGACCGAACGCGACTACTAACGTTCTAAAAAATGTCGCGACTACTCTCGGGTTAAATCCCCATTAGAGCAGAAGCTATGGCGTTCAGAATTGTAACTCCTCAATAGCTCAAGCAGCGTTTCCGAAATTTTGAAGTCATCTTTCTCCAAATGACGTTTTTGGGTATAGCGCACAGGATATCTCAAAATATTCTGAATATTTTTTTGTTGAAAATTTTAAAACATATGTTTCATGTTAGTCTATATAAACTGAACCTCAAATTTCCTCTATCTTGTTAAAAAAAAAAAAAAAAAAAAAAAAAAAAAAAAAAAAAAATTAGGTGGTTATAATGTTGAAAATTTCAAAATTTTGTATTTGCTAAATATAGCTTTGTATTAAAAATATTAGGTCTCCAAGAAAATTCTGTCGTTTAACACTAGAAAGACGGCAAGCGGTCATTTTGACAGCTACCAAATAAATATATTTCGGTTCGAATCAGATATTTCTTTATAAAAATAGTTTAAAAGAAACAAAGAGAAAAAACTAGTTAAATAAATAAGTTAATAATTTAAAATAAAAATTCTGGTGTCAATTTTTTTTTTAAATTTGAGTAAAATTCCCCGTATTTCTCGTGTTAACCCCTTCGCGATGGGAGCCTTTTACGAAATGTTTATTACTTTGCTACCGGTTTTAAAAAACAGAAGTTTGTGCCTATTCAAATCGGGAAAATGCTCGGATTAAATTCACTCAGACACTCACTCGACTCGGTTAGTACCTCTTGGAGAGAACAGACGTGTTTTCTCTGTGCTGTTCGTTTTATTCTCACGAGATCGTAGTCGTAGTTCAATGATTTTAGAACTTGCGGGATCTTTTGCAAGTATCATCGAATGAGTTGTGGTGCTGATAGTGACACGTAATAGAAACGCGTTCGTACGAATAAGTGACTGTTTCCTGGACTTGATGCATCATAGTAGTAATATATAGAGGGTTCACCGACGACAATAATGGGTACTGAGGACCCATTTAAATTTTCTGACAATGCACTCCGCATCCTGAATGGAGAGGAGAAATCTGATTTAGCTGCTGCGTGGATGGAATTTCCCGGAGTAGCGGATGAAGTACAAAGACTGATTGTACAGCAACTCCTGCAAGATTGTGATAACTACATAATGAGACTTTTAAGTAAAGATGACTACCTGACGAATCCTCAACACAAGACTAGCGTGAGTAATCTTCTCAATAATCTTATGTTTTTGTTCAATGAGCCATTTGACCCCCTAAAATTAAGTCAACTAAGAGAGTTTAAAACTTTTATCTATGATCATGACTATGATCTAATTGACATCTTAACAAAACTCAAAGCAATTGCGGTGAACTCAGATGACGGCTTCACCCCTGCTAATACACTAAAACGTAGGAGAAATGATCTCAAATCTACTATTCCCTTAAAGAATAAATATGCCAATATATCTGAAAAATACCTAGACGAAAATAACATGGATTCTTCTGAGCCCTCTCAAGGAGAGTCAGCCGGTAGCTCCACTACTGAAGTAGTCCCTAAAAAACCAAAAATCCACCCCTTCTATACTGAGTTCCAAGGCAAGTGGACGGAACTTGCAAGTGAGATTAAAAAACTCAACGACAGCAATCCCTTGATTCATTTAGACGGTGAATTACTCAAAATCCACTGTAAAACTGATGCAGATTTCCGAAAAACACAAGACTATCTTGATTCTAAAACAATTCCTTATACAACCCTGAGCCCCGCGGAACAGCGCCCCAGGAAAGTCGTCATTGGGGGATTTCCCCCATATACCGACCCCCAGGTCATAATTGAAGCTCTTAAAGAACATAATTTCGTGGCCAATAGAGCCTCAATGATGAAAAGTAGAAAGACCGGTCGACCAATGCCCCTCTACGTCGTCAATGTTCTCCCACGTGAAAAATTCGAAGAAATCTACCAAATTCACGAAATTTGCTACATTAAAGTAGATATTGAGCGATTTAAAGGCACCAACATCGTAAAGCAATGCTACCGTTGCCAGAAATTTGGACATTCCAGCGAGATTTGCCGCCTGCCGCCAAAATACGCCAAATGCTCGGAAGAGCATTTAACTCCCCAGTGCAATAAAATTGGAAAGATCATCCCCAAATGTTCAAATTGTTATGGTGAGCACGTGGCTACTTACCGTGGTTGCCCCAAAACCCCCCAGTTTCATAAAAAACAGCAGGACCCAAAAACCGTCCGTAAAGAAAATCCTAAAATCATTCCGAATGCAATGGCGGAACTTTTATCTACATATAATTATGTCCGTAAGCCAGAGGCCAAAAAACCAGAAGATAAACCTACTGAAGCCCCGGCTCCGCTCCCTTCTCCCTCCCAAGACCCTAACTTCGAAAATACTACACCAAATAAGCCAAATGACACTCAAAAAGCAACACCAGAACAACCCAATAGTTCTAATTATGCTAATGACTTAAAAGAAATATTCAAGACCTTCAAGGAGATGAAAGAACTCCTTAAATTTAACAAATTCATCCAATGTTTCAAGAATATTGCTAACCAAACTAAAAATATACAAGATCCAATAGAAAAAATACTCATCCTTATGAGTGCGATAGAAACTTTAGCCACGGAATTTAACACATTTAATGATGAGTAATTCCTCTTCTACCTTTTCCTCACTTATTTTTCTTTCCTGGAACTGTAACTCATTGCAGAATAAACTTAACGAACTTAAACTCTTTATGCACGAACATCCCCAAATTGATGTTATTTTCTTACAAGAGACTTTCGACCCCACTTTCAACATTAACATCCCTGGGTACAGGCTATTCCATACACCTCGTGCGGATGGTACGCACAGAGGAGGTACCGTTATTTACATCAAGAACCATCTTCCACACTACCAATCGCACAACCACACCTTTAATGATCTTGAGTATACCAGTATTTATTTTCAACTTCCTCATATCAATATTAAACTAGCTTCTATTTATGCTCCACCCACTGGTAACTTACCAGTTAATAGTCTTACACAGCTTTTTTCTCAACATCACCACTGCTTTTTCGTAGGCGATTACAATGCCAAAAGCAGACGCTGGAATTGCCATGGCAATTCTCGGCGGGGTACCTCTCTTCACAACTTAGTCCAAAACTTAAAATTAAATCTTCATGCACCACCCATACCAAAACACATTTCCAAATTGCCTGGTGCCCGGGATTCTATCATTGATCTTGCTCTATCCAAAAATCTTCCTTACCCTATCTACTCTACAGTTATTAATGATCTCTCCTCTGATCACCTGCCTGTCTGCTTTAAAATAGATATTATTAATCCTATTTCTCCCCCCCCCTTCCGTGGCTATTGACTGGAATAAATTTACTAATAACCTTAATTCTCAGGGCATCACCTTCCCTGAAATTAACAATACCGATGACATTGATGCGGCTGTTGAACATCTCAACTCTCATATCACTAACGCTCAAAATTTTTCTACATTTAATACCTTCAAAAATAATTTTGCCTTCGTCCCACCCCGTTATATTTACAACCTTATCAAACAGCGTAATCGGCTCCAGCGAAAATTTCAAAGTTCAAGAGACCCTTTTATTAAACCTCTTCTCAATAGGTTAAACAATAAAATCAAAAACAGTATTTATAAAGAAAAACAGAAAAATTGGAACAACTTTCTCAAAACTTTATCGTACGAGGATAACTCTGGATTCTTAAACGCAAACTGAATAAATATTACACTTCCATTCCCCCTCTCACAACTAATAATGTTACTGCTTATACTGACCAAGAAAAAGCTAACATGCTTGCTAATTCTTATGCCACCCAATTTTCTCCTAATCCTACCCTTCCAAACCAAGCTCACCTTGATCATGTTAACGAGACAGTTCGGAACTTTTTGGCTACCCTCCCTCAAGATTCCCCCCCCCTCTAAAATTTAACCTATTGTTATCCACAATATTATCAAAAAACTCAAAAAGCGCAAAACCCCAGGATACGATAAAATTACTAACTCTGCTCTTAGAAACCTTCCTCCTAATTGCATTATCTATATCACTGACCTCACTAATGCTATCTTAAAACATAACTACTTCCCTAAACCTTGGAAACTTTCTATAATCTCTCCTATTCCAAAACCTGGAACTAACCTGTCAATCCCCACTAATTACAGACCTATCTCCTTGCTATCTTCTATCAGTAAAGTGGTGGAACGTGTCATTCGTGCCCAGTTGCAGGAGTTCATTCAACAGCACAACATTCTCATGCCCGAGTAGTTCGGCTTTCGCCCAAAACACTCAACACAACAACAGCTTCTTAGGGTTGTTGAGTTTCTCAGCGAGAAACTCAATGCAAAAATTCCCGCAGCTGCCATCTTTCTTGATGTCGCAAAGGCATTTGACAAGGTCTGGCATATGGGCCTCATTTACAAATTAATTCAGCTCGGTTTTCATCCCAGACTTATACATTTAATATATTCGTACCTTTGCGACCGCACTTTTCAAGTCCGCATAAACAACATTCTTTCTATTATTCTCCTTATCCTAGCGGGCATCCTCCAGGGGAGCGTGTTGGGCCCATTTTTATTTAACATTTTCTTTAACGATATCCCACGCTCCTTGCACACTCACCTCGCTCTTTATGCGGACGACACCTGTATTTATGCTTCGGCACACCACCCGTATACTCTATACAGGTACCTACAGACTCATGTTGATGACTTCATGAACTGGTGTATGCTTTGGCGCGTTGTCATAAATGAAACTAAAACTACTGCAGTATATTTCTCTCGCAAAATAATTTTCCCTAACAGAATCATTATTAACAACACTGTTATCCCTTGGTCAGACCAAGCTAAGTATCTTGGGGTCATTCTGGACCGCCGCTTAACTTGGAAAAAGCACACTTTCTCCATCAGAGGTAAAGTCGCTGGAGCCTTTAACTCTATAAAACCTCTCCTTAACAGCAAAACCTTGTCTGTCCACAATAAATTAATTCTCTATAACTCATGCATCCTTCCCATCATAACCTATGCCAGTCCGGTCTGGGGCTTCACTTGTAAGACCACTATGGACAACCTTAGTCGCTTGCACAATTCCAACCTGCGTACTGTCCGTAACGCATCTCGTTATCTTCGCAACTCCACGGTCCGAAGAGACCTAAAAACTACTACCTTACGTAAGCGCATAAACGACTTAGCCAAAAAATTTTATGAAAAAAATTTTGGCCTCCCTAATGAAATCGTAGCGGAGCTACCGGATTATGACGCTTTTGAACCCCACCATCGGAAACGGCCCAGGTTTTCCATAATTATGGACACTCAGTAACATCTGAGTTCACCACGCTATATTTAGCCTTCTCTTATTTTTCTTTCCTTTTTATATACTTTTCTTAAAAAAAAAAAAAAAAAACTCTCTATATACATAGAGACCATAAAAATTGAAAAACTTTAAAAATAAAATGTATGTCCCTGAATTGTCCCCTTTTTTGGTTGGGTGTTGTGGTCTTGCCACCCTAGCTTTTATTGCCCTTGCTTGTTGAGTGTACTCTGAACAGTACTAACTTTAACTTTCTAAATTCCTTATAGTAGTTTTACAACTACAGTTTGACTTTACTTATTTTAAGATTCATGTATTTTTTAAGATTTATTGTTAACTTTCTTTCTTCTTAAGATTTTACTTAAATTTAATTTTATTCCTATTTTTCTTAAATTTGTAATTTTTCTCTTGTTAACTTCTTTTACTCTTCTAGTAGCATTGCTACAGTTTAACTTTATCCCAATGGCTCATTAAAACATAAGACATTCCAATTTCCTAGTCTGGGTGTTAAGCTGATAACAGCTAGGAAACCCCTTAATGCTGATTACCTGTTCAGTACCTGTTCAGTCGGATTAAATAAGGCAAATTTTACAGTAAAATTTTACTGGTGAGAATAAACGAGGATCCTTAGGCCTATTTCCGGCACTTATACGTGTCGCTCGTCCCCAAGGGGTTAAAGTTCTTTCACACCTACTTTTTTTAAAATTCTGATTTCTTTTAAAGCACCAGTTTTTTGACTTGGTAAAATTTCCACAGTTTTCACATTTGACATTACGGTGAAAACAAACGAAATTTTACCATTTCAAAAAAGTGGTACCAATGAAGAAATCAACATTTAAAAAAAGTAGGCGTGAAGGAACATAAAAACGACAGAATTTTCTTGGAGACCTAATATAAAAGTTTTTAAAATGCTTAGGTTCAGTGTAATTATTATAATCTGAGGTACAAATTAGGCACAATTTCATCCTAGTTGCAAAGTTTATTTTGAAGTCATGCGCGTAAGCTGTTATACCAACTTTCTGCTCGTCAAACGTCTCAAAGTTTAAAGCTCTCTATAAATACAGTGATGGAACAGTGGCGCAGTAATTGAGCGATTATCACCACTAACTTTTTATAGTATTCTTCGTATTCAAAAATCTCAGAAATTCTGTCCTGAAGTTAGATGAAGCGTACTAATAAAGTTTTGCGATGTCAACAGATTCTCTGCTGCTACACTGTTCCATCACTGTAAATACTAATTCTGCACCCTGTAATTTTTTTAAATATATGAAACAAAAGAACATACTTACATCTTTCAACCCAATAAAAACTGTGTTTTAAAATTTTATACATTTTCAGATATTAAATGTTGAATATGGTCTTTTTTCATTTTATTCAAATTTAAAAGTCCTGAGACCCCTTAATATATCCAATAAACAAAAGTACTAAAAAATAAACGCAGAAACCTTGAATTTCATGTCCTAAAAGTGTTGTTTCCTTTTGAATAACTGCCGGTAATGGTTTCAGCACGACTAAATACTTTTGGGAATTAAAATACAAATTTTCCACTAATTTCGACTTAAACGAAAATTCTGTGATTAAATAAAGTGACAATTATTATTCGAAAATAACGGAATTAATTATTAATTTATTAATAATTAATTTGTCCATTTTTACTAGGAAAATATCCAAGATAATTTTTTTGTTAAGATGGTAAGTAAATTTAGTATTTAATTTTTTTAACAATAAATCTTGTGCTTAAATGTTTAATTGTCATGTGCTTTTCTTTATAAACTTTGATGAAAATTTTTATGCGGTCTCCAAAAATATTTTCTGCAACCGTTTTATGAAATACCTTCCTAAATTATAGAATAAAATATAGATTTAACACTCTAATTCTAATGATAGAATGCGTTCTTGAAATTCCGTAATTCACGGAATCTGAGTACATACCAGAATATTTCAATAATAAATTTAGCTTTAATTAAAGACGGAATGTCTGCAAAGCGATATAAGTAAGCGTCCTACCTTAATTGGGAGAGGTCACATCAATCAAGGTCGCACGCCACGTAGCGGACGGGGTTAACAATAGAAAGACGGGGAATTTTGGCTCAATTTTTACAAAAATATTTCCCACCAGAATTTTTATTTTAAATCATTACTTATTTATTTAACTAGTTTTTCTTTCTTTGTACCTTATAAACTACTTTAATAAAAAAAATTCTGGTTCGAACCGAGATGTATTCATTTGGTAGCGGTCAAAATGACCGCTCGCCGTCTTTACAGTGTTAAACTACAGGAAGATGCCTGACTATTTTCTTACTTCACAACACTAAAATTGTAAAGTTTTTTTCACCTTCATTAATAGCTGAAATGTGTTTGACAAGGCGAAGAAAGCTTCGTGGCGTCAAGTGCATCTGTACGCCCCTCTCGTTACGCCATTTTTTTTGCAATAAATGTGGTAAACAAAATTTAGTTCCATGAGTGACTAATGATTTAAAAAATATGCGCAGATGGTAGGTATCCTGTCATATATGAGGTCCATGGAACTATTAATAAAGAGGAACTGACATATCCTTAAAATAGTGAAGCATGAACTGTAACCGCTATCGCAGGAGTTGTTTACCGCCGGTGAAAACTTCCTCCCGTAGATTTATATAGAAATTTTCAACTTATTTAAACGCCTTATTATTACAAAATTTCAGTCATAAATAATGGTAGAAACAGATTTTCATTTTTACTGGGAGAAGTTTACTTTGGTGGTAGTTAGACCCTGAGTTTCCGCCATATTGTGACAACCAGGGAAACGAACTGATTAGGCATGCTGACACCAGTAAAAACAAATAGAAATTTTTACGACATTTTTGAGAAAAAATTCCATGAATAAGACGCTTAATTAAAACGAAAATTTCTATTCAATTTTACTGGTGGGATGTTTGCCCTGGTGGTAATCAGAAACTGAAGATCCGATTTTTAAAAAATCAGCCGCCATCTTGTGACAACCCCGTCAGTTACTTCACTCGCAACTGGTAGACAGTAGACTATATGCCCCCTCCTCTTTATTCATAACTCCATTTATGAGGTCACACTAAAAGCCGCGTATGTGGATTATCAACCCGTCCACAAGATGACGCAACTGTGTTAATTTACGCCCGATTCCAGTATTAAGTTTGAACGCTTACTTATATCGCTTTGGAATGTCTGTTATTAAATAAAGCAAATATTGATGTTTAAAATTTTCGGTATGAATTTGGAATACCTGAATAAAAAAATCCACTGAATTGGAAACACTGATGTTAGCATATATGCTACCAAGGGGCATTAGAGTGTTAAAGATAGATATTTATCCATCCTACTCCTCCTGCACAGTGTCGTCAGCCTGCAGTGTCTTTTTATTCGCGTTACTTGATTGTTACCACTTTTATAAAAGTTAAATTCACATTATTTTCGCATTAGTAAACCTGCTTTCCAAATCAATCGACTATTTTTAATCCAAAAAGTGGTTGTAGTCAAGTTGTCTCAATTTTAAAATAGTATCCAAATTGCAACTGCATGGCTGTTCAGGTTTGTGTAAAGAAACATCGTATTTTTCCATGTAGTTCTGTGAATTTTATTCAGAGACCGCATTTGTGGTCTCTATTTTTGACAGACGTTATGTGCGGTAAACGTTCACTGTTAATAATACTAGTTTAAACAATTAAAATAATTTCATATAATATATCTGGATTTAGAATTTTCAATAAAATGCAAGTTAATTTTGTGGTATACTTGATTTAGTTGCCATACGTTTTCATTTAAGTGATTGTTCCGAATAGACGACCTTTGAAACAATTCGTAAAAAATATTAAATAGAAACTCTTTCTAAAAAACTTTCTTTAATATAGTTTTTATTAGCCCCTTAACTGTAGTGCCCGAGGGCCTCTCGGGCAAAAAGTCTTTGCTATCTTCGATACTAAAAGCTTTTGCATACCACTTAATTTTAACTGTAATCATTGTTTTGTTAAATGGCGTACCTTTTTCGATTGTACAAAACCAAATATTTTAGTTAAAAAAGTGTTGCCGGTTCCTGATTTTTAATTTATTGTGTCAAAAAAGAAAAGAAAAGAAACAGTTAAAGGATTAACCCTCTCGCTACGCAACCCGAAATTTTATCGGGGATGCATTTTCTCCTCGTAATTAACCCTTCTTGATTATTCCCACCAGTTATTTTTTATTGTAAATTTTGCATTATTTAATCGAAGCATTTTCCCGATTAAATTAGATAAAAATTTTTGTTTTGAAAAACCGGTGTCATAAGAATAAAAATTCTATAAATACGCAAATTTTGAATCTATTTCGTTAAAACAATTACGCAGTGAGCGAGTTAATGAAGGTCTAACCTAAAGTTTGAATTCGGGGTCTTTCAGTACCATCCTCACACTTATGCTAATTGATCATTAAGGATTCTAAACCATTATTCATGATCGATTAATCATGATTGATAACCATCAGGCTTGATGGTTTGAGTTTTTTCATTAAAATGAAAGTTAATTATGCGGTATGCTTGATAGTTGTCATACATTTTTAATATTTAAGAGATTTTTCCGTAAAAATGATCTTTGAAACATTTGGTAAAACATATTATCGGAAATCACTGAACTCCATGGACATTTTCTTTGAGAATAAGGACTTTTGTTTTTGCATTTTGGCAACAGTAGTTATGTTGTTTTTAAAACGAAGAATGTTTTGAACTGAGATGCGGGTTTTTCCCCTGATCAAACATGATTATACTGGAGTTTGTTTTAAATAATTAGAGTTCTGAATCAAGAAGGCGGTCTACCTTGGATCGGTAAGTGTTTCTTCCTTACATTTATAGATTTGCATGACGTAAATAATTTGTGTATCCGACAGTTGCCATGCATTTTTATTTAAGTGATTTTTCCGTAAAGATGATCTTTGATACATTTGGTAAAAAATAATAAATAGAAACTCTTTCTAAAAACTATTTTAATATAGTTTTTATTAATGGAAGTCTAACCTAATGTTTAAATTCGAGATCTTTCAGTACCATCCCCACAATTGTGGTTATTGATCATTAAGGAATAAATCTTGTGATTCATTATTTATTTTTCATATGTATTTCTTTTTAAATTTTGATGAAAATCGTTTTGCGATTTCCAAAAATATTTCCATCGCCGGTATTTTATGAAATACTGTCCTAAATAATAGAATAAAATATCAATTTAACGATACAGACTTTTATCTATCCTGCTCCACCTGTACAGTGCCGGCAGTTGGTACCAGAGTTGGTAGTTCAGCCTCCATTTCTAATTCGAATTATCAAATTTGTTCGGTCGTATTTATGCTTTGTATTTTTGGCAATATTTTTTATCGTCTGAGTTTGTTTATACGAGTTGATAAAAGGTTTTTGTTGTAAAAAAGGTAGCCATGAGCAGCTTATCTTGTGATATTATTAAATAAATACAGTGCGCTGGAGTTTTTAATTTTGAGAATTAGTGAGTTAATATCAGTTAACAAAACTCACAGCGGAAATTTCAAATATGATTATGTACGTTTATTAGTAACTGGTTTAAATTTGGATTTTTTGGTTAAAAATGGAGACCAAACTAGCAACCCTGGTATGTACTTTGTTTTTACTCACATTACTTGATTCCCACCCATTGTTGCCAGATGGGCTACTTTATTTTTAATTCATATTCTTGATTGGCACCACTTTTTTGAAATGGTAAAATGCGACTTATTTTATGACATATTAACTAAGACAAAAGCAAAGGAAATTTTTCCGTTTTAAAAAAGTGGTGCCAATCAAGAAATACGAAATTAAAAAAAGTAACCTACTGGCAACACTGTTCCCACCACTTATAAAATAGTATAATTCACTTTATTCTCACATTAGTAAATCTCTTTTTTTCAAATAAATCGAATATTTTTTTTTTCAAGAATTGGTCAAGCGTCATACGCTTCAGGGAATTTTTATGGACAAATATAAGTATTTTTTGTAACAGAAAAATAAATCTATGTTAAACGCCAGAAATTTCGCCTTATTTAAGAGATTTTCTGTAAGAAAATACTGGTACTGAAGAATTTCCTGGTCTTAAAAATTCAGGACACACACGACCTCTGATTGGTGGTATTCAAGTAATCTCAATTTTTAAAAAGTAGCCAAACGCCGGACACTGCACTGGCTGTCCATGTCCAGGTTAGTAAAAAGACAGTTTGTTTTCGTATTTGCATTATTTAGAGACCTCACGTATGGTCTCTAGTTCGGGAGAGACATTATTGATAACTTTTTTCGTAACATAAAAAACTTGACAAGAATTTATAAAAATAAAATATTTTTTATGATATTTCTGGTTTTAGTTTTGTCATTAAAATGAAAAATGTGTGGTATTAGTGCAGGTGTTAGAAATAGTTGAGTATGCAAAATATGAGAACCGACAGCTATGTTCAGATTCCTATACCTGAGACTCTAAGTAACTTAAAAGTGTATCTTGCCGGCAGCAGTTGTAGTCATTTCTCCCCACTTGTCATCCCCCTCAAGCGCCCTATAGAATAGCACAGCGCTCAGCACCTACTCGCCTCGAGAAGGGAGTGACTGCACAACATATGAGAACTGGATTTTTCCAATTGATATCACCTCAGAAGTGCCCAGTATTAATATTCTGGATGGTGCCAATCCATTTTATGGTCCAACTGCTCTTTATAACCCCCCCACCACCACCACCACCTCAACCACCGCCACACACACTAATGTATTGGGCGCACGCTGTGGAGTTTTAACTCGAGTTTGCTCGCGCTGGGTATGCCACATCCAGTGCTGCTTTTTTGCAGTTTTTCTCCCTAACCTTTCTTCAGAAATGGATCAGTCTTTGTGTAGCTGCCTCGAAGGTCATAATCTTAGGAGGGGGGGGGGAGCGGTTAAATAATTTGAAATATAGATCTATCGTAGTCGCCACATATGGGTATCTCACACCCAGCGCGAGCATTTCTGTAACAACTCTGAGCACAGGTAGACGCAGGAAATTTGCAGAATAAATGTACATAACATTTTAAATATATCTTTAAAACTATACTATCCCTTCCTTTTTCGTAGTGTTTTATGTTTTAAGTAGATTTTAATGTAAGAATATTGAAAGAAACCGCCATGGGCATGACATACCCAGAGCGAGTAAAACCGGCAGTTTTTGTCGCGCGTGCATTCAATATAGATAGACGCAGCGAATGTACAAAATAAGTGTAAGTAACATGTTTAATATCTGTTTAAAACTCTATTATCCCTTCTTTTTCCCCAGTGTTTTATGTTTTATATAGATTTTATGGAAAAAAGGTGGAAGAAACCGCTATGGGTATGTAATTATAGGTTATCATATTAAACAACGAAAAAGGTAAAATTAAAATGATTTTTATTATTAACAAGAAATTTGCAGATCAGCGGTCTCAACGTCAGTTCTCTATGTCATTGTTTTTAATTAGAGAGACACAGAGACAAATTTAAACATATAAGACACATCGAAGCTTACAGAAATTAGAAGCATCAGATTAACACCTTAACGGTCGCATTGAATTACGGTTTAAAAATTCGGATTGCTTATTGCCACCGCTTTTTTTTTTTGAAAAAGAAATATTCACCTTATTTATCTACAAGTAAAATGATATCAGAATAAAGCCAATTACACTATTTTTATAAAGCTGATGGGAATCAAACAATCTGAATAAATCACACAACCCGTGAATATCACGAGAGCGATAATTAAGGGGTTAAACACGGTTTTATACATAGTATTCTGATAAACTGCTTATTCTTGTACTTTCTTTCAAAGATACATTTCTTCAGGGTGGTTCTGAACTCCTGTAGTCTCATCAGATTTAGCTACGAATTTTTCTATTGATTGTGCTGTATCATGATTGTTGTAAACCAGGGGTGGCCAACTGTGGCACGCCGCACACCACTAAAATTTTAAAGAAATAGTAGAATTATTGAATTGCGGAGATTCGATGATTAGACAAGGCAGTGATTACTACAAAATTTTAGTGGTGTCTAGCGTGCCACAGTTGGCCACCCCTGTTGTAAACCTTAGACTTCTTAATAAAATTGTATATAAGAACGGTACTTATTGTAATGTAGTCGGAAATCACTGCACTTTAATTTAATTAAAAAATAGAATGTTTTTACAGTTTTTGTTTTGGAAAATAGTTTTAATTGTCATACTATAATATTTAGATGTAAGATATTAAATACAACCCAACCTACTCACAAGCAATAGCTTAATAAAAACAATCACAAATAGGTACATTTGGGTGATTTTACTGCGTGATTATAAGGACTTTTAATGCGCGAAGTAGATGGCAAAACATTTTAGTATCGACTTCGAAACCTGCTTATAAACTCTTTTCACAATGAAGAACCTAGAGTTTTGGTTGGATCATCGAATTCTCCCCTAATATATAGCTGACTATCTTCTGCTTGTGTATAGTGAGAGCACTTCTGATAATAAATCTTACTAAATCAGTGTTCGTACGCTTCAAGGACTTTCAAGCACCTTTTATCTGAATTTTTGCAAAGTAATTCAAATTAAATTTAGTGGTGGAAGTTTACCCCAGTGGTAATCAAACCCTGCGAAAGCGGTTACAATTGCAGTTTCAGTGTTTTACGGATATACAAGTTCCTCTTTAGTCATACTTCCATGGTCGGAAATAACTGAATGGGTAATCAAACATTCCCCTTTCGATTTATTATCATTTTTGCAGAAAACGGTATGTGTTTAATAAGAACATTTGATAGATTTGAAAGGTTTATTTGATTAAATTCATTCAATTGTGTGTTAATCACGTTCTAATTCCAAACAATGACGAAGAACCAGTGGCCTGTAAACATACATGTTAAAAGCATTATTTTCGTTCACATCACGGAAAGTTAAACAAAAATTACTGATTACACAGGCCTGCGAAATTGAAGTTTTCGCTGATTTTTATGTTATTTGGTGGGTTGATTTCGAAAATGACCTCCATTTCCCCCCATCACATCAGAATTTTTTGTAACATCGATATCGATATTTTTGCTAAAATGAAAAGGGCAATTTTGGACAATTTTGCATGTGCTATCTGGCAACAGTGATTTTATCCATGTAAAATCTATGTGAGGCTAATTGATTTTTCAGTAATCGATTATTTTGTTATAGGTTTAAACGGTTTAAAACAACTGTGTCTATCGGAATGTTGTGTCGTGTTGGGAAAATCAATTCGTATTGGAAAATTCTATCATTTCATTATTAGACCTTGATTCCGATATCTAATGTCTTATAATTACCTGGCAGAATTTACCGGTACGAACTGATTTTTCCAACACGAAAAACTTTCCAATCGACCCAATATTTTTCAAGAAAATGTGACGTGATAGATTTTTTCATTATTTGTTTTTTAATTAGCACCAAAAAATACATAAAGTTCAGCCATCAATACCCCTGTATTTTTTTCATCGCAGGCATGTGCTATTAGAGATTTTCAACAAATAATGATACATATCTTACTGAGAGCGAAATGAAAATTAGATTATTTTAAACTTAATCTAATTATAAAAATCGACTCCTCAATGTAGATCAGGGGTGGCCAACTGTGGCACGCCGCACACCACTAAAATTTTAAAGAAATAGTAGAATTATTGAATTGCAGAGATTCGATGATTAGACAAGGCAATGATTACTACAAAATTTTAGTGGTGTCTAGCGTTCCACAGTTGGCCACCCCTGATGTAGATAGATCCCAAAAAGTATTTAATCAAATTACATTTTGATATTATAAGGACTGTAACAGAAAATCGTATTTGTATATTTAATATGCAGATTTAAATATACATACGAGGTAAACTTATTGAATTGTATGTCGATCACATTTTACTTTAAAAAAATGAAGGGAGCAAATATGAAAGTATGCTATATGTTTTCACATATATAAATGGTGAATACAATTATCGGTTCTATTTTGATAGATAATCCATTTTTTTAATTCAATTTCTGACAGTAGGCCGGTACTAAGTGGAAGGATAGTCAAGCCATTCCCCTTTCGATTTACTTTAATTCTTACAGAAAACGGGATATGTTTATTAAACCCTTAACGCTCGAATTAAATTACGGTTGAATAATTCAAATTGCTTATTGGCACCACTTTTATGAAACAGAAATATTCACCTTATTTAATGACAGTAAAAACGATACTAAAGTATAGCCAATTTCACTATTTTATAAAACTGGTGGGATTCAAACAATTTGAGTAAAAGACACATCCCGAGAATATGACGGGAGCGAGAATTAAGGGGTTAAGAACACAGATTGAGAGATACATTTGAGTTAAATTTATTGAGTAGTATGCTAATCACGTTCTAAGTCCAAACAATGGCGGAGAAGCAATGTGTAAACATGCATGTTAATGTGTAAACATGTGTAACAATGTGTAAACATGTTAAAAGTATAATTTCCATTCACATCATGGAAAATTAAATAAAAATTGCAGATTATTAGAGATTTTCAACAAATAATGATACAAACCTCAATGAGAGCGAACTGAAAATTAGATTTTATTTTTACAAGTAATCTAATTATAAAAATGTACTCCTCAATGTAGATGGACTCTAAAAAAAGGCGTAAATCAAATTGCCTTTTGATATTATAAGGATTGTAACAGAAAATCGTATTTGTTTATTTAAAATGCAGTTTTAAATATACATACGAGGGAAACTTATTGAATTGTACTTCGATCACGTTTCACTTTTAAAAAGATTGGACAAAACTGAAAGTATGCTGTATATTTTCATATATATGTTACCGGCCAAACCCGATTTTAGGCCAAACTAGATTGGCCTAGGCCAAACTAGTTTATCCTAACGCGCATCGGATAAACTAGTTTTTCCTAGGCTAAACTAGTTTATCCTAAAGCCCATAGGATAAACTAGTTTTTCCTAGGCCAAACTAGTTTATCCTGACGCCCATAGGATAAACTAGTTTTTCCTAGGCCAAACTAGTTTGGCCTAACGATCATAGGATAAACTAGTTTAGCCTGCTATTAATTGGTCTGAACTAGTTTATCCTAGACCGATCTAGTTTATCCTATACCAATTTTATTTGGCGTCCTTTTATTGATCCCAAAGACCGCTTTGCGCCAACCTTCTGGTTTATCCTAGGCCAATTCAATTTGACATGTTTAATTGATGCCAACCTGTCTTGAGCACGCCGATAAAAAAAAAAAAAAAAAAAAAAAAAAAAAAAAAAAAAAAACTAATTTAAACTCAAATTTAATTTCTCAAAAATAAGTTAAGTCCAAGTTCAATTTCAAAATTTTTCAAACGAATTAGATCAACTCAAACACATCTATGGAAGTGAGCAAAGTTCACTAAAAACTCGTTTTTTAATTTTTATTTTTTGAAATATAATAGTAGTTCAGCGTCCAAATTTACAAGATTTTGTGAGCTAGACTTTTGTTATTCGATGAAAGGGTCTTTACGGGTCTACCTAATTTTCAGTCCCGACAATCGGTTCGGGCTTTGTTTGGGGATTACCTTTTTCGAGCGGTTCGGACCGGGACTCAATTTTTTTTCCGACTTAAGTCAGGACTGTACTGCATTATTCTTGAGGTCTGTGCAGAAATTTTCAGTACAATTTCCAATCCAGCTCATATGAAAATCATTTGGACCGGCAGGATCTTTGGTCTGGTCAGTAAAAATATCAGTAACATTTGGCCCGGTTCAACTTTTTTTTTAATGCACGTATTTTTAAATCGCTATTATTCACAATTGAAATTTATATATTTATTATTTTACTTAATTTTTACATTATTTTATCTTTACAAGAAGAATGTATTGGATTCGTGAAAATTTTAGACTTCGGGTTTTCGACAGATTTACACGTTTAAGGAGTCAGAGATCCCAAAAAATATGTTTTTGCAAAATGTCTGTCTGTCTTGCATGTATGTAAACAATTTTGTGGGCCCTCTAATCTACGGAATTTAATAAAAAATATATTCAGGTACTCTCTGATATAAATTAGTGCTGATTAGTTTTTGGTGTAAATCGCCCAACAGGTGGCGCTGCTGTGCTAAATTTTGCTGGATTTTGACGATTTTCGTAATAGCTCTATCTCAAGAACTAACGTACAGATTCGCAACAAGCTTCAGATTCAGTTAGTCCTTGATATGAATTGATGCTGATTAGGTGTTGGGGGTAAATAGCCTAATAGGTGGCTCTGCTGTGCTGCATTTTTCCCGATTTCCTCAATAGCTCAATCTCAATAACTAACTTCAGATTCAAGTATACCTTGATTAATATTGCTGCTGATTATGTTTTGGTGTAAATCTCTCAACAGGTGACGCTGCTCTGCTGGATTTTCCAAAATTTTCAAAGTAGCTGTATCTCAAAAACTAATGCACGGATTTTCACCAAACTTCGGATTCAATTAGTCGTTGACATAAGTTGTTTCTGGTTAGTTTTTGGTGTAAATTATTCAACAGAAAGCCCTGCTATGCTGCATTTTGCTGGATTTGCACAATTTCAGCGATAGTCATATCTCAAGAAGTAATGCACGAAATTTCATGTCTTTAGAATCCTCACAATGAGCATAGATTGCCATTTAATTTTTCATTATGGTAGCGAATTTTGAAGTATTAACATATTTGAGATAAAAGAAAGTTTTGGGATTTGTAAATCCGACTAGTTTTAAGATGAGCAGATGCATTTTTAGGTAATAAACTTAAAGTAAGATAAAACTTGAGAAACATAACTTTCCTATGGCAGAATCCCGTGTTTAACGAAAAGAAAATATGCTGAACAATGTAAAATGAGGATATTAGTACTTGTAAAAAGAATATAATGCATTTACAACACACGATGAACCTTCTGATAAGGGATCCTGCCTATAAAGGATGTTTCTTCTTTCTTATGCTATTCCGTCTTAGAAGATTTATTGTATAGAATTTTTAAATCTCCAAGCCATAGAATGTGGATTAACGGTATTAGAGAAAAAACTTCGTTATAGTTAAGTCCTTTTTTTTAGCAGGTCCGTTGTCTCTAGAAAATGTATTATATTTTTTTCAAACGGACTATTATATCCAATTTACACCGATTAAAAAACATTTTCCGCTTAAAACAGGATTTCGTTATACACAGATTGTTCTAACAGGTTTTACAGTACTGTATACCCATCCGTATAAATGTATCAATACTATTCTTTAGAGAATTTAATTGTGGAACAAAGGTAGCTTAAAAATATATGTATTTTAGGACAAACTGGGACCGGAACTTCGCCGGATTTTTGTGAAATTCCAAATTTCTGAAAGAATATCATATGTTCTTCTGATATTCTTAATGGTGCATTTATTCATAAATAATTCAAATCGTAGTGATATTTATGTGAGAAATAAAAATAAATATCTCGAAATTCTTTCTCTCCTACATTTTATGATAACCTCTTATCCCATTCTTTGGTCCTCCAGCACACAATTTGTCATATGGAACATATTTTTAAATAACGGCG
Organism: Maratus speciosus; assembly: GCA_963932465.1. Taxonomy (NCBI): domain Eukaryota; kingdom Metazoa; phylum Arthropoda; class Arachnida; order Araneae; family Salticidae; genus Maratus; species Maratus speciosus. Next base: position 372,291,617 of record OZ010797.1, on the reverse strand, counting down.
GCGGTAAAATGGGGAAGATAGAGGGACGTTATCCCTCTCCCTATCGAATAAATTATATTATACAGGGGTGACGGCAATACTACTTTGCACAAGGTTGACACCGGAGCGGTAGTTGGGATCAATAAAATCACTGCAAATTGCATTGGCCTAAGATAAACTAGAAGGTTGGTGCCGGGGCCGTCTTTGGGATCAAGAAAATCACGCCAAATTGAATTGACCTAGGATAAACTAAATCGGCCTAGGATAAATTAGTTCGGACCAGTGAATAGCAGGCTAAATTAGTTTATCCTATGATCGTTAGGCCAAACTAGTTTGGCCTATGAAAAACTAGTTTGGCCTAGAAAAAACTAGTTTATCCTATGGGCGTTAGGATAAACTAGTTTGGCCTAGGTAAAACTAGTTTATCCTACGGGCGTTAGGATAAACTAGTTTGGCCTAGGAAAAACTAGTTAATCCTATGCGCGTTAGGATAAACTAGTTTGGCCTAAAATCGGGTTTGGCCGGTAACATATATAAATGTTGAATAGAATTATTAGTTTTATTTCGACAGATAATCTATTTTTTTTTAAATTCAGTTTCTGATAGTAGGTTGTTACTAAGTGGAGGGATAGTCAAACCATTCACCTTTCGATCTGCTATAATTCTTACAGAAAAACTGGATATGATTATTAAGAACACATATTGAAAGATACATTTGAGTTTAAGTTATTGAGAAGAATGCTAATCACGTTCTAATTCCAAACCATGACGGAGACCCGATGGCTTGTACACATGCATGCTGAACGCAAAATTTCCATTCGCATCATGGAAAGTTAAATAAAAATTACTGATTATTAGAGATTTTTAACAAATAATGATACAAACTTTACTGAGAGCGAACTGAAAATTAGATTAATTTATTTTTACAAACAGAGTCACCCGAGGTAATTCGTGGTCAAAAATCTTGAATATCTAATTACTATAAAAAATTTTAAAGGCATTGTAAATGTTATATTGTTCCCAATTTGGTATGGAAAAAGCTACTTCTGATTGCTATATAATAAAATGCTTACTTAAATATACATGCAGTTATAGTTATAAGTGAAATAATTATAATTTTTTAGTGATCAGGAATTATCCCAGAATTAATCGGGTTAATTAATGGTCACTTCTGGGGTAATTGAAAAATTTACTTTATTACTATATTTAGATCAAAAAAGATGCTCACCGATCAGTCATCGATCATATCGGTCAGCATTCTTTTTGATGTAAATAAAGTAATAAAGTAATTTTTTTTAAGACTGAGTATGAACCTTCCTACCCGAATGGATCTAATCGACCCATTTCTATAATTCATTTCATTTGATTCGAACCAGAATTTTTTTCGTAAAGGAAGATAAATAAAAGGCAACGATAACTAATATAAATAAGTACATTAATTAGTTTTTAAAGAAAATTCTAGTGTGAAATGTTTTTATTAAGGTTGAGTGAAATTTCAACAGGGTAGGAAGTTTAAAATAAGTAGAATCAATCTTGTAAAAGTTTGGCTCATGTCATAATTGAGCAAAATATAACGTATTGACTATGATTAGGGTTTAAATACAAATTTATTTGACGTGCAAAATACCCCTGTGCATCTTACAAAACATCAATTAGCCAAAGAATTTTTTATAGCATTTATAAGCAGTATTTATTGTTTCTTAATCAATTGTGAATGGATGATACCTTGCAAATTTATTTTTCATAAAATATATGCTGAATGTTTATGATTTAGACTCTGTCTCGCTTAGGCCAATGGAAGTTTGCGGCTCCTTATTCATGAAATTTTAAACAAACTTTACTATTTTTTACTCTGACTTTTCCAATGTAAAATGGGTTTTTTCACAATACACATCATAATTATGTTCCGCTATTGCATTATGTATCTTTTTAAGCATCATTTGGCATTTTGCAATCAGATAGTATTTTTACTTAATTGTTCAGTCACACAGTTAGCGTTATGCTCAGAGCATTTACTGTTTTTCTTTTTACAGTTGCAATTAAGGATGCTACTTTAAGCTTATGGTTAAAAAGTAATTGTAAGATAATAGTTTTTAGAGTGCACACTTATAAGGCATAGAATATCAAGCATAAATATCATAAAATTACATTATTAAGCACTGACCAGGAATTAACTCATAAATATTGTCTTACTCTGTTTTGCTCATATAAACGTGTTTAATGTAGTAGAAGAAATATTTGTAGCCGTTTTTAAACTGTGGAGTGTCATAGTTTAAATAAAATAAAAATAAAAATAAAATAATCGAAACTTTCGGAATGACACAGATGTTTGTAAAATGTGAAAAAAAATCAAGGTCAGCGTTGCTCAGCAGAAACTTGAGTAGCAGTTGGTAGTTTTTTTAATATTAAATTTGGAATAAATGAATAATAAAGGCATACATTGAAAACAAAGGGTTCAAAGTATCTTAAAGATTTTGTACAGTTTGAGGAATTATTATTTTGTTAAAAAAAAGTGAAAATGACCGTGAATTACCATAGGAATTCAGTGACCAGATAGTACCCCGGGTGACTCTAGTCTAATTATAAAAATCGATTCCTCAATGTAGATAGACTCTAAAAAAGACGTAAACCAATTTGCCTTTTGCTATTATAAAGATTACGGGCGAATATCGTATTTGTTTATATAAAATGCAGTTTTAAATATACATAGGAAGGAAACTTATTGAATTGTACGTTCATCACGTTTTAGTTCTAAACAAATATGGTAAAAAAATGAAAGTGTCCTATATATTTTAATATATGTAAATAGCATAACTTTCTCTGTCACCAAAGAATATTCAATAAAAATCACTGAATTTTTGGAGTTTTCAACTAATTGTAACGATATAAACCTAAATGAGAGTGAACTGGAAATTGAGGTACTGGATTTCTATCTACTGGTAATCTAATTTTGTAATTCTCTTTTTTTTTATAAGATAGATACTCAAAAGGGAGGTAAATCTATTGATTTCTATGTTGATCACGTTCTACTTCACAAAAGAATAGAAAATAAACTGATAAAAAACCCTAAAAAGTCTCAAAATATTAAAAACTACTGAAATAAATTTTCAAAAACTCCCACTGATTGATTTAAATCTCAATGAGAGAAAACATAAAATTGGATTATTGTTTTTATGTCTACAGGTAATTTAATTTTGAAACTCAATTCTTTGAAAAAAAAATAATTCCGATCGAATCAAACTTTGAAGACATTCCTGCAAATACTTATCGTATAGAATAATGAACTTTCTTCATATGCATGTTGATAGATTCCTTGGGGCCAAACTAATTGTTGATTACGTTCCGCTTGTTAAAGAAATTCAAAAAGGAATTAAGAGTGTAATCCAATTAGGAAAGAAAATTTAGTATTCATTATTTTTCATGGACAAAAGGATAATTCTTTTAATAGTAGTTTAAAAGTTGAAAAATCTTTTGAGAATGTAATCTGATTAGTCACAGTAATTTGGTACTATTCACATATCCTGAAAATGTAGAACTAGAAGAAGCACTTTTTTAAATCCTTGTATATAAATACAAAAGGGTTCGTTTTAGTTCCTAAACATAAGTATGTCGTTAAAAGAACGATAGCATTAATTATGGAAATCTTTATAATAAGTAGATTACTGATATTCAGATAAGAATAATGGATATTTTTATTTTAAACTAGAGGAACTTTTTTTGGCACACCCTGTGTATTTTGAAATGGTCTACACTATTTTTGCCAGTATAAATGGCTTAAAATTATTTTCTCAGGTCTAATGAGGTGCTGGTTTTCAATCTACATGTAATCTAATTTTGTAATTATTTTTTTTATACGAGAAATACTCAACAGGGAGGTAAATCTATTGATATCTATGTTGATCACGTTCTACTTCAACAAAGGAATAGAAAATAAAGTCATTATAATCATACATATTAGAAGCATAAAAACTCATCAAAAAATGAAACACTACAGAAATAAATTTTCAAAAACTCAAACTGATTGATTTAAATATCAATGAGAGAAAACCTAAAATTGGATTATTGTTTTTATTTCTACAGGTAATTTAATTATGGAACTCAATTCCTTGAAAAAAAAGAATTCCCGATCGAATCAAACTGTGAAGACATTCCTGCTAGTGCTTATCGTATAGAATAATGAGCTTTCTTCATATGCATGCTGATAGATTCCTTGGGGCCAAACTAATTGTTGATTACATTCCGCTTGTTAAAGAAATTCAAAAAGGAATTACGAGTGTAATCCAATTAGGAAAGAAAATTTAGTATTCATTATTTTCCATGGACGAAAGGATAATTCTTTTAGTAGTAGTTTAAAAGTTGAAAATTTTTTCAGAATGTAATCTGCTTAGTCACGGTCATTTGGTACTATTCACATATTCTGAAGATGCATAGCTAGAGGAATTACTTTCTTTTAAATTCTTGTACAAAGGTTTCGTTTTAATTCTTGGTAGCCCTATGAGGGGCAAGCAATTGTGTTCCTATAATGTTGAATTCCCACCGAAAATTTGGAAAAGATTTATTTCAAAATAAGGAAAAGCAATTCTACAGCCTCTTTTTTTTTTCTTTTACCAAAGATATAGAAAGGAAACTTAATTAAAAATTTTTGGTACAAATCTTAATTAAAATTAGGTGATATCCCACCGCCTCTCAAGGGGTTAAAAATAGGCATGTCATTAAATGAATGTTAACATTAACCTACAAAAATAGTAATAATCATCAGAGTATTATTGTTCTGCTAAGAATAAGGAATATTTTAAACTAGAAGATATTTTTGTGATACCCTGTATATTCTGGACTGGTCCACAAAGTGTTCGTCAATATAAATGGCTTAAAACTATTTTCTCATGTCGAATAATTATTTAAAACTGATTACTTAAAAAAAATGTGTTTAAATTAAATACAACCTGCTAACTGATGCACATAACATATAAATGCTGTTCCAAACTCATTAAAACGAGTTACAAATCTTCGTTTCGTATCGCTTCCGCTATCGTCATCAGGGTAAAATGGTGTTACACAAGTCAAAAAGTTCAAAACGGACATAAATGTATAAGATCACAGAAGAGTTCCTGAACAGAGAATACAAAAATTCACAAAGTTATCATGACTAACAAATGGAATTCACCACAATGGGTGGATGAAAAACAAATTAAACAACTGTATTAATTAATTATTACAAATTACGCTGATTTTATTTATGATATATAATAAATTACCGTTACAGGCATACCACCCACGTTTACTAATTTGTAAGGGACTCTAAAATTTTACTCACATATGGTCCCTTGTAATTATTAAACGTGGGCGGTATTTTTTATCCGGAATAACAAAAGTCCACTTTAAACAAGGCAAATGTCTTAGTCAGGGGTGTCAAACTGTGCCCCGCCGGATACCACTAAAATTTTAAAGAAATAGTCGACAAGTTGAATCGCAGAAATTCGACGATTAGATAAGGCAAAGATAACTGTAAAATTTTAGTGGTTTCCGGCGGGTTACAGTTTGACACCCCTGGTCTTAATGGTATAAAATAATGCCTTGTGTTATATATACATATATATTGCAATCAGATTTGGAAAGAAACAAAATATCTTCCAAAATTTCTTCTTGAAGAAAAACCTTTTGTTTTATTTAAGAATTTTAGTATTAAAGAACTTAATGAGAAACTTGACACAAAACTTACAAAAGAATAAACTACTCATAAAAAGTAAAGTACGCAAAGAAAGTCCCATATTTGCATATTTAAAGTTTCATTAATTTTAATTAATTGAATTTAATTATATTGCTTAGTTAATTTTAATAAATTTTTATTAATTTAATTGTTACTGTTGTTTGCGATAGTTGAGCAAATGTTTTTTTAGACATCATTTTACGGTTTTGAGAGACGCTGAAAAATATGGTCTGATACATCAAATTCTGATCGTTAATATCGGCAAAAAGCTGTTGTCAATTTTTGATCCTGTCATTTTTAGGTGCGTTCGTAATTATATAAAGACATAGCACCTATAGTCGTCGTCTGGTTCATCCTCCAGTCTGCCCGCTCATAAATATCCAACTGAATGGTTTGAAATTTAATATATACAATCGTTTTAAAATTTTGTCTTCATTTTAAATTTTATGAGAATCGAATCAAAACTTAAAAAGATATTAATAAAAGTTTTCTTCATTCTATTAGATCCTATTATCAGGGCTACCACGTGTGACTATTTTTAATATTCTGTTCGCACCAGTATTTTTCTACTATAAATTTTTAAATATTTTTCTCTTGCAAATACTGCCAAAGTGTCTGTTAACGATTTCTGTTTTGAGGAAGTGGTGCCAGTTAGAATTTAAAAAATAGTCGCCTGTGGCTTCCCTGTATTATAGGTAATGAATTCAATGATATCCCATGACAGGTAATGATTCTAGGTTACCGTGGTGATTACGTCCTATTTAAGATGTATTCATATTATTTCCGTATTACTGAATTTAATATATGAGGACCCCAGAAGCCAAGGGATATAAGTGACAAAATTGAAAAAAAAATTAACTAAGTGCACAGACGACCTGGAAATATACATTTTTCTTTTCAGGTAAAGAAATATAAGTGATTTTCTAATTATGTGTTGTGTTTTAGAAATCAACCACTTTTGCCGAATAATGATCAATATTGATTAATTATAAATTTAAAGAATGTTGGACTCTAATTTTTTCACATTTATTGAAATAAGAGTTCAATGACCCCTGAGAACAAGCAGCAGTTTTCTATTTCAATTAAGTCAATTATTATTGATGTTCAACTTTAACGTTAATTATCTTTGAATTCAATTTACTCCAAATCGAAATTTTGTCATTTGTACCCCTTGGCTTCTGATGTCCTCATATATAATCATAATATATTTTATATTCAAGCGTTTTAGCATAAGAGTGCTACAGCTAATGCACCAAGATTTGAATATTTTAAAAACTAGTTCGAACATACCTCATTTGCCGCGTTTGACGTACAATTTCCGACTAGTTTTTGTTGTAGAATTATTTCTTTTTATTTATTACTGTTACCATAGATGCCAACATATATTAATTATTACGGAATCTGATTGCAGACAAACATGTTTGAAGCCGGAAAGTTTATGTAAGGAAATTTGGCTTCTTTCTATAATATACATAACAGATTTCATTTTAAAGTTTTGTATTAAATAAAATTTTCGGTTGCAAACATTTTGTCAGACTCCGGATTAATTAAGTCATGTTTGCATCTATGCTGTTACAGACGATTTCTTGATCTCTCAATAACCAAAATAAAACAAAAATTGTTTTTGAAAAAAATAATAAATTTAAATACTAATAAATTTAAAATGTTCTTTCCTATTTAATTTTCTATGATTAAGTGAGAAAAGGAAAACTCTCAGAAAATACTGGTTTCGAAATTCAGGAGACTGTACAAACGCTTATAAGAATGGGCCTTCCACAACTGCCATTTTTGTGCCAGCCCTCAGACCTCGTATTCAGGGTACTGTGAAAAGTCTATAAATAAAAGGTAGTTAATTCCCAATTGGTCGAGACCATATAAGCCCCTCCCACCTAGAACAGCAATAGAAATAGAGGGGTACTACAGTCCAGCGGGATAGTTTAATAAGAGTCAAGGAAAATGAAATTTTGAATACAAATGTAAAAAAAGTTAAAAGTTAAGAAAAGCACTAGTTCATCAGGAGATGGGTGGAGGGAGTACAGTAAAAAGATAGCGTAAAAAGCCACATGATCTAAAATTGGCTCACTTCAGATTCATATACTTTTTTACAATTAAAATAACAATTAAGTTTTTTAGAATTTTTTTTTCATAGTTAAAAATTATGAATTGTTACCAATATCGGTAAAGTTTGATAGCATCTCGATGAATGCGAAATTTTTTAAAATGATATTTTTATTTGGCAGATATTTGCTCGAGGATACTTGAGTTTTTCAGTGATTTCTGCGAATTAATTGATTCGCAATTTTTTGCACGTTTTCAACAATCGTGGGAATTTCATTCGAAAGCTTACGTATCTCATAGAGATGTTGGCTATAGGAGTGGGTAGGGGTAGGAGGTAATTTTCCTTTGTCTTTATGGATTTAATGTGGACTTGTCATTGTTTTGAGGTATCATCATCATCATCCTCATCATCATAGGTATATAATTACCGAGATCTGTAATTACAGAAGGCCAAAAAAGCCTATTAAATTTCAGTGGTTTAAAAAAAAAACATAAAAGTTGTCCGCCATGCATTAGCTGGAGAGAAAAATGAGCGAGAGTTCCCGTATATTTGTCAATTTTTGGACACCTTTTAAATACTCGTAAAATTTTAGAAAATTATATTTTGGCTGTTAAAGTTGTTAAAATTCTTTAAATATAGTAATATATTTGAATATTATAATTCTTCATTAAAGAAGTATAGAATTTTATTAATAATTTTTCTATGATAGAAACAAAAACACGATTACAGCCTTTGCTTTCATAAGTAATCTAATTTTATTATTCCAATTTAGAAAGTAAAAATTAAACAAAATTGCAAAATGTTCTTTAAATATACTAAAAGTGTAATACATATTTTTTCGTAATTATTCCCGGACTCGCTTTAAATACGTGTAAACATCTAAGTAGGATGTTGTATTTATTAAATTTGTTTAAAATTGCATATAAAACTTCTTCAATAAAAAAAGATAGAGTTGTGATAAATATGCATTGGTTATTTAACCAAAAACCAGACTATTATTATAGTTTTCGGATTTAATCCAATATTGCTTTCTAAATTCAATAAAGACTAAAACAGTGAAAGGTGAAATTCAGTAATTTTCGCTCTTGGAGTATTATGGTGCTGTACTGTGCAGAATGTATTTACTTAATTAAAAAGCATGCCATTAGTTGCATGCATGCTTTTTGAATGCTCTTGATCACATTAAGCTTGTTCATAAGGATGAAAAAATTGAAACTGTAATTTAATAAATGGGAAGAAATTTCGAACTTTTCATATTCTTTGCGAGATTTTGCTATTGGAATTATTTTAACACTATGACGACCGGAAATTTTACTCAAGTTTTATAAAAATATTTGACACCGGAATTTTTATTTAAATCTGTTTAACATAATTTAGCATTTTAATTCTTTCTATTTTTTTAATTTATTTTACATAGATGTTTCTGGTTTGAACCGAAATATATTTATATGGTAGCGGTCAAAATGACTCCTCACGGTCCTTTTAGTGTTAAAAAAATCGTAATCGATCGTTTATAATTTTCAGTATCAAAATTAATTTTAGTTGAATTATTTTTCGATTTTATTTCTGACACTTATTTACAAATTAACGGATACCCAAAATGTTAAATCATATTAATGAAAAGAGTTGCCTTAACCCTAGATCTACCGGGAATTTTATTCAAGTTTTAATAAAACGTTCTACACCAGAATTTTTATTTAAAACTATTTAACTTATTTATTTACCTTATTTTTGTCTGGTTTATATACTTAGTTTATTTTAAAGAAATTTCTGGTTTGAATGAATATTTTGTATGTACCTGTCGGGTCCAATGGACCCGTCTGGTAGACGGAGGGTTAAATTATGGAGTCACACTATGCTAGCTTTCATATTACTACAATTTTTATGAACATTTTTTTTTATTGAAAGTGCTCGTCGGTAGATTTCTTAACCCCTTCGGGACGGGAGCCTTTTACGAAATTTTTAATCGTTTGTCACCGTTTTTTAAAAACAGAAATTTGTGTCTTCTTGAATCGAGAAAATGTGCTGATTAAATAAGGCAAATTTTACAGTAAAATTTTACTGGTGAGGGAAAACAACGATTCTGAGCGCTTCATGCGGCACGTATCAGGGATGAGATTTCCGCGTTTTTACATACCAGTATTTTGTTAGAGAAAATGTTATTTCATTTAATCGGAACATTTTTGCGATTTAAAAGATCACCATTTTCTCTAATATAATACTGGTGTGCAAAAAAGCGGAAACAAAGCGATATAAGTAAGCGGCCTATCTTAATGCTGGAATCGGGCGTAAGTTAACACAGTTGCGCCATCTTGTGGACGGAGTGCTAATTCACATACGCGGGCTTCTAGCGTGGCGCGTATTTTCTAAATCGTCAGCCACTCATATAAAAAATGAATTTTGTTTGCCACATTTATTGCAAAATAATGGCGTAGCGAGAGGTGCATGTAGATGCACTCGACGCCACGATGTTTTCTTCGCCTTGTCATATATATTTCACTTATTAATCAACATGAAAAAAAAACTTTATAATTTTAGTGGTGTGAGTGAGAAAACAGTTAGGTATCTACCTGTAGTTCACACTCCATCCGCTACGTGGCGCATGACCTTCATTGATGTGACCTCGCTTTTAATCTTGCGGTTACTTTTCCCATTTAAGATAGGACGCTTACTTATATCGCTTTGAAGCGGAAATCTCATCCCTGACGTATATACGTGTCACTCGTGTCGGCCCTGGGGGGGAGGCAAATATGCGTAAAAGGCAAGGGACAGTGGTGTATACAAACGAGATATTTTATAAAATTCTTAGCGCGAGTATTTAGGCTAATTTCAAAAAATGTCAGAATAAAACTGTATCAGGTGGTCCTCAGATGCGCACAATAAAATCAAAAGGCCGCCCCCCCCCTCCCCTATTCAAGAAAGTTTTGAAAATAGGCCACTGCCCTATTTAACTAAGCAATAATGCGTAAAATTTGTTTTTATCGTCAATTTAGCGTACCTAGTGCTAAAATTGAAACAAAATACAAATTCATTTAAAACTTGTTTATTTTACTTTGAAAAATAATAATCAATAACTATTCTGACTCTAATGATTTGTTTGGGCTTACAAACATAAAAATAATAATAAAATAAAAAAATAACAATCCTAAATATTGCATAAATCAGAATCTCTCCTAATTATGATATTTTTCAAAACAAGGTACTACACATAATGCTGGTTTTATGTGCATGTTTTGCACAGATACTCATTTTAATTTTGGCCAAAAAGCGTAACAAATATGCATAACCTACGAGAAATTTAATAAAAGTGAAAGCACTACAAATTGTGCTCCTGGAGCCACTTTGTAGAAATGTTGTAAAGACAAAATATAATGGTCCACTATACGCTAAAATGTTGAAAAAATAAGTCGCTGGACACGCTGCAAAAATAAAAAAATAAACTTGAGTAGAGAAGAGTTATCTTGTCCATCGCGCATTGCAAATATTCCCGGAAGATGAGTTATCTCGTACCTCGCTATGAAAGTGTTAACCTCTTGAGGTCGAGTAAGACATATACATTCATATGACTAGTATTCTATTAGTACCAGAATATTTTAGTGTTAAATGTTGTGCTCTCCAATCGTAATACTGCTGTTCTTCTCTTACCCCACTTTGATGTCTTTGAACCCGGTACAAAAAGCGCCCTAACTATTCTCCAATTTTGGAAGATATGTTAAGGGAAGACTGGGTGTAATCCTATGGGAAATATGTTTGCTTTAAAACCCGTTTCCTCGAAAGCTACCTGACTGATTTTGGTAGAATTTGAAATCCATATTCACTGGAGTATGCTCAAGATTTATGGCAGGCAGTTTTTTTTTCTGAGACTAAAACTTTTTATTTTAGAGCAATGCCAAATTTTCAGATTTTTTTTCCATTTTTCAGATATATTATTTTGTGAAATTAATTTAATTAGAGTTTTTAAAAACTCTCTGCCATAGATTATCTTATATTTACGCTTGACCATAAAAATATTATAGTCGCTCGAGTACTTTATGAGATAATTGGATTTTTACATGAAAAGTACGATTTTTCACAAAACAATTAGACACTTCTAACTTGTGTGAAGTTGTTGCACAATTTTATCAAACACATGAATTAAAGTACCGTAATTTCCAGTGTATAGCTGCGGATCAAACAATCGTGTTTCGACCCAGAAATTTTTAAAAATAATATGTAACTTTTTAGATCACGGTAAATATTGGTCATTATTGGTCTGAATAAAATTTCTGGGTCCAAACTGTATTGTTTGATCTGCGGGCTATACACCGGAAATTACGGTATATATAAACACTTGGATAAAGTTTAGTTTCATAGTATATGTCAACCGTTATCGGTTCTACGTCACGTCACACGTGACTTCCGGGCCAGAATTTCTTACACGAATTTTATTCGGATTGCACCACTTTCTTTTATAAGAAAGACTTTTGTTGTACTTTGACAACATGTGCATACTACAAAATTTAATTTAAAAATATAGTGTTGCGAGTAGAATTTAAAAATAGAAATAAGTATCAATTGCTAGCGTAAAAATCTGAAAAAAAATTATAAAATATGTACTAATATATCCTTAAATAATTGGTGTTGGTTTCATTACTTTTTGAGAAAAACGTATTTTTAAAATAGTGGCGCCGTTGAATACTTCAGCGATTGCACAAGGATAGTTCTAAGTAGTGAACTAAAAACACTTTTATTGTATTGTCATGCAGGGTTGCCAGTTTGGCTCCATTTTTATTCAGAAAATCCGAATTTGTGCCAGAAATTAAAATAGTATTTTTTGCTTTATTTAATGACGGAGAGATTTTGTGATTACTTAACCCCTTGAGGGGCGTTGGGATAAAATATATCCCACCTAATCACCAGAAAATTTTAACTAAATTTTATATTTTTAACTTTGGGGGAAAATTCACTGCAAAATTGCTTTTCCTTATTTAAAACTAAAATTTTTCAATTATTCCGGTGAGAGTTCAATATTTAGAGACATTTTGCTTGCCCCTCAAGGGGTTAAAGTACAGATTAATCTTTCAAAATTTCCAATATGAATGTGAATTTCGAAATAAAAATGGAGGCCAAACTGTCAACCCTGTTGTCATGGTAAGCTTTCTTACCACATATGATATTTCAAAGATCATCCTTGGGGGTGGGGGGCATTTTGCTATGGTTATCAAGTTACATTCTTTGCTCTTTTACTATATTTTAAAAAACTATATAAAAACTGCTATTTTGTAACAAATAAAATAAAATGTTTGTTGTTAACCAAGAGTTCGACTCCTTTGGTAGTGAGATTAACCTCCCCAATCATGAATTATTCCATCCCTGCAGAATTACCAGACTACGTGGTCTCCTATGCCTCTTTTCTAAATCGCTTAGTTACGCTTTATTAATTGATTATATAGGCTTAATTTTCCTCTTTCTTCAATTTTACTTTCTCTTTTTACTGTATTTCTTTAAAAAAGTTATTCTTTGCTCGTTCTAGTAAAATGTCCTTTCATTTTATGCGTATGGTTCCTGAAAGGGATTTTTTTTTTTTTTTATCATGTAGGGTAAATTTATAGATTTGTGTGCCTCTTCAAACATATATAATTTTTTATATCAGGGTTCGTACGGGTCCTTGAATTTACAGACTAAGACATTCTTCTGTACCAGTATTTTCTTATAGAAAATCCCTCCTTAAATAAAGCGAAATTTCGCTCGTTTAGACATGATTTATTTTTCTATAAACAAATATTAATATTTCGCCTTGAAAATAACGATACCCGTACTAACCCTGTATATTCAGTTTACTTTAATTTATTTTTTTTTTTATTATTTAAATATACTTAAAATTTCTTAACTTTTCTTTTAGTATGTTTACTTAAAAATATTAAATGTTATTCATTCTTCGTATAGTTTTCATACTGCAATTATACATATTTATTTTATAGCTCCATTATGCATCGGTAAGTAACTCCATTGTTCCATTGAGTGCTATATTTTAGTTGTTTTATAAAGAAATTTATTTTCGAATCGCTATATTTTCATTTGATAGCGGTCAAATGACCAGTTGTTAGTATACATAGTGTTAAGACCGCAAAATAGTCCAAAGTGTAATCCTATTAAACACACACATTAGGATCTTTATACATATTTTGCTGAATTTTATCCTAAGAAACTACTTCAATCAAAGTTTTTCTGTATCAATTTAAAGGATTCCTACTGATTTTCTTTCTCATACTTTTTTTTTCAGATGTTTCTTCTAATGGTCTTTAATCCTTTTCGTCCCCATGTTCTTAATTTAAGAAATTAAGAATAATAAAGCTATTTCCAAGTGTGGCTAGTCGTGTTTGCGAAATTGTTCCCGTCATTTGCAAAAGAACCGATTGAATAAACAAGCATATATGACAATAACTGAAGTTATTATTATTAGGTTAACATTCTTTTCTTTTTCGTTTAATTCATTTCTTTAATTCGTTTTAAATTAAACTTTTAAATACTGTTGTGTTTAAACCTTGTTGGTCCTATGTTACCTCTCACTTGACATCGATACTTTGCCGAATCGGTTGTATTGGGAGAAACGGTTAACCAATCGGGAACCATCATCTCTTACACGATTTTATTCAGTTATTCATTTATTTTTATCAAGTTTTATGTGTACTTGGGAAAAACGTGCAACTGAAATACATTACAAAATTATACTACTAACATTACATTACAAACATTACAATATATTACAAAATCGGAACTTTACGACTTAGACAGCGTTTACTATGTTGAAAATCGTTCTGCTAGATTTTAAAACTTTTCCGAGTAAGTCAGATTTTTGACTTACATAGAGTCCACATTTAACAGAGTTTACTGTATTACAAACACACTAGAATGTATTGTAAATTAATAAAATAAAATCGATTATCAGATAGATTTTTAGGTATCTGATTCACTAATACATGGTGGGAACAAATTAGAAAAAACGCAGTTTAAAAGAGATATATAACGGTACTTCCTTATAGAAGAATAGATCTTTTTAAACGCGCGGTTGAAATAGAAGGGCATTTCTATTACCGTAATTTCTGGGGGTCAAACACTTATTTTTCGACCTAGAAATTTCTCTAACTAAAACGTGGCTTTTTAGTTCGCGGTAAATATTTGGCTTCAATTGCTAAATAAAATTTCTGGGTCCAAACTGGATTGTTTGATCCGCGGATTATACGACGGAAATTACAGTACTTTTTACTTACCCATCATACGTAGTATAGGGTAAGTCTTGTAATCGTTTTAAAAATCGAAAAACAAATTTTTTTGTCGAATTCACACGTTTCAGACACTGGAGATTCCGAAAAACATATTTTTAGAAAAAAAAAAAAATTGCCGTCCGTCTGGGTGTGTGTGTCTGTAAACGCTCTATCTCCCGAACAAATTGAGATAGAGACTTGAAATTCGATGGGTTCTTAGGAAATAACAATGGGAAGAAGCCTATTGAATATCATTAACCTCGATTATCCGGAACTATTTTTTTCAAACTCTCGAAATATTCGTTCTGATAAAAGGTATACAAAAATTTTCGAAATTGTTCATTTGAAGGAGTGCGTATAAAAGACAATAAAAAAACATAAATTTTGCATCATGAATGAACTCGATCGGATACTTAGTTGCCGATATATTTGTAATCCTATTTTTCATTGTCTTCGATTTTTCATGACCCTGTATTTCATTCAAATTTCGATTCAAAGGTATATTTTAATTGAAAATGAGACGCTTAATCCGACGCAGCAAACTGTTAGTTAATATGATTATAATTTTTCGAGTTATAAGGATGTTTCTTTTATGCAATTCAGTACTACTCGATTATCCCGCCGACCAAAAAACTATCGCCAAACTATAAGATTAAATGCCAATAATGGCTTATCGTAAATGTCAATCATTTAATGCATCACCATACCTATAAGGGGGTTACCATAAGGGGGACCTGTTCTGTCGCCAAATGCCGCCAAGATTGTCGCCAACTTGGCGATATATCGCCAAAAGTGAAGCCAAATTGCCGGTATCTCTAATACACTGCTCAAAACAATTAAAGGATATTTGAAGTTTTATATAAAATAAAGATATAAACGAAATTTTTTTTGCCGAAAATAGAAGAAGAGAATCACAAATGCAAATTTTTCTGGTTTTCAAACTGTGGAGTATGCAAATTTTGAGTTCGACGTCAAAAACGTCGCTTCAGCGGCAGCGAATGAAATTTGACTTTCAACTGGATAAAAGAGAATGAAGACAAGGATGATCGGCATTCAGTGATTGCTTTGTTTCGATGAGTACGATGTCTCAGCGAAGTCATTTGACAGATTCAGAAGCTTTGAGAATTGTTGGTAGGTTGGAAGGGGGCCAAACTCAAGCCGAAGTAGCGCAAGCCATTGGAGTGTCACAAAGTGTCATTTCCAGGATCTGGAACCGTTTTTTGGAGAGTGGATGTGCAGGCCGAAGATCAGGGCAAGGTCGTAGACGGGCAACAACGCCCAATGAAGATCGGTATTTAGCGTTAACAGCTCGGAGACACCGAACCATGAACGCTACTCTTCTCCAACAACACCTTCGCTCGGCTACAGGCACCACGATTTTAACTCAGACTGTCCGAAACCGGCTCCATGCTGTAGGTCTGTATGCTCGCCGACCGATGGTATGTGTTAGATTAACAGCAAGGCATCGTCGCGACCGCAGGGAGTGGGCAACCGAGCATGTCAACTGGAGGAGAAATGAATGGAGCAATATTCTTTTTTCTGACGAGTCCCGTTTTTCTTTGCATCCGGAT
Organism: Maratus speciosus; assembly: GCA_963932465.1. NCBI lineage: Eukaryota > Metazoa > Arthropoda > Arachnida > Araneae > Salticidae > Maratus > Maratus speciosus. The sequence goes on along the minus strand of OZ010797.1, from coordinate 372,275,057 downwards.
AATAGGCGTATTTTCATCTGGAGGGACCATGGCAGTAGGAATAATCCTGCGTTCGTGCACGAAAGTGTCAGATTTGGCGGTGGAGGAGTGTTGGTGTATGGTGGCATCTCCATTGACGGGCGCACTGACCCCTACATCATTCGAGATGGAGCTCTGACTGGTCGCCGATATAGGGATGAGATCCTCAGACCTTTTGTAGTCCCTTACGCTGCAGCAATCGGAGATAACTTCATTTTAATGGACGATAACTGCAGGCCACATCGTGCAAACCTGGTGGAGGATTTCCTTTTCGAGGAAGGAATCGTTCGAATGGAATGACCAGCGTGTTCTCCAGACATGAATCCAATCGAGCACGTTTGGGACGCTCTAGGAAGACGAGTTTCTGGCCGCCAACAACCCCCACAAACTCTCCAAGAACTGGAAAGAGCTCTTCTGGAAGAGTGGGGCAGAATACCCCAACTCGTCATTAATAGCCTCATTGAGTCCATGCCTCAAAGGTGTTCAACGTTGCTGGCCGCCCGTGGAAACCATACTCCCTACTGAAAATGATTTTCTTTGAAGAAAACACCTTTTCTTCTTCTTTTTTTCTCATATGCACAAATTGTGTTTTTTTCCTTTAGTACACAAATGCGCAATAAAATGCATTTTTTCTGCCAAACATGTGTAATTTATTCTGATATAACCTACTATGTCTGTCGACCATATATCAATCAGGTAAACAGTTTACCAGATACAAAATCCGCTTAAAACTGCAATATCCTTTAATTGTTTTGAGCAGTGTATTTCGCCAAATTCCCTTAGACTTCCATTGCAAACTATATAATGTTTACTTGCTTACAGAAAATCAACAAATTGAGATATTTTAAAGCAATAAAAAGTAATATTAGCTTAAGGAATTATATTAATTATATTTAAGGGAGTCCAAGTAAATTAAATTATGAATAAAGTAACATGATACAATGCTTAGCATGTATCTCTTGGTTTTATTTTCATATTTTATATTATGTATATATATTATGGGTAAGTATTCCTATGACCCCCAACGACTAGTTTTACTTCTTTTCTCCCTGATTTACCATGTTCCTTTCATTGGAGATGTTCAAACAATTGAGTTAAGAATAAAGAGGAAATGACATAAAGTGTACTGTCTACCAGTTGGCATGTTACAATAATCATTAAATCCCCACCTGCAACCCGCTTGTAAACACTACTGTATCTCAGGAATTTTTATTATAAAAAGTTTCAGAAAGAAATTAGTGCATCCTCGTAGTCAGCAGTTGAAACAGTGGAGTTATGAACAGAGAGGAAGAGACATATAGCGTGCTGTGTATCATTAGAAGTAACTGAGAAGGTTTTTACAAGATGGCGTTTTTTGACATAAATTTCCTGGTGGAAGTTTCCCGGGTAGTAATCAACCACTACAAAAGCGGTTACAGTTGAAGTTTCACTACTAACCCTTTGAGCTTCGGGTTATTAAAATTTTAAAAATATGCTAGTAAAACACATAAAATGTGATTAGGGGACTGCCTGAAATTGAACTATGTGTTCAAAAAAAATTTTAAATATCCCCTTTAGGCTGTGGAAGTTTTTCCACCATCAGAGCTCTAGGGCATTCATTTCAACACGCAAGTACAATAAATGACACCGCAAAGTTATTCTAAAATTACTATAATTGCTAAAATTTCAACATATTTTAAGCAGTTACGTTGTTTAGACAAATTCTAAGACTATTAAAATCTTTAAAAAATTTATTAAATGAGAAAATTCAAAATTTTAAAATCATAATATAAAATTACAAATTAATCAAAAATATATCAAATTTATAGACGAAACAGATGTTAAAAATATTTAATTTTTGTTTAGAAATATTTAAAACATAATAAACTCGTCTATCTGCTGAATTAAACACAGATTTAGATTCCTTGGAATTAAATTATAAGCATCTAAATTTTAGTTCGGAAACACTGTCTAGTATGTAATTTTTATTGCTGCCATGTAGTGACAAATCAAATTTTTCTAGTCCTTAGAGCTCTGGTGGCAGAAAATTCTACCATCCCCTGTAATTATTTAAATTTTCAGTTTAGTAATTTGTATGTAATTACCATTAACCCCTTCGCGACGGGAGCCTTTTACGAAATGTTTATTACTTTGCTACCAGTTTAAAAAAACAGAAGTTTGTGCCTATTCAAATCGGGAAAATGCTCGGATTAAATAAGGAAAATTTTACAGCAAAATTTTACTGGTGAGTATACACGAGGATCCTTAGGCCTATTTCCGGCACGTATACGTGTCGCTCGTCCCCAAGGGGTTAAGTTTTAGATGCGTCCAAGAGAAAAAAAAAGTTATCTCCTTTCAAAAATATTTCTTTATAATGCTTGAAAAATACAAAATTTCTAAACCTTCAAAATTGGAGTGTTTTTAAGATCGCATTAAAAACCAACTAGATATTAGCAGAGAGTGGTGCTGCCATCTAAAGTTGAAGAAGACACGAAAAATCTGCAAAACAAAGTTTTTGCTTTTAAAATCGAGTCGTTTTGAAGGAAATTAAAAGATTTTGATTTTATGTGGGTGAAAATTCACCCGGCAGAGCTCGAAGTGTTTAGGATATGTCAGTTCCTCTTTATTCACAGTTCCATGGTACACATTTATGTAGACAACAACCACGCATTTGATGCATGTACTGCGTGTTTGAAAAGAAAAGGGCCTAAAAAAATAAATATTTTTTTTATTATTGCTAGGCATTTATGGCATTAATTGTCACTGCAAAACGGTATCCGTATTATTTTTGCATTAAAAAAATAAATAAATTAAGGGACGCAAAGCTATCATTAACGCAGTATTCTTGTAATTCTAAAAAAATCAATTATTAAGAATATTATTTAATTTAATCATAAAACTGAAATCATTATTTAAGCCGCAATTAAGGAGGTTACAAATAAAAATAATTATGACTTAAAGTATCGTCTAGAAGTCTTTTAACCCTTTCCTGCGCAGTGTGTCCAGTCTGGACACACCTAATTTTAATTCCAACCTTGCAAATGGCACCAAGAATATTTAACAAAATTTCGATTTTACTGTGAAAGCTTAATTTAAGGAGTTTTTATTTTATAAAAGAAATCGTTTGCAATTTCCGGTGCCAGTCAATATTTTCTCATTTTGCGAATAGAATTTGTCTGCGCCGGAAAGGGTTAAAGAAATATTCCAATCTGATGAAATTAACTAGAACATTTCAAAATGTTTTAGACATTATTTATTCACTATCCTAACTTAAAATTATGAATAATGCGTTACATTTTAAAAATTTTAAAATGATGCCGTTTTTAGCATAGAATGATTAGACTTGACCTGTAGGGATTTTTTCATATCCCTTATGGGGTAAAATGAATATATCTTTTTAGTGGCGTCTGCCATAATTGCTCGAGATAGTGTTGGATGGAGTGAATTTAATAACTGAAGTACGTGAGAGACATATAATTATACTGAGTGATTTGGCTGAGAATCAAACCAACGTAAAATACATATAGAGAAAGCAATAAAGAATTCCTCTAATATTTTAACTACTTTTTACAGGTAGGTCAGAAAGACTCAACTGGAAATCTTTTGAAATTCATAAAAGAGAAACATCCCTAAAACTTAACTTCTTCCTACAAGAATAATTCTTAAACTTAGAACCAGAACGACTATTCTGATCGGTACCAAAATAACTTTTTGAATGTGAACCAGAATTTTCTATATAAGTTTTGTTAACAGTAATACCGCTCAGAAAAAATTTCGCGCGTATCCGCCGCATCTCAGGTAACTCGATTTCCTACCAGAATTTATTATAAATAAAATGTGACTTGCTTCTGCTTAGCACATATTTGACTTATTTTTTTTTTCAATAAACTTTCCAGTTTGAAAAAGCGGCGGATACGCGTGAAATTACGGTAGCTAAGTTCAATATTTTTAATTAACAATTCTGGTATAACATATTTTTATGAAACTTCAGAAAAAATCTCATTAATGTATCGTCGGTACAAATGTCAAACTATCCAATATGAAAACATTGTTACCAGTGGGCTACTTTTTTAAGTTCTGGTTTTTTGTCTGGTACCACTTTTTTGAAATAGTTAAATTCGCCTTATTGAACCTTATTTAATGACATATTAATTAACCCCTTGGGGACGAGCGACACGTATACGTGCCGGAAATAGGCCTAAGAAACCTCGTTTATCCTCGCCAGTAAAATTTTACTATAAAATTTGTCTTATTTAATCCGAGCATTTTCCCGATTTGAATAGGCACAAACTTCTGTTTTTTAAAACCGGTAGCAAAGTAATAAGCATTTCGTAAAAGGCTCCCGTCGCGAAGGGGTTAAGGCGAAAATATGGGAAATGGTACCATTTAAGAAAAGTGATGCCAATCATGAAATCTGAATTTTTTAAACAGTAGCCCACTGGCAACACTGTTTTCATATTTGATAGCTTGACATGGTACCGACTATATGTACGGTTAGCGCATATGAAAAGGAAAAAAAATATATACATAGGTCGTTTTTTCTATTTTTGTTTTTCGGTTTATTTTGCGATAACGGGCTTACTGTCAAAAACAGAACTTCTGTTCTAGGACCGAATCGAATATTGCTTGAATCTCTTGTGTGGGAACTAAAAAGTTCAGCAAATGAAAGGTTGAAAATTTACAATACAATAAGCATCCTCTAATCCGGCATCCGAAGGTCCGGCAGTCTGGATAATCTATCACGACTTTCGGAAAGATAGTAGTTATCGTTCAATCACTCCTGATGTTCATAACAATTTGATAGAACTTCAGAATGAGTGATGAAACAGAAAACTTTGTAAAAGACATGTCGTAAAATTTGGCCTTAAGTAATGAACGAAAATATTGGGGTTACTGAAAGCGATACAGTTAGCGATGAACTAGAAGATGTTTTAGGTTGTTTGTCTTTTGAGAAACCCGCATCACAACTGAATCGAAAAGGATTAAAAGAGTGAGTTGAAGCAGATTTTGATGAGCCGACAGAAAAAGAATTGACAGATGAGACCATCATTCAGAGTGTTATCAACCCAACATCCCCCAAAGACATTGATTCTGATGAACATGATGTGGACGAGACAAACAACACTAGTTGAAATCAAGCAACTTATGTCTTGCCCAAATTTATCAAGTTTTCTGAGCGCAGCATTTCGTTCAAAGATGCAAAAATTATAAAGCTCCACTTCATACGAAATGACTTCCTAAGAAAAAAAAATAGAGAAAACTACTAGAAAACAAACTGATATTCGAGATTTGTTTAATCCTTAAATGCGCGATTTTTCATTTTGTTTAAAAAAAATTATGCATGATTCTCTGAAAGGTTTATTACACAGGAAAAATAATGAAAAAAATCAGTGATACATTTTTCATATAATACGTCAAACTTTTATTCTGCTGCACATCTGTAATACAAGTAAAAAATACTGTAATCTGTCTGTTTTAAGCTAAAATATTGCAAATTAGTAAATATTTTAAGAAGTGTGTCTCGAAATACCTTATTTTATATAATTATTTATTTTATAAAATTAACCTAGGTTAATTTTATAAAATAAAGATTTATGGATTATGCAATGGATTAAATTTAATCCATTAATTCCCAAAATATAATACGTTCTGGAAATTGCGTAGTACAACGAATCTGGTTTTAGACCAGAAAGTTCCAATGGTTAATTTCACTTTATTTAAAAACGGAATGGCTCTTATTAATTAAAGCAGATATTGCTATTTTAATTTTATGGTGTGAATTAGGTATATGCGAATAAAAAAAGCTATTAAATTCAAAACACTGTTGTTTGCATATATGCAAAGCTGCGCACTAAAGGGTTAAGATGGCTTCAGCGAGTAGTCCTACAGTGCACGTTTTCATTTTATTGCCATCTCCATTTGCAGGGCTGCCACAAGCGACTATTTTTTAATTCTACTTCACACCACTTTCTCAAAACAAAAATTGTTGATATACTGTTCGAAAATATTTGCAAGAGAAATATACTACAAAATCTGTTTTTTGTTCAATAGTGGTGCGAATAGAATAGAAAAATTGTCGAGTGTGGGAGCCCCGATATGTTTTACTTTACATTATTGAGTATTTTGTATTCTATTCAAGCTGTTGAACCCCTTAACGCTCGAATTAAATTACGGTTGAAAAATTCAAATTTCTTATTTACACCACTTTTAAGAAAAAGAAATATTCACGTTATTTAATGACAGGAAAAGTGACTCTAGAATATAGCCAATTTCACTATTTTATTAAACTGGTGGGAATCAAACAATTTGCGTAAAAGACACAGCCCGAGAATATGACTGGAGCGAGAATTAAGGGGTTAAACAATAAAAAACATCCTTTACTGTCATAATTTGTTTAGTTTTAACTTCTACACGTTTTTCCCGACAATCATCTTGTAATCCGGAAAATTTCGTAATCGGCATGTTTCAAGTCCCGAACGTGTCGGATTAACTCTGGAACCGCCGGAAATTTTACTCAAGTGCTATAAAGATATTTTATTTATTTTATTTAAAACTATATAACTGATTTATTTAACTTATTTTTCCGTTGGTTCGAATCGAAACATTTTTATTTAGTACCGGTCCAAATGACCGCTATGGCGGTTCTAGTGTTAAAGGGCCGAATTGGCAAATCTCCGTCTTTTTGAACACCACTATTACCTTACAGAGGAAATTGTTCTTTTAACTATTTCAGGGGCAAGAAATTGCGTCGCTGTAATTTCAAATTCACACCGGAATCTTCCAAAAAATTTATTTCTGATTAAGAAAAAGCAATTTTACAACGTTTTCCTCCAAAGTTAAAAAAGTAAAATTTAATACAATTTTTCTGTCGCGAATCTTCATTAGATCGTAGCACCCCACAAGGGGTTAAATCACCTACATGTCGCAATTAAATAAAAGACTATTTATTGTATTAAAATACTTGTATCCAAAAAGCCGGAGACTTGGCACCTCTGAAAGTATGTTTACTGTGTATTAATTTTTTTTTTTTTACTTATTATACATATATGCAATAGAGTAAATGAATTTACAGTTATTTAGTAAAATAATAATAAGAAAAAGAGTTGTACTGTATATAGTTCACAGTATATAAAACATATTGATCTAAATTCATATTTACATAGTATCATTGTCTATGTGTAAAAAATGACATAAAATGAAGTGCCGGAAAATGCACATTGATGGCTATTTCTGGAACTTTTCAAAACTTCTTTTTTGCATAAAGCAAAGAAAGAATTTTGAAGTATTCGTTAAAATAGATTCATCATTGTTAAAATGAATAAATTTATGAAAGAAAATATGTGTTCGGCTTACAATGAGACATTCTTCATTAATTTCTAAAAAATTAGAGCAATCATTTATTTAATGTGTACTTACGATAACGTTTGAAAGAATACTCCGATTCTCATAATACTTTTTTATTAGGAGGAGTTTGATTAGGTTTTGGTACCGTATTAATTTAATTAGGACAAAAATGCAGAATAATTGTTTTTCTGTGTGTTTTCTTGACATTCTTTTCTTACTTTAAGTGATCTAATTGTCATAAAATTAAGGAATCGGCATGAAATGTGAATAAGGTTTTCAGATGCATAGTACTGTTTTATGTCTTAAAATGTTTGTCGTATCGTGTATAGTTTTATTTCTTTACAAAGACACTTGGATAGCTATAAATACAAACTTGTGTTAATAGAAAACTAATAAAAAACTTCATTAAAAAGAAAGAAAGTAAGACATAATGTTAAATAATAGAAAACTTGTGTACAGTCTACCTCTTATTATCGTAAAAAGTAGCGATATATACAACAATGAGAATTAAGCTAAATGCGGATAAAAATGAAGGGTTATCACAAAGTACTTTTTGTGCAAAACTACATTCACTAAAATGCACCAGTTCGCATGCATTAATCATGAATAAATGCAAAAAGAAAAAATCTTTTGAAATCTGAATAATGTTGTTGTTAAAAATAATTGTGTCTTTTTGGCTGATGAAGTAGACGTTCTGAAATAGGAGTTCTATTGCAAAAAAAAGAAAGATTTCTGTCGTATTTCTCTTTTTGGTTGCAACACATCTTTGCCTCCACAAGATGGTGAAGTACAATTTAATATCAATCTAATGAAAGCAAATGAAATGTGCTGTTAAGAGATAAATCAATTCTACGCATTATAAAACATTATATTATCAAACAGAGTGTAAAATCATTCTGAACAATCATTTTCAATAATAATTTCGATTTTCCGTTAAGGTGTACTATTATTTTTGATACTGCTTAAGTGCAACATAATAAGTCGATAAAAAAAACATAATTACGTAGTGTAAAGTTCCAATCATGATTTTTCTTCAGAAATGTAAACGTGTTTAAATCAATGTAATAAACTTTCATACCAGAAATTTTAACCAAGACTATGGTAACATATTTAAAGTTTCTAATTGCAAAACTTCGTGAACGGAAAACAATACTTCAATCACTCAAGAAATTGATATAAGATATTAACATGTTATATCATTTTTAACCAAGTTAAAGTGTCCAAATATACACATCAATGACGTAAATACAGCTGTACTTCTCAGCCAAAGCGATATACGTAAGCGTCCTATCTTAAATGGGAGAAGTAACTGCAAGATTAAAAGCTAGGTCACATCAATCAAGGTCATGCGCCACGTAGCGGATGGAGTGTGAACTACAGGTTTCTAACTAACAGGTTTCTGTCTAACTGTTTTCTTACTGACACCACTAAAATTGTAAAGTTTTTTTTCACCTTGATTAATAACTGAGGAGCTTCTGATAAGGCGAAGAAAACTTCGTGGTGTCAAGTACGTCTGGATGCCCCTCTCGCTACGCCATTATTTTGCAATAAATGTGGCAAACAAAATTCATTTCGACAAGTGACTGAAGATTTAGAAAATACGCGCCACACTAAAAGCCCGCGTATGTGAATTATTACTCCGTCCACAAGGTGGCGCAACTGTGTTAATTTACGCCTGATTCCAGTATTAAGTTTGTTCGCTTACTTATAACGCTTTACTTTTCAGCTGTGTTAAAACAAAATTGAAATTTATTATGAAACACCAGTGCCGTTGTGGTATTTGGGCATTACAATTAAGTGGTTTAAAAATTTACTTCAGCACTTCAAAGGGTTAGTCTTAATATTGTGAGGGTAAAAAACAATCTTTTGGTGCTTAACATTAACCCTAGATCTACCGGGAATTTTATTCAAGTTTTAATAAAACGTTCTACACCAGAATTTTTATTTAAAACTATTTAACTTATTTATTTACCTTATTTTTGTCTGGTTTATATACTTAGTTTATTTTAAAGAAATTTCTGGTTTGAATGAATATTTTGTATGTACCTGTCGGGTCCAATGGACCCGTCTGGTAGACGGAGGGTTAAAAATAACGAACATTTAAAAAAAATTTTGTAAAAAAATATATCACACCGTTTAACTTCCTGTCCAATTTATGTTATCACAGCTGCCAACCTTTCTCTAATCTTCCGTAATATCTGGATTAATTTAAACCAGGTTAACCAGTTTCGAACCAGAAAATTTATTTCATGAATTTTTATTTAATTAATTCAATGTTTCTACGTGAAACTTATTTAATTTCTTAAAAAAAAAAAAAATTCTGGTTCGAAACGTATTAAACAAGGGTCCAATTAATCCTTTCAAGGGCGGTGGCTAGAGGGTCTAGCCAGCTAATTTTAATTCCAAAACTGACTACTGGCACCAATAATATTTTAATAAAATGTTGCTTTTATAATTAAACCGCAAAATAGCGCTTTTTTTATTTATTTAATAAGAAATTCGTTTGAATATTCTCATGTCAGTCAATTATTTCATCATTTTACGAACAGAATTCCTCTGCCCCTGAAAGGGTTAACTCATGTATTACGGAATATTAGTTTGAGGATGGCACCTATGTGTTATTTAATCTTTGTATATATTTAACTTATTATTTAATCTTTGTATCTTTTAAACTTACCTTTTAAGATATTGCTAGTTCGAACAGACAAATATTCATTTCGTAGGGGTCAAAATGACCTCTCTGGTGTTGCCTGGTGTCTTAGGCAAATCGGAGTTGCAAATGCTCTGGACACCAGTATCTTAACCCCTTAATTCTCACTCCTGTGATATTCACGGGCTGTGTATTTTATTCAGATTGTTTGATTCCTAACAGTTTTATAAAATAGTGTAATTGGCTTTATTCTGGTATCATTTTACTTGTCATTAACCCCTTAATTCTCGCTCCCGTGATATTCACGAGCTGTGTCTTTTACTCAAATTATTTGATTCCCACCAGTTTTATAAAATAGTGTGACTGGCTTTATTCTGGTATCACTTTATTTCTCATTAACCCCTTAATTCTCGCTCGACGTGATATTCACGCGCTGTGTCTTTTCCTCAAATTCTTAGATTCCTACCAGTTTTATAAAATAGTGTATCTGGCTTTATTATGGTATCATTTTACCCGTTATTAAATAAGGTGAATATTTCTTTTTCAAAAAAGTGGTGCCAATGAGCAATTTGAATTTTTAAATTTTAATTTAATGAGACCGTTAACCCCTTCGCGACGGGAGCCTTTTACGAAATTTTTAATCTTTTGTCACCGTTTTTTAAAAACAGAAAAGTGTGTCTTCTTGAATCCAGAAAATGCACTGATTAAATAAGGCAAATTTTACAGTAAAATTTTACTGGTGAGAAAAACAAGGATTCTGAGCGCTTCATGCGGCGCGTATACGTGTCGCTCCTCCCCACGGGGTTAAGGAGTTAAATAAGGTGAATATTTCTTTTTCAAAAAAGTGGTGGCAATAAGCAATCTGAATTTTTAAAGCATAATTTAATGCAACCGTCAAGGGGTTAAAATAATTTGTTCGCCCTATCTAATGGCAGAATTATCTGCTATGAAAAATGGCGAAATAAACTGTCAGAAATTAGTGGCTTCCAGAGCATTTTGAGCCCCTAATTACGCGGAAAACCTGGCAAAATTACCTCTCAAGATCCTTCTCGTTTTAAAGTAAATGCTTTTTTATTTTTTCATTGCGTTTTCTAGAGTTGCACCTCGTATTAAATTTCATCAAAAGGAAGGAATCCATATTCTGTGATTTAGTTTAATTTTGTATTTAAATAAAACATTGCAATCTTAACCCTTTGCACTCGAGAGGTGATTCTCACTTACCACTAGTGCCCCGCTTAAATGGGTGCTCTAAATGCTCTGGACACCAGTATTTTGCACTAATTTTCTTCACTTTATCTAATGGCCGGATAAACTGTGATAAAAGATGGTGAAATAAACTGTAAGGTATTAGTGGTGTCCAAAGCATTTGCGTCCCGATTTAAGAGGGGCACCTGACAAAACTAATGGTGAGTGAGAGTATCCTCTCGAGTGCCAATTATCTTTGTACTTTTTATATTACACCGATGTCCAAAAATTAACGGGCAGTGACCAGACGCTTTCGATTTTACACGTTTTGTCGAATAGCTACTGGAATTACAATCGACTTGTCCTTGAATTTCTTGGATGTAAAGAACATGTTTGTGTTCATATTTGTCAATGAAGACTTAGTAGTAATGCCAATTAAGGGGTTAATAATAAATTTAGTAATAAAATTATTTTTGCGATCACTCACGTAAAAGAAATGCTTCAAATGGTCTGTCATTATATTTAATAACTATGTGGCTCCTATTTAAAATTTGTGTACATTTGTTTAAGCGTTCCAATCATATTCGTGTAGGTGTTAACGTTTTTCTGCAAAATTCAAAAGTTTTTTGTTTATAGCATACAGAGTGTTCAACCATGTGTAACAGAACTTTCGAAAAACTTGACAAAAAACAGTAGAAACAGTATACTGCAATTATTAAAACATTAATATATTGAATATTTGATGAGATATGTTCATTGGTAGGAAATTAATTTTAACTGCGCATGCCTGGAAAATTCCAAAAATTTTATTTCATAATTTGGTAGTCAGCTACTTAGAGTAACTTTCAAAAAATCATCCGTTAAATATCGTGAAAATTCAGAAAAATTCTGGAGATACATTGAGATGCTTTTTAAATGTAGCGAGAGTTTTTATATTTTATCACTACTAATTTAAAAAATATATTTTGTAGTATATTATTCCTTCCCATGTTGTTTAAAGGTTTTTTTTCCTAGAATGTGGCACCAATAAAGTATACAAATAGTCGTCAATGTCAGCCCTGGCAGTGACTTTTTGAAAGCAATACACTGTATCGTACGCATGTGTACGACATGCGTATATAATCACGCATATGAGTGCAGCATACCGTTTTTAATTGGGAGTCACGTCGTTAGTTTCATTATTCCCGCCCGAAAGATTGGGTCGTATGCATTCCATGTTGTGTACATATTTTTTTTAATCTTTCGTACCAAAATATTTGATATATAGATTTTAACTTGTCTTATCGTAGATATGAGAAATACCTTGGGCAGTAAAGCAAAAAATATAAAACGTAACTACTGGTAGTAAAAATGTAAATATTGTTAAAGTATGGAACTATTAATAAAGAGGAACTGACATATCCTTAAAATAGTGAAGCTTCAACTGTAACCGCTATCGCAGGAGTTGTTAACCGCCGGTGGAAACTTCCACCAGTAGATTTATATAGAAATTATCAACTTATTTAAACGCCTTATTATTACAAAATTTAAGTCAATAATAATGGTAGATACAGATTTTCATTTTTACTGGTAGGAGTTTACTTTGGCGGTAGTTAGGCCCTGCGTTTCCGCCATTATTGTGGCAACTAGGAAAACAAAGGGACAGTTTTTCAAGGCATACTGACACTAGTAAAAACAAATAGAAATTTTTATGACATAAAAAAAAGGTCCATGAATAAGATGCTTAATTAAGACGAAATTTTCTATTCAATTTTACTTGTGGGATGTTTGCCCGGTTGTAATTAGAAAATGAAGATCCGATTTAAAAAAAGTAGCCGCCATCTTGTGACAACCTCCTCAGTTACTTCACTCGCAACTGGTAGACTGTACATAATATGTCGCCTCCTCTTTATTCATAACTCCGTTGTTGACAGGCGTCCGTTCAGAACAAAGCCAATATATATTAAGCCTGTTCAGATGAATGGAAGAAATTCCGCAAGTAGACAATAGCGCCCTCTAGCGAGTGATGTTCTTTTTTTCTTGCTATAAAAATAAAGTTTACACCATGAAAATTAGAAAGGTAATTTTTGAAATATTAATTCCATAAACTGCTGGGTTATCTGTCGGCTAAAGCCTAGCGCTTGTGAATGCTAACAAACTTAACACTCAGTAAGCATGCCTTCGTCCAGAAGGACTTAACCCGTTCAGGGCCGTGGGTGCATTTATGCACCGTCAAAAAGTGCTTAAAACGCTTCAGTTTGATACCCATGGAACTATTAATAAAGAGGAACTGACATAGCCTTAAAATAGTGAAGCTTCAACTGCAACCGCTATCGCAGACGTTGTTTACTGCCGGTGGAAACTTCCACCAGTAGATTTATATAGAAATCTTCAACTTATTTAAACGCCTTATTATTACAAAATTTCAGTCATAAATAATGGTAGAAACAGATCTTTATTTTTACTGGTAGGAGTTTACTTTGGCGGTAGTTAGGTCATGCGTTTCCGCCATATTGTGACAACCAGGGAAAAAAACTGACAGTTTTACAAGGTATACTGACACCAGCAAAAACAAATAGAAAATTTTACGATGTTTTTGAGAAAAACTTTCATTAAAAAGACGCTTAAATAAGACGAAACTTTCTATTCAATTTTATTGGTGGGATGTTTGTCCTAGCGGTAATCAGAAACTGAAGATACGTTTTTAAAAAAATCAGCCGCCATCTTGTGACAACCTTCTCAGTTACTTCACTCGCAACTGGTAGACAGTACCCTATATGTCTCCTCCTCTGTATTCGTAACTCCATTTTGATACCAGTAAAAAAGAAAAGTAAAATTATTTTATTTAACCTTCCGTCTACCAGACGGGTCCATTGGACCCGACATGTACATTCAAAATATTTATTCAAACCAGAAATTTCTTCAAAACAAACTAAATGTATAAATCAGACAATAATAAGTTAAATAAACAAATTAAATAGTTTTAAGTAAAAATTCTGGTGTAGAATGTTTTTATAAAACTTGAGTAAAATTTCCGGTAGTTCTAGGGTTAATTGCGACATTTTCCTGATTTATAAAGTTAATTCAGGTAATTAACAAAAAGTGGTAAAAAACGAATAAAATTCGTGTAAAAGATGCCGGTCCTGAACGGGTTAAAAGCAAGTTTATTGTGATAAATTTTGATCGCGTCAGACATAAAAGTGTTTCTGGTACGAATTGAGAATGTAGTTCCATTTCGAACACAGTACACGCAGTGTTACCAGTGGGTTACTTTTTTTAAAATTCAGATTTCTTGATTGCCACCACTTTTTTGAAACTGTAAAATTACCTTTGTTTTCGCCTTAATTAATAGGTCATTAAATAAGGCGCATTTTACCATTTCAAAAAAGTGGTGCTAATCAAGAATATCAATTTTTAAAAAGTAGCCCATCTGGCAACACTGAGTACAAGTTCGGTATGTCTCATATTCTCGGGGAGCTACTGAATTTATAATAAAATTTTTATGGATGCAAAATCATCCGAATTGCAATTGATCTAGGCCTATAACTTTTGATGTTTATACATATTCTACAGATTTTAAACTAAAGAAAATAATTAAATTTCTTCATCAATTAATACGATTATATTGATTTTCTTGAACGTGAAATAATTTTCAGACGTTTCTTTTGATAGTCTTGAAATTCTCTATCTTTCTTAATTTAACAAATTTACAATTCTTCGCGAAAATTTGTAACTTTTCCCAGATATAGATTTCCGTCTAACTCAGAGTTCGCTTTAGACATCGTTTACTGTATCACAAATGAAGTAGAATATACTATGATATAAGAGGTCTCAGGACTCTTAAAACTGATAAAAAAAAGACTATTTTCAACATTTAATATCTTAAAATGTATATGATTTTAAAACAATTTCTTAGGCGGATGAAAGCGATACGCATGCTCTTTCATTGCATGTATTTAAAAAAATACCAGATGCAAAATTAACATTTATAGGGCCTCCAAACTGTCAAACATCTGACGAGCAGAAAATTTCTAAAAAGTATAACAGCTGACGCGCAGAATTACAAAATACCTTTTGCAACTAGAATGGAAATTTTGGTGCCGATTTATACTTCAGCTTATAATAATTACCCTGAACCTAAATAAAATTGTATTTAGAGCATTTTTATATTTTTAATACGATGTTGTATTTAGCTATTGCA
This sequence comes from Maratus speciosus, assembly GCA_963932465.1. NCBI lineage: Eukaryota > Metazoa > Arthropoda > Arachnida > Araneae > Salticidae > Maratus > Maratus speciosus. The sequence continues at coordinate 372,259,701 of OZ010797.1, read as the reverse complement.
AAATTCTGAAAATTTTAACCATATAATCACATTAAAAAATAATTTTTTAAACAATCAACAGGAAATTTTAAGTTCGGTTTATAAAGACTAACATGAAACATATGTTTTGAAAATTTCATTAAAAATTATTGATAAGTTTTTGAGATATCGTGCGCGTTATGCCCAAAAACGTCATTTGGAGAAAAGGACTTCAAAATTTAGGAAACTCCTCTTCAGCAATTGAGTGGATATAATTCTAAAAGCTTCTGTTCTAATAGCAATTTCAAGGAAACAATTACATCAAAATGTTCAGAAAAGATAGGAGTTCAACACCTAAAATAATTAAAATTTCGAAACATTTTGAAGCGTTAAGAGTATTGAGATACCTTAATAAAACAAAATAACTTTTCTGGTAGCCATAAAGTGTTATTACACGTAAAAATTCCAAGCGACAAAAACTACCTGCGACTCGTCTGATTTCCGGCTTTTGAATACCACTTTTTTCGATTTCCAAACAGTTCATTGGCTGTTCGGGAAAAGGCTTTTCCATCGTGAGATTTCCAAGCTTCTGATTGGCTGTTACTGGCGACTCGCTTCGTTTCAGGTCTGACAGAAGAAAGTTGCTTGCTTTCGAAGCGATTCCCCTGGAGCCATAGGATAATATGGAGACGCTTGGAATTTGAAGCGACTTTGACCCTTCGTGTAACAGCACTTTTACAAGTACGCGAGTGATTTGGAAAGTTCGAGAAGTGACTAATAGATGTCAGCATCAGTTGGAATAAAATATACTCAACAGATAAAATATACCCACAAAGGTCCAATTATATATTGTTCTGTTAAGCAGTAATCAATTTTACAATGCTTTGAAAAAAGCTAGTCTTGTGAGTGTTGCAAAACGTGTAAAACTGAAATAAGCGCTGTTATAAAATATTTTGTGTAAAAAGGTTGGGAGGCATCAAAAATTCATAAAGATATGCACGATTTTATGGAGGCTGTGCTCGATCCTTTAAGACTGTGCATAAGTGGGTGATGAATGTAAAAGTGATTAAAGATCTCCGATTAAATGACGAATATAGTTCTCCAAAATTTCAAAGAATACAAGCATATCAGATTAAAGAACATTTCATATACTAACTGTGGAATTGGGCAAGACGGGTGACGCGCATATTGACAGTGGATCAAAAGCGTCAGAGAATGAGAATTTGTAAAGATAGTATAGACCGTTTTAATTCAAATAAAACCGATTTCATCCTTCGATCTGTTACAACAGATGAAACTTTGGTTGCCTGTTATACCCCTAACACCAAGCAGTAATCAAAACAATGGAGGCAAATTGGTTCTAAACTGCCATGTTGGCAAAATTATTGCGTCAGTGTTTTGGGATGCTTAGGGAATATTACTTAATCGACTATATACCAAAAGATCAAACATTAAATGGTTAATATTGTTAAGTCTAGACATGTAGACAAAGTGGATTAGAAAATTCAAGAAAAAAGACCTGGTGTGCGTAAGAAAAAGATCCATCATGGCAATGCACTCCACATATAATTGTGGTAGCAATGTGAAAATTGAAGTAACTCAAGTACGGTATGTTGCAACATCCACCTTATTCGCCAAATTTGGCTCCTTATGACTTCTATCTACTCCCACGACTAAAAATTTTTTCGGGGATTTTCCACTGAAGAAGTAAAAGCAGCTGTCGACGACTATTTTGGAGGATTTGAAGGGCCATAATTTCATAATGCCATAATGGCTTTGGAGCATCGTTGGATGAAGCGTATTGAACTTAAACAGCGTTCGAACGGGACCTGGAATTACTAGACTAGGAAATTCATTGGTATCAGTATTTTTTTATAGAAAATTACTCCTTAAATAAGGCGAAATTTAGCACGTTTGAACTAGATTTATTTTTTTATATAAAAAATATTGATAAGCAAAACTTGGACTTAAGTTGTCAAAATTTAATAATTAAAAACTCTTATGATACTCATCAGCGTACATATAAATAAAAACTATATTAAAAACACATTAAAAATTAATCCCAACGTTTCATGCTCTTTCTAATGACCATCATCAGGGGAGAGGGTTCTTGGTCTCCACGAACAAACAAAAGCTGTTTGTGTCACAAACAGCACAGTCACTTTTACAACATCAAACTGAAAATATTTCGGTAACTGATCATTAAACATCCAAAATCAATACTGCATTTGACATGGCGGATATATCGGATACACTCTGATGAGTATGTAAGTTAAGTTCATAAGAGTTTTTAATTATTAAAAATATTGATATTTTACCTGGAAAATAACGGGGCCCGTACGAACCTTGTTAAAGGGGATTATGAAGAAAAATGAAACATATATATATATTTTTTAAATTCTCATATATCTTTTACTTCGCGATTTTTTCAAACAATCTTCGTATTTAAACCTTTAACCCCTTAATTCTTGCTCCCGTGATATTCACGGGCTGTGTCTTTTATTCAGATTGTTTGACTCCCAACATTTTTAGAAAATAGTGTAATTGATATATTATGGCATCGTTTTACCTGTCATTAAATAAGGTGAATATTTCTTTTCAAAAAAGTGGTGGCAATAAGCAATTTGAATTTTTAAACCGTAATTTAATGCAACCTTTAACCTTCTCACCGTCGTGAACTGATATATCCGTTCACTAAGCTGAAGGTTTCACAGCAGTAGAAGCAATTTATAAATTTATATAATTCTGCAAACATAACGCAGTTTTAAAATATTTTGTGATGATTAGCAATCTCAAGGCTTATACTCCAATACGTAATTAAATTTTTTACATTTGGTTAGAAAAATAATCTTTTCTCAGACTTTAAAAAAATTACAGAGAAAACAACATTACAATTCTGCCATTTTGCTCGGCGGTTAAGGGGCTAATACGAGATGTTAACATTTTTGTTAAGGAAATAACCACCACATATATTATGTAAATGTGCGATGCATTGAAAGTTGATTTTTATTAATTATAATTTTTAACATTGCTGGTTATTAATTACATTAATTTTCGACAGTAAATAAATAATCCGCATTATATTTGCATTTCTGTTAACACAAAATCAATTAAGTAAGAAGCACGAGGATATCATTAGCAGAGAATTGTACTTAATTCTTTTAAAATATGCAATTATTAAGAACTTTATTTAATTAATTCACATAAGTGAAATTATTATTCAGATCACAACTAAGCAGGTTGAAAATGAAATTTATTATGTTTTAAAATATCGTCTATTTAAAGAAATTTTTAGAATCGATAAAAATAACTACAAATATTTCAAAATGTTTCACATAATTTTTATTCAGTACCTTTTACAGAAAATTATGATTAATGAGTTATGTTTTAAAAATTTAGAAATGATGCCGTTTTTAGCATAGGATGATTAGACTTTACCTGCAGGGATTTTCTAATATTTCTCTTGGGCTTAGAGATTTTTTTGAGGAGTTGGGAAAATTGCTCGAGATAGTGTTGGATGGAGTGAACTTAAAACTGAAGAATTTGACAGGTATATCATTATACTAAGTGATTTGGCTGAGAATCAAACTAAAATAAAATGCAAATAGTAAAAGCAATAAAGAAATCCTCCTAACACTAGAAGCGCCGGAAATTTCACTCAAGTTTTATATATATATAAAAAAAAAGAATGTTCACCAGAATTTGTATTTAAAGCTTTTTAACTTATTTATTTAACTTTTTTTATGTGTACATTTAACTCTTTTTATAGAAATTTTTGGTTTAAATCGAATTGTACATATTTGGTAGCAGTCAAATTTATTGCTCTTGGCGCTTCTAGTGTTAAATTTTACCTATCTTTTTCACAGGTACATTGTAAAAAAAAAACGGAAATACTACTGGCAATCTAGACGCCAGTACTATTTCCGTTTTTTTACGGGAATTTTTACCCATAAATTACAGAAAATTTTCCGTTTTTCTGATTAAAAACGGAAATTTTTCTGTAATTTATGGGTTAATGGACACTTAATTGTCCTCTAAAACCAGCAAGATGACTCCCCCCCCCCCCAGCTTCTTCTTCTGATATTGCTGTCTGAATCTAACTGAAGCTTCTTTTACGATAGCGGACGCCCAACTTCAATCGTGGAGGAACGAAGCTCGGTAAAAAATGACTTTATCAGTGCTGCCACTGGCGACTATTTTTTATTCTACTTGTAGCATATTTCTAAAAAAAAAAATTTGTCGAGCATTTACAGAAGAATTTCAAGATAAATCGATCATGAAGAATATATTTTTGAATTAGTTTACGAATTCAACATAAAAATAATCGACAGTAGTACGTGTGCTTTCTATTCTATTCGTTATTTGACATGGTTGGCAAGTGCGTGGCATATTTTCACTTTCATATTGCAAATTATATTCTGTTCTTCAGAATCTATTTGTCGGAAAAGATGACATATGCTTCGCAATGATATTAAAAGTGCATTCAAAGGACAATGATCAGTTTTTGTTACAAATACACTACATGTAATTAATACGCATTACTGTCTGCGTCTTCAAACCCTGCTGCATAATATTAAAGCATTTTTCATAAATATTATTGAATTTTCAATTTAAAGCGGGTAAAATTCTAATCAGATAAACAAGGTCATACCTTTAACCCTTTCCTGCAAGGCCAATTTTTGTTGTAAAATGATGAAATGATTGACTGACACCGGATGGTTAAAACGACTTTTTTACAAATTAAAAACATGTTACTTTAACTATTCATTGTAAAAGCAAAATTTTACTAAAAAATTCTTGGTACCGTTAGTAAGTTTGAAATTAAAATTAGGTATCCTGACCCGGGCACACTATGCGGGAAAGGGTTAAATAAAAAAGAACATATGCCCTTTTATTTTAGTATTTATATGCAATATATGAATTTTATTTACAACATATCCCACTGAAATTATCCAATGCTAAACAGAAAAGAAATCAAACGGTCTGCAGGGATTTCCTTATATTAAAAAAAGGAATTTTATACCGGTGTCTGCCATAGTTACTTAACCCTTTCGAGGGCGGTGCCCTTAAGAAATGACACCTAAATTTAATTCCAGAACTGACAAACGGCACCAAGAATATTTAGTTAAAAAATTCCTTTTATAATGTACGTGAAAATAAGCAACTTCCTATTTTCTAATAAATTCTTTTATAAATTTTGGTGCCAGTCCGTTGTTTCATCAGTTTATAAACAGAATTACTCCGCGCCGGAAAGGGATAAAAAAAAAAAAAAAATGTGTTGAATTGACTAAACATAAGTGGTTTGGCTTAAAGTCAAACCGAAGTGAAATGAAGATAGTAAAAACAATAAAGAAATCCTTTTAAATTTAGGTATTTTTCTTAACCCTTTGAAGGGCAAGCAATTGTGTTTGTATAATTTTTAATTCACACTGGAATTTGAAAACATAAATACTTCAAAAAGAGGAAAAGCAATCTTTTGACCTTTTTTCCACCAAAGTTTAAAAAGCAAAATTTAATTAAAAGTTTCTGGAGCGAATCTGCATTAAAATTAGGTGGGATCATAGAAACTCGACAAAGTTTCTCGCCAAGCAAAAGAAACAACAGTACAATGAACCGTAAATGAAAGGAATTTCCGCCAATTAATGCCAAACGATTTTGTAAATTTTTTTTAGTACTCTGTCTAGTTTATATTTTCCGGACTGACCAAAACGGGATTTTGATACATCTATAGCTCGAGAACTATTTATGATAGAAACAAAATTCTTGTTTCTATGGTATGGGGCGTGCCACGTGACTCAGAAAACGAAAGTAAAGTTGAATCCGGCGAATAGGTTTTTAGTAAATGCGATTTTAAAAGTGCTGTTTTTTGCACTTTTTAAATTCTTGTTCCGACCAAATCTGTTGACAGGTCTACAGCAATGTGTAATTATCGGATTTTTACGCGCTTTACTGCATTTGAACTGTTTTTATGAGTAGTTCAAACCTTTGAAAGTTTCGTGTAAAAATATTAATTAGTTTTTGATTTATACCCGTTTAAAGTAATTTACTCCTATATTTCAGCGTGGCGTACGTAATAATATCACTACTTATATTTCCATGTGAGCTCAGCGTGGCGTACGTAATATGTAAGGTCATTATGCCTAAATAAGACGCGATTCCCCGTGGTTTTGTCGCATTTAGGGTATACAGCGAAACTTCTCTGTGCGACCATCTCCATTAACCCTTTGGGGACGAGCGACACGTATACGTGCCGCATGAAGCGCTCAGAATCCTTGTTTTTTCTCACCAGTAAAATTTTACTGCAAAATTTGCCTTATTTAATCAGCGCATTTTCTCGATTCAAGAAGACACACATTTCTGTTTTTAAAAAACGGTGACAAAAAATTAAAAATTTCGTAAAAGGCTCCCGTCCCGAAGGGGTTAAGCGACCACCTCCCTGAACGACCATTTTTTCATGGAACGAAATTTATTCCCATAGGCTCAATACTAATTTTACCTCCATTCAGAGACCATCCCAGTAGAATTCCCTCCATGTGCGACCCATTTCTTTGAAGAAAATAAAACAAATTCCGCTTTTTCCTGGTCGCTTGAAGAAGGTTTTATTAGAAAAATAATTCCGGAGAGCGCATTATTCAACAAACTTCTAAACTAAGTTTAGATTTTTTTTATTACAATAACATTTAAGGGTTTAAACACCTTTGTGCCTTTTTAGGCAATGAATTTAACTCTGATGACAAATTAAGAATGACGGTCAATAAACTCCCCTGCGCTATTCTGTCAGGAAACTCTCAAAGAAATAGATAAATTAATGAAATCGTCATTATTTGTTCCCGTCCAAAAAAAAAAAAAAAAAAAAACATTTATTTACGGAACTTTGAAAGGACTTGGTAATAAAAGTTATAAAAGATAAAACGGTAAAATCAAAGCAAATGTATTCATTTTTTAAACTCTACAGTAGCTAGTTTATCTAATTAACATTTGTTCTTATACTTAAATTTGCATATTTTTTCCTAATGCAGGGCTCCCAAATGGTCCTCCAACAGAATACCAATATTTTTTTTAGAAAAATTTTCTTTTTAGATTTTTCTTACAAACCGCCCCGAAATCACATTTGAAAGTTAATTCTAGCTCAAACGTACCCTAAAAGTTTCTGTTAATTTATTGGTATTCAGTTGGCGGACCATTTGGGAGCCCTGCTGCTGTGAAAAATAAATTTTAGTAACATTAGTTGTTACCTTTATTCAACAGTTAAAATCTATATTTAAACATGATCTCCATTAAGAGAACGTGGTCTCTTTAGGGAAGTTTTACAGTATTTGGAATTTTATTATATAAACAGACATTTTATTAAGCAGCAAATTACTGAATACTGTAGCTACAGTTCAAAACTAACTTGTTTTGTATAAATTTAATAATTATCTGTAGTCACCACAATATACGATTGTCGGTCGCATTTAGGTAATTTTTGTCGCATTTACGGCAGTTAAACTTGAATGAGATGTCCATAGTCCTAAATGTAATAATGCATTTTACACATGAGACTTCATCTGAAAAAGTTCCTTTAACCCTTAACTGCTGTTTCAGAAAATTGCCACATAACAATTAACAAAGGTTTGCGAAACCATTCGATAGAAAGATGAATAAAAGTCGCAAATCATAAAATACTGTTTTTGCACTAAACTGTTTGTAGAGTAATATTTCTAATAAAATCTTGATTTTTCAAACATTTCAAACAATTGTACTTGGACTGCAAATGAAGCAAAATTTTACTGTATTGATAGTTAAACTGGAAATTAGAAGTTAAACTGTGAAAAAAAAAAAAAAAAAAAAAAAAAAAAAAAACAGCACTTACAGCAGATGAGGGTTAATTGTAATTATTTTTTTGAATTACTTAACAATTAACTGCTGTGACAGGAATTGTCGCATAACTACTGCGTGTGTTCTCCGAGACAGTTTAAGTAAAAAATGAATGAAAGGCTCTATTAACTCACAAGTACTGTTTCCAGGACTATTATAATTAAACTTCAAATATTCAGAATGTCTAGCAATAGTTCTAGAGCTCAGAATGAAAGAAAATTTCACCGGTATTCATAGCTTAACTGGAAATTACAAGTTTAACTGTGAAAATTGAAAAATATAGTGATCTGCGAGATCGTTAACAGCAGTTAAGAGTTAATAAAGAATTGAAATACATAAAATTGAAAGATAAATAACTTATTATTGAACTACTAAATAAATTTTATTTAATACTAATTTAAATCAAAAAACATTAACTGAGATGTATAATCTTAAATAAATTATAATTATACATATCACATTTCAATATTCATACTTTGCAACATATCCATCAAGTTTGAATTGTTTATCGCGGGCGGCGCAGCACCGTTCTGTTTGCCAATTTTACACTGCTATATTAGCCAAGAAATGATGTAAGATGTATGACTTACCATTACGGACCAGCTACTTGGTTTTTAACAATAAGTCCGAGTGAATGGAACTGGAATGATCTTGCTACTTTTATTATAGAAATGAATACTTTAGTGAAAAATATACATAAAAAGTACAAGTGAGTTAGTTGCATTTGATCCGGTTTCCGCATCGCGATTCATTGACAACAAATTTTAATCAATCATAGATTTTATACTATCACCAGATGCTCCATAATGGTTTTCAATTAAAATGTTATCCGTTTGAAGAGAAATAATTTCCATTTTACTAACCGGATTGTTTTACACTTCATATAATTATCAAAGGATAAAACAAATAAAAAGATTTTATTATATTTTATTTTACCTTTAATGTTCTCTTCAATTGTAAAATGGAAATCTTTTTTTAAAGTTTCAAGTATTGGACTTCACAAAGAGAACAAGCAAAAAATATTGCTTGTTAGTATCATCTCTAAAAAATAAATGATTTCTTCTAAGATTTGTAAGGATCGATAAAATGGTTTTGAATTATTTTTAAAAAGTCCATCATTATGTCTTACTAGATATATGACACTTTTGAAAAGTTTATAGCATCACTATTTGATTATTTTTTTTACTTCTATAATCTTTTGTTCATCTTTTCTTTTCTGAATGAAAATGGAATATGTATGATGCAAATGAAATACCTTACAAAATGAAGTGATATCTAATCAAAAACAACTCGTTGTAAATGATCCCGCCAAGCCACAAACCTAAAACTTCAGTCATAAAAAGAAATGATATCACATAAAAAGAAGCGATATAGAAGTGCCGTGTAAAAATCTATCACTACTCATAATGTTTCCAAAGGACTCGGAGTGAGGTACAGTATGTGAAAACTGCTTGGCGACCTGCAAGCGTATATTTAATATATGCAGTACCTACATCAATTTCGAAAAATTGTGAAAGTTGAAAAAATTAATTTTAAATTCTCATTATATAAGTCTTATAACTATTTGTAGGAGGAAGATCTGTAATAAATCAGAAAAATTTGTAAGGCAAGCAGAAAATAGTATGTAATTGTGGTAATCATCGATTTTTACAATGATACTTTTCAATATTTTAAACACAATTTTTAATTACATAAATACGTTTAATAATACACTGTTTTAAAATTAAAGGGAAAACTGGTAAAATGAATACTGTTTATGACAGAATTATTTCTTAAACGTAAAATGTCATGTTTCCGACATAAGGAATATTATATAATACTATTGTAACAAAGCCTTACTAGAACAGATTTTTTCCCTGTCATGTGCACAGTGGTGGAAAATTGGCGCAGAGGCGGAGCCTATTGACACCACTTAATTTTTATGGTATTATTCAGTTTAATAAAAACTCAGAAATTTGATCATTAGATAAGAGGCAAAATACTGCTATAATTTAGTGGTGTCAATAGGCTCCACCTCTGCGCCAATTTTCCACCACTGTGTGCAATTCCGTTAACGCAGGCTTTACTGCAATATATCTTAGTTTAGTTAACGTCTATTATTGGGTGCATTGTTAGTAATATTCATATGATCATTATTTTTTTATTATTATTTCAGAAACTCAAAATGTTTATTAAATTTTTACTTAGAAAATCTTCCGCTTAAAAGTGGTCTTTCTTGTTCAAATGATGGTAAATAAAATCAACAAATCGATACTATGATGTTAAATAAGAATGGGGATGTAAACACCAAAAGCTTCAACTTTTCACAGTTTAATGGGATCAGTAATTAAAGAAGAAAATTGTTAAACAAGTAGTCATATGTAAGTGCAGGAAGAACAAACATTATAAAAGCCTGCAGGTCGCCAAGCAGTTTTCACATACTGTACCTCACTCCGAGTCCTTTGGAAACATTATGAGTAGTGATAGATTTTTACACGGCACTTCTATATCGCTTCTTTTTATGTGATATCACTTCTTTTTTATCACTGACGTTTTAGGTTTGTGGGTTGGCGGGATCATTTACAACGAGTTGTTTTTGATTAGATATAATATATCCCACCGCCCCTCAAAGGGTTAATACTAGAAACGCCTGTTATTTCACTCAAGTTCGATAAAAAGTGTGTCACACAAGTATTTTTATTTAAAAGTATTTAATTTATTTAATTTGCTCATTATTGTGTTGCATAGATTTAACATATCTTATGAAAATATTTCCTTTTCGAATCGACTATTATAAATCTGGCAGGGGTCAAAATGGCCCTTAATGGCTGTTCTAGTGTTAACACTCTCGCTGTGTATTTTTTATTATATATATATATAAATAGATTCCAAAATTGCGCATTTTATTTATTACATTTTTCTAATCTATATATATTTTAGAGTTTAAATATGTAAAATTTTTTTGTAAAAGAGTCATGATCTTAGATGGGATAGGATATTAGAAATCAGGCTAAATCAGGTCCGCCACTGGAGACTATATTTATATTCTCGCACCATTATGTTATGATAATCAATTTTGGAGTATATCTCTCTTGTAGATGTTGTTAAAGTCTATATGGAATTTTCTGTATTTTTGTATTAAAAAGTATTTGCCAGTGGAAAAAATGAATCCCCGAGGAAATCTCGTGTTGCGCAGCGAGAGAGTTATAGGTAGGGAAGAAGAGGATTCAGCCTCGGGTTGCGTAGCGAGAGGGTTGAAGATAGGAAAGAAGAAGATTCATCTGGAATTTTTTTGAAAAATTTTAAAAACAATCTCCCTAAAATTAAAAATTTTCTTACAGTACAAAATTTAAAACTTAATTAACATGCATCATTTGGAAAATTAGGTTGGTTGATTGGTTCGTTGATTGGTTGGTTGATTTTTTGACGGCCGATTATCTACACTAGGGATATAGGCCCGAGGGAGGAGTGCCCTTCGTGGGGGTCTTTCTAAGGGAACCTAACCCGTATTTACGCATGGAAGTCCATGGCTCGAAGAAAACCACGAAAACTCCGAACGATTAGGCCGACGGGCGCGATTGGGATCGAACCCAGCACCTCCCGTCTACCAGCTTCGAGAGCATTGGAAAAGTAGGAAATTGGTAGATATCATCGAAAAGACTTTTCATTGTTCCAAAATGAAAATGGTTCAAAACGTATAGAAAATAAAAGTGAAAATTCACAAAAGCTCCCAAAATCACAATTTTTATTCGCTCATTAAATTTTAATGATTGCAAATCCATGGGTGCGTGTCTAATACTTTTACATATAAATTAGCTATGTACTTAAATTAATTAATGTCCGAACTTTTTAATTTAATTTATTTTGTTTACCCAACATTTATCTATCATAATAACATAGCTGACAACCTCAATCTAATCTTCCGTAATACTTGCGTTAATTTGACCCTGGTTTATTACGTTTGAAACCAGAATTTTTTTTAAGAAATGAAAATAAATATGTTCCACGTAGAAATCTAGAATTAAATATATAAGCATTCATGAAATAAAATTTCTGGTTCGAAATGTGGTTAAACTGGGTTAAATTAACCCCTTAATTCTCGCTCCCGTCGTATTCACGGGATGTGTCTTTTACTCAAATTGCTTGATTCCCACCAGTTTTATAAAATAGTGAAATTGGCCAAGTAGTTTTAGTTTTAGTATCGTTTTTCCTGTCATTAAATAAGGTGAATATTTCTTTTTCATAAAAGTGGTGCCAATAAGCAATTTGAATTTTTCAACTGTAATTTAATTCGAACGCTAAGGGGTTAATACATTACGGAAGATTAGTGGAATGTTGACAGGTTTGTAATAAATCAGCATCAATTTTCTAATTTATCATTTCATATTTAAAAGAAGTATAGTAATTTTATGTTGCGACACATAAAAATTCTTTTTTATTGACATGAAGCTGTAGTTACAGAAATTCGATGCTGCTGAATTAGAATAGATAAATGTTGGCTAAACATACAAATAATTTAACCATTTGCGGTCGAAATACTCTTCCCAGATATTGCCATTTCTTACATGATTTTATTAATTTAGTACCAATTTTTTTAGCCATCATTTTTATTTGCAATTTGTAATCCTGTGCAAGAGAACTTTCTTTAAAAATGTACTTTTAAAATATAGTGTTGCAAATAGAACATTAAAATGTGTGTAAAACTTAGGCGGCTATTTGTCCATACTTGACCGCAAAGGATTAAAATTTTGGACTTTTGACAATTAATAAGGATAATTTATGCGTAAAAGTGTCAGATACGCCCGGCGTACACATAACTTCTGGTTAGGATTTTATAAAAAAAAAAATGTGAGTATGTATGCGTCTTTTGGTGAAATAGACCCACCAAAGTCTGCTCGTATATTCGCTAATGATGCAAAAAGGGTCAAACTTGAACAGTCACAGTGGTCATTCTGACCAGCGCAAATAAATACATTTTGGTTAGAATCGGAAATTTCTGTATAAAGTAAGTTTTATGTGCACCGCACATAAACAAGCTAACTCTTTGAGCTCTGGTGGTCGAAATTCCTCCCACTTAATTTTAATCTCCAAATGTCACAATGGCACCGGAATATTCGACCAAATTTATTTGAAAATAAATTACTGCATTTTTCCGTATATTTAATAAACCGAATTTTTTCTTAGCAAAATACTGCTGCTAATGTGACTTTTGGGTATTTTGAAGACATTCACCCTCCAGAGCTCAAAGGGTTAACCCAAAATGGAGCGAAGTACTTTCATTTGTAAAATTCTGAAATGATTGATTCACACCAGAATTTACAAACAAATTTATTGAAAAAAAAGGAAAAGCTTTTTTTCGCTTACTTAACAAAGGGAAATCTTCCATTCCATAACTCTGCTGTCAATGTTGCTAAATCTATTGTCCATGTTTATTTATTTGTTATTATCCTCTCATCTTTATTCTCGTGATACCTTTTATATATGATGTAACGTGAATCAGAAATTGTATTGTTTATTATTTTTTGAATATTTTTATGGAAGAAGGTAAAAAGCTTTACCGGTAAATAAATTATTTGTTTTAAGAGGTTACTTGACTTCTTTATGTACATTTTAAGTTTATAAATTCATAATTGGCGTCCGCATTATATTCTGAAAGCTGGGTTGTTAAAATAACATCCTTTTGAACGCTTTAATTAACATTGTGACGTCCGGCGCGACAGGACATTTTACAAGATTTATTTGAAGCAAAATGTTTCAAGCCGTTAAAAATTTTAAAAAGGTCGACTTAAAGTTCGTGGTAGAAGAGCTTGGGGAAACAATCCCGCAAGATTATACGATTGGGACACTAAAGGAAATTATTTTGAATAGTAATGAATATAAACAGGATCCCGCTTTTGTACAAGAAATTTTATCCAACGCTGTTGCTGAGAGAAAGGAAAAAGAAAACGAGGCTAAGAAGTTAGAAAAGGAGAAGTTGGATCAAGAAATAGAGTTTAAAAAGTTGGAATTAAATCATCTATTAGAATTAGCAAAAATCCAGTCACAGGGACAAATGCAAGGCGAGTACATTTCCAATGATTACGAAACTAATAATTCAAAAAAGAAATTTACGTTGCCCAAGTTGGAATTTCGCCAATTTGATGGTAATTTAAAGGAATGGTTGCCATTTTGGAGTCAATTTGAACAGATTCACAGTGATCAAGATATTGCGCCAGAAAATAAATTCCAGTATTTGATCCAAGCAACTGTCACTGGATCTAAAGCGCGAGAAGTTGTTGATAGTTTTCCGCCAACTGGCGCTAACTATGCCAAAGCTATAGAGAGTCTTAAAGCTCGTTTCGGTAGGGAAGATCTTTTAGTTGAAGTGTATGTGCGAGAATTATTAAAATTAATTATATCTGTGCAATCAAAAGGAAAATTTTCTATTACATCATTGTATTATAAACTTAAGTTGTATTTACGAGCTCTTGAGACGTTAGGTGTCACAACGGATAAATGTGCTTCAATATTATATCCAATGGTAGAATCTTGTTTTACTTCTGAATTTTTGAAAGCGTGGAATCGAACACATACGAATTCTGTTAGTTCTGATGCAAAAGAGCGCCTAGATAATTTAATGGCGTTTCTCAAATCTGAAGTTGGAGGAGATGAAAGAATTAATTTGGCAGTGCAGGTTTTGGTTTGGCGAGAAAAGATGACGCGAGCTTTAGAAAAATCAAAAGTTATAACGATGTTAATAAACATTTACCAACTGCTGCTACTTTATTAACAACTTCTTCAAGACCAGATTTAAGAAAAAATTGCGTTTTTTGCAAAGGAAGACATTTGAGTTCAGAATGCTTTTCGGCTCGGAAGATGAGTTTTAATGAAAAGCAGAATATATTGAAGGACAAAAGATGTTGTTTTTCATGTTTGGCAACAGGTCACACAACAAAGCAATGTAGAGCTATCTTGAAGTGTTTCTTTTGTGATAAAAGACATGCGTCTGTGATGTGTCAAACGCTCGATAAGAATAAGGTGAATGAAAAGAAAGAGGAAGACGCAGAAAATTCGTCTGGAAAAGAAGTAAATATGGCCAATTTCAATAGAAATCCTAAAGTGTTTCTTCAGACGCTCAAGGCAAAAATATTTTCCGAAAACAAAAAGAAAGATGTTAGACTAATTTTGGACTCAGGTTCTCAGAGATCGTATATTTTAAAACATTTAGCCGAAGAAATGAAGTATTTACCTCTTCGAGAAGAAAAAGTTTCTCATTCCCTTTTTGGCGGAGTCATAACAAAGGATTATAATCATCGTTACTACAAGGTAAGATTAAGCGATTTGAAAGAAAATTTTAAATGTACTTTTGAAGTTTTGGATCAAAACATTATATGTGAAAATGTTATGCCTGTAGGAAAAGGATCCTGGTTTAAAGAATTATCGAAAAAAGGCATCAGTTTGACGGATGTTGGTGAATCTCCAGAATCTATTAAAATATTGATTGGAGCTGATGTAATGGGAAAATTACTGACAGGTCGTAGAGAAATACTCTCGTCGGGATTAGTAGCACTGGAAACATTTTTAGGTTGGACCTTAATGGGAAAAGTGCCTCATGATAATGCGTCTAAAGAAAATTTAGCTTTGTCAGTTACGTCTATGTTTGTAAAGGAAGCAGAGATTGCTGATTTATGGAAATTGGATTTCCTTGGAATAAATGATCCGATTGAAAAACAATCTAAAATGGAGATTGATCGTCAGGTTAAAGAGCATTTTTTACAGACAGTAAAAATGAATGAAGATAATCGTTATGAAGTTTCTTTGCCATGGTCAGAAGATACACCACCTTTACCTGATAATTTGAGTTTAGCCAAGAAAAGATTGAGTAACGTTACAAACAAGTTGCTTTCCGATAACATTTATCAAAGGTATGAAAAAGTACTTTTAGGGTGGCTTTATGATCAAATTATAGAGGAAATTCCACAGGCTGAAATGAACCTTTATGGAAATTATTTACCTCATCGACCAGTAATAAAAGAGAGCAGTACAACTCCCATTCGTCCAGTGTTTGACGCTTCAGCTAGAATGCAGAACCATCCATCTTTGAATCAATGTTTGCATTGTGGGCTAAATCTTATTGAATTAATTCCTGACATTCTCTTACGATTTAGAAAAAATAAATTTGGCGTTGTAGCTGATATCAAGAAAGCATTTTTACAAATAGCTATTCGTAAAGAAGATCGGGACTATTTGCGTTTCTTGTGGTGGAGTAATCTAGAAGAAAGAAATATTAGAATGTTTCGACATACTAGAGTGGTGTTTGGAGTCAAAAGCTCTCCTTTTCTTCTCGGTTCCGTCATAGAATATCACATTAAAAACGATGAAGAATACGACCCCAATCTTAAACAGCAATTGCTGAGAAGCTTTTATGTTGACTATGTCGTTGCTACTGTCCAGACACAGGAAGAATTGGAAAGGTTTATAACTGATTCTAAATCTCTTATGGCTAAAGGTGGATTTGAGTTGTGAGGATGGGAACAGACAGAAGAAAGAAACAATGTCGAAAATAGCGAAGAAACTGCTGTACTGGGATTACAATGGAACAGACTTCCAGACGTTTTAAAAGTTAACGTAAGCTGGACGAAAGATATAAATATAGAAAAAATAACAAAAAGAATCATGCTATCGGTTGCACATAAAGTTTTTGATCCAATTGGTTTTACTGCTCCAGTTATGATATGCCCCAAGATGATGTTACAGAAAACATGGAAAGAAGGAATCACGTGGGATGAAGAGGTTACTAGTGATATAAAAAATGAATTTATTGAATGGTTTCATGAATTAAATTGTTTACAAGAAATTCAGATTCCTAGATATATTCAGTTCACCTCAGATAATTTAAAAGGTTGTACTCTTCACACATTTTGTGATGCAAGTCAGTATGCGTATGCTGCTGTTATATTTTTGAGGATAGCAACTAAAGATCTTGTAGAGTTATTCCTTCTTGCAGCGAAATCCCGCATAGGTCCTTTAAAATGTGGAACTATACCTAGAATGGAACTTTTAGCTGCTTTGGTTGGTGCTAGATTGGCTAAATCAGTAACTGACGCTATGGGCTGGGAAGATATGGAAAGATATTTTTGGAGCGATTCCACAACAGTGCTTGCATGGATATCCAGGAAAGAAAACTGGTCTGTTTTTGTTAGAAACAGAGTTCAATAAATAAAAAATTTGGCTGATCCTGTTTTATGGAAACATATACCTGGTGAAATGAATCCAGCAGATCTGCCATCTAGAGGATGTAAAGCAAGACAGCTGATATCTCTCAAATGGTGGGAGGGTCCATCTTGGCTTAAAGATTCTAAAGAGTATTATAAATATATGGATTTCAAATGCCAAGACATAAACGAAGAAGAAATTGAAAAAGAAAAATTGAAGTCTACAAAATTACTGGTAAATGTTGACGAAAGTCCAGAGAAAAGCTGGTACTACCAGTATTTTTCCAGTTTTGAGAAAATCGTACGTCTTGTTGGTTGGATACTTCGTTTCAGATATAATTCTTCTAATCCAAAGGAACAGATCAAAGGAGAATTGATGAATCTTGAATTTATGAGAACAGAAACGAAGATAATTTGGATGATACAAAAGGAATGTTTTTCCCATCAAAGTGAAGGGAGATTGAAAACTCTGGAGACATTTAAGGATGAACAAGACATAATACGTGTAAAGACTAAGATTACGTATAGACAAGACAATATGGATTTCCTCACACCTATGGTTGTTCCTTCAAATCATGAAGTTGTCAAACGATTAATTTTACATTACCACCTCAAAAATTGTCATGCAGGTCCTCAGATTCTTCTGAATTTGCTTAGAGAAAAATACTGGATTTTGAATGGAAGAAGAACTGTGAGCTCTGTTCTATCAAAATGTACCATTTGTAAAAGATTTAATTCGAAGAATTTAGAATCTTCTCCAGTTTCTCTGCCAGAAAATCGAGTGAAAGATGCAGCTGTATTTCAGATTATCGGCATTGATCTGGCTGGCCCTTTGTTTCTTAAAAATAAACAGAAGAGTTGGGTTATCTTATTTACATGTGCCATCTACAGAGCTGTGCATTTGGAGCTTGTGACTTCAGCTTCTACAGAGTCATTTTTAATGGCTTTGCGAAGATTTGCATCTCGTAGAAAAAGATGTTCTGTTATATATTGCGACAACGGTTCCAATTTTGTTGGTGCATCCAATTTTTTAAAAAGATTGAACTGGAATCGCATACAGAAGTATGGAGCAATAAATTCTTTCAAATGGAAATTCAACCCTCCGACTGCTGCTTGGTGGGGCGGATGGTGGGAGAGGCTCATCAGATTGATGAAAGATCTATTAAAAAGAGTCTTAGGAAAAGCCTGTTTGAACTATGAAGAGATGATAACTGTATTAGCTGACTGCGAAAGTATTATAAATTCGCGACCACTAACTTACATGTCTGAGAAAGAGTCCATCAAACCCATATCACTGGACATGTTTCTGAAAGATATTCATGAATGTGGTTTACCAAACGTTGATGCGGTTGAGGAAGGTTCTCTCACTAGAAGACTTAAATGTAGGCAAGAGCAGCAAAAAGAGCTCAGAAATAGATTTAGATTAGAATATTTGGGTCTCCTTATCCAACGACCAAATGGGATAAGATTGCAACGTTCAATTGCTGTAGGAGATATAGTCTTGGTGGGAGCAGATAACAAGAAAAGAATCAATTGGCCCATAGGACGGGTTACAGAGCTCATTCGGGGCAAAGACGGAAAAGTTCGTCTTTTGAAGTTACAAACGTCTCATTCGCAGATGATTCGGCCTATTCAAAGAATTTACCCTCTGGAAGTGTCATCAGTGGATTTTACTGAAAACAATTTTCCTAAACCAACTTTGAAGGAAAATCAGGTTGAGCCTGCAAAAGACGAATCGCAAATTAAAAAGACGAGATCTGGTAGAATGATAAAGGTTCCAGAAAGACTCGATTTATGATGTTTATGTAAATGTTGTATTTATTTAATGTGAAGTTTTGATTATAATATATAATCAAAAGGTGGGAGGATGTTAAATCTATTGTCCATGTTTATTTATTTGTTATTATCCTCTCATCTTTATTCTCGTGATACCTTTTATATATGATGTAACGCGAATCAGAAATTGTATTGTTTATTATTTTTTGAATATTTTTATGGAAGAAGGTAAAAAGCTTTACCGGTAAATAAATTATTTGTTTTAAGAGGTTACTTGACTTCTTTTATGTACATTTTAAGTTTATAAATTCATAATTGGCGTCCGCATTATATTCTGAAAGCTGGGTTGTTAAAATAACATCCTTTTGAACGCTTTAATTAACAAATGTGGCATTTAGAGATTAAAATTATGTGATCAAAAATGAAGCAATCACCCTTCAAGGTGTTTGTGTCATAAATAATTTGAATGAGAATTCTAGTGTAAAATATTTTTAATAAACTTGAGTAAAATTTCCACTCGTTCTAGTTTGAAATGCACCTGCATCTCGATACTCGAACTGAATTCGATGAAAAAACGTAATCGAATTCAAGAACAGAATCAAGAATTTTTTCAGAACAATGAAAATAACATAACTTGATAGCCATATCACAAATTAGTCCACGTACATACTTGCTTCAAAGAACGCGCTGTACAGTACATTATTGTAAATTATCAACAAATTCCCTATAGTACTCTACATTAGATGACACAATGATAAAGCTACAATATTTAAACTAAACTTTACTAAAGATGTACCCTTAAATTTTTTTAGAAATACACTGGCTTCGAATTGACGAGAAAGGATGCAAGGTGTTCCATTGTTGTTCTTAGACAACTAAAATCACTAAGCTAATTTGATCAGTTTAACCCATTATTTCCCGCTCCCGTGACATACACAGGCTGTGCTTTTTATTCAGATTGTTTGATTCACGCCAGTTTTATAAAATAGTGTAATTGGCTTTATTCCGGTATAATTTTACCTGTCATTAAATATGGTGAGTATTTCTTTTTCAAAAAAGTGGTGGCAATAAACAATCTGCATTATTAAACCGTAATTTAATGCAATGTTTAAAGGGTTAAACAACAAAGTGCGATAATATCAGTATCTCTGCGATATCTCTAGTTCAGATGGGCGTGTATTTCGCGGCCATAATGACAAAAAAAAGTGAACACATTCATAAAGAAAAATCAGTAGAATCAGATAAACACTGATGAAGAAACCCCATGTACATACATTGTATTAACGTTCCGATGACTATACTTAAAATATGTGCGCTTGTCGCTTCATGGAAAAAACAAATATCAAATCATATGCGTCGTCCTTGCTATTTTTTTAACACTTTCCAACAAAGTTGAAAAGTGTTTTTGACTTCGGTTTGTCTGTCCGTCTGTCCGCGCTCTAGCTCTCGTAAATATACTCGGATCGTTCTGAAATTTTTGGATGTTAGGGACCTCTACCATAGCACGATCCCTATTTCAAATAAAATTTCTAGCATGTTTAGTTCATTTACAGGGACAGTCAAAAAGATTCCGTTACATTACGGCCTATGGGAAAAAGTCGTTTAAAATGGTTTTTAATGATGTTACATGCTTTCAAAAATAATAAAATTGATATGACTTTATCAAGTGCACTAAAATATGCATTCTGTAGAATATACGGTGCAAAGAACAGTTCCGTTTTTTACAATTATTATTCATTTACAGGGCCACACAAACTAATTCTGTTACAGAACGATATAGGGGTGGATGAAATTGTTTGCGGTTTAATTATGTTAAATTATTTCATGTATAATGAAATTGATATACGTCGCTAAGGTTTACTATTACTTATTTGGTGTATAATACGAAGTGCATAGCATTTACAGGGACACACAAAAGATTTCAGATACTATATTGTATCCGCAGTACTGTACAGTAGCGTTGATTACTGGAAATGCCCTGTTAATTCTGTTATGTGCTTTAATGTTTCACTATATTTATGCATAGTATATGGTGTGTATAAATGCTGTAATTCATATACAGGGCTACAGAAAATAATTCGTAATGCTTACTGGGTATCTTTGCAAATTGCTTAAAGGTGGTTTTTAAATGAGTTATGCATTTTTACGCGGAACTGCATTTGGTTTACTAAGAAATGTGTGTAGAACATAAATAAAATGATATAGGGTCACGCAAAGAATTGGATACATGACCGTCTATAAATGGTAATTTCTGGAAATGAGATTTCAGTAGTTTTATGAGTATTTTACTTAGAGTTAAACTTTAGCTAAATAGTGGCGTGTAATAAAGGCACTATGTTAACTAGCGGGCTGTTCAAATGTATACAAGTATGTATTGATCTATTAGTATAAATTGCTGAAAGAGAAATTTCAACCTGTTATGCGTTTTCTTGTAAACGAAAATTTCCCATTATATAGTATATATATCAACCTACAGATAAAATACAGGGCTGTTCAAAAGAATTGGAATACATATTTGTCTGTAGATGGTAACAGCAGAAATCAGTTTTTCAAATGTTTCATGCTTTTTTCTAAAATGTTTACTTAGTTCTCTTATATAACTTATTTCTCTAAATAACGAAGTTTTGTTAAAGCATTCAGGAAGTTTTGGAAAGTGTTTCATAATCTATACTTAACGCATGATTTTTCTTACTTATTATTTGGTTGATTTTGCGACAACTGATCTTAAATCAAATTTCTGTTTGAGAGCCGAACTGAATTTCGCTCGAAGTTCTTGTTCGGGAACGAAACTGTTCGACGGGTGAGCCGTAATAAAAAGTCTAGAGTTCAAATAAATTCCTTCAGCTTATTATTTACATATGCATAAACTTTATAATTATTTTTCAAAAAAGGAAGAAATAAAATAATAACACTGTTTTCGTTCACAGCACAAGAAATATAATGATTTTCAATAACATTTACAATAATTTAGTTTTTTTGTTTATGCGAAATATAATGACATAAAATAAATTTCCGAAAAATGTACAGAAAATAAATCGGAG
Organism: Maratus speciosus; assembly: GCA_963932465.1. Taxonomy (NCBI): domain Eukaryota; kingdom Metazoa; phylum Arthropoda; class Arachnida; order Araneae; family Salticidae; genus Maratus; species Maratus speciosus. The sequence goes on along the minus strand of OZ010797.1, from coordinate 372,237,896 downwards.
ACTCAGTATGCACAATGTATTGAAATACATAAAATTCTCTTTAACCCCTTAAGCGATCTCAGGACTTTTAATATTGTTAAAAATGGAAAACAAAATGACCATTTTCAACATTTAATAAGTAAGTTATCAACAAATTCCCTATAGTACTCTACATTAGATGAGACAATGATAAAGCTATAATATTTAAACTAAGCTTTACCATAGCTGCCAACTAGTATGGATTTTTCTTACCACTAAAATTTAGTAGAAATTTTCTTCTTATTTAAACGTTAAAACTTCCCGAAATTCGGTGATTGAATTAGCTAAATCTTACTATTAAATTTTTGTGGTATGAAAAATCCGTACAAGTTGGCAGCTATGGCTTTACTAAAGATGCACCCTTAAATTTTTTTAGAAATACACTGACTTCTAATTGACGATGAAGGACGCGAGGTGTTCCATTGTTGTTCTTAGACAACTAAAACCAGTAAGCCAGGGGTGGCCAACTGTGGCACGTTGGAAACCAATAAAATTTTATAGTAATCATTACTTTATCTAATCATCGAATCTTTGCGATTAAAAAAGTCGACTCTTTCTTTAAAAAATTAGTGGTATCAGGCATGCCACAGTTGGCCACCTCTGCACTAAGCTAATTTGATCGGTTTAACCTATTAATTTCCGCTCCCGTGATATACAGAGGCTATGCTTTTTATTCAGATAGTTTGAGTCCCACCAGTTTTATAAAATAGTGTATTTGCCTTTATTCTGGTATAATTTTACCTGTCATTAAATATGGTGAACATTTTTTTTTTCAAAAAAGTGGTGGCAATAAACAATCTGCATTATTACACCGTAATTTAATGCGATCTTTAAAAGGTTAAATATAAAGTGCGATAATATCAGTATCTCTGCGATATCTCCAGTTCAGATGGACGTACATTTCGCGGCCATAATGACAAAAAAAGTGAACACATTCAAAAAGAGGAAGAAATAAAATAATAACACTGTTTTCGTTCACAGCACATGAAGTATAATGATTTTCAAACAAATTTACAATCATCTAGAATTTCCTTTATGGGAAATATAATGACATAAAATAAATTTCTGAAAAATGCACAGAAAATAAACCTGAGACTCAGTATGCACAGAATATTGAAATACATGGAATGCTCTTAAGGGGTCTCAGGACTCTTAGTATTGGTAAAAATGGGAAAAAAGACCATTTTAAACATTTAATATAATAAAATGTATATGATTTTTAAACTCAAATTTTCATTGGGATGAAAGACATAACCATTTCTTTAATTTTATGTATTTAAAAAATTGAAAGATGCAGAATTAGTATTTATAGGGGGCCCAAACTGTCGGAAATTTGTCGAGCAGAAAACTGGTATAACAGCTTACGTGCATGATTACAACATAAATTTAGCAAATAGAATGAAATTGTTTCAATCTAATTATACTTCAGATTATAATAATTGCCCTGAACCTAAATAAGTTCGTAATAGCAGGAATGACCGAGCTAAGCTCGGGCAAAATTACCTTTGTGTGTATCTGGATATATTATTCCCACTAAATCATTTTTGCTGTTTTAGATACAATTAGCTTGACCTTGAGACATAGTGACCCAAAATGACGCACTAATCGAATTTTTTCGAACATGCGACTTAATACAATGCTCTGCTCGAGCCTGAAAACGATGTAATACAAAATTTAGTGAAAATCGTTAGTCATATTCTAGATAAAATAAGCTTGACCCACGTTGATTCAAAAAACCACTAACCGAAATTTATCGAACGTGTGAGATATTTCAATGGTCTTTTTGTTCTGTGAAACGGTATAACAAAAAAAATTGTCAAAATTGTTTGAACATTTTTGAGATGGATGCCGTTAGCTTGACCCCGACCCATTATCACCAAAATGACCCACTAATAGAATTTTCTTGAGCATGCGACCAAGCCCACTGGTTTTATATTGACCAGAAACGGTGTAGTACAAAGTTTTGTTAAAATATTTTGAGAAGATTTTTTAGATAAAGTTAGCTTGATCCTGATCCATTAGGACCCAAAATGACCCATTGATTGAATTTTCTTGAACATTCGACCCTGCCCAATGGTCTTATCATGCTCGGAAACGGTATTATACAAAATGCTTTGAAGCGCTCTTTAAATACAATTAGCTTGACCCTGACCCATTGTGACCCAAAATGACCCACTAATCGAATTTCCTCGAACATGTGACTTAGCCCAATTCTCTTCTCATGCCCAGAAACGGTATAATATAAAATTTGGTCAAAATGTTTTGAAAATGTTTTTAGATTCAATTAGCTTGACTTTGGCCCATTGTAACCCAAAATGACCCACTAATTCAATTTTTCCGAACATGTGACTTAGCCCAAACGTCACCTCATGACCAGAAACGGCCGTATATTAAAAAAATTGTGAAAAAGTCTTGAACCGTTTTTATATGTAATTAGCTTTACCCTGTCTCATAATGACCCACTAATCGAATTTTCTCAAACACGTGACCCATCCCAATGGTCTTTTTGTGCCCGAAAACAATAGCTTACAGAATTTCGTCAAAATAGTAGAGCCGTTATCTAGATAAACTTAGCTGGACCCACGGTGACCCAAAAATGACCCACTAATCGAATTTTCGTGAACACGTTACCCATCCCAATGGTCTTTTCGTGCCCGAAAATTGTTAGATACAAAATTTAGTCAAAATCGTTAGAGCCGTTATCTAGATAACTTAGATTTACCAACGGTGATCCAAAAATGACCCACTAATCGAATTTTCTCGAACATGTGACTTAGCCCAATGGTCTTCTCGTAATCCAAAACTGTAGAATATAGAGTTTAGTGAAAACAGCTACAGCCGTTTTTTAGATAAAAATAATTGACCCACAGCGACCCAAAAATGACCCACTAATCGAATTTTCTTGAACACGAGAACCATCCCAATGGTCTTTTCGTGCCCGAAAACAGTAGGGTGCAAAATTTCGTCAAAATCGTTAGAGCCGTTATCTAGATAGATTGACCCACAGTGACCCCAAAATGACCCACTAATCGAATTTTCTCTAACACGTGACCCATCCCAATGGTCTTTTCGTGCACGAAAATGGTTAGATACAAAATTTAGTCAAAATCGATTAAGCCGTTCTTTAGATATAATTAGCTTGACCCTGACCCATTATGACCCAAAATGACCTACTAATCGAATTTTCTCGAACACGAGAGTCATCAGAATGGTTTTTTTCGTGCCTGAAAATGGTTAGATACAAAATTTAGTCAAAATCGTTAGAGCTGTTATCTAGATAACTTAGATTTACCAACGGTGACCCAAAAATGACCGACTAATCGAATTTTCTCGAACATGTGACTTAGCCCAATGGTCTTCTCGTAATCCAAAACTGTAGAATATAGAGTTTGGTGAAAACAGCTACAGCCGTTTATTAGATAAAATTAATTGACCCACAGTGACCCAAAAATGACCCACTAATCGAATTTTCTTGAACATGAGACCCATCTCAATGGTCTTTTCGTGCCCGAAAACAGTAGGGTGCAAATTTCGTCAAAATCGTTAGAGCCGTTATCTAGATAGATTGACCCACAGTGACCCAAAAATGACCCACTAATCGAATTTTCTCAAACACGTGACCCATCCCAATGGTCTTTTCGTGCACGAAAATGGTTAGATACAAAATTTAGTCAAAATCGATTAAGCCGTTCTTTAGATATAATTAGCTTGACCTGACCCATTATGACCCAAAATGACCCACTAATCGAATTTTCTCGAACACGAGAGTCATCCCAATGGTTTTTTTTCGTTCCTGAAAATGGTTAGATACAAAATTTAGTCAAAATCGATTGAGCCGTTCTCCAGATATAATTAGCTTGACACCGACCCATCATGACCCAAAATGACCCACTAATCGAATTTTCTCGAACATGAGAGCCATCCCAATGGTCTTTTAGTGCCCGAAAATGGTTAGATACAAAATTCAGTCAAAATCGATTGAGCCGTTCTCTAGATATAATTAGCTTGACCCTGACACATTATGACCCAAAATGACCCACTAATCGAATTTTCTCGAGCATGTGACTTAGCCCAATGGTCTTCTCGTAATCCAAAACTGTAGAATATAGAGTTTAGTGAAAAGAGCTACAGCCGTTTTTTAGATAAAAATAATTGACCCACAGTGACCCAAAAATGACCCACTAATCGAATTTTCTTGAACACGAGACCCATCCCAATGGTCTTTTCGTGCCCGAAAACAGTAGGGTGTAAAATTTCGTCAAAATCGTTAGAGCCGTTATCTAGATAGATTGACCTACGGTGACCCAAAAATGACCCACTAATCGAATTTTCTTGAAGATGTGACTTAGCCTAATGGTCTTCTCGTAATCCAAAACTGTAGAATATAGAATTTAGTAAAAATCGTTAGAGTTGTTTTTTAGATAAAAATAGCTTGACCCACAGTGACCCAAAAATGACCCACTAATGGAATTTTCTCGAACACGTGACCCATCCCAATGGTCTTTTCGTGCTCGAAAATGGTTAGATACAAAATTTAGTCAAAATCGATTAAGCCGTTCTTTAGATATAATTAGCTTGACCCTGATCCATTATGACCCAAAATGACCCACTAATCGAATTTTCCCGAACATGAGACCCATCTCAATGGTTTTTTCGTGCCCGAAAATGGTTAGATACAAAATTCAGTCAAAATCGATTGAGCCGTTCTCTAGATATAATTAGCTTGACCCTGACACATTATGACCCAAAATGACCCACTAATCGAATTTTCTCGAACACGTGACCCATCCCAATCGTCTTTTCGTGCCCGAAAACAGTAGGGTGCAAAATATCGTCAAAATCGTTAGAGTCGTTATCTAGATAAACTTAGCTTGACCCACGGTGACCCAAAAATGACCACCTAATCGAGTTTGCTCGAACATGTGACTTAGCCCAATGGTCTTCTCGTAATCCAAAACTGTAGAATATAGAGTTTAGTGAAAATCGTTAGAGCCGTTTTTTAGATAAAAATAGCTAGACCCACAGTGACCCAAAAATGACTCACTAATCGAAATTTCACAAACACGTGACCTAGCTCAATAGTCTTCTCGTGCCCGAAAATGGTTGGATACAAAATTTGGTCAAAATCGATTGAGCCGTTCTTTAGATATAATTAGCTCGACCCTGACCCATTGTGACCCAAAATCACCCACTAATCGAATTCTTTCGATCACGAGACCCATCCCAATGGTCTTTTCGTGCCCGAAAACAGTAGGGTGCAAAATTTAATCAAAATCGTTAGAACCGTTCTCAAGATAAAATTTACACACACACACACACAATTTTTGCTCGCATTATAGTATAAGATAAAGCATTTTTTATATTTTTAATACAAAGCTGTATTTAGCTAATACACAATTTTGAAAGTTTCCACAGTATAATAACATAAAAAAATATTTTTTTGAACCATAAAAAAGGAATTTTAGGTTCAATTTATACAGACTAACATAAAACATATGTTTTGAAAAAATATTCAGAAATTTTTCAGATATGCTGCCTAAATGGCTTCAAAGTTTCGGAGATGCAACTTCAGCTATTCAGCGGGCATAATTTTTAAAGCCATAACTCCTGTTCTAAGGACAATTTCAAGGAAACAATTATATCAAAATGCTCAGACAAGATAGGAGTTTAACATCGAAAAAAAAGAAATAAAATTCGAAAATTTTCAAGCTTTAACCCCTTAATGAGCGGTGGGTTATATTTTATCCCACCTACGATTCATGAAGATTTGCACCAGAAAAATTTTATGAAATTTTACTTTTCTAACTTTGGTGAAAAAAGTCGTAAAATTACTTTTCTTTATTTTGAAATCAAATTTTTCTAAATTTCCGGTAGGAATTCAGCATTTCACAAACGCTTGCCACTCAAGTGGTTAAGAGTCCGGAGACCCCTTAACGGTAGCATTAAATTACCGCTTAAAAATTCATATTGCTTTTTAGCACCACTTTTTTGTAAAAGAAATATTCACCTTATTTAATGACAGGTAAAATGATGCCATAATAAAGCCAATGACACCATTTTATAAAAGTGGTGGGAATCAGACAATCTGAATAAAAGACGCAGCCCGTGAATATCACCGGAGAGAGAATTAAGGGGTTAAAGCCGATGGTGGTTATTTCTAAAACTTCCTTATAGCTGGTTGGTTTCTGTACAAAGAAAAGTGAAAATCTCAACTGATCGTTAAAATATTTTCCGCGTTATTAAAACTAGGAACGAAAATATGGGTTTGGCTTAGAGTGTGACATTTTCAACACATTTGCATTCATTTCAGAAATCCCGAATCAGTGCCAGAACTTTCAAAAGAAGGAATTTTAAAATAGCAATTAAAGCCTTTGTGCAGGAATATTAAAAAGAAGAAACCAACGTTTAAAATGCACAAATAATGCGTGAAAAGCAGTAAACAGCTGTTTCGAATCTACAGCGAGATTCTTTTTCAGTGCAAGATAGGGAAAAAGGAACAGTGTGCTAGAACTCAGCCTTGCTTTCTCTAGCACGCTGTTCATTTTTTCCTATCTTGCACTGAAGAAGAATCTCGCTGTAGATTCGAAACAGCTGTTTGCCGCTTTTCACGAAAAAATTTTATTCTTCCTAATCACCAAACGTCTGCCTTTAAATAAAGTAAAAGTTATTATTCAGAATTTATGGTGTGAATTCGGAATTTCTGAATATAAGAAAAATACCTGAAGTAGCTGTTAATGATGCAAATGATTTGAAAATAATTCTATTAAGAAATACTGAAGAAATACTGAAATTAGATAGTGACTCTATCTAATAGATAGAGTCACTATCTATTGTGGAAATTCAGAAAAAAAATTCTTTATGTAATTACGAAAAAGCTATCATTAAATAAAGCAAAAGTTACTGTCAGAATTTCTGGCGGGATTTCGGAAATTCTGAATAAAAACGACATTCCTGAATTGACGCATTTTTTGTTCTAATGATGCGAATGGATTAATCGACTTCCAAGAAAGGGACTATACAGTTCTTTTGTATGTTTCATTTAACTCATATCCAGTAAGAACTTTGGAACGGATGATTCGTTTTCCGTAAATCTTTTTTGTTAGAAAGAGCTCGATTAGGATGTGGTTCCGTATTAATTCCATTAGGATAAACGTATTGTATGTTTATCTTTCTGTATGTTTTGTGTCTTTTTAGGCGCGTTCGTAAGCATGCAAATATGTAGCACCTATAGTCATTGCCTGGTCCGTGCGTCTGTCTGTCTGTCCGCATATAACAGCAAAAAAACTGCCCAACCGAATGGTTTGAAATTTAATATATGTCATCGTTACATAATTTCGTCGTGTCATTTGAAATTTTATAAATTTGAATGAAAATTTAAAAAAGATTGATAAATTTGTCCTTCATTCTATTAAATCCTATCATACTTAATTAATTCAGTTATATCACATGATAGGTTTCTAGGTTGCAATGGTGATTACGTCCTATTTAAGATGAAATCATATTATTTCCATATTACTGAATTTAATGTATATAACCGTAAAAAAGTTTGTATTCATGCCGTTTTTCAGAAGAGTGCAACAGGTATTGCACCATGATTGGAATATTTAAAAAGCTATTGACATGCAATTTCCAACTTGTTTATGCATGGGATATAACTGAACTGTCGTAAAAATAGAAAATCGTCGCACATGTTTTTAATTCTTTCAGGGTCGATGGTACGTTTATGAAACCATTTAATTTTAATTCACAAATGTCACTATGGCATCAGAATGTGGTAAAAAATATCTATTTATAATATTTGTGAAAAAGACTTTTTCTTATTTCAAAATAAGTCTGTTTGTCAATTCCAGTGTCATTCATTCATTTCAATATTTCAGGAATGGGTGTGCTTTGCCCCTGAAAGAGTTAAAGTGCACAGCACTGTTTTATTTATTTTTAAATATTGGTCGTATTTTCTATAGCTTTTGTTTTACAAAGCCACCTTAAAGTATTTTACATATCGACGACGTCTGCTCGGCTAGCGATATTTCCAACAATGCGATTTAAGGTGAATATGCATAATAATAAAGGGGAGTCACAAAACAATCTTTTGTCCGTTAAAATTTGCTAATTGGAGGGCAATAGGATAAGGAATGATCTCATGAAATCGGTTGTAATTTTTCTTAAAAATTGAAACTGTTTTTGTTGAAGATGTAGTGTAATATCTAACTTTAAGTGGGGTTTTCTTACCTTGTTGCGTGTTATACTTTAAATAAACCGAACAATTATGCTTGGTTTTTTTTTTTTTAACTGCAACATATTATAATAATAAAGAACAGACATGCAGAAATTAGATTTAGAAAAAAATTAAACATGCTTAAATCAATATTTTAACTTTCATACCAGAAATTTTAAGCAAGAATATGGTATTAGAATTAAAGTTTCAGTTGCTAAGAGGCCAATATTTTGTTTAAAAGACTTGTTCACGTGAACACAGCTGTACTCTTCAGCTGTGTAAGAGAGAAAGGAACAATCGCGCGCAGCAGTTAGAAATCCTTCCTGGTGCCCACCTTCAATTTCCGTGTAATTTTTACAGGTTACATATAGCTATCTTTAATGCTCTAGAAAATAACACCTAGAAGTATTATAATTGTTTGTTATTTAATAAAATAAAAAGTTATTGTAAAGATGTATAGTTTAATATGAGTCAGGTAAAGAGTAAGTCATTTTATATATAAATAGGAACTAAACTGGCAACACAGATATTACCCAGCTTTAGTTTACACGAATTAAGCCTTTCAAGAGCCCTCTAGCCACCTAATTTTAACGAAACTGAAGAATATTTTAATAATTTTTTTCTTTTGTAATGAAAGTGCATGACAGCAGTTTTATATTTTTTAAGAAATTCGTATGATTATTCGGGTGCCAGTGAATTATGTCATTATTTTACGAACAAAATTCTTCTGCCCCTGAAAGGGGTAAAAAGAAGCGTTAGATATTAGATCGCTTATTGACCTATAACTCTTAGTCTAAAGGATTTCTATGTACCGTAATTTCGGGTGTATAAGCCGCAGGTAAAATAAGTCTGTTTCAAGCCAGAAATTTTATTTAATATATATTATCAAATATGTTCGAAGATTGAATGAGTGACATTTTGAGAAATAAATTTTCTGGTCTGAAACAGAATTATTTCAGCCGCGGCTTATACACAGGAAATTACGGTACATAATGAACTGCTAGACTGAAACAACAGTTAAGTGCAGCACTGTAATGTGAAGTTTATTTTTTCTTGCTCCAAAAAGGGAAAGTAATTTAATTGAAGAGTAGATAATACCACGTGCTCAAAAACAATGATTACCATGATAAACAAGAAATTTTTTTTTGGAAAATTTTAACAGATTTAAATAACCATACTTTTGGTAATTGTCTGAGCGAAGCGAAGGCTAATACTCAGCGAAATATTACTGTCCGGACACTTTACTACTACGATGGATATTAACGCCATGTCCTACTAAAAAAAAAGCCTAATAAAAACCTTTCGTCAAGCATAACTCAATAAATATTTGTCGGATTTCGTTTCTGATTGCACCAGAAGGTACCTATGAGAGTCGCCTACTGAATGCCCCTACTATGAAAAATAAGTTCCAAACCGTTTAAAAATTATATAGAAAAAACTCTTTAAAAAGCAAAATTTATCTGCATACGTCACAGAAATTTGGTGTGCGTCACTTTCACTGGTTGATGTTTTCGTAGACAACCCGTGGCAACCAGTTTTGGTGGGCAAACAAATAATAATACAGTATTTCATACCACGGTGACCGTTTTTAGCCTGTTGTATAAAATCTGGCATGTTGTATGACATACAATTGTAGATGATTAAAACAAAAGACATGAGTGTTTATTGATCCGGAGGTTATCTTTCTCTGGATGTCTGTCTGTCTATCATACAGCATGCAATTTTCTTGTAAAGGATGATATTATTATGCAGTAAAACCTCCATAACGGACACACCCGATTAGTGGACACCTCTATTTAGAGGGCATTTTTTCGATTACCAACCCTTAAATAACTGTACATTTTTTACTCTCAGTAGCGAACACCTCCAAATAGAGGACAAATTCTGCCCTCCCGAGGTGTTCGCTATTCAGAAGTTTTACTGGTAAAACCTCCATAGCGGACACACCCGATTAGCGGATACCTCTATTTAGCGGACATTTTTTTGATTACCAACACTTAAATAACTGTACATGTTTTACTCTCAATAGCGGTCACTTCTAAATAGAGGACAAATTCTGCATTCTCGGGGTGTCCGCTATTCAGAGGTTTTACTGTATATAATATTGATAATTATTTTACAGGGCCGCACAAAAGAATAAGAATATGTGAAACGAATATAAACTAAATTTGGGATTGGTAGATCGCTGATGGTAATGTAATTTTAGGATGTTGTTACAGTCATCCGCAGCATGTTTTTAGAGGTTCGTCCATCACCACCTGTCTCACTCATTTGTCTGTCTGTTTGTCCGTCTGTCACAGAGCCCGTTCTCAGAAACTATATATATCGGAGACTTGAAAATTTGCATACTTATAGCTGAACACCGCGCATCAAACGGCAAATAATAAAATTTTGAAAAAGTCTAATATTTAACCCTCTGGGCTCTAACTTGTGTATTTTAAGCAATTTTTCTAACTCAACCCCTAATTTAATTAAGTTGGAGATATGAAATTTTGCATACTTATAGCTGAACATCTCACATCAAACGACAAATAATAAAATTTTGAAAAAGGCTTAATATTTAACCCTTTGGGCTCTAACTTGTGTATTTAAAGCAATTTTTCTAACTCAGCCCCTAACTAAGTTGGAGACATGAAAGTTTGCATACTTATAGCTGAACACTTGCGATAACACGATAAATCATAAAATTTTGAAAAAGTCATATTTAACCCTCCGGTCTCTAACTTCTGTATTTTAAGCCATTTTTCTAACTCAGCCCCTAATTAAGTTGGAGACATGACATTTTGCATACTTATAGCTGAACACCTCACATCAAACGACAAATAATAAAATTTTTAAAAAGTCTAATATTTAACCCTCTGGGCTCTAACTTATGTATTTTAAACAATTTTTCTAACTCAGCCCCTAATTAAGTTGGAGACATGAAATTTCGCATACTTATAGCTGAAATCCTCACATCAAACGACAAATAATAAAATTTTGAAAAATGTCTGATATTTAACCCTCTGGGCTCTAACTTATGTATTTTAAGCAATTTTTCTAACTCATCCCCTAACTAAGTTGGAGAATTGAAAGTTTGCATACTTATAGCTGAAAACTTGCGATAACACGATAAATCATAAAATTTTGAAAAAGTCATATTTAACCCTCCAGTCTCTAACTTCTGTATTTTAAGCAATTTTTCTAACTCAGCCCCTAATTAAGTTGGAGACATGACATTTTGAATACTTATAGCTGAACACCTCACATCTAACGACAAATAATAAAATTTTGAAAAAGTCTATTATTTAACCCTCTGGGCTCTAACTTGTGTATTTAAAGCAATTTTTCTAACTCAGCCCCTAATTATGTTGAAACATAAAAATTTGCATACTTATAGCTGAACACCTCGCATCAAACGACAAATAATAAAATTTTGAAAAAATCTAAAATTTTACCTCTAATATTTTGTCTCGCGCAATTTTTAAATTTAAACTGTTTTGCAATACTATTTTTTGTTCATTATGCATAATAAGTGTAATGTGACGTAATTTGTTCTATTTCAGATTTCTAACGCATGTTAATGAATTTATTTTACAATATCCTTTCTCTTTTAAAATTTACATGTAAATATAGTTTTTATGGCGTAATTTCCAATAAGTGCCTGCTTTTTATACCTAATTATTTAATTGTAATTTGAAGGTTTTTTTCTGTTTGTAATAGTAACGTGTAAATATTTTTTTTTTATTTGAAGCAAACATTATTGTTTGCGCTGTTTATACAGTTGGCAACAGTTTAAATTAATACAATTTTCTAAAATATGTAAAAAATATCTGTCAAAATGCTGAATATTTGAATTTAAAATAGAAATAAAACCTCAAAAAATGAATCAAATTAAAAAAAAAAAATTAATGAAATCTGCAGACCAGGATCTTCTATTGAATAAAATGATCTAAAAATGATTAAATTCCCATGTATAGCTTTTGCTCTTATAATTTTTTTTTTAATGGAACGATTTTGTCCAACTTTAGCATTAAATATCTCTTAAAATAATTCTTCAATTTGAAAACTGTATGCATTAGTCTGTTGATCAAACATTTCGCTATAATACCACCGATTTTCATATATTTGTATGCAATAGTCAGTGGTGGAAAATTGGCGCAGAGGTGGAGCCTATTGACACCACTAAATTATAGTAGCATTTTGCCTCTTAACTAATGATCAAATTTCTGAGTTTTTATTAAACTGAATAATACCATAAAAATTTAGTGGTGTCAATAGGCTCCACCTCTGCGCCAATTTTCCACCACTGAATAGTTTTCTTAATATTAACGAAGAAAGACCTCCGGTCACAAAAAATTCAAAACCGGCGGCGGCGGCGGCGGTGACAGCGTTAGTTACTTTTCATAGAATAGAGAGGTATATAAAAATGAAAACTTGTATATCTGTCTGTTTGTAATTCTATAAAAAATCCACAATTTGGAAGCCAAAATTGTGAAGAGATACGTACATGTGTATTAAAACATGGCCGAGACAACTAAAGTAATCCGGAATCGAAATAACTTATAGTTAATTTTTAATTAATAAAAAACCACCAATTTAATAGCAATTTCTTATCAAATTTAAACATTTTTCGTTATAGCAGTTACCAACAATTAAAAACCACAATAAAATTATTACTACAACAATTGATTTTCTACTGCAAGATTTCCACGTGAAAAATGAAAATGAAATAAATAGTTTGCCGAGTTTAAAAAAAAGGTGAATATTACGTCATAACTTTTCTATTGCAAGATATTCATGTGAAATATGAAAATGAAATAAATGGTTTGACGAATTTAAATGAAAGTGAATATAACTTCATAACTTTTCTATTTCAAGGTTTCCACGTGAAAGAGAAAAAATATTACGTCATATTGGAAATATAAAGGGCATGGTGGATATAGTATAACATCATATGAGTGTGAAAATGTATTGAAGCATAATAAAAACCCGATTAGGGAAATATTGGCGTATTTTAACATTATTGCTCCAATTATAAATTGAAATAACTTCATTTATAGCTGTATTCTTTTGCGTCTGTTATATACATTTATACATTTTTATATAGCGTTTTCATATGATTCATTCAACAACATTTCGACTGCTTTTTTTAATGTTTGTTTTGTGTTGTATGTTAATTTTTGAAATTGATTTTTCAGAACAAACATCCTTCAAATTCTGGGCAACGCCGGCACTTTAGCTTGTAACAGATAAATGGCTTTTGTATCTGTACATCTAATGGTAATATTATAAAGCGTTATAATATTATAAAGTATATAATATTATTAATGCTTGTACGTTTGTGAGGTGTTATCTCTGAAACTACATAGCCAACTTAAAAAAATGTTGGTGGCCATCTCTGCTCCGAAAAAAATACTATTTTATGTCAGTGCAAGAACCTACATCGCTGCAGGAGCAAAAAAGTTCTAAAATTGTGATTTCTGCGATATTGATTGGGTTAGAAACTTTAAATTTGGTGCGGTAGTTACTTTTAAGATGTAAATACACGTAATGAACGCTCTCTAAAAGGTTCAATTTGACGGATAAATGTAAAAATTTCTAGAAAGGTTCTAAACTATGATTTATTTGGAATACTGAAATTTTTGGAATACTGTTGGGGTTAGAAACTAGAACTTTGGCATGGTAGTAATTAATAAGATGTAAATGCTCGTTGTAGAACGAATTCTAAAAATAGAAAGACTAAACAAAGCGGAAAAAGATCTAAAGATGATCTAAGTAACGAAGAACATGGAACTGTTAGGAATATAATTGACATGGCTGTATTTATCATGACGTAAATTCTCGCATTAGAACAATTTTTAAAAATGTCGCTATAAAAAACAGTGGAGAAACAAAAAACTTTCAAAAATTTTCTATTTCTCTATTACTGCTGAGCCCAAAGTCTTGAAATTTTTATTCGGATTAGTTTTAAAATATACAATTGTCTCTATGAATGGTTTCTAAAAAATTTAAAATTTAAAAAGATGAAATTAACGGAAAGCGATCTCAATTACCATTAATTTGGAATTATTAGGTACAGCAACTTTAAATATTTCATAATGCTGCATTTCCTCCGCAAAACATGCGATTTAAATGCAACAAAACTGATAGATACCCACCTAGCATTAAATAAATTGTGTAAATATTGAATAAAGACCTGTATGAAACAGTGAGTAGGTTGCCCGAAAGTACTTGTTAAAGCGTTCCTTCTCTAGGCTTTTCTCTCTCTCGCCAAGGCCACTAACAGAGGGAAGTGCCGTTTTAAATATGATATGAATTTTTTATCCGACTCATTTTTCTAGACATTTTATCATAAGGTCATATTCTCAATTATCATTAGTAGATTGTTTATATATTAACTTATTCTGGTGAAATTTTGTAATCGGGTTCATATTGGCGTATGTTATCTTGCATGATTTGCTGAATAAATATGTATGGATTTGTAAATTACTTCAAATGACACTTTGACAGCTCAAAAGTTATGCAGACGATATATTCAGTTCTTGTGTCATACTTTATGTTGTAATCATTGCCGATTTCTTTTATTTAATACATGCTAAATACAGTTCAACTTGTGCAGAATATGTTTGAAAACAAAACAATACAGCGTATGTAGTGGCCAGCATACACTCATCATTTAAATCCGATCGAGCATATCTAAAACACACTCTAACGAAGCATTGCATGCCACTTTTGATGTATTCGGTACTTTGATACTATATTAGATTTTGAGAAGAGAATTCCTTAAATGTTATCGACAACCTCATTGCATCCGTGGAAAACAGATATTGTACAATATTAACTATTCCCTGGGAGCACACACCATATAAAGTATAGACCATTCTTTTTAAACATCATATATTTGTCATTTAAAGTTACTCAAATTGGTGCGGAGCATCTGATTATGCTCTTGACATCATTTTATACAGTTAAAATTCCGATATAAGTAAATTAGTGTTTCATTTTCTATTTTACTTTTAATATATTGCGTACTTTCAATTTTATATCCATGCATGGCTGTCTTGAATGGTTTGATTTCCCATTTTTTTAAACAGTGTATACGAATTTATATATAAGATTTTGTAATTCTACAATTCGTTTATTTTCATCATTTCAATTTTTCGCAGTATATGGACAATTAAAGATAACATCTCATTTTCTTTGCTTCCACATGTTATTATTAAATCTATGTTCTCAGTAATATCGCTCAGACTAATCCCTCTGAGGGAAGTCCTAGTTTATGAAATATTCACAAAAATGTGAAGTTGGTTTCCGTTTTAGAGATATCTGTGTTTAAAGTTTCTCATTATGTTATTTTATTGCTTTTTAAAGTACTTTGTTTCTACAGTCTAATGATCCTGAAAGTGAAGAATCTGCTACTTATAATACATCTAGGCGCCAATAAGATGTGTTTCGTCCATGTAAAAAATGCAGCACAGCAGTGCCACCTGTTGGGCGATTTACACCAAAACATAATCAGCACCAATTCATATGAAGGACTATTTTAACTCTCTATATATTTTACAGGGGAAGAAGAAAGCAGAAATAGATATATGTAGATAGAATAATACAGCGTTCGTACACATTGCTTTAAATAAAAATCAAGGACTTTCAAGGACCAAAAAAAAAAAAAAAAATGCAAGGACCTACAAATTAAATAATCTAATAAATTATAATATACATTTTTTAATAAAGGGCTTCATTTTTGTAAATACAAGTTTTAAACATTCAAATGGCCGGGAAGGGTGTTTCAGCTTGTGGAAGTAGAAATTTAGAAAATTTTAATCCGTGCATTAGTTTTTGAGGTAGAACTATTGCGAAAATCGAGAAAAATGTGAACAGCAGTGCTATTCGCAGCAGCTATTGGGCGATTAACCCCAAAACCTTATCAGTAACAAATTGTGTGAACGTCGAACTGAATCTGAAGTTTGAGGAAAATTTGTGCAATTGTACTTGAGATAGAGCTATTGCGGAAATCATGAAAAATTCAGCATAGTAGCGTCACCTGTTTGGCAATTTGCACCAAAACATAATCAGCCCTTCTATTTATCAAGGTATACTTGAATCTGAAGTTTAATGGCTTTCATTCAAGGACGTTGTGCATAATGTCTTAGGGAATAACAAAGCTACAAATTACAAGGGTATAGTTCAAAATATGGTAAACAATTTCAAAAAGCTTAATTGTCACATGTCATTAAAGCTTCATTTCTTGCACTCTCATATTGACTTTTCCCAGATAATATGGGAGCAATTAGTGACGAACATGGTGAACGATTTCACCAACAAATTTCTGCTATGGAGTCTCGTTATCGATCGCAATGGAATACAGTAATGCTTGCCAATTAGTGGAATGTTCATCAAGAGAGAAGATACTGAACACAAATATAAAAACAAAAACGGGTACTAATGTACTTAAATTAATACACTCAAATTGTGTTCAGCTACGTAAGATGTATAAATGGGTATAAACAGTGTGCAAGTATACTGCTAGTAAATTTAACATTTATGTATTATTATTATGCATTATTGTACGATCTCTTGAATTGTGATATATCGTAATAACTTATAAATACATATCCTTCCTTTAAAAAAAATAAAAACCAAGTAAAAAAATTCTAATATAATTTTTATTTACTCAAGAGTGTATATAACTGGAATATTAGATTTAAATTTAAGAAAACAATAAAAAATCAATCTTTGTTTATCAGTGTTATCGTTCAAAGGAATCTGTCTACCCCCTCGTACTGAAATCACTGCTTGATCCTACTTTCGTGATAAGGGTGGCCTATATTCAATCTGGACAAGGGAACATCGAGAATGGCATTATTAGGACGACTTTTTTTTTTTATTATTCTCACCACATTTTAAAGAAAAGTTTTTCTTTTACATTTACAGAAGAACCCTGTTAATAAGAAATATATATTTGAAATAGTGCAATGTTCGCACACACCGTGGACTTTCCGAGATCTATAACAGCAAAGAAAGTTTCTGTTTATCTTTCAGGGTGGCGAGTGGTCAGGGTAAAAAACACAGTCAAAAAAAGGCGTTAAACAAAGCGATATAAGTAAGCGTACAAACTTAATACTGGAATCGGGTGTAAATTAACCCCTTACGTGCCGAGATAAACTTACGAGATTCACTCCCCAGTGCCACAGTTAGAACTTAGTGACCTTACAAAATGGGTCGTGGCTTAAGAGCGAGCGATCTCTGTAAATAATCATTGAGATATAGAAGATATTCAATTCAATTTTTAATTTATGTGGATTCACTAATAACTGAAAGCTGTGCCCTTAAGCTACCTATAGGAAACTATTGTATATATCTGGAACAAAAGAGTCTGGAGTGAGTTCTACATGAACAAAACCATATTTCCGAAAAAAAAAACTTTTTATGTAAAAATTCATCTAGGTAAATAAGTCATATTTTTCGAATATGATTTATTGATTCTCTTCCGATAAATAAGTACGCTTTTGAACCAACAATTTGTTGGTAACAATATTGGTTCTATTCGTTTCATTATACGAAAAAAGTTTTTCTTGCGTTCATTTTAGTCGGATTCTTTATGTCATGTCTTTATGCATTATTTAATTTTTTTTCTCAAAAAAATGATATGTGATTTAATGGAAGGTTTATTGCACTGCAAAAATAATGATAAAATCAGAGATGTGTTTTTCGTATAACGTCAACTTTTTTCTTGTACTGCACATCTCAAACACGAGCAAGAAGTACTGTCATAAGTAAAATATTAAACAATTAGTAGTTATTGTAATCTCTTACCTGCCGAGAAAAACTTACGAGATTCATTCCCCGTGCCACAGTTTTCCAAACAGGTGCACGTAGTTATGCGGTGCATTGGGGGAAATAAGAGACAAGCTTTTAATATAAACATTGTGTACTTCCACGAAAATATAAAAAGAAACGAAAATACAAAAATTATGTACAAAAATTATACCAAAAATGAAAATTATAGTGTAACAATATGATAAAAAAGATGTTAGAACTTAGTGGCCGTGTGATATATCCTGAAACATGGTTGGACACATAAACCAACATGACATTCAGCAGTGGTGGAAAATTGGCGCAGAGGTGGAGCCTATTGACACCACTAAATTATAGTAGCATTTTGCCTCTTAATTAATGATCAAATTTCTGAGTTTTTATTAAACTGAATAATACCATAAAAATTTAGTGGTGTCAATAGGCTCCACCTCTGCGCCAATTTTCCACCACTGCATTCAGTGCATTTATAGCGGGACTCACAGCGAATATTTTTCATTGAACAAACCGCACATCTTCTCGATGCATTTTTCTTTGAAGACGTTGATGTTACTAAGTCCGGAAAATGTCTAGCAGAAAGTCGTAAAGGACAGCCAATTTCTAATTTCTGTCGTTTGGCAGGTTGTGCGGCAGTAATATGAAATTTCTCAAATATACGTTCCAACAAATTCATGCGGAAATTGTAATTATCAACGTTACGGAGTTGTTTCTTTTGTAATGTGAAGGCATTCCAAATAGCCATATCTAATAGATGGCGAAATATTGTTAAATAATACCTCTTCCGTCTTTTTCGTGTTGTTGAATAACAAACTAATGCCGGATCCGCTCAATCAACCCCATCCATCTTCAAGTTATAATCTATAACAATAGCTGGCTTTATGAGATTTTTTTCAGTTTCAGAGCAATTTGCTGTATGGATAGAACTAAGAAGTGAAATATCTTTTTTGTCACGCCATCTCAACACGGTAATTTTGCCTCTTTGGAAAGCGGCTATTTCGCCTTTCTTCAAAGTAAGTTTGTTGGAATTTTCCGGCAAATCACGTCGATTAGGACGAAGAGTTCCATATACGTCAGTTGAATTTTGGATAAAAAGGTCTGCTAATTCTGGTGAGAGATAAAAATTGTCCGCAATTACACAATAACCTTTTCCCAAAAAAGGTTCAATAAGCGTCATCACTGCTTTTGTTGCGACTCCATAGTTCTCATACTTTTTATCAAAGATTGTACTCTGCCCTGTGTACACGATTGTATTGTGAATATATCCTGTCTCTGCTTCAGCAAGTACAAAGAGTTTTACTCCAAAGCGAGCTCTCTTCATTGGTATGTGTTGTACCCATGATAGCCTGCCTTTGAAAAGCATCAAGCTCTCATCAATGCTCAGGTACCTTTCAGGTGTATAGACACTTGAAAATTTCTTCATCATGTCAGAAAAAACAGGCCATATTTTACTTAGTTTTGGATTTGGATGTGAATTTTTATCAAAAGTACTGTTATCAGAAAAGTGCAGAAATTTCATGATAAGTTGAAAGCAATTTCTGCTCATAAATTTCCCAAAAATTAGAGTTTCGATCAAGTTGTTTTTAGACCAGTAAAGCGCAACGTGAGGTTTTACAAGTATTCCTTGCAGAATAAGTATACCTAAAAAACATGTATTTCTTCTAAATTTGTTGGACGCCACAACTTCGTCCTTGATTTCTCTTTTCCAGGATGCTGGTTGTTATACTGGTCTGCAAAACGGTTAGTTTCTGTAACAATATGAAGCACCAGCATCTGATCAAAAAATAATTCAAAAAAATAAAAGTGGGTTCGTAACATCTGTTACATTTTTATTTATTCCTGGTTGTCCCGAAAATGGAAACCGTGAAGGTGGTATAGGTAATTTTTTTATATCCAATCGTTCCCCTTTTCTGGCATCTTTCATAGAATAGTCGTTATCTGAATCCTCTTCATCTGACATATCATATTCTGACGCCTCTGATCCAGAAGATGACGGAAAGTCGTCATCCAACGAAATATCATCATTATCGGATATACTCCTACGAAATTCTAGAAAATTCGAGAAACTGCACAGCTAAAGCTATGAGACGGAGGTAGTGACATCAAAATAGGAATGCGATAGAAAGGCGAAAAGTGAACGGCAAACCAAACAATATTTTCTCTAAAATAATAGTGGTGTACAAAAAGGGCGGAGCCTTGTCAAATATGAAAAAAAAATTCGTTTGTATTTTCACGTCACTAGCTAAGTGCGATAGCCTTTATGAAGGTAGTTCCTTCTACCCCTTCTCCTCTGAAATAGGTCAGTCTTTCAAAAACACCTTCAAAGTCGTTTTTATTTTTCTTTTTTTTAATTCCAAAGCCGTGGGCGTGGTTTTACTGGTATAGCGCTGTATGAAGGACAATATTTTGGACTGACGTATATATACGTCAGTGGCACTTAACGCATCGACAATGCGCGACGGATATATACGTCTGTGGCACCTAAGGGGTTAACACAATTGCGCCATCTTCTGGACGGTGTGATAATCCACATACGCGGACTTTTAGTGTCACGTCATATATGACTGGATATCTACCATCTGCGCATATTTTCTAAATCTTTAGTCACTCACGGAAATAAATTTTGTTTACCACATTTATTGCAAAATAATGGCGTAGCGAGAGGGGCGACCAGATGCACTCGAACACCACGAAATTTTTTTCGCCTTAAAAATGAGATTTCAGCAATTAATTATGATGAAAAAAACTTTACAATTTTAGTGGTGTAAAGTAAGAAAACAGTTAGGCATCTTCCTGAAGTGTAACCCCGTCCGCTACGTGGCGCGCGACCTTGATTGATGTTACCTCTCCCATTTAAGACAGGGCGCTTACTTATATCTCTTTGGGCGTTAAATACCAATATTTTTGTTAAAGAAATTCATCTTCTTTAATCCCTTTATATTACTTGAAGTATTTTCTATAAGAAAATACTGGTACGTTCTTTTTTTTTAAGTGTTTTTCCCTGCCCACTCACCACCTTGTCTTTTAGACCACAATCTTAATCATGGTTACAGATTTTGAAAAAAAAATTATGCTGTTAAAAAAAGCGAAAATATTTATTAAAACTTGTTCAAGAAATATTGCGAGTCTTTGATAGTGGTACGAATTGAATATAAAAACAGTCGCAAGTAGCAGATTTCCTTTATTTTATCATTTTTATTTCACACTTTTGCTAAGTGTTTGGCAGATTTTCCATTAGATACTTTAAACTACGTTTTATAACTTACAATATTTTTTAAAGATAATCTGGCATAAACTGGGCAATGACGTTAAATTGCCACTCCATAAACAGATGTCAGTTTTTACTGCAAGTACTGTAGACTCGAGACTAAATGTGCAGTAGGTTTTGGTTCTTCAAAGTTTGGTACACTTTATTAAGGCATTTTTCAGAAATATATCTTCATTTTTAAGTTGAACTGATACAAGAATGAAACATCACACGTAAAGCATAGATTATGAAACACTTTTCAACACATTCAGAATACTATAACAAAACTTCACAGTTTGCTAAAGTAAAAGAAGGTGTAGAAAAAGAATTGCAGTTAGATTAGCGCAACGAGCAATGCAATTTCCTACTTCTACTTTCACTAATAGAACACTCCCAGAATGCCTTGTTTTTTTGTAAACAGAATGCATCGAACGTTTTAATTAAGATGGCATGATTTGTTAAGATTGAAAAATGTGACTTTATTCTCGAGATATAAATATGAAAGTGGATCATTGCGTCTCCCAATATTATGATTTAAAACGGTGTAAATGTGTAATATATCTGTAAATAGTATTTCTAATTCTATTAAATGTTTTTCTTAAAAGAATTTCGGCGCCAAGATTCATTAAGTTTTGATTTGTCGCTGATACGCTGATTCTTCTTGTTTATTTCCACACCAGATTATTATTTTAGAATGTTTTGATATTATTAATGATTCGAATTACTTGAAGTATGATTTACAGATGTGAGAGTGATATTTAGATTTCTGATACGGCCTTGACAGACATATATTTCCTTTTTTTTTTAGAAAGGCATCTAAACGAAAAATTTGGAAAGCGCATAACGCATTTGAAAACCCCATTTCTTCTATTACCATGCATAGTTGTTAAAATATACGATTTTTTTGTGCAGCCTTATATATGATGTACATATATGTATGCATACGACATAGTATGCTTATTCAGTTAAACGCATAGGACAGTTCAAAATGTTCACTCAGAACCTTCCGCCTTGATATGGATATTGTTGAGAACTTTTGCGCCCTGTATACGACCGATAGAAATTATACACAGTAAGTAATATTTAAAAAGAAGTTCAATTTAAAATCTCATACTACAAATGAAAACTCTCTTCTAGAAATTATAGTTCATAGGCTTTAATTGTTCAATTATTGCTCATTTTCTTTTATAGCCAAATTTGTTTGTGTGTCAATGTAAATGAATGCTGTTTGCACACCTATTGTAAAAATCTTGTCGTATACATCAGTGATGTATATAAATTTCAATATATTTACAATACTGTAATATCATTACAATACACGGCAAATTATTTTCCCCCCAGAGACAGTAATGTAACGTAATTCTTTTCAGTGGCCCTGTAAATAAACTGAAAATGCTACACACGATAGCGAACACAATATCGAAATTGCCGTAGTCAACCCCAAACATACATCCATTTCATGGCATTCGGTTGGATTGCGTTGGGTTGATTGTTGACGGCCGATTATCTACTCGAGATATATATGCCCTAGGGGGAGTGCCCTCCGTGGGGTCTTTCTAAGGGAACCTAACCCATATTTACGCATGGAAATCCAAGGTTTCGAAGAAAACCACGAAAACTCCGAAACGGTTAGGCCGACGGGCGCGATCGGGCTCGAACCCAGCACCTCCCGTCTACCAGCTTCGAGAGCAGAACCTCTCAGCCACTGGTGGGCTCATGACATTTGGGCAATACGAGAGTTAGAGCACGGATAGACAAACAGAGATAGTGATAGGGATGGCCACAAAGGCAAACCCAGCACGCAGACAGACAAACCGAATTCATAAACGCTTTTCAACTATATTGGAAAGCGTTAAAAAGGTCCTAAGATAAACCTAGTCAAAACTTTTTGAAAGTAAATACACATTTGCGGTAGTACTGGATTCGTACGGGTCCTCGAATTTCCAGAAGAGAAAATTCTTTGGTACCAGAATTTTCTTATAGAAAATCTCTGCTTAACACTAGAACGCCCGGAAAATTTACTCAAGTTTCATAAAAATATTTGACACCAGAATTTTTATTTAAAGTTGTTTGACTGATTTATATAACGTAAATCGGCGTAGTTTAAATTAAACTTATTTCATGAAAGACCTTCTGGTTCCAGTTGACATTTAATCGTATGGTGGGAGTCGGTTCGGCTCCTTCCGGGCGTTATTGTATTAAATAAGGCGACATTTCACGTTTAACTTAGATTTATTTTTCTATAAAATATTACTGATATTTCACCTGGAATCAGTGTTGCCAGATGGGCTACTTTTTTAAATTCAGATACTTGATTGGCACCCTTTGTTTGAAATGGTAAAATACCATTTATTTAATGACATATTAATTAAGGCGAAAACAAAGGGAATTTTAACGTTTCAAAAAAGTGGTGCCAATCAAGAAATCTGAGTTAAAAAAAGTAGCCCACTGGCAACACTGCCTGGAATATCACGGGACCCGTACGAACCCTATAATAGTAACACACTATTTCTACATCGTTGGTGTACTATCCAAAGGTATATGAAATATGCGAAAGTAGGATCGGGACGGATTTCCTTTGGAAATGTGGGATACTAATTTAAATATTTGATTTTATAGATGTTTAGTGGTTATAAAGAGGTTTTAACGCTTTAGTGCGCAGCTTTGCATATATGCAAACAACAATGTTTTGAACTTAATAGATTTTTTTATTCCTATATACATACTTGCCAACTTCGAACTAAACTTCCGTAAAATGTGAATTAAATTAACACAGGTTAAACACGTTTCGAACCAGAAATGTTTTAAAGAAATTAATTCAAATAGATTTAATAGAGAAACGTGAAATTAAACATATACTGATACATCAAGTCAATTTTCTGGTTAGAAACATGTTTAACCTGGATCAATTTAACTCTCATTTTACGGAAGTTTAGCTGAATGTTGGCAAGTATGTATATATCTACTTCACACCAGAAAATTAAAATAGCAATATTTGCTTTAATTAAGGGGACGGTGGAGCTTAAAATCCTTAAAAATATTTTTTTTTATTTTTGTAAGTTTCAACTTAAATATTATTCAAGGGTACATTATATACATTATAACATGCATTTATCCCCCAAAAAAATTTTATTTTTGAGAAAAAAAATGGAATTTTACGCTTCGTGTTAGAAATCTTCAAAACGCCCCATGCGTCTTCAATATCAATGAAAATCCCCAATATTTTTTATAAAAGTTTGGTTTATATACAGAAATAAAATAGAGCATCGAATTTTACATATTTGAATTTAAAGGTTAAAAAAAAAATTGAAAAAATTTGAAATTTTTTCGAAAAATTTTCAAAATTTCAAATTTTTTCAAATTTTTTTTTTATTTTTTGTAAATTTTATCTTAAATATTATTCAAGGGTACATTATATGCATTATAGCATGCATTTATCACAAAAAAAATTTTTATTTTTCAGAAAAAAATGGAATTTTACGCGTCGTCTTAGAAATCTTCGAAGTGCCCCCTGCGCGTTCCATATCAATGAAAATCCCCAATATTTTTTATAAAAGTTTGATTTATATATAGAAATAAAATAGAGCATCGAATTTCACATATTTGAATTTAAAAGTAAAAAAAAAAAATTTTTTTGAAAAATTTTGAAATTTTTTCAAAAAAATTTTGAAATTTTGAATTTTTTTTTTTTACCTTTAAATTCAAATATATAAAATTCGATGCTCTATTTTATTTCTATATATAAACCAAACTTTTATAAAAAATATTGGGGATTTTCATTGATATTGAAGACGCATGGGGCGTTTCGAAGATTTCTAAGACGACGCGTAAAACTCCATTTTTTTCTCAAAACTTAATTTTTTTTAACATTTTTTTGGGGATAAATGCATGTTATAATGTATATAATGTACCCTTGAATAATATTTAAGTTGAAATTTACAAAAATAAAAAAAATTATTTTTAAGGATTTTAAGCTCCACCGTCCCCTTAACAACAGACATCCCGTATTTAAATAAAGCGAAATCAGCCATTGAAACTTTCTGGTGTAAACTTAGATTCTCTGAACTACGTAATTTCTAGAACGTCTTCTATCATGGGAATTAAAGGTTAAGTTTTATGAAAAAATAATTATATAAAATAAGGTATTTGGAGATATACTTATTAAAATATTTACTAATTTGCAATATTTTAGCGTAAAACAGCCACACGACAGTAGTTTTTACTTGCATTGCAGATTTGCAACAGAAGAAAAGACAGAGGTATTATATGAAAAATGTATCTCTGATTTTTTTCATTATTTTTCCTGTGTAATAAACCCTTCAGTGAATCATATATATATTTTTCGAAACAAAATAAAAAATCGCGCATTTAAGGGTTAAAGAATATCACGAAACTTTTATCCATATATTGGTGCTCGTTATGTTATATATTAATAATTTTTGTGAAATGTTGTTTAATTATAGAGTTAACCATATTAGTTGTCCTGTTATTACTGTTTCTAAGATGTCGAAATTCTTGAATGACACAAGAAACTACTAAAATATTTATTTAAAAATATCTGAAAGCTTTTCTAAACGTACATTTTGTAAGAAAAAATGGTACTTGTCTATTATCTCACTTCCCGAAAAAAAAAAGAGAAGATTGTCAAATAAATAAATTGAAGAATAATAAAACACTCATACTACAATATGCATTAAAACACAAATACACACATAAATAACGCCTGCATTCAACAGTTTACTCCTTAACTTACGATTTAAAATCAACAGCTCCACGGTTTGGCAAATCCATAGCTACCACTAAAATTTAACAGAGATTTTTGTCTTGTTTAATCATGGAATTTCGACGATTAAATTAAACTATATTTACTGTAAAATGTTAGTGGTAAGAA
Source organism: Maratus speciosus (assembly GCA_963932465.1). Classification (NCBI taxonomy): domain Eukaryota; kingdom Metazoa; phylum Arthropoda; class Arachnida; order Araneae; family Salticidae; genus Maratus; species Maratus speciosus. Next base: position 372,211,730 of record OZ010797.1, on the reverse strand, counting down.
GAATTTACACTTAGCTCGATCATCGTACGCGGGCTGTGCCCGTCATTGTAGGTTAAGGGGTTAAAGGTATATATAAATATTATACAGATATAAATAAATACAATAAACCCAACCTGAGTGAAAAATTAGCCAGAGTCAGGAATCGAACCCGGGACCACAGTATACAAGATATTCAGGTATCGGCCGGAGTAGCTCAGTGGTTAGAGCAGCAGTCTTGTATACTGTGGTCCCGGGTTCGATTCCTGGCTCTGGCTAATTTTTCACTCCAGTTGGGATTATTGTATTTATTGTATGTATGTTTGTACAATATTTATATATACCTTTAAATTGAAGGATGTTGTAATTCCAAACTTTTATATGTGCGAATATTAAGAAAATTGGAGTTTAAAACGTCACTGAAATATAGGGTGCCTTTATATGAAAGTAGTGACTTACCAGATATAAAATTTGATTCGTTCAGGCGATTTTGGATAAAAGAATAATTGCCATTAGATTATGAGTGTTAAATGTCTGCTATGCAGGGCTCCCAAATGGTCCGCCAACTGAATACCAATAAATTTTAACAGAAAATTTTATGGTACGTTTGCGCAAGAATTAACTTTCAAAGGTGATTCCGTGGCGGTTTTTAACCCTAGAACTACCGGAAATTTTACTCAAGTTTTATAAAAACATTCTACACCAGAATTTTTACTTAAAACTATTTAATTTGTTTATTTAACTTATTATTGTCTGATTTATACATTTAGTTTGTTTTGAAGAAATTTCTGGTTTGAATAAATATTTTGAATGTACATGTCGGGTCCATTGGACCCTTCTGGTAGACAGAGGGTTAAGAAAAATCTAAAAAGAAAAATTTTCTAAAACAATATTGGTATTCAGTTGGCGGACCATTTGGAAGCTCTGCTTCTATGCTATGTCTTAATATAATCAAATATGCTTGCATATTTTCCAGTAATTCCCTAGGCCTTCCCCAATTTTCTGTATACATAGCTGCCAACCATAACGCTTTTTTTTACCATAAAAATTTTATAGTAAATTTTAGGTTCTTAAATCGCCGTAATCTGCCGATGAATGAAGATAAAAAATTTCTATTACATTTTTGTGGTACAGAAAAGCAAAAGAGTTGGCGGCTAAGTGTATATTATTTTATGGAATCTGCTCATATGCTCAAAAATAAGTATTTTTTTTTAAATCTTTTTACAGTTTTGACAACAAAACAACATGTACGACTTTTTATCCTTTTTTATTATTATTATTATTTAACAGCTGCTTAGAAACTGAATTTTGTAGTATATTAAAAAGCGAAAATTAAATAAAATCAGGCTAATTTGACATTTTTAAACATTAGATTTCGATTTTTCTCTTTTGTTATCATGAAATCATCGTTTAATAATGTAATTGTTATTTTAATTAACGAAAGAACTAATAAATTAGTAAAACATCATTAAAAATGGAAATAAATCATCTAATTAAAAATATCTTTACGACATAACAAAATCTTGTAACCCCACGATCATCTATTTTTGGCGTTAAATTTTATTGTTTGGTGAAGCCGTAATGAAAAAATAATTGGAAAAATCTAGTACCATTGTGGAATAAAATTGAGGGGTTGAAAAATGTACTGCCGCCCTTCATAGGTTTTACACAAGTCTTTGTTTTAGAGAGGTTTTGTTCTATAAAAGTATTTTGTTGCTTAATCTTTTAAGTAGTTTGCCGGTATTTTTTTATTTCCCCAAAACGACTTACTTCAGCTGTATATAAAGATAATTTTAATACAATATTGTATTTAAAGATATTTGTCAAATAAATAGATATTACGCGTATTTTAGAAACAAAAACAGGAAAAGAAAGTTTATATTAACATTAAATCTACGACCATTTTTTTTTTTTAACTCTTGAAGGGTGGTGATGCTACTATGGCATCACATAATATTGATCCCTAATTGTCATATTGGCACCCGAATTTTTTATTGAAAATTGTACTTTTCTTAAGTACGCGAAATCATACTTTTACTTGTTTACAAATAAATTTTCTTGTAAATACTAGTGTTTCAATTATTTCAACTTTTACGAATACAAGTACCTTGACCCTGAAATGATTAATGCAGGAAAGTTCTCAGACGCTCACAGGGTTTTAAGTTTTTGCGGTCGAGTGCCGGCAAGTTTTATTTACATCATTATTTTTTTTTTTTGTTCTATTCGTACCACTATATTTTAAAAGAACATTTTTAGGAGATTTCTCTTACAGAAGTTGTCAATGAAAGTGAAAATATTTCTATAAAAAATGGGATGCAAACCGAATAAATTCGTGCATGAGATGACAGTGTCGTCCAGCACTCGTCCAACGAGTGCATTAACCCTTTATGTCCCAAATTAAGAATTCGTACAAATTTCACTTTCGAAATAACTTTTCGTAAATTTTTAAATCTACATTAGAAAATTTACACAATCATGTAATAAATTTTAAATAGGATTTTTTCAATTAAAATTAATTAATTAAATTTGAACTTATAGGAATTTTGTTGAATATTTATAACTCTGGGGTGGCCAACTGTGGCACGCTGGACGCCACTAGAATTTTGTAGTAACCATTGCCTTATCTAATCATTGAATCTCTGCGATTCAAAAAGTCGGCTATTTCTTTAAAAAATTAGTGGTATCAGTCGTGCCACAGTTAACCACCCGGTTATACCTCCACTGAAATATTTTTTTAGTATTTTATAGAATTTCGAAATGCACAAATATAGTTATCTTCAAATAGAAATATTTGCTACATGAAACTTTACCCCCACAATCTTTCAACGTCAAGAAAGTTTAAAAGATGCAACTGAAAAAGATATCATCCTTTTAAAAATATTTTTATTTTTGTGCAGTCGATAATGTTTTTTTTTTTTTTTTTTTTTTTTTTTTTTTGGTTAAGATAAAGTAAAGTATATATAACTCTTTCTAAACTGTGTTAGTACTAATTGACATATTAAATAAGTTTTATAACAAGTTATTTTAATGGTACTTTAAAGTAGCGCCGGTGTATAAAGGGTTAACCGCGAAGGGTTAAAGCATCTGCTTCATTTATTTTAATTGTGCTTTTCATAGGAGCATCTCTTATTACATTTTATGTATAAGGAAGGAAACAGGATTCATTGATATAGTTTAATTTCGTCTTGAAACAGATAAAGACAATATTAATTGTTAATTAAATTCCTTTTTTTTCTATTTATATTCGATATATGAATTGAACGAAAAAATTTCACACTTAACCCCTTCACGGTCGCTTAATATTTGAAAAAACCATCAAAAGTGTACCTATTTTTTTTATTACAGAAATTGAATAATTATAAGGTTTCTAAATAAAATATGCAATTAGTTTATTTTTAAGACGAAAAAACAATATTTTATAGCCATATTCATATTTGTATAAAAGCCATCATGCGAGAATTATGTGTCTTAACCTCTTAAGCTCCGCCTCCGATAAATGTAGGTTACTTTTTTTTATTATTCAGATTGTTTGATTCCCACCACTGTAGTTTACGGCAGATAAAATGATGCGAAAATAAAGCCATTTACACTATTTAAAAAAAAAAAAAAAAACTGGTGGTAGTCAAACAATCTGAATTAAAAGATAGTAGCCTACATTTATCGGGGGCGGAGCTTAAGAGGTTAAGACACATAATTCTCGCATGATGGCTTTTATACAAATATGAATATGGCTATAAAATATTGTTTTTTCGCCTTAAAAATAAACTAATTGCATATTTTATTTTGAAACCTTATAATTATTCAATTTCTGTAATAAAAAAAATAGGTACACTTTTGATGGTTTTTTCAAATATTAAGCGACCGTGAAGGGGCTAATATTCCAGTTATCATCTGAAAGGCTTGATTCATCAGAATCCATATCAAAATGACAAAAATATTACAAATCTATAACAAATCTATGGCAAATTATAGATCGTACAAATCAAACGAGCGTGCTAATATTCAAAGACTTCAAATGAAAATTCCAGTTCAATTTTTCACCTGTGTGAAGTTGGCACCCCTCATTATGAATTTAAATATGAAAACTACACAGAAGTTTTGCCCAAGTTTTGCAAGGTTTTTCACTCCCATTAATTAATTTTGCCCGCCCTTCGTAACGCTATAAAACAAATTTTATTTTTTTGACCCATTTTTTAAAGTATCACCCCTCATTAGGAAATTTACAAAAACAATTCTACTATTATTTTGCCCAAGTTTTGCCCAGTTTTGCCCACCTTTTATAACGCCGTAAATCAAAAAAATCTTTGTTGACCACGCGTGAAGTTGGCACCCCCCATTACGAATAAATAATATGAAATGCACATAAAAGTTTTGCCCAATTTTTGCCCAGTTTTACCCACCCATTAATTAATTTTTCCCACCTATTCTAAAGCTGTAAATCAAAAAAATCTATGTTGACCACGTGTGAAGTTGGCACCCCCCATTACGAATAAATAATATGAAATGCACATAAAAGTTTTGCCCAAATTTTGCCCAGTTTTGCCCACCCATTAATTAATTTTGCCCACCTTTTATAACGCCGTAAATCAAAAAAATCTTCGTTGACCACGTGTGAAGTTGGCACCCCCCATTACGAATTAAAATATGAAAACCACACAAAAGTTTTGCCCACGTTTTGCCCAATTTTGCCCACCCACTAATTAATTTTGCCCACCTTTTATAACACCGTAAATCAAACAAATCTTCGTTGACCACGTGTGAAGCTGGCACCCCCCATTACGAATTAAAATATGAAAACCACACTAAAGTTTTGCCCACCCATTAATTAATTTTGCCCACCTTTTATAATGCCGTAAATTATAAAAATCTTTGTTGACCACGTGTGAAGTTGGCACCCCCCATTACGAATAAAAATATGAAAAGCACACAAAAGTTTTGCCCAAGTTTTGTCCAGTTTTGCCCACCCATTAATAAATTTTGCCCACCATTTATAACGCCGTAAATCAAAAAAATCTTTGTTGACCACGTGTGAAGTTGGCACCCCCCATTACGAATTAAAATATGAAAACCACACTAAAGTTTTGCCCACCCATTAATTAATTTTGCCCACCTTTTATAATGCCGTAAATTATAAAAATCTTTGTTGACCACGTGTGAAGTTGGCACCCCCCATTACGAATAAAAATATGAAAAGCACACAAAAGTTTTGCCCAAGTTTTGTCCAGTTTTGCCCACCCATTAATAAATTTTGCCCACCATTTATAACGCCGTAAATCAAAAAAATCTTTGTTGACCACGTGTGAAGTTGGCATCCCCCATTACGAATTAAAATATGAAAACCACACAAAAGTTTTGCCCAAGTTTTGCCCAGTTTTGCCCAATCATTATTTAATATTGCCCACCTTTTCCAACGCTGTAAATTGAAAAATTCTTTGTTGATTACGTCTGGAGTTCGCACTCCCCATTACGAATTAAAATGTGAAAGCCACACAAAAGTTTTGTCCAAAATGTTCCCAGTCTTGCCCACCTATTGTTTAATTTGGCAAGATTTCATAAAGTTGTAAATAGAATTTACTTTTTTGGCCCATTGTTTAAACTAGCACCCCACAGTAGGAAAAAAACACAGTTGAGAGGTTATTTTACCACCTATTATTTAATTTTGCCCTCTTTTCATAATGCCGTAAATTAAAAAATAGCTTTGTTTACCACTTGGGGCATTTTCACATCCAAATACGAATTAAACTAACCAACTTACTAGTGTTACGGGACTTTTCTAGAGCTTTCTCCAACTTAAAAAAATGTGTCTTGTTTTGTCAAGCGTTCTTATAGCATTACCTGTTTTTAACCGACTTCATTTGTTTTAGTATTCCTTCATTTTATTCTTGTTTTTTCCAAAGCAAAGTTTTGCCTAGTTTTCCCAATTTTCCTTTACTTTCGGCCGCCTTGTCTGTGTCTAGATTTTCGTCCAGATTTACCTAGTTTTCTCCCACTGAGCTCCATATTTAACAAACAGGAAATCTGTCTTCCTAGGTCCCAACATGTTTTGTAGCGGTCCAGGTTTGCATTCCAGGCAAGAAGTACTGTTTGTTTCGTTTCTTTGCATGATTGAAGAATCATTTATTAATTTGATAAGTATTGCTTAATTAGAGAAACATACATTAGAATAATAGTAAATGTCAACACTAATATCTAACACTGGTAACGCGGACTATTTTTTACCTTTGCTTTGTATGCTTCATTTGCCTAGCAAGCTTCTGACCGCCAACTGAGAACTCTTGATATGTATGGAGCTTAGTGGTTTTCGCCATATTTTGTTAAATTTTTACTAATGCTCCGAGAGTTTTGACATGCGTTTCAAATGATTGTCTCAGCTTTGTTCAACGTTTTTATGGAATTAGAGTTTTTTTTTTTTTTTTTTTTGCACTGTTCATACAATTTTTAAATACTTTCAAATGTTTTGCAGGATTTGCTGGTGTTCCTAAATCAAATTCTGATTTCGCGTTGCGTGCCGCGATATGAAATTGGCGGCATATGTTGCTGAGACTATGACCAACGTCATAAAAGACCAGATTATGACTTTTAAGACATTCTATGGAGTGGAACATCTTTACATGGCGATTGGCACCAAACGATGGACGCAGCGCTTTGTACAAATCACCGAGTAAAGTTGATCCACTCCGTAGAACGCTTTAAACGTCATTAATTTGCCTTATATGTCGTTGGTTGCGGCCAAAGACCTTTAAGATACATAGACCGGCAATTCCCATTCAATAGCATGCGAAATCATGGCAGCCATCTGAAGTTAATTGAAACACCTCAATTGCGAGGTTTGTACGTCAGCTGTGAGTTATTTACCATTAAGTGCTATGGCTAGAATGAGCTTTAAAAATAATTTTTATCAATATATATGAATTTTATCGCATATGTTTTAGATGACGCTATTTTTTATATCTAAATTTGCGTTATAGATATTGAATTTTCAGAAATAAAATTAAATAAGGCGATTTATTAATAATTTTATGGATGGTATGTTTGAAAAAGAGTATCTAATTTTTATGCATTATAAACCGAAATAAAGGCGAAAATAATATGGAAACAGATTGTTAAAGATTATAATTCCACCTTTTTTTAAGTTTGACTTACTAAAGTAACTGGTAGGGAAGTTTAGATTAAAGGTAACAACTGTAACAAAATATATAGTAATTTAGAAAATTTTAAATTACTTGTGAAGAAATCTACGTTAGAACTAATTTTTATGTAAAAAGGCAAATAAAATAATGCATATTAACGAAAGAAACACTATATTTTTATCCTTGGAGGACGTTTATTGAAATACTTACTTGCTTTACGAAAAAGACAAAAAAATTATTAATAATAAAGTTTTTTTTTAAAGGCCTAAATGAAATAGGGTAGACTAATAGTTAATGATACGAAATAAAAAAATACGCTAATAAAAGCATTTTCTTAGGTAAATTAAAATATAAAACATATATGCTGCCGTACAAGAGCTGTGATCAAAATCCTCAGTTAAACTGACAGTTTGCCGGTCAATGTATCTTAAAAATCTTTGGTTGCGGCAGTGCCGGCGAGCTGGATTTCGACATCACGGCAGATCAGTCATTTGCTTATAATTCATTGAACCCTATTCTTGTGACGTAAAAGCCACAAGAATGGGGTCGAACGAATCATCCGCTGATGGTGTCGCTGATGGCCCTCCTGCCGTGGGGTCGAAATCGAGCTCGTCGGCATTGTCTATAGTTGGCGTTGGTTGCGCTTAAACTGTGCTTTGACAGAGGTGTTTGTCCAAACTATGGCAAACCTAGGCATTTTCTATCTAGATTTTCTGGCCTTGCGTTTGTCCAAACTATTGCAAACCTAGGCATTTTGTATTCCAGAACATGGAGATGCTCACCTCGACGAGTTTCGAGATAAGTTAACAAGCATAAGCTTGGTTATAATGTGACATTCGCCAAGCTTGGGCATTCGCTTTGTCCAGAATCGTCTAAGTAATCAAATTTTATATTCGATATTCTGCAACTGTCGTATCGCGGTATCCTACTAAATGCTAGAAATCCGTTTGGTGGGCTTTTTGTCGTTACTTCATATATTTCTTAAACACAGTCTCGAAAGGCAAATAGAGCATTCAGTCATACTGATGGGGCGGATATTTCCCAAACAGGTTCCGTAGCATGATTGGCTGTGATGATTTGACAAAAAGGCCTCTTTGCGCAATTAGTGTTTCGTTTTCAATTTCCACTCGCTAACTTTTGGTGAATTTTTAGAACTAAAGCAAGCTGTTTAAAATGTTATTCTAAAGTGTTTCGAACTGAGTTCGCAGTAGCTCAGTGGTGCGTCGTTTCTCTACAGTTATGTAAGTTTGAATTTGAATCGAAATGGGAGAAAGTTTCAAAAAATGGAAAGTTTACTTTTAAATATTTATTTAAATTATAAAAAAGAATTTGACTGAAAAAATAGAAAATTTCTATTTTTAAAATGTTACTTAATTTATAAAATGATTTTAAACAATATTAGCGTTTTACATAATGTGGTTGGTTGTATTTATGACGGCCAATTATCTGCACGAGGGACATAGGCCCGGGGGGGGAGTGCCCTTCGTGGGGGTCTTTCTAAGGGAACCTAACCCGTAGTAACGCTTGGAAATCCAAGGTTCGAAGAAAACCACGAAAACTCCGAACGATTAGGCCGACGGGCGCGATTGGGACTGAACCCAGCACCTCCCGTCTACCAGTTTCGAGAGCAGAACTTCTCAGCCACTGGTGGGGCCTTTACATAATGTGATTTTTTAAAATATTCGTTAGAGCGTTTGCGGTCTTTAAGGCACTCCTTATTTTTAGAGATTCCAATATATCGACTCAACGGATTTCACTATTTTTTTTTATATTTGTGTTTTAATGGGTGTGAATCGCTCATACATTCGTTTATGTGACATCGGTTGTACCGAATTTTATGAATATTCAGGATAGATTGCTTCAGGACGAGGTTGCTACATCCTGTTTTCATATTTTAATTCGTAATGGGGGGGGGGGGGGGTGCCAGCTTCACACGTGGTCAACGAAGATTTTTTTGATTTACGGCGTTATAAAAGGTGGGCTAAATTTATTAATGGGTGGGCAAAACTTTTGTGTGCTTTTCATATTTTTATTCGTAATGGGGAGTGCCAGCTTCACACGTGGTCAACGAAGATTTTTTTGATTTACGGCGTTATAAAAGGTGGGCAAAATTAATTAGTGGGTGGGCAAACCTGGGAAAAACGTGGGCAGAACTTTTGTGTGGTTTTCATATTTTAATTCGGAATGGGTGGTGCCAGCTTCACACGTGGTCAACGAAGATTTTTTGATTTACGGCGTTATAAAAGGTGGGCAAAATTAATTAGTCGGTGGGCAAAACTGGGCAAAACGTGGGCAAAACTTTTGTGTGGTTTTCATATTTTTATTCTTAATGGGGGGTGCCAACTTCACACGTGGTCAACAAAGATTTTTTTGCTTTACACCTTTAGAATAGGTGGGCAAAATTAATTAATGGGTGGGCAAAACTGGGCAAAACTTGGGCTAAACTTTTATGTGTTTTTCATATTTTTATTCGTAATGGGGGGTGCCAACTTCACACGTGGTCAACAAAGATTTTTTTTTTATTTACGGCGTTATAAAAGGTGGGCAAAATTAATTAATGGCTGGGCAAAACTGGGCAAAACTTGGGCAAAACTTTTGTGTGCTTTTCATATTTTTATTCGTACTGGGGTGTGCCAACGTCACACGTGATCAACAAAGATTTTTTTGATTTACAGCTTTAGAATAAGTGGGCAAAATTAATTAATGGGTGGGCAAAACTGGGCGAAACTTAGGCAAAACTTTTGTGTGGTTTTCATATTTTAATTCGGAATGGGGAGTGCCAGCTTCTCACGTGGTCAACGAAGATTTTTTTTATTTACGGCGTTATAAAAGGTGGGCAAAATTAATTAATGGGTGGGCAAAACTGGAGCAAAATAATAGTAGAATTGTTTTTGTAAATTTTTTTAATGAGGGGTGCTACTTTAAAAAATGGGTCAAAAAATAAAATTTGATTTACAGCGTTAGAAAAGGTGGGCAAAACTGGGCAAAACTTGGGCAAAACTTTAGTTTGGTTTTCATATTATAATTCGGAGTGGGGGGTGCCAGTTTCTCACGTAGTCAACGAAGATTTTTTTTTATTTACGGCGTTATAAAAGGTGGGCAAAATTAATTAATGGGTGGGCAAAACTGGGTAAAACGTGGGCAAAACTTTAGTGTGGTTTTCATATTTTTATTCGTAATGGGGGGGGGGGGGTGCCAACTTCACACGTGGTCAACAAAGATTTTTTTTATTTACGGCGATATAAAAGGTGGGCAAAATTAATTAATGTGATGGCAAAGCTGGGCAAAACTTGGGCAAAACAATAGTACAATTGTTTTTGTAAATTTTTTAATGAGGGGTGCTACTTTAAAAAATGGGTCAAAAAATAAAATTTATTTACAGCGTTAGAAAAGGTGGGCAAAATTAATTAATGGGTGGGCAAAACTTTTCTGTGGTTTTCATATTTTAATTCGTAATGGGGGGTGCGAGCTTCACACGTGGTCAACGAAGATTTTTTTTGATTTACGCGACATAAAAGGTGGGCAAAATTAATTAATGGCTGGGCAAAACTGGGCAAAACTTGGGCAGAACTTTTGTGTGCTTTTCATATTTTAATTCGTAATGGAGGGTGGCAACTTCACGCGTGGTCAACAAAGATTTTTTTTGATTTACAGCTTTAGAATAGGTGGGCAAAATTAATTAATGGGTGGGCAAAACTTTTGTGTGGTTTTCATATTTTAATTCGTAATGGGGGTGCCAGCTTTACACGTGGTCAACGAAGATTTTTTTTATTTATGGCGTTATAAAAGGTGGGTAAAATTATATAGTGTGTGGGCAAAACTGGGCAAAACGTGGGCAAAATTTTTGTGTGGTTTTCATATTTTAATTCGTAATAGGGGGTGCCAGCTTCACACGTGGTCAACGAAGATTTTTTTTATTTACGACGTTATAAAAGGTGGGCAAAATTAATTAATGGGTGGGCAAAACTGGGCAAAAATTGGGCAAAACTTTAGTGTGGTTTTCATATCTTAATTCGTAATGGGGGGTGCCAGCTTTACACGTGGTCAACGAAGATTTTTTTGATTTACGGCGTTATAAAAGGTGGGTAAAATTATATAGTGTGTTGGCAAAACTGGGCAAAACGTGGGCAAAAAGCTTTTGTGTGGTTTTCATATTTTAATTCGTAATGGGGGGTGCCAGCTTCACACGTGGTCAACGAAGATTTTTTTTATTTACGGCGTTATAAAAGGTGGGCAAAATTAATTAATGGGTGGGCAAACTGGGCAAAACTTGGGCAAAACTTTTGTGTGCTTTTCATATTTTTATTCGTAATGGGGGGTGCCAACTTCACACGTGGTCAACAAAGATTTTTTTGATTTACAGCTTTAGAATAGGTGGGCAAAATTAATTAATGGGTGGGCAAAACTGGGCAAAACTTGGGCAAAACTTTTGTGCGGTTTTCATATCTTAATTCGTAATGGGGGGTGCCAACTTCACACGTGGTCAACAAAGATTTTTTTTAATTTACGGCGTTATAAAAGCTGGGCAAAATTAGTTAATGGGTGGGCAAAACTGGGCAAAACTTGGGCAAAACTTTTGTGTTGTTTTCATATTTTAATTCGTAATGGGGGCTGGCAGATTCACACGTGGTCAACGAAGATTTTTTTTATTTACGGTGATATAAAAGGTGGGCAAAATTAATTAATGGGTGGCCAAAACTTTGCAAAACTTGGGCAAAACTTTAGTGTGGTTTTCATATTATAATTCGGAATGGGGGGGGTGCCAGCTTCTCACGTGGTCAACGAAGATTTTTTTGATTTACGGCGTTATAAAAGGTGGGCAAAATTAATTAATGGGTGGGCAAAACTGGGCAAAACTTGGGCAAAACTTTTGTGTGGTTTTCACATTTTTATTCGTAATGAGGGGTGCCAACTTCACACGTGGTCAACAAAGATTTTTTTGATTTACGGCCTTATAAAAGATGGACAAAATTAATTAATGGGTGGGCAAAACTTGGGCAAAACTTTTGTGCGGTTTTCATATCTTAATTCGTAATGGGGGGTGCCATTTTCACACGTTGTCAACAAAGATTTCTTTAATTTACGGCGTTATAAAAGGTGGGCAAAATTAGTTAATGGGTGGGCAAAACGTGGGCAAAATAATAGTACAATTGTTTTTGTAAATTTCCTAATGAGGGGTGCTACTTTAAAAAAGGGGTGAAAAAATAAAATATGATTTACAGCGTTAGAAATGGTGGGCAAAATTAATTAATAGGTGGGCAAAACTGGGCAAAACGTGGGCAAAACTTTAGTGTGGTTTTCATATTTTAATTCGTAATGGGGGGGTGCCAGCTTCACAAGTGGTCAACGAAGATTTTTTTTATTTACGGCGTTATAAAAGGTGGGCAAAATTAATTAATGGGTGGGCAAAACTGGGCAAAACTTGGGCAAAATAACTGTACAATTGCTTTGTTAAATTTCGAAATGAGGGGTGCAAGCTTTTTCAAAGTGGGTCAAAAAATAAATTTTGTTTTACAGCTTTACGAAGGGTGGGCAAAATTAATTAATGGGTGGGCAAAACTTTGGCAAAACTTCTGTGTAGTTTTCATATTTAAATTCATAATGAGGGGTGCCAACTTCACACAGGTCAATTTTTCTGGTTTCAGAAGTTTTTTCCAGCAATTAAATCTCCAGCCCGAGAATATGACGGGCACGAGAAATAACGAACGACACCTCAGCCCGAGATATTGAGGGGAGCGAGAATTAAGGGGTTAAATAGTCTGTTGCTAAACAAAAGACCGAAAGAAACCGTTTCCAGCTTCGTAAGTATGATGCTACATTTTCGACGCTTAACTCCTTGAGGGGCGGTGGGATATATTTTATCCCACCTACGATGAATAAAGATTTCCACCAGAAAAATTTTATTAAATTTACTTTTCTAACTTTGGTGAAAAAGAAAGTTCTGTATAGTAGCTTTTTTCTTATTTTGTTATAAATCTTTTTGCAGATTCCGGTGCGAATTCGACATTACAGAAACAAAATTACTTTCCCCTCAAAAGATTCAGGTATGTGCCTACCTTTAGGGTATTATTTTTGGAAAAAATGAATTTTTTTTAAACACATGTGTTTTTAGTTAAGACATGACTATGAATTCAAATAAATTTTTAATGGAAGTTTAATTAACTTTTAATTAATTTAGGCACTATTTCCTCAAATTTTAGCAAATAATTTCGTTTATGCCAAACCTTCTATAACAAAATCTACTCAATATTTTTCACTTTTTTTAAACAATAGCAAACCACATACCTGTGTTATGAAGAAAAATATTTGCGATACCTTTTAAATTTACTAACATGTACAAAATTTTGTATACAAAACATGATTTTTTTTTAAATGTGAATTTTTCAATAAAAACAACTCTTATCCCTTTTAGGGGAAAGCAATAATGTCTCTAAAATATTGAATTCTCACCGGAATAATCGAAAAAAAATATTTTAAAATAAAGAAAAGCAAATTTACAAATTTCTCGCCAAAAGTTAAAAATATAGAGTTTACTTAAAAGTTTCTGGTGAAAATCTTGTTTAAATTAGGTGGCCTCTCAAGGTGTAAATTAATATATGCATACTTAACCCTCCGTCTACCAGACGGGTCCATTGGACCCGACAGGTACATACAAAATATTCATTCAAACCAGAAATTTCTTTAAAATAAACTAAGTATATAAACCACACAAAAATAAGGTAAATAAATAAGTTAAATAGTTTTAAATAAAAATTCTGGTGTAGAACGTTTTATTAAAACTTGAATAAAATTCCCGGTAGATCTAGGGTTAAAAGGTGCATTTTGATTCATAACGTACTTAAAGAAGATCATAACCTTTAGACCAAATTTTATTTCAATATGTTAAAAACTTTTTAAGGAATGATGTTTCTTGCAAACGTAAACAATGAAAAACGCAGTTTTCCAGAAAATGCAAGTTCAGATTTTAATATAGCACAAAAACTTAGAAAAAAAGACATAATATAAGTACATGTTACTTTAAAATTTTTATTTTTACATACACAATACAAAATAGAAATGTCAGGTATTCGCTTAGAAAAATTACTACATACGCAGATATGCCTTCTGAAAATTTTCACATACACATAACAAAATAGAAAAGGAAGGTACTCGTTGAAAAATGAATGCAAAAAATTACACTAGCGGTCTTGAGCCAGATTTGTAGTGTGGTTGGTTCACGTGGTGAGCAACTAATGCGAAGAGTGTCTTCAAGGTGGGCGCCCGTTAATCTCGAAAGACATTTGTTCTTCAAAAAATCATTTTGAAGAAAGTTATTTCACATACGTATGTGCAGCCAAACATAGTAGCCAGGTTAATAGCTAGTTTTCTGCAATTTTCATACTTTTCTGAGACATCATTAACGCAAACTTCTTCAGGGGATGCAGTTTTTGACATTTGCAAGGAAATATCTTCTTGCAAGTCAATTATCTTCATTTAAAGTAAAGGTTTTCCAAGGCTAAACACCTTCGTAGCCCTTTTTTTGGAGGTCCAAATTTAAACCTTCCGAGGTCCGGATGCGGACTGCGGTCCGCCTGTTGCCGTTCGTCGGTTTAGAAGGTGTGTACTCATTTTCATTTTTGAAAAAAATTGTGCTGCGTTGCAGATCTATAAATTACGTCTGCATAGCGCAAATATTTTATTGTTGAAGTTATTGTTTAGGTGAGAAGGACTCGCAGCGTTCCAAAACTTTTGTACCTCTACTACCACTGATTTAAATCAAGTGTCGCCATGATGCAATCTTTTGATATTTACCATAGAATTGGATAGTAAAGATTTTCCTTTTAACCTCTTGGGGACGAGCGACACGTATACGTGCCACATGATGTGCTCAGAATCCTTGTTTTTTTTCACCTGTAAAATTTGGCTTATTTAATCAGGGCATTTTCTCGATTCAAGAAGACACAAATTTCTGTCTTTAAAAAACGGTGACAAAAAATTAAAAATTTCGTAAAAGCCTCCCGTCCCGAAGGGCTTAACCCTTTCCGGCACGGACAATTTTTGTTGTAAAATGAAGAATTGATCGACTGACACCGGAATATTAAAACGACTTTTTTAGAAATTAAAAACGTGTTCTTTTAACTATTAATTGTAAAAGCAAAATTTTACAAAAATATTCTTGGTGCCGATCGTAAGTTTGGAATTAAAATTAGGTATCCCGACCCGGGCACAGTGTGCCGGAAAGGGTTGAAATAGCGTTGGTAAAGTGAGAAAACTTTAGGAACGCTACAAATGCTGAATAAGGCTTGGAAGCTCAAAAAGAACACAGGTTTATTGGGTAAATATTTCGACAAGTGACAAAATCATGATTTCTTATACATGTTTATGTCTGTACTTTGAAATGAAATGTGACAGCCTCTATGCGGCTGAATGTTGATTGTATTAAATTTCTTACACTTAATTTTCATAGAAATATGCGCATAGTTTGTAAATACCTGGTGTCGTAAAATGAATGTATGTTTTTTTTTTTAATTCAATAGCAAAAAAGCGGTGGCAGTTATTACAGTTATTCTTGCAGCAGATTAATGCCTTGTTTTAGTTTAGACATAAAGTGTAAAGACTGTTACGGTAAATCTAATGTAACGGAGATTCCAGGCAAAGACTCCTAAAAACGGGACGTTTCCCATATATAAACGGGCTTTGACATTAGCATAACTATAGACAAAAACAGATTTTTATTTTTGATGGTGGAACTTGACTTATGCTGTAATCAGGCCTGCGTTTCCACTACATTGTAACAACCTAATAGACTTTGTCACTGTGTTAGTCACAGGGATTTTCATACTCGGTCAAACTTTCACCTGTAAAATCGAGTAGAATTTTTAAACATAATTGTGAGAGGAATTTTGCATGAATATGCCGCTAAAATGAGGCGGAATTTTATATACAAAATTTACTGGTGGAAATTTACTTTTTTGTAATCTGAAACTGTTGATCCGATGTGAAAAGTAATCAGCTATCTTGTGACAACCTTCTCACTAACTTCACATCGCAATTGGTAGGCTCTACAGCAGTGGTTCCCAACGTAGGGCGTACGCCCCACAGGGGGCAATATGGCTTTTCAGGGGAGGGGCAATTTCAGATTTCTTATTAACAAATTTTCTGTCATTTTTTTTTCTAATGAAAGTAGTGTCGTAATCTAAAAATAGAAATAATAGATGAAAAAAATTTAAAATAACTGAATAAAAATTAATTTTCGAAACAAAATTTCAAAATACACTGACACCGGAATAATTACGTGAACTCTTTTAGATATTTTGACACCTTTTTATCAAAAAAAAATCGTTTAAATGTTTCTAGTTGTAATATTATTTTAGTAAAACATACCTCTTTTTTTTACTATTAAAAATAAAACATCTATTCAAAGCGCAATATATCCATGAAGGAACTTTTACATATGAAATTCTGTACGTTATATCTAAAGTGGACTATTTGGACATGTTTTATCTAATAAATGTTTCGAATGATCTAAATGAAGTACTACTTTTATGAAATTGACAAATCCCCTTGCGCACCACGGAGGGAAATGGGTAGAAAGTAAACTTCTTATGGCTCTTCTGCACATCACGTACACAATATATAAACATACTTCATGACATATGCATTTGAAAATTTAAAATCGGAGAAAACATAGTGGCCAAATAATAATAATGGGGAAAAGAAAGCCCACTATCAAAGAAGTATGTTATGAGGGGAAAGGAAGATAGTTACTTAAAATGGATAAAAACGCAAATCCGGAAATTTTATTTGTGAATTATGTTATCCATTCATCAATTCTATCAGATAAAAATGTAGACTATTTATCACTTTTAAATTTGAGATAAGTTACCACACAAAAAAAAAAATGTATCTATGGCTTCATTGGATTCATAGATTTATGTTAAAAACATATTGTAATTAAAAAAGGATTTTTATAAATTAAAAAAGGTGAAATCACTTATCAGAATTAATGCTATTTTTGGATCCTTCTTGGGAAATAAAAGATTTTTTTAATGTAAGATTTATATGATATAGCAGAGAGGAGGGGTGGGGTGGGGGGAATCATGATTTTAGAGATGCTTACGTGGGGCGTAGCCCAAAAAAGGTTGGGAACCACTGCTCTACAGTATATGTCTCCTACTCTTTATTCATAACTCCATTAGTACTAGTGCGACTTAAACATTCCATATAGTTGCGTATTTCTTACTCATTTTGCTCCAGAAAATTTTAGTTTATGAGTTTTTCTCATTTTCTCGGTAAGTTTGGAAATATATTAACCCTTTGCAGGACTTCGAGTCTGACTCGATATTATCTTTCCTTGGCAGATTAGTTTTCAGCACCAGTAATAAAGAAAAGTAATATTTGGCTTATATAATTAGAGTATTTAGAAAATTACGTAATTGGAGGTAACTTTTTAAAGAGAAGTAGTGCTAAAAGGATAAAATTTGTGTATGGAACGCCGCTCACGAAAGGGTTTATAAGACTTTTAAAAGCCGCAAAATAATCTAAATTGACATTCAGTTAGATACATATTAGGTTGTAACGAAAGTTTTCCGCCAAATACCCATTACATAATACTAATTATAATATATATAATTAACTGCAGTTTTATATATAACCACCATTCCGCCAAACCTTCACAGTGTCATATGATACAACACTAGTATCTAAAGCTGTGCACTTTATTCGATTACATTCTGTAGCTAACGTTTTGCAACAGAACTGGGAGTAAATTATGGTTCTAATCTGGTAGCATGATAGTTCCATTTCAGACATCTTGTACTTAATGATAATTATATTTTTTTACAAATTTCACAACACAGTGTTATAATGCAAGTCTCTTTCTTTCAAATGCCAAAAATCTTTTGACGAAATATGAGCAAACGCGTCAATACAAACCCTTTGCGCAGACCATATTAGCTGTGGCGGGAAACTTTCGTTACAACCTGATACATTAGAATCTTTATACATATTCTGTAGATTTTTAGTCAAAGATAATAGTTTAATTAAAGCTCCTTATTCCTTATTCCTTACCTGTTTGCCGGTACACCGTACGCGCAAGAAGAGTTTTCTTGTTTCATTACTAAAAGCTTTTACATACTACTAATTTTAAACGTCGATATTCGCTTTTCTTAATGACAGACATATTTGGATTATATAAGGCAAATATTTTAGTATGGTAAGAGTGGTTTATGGTCCCCTTTTTTTAGTTTATTGTATAAAAAAAATAACCTCTTAACGCTTTGTGTCAGTGTTCACAAGAAATCCCACATTATTTTGTGTTTCCTGGCACCCCAGAATATTTAATTAAAATTACCCTTTTTTAAAGTACTTGAAAGAAGTTTGTATTTTATAATAAATTCGTTTGTAAATTCTGGTGTCAGTCAATCCATCATTTTACACACATAATTACTCCGCGAAGCAAAAGGTTAGCAGGATTATACTAATTTCCATCAAAATCATATCATTTTCAGATGTTTTTTCTCATACTCTTAACTTAAGGATCGCTTAGTATTAGTAAAAACCATAAAAATGTACCTATTTTGTTATTGCAGAAATTGAGTAATTATAAAATTTCTAAATAAAATATGCAATTAGTTGTATGTTTGAGGCGAAAAAAAGATGTTATAGAACAAATTCTAATTTGCTGAAATGAATAGCCATCATGCGAGTATTTTGCACCTTAATGTTTGCTTTACACCATAGAAATTAACACGAATAAGATCCTTATTTTCTAATTTTTTATTGCGTTACAAATGTTTACAAATAATATTTAAAATAATAAAATACATAAAATGTTGACTATCAATTAAAATCCAGTTATCAACAGAGCAGTGTTGCCAGATAGTCGAAAGTCAATTTCGCCAAATTTTCCCCAAATCAGTGGGTTTTTTTCGAAAAAGTCCCCGACTCAGTTTCTGCTCAAAAAAGTAAATTTTCTATTTTCAGTTTACCACTACAAAAAATATTTAACTAATTTAAGCTCAAAAAATTTCCCCAAATCAAGCATTTTTTGAAAGAATTCCCCATTTACAAAAAATAAACATTTAAAAGTAAAATCTTTCATCTGCGCAACCTACTGAGCATAGTTTCTGTATCTTTAGCAATTCAGCATGATTGAAAACGAAAATCGGAAAGTCCACAAAAAACACATTATAAAAGTAAACTTTACTTGAAATAAAAAAAACAATTCCCCAAGTTTTTCCCCCAAAAATGTTGATCGTCCCCAAAATTTTCCCCACAAATTACTTGTCTCCAAAAATCCCCCTGAAGGTTCAAAATCCCCCAAAATGGGGACAAAAAACCCAACTGGTAACACAGCATCAGAAATGCTTAATCCAAAGCGATATAAGTAAGCGTCCTATCTTAAATGGGAGAAGTAACCGCAAGATTAAAAGCGAGGTCACATCATTCAAGGTCATGCGCCACGTAGCGGATGGAGTGTGAACTACAAGTAGATACCTAACTGTTTTCTTACTGACACCACTAAAATTATAAAGTTTTTTTTCATGTTGATTAATAACTAACGTGCTTTTGATAAGGCGAAGAAAACTTCGTGGTGTCAATTGCGTCGGGATGCCACTCTCGCTACGCCATTATTTTGCAAAAAGTGTGGCAAACAAAATTCATTTCCATGAGCGACTGAGGATTCAGAAAATACGCGCCACACTAAAAGCCCGCGTATGTGAATTATCACTCCATCCACAAGGTGGCGCAACTGTGTTAATTTACGCCTGATTCCAGCATTAAGTTTGTTCGCTTACTTATAACGCTTTGGCTTAATCCACCAGAATCCATTATTTACTCAAACAGAGATCATAAAACCAAACGCTCCCCCGAATTTTCAAAGACTTCATATGGAAATGACGGTTAAGTTTTTCTGGTTTCAGAAGTATATTCCGGTTTTAAATCTTCAGCCTGGCAATTTCACGGGAACAAGAAAGAGACGACGAGACCCCAGCCTGTCATATTTACGGGAGCGAGAATTAAGGGTTAATATTCCTTACCTTCTGAAATTTAAAGTTGTTAAGTTATTTTCAAGTTTTTCTAGCCATGTTTGCGAAACCATGCTCGAAGGCCACAAAAACACCTTCTGAATAGATGGACATATTTATGACAAATGACAATAGTTGAAGACGTTTTTAAATGTAATGTTGTTGTAAATGGAAAGTTTTAACGAGGTTGCGTTTAAAAAACCCCAGCAAACTCAATTAAATTTGTAATCGATCAGGACGTGAATATGTCGCGTCTTAGATAGCGTTTTCTATATTACAAATCATTTTGCGAATATTTGAAACCTGTTCGGTATATAGATTCCCATCTTATATAGAGTCGGACTTAATCCTCTAATGTCCATGTTAGCATATATGCTACCACCAATTTTTTTTCCAATTTAGTGAATTTTTTAATTCAGATATTACAAATACCTATCAGAAATTTAAAATAATAATATTTGCTTTATTTAGTAAAAGACATTCCGTCATTAAATAAAGCGAAATTTATTATGGAAATATTCTGGTACGAAATCACATTCTCTTAATTACGGAACGTCTAGAATGTATTCTACTTTGTGAATTAAGAGTGTTAACCGTTTGAGCGGCGGTGGGATATATCCCACCTACGATTAATGATGATCGGCACCAGAAAAAGTTTATTAAATTTTACTTTTCTAACTTTGGTGGGAAAAAAAGGCGTAAAATTGACTTTTCTATTTTTGCAATAAAATTTTTGGAAGACTCCGGTGTGAATTCGACATTACAGGAACACATTTGCTTGCCCCTGACAGAGTTAAACTGCGTTTTTTGTTTCCAGGGTTTACTGCTGTGTTAGTGTTGCCAAGTATCCGTGTAAACCAGGGATCAAAATGCTCTGGATACCACAAATTTCTTACATTTTATTCCGCACCATCAGTGCCACATAGTTCTGCCATTCGGTAACCTTAAGAAAATTACTTTAAAATACTGGTGCCCAGAACATTTTGATTCCGAGGAACAGCTGACATCACCAACTGTATTACACATGCGACAGTATTATGAATTTAATAAAGAAAATATTTTTTTTTGCATATTTACAAGTATTAAATTTTTTACATAAGATATTAAAATATTTTTATGCAAACAGTCACCACACATTTTATGTAAATGTGTTGCGCATTTAAGAATTTTGAACTGATATTGACACTAAATCAATGATGTAGACAGCACAATGATATCATAGAATTCTATAAAACATATACAGTTATTAAGACCTTTATTTAATTTATTCACACAATTGAAATTGTTATTCAGAATTAAGCAGGTTTAACCCTTTCAGGGGAAGGCATTTCTGCTCAAAAAATGTTCAAATAATTAAATCCCAAAGCAATTTACAAACACGTTTATTTACAAATAATCAAAAGCAATGGAATAATGTAGTTATTTTATGGATTCCCTAGTTGCAATGCAACTTTACATCCGGTGCATAGGTATATACGTTTTTCAATGCAATGGGAGTCACAGAAGTTGTTTAGCCCGGCTGGTGCCCACAAAAAATATAAAGTTTAAGATAAAGTGAAAACGAAAATAAAAAAGGAAAATGAATGATGTAAATAACATTATTAATGTTAGTATAACAAAGTATAAGAAAGGGAAAAAAAATGTTCATTAGATCCAAACAGCCTGAAACAGTCCAAAATCAGGCGAAAAAGCTACAAATGTTATGCAACAACATAAAAAATAGGCTCTTTACAGAGACCTTAGATTAAGTTTATCTATATTTAAAATTTCATAAAAACAGAGTAAAGCGGGGAAATTTAAATTATTTACAAATTGAAAAATATATTTACAAACATAAAAAATTTACAAAATGAGGCAATAAAAATATAAGCGAGAGAGTTCAAACTAACTATACAATTAAAAGCTTTATACAAAGAGTAAATTATGAGAAAATGAGGACGGAGACCGCAAAGCCTGGTAACTCAAAGAATAACGTAGAAAAATAGTTAAATAAGATAAGAAAAGTTTAAAATTACATAAGATAAAGTAATCTAAGTTTAAAGCGTTGCCAACAAAACAATGACAAGATAAAATAAAAAGAAAAAGGCAAAAAAGTTTAAATGTAAGTAAGAAAGTAATCTCCGTTAATGTTGAAGCTTTACTTCACTTTATTGTAAGATCGAAATTTTAGTAAAAAATTATTGGTGCCATTTGTCAGTTTGGGCATTAAAATTAAGCATTTGCAGACTGCAAAAGCCGTCCCTGAAAGGGTTAAAATAAAATATCGTCTAGCATTTTTTAAAGGAATTTTTAGAACTGATAAAAATAACTAAGAATATTTCAAAATAATTTCGATATTTTTATTCGGTATCCTTTATGTAAAATTTATTAATGAGTTATGCTTTAAAAATTTAGAAATGATGCCGTTTTTAGCATCGGATGATTAGACCTGATCTGCAGGGATTTCCTGATATCTCCCTCGGGGAGAAAATGGAGGACATTTTATAATGGCGTCTGATATAATTCGTCTACAAAGGTGTTGGGTGTAGTGAACATAATAACTAAAGAAATTTAGAGATTTCTTATTAGACTAAGGGATTTGGCCGAGAATCAAAACAAAGTAAAATACAGTTAATAAAAGCAATACAGATATCCTCTTAGATTTCAGTTATGTTTTTCACAGATAAAGGAGAAGCAGATTCGTTAAGGAAAATCTCTCTTAAAATGATTTTTTTCTTCCAATAATAAGTTTAGTACTAAACACCGAAATGGCCAAAAACACGGATGTGGTTTATTTCATCGATACTAGAAACTTTTTTTTTCCAAATTAACCCCTTAATTCTCGCTCCCGAGATATTCAGGGGCTGTGTTTTTTATTAAAATTGTTTGATTCCCACCAGTTTTATGAAATAGTGTAATTGGCTTGATTATGGTATCATTTTACCTGTCATTAAATAAGGTGAATATTCCTTTCTCAAAAAAGTGGTACCAATAAGCAATTTGAATTTTTAAATCGTAATTTAAAACAATCGTTAAGATGTTAAGACATTAGTATAAGAATATTAGATGTGTGTCTTTCTGTGTGTTTTCTTCTCTTTTTTTAAACTTTATGTCCTCTAATTCTAAAAAATATGTTGTTAAGGTTTTTGTACTATTTTATGTTTGTAAAATATCCGACCCAATTTTAAATAGTTTTCCGCTCTTAAAATGACATTTTTCTTCCAATAATAAGTTTAGTACTTAACACTGAAATCTCAATACTACGATTCTAGTTTATTTGATCGATACCAAAAACTTTTTTCTAAAATAATTCCATTAGTATAAAAATATTATATGTGTTTCTTTATGTATGTTTTCTTGCCTTTTGCAACTTTATGTTCTCTAACTCTAAAAATATCAAAAATTTGGCACGAAATTTCAATATTTTGTTAAGGTTCTTAGTGCTATTGTGTGTTTGTGAGATATTCGTCTTTTTGTAAATAGTTTTCCGCTCTTAAAATGACTTTTTTTATTCCACTGTTCCTTCCTGACTGTTTAGTACTAAACACTAATACGGCGAAAACCACGACTCTGGTTTAATTGATTGACATCAGAAACTTGTTTTTAAAATCAGTTAAATTTGGATAACAGTTTTAGATGTGTGTCTCTGTATATTTTCTAGTCCTTTTTTTTAACCCATTAACGACCAAATTATTATCTTCGTTAAAATGTAAATTTTGGATTTCTCACCACTTTTAAAGGAAGAGTAATTGCTATACTATTTTATAGAGAGATTCGTCTCATGAAACAAAGTATATATTTATCTTCATATTTACTGGTGCGAAAAGTGATTTCTTGCCATTAAGTCTAGCGTTCTCAAATGGTGACACTGGGCGTTAATGGGTTAACTTTATCCTTTTTTTCTAACTCCAGGGTTCATACAGGTTCTTAAATTTCCAGACTAAGAAATTCTTACCAGTATTTTCTTATGGAAAATCTCTCCTTGTATAAGGCAAACTTTCGTCTGTTTAAACTAGATATATTCTTCCAAAAAAATTCTAATATTTGGCCTTGAAAATAACGGTACCCGTACAAACCCTGAACTCAAAAAAAATCGGAAATCGTTACGAAATTCCAATATGTTGTAAAGGTTTTCAGTGGAATTTTATGTTTGTAAAATATTTGTATTTTTGTAAATAATTGCATTCTTTTACAAAGACATGTTAAAATTTTTATACGTTTACATCTGTCGTGCGTAAAAATGTATATCTTAGAAAATCTATGACTAGTTTGTATTACCAACCATGAAAGTGAATGTAGATAACAATAAAGAGTTGCCAGAAAAAAATCTTTTGAGCCAATCTACTGTCATTAAACGACACCAACTAGCATACAATAATCAAGTATCAATAGAATAAGATAAGAAACAATCCTTTGAATTCTGTACAATGTTTTGTTAAAAGTTGATTGTATATTTTTGGCTGAAGAAATAAATCAACATCTAAGTCCTACAACAAAAAATGTTTATTTTAATGTATATTGTGGCATTTCTCTTTCAGTTACAAGAGATTTTTGTTTCCCTGCTTATGTATAAGTACTGCTAAATATCGATCAAAAGAAAGAAAATGAAACTTATTTCCTGTAGAGGTCATAATTTTCCCAATAACTGAACATTGATTTACTGTTCATAGCTGAAAATTATTCCCAATAAAATTTTTTATAATAATTTCGGTTTTTATTTAATGTGTGCTACTTGGTTAGATTTTGTTTAACTGCAACAATGGAGCTTTGATTAAAAAGGAGGAGACATATAGTGTACTGTCTAGCAGTGGCGAGTGAAGTAACTGAGGACGTTGTCACAAGATGGTTTCTGATTACCACTGGTGAAAACTTCCATCAGTAAACTTGAACAGCAAATTTCGTCTTATTTAAGCCCCCTACCCATGGGAAATTTCTCTCACAAACATGGTAAAAAATTTCCATTTTTTTACTTGTGTCAGTTTGCCCAGGTATTATAATATTTTCACTGACACTGATAGGAGGTTGTCTCCATTGTCACAATATGGCGGAACTACTACCGCTGAAGTAAACTCCTACCAATAAAAATGAATATCAGTTTTTGCCATTAATTTTGACTGAAATTCCATTAATCAGGCGTTTGAATAAAAAGAAAATTTCTACTTAAATTTACTGGTGGAATTTAGATGCGGAGGTAATAAACCCCTGCGAAAGTGGTTACAGTTGAAGCTTCACTGTTTTTATGATATGTGATTTCCTCTTTCTTAACTCATTAAAGCCAGTAGGGAAGAAAACTTGCTGTGCAAGGCGAACAAAATATTTTAATTTCGGCACCAGTATTTTAGTTTCGAAAGTTTCATATTATCTAATCTTAGAATCTGGGAGATTAAATAATACAAAATTGCAAAAATTGGTGTCGAAGAATTAAAAGAAGTGTAAAGGGGGCTCGTCGTTAATGAGTTAATAGCTCCATGAGTGCAGCACAATACATCGTGAAAAATGGTAATATAACCCTTACCGGCGCGGTGTCCTTAAAAAAAAAACACCTAATTTTAATTCCAAAACTGACAGGCGGCACCAAGAATATTTAACTAAAATTTTCCTATTATAATGTACATGGAAATAAGCAAGTTCGTATTTTCTAATAAATTCGTTTATAAATTGCGGTGTCAGTCCATTATTTCATCAGTTTATAAACAGAATTACTCCGCGCCGGTAAGGGTTAACATGCGAACGATACAATTAAGATTTTTCTTTAAAAAAATTAATCATGCTTTAAGCTTTTATACCAGAAATTTTAACATGCAACATTGTAACAAATTTAAAGTTTCTCTTGCAACCGTGTTTTGCCCAATATGTTCTGTCTAACAGTGAAAGTATAGCTATTCTTTCATGTTGTGTAAAAAAAAAGACGGCTATCGGGGATTATCTATACGAAATTTCCCTCTGAAGTAGCTCTCATAGGATCACATCTTCTCTTTTTGATGTCACTGCCTGAGTCTTCTCTCGCCATCGAACTAGTGATGGAAAAACGAGTTATTCTGATAATCGAATGATTTACATTCTAGAAATTTTGAAAATAGAATGATTTTAAATAATCAAATCATCAAAAAAATGTTTGAAAACGATGGCAGTAATCCATATATCTGATTCTTAACCCATTAACCCTTTCAGGGGCAAGGCATTTCTGCTCCTAAAATGTTGAAATAATTAATTCACACCGCACTTGACGAACAAATTTATTTGAAAATAATCGGAAGCTTTCTTTCACGTATATTATCAGATCGAAATTGTACTAAAAAATTATTGGTGCCATTTGGCAATTTAGTCATTCAAATTAATCGTTTTCAGACTGGCCCCACAAAGGGTTAACCCCTTGGGGAAGAGCGACCTGTAGGTTTAAACACTATGTCGGCTGACTTTAATACAAGGTCCGAATTTTTAACTCAAATCCGAATGTCGCATATGAGTAGTTCCACCCCAAATACCGCCTTCATATAACTATTAGATATTTTTACATATATTTGTAACTCTAAAAAATCGGAAATCAGTTTGAAATTTCAATATGTTAGTTAGGTTCTTAGTGCTATTTTATGTTTGTAAAATATTCGTCTTTTTGTAAATTGTATCATTCTCTTACAAAGACATGTTAACCCTTTATCGGGTAGTGGGAATATACTTTCTACTTCTTTTTTATTGAAAACTGTTCGTTTCGCACGAGAATTTTTAATATTAAAATACTTTGTTTTCACAATGGACGTGACTTACATGCTGCATATGATTTTCAGATCAATTTGCCTGTATATTCTGGTGGCAGTGAATCTTTTCAACCTTTCAGCCACAGAATTGACTTGCCTGGAAAAGAGTTAAGTTTTTTTAATACATCTTTTATTTTTAATGGTGTGAAAACAGTAGTACGTAATTGATTAAATCAATACAGGGTTCGTTCGTACACATGACGGGATTCAGGGAATTTTAGGTGTTTTAGTATCAGAAATTTCGTAAAGTACTGGTCGCTATATCTGAAGATAGAATTTTGTTTTCATTAAATAAAGCAAACATTTCTTTACAAAAAATCTGGTACAACGTACTTGAAGCGTACGAATGCTGCATTATAATTAACTTTCATACCAGAAAGTTTAACCGACAACATTGTAAGAAAATTAAAGTTGAGTTTGCTTGTTCGTGTTGGTTGTTAATTTCTTTTTTTTGTCATGTAAATGCAGCAGTTCTTTTAAGCTGTGTAAAAATAATTAGGACTGCTGCGAATTATCAATATGAAATTTTCCTCGGCTGTAGCCACGGCTTTTCTGAAATCTCTAAGTCTGTGGCGCATGTTTAGCATCGGAACGATAGCAGTGTTGCGCAAAGCGTTATAAGTAAGCGAACAAACTGAATGCTGGAATCCGGCGTAAATTAACACAGTTGTGCCACCTTGTGGACGGAGTGATAATTCACATACGCGGGCTTTTAGTGTGGCGTGTACTTTCTAAATCTTCAGTCACTCATGGAAATGAATTTTGTTTGCCACATTTATTGCAGAATAATGGCGTAGCGATAGCTAGACGCACTTGACACCACGAAGTTTTCTTCACCTTATTAGAAGCACTTCAGTTATTAATCAAGGTGAAAAAAACTTTACAATTTTAGTGGTGTCAGTAAGAAAACAGTTAGATATCTACCTGCAGTTCACACTCCATCCGCTACGTGGCGCATGACCTTGATTGATGTGACCTCGCTTTTAATCATGCTGTTACTTCTCCCATGTAAGATAGGACGCTTACTTATATCGCTTTGGTGTTGCGGCGAGGGGAAGCAAGCGGTAAGCATAACTACATTTTCTCTAAAATAATAGTGGTGTTCAAAAAGCCGGCAACTTGGTAACAATGGAAAAAAATGCATTTCTATTGAGACGTCACTACCTCCAGTGTGGCCTCGATCCACTGCCATAGCCTTTCTGAAAATGGCTGTGGAGTAGCCCTCAAAGGCATCCTCCTGATATCACTACCTGAACCATATCTCATGATAGGTCATGGGACTAGCGATGGGCAAAACGAGTTATACTGATAATAGAAAGATTTACGTTCGAGTTATTTTGATAATCGAAGGAATTTAAATAATCTAATAATATGGAAAATGTTTCAAATTGATGACATTAATACAGATAGGGTGACCAGTAATTGATACTCCTCCAGTAGTTGATAATTTTTTTGAAATATTGCGCCATTTCAAGCGGAAATGAGTTTTACACGTGGCACTAGACAAAATATTTTTGTTTGAATGTTGGAGCACCGGTTGTCACATTGTTGTCAGCTGACTGATGTAAGGGAAGCAATTTGTCAGCTGACTGCTGTAAGGGAAGCAATTTTATGATTTTTTTTTAAATTAGAAAAGGTAAAAATTCAGTTTTTGATTAGTTGGAGACAATTACGGTTAGTTAAAATAATCCACTTCCATCTTGCTTATTTAAAATAATAGTTTTATATGACTTATTGATAATCACAGCTTAACCCCTTGGGGACGAGCGACACGTATACGTGCCGCATGAAGCGCTCAGAATCCTTGTTTTTCTTCACCAGTAAAATTTTACTGTAAAATTTGACTTATTTAATCAGCGCATTTTCTCGATTCATGAAGACACAAATTTCTGTTTTTAAAAAACGGTGACGAAAGAATAAATTTTTCGTAAAAGGCTCCCGTCTCGAAGGGGTTAAGCATGATATTTTAAAGATTAATTTTTGAATTTTCGATTGATTTCTTCGATTGATCAACTACTGGGAAAATGGCAATTAAAGAAACTATTCACTTATAATTTTGTTGCTATTTAACCCTTACCGGCGCGGAGTAATTCGGTTTATAAACTGATGAAATATTGGACTGACACCGCAATTTATAAACGAATTTATTAGACAATACGAACTTGCTTATTTTCATGTACATTATAATAGAAAAATTTTAGTTAAACATTCTTGGTGTCGTTTGTCAGTTTTGGAATTAAAATTAGGTGTCTTTTTTTAAGGACAACACGCCGGAAAGGGTTAATTTCAGCAGATTTCATTTTTGCCCATTATAGGACATTCACTAAGGGTTGTAAAAATTATGTTAGTTTACTTCTAAAACTGAATATGAAGAAATATAATAAGTCCTGTAGCACCGATCTTATTAGATCAACAACTGGTTCGGTCACCCTAGTTTATTCTCAATCGTTCTCAAATCAAGGAAAAAACTACATATAGCATAGGCGAATAAGCATGGTCAGCATGCCTATCAATCAATTTTCAAATCTTTTCCACAGACGTCTGCCTATCAGAGAGTAAATTTCGCGAATTATCCTCTTATAAATAGTGATATTTTAAGAGATAAATATACTTTTCTATTTTTTTAAAAACGTATTTTCACAAAAACCACTCCACCGAATTTCATGTCATTAACATAGGTTATAGAGATACTAAAGACGCGTAAGTTGGTATTTTTAATCAATATTTTGTTAATAAAAACTGTGGGTAATAACGAAAAGAAAATGTTTACAATAAAAATCATATTTTATATATGTACGAAAAAAAATTGTCAAAAAATCTTCTTAACTACTCGTAAAATGTATAAAAATGCCGAAATTGTGTGGTGGGTAACACGTCTCAATATGTAGAGATATACATAGTTACATATAAATACAAAAAAATCATTGGAAGGCCGTGTTTGGGGCGAAGCTATTGAAATTCGCATCCAAAGCAGTGCTGCCAGTGGGCTCCTTTTTTTTAAATTCAGGTTGCTTGATTGGCACTACTTTTTTTAAACTCTAAAATTCGCCTTATTTAATGGCATTTTAATTAAGGCGAAAAGAAGGAGAATTTTATCATTCCAAAAAACTGGTGTCAATCAAGAAACTTCAATTTAAAAAAAAATTAACCCAATGGCAACACTGATCCAAAAAATGGTGTTGGTTTCTGGGGCAAAAGTATTCTTCTCTATTGTTTGTCCCCAACACCGACGCAGTGTTCGATTTAAAAGCAGTATCGAAAACTTTGAAAATAACGTTTTGTATATTTATTTGAATTTGAAACACAACAGTTAAAGATTATGTCGGTTGACTTTATTACAAGGAGTCTCCGAACGTAGCATTTGATTGGTTCCACCCCATAAACCACCTTCATATAACTTTTAAATATTTTTACACATATATTTTTAAATATGTACATGTTATGTCCACCACACAATTTTGGCAAGTATATGTATTATACACAGTGGTTGCTTTCTATAGGGAAAATTCTATGGTTTCTAACACTATTGTGATAATAATATCTTCATCGTACCTTTCTATATTAAATTTTAAGTAAAATGATCATGAAGGTTACCGATTAAGGGTTCAAGTAGAAACAGTAAAAATTTTCCTATACAACGCGACCCTTGAATACGGGAAAACATGAGGAATTTTTAACGAAAAATTGCGGTTTATCGCTGTACCATTTGCGAATTCGTTGATTTAGATTAAAATAAATAATTGTATGAATATTTGTAAGTAGATAGCCGAATTATGTAGTGTTAATGATTCTTATAATGTCATCTTCGGTATTGTATATGAAGTATGTAGCATTAATAGTTCATTTACAGGGGCACTCAAAAGAATTCTGATATATTATGGTCAATTGGGGAAAAACGGTTGAAGAGTATTTTACTGACATTATATTATTTCAAATTGATTAAAATTGATATAAATCACTCAATCTAATTAGAAGATGATTAGGATAGAATAGGGCATTCATAGCATTAGTCGTCCATTTACGAAACCAATTACAATACTATCTTTGAGCAATAATTGCTTGAAGTGCGTTTTAAATTTCAGTATGCGATTTTAAATTTAACTAATTTTTTGCATGTTTCTTGTCGTATATAAATTTTATACCTCGTATACAGGGCTTCACAAAAGAATTCACCTACCAGTCTCCTTATTTATGGTAGTTGCTGAAGGAAAATTTCCAGGTATGTATTTCGTAACTGAACTAAGTTTTCGCGTTCGTGTATGCGTGCGAAATAGATAAAATCTATATATCACACAGATATATAGATTTGAATGAAATCGGATAACTTTCCGACTGTAGTAATTGCTGAAATTGGGTTTGCAAATGTGTTATGCGTTTCCATAAGGTTGAATTAAACATCATATTTCAACTTATAGAGTGCAGTCTTGCTACGTTATTCTGAATTTGTTGGAAAATGTTTCATAATCAATTCTTGGCCCATATTTTTTTTCTATCTTGTTGTGTCTTCCTTGGCAACACATCTTTTAACTTTTCATCATAAGGTATTAAACAAGAATTCTGAGAATTAGTTTAACCCTTAAATGCATATGGTATGGTTTATGATACCATAATTGTTCCCTATTTATTGGATTTTTTATTCACATATTCCGTATTTCCACCAGAAAAATAAAAAAGAAAATTTCACTCCATTTAATAACAGCCATTTCGTTATTAAATAAACCGAAATTTACCATTTATATTTTCTGGTATGAATTCCGATTCTCTGAATTATGAAATTTCGGGAACGCATTCTACCCTATGCATTAAAGTGTTAATTTAGTATTTAAATAAACATTATAAATATTACAGTCTTAATTTGTAATTAAATAGCATTTGAAATTTGTTTTGTATTTATATTTGATATATGAATTTTATGCAAAAAATATCCCACTTACATGGTCTGTTGATAAAGAGAAATGCGATGAAACTGCTTCCAATTGCAGTAGTACGATTTATCCTGTTTGAATGTTTATAAATTTTATCATACCCAGAGAAATTTTAAATTAGAGGTGACGAAATAACAATATTTTATTTTGAAAAATTGTTAAATATAAACGAAATGAGATTCCTCGCTTGTCCACGTTTGTAGAATTTATACTCATTTAATTTTAAAAAGAAAAATCTCGCTTTAACCCATTAATTCTCGCTCCCGTGATATTCACGGACATTGTCTTATACAGCTTGCTTGATTCCCACCAGTTTTATAAAATAGTGTATCTGGCTTTATTATGGTATCAATTTAACTGTTATTAACACTTTCCGGCAAAGACAATTTTTGTTGTAAAATGATGAAATGATTGACTGACACCGGAATTTTAAAACGGCATTTTTATAAATTAAAAACATGTTCCTTTTAGTTTTCATTGTAAAAGCAAAATGTTACTAAAATATTCTTGGTGCTGTTCGCAAGTTTGGAATTAAAATTAGGTATCCCGACCCTGTCACGCTGTAACGGAAAGGGTTGAATATAGTGAATATTTCTCTTTCATAAAAGTGGTGCCAATAAGTAACATGAATTTTTAAACAGTAATTTAATGCGGCCGTTAAAGTGTTAAACAGACTTACGTTGCAGCTCTTTCAGGGGCGGTGGTATGTTTATGAAACCACTTAATTTGAATTCCCAAACACCACTGTAGTACTAGAAGTTTTGTAAAATATTTTCCATTTAATGTGAAAGTGAAATATAGCCTCTTTCTTATTTCCAATTAAATTTGTTGGTAAATTCCGGTGCAATTCATTTATTTCAATACTTTAGCATTGAAAATGCTTTGTCCCTGAAAGGGATAAATTACGTAACCGTAGCGCAATTATTTGTTGTTGTTGTTGCTAGGGTACGAAGGGCTGGTAGTTTCAACTGTTTCGTGTCTTTGCTATCACTATTTAAAATAAAAAATCTTTGTAGTAAAAATTTTTAACATATACAGGGCTCCCAAATGATCCGCCAACTGAACATCAATATTTTCTTAGAAAAAATTTTCTGTTTAGTACCTTCTTATAAATTGCGCAGAAATCACATTCGGATGTCATTCTTGCACAAATGCTGTAGAAACGTACCATGAAAATTTCTGTTACAAAATATTGGTGATCAAGTGACGGGTCATTTTGGAGCCCTGCTTATACAATAGACCTATACAATAAAGGTTACAGTAAAATCTGTTAAAGGCAGAATCGATTGGGACCGAGAAAATTTTCCGTAGTAGACAATATTCCGCCTTAGACAAACATTACTCTATGACAATAGATTCGCAGGGACTTGAAAATCCTTCCGGGTTAGATAGATTTCCATCTTATACAGAGTCCGCAATACAGAGAGTTTACCGTATTTATTTTTAAAAACATGGCTACCACATGCAACTATTTATTAATTCTAACTTGAACCACTCTCTTAATACAGTAATCTTTAACGCACACTTTGACAATATTTGAAAAGAAATAATTCAAAATTTATATTATACTGGTAATTATATAATACTGCTGCAAATAGACTATAAAATTAGTCGCTTGTGGCAGCAATGTAAAATAGGGATAGAAGAATCAGAAAAATTTTAAGATAGCTGCGAATCCTGCATACGGTCTGGAATTTTAAAAAATAACTCGGGATTTCTTACGTAATTATTTCAACAAGTGGCAAAATCATAGTATTTTATACATTGATATGTTAGTACTTCGTAATGAAATATATGTGATATCCTAAATAAAATTTTATATTAATTGTTTTAAATTTGTTATACTTAATTAACACAGAACGTTTATAGAGAAATAAAATAAAGTTGTAGAGTTTTAAGAATATTTAGAAGTAACTATTCTCATCTTTCATAAATACATCACGTCATAACATGACTGAACGCATTTTTTAACTGAAGAATTGTAAGTAAGAATGGATAATAAATTTATTCCTGAAGAAGATCACCATGTTTGTAATTAATTTTAAATGCTGTTGTATTTAAATTTCAGCAAACTCTGTTTAAATCTGAAATAATCGGTACCGTTTCAATTTTATTCCTTATATTCAGTTTTCAATATTGAAAAACAACTGAAAGTTTAAAATTATTCCGAGATTTAAGCATCGTCCGCTTTAGCCAGCCTCAGTTATTGGTTTAGAAACGCAGTAGAATGTATCATGAGTTAATAAAATAAAATCTATTTCCTGGTAGCTTTACCTTTGGTAGCCGACCCTTTAATACGACACGTTCAAAGGTTTTTATGAAAGCAGCGATTAACCCCTTAACGGTTGCTTAATATTTGGAAAAACCATAAAAAAGTACCTATTTTTTATTACAGAAATTGAATAATTATAAAGTTTCTATTTAAAATATGCAATTACTTTTATTAAGGCGAAAAAAAAGACGTTATAGAATAAATTCACATTTGTGGAAAAGACATCATGCTAGAATTCTGTATTTTAATGTTTGTTTTACACCATACAAATTAATGCGAATAAGAGCTTTATTTTTTACATCTTAGATTTTTGTTTATCATCATCACATACATTTTTACAAATAATATTTGAAATAATGTAATATACATTTAATTTAGATCATTAATAATTTTTTTTGAGTATGAAATTTTTCGAAACATGCAACACGAAGTCCAACATCACAATCAGCGTCAAAAACCAAACCCAAACGCCAAGATTCAAAGACTTCACACCGAAATGCCAGTTAAATTTTTCTGGTTTCAGAAGTTTTTTCCAGCAATAAATCTCCAGCCCGGAAATATGATGGGCACAAGAAACAACGAACGACACTTCAGCACGTGATATTGACGGGAGCGAGAATTAAGTAGTTAACCCGTTGAAGGGCGGTGGGATAAAATATATCCCACCTAGTTTAAACAAGATTCTCTCCAGAAAATTTTAACTAAATTTTATATTTTTAACTTTGGCGGTAATTCGTAAAAAAATTGCTTTTCCTTATTTAAAAATAGAATTTTTCTATTATTCCGGTGAGAATTCAATATTTAGAGACATTTTTGCTTGCCCCTCAAGGGGTTAAATGACCACTAGAGTGGGTCGAAAAAAAGAAATTTTTTTATTTTCGGAACGCTTTAGTGCGGAAAAGATGACTATTGTAATAAGAAGATAAACAGTATAAAAAATTTTTAAATCGGTTAACATCTTCCATTCGCGCATAGTACTTAATGTTGATGAAAAACTGCAAAAATCTCGCCTTTTCTCTATTTTTTAAGTTAATTAAAACTTTAAAAATAAACACGCTTTAGCTTTTTATGCTTGTTTCATGGTTTACATAACCTAAATAAGTTAAATTCTGATCAATAATCGAATTTTTTTCGTTCGCGCAAGAACTTAGAAAAAACATAAATTTACCAATTTTTCGATATTTTCACCGAGCAACTCTTAGTTCGTTTTGCTGAATCAAAACGACGCAGAACGCACCACGTGGTGGTGGTTGCACGTTGAGTTCCACCCACATCCCACCTAACCAAACTTCCAATTCTTGGATGTGGTATTTATATTATATTAAAAAGACCACATGCATGTCAATGTGTAATTCTAATTAAATGCTTATGTAAAAAAAAAAAAAAAAAAAAAAATTACAAAAAAAAAAAAAAAAATCCTGTCTTTGAGGTGAGGTTCATGATTTTTCAA
This sequence comes from Maratus speciosus, assembly GCA_963932465.1. Taxonomy (NCBI): domain Eukaryota; kingdom Metazoa; phylum Arthropoda; class Arachnida; order Araneae; family Salticidae; genus Maratus; species Maratus speciosus. The sequence continues at coordinate 372,176,233 of OZ010797.1, read as the reverse complement.
AGTTTGTTTGTTTGTTTGAGGTCCACCGAGGTGGAGAATGCTTTTGAGGTCTATAGCTACTATGGCTGTCGCCTCGAATGATCCTTATTAGGTGCGTTCGTAATTATATAAATACGTAGCACCTATAGTCGTCGTTCAGTCCGTCTGGCCGTCTGTCCGTCTGGCCGTCTGGCCGTCTGTCCGTCCGCATATAACAGAGCAAAAACTATCCAACAGAATGGTCTGAAATTTCAAATGTATGACTGGTGTAAAATTTTGTCGAGCCATTTCAAATTTTATAAAAATCGGATGTATAGTTTAATTACAGGGACAGTCAAAAATTTTTCTTTACATTACGGCCAATGGGAAAAATTATTGCAAGTGCATTTTAATGTTGTTACAGCCTTCCGAATCATCTGAAATTTTAAATATATAATTGTTGCAAAATTTTGTCGAGCTATTTCCAATTTTATGAAAATCGGATGTATAGTTTAATTACAGGGACAGTCAAAATTTGTCCGTTACATTACGGCCAATAGGAAAAAATTATTGCAAGTTCATTTTAATGGTGTTACAGCCTTCCGAATCGTCTGAAATTTTAAATATATAATTGTTGCAAAATTTTGTCGAGCTACTTCCATTTTTATGAAAATCGGATGTATAGTTTAATTACAGGGACAGTCAAAGGTTTTCCGTTACATTACGGCCAATGGGAAAAAATTATTGCAAGTTCATTTTAATGATGTTACAGAATACGAATGGTCTGAAATTTTAAATATATAATTGCTGTAAAATTTTGTCTAGCCATTTCAAATTTTATGAAAATCGGATGTATATTTTAATGACAGGGACAGTCAAAAGTTTTCCGTTGCATTACGGGGAATGGGAAAAAAAAATGCAAGTGCATTTTAATGATGTCACAGACTATGCACTTATGAAGTGCAAAAAAATATACGTTCAGTACAATATGGGGTGCAAAAAATAATTATAAAACTAGTTATGGTACGAACGCACCTCATTTGCCACGTTTGACGAGCAATTTCCAACTTGTTATAACATAGAAACAACAACAAATCACAACAATTTTTTTTTTATTTTTTTCCATTACATATATTATACAACTACGATGGGACATTCACAATTACATCCATGTCTTACCCAGGGCGCCCCACCAGTGGCTGAGAGGTTCTGCTCTCGAATCTGGTAGACGGGAGGTGGTGGGTTCGATCCCAATCGCGCCCGTCGGCCTAATCGTTCGGAGTTTTCGTGGTTTTCTTCGAACCTTGGATTTCCAAGCGTTAATGCGGGCTAGGTTCCCTTAGAAAGACCCCCACGAAGGGCACTCCCCCCGGGCCTATATCCCTCGTGCAGATAATTGGCCGTCATAAATACAACCAACCAACCAACCTTACCCAGGGACTTGAACCCGGGCACTCGGGGTGACAGAATTTTTCAAAGTAATTAAAATTTGGGGAAAAATCGGATGTATTCACAAAACAGTTACAAAAAAGTTAAATGTGAAGGCTGAGCGGAAAGCTCGTAACCTTCAGCAAGCACTGAGTGGTTCTTCAAGTAGTTTTAAAGTTTCTAAAGTGGCAGTGTACTATGACATTGATGAGCACAAACACACTTCTTTCATCGACTAATAGCCCAAATGGCAGATGAGAATTAAAATTAACGCAACAGCTCTAAACAGCGATCGTTTCGGATTTTCTGAACGGTCAAAAGCTGTCAAAGCGTCAAGTGCGCTGGATAACCGACACAGATTCTTCTGATGTGGTTGATAAGATTAAAATAAAAAGAAACAAGAGTCGTTTTAGGACTGATTTGAAAAGTCGATTCTCAACCCCTGAGGAAAGTTCGGGTCTTTTTTTGACGGACAAAAATGAGATACTTTGTTCGTCAAAAAATTTAATGCCAAGCAATTTCACAGGAATGAGAAATAAGAACACTAACCTCTTATCCAGGAATCTGAATAAACGTAAGTTGGACATGTATCCCCTTCTCGAGTTCATCAAATGATATAAGTCAAAGCATTATTTCTTGTTTGTCAGAACTATCAATATCACTGGAAAAACCAGAAGTAGTAGGATGTGATTGTACAATCGCAAACACTGGATGGAATAACGGTGCTTTTCTTCCACTAGAAAATCATAAAATGTGGAGCATATGCATCTGACATTTTAAAGAGCTTTCTTATCGCCAAATTTTCCAACATATTCACGGTAGAACTGAAGGGCCTAAATATTTTATTGCGCCAATCGGGTAATAGCTCACTTGCTGAGAAAAAGCTCCTGTGGTCGATTGTGAACCAGTAGATTGTTCGATTTCTGATATAGACAGGACTTTTTTGAGAGAAGAACAACAGTATTTTTGTGCCATTTAGATTGCAGTCCAGATTGCATTTAGATTGCAGTCCAGATTGCATTTAGATTGCATTGTCCAGAAGACTGGGCGAATCGGGACCCTGGTACTTTGTCCGATTCCAGATGATTAACAGCGACCAACCGTAACCTTAGATTGCATCAGATTCATCCGAAAACATGAAAGAAATTGTTGGCTTCATCATAAAATAATACATGACTGTGCAATTTGCCATAAAATAAGCAAGTACTTTACTGACGGACCAAAACATGTATTTCAAGCAATCCAAACATCACGCTATTTATCCGACGAATTACTACAATTTGTCCATCCAGTAATAGAACGAAATGCGTTTTTTGCGCAACCAGAGATTGTTCTGTTGGCAATGATTTTCGATTAAGGAAAACATTTTCGGGATAATGGTTACAGAAGAATCGTAAAAGCAAGACAAACCGTCCCAAAGAAGAAGACTGTTAGAAATGAAATGCCACCCAACAAAAACTTCCAAGCTTCCGATTACATGGAAATTATTAATTGGAATTCTTGTGCGGTGTATCCTTCTCCAATGCCGCGTTACCGAAGTGAAGATGATGTAAAATCGTTCATCACTTCTCTCATCAGACAAATACAAATGTTTCCCTGCCACACCGAGACTGTTATGATGTGCGTCAAACTTGTGACAGAAAGCTGGAATAAAGTATATGGACATGAAGCTAGAGATGGCTATATGCGAAAAACACTAAAATCTAAATCGGTTATGCCTCATTTCGCCAAAAATCAGACTTTAAATGTGTATTAGATATAAAAAACAAAACGTAAAAAACACAGTAAGCCAAACAATGCTACTCTATGGAAAACCTTTGTAAATAATTGCAAATACAATGTAAATGACACACCCTACAATTGGATGGTTGGTTGGGTAGGGTGGAGGTGGAACTCTACGTGAAACCACTTCCATGTGGTGAGTTCTGGGTCGTTTTGTTCTAGCAAAACGAGCGAAGCGGTGAAAATTGTGAAAAATTGCTAAATTTATGGGGGTTTTCTAAGATGTTGCGCGAACGGAAAAATTAGATTATTGATTAGAATTTAATTTATTTAAGGTTATGTAAACCCTGAAACAAACATAAAAAGCTAAAACGTATTTATTTTTAAAGTTTTAATTAACTTAAAAAATTAAAGAAAAGGGGCGATTTTTGCAATTTTGCATCAACTTTAAGTACGATGCGCGAATGGAAGATGTTAACCGATTTAAAAAAAAAAATTATGCCGTTTTTCTTCTAATTACAATAGGCAACTTTTGCGCACTAAAGCGTTCCGAAAATAAAAAAATTCTTTTTTTTTTGACCCACCCTAATGACCACACTTGCAGGCCTCAGAGAGGTCTCTTTTTATAGATACTAAATCAAAACTTTTACCACCACTATTTCCTTACGAAAATTTTCGTTTTAGATATAACTTCGAAATGTCGAAGAACGTGTTTGGAGGTGCTCTTCTTATAGCAATTCCTGTTCTAATATGCCATAAAAATAATTTTAAAAAATTAGTAGCGGCCGAAAAAGTGACCGCTCCAAGGCCTGCACTTGTTATGTGAATATCTTTCGTATCTGAAAAAAAAAAGTTTTTATTTTTTTTAACCCCTTCGGGACGGGAGCGTTTTACGAAATTTTTAATCTTTTGTCACCGCTTTTTAAAAACAGAAATTTGTGTCTTCTTGAATCGAGAAAATGCGCTGATTTAATAAAGCAAATTTTACAGTAAAATTTTACCGGTGAGGAAAAACAAGGATTCTGAGCGCTTCATGCGGCACGTATACGTGTCGCTCGTCCCCAAGGGGTTAAACATATTATTTATATATTTTAATATTGTTTGGAATAAATGATACTCCCTCTGTCGCAAATAAGTTGCTACATTTGATAACTTTTGTATTTATTATTGATACTGATGATTTTATAATTTTGTTTGAACATTTTTCAGAATTTTAGGGTGTTATGCTTTCAATCAAGAACATTTACTTACCAAGCATTCCCTCCGTCTCTCGTTAAACAAGTACCAAATTAGTTTATAAAATTCAGGGTTCACACGCTCTTAAGTCACGCCCCATTTTGTAACGACTCTTCCACCAGTAATCACATAAAACTACCTTCTAGCTAATGAATCGTTAATTCTTTAGGAAGAAAATAATTTTTATGGTATACTGGTGGTAGAGTCCTTACAAAATGGTGTCGATCTACTGAACTGCATCGGAAGTTATTTATGCCTCCACCCACTTGAAATGTAGCAACTAATTTGGGACTAAATTTTCGATCTAAGTGTCGCAAATAATTTCGGACGGAGGGAGTATTAAATTGTGGCAGTAAAAAATAATTCATGTTATTTTTTAAAGGTATATAACACTAAATCGATTAAGTAAGAACACCGCCCCCTGAATACTAGGCCTGAGCGCTGACACAAAAATGGCGGCCGCCGAAGGCGGATTTTTTTTTCCATAGGTACGGTCCCTTAAATGTAGACACCAGTATTTTATAAAAGATTTCTCCGACTTATTTAATCTCAGAAAAATAAAGCGGACAAATCTTAAAAAAAATATTGGTACAAATATGTAAGGGACCGTGCACACGCTGAAAAAAATCCGTCTTCGGCAGCCGCCATTTTTGTGTCAGCGCTCAGGCCTGGCGTTCAGGGGGCGGTGGTAAGAAGCATAATGATATCATTACCACAAAATTCCAGTAATTCTAAAACATGTGCAAATATTAAAAACTTTATTTTATTTCATCACCAAACTCAAATTTTTATTCAGACCACGATTTATTAAGTTAAAAATAAAATTAAATATGTTTTATGTATCATCCAGCACTGCTTTAAAGAAAATTTCCAAACTGATAAAATAAACTGGAATGTTAAAATTTGTTTTCGGTAATTATTATCCAGTATCGCAACGTAAAATTATGTTTAACATTCTTTATGTTTTAAAAATTTAGAAATGATGCTGTTTTTAGCACTGAATGATTAGACTTGACATGCATGGATTTTCTGATATCTCCCTTGGGTGGTAAAAAAAAAGATATTTTTTAGCGGCGTCTGCCATAATTACTGGAGAAGGTGTTTGATGGAGAGAACGTAATAACTGATGAACCGCAGATATCTATCATTATTCTAAGTGGTTTGGCTGAGAGTCAAACGAAAGTAAAATATTGATAATAAAAGAAATAAAGAAATTATCTTTAAGTGTAGAAGGACCATGGGGGTCATTTTGACCAATACAAAATAAATGTATTTCGGTTCCGACTAAAAATTTCATTATAATATAAGCTTAAAAGATAGATTGAACAGGTTAAGAAAAATGTTAAATGAATAAGTTAACCCTTTCAGGGGCGGTGGTATGTTTATGAAACCACTTAATTTTAATTTCCAAACGCTACAATAGCATCAGATTTGTGGTAAAATATTTATGTGAAATATAGCTTTTTCTTATTTGCAAGTAATTGTTTTGGCAAATTCCCGTGCCAGTCACTTACTTCATCATTTTAGCATTTAAAATCCTTTGCTCCTGAAATTGTTAAACTGTTTTAAATATAAATTTAGGTAAAAAAATGTTTTTATAAAACTTGAGTAAAAATTCCGGCCATTCTAGTTTTAATTTTAGCTACTTTTTCAAAGGTAGGGAGGGAAGTTACACACGTGGGAATCTTTTGAAAATTCATTAGAAAAAATCTCCTAAATAAAAGTGAAATTGTTATTTATACAGGGTTGGCAAGTTTTTGACGCATGACGGTTTTTACCGGATTTTACCATGGTTTTTACCGTCATGTCAAAAACCTCTTTGTCAAAAAGGTCGAAAACTGTCAAAAACCTTTTTTTAGTAGTAGTTTGTTTTTACATTATCTTTTTTCATTCTGTCTTTAGTATTAAGTTGTTTTACATGAAATATTCAATACCGAAAAGACTGAAGTATATTTATCTATCCGAGAAAAACAAAAAAAAATTGCATTAGAATAATACATATACATCTCTGTTAGCAGATCTCTATAATAATCCTAAGCTATTTGTATTCTGTAAAAATTAGATTTTTTAAAGAAATTCTATAACCCATAAGTGTAAGATTTAAAAATGTGTATAATTTCGGCAGAATTTATTACACTCTTTAAAACTAAATAGCTTTCTCAGAAATTTCCTCAGAAGTAAGATTTCTTAAAGTGTTAAATCAAAATTGTTCATTGATTTTTATTTCATATAGCAAAACTTGATTTATATAAATAAATATATAAATAAATGACATAAAATATATTTTAATAGTTGAGAATTACATACATCTTTTGGGAGAAAGGAATAAGACTTGTTCTTCAAAGTATATCTTGTAGAGATTAAAATTGCAAATCCATAAACTTTAAACCATGTGAAAACTTAATTTTTAACTATATATTTTTGTTAAGTAATTTATTTCTATTTGTTATTTTGTTAAGTAATTTAATTATTTCCTTAAAATAAATAAATAATTAAATATTACTTTAAAGCAGAAATGTATATCCATTAATTAAAATGTTAAACTGCATTAAACAATAAATAAAACATTTAAGAATCTCTCTAAATTTAATAGTAATTTAAGAATAATTTTAACGGTAAAAGATTTTTACTCATACAGTCATATGTATGTAATAAAAATATGCAATGTGTTATTTCTTTCAATTCACTTTAAATAATGCCTAAATAATTTTAAGTAAAATGTATACGGGAACAGGACATTATATTCTGATTTTTCTTAAATATAGTTTAGTTATGTGTTAAATTTTAAGTCTAAGAGCTTTCACCTGAAATCAGGTCCTACATGTTTGTATAAAAAATTATTAATTTAAAATTTTAAGATTCTGCTTACTGAAGTGAAAATGAAAATCACAATAATTGCATTTATGAAATACATAAGATATGCATTTGCAAATATTATATCTAAGAATATTCAAATTTATTCAATGGCCACAGTCCATGCTTGGCATCTATTGTCATACCATGTAACAGCATTTTTGCATCTCTAAAATAATTTTAATGTATTTTATTAAAAATATATGTAGAATGTTATTTAATAATTATAATAACCTTTTATATTCATATAATATTAATGCTCATTGCAGTTAGTAGAATCTATATTAGTGGAGATTATGACAAATATTGTTCTTTCCTTTTACTCTTGTATTTTAAAATTTTTCCCATTTAGGAAATGCTCTTCTTTTAAATAAATTTAATAAAGTAATTGTGAATAATAATAACAAGAACAACAAGGAAAAATTAATCTAGAAATGTATTGTATGCTACACTTACACTATAAATTGGAGGAAAATCGCAAATGATAGGTTTTTGACGGAATAAACCGGTAAAAACACGGTTTTTACCACTGTCATGTCAAAAACCAGTTTTTGACGTCAAAAACCCAACCCTGTATTTATATAATAATTTCAAAATTCAACAAGAAGCTGAAATTTCAGGATTAGAACTTGATTAGCATATTAAAATGCATCTTTTCTGGAAAGTTATATATTTTCATGGAAACCACCTGTAGACCCGATTTTAATGATATATCTGTAGGTTCATCATTGTATTTTTCTGCACCCAAAGGTATGAAAACATGGAGGACTGGAGAAAATATAATGTTATGTAAATTGAAAAAAAATGCAGACAATTCAATTTATGTGTTATGCAATTTTTTATGACAAATCTTGTAATATTTGTACAAATTTGTAATATTTTAGTACAATTTAAAAATGAAATGATAGTGAGATATTTTTATTTCAGAAATGTCCTTTATAAAAAAAAAAAATTAAACAATCCTATTAACACACTTATAATTTATCCCAAAGCTCCTCAAGGGGTTAAGCATCATGTGGATGTAGTTTCAAATTTTCATTATAGATGGCAGCATAAAATGTCTTTGGGTGTTTTATTATTTTCCTTCTGAGATAAAAAAAAAAGGGGGGCCACATGATCAATAAATAAATATACATTAAAATCAGTAAAACTGCTGGTTGGCAAAAATTTTTAAATTTAAGTTCATAGCAAAAAACAAACTTGTATCAAAATATCAAAATTTTACGGTAACATTTACTCATAATGATGGAAATTGTACATTATAAAATAATTTTTGACTAAAAAAACATGAGGCATCTTTTTCTGATGTCTCTTGCATTTTCTGCATCTTGTTAATCAAAAAGTATTATCCGTTGATTTTTTATGACAACAACAAGGATTTTATGATAAATTATAATTTAAAATCGTTTTTGAAATTTTTAAACTGAAACTGAAAAATGCCTCAATTGAAAATATTAGAGTTACATCCCAAATTTTTAATATTGCAGAATAAAAATTGCATTGCATTTGTAACCAATATATATATATATATATATATACAGGGTGTTTCATAAAAGATGGGTAAAACTTTTAGAGGTAATGGTACACATCAAAACAAATAATTTTCATCAAAGATTGTATGGTCGGAATTAAAACGCAAAGGTGCTAGAGGGAGCCATAAAGATATTCAGTATTGTCAGTGGTCTACTTTTTAAAAATTCAGATTTATTGATCGGCACCACTTTTTTGAAATGGTCAAATTCCCCTTGTTTTAGCCTTAATTAATATGTCATTTAAAAAGGCAAATTTTACAATTTCAAAAAAGTGGTGCTAATCATGAAATCTGAATTTAAAAATAGTAGCCCACTGGCAAAATTGGGTATGTTGTTATGCGAGTCAAAAACAAGTAAAGAACGAATAAGTGACAAAAGCAAAGTGGGAAACCCTTCTCCGTACAATCGTTGAGTATTTGAGCCATTTCCATTTCCAGTTCCGTAGATAAAATACATATCAGCATTTTCCCTATGAACACTAGAACGGCCATAGCGGTCATTTTGACCGGTAAAAAATGATAATGTTTTGATTCGAACCAGAAATTGTTTTCTAAAATAAGTTAACTATGTACCACGGAAAAATAAGTTAAATAAAGAATTTAAATAGTTTTAAATAAAAAATCTGGTGTAAAATAGTTTTATAATTCGTGAGTAAAATTTCCGGCGGTTCTAGTGTTAATGAAGACCAACATCTTCCGCTACCTTCGTACTGCGATTGACAGTTGCATACTCGGATCAGCAGCTTTTATGTATAAATCGAGGCGAAATTTTGCATACGTGTTTTCCTTCTTCCCCATATCACATTTTCATGCTATTATTCTCATTCTTCTCACAATAACCCCCAATAGGAATGGAGCTTTAACGTTTGCATGGACCAAGTCAGTGTTGCAAGTGGGCTACTTTTTTTAAATTCAAATTTTCTGATTGGCACCAGTTTTTTAAATTTGATAATCCGCCTTGTCTAATCTGTTATTTAATAAAGCGAATTTCGCTATTTAAAAATAAAAAAATTGTGGCAATCAATAAATCTGAATTTTAAAAAAGCATGATACTGGCAACACTAGACACGAAGTTTCCAAATGCGCCAGCACCTTTGAGTTTTATTTCCGACCATTCATTCTTTGATGAAAGTTGTTTGCTTGGACGTGTACTATCACCTCTTAAAGTTTTGAACATCTTTTATAAAACACCCTGTATATATATAGAGAGAGAGAGAGAGAGCTGCCAATTTTTATCCTTTTTTTCCTATCACTATTTTCCTATCACTAGTTTTAATCATAAAAAAATTGTCTTATTTAATCCTATGTTTTTGATGAATAAGTAACACAGACTTCTCTGTTAAAAAAATAGTGGCAGGAAAAAGTGTAAAAGTTGGCAGCTATGTATATACGAGGGTAAGCCAAAAATTGTCCGCAATTTTCACATAACTCTTTTTACGTTGTTTGTACTGACCTCTGATCTCGTTTATTTTATTGTTATGCTGTTGTGGTCATGCTGTAATAGTTTGATCGTAATTCCTCCATTTGTCTTCCTTTGGTTGCAGATAGATCATAGAGGTTTGCACCTAAGAGGGGCAACGAGACAGTGGCGCAGCCAGGGTAGAAGATTTTAAAGCTCAATATACCTTTATTTTAGTATAGGGAAATTCATATAACTTAATTGGAATAAATTTTCGATTAAATATAGTGAAGAAAACTCTTAGAAATAAAGTAACAATAAATAAAGATAAATTTACAGTTACAAATTAGTGGTATCAAAATGCTTTTAATAACGAAGCAAGCAAAGTGTTCTTGCCCGAATCCAGTTCGGGCCACACTGTTAAGGGGTTAAACAAGGCGAGAAATACCGTTATAGGTATTAGAGGGACATCTACATAGGTGTAAACCTCAAACTAATCTTCCGTAATACGTGGGTTAATTTGACACTGGTTTAATACGTTTCGAACCAGAAATTTTTTTTAAGAAATGAATTTAAGTATGTTCTACGTAGAAACCTTGAACTAAATAAACAAACATTCATGAAATAAATTTTCTGGTTCGGAAGTGGTTAACCTGGGCCAAATTAATCCAGACATTACGGAAGATTAGTGTAAGGTTGACAGCTATGCATCTACATAGAAAAACTACCCAAACTTTGTTTTTTTCAGCATGAATACCCATGTTTAACCCCTTGGGGATGAGCGGCACGTATACGTGCCGCATGAAGCGCTCAGAATCCTTGTTTTTCCTCACCAGTAAAATTTTGCTGCCAAATTTGCATTGTTTAATCAGCGCATTTTCTCGATTCAAGAAGATACAAATTTCTGTTTTAAAAAACGGTGACAAAAGATTAAAAATTTCGTAAAAGGCTCCCGTCCCGAAGGGGTTAACACTAGAAAGCCCGGAAATTTTAAAGTTTCACAAAAATATTTGACACCATAATTTTTATTTGAAGTTATTTGACTGATTTATTGAACGTAAATCTGCGAGGTTTAAAGTTAACTTATTTCTTGAAAGAATTTCTAGTGTCAGTTGACATTTAATTATATGGTCGGAGTCGGATCGACCCCTTCAGGGCGTTCTAGTGTTAACATTATCAGTGTTTCCAGTTTTTTAATTCAGGTTTCTTGATTGGCACCAATTTTGAAATGGTAAAATTCGCCTTATTTAATGACATGTTAATTAAGGCAAAAGACAAAGAGAATTTTACCGTTTCCAAAAAGTGGTACCAATCAAGAAATCTGAATTTAAAAAAAGTAGCCCACTGGCAACACTGAACACCAAAAATGAATTCTGCCCTGTTCATTTAGCGTAAATCAAAATTTTCATAAAATTCTTACAATTAGTTTCCGAGAAGTTAATTATTTAAAATGAGAATATTTGAGCGGCTGTATCCAAATTGAAGTTCTCTATTCGATTGCCGAAATGCTACAGACTGACTATGTCCCTTCTATTATTGTATTGTTTCTTGCCAATATGACCATTTCCCTAGCTTAATATGTTTCGACTATTGGCAGCCCAAATGAGTAAAACATATTTTTGTCAAATTATGCTTTTCTGAACATCATAGATGGCTTCTTAACCCCTTGGGGACGAGCGACACGTATACGTGCCGCATGAAGCGCTCAGAATCCATGTTTTTCCTCACCAGTAAAATTTTACTGTAAAATTTTCCTTATTTAATCAGCGCATTTTCTCGATTCAAGAAGACACAAATTTCTGTTTTTAAGAAACGGTGACAAAAGATTAAAAATTTCGTAAAAGGCTCCCGTCCCGAAGGGGTTATAACATCATTTTGAAGTATTTTAACACTAGAACGCCCGGAAGGAGTCGATTCGACTCCGACTATATGATTATGTCACTTGGGACCATAAATTCTTTCACAAAATAAGTTAAATTTTAAAAACGTCGATTTATGTTGAATAAATCAGTCAAATAATTTTAAATAAAAATTCTGATGTAAAATATTTTTTATGAAACTTGAGTAAATTTTCCGTGCGTTCTAGTGTTAATCATAATTCGAAAACTACTTTAAAGAAACATTTGAAATAGAGAATTCGCAAAACGTAGGACACAATATATATAAGTCTATCAAAAAATTGTAGATTGCAATTTATATATTTTTTTTCGGATATCAATTTCATAATTTATATTTTATAAAATTTTTAAAATTACATATTCAGTGTATTTATGTTTGTTTGTTTTTTTAGAATTATAACCACGCAAAATATTTTCAGATTAGGATTATAATTTCAGGAGATATTAATAAAAATATGAAAATGTAATTTTACATAAGAATCTGTAAATTTTGAATGTTTATAATTAAAAATCTTCACACCCAAAAGACTTGAAATTTCGTTTCTGGATACTGTTTGAACCGAAGATTTAAAATATATTTTCAAAATTTGGTGTTGCTATGGAAGAAAGAAAGTTTGGTCTGGTTTTCATTTCTAGATAGCCCCCTAAGCAAGTTCATTTAAAAGTAGATGTTATTTTCAATCGTTTGTTACCAGTAACTTCCTTCTAGTATAATTAGTTGCAGTGTTAGTAGGTGGTGTTTACCTTTTCTCCATGAGTGTACATAATTAATATTTTTACTATAAAAATTGTTTTTGGTCTTATTAGTGCGAAATCTTACAAATATAGCTTAAATGTAAGAAAAATGGATTAAAAATTTCATTGAAAGAAAATAGCTTTTACCTCTAGTTCGTAAACCAGGAAGTCAGATTGGAATCTCCTAGTGCTTAGTATAAGTAAATATATATTATAAAACTTTTAATACATCTATTTATATCTTTATTCATTTAAAAAATTTTATTGCATGTAACAACATTTAAATGAAACTGATTTTTTTCTACCAAAATATTTTTCCTTTTTGCTGCATTTTGCCTCTCAAAAAATTCACGGGGAATAGGCAATTTCTGGAGAAACAACTTATTTGAGGGAAGATTGCTTTTAAAACGAATTGCTCTCCTAGGTGCAGGGTATCTTATTATAACAATCCTCCTGTCTGCACTTCTTCTTCTTTCTATGCATATAGACATTGATGAATGGTTCTTAAAATCGATTCGGGCTTTAAGGTGTGTTCTAGAGAGTAATAGAGCGGAAAATAGTCAATTACCAACACTGAAGAAAAGGTTTTGCAACTTGAATCGAAGTATTTGATTTTTTTTAATGAATAAGACAAAACTAAACAAAGTGCTAGCTGGGATAATAACCCGATGTGTTGACTTTGTAGTGCATCAGATAATAAATTTTTGGGAAAAAAAGATATATAATTTAATTATACATTTAGAAAATATTTATAATTATCATTCCATTTAACATTCTTATTATAATAAATAAATCCCTTTTACAATGCAAATGATCTTAAAATTACAAGAATCACAATTATCGAGAATCAGCGAGAATCAGCGAACGAGAATCAGCAGGTTATGTTAATTTTATGCAATTATAGTATAACGCCCTTTTAATCATTTCAGGAGCAAAGCACTTCTATTCGCAAAATGGTGAAATAGTTCAATGAGATCAGAATTTAGAATAAAATGCATTTGAAATCAGCAAAAACTTTTCTTCACCTACTCAGTACAATTATCGAGAATCAGCGAGAATCAGCGAACGAGAATCAGCAGGTTATGTTAATTTTATGCAATTATACAGGGCTCCCAAATGGTCCCCCAACTGAATACCAATATTATTTTAGAAAAATTTTCTTTTTAGATTTTTTTTACAAACCGCCCCGGAAGTACTTTTGAATGTTAATTTTAGCGCAAACCTAGGATAAAATTTTCTGTTAAAATTTATTGGTATTCAGTTGGCGGACCATTTGGGAGCCCTGAATTATAGTATAACGCCCTTTTAACCATTTCAGGAGCAAAGCACTTCTATTCGCAAAATGGTAAAATATTTCAATGAGACCAGAATTTAGAATAAAATGCATTTGAAATCAGCAAAAACTTTTCTTCACCTACTCAGTACAATTATCGAGAATCAGCGAGAATCAGCGAACGAGAATCAGCAGGTTATGTTAATTTTATGCAATTATAGTATAACGCCCATTTAACCATTTCAGGAGCAAAGCACTTTCATTCGCAAAATGGTGAAATAGTTCAATGAGACCAGAATTTAGAATAAAATACATTTGAAATTAGCAAAAACTTTTCTTCACCTACTCAGTAAAAGGGAAAATTTTCATTGAAACATTCTGGTGCCAGTGAGCTATTTAAGGACTAAAATTAAGTAATTCATATTGTCTGGTTAAGAGTCCACTTCAGTCACGGCAAAAAAGGAAAACGCTAATGTAAAGTCTATGGGGGCCTTTATTTTCAAATTTCTCACTTTGTTTTTAATATTTTGGAATGATTTTTTTTTGCATAGGATAGCTGAGGACAATCTACAGCCTGGGCTAGTTTTTACTTTTTCGATTTTGGTTGTAGTTTTTTTTTTTTTTATATTAGGATAGTTTCAATTTCAGAACCGGTTCAAACCGGTTCCGAAAATAAAAGTAATTAAAAAAAATCTGAAACCAAATCAAAAAAGTAAAAACTAGCCCGGTTGTAAATTCTCCTCAACTATCCTATGCAAAAAAAAAAATTATTCGAAAATATCAAAATTCAAGCGAGATATTTGAAAATAACTTCCCCATAGGATTAACATTATCATCCGGGTCTTTTTGAGTGACTCTTAATGGGGCTGGTCACTCAGCTTTGTAATTCTTCTCCGTAATGTTAAGTCTATGGACTTTTGATGCATTCGTATATTTAAAATATCTTCTCGGGAAATTCATATTTTTAACATCTTTTTTCCTGTGTACTCTTCTTAAAGGATGTCTCTTTTTTTCTTAGTTTTCAAAATATTTCTAAAATCTATGCTGAATTTAAAATTTTGTGGGTTAAAAGCGTTTTTAACACATAAAATTAATAAAAATTAAGTCTATACTTTAAAAATATTTTGAGAACTAAGAAAATCTTTTAGGAAGTGCACACAAAAAATAGAAGTTAAAAATATTACTTTCCCGAGGAGATATTTTAAATATACGAATGCATCAAATGCCCATAGACTTTACATTAGTGACGGGAAATCGAGAGCTGAGTGACCAGCCCTCTTAAGACAATAAAAACACTGAAACAGGTCTTGACTCGGTCTTGTTGTCACGGTAACTGGTCAGTCCACTTTATTTTAGGTAAGTCCGGCCTTTCCATTTCTTCCTTTGAATTGGTCATTTCGTTAATTACCGCAACCTTTTCTGCCCTTCCCCTCCTACGGACGAAGATAATTCCCTACAAGTTTTGGAACCTCCGAAAGCAGGAAATCTACTCATGGTTCTTCTTGTCTCAGCCAGAAAGTACAGAGTATCCCAAAAAGATCCGTAAAACTTCAAAGCTTTATTTAAAAAGAATAGTCTCCAGCAAAACTAGTTACAGGAATAGATAAAATTTTTCAAAAGGTTTTTTTTTTCCTGCAGTATGTGTCTAGTTCCAGATTGCGCTTCACAACACGAAAACCATCATTAAAGAATTCAGTCATTTAAAATGGCAGATCTCGTGCAGTAAGCTCAATGTGCCGAGTGGTTTAACAAAATAAAATCCAATACTCAAACCGAACAAAAGTTAACCCTTAAAAATGCGCGATTTTTAATTTGTTCCTAAAAAATTGTGTATGATTCTCTGAAAGGTTTATTACACAGGAAAAATAAGGAAAACAATCAGAGATACATTTTTAATATAATACGTCAATCTTTTCTTCTGTTGCACATCTGCAATACAAGTAAAAACTACTGTCGTGTGACTATTTTACGCTAAAATATTACAAATTAGTAAATATTTTATTAAATATGTCTCCAAATACCTTACTTTATACAATTATTTACTTTAGAAAACTTAACCTTTAACCCTTCAATTTCCATGATAGAATACATTCTAGAAATTCTATACTCCAGAGAATCTACCTTTACACCAGAAAGTTTTAAAGGTTAATTTTGCTTTCTTTAATTACTGAATGTTATTAATTAAAATAAATATTGCTATTTTAATTTTCTGGCGAGAATTAGGTAAATACGAATAAAAAAATCTATTCAATTCAAAACCCTGTTGTTTATATATATGTAAAGCTGCGCACTAAAGTGTTAATAGTCTCATGGAATTAAAACAAAAGATCCAAACAGCTGCAGCTACTGTTGATGTTAGCATGCTAAAACGTTTCTGGATTAAATTAAAATATCGTCTTCATATTCTTCGTCCTGCGAAAAGGATTTGCTGTGGAAGTTTAATAATAACTAGCTGACCCGCCCGGCGTTGCCCGGGCCCGTAATAATATTATTAAATGAATCTGAAATTTTTATCGCAGATCCGTACAGAGGGGGCGGGTGGAGACGGTGCAAATTACCAGGGCCCGACTCTTGTTCAGTTCCAAAGTTGTGTAAAGTCAAAGGTTAAGATTTCTAATTTTTATATGTCTCTTACTTTAAACTTTTTTATTCTAAATTAACTGATGAATTTAATTAAAATGCAATTATATTTTCAAAAATTTAATTTTTTATTTAAAATCTTTATATGAAAAAGCAATTACAAATACAACATAAAGTGTAATGCTGAAAAAGAAATAATAAAATTGTAAGCAAATATTACTATATAGATTTTTTAAAAAAGTACCATCCAGCAAATTTATTTTATAATAGAGTAAAGCCTGTTTATAACGGATTCCTGCAATAAACGAAAAAAAATGTTCCAGTTCTCGCCCCCCCCCCCCAAAAAAAAAATGCTATTATGCGTTGTTCAATTTAATAACCTGCATAAAACGGAATTTATCACTGGTCGTTTTCGTTTCCGTCTAAGCAGGTTTTATTGTATCTTACTCTTGGGAGGGCCCGAACATGAAATTCGTATCGCAGGTCCGTACAAAATTACTTTTTACGTCATGACAACATTTTGTAAACTTCTTGCTGCTGTTTAATGCGCATTTTCAATACAGTGCTTTGCATAAATTACACGTTTCACCCACAGTTATACATGCCCCGGAACGTTTAAATCAGTAATTTGGATTTCAGTAGCAACTCGTGCATGCTACAGTTATTAAGCCTATTTTGCCGCTCGCTTAACGGCGTTCTCGACAATTCTATATGGATTTCGAATCTATTTCGATTCGACTCGAATTCGGCTTCTTCTTCACTTTCAAGCATTCACCGAGATTTTTTACGGGCATTTCAAATGATATTTCGAAGCTAGATAATTGCAGCGAAAGATATTGCACTGAAAACGCGAAACGTAAACAATAACAAACCCGATCGCCCTAAATCCTGCCAAGGACTCTTACACAATAACCAATCAGATGCGTCTTTCGGGCGTTGCCATTAAACAATAACAAATAATCGCGATTTCTGCGCCACGTACGTTAGCGTAATATATATATAGATAATGATGTGGAAGTTAGAAAAACCTTTTTTAGTTATTCTATCTATTCTTGTGACTAGTTTTGCTCTAAAACTATAATTTCTTTGAAAATAAAATTTTGAAGATGGACGGATCTTTTTGGGACACCCTGTATCATGCACCGAGATCCGGCAGCACAAACAATCATCTCATCGAGTACACGGCTGAAAATCCAGAATTAGTTAAAACTCGATACGCATATTAACCCTCTTGGGGCAAAGTACTTCTGCTGCTAAAATGTTAAAATGATTGAATGACACCGGGATTTATGAACAAATTTATATGAATGTAAGTAAAATCCTTTCTTCGCGTACATCATACAAAGAAAAATGTAATTCCTAAATTCTGGTGCCAATGCGGCATTTGGGAATTAAAATTAGGTGGTATATATACAGCGTTCGAAATCCTTGGTGGTCCGCTGGTCCGAGACCACTAAAAATTCAATCGGACTACTAATTTAAAAAATTTAGTGGTCCGCAGGACCAGTAGCTTTTTCTCCTCTCTGACAGGTAAACGTAAATTTTCCCATCCCTGAGAAAACCGCAACCAAACACAAACCACAGAGTTTTATTTTATTTTTAAAAAATAATAAAAAATTGCATTAAAACTTAGTCAGTTGAAATAAATAATCGGAAATAAAATACATAATTATAATTAATAATTTTATAGATTTTGTTCATGTACTGTTTATTTAATTGTTAGCAAATTATAATTTTACATTTTATTATGCTGAAAATTTTGGGTAACTGAAAGGAAGTTTGGTTTATATTCTAATAGGAAGAGGAAGTGGGGGGTGTCACTTGAAGGGTTAAAGGTACATAATAGAATTTTATGTAACGGGCCAGTGACAATGTCTGCGGACCAGTAAACTCTGATGTTTACTGGTCCTTTGGACCAGTGACATTTTTTTATCAATTCTACCGCTGATATATATAATATACCGGCGCCCTTCAAGGGGTTAAAACGCAATCGGTCTGCCAAGTCATATCTTGGTGGAAAACACCTGAAAACCTGATTTTAGCGGTCGACTCGTAGGTTTACCATTGTGTTTTCCTGAGCCGAAAAGTATGAAAACATGGAAGACTGGGAGCAGGAAAACGCAATAGTAAACGTACGAGTGAACCGCTAAAATCGGGTTTTCAGGTGATTTCCACCAAGATATGACTTGGCAGACCAATTGCGTTTTAATATGCGTATAGAATTTTAACTAATCCTGGAATTTCAGCCGTGAACTCGATGAGGTGATTGTGCGTGCTGCCAGCTCCCGGTCTATTATATAAGGCCGCACCTCAAAGTGTAAAGAAAATAGCAACATACGAGTAATAAAATTCCATTGGATGAGAAGATTTTTGATAAAAAATAGGAAAGCTTACCATTATTGAAAGAATTTAAAGATACGATCTTAAAACCAGCGGAATATCTCCTAACACTATACAGGCCGAAAACAGTGTGGCCAAATCTGGCGTTTTTTCATTCAAAAATTACCAGTATACATTAAATAATTTTAATAATACGATTTTTCCTTCATTTTATACAAGAGATATCTTTCATTATAATAACCAAATAGTCGATGTGCCAATCCCAAAACTTTTTTCTTTCTCATAAAGGTTAATATTTCAAAATGTTCCTGTACATGTTAACCCTTTATCTACTGCATTATGATCTACTGCAATTTTTTTTCAGTTACTACAATGGAAATTAAAGGATAAACAAACAAAAAAGAAAATATCACCCGTGAGAAATTTAATTCCTTAAAGGTAATTAATTAACCCCTTGAAGGGCGCCGTTTGCAGTCTGCAAACGGTTAATTTTAATGCCCAAAATTTCAAGTGGCACCAGTAATCAGTACAAGTTCGATCTCATAATAAGCGTGAAAAAAAGATTTTGATTATTTGCAAATAAATTTGTTCGTATATTGCGGTGTGAATTAATTATTTGAACATAATCGGAGCAGAAAAGTCTTGCCCCTGAAAGGGTTAAAGTGGTAGTTTAACACGTTCACGCCGGCGCGGTGGGTCACACTGGAGTGTCTCAGAGTTGTCAAGTCTCCGGCTTTTTGCACACCACTATTATTTTAGAGAAAATGTTGTTCCTTTAAATCGCCCAATTGTTCTAATTAAATAAAACAACATTTTCTGTATTAAAATACTGGTATCCAAAAAGCCGGAGACTTTGCAGCTCTGAGACAGTCGAGTGTGACCCACCGCGCCGGCGTGAACGTGTTAAAGTACTGTCAGTACACTATGGCTAAAATGTCGTAACAGAAAACCCACAAGGTATTTCAAATGGCACCAGAATTGTGGTAAAATATTTTCTGTTTAATAAGTATGTAAAATGTAGACTTTTCTAATTTACAAACAAATTTATTGGCAAATTCCGATGCCAATAATATTATTACCATTGGATATGCTTTACCTGATAGGGTTAAAAAACCTATTTTTTTTATTAGGTTTCGTACTTGTTAGCAGTCCTTTAGTTATGCGACGTCTATATTCCAGGGACAACATGTTCTCTTGCACCTGCACATAGGCAATATATGAATTATCATATGCCATTTCTAGCATAGCAAAAAAGAACCGGTGACACAACTTTTTCGATTTCCTATAAAAATAATAATGAAACAGAAAAGAAATACTAGGAAAAATATTATTACACGGCATTTTAGTAATTACATTTTAAAGCAGATGAAAACGATGGATAACTACACAGACTAAAAGTAAAGAAGAAGTTTTTTCCAACACCTGGTGTACTGACGGTACTTTTAAGTACCACAGAGTAATTCAACTGTTAATTCAAATACATACATCGTTCGTCTAAAATATCTAGTCAAATTGTATTCTAAGGTCATAATGAACACATAAAAAATCCAACACTTATCTTATATCCTTTACTGTGTTTGCAGCAATAAAAAGACGAGCGTGGCAATGTGTAAAAAATGTCAGCACAAAACACATTGACTTTTTCAAATATAGCCACATTTCTCGCTAAAATAACAAACCTAGAACTACTGTTGCCATGTATCCGGATAAAGTGGAAACAAAAGAGTGTTTTTGCAAAGTACCATTAGAATATTAGTAATATTCACTATGGGATGAAAGTTTCAAGTGATTGGTACTTATAAGTACACTCAGTAGATAGACCGTCAGTAGATTAATACTTCAATGTTATTGCTTCAATATTACACCAACTTTGATTTTCATCTTAAGTTTCTACTTCATTTAACTAATCGGAGTAAAAACGAGTTAGTCTGAATAATAATATTTAACTCATTACAGATGTTTGCCAAGAAAACTTGCCATGCAAGGCGAACAATTTTTTTAAAATACCAATACCAGTATTTTAGTTTGGAAATTTTCACATTATCTCATCTCCGATTTTGAGCGATTCAAATAAATAAAAATTACAAAGTCGCAAAAACTGGTGTCCAAGATTTCAAAGGAGTGTAAAGGAGGCTCGTCGTTAACCCCTAGAGGGGTGGTGGGATAAAATACATCCCACCTAATTTAAACAAGATTCTCAGCAGAAAATTTTAACTAAAGTTTATATTTTTAACTACGGAGGAGAATCGCTGAAAAATTGCTTTTCCTTATTTAAAAATAATTTTTTTCGATTATTCCGGTGAAAATTCAATATTTAGAGAGATTTCCCCTTGCCCCTCAAGGGGTTAATGGGTTAATAAAATGAATATTTTTCGTTATTCCGTTGGACATCAGCCACTGGCGTAGCCAAAAGGAGGGTGGGTCCAGATGCACTGGACACCACTAATTTAAAAAGTTTTCTTCGACTTATCTAATCAGAGAGTATTCAGCTATTAATCAATGCTGAAAAAACTACAATTTCTGTGGTGTGAAGTGCATCTCGACTCACCCTTTCTCTGACATCAGCTGCTTGAGAATCGCAAGGTTAGTTTATGTGAATTGCTCGTTGCTGCATGAACAACCTATGTACAGTAGAACTATGAAAATCGAGAAAAATTGGTATTGCAGCGCCCCCTTCCAGCGGATTGTTATCAAGTTCACGTGAGACCTGGTGGCCATAGCCAAAAACACACGCATGAAATTTGGTTCATTTCTATGCATAACTTCGTGCACTTTTCGATGATACAAAAGGGACACACGGACGGACATACAGACATTTTGTACAACACTAGAACTACCGTAAATGTGAGTCAAGTTTTATAAAAATATCTCACACCAGAATTGTGATTTAAACAATTTATCCTTATTATTTAACGTTTTTCGTTAATGTATCTTCCCTCCCAAGACCCAAATTCTGAAAACAACACACAAAATAAGCCAAATTGTTTAAAAATGCAACAACAGAAAAACCCACTAGCTCTAATCATGCTAGTGACCCCAAAGAAATATTCAAGACCTTTCAGGAGATGAAGAGCTCCTGAAATTCAATAAATTCATCCAGTGCTTTAAAAATATTGCCAAACAAACCAAAAATTGCTCAGACCCAATAGAAAAAATACTCATTTTCATGAGTGCCTTTGAAACCTTAGCCACGGAATTTAACGCATCTAATAATGAGTAATTCCTCTTCTACATTTTCCTCTCTATTTTTTCTTTCCTGGAACTGTAACTCCTTTCAGAACAAGCTTAACAAACTAAAACTCTTTATTCACGAACATCCTCAAATTGATGTAAATTTCTTACTAGACTTTCAGCCCCACTTTCAATATTAACATCCCTGGGTACAGGCTCTTCCACACACCTCGTGCTGATGGTTCGCACAGAGGAAGCACCGCAATTTACATCAAAAACCACATTCCACACTACCAAACACATAACCACACCTTTAATGACCTTGAGTACACTAGTATAAATCTACAGCTTCCTCACATAAATGTTAAATTAGCCTCTATTTATGCTCAACCCACTGGTAACTTACCTGTCAATAGTATTACATAGCTTTTTTCTCAACACCAGCACTGCTTTTTCGTAGGCGATTACAATGCCAAAAGCAGACGCTGGAATTGGCACGGCAACTCTCGGCGGGGTGCTTCTCTTCACAATTTAGTCCAACACTTAAGTTTAAATCTCCATGCACCATCCAGACCAAACTTTTTCTTTTAGTAGCTTTTTGCTACATTTTAACTTTCTCCCAATCGCTCATTAAAACATAAGACATTTCAATTCCTAGTCTGGGTGTTAAGCTGTTATCAGCTAGGAAACCCCTCAATGCTGTTCGCCTGTTCAGCACCTGTTCAATGTATCTTTTAAACTTATTTCATAATCAGATTTCTGAGTTGAACCGAAACATATTCTTATGGTAGCTGTCAAGATGTCGGCTCACGGTAGTTCTAGTGATAAACATGTTTTTTGGGATCTCTGACCAATAAAACATGTAAATATGTAGAAAACCGGAAATCGACAGAAAATTCAATTACAATACCTACTCTCTTCTTCAGAAAGAAGACAGTAAAAATAACAATTCAAACTCTCTGGGGAAAACTGAGAATTTTTTAACAAGAATTTTATAAATGACGCATAAATGGGTCAGCAGAATTTAATGCGTTAATTGGCTCCATGTAACATGGAACTATTAATAAAAAGGAACTGATATATGCTTAAAATAGTGAAGCTTGAACTGTAACCGTATCGCAGGGGTTGTTTACTGCCGGTGGAAAATTCCACTAGTAAATTTACATAGAAATTTTCTGTTTATTTGAACGGCATATTGTTGCAAAATTTCAGTTACAAACACTGGTTATAATAAATGAATAAATACAGATTTCTTTTTTTACTGGTAGAAGTTTACTTTGGCGATAGTCGCGACCTGCATTTCCACCATATTGTGACAACCAGGGAGACAAACTGACACCTGTAAGAACAAATAGAAATTTTGGTCACATTTGTGAGGTTCCATGATTGAAACGCTTAAATGAGACGAAATTTTCTTTTCAATTTTACTGGTGGAATGTGTGCCCCTGCGGTAATCAGAAACTGAAGATACAAACTTTTAAAAAAGGCAGCCGCCGTATTGTGACAACCTCCTCAGTTACTTCACTCGCAACTTTTAGACAGTACACCATATGTCTCCACCTCTTTATTTATAACTCCATTAACCCTAGAACTACCGGAAATTTTACTCAAGTTTTATAAAAACATTCTACACCAGAATTTTTACTTAAAACTATTTAATTTGTTTATTTAACTTATTATTGTCTGATTTATACATTTAGTTTGTTTTGAAGAAATTTCTGGTTTGAATAAATATTTTGAATGTACATGTCGGGTCCATTGGACCCTTCTGGTAGACAGAGGGTTAAATGTAATAACAACTTACAATAAACATGTAATGAGCATGTATCGTTTAAGACACTCACTTGTATAGATGCTGCCATATTATAATGATAAAGTAAAAATAGACTATACTGGAAGATTCTGTTATTTAACAGAGTTCGTATGCATCAGGAACTTCAGGGGATTTTAGGTATTTAGTATTAGAAAATTCGTAAAGTAATGGTTATATCCGAAGATATATATATATTTTTTTTCATTAAAAAGGCAAATAATATTTTTTAAAAAGTCTGGTAAAAGTCCTTTACGCTTACGAACCCTGTTTTATCATATTACCAGGGATGTGATTTCCGCGTTTTTTCTCACCAGTATATTCTTAGAGAAAATGTTTTTCTCTTAAATCACAAAAATGTTCCGATTAAATGAAATATCATTTTCTCTAACAAAATACTGGTGTGCAAAAACGCGGAAATCTCATCCCTGCATATTACAGAGCTTAAATTTAAAAAGACGATATTATTTAGACATATTCATAAAGATTCATTTATTATGCATGTAATGTTATTAAAGTTCAAAGTCTAACTGACTGATTTTTTTTTCTTTTAGATGAAATAATGTTTTTGAAGTCCGAAAAACTTTCTTACAGAATCAAACGAAAATTTCATACTGAACCGCCGTTAGGGGTCACTCAAAGCGTTATAAGTAAGCGAACAAACTTAATGCTGGAATCAGGCGTAAATTAACGCAGTTGCGCCACCTTGTGGACGGAGTGATAATTCACATACGCGGGCATTTAGTGTGGCGTGTATTTTCTAAATCTTCAGTCGCTCATGGAAATGAATTTTGTTTGCCACATTTATTGCAAAATAATGGCGTAGCGAGAGGAGTATCCAGACGCACTTGACACCACGAACTTTGCTTCGCCTTACCAGAAGCACTTCAGTTATTAATCAAGGTGAAAAAAACTTTATAATTTTAGTGGTGTCAGTAAGAAAATAGTTAGGTATCTACCTGTAGTTCACACTCCATCCGCTACGTGGCGCATGACCTTGATTGATGTGACCTCGCTTTTAATCTTGCGGTTACTTCTCCCATTTAAGATAGGACGCTTACTTATATCGCTTTGGGTGTCACTTTGACTCCAGCCAGATTTGATAATCGTCAATTTGAACCAGAAATTTTTACATGAGATATGTTATATGTATGAAGCTCTAAAATAGGCTAATTAAATAAGTTAAACAGTTTTAAATAAAATGTCTGGTGAGAAACACTTTTTTAAAATAAAAATTGAGTAAAATAGCTGGCGGTTCTAGTGATAAATGAAACGCAAAAGCAAGTTGCACCCCTTTCTCCCAAGTGATATTAGGCACGAAATAAATCCTTCTCTCAAATGATGCTATGTAAATGATATCATTCAATCAATCTAAACATTTCGAGGCAAAACAAAAGTTTTATTTATAATTTTGTAAAAGTTTCACATGGATGAAAATCTAAAAACGGGTTGCCAGACTAGGTAGTTCTAATGAATGTACGCATCGTGGTTTACTGTCAGCATTTAAGTAATAGTTAACTATGTCTGATGATTTTAAGCCTACATTTTCATGTTAAATTAACCCTTAAATGCTTGAATTTTTATTTTGTTTTTAAAAAATATATATATGATTCTCAGCAAGGTTTATTACATAGGAAAAATAATTAAAAGAATCAGAGATACTTTAATACGTCAAACTTTTCTTATGCTGCACATGTGAAATACAAGTAAAAACTAATGTATTGCAAATTAGTAAATGTTTTTAAAAGTTTGAATCAAAATACCTTATTTTATATAATTTTTTATTTCGTAAAAAATTAATGCCTTAAATGCATGAATTATTCTTTTAGAATTTTTTTTTATTCTTATATTAAAGATTCGACACCAGAAACTTTAAGCTGGATTTTTTAATTTATTTAGTAGCTTATATTTCTCGGAAATCAGTGAAAAGCTTAGCAGCGTCTTAAAAGAGATCTCTGCTAAAAATGATAATTTATATAAATTATTAATCTTCTCTGAAATGCTGTCTAATACTTTCAAAACGAACGAAAATACCGTTCAAAAAACTTAATTTCCTTCTGGAAAAAAAAAAAACAAAACTGTAAAATCTTTTTTATCTTGCACTTTTAAATCTATTTTGCCTTATTCCGAACGTTTTCCGTTCATTTTTACCTATAATGCGTAACTTTAAAGAATTGAGAAAAAAAAATTGTATTATTTTTATAACTTGTAATTTTAAAATGTATGGTTCCTGAAAAGGGCTTTTCTTTTAAGATCTGGGGCCCCTTTGCCAGTCCGACATCGAAACTGTTGCGAAACTCTCCTTTTTCTTTCTTTATTTTTAGTCCAAATTCAACTCTTGTCATCTCTTTCATTAAAAACTTAAAATATCGTCTGTCCTTCATTCTTTCTAACTTCTCTTGCTCTCCGAGAGAGCGGAGCCTCCTGGTCTCCTCCAATCGGAATTTTCCTGCATTTTGCTGTTTTACTATTTCTATAAAGCGCAGAGATCTCTCTGCAGTTAGACTTTTTTCCTCGTACGAACTCATGCATCAAGACACTCACTTCAAAGCCTGGGAAGCATTGGATTATGAATGGATTGGATATGAAGCATTGGACTGCTAGGAGACCCCTGGAACACTGCTCAACTGTTTCGTCAACTGTTTCGTATTTCTTTATATTGTAGCATAATTTTGTAGTTTGATTGCTAAGAGTTAAAAAGTGATGCAGATATGCATCACAATGCTTTTAAGGGTTAAACCTTTGAGGGGCAAGTAATAGTGTTTCTGTAATGTCGAATTCACTCCGAAATCTGCAAAAAGATTTATTGCAAAATAAGGAAAAGCAATTTTACAAATTTTTTCCAGCAAAGTTAGAAAATTAAATTTATTAAAAGTTTTCTGGTGCGAATCCTCATTAATCGAACGCCCCTCAAGGGGTTAAGAAATCTTTAGATAAACCGCATGCGGATTGGATATGAAATAAAACATTCATTATTTTTGATATATCGAGCAATGATGGTTACAGAAAGGAATAATTCTAAGAGTAGAAATACATATACTGTCACCTCCACTTAGCGCGACGAAGTGGCTGTTTATGGTGACATTGATTGAATATGATGTGAGATAGCCCAAACTATATTTTAATAGAATTAACACTTTACAAGTTGCTGTCGCATTTATGCACAGTGTTGCCACATCTGGCCGAGTTTTTATTTACATTCCAAAATTTTTCCAGTAAGTTTTAATCGTTATTTTTACTCTATAAAGTGATAAGCATTTCATAAATAAAATAAAAAAAGAATTGCTGTTTAAAATTTTCTGGTGTGAATTTAATATTTCCAAATTGAAAATCCGCTAGATGAAAATCCGTCATTTATGAAACTATCGTTAAGAAATATTAAATTCCCCCAGAAAGTTTGAATAGCTATTTTTTGTTATAATATTTCGAGAGTAATGTAAATATAAATTAGAATTAAAATCTTTCTTTGTAAACTCGAAGTTTCTGAACAACAAAATCGCTAGATTTACCAAAACTGTTTGTTACCTGTATGTGTATGGTGTTAGTGTTATACAATGTGTTAATTTTATAAATTTTAATTCAAATATCCAAATTTTCGTTATTTTTAAACAAACAAGTATCTTCTTTTTTCTCGGAAGTTCGTGCAGAAGTATGTTTTATTATTTTTTCCCCGTAGATCTAATTTATTCAGACGACGCTAACTGCCAAAGTCACACTTGGGCGCAGATAATCCAAACGTTTCTCATTCTTCAAATACCTACAGTAGGGGAATCTACGAATGAGTTTTTTGTGATATAGTGGAATCTTCTCTTTACAAGATGAAATTTTGAAAATTATAAACACAAATAAAAAACATACATATGTATCAAAGACTAATTAACCCCTTAACGGTCGCATTAAATTACGGTTTAAAAATTCAAATTGCTAATTTGCACCACTTTTTTGAAAAAGGAATGTTCACCTTGTTTAATGACAGGTAAAGTGATACCATAATAAAGCCAATTACATTATTCTATAAAACTGGTGGGTATCAAACAAATCTGAATAATTTGCATAAAAGTCACAGCCCGTGAATATCACGGGAGCGAGAATTAAGGGGTTAATAAAAAATAAGTTCATATTGGGTCGATCGGAAAGACGTATCGTGTTTGGAAAATCAGTTCGTACCGGAAAATTCTGCCTGGTAATTATTAGACATTAGATATCGGAAGTTATGTCAAATAATTAAGTGATAGAATTTTCCAGTACGAACTGATTTCCGCAATAGCTCTATCTCAAGAACTAATGCTTGGATTTTCAACAAACTTCAGATTCATGTATACCTTCATATGAATTACTGCTGTTTATGTTTTGGTGCCAATCTCTCAACAGGTGGCGCTGCTATGATGCATTTTTCAGAATTCCACTATAGCACTATCTCAATAACTAATGCACGAATTTTCATCAAACTTCAGATTCAGGTATACCTTGATATCAATTAGTGCTGTTTATGCTTTGGTGCAAATCGCTCAATAGGTGGCGCTGCTATGCTACATTTTTCACAATTTCTGCTAGAACTCTATCTCAAGAACTAATGCACGAATTTTCGTCAAACTTCAAATTCAGATGTACTTTGATGTAATTGGGTGCTAAATTGACGTAATTTCTTGTATTATTTAAATGATTTAATTGACGTGATTTATATAGAAGAAAGTTTTGTGATGGCCACAACATACTAGTTTTAAACGTTGCAGTTTTGTTACATTATTCTGAATGTGTTGGAAAGTGTTTCATAATTTATGCTTGACGAATGATTTTTTCCTTTCTTGTTGAAATTCTGAAATTCTTGTTGAAACTTCCTTCTATGCAATTTCCTCATTTTATTTGACAGGGTGATCCGGGTTTATGATCAGTGATATTATAACACGGACTGGACCCACTGGTCCATTTTCTGAAAACCTGTAATTTTTTAGAAAGAAATTCGTGGTAGGTTTTTGCAACAATTACAAGATAAATATTCCTTCCGGTATGTTTATACGAAATTTTTAAAAAATATTATTCCTTAAATAAAAGTGGTGTTAAAAAAAAAAAAAAAAACGCACCGAGTGGGAGCTAAAAACAATATATAAAAATAACGTTTTAGGATTTAGATACCGAAAATCTTAAGAATTCAACATCATATAGGATGCTGAAATGGTTTGCTAGAATCACTGGTCACAAAAGTATAATTTTTACTTAAAGTATAGGTTTCATGAAAATTTTCGAATTCCAGTTTTCGACGGATTTACACGTTTTATGGGTCAGAGATTCCAGAAAACATATTTTTACAAAATTTCTGTATGTGAGTCTGTCTGTCTGTCTGTCTGTCTGTCCGTCCGTCTGTATGTGACACAAATTTTGTGGGCACTCTGTCTCAAGAACTAATGCACGGAATTTAATAAAAATTTATATTCATGTAGTCCCTGATATAGATTGGTACTGATTAGTTTTTGGTGTAAATCGCCCAGCAGGTGGCGCTGCAATGTAGCATTTTGCAGGATTTCCGCAAAAGCTCTATCTCAAGAACTAATGCATGGATTTTTATACAACTTCAGATTCCGTTAGTCCTTGACATGAATAGATGCTGTTTACGTTTTTGTGTAAATCGCCCAACAGGTGGCGCTGCTATGCTGCATTTTGCAGGATTTACACTATTTTCGCAGTAGCTCTATCTCAAGAACTAATGCACACATTTTCATCAAACTTCGGATTTCGTTAGTCCTTCATATGAAATTATGCTGACAACGTGTTGGTGTAAATCGCCCAATAGGTGGCGCTGCTGTGCTGCATTTTGAACTATTTCCTCAATAGCTCTATATCAAGAACTAATGCACGAATTTTCATCAAACTTCAGATTTAAGTATAACTTGATTAATATTACTGCTGATTATGCGTTGTTGCAAATCGCTCAACAGGTGGTGCTACTATTCTGCATTTGTCATGATTTGCGCAATACCTCTATCTCAAGAACTAATGCACGAATTTTCCTCAAACTTCATATTCAGATAGACGTTGACATAAGTTGGTGATAATTAGGTTCTGGTGTAAATAACCCAATAGGTGGCGCTGCTATGCTGGATTTACACGATTTCAGCGACAGTCATACCTCGAGAACTAATGCACGGAATTTCACATTTTTAGAATTCTCATGATGAACACAGATTGCCATTTAATTTGGCACCGAGATAGTGAATTTTGAAATATTGACATGTATGAGATAGAAGAAAGTTTTGTGATGGCCACAACATACTAGTTCTTTTTAAAAGTACAAATCATTTTTTTTATAATGTTCTTGATTACAGAATTTTTTGATCTGTAGACCTGTTAACGTGGTATATGCTTTTCATTCTAGCTCTTGACTATGGTTTTGAAAATTGTTTCAAAAAATCTTTTTTTCTATAATTTCAAAATAAGGCCAAACAAGAACAACCGGCGTTGATTCTGTACTTTTTATAATATGTACAGTTGAAGATAATTTTAAAAAATGCTTAAAAGGGAACGCACAGTACCGGAACATATGCAACAGTACATATGCATTAAAAAAAACACGTCTTTATTTCCGCATACCGAAAGCTAGTCGTACCAGTTCAGTAAACAATACAAAAACTTATGCTTTCTTTCAATTTAATTTTTAAAAATAGGCTTAGGGGATCATGTTAATACTGAAAGTATGCCAAACTCTGAAATGTTATACATAAAAAGCTAAATTGCACATCATATTTGACCTTTTCGAAAACCAGAAGCTTAGAAATCACGCCGTCGACCTGACATGCTACAGGTGCAGGGTTTGACTCAGGATTTAGACAAGGTTCACTCATCAGAGTAATCATATATTAGAGGGGGAATTCCCCGACAGTTTCTTCAGCCAGTATAAAATCACGTGACTCGGGGCAAGAAGCTTACCGGTCAGCTTGCAAATAGCATTGGTTTCTACGGAGGATCTTAGACAATTTCATGTTTACGATTCAAAAATATCACAGTAGCAAGTTGTTGTGTTTATGGATGTACAGAAAGATCAAACAAAACAACTTCTGTTACCTTCCATTGTTATGTATTTATTGTTTATTTATTTTTATTAATATTTAAAGGGGTCTTAAAAAGATATCATTGGAACTATGATATCGTTTATTCACGTTGTTACGATGAAAATACAAAATATTTTACTTTTAATAACATAAATGTATGTAATAATAGGATATACTGTTATCTAGTGTTATCAGTTTAAATATTAAAATTGTGAGTTTGATTAATTTGAATTTTAAGAACATTTCGTATTAAGGTGTTTGGCGATACATTTTTTTCGCCAAAAGAAACTTGTTTTCGTCGCTTTAGAACCTAAATACTTATGTTTTTGTTTTTTTAAATCTTGCTTTAGATTAAATTTATGCTTTAAATAAAGTATGCTATTAAAGTACGTTTTAAATGTATTAACAGGTCTTTAAATATTACCTAAATTTAATATACTAATAAGATACGTAGCTACATTTAATGCGCTCATAACTTTTAGCAAAAAATAATTAAAAGAAAAATTAATTAATCGCTCAAACTTATTAATAATGCCAGTATCAAGAAATCAGCATTTTAATTATTTTACACAAAATATTTAAAATTCAAAACTTCGCAGAAGTACGAATGAAAGAAGAAAACAGTGGCTTCGTCGTGCGGGGATAGGGGGGATGGGGCAGAACCCCTTCTTATATAATAAACTTAAAATACAAGTCTGGGCATATTCTTAATGCAATGTATCTTTTTAACCAATGTAACTTAGCTTGATGCTAATCTATATTTATATATTAATATATTAATATAGCTGATATTAATTAACCGAAAATGAAAATTAGCACTGAAGTGCGGTATCATATAGTTAATCCGCTTTATATATATATATATATATATATATAACTACTCTGTTTTCTTTCTTTATTTATTTAAACTAAATATATCATTTAATAAAACTAGTTTGTGGATTATAATTTGATTTATTAACGGATTTTTTTACGGAATAGTTAGGATTCATTTTTATATAGGTTTCCAACCGGTGGTCCTTGAGAAAATTTCGGTGCTCCTCAGAAAATTTTGGACATTATTTGGATTTTGAATGTTAAATTAATAATTGTACTTTATAAATATTAAAACTATTAATGATAACATGATAATACTCTAAAAAATTCCTGTATTTGTAAAAATTTAGATGTGTAGTTTTGAAAATTTAAATTATAGCGGGCATTGGTAATTATATTAATAGAGATTATTTAGTATATGCTTTATTTGTTGAATTGTATTTACACAGATAAGTATTAATTTTGGACTCTCCCGAAAATATGAATATGCATTATTGACTGGAAAAACAACGAAATTTTGGCTTAATTTTGAACTACATATTTGTGCGAAACAAATATTTTGATGATTGGGTCACAGCAATTAAAACTCGTTACTGGTCTCAGCGTGAAATAAGAACTGCTCTCTGTGTTCATGCGATGTCGTTGATTCCGTATAGGAACTTATTTTAAACAAACAGTAATAAATATCCCATCAAAATGCGTGATTCTTAAATAAGCTTCAATTATTTTGTAAGGTTGAAATTAACGTTAAGGCTGTTCTTAACTGCTCTGCTCAACAAGCGCAAAACGATTTTACGCATTTACAAATTCATTTTTTAACGGAAAGATATAAAATTGGAAAGCCTGACCATGGAAGCGATTTGGAATCGAACTGTGTTTTCCATTTTTTGATCCATAAAGTGCCTATTGAGTTAGAAGTGATTTTGATCACGTGACAAACATGTTTTTCATCCTTTCTTGAGTGGATTTTTTTTCTTTCGCACGGTAAAGCGGTTCAAAACGCTCACTTTGATACTATTTTTTGAAAGATCTATTGCGTTTGCAAAAAAACGGAAGAAACAGCTCGATTAGATAGTCATCACAGTTACATCGTAGTAGTTACATCGACAACAAACCTGCTACTTTCATACATTTCCGAACAAAAATGAATTAAAACTTATGTCATAAAGTTGCCCTTTTAGATTTGAGAACAGCCTTAATAATTTTGATACAATTAAACAAACTTTTGAAGCTTTTTGTTATGATTAAATAAGGCGGTAATTATTATTAAAAAATAGTGGTATCAATCACATAGGCAAGAAAGTGACACCCCACATTTATAATTTTATTTTATTGAATAGGTACATTTCATTTTAATAGAATAAACATTCTGTGATAATTATTGTACAAATACATTTTTATTGTTAAAAACTTCTTATTAGTAGTCCGTGTGATTTCAAATTTTGAATTCAGTGTTCCGTGTGGTTCAGAAGTTGGCAACCACTAATATAAATGAATTAAGCATAGCCAAATAACTTTTTATTTTTTTTTAATTGTATTATTTCTGAAATTGAAATTTTGCATTTTGGACTTTTTCTATTTCTAACTATTTTATGTGTATTTATGCCATTTGTATTGTAAAATAATTCCTGTATGTTTGTTATAGTTGTGTACTAAGTTATTATTTATAAACTTGCATCCATGAAGCGAAATTTGTAAATAAAATTATGTGTGTAAGTTTGAGTTCAGTTAAACATTTCAATTAATTGAATGTGTTGTTATAGATGTATTTTTTTTGGAAAGAAAAACAATAAACATTTCATGAATTTAGAAAGTTTAAAGCTGACATTTTTTTTTTCAGTTAAAATGTCCTTTATGTAATATCAGCGTTTTCCAATTAAAATAATTATTAAATTTTTTAAATTATTTTAATTTACAAAAAAAAGACCTATTTGTTAAGTTTGTAATATTATAGTAATAATAGGTAAATAATTCATCACCTAAATTTCACTTCCCTCGAAATTTCACCTTTCTGCCCCTGCCTTTTGGCCTTCTAACACACAAAGTTAAACTTCTTATCTAATTTCTTTATTTCTTTCTGTCCTATTTTTTACTTTGTATTAACAATAAAAAAAATAACTATCTACTGAAATTAAATATAAACAAAACCATGTCAAAGATTGAAAACAGATTAAATTATTAATTAAATATATACATACATATTTATCTGAATAAAAGTTTCATAATTTCATTATTTATTTATTACGGATGAGCCATTCTTTGAATGATAAAGAAAACATTAGGATAAATATCCGGTGTACATTCAGATTTTTTTTACTACTGATTTGTATTTCTGTCAACTCCCAAATTTCTGAATCACAGCATAAAAATACTGCACCCCTGCCAATAGCTGCGATAAAGCGAAAAACTAGCGTTGCTACTGGTAACCTTTCATCGCCAAATGCCAACTGTCACGTGGGTCATCCTGGCCCCACTTTTTACAAGCGAAAGTAACGGGGATGAGCTCTCTATATAATATTTACTCTGAGGTTCACTCAAATTTTCGTCCGTTAGCGATCGATCAAATGAGTACCATGTTTGGTTGGAGTGTACAGTGTGAAGGTCCCACGTTAGGTTGACCCGTATTCTAATTGACAGACCCAATTAGATGAAACTTGTGATTTCTTTCAATTTAAGTGGGTCCGGGACACATTTTAAAATAATTTTTATTTATTGAGTTAAAATTCTGAATTTTTTTGTGATGGTTAACCTTATCATTTGTAAACAAAATCACACGATAAAACTTCTTATAATTTTTTGAAAAAAAAAATTAATTTAAAATTTATTAAAAAAGTGGGGTAATTTAAAATCGTTATAACTCGGAATATTATTTATAGAACTTCAATTTTTTTCATTTAAATAAACAAAATTATATAAATTTTAATTTTGATTCAGCATTTTTAAAAATATTAATTTGTAAAAAAATTAAAAATATTTACCGAAAAAATAAAAAAAAGTGGTGCAACTTTAAAAAAAAAAATCATATTTTCAAAAGTAAATATATTTTTTCAAATATGCTGAATCAAAATTAAAGTAAGTCAATTGAAAAAGATATGTTTCAAGTTTGAACCGTTTATCTTTAACGGTTCTCGAGTTATAAGAATTTAAATACAAGATATGGTGAAAAAATCTATCATGAAGAAAAACGCATTTTCGCAAAGTCGTTTCCATGACAGCCACTGCTTGAAAGCTATATTTTGAAAACAAATCAAAACAAACAAAAAATATAATTTTTGTTCTAATTCAGATAGAAACATGATTTAAATGTCATTTTAAGCAGGAAAAAACAGGGAAATTTTTAATGAAATAAAATGTTTTTGAAAATTTTGAAGATTTTTGTGTCCCGGACCCCCATAAGTGAAAAAATTGGCTTAGGGGATCGTCTTATTCTGAAAATGTATCAAACACTGACATGTTAAACATGAGTACCTAAATTTCCACATCATATTTGTTCTTTCTGAAAACCGATAGCTCTGTCATCATGCCCTCGCCCAGCCATGCTACAGTGCCAGGGCTCTCAATTGCGCAAATTTTGTATTTTATTGGCACCACTTTTTCTGAACAAAACAATTTCACATACAACTGAACAACATGGGCAGGAGAAACATACTACATAATTTATCTTTTAAAATTAGTGGTGCCCATAAAATATTAAAAATTGGCGCATGTCGAAGCCATGCAGTTCAGAGTTTGACTCAGTTTTTTGCCAAGAAACACGCAATCGTTCTTCCTTTAGCGGTCGATTAAAGGAGTACCAAGGTTGATTGGGGGTACCAAGTTGGAGTACCAAGTTTGGTCTGACCTGGAAATAGCATGTATAGCACATCAGGGCATATGGAAAATAAAACAAAATTGGCACTGTAGACCAAAAACTTTATTGCAGTCTTTTAATCTATTCTTGTATAATGTCATATTAATCATAATCTTCATTTGTTCTACCAATTTATTTTCAGACATTAAAACACACTAAGATTCTTAAGACACTAAGAAAGTTATAAAATTTACAAATGCAATCCCTTTCATAAAAGGTGTTTCGTTAAAAATAAAAAGAGAATTTAAAAAACTAGGAATGTATACCCCTATCACCCCTGACCTGCCAATCTTTAAATTAATTAGAATAGACCTTGAGAAAATTTCACACCTACGGACATCTTGAATATATAAAATTAATTTAAAAAACAATTAAGGAAAAGATATGTCATATGTAGGAATGACAAAAAGAAAGCTAGAAGACAGGATTAAAGTCCATCAACGAGATATACGACTTAATAAATCATCTACGGCCATAGCAAGACTGAATAATAAATCCCCCATCACAATAGATTTTTAAAATGTCGAGAAATTAGCAAAATACAATAGTTTAAATTACGCATTAATAAGAGAAGCCTTTGAAATCATCTCATCAAAATCAGAAACCTGCAATGATCAACTGCACGCAGTTATAGACAATAAATGGCGACACATTCTAAAAATAGGGATAAATAACAGGAAAAATTTAGAAAGCAAGGATTAACGAGAGAGTGAGACGAAAAACATCAATAACTGAAGATACCTCGGTAAGAAAGAGGTGAAAAATATTTTTAAAACCATCTTGAATGTTTATGTTAAAGTATGTATATGTTTTAAACTTTTGACATGTACACTATTTTTTGGGTGTATGTAATCTTAGTGTGTTTTAAAGTCTGAAAATAAATTGGTAGAACAGATGAAGATTATAACTTTAATGCAATGTGGTGCCGACGACTTTAGTTATTAGGCTTTTTTGGTGATTTTTTTACTTACGCGTGCCAAACGGCAAACATATATTATCAAGTAGTTTACGAATTATGAAGATTTAACGTTTGAAATTTCTAATGTTGAATTCTGTATCAATAGTTGCAAGACGAACTGCAATGCTAGTTTACTAGGAATTAGTTAGCTAGAGTTTACTAGGAATAACTTAAAAATTGCCTGACAGAATAAAATAAAATTTTCGAGTGATATATTTGAAGATTCCATAAATCGATTTCTGTTAAAAAAATTCGTAGGTTAAATCTATAAACGAATATTTTTTTGTAAATTTAATTCAACAATCTGTATTTTTTGAAATGGTTGTCGAAAAGATTATAAATTGTGCCCTATCAGTTTTTTAACAGAAAACGAGCAAATTCCCACATTAAGACTCTCTACATCACTGACATTACATGCAGGCACATTGAATCTACTTTGAACTACCATCACCGATGTCCCGAGGATGAACCAGAAATCCCTTCCTGCCCCCCTCACCTCCGTTTCAAATTAGCGATCACAGACGAGATTGCTTCACTTAGGTTTTCGAATAGCAAACGTTGCTTTGAAGTATGGTGTGTTCACTTCTCCATCCAAAAATAATTACATTTTAGTTAAGGTTTTGGAATATCTTTTGAGCAGAGAAGTTTATTTGATAGGCAGATAACATTGAAACCAAGACTTATTTTGATCTAATCCTACTTTTTTATTTTTTAAAAATAGAAAAATTAAGCAGCAGTTTATAGCAACTCATATTCTAGAAGTGTCCACGAGCCCGTGCCTGTCTTGAAGCTCGAGTTCGGCGAAATTTTCGTTCATTAAACTCGGCGAGGGCTTCATTTGTAGCTGAAGACTCGGGTCGGGTCGGGACTAAATTTTATTTTTTGAAAGGTTGGGCCGGGTAGGAATTTCATTCTTCCAGGGACATGTCTGGGTGGTTCATTTTTTTTTGTAGGATCGGGCCGGACAGGGACTGCATTTTATTCTTTCCGGGCCGTATGGAATGAGAATTTTTTCCCCATGAGTAATGTCCTGGTAACGTTCCTCCTTTATTAGTAGAGAAAGCATTGTTTCTTCTATTTTTACGTTTTTTAAATAAAAGGTGGAACATATTTTTGAATAAAAGGCCCCTGGACCAAAAATTCGAAAAAAGCAGGCCTGTATGGTATGTTTGCTTTTTTAACCGGAGATGCACGGTGTTTAGCTTTTATAAGAAGCCGGGCGAACAACAGTTTTTAGCTGGATACTATATTAATTTGAACAATAATATAAAAAACACTCTTTGTTTATTGAAAATCATTCATAAAAGGTTGAAAAGAGCAGATGGATTTTCTCATGTCTTATATCTTCTTGAACCTTATTTTTTTTAGGCGCTTAAATATTGCGGCCAATCGAATAAACATTGAACAGAAGTGCATACGAGTACAAAACAAAAGATAAGATTTTTGGCAACATCTGGTCGTTCTAACGACTTATTGTGGCCGACTTGTGGTTGAATTCTCTAGACTCAGGATAAGGAATAAAATTTTAATTTAAACTCGTAAATTTTGATGTAATTTGGGTACGGTACCGGTCTTGGGATCAACGAAAATCGGGAAATTCCGCGTAAATCGGATGGAATTATCTTTTTTGTCGAGTTTGGGATGCATTGAAATTTCAAGTTCTGGTAGGAACGTGTCGATGAAAACTATTTTGTCGTTTACGGATCGGGTTACGGTTCGATAGATTGTTTTTCTTGTCGGATTCGGATATAGGGTTTCCGGTTGACTTCAAATAGAATTTTTAAGTTCTAATCGGGTTACGGTTCGATAGATTGTTTTTTCTTATCGGATTCGGATATAGGGTTTCAGGTTGACTTCAAATAGAATTTTCAAGTTCTATTCGGGTTGCAGTTCCACGAAAAGGATTTCGCTTTGCTCGGATCGGGTTATGGTTCGATGGAATTGAAACTAGTGTTCATTTTTAAATTAGCCTACCGCTTTCTAGGATGTTTGCAATGAGCCTAAAAGATATTAGGCTCATTCAGACTGTGTGAGAATTAAATTGTCTTATTCCAATTAGCCTGACGTTGTTTATGCTCCTTGCAATAAGCCTGAAAAAATATCAGGCTTATTGGAAAAACGGAAATGATTCTTCAATTAGTTCGGCTCTTTGCAAACAGCCTAGGCTATTTGCAAAGAACAGGATTTCTCAATAAGCCTATGACATATATAACTATTTCGGGCAATGCAATAAAGTGCAAATAAATAAAATTGTTATAATAAATAAAATGATAGCAATAAAGAAACTTCATTGCCAACTACGCAACGTGGTGCTTCATACTTTCTTTTTCACCTACAAACATGACAGTAAAATATGTTACATAATTGTTTTTCGGGTTATTACTTAGCAGTATTTTGATTTATTGCGAATAAAAGTATGTTATTTTATTAAAAATTAAACATTTCTTTGTAGGCAATAGATTTTGAAACATTTCAACCGATTTTAAAAACTGTTCAATTGTACGATAATTGATAAATTGAGTTCCCAACGTAAACTGCATTGTAACTTTTTTCTGTAGGGAATATCTGCAAATGTATTGATATGAAGATTTTCTCGTCAACTTAAGCCTCACTTTCACCTAATATTATACAAAAATAAAGATAATTCAAAATGTGACTTAATTAGTAGGGGAAAGTGATCTAAAATGATCCCCTTAACCCTTTCCGGCGCGGAATAATTTTGTTTGAAAACTGATGAAATAACGTACTGACACCAGAATTTATAAACGAATTTATATTAAAATAAGAATTTGCTTATTTTCACGTACATTATAATAGGAAAATTTTAATTAAATATTCTTGGTGCCGATTGTCAGTTTTGGAATTAAAATTAGGTGTCCTGTTTTAAGGACACCGCCCTCGAAAGGGTTAAAGGGAAAATTTGTGTAAAATAACATAATCATTTAAATAAAACTTTGGCCCTTTGCTAATATGTGTTGCATTATACTTTGAATTATAAACATGTTTTAATAATATTTTAAACCCGAATTGAGTAATGAAAAAAATAGATTTTTAAAAAAGTGTCCAAAGGAACAGTTTACAGTCACCAAACGGCAAAATTATCCTTCAGTTGAAACAGCACCAAAAACAGGCGATAAATCACAATTAAAATTATAAAACTTTATATAAATCACCATAAAATAAAAGTAATTCACAGAACGCGTTTTGGGATGGAAAATATAACAGCCCGTCATCAGCTACTGTAAACACGTGTTCATAAGGGGACAAGGTCACAAATGAACAGAAAGTGGAAAGAGCACAGCTTACAAAGTATGCAACAGGTGGCGCTAGCTGTAATGTAAACACCAATCACAGAGGAGCACACGCAAAATTGGAAAGTGTTGCCACAATGATAAAAAATATTTAACCCGGTATAATGATCGCCCATTTTAGGTCATATTACTGGATGACAAAGAGAAACATAACGAACTTAGCAAGTGTAATTCATAAGACATCTGAAAACATACTTCATTAAATAAACCATGTGAGATTTCTGTACATGAAAGACTATATATCTAAATAAATATGAAAGTTAGTGCTTGCCTTATAAAAGATGTTATAAAACCCAATTTAAATAAAAATTTTATTCAGACGCGTAATACTGCGGTCGCTTGAAGGCAAAAAAATGCACGTGGCATATTTCAACAATCACACATGCAGAGCCGCATGTTTTGATGTTAAGGGATAAAGTAAAAGTGCATTTTTATATAAAGTGTGGTAAATAGACCATTGCATTAGTTTTAACATAATAACTAAAAAAATTCTAGTCTATCAGTAACCTGATATAATACTGAATATGATATTCAGTGATACTCTGTGTTTTAAAACATATATTTCACTTTAATTGGTTTACGACAAGCAAAAGCTGTTTCCAATTTTTGCCATTTATTCAAAGAAGTAATTAAATAGAAATTACTGATAGAAACATGCATTTGAGATATCGATGTTTAGCATTTCAATTCAAACGATGTTAAGAAGCGTAATCAATATTTACCGTAATGACAAATATTAGAAATCGGTTACAGACTAGAATGAAGCTAATATTGTGTCTATCATGCATTAAACTAACTTTTGTGGCAGAGATAAAAAAAGTAAGTGACAAGTGAAGAACCATATTAAAAATCAATAAAGGAAATTAAAAAAAAGAACATGCAACTAAAGTAAAAATCCGAGTTTGGCATAAAATAATATAAAAGAAAATTAAAAATAATTTTTTGTTAGGATACCGGAATAAATAAGTAGAATAGTTATTTATAATAAAGTAAAATTTAAGAATCCTACGCGTTCGATATCTAAATGCATAACAATCTTGTAATCATGCTGTCTTCATTGACGGCTTATTGAAAGCTACAAACATTAGAAGTTAAGCTACTATCGTCTGTGGCGGCGAATTTCTATTTTAAAAAGCTCATTCGATTCATCTCATTGAGCTTAGTAATTTTATACCTCAGATATCAGCTATTGAGTTTTTATAATGACACGGGGGTGGATCAAAGTGGAAAATTTCTTTCATTGAAAAACAGATGCCTTTAAAGAAATAAGATCGGTTTAAGTTTACTAATTATTTTTACAGTACCATGTATTTCCAGTAAGAAATAATAATGTTATATTATTGCTGTTATTATAAGGACGAAAACTAGATCACACCTGCAGATTACTGTTTTAGATCATTACACTCGAATGTCCAGTCTGACTGCACCTCACCTTTCTTTGGAGAGAAAAATGGCACCAGTAATAAAGGAAAATAAATTTTGGCTTATTTAATTAGAACATTTTTGAAATTGAATACTTGAAGAAAACTTCTTTTTAAAAAGTGGTGTGAACCGAATAAAATATGTGTAAGAGACGCCCGAGTCAAAATGGTTAAAATTCAAGCAGTGGCGGCTTCAAATCTTGTTGCCCGGCGGGGGGGGGGGCATGGTATTCCCGACAGGGGGCCGAATTAGAGTCCTGCACAGGTCGGGTTGTAGCCGACCCGAACTTGACATATTTCAATTCGTACTCCACACGAACCTGAAATCTTTTAACACCCAACAAGACCGGATCCCGAAATGAAAGGAAAGTAAATAAGCTTTTAATGCAATTAAGAAAAATAATCTACAAACATATCTCTAATACCAATTTTATGTTTTAGATAGAAAAATGGACAGATCTGTATTCTTTGATATTCTAATAAGTAAAATCTCTGAATAGCAGACACATCGTTGAATAGAGTCCTGCATCGGATCGGGTTGTCCTTAATTTTAATTTTTCGGGTCGGGATGACTAACTTTCTTTCTGCTGGTCAGGTTCACCCTAGAATATTTCTTGCTGGTCATATGTAAGTTTTTTGCATGCCTGGTTTTTGGGATTTTCAAAAAAATGTTTGAGCAAAACTATGTTTTAAATGAAAATAAATATATATTTGAATATGAATGAATGTACCAGTACGAGTACCCCTCATATATTCAATTTACTACATGAGATATAAAATGTATATAAGAAATGTAGTCATAGAAAGTGTATAATCGGAATTGAACTCTATTCAAAGGTAAATGTGCACGCATAATGAGTGTAAGGAATTGAAAAAAGTGTTCGCTAAATAGGCGTGTCCGCGTTTCGGGAGCGTCCATTATGGAAATCTTATGGTATATAGATTTTTAACCTGAAAAAATATCTTTGAGATTATTTTGAAAATACGGGTCAACTCGAACATGACCCGCAAGAGTCAAAACCCAACCCGTAACAATGAAAGTCAACCTGACCCGAAATTTAAAAAAAATATAGCGCTGTCCGATTAGGGCAAAAACTGGTAACCCCACCCGATGCAGAACTCATGGCCCAATTCGTAATATACGTAGGCTGTTCAATAAGTAATAAGACTAATTTTATTGCCGCGAAAATACTCATCGGAATGTTAATTTCTGAGGCATAAAAAAGTTTGTTGTCTGTATTAACAAATGCTACTGATAGATGGCGTGTACAGACTCATGTTCCTGAGTATCACGTGATTCAACTGAAGAGTTTTTGCGGGCGCCTGCAAGAGCGGTCAGATTTCGAAATGGAAGCGTCGATTGAATAACGTTATGCGATTAAATTTTGTGTTCGTCTGCAAAAATCTGCATCGGAGACCTTTGACATGATACGTGAAGCTTTCAACGATGAAGCAATGTCGAGGGCAAGCATTTTTCGCTGGCATAAAGCTTTTAAGGAAGGAAGGCAAAATGTGGAAGATATTGAACATGAGGTACGACCTTCCACGTCCATCACAGAGACAATGATTAACACAGCTGCGGTTATTATCAAGGAGGACAGCAGATTTACAGTACGTCAGCTCCATGCTCTCTTGAATATTTCTGCAGGAAGTGTTCACTCAATTCTGGCAGAACATTTGCAACTGAAACGTGTTTGCGCGCGATGCATTCCGTAATTGTGGACACCTGAGCAAATGCAGCATCAAGTGGGTGTGTGCACAGAATGGAGAGAAAGACTGAAACGAGAAGGCAACAATTTC
Source organism: Maratus speciosus (assembly GCA_963932465.1). Taxonomy (NCBI): domain Eukaryota; kingdom Metazoa; phylum Arthropoda; class Arachnida; order Araneae; family Salticidae; genus Maratus; species Maratus speciosus. Next base: position 372,133,100 of record OZ010797.1, on the reverse strand, counting down.
TTAAAACGCATCATCACAGCTGAAGAAGCTTGGTTGTATCACTATGACCCAACCATGAAACAACAAAGCAGTGAATGGAAGCATCCGTCTTTGCCTACTTCCAAGAAAGCAAAAACTGTGAAATCGGCTGGTAAAGTTATGACCATATTTTTTTTTTCATTTTGAAGGAATTATGTATCAACACTCTGTCGAACCCGGTAATACCGTAAACGGCTCGTAACGGAATGTCCTGCGAACAATGGTACAGCACGTTCAAAGAAAACGTCCATTGCTCCGAAATGGCTTCATATTGCACCATGACAATGCCGGCCACATATTGCTCGTTGCGTACAGGATGTTTTTTGCAGCAGAACAACGTAGAGATTTTACCACACCCTGCTTACAGTCCTGATCTCACTCCATGCGATTTCTGTCTGTTTCCTCAACTTAAGAAACCATTATGAGGCAAACATTTTGCAAGCAACAAAGCATGTGTTAAGGCTGGGGAGGCGGTTTTGAAAAAACTCTCAAAAAACGGACTTTTGCATGTTTTTAAGAAATGGATAGAGCGTTGGGATAAATACATTACGTGCCGCGGCAGTTATTTTGAAAAAGACCATATAAATGATGACGATTAAAGGTATTCTGTATTTTTTTTTTAAATTTTAGTCTTATTACTTGTTGAACAGCCCTCGTATTTTGATTATCGTGTTATATCTTAAAGCGTTTAAAATTACAAGCGCTAAACAAAAACAAAAACAAAATGCTTTGCCCAATCATAATTTAATGCAGTAGAAATTGTTAATTAAATTTCAAAGATTTCTATTCAAAATTTTTTACTGTGATATATTTATATGTATTTCATAGATGAAAAGTCAATAAAATGCAGCTTTACCTGAACAAGGAACAACATAAAAAGAATGAAGCAGAAAGGTAAAATAAAAGAATTTGGATATACGAATATTTTCGAAGCTCGGGATCATTCAATCGTAATTTTTTATATTAAAAAATAGGAAAATTAATCAGCAGTTTATAAATATTCATATTTTATTTTGATTATTATATTATCTAGTGAAATATTTAAAATTACAAGCGCTAAACAAAAACTAAAAAAGAAAAAAATCCCTTTCCCAATAGTAATTCAATAGAGTAGAATTTGTTACTTTAAATTTCAAAGATTTGTATTCAAAATTTTTACTGTGATTTATTTATATGTATTTCATAGATGAAAAGCCAATGAAATGCAGCTTCACCTGGACAAGGAACAGCATAAAAAGAATGAAACAGAAATGAAAAAAGAATTTGAACATATTTTCGGAACACGGAATCATCTAATCGTAATTTTTTATCTTAAAAAATTGAAAAATTAAGCAGCAGTTTATAAATATTCGTATTTTATTTTGATTATTATATTATATCGTAAATTATTTAAAATTACATGCGCTAAACTAAAACTAAAAAAAAAATCCTTTCCCCAAGAGTAATTCAATAGTGTACAATTTGTTACTTTAAATTTCAAAGATTTGTATTCAAATTTTTACTGTAATTTATTTATATGAATTTCATAGATGAAAAGTCAATGAACTGCAGCTTTACCTGAACAAGGAACAGCATAAAAAGAATGGAACAGAAATGAAAAATAAAAGAATTTTAATATATTTTTGAAACACGGAATCATCTAATCGTAATTTTTTAGTTAAAAAAAAGGAAATTTAAGCAGCTGTTTATAAATATTCATATTTTATTTTGATTATTATATTATATCGTAAAATGCTTAAAACTACAAGCGCTAAACTAATACAAAAAAAAAAAAAATCCTTTTCCCAATTGTCATTCAACAGACTAGAATTTGTTACTTTAAATTTCAAAGAATTGTATTCAAAAATTTATAGTGTGATTTATTTATATGTATTTCATAAATGAAAAGTCAATGAAATGCAGCTTTACTTGAACAAGGAACAGCATAAAAAAATGAAACAGAAATGAAAAATAAAAGAATTTCATTATATTTTCGAAGCACGGGGTCATCAAATAGTATTTTTTTATTTAAAAAAAAAATAGGAAAATTTAGCAGCAGTTTATAAATATCCATATTTTATTAGCCCCCGGTATGGTATGCTATTTCTTTCTCCCAGCTTATTTTGTCTCCAAAAAATAACGTTACTTTACCGAAGCCAGCAATTAACAAAGCAGATGTATCATTGTACGATTCAATGCTCTATAGCAATTTTTTAAATTTCTACGCATCGCACATGTTCAATTTTTAGACCGTCGTATTGGGAAAAGAAAGTTCTTTTAAATGCAATTTGTTTGAAAACTGTATCTCCATTTATTCTTGAAATATTAATTTTTTTTGTATTTTTTAGCGACATTTGTTTAATTTTGGCAACTGAAGTACTCCATTTCTGTAGAAAGTAAAGGAAAAATAGTTGGAAAATAGTAATTATATCTTTTTGTTGCCACTTTTGCATAAAAACTGAAAAAAAAAGTAATTAAAATACGTACTATTTTGAAAAAAATATAACTGAATTGATTTCTTTTTGCTGCAGTTGTGCATTATTCTGAGATAGTAACGTCCTACCCAAACTTTATTGTAGATGTTTATGATTGGATTGTAAATGAGTAATTCTTTAGCGGATTCGGATGACTTCGTTTTATATAAATAAAATCGCGTGTTTTAAGTCTTAAAACTGAGCTCCAATAGAGTTCCGATTATCCGAGTCGCGCTTAACCGAGTTTCCGCTTTAACACAGATATTTTCTTCTGATGGACTGATGGCTTCTAATATTATGAAACAGCCGTTATAAATGAAGTGTTGGGTGAAGATGAAAGAGCAGTCGTAAAAAATTAGAACTCTGATTTTCCTGTCAGAATGGGGGGGGGGGGGGTGGCCATAATTTTTCTTTTAAAAAAATGGCCATTTTTTTCTCATTCTGTCCAGAAAATCAGAGTTCTAACTTTTTACGGTTGCTCTTTCATCTTCACCTAGCACTTCATTTTTAATGTCTGTTTCATAATATTAGAAGCCATCAGTCCATCAGAAGAAAAGGATCCATTCCAAAGGTATAAGTTCTATTAACTTGGATATTCGGGACTCTAATGTATCTATATTTATACACATATATTTCTTTTTTCATCGGTTGCGACACTAAATTCTGGAAAAGCAGAATTCATGTTCTCTAGTTTGATTATTATACAATATCGTAATGCGTATAAATTTACAAGCTTTTAACAAAACTAAAGAAAACTAGCCGATGTGGCGATCCCAAAACTTTCTTCTATCTCACACATGATAATACTTCAAAATTCCCCATCACAGTGCAAAAATTAAATGGCAATCTATGCCCATCTTGAGGTTTCTAAAGGTGTGAAATTCCATGCATTAGTTCTTGATATAGGACTATTGCGGAAATCGGGAAAATTCAGCATAACAGCGCCACTTGTTGAGCAATTGACACGAAAACGTAAACAGAACTAATTCATACAAAGAATTAACTAAATCGGAAGTTTGATGAAAATTCGTGCATTACTTCTTGAGATAGAGCAATCGTGAAAAATGAGCATAGTAGCGCCGCCTGTTTGACAATTTACACCAAAATGTTAGCACCATCAATTCTCGTAAAGTACTAACATAATCTTCAGTTTGATGAAATTCCGTGCATTAGATCTTGAGATAGAGCTGTTGCGGGAATAGTAAAAAATGCAGCATAGCAGCGCCACCTGTTGAGACATTTGCACCAATAACTAATCAGCATCAACTTATATCAGGGACAAACTGAATATAAATTATTATTAAATTCCATGCATTAGTTCTTGAGATAGAGCGCATACAAAATTTGTGTCACACACACAAACACAGACAGACAGACTCACTGACAGACATTTTGCAAAAGTATTTTTTATGGTTCTCTGACCCCTAAAACGTGTAAATCCGTTGAAAACAGTGTGAGAATTCGACAATATCTCACATTGAAATTCTCAATTTACAAGGTAGAAGCCAGCATAGGGAAACTAATGTATTTTCACCTAGCCTCCAAATTCCTTCAGAGTCCTAGAAAATGTCGCTAAAGATGAAACAAATACTTCAATTTCAATCAATCTTCGCAGAGGACACTAGGGTGAAAGGAACTCTTTTATCTAGCGAGAGAAATATTCTTTTGATGTTTACGAGGGTCTCGTTCCCGTGGGAAAGTAGAAAGTGAAACCAGATATTAAACCGGACGCTAAGGTTCCTGACTGCAGCCTATAGAGAAAGGGCTGGTCTATGAGATCATGGACCACGGATGGTGAGTGGCAAATGGGAGTGGCTTTGGTCCTAGACGGAAAAACGAAACTTATAAAAGAGGATGCAGGAGCATTCTCGAGAGCTTAATTTTCCCTCCTGTTGAAGTTGAGACTTCAAGGTGTTTCTGGCCGTGCAGAGTGGAAATCTCTCACGGGTCGACGGCTTCGGAACATAATCCGAAGCACAGAAAAGCGAAAGGCAGGTGTGGCTGTTAAGATATCTCCATCACGGAGTTGAAGATCGGAGGTTCCTAAACCTCGGTTAAACATCTACAGAAAGTGCGACATTCCTGTCGAGCATCGCGAACTCTATCTTCGAAAATAGTGGACATTGAATAAATAGAGACTGACTACACTGAAAGCGATCTATTATTCGAGGACTGGACTTGATTCTATAAATATATTATTGACAGCTGAACTCGAACCCTTATATGAAAAACGTTGTAATTATGAATTATTTAATCAAGAAATTCTTATTTAATTGTTTGTGATACAATAAAATATTTTTTCGATATTGATAAGACCAGGCAGTTGAAGTTGCTCGCTACCACACCACCTTACGATATCGGATCCGTTACAACAGGAATTCGAAAATTTTTATGAATCCTTTACTTTCTTCTTGTAAAGATAGAAGAAAGTATCTGATGGTTGAAAAAATCTGATGGTTATAAAAATCTGATGGTTGTAAAATACTTTGCCCAATCATAATTTAATAGAGTAGAATTTGTTAATTTAAATTTTAAAGATTTTTATTCAAAATTTTTTTCTGTGATTTACTTATTTATTTATACATATTTCACAGATGAAAAGTCAACGAAATGCAGTTTTACCTTATCAAAAACCAGCAAAAAAGGAATGAAACAGAAGTGTAAAATAAAAGAATTTGAATATATTTTGGAAGCACGGGATTGTTTAATATTTTTTCATCGCTCGGAAGTATTTATTTTTCACTACAATATATTTTTTCAGTCTACTTTTAGCGACTGCCAAATTCAATTTAGCTTTTCTTGAAGCGCAAAGAATGCCGTTTTTGACAGTTTAGAATTCAGAAATCTTTTTTCCTCAATTTTGTTGTGTTCCTAAAAATTTAAATTCACCTTCGTTCTTGCGGAGGTGTGTTCTTCTGTGGAATATATTTTAGGCCTTAAAATATGCCACTTAACCTACATGTATTTGTAAATTTTGCATTATTGTTGTTTGACAACTTTTATCAAGTGTTGTTACAAAAAATGCATTTATCAAAAGAATTTCTGTTGAAAATTTATTTTTCTTGACAATTTTGAATTTAGATTTTTCATCTCTCAATTTTGTTACATTTGTAAAATTTCAAATTCAACTATGTTTTTGCAAAATTTTGTTCTTTGTGAAGTAAGTTTTAGGCCTCAAAAAGGACATTTAGGCTATCAATGTATATTCAGTTTTCGTAGCTTTCCTTTTGGTAACTTTTTCAAGCATTATATTAATAAGTAATTTTTACGTAATATATTATTTAAAATATCTTTAAAATTAATCATTAAAAACTTACTTGCAACTAAACTAACGTTAACGGAAAGAAAGTTCATATTTTGTCGATTTCAAAAAGATATATAAAATGATTAACGAGTAACCAAAATTATGCTTCACCTGTATTATGTTAATGCTGACATTAGAATATTTATTAGTATATAAACAAATGTTGATATTATATATGTATTAAAACTTACCTCACAAGCTATCAAAGCCTGAGAGCTAATGTGCCCGTAGGTTCTGCATCTGCATGTACGTGTTTACGTATATACGTACGTAACGCGATAAATCTTGATAGCTATATCCGGTTTGCTTCAATTTTTTTCTAGTTTCATCCTGATAAGGCGCTTCCGTGATTAGTTTTGGGATTCATTTGTTAAGTATAAAAGGGGGTACAGGGGGCTAATCCCCTTTAATTTAGATAAATGGGTTTTTCATGCAGAATTATCTGATTTGCTTCAAATTTGGTATACCGGTTAATTCTGATAAGGCGCTTCCCTGATTAGATTTCGAGGTTCATTGTTTAAATATAGAGGGGTAACTGGGGACTAATGCCCCCTTAATTTGGATAAATGGTTTTTTTCTCCGATTTGGTCAGATTTGCTTCAAATTTGATATACGGCTTACTTCTGATAAGGCGTTTCCCTGATAAGATTTGGAGTTTCATTGTTTAAGTATAAAGGGGAAAACGGTGGGTTAATACCCTCTTAATTTTGATAAATGGACTTTTTTATTCGATTTGGTCACATTTGCTTTAAATTTCGTGTACCGCTTAATTCTGGTAAGGCGCTGCCCTAATTAGATTTGGAAGTTCATTGTTTAAGTATAAAGGGGGAACGGGGGACTAATACCCCCTTAATTTAGATAAATGGGTTTTTCTACCCGATTTTCTTCAAATTTGGTATACCGGTTTATTCTGATAAGGCGCTTCCCTGACTAGATATGGAGGTTCATTGGTTAAGTATAAAGGGGGAAACCGTGGGATAATACCACCTTAATGTAGATAATTCGGTTTTTCTATCCGATGTGCTTCACATTTGATACACCGGTTTATTCTGATAAGGCGCTTCCCTGATGAGATTTGGAGGCTCATTGTTTAAGTATAAAGATGTGAAAAAGGGGCGGGGGACTAATCTCCCCCTTAATTTATTTTTTATAGTATACAATTAGTGTGAATAACCTGTGACTCAATGCCATCAGTTTAACTGGACACTTTTCTTTTACAGAAGTTCGTCCTTATTAGGGAAATGAAAGAAGTGTTACGTGCCGATTTTGACGAGAGTGGTATCGTTGGAAAGATCTCTTCGTGGGGAGTAAAAAACTCAATAGAACTACTCTTCGAAAATCAGCGGTTTTCAAGATATCTGACAATTTATGCAGGGCTGCCACAGGCGAATATTTTTATATCCCGTTCGCACCAGTATTTTTCTAATATAAATATTGAAGTATATTTCGTTTGGAAATGTTGTCAAAGTATCAGTTAAGGATATCTACTTGGAGAAAGTGGTGCCAGTAGGAAGTAAAATTTATTTGCCTGAGGCAGCCTTCTTTATGTCACGCAATTTGTCTATTTATTATATGCTTTTATTTATTATAATGCTGCAACATTTGTTATGTCGTTAAATTTATATAATGCTGTTAAATGGTTTCCAGCACAATTCTATATAGAAGGCCACAACCACCAGTGAACATTGCAAATGTCCAGCATACACAAACACAGCACAGGGAACAATACATTTACAAGACTACCATCGGGGCCTATTTTTTAATACACCTCGCACCCCTTTCTCAAATAAAATTCTTTCACATGTACTTTGACAACATGTGCAAGAGTAATGTAGCACAAAATTTATTTTTTCAAAAAAAAAAAAAAAGTAGTTCAAATAGAATATAAAAATAGTCGTCCGGGGCAGCCCTGCATTTACAGTCATTAACTTCATAATTTTACATGTTTAATTTCTAAACATAAGTAACATAATTAAGCTAAAAGAAAGCCATTTAACAGTAAAAATTATAAAATTAATGATATGTCAAATGTAGCAGCATAAATGCATTGTAATAAATAAATAAATTGTGTGACCTAAATTGTCGGATATCTCGAAAACGGCTGATTATTAATTCAGCCGTTTAATTTTTAAACGGTCATTAAGTTTTTTACTCCCCACGAGGAGATCTTTTCAACGATACCAACGACTCTCGTCAAAATCGGCTCGTAACACTTGTTGTACTTCCTTAGTCAGAAGAATATTTGCATCCTTCGAAATGTTTCATAACGAAAGTTGGTGTACATTTTAAAAATAAAATTTCCTTTTAATGGTTTATAATTATCAATATGAAAAACGTTTATTGATTTGATTCATTTTATAAAAAGGACTTTCTTTTTAAGCCGATCTTTTTTATATATATCACTAGGGGGCTCTGCCTCCTACGAGCTACGCTCGCCAACCCCCGTTCAGGCACACCAAAATCCAAAAATCACGCTAATTTGATCGACTTTTTAAATATTGAATTAAAATTAAAAAAACAGTAGCGATCTCTCTGTAAACGGGTTTCCATTCGTTTTCCTTGGATTGGGGATTTTTAAGGCCAAATTTGCTGCTGTTAAGAGATACAATGGCTGTTTTCGTTTTTAATTAAAAAAATTAGTTAAACATTTGAAAATAAGCTAATGTAAAATGAATTAAGTAAACAGTGTCATTGTCTCCCGGTATTTTTTAACAGCGCTATAAGAAAGTTCTTTTAAATAATTCATTTTAAATGTATCGTTTCAAATCTGACGTAATTTACACCAAAGTTTTATTTCTCTTATTAATATTCACGTGAAAATACTTTTGTTGTTAGAAGGAAATATTATTTGCGCTGTCTTCGAATTCACGATAATAGTTGAAAAGATTATCTCAAAATATCTCGCGCAGATATATTTTTCACTTTAAATTGTTTTGCTATATTTTTTGCCGTTTTAAATATGACGTAATTTCCTCAAATTACAAGGCAAATTTCCTCAAATTATTATGCTCAAATTACGCATAATAATGATTTTTTTATTTTAAGATTTTGTTTCTCTTTTAAAATTCAAGTGCAAATATGGTTCGGCACAGATGTCATATACGCCCCATATTGGCGCAATTTTTTTCTGACGCCAATTTCATATACGCAACGGGTACTTAACTGGTGCTAAAGTGTCGTTATTTTGCTTGATATGGTAACCCAGATGTTGTTGTTTATGCTATTAATGTTTTCGCCAAATTGGCGTCGGAAAAGATTGCGCCAATATGGGGCGTATATGACATCTGTGCCTATGGTTCTTATGGCTTAATTTTCCTGCTTTTAACATGTAATCATTTAATTCTAATTTTAAAGTTTTTTTTCTGTTTGTAATAGTCACGTGTAAATAAATTTTTAATTTGAAGTAAACATTATTGTTTGCGCTGTTTATACAACTGGCAACAGTTTAAATTAATAACATTTTCTAAAATTTGTAAAAAATATCTCTCGAAATGCTGAAAATTTGAATTTAAAATTGAAATAAAACCTCAAAAAATGAGTCAAATAAGAAAAATAAATGCAATTTGCACAGCGGGAAATCCCGACGCATAAAATGATCTAAAAATGATTAAATTCCTATGTATAGTTTTTGCTCCAATAAAACTTTTTTAATGGAACGATTTTGTCAACTTTAGCATTAAATATCTCGTAAAATAATTCTTCGATTTGAAAACTGTCTGCATGAACGTGTTTATCAACCATTTCTCTATAATACCACCGATTTTCATATTTTTGTACGCAACAGTTTTTTTTAATATTAACGATGAAAGGCCATGCTTAAGCATTCAAATTGGATGCGATCTACCCGGAATATCTACGCAGATTTTTATTGGTCCATTTCCAAATCAAAACTTTTTTTTTTATATATAGAAGGATTTCGCTTAATTGTTCAGCTTTCTTCTTCCAAAAACTGTAAAATTATTGAACGAAAGTTATAACAGTAATAATAATTCTTCTTAATTTTAATAGGAAGAAGGTACGATTTGGTTACATTTCAGTGGAAAAGCAGGCCCCACAGAAATGGTGTTAGAGCCGGTACAAATCTTTCAGGTCAGGCTATCTTAAAGGGTCTGCCTCCCGGACTGTTTTATATTAAAATAACAAAGAAATAGACTCGTATTTTTATTATTAATAACATTAGAAACAAAGTTACTGACAAGAAGAACATTATGAAGTCACGACTTGAGTGGTAGTAAGCAAGTTGTGGATTTTATTAGTAAGATTACTTACAACGTTAAGAAAATAACAAAAAAATCATCTACTGATAAATCATCACTATCTATGCAACTACACAATGGATAATTAGTTTCATTTACCGCCAACCGCCCAGCTTAAAAGAGTCCAGTTGTAGCTAAAAATTCGTTAAGATCACGGACATTTTTATCACAGATATTTTTTACCCGACTAAAAAGAAGGGTTATGTGTTTCACGCGTATCTGTGTATGATTTCTTTATACCCTCGAAACATCCCAACGGTTGGATGGATTTTTATGAATGAGGTCTCTATCGATTCGGCTTAATCTTCCGATGGTTATAAGTTAGGTTTTGTTTTTATAAAATCAAAATGGCGGCCGTAAAATAAAAAAGGCTGTAGAGACCAAAAAAAAAATTACGCACCATATTGAGTGGAATATCGTTGGATAGGTCTTTCAAAATGAAGACGATGTTTCGTTGACCATTTTGTAGAAAGAAGCTCCGTTTAAATATTACACAACCTGGAAGTTGTGTACTTTGGATCGCTACCTTTACTGTAACGCTAACCTTCATAATTGACATCTATAGGCCTCATCAAAAGAGTGTTTGTAGATAGGAACTAATAATTAAACACAACTTAAAAGTCATCAATACAAGTAAATAAAAAAAGGGGTAAGTAATATAAAAATAGTTTCATATTGATGAGAAATAATTAATTAGTTCGCTTTTTACGCCGTCGGGTTTTTTGATTTTTTAAATTTAATATATTATTCCCTATATTGTGTTGGAAAGATTGTGTAGTACTGGACCGATTGTCACCACTAAATTTTCTTAGTATTCCTGTCCTTGCTTGCTGACAGAATATCTGATATTTGATAAGACGAAGAATCCTTTTAACCCTTAACAACCGCATGAAAATGCGGTTTAATAATTCAAATTGCTTATTGGTAACATTTTTTTGAAAAAGAAATATTCACTTTATTCAATAACAGGTAAAACGATACCATAATAAAGACAATAACACTTTTTATAAAACTGGTGGGAATCAAACATCTGAATAAAAGACACAGCCCGTGAATATCACGGGAGCGGGAATTAAGGGCTTAAAATTTAGTTGTGACAATCAGACCATTGCTGTGCACATTTCCTACTACTGCCTATATTTATTTGACGATAGAACAACCGGAAATTTTACTCAAATTTCACACAAAAAATTCCATACCAGAATTTTTATTTAAAACTATTTCACATACTTAATTAGCCTATTTTTGTGCTGCAAAAATTTAATATATCTTATGAAAAAATTTCTGCTTCGAATCGACTATTATCAATTTGCCAAGTGTCAAAACGACCCCTAATGGTAGTTCTAGTATTAATAAAATGTTATTTATATTTTAGCAGATATGTATTATTTTCTGAAACGTATTTATTGAATAACTTTCTTTTATAACATTTTAAGATTTTGCGTCAGTAATGCGAATACGCTCACAAGCTGATGTAAATCAAAGCATTATTTTTAAATTTCTCTTTTGCAATTTAATAATTTTTTAACCCTTACCGGCGCGGAGTAATTCTGTTTATAATCTGATGAAATAATGGACTGGCACCGGAATTTATAAACAAACTTATTAGAAAATACGAACTTGCTTATTTTTACGTACATTGTAATACGAAAAATTTAATTAAATATTCTTGGTGCCGTTTGTCAGTTTTGGAATTAAAATTAGGTATCCTTTTTTAAGGACACTGCCCTCGAAAGGGTTAAATGATATTTATTGCATAAAATATATTAAGTTTGCGTTAACCAGGTACTTTCGTAATTTTGCGATTTTGGTTATGATTTTTTTCAGGACTAGGCTGCTCTGCCACCTACGAGCTACGTTTGCCAAAGCCGGTTCATACACCCCAGATTCTAAAAGCACGCTAATTTGGTAGGCTTTAAGAGATACAAAGCAAAATATATGACTCTGGCATGTGACAAAATAACCAAGAAAAGTTTTCGAAGTTTAAACAAAGATAATTTTAAAAAAATGTTATGTCCAACTCTTATTAGCAAAATGGTCTGTTTTGATAAAAGTAATTTTTAAGAAAATCTCTGAATCGCTATTGCAAAACAAGAAGAAAATCTGATTTTTATGGAAATATGTGCATCATGAAATCTTTCCGACTTTTTTGTAATCTCCAGTAATTGTTACTTCAGTAAATATCGTATTATCTTTTTTTAATTTCCATTTATTATTTAATAAATACCATAAAACATATTTTACATTAAAAGAAAAAGAAAAGTGCCCAGTTAAACTGATGGCATTGAGATCGCAGGCTATTCACATTAATTGTACATTATACTCTTATTTCAAAGAATAATGCCCTCAAAAAAAGGAGATTAGACCCGTTCCCCCCCCCCCCCCCCTTTATACTTAACCAATGAACCTCCAAATCTAATCAGGGAAGTTCCTTAACATAATAAACTGGTATACCAAATTGAAGCAAATCACATAATTCTGCATGAAAAAACTATATCGCTAAATTAAGGAGGGGGGTCTCTAATACCCCCTTTCCCCCTTTATACTTAACTAATAAACCTACAAATCTAATCAGGAAAGCTCCTTATCAGAATGAACATAGAAAAAAAAAATAATTAATTGGATAATTCTGCATGAAAATCCACTTATCTAAATTAAGGGGAGGGGACATGCACACCTTTCCCCCTTTTATGCTTAACAAATAAACCTCCAAATCTAATGAAGGAAGCGCCATATCGGAATAAACCGGTATATCAAATTTGGAGCAAATCGAATAATTCTGTACGAAAAACACATTAATCTAAATTAATGGGGGACTAGCCCCCGTCCCTTCTTTATATTTAACCAATAAACCTCCAAATTTAATCAAGGCAGCTCTTTAACATAATAAACCGGGATACCAAATTTGGAGCAAATCGAATAACTCTGCATAAAACCCCATTTATATAAATTAGGGGGGCGGGGGTCTAGCCCTCCTTTCCCCCCTTTATACTTAACTAATGAACCTCCAAATCTAATCAAGGCAGCTCCTTAACATAATAAGCCGTTATACCAAATTTGGAGCAAATCGAATAATTCTGCATGAAAAATCCATCTATCTAAATTAAGGGGGGTGTCAGCCCCAATTTCCCCACCTTTATACTTAACTAATGAACCTTCAAATTTAATCAGGGAAGCTCCTTAACACAATAAACTGGTATACCAAATTTGGAGCAAATTGAATAATTCTGCATGAAAAACACATTTATCTAAATTAAGGGTGGTGTTAGCCCCCTTTCCCCCACTTTATACTTAACTAATGAACCTCCAAATTTAATCAGGGAAGCTCCTTAACATAATAAATTGGTAAACTAAATTTGGGGCAAATCGAATAATTCTGCATGAAAAACCCATCTATCTAAATTAAGTGGGGGATGGTCAGCCCCCTTTCCCCCTTTATACTTATGTAATTAACCTCCAAATTTAATCAGGGAAGCTCCTTAACATAATAAACCGGTATATTAAATTTGGAGCAAATCGAATAATTCTGCATGAAAAACCCATTTATCTAAATTATGGGGGAGGTCTAGCCCATTTCCCCCCATTAAACTTAACTAATGAACCACCAAATCTAATCAAGGCAGCTTCTTAACATAGTAAGCCGGTACACCAAATTTGGAGCAAATCGCATAATTCTGCATGAAAAACCCATCTATCTAAATTAAGGGAGGGGGGAGTCAGCCCCTTCCCCTCTTTATACTTAAGTAATGAACCTCCAAATTTAATCAGAGAAGCTCCTTAACGTAATAAACCGGTATACCAAATTTCGAGCAAATCGAATAATTCTGTATGAAAAACCCATCTATCTAAATTAAGGGGGGTGTCAGCCTCCTTTCCCCCCTTTATACTTAAGTAATGAACCTCCAAATTTAATCATGGAAGCACCTTAACATAATAAACCAGTATACCAAATTTGGAGCAAATCGAATAATACTGCATGAGAAATCCATTTATCTAAATTAAGTGTGGGGGGGGGAGACTACCCCCTTTTCCCCCTTTATACTTAACCAGTGAACCACCTAAACTAATCAGGAAGCGCCTTATCAGAATGAATCAAGAAAAAAAAATTGAATCGAATCTGATGTTTCTATCAAGAGTTATCGCGTTACGTACATACGTACTTGCATACATACATACATACAGAACAGACGGGCACATTAGCTCTCAGGCTTTGATTGCCTGTGAGCTAAAAAGTGATATATTTTCGAAATGTGTTTATTGATATAGTCACATTTTTTCTGCAGTGTTTTAAGTCCACTCCACTTTAATTTTTAAGCTTATTAAATTTAACTTTTCTTTTACATTTCTTGTTATTTTTAAGTATTTGATGTTTCTGCCCTCCAAAATAATTTTTTATTTGAAACTTATAATTAGATGAAACAATTCAAATCGATAATCTCTGAAATATGTAAATTTCATTTGATGCACATTATTAAAATTAATTGTATTACATTTAAAAAAATTGCTTAACTAAATATGAAATATGAATATGTAAGATTTAATTTAAAGTGCAAGCTTTGTTTTAAAAATTCTTTTTCTGAATTTTAATTTCTCTTATCTTTAAGTAGATTATTGAAAATATAAATGATCCAGAAAAAAAAAAAAATAACTGCATATCTTTGAAGGAGCCGAATAAAAACTAATTAAAAAAATTTTACATACCCCTCGGGACAGTTTAACGGAGTTATAAATAAAGAGGAGGTGACATGTAGTCTAGCAGCTGCGAGTGAAGTAACTGAGGAGGCTGTCACAAGATTGCGGCAGATTTTTTACATCGGACCAAAAATTTCTGATTACCGACGGAAGAAATTTCCACCAGTAATTTTTGAACAGAAAATTTCGCCTTTTTTGGACTTATTCATTCGCGATTTCATTCGTTTTTACTGTTGGAAGTTGGCACTGGTAATATAATCTCTTTCGCTGTCACTGACAGGAGTTTGTTTATGTTGTCACAATATGGCAGAAACGTAGGGTCATACTACAACAGAAGTACACTTCCACTACGATAAACGGATATCTGTTTTCTGGCCATAATTATGACTGAAATTATACATTATAAGGCGTTTAAATAAGGATTAAATTTCAATCCAAATGTACTGGTGAGGATTTGCCCTGGTGGCAATGAGCCACTTCAAATCCGGTTACAGTTGTAACTTCATAATTTTAAAGATGTGTAATTTCCTCTTTATTCATAGTTCCTTGTACTGTTTGTTTACTTGAAAAGAGGCCATGACACAGTCGCAAATACAACAAATTATTTACAACAGTAGCAGTGATTTAACGGTGCAACGGGTAGATTTAAATGCAGACGATCAAAAATAACTGCAATGTTGTGAAACAATTAGAAGGGGGAAATCATTCCCAAAACTTACTTTATTTAACTCACATAAATTGGATTCGAATGACCTTACTATTTGTTCTATAGGACTTAAAAAATTTAATATAGTATCTTAATTCGCTACAACTGGAATCACATTGTTTCCGATTATGCTTTGTATACGAAATAATAAACTCAAGTTATTTCCAAAATGATGAAACTAACAGCCGATGACTTTACCAAAACTGTTAGCCGGACACTGCTTGAAATTAATATGTGGCTTACTTTGAAGAGAGAACTCATAAAATCCGAAGATACGATGCGTTCAAAATACATTGAATCCATCTACTAACGCACTATATATAGTTATTATACAAACGCAGTTACCTAATTAAAATACTCCCTCCGTCGCAAATTAGTTGCGACATTTAGGTCGAAAATTTTGTCCCTGATTAGTTGCTACATTTCAAGTGGGCGGTGTCATAAATAACTTCCGATGCAGTTTAGTAGATCGTCACCATTTTGCAAGTTCTCTACCACCAGTATATCATAAAGATGATTATGTTCCTAAAGAATTAACGATTCATTAGCTGGAAGGTAGTTTTATGCGATTACTGGTGGAAGAATCCTTACAAAATGGGGCGTGGCTTAAGAGCATGCGAAACCTGGATTTTTAAAACTAATTTGGTACTTATTTAAGGAGAGACGGAGGGAATGCTTGGTAAGTAAATGTTGTTGATTGATAGCATAGCACTTTTAAATCTCTGAAAAATGTTCAAATAAAATCATAAAATCATCAGTATCAATAATCAGTAGAAAAGTAATCAAATGTATCAATTAATTTGGGACAGAGGGTCATTTAACAAATAACTACGACAAGCAGATTCTTGGCGATTCACGTGTACTTTGCGAAACAGAATACCGTAATTTCCCGCGTATCCGCCGATGCTTAGTTAAGTCTTTTTCAAACCGTAAATTTTATTGAAAAAAAGAGGTCAAATAAGTGCTAAGCTGAAGCAACTAACATTATATTTTAAATAAATTCTGGTATGAAATCGAGTTATTTGAGGTGCGGTGGATACGCGCGAAATTACGGTAGTTCTCACTAACAATAGATGCCAACATTTCTTAATTATTCCGGAGTCTGATCCAAGACAAACATGTTTCCAACTAGAAATGTTATTTAATAAACGATTTTATAAATGATATTTAATAAGAACCATGTTGAAACAAGACACATTTTCTTATAAACACTTTCCGGTTTTAAAATTGTTTGTCTTGGATTGCCTCCGGAATAATTAAGTGATGTTGGCATCTATGCATTAATGCACGAATGCTCGAAATCAGGACAGCAGGACCACACGCGAAATCTTAGAATTTTCTCGTCCACTAGAGTACCATTATAAATGAGTAGCTAAGCTAGGCACTCTGCCGCAAGTTAACATAATAATAAAAAGTTTATTTCATACAAAAGCATTCATATTTCTATGTTCTGGTTCATTTGAGGTTGCATGCAACGTAAAATTTATATTACCTAGCAGTTATCATCATATTTAACAATATTTAAATGAATCGACTTCATAAAGAATAAAGTGAAACTACACGTTTTATTTGTACGGCAAATTTACAGAATACAGATTCATCATGCAGAAAAAATATGTATTTATTTAAAAAACACTACCGTTCTCATTTAAAATAACGCAGAACCAATATTTTAAATTTGAAGCAATATAAAGGAGCGTTACAGAATGTGGTTATTATAATTTAAAGCTAACTACATACTATTAGCACCAAAATAAATTTTACGAAATGCAATAAAGAGAGGAGAAACAAATATGACATAAATTTAATTTATTGACTATTACAAACGATCTTGCGACGTATAAGATAAATTAAATACTTTGCCATAGCACAAAATAATCAATTTAACTGAGTAAACTCTGTTATGTAAGTAGTAATGTTTTTTGTTGCTGTAAAAGAAAAGATCCTTTCTCTCCTATTTAGTTTTATTTAACACCTAAAGCGTCGAGTCCGATAAGTGTAGGCTACTTTTTTAAAATTTAGATTGTTTGATTGCAATTATATTGATTGCTCATTAAATACCAATATTTATAGGGTGATAATAGGGGAAATATATTGCCAGATATGTTGCTACCTCTAGGAAAAAATCAGGAAATTTGATTAAAAGGCATGTTTCCAATGCTTATCCGGCTATGCCCTTTCTACCACTTTTTATTTAACTTTTAATAAATAAATAAAGTTCCCTGCAACCAATACATTTATATAGAAATATTAATCCTGTAAAAGTCACATACATACATGTGCTTATAAATAAAGTTAAAAATCTATATCTTAAAATTTATGTTGTCTAAAATACTTAACATAAATATAAAAAACACAAATCTTAAAAAAATGCATGTATTTAAGGGTTAAAGATATATTTAATGAAGAACGAATAAAAACCTTATGTAAAGTTTGTTTCTTTTTTAAAACAATTTTCATTAATCATATTTATCTAGGGTGAATTTAATAAAGACGTTTTTATTTGCTAAGCTAATTTTAGAAACGCAAGCACACCATTAAAACAAAATATGCATTTATTGACAAAAACTTACTGCTTTGACACATTGCCGAATCAATATATTGAGCTTAAAAGAATATCAGTTTTACCAGTAGCGCTATTGAATATTGTATTTGCCTTTAACAATAAATGAAATTTATTAGTGCAGCAAACGGAAAAGAAGTAAAAATTACATAAACTTACATACATTATTTACTTTTAGAATTTATTTCGTGATACGTTTAAAAGATGAAAGTATTCTGTACTAGCGTAAAATATGCAAATCGACTAAATAAATTAATTTGTTAAATCAATGTTTTTTGTTCTTTCAAGCAAAAATATATTCTCATATTACTCTGAATTTGTAATTTTTCCTTTGGAACTTTAAAAGACTTAACTTATACCGTTCAAACTGATGTTCTGTTTGGTTTAAAATTGTTTATTAATAGAACCAATAATTATTCAATGTGCAAAATAGATTATTTAAAACTATTTTAATGAACATGTTTATAAGGATTAAATTAAAAAAAAAAAGTGTTTTACCGTTGAGCTAATTCAAAAATTGCAGACTCTTGGAATAAAAAAAAAAAAAGAATACATTTACAGAAAGTTAGATTATTTTTCTCGTCTAAAATTAAAGGGAATAAACATATTCCGTTTAATGCAATATTAATTACATTAATAGCGCCTTTGAAAAATGTTTTTATATTTTATCGCAAATGAAGGATTAAAAATAAAATACATTAAATAAAATAAAGTTATATTATTATCATTGAAATAAAAAGTACACAAAAGAATACAAAGTATGAAAATTCGATAAAATTCGAAAAAATGTATAAACAAAATTTCGAGGTGGGGGGGGGGGGGCTATATGCTCTAAAGACTTGACCTACTCATCTGAGCTCTAGGGCTATCAGTGTACTACCGATTAATGCAGTGGCAGATTTCCGCCAGCACTTTATTATAGAATCGGCCACCTTATTTTAACGGGAAATTTCCATTTTAATTAAAGCTAAAGTTTTTTG
The DNA here is from genome assembly GCA_963932465.1 of Maratus speciosus. Classification (NCBI taxonomy): domain Eukaryota; kingdom Metazoa; phylum Arthropoda; class Arachnida; order Araneae; family Salticidae; genus Maratus; species Maratus speciosus. The sequence goes on along the minus strand of OZ010797.1, from coordinate 372,114,128 downwards.
TACAGCAGCACCCCGATTTACGTCACCTCGACTTACGTCACCCTGCATTTACGACGCCTGTCCTAGAAAAAAAAATTCCTTAAATAAACGGACTTTTTTGAAGACTTTTGGTTCTATGATGGGAAACATTTCGACAACAGTCACGTGATAGTGGCAAACAAATAAGAAAAGTCGCTAGAAAAAGCTTAGAAAACTCAGTCCGCTATTACAAAGAGCTTCTACAAGGGGAAAAAAAAAAGAAGAAGAAGAATTTGTCGGTTCAAACTTCATTGCAAGATTATTTTTGCATCCTCAAGGCAGCTACAAGAACAATCAATTGTAAGTTAACAGCTTATTAATTTATTCCAAATTCTTGTAGTCTAAATTCATGTTTTTGGTAATGTTAAATATATGTAACATAATCCCTAAAGTAAAATAGAATTTTAGATCATTAGAATACAACTAGATTTTGGAGAATTTTTATTATCCTTTTTTGCTTATCTAAATATACCTCGACTTACGTCGTTTTCGACTTGCGTCGCTAGCCTTAGAAGGAATTGTTGACTTAAATCGAGGTATTACTGTATAAGATAAAGATTTAAATTTTTGGAAATCAGTGCTCTAGTTACTCTGGTAATAATAGAACAAGAAATGAAAAGTAATAGAAACTGTCCTTACGATAATCAGGCTCTGGCTGCGCTGATATATATTCTGGGATATTTTTCATTTCAAAATTCGGGGATAATACGTATACGATAAAAAATCGCCAATTATATTAATTTGAATAATACTGACTTTCGGGTAGCAAGAGAATGCGCGGTCCTAGAAACTCTAAATTAGATGTTTTCCTTGCTTTACGTTCTGTGCAGTCATCATTGACCTCTTAAATACTTGTCGTTTTATGGAGATATGTTTCATCCCTTCGCGACGAGCGTTCTTTAAGAATTTTTAATCTATTAGTACCAGTCATTCGAAAAAGAAAATTTTGTCTAAATTAATATCACTAATGGTATGATTGAGTAAAGAAAAATTTAAACTTTAATTTATTTAAAAAAAATGCTGGTACGATAAATCCAGCGTTCGGGACACTCCATTTGTGACGTATATGTGACGTAGTTATGGGCAGAATGAATGATTTTACTATTCTAATGAATCATTCAGGCATGTGCAAAACCAATCCATGGAACTATTAATAAAAAGGAACTGACATAGTTTTAAAATAGTGAAGCTTCAACTGTAACCGCTATCGAAAGATTTGTCTACCGCCGGTCGAAACTTCCACCAGTAGATTTATATAGACATTTTAAACTTATTCAAATGCCTTATTATTACGAAATTTCAGTCATAAAGAATGGTAGAAACAGATTTTCATTTTTACTGGTAGGAGTTTACTTTGCTGGTAGTTAGGCCATGCGTTTCCGCCATATTATGACAACCAGGGAAACAAACTGACGGTTTTACAAGGCATACTGACACCAGTAAAAACAAATAGAAATTTTTACGACATCTCTGAAAAAGTTTCCCATGAATAAGACGCTTAATTAAGACGAAATTTTCTATTCAATTTTACGGGTGGGAAGGTTTGCCTTGGCGGTAATCAGAAACTGAAGATCCGGTTTTTAAAAAAAGCAGCCGCCATCTTGTGACAACCTCCTCAGTCACTTCACTCACAACTGGTAGACAATACACTATATGTCTCCTCCTCTTTATTCATAACTCCATTAACCAATCGGCAAACCTTTTTTTTTTTTTTTTTTTTTTTTTTTTTTCAATTCAATTTCAACCAGAAATTTTTTATCGAAATGGAAGTTTCTGGGTTTATTTAGAATTCATTTAAAAGCCCATAAAAATATATTATTCTTTTTATCTTTAAGCTTTCTGAAGATAATTGATTAAAATATTACGTAGGCTGCAACAATACTTTTACTTGTTTTCCTTTTACAAAATATCTGGTGGAAATTGATTAAAAATATATACAAAGGTGAGAAATTATGTTTTTCTTCATGCCGAATGATTCATTTGAATATAAACCGGGAGTCAGCAGCACAGACAATCACTTCATCGAGTTCATGGATGAAATTCTAGAATTAGTTAAATCTTGATTCGCATGTTAAAACGCAATCGGTCTGCCAAGTCATATCTTGGTGGAAAACATCTGAAAACTAATTTATTTACTGAAATTTATTTAGCGGCTAACTCGTACGTTTACCATTGTGTTTTCCTGCACCAAAAGATATGAAAACATAGAGGACTGGAAGCAGAAAAACACAATGGTAAACCTACGACTCAGCCGCTAAAATCGGGTTTTCAGGTATTTTCCACCAAGATATGACTTGGCAGACCGATTGCGTTAAATTTAACTAATCCTAAAATTTCATCCGTAAACTCGATGAGGTGATTGTCTGTGCTGCCGGCTCCCGGTCTAATAGTAAAATCATCCATTTTGGCGATCACTAACGAGACGTTCGTCGTGAAAGATTCAATATGTGTTTAAATCTAGTTATAGTTATTACAGTGCTCAGCAAAAGTTTAGACAATGATCTATTATGCTTCTGTGCTGAGAAGTATGTAACGGATTGTTGTAATTCAACTGTCATATATTACTGGAGACTTATCCTTCATACACAAACAATAAATTTTAATTTATACACTTTACATAATATATAATGACAAAAAAAACGAATTTAACATTGTTGCAAAAGTATAGACAATCTGTCTGTTAACAGAAAAATATCCATAAATTAAAATCGAACTGCACCTCCGTTGTCTGCTATTAATGCAAAAATGTGACTTTCCATCGAAGAAACTAAATCCTGCATCACTTGGGGGTCTATTTCGTGCCAAACACGTTCAACATCTGATCGAAGTTCATTTACAGAGGAGTATTGTTAAAAAATTGCATAAACCGTATGAGATATGATGCCACAAAAGTTTTCGATTGGGTTCAGATCAGGGCTACACGCGGGCCTGTCGAAAACAGTAATATTTTGAGAGTTAAACCAATTTTTTGAATTGTATGCAACATGAATAGACGCATCTTGCTCAAATACATACTTTGGAAGAGATAAAAGTTCACCAAATGGGTGTAAATTGTTTTCCAATGTATGTATGTAGTCTTACGCAGCTTGGCGACCACTGAGAAACTCCAGAGATACTTGAGAATTAAAACAAATTGAGGCCCAAGTCATCAAACCTTTCGAGGGCAAAGGACACATAATTTTAATTCCAGAAATGGCAAGAATATTTAATTAAAATTTTCCTTTTATAATATACGTGAAAGGGAGCAATTTCATATTTTCTAATAACTTCGTTTATAAATTCTGGTATCAGTCCATTATTTCATCAGTTTATAAAAAGAATTACTCAGCGATGGGAAAGGGGTCAATTTGTTGTGAGATTTCAAGGCTGGTTGTTTTATTATTTTCATGTAAACTAATGTGCATCTTTCTTTAATGCATCTACGAAATTATCCGTTGGCACAGAAAGCTCTAACTCACTTTTGATGCGATTAGCAGCCATCATTTGTCTAGATGCCAGTTTATGGATCCTTCTATAGTAGCCACACGAGTCCTTCCAGATCTATGTTTTGCTTTGAAAGAGTTACCCTTAGACAGTACTTAATAGACAGACTTCTTTGGCCGATTGAAAGTAGCTGAAATTTCCGCAACAGTCTTCCCTTTCGATTTCAGCTTCCGTGCTTTAATTATTTCATCTGACTGAAAATTTCTTGCTCGCGCATCTTCACTAACCGATGCTATCGCGAGGTGCACTTAAATACTTCATGCATGTGACGTCATAAGTTTGAAATATGCGGTTTTCGGTGAACAATATCCAAAAAATCACAAAAGTGTCTAAACTTTTGCAATATGCAAATTTCGCTTTTTTCAGTTAATTGAAATAATTTCCTACATTGAAACCATTATTTCTGTCCTAAAACGTTTAAAATATATTTAAAAATAAGTACAGTCATTTGTATAACCCAAGCGTTCGTATTTTTTATTTAAAGGTTAAAAATCACCAGTGTCTAAACTTTTGCTGAGGAGTGTAACCCCTTGAGGACGAACGACCAGTATTCGTGTCGCGAAAGGGGCTCAGAATCGAGGATTATTCTCACCAGTAAATTTTTATCGTAAATTTTGCCTTATTTAACCCGACCATTTTCCCGATTCAATTAGGCAAAAATTTCCGTTTTCAAAAAACGGTGAATAAAGATTAAAACATCTGTAAAAGACGCTCGTCCCGAAGGTGTTAACTTAATTTAACATAATAAGTTCTGGAATTGCCTGAGAACATTCGATGTTCTAATATGTAAATATTTATTTAATTACTAAAAACATTTCATTAAAAAAATCTAAGATTTTTTACCTCAATAGACGGCATTGAACTCAGCTGCCGGCTGATCATGGTTGCCAGGTTGGATTTTTTATAAATTCAAACATTTCGGATTGTACCGGATATTCAGAAAGAAGAATTCTTACTTTATGCAATGACGAAATGTCTGTCTTTAAATAAGGAATAGTATATTATAAAAAAATTTGGTGTGAATGCGAAATTTCGTAATTAAAAAAAGGTCAAATCGGCAAACCTTCAGCTGATTTATGACTATGGGAAATGTCTTCTAAAAAAAATCTTAGCTTTCAATGCCTAAACCACGTTTGTGCAAATATATCTTAACATCTTAATTCTCGCTCCCGTGATATGTTTGTCTATTGTGACGGCTGTGTCTATTAGTCAGATTGTTTGTTTCCCACCAGTTTCATAAAATAGTATAATTGGCTTTATTATGGTATCCTTTTACCTGCCATTAAATAAGGTGAATATTTCTTTTTCAAAAGCATGGTGCCAATAAGGAATTTAAATTTTTAAACCGTAATTTAACGCGACCGTTAAGGGGTTAATCGTACTTGTCAATTTCAGACTTAACTTCCGTAAAATGTGAGTTACTTTAACCCGTTCAGGACCGGCATCTTTTATACGAAATTTATTCGTTTGGCACCACTTTTTGTTAATTACTTGATTTTACTTTATAAATCACAAAAATGCCGCAGTTAAATAAAATCAGTTTTACTTTTTTTTACTGGTATCAAACTCAAGCGTTTTAAGCCCTTTTTGAGGGTGCATGTATGCACCCATGGTCCCGAACGCGTTAAACCAAGTTAAACACGTTTGGAACCAGAATTTTCTTTAAAGAAATTATATCAAACACGTTCCGCGTTGAAACGGGAAATTAAGTAGCTAATCATACATCTAAAGTATATTCCGCTTAGAAACCGGTTTAACCTGGTTTAAATGAAGTGGCTTAAGTGTTCCATTTTATAAAGAACTGAATCACGATACTTTGGTAATGGCTGTTAAAATATCGTAATCGTAAATTTTATAAAATGGGTACCATTTAACTCTGCGTCTGTGACATGGTATATTCGAAAATCACTCTGTCAGATCTACATCTGCTGTATGTATTCGAACCAAGCAAATGGTCACATATACCGGGTGAGCCAGAAGCTCGTTAAAATTTTTAAAACTCATAAAAATGGGAGAAATTATGATAAAGGAGTGCGGTTTGCAAGAAAGCTGGCTCGCAAGATAGTCGGATGTTTTTGCAGCAAAAAACACTTAGTTAAAAAATCACATGCAGAGTGCGCTGATGACCCGAAATACAATGAACAGGACAACAATACGCTCCAGTCATTTGTTCTTTTAATAACAAGTGTTCAACATGACCTCCAGAATATTCTACGACACTATTGTTGTCCTGTTCATTGTGTTTCTGGTGCCCTCTACATGTTATTTTTTAAATACTAATTTTTTTTTTTCGCAACTAAAAAACATCCGACTACCTTTGGAGCCCTTTCTTGCAAACTTCACTCCTTTATCATAGTTTCTTCTCTTTTCGTGAGTTTTTAAAGTTTTAACGAACTTTTGGCTCACCTGGTATACATTCAGGCTCGTTCAAATGGTCCGCTTCTTCAATCCCATATATTTTAGACAACTTTTAGTGGCAGATTTCTATAACATTTCCAATGGGAATAACAAGGCCTGATTACAAACGAGGCAAACTTATACCATTAAATTTTAATAGAAAATATCGTGTTCTTTAAACGCCGTATTATGCACAACTTCTATCACGAATAAGGCAAAAAATTCTACTCAAATTCAAAGGTCCATACAAACGTTGAAAAATATCCTCTTACTACAGCTGCTATTATTGTATCAGGGCGTACGTTTAGTGCTCAGAGGGCGCTGTCCTGAATATCACTGACGTCATATTTGCGGTGGTATTACCTGCATATCATACTTGCCGATTACAAGAGATTAATTTCCTTTCACTTAAGGAGACGGTGGACTTTAAAAGGTTTTCTCTAAATTTTTATCACAGAGGTATGAAATTTTGTGCAAATATACATTTCCCCATAAGTATGTAGAACAGCTTAAAAGAAATTTCTAATCTATTATAAATGTAAGATTAAAAAAATTAAAATTTTAAAAACGAAATTTTAAAATGCTCCATGCGTCATAAATTTTTAGATATTTCCTCAATTTTACATTTTAATCACTTAAATCTTCATTCCAAACAAATCAGTGTATCGATTTTTTAATCCCTTGAATAAGTTATTTTTTAGAGATTTTTTTCTGAATTCCATATCGATTATCCTCAAAATATTGCTTTTAACAAGTTAAAAATCAAATTTAATTATCTTAATGAAGTCGAATTTAAAAATGCATACACAGTTTGTTTGTAAGCAATATCAAGATTCTTCCTTATTAATTTCATGAATTTTGATAAAAAATTAAGACGCATGGAGCATTTCAAAAATCTAAAAACTTTGAAAAATCTGTTTTGAGAAAATAGATTTAAGGCAGATTAAAGGACCAAAAAATTGTTTTTGTTCAAAATTAAAGCACTTTTAACTTGGCAAAAAATCATCGCGCCTACATGCAGTTTTCCAGAAATGACTCAGTACAAATTGGAAAATAATAAGACACACAAAAACAATTTAAATTTTTGTGTCAATTTTTGCTCGAATAAAAGTTCACGGTCCCCTTAAAACGATATAAATAGTTCAGTTTATGTTTCAGGCTAATATTCCATAACGAAATCAAATCTTTATCAGTAAATAATTAAAAAATTACAAGTAAAACACAAATTTGACAGACATGTAGTCGAACTATGCGCTTTAAAGGCTTAAATTATCAGATTCAAAAAGGTCGCTGTAAGCTGAGAAATCTTTTGCATTTCTTGGGTGTTAAATTCAGGCATACGGATACGAAAGCATCATTTTTAAAGAAATTCAAAACTCAATACATGCTTGATAATTTTCAAATAAAAATGCTTTTTGGTGTTGTTAGTTTGAAATAGTTTTGTCAAGTGTCTCGCGTAAATTATGTCTCCAAATGATCTGAACACCACTAATTTCTTACAGTTTATTTCACAATCTGTAATTGTAGGTGATTCTGCCATTAGATAAGATAAAGAAATTTACTTTTGAATACTGGTATTCTGAGCGTTTGGAGCAGCGACTTATGCAGGATATTCGGCAACACTAATTGGCAATCTAAAAAATATGTTAAATGTAAAATATATATATGTATTCGAATTTTCGATACAGAAAATTAGTTTTCACCTATGTGACCCTGATCACTCAAGTTGAAACCTATCGTGTATATAAAGAGCCGTAAAGTCAGAAAAGTATGGAAAATCTGCATTTCCGAGTTATAAAACACTAACCCCGTAATTCTTTCTTCCGCCAATATGACGGGCTGAGGTGTCGTTATCTTTTCTCGCACCTTTGATGTTGCCAGGCTGAAGATTTAAAACGAAAAAAACTTTCGAAACCAGAAATATTTAACTGACATTTCTAAAAGTCGTACAAGTCGTATAATTTTAAAAAATAATGGTGTTATTCGCATTAGCTTGTATAGTGTGTTATCTTTTCTCGCACCTTTGATGTTGCCAGGCTGAAGATTTAAAACGAAAAAAACTTTCGAAACCAGAAATATTTAACTGACATTTCTAAAAGTCGTACAAGTCGTATAATTTAAAAAAATAATGGTGTTATTCGCATTAGCTTGTATAGTGTGTTATCTTTTCTCGCACCTTTGATGTTGCCAGGCTGAAGATTTAAAACGAAAAAAACTTTCGAAACCAGAAATATTTAACTGACATTTCTAAAAGTCGTACAAGTCGTATAATTTAAAAATAATAAGGGTGTTATTCGCATTAGCTTGTATAGCTTGTTAGCTTGTATAGCTTGTTAGCTTGTATTTAGGTGCAAAATTCTCGCATAATGGCTTTTTGACAAATGTGAATTTATTTTGTAACATCTTTTCTTTACGCCTCAAACATACAACCATAGTTTCTAGCCACTGGATATTTATAATACTAATATTTTTACGCAGAACTATGCTTTATACCATGGAACTATTAATCCCTTGAGGACGGGCGACACGTATACGTGCCGCATGAACGCTCAGAATCCTTGTTTTTTCTCACCAGTAAAATTTTACTGTAAAATTTGCCTTATTTAATCAGCGCATTTTCTCGATTCAAGAAGACACAAATTTCTGTTTTTAAAAAACGGTGACAAAAGATAAAAAAATTCGTAAAAGGCTCCCGTCCCGAAGGGGTTAATAAAGAGGAACTGACACATCCTTAACCCTTTCCGGCACGGGCAATTTTTATTGTAAAATGAGGAAATGATCGACTGACACCGGAATTTTAAAACGACTTTTTCAGATATTAAAAACATGTTATTTTAACTATTCATTGAAAAAGCAAAATTTTACTAAAATATTCTTGGTGCTGGTCGTAAGTTTGGAATTAAAATTAGGTATCCTGACCCGGGCACAGTGTGCCGGAATGGGTTAAAATAATGAAGATAACAGATTTCGCAGGATTTGATTACCGTCGGGTGAAACTTTCACCAGTACATTTAAATATAAATTTTCTCCTTATTTAACGCCTTGAGAGGCGGTGGGATATTAATTTAAACAAGATTCGCACCAGAAATTTAAACTAATTTTACATTTTTAACTTTGGGGGTGAAATGTTGAAAAATTGCTTTTCCTTATTTTAAAATAAAAAATTTCCATTCTTCCGGTGAGAATACAGTATTACAGATCCAACTGTAACCGATTTCGCAGGAAATGATTACCGTCTGGTGCAACTTTCACTAGTACATTTAAATAGATTTTTTTCGTTATTTAAACAAGCTTTTTTAACGCAGTATTTCAGCCATAAGTAATGGCAAAAACATATAGTCATTTTTACTGGTGGAAGTTTATTTCGGCGGTAGTCAGGTTCTGTGCTTCCGAAATATTGTTGCAACCTAAACAATCATCTGTCCATGGAACTATTAATAAAGAGGAACTGACATAGCCTTAAAATAGTGAAGCTTCAACTGTAACCGCTATCGCAGGAATTGTTTACAGTCGGTAGAAATTTCCACCAGTAGATTTATATAGAAATTTTCAACTTATTTAAACGCCTTATTATTACAAAATTTCAGTCATAAATATTGCTAGAAACAGATTTTCATTTTTACCGGTAGGAGTTTACTTTAGCGGCAGTTAGGCCCTGCGTTTCCGCCATATTGTGACAACCAGGGAAACAAATTGACAGTTTTACAAGGCATACTGACACCAGTAAAAACAAATCGAAATTTTTAGGACATTTTTGTGAAGAAATTACATGAATAAGATGTTTAATCAAGACGAAAGTTTCTATTTAATTTTACTGGTGGGATGTTTGCGCTGGAGGTAATCAGAAACTGAAGATCCGATTTAACACTAGAACGCCCGGAAGGAGTCGATTCGACTCCGAACATATGATTAAATGTCAATTGAAACCAGAAATTCTTTCACAAAATAAGTTAAAATTTAAAAACGCTTATTTACGGTAAATAAATCAGTCAAATTATTTTAAATAAAAATTCTGGTGTAAAATATTTTTATGAAACTTGAATGAAATTTCCGGGCGTTCTAGTGTTAAAAAATCAGCCGCCATCTTGTGACAACCTCCTCAGTTACTTCACTTGCAACAGGTAGACTTAATACTATATGTCTCCTCCTCTTTATTCATAACTCCATTCATCTGTCAGTGTCAGTAAAACTGATTATAATATCTGGACAAATTGCCACCAGTAAAATAAAAAATAATAAAAATATTAACCATATTTGTGAGAGACATTTTTCATGAAAAATCTGTTAAATTAAGGCTAAATTTTCTATTCAAAATTTACTGTGGAAGTTTGCTTCGGCGCTTATCAAAAACTCTTTATCCGATGTAAAAAATCAGCCGCCATATTGTAACAACTTCCTCTGTTACTCCACTCGCAACTGGTAGACAATACGCAATATGTCTCCGCCTCTTTATTCATAACACCATCCTTTCTATAATCGCACAATTTCTGCGATTAAAAAATGCGAACATTTTTCTAAGAACTTACTGTTATTAACCCTTTCCCGCGCAGTGGTCCCACGTCAGGACCGACTAATTTCAAATCCCAAACTTACAAACCGTACGAAGAATATTTTAATAAAATTTTGCTTTTACTATGAAAGTTTGAAGTAACGAGTTTTTAATTTCTAAAAACGTCTTTTGTAAATTCCGGTGTCAGTCAATCATGTCATCATTTTATGAATAGAATTTTCTATGCCCGGAAAAAAAAAAAAAAAAAAAAAAAAAAAAAAAAAAAAATCGATAGGTTCGCAACTGTGATACAACTAATTGCCTATTTCATACATGCCAACCTGCGGCTTTTTAAAAATCAAACAGTTATATTTCGAACCAGAAATTTATTTAAGCAATGAAAATAAGTAAATTTCAAATGACTATCACCTTTAATGCCAGACACATTTACTCAAATAGATTTTCTGGTTCAAAGTGTGTTTTCATAATTTTAAAAAAGCCGGAAGTTGGCAACTATGCTATTTTATTTAGATATCTTATAATTACTCAATTTCTACAATAAAAAATAGGTACTTTTTTGAAGATTTTTATGAAATTAAGCGATACTTAACACCTTCGGGACGAGCGTCTTTTGCAGAATTTTTAATCTTTTATCACTGGTTTTTCAAAACAGAAATTTTTGGCTAATTGAATAGGGGAAATGCTCGCATTAAATAAGGCAAAATTTACAATAAAAAATTACTGGTGAGAATAATCACGGATTTTGAGCGCCTTACCGCTCGCCATTCCCCAAGGAGTTAAGAAGTAAAGAGAAAATTTTAATGTGAATAAGCTCCTTTTATTCACATAAATATTCTTCTTCCATTATACGTTTTTCCGTCTGTGGATTTCCCACATTAAACATTTTCTTAGAAATCCACCTGAAGCATTAGCAGTAGATCACTGTAGTCTCATGGGCATATGAAAGGATTTGTTTGCGAGTTCCAGTTTATTTATATTCTTCTCTTCCCAGTGTGAATTTATAAACATAAAAATATAGGATACTAACAAAGACTGAATCAAAATAAAATTACATTTAAGAACTAAAAACGAAACAAATAAAACAAAGAAATAATAAACAGGTCTTTCACTTATATTTGTGTGAAACGAAACGAATAGAGAGTTTGAAAAAACATTGCAAATTTAAAGGTTATTTGAGAAAATATATTGTTACTAGTTTATCGAAATAATTAAATGTTTTAACGTATATTTCTACTTATTCTGTTCTTTTCGAAGTGCAGTATTACCTAAAATAATTTTATCATCATTTTGTGCAAGTACTTATAAGTTACCACCGCCAAACCCTTTACGTAAAATTGCAATTTCCCTCAAAAATCTTTACATATCTACACCCACTTCATAGCTTTAACTTTTGTTAGCCCCCGGTATGCTATTTCTTCCTCCCAGCTTATTTTGTGTCGGCTCCAAAAAATAACGTTACGTTGTATAAGCCAAAGGTAAAACAAAGCAGGTGTATCATTGTTTTGTTAAATATTCTACAGCAATTTTTTAAACTCCTAAGCATCGCACATTTTCAATTTTTATACCGTCGTATAAAGAAAAAAAGTACTTTCAAATGCAATTTGTTTGAAAACTGCATCTCCATTTATTTTTGAGATATTAATTTTTTTGTAATTTTTAGAGCCATTTCTTAATATTCGCAACGGAAGTACTCCATTTCTGTAGAAAGTAAAGGAAAATAGTTGTAGTAATTATATATTTTCGTTGCCATTTTTTCATAACAACCGAAAACAATTTAATTAAAATATGTGCTATTTTCAAAAATATAAATGAATGATTTCTGTTAAAACATGGAGCTATTATAAACTATATTTAATTTTAACCCCTTGATGGATAAGCAAAAATGTCTCTAAATATTGAATTCTCACCGGAATAAGCGAAAAAAAAATTTTTTAATAAGGAAAAGCATTTTTTTGAACGATATTCCTCCAAAGTTGAAAATATAAAATTTTGTTAAAATTTTCTGGTGAGAACCTTGTTTAAATTAGGTGGGATATATTTTATCCCACCGCCCCTCAAGGGGTTAAGTGTCTATATTAATGTTACAAAAACATGAAGGCATATGAGTCATGAGATGGCCTTGTTTTGTCGAGTTTCTTCAATAGCGGCATATTTTTGCTGTATTTGTGTATTATTTTGCGATAGTGACGTCTTATGCATGCTTTACTGTAACTGTTTAACCCCTTGAGGGGCGGTGGGATAAAATATATCCCACCTAATTTAAAGAAGATTGTTTACAAGACACGATCTAAACAAGACAAGAAAATTTTAACTAAATGTTATATTTTTAACCCTAGAACTACCGAAAATTTTACTCAAGTTTTATAAAAATATTGCACATCAGAATTCTTATTTAAAACTATGGAACTTATTTACTTAACTCATTATTGTCTGGTTTACACATTTAGTTTATTTTAAAGAAATTTCTGGTTAGAATAAATATTTCGAATGTACCCATCGGGCCCATTGGACCCGTCTGGTAGACGGAGGGTTAACATTGGAGAAAAACCGCTAAAAAATTGCTTTTCTTTATATAAAAATAAAATTTTTCGATTATTCCGGTGAGAATTCAATATTTAGAGATATTTTTGCTTGCCCCTCAAGGGGTTAAGGGTAGATCGTAAATTTGGAATTCTTAAACGGATGCGAATGACGTCATTTTACATAAAATAAAAGCGTGAGCTATAAGTCTTAAAATTGAAATATGTTTTGTACTACTTATATATACATTTTTTTTTTCATCGGGGGCGACACTAAATTCTGAAAAAGCAGAATTCCTGTTTTCTAGTATTTCATATCTGTATTATTGTTGTTTTTTTTATATACATTTAGTTGTGCTTGTTAGCTATTACGTAGCTTTCACTGCAAAGAGTAAAAAGCTACCGATTGTAGCCGTGCAGAGGAAAGCACTTCCGAAATATTTTAGTATACTAGGGGGCTCTGCCCCCTACGAGCTACGCTCGTCAACCACCGTTCGGACACTGCAGACTCTAACAGCACGCTAATTTGATCTGCTTTAAAAAGATTTCGGAAGATTGAATTATAATTTGAATCTGACAATTATAATCTGACGTAATTTTCACCAAACTTTTCTTTCTCTTTTTAATATTCACGTAAAAATACTTTTGTTAGAAATGAAATATTATGATCTTCTTAAAATAGCAAATAAATGTCTCGCGCAATTTTTAAATTTAAACTGTTTTGCAATATTATTTTTTGTTCATTTTACGTAAAAAGTGTAATGTGACGTAAACGTGACGAAAATTCTCCTATTTAAGACTTCTAATGCATGATTATGAATTATTTATTTTACAATATTCTTTCTCTTTTAAAATTCACCTGTAATTATAGTTTTTATGACGTAATTTTCAATGAGTTCCTGCTTTTTATATTTTCTGTTTATAATAGTCACGTGTAAAATAAATTTTTAATTTGAAGCAAACATTATTGTTTGCGCTGTTTATACAGTTGGCAACAGTTTAAATTAATGCAATTTCCTAAATTATCTAAAAAATATCTCCCAAAATGCTATAAATTTGAATTTGAAATAGAAATAAAACTTCAAAAAATGACTCAAATTAAAAAACTAAATACAATCTGCACACCGGGAAATTCTGACGCATAAAATGATCAAATTTCTATGTACAGTTTTTGCTCCTATAAAACTTTTTTAATGGAACGATTTTATCCAACTTTGGCATTAAATATCTCTTAAAATAATTCTTCGATTTGAAAACTGTCTGCATCAGCGTGTTTGTCAAACAATTCTCTATAAAACTACCGATTTTCATATTTTTGTATGGAACAGTTTTTTTAATATTAACGAAGAAAGGCCATGCTTAAGCATTCAAATTGGATGCCGATCTGCCGGGAATATCTACGCAGATTTTCATTGGTCCATTTCCAAATCAAAACTTTTTTTTATATATAAAGAAGGATTTCCATCGAGCATTATCCCCACATCCGAAAACACATCCGTTTATATGATGGTTTATACACAGGGTGCAAAGGAAAGCTCCTTTGACCTGAAAATACTTGATAACGGAGAGAGCTACAGCTAAGCAAGTGAGGAAACGGTATAGTAAAGCGACTACGCCCGATTTAATGCAAACTATAGCAGCGCCCCTAGTGCCGAAATTTGGAAGATAACCATTGCAATTCGAAAGCGAAAAGAGATAGAGCAAAATTTCCAATGAGAAAGTTTTAGAGCATCCATTAATTAGTACGAAATGACATTTGGTTTACATGGATAAGATAAATTTTCGCCTGTATACCCAAAAATATCCGAAATCGATGCACTTTATTTTGTGTAAACGTTTGAATGGAATAGTCAGAAGTATGAAGAAATACGCACAATTTATTGTATAAACACGTACTTATCTCAATAAATTTTGATAACATGACACAAGAAAAAACAAAAAAGACAAACTGTCTCACAGTGAGAAAAAGTTAATATTCAGTATGTTCGAAAAGTTCGCCATTGCTCGCGATGCACATTTGTATTCGTCAGAGTACATTTGCATGCACATTTCTCAGCATAGAACGTCCATTGCCAGCCTCTTAACCCCTTGGGGACGAGCAACACGTATACGTGCCGCCTGAAGCGCTCAAAATCCTTGTTTTCCCTCACCAGTAAAATTTTACTGTAAAATTTGCCTTATTTAATCAGCGCATTTTCTCGATTGAACAAGACACAAATTTCTGTTTTTAAAAAACGTTGACAAAAGATTAAAAATTTCGTAAAAGGCTCCCGTCCCGAAGTGGTTAAATACGACGACATAGATTTAACACCTTCAAGGACTCTAACCACCTAATTTTAATTCTAAACCTGACAAATGACACCAAAATTATTTTAATAAAATTCTGCCTTATAATGAAAGTGCAAATTAGCGGGGTTTTTATTTTCTAAGTAATTTGTTTGACAATTCTGGTGTCAGTCAATTATTTCATCATTTTACGAACAGAATTCTTCTGGCCCTGAAAGGTTTAAATTAAAATTTTAAATGCATTATAAATAACATTTTTACAGATATTGCAGTACAGTACAACGTCACAATTTACATTTGCAAGCTGCTACATTTCTGAAATGTGAATATGCAAAGTAGAATCGTCACTCATCCATTTCGGACATTTTTGGGTATACAGGTGACGATTTATCTCATGCATGTGAACTAAATGTCGCACAGTGGAGTGTTTGACCCGAAATCCTCGTCAAAAATATTTTTCGTTGTAAATATAGTCCGATTGGCTTGAAATTCTTAGATGTTATTGGGTATCACTACGGCATGTTGGGTATTGTAAATGAAGTCAATAGCCTTTACGTTTCATTTACAGAGACACTCAAAAGAATTCCCTTACATTATGGTCTATGGGGAAAAATCGTTTACTCTGTATTTGAATGATATCACTCTTTTAAACGTGCTGAAATTTATATACATCACTAAGGTGTATTAAGGCACTTATTGTAGAATATGGTGTGTATAGAATATATCGTCATTTACAAAGACACACAAAAGAATATGGCTGAAGAATAAATTTAACTATTGAAGTCTATGACCAATAATTGCAGGAAGTGCGTTTGTAGTTGTGATAGGCGTTTTAAAATAGAACATTTTTTAAAAATATTACTTGGTGTGGATACATTCTATAGAGCATATACAGGGCTGAACAAAAGTTCTCGGGTACATTTCCGTTTATTCACGGAAATGGCTGAATGAACATTTTAAACTGTGGTATGCGTTTCACTGAACTAACATTTAGCATACTATGGAATATACATAAAATGCATAGCTTATTTTAATATTTTATATTTTAAAAACTGACGAAGTGTAAGTAAGATTTTTAGGACTTCACATAATAATAAATATATATTTTATAAATATTTTGCCAATTAAGAAAAAAAAGAGTCATCATTTAAGAAGAACACAAAGAAAAAGGAAGTTAAAATATTAATTTACTAAGTAGATATTTTAAAAATACGAATAAATCACATGTCCATTGACTTAACATTACCGAAGGGAGTTTGGAAGTTGAGCGACTTGTAAGCTTAACTATTTACTGTTTTTAAGAGGAAAGTAATTGTTGATAGGTTTGTCTTATTCACTATTAATGTTTAAATAAATGCATTTAATTTTACTATATATAAACTTATTATTTACATTTAATAATGCTTATTACATTTAAATTACATTTAATAATAAATATTGCATTTAATTTATGTTTAATAGTGCTATATTTAATAGTAGGTTCAGTAAAGTGGAGTCTTTATAGTATAGATTGCTAGTTTTTGAATGTATTTAATATATTACCAGTTTCAAAATAATTCTTCAGAACTCTTCTTCATCTTCTTCATCACTCTCTTCTTGTGTTTTATCAGGACTACCATCAGACCTAGCTGGAAGAAGAAGTTGTAGGGTTTCGCTGCTGTATGGTTTGCTCGTTTTAGTTGATAAACGGAGTTATTAGAAAATATGAATTTGCGTATTTTCACGTACATTATAAAAGGAAATTTTTAATTAAATTTTCTTGGTGCCGTTTGTCAGATTTGGAATTAAAATTAGGTGTCCCTTTTTAAGGACATCGCCCTCGAAATGGTTAATTCCCTCCTTTCTCTCCTTATGTTACACACATGAAGCCCCAAGAACTAATTAGGGAACCCTTTTTCAATAAATAAGTATATATAATTTAAAGGCGTTCGGATATTTTTATCAAACGATATCGAGTTGCGTGCGTGTGCACGTATCTTCATACGTACATATGTACGTACGTACATACATACAGAGAGAATATTTATGTGAAAAACTCTCCGATAATATCCTGTGACCTAAAAACCTGCAATACGACAGTAAGTATATAGTTCTGATCTCTTCAATTCGGTGGCCGCATAACAGAGCATTTAAATAGTCATCCCGAAAAAAAAAAATAAAAAAATAGCAGCAATATGCGGAAGATTTTTTTGCAGAAATTAACACTCAAGACTATAACTAATATGATTATAATTCAAACATGGCGGGGCAAAGCGAGGCACATATTTAAAAAGCTTTCGATATGTATAAATTAGAGCCAAAAACGCTTTAAAAATAACCCTTTTACACATTTAATGTTTTTTATTACATTAAAAACGAAACTATTTAAATTAACACATAGTTTAACACTAAGCTCTGATCTTTGTTAAACACGTAAGCCCTGTTTAGTTTCCATTCAACAATTCATTGGGCCACAAAAAATTATATCTGAACATAACAACAATGCCCCAAAACAACAAAAAAACACGTCTTCTCAGAAAGAAAGTTCCTCTTCAGCTGAGGCCAGGAGCCACCGCATAAAACTCAAGTTCCTAAAATAGAGATAGTTCGATGCACCAATTAGTTAGCTATTAAAAAATAAGATTTTTACAATTATTGACGAAATTTTAATTTTTGCATTTTTGACCAGGTTTTGGGGTCAAAAACTCCACTGTGTGTCGTTTCGTACTAATTAATTGATGCTCTAAAACTTTCTAACTGGATTTTGTTTTCAATCTCTTTTCGTTTGCGAATGGCAATAACTATCTTCCAAATTTCTCCACTGGAGCCGCTGCTGTCATTTGCATTAGGTCGGGCGTAGTCGCTTTACTATACCGTAACCTCACTTGCATAGCTGTAGCTCTCTCTTTTCGGAAGTATTTTCAGGTTAAAGCGACTTTCCTTTGCACCCTGTATTACGGATCCTAGTGGGCAAAATGATGCACATATGTATTCTCACAGACAGGTCGCGCAATCTACGGGGTAACACATTGTGCAAAGTGAAAAAGAAGCAATGGGTGTATTCAAGCGATCTCAGTATTACGCGTCTGAATAGAATTCTTTGAAAAATTGGGTTTTATAACACAAATTATAATTTAAGCATTAACTTTCATATTTATTTCAATGCTTCTTTATAACTCATTCCGAACATAAATGTTTAAAACACAATTTTCTACAAAAAATTGTAGTCAAAAATAGTGTCATTAAAGTAATTTTCTATTGGGTGATTGCAAATGTTCGTGCCTTATTTCCAGTGTTTACATTTCTGCCGGATTTTTTATTTGGAAATATTATTTCACACCAGAAAATTTTGAATGGTAATTTTGTTTTATTTCATTTAATCTGTATATTTTGTAGTACAGTAATAGCAATTAACACACTGTATGCGGGACACGTAAAAATACGTTTTTGTGGGTTTGGGGCAGAAATTATTACTCGTACCGGAAATTTTGTACGGACGAAAAAAGAAGATATAATCCAAGTATGCTTGTTTCTTTTTGTTTGTAAGCAGGTTTTAATTTACAGTTGCATTTGTGAACGTAAATTTGTTGCTCATTTTCGAAAAATTGCCCGCATACAGCGTGTTAAAGCTTGCTGATAAGAATTCGGATACGCCTAAATAAAAAATCAGCCAGAAGCCGGGAACACTGTCAATTTCCGATGTGGGCAGAAATTATTACTCGTACCGGAAATTTTGTACGGACGAAAAAAGAAGATATAATCCAAGTACATAGCTGCCAACTTGTACGGATTTTTGCTACCACTAAAATTTAATAGAAAATTTTGCCTAATTCAATTGCCGAATTTCAGTGAATGTGGATAATTAAAAAAGGCAGAAATTTCTGTACAATTTTAGTGGTAGCAAAAATCCGTACAAGTTGGCAGCTATGCAAGTATGCTTGCTTCTTTGTGTTTGTAAGCTGGTTTTAATTTACAGTTGCATTTGTGAACGTAAATTTGTTGCTCATTTTCGAAAAATTGCCAAATACAGCGTGTTAAAGCTTGCTGATAAGAATTCGGATATGCCTAAATAAAAAATCAGCCAGAAGCCGGGAACACTGTCAAATTCCGATGTGGGCAGAAATTATTACTCGTACCGGAAATTTTGTACGGACGAAAAAAGAAGATATAATCCAAGCATGCTGACTTCTTTTTGTTTGTAAGCAGGTTTTAATTTACAGTTGCATTTGTGAACGAAAATTTGTTGCTCATTTTCGAAAAATTGCCCGTATACAGCGTGTTAAAGCTTGCTGATAAGAATTCGGATATGCCTAAATAAAAAATCAGCCAGAAGCCGGGAACACTGTCAATTTCCGATGTATAGAGTTTCTAACAGGACTTGAAATGGAAAAATTCACGAACCGGGACGCTTTTTCAAAATTATTGTCGAAATATTTTTAAAAGTATTGACAAATTTACATCAAACCATACAAACACAATTTTAAAAATGCATTCAAAATTTTAAATAACAATAAAAAAAAGTTAGAGAGAGCACAATAAGCTTTATATGTAAAACTGTAACAATATGTTTTAAAAATTTGACGAACCGGAAGAATATTTCAAATAATTCCACGAATCGGAAAAATATTTGTCATAATTTCACGAACCGGAATATCGTTCCTATTTGCTCCGGTACATTTCGATTCCTAGTTTCGAAGTGTACCCAAGTTGTTTTAAATGGCGAAATGCTGTCGAATTGTCAACATTTAGTCTCTCGGCAATGCCTTCAGTGGAAATCCTTGGCTTACCATTCACAAAATCACGGATTAAGTAATTCGATGCCAGAAATTCGCGCAGAGCTAATTTTATCGCTTAGATTGAAATCACCATTTCGAAATCTACAAAACCACTTTTTAACTTTCCTAAGAGCGGGAGCACTATCGAAACAAACGCCTTGAATATGTTTTGTAGCACGTCCAACACTCATTTCTTTTTTATACTCATATAACATAATGTGAGGTAAATGTAACTTTTAATTTTCTATTATGAATAGTAACCTTAACCCCTTAACGGCCGCATTAAATTACGGTTTAAAAATTGAAATTGCTTATTGGCACCACTTTTTTGAAAAAAGAAATATTCACCATATTTAATCACAGGTAAAATGATACCATAATAAAACCAATTACATTATTTTATAAAATTGGTGGGAATCAAACAATCTGAATAGAAGACACAGCCCGTGAATAAAGGGGTTAAACAAAAATTTATTTGAAAAACATTTTTAAGGGGTCTGAGGGCTCTTAATCCCTTGGGGACGAGCGGCACGTATACGTGCAGCATGAAGCATTCAGAATCCTTGTTTTTTCTCACCAGTAAAATTTTACTGTAAAATTTGCCTTATCTCGATTCAAGAAGACACAAATTTCTGTTTTTAAAAAACGGTGACAAAAGATTATAAATTTCGTAAAAGGCTCCCGCCCCGAAGGGGTTAAAGCTTTAAAATCTTCGAAATTTAAATTTTTTGTTTAGGCGTTAAACTCCTATCTTTTCTGAACATTTATATACAATTGTTTTCTTGAAATTACCATTAGAGCAGAAGTTATGGCTTTTAGAATTATATCTGCCCAATAGCTGAAGCGGCGTTTCCGAAACTTTGAAATTATTTTTATCCAAATGACGTTTTTGGGCATAACGCGCACGATATCTCAAAACGTTCTAAATATTTTTTCATGAAATTTTCAAAACATATGTTTCATGTTAATCTGTGTATATGAACCTAAAATTTCCTTCTTATTGTTCAAAAAAATATTTTTTTGGTGATTATACTGTTTAAATTTTCTAAGTTTTGCATTAGCTGAATACAACTTTTTATTAAAAATAGAAAAATGCTTTAAATGCAAATTTAATTAGGTTTAGAGTAATTATTACAATCTGAAGTATAAGTAGGCACCAAAATTTTTATTCTAGTTGCAAAATCTATTTGGTAATCTTAAGCGAATCTATTACGCCGATTTTCTGCTTGTCATATGTCTGACAACTTGGAGCCCCCTGCAAATGCTAATTCTGCATCTTGCCATTTTTTAAATACATGAAATGAAAGAACATACTTATATCTTTCATCCCAATGAAAAATGTGTCTTAAATAAAATACATTTTATGATATTAAATGTTGAAAATGGTCTTTTTTTTTCTCTTTTTTTCCAATTTTAACACGTTCACTGCCAAGACTATAAAGTAAGAATTTTCATATTTCTTCTTGAAAGTCGTTTGCCACCACAAATTCAGAAAGGTGAATTTCGCTTTACTAATGCAGCGAAATTTCTGCCAATAAGTAAGGCAATTTTTTAAATTCTAAAATAATGGTGACAAAGTAATTAATAAATTAAAGCCACGAATATTAAAGCTAAGAGTATGCTCGTAGCTTGGCAGAGAACGTGTTAGGGGCTGTGCATATATAACGTTATCACTTTTTTGGCACTTTTGAACCCCCTCCCCCCCTTACGATATCATACGTTATCATCCCTCGACCCCCCCCTCCCCCGTAATGATATCGTTATCAATGTCTAAAAATTCCTTTCATTTTTGAATTTTTTTTCTTTTGCTTGGAGTGATATACAAATATGGTTACATTTATTTTTCGCATACTTCATTGATTCATATGAAGAGAACTCAATAAAATATCACTTTATATATGAAAAAACTTTTTATCAAATAACACTTAAAAGAAATAGTTACTATTTAAAAGTATTTTATAATAGCTTTTTGTAACATAATACATTCAACAATAATAATGTTTTCTTGCACTTGACCCAGCACGGAGGGGGGGGGGGGCAGGGCTTTTTATCACCAAAACAGGTGGACAACATTCTTTCTCTTTTATTTATTAGTAAACACAGGTATCATTTGAAACATACTTCGCATATGGTTTCTCAAACAGCGAATTATATATGCATACACATATGACAGAAGAAACAGGAAATTTGGAATTAAATAATTTTATAATCATTTAATGATTTTAATAATAACTTGTACTTTCATAAAAATAGATAGCAGACTAAAAAAAGATAACATTCTATTTTTATGTAAAGGCTAAGTTATAAATAAAAAGAGAATTTGGTTTGATAAAAAATGATAACGATATCAAAAGACAAACCCCCTCCCCCCAAGAGATATCTAACGATATCATTTGCCAGACTCCCCCTCCCCCCTAAAATGATAACGTTATATATGCACAGCCCCTTAAGAGTCCTGAGACCCCTTAAAGCAATGTTCACTCACAACAAATGTAGATAACTGTCAGTTAATAATATGGTTATAAAAAAAATTCAGCTCAGTCAATATCGTAAACTACTACCATGTATGAAATCGGACTCAAACTTTTGTAATCACACACTAATAAAACAAGATAAAATTGTAAACACTATTTCACAGTATAAATTCATTCTACTGCATAGTAAAAACTTTAATGTAGGTAATATATTAACCCCTTCGGGACAGGAGCCTTTT
Organism: Maratus speciosus; assembly: GCA_963932465.1. NCBI lineage: Eukaryota > Metazoa > Arthropoda > Arachnida > Araneae > Salticidae > Maratus > Maratus speciosus. Next base: position 372,091,448 of record OZ010797.1, on the reverse strand, counting down.
ACGAAATTTTAATCTTTTGTCACCGTTATTTAAAAAAAGAAATTTGTGTCTTCTTGAATCGACAAAATGCGCTGATTAAATAAGGCAAATTTTATACTAAAATTTTACTGGTGAGGAAAACAAGGATTTTGAGCGCTTCATGCGGCACGTATACGTGTCGCTCGTCCCCAAGGGGTAAAAAAAAAATAACTTAAAAACATTTTCTTGGTACATTTTTATGCTTTGTTGGCGAATTTTAGCAGGTATAGCCAAAAGGTCCTGGTTTCGAGTTTCAATTTGGACACATTTTCGACCAGTTGGAAAATAAATAAGTATATTTATGTCTTTTCTCCGTAACTTAAGTTCTGTGAATTGTTAACACATAAGATAGAGTCAGCCAGGATAATAATTTTCGTGCAAAAAATGCATTTTGGGAATAGAAAACAGAAAGCACATTTAAAAAGGATAAATCTGCCTTGGTATTGAAAAGTATTTTTATATTTATTCGCAAAAGCCTTTTCATAAATTTGTTTCTCGATGCATGGAAAATATTTAGCTTATTTTGTACACCGACTGCTGCTTTTTGCATAATTCTTTGCCGTCTCAACGGACTAACAAAGGTTTCTGAGAAGGTTGCGTGTATATTTATGTTCTTCACTCAACAGTTTGAGTTTTCGTGTAAAGTTGAAATTTAAGATAGAGGTTCGCAAAAAAAGATCTACTGAGAAGAAAGGAATTTCAAGAAGTAAGAACTGGAAAAACAAATGCAATAAATAAAACTTCTTTGGCATTGATTTTTTTTCTGTTGATATAAATTATTTTAATCCGTATTTCTCTCCTTAGAAGTTTTATTTTATATGCAACATACAATGTAACAAATATGAAATATGTACAGTCGTTGAAAAAGAAAAGTAAACACCCCCTACTAACTCCTCAACAAATTATCGTAGACGAAAGTTACTGGTACCGAACGATTGGAAATAAAGTCTACTTTTAAATGACGTATATAAAATTTGCTTAGAGGGCCATCTACATATTAAAACTAATCGAAGCTTCATTTTTTTTCAATGTCAATATACAATTTTAACGAGATATTTCAAATCTTTGGTTCAAACTATGCCTAGACACCAAATTTCAAGTCATTGGAATGATAAGTTTTTGAATTATAAACATTCAAAATTTAGTGAATTTAATGTTAAATTACATTTTCATACTTTTATTTATAACTTCTGAAATTATTATCCTAATGTTCTAATTTTTTGTGTAGCAATAATACTAATATACCCAAACATAAATACGTTGAATTTACAATTTTTTATAATTTTCTGATATGAATTATGAAATTAATATTAAAAAAATTATGAATTGTAACGTACAATTTTTTTGATGGATTCAAATTTATTAAGTCCTGCTTTATAGAAATCCAAAATTTCACATTTTTATTCCAAGTAGTTTTCAAATTATGCTTAAAAACGGCAGAATGATGGTTTAAGGGGCCGTCTATGATAGAAGTGACTAAATATTTTGAAATTTGTTATGCTATCATGTAATCTAACAGGCTTAATTGATTGCTTAAGGTGCCTTGATCAAGAAGGGAGCTCTCTCGGTTAACAATCGAGTAATGAACTTCAATTTGGATACAGCCCTTGAAATACGCTCGTTTTAAAATAATTAATTTCTCGGAAATGTATGGTACGAATTGCATAAAAATTCGTTTTTAGACTAATTGAAGTGTGTAAAGTTCTTTTATGCTGTCAGAATTGTGTACTGCTATTGAAAAAACAGTTATGGTTCGTTTTAATATGTAGATGACCCCCTAAGCATATTTGATTTACATCACTTAAAAGTAGACTTTATTTCCAATCGTTCGATACCAGCAACTTCCTTCTGCGATAATTTGTTGAGGAGTTAGTAGGGGGCGTTTACGTTTTTTTTCCACGACTGTACCTTTTCGCACATTGATTTCTCCATAGATCAAACATATTTAACTTAATTTTGATACCGGTGGCGGCTTTTAACACAAGAACCGCCATTAGGAGTCATTTTAACCTCCTAAAAATTTATAAAGAACAGTCGATTCATACCAGAATTATTCTCATATGATAAGTTTAATGCGTGCAGTAACAAAAATAGTCTAATTAAATAAGTCTTAAAAATTTAAATAAATATTCTGGTGTGAACCCCCCCCCCCCCCTTTTTTTTTTTTTTTTTACAAAACTTGAGTAAAATAGCCGGCGGTTCTGGTGTTACCATTGTCGTCTCTAGAGACTAGCAAAAATTTCTGAGAAGATTATGGGTTTATCTTTGTTCTTTCTTCGATAGTTTAAGTCTTCGTGAAAAGTTGAAACATAAAACACTTTTCCAAAAAACATTATTCATTGAAGAAAGGATATTCGGGAAAAAAGAACTGGAAAAACAAATGTGGTGAATAAAACTTCATTCGGTATTGGAACTATTTTTTTTTTTCTGTTGATACAAACAATTTATTCCGTATTTCTCTCTTTTGTCCTTTCATATGCAATACACAATATAAAAATTAAGAAATGTACACTTTTTCACAGATTTGTTTCTCTATCGGTGCAACATATTTAACTTATTTTGGTTGCCAATTACTGCCTTTTCAGTAGATCATTGTCGGCTCTACCGTCTATCGAAAGATTCTGAGAAGACCGTGGCTGTGGGTATATTTATCTTCTTCTTTCGATAGTTTGAATCTTCGTGAAAAGTTGAAATATAACATACAGGTCCTCCAAAAAGTATTATCTTGAAGGAAAGGGATTCCAAGAAGTAAAAAAAAACGGAAAAACAAAGTAATGAATAAAACTGCTTTGATAAAGTCAAAACACTGTATTAAAAAAACTAGTGTCGTTAAGAAATTTTCACCTTATCATTAATATGAACTTTAAAATATACTTATAATTACTTAAAAGGTGACACAGACATATAGAGATATTATTTAATATAAAGCTGAGTTCTTTCAAACGTACAAGCGTTCATTTTCAAAAGGAAAAGATGTATGGCTAGAATAGAAAACATAAAAAAAAAAAAAAAAAAATACTACGCATGCGCCAGCGTCTATTAACCCCTCTGCAGAGCAATGGACTGAACTTCGCTTGAGCATGCATAGTCTTTTGTTTTGCTTTTAAATATGTTTTCTATTCTAGTCAATCACCTTTTCCTTTTGAAAATGAACGCGTGTGTGTTTGAAAGATCTCATGGTTTTATGAAATAATATCTTTATATGTTTGTGTCATTTTTTAAGTAATTATAAGTATGTTTTAAAGTTTATAAAACTACCTTTGTATTAAATGCCATTTTTTCTGTTAATATAAATGATTTATTCCGTTTTCTCTCTAATTTTATTTTAAAAGTTAGGAATGAATGTTCTAAAAAAGTAACTTCTTTATCAAAGTGGATTAACATACAATTAAATAAATTGTATCTTTTTTGGAAAAGTGAATTACAAAGAAACGGTAAATCAGAAACTGGTGAAAGAATGTTCTTTTTTTTGTGCACTCTAAGAAATACTTTCATCAGTTCACGGAAATACCCCTGGCAGCACTGCTACTAAAATATACTCAAGAAATGAAGGAATTCCTGTTCTTTTTTCCGTTCTAGGACAGAAAACTTCGGTAACCTAAAAAAAGGATTTTTTTTTTTTTTTTTTAGAAATATTTCACTTATTCTTCCGTGAATAACTATAACCTGGGACGACGTGTTACGAATCGCGCATCTTAACTATGGAACTTCTAATATAAAGGAACTGACATATCCTTAACTCATTAAAGCCGGTTGGCAAGAAAACTTGCCATGTAAGGGGAACAATTTTTTTTTAAATTTCAATACCAGTATTTTAGTTCGGAAAGTTTCACATTATTTAATCTCAGATTTTGAGCGATTAAATAATTCAAAATTACAAAGTCGCAAAAACTGGTGTCGAAGAATAAAAATAAGTGTAAAGGAGGCTCGTCGTTAATGAGTTAAAATACTGAAGCTTCAACAGTAACTGCTATCGCAGGAATTGATTACCGCCGGTGGAAACTTCCACAAGTAGATTTATATAAAAATTTTCTCCTTGTTTAAACGCCTTATTGTTAGTGAAAAGTTTCAGTCATAAATAATGGTGGAAACAGATTTTCCTTTTTACTGGTAGAAGTTTAATTTGGTGGTAGTCAGGTCCGGCGTTTCCGACATATTGTGTCAACCAGGGAAACAAACTGACAGTTTTTCAAGGCAAACTGACGCCAGTCAAAACAAATGGGCATTTCCACGAGCACTTGTCGTGTAAGTCACATACTATGATTTTTGCCTACCACTATTTTAGAACGGAAATATGCTTCTTATTTTATGGGAGATATCTCATTAACTGAAAAAAGCGAAACAAACTTTTATAAAATAACGGTGGGCAACAAGCATAGTATGTGCCTTACACGACAAGTGCTCGTGGAAATACCCAAATATAAATTTTTACGACATTTTGGAGAAAAATTTCCATGAATCAGAAGCTTAAAAAAGACGAAATTTTCTATTCAATTTTACTGGTGGGATGTTTGCCCTGGCGGTAATCGGAAACTGAAAATCCGATGTTAAAAAAGGCAGCCGCCATCATGTGGGAACCTCCTCAGTTACTTCACTCGCAACTGGTAGACAATACATTATATGTGTCCTCCTCTTTATTCCTAACTCCATTATCCTAACCACTCGGCCAGCGAGCACTTGGCAGAAAGCGAGTTTAACCTCTTGGGGACGAGCGACACGTATACGTGCCCGAAATAGGCCTAAGGATCCTCGTTTATCCTCACCAGTAAAATTTTACTGTAAAATTTGCCTTATTTAATCCGAGCATTTTCCCGATTTGAATAGGCACAAACTTCTGTTTTTTAAAACCGGTAGCAAAGTAATAAACATTTCGTAAAAGGCTCCCGTCGCGAAGGGGTTAAATGAAGATATGGATTTTTATGAAGTGGGGGGATTGGTAAGGATCTTTAAATTTAGTGCTCAGAAAGCTATTAATTTTAAACTTAATCGCTGGGTAACGTAATCGCAACTCAATTTCGTCGTTATAAAATAATGTTTTGTGTTTTAACACTTATTGAATAATAGAGGATAAAAATTCTTACATATTAGACATATTTTTAAAAAGACATAATTTGGTTGTTAGATGTAAAATAGGAAAATTATATTTTAAACATAATTCGAAAAGAAATGTTTGCTTTTTTGAAAAAAAAAAAAAAAAAAAAAAAAAAAAAAAAGTTTTTTTTTTTTTTTACTTGACTACTATATATTTTTTAATTTGTTCGTTTGGAATATATTGCACATGCGAATATTCTTTATCACTCTAAAAAGTAAATTGCGAATAAGTTTAAATGGATGGAAAATTGCTACTTTGTTAAATTCGAAAGGATTATTTTTGTTTGTTTGTTTTTAAATAAATTAAGAATTTTAATTTACTCAATTTTCGGTTTTTCATTTAAAAAATAAATTCGAACTTTGGTATTTCGTTAATATAGCCAATACGCATGCGTGCAAGGAATAAAAGGAATTTCCCCCTCTTTTTCAGGCATCCGAGAAGAATTAACGGGAAAAGCCTGTTTTCTAGGAGTATGGACATTATTTGTTTTAAAATGAAGAATAATTTAGTGTATAAAGACACATTATAGAAAAAGGGTGAAAATGCAAAATTTACACATAAAAATTATTCTAAAGAGGACGATTTTTTAAAAATCGTAAGCAAAAATAAATGATTGAAAAAAAATGAATGAATTGATTTAACAAACGTTTTTAGACATATTAATGTTTTTATATTACTGAAATTTTTGTGAATCGCAGAAATAAGGAAAGAACCAACGGAAAAGAAACTATTATTTAAAATTTGCGGTTTAAGCATTAGTTTTAATACGAAACATTTTATTCTACCTTATTTCATAAAATTATAAAATTTTCTCGAAATATATATGCAATTTTATTAGGTTGAATTCTTACATTTATTGTATTGTTTGAAATTCCATCCTTAACTATTCATTTAGAAATTGGGTATCTCATCCTTTGATCTTAATTTTCATGCTCAATGATTCCAAGATAGGAAAACATAAATTAATCTAGTTTTGATTTTAATTATTTAAATGAAATAGGTAGGTGTATTTAAACTTTCATTAAATGAATGAATAATTATAATTTTTACGTTTTTAATTTCTGTATTTTTCTTTAGAAAGGAACTTTTTATTACGTATAAGTATCATTATCCTTAAACACACATCGCACATATCATTTCAGTGGAATATAGAGTAATTTGTGTCATGTTGGGAAATTTTGGAATTCTCCCCCCGAAAAAATTTCTATAGCTACGCCCCGCAGCCAGAAAAGGTTTCGATAGTAACCACATGTTCAAAATTTTGAAACCACCTATCCACTTCTGTTCTGTAGATGAGTCCTACCATGCAGGACTACAAAAATATGTTATGAAACACTGTATTTAATGTTCTTTTTGTTATAGAAAATATCTTGAGTTATACATTAGAAGAAACAGGGAAAACAAACAAAATATACAAAGAAAAATTAATAAAATTAACAGCTGTACAAAATTAAAAATAAATTCTACAAAGAAAAATTATTTTTATTAAAAATTAAGAGGGAAGAAAAAGATTCATGAAATGAGTGAAGTAAGTAAAACTTTTCAATAAAAAACAAAATACAAAAGTCTTCTTGTTTATATGCAGGAATATTCGTGAATGCTAGAAGAACGGAATGCACAAATAAACAACAACAACAACAAAAAAAAAAAAAAAAAAAAAAAAAAAAAACCACAGTAATTCCGAAAACTTTTAAAGTGCCTCATCTCTGAGTTTTGAAAGATTACAAGAGAAAATTTTACAAAGGAATATTTGAGTGTTGTAATTCATTTTTATCGATATAAGTACTCATCTGTACATGCAATTTTTTTATACATTGCGCATATTCAACTTCTTTTTTTGCTGTATATCTTGTACAGCTGCAGTAGACTAATGTCGTCTACACGGAATACAATATGATTTTGAAAGTCTCTTCTCTTCATAACCCCAGTTTTATATGAGTAGTAGAAATATTGGACGGAAAGAAACTTTTCTATTTCTCTACGTTCAGTATTTTTACTGCTCATGTAGAATCTAGAAGAATAGCAAAATAGTGTAATTTAAAAAAAAAATAAATTTTAAGTTGACCCAGGACAGAAAATTTTACTTGTTACATTTGTAAATACTTTGTTCAGGTTTTCTTTTTTTGAATGCATATTTATATATGTTTAATTTAAAATGAAATAAAAATAAAGACTAGAAAACAGTAATTCTGCTTTTTCAGAATTTAGTGTCGCCCCCGATGAAAAAAAAAATATGTAAATATAAATAGTACAAAATGTATTTCAAATTTAAGACTTAAAGCGCACACGTTTATTTTATGTAAAATGACGTCATTCGCATCTGCTTAAAAATTCCACATTTACGACCCACTCTTAAACATCTACAGTAAAGCATGCATAGGGTGTCACTATCGCAAAATGATACACAAATGCAGCAAAAAGATGCCGTCATTAAAGAAACTCGACAAAAAGACGGCTATCTAATGATTCATAGGCCTTCATTTGTTTGTAACATTAATATAGATAACCAAAATGTTTATAATAGCTCAATGTTTTAACAGAAATTATTCGTTAATATTTTTTTTAAATAGCATGTATCATGTATTTTAATTACATTTTCTTTCAGTTGTTATGAGAAAATGGCAACAAAAACCCTCATAGCATGCATGGTCACGGTGACGTCGTTGTGACGTCACTGTAAGTCACTGTGGTCACGTCACATCTGTGACCAAAATGCCACCACTCAGTGATGTCACATTGTGACTGAGATGTGAACTTCTTAGAAAACTTTAAAAAATTACGAAAATTCTTCAAAACATGTTATTTACTGTAAAATTATGTTTTTCTGGCAATTAAAAAAAAATTGTGAGGTCACTGCTATGTAACGTACGTCACGTCACATATGTGACAAAAAAAAACCATATTGTAAGTCACAGTGTGACAAAAATATGAACTTCAAAAATCTTTGAAAATGAAGAGAAATATTTTAAACAGTCACGAGTTACATGGCATAAGGAATAAAATATATTAGTGGATAGCAAATGGTAAATTCTGTCACTAAAGGGGAGGGGCATAATAAATAAAGTGCACGACACAAGAATTAATAAACTAAATTTTCAGGCTATATTTTAGATATCAATTTGATATCTAAGATAGTGAATGTATACTTTTTCATGATTTCAATTTTATCTAGCATTTGGATAATATATTTAGAATTAGGAATATTAAATTTATACACTTTACATATTTAGTTTGCTGGGAGGAAATTTACTTATTTATTTCTTTTTTTACCGATCAGGATTATTCGAAACACTTCTGTGGTTTCAAAATAAAAAATTTCTATTACTGTTAAATCTGCACCTTTTAATGAGCACGTAGAAAGAGTCTTCAGAGTTTAGTCATCTATGTATTTCTTGCTTTAGAATATTTTTATAATTTGTATTCAAGTCATAAATTCTACTTCTTTCAGACTTTTTAAATAAAATTAGCCTTTTCCGAAAATAAAAGAAATATACAAAATTTGTGCAAAACAAACTTTACTTAAAAAAAAAAAAAGAAAAAAAAAGGGGGGGGGGGGCTCGTTATTACCATTAAATTTATTTTTACACCTTTTGAAAATTTAAACAATGGTATATCTAATAAACTCTAATTATGAATATTATTATTATAATTATTTAGAAAAAAGGAACTTTACAATACATTTTAACTTGAATTATTTGGTACGGATAAAAAAAAAAAAGGTTAAATACATTGGACATTTCTTCAAACGCAAAATTTTAATTGACGATACTTTCAGAAAATTACTGCGCATTCAAGTTTCATATCTCTTGCATGCAAAAACAAATAATCTGTACCAGACCATCTGCTTGAAAATCGTCTGCCCACAAAAAAATAAACATGAGAAGACGCGGGAAATAAATAGTTCATTGTTTTTAGAACATCACCTTCACCACGTCTACAACACTTTAAGATAAGGAAATGACCGTTTTAGGATACACGGATATTAATAGAACGTATATGTAAGTTTTATTTAATTTAAATATTTTATTCCTGATTTGTACATATGTGTTAAATAATTTTATGTTATATTTGTAAGAGACTGATCTTTAACTGTCAAAATATCTTAGATCTTTAACTGTCATATTTCCAAATTCGATAACTGTAAAGAAAAATATCTTAATCTGCCATCGCTTGAAAAAAAAAAAAAAAAAAAAAAAAAAAACTGCGCAGAGACTGTGCATGCCTACATTCATACTGGAATTAATATAAACATTAATTTACTCTTACTTGAGATTGAAAATGTATGGAACGACAATGATTTGGAATTATTTTATCGGCTTCTTACTATTTTTTGATTACTAACACTTATAGTTATTATTATTTTGGGGTTAAATATGATGTTCGATTATCATGAGATTACGAAATTGTTTCAGATTGGAAATTAACATTATACTGGGAAAATGTATTTTTACATATTACAGTAGTGAAACATTTCAAAGAATTTTCTTTTAGTGCTAATAATATTTTAAATTATCTTTCAAAATCCTAAATCTTCAAACCAATGTTTTCAGATTTAACATTTGCTGAAATTATAAAATAATAGGAATTCCTTATACCATATAGAAATATTTTTGAGATATTGTTAAATCTAATAATGCATTTAATTTATCTACTGAGTTTGCTGTTGTTTAATAGTACAATTATAAATACTAATTATTATTTTTAGTGTTTTTCAAATTGGTATATTTATTTTTTTTAATTGTATGTAAGCATTTTTTCTGTTTGTGATTTTAATCAAACATTTAATTATAGACATTCTGAATCGGTTATTAAATTTTCTTCTATTGTAAATTCATTTTCTACGTTTATGATACGCGTAATTATTGGCACTAAAAAGTAAAATATGATATTTAAGCATTGAAACAAAGTGTTTTTCATGCCTGATGGGAAGTTATAGATTAAACTGCTTTAGTATATATTTTTTAAAAGTTCATATAATACAGGATACATAATATAGGACACAAGTTGAAAAGTGCTTATGACTTCGGTTTGTCTCTCCGTCTGTCCGTCTAGCAGTCTGTCCGCACTCTAACTTTCGAAAATATACTCGGATTGACCTGAAATTTTTGGATGTTATTGACGTTTACCATAGCACGGTACCTATTTGTAATGAAGTTTGTAGCATGCTTTGTTCATTTACAGGGACAGCCAAAAGTTTTCCGTTACATTACAGCTTATGGGATAAAATCGTTTCAAATGATTTTTTTATGATTTTACGCACGCTTTTAAACAGAATAAAATTTATATGCATTTATGAAGTGCACTAAAATATGCATTTTGTTGACTATGCGATGCAAAGAATAGTTATTGTTCATTTACAGGGCTAAAAAAGGAATTCAAATACATAATGATATAGGGGTGGTGGGAATTGTTTGCGGCATACTTTAATTATGTTAATCTATTTCATATATAATGAAATTGGTATATATCGCTGAGGTTTACATACTATAAATTATTTCATGTATAATACGAATAATACGTATATAGCATTTACAGGGACACACAAAATATTTCAGATATTATATTGTATCCGAAGTACTGTGTTCATTAGCGGTGATTGCTGGAAATGTATTTTTAATTATGATATGCGCTTTTATGATTCACTATATTTATGCATAGTATATGGTGTATATAAATGCTATAATTCCTATACAAGGCTACACAAAAGTGTTCGTAAGGATTACTGGGTATGGGCGCAAATTGCTTAAAGGTGGTTTTTAAATGAGTTATGCTTTTTTTTGCTGAACTGCATTTAATTTACCAAGAAATGTTTGTAGAATATAGATAAAATGATATACAGATTCACGTAAAGAATTGTATACATGGCCGTCTATAAATTATAATTTCTGGAAATGTGATTTCAGCAGTTTTAAGAGTATCTTAGTTTGAATTAAATTTTAACTAAATAGTGGCGTGTAATAAAGATTCTAGGTAAACTACAGGGTTGTACAAAAGTATTCAAGTATGTTTCCATACATTAGTATTAATTGCTGAAAAAGAATTTCAACCTGTTAGGCGTTTTCTTGCTAAACTAGATTTTCCCATTATATAGTATATATACACTTAAAAAAATGGGAAGTCAAAATTGAGTAAAAAGTTCTCAATTTTAAATGCGTCACATACTCAAAATAGCTCCGATCCAAATGTACTCAAAGTTGAGAAACACATGTACTCATTTTTTATTCATTGGTTGTGATCAAATATGAATCGTTATGTACTGCCCCCCCCCCCCCCAAAAAAGAAAAACCTAAAATTTAAAGTAAAAATGTACTGACATTTATTTTGTTCAAAGTTCTTAACAAGAAATGTTTAATTGATTATTTATTAAGAAAAATAGCAAAATTCTTAACAAGATACTCAAATCGAATATTTTTATGACAAGATCATTATTTCCGAGCACTTTTAAATTATTTTTAAAATGCTGTGCATAATTTAATATTTACATTAATAAACATCATTTATGCCGCCATAAATGAAATGAACCATTACAGGGTACAAAACTACTCGTTTGTTTGGGTTTGATAACATGTGATGTTTCAAAATAGAGAAAGCATGGGTTCATTTTTGATCCAAAAATATTCAATTCGATATGAGTACGTCGGTTTACTTATTTTTGAGTACTTCATTTTTCTCAGTGTATCAACCTACCGATCAAATACAGGGCTGTTCAAAAGAATTGGAAAACACATTTGGCTATGGACGGTAACTGCTGAAATCAATTTTTCAAATGTTTTATGAATTTTCTAAAATGTTTACTTAGTTATCTTATTTACGTCATTTCCCTAAATTACGATGTCTTGTTAAAGCATTCAGAAAGTGTTGGAAAGTATTTTGTAATCTATGATTAACGCATGATTTTTCTTACTCGTTTTTTTTCTATTTCCCAGATCAGTCTTTTCCTATAAAACATACCAAATCTATTTAGCTCATATTCACAAAATACAATATACACGGGAATAAAAAATTTAAATAAATATCGCTTATCATGCCGCTCTATAAATAATAGTTGTATTAATATCCGTTAGTCTCTATGTTCGTATTTAATAAAGCAATGACAAATCACAACAAATTAAAAAATTTGCACATTCTAAATATCAAGCTTGAACTCAATATCAAGCATAGAACTTAATATCAAGCATAGAACTGAATAAAAAATATGTCAGTTGATAAGCATTGTTTTTTAAGTGGAAAATTTTAAAATATTTTAGAAGAATAGGACTACAAAATAGCGATATTTTGCTAAAAAGTACGGTAAAAAGATAAGATTTTATATTTACAGCAAAAGGTTATTTCAAAATTCATCGCTGTATTAATACTTAGAAATTTTTCCAGAGAGAATCCTTCGCCTTATATACAATATTTCAAATGAAAATCAAATATCAAATTAATTGCTTAAAAGGCGCAAAGGCCAACATAGTGAAAAAGATTCCATGCCGGAACTCGAACCCGGGCCATTAGTATAGCACACTGACATTCTACCGACTAAACCATATGGAACGACGCCCAGTCTGTAAAATTTCTCACTATTACTGGTTGGCAAGGCTACAAAAGCAGCACAAGATGCAATATTTATCGTGAGCCACCGACATGGGGTAAACACGAAACTTAATGAAATCCAGCATCGATTGAAACTATATTAATAATTGGAAAATTTTCCAGGGAGAAACATTCGCCTTGCATACATTTCAAATTAAAATTGCCTTTTAAGCAATTAATTTGAAATTTAATTTTCATTTGAAATATTGTATGCAAGGCGAATGGTTCTCTCTGGAAAAATTTCTAAGTATTAATATAATTTCAATCGATGCTGGATTTAATTAAGTTTCGTATTTGCATCATGTTGGTGGCTCACGCTAAATATTCCATCTTGTGCTGAGTTTGTAGCCTCGCCATCATGTAATAGTGAGAAATTTTCGAGCCTGGGTATCGTTCCATGTGATTTAGTCGGTAGAATGTCAGTGCGCTGTACTAATGGCCCGGGTTCGAGTCCCAGCATGGAATCTTTTTCACTATTTGCGTCTTTTAAGCAATTAATTTGAAATTTGATTTTCATTTGAAATCACAGTGTTTATGACAAGTTCGTCACAAATGACACATATTTCACAAATTGGTCACAGTGTGACTTCAAAGCATTGTCGCTTTCGTCACAGGTTCGTCACAAAGTTAATCCAAAATAGTCACAAATGACACACTTTTCACAAATTTGTCACACCGTGACTCCACAGAGTGGTCACAATGTGACGTCACAAACGACCTCTAAAACGGCCATAACGACCTCGCATTCTAGTCACTATGACGTCACATCGACGTCACGTGACGTCACATCGACGGTCACAAAATCACAGTGTGACTTCACAACGACGTCGCCGTGACGTCACCATGCCTTACGGGAAGATATAATTGTTATTTTTCAGTTATTTTTCCTTTACTTTCTACATAAATGGAGTACTTGAGTTGTCAAAATTAAACAAATGGTGCTAAAACCCACTAAAAATTAATATTTCAATAATCAATGGAAATATAGTTTTCAAACAAATTGCATTTAAAAGTACTTCTTTTTTTCAATACGACGGTATAAAAATTGAAAATATGCGATGCTTAGAAATAAAAAAAAAATGCTATAGAGTATTTAATTGTAAAATGATACATCTGCTTTGTTTATTGCTGGCTTCTGTAAGGTAACGTTATTTTTTGGACACAAAATAAGCTGGGAGAAAGAAATAGCATGCCGAACCGGGGGCTAAAAATAGTTATAATTTTTAACATATATTAAAAAAAACTAAACTTTTCAGGAATGACAGGGATGACCGCTCCGGGAACCCAGCTTTCGCCTTAGAGTTTAAGTGCATTCCCGGGTGTGTGTGTGTGGGGGGGGGGTACTAAACTTTGCAACAAGATTTAACTTTTTGTAGTCACACTGGCCACTAACAGAAAAAGCATGGCCCTGTTTACCAACGGGACACGCTTGCCATCCTTGCCTTCAATAAGTTGAGCTTTTTTTTAGCTGCAGATGCCTGAACTGCCAGTTTATTTTGGTATATTCACTTACTGATTAATAAGCTTAGATAATTAACTGGTAAAATATGACGAACAATAATGTGTCATATTGAACACTACTAACCCAAACTATCAGGAATTACGGCTTCCTATAAACGCTGTAAAATACATTTGTAAGAGCTTAATAATAATAATATTAACAATAATAACTCGTATTTCAAATGAAGTTTGTAGCATGATTAGTTCATTTACAGCGGCAATCAAAAGTAATCCGTTACATTACGCCCAATGGGAAAAAAATGTTTTAAATGATTTTTAATGATCTTACACACTTTCAAATATAATACAGTTGGTATGTATTTATGAAGTGCACTAAAATATGCATCCTGTTGAGTATGCGGTACAAAGGATACTTATTACTCATTTACAGGGCCACACAAAGGAATTCCGTTACATAGTGACATAGAGGTGAGGGATTGTTTACGGCGTATTTTAATTATGTTAAAATATTTTCTATATAATGAAATTGATATACGTCGCTGAGGTTTACTATAATTTATTTAAAGTATAATACGAAGTGCATAGCATTTACAGGGACGCACATAAGATTTCAGATACTATATTGTATTCGAAGAACTGTAAATTAACGATAATTGCTGGAAATGCATTTTTAATTTTTAATTTTGATATGCGCTTTTATGTTTTACTATAAATATAAATAAGGAAAATGTGAATAAACTACATATCATTTGATAAAATGGTGTATAAACATATGATACAGATTAAATTATTAAAATATCTATTCTACGGTTTCAGCCCTCCTCCGTGGCCTTCTTCAGGAATCTAAATGAACCAAGATGTCAAACTCCACTATGTCAAAACTCCACCCGACAGAAAATCGCACACATGGGGGAAAATAACCAATGACCAGGAAATGAGAATTTACTGGCGCCATCTGTTGATATATAATGATAATATAAATGCGCTGTCGCCATCTATGTGGGAAAAAATTCGGTTAACCCTTTCAAGGGCGGTGGCTAGAGGGTCTAGCCACCTAATTTTAATTACAAAACTGACTACTGGCACCAAAAATATTTTAATAAAATGTTGCTTTTGTAGCTAAAGTTCAAAATAGCGTTTTGTTATTTACTAAGAAATTCGTTTGAATATTCTGGTGTCAGTCAATTATTTCATCATTTTACGAACAGAAATCCTCTGCCCCTGAAAGGGTTAAACTGCACAACTCAAAATTAAAATTTTCTAACGATATGTAACGAAAGTTTTGGAATATTATATGATATATTGTCATTACATACTTTCATCTTTTCTTAATGAAATTTCTATTGATTTTCTCATTAAATTTTTATGTAAGTCATTACCTGGGACAATAATATTAGAATTCACAAAATCAATATAGCAATGATAATTATTGAGATAAAATCTCGACAAGGCTGTAGACGGTTTTTGATATTTTATGTCATAACGGTGCTCCTTTAACCTTTCCACAAAGTTTCTTTGGCACCTCTTGCGTGATACACCTAATCAAACCTATCCTGTCAAGGTCTAGCCGGATATGAAGTTTCATTAAATCTTGTGCGTTAGTTCCAGAGATACAGCTAGCAAACTTCGCGCGACGGAACAACGAATATTTGTACGAACAATATTCCAACGCCACACATAGGATAGCATTATCTTTAAAATAATTGAAGACCACTATAAATTGCAAGCAGCTTCTGTTTATTTTCTATTGTATACTAAATTTGTCGTATAATTTTTCCACTTTTAAAAGGTTTTTCATTGTAGTGTTAAAATCTGTAATAACAAAAGCCTACGATGGTTGCGTTTTTTAACTTTTGATAATTGATTTTTACGTATATTTTAGCGCTGAATCTGAAAAAGACCTTCATTTTTAACCACCACGTCAGAATTTTTCGCAAATAGTAAATTTCGAAGTTAATCCATAATAGTGTAACGTTGCTTCGGAATTACAGCATATCTACCAATACAATTGTTGTTTGCACACCAGTAATTGAGGAGAGAAATATTAGCTTTCTTTGATGACAAAAACTCCGCGATAAAATAAGAAAAAAAAATTTCCTTTGAAATGAAATATTTCTATTTTAACCCTTTCCGGAGATGGGTCATTCTGTTTATAAAATGACGAAATGATGGACTGACACACCGCCCCCTAAATACTATGCATGCGCGCTGACAAAAAATGGCGGCTCTCGAAGTCGGATTTTATTCAGAGTGTGTACGGTCCCTTTAATTTTAGTACCATTAATTCATTTAAGTTGTTTCCGTTATTATTTTTTTTTTGTCTGAGATTAAATCAGTCAAAGAAATCTTTTATAAAATATTTATGACGAAATTAAGGGGAACGTACATACGTTAAAAAAAATCCGCCTTCGATAAACGCCATTTTTGTGTAAGCGCTCAGGCTTAGTATTCTAGGAACGGTGACTGACACCCGAATTTACAAATGAACTTATTAGAAAATAAAAACTTGCTTATTTTTCGTACCATATAAAAGGAAATATTTAGTTAAATATTCTGGGTGACAGTATTCTTAAAATTAGATGTCCTCCTTTTTAGCCCAATGGCAGGGGAGGGAGAAGAAGAACGAATACAGACTAATTACCGGAAAGCTGGAAATTGTTTTAATCCCTTTAGTTTAGATCTAGAATGAATGTACTCAGTTTTCACCATCTTACAAGGTGAGAGTTAGAATATATGTAATGATTATAGTCGAAAAACTCATTTTTTATTAATTACCATAACACTATCTCAAAAAAAAAAAACTCTATCAAAAGTATTGTCCATGTTGCAGAGCTTAAAATTCTGAATAAAATGAGTACTCACACTTAATATTTTTGTAGAACATTAAGCTCAAAATTGTATTTCAGACATTTGCCTAAATCGCTAATCAGGAGCTTAAAGCCAGAACAGACGAGGTTATCCATCACCTCTGCTTTAAATTTTTATATACATGTATTTCTTTTTAAATTTATTGGGGCATTTACGATGCTTTTATTATTGTTTTAAGTCTTTATTTTGGATATTTTGAGAATTATGGTATAACATCTTGATTACGGGCTAAATGCGATCGAAATACTCAATGCCAAAGGACACGAGTTCTGACGTCATCACTAATCGACCGACTTCTCACTAGTGTTAGAATTCACACCGAAAAAGTTTTAATAGCAATTTTATTTTATTTTATTTGTGGAATATCTACCATCTTATAAAACAATAATAACTATTTAAACTTACTGGTGAGAATTTGGAATCCCCAATAAAAAATCAGCCAGATGCGGCAACACTGCGGCATCCCGCATCTGGCGGAATTTTTGTTTAGGACTTCCGAATTCTCACCAATAACTTTAACCCCTTGAGGGGCGGTGGGATAAAATATATCCCACCTAATTTAAACAAGATTCCCACCAGAATATTTTAACTAAATTTTATATTTTTAACTGTGGAGGAAAATCGCTCAAGTTTGCTTTTTTTCTTATTTAAAAATAAAAATTTTCGATTATTCCGGTGAGAATTCGATATTTAGAGACATTTTTGCTTGCCTCTCAAGGGGTTAAAAGCATGCGAACCTTGAGAAAGTCAAATCGGAACGATATGGAAATGTGTGGTCTAAGCAGAATTACTAGCATAAATGCCAACAATGTTGCCTACTCTGGCGGATTTTTTATTGAGAAATTATAAAATCTCAACAGAAAATTTCAATAGTTACCTTTTTTTTTCACAATAATAACCTCAATCTATGAACAAGACACTCACCATCCATTTGGGCGTAAGAAACAGTTCAGCGTGAGTAAAACAAAAATACCATTTTAAGTTTTCTGGTGTGAATTTGGAATTTCTGAATAAAAAATTCCCCAGATTTGGTAATACAGTACTACCACTTACGTGCCCTGGACTTACGTCACCCCGCATTTACGTCATCTGGCGTGATAAAAAAAAATTGCCCCTTTTTCTTCGCAGAGACAAAGAAAAGGACTGAAAATTGTGATTCTGTATTTCTCCTAATTCAAGAAATTATCGGAAATGAAAGAGAATTCAACTTAGAGATGGATGCTGCTGAAGATGTTGTTGAACTCATAAATTCTCCTGATCCGGAACTAACCACCAACGAACTTATCGAATTAAAGAGACAAAGTACTGTCGAAGAACTAGATAAACATTTTGAAGTGACGTTAAAGATTATAACGGTTGCAAAATTAACCGAAGGACTCAACTTACTGAAGCTGGAATGGCGGTTCTTGAAGATTAATTCGGAGGAATAGAGAGTAGCTACGATTAGAAAACTCACTTGGCTGTAAAAATTTTTTTTAATGTTTTTTTCAAAATTCATTACAAGATTTTTTTTCTCACCTGCTCAAAGACTCAAACAGGGCAGCTAGAAGAACAATAAATTCTAAATTAACAACATTGAAAAGCAGAAAACCAACGTTTAAAATGCACAAATAATACATGAAAAGCAGCAAACAGCTGTTTCGAATCTACTAGCAAGATTCTTCTTCAGTGCAAGATAGGGAAAAGGAACAGCGTGCTAGAAAAAGCAAGGCTGAGCAAAATCATAGAGAGTGACGCGCTGGCTTATATACCCTATGCGGGTAGCGAAGGCGCCAAAAACAACCAATGAGAGAGAAGCAGTGGAAACAACTGGGTGGACAAGAGTTTCCACACTTCGTTTCCACTGCTTCTCTCTCATTGGTTGTTTTTAGCGCCTTCGCTACCCGCATATGGTATATAAGCCAGCGCGTCTCTGTCTATGATTTTGCTCAGCCTTGCTTTTTCTAGCACGCTGTTCCTTTTTCCCTATCTTGCACTGAAGAAGAATCTAGCTAGTAGATTCGAAACAGCTGTTTGCTGCTTTTCATGTATTATTTGCGCATTTTAAACGTTGGTTTTTCTGCTTTTTAATATTGTTGCACAAAGGCTTTATTTGCTATTTTGATAACAACATTGGATTATTAGAAATTCTTGATTTGCAAACGCATTTTTTTTGCTAATGTTAAGCCCTTGAAGGGCAAGCAGAAATGTCTCTAAATATTGAATTCTCACCGGAATAATCGAAAAATTTTATTTTTAAATAAGGAAGAACAATTTTTCAACGATTTTCCTCCAAAGTTAAAAATATAAAATTTAGTTAAAATTTTCTGGTGAGAATCTTGTTTAAATAAGGTGGGATATATTTTATCCCACCGCCCCTCAAGGGGTTAAATGAATATAAAACAATCCCTTTATACAACAGAATATGTTCATTAGATTTTAGTGAATTTTTATTACTTATCCTTTTTTGCTTATCTAAATATACCTCGAATTACGTCATTTTCGACTTAGTCTTGGAACGCATTGCTGACGTAAGTCGAGGTATTACTGTACTACTTGCCAATATCCCAATATTATTCCATAAATCAATGGGTTATTTTACAACAATTAAATTTATTTTATACCAAATATTTAAAAAAGAAGGCAAAAAGTTAAAACATGAAATTAAATATATATAATGATACATTAAATAAATTTTCTGATTCGAAACGTGTTCAACCTCATTCATAAAACTCACGTTTTTTGAAAGAATTTTGGGAGATTGGCAAGTGCATTTTAAGGCATTGATGCTAGAATCTTGATTTCGTTTAATATCCTATAAAGACTTAAACTGGTTTATTAATTCTCATTTCAATAACTTATCATTACATTACTTACTTTTTATGACTTATGTTTATGTTACTTTTTCAATTCTTCCCAGTTTAACCCTTTAGCGGGTGGTGTCCATAAAAAAGGGCACCTAATTTTAAGAGTACTGGCACCCAAAATATTTAATTAAGGGGGTCCGGGACACACAAATTTTAAAATTTTCTATTACATTCAAAATTTCTCTGTTTTTTTCTGCTTAAAATGAAGTTTAAACCATGTTTCTATCTTAATTGGAACAGGAAACATTCATTTTAAAGTTTAGGCTTGCTTTCAAAATCTAGCTTTCAAGCAATGGTTGTCATGAAAACGGCTTTTTGCGAAAATCCGTTTTCCTTCATGATTTTTTTTTTTTTACCATTTCTCGCATTTAAATTGGTATAAGTCAAGAACCTTTAAAGATAAATGTTTCAAACTTGGAACATGCCTTTTTCAATTGTTTACTTTAATTCTGATTCAGCAGATTTAAAAAAAAAATATTCACTTTTAAAAATATGATTTTTTTTTAAAGTTACGTCATTTTTTTTTTCAAATTTTTATTTAAATATTTTTAATTTTTATTTAAATTAATATATTTTTTAATGCTGAATCTAAACTAAAACTTATATATTTCTGTTTATTTAAAGGCAAAAAATTTGAAATTCTACGAATAATATTTCGAGTTATATCGATTTTAAACTACCTTTTTTAATAAAATTTAAAATTTAAATTAAAAAAAATTAGGAGAAGTTTTATCATGTTATTTTATTTACAAATGATATGATCACAAAAATTTCGAAATTTTAACTCAAAAAAGTAAAAATTATTTGAAAATGTGTCCCGGACCCCCTTAATATTTCCCTTTTTTAAAGTACGGGAAAATATGCAAGTTTTTATTTTCTAATAACGTCGTTTGTAAATTCTGTTGTCACGCCATCATTTCTTTCATTATTTTACAAACAGAATTACTCGGCGACGCAAAGGTTTAGCGCTTTGTACTCTAACTCTGAATCTGACTCCTGATCATCTTTCTTTGCAAAATTTGCTTTTTGGCAAAAGGAAAATAAAATTTCCTTTATTTAATTAGAACATTTTAGAATTCCCATAATAAAGTTAACTTCTTTTTAAAAAGTGCTGCCAACCGAATAAAATTTGTTTAAGAGTCACCGAACCGGAAAGGGTTAGTTAAATTTAAGTTTTCTAGGAAGAAATTAAGATAAATATTGAAAAAGAATTTGTTAATAATTAAAACATTTTATCTGTATTTTCATTAAATCATCTTCAATATCAGACGTTAGTCTTTTTTCACACAAAAAGTTATTTGTCTATCACGCATTGGTTGTCGATTTAAGTAAGCATGATCACTTATGAAAATTTAATCAAGATCACAAACAAAGTAGCGTTTTTCTAAAAGTAGGTGTATGACAAAATGCAGTTATATGAAGAAAGGCGAGAGACGCATCTTAGCTTTACAAAATTACGGTAAAAAGCACTCTTGAACAATCAAGAACTTTCAAATGGAATGGATAATCATGAAGCCCACCAAGTAAAACGATCTTTCTTTGAAGTTAGATACTTTGTTAGCTGAATTTCGAGTGATGATTATTCCAGTTAATTGACTAAAAAGAATCGTCCTCTTATCAAGTAAAGTGCTCTTCGTAATTGCTTTATCATCACATTAAGTAAGAGGCATTTATATTGTCGGAGACTCATCTCAATTAGTTTTTTGCATTAATAAATTCTTTCATAATATGTCTTATTTCCAACTGAAGATTTTTTGTACCGCTTTTTATCAAATTAAGAATCTAAGTGATCATGCAAAGGATGTTTACATGGCGATTAACTGCAGTGTGTAAATATTTTTTTTAATACTTGGGTGTTACCAAATCCAAATCGAAACTATAACAGTTATAATTGTATTATCATAATATTTAGAGGCATAGTAGTTATTCATAAAACGTAGGGAAGGATTGTACTTTGTTCCAATGTATTAAAAAAAGAGAAACAACGTATAAAGACACAAATATAAATATATATAAAAAGCATACAGCTGTTTCGAAACCTCTAAGGTTTCATCATCGATGCTTAAAAATCAATGGTAAAATTAAAACTCTAGGTAAGAAGATGAGGGGGGGGGGACAGAGAGCCAGAAAGGCGTACCTTACACCCCTACTGTCAACGGTGAATTCCCCCTCCTTTTACCCAGAGTTTTAATTTTACCATAGGTTTTTAAGCACTGATGATGAAACCTTAAACAGCTATATGCTTCTTATATATATTTATATTTGTCTCTTTATACGTAGTTTCTCTTTCTTTAATAGTAATTATTGCTTGCTTTTTTTTTTTAAATACCATTGCTTTAAAAAAAAATTATACAACATTCTGATGGTGAAAAGTTCTTCATTCTAAATGAATATCTACCCTATATATATGAAGTCTTAATGAAACGAATTTATGAAACGACTTAAAAAACGATTTTATGAAACGGCTGCTTAAATGACTCATTTCGTTTCATGGCTATTTCTCCTAAAATATTGAATATTATGCGGTGAAATTAACACCAACAATCCGTATTGATCCGCAGATCTCAAAACTGGTATTAGAATTTCAAAATTTGAATTAGTTTTCAAAATATTAATTTTTTTCTTATTTGAATTTAATTATACTAATGATGGCAACCAGATTAATCCATTTTTGTGGAAAAAAGAAGAAAACGGATAACGATAGCGATTATTATATTTCTTCATTTTCGCCAATTTCAAATTAAAATTGAAATTATATTTTATTTCAATAAGTAGTGAAGACAATATTGCGATTAAATTAGGTTTTTCAGGGAAAACTGAAAAAAAAATTCATTTATTATTAATTATAATAATAATATTAAATAAATAATAATTCCTTATTTAGTTTAATTAAATTTTCATCATTTCAAGAGATATTTTTTTGCATATTTTAGAAAGGTTATTATTCCAAATTGTTGCCAATCGTAGAAAACGTACAAAGAATAATATTTCCTTACGATTAAAAATGTATTTACACGTGATTATTTAAAACAGAAAAACTTCAGAATTAAATGATTACATGTTAAAAGCAAGAAAATATTGAAATTTACGTAATAAAAATTGTATTTACTGTGACTATTAAAAGATAGAAAACTTGAAAATAATAAATTCTTTATTAGGCATAAAAGGCAGTAAATGTGGGAAATTACGTCATATTTGAAATGGCTAAGTAATAATTCTGCTAAACAGTTTAAATTTTAAAAATGTATTTACGAGACTTTTATTTCATATTTCAAGATGCAATTTTTAACGTTTGTCGTCAATTCTAAGGCCATGCAAATAATAATACTTCCTTTCTAACAACAAAACTATTTACACATGAATATTAAACAGTGAAAGAAAACTTTAAAATGATGAATTCATTAATATTCGTTAAAAGCAGCAAATGGGAGTAATTATTTCGTATTTAAAATGGACAAATGGTGTTATTGACGAACAGTTAAAAATTAAAAATATATCTATGCGACACTTCAATTCCAGAGATATTGTTTTTTTTTTGTGTGTGTGTGTGTGTTCCCATAACAAGAAGATGAATTAAATTTCAATAAAAATAATAACGAGTTTTTACAAGTTCATTGAAGCTACACACTTTTAAATTAAATAATGTATATACCCGTGAATCTGTAAAGAGAAAAAAACTTAAAAATAAATAAATTGTTGCATGACAAATGCATTTAATAGTCCAAATTACGTCATATTTTAAAATGATACATTTAAAACGAATTTTCATTCGGAGAATTTTAATGTGAAGTCACATGGTATAAAATAAATGCGGCTAGCAAATTTATTCGTATAATTACATCACTTGATGCAGCATAAATACAGATAAATGTATTCGTAAAATATTTTAAATTAAAATTCGATAAATACATATTGGAAAATTCGGATATTCTTATTAATTAATAAAAACAATATGCAATGTAAAAAATAAATAAATAAATAAATAAAAAATAAAAAACTGCATGATGGTGTATCAAAATTGAGAAAAGAATTCATGAATAAGCTATACCTGTTCCTGAAAATGCCCAAAACTCGATCAAAACTTATAATATGAGCGCAAACGCAATGGTTTTCAATACCATGATTCTTGAGAGCTATTCCGAAGCAGACGGAGTTATTTTAACCTCGAACCTAAAGCAAGAATATTGTCCATAGCGTCTTTATAAAAATCGGAAAGACAGCGATATTTTTAATGTACCATTTTATACAAGCTGATTTTCTAATATGCAATTGATCTTACTTATCAACCCCACAGTCATCAAGCTGTTACGACAATGATGGATGAAGCCATGGTAATAGAAAAATGCTCCATTCAAACGGAGAAGCATGGCAACCCGATTACAGATGATAGCGGCCGCTATGGTGATAATATCATTCAATCTTCCGTAACCTGGTAATATTTTTTAAACAGGGCACATTACCATATTTTCAGAGGCTGAAAAGTTTGAACGGGGGTTGGCGGGCGTAACTCGCAGGTGCCAGAGCCCCCCTAGTACAGCTATAAAAGGTTGTTTGAATCAGTTTGATCGGAAATTTTCTGAATTACAAATTCCTTTTACAGCATTCCTTTTTCGCAATAGAATGGTCTCTGTTATTTTCATTTATTGTAAAAGCATTAATATACATATTTTAAATTGCATTTATTGTAAATATGTTGTTCGGATTTCAAATTGTTGTGAAAGTTTTTTGCATTTTTTGTACTTTGTGTCGTCTTTATTTACAGAAGCTGACATAACTATATAATATTACTTTCGTTACACAGAAAAGACCCTTCCAGACTGGAAACTTGTCGTTTGCTTGAACTGAAAGCAAACTCTGTCGAAAGACATTAAATTAGTGCAAGACAATTTAATGTGGCCAAATCGTAATTTCCCAGCAGCATCAAGTTAACATCATGATCAGCTGCCGAATTTATGTTTTTCCTTTCTCTGAGTTCTAAACGCGGGAATTTAAATGATTTTTTTAATATACTCGCATCACAAATACTTTTAGGAAAAGTGCTGTAAAGCACGTAAAAATGCATACTCTCGTAACTCGAATTATTCTCTAGGTATGTATGTCGTAGGCTAATTCAGAAATCAGGTTCTTTGCAAACAGCCGGGCTAAGTGGAAAATCATCTCTCATTTTCCAATTAGCCTGATTATTTTCAGGCTTGTTGCAAAGAGCCTAGACACCGTTAGGCTATTTGAAAAATACACAATCGGGATGATTTTTTTAGCTTACTAAGCTATAACCCGACACGAAACCGAAAAAAAATTACAACAGACAGTACCCCGATCCGAGTAAGACAAAATAATTTACACTCAACCCGAACCGAACCTAAAAAATAAATTTGAAAAAAAAACCCGGAATCTGAACCGAAAGAAATCTGAACCCGACAAAAATATTCCAATGAATCATAACCGATCCGAGCAAGACAAAATAATTTCTGAGGACATGCAAACCCGAACCGAACCTAAAAATTTTATTTGAAAAATACCCGGACTCTCAACCCGACAGAAATATTCCAATGAACCATAACCGATCCGAGCAAGACAAAATAATTTCTGGGGACATGC
Source organism: Maratus speciosus (assembly GCA_963932465.1). NCBI lineage: Eukaryota > Metazoa > Arthropoda > Arachnida > Araneae > Salticidae > Maratus > Maratus speciosus. Next base: position 372,065,990 of record OZ010797.1, on the reverse strand, counting down.
AACCCTACCAGAACCTAAAAATACAATTTGAAAAAAAACCCGAAATCTGACGCGAACCAAATCTGAACCCGACAAAATTATTCCAAAGATGCATAACCGGGTCCGAGCAACAAAAAACAATTTCTGTGGACGTGTTACCCGACACGAACCTAAAAATTCCATTCAAAAAAGCCCGAAATCTGACCCAAACCAAATTTGAACCCGACAAAAACATTCCATTGAAACTTAACCCGATCCGAGCAAGACAAAATAATTTCCGTGGACACGCACCCCAACCCGAACCTAAAATTTCATTTAAAAAAACCGACATTTGACCTCGACAAAATATTCCAAATATCGATAATCCGATACGAGCAAGACAAAATAATTTCCGTGGACACGCAAACCAACACCAACCTAAAAATTCCATTTGAAAAAACCCGAACCAAATCTGAACCCGACAAAAATGTTCCAAAGAACCATAACCGGATCCGAGCAAGGCAAATTAATTTCCATCGACACGCACCCCAACCCGAACCTAAAAATTCATTTAAAAAAAGACGACATTTGACCCCGACAAAATATTCCAAATATCGATAATCCGATACGAGCAACACAAAATAATTTCCATGGACACGCAAACCGACACCAACCTAAAAATTCCATTTGAAAAAACCCGAACCAAATCTGAACCCGACAAAAATATTCCAAAGAACCATAACCCGATTCGAGCAAGACAAAATAATTTCCATCGTCAGGCAATCTGATCCGAGCAAGACAAAATAATGTCCTTGGACACGCACCCCAACCCGAACCAAAAATTTTCATTAGAAAAAAACGACATTTGAACCAGTCAAAAATATTCCAAAGGTCCATAAACCTATACGAGCAAGACAAAATAATTTCCGTGGACGAGCAAATCGACCCGGGCCTAAAAATTCCATTTGAAAAAACCCGATCCAAATCTGATCCCGACAAAAATATTCCAGAGAACCATAACCGGATCGGAGCAAGCCAAATTAATTTCCGTGGACACGCAATATGACCAAAACCTAAAAATTAAATTTGAAGTCAACTTGAAACCCGACTCGAACCAAATTTTATCCCGACAAAAATATCCCAAAGAAGAAGTGTCAGTTCTAAATCTCGATTCTATTAAATTCTGAAAAGGACAAATTTAATCCTATTTGTTCTGAGTTATTTAAGTAATTTAAATCTACATTCAAATCGCAAGTCTTCAAATAGTTATTTAGGTAGATCCAACTTTTTAATTTACCTATTCGCATCGGAATCTTCTTGGAACGAGACTGGGAACATTTCATACTCTAATGAATGTTTTAGGTGCAATCGGAACTCTCATGAATGGTTCAGAATTATTTGAAGTACTTGAGGAAATCTATGGAACAAATACTGTGGTACATATGATGACAGGGAGAGCTGTTTCTAGGGCAATACGAGGACATATGCTGGTCGATGCAGCTCTTAGTTGCCTACTAGTTTCATAGATTTTCCCTCCCAATGAACATGGATCTTCCCATGACCTGGTAAAGGAAGGTTGTGATTTGTTCAACAATATTATGACCGGCCAAAAACAAATGAAAGACATTGAACTGTGTGACGCGGTATCTCAGATTGACATTGCTCTGGAGACTAAGAAAAATCACTTGAAATCTTGTTCGAGAACAAGTAAACTCTGGTTAGAATCATGGAATTATTAATAAAGAGGAACTGACATATCCTTAAAATAGTGAAGCTTCAACTGTAACCGCTAGCAAAGGGGTTGTTTATCGACGGTGGAAACTCCCACCAGTAGGTTTATATAGATATTTTAAACTTACTTAAACGCCTTATTTTTACAAAATTTCAGTCATAAATAGTGGAAGAAACAATTTTTCATTTTTACTGGTAGGAGTTTTCTTTGGTGGTAGTTAGGCCCTGCGTTTCCGCCATATTGTGACAACCATGGATACAAACCGACAGTTTTATAAGGCATACTGACACCGGTAAAAACAAATAGAAATTTTTATGACATTTTTGAAAAAAAATTCCATGAATAAGACGCTTGTTTAAGACGAAATCTTCTATTCAATTTTACTGGTGGGATGCTTGACCTATCGGTAGTCAGAAACTGAAGAACCGATTTCAAAAAAGCAGCCGCCATATTGTGACAACCTCCTCAGTTACTTCACCCGCAACTGGTAGACAATACACTATATGTCTCCTCCTTTTTATTCATAACTCCATTGTTAGAATATCAGAGAACAATCAGTGTTGTAAGAACCTTAATAACAGCTGACAGGATTGGCTCTTGGAAATTGCACTTGCGTGCTATGCTGGAGATTCTCCCAATAATAGTAGCAGCAGGACATGTTAATTATCTCAAGTCACTATACCTATACTTACAAAAAATGTTTTATCTGCCATCTGAAACCGCAAAGGTGCACAAAATGTTTGTAAGAGATAAATTTGTGATAACAAGAAATGACAGATTATGGGGTGGGCTCGGATCAGATCTTGTAATAGAACAAGTGCTTATGCGTTCTCTTAAAAGCAGTGGAGGTCTGACGAGAGGAAGTGGACTTACGGAAAATCAAAGGGCTATATGGCTGATTTCTTTGCCTGTTTGTTCAATTTACAACTTAGCTATGCAGGAATATACAGGGGTTTTTATGCAAAGCAGTGAACAACACAAAGAAATAAGGGACAGCAGACACAAGAGAGACAGCAATGACATTAAAAAAGTGGCCAATGTACTAGAACACATATCGCCATTTCATTCTGATTCTACTCTACGCAATATTGTTACAGGCGTAACAGCAGAAAAAGAAGTTAATGTTGATGAGCTGCACTGATTTGGTACGAACATCATCTCTAAAATAATAGGGAAATATATATTTAGGTATTCAGCTAAAAGTTCGGATAAAGTGAAAACTCTAGGATCTCCTGCCGCCATCTGTAGTAACAAAGATGACTTAGATATACAAATAGATCCAGCACTACTCTTCCAAAGAATGATGACTGTTGCCACTTGTGGTGAAATGAACCTCGGAGATGTCATGCGTTATGAACTGTGTGCGTACCCTGCAGCATTATTTGAATCACCAAATATGATGAGGAAATCCGACAAATCACAGTTAGCTCAAGCACTAATCAAACAAATAAAAAATTTGAATAATGAAGAATCTGACAACGTAGAAAGTACAGAAGGGTACATTTTGGACGGAGGATCCCTTTTGCATCGCGTTTTCTGATGTAGCAATGAGACATATGAAAATATTGCTATGTCTTACGCTGATTTTATTCTCAAACAATATGGAAAGCCTATCATTGTTTTTGATAGTTACATTGGGTCCCCAACGATCAAAGATGTGGCTCACAGACGACGATACAAAAAACCCAGTAGAGATATTAATTTAAGCCCATGCATGAAGTTTATTGGCAAAAAGGAAGAGTTCCTGGCCAACGAAAAAAACGAACAATCAATGATTTCCCTCATAGGCGAATTTCTTACAAAACAAGGCTGTACAGTTCATAACGCAGACGGGGACGCCGATATAGACACTGTTCGTGCTGCAGTCTCATCTGCAGAACATGCACATACCACTGTAATAGGTGAAGATACCGACTTGCTTATTCTCCTTCTTTACCACGCAAAGGATAATGGCTTCAAGTTATACTATCGTAGTAACATAAGACGAGGATCTTGTTCCAAACCAGTCTATGATATCTTCAAAATGCAGTCTCTATTAGGTCATGCAAATTGCAACTTACTTTTGTTTCTGCATGCTTTCACGGGCTGCGATACAACATACAGAATTTTTTCAATTGGAAAATCGTCAGCATTTCTCCAACTGATGAAGGACCCAAAGCTCCGTTCTATTGCAAAAATATTTTGCTCAAATTCATGTCTACATTCATATATCACTGAGGCTGGGAGAAAAGCAATGCTTCTGTTTTATGACTGCAAGACACTGAAATCCACAGACAAACAACGTCACCAAATATTGGTAGAGAAGGTAACTACAGCAAAATCATTTGTTACACCTGAACGATTGCCTCCGACCGATTCTTCAACAAAATATCACAGCTATCGCACTTACTTACAAATAAATATCTTGAAAGCTACTGAAGAAAGTACCAAGCCAGAGGAATGGGGTTGGATGTTAAAAGTAATTCATATTACCCAACACTCTGCGACTTACCACCAGCTCCAGATTATCTACTTAATATGATTCGATGTTCTTGCAAGACAAACTGCGGTACTTTACGATGCGGATGCAAGCGTAATGGATTGCCCTGTTCTACAGCTTGTGTGGTCTGCCAAGTCAACAGATGTAACAACAATTACCTAACTCCTAACTATGAATATGATGAAAGTGATGAAAATTATTGATACGTTTTATTTTTCACCAGAACATCTCTGTAAAAATTAACTTAAGCAGTAATTTGTAAAGAATAGCAGACTTTTGTGTGCTGTTTAACTTTTTTGATTATACTTCAAAGTTAAGTTGTGAAAATAAAGCAATATATTTTTATGAGCAATATATTTTTTGCCTTAGTTCCAGAAAATTCCTCCGCCATTTTGAAATCCGTATATAGGTGTTGTCCCGTGTTCAGATTTTGTCTGATTTTCAGTATGCTATTAAGCAGTAGTTCCTGATTAAAAAAAAACTGTAAAAAGCTTCTATTGCAATTTTGCCCATGTTCATTCACAAAATGCCTCGACTACTTTGTAATAAGCCTGAAAAGTATCAGGCTAATTGGAAAAAGAGGGATGATTCTCCAACTAGCCCGGCTCATTGCAAAGAGCCTGATTTCTCAATTAGCCTACGACATATACATATTTAAATTAAGTAGATTCTGCTTTGCTCTAAATCTTTAATTTTCAATAGAAAAAAATTGTGATGAATGCAATGTTGCATGTGTTATATTTTTTTAAAATACAGATTTCTTGATTGGTGCCACATTTTAGAAATGGTAAATTTTCCCTTATTTTCGCCGTAATGAATATGTCATTAAATAAAGCTAATTTTATCATTTCAAAAAAGTGGTACCAATCAAGAAATCTGTATTTAAAAAAAAAACCCACTGGCAATACCGAATGAATGTACAGATAAGAACCTCCACAAAGTAAATAAATGAACAAACGTGCTCCTACTTCCCCCACCGCACCTCTCTAAAGTCTCCAATAAAGCGATCAATAGCCAAATGCAGTAACGAGTGCAGAGCTATGTTTTTCACTGCCTTTTGCATGCCGTCACTACTGTCTATTTGAATTCCGTTTTAACCTTTTAACGAACGCAATTGGCAGTCTGCAAACGCTTAATTTTAATGTCCAAGATGCCCAATGGCACCAGTAATTTTTAGCACAATTTCGGTTTCATAATATGCGTAAAGAAACGCTTTTGATTATTATCACATAAATTTGTCCGTAAATTGCGGTATGAATTAATTATTTGAACATAGCTGGAGCAGAAATGCCTTGCCCCTGAAAATATTAATTCCTTAATTCTCGCTCCCGTGATATTCAAAGGCTGTGTGTTTTATTCAGATTGATTGATTACCACCAGTTTTATAAAATAAGTGAAATTGGCTTTATTACGGTATCATTTTACCTGTCTTTAAACAAGATGAATTTTTCTTTTTCAAAAAATTGGTGCCAATAAGCATTTTAAAGTTTTAAACCGTAATTTAATGCGACCGTTAATGAATTAAATCAATTTTCCATTACGGCCATTTAAGTTTCCAGTCTGTTTATACTAGTCCGTTTTCTATTATGTAACACGATGAAAAACATTTAAACACAAAACGAAAAATCACCTAACACACCACAATAGAAAAAATTTGACCAAATTGCTATATGATGATTTGGGTTGCCAGTTTGGCCCTTTTTTATTGAACAAAATTCTAATTCATTCCGGAAACTCTGAGAGAAAAATTATCACTTTAAACAGATACGAAATATCTCTCATTAAGAAAGGAAACGATTATTACAGAAAATTTCTGGTGTTCAGATATGAAACACGAGTAAACAAGATATTTTGTGAATCACATTTACATTTACGATGATTGACATATTTTTTATATTCTCACAAATGATTTTGCTTTAAAACTTAATAAATCTGGTAATTATTGATAGTTTTACTAGCTTTAAAAATTCGGAATAAAAACTTCACATTTAATGCATCTGTTCTTCAAAATATCAACTCTTTAAGAAAGCAAAGTTTTACAAGCTAATAAATGTAATTACGTTAAAAGCATTCATTAAATTAATATCGTTATAGTTACTTGTTAATCGACCATTAACGTATTTACTAAATGTTATTGAATGTTTTATAACTTGTATCCTGATATGTTAACCCCTTGAGGGGGCTGTGGGATATATTATATCCCACTTAATTTTAATTAAGATTGGCACCAGGAACTTGTTATTAAATTTTACTTTTATAACTTTTGCGAAAAAGATGTGGAAAATTCAGTTTTTTTATTCAGAAATAAAATTGTTCCAAATTTCCGCTGGTAATTCAACGTTACATAAACACGATTGCTTGCCCCTTAAAGTGTTAAACAAGCAGACTAAATTTATCCCATACAAACTGAAATTGATTCTGCGCAAATTATGTGTGCATAAATTTTTTACACACATGCCAACCACACGCAGATTTTTAAAATGTAATATATTTTGAACCATAATAGTTACGTAATACATTAACCCCTTGAGGGGCAAGCAATTACGTTTGTGAAATGCTGAATTCCCACCGGAATCTTTGAAAAATTCTATTTCAAAATAAGTAAAAGCAATTTTACGGCACTTTTCCACCAAAGTTAGAAAAGTAAATTTTAAGAAAATTTTTCTGGTGTAAAACATCATTAATCGTAGGTGATATATGATATATACCAGTGCCCCTGAAGGGGGTTAATGAAAATATACACGCCATCTATGGTACCTAGAACGCCGGTGCATTTAATTAAACAGATTTTATGTTTCAAAATGTATCTATTTGATTTTTTAAATTCGGTACGATGGAGGTATATTTATATGTATATATACATAGGTGTGTTTGTGTTTGTGTGTGTATTGTTTATTTTTACGAATAGTCACATTTTAGATAATAAAACAGTGTTGTCAGTTTGGCCTCCACATTCACTTCAAAATTTAAAATTAAAACCGGAAATTTTGAAAGAAGAACCTCTACTTTACGCAATCACAAAATTCATGTCACTAACACTAGAACTGCCGGAAATTTTACTCAACTGCTATGAAACTATTTCGCAACAGAATTTTTATTTAAAACTATAAAATTCATTTATTTAACTTATTTCTCCGTGGTACATATTTAACTTATTTCAGAAAAAAAATTCTGGTTCGAATCGAAATACTTTCATTTTCTACCGGTTAAAATGACCCCTATGGCCGTTCTAGTGTTAAAGAAAGCAAAAAGTACTATTTTTAATTTCTCACAAATTCGGATTTTCTCAATTAAAATGGATGCCAAACTTGGCAAACCTATAATAAAAGATATTGCTGACCAGGTTTGCTAGTCTGTTCTTTTTTTTTCTTTAACTCAAAAATTTCGAATTCATACCAATAATTCTGAAAGAAGAATTTTTGCTTCGGGCAATAATATAATGTCTGTCACTAAGGAATGACAAGAATATTATAGGGAATTTCTGGTGTGGATGCGAAATTTCTGAATTTAAAAAAAGCAGAACTGTCTGCCCTGAAAAAGACTGCATCCCAAAACTGCATACATATTAAGCATACAATCTTAATGCTGAAATCTGGCGTAAAATTAAAACAGCTGCACCATTTTGTGGACGGGGTTGATAATGCAATTACGCAGGTTTTTAGTGTGACGTGATATATGACAGAATAACTACTATTTGCGCATTTCTTGCTGATATTTTCTGAACATTACTAATATCCATGGAACTATTAAGAAAGACGAAATGACATATCCTTAAACTATTGAAGCTTCAACTGTAACCGCATTTGCAGGGCTCATTACCACGAGACAAGACTTCCACCAGTAATTTAAAGTAGAAAGTTTTACTTTATTTAAACGCCTCATTACTAGAAAAGTTCAGTCAAAAATTATGACAGAAACAGATATTCATTTTTACTGGTAGAAGTTTATTTTGATGGTAGTAGTTCCGCCATATTGTGACAACAATGACAACCTCCTGTCAGTTCCAGTGAAAACATTATAATATTTGGGAAATTGACACCAGTAAAAATAAATAGACATTTGTTTACGATATTTCTGAGAGTAATTCCCTATCAATTAGACGCTTAAATAAGATGAAATTTCTATTTAAGTTTACTAATTGAAGTTTTCACCGGCGGTAGTCAGAAACTGTTTACCGATTAAAAAAAAAAACAAAAAAAAAAACAGCTGTCATCTTGTGACAACCTCCTCAGTTAATTAACTTGCAATTGCCAGGCAATACATTATATGTCTCCTCCTCTGTATTCATAACTCCATTCTAATATCTTTACTAATATCTGAATCTTTATAAGATAATTCTCTTTTATCAGATTTATTGCAAAATATTTTTGTTACAGTTTATGTTGATAAAATTATGTACATTATAAAAAAATAGTCAAAATATTATTTTAATTTCAGGAGTGGGGAAGGACTATCAGGGTTCGTACGCATCAAGGGATTCATGGGATTTTAATCGTTTCAGTACCAGGAATTTCGTAAAGTGCTGATCGTTATATCTGAAGGTGGATTTGTTTTCATTAAATAAGGCAAATATTACATTTAAAAAATTCTGGGAATTCCTTTACAAGCTCTTGAAGAGTACGAACCCAGACTAATGCCACGAAAACATTACTGATTTTTGCACGAAACTAAAATGGCATTGCGAATATTCTTAAATACACATATTTGTATCAAAACGGACTGTAACAAAAATATTTTGCAATAAATGTGGTAAACAAGATTCATCTTCCGTGAGTGAGTAACGATTTGAAATTCGTGATTATATTTTGAACAGGCATTCTCTAAATAGTTTCGTCTGTTTCAAAAGAAAATCTAATCTGGCGATTTTAGGAAAAATATTGAAGTTATTGCCTAGAATTGCAAAAAACAAATAAATGAACTATACTTGCTCATTTAACAATACAAAATTTAATGCGTGCACTTTAAATCAAACAATATAAAATAAAATCAATTTTAAATTAAATGAATTAAATATTTATAAGCTAAATAACATGAGTGCAAAGCAATCAAGAGAATATTTGAAATTTATCGTCTGCTCTCTATAAACAACAGTAAAAAAGTCTTAAAATTGAATACTTTATTTATTTTACTTAAATTCTATACATATGCTAAACATTCATTAATCTTGTATTCTCATCGGGAATACAACCGTGCATATCACTTTTTAGCTCACAGGCTTTGATAGCCTGTAAGCTAACGTGCCCGCCCGTTTTGTATGTACGTATGTATGTACGTAACGCGATAACTGTTGATAGAAAAATCCGATTTGCTGAATTTTTTTTTCTGTGTTCATTCTGATAAGGGGCTTCCCTGGTTAGTTTTAGGGGTTCATTGTTTAAGTACAAAGGGAGGAAAGGGGGGCTACCCCCACCACCCTTAATTTAGATAAATGGGTTTTTCATGCAGAATTGTTCGATTTGCTCCAAATTTAGTATAAAGGTTTATTATGTTAAGGAGCTTCCCTTATTAAATTTGGAGGCTCATTAGTTAAGTATAAAGGGGAAAAATGGGGGCTATAACCCCTTTAATTTAGATAAGTGGGTTTTTCATGCAGAATTATTCGATTTGATCCAAATTTGGCAGACGGGTTTATCATGTCAATTATCTGCCTTGATTAAATTTGGTGGTTTATTGGTTAAGTATAAAGGGGGTGGGAGCTAGCCCTCCCCTTAATTTAGATAAATGGGTTTTTCATGCAAAATTATTCGATATCCTTCATATTTGATATACCGGTTTATTTCGATATGGCGCTTCCTTCATTAGAGTTGGAGGTTTATTGGTTAAGTATAAAAGGGAGAAAGGACGGCAAGCCCCCTCCCCTTAATTTAGATAAATGGATTTAAAGTAGAATTATCCAATTTACTTTATTTTTTTTCTATGTTCATTCTGATAAGGAGCTTTCCTGTTTAGATTTGGATGTTCATTTGTTAAGTATAAAGGGGGAAAGGGGGGGGGGGTTAGACCACCCTTAATTTAGCGATATGGTTTTTTCATGCAGAATTATCTGATTTGCTTCAAATTTGGTATACCGGTTTATTATGTTAAGGAGCTTCCCTGATTAGATTTGGAGGTTCATTGGCTAAGTATAAAAGGGGGAAACGGGGATTAATCCCCCTTCATGTATTTTTTGGGGGCATTATTTTTTGAAATAAGAGTATAATATACAATTAGTTAGCCTGTGAGCTCAATGCCATCCGTGTAATTGGTCACTTTTCTTTTTTTATAATTTTTGCACATCAGGAATTGAGTAAAAAATGAGACTATAAAATCCTATGTCTTCATATATTAAGTAAATTTATGCGTCATTTTTCATTACATTAAAAAAAAAATAAAAATAAATAAAAAAAATAAATATATATATAATTAAAATCGAGCGTATTTAAATCAGCGACATTTGAAAGTATATATTAAATAATATTTCAGATTTCTATAAAATAAAATAAAACCACGTTACTAACTTGTTAACACTTTTGAAAACGAAATAGATGAATTCTACCGCAAAAAGAGTTTTCTTATAATTTCTAAAACTACAACTATTAGATGGCCAACATTTTGCCTTTTTACAAATGATATCAGTTCTAATAAAAAAGAAAAGTGCCCAGTTAAACTAATGGCATTGAGCTCACACTAATTGTATATTATACTCTTCTTTCAAAGAATAATGCCCCTCAGAAAATATATTAAGGGGTATTTGCCAACGCTTCCCCCCTTTATACTTAATCAATAAACCTCAAATCTAATCAGGGAAGCGCCTTATCAGAATAAACTTGTATACAAAATTTGAAGCAAATCAGATAATTCTGCACGAAAAACCCATTCCGCTAAATTAAGGGGTTATTAGCTCTCCCATTCCCTTCTTTACACTTAACCGATGAATCTCCAAATCTAATCAGGAAAGCCCCTGATCGGAACAAATTTTGAAGCAAATAGAATATTTTTGCAAGAAAAACCCATTTATCTAAATTAAGGGGGGAGGGGGGGAGCCCCCGTTTCTCCCTTTATACTTAACCAATGAACCTCCAAATCTAATCAAGGAAGCTCCTTAACAGAATAAACCAGTATACAAAATTTGAAGAAAATTATATACTTCTGCATGAAAAACTCATTTATCTAAATTAAGGGCTGACGTTAGCCCCCTTCCCCCCTTTATACCCAGTCGATGAATCTCCAAATCTAATCGGGGAAGCTTTTTAACAGAATAAACTGGTATATCATATTTGAAACAAATCGGATTATTCTGCATGAAAAACCCATTTATCTAAGTTAAGGGGGAGGGGAATTAGTTCTCAGTTCCCCCCTTTATAATTAACCAATGTATCCCCAAAACTAATCAGGGAAGCGCCTTATTAGAATAACCAAGAAAAAACAAATTAAGCAAATCGGATATTTCTATAAAGAGAAATCGCGTTACGTACATACGTACATACAGAACCGGAGGGCACATTAGGTCTCAGGCTTTGATAGCCGGTGAGCTAAAAAGGACGGTTTTTATTTAAATAATTAACTATAATAAATAAATTAAATAATCACGAATGAAAATTAATAGAATATAAATACTACTTTGTCAGAATATAAATACTATAAACAAATGAAAACACGGCACAACCGCTTTCGCAGTTATTTCATAGATGTACGATTAACACTAGAACGGCAGTGAGCGGTCATTTTGACCTCTGCCATATGAATATATTTCGGTTCAAACCAGAAATTTCATTATAAAATAAGTTTAAAAGACACAAAGAAGAAAAACGTTAAATAAGAAAATTAAACTGTTTTAAATCAAAATTCTGGTGTGAAATACTTTTATAAAACTTGATTAAAATTTCCGGCCTTTCTAGTGTTAAGCTAAGAAAAGACCGGGTGCAATCTTTTGGGAAATATGCGAACTTTAAGATTGATTTTCTTCAGAAATTACCCGGCCAATTTTGATGAAAATTTGAATCCACATTCACTGGATTATGCTCAAGACTTATATCAAACAGATTTTTTTTCTGAGACTTTTTATTTTAGGGCAATGGCAAATTTTCAGAAATTTCCTATTTTCAGACTTGTTTCTTCCTGAAAATAATTATTTTTCTTTAAAACTGTCTAAAAAACTATCGAATTTGCTCGAGTACTTTAGGAGTATATGGAGTTCTTAGCTGAAAAGTTAAATATTTCGGATAGCTAAAAAATTTGGACACTTCTAACTTCCGTGAAGTTATTGCACAGTTTCATCAACCACACGAATTAAAGTATATACAAAACTGAGATAAAATTTAGTTATATATAATGAATGCGTATAAAATATTACAGTAAAATTAATGTAAATGGGCGTGGCGTCCCAATCGTGTCTTCTCTTAATAGATTATCAAAAAAGAAGAACACAGCATACTTGCCAACTTCCCGTTAAACTTCCGTAAAATGCGAGTTAAATTCCCCCAGGTTAAACACGTTTGGAACCAGAAATTTTTTAAAGAAATGTATCCAAATAGATTTCATAACGAAACATGATATTAAATGTATAATGATGCACCAAATAAATCTGCTGGGTGTAAGTTGACGTGTTTAACCTGGATCAATTTAACTTGCAGTTTACGGAAGTTTAGTTGGCAAGTATGCAATTAGGCATCTTTTTGTAGTTCAACCCCGTCCGTTACGGGGCGTGTGACCTTCATGGATGTGACCTCTCACATTTAAGACAGGACGCTTATTTTATATCTTGCTTTGCTGCAATCAAGAGAATCGCATAGAAGTTTATAACATAACTAGACTTCTCTTTTTTTTTAATTCTAAGCCATCTATTAAGATAACTAATGACTTGATCGACACTATAAAATCCATCCCCATTTGATGAAAACGATATTTTTTTAAAGATTAAGTATAATTGCTTACACTGATTTCCCGGTAGTAATTTGTTTAAATAACATTTACTAAGGACTAAAGGTAATTTTAGAAACATAAATAAATCGATAAAATTTAATACAATAGAATCCTGTCCCTTGAGAATAAGCGAAAATCATGAACCATTTCACTCTAAATTACACGAATTATTTACTTAAAACGAAATTTCAGTATTGAAATACCATGCAATACAGGGTGTTCCGTTAAAGGGGTCCAATATTAATAGGGGTAATAGAGGAGATCACACGGAGCATAAATCAGTATATAATGCCTGGCCGGATCTCAATAATTTTCAAGTTACAGCAAATAGAATGAAAAATCGGAAATTTGTAAAAAAACCCTCATTCCTAAACTATCAATAATGCTACATAAAAACGAAGCACATATTTAGAAAGAGCAGAAAAAATCCTACGAAATGACATAAGTTGTTTTAGAATATTGAGAATTAATGGCGAGTTACAAGCTCTGAAACAGTGAAAAAATACAAAATCAAATATTTAGCAAAAAAGTTAATCGTTAATTCCAAAAATGCAACTCTACCTACATCAAGGAAAATGTTATAAAATTTGGTCCATTCCGAAAGCTTTCGAAGAAGCTGACAATAAACCATATCAGTTTAATTGTATGGGAGAAATCAAGCAGTTCCCTAGTTACAACTCTGTACTGTTGCACGCTCGGAAAGGGCGAAACTCCGCCCATGACGATTGTAAACAACCCGTTTTAATATCTTTCAATTATACATTTCTGATCAACCTCTATCAATACAATTTCATTATTCAGTCTGGTCAAGTGAATGACATATTGTGCAGCTCTCGCCTTGTCTTAAAGCAAACTCCGTGACTGCTGCGTTTCCTCCATGAACTTTCAGGATGATGAAGAAGTACTTTTTATGCAAATTTTCTATGTGTATAGGAAGAAAAGTGTAATAAAACAGCAGTCATCAGTGGGCGTTATGTTAAAGGGAGGCTGTTGTAAGTGGGATTGTAGTAAGTTGATGTATAATAATTATGCCGGAATACTCTAACGAAGAATTTGCGGACATGCATCTGATGTACGGGCAAGCTCATGGAAATGCATGTCTAGCACAGCGCATGTACCGTGAGCAATTTCCAAGGAGACGTTGCCCAAGTTCGAAACTCTTCATAAAAATCGATAGACGATTACGGGAGACTGGATCGTTTAATACAGCAAGCATTGATGCAGGGAAACCTCGACATGTACGAACACCTGCAATGGAAGAAGATGTACTGAATATTTTTAAAGATAACCCCTCCACGAGTACACGAGCTGCTGCGTCTGAAGTCGGTGTTTCTCACCAAAGTGTGTGGCGTGTTCTGCGTGCAGAAAACATGCACCCCTTTCATGTGCAGTGGGTACAACTGTTATCAGTAACAGATTGTGCTCAGAGGACAGAATTCGTACGCTGGTTGCTTAATGTAACAGAAAATAATCCACAATTTCTGGAAAATATTTTATTTACTGATGAAGCAACATTTACGAGAGAGGGCGTGGTAAACACGCACAATATGCACACATGGTCATATACAAATCCGCACACTGTTTTCCCGTCGAACGCACAACAGAAGTTCAGTGTGAACATATGGGCAGGTGTCCTCGGCGATTATCTCATAGGACCATATTTACTCCCAGATGTACTCAATGGCAGTACGTACTTGGTTTTCCTACGGGATATCTTACCGCAGTTACTGCAAAATGTGCCAGCAACATTGCGCCACAATATGTGGTTTATGCACGATGGCTCACCGGCACATTTTTTCATAGGTGTTCGCAATCACCTCAATTCAACATATCCTGGGAAATGGATTGGACGCAGTGGACCTGTTGCTTGGCCTGCACGCTCTCCAGACCTCAATCCGTTAGACTTTTTTGTTTGGGGACACCTTAAATCGCTGGTGTATGAAACGCCTGTGGATACACCGGAGGATTTACTAGCGCGAATCGTTGTCGCTGCAGGAGACATTCCCAACTCCGTCGGAGTTTTTCGGCGTGTTCGCCAATCTTTACGACGTCGCTGTGCGATTCTGTTAATGGGCGCAACTTCGAACACCTATTATAATAATGTCCGTTCGTCTGCCTTCCGACATTGAACTGTGCAGCGCAGGCCAGAAGACTATGCTTCACATATGTCATAAAGTACGTGGAATGTAATTCTTTATTTGTCATTTTTCTTTTATTTTCAACACTTTTTGGCACAGTATTTTGTAAGTCACAGACTGTGGTGTACTCAAATTGTAAATTACAAAGTTTGTATGAATTAATTTAAAATTTAGTGTCTTTTTTAAATTTATAATTAATAAAATTATTATGCTATTTGTTATTATTATTTCCTATCATAAATTATGATGCACATATACATACAATAATAGTCCATGTAAAACATGTACTGAAACTTCTTGCATAGTTACAAATCGCAATATTTTTAATTATTTCCGAATTTTCACCACCAGTTTAATTTTAAAGAATTTAACTTAAGCTTTATATCAATAAAAGACCACTTTAAAATGTAGACTATTATTGTAAAGTTATTTTGGTTCATTCAACTCTTGAATAATTAAAAATGTTGCATCTCAGAAGAAGCATGATCGAAAATGTATAGTTGAGAGTAATTAAAAAGGCGGTGTTTCCAATCGTGATGGGCGGAGTTTAACCTTTGCTAGTGTCAAAGAAAGCGGAGTTGTAACTAAGAAACTGATTAATTTCTCTCACACAATTAAACCGATGTGGTTCATTGTAAGCTTTTTCGAAAGTTTTCGGAATGCACCAAATTTTACTACATTTTCCTTGTTGTAGCTAGAGTTGTCTTTTTGGAATTAACGATTAACTATTTTGATGTATATTGGATTTCGTACTTTTTTCACTGTTTCAGGGCTTGTAACTCGTCAATAAATATTGCTATTTTAATACAATTGATGTCATTTTGTAGGGTTTTTTCTGCTCTTTCTAAATATGTGCTTCGTTTTTATGTAGCATTATCGATAGTTTAGCAATGAGGGTTCTTTTACAATTTTCCGAATTTTCATTCTATTTGCTGTAACTTGAAAACTATTGAGATCCGACCAGGCTTTATATACTGATTTATGCTCCATGTGATCTCCTCTATTACCCCTATTAATATTGGACCCCTTTAACGGAACACCCTGTATAATGTTTAATGAAAAATTAGTTATGATCAGTGCCTGGTAATCAACAAATGCAGCATGTTTTTGCTAATAAAAAGGAATAGAATTTTTGGCTAAGATGTGTTATTATCCCACCCTCCGCGATGTTGAGTATTTGGCGATTTTTATCGCTCTGGCAACCCCGGCGTTTGGCGTCTAGTAACTTATTATGGCAACCTCCTTTTTTACGACGCGAGAGCGTGAACATTCATTTCACTGCCGGGTGTCGTGGCTGACGGTTGGTTGACTCTTGTACCAGATACTCTTTGATATCGTGTTCTATGGCTGTCTTTTTATTTTTATGTTAAATTTATTGGATGTATTTCATTGACTATAGTTTCTGTAGTCCGTTTAAACGCTCTTACTGAAGTAATTAAGAAATATGAGGAAATTTTGACATGAAAGGGGGGTTTGTTTATAGCGTGTCAATGCGTATTAACACTAGAACGGCGGCAAGGGGTCATTTTGACCCTTGCCGAATGAATACATGTCGATTCGAACCAGAAATTTTTTTATAATATAAGATTAATATATGCTGCACAAAAATAACATAAATAAGTAAGTTAAATAGTTTCAAGTAAAAATTCTGATGTGAAATATTTTTATGAAACTTTAGTAAAATTTCCCGCCGTTCTAGTGTTAAGCCTATTTTGGAAAATGACGGCGGTGTTATATTTTGTGCTGTAGGTTTCAAGAAAGCAGATGTCTGTTAAGGTATGTTGATAATTTTATGTATATTTTGTTGCTTTAAGAGTTTTTTACATTTTGAGATTGCTACAAAACGAGAACTACTGAATTTTGAGAATGCTATATTGCGAAAAATGCTGAATTCGGCGATGTTTTTTTTTCGGAAAATGAGCGCGAAGCGCTCATACAACTATTGCTGATATCCACTTTAGCGAGTCTCGTTTTTTAGGTATATTTCGCTGTTTTAAGAGTTTTTTACATTTTGAGATTGCTACAAGACGAGAACTGCTGAATTTTGAGAATGCTATATTGCGAGAAATGCTGAATTCGGCGATGTTTTTTTTCCGTTAAATGTGCGCGAAGCGCTCATACAAGGATTACTGATTTGCCAGTTTAGCGAATTTTGTTTATTATTTACATTTTATTTTCGTTGAGTCAAACATGCGTAGAAACGGGTGCTTGGCGACATTTACTACTTGGCGGAAAAGGGGTTTTCTCGCCAAAAAATCCAAGATGGCGGAGGGTGGGATAATAACACGTCTGTTCCGAATTTTTTAATTTACTTATGGCAGCAATTCTGCATGAATGCATCCGTTAACCCTTTCCGGCGCAGAGTATTTTTCTTTGTAAAATGGTAAAATGGTTGACTGACACCAGAATTTACAAAAAAATGTATTAGAAAATAGCTATTTGCTTAATTTCACGTGCGTTATAAAAGGAAAATTCCAATTAAATATTCTGGGTGCCAGAAAACTTAAAATTAAGTGACCTTTTTGTGGACACCGCACGCGAAAAGGTTTGAATATGGCGAAAATTATTAAAATTTAATGGTGAAATTTTGCCCAGGCAGTAATGACGTCATGGCAATATAATATTTTACTAGCACTTTAAACATTTTAGCAGCAGCAACCATACATCATCGCATTAATAGAGGGTGTAATAACGAAGGGATGCATTACTACGAATAAATACAAGAAACAATGATCACACTTCAAGTTTTATCAAATTTTTGTCTCAGTTACGAATGACAAGTAGAAACTATTACTGACACTATAAGTAAAAAATATTTCTGTATTGCACTTCTTACTGAAGATGTTTCACAAAATCATTATTTATTGATACGTATACAATATAACTAATACTATGCACGGCCATAACTTGAAACGTAAAGTTTATGCTTGGTGTTACAGCATGAATGCATTGCATTGTATTGTATTAAATTGTTATTAATTATACACTTAATTATTAATTGTAATTGAGTAGTGTGTAAGTATGTAGGTACAATGATAAATGTAAAGATGAAGGTATTTAAATCTGGAGCTAATTTCAAAACTTAACGATTTTTATTATTTTAATTATTTACAAAGTAATTGTGATATTTGACCAAAATGTTTGTTTGGGAGGAAAAAGTCATAAGTTGCTCATGAAAAAGGGATTTTTTAAAATCTTGTTTAACCCCTTAACGGTCGCATTATATTACGGTTTAAAAATTCAAGTTCCCTAGTGGCACCACTTTTTTGAAAAAGAAATATTCACCTTATTTAGTGACAGATAAAATGATACTATAATAAAGCCAATTACACTATTTTATAAAACTGGTGGGAATCAAACAATTTTAATAAAAAACACAGTCCGTGAATATCACGGGAGCGAGAATTAAGGGGTTAAGTAGGTGTTGCGAGTCAAAATTATCACTGAAAGTGTAATTTAGAATAAGGCCATATTTAATTTTATTTCTGATTCCCTAAAAAATCCAAATGTATAGAAGTGTTACATTTCAGAGTGTTAATACCTTTCTATGCACCATAATTATTTCAATATTTTACAACAGATATTTTACTTTTAATTAAACTTTCCGGCATTGTATTTGAAAAGTGTTTTTGAATTCCGTTTGTCTGTCTGTCCGTGCACTAACTTGCATAAATATATTCAGATTGCTTTGAAATTGAAATATGTTAATAGGGTTTACTTTGACATGTTCGGTATTGAAAAAGAAATGTGTAGCATTTACAGTTCATTTACAAGGACACTCAAAAAGAATTTCTTAACATTATGTTCTATGCAGAAAAGGGGTTTGTGGTGTATTTTAATGGTAAAACACTATTTTAAATATATTGAAATTTATATAGATTACTGATGTGTAGTAAAAGCGCTTACTGTAGAATATGCTGCGCGTATAATTTATCGTTCATTTACGATACACACAAATTAAATTGGATACAGAAGAAAATGAACAATAATTTATCTATAGAAGCCAATCAACAATAATTGCTGGAAATGCGTTTTTAGTTATAGTACGTTTTTGCATGTAACTATTTTTTATATTACTTAGTGTGCATAAATTGTATAGATCATATATTGGGTCGCACAAAACTTTGCAAATACATTTCAGTTTATTTTGGGAACATATGAATGGAAATTTTCAAATGTACTATGCGTTTAAATGAACTAAAGTTTAGTATACTAGGTACTATACATAGAAATCTATTGATTATATGCAAAACTGCACAAACAATATCGGATATTTTTCCGACTATTGGGTGTAATAGCGAAAATTGTGTTTTCAAATGCATTAAGCGTTTTCTAAATTGTTTATTTGTAAATTATCTTTAACCATGATAGGCTGTGAAGTTTTCTTGCAATATTCTGAATAAGACTGGAAAGTGTTCGATAATCTTTGTTGAAGGCATGATTTTTCTTTCTTGTTCTGCATTGAACTTTGACAACAATTTGAAATTGTTTGCTGATTTGCATCCACTGCAAGCCAGTCTGAATCAAAACTATTCGTTTTACAATCCCACACATTTTTAATAATCTTTTTTTATCTTATTAACTACAAAAATACAGTAGAATACCACTAATTCGAAATTCCGGTTAACCGAGCCGATTTTATTTTCGAAAAACATACTTCAATAGATAAAAAAACAGAATGAAAAAAAAAAAGCTCAATAATGTAAAAGTAGAACATATGTACACAAACATAAAATGAAAACGTGCACTGTAGGCCTACTCGTATAGAAGCCATCTTTAAAAAATCTCAAATATCTGTTTGTTTGCCAGTCACTATAAAATTCTTTTCTAAAATGCAAAAAGTATTTAATCCAGATGATAAAAAATTATTTTTCATTTCAACAGTTTGATTTCGCAAATTATCTACAGAAACTTCCCTTTATTTCCCGTCGACGTGGTGAGCTATTTATAGGCCCGCGATTCTGAAACGTTGTGATGGGTTGTTGCGTAATTTCTCATTCTGGTTGCAAGCCGCACATATTCTTTACTAAGAACGGGTATTCTCAAAGATGCGAAGTACCGAATCAAAGCGTTATAAGTAAGCGAACAAACTTAATGCTGGAATCATGGGTAAATTAACACAGTTGCGCCACCTTGTGGACGGAGTGATAATTCACATACGCGGGCTTTTAGTGTGGTGCGTACTTTCTAAATCTTCAGTCGCTCATGGAAATGAATTTTGATTGCCACAATTATTGCAAAATAATGTCGTAGCGAGAGGGGTATCCAGACGCACTTGACAGTATGAAGCTTTCTTCGCCTTATCGCAAAAACTTCAGTTATTAATCAAAGTGAAAAAACTTTATAATTTTAGTGGTGTCAGTAAGAAAACAGTTAGGTATCTACCTGTAGTTCACACTCCATCCGCTACGTGGCGCATAACCTTGATTGATGTGACCTCGTTTTTAATCTTGCGGTTACTTCCCCCATTTAAGATAGGACGCTTACTTATATCGCTTTGTACCGAATCGTTACTGACAAATATAACTCGTTACTCGTAACTGTGTCAATAAGCAGCCAAAACAAAATGACACTAACTTCAAACGCTGCTTACGTTTGTGTAATTCATGAATGGAGCCAGAAGCTGGATGCGGTAAAAGATTCAAATTTGTGTTCGGACTCAGGCATTTCTGCGTCAGTTGTTTCCGATCAGTGTATACGTATTATTCTCTTTGTAACAGTTATTCTCAAATCTCAAATGATTTGGATTTCGTACGGGCTAGTTGATTCATTTATTTCTTTTATTATGGAAAGAAAAAGAAGTAATCTGTGGACATATTTTTCTGAAGGATCAAATGATAAAGCAAAATGTGATTTATGCCAATCGAAGTATTCAGTTGAAGGGGGTTCAGCCAGTGTTGCCAGATTGGGAAATTTTTTGTCCCCAAATTGTTGATTGTCACCGCTTTTTTGAAATAGAAATATTCTCCCTATTTAAAAATAGCTTAAATTTCTGAAATATAAAGTGAATTATACTATTCTTAAAAAACTGTTGACAATCAAATAATCTGAATTGAAAAACTCCCCAATCTGGCAACACTGGTTTCAACAACGAATTTCAAAAATATATTGCTAAAGCATCGTCCCTCATACGATAGTTAGCTTGCATCAAATCCATAGTTGTCGCCATCAGTGAGCCAGTAGCCTAGTACTAATGAAAAAAATGTTTCAGAGAGCTGTTCAAGGAATGGAAAATCTGTGGGAAAGTTCAGCCACGGATTACAACTGTTGTTGATGGTGATGATATATATGCACATAGATCCATATTATATAAACAAATATAAAAAGTCATAAATTTTCCTTTTATAGCTGTTTGAATCATTTAATTTCAAATCTGACTTTCTAAAGCGCATTTTTTAAAAGCGTTAAGGTCTCTATAAAAAACAACAACAATTTGTTGAAGTCAACGTGTTAAATTACTCTGTGAAATTTTCTTAACTTATTTGAAAACTATTTAACTAAATTTGAAATATACACAACTTAATTCTTTAAATAAATTTATAAGTCGAAATTTGTCTTTTTTTTATTTAAAAAAAAACCAGTTATGTATGTATAAGGATCGCTCTTATTTAGCTGGTATAGTTTTATAATATTTGCTTATACGACTATTATATTATCTTCCACCATACACCATTTTCACACTTCTACAAATTAGTTGGGAAATTTCGTTAAGAACTTCCGAAATATTAAATGAAATTAACTAGTTGAAAGTCAGACTAGTGGTAATATTTCGGATGTTTATTCACAGATGGCGTTAGGTGTCATAACTGACGTGATCGCTTAGCGAGCGGTAATTATTCTTGGTCGGCATTACGATAATGCACACATACGACGGTGCTGAAAAAGCGAAATGCTGTCTTTGGATTCACGAAAGTCATTCTTCTGTGCAAGTACGACTAAATAATGGTGATAATGGTAAATCTGAACTATTTTCTATCTTACAGCAATATGTAGTTTAATTTTTTTCCTATCAAGTCCATTCAATAAATCATTCATTTTTCCCCACTAATTTTTATTTAGAAGCAAGAATCTTCGAAGTAAGTTTTTAGTTGAAGTCTGAAACAGTTTATATAATTTGAATGTTATAGTTATTTTGAAACGTTAGCAGACAAATATAAAAATTGTAGTATATTTGGCAGCTGTGTATCCTCGATATTCATGTGACCCATTGCAGAAGAGCATGATAATACATAGAAATCAAGTAGCCGAACGCGATTATGTATACCGTAATTTCCCGCGTATCCACCGCGGCTTAGTTAAGTCTTTTTCAAACCGGATATTTTATTGAGAAAAAGAAGTCAAATAAGTGCTAAGCAGAAGCAAGTCACATTTAAAAAAAATAAAATCTGGTAGTAAATCGAATTATTTGAGATGCGGCGGATAAGCGCGAAATCACGATAATCATCAGCTTTTTCTATAACAAAAGATGTGTAATCTCTTTAAAATTTCCAAGCAGTCTGGCACCATAATTTAAAAATAGAAGATTACTATTTAATTTTTAATTAGCTGAATGTGTTTAATTTCAGAATTTGAAATATTTTTCTCAGATTAATTGTTTTAAGTGTGGTGATACGTTTACAAAACCAGTTTTCATTCTCAAGTGACACCAGAATTTTGGTACAAAAATTTTCCGTCCAATAAATTTCTGAAATATAGCCTTTTCTTATTTCGATATAAATTTGTTTGTAAAATCCGGTATCATCCATACATTTGAACATTTTAGCAATTTAGCCTATATTTTTCGGAAAAATATATAACTTTTGTTTTAATTTGACATGTATAAAAATATAATAAATACATAAAATATAAGTACATAATATTTATTTATAGGTGTATTTATACTATGTATGTATAAGGTATATCTCGATACGTAACATATATTAAACCGTCTGTATAAACATCATACTTTTTTTAACATGTGACATATATACCATTTATTAAATATATATATATGTTTACAAATATTTAAAGACCATGTTTTTCCGACATCATGAAAAATTTTATAAGACCCTAAAATGGCTTTTTGGCGCCATTTTGGATTCATTCGCCAATCGCGCCAACCAGCACACAATACGGGACTCTTTCCAATAATGCAACAAACCATGACAATTAATTTCAATTTCAAATCAATGTTTCAATTTACCACTCGAAAAAAAAAATGCTAACTGGCAATTTGAAAAAAAGCTATTGGCGAGATTTGCACCCAGCTAGCGTAACAGTACCAAGAATTCTTTGCGAACATGACAACTTTTATATAGTTTTTTTCGAAAAAAAAATTATTTTTTAATCAAAATGGAAAACTTTTGGCACAGATGTTATATACGGACCCATATTGGCGCGATTTTTTTTTCTGACGCCAATGTCATATACGCAAAGGGTACTTAACTGACGCCAAAGTATTGTTATTTTGCTTGATATGGTAAGCCGGCTGTTGTTGTTTATGCTGTTGATGCGTTCCCCAAATTGGCGTCGGAAAAAAATCGCGCCAATATCGTATATGTCATCTGTGCCAAAGTTCCATATGAAGGCGAAGGGCTCAGATCGTATTTGTTTATGACAGTTGATACTTGAACTATTATAATATAGATGAATTGACGGCGATAAAATAATATTTGGCGGCTTATCACCTGTGCATGGCTAACATTAAAGTACCAAAATGGCACCTAGAGTATAAAAAGCGAAGTGGCCTGCCCGAAACTGTTGATGATAGTCACATGACTTAGGCTATTGTTATAGAGATTGTTTTAAAATACCGGGAGACAAAGTCTCTGTACACTTAATTCATTTTTTTAGTTTCTTTTCAAATATTTAACTGATCTTCTTTAATCAAACACGTAAACAACCATTGGATGTCTTAACAGCAACTGATTCGCCCTTACATTTTTGCAATCAAAGAGAATTGAATGGAAACCCATTTACAGTGAGATCTGCACAGCTTTTTTAACCCCTTGGGGACGAGCGGCACGTATACGTGCCGCATGAAGCGCTCATAATCCTTGTTTTTCCTCACCAGTAAAATTTTACGGTAAAATTTGCCTTATTTAATCAGCGCATTTTCTCGATTCAAGAAGACGCAAATTTCTGCTTTTAAAAAACGGTGACAAAAGATTAAAAATTTCGTAAAAGGCTCCCGTCCCGAAGGGGTTAAGTATCATTCAATCTTCTCTTATATTTTTAAAACCCATCAGATTAGCGTGTTTTTAGATTCTGCGGTGTCTCAACGGGGGTTTGCGAGCGTAGCTTGCAGGGGGCAGAGCACCCTAGTATTTTCTATATGAATATTAATACTTTCCATCTTTAATAAGAGATTTGGTAAGATTTTATGGAAGAACTTGTCTACTGTACTTTGATTTTCAAAGGTATTATATATATGTATGTTTTAACGTTTAGTCAACCTACTTTGCTGTAAATCAAAAGGTTGAATTTATACCTTAAAATTAGTAAGGAAAAGCATTTGTATACCGGAAATATTACACATCCAGTTTAGTATTTAAGAATAAATTAAAGTATGTGTTGAACAGTAGAGATCGATTTGTGCTCAAAAAATAATGCTGTCAAATAAAGATAGCGTTGAAATACAAGGTGGTCATTATTAAACTGGAAGTACTCAAAGGGTTCTGTAGCGCGACCCGATTGATATAATGGCGACAAATGTTGTGGGAAGATTAAAAAAGACGGATGACGAAGGATTCTACGAAAAAAATAGTTCCAAATGTCACCGCTAGGAGAATATGTAGCCCTGTGTAATAGAAAAGAAAGTTAAAAAAAAAGCAGAATCAATATTGAAATACCATGTCGTTTTATTTAGCACATTTAAATATTTAATTCAAGCTCAATATGGCATCATTTTTAAAACGCTAAAACTTTATATAAACACTGATAAAGGATCTTTATCTGTAATTTCACTTACTGAGTCTCAAAGAAAGTAGCAGCAGAAGAAGTTCTTTATTCAAATTTCGCGTTACATCCTTTGGCACAGTGGCTCCTTGTTGGGCTTTTAACCACTTCAGAGGCAAGTAATTTTGTTTCTGTAATGCAAAATAAGGAAAAGCAATTTTACGTCTTTTGTTCACCAAAGTTAGAAAAGTAAAATTTAATAAAATTTTTCTGGTGCAAATCTTCATTAATCGTAGATGGGATAAAATATATCCACCGCCCCTCAAGTGGTTATAGGCAATGCGTTACTTTCAGAAACCATTTGATAAAAAGTTTTGTGCAGTAATGTCAAATTATTTTACCTCAAACAATGGAACGCGTCAGCCGCTCTTCATGCTGTCAGAGCGCACAAAAATGTGTAAAGGTAACGGCCCTTTGTCAGTTAATGGTTTAAAAGCAATGGTTACGAAGTTTGAGAAAACAGGCTCTTTGAAGTTTCAGAGGACGAAAACTTGTACCACAGGATATATTTGAAGAAGTTACAACGGCAATTATCCGACACAGAACAAGACAATATTGCTACCATTTCCAGCTCTCGTGGGGTAGTTCGATATAGATGTGCCTTATAGTACGGTATCGAAAGGTTACGAAAGATTATCCACTTCTACCTGTACAAGATCAGCCGTGTGCAATAATTACGTTACACTGACAATGATAAGCGATTCACTTTTGCTCTCACCTTTGTTGCCAGAATGGAGGTTTATGATGGTTGGCCGTGGAATATCTTATGAGGAAACGAAGCTGACTTTTACATGAATGAAACTGTAAATACCCAGCCCTGCCGACTTTGTGATAACAAATCACTTAATGCATTAAAAAAATTCCCGTATATTCATCAATGGTAACTGTTTTGGTGTGGTTTCTCATCGGAATTTAACATAGGTCTATTTTGTGATAAGAACATTATCCCGACAATACCGGTAACCTGTTCTGTTACTGGAAGGAAATATCTCCAAATGTTCAACAACTTTGTGATAAAAGCACTTCAGCAAAGACAATGCCTTGATAAAATCATTTTCAGGTAGAGCCACTCCACACATCGTTTTTCGACAGCAATAGAAATTCACAGCTGAAAGAGTCATGAGCCGCTGCTTTCCAACTGCATGGCTACCCCGGTGGCCTGATACTGCCACATGCGACTTCTGGCTATGGGGTTACCTAAATTCCAAGGACAATTGCGGACTTTGTTACGGGATCGGCATTATTTATTTTTGTTCAAAATCACGCGATCAGAGATGAAAAATGTAAAGGAAAACAATTGACTTGAAATGACATTTATTAAGTTAAATAATGCTATAAAAAGTGATAGAGTATCTTTATTAAGACGTACGATCGTTTCATCGCACAATCGGTGACATTTTCAAAATCAATCATAATAGAAAATATTTTCACATAACTTAAAAACAATAATATAGTAAACAATGTCACGAGACATGAAGCATAATGAAAATATTGCAACCATAAAATAAAATAAAAATTAAATTAGCTATTTGCGAGCGTGGGTTAAATTTCACATAATTAAAAAAAACCATCAATGAAAATAAAAAATATAGTATGCAAGAAAATAGATCAAATTGAGTCCAACCAATTAGCAGGAGTACACGAAATACCTTTCACCACAGAATATGGAACAAAGCAGTTTTATATAGGTATGACAAGCAGAAAACTTAAAACTAGAATCAAAGAACATATAGCAGACATCAAATACAATAGAAGAACCACAGCTTTGGCCAGATTATGCAGCGGAGAACCTTTACAGGATCAGGATCAGGATCACTCTGCCAGGGAGCCAACCAAAAATGGCATAGGCATGAACCCCTGACAGAAAAGTACCCTCTGCGACCTGCAAAACCACAGCTGGGGAATAGCCCAAGAAATACAATGACAAAAAAATAAAAGTAAAACTCACAAAGAGCGCCCTGGCGCTTGAAAAGTGGTTAAAATAAAACAAAGATTAAAAATCAAAATTTATATTTTATAAACGAAAAATGTTTATTTAGTTCGTTGTAGTCTGAGTCTGTGATATTTTGATTTCGAGAACAGTATGTTACGCATGTTCCCGCTAAGTGTCCGGTTACGCATAAAGTTAAATGAAGTAGGCATCAATGGACATTTACCAAACAGATAATGTTTGACATCACCGATGTTTCCACATAGGCATTTATTACTCTGGCGTTTTCCCCTTTTATAAAGATAACTAGGAAATGCCCCATGTGCAGATATAAAATGGGCATGGACTTGCGAGAAACACAAAAATGAGGTATCCACTTTTTAAATAATACTATGCGTGTCTCTTCCCTTATCGCTATAAGACCATTCGTTCTGCCAAATTTTAATAATATTGCTTTTGTAGAACTGCTTCACAAACGAAACAGGGATTGGAATGTTTATTTCAGCCTCAAATGTACCAGTCTCAGTGACTGATTTGGCAAGGTAGTCTGCGCGCTCATTTCCGACGAAACCAACGTGGGATTTAATCCAGCCTATATTAATAGTTTTATTATGCAAGGACAACCTTTACAGATTGAATTTAAAAATAGCAAGTTAATTTATCCATCAAGATTTTATTTACCATCCATAGTCCGCGAATCAATAGAAATATTTTTACGCAACGAGAATATTTGCAATGATTCTGTGTCCCTTGATTTACCTAGAATTTGGAAAGAGATACTAAGTAATTATAGAAACAATAGTAAAAATTAATCCACACTCGCAAATAGCCAAGTTAATTTTATTTTATTTTATGTTTTACAATGTTTTTCAGTATGCTTGATGTCTCGTGACATTGTTTACCATGTTGTTTTTTAAATTATGTGAAAATTAATCCACGCTCGTAAATAACTAATTTAATTTATATTTTATTTTATGGTTGCAATATTTTCATTATGCTTCATGTCTCGTGACATTGTTTACTATATTATTGTTTTTAAGTTATGTGAAAATATTTTCTATTATGATTGATTTTGAAAATGTCGCCGATTGTGCGATGAAACGATCGTAAGTCTTAATAAAGATACTCTATCACTTTTTATAGCATTATTTAACTTAATTTGTTTATAAGTGATTATTATACATGTTTTTATGACATTTATTATTTTGTTTTTGCGCGTTCACATGTTATTGTCGCTGGTTAAAAAAGAAAAAGGGACAAGTTTTGATGTATTCTGTGGCAACTTCCTATATTTTTGTAGATTCAAGTGAGAAAAAAAATAAATGCTGGTAGCTTGTTTTTTGTGAGTTATTATTACTAAGTTTTGAAGTTATCTCACCGTAGGAGTTGTTCCATAAATAGTACAACTATACGAGCACAAAGGTGCTAATGTGAGTATGGTTTAAGTTTAAAATTTAAAGTTCAGTAAAAGTCTTTCATTCGTAGAATTTAAAAGTAAATATAAATCTGCTTTGCGTGCTACGTTTTGTGGATTTGTTACATTAGTGGCGTCCGCCGGTACAGGACCTGAGTTTAAACCAAGTTATCTATCACACGTAGTTTAAAAGGTGTTAATAAAAATTAAATGAAATAAAGATTTTCCATGATGTTTAAGTTGGTTAAAGGTTTTAAAAAGGAAGATTTGATCTTCGTAGCCGAGCAATTAGGTGAAATAGCAGCACCAACGGCTTCACTTGTGGAACTTAAAGATTTAATTTTGAATTGTAAGGCATATAAAGATGATCCTGAATTTGTACAGAGCGTTTTAGAAAATGCCGTTTCAGAAAGAAAGGAAAAAGAAAAATTAGAAATACAAGCGAAGGAAAAAGCTGAAGCATTGAATATGGAATTACAAGCAAAGGAAAAAACTGAAGCATTGAATATGGAATTACAAGCAAAGATTGAAGGCGAAAAGTTAAAATTAACGCACGAGTTAGAATTGGCAAAACTTCTGTCAGCAGTAAACAGCCAAGGTGGAGCTCTTAATCCAATTATCGATAGTTATGCAATGAGAAGAAAGTTTACGCTGCCCAAATTAGAATTCAGAAAGTTTGGCGGTGAAATAATAGACTGGTTACCGTTTTGGTGTCAATTTAGACAAATTGATGAAGATACAGAAATAGCACCAGAAGATAAATTTCAGTACTTGGTGCAAGCAAAAGTTGCCGGCTCCCGAGCAAGAGAAGTGGTAGAGAGTTTCCCGCCAAGTGGCACTAATTACGCCAAGGCAATTGAGAGTTTAAAAACCCGTTTTGGTAGAGAAGATATATTGGCAGAAGTCTACGTGAGAGAACTACTCAAATTAATAATATCTGTACAAACGAAGGGAAAATTCTCGTTGACATCGTTATATGATAAATTGGAATTATATTTACGAGCCTTAGATACATTAGGTGTCACAACTGATAAATGTGCATCAATTTTATATCCATTAGTTGAGTCCTGTTTTCCAGCAGAATTTCTAAAAGCGTGGAATCGCACGAACATATCGTCTGAAAAAACTAAGGCACAGGACAGATTAAATAGTCTGATGCAGTTTTTGCGAACTGAAGTAGAAGGTGAAGAAAGGGTGTCACTCGCCGTAGCTGGTTTTGGATTAGCTAAAAGTGAAGACCGTAAATATGTCGCAAAAAGGATTCACCATAATTTTGAACATAAAACCGGTAAAACTTCGACAACGGCAGGTCTGTTGACTACCTCTTCCGTAACAGAGAAAAAAGGAGTCTGCATTTTTTGCCAGGGAAGACATGCAAGTTCGGAATGCTTTTCTGCGAGAAAATTAAACTTAGCGGAAATACAAAAAATCGCCAAGGAGAAGAGATGCTGCTTAATATGTTTAGTACCAGAACATACCGCTAAAAGATGCCGAGCGATGGGGAGATGCATTGTTTGTAATAAGCGGCATGTGCCATTACTGTGCGATCAACGTAAGTCATCCGGTAAAGATACTCAAGAGGGAGCTGAGGAGAAGTCTAAAAGAGATGAAGTGAATATGACAAATATTAGTAAGAAGAGCGCCAAAGTGTTCTTGCAGACCTTGAAGGTGAAGCTAGTTTCTGAAAGTAAACAGAAGATTGTTCGTTTATTGTTAGATTCAGCATCACAGAAATCGTATATATTAAAAAGTGTGGCGGAAGAAATGAATTACAAGCCTATTCGGGAAGAAAAGATAAGACATTCTCTGTTTGGCGACATTACTACTCAAGAATGCCAACACAACTGTTACAAAATAAGAGTTAGAGATTTGAGCGAAGAATTCAGGTGTAATTTCGAAGTACGAGATCAAGTTAGCATATACGGAGATATTCAACCCGTTACACAGGGGCCATGGTTACAAGAATTAAAGGAAAGTGGCATCATGTTAAGTGATGTGAGTCAATGTTGTGGTAGTATAGAAGTTTTAATTGGAGCTGATGTTATGGGGAAAATGTTAACTGGTAAAAGAAAAATATTGTCTTCTGGTTTAGTTGCAGTGGAAACATATCTTGGATGGACATTAATGGGAAAAGCATCATGTGAAAAACCATATTCATCCGAAAACTTGGCGATGACAGTAACATCAGTGTTTGTAAAAGAAGCTGATATCTCAAACCTATGGAGACTTGACTTAATCGGAATTAGAGATCACATAGAGAAGAAGTCAAGAGAAGAGATAGATCGCCAAACTAAGGAGCATTTCTTCGAAACAGTAAAAATAAACGATGAAAGTCGGTATGAGATTTGTCTTCCTTGGGCTGATGAAATAACAACACTGCCAAATAACTTTAAGTTGGCAATGAAACGTTTGGAATGCATCACCTCAAAGTTAATAGCCAAGAACATGTTTCAACAGTACGAGAATGTTTTTAATGATTGGATTAACGAAGGTATTATAGAAGAAGTTCCTTCTTACGAAACGAAATCTTATGGCAATTACTTGCCGCATCATCCAGTCATAAAAGAGAGTAGTACTACAACCCCGATCCGTCCTGTATTTGTTGCGTCAGCAAGATTAGCAAATTATCCATCTCTGAATCAATGCCTACAATGTGGACTCAACTTGATCGAGCTCATTCCAGATGTTCTTCTACGCTTTCGAGAAAGAAAACTTGGTGTAATTGCAGATATTAGGAAAGCCTTTTTACAGATCAGCATTTGTGAGAAAGATAGAAATTTCCTACGTTTTTTGTGGTGGAAGGACTTAAAGGAAAAGAAATTAATGACATTCAGGCATACCCGAGTAGTATTCGGTGTGAAATGCAGTCCATTTCTTCTTTCATCTGTCATTGAATATCACATGCGAAGGGCTCCAGATTTCTCTGAAAGTTTTAAAGATAGATTGTTGCACAGTTTTTATGTGGATAATGTCGTAACCAGTGTAAATAGCGAAGAAGAATTGAAACATTTCATCGAAGATGCGAGGATGCTCATGCCGAAAGGCAGTTTTGATCTAAGACAGTGGGAGTACACAGGTGATCGCCAAGAAACGCCAAACACGAATGAAACTAACGTCTTAGGACTTGTTTGGAATAAGGAATCCGACATGTTGAAAATCAACCTAAGTTGGCTACAAGATTTTGACACAGAAAAGATCACCAAACGCAGTATGTTGTCAGCTGTGTATAAAATATTTGATCCCTTTGGTTTTACGTCACCAGTCATGATTTGTCCGAAAATAATGTTGCAAAAAGCCTGGAAATTAGGTTTTAAATGGGATGAAGAGATAACTGGTGAGTTACGTAAAGAATTTTTACTATGGTTTCAAGAACTAACAGTTTTGAAGGATATAGAGATCCCAAGATACATGAAAATGACTCCGGGAAACCTAGAAGCGTGTGCACTTCACACATTTGTAGATGGAAGTAAAGATGCTTACGCAACAGTTATATTCCTTAGAATAGAAATTGGAAGCCAAGTCGAGTTAGTTTTTATAGCAGCCAAATCAAGAGTTGCACCTTTGAAGAACGTCACAATACCAAGAATGGAATTATTGGCGGCAACTATGGGAACTCGCTTGGCGCAAACTATCGTAGATGCCCTCGGTTGGGAAAAGATGAAGAGATATTATTGGAGCGATTCATCTACAGTACTCGCTTGGATATCCAGAGATGTCAATTGGTCAGTATTTGTGCGAAATCGAGTTCTAGAGATCAGAAGATTAAGCAGTCCTTCATCATGGATCTATGTGCCAAGTGATAAAAATCCCGCAGATTTGTCAACTCGTGGATGTAAAGCGAGACAGCTGGCTGCCAGGAGATGGTGGGAGGGTCCAGCTTGGTTGAGAGATTCAGCAGAGTTTGAAAAATATACGAACTCTAGTGATCAAGACTATAACGAAGATGAAATTCGGAAGGAACGAATAAAGTCAGTTTCCATGATAACGAATTCTGATGTTAAACAAGATGGTTGGTATTACAGATATTTCTCGAGTTATGTAAAAATCATACGGATGGTCGCATGGATATTACGTTTTAGGCATAACTGCAGAAGTACCGAAGTGAAAAGAGGAGGAGACCTGACGTCATCTGAATTTAAAGAAGCTGAATTAAAAACTCTACGTATGATTCAGAAAGAAGCTTTTTTTACCGAGAATGATAACAGATTGAGAACTTTACAAACATGGAAAGATGAACAAGATATAATTCAACTGGAGACTAAAATAACGTACAGGAAAGACAATGAAGGTTTTCTGAAACCTATAGTCCTGCCAGCAAAACATGAAGTTGTAAAACGACTCATATATCATGTACATGTAAAACATTGTCACGCTGGATTACAGATTCTACTTAATTTATTGAGAGAAAAATACTGGATACTTAATGGTCGTAGAAATGTAAAACAAGAGTTAGCACAGTGTGTTGTCTGCAAACGCTTCAGTGGGAAGAGTTTATGGAGAGATAGTGCGCCTCTACCGGAAAATAGAATAAAGGATGCTAACGTGTTTCAGATCACAGGTGTAGACATGGCGGGTCCGTTATACTTGAAGAAAATTAAGAAATCTTGGATATTGATATTTTCCTGCGCAATATACAGAGCAGTGCATTTAGAGCTAGTGACCGCTGCTTTGACAGAGGCATTTTTGAGGTACATTTCACCAGCCCGCACCTATGGAGTTAAGGAAATTCAATCATGTCATTCGTTAGTACTCCGTTAGTACCGGTAAGTACCGAGAGATTTTCGTTTGTACCGCTTCCGTTACGGAGTTATGGCCGATTCTTTAGTTGCGACGCGCGGGCTGGGGAAACATAGGATTTCCTATAGGAAAAAAATGAAGGTACTCCGATTTCGCTAAAATTTTGTGTGTCGTTAGTACTACGTTAGTACCGGTAAGTACAGAGAGATTTTCGTTTGTACCACTTTCGTTACGGAAATATGGCCGATTCTTTAGTTGCGGCGCACGGGATGGAGAAACATAGGATTTCCTATAGGAAAGAAATGAAGGTACTCCGATTTCGCTAAAATTTTGTGTGTCGTTAGTACTACGTTAGTACCGGTAAGTACCGAGAGATTTTCGTTTTTACCTCTTCCGTTACGCAGTTATGGCCGATTCTTTAGTTGCGACGCGCGGGCTGGGGAAACATAGGATTTCCTACAGGAAAAAAATGATGGTACTCCGATTTCGCTAAAATTTTGTGTGTCGTTAGTACTACGTTAATACCGGTAAGTACCGAGAGATTTTCGTTTGTACCGCTTCCGTTACGGAGTTATGGCCGATTCTTTAGTTGCGACGCGCGGGCTTGGGAAACATAGGATTTCCTATAGGAAAAAAATGAAGGTACTCCGATTTCGCTAAAATTTTGTGTGTCGTTAGTACTACGTTAGTACCGGTAAGTACCGAGAGATTTTCGTTTGTACCGCTTCCGTTACGGAAATATGGCCGATTCTTTAGTTGCGGCGCGCGGGCTGGAGAAACATAGGATTTCCTATAGGAAAAAAATGAAGGTACTCCGATTTCGCTAAAATTTTGTGTGTCGTTAGTACTACGTTAGTACCGGTAAGTACCGAGAGATTTTCGTTTGTACCTCTTCCGTTACGGAGTTATGGCCGATTCTTTAGTTGCGACGCGCGGGCTGGGGAAACATAGGATTTCCTACAGGAAAAAAATGATCGTACTCCGATTTCGCTAAAATTTTGTGTGTCGTTACCGGTAAGTACCGAGAGATTTTCGTTTGTACCGCATTCGTTACGGAGTTATGGCCGATTCTTTAGTTGCGACGCGCGGGCTGGGGAAACAGGATTTCCTACAGGAAAAAAATGAAGGTACTCCGATTTCGCTAAAATTTTGTGTGTCGTTAGTACTACGTTAGTACCGGTAAGTACCGAGAGATTTTCGTTTGTACCACTTCCGTTACGGAAATATGGCCGATTCTTTAGTTGCGGCGCGCGGGCTGGAGAAACATAGGATTTCCTATAGGAAAAAAATGAAGGTACTCCGTTTTCGCTAAAATTTTGTGTGTCGTTAGTACTACGTTAGTACCGGTAAGTACCGAGAGCTTTTGTTTGTACCGCTTCCGTTACGGAGTTATGGCCGATTCTTTAGTTGCGACGCGCTGGCTGGGGTAACATAGGATTTCCTATAGGAAAAAAATGAAGGTACTCCGATTTCGCTAAAATTTTGTGTGTCGTTAGTACTACGTTAGTACCGGTAAGTACCGAGAGATTTTCGTTTGTACCACTTCCGTTACGGAAATATGGCCGATTCTTTAGTTGCGGCGCGCGGGCTGGAGAAACATAGGATTTCCTATAGGAAAAAAATGAAGGTACTCCGATTTCGCTAAAATTTTGTGTGTCGTTAGTACTACGTTAGTACCGGTAAGTACCGAGAGATTTTCGTTTGTACCGCTTCCGTTACGGAGTTATGGCCGATTCTTTAGTTGCGACGCGCGGGCTGGGGAAACATAGGATTTCCTACAGGAAAAATATGATCGTACTCCGATTTCGCTAAAATTTTGTGTTTCGTTACCGGTAAGTACCGAGAGATTTTCGTTTGTACCGCATTCGTTACGGAGTTATGGCCGATTCTTTAGCTGCGACGCGCGGGCTGGGGAAACATAGGATTTCCTACAGGAAAAAAATGAAGGTACTCCGATTTCGCTAAAATTTTGTGTGTCGTTAGTACTACGTTAGTACCGGTAAGTACCGAGAGAATTTCGTTTGTACCGCTTCCGTTACGGAGTTATGGCCAATTCTTTAGTTGCGACGCGCGGGCTGGAGAAACATAGGATTTCCTATAGGAAAAAAATGAAGGTACTTCGAATTCGCTAAAATTGAGTGTGTCGTTAGTACTACGTTAGTACCGGTAAGTACCGAGAGATTTTCGTTTGTACCGCTTCCGTTACGGAGTTATGGCAGATTCTTTAGAAGCAGCTCGCGGGCTGGGAAAACATAGGATTTCCAATAGGAAAAAATGAAGCTATTCCGATTTCGCTCAAATTTTGTGTGTCGTTAGTAATACGTTAGTACCGGTAAGTACCGAGATATTTTAGTTTGTACCGCATTCGCAGGGCCCGACTAAGGCTATGGGGGCCCCGGGGCAAGCATCATTCTGCCCCCCCCCCTTCTATATATCTACAGAATTCTTTTGGAATAATGTGGAAGTGGCTAGTACAAAACTTCATACGTATTGTATGCATGCATAAATTTTGCTCCCAATACTGCTCCCATCTGTAAATAGGATATCACAAAATGATGGTCACAACTTTAAGAAAAAATACTAGTAGGATAATAACAGAAATAATGATAGATTGGTTGAGACGAGTTTTTTTTTTTTTTTTTTTTTTTTTTTTTTTTTTTTTTTTTTTTTTTTTTTGCTTTGCTTATCTACGTACGTTATAAGATGTCTAAAAGAAAATGCCCCAAATTGATCATAATGAATGGTTTTAACTTGTCACATTGCGAGGAAAACGTTAATAAATAATTTCTTTTGAAAACAATACTAAGTTGTAATAAAATTTTAATCATATAGTTTGTTTTTTGCGTGAGTGCAGGGGGTACTAGAAGTAGAGAAGGGAAGGGTACCGCACTTCTTCCAAAATGTTTGAAAATATAGGAATTTTGGTCTCTTTTGGCTAATTTTAATCATTTGGCACCTTTTAATGAAAATCCTGATTACTCTTATGGGGGGGGGGCTAAGAAGGGGGGCCCGGGGCAGCTGCCCCGCATGCCCCTGCGTAAGTCGTACCCTGCGCATTCGTTACGGAGTTATGGCCGATTCTTTAGTTGCGGCGCGAGGACTGGGGAAACATAGGATTTCCTATAGGAAAAAAATGAAGGTTCTTCGATTTCGCTCAAATTTTGCGTATCGTTATTACTACGTTAGTACCGGTAAGTACCGAGAGGTTTTCGTTTCTACCACTTTCCTTGTGGAGTTAAGGCCGATTCTTTAGTTGTAGCTCGCGGGCTGAAGAAACGTGGGATTTCCTATAGGAAAAAAATGAAAGTTCTCCGATTTCACTCAAATTGTGCGTGCCGTTAGTACTACGTTAGTACTGGTAAGTACCGAGTGGTTTTCGTTTGTACCGCATCCGTTGCGGAGTTTTTCTGATTCTTTAGTTAAGGTGGGAAGGTTGGGGAAACATGGGATATCCTATAGGAAAATTATGAAGGTTCTCCGATGTTTCTGCTTCGTCAAAATGTAATGGAAACGGTAGAAACGAACCAAGCTGAAATATGATTTCCTCTCTTGCGCATACAATCATAAATTAATTTTTATTTGTATTAAATAATCTTGTGGGTATAATCGCGCCGATTTATTAATTTCTTTATTATTATTATTATTTTGAATTACCAAAAATATGTGTTACATTGGAAAAATTAGAAAATCTCTTCTAACATAGGGAACATTTAGAAAGAACACTAAATCATTTCAAAGCATACTAAGCATAAATAAAGCTTTGTTCATTTTATTCGTCATATAAAAGAAATATAAAAATTCTACACGTCTGATCTGTCAAAAACTGTTCTGAAATTAAACATATTTTTTGTGAGCATAATTTTAGGAGTGATTCTTTTGTAAACTGTTAAGTTTCGTGGTGCTGTCAACTGCAAGTTACGTTCGCCAAACCCCGTTCAAACTCGGTATTTTTTTTAAACTTTCTATTGTATCGTGTTTTAGAAGATTTACCCGGATATGGAAGATTGAATTATATTATCACGGACGGCGACGATTTTCTGTAATGAGTTTGCCATGCTTTTTAGTTTGACTGGGTTATTTTTCAGTTCCCATATAGCTGTTGCGACAGCTGACGGCTGTTTTTGGAAATGATAAGTAAGACGAATTACCCATTTGAAAATCAACTTGTATAAAATAGTTAAGTAAAAATGTCGGTGTCTCTTGGACTTTTATAACAATGCTAAGGACGATATTCTTCGTTTTGGGTTTGAGGTTACGGGAATTCGTCTGCTTGGGAGTAACATTTAGAACCAAGGCATCTAAAAGTACCGTGCTTAGAAAATTTATGCTCATATTTTAGGTTTATACCAAGTTTTAGATATTTTCAGGAACGGGTTACAAGAATTCTTTTTTTCTTTTTTTACTGCACGTTCATAATTATTATCCTACTGAAAAGAACGGTTATGTGTTTCACACGTATCTGTGTATGTGGATTTCTTTATACCGTCGAAACATCACAACGGCTGGATGGATTTCAATGAATGAGATCTCTATCAATTTGTCTTAACGGCCCGATGGTATAGGCCAGGTTTTGTTTTTATAAATTCAAAATGGCGGCCGTAAAATACAAAATGGTGATAGAGACTAAAAAAAACATTTACGCACCCTATTTAGTGGAATATCATTGGATAGGTCTTTCAAAATGAAGACGATGTTTCATTGACTATTTTACAGTCAGAATCTCCATTAAAATATTATACAACCTGGAAGTTGTGCATGTATTGTGAATCTCTAGCTTCACTGCAACTCTATCCATCATAGACATCTATAGACCTCATCAAAACAGTGTTTATAGATAGGAACTAACAATTAAACACAACTTAAAAGTCATCAATACAAGTAAATAAAGAAAAAATAGGTAAGTAATATAAAAAAAAATATTTTAAGTCAGTTCCTACTTAGGTCAATAAGAGAATTTTTTCCCTCCCATTCTTCTTTTCTCTTGAGTGGCGCTTAAAATGCCTTGATCAAGAAGAGGGCTCTCTCGATTTTTGAAATTTAATTAATTTAATTAATGAATTAATATTTGAAAAAATCTGGATTAACATCAAGTGTCATCCACTACAGGTTTAAAAAATTTATTTGAGCTTGATTGGATGAATAATAAGTATTTTATTAACGATTGAAAATTTGAACAAGATATACATAGCGAAAGTGTGTGCTAATAGTAGGAATTGGAGAAAAAAAAAAGTAGTTTCACGTTGATGAGAAATAATTAGTTCGCTTTTTACTCAGTCGGGATTTTTTTTTATTCAATTGTTTATTTTAATATTATTTTTTTTATTGTAAATTTTAATTAATGACTATATATACGAATTTTCTGAGTATTTTACGTATGTATTTTACGTTTTTATGCTGCATCAAAATATGATGAAATATGTATAAAAAAAAACTTGCTACCCACGTTACTTTTACGCCATGTGATTTCCACACGTCACATGAGTATTGTAAATAAAAAGATCGTTTTTAATGTATCATTTTAATATTTCACCAACTTTCGTAACGTGATTTTACACGACCCAGATTCGACCCATTGTTCTATTCCGTCAGTTTTACGTTAATATTAATACTTTCGAGTTCGGGTAGGTTTCGGATTGGGTTTTGACTCTTTCGTGTCGGATTCGAGCTGATTCTTTTTGGCAAAGAGAACATTATTTACAAAATTCAGAAAAAAAAATTCACATGAAAATATATAAACAGTCGAATCTAGTTAACACGAAAACGCTTAACGCGAATTACTTTAAACACGAACTCTTTCCAGTTCCCATCAAGTTGTATAGGCATTTACTGCGATTTTAGTCCACACGCACTCGCTTAACGCGAAATACTGTTTATCACAAATTGAAAAGGATCGGTCATGGAAACATTTCTTCTCATAGTACGAACGAAGTGAGTTTTCCCAGCTTTTCGATGCAATTTTACTGAGTTCTATTTTTTTAACTCCTAATTTTCAAAAGAATGTTATTATCGGAAGAGAAATGTCTTTTGTTTTGATAGCCGCAGACCAGCGATTGCAAAATTGTCAGGCGATGCCTTCTTCTACCCGCTCAACAGATAAATTCTATAGTAATAACTGCATTGAGAGGTGAAAAAAAAGGACCTAACGCTAACTAAAATTGTTTACATAAGCTGATTAAACTGATATATCACTGTCGCGTTGATGAATCAATCCTCTAAAATGAATCGAGATGACTGTTCGGAACTTTGGTGATTTTCTTTGAATGTAACGTAAATACCAGCCAGTTTCCCTTGAAAAGACTTCCACCGAGTTGTATCCCATGTGTTTTTGTATATTCTTGGTGGATCGATCTTAGAAAACAAACTCAATTTCAACAATGCAGTAGATTTTGAAGGTACGCATGCATATTAATTCTTGTAACATGGAATATATAATATTTTTAAAGTATGGATAATGCGAACTACTTTTAACATGAACAAGAAAAGTTTCCTCATGAGTGTTCGCGTTAACGATGTTCAACTGTATTTGAATATTAATGAGTATACGTACATATATTAGGACGTAGGTTTCAAAAGTCACCTTATCCAGAAAATCAAATTTTGGGAAATGGCCAAAAAATTCCAACTGCGTCCATTGGTTTTCATTATAAATCAAGATATTGCAATTCCAAAATTACAAGATAAAACTAATTTTTTTTTGCAATTTCTAGTATTTCTTCGGTGCAGGTCTACCAATAGAATAGATTGATAGAGAAAACAGGTTTTCTTTTAATATTGGAAAGGGCGAGTTTTGGAACTCACGCCCTCATTCATATATGTGCTCCTTTTTCTGCTTAAAAATTAAAATTGAAACTATCGACATAGTTTTAGACTATTTTTCTATAATTACATTAAAATGTTGATTTTTTTTTTTTCATTTTTGGTTCTGTCCGGGTTACTGGGTCGGTGGTGTTTTTTGTAGATCGGGTTGAAATAAATTGATGTGGAGTTGAAATGAAATCAATTGAAATTAATAGATCTCCCTTGCCGGGGAGAACATGCTACCCGGCTAAATTTAGAACATGCTAAATTTTTATTTTAAGTTTTTGGCTATGGCAAGCAGGTCCTCCCTGAATTTGGAAAAAATTCGCCTGTAGGGGACGCTGTAATAACGATTTTTGTGCGATTTTGAATAATGTACCATCGAAAAGTGTATGAAGTTATACATAGAATTGAACCAAATTTCTGTTTTAAGTTTTTGTCTATGGCAAGCAGATCCTCCCTGAATCTGGAAAAAATTCGCCGTTAGGAGGCGCTGTAATAGAGATTTTTGTGCGATTTTGAATATTGTACTATCCAAAAGTGTATGAAGTTATGCATAGAATTGAACCAAATTTTTATTTTAAGTTTTTGGCTATGGCAAGCAGATTCTCCATGAATTTGGAAAAAAATCACCGGTAGGTAGCGCTGCAACATCAATTTTTGTGCGATTTGGAATACTGTACCATCCAAAAGTGTTGTGTTTTTTGTGTTTATTTTTGGTTATGGAACGAAGGTCCTCTCTGAATGTGGAAAAATTCCGCCGGAAGGAGGCGCTATAATTGGGATGCCTATACCATTTTCATTATTGTACCATCGAAATGTGTATGAAGTTATGTATATAATTGAACCAAATTTTTTGTGTATGTTTCTGGCTATGACAAGCAAGTCCTCCCTGAACTTCAAAAAAATTCGCCAGAAGGGGGGCGCTATAATTGCGATCTCTGTGCCATTTTGAATATTGTACTATCGAAAAGTGTATGAAGTTATGCATAGCATTGAACCAAATTTTTTGTGTACGTTTCTGGCTATGGCAAACGAGTTCTCCCTGAATTTGGAAAAAAATCTGCTGGAAGGGGGGCGCTGTAATAGCGATATTTGTGCCATTTTCTTTATTGTACCATCGAAAAGTGTATAAAATTATGCATACAATTGAACCAAATTTTTTGTGCATGTTTTTGGCTTTGGCCAACAGGTCCTACTTGAATTTGGAAATATTGCGCGGTAAAGGGGCTCTGTGATAGCGATTTTTGTATAATTTTCTTGATTTTTCGTACTTCCATTGTCCATTGGCGACTCGTGCAACGGCGGGAACTCGCTTCCTGCTAAGCCGGCTATCCGCAAACATCTGATAACGACAGAATAAGAAAAACTATTAATTTTAACAAATATCATGATATAGATTAACTGGTTTTTAGCTCGTTTAATCGACTGAAGCAGAAATTTAAGATGAAAATCAAAGTTGATATTGTATTGAACTAATAATATTGAAGTATTAACATGTGTAACTAGTTTTTGAAATATTAAGATGTATAAGATTTGGGATATGAACGTTTTGGGATTGGCACATCCAACTAGTTAAACATGACCTCATTTTCATCATTAAAAGTTTTTCACATGTGATAATTTAATTACTTTAGACACTTTGTGTATGATAATATTTAATATTTAGTCATTTTACATATGACGTAATTGTTAGCATAAAATGGATTTCGTGTGTAATAATTTAACTATTTTAGGCCTTTACTTTTTAAATATTCAATTGTAAATGCAATTTTTCATGACGTTATTTTCCTGATTTCCTACTATGATCATTTAATTATTATTTTGAAGTTTTGTTTCTGTTTTTCATAGTCACGTGGAATTGCATTTTTTTTTTTTTTTTTTTTTTTTTTCTTTTGAGGAAATATAATTCTTTGCGCTGTTTTACAAATTGGCATCAATATAAAATAAAAGACTGTTTTCTAAATATGAAAAACATATGTGTTAAGATGATAAAAATTGAAAATTGAAAAAAAAAGCTAGTAAAATTTTAAAAAAAAAAAAAATAAGCGCATTCTACACAGCATAAGTTTATGAAGTATATCCCTAGAAAAAAATAATTAAATTTCTATGTTTAGTTTTTGTTCCTATAAAACATTTTTAATGGGACGATTTCAACCAAATTTAGAATTAAATAGATTTTAAATTAATTCTTTGATTTAAAAATTATCTGCTTCAGCGTGCTTATCAAACACTTTTCTATAATACTACCTATTTTTATATTTTTGAATGCATTTTTTTTCATAATTATTAGCGAAGGAAGACATCCGGTCACAAAAAATTCATTTACGGGCGGCGGCGACAGCGTCAATAAGTTTTAAAAAGTTGTTGTCTCTATGACAGTTCTTATCGGACTGAAGTTCCAGAAATTTGATTAAAAATACCAAATTTGGCACTATTTTCTCAGAGACTATATTTGCTGTTATCAAAAAATAGAAAACACTGCTTAGTTTCACAGTTTCTGAATAAGAGGACCATTTTTACTGACTCATTTTTAAATTCATTTTTGCTCTCAAACGCATCCACTTGGCAGATTCTCTTATTCAGAAACTATATAATGTGCCATATTGGTCGATTTTTTGATAGAAGCATAATATATTTTTTAAAAAGTGATGTTAAAGTGAGCATTTTGAACCGAATTTCCCGAAGCGGTAGTGTTGGAAACGAAAAATATAGTCATACTGAAAAAATAACTGTTTATAAATCAAGTTCTAATTAATGGAATAAAAAATAAAAACACAGGTCGCTTATAAATCTCTTTAAAATCATTTCAGAAAGTTTCGTGTTTTTTTTCTTTTAAAAATAAATTTGAAAATGTATCAGAAAATTTCTAGTTGTTGAGCGTGGAAAAATATTTTTTTGAATACCGCCTTAACTGGATTCTGATAAAACCAGATTTATATAAAAAATGAAATTAAAAACTCGTCAAAAGCGACAAGTTAAAATTGTTAAATTGGGTTTTTCTCTAATCATGATTTAGTTTTATTTGGTGAAATTAGTACTTAACTTTGAAATCTACCTGCGCCTGTAGGCCGAGCCGCCAGGGATTTTTTCGCGATTAAAATTATAATGAAAGGTAGATGTACCTGCATATTAGTTTGATGCACACGTTCATAATGTTTTCTTTCACTTGGCTACACTGCAGTGTAAAGATATTTTGTTATCCTCTGTCATTAGTTATTTGAAGATTGTGTTTTGGTACATTTTACTGGTCTTCCACACCCAGAAAAATACATTACACGCTCACTATCATTTGTACTATGTTGGTATTGGTTACTATTTGAATATATGTACCTCTTCGATTTTTTCGAAATTAAGTTCGGAAGGGAGCAGTAAAAATGGTCCTCTTATTCAGAAACTGTGAAACCAAACAGTGTTTTCTATTTTTGATAACAGCAAATAGTCTCTGAGAAAATATTGCTAAATTTGGTATTTTTAACTGAATTTCTGGAGCTACAGTCAGATAAGAACTGTCATAGAGACAACAACTTCTTAAACATTAATGACGCTGTCGCCGACGCCGTAAATGAATTTTTTTGTGACCGGAGGTCTTCCTCCGCTAATAATTATGAAAAAAATGCATTCAAAAATATAAAATTAGGTTGTATTATAGAAGAATATTTGATACGCACGCTGAAGCAGACAATTTTTAAATCAATAAATTATTTTAATATCTATTTAATACTAAATTAAGTTAAAATCGTTCCATTAAAAATGTTTTATAGGAACAAAAACTATACATAGAAATTTAATTATTTTTTTCTTGGGATATACTTCA
The DNA here is from genome assembly GCA_963932465.1 of Maratus speciosus. NCBI lineage: Eukaryota > Metazoa > Arthropoda > Arachnida > Araneae > Salticidae > Maratus > Maratus speciosus. The sequence continues at coordinate 372,022,150 of OZ010797.1, read as the reverse complement.
CAAACTTATGGTGTGTAGACGGCGTTTTTTTTTTTACAATTTTCATTTCCCATCATCTTAACATGTGTTTTTTTCATATGTAGAAAACAGTCTTTTTTTTATATATTGATGCCAATTTGTAAAACAGCGCAAAGAATTATATTTCCTCAAAAAGAAAGAAAAATGTATTTACACGTGACTATTAAAAACAGAAATGAAACTTTAAAATAATACTTAAATGATCATAGCAGGAAATAAGGAAAATAGCGCCATGAAAAATTGCATTTACAATTGAATATTTAAAAAGTAAAGGCCTAAAATAGCAATTACGTCATATGTAAAATGCCTAAATATTAAATATCGTCATACGCAAAATGTCTAAAGTAATTACATTATTACGTGTGAAAAACTTTTAATGATGAAAATGAGGTCATGTTTAAAAAGCTCAAATAATAATATTGCCAAACACTTTAAAATTGACTAATATACAGGGTGATTCTGAATTCATCATCAATATTTGGTGGGCAGGTAGGGAATAGGAAAAGAACACTATTTCACATAGGAAAGCATAGGCACAAACGAACGCATGACGGTGTAGAGGGCGCTTTGTGTCCGCATCTCCCATGAACGCGCATAGCTGTCTGCCGTGTGCAGCCAGTCGTCATTCGACAAGGTGACTTCGCAGAAGTAACATGAACCGGTATACGTTTCAAGAACTTGCAGATATGCATCTAACTTACGGTGCCGCAGGAGAAAGCTGTCTTAGAGCTAGGCAAATGTCTGCAGAGCGCTACCCCAACCGGCGCGTGCCACAGCATCAAATGTTTTCACGTGTTCATCGACAACTGTGCGAAACTGGATCATTTGCTGGTATTAATGTTGATCGAGGCAGCCGCCGATCAACACGGACAGTTTCAGTCGAGGAAGATGTCCTACAGTCTATCGAAGAAGAGCCAAGTTCTAGCACACGAGGTATTGCTCGCCAGTTTGGAGTTTCACAATCAACAGTGTGGCGGATACTAAACGAGGAACGTTTACATCCTTTTCATTTGCAAAGAGTGCAGTTACTGGAAGCAGAGGACTATCCCAAGCGTGTTACTTTTTGTCAGTGGTTCATGCAGAGAACAGCCGTTGATCCCAGTTTCCCAACGTATGTTCTTTTCACAGATGAAGCGTCCTTCACTCGTGAAGGTGTCTTCAACACACACAATTCGCATGTGTGGGCTAATCAGAATCCACATGGTACGAGAGTTAGAGCTGCGCAACAACGCTTTGCCGTCAATGTGTGGACTGGGATCGTCGGCGACTGTTTGCTGGGACCGTATTTACTACCATCCCGTTTAGATTGCGCAAACTACCTCATATTTATTCAGACTATGTTACCTGGTCTTATGAACGAGGTTCCTGCTGTTATTCTCCGGCGAATGTGGTTCCAGCATGACGGCGCTCCAGCACATTTCGCAAATGATGTGCGTTGTTACCTGACCAGAAAATTTGGAGCTCAATGGATTGGTCGCGGTGGACCGGTTTGTTGGCCACCACGGTCACCGGATTTATCTCCAATAGACTTCTTTGTATGGGGTGCCATGAAAAACATGGTGTACGAGACCCCTGTTGCCAGTGCTATGGACCTTGTAGCACGCATATCGGTTGCCGCCGCAAACATCCGGGAAACGCCAGGCATAGTCCAGAAAGTTCGGTTGTCCATGCAACGTCGTTGTGAGGCATGTACTCTAGCAAATGGTCAGAATTTCGAGCACCTCTTGTAAGTCTGTACAAAAGATGCACAAATAAATGTTTTTTCTCTTACCACTTTCTTGTTATGTTTTCTTTCCATCATTTAACCGGATTCATATTGCCCTACTACATGACGTCTGCGTCCATACTTTCCTATGTGAAATAGTGTTCTTTTCCTATTCCCTACCTGCCCACCAAATATTGATGATGAATTCAGAATCACCCTGTATTTATACGTAAAAAAAGAAAAAAAAATTAAATTAAAATTTTTAAATTATTACACGTGATAAATGAAAATTACATTATATATTAAAACGATTTTCGTATGGGGAATATTCATGACGTCACATTGGAAATGAAATGGTGTAAAGCTAGCGCGGCTAGCAAATTTGTCAACATATTTGATCATTTGATGCAGAATACATTCAGGTAAATGCATAAACAAAATACTTTCAATTTATTTTTAACGAATTACTATTCGATAAATACATATTACAAAATTCTGATGTGCTTAATTATTAAAATAAAGAATTTACATTTTCAAAAAAACATTCAAATATGCATGATGGTGCATTAAATTAAAGAAAAGAATTCATGCATAAGCTAAATCTGTTCCAGAAAATATCTAAAACTCAATCAAACATAAAATATAAGCGTAAAATTTCAAAACACAGTGCTTTTCAATACCGTGGTTCTGAAAGTTATTCCCAAAGAGAAAGAGATTTTTAAACTCGAACCCAAAGGAACACCAACACAATATCATCGTTACAAAAGTCCGGGAGTCAGCGACATTTTTAACATAACCATTTTTACAAGCTGGTTTTTAAATGTGTATTTGATATTACTCATCATTCCAGAAAACAGCCGACAGCTATCACGAAATCGGTGAATGAGGCCATGGTAAGACGTGGTCCCATCTCCCGGTCCCAGGCCCTTGCAGGCCCATTTGTCCCTACTCGGAGCGACTCGGAGGCCAAACCCGAAGGTCGCCGCCAGGGCCGCCCCTCACAAAAACTCCGGTCAGCCGGTGCACTGCATAACGCACGTCATGCCGGTTATTCCCAAAATAAGATGAAATAGTCGTATACGACAGTCCCCACCAGTCAGACAGAAGAGACAGATGGTTCCTTCTCTTGGTCCCGACCCAGTACGCCCCGACAGCCCGCGAGAACCGAACACCTATAGAGGAGTCGGGCCCACGGATCTACACGAGGTTTTCCGAGCCGGAGTTACTTTACGGAGGTCTCTCAAGATCAGATGCCATTATCCGGCAGAGACATATATGAGATACAACCTAATGATGCCATGGTAACCGAAAAATGTCCCATTAGCACGGAAAATCATCGAAACCTGATAACATAATTAGTTTCCGTTCGTGTAACATCATTCAGTTATCCATAATCGGTAATCTTTTTAAAAAGGGGTATATTATCATGTTTTTAGAGTCTTTTTAAAACGGGGTATATTACCATGTTTTTAGAGGCTGCAAAGTCTGAACAGAGGTTTCGAGCACATAAGGCAAATCCCCCTACTTAAAAAACAGAAACAATCAGGAAAATCCCTCTCAACAACACCAGTGTTTCAGATGCAAACATAGATACGTTTTTACACAGAAACGTGGCGTACCCAGGCAGGGGGGGGGGGGCTGTGAAAGCATCGCCTTTTTAAAGGGTGAAAAAAATAATAATTTTTAAAAAAGCAGAAATATATTTTAATATAAAAGGTAATTTTTAATTGAATTAACTATTGCATAGGTTCAATTTGTATGATAATTTTGTTTTGAATTTTTTTGGAGTATTTACGGATTCTTTGAAATCCAAATGGGCTACTTACTGACAAAATTTTAATGCATTTTTGTTCGGAAGCGCATGAAATGGACTGGTATTATTCAGAAACTATATAATCGAATGATGTTTTCCATTTTTGTTGGTAAAAGCAGAAGATCTTTCAGGAAATACTGTCAAAGTGAGCGTTTTGAATTCAATTTCCTCACGTGATACTGCGAGATATGAGAAATAGAATCACTTCTAACTTGATAAGTAATTTATTTATCGAAAAATGGAAAACTTATTTCGATTTCAAATCGCTCCAATAGTCAAGTTTGCGATTTTTATGCCTTTACTTTTAAAAACAGTCAGAAAATTAGCCTTAAATAAAAGTGCAAAGAGACTTTTAAATATTATCTTAATATCTTCTTAATATTTAATATATCTAATTACTTATCTAATTATGTAATTTAATATATATTCTTAATATTATCTATAACTTATGTAGAAAATTTTTTGATAGGATGAACTATACAGTAAAAAATTTGGATGGGTGGATTTATAAAAACATTCAAACCACATAACTTCTTATTTCTAAAACATATCGAATCTGTTTCAAGATTTTATTACTTCTGAGAAAAGGACCAAAAATTATAAATCTCTAATCTTTATTTAGTTTTTATTGGTGAAAGTAGTATCTTCGAAGTTTAGTTACTTCAAAATCTACCTGCGCCTGTTGGCCGAGGCGGCGGGGATTTTTTTTTTAAATAGAGAGATTTGAATCCCTTTGTTGAAAAGGAAGTACAGCTTATAGCTTTAATATACAATAAATAATTCAAATCGTGAAAAATGTTTGAAATCTTCAGAAATGAACGATTCCAGATATTTAAACTTTTTAGGCATATAAGAAGTTTTTAATTTCATAAAATGTATTTTTTTCATCGGTTCACTATCATCATCACAGTCTAAGTATTAATATCTTAGACTGAATCATTTATTTATCAGTAATTATCTACAGAAAAAAGAAAAAAAAATTCTTGGATACCTTCGTAACTACAAATAATATGTAAGTTATTCAGAAACATTAAAGTTATTTCTTTTTAAAATATTCATCTTTTTTCTACTCGATAATTTAATAATATTAATATACTTGTCAGGAGATGGAATTTTTACGTGCCTAAAGATTCTCATATAAAGCTTGCTATCTTTTTATTTCCTTAATCTCTAATCTGCATCGTGGAAATTTCAAGCGCTGTATCACTCACGGGTTCACGTAAAAGTGAGGTCAATGCTGTTGATCACACATTAATCGAAAGTGTTGTAAATGACAGACATAACTCTCTGCACCTCTTAATAATGACAGTTTAGTTTCAATAAATTCAACTGAACATCTAACAGCATGTTTCTTAAGAGAGCCCATTTACTTTCAGAAGGTTTCTCCTTTTCATACCGAATATTGATGAAAGTTAAAGCGTATACCAGCTGATAAACAAAAGTTTTAAATAGTTTTGCCGAGATATTTACCAGTAATGAAGCTTTATGAGGCATCAAGGATGCCGTGCCAGATTCTACCCAGCAAAGAGGAAATTGCTGGCCAGCAGCAAGATAGGTGCTGGCAATGATGGAGAAGTGCTGGCTAATGGTCTACCACTGCCTGACCACTGTTGGACAGCTTCGGTCAACGTTGCTGTTGGAAATCATCAGATAAAATTCTGGAGGGCTTCCGTTTTATCTCCTGCGCTGGCCCACCACTACATGGAAGTGCACGAACTTTTGCAGTATTATTGCTGGGAACCCTTACGATAGGTGGCGTTGCGAATATCGAAGACATTGAGTATTTGAACACAAATCTGAAATGAATATCGTAACACAATTTAAGCTGTGAAGCTAATTTTTTTTTAAACTGTAAAGAATATAGCACCACTGCCACCAACAAAATAAATAAGTAAATGAATAAATAAATAAATTCTTTATTCCAACGCACTTTTTTCTCCTTAAATCTGGTTTTACTACTTTACAAAGGATTTCGGTTTTCATAATTTAGACAGTTCAGAATCAATAATAAAAAAAAGCGTATAAAATATACAGGATTTCTATACAATGCAATAATTTCTATACCTGTTTAATGATTGGGAAAGTAAATCACAAAAGAAACAAACTTGAAATAGTGTAATGAGAGCTTGAAAACTACGAGCGGTCGTAGCATACGGTGAAAGTACTTGTTCATGTCCGATCACGAAAACCAAACAGCATCGAGCGCGGTTAGTACTTAGGAGGGTGACCACATGGAAGCCGCTGCAAGTTCAAATATTGCAATGGACATTTCTATTATAGTCACTTCTACAGATATTTCTATAGCTCTTGGTGAAACTATAAGAAAGCCATAATACTTTGTTTATTTATAGAATTCTACAAGAAATTTTTGTAAGGGAAAGTGCTGGGCCAGAAAAGGAATAGCAGTGAGATAGGTGCTAGCACTGCTGGAAAAGTGCCGGATTGAAGTAATGTGATGACATACCAATGCTGGTCTGCTGTTGGCCATCACTGACGGGCCAGCTGAATTCTGGACGGACACTTTTTTACTGATTTAAGCAATGGCACCATTGCACTTTTCCTCTGATGGCAGTGCTGGCTGCCATCTTCTTTCCAGCTGATGGCCTACTGTTTCTTTCTTTGCTGGGTAATAATAAACATACAGTATTTTAAATAAGGTTTTTAGCAGAAGTGAGATTTGCGTCGGGTAGGGGGGGGGGCTTGTTCTCCCTGACAAGAGAGATCTATTAATTCTACTTGATTTAATTTCAATTCCCCATCAATTTATTTCTACCCGATCTACAAAAAAAAAAAAAAAAAAAAAAAAAAAAAAAAATCATCGACCCAGTAACTTTGACAGAACCAGAAATTAAAAAAAAAAAACTCAAATATGGGGATGGGGGCAATAATAAACATACAATAAATTACAACATTACATTACAATAAATATTTTAATGTAATTATAGAGAAGTAGTCTAAAACTGTGTAGATAGTTTCAATTTTAGTTTTTAAGTAGAAAAAGGAACACATATATGAACGAGGACGTGAGTTTCAAAACTCGCCTTGTCCAATATTTAAAAAAATCTTATTTTCTCCATCAATCTATTCTTTTGGTAAACCTGCACTGAAAAAATGCTAGAAATTGCAAAAAAAATTAGTTTTATCTTGTAATTTTGGAATTGTAGTAAACTCTGTTCAAGGCGGAATCAATCGGGACCAAGAAAATTTTCCGTAGTAAACAATATTCCGCCTTAGACAAATTTTACTCGATTCGCAGGCACTTGAAAATCTTTCCGAGTTAGAAAAATTTCTGTCTTGCGCAGAGTCCGCCTTACAGATAGTTTACTGTATCTTGATTTATAATGAAAACCAATGGACGCAGTTGGAAGTTTTTGGCGATTTCTCAAAACTTGATTTTCTGGATAAGGTGAGTTTTGAAACCCACTTCCTCATATATGTACGAATACTCATTAATGTTTAAATACAGTTAACGAGAACACCCATGAGAAAACTTTTCTTGTTCGTGTTAAAAGTAGTTCGCATTATCCATACTTTAAAAATATAATATATTCCATGTTACAAGAATTAATATGCATGCGTACCTTCAAAATCTACTGCATTGTTGAAATTGATTTTGTTTTCTAAGATCGATCCACCAAGAATATAGAAAAACACAAGGGATACAACTCGGTGGAGGTCTTTTCAAGGGAAACTGGCCGGTATTTAATTAAAATTTACAATTAAAAAATAATATGAAAATAAGTATGAAGGTGCATTAAACTAAGAAAAAAAGAATTCTTGTAACATGTTCTTAAAAATATATAAAACTTGGTATAAACCTAAAACATAAGCATAAATTTTCTAAGCACGGTGATTTTAGATGCCTTGATTCTAAATGTTATTCCCAAGCAGACGAATTTCCGTAACGTTAAACCCAAAACGAAGAATATCCTTAGCATTGTTATAAAAGTACAAGAGGTAACGACATTTTTTACTTAACTATTTTATACAAGTTGATTCTTAAATGGGTAATTTGTCTTACTTTTTATTTCCAAAAACAGCCGTCAGCTGTCGCAACAGTCACATGGGTACTGAAAAAATAACCTAGTCAAACTAAAAAGCATGGCAAACTCATAACAGAAAATCGTCGCCGTCCCTGATAATATAATTCAATCTTCCATATCCGGGTAATCCTTCTAAAACACGATACAATAGAATGTTTTTTAAAAATACCGAGTTTGAACGGGGTTTGGCAAACATAACTTGCAGGTGACAGCACAACGAAACTTAACAGTTTACAAAAGAATCGCTCCTAAAATTATGCGCACAAAAATTGTTTAATTTCAGAACAGTTTTTGACAGATCAGACGTGTAGAATTTTTACATTTGTTTTATATGACGAATAAAATGAACAAAGGTTTATTTATGCTTAGTATGGTTTGAAATGATTTAGTGTTCTCTCTAAATGTTCCCTATGTTAGAAGATTTTTTTCTAATTTTTCAAATGTAACACATATTATTGGTAATTCAAAATAATAATAATAATACACAAATAAATAAATCGGCGCGATTAAACCCACCAGTACTATTTAATGCAACTAAAAATTAATTATCATTCCATGCACAAGAGAGGATACCATATTCCAGCTTGGTTCGTTTCTGCAATTTCCATTACATGGTGAAGAAACAGAAGCATTTGAAAATCACACTGTAGTTGCCGTTACTAACGACATGCACAATTTGTGCGAAATCGAAGAACCTTCGTAATTTTCCTATTAGGATATCCCATGTTTCCCCAGCCAGTCCGCCGAAACTAAAGAATCGGTCCCTTGACTCTGCAAAGGATGCGGTACAAACGAAAACCTCTCGGTACTTACCGGTACTAACGTAGTACTAACGACACACAAAATTTTAGCGAAATCGGAGTACCTTCATTTTTTTCCTATAGGAAATCCTATGTTTCCCCAGCCCGCGCGTCGCAACTAAAGAATCGCCCATAACTGCGTAACGGAACCGGTACAAACGAAAACCTCTCGGTACTTACCGGTACTAACGTAGTACTAACAACACACAAAATTTTAGCGAAATCGGAGTAACTTCATTTTTTTCCTATAGGAAATCCTATGTTTCTCCAGCCCGCGCGTCGCAACTAAAGAATCGCCCATAACTGCGTAACGGAACGGTACAAACGAAAACCTGTCGGTACTTACCGGTACTAACGTAGTACTAACGACACACAAAATTTTAGCGAAATCGGAGTACCTTCATTTTTTTCCTATAGGAAATCCTATGTTTCCCCAGCCCGCGCGTCGCAACTAAAGAATCGCCCATAACTGCGTAACGGAACCGGTACAAACGAAAACCTCTGGGTACTTACCGGTACTAACGTAGTACTAACGACACACAAAATTTTAGCGAAATCGGAGTACCTTCATTTTTTTCCTATAGGAAATCCTGTTTCCCCAGCCCGCGCGTCGCAACTAAATAATCGCCCATAACTGCGTAACGGAACCGGCACAAACGAAAACCTCTCGGTACTTACCGGTACTAACGTAGTAGTAACAACACACAAAATTTTAGCGAAATCGGAGTACCTTCATTTTTTTCCTATAGGAAATCCTATGTTTCCCCAGCCCGCGCGTCGCAACTAAATAATCGGCCATAACTCAGTAACAGAAGCGGTACAAACGAAAATCTCTCGGTACTTACCGGTACTAACGGAGTACTAACGACATACAAAATTTTAGCGTAATCGGAGTACCTTCATTTTTTTCCTATAGGAAATCCTATGTTTCCCCAGCCCGCGCGTCGCAACTAAACAATCGCCCATAACTGCGTAACGGAACCGGTACAAACGAAAACCTCTCGGTACTTACCGGTACTAACGTAGTACTAACGACACACAAAATTTTAGCGAAATCGGAGTACCTTCATTTTTTTCCTATAGGAAATCCTATGTTTCCCCAGCCCGCGCGTCGCAACTAAAGAATCGGCCATAACTCCGTAACGGAAGCGGTACAAACGAAAATCTCTCGGTACTTACCGGTACTAATGTAGTACTAACGACACACAAAATTTTAGCGAAATCGGAGTACCTTCATTTTTTTCCTATAGGAAATCCTATGTTTCCCCAGCCCGCGCGTCGCAACTAAAGAATCGGCCATAACTCAGTAACAGAAGCGGTACAAACGAAAATCTCTCGGTACTTACCGGTACTAACGGAGTACTAACGACACACAAAATTTTAGCGAAATCGGAGTACCTTCATTTTTTCCTATAGTAAATCCTATCCCAACAAACACATAACTTGTGGGCCACTGAAGTGAACGTTAGCCTTGGCCCGAAGTGTTCGATATCGGCCCGCTATCGTTGGCCGTGACGGCATCGTAAAAAATGTGTCACGCCGGACATAATAAGGCCGGAAGACAATTGGCCGTAAATACAAGAAGTTGCCCACAAATGCGCCATTAACGGTCATCTAAAACTGCTATTTAGCCGCAAACTGGCCACAATTATACATTTAATGGCATTTATGAATAAAAGCTTGCCGCAGCTATGCCATCAATGGGCATCATTAATGAATGCAAGCCGGAAGGTAACCACATTTATGCCATCAATGGGCATCATTAATGTATGCAAGCCGGAAGCGAGCCACATTTATGCCATCAATGGGCACCATTAATGAATGCAAGCCGGAAGCTATACACATTCATGCCACTATTGGTTACCATGAATAAAAAATAGCCTGAATGTGGCCAGAATTATACTGTTTAAGCCCTTTCCCCCACACCAGAACAATTCAGTAAATGAGGTTTTTTTCTGTTTTTGTCAGAACCAAAAAATTTTCTTTAAAAAAAATATTTTGATAAAAATTAAAATCTAAATTTACTGGTTTTGAATGTTTATCTAAAAACAGTTTAAATATACTATGTAAAATTAAGAAGAGGTCTAGGATTTTTTTTTTTTTTTTAATAAGTGCTTATAACACCAGCATGACTTTTATACATGTTTTACTTAACATGTTTCTTTCATTTTATCTGATTTTTACACATTGGGAAGCCTGTACTAGTATATGCTTATTTATTAAAACCTTATTAAATCATAATCTGAGAAACAATAACTATTTTTGCATCATTTAAATATTTTTTTAATTTTACATTAAATTTTTCTCTCACAGCTTAAAAAGCTACTTCACTCATGTGAAAACACCCGCTTGCTAATGTTAAACATAAGGGGGGACTTGTTTTTTATATCTCGTAAGAATTTCAATATTTTTGAATAATTTTTTGCTTTGGATAGCTGAGTTCAATCTCTAGAAATGCTTTTTTCAATTTTGTTTACAGTTTTCTTTTTTTAACATACTTTGTTTCCGAAAATCAAAGTATCCTAGTAAAAAAAAAAAAAAAAACCGTAAACAAAATCGAAAAAAAGAAACAGGTTCTTTGTAGAGATCGACCTCAGCTATCCAATGCAATATATATATTTAAAATTATTGAAATGCGAAAGAAATATTAAAAAAAAAATTCCACAGGATTATCATTAGCGAGCTGGTGTTTTCGCTTGAGTAAAGTAGCAACAGTAGTCTAACTGTACAACAATATGCATTACATTACAAACATACTTTAACCTTTTCAAAATACCAGAAAAGTATTTGCAGTAATTTTAAATGTATTATTATTTTAACGATTTTATCTAAATTTTATTATTTTTTTAACTTTTTCTGTTGTTTAGTTATTAAATTATGTAGACTAGTCGAAATTTCACAGGTATTTAACAAATATACGAAAAAACTGTATATTTTATTTTTAACAATAAGAATAAATTTAAATTAAACTATCAAGCTTTCGTAATATTGTTTATCACATGATCGGGAAATGGCAATCATTACTTCAAAAAACGACATAATTCTAAACTTTGAGGAAAAAAAATTAAAAAATACCCTCACTATTTCGTAATTTACGCAAAATTTTTATATGATAAAGGCAATATATATTAGATATTATACTACGTTTTCTAAAATTACAATATGTTTTAAAAATACTTGTGATTTAAAAAAACTAACACATTTTTACAGTTTTCTGTCAAACAAACGTAAAAATATAAAATGATGCAAAAAAGATTATAATTTAATAAATAAACATGAACTAAGCTTACCAATATTTTAACAAATAATTACTGTCAACTAAACATCCACAGCAACACTTTTTCTACGACCATCCCCTATCTCTCGGTCTTGTAAAATGACAAGAAGAACGCGGGAGAATTGAAAGGAAGCTGATTTCATTCTCAGAATTTATACCCTTCTCCTTCCTGTAACCCCAAATGTCCTTGAACATGGAAATGCAAGCACGGTTTTTCTTTCGGGGAAGGGAGGGAAAAGAATATTATAGATTCTAAAAGGTTATCTGCTTTTAACAGTCACAAATATAAGCAAATGTTATAACATTTACTTATAACAGATATACAAAGAAATTATGCATTTCTTCATAAAACCAAAGAATTATAATTATAATTCTTTAGTTTTATGAAGAAATGCATAACTCTAATAACTAAAAAACGGTCTTTTTTTCTCAATCATAAGTTTTTCTTTTACTGTTTATATATATATACTAGAAAGGTAGCCCGTCAAAAATGACGGAAATTTAGATATAAAGATATATACAACTCATGTGCAAGAATATGAGTTTTCTCGCTTGTTCCGCAGCGACAGATGAAAATAACACATTTTAAGAACGAAACACATTTATGAAAAACTGTGTACAGTAGAAGACTACTAATCTGCACAGTTTGGTTCCAAGTGTTATGCAGATTTGAGTCTTTTTGCGGTTATGTCTATTCAATTTTTGTTTACATTTTTTTAAATTCATATATTGGACAATTTAGATTGTTGAGCCTTAAAAATAAATAAATAACACACTTGAAGTAAGGTTAAAAACAATTAAATTATCGTATACGATTTCATGAAATGGTATTATATGGTATTATATGTGTGTGCTTCACGATCTTGGTTATACGTCGTTGGCGAAATTGGCTGCAACTTGTCATAATCCTAATAGTGTGGGCCGCTATAACAAAAAAGTAACCAGTTTTTAGTAAAATTTCTCATATAAAGTAGCTTTCAAAAACTTGTGTAAAATTGCAGGCCGTTATCGTGTTATGTCAGTCCTAGGAAAAATATATCTAACACTGAAGATTTTCCATATATATATGGAATTTAGAAAAGCTTCTCCAAAAGAAAGGTCCTGAAATGACATTGTAATTCCTCTAACTTCACAGTTTAATCGGACCCTGATGTTGAGTACTGAAATCTAATAAATACAGTTATTTTGAATATTACAACAGAATTAAACAGTTAAACTTATTTAACTTAAACCCGCTGTTACTTCCCGATGTTATTTTTCAGTATTAAGAAAGAAAATTACTTAAAATTTTCAAATCATGCATTTATGATTTTTTTCCGTCTTTAATAACTAAATAATGAAAAAATAGGCTTTTGTTCTGAGCTCATAAATATGACAATAAAATAATGTAACTAAGAGACATTGCAAAATTAAATCTTTGTGATTACAAACCATAAACAAACGATACCGCCACCATTTTACCTACTGTGACGTCATTAGATTATTGCCCATTGATTGTTGGGGAACTTACTTTGTGAATGATTACCTCAATGATTTAATATTTTTGACGTTTCACGATGAATGAATCACTTGTGTTTGTTTAGGTTTATGGAATGAGATATTAAGCTGTGAACCTAATTTCAATTAAAGTTATCCAAGGATATATGTATTTTTAATCGAAATTAAAAACAATGCTTTGATCTCGAAATAAAAAGTTTTAGTTTGTATAATTTGTTATTTCTGTTAATTATTTATTTAAGTACTTTTCCATTTATAGCGCATTTAAAAAAAAATCTTGGCGCGATTCGGCCATCAGAAAGTGAGATATGTTGCGAAAATATATAAACAGCTATGAAAACAAATCTAATGAACTTTTATCTTTGTTTATATATGCACTTATATAGGTACAGATGTCATATTCGCCCCATATTGGCGCGATTTTTTTCGGTTGCCAATTTAGCGAAAACATCAATAGCATAAACAACATAATCCGGGTTACCACATCAAGCAAAATAACGACACTTTGGCGCAAGTTAAGTAAATGTTGCCTATATGATATTGGCGACAGAAAAAAATCGCGCCAATATGGGGCGAATATGACATCTGTGCCCTTATATACATAAAAAAATCGTTTCTAAATATATATAATTTTTTTTTATATACAAATTACGGCACAGATTTCAGATATGAACAGAGATACATAACTGGCGCCAAAATGGTGTTATTTTGCCTGCTATGGTAACACGGCTATTGTTTTTTATTTATTAATAATTGTTTATTCACTTTTATTTTCTGTTTTTTAATTATATAAACTGCTTTGTTCTATAGTTATTATTCAAACTTTTATTTATAGTTATTTCCTTTTCAAAATGATAGCAAATAATTGAAAAATATATAAGTAACTGGTATTCGAAAGCGAGATTTCTGCCAAATTGGCGTCATAGAAAAATCACGCCAACCCCCATGCGTATATGACATCTGTGCAAAAATTACTTCTGTTTCTGGAACAGATGTCATATTCGCCCCATATTGGCGCGATTTTTTTCTGTCGCCAATATCATATAGGCAACAGGTACTTAACTTGCGCCAAAGTGCTTGATGTGGTAACCCGGATTATGTTGTTTATGCTGTTGATGTTTTCGCCAAATTGGCAACCGAAAAAAATCGCGCCAATATGGGGCGAATATGACATCTGTACCCTGTTTCTTTATAAAAATGGGTAAATAGCTTTTTTTATATTAAATTGTCGGCACAGATGTCATATACGCCCATATTGGCGCGATTTTTTTTGACGCCGATGTCATATACGCACCGGGTACTTAACTGGCGCCAAAGTGTCGTTATTTTGCTTGTAATGGTAACCCGAATGTTGTTTATGCTGTTGATGTTTTCGCCAAATTGGCGTCGGAAAAAATCTGTGCCAAATTGTATACATATGGAAAAAATTGCTTGTGAGTATGAAGCAGTAAATATGTTGCCAGAAAATACGTTGGCAAACTTCTTTCTCGCCAAGAAACTTTTCTCCGAAGTATTGTACATAAGCAATGATTGCTAGAAATGCATTTTTAATTATGATATGCGCTTTTATGTTTCGCTACATTTATGCATACTATACTGTGTGTATAAATGCTACAGTTCATATGCAGGGCTACACAAAAGAATTCGTAAGAGTTACTGAGTATGAGAATAAATTGCTTAAAGGTGGTTTTTAAAGCAGTTATGCATTTTTACGCTGGACTCCATTTAGTTTCCTAAGAAATGTTTGTAGAATATAGATAAAATGATATAAATGGTCACACAAAGAATTTGATACATAACCGTCTATGGATGATAATATCTGGAAATGTGATTTCAATAGTTTTAAGAGTAATTTAAATTAAATTTTAGCTAAATAGTGGCATCTAATAACGGTACTATTGGCTATGGACGGTAACTGCTGAAACCGGTACAGATGTCATATTCGCCCCATATTGGCGCGATTTTTTTCGGTTGCCAATTTGGCGAAAACATCAACAGCATAAACAACATAATCCGGGTTACCACATCAAACAAAATAACGACACTTTGACGCAAGTTAAGTACCTGTTGCCTATATGATATTGGCGACAGAAAAAAATCGCGCCAATATGGGGCGAATATGACATCTGTTCCCTGAAACCAATTTTTAAATTTTTATTGCTATTTCTAAAATGTTTACTTAGTTATCTTGGTACTTCTTAGCTATCCCGTCGACCAAATTACTGTCGCCAAATTGTAAGATTAATTGCCAATAATGGTTGCCCTTAATTAATTAATTGTAAGATTAAATGCCAATAATGGCCAATAAAACCATTAATTCGACGTTTTATTTGTATTTTTGTTAATGTTTTACTATTGATTTGGCGATTTATATAATTTGGCGAAATTGGTCGACGGGATATCTAACAAATAACGTTATCTTATTTACCTTATTTCCCTAAATAACGAAGTTTAGTTAAAGCATTCAGGATGTGTTGGAAAATGTTTCATATTCTATGCTTAACGCATGATTTTTCTTTCTTCTTTAGTCTTATTTTGCATTTATTTTATTCTTAATTTTTTAGTCTTATACTGCTTTATAGAAACTTTGGCACAGTTGTCATATACGTTATCATGTATTGGCGCGATTTTTTTGCGACGCCAATTTGGCGAAAACATCAACAGAATAAACAACATCCGGATTACCATATCAAGCAAAATTAAGACACTTTGGCGCCAGTTAAGTACCCGTTGTGTATATGACATTGGCGTCGGAAAAAAATCGCGCCAATATGGGGCGTATATGACATCTGTGCCGAAACTTTAATATTTAATGTTTAAACTCTTCGCTCCACTGCCCTTGCATATAGTACAAACTATAACACGGATAGCGCAAAATAATAGACAGTTTGGTACTTTTCCACTGTAGGGGCTTTGGCATTTTTTAAAAAAAGCTTGGTGTAATTTGGGCATCAGAAAGTGAGATAGTGAGATTTGCGTACTTTTCCGTTATGCGGACACCATTGTCGCCAAGCGTAATAGTTGGCGCAAAATCGTGAATTGAAGCATTTGAAAAATAAAAGAAAAACCAATGTCGATACTAAAGTGAGCATTTAAAAAATATAACATTTGAAAATTCCAGACTTTTACGAACTATTTAATCAAGTCACAAATATATACTTAAAATAAGTGAACAAATAACTGCTATGAAATAAAGCAATAAAATAAAACTCATATTAAACGGCTGGCATAAAATTACAAATATCTTTTAGCATTTTGAAATAATTGGCGCATTAGCATACATTTTGGCATGGTGTCCGTAAAAGGGAAAAATATCGAGATTTGTTGTCAAATCATATAAACAGCTATGAAAACAAATTTGATGAGCATTTTTGTTTGTTTTATATGTATATTATTGGTGTTTTTATGTACAAATTGCATCTGTTTCTGTATAAAATTAGAGAAACGGCTTTTTTATGTTAAATAAATCGTATAAATATCGAAAAAAATGCGTGTGTATATAAAATGAATCAGTGAATAGGTTTCCGGAAAATATGTTACCAAATTTCCTTTTTCGCCAAGGCACCTATACTGGAAAAGTACCTAAAGCACATTAAAATCGCGCAGTTAGGAGCTCACACAGTACACCGTTGTCTATTGGCGGTTATTTTATTAGTAGCATCGGGAGTAAAGATGTAAAGATGTACTTTAAATTCTCACTCATAGATTTCGAAAAAATATCTTAAAAGAGTGGAGTTTAAATTAAATTTCGGTGACCTCCATTATGAAAGATTAATGGTTTTAAATGGGAATTTCACCAAATTAGTCAGCTATCGCCAAGTTGGCTAACATTTGGCGCTACTGTGGTAACCCTGCATTAATATTTTTCAACAATTACTCATTTCAATGAGGCGGTCCTACCGGAATAGTGAGGGACACACAGAGACTTGGATTTTATATAAATATATATATATATATATATATATATATATATATATATATATATATATATATATATATATATATATATATATACATATTTTTTTATTTTTTATTTATTTTTTTTTTCTGCAAGAGGGAGAAAAAATCGATAAAATTTCAACAAGGGGAAAGGTGCAGTAGAGTTTTCAAGTTCATTTTCTATTTATTTATAAAACATGCTTCATCATATTTATAACTTACAACAAATGTACCCATTTGCCCTTTTCTTTCTATTTGATAAATTAAATTCTAGCAATTAAAAATTATATAAAATAACAATTAAATATATTCATTTTTATTCCAATGTGCTCACAAAATTATATTTATTTTAAATATTAATGCATATTTTAAAAGCAAGAACATTAAGCGTGTTTATGGTTTTTTCCATATAAAATCTTTTATTTAGGGAATTTATATATATATATATATAAATATAAAATATAAATCGTGCAACGTACTAGTGTTTTCAAACAAATCCAGGTTTTTGCTTTGCTAATGCCAGGTATATGACTTTATATGTATTTTTTATTAGTAAAATAATAATAATAATAAAACAAATAAATGTATGTAAATTGTTAGGAATTTAATAAAAGCATGTTTATTTATTTTTTGCTTTACACTGAATTCAGAACTTTAAATCTTATAATATTTTATTTTACATGAAAATATATTTCAAATAGTATTAAAAATTTATGCCTTAGAAGCAGCTTAATCCCCCCCCCCTTTTTTTTTCTCTTTCCTTTTTCTCTGTCATGCTCAACACATGTTCAACAATAAGTTTTTGTTTGAACAATCAAAGTGACTTTTTTTTAAGAAAAATATTTTTTCATGGAGCTTTAAAAAAAAAATCACATTTATCATTAAATCTCTAGTAGATGTTTAGTATAATATACCGGGTGTCCCAAAAAGGACTGACTGATTTTAAAATTCAATAACTTGGAAACGGTGACAGATATTAAAAAAATTCTTGCAGGAGGGTTATGCATAAGGTCAAAAGTTTTATTACAGTGATTTTCAATTTTAGTTCTATTTACAAACAATAGATGGCGCTGTAAGCAATAGTCGCTAAATACAGGCTCGATTTTTGGTACTTCGTGGCCCGGATAATACATTTCCATCTCCTTTTTCTGCATGGAACAAGATAAAGGACCAAAAATCGAGCCTGTATTTAGCGACTATTGCTTACAGCGCCATCTATTGTTTGTAAATCGAACTAAAATTGAAAATCACTGTAATAAAACTTTTGACCTTATGCATAACCCTCCTGCAAGAATTTTTTAAATATCTGTCACCGTTTCCAAGTTATTGAATTTTAAAATCAGTCAGTCCTTTTTGGGACACCCGGTACATTCCCAATAAATGCGTCTGACTATAATTAATAATTTTGTATTGTTCCGATTCAAATGTATTCCCTATGAATTTTTTATCTGTTTAGTTCGGCTATTAAAATCAATAAAAAAACAATCAAATAGAAAAAAATTATGCATTCATTGTTTTCAGTGTGACTATAAAAAATATATCCATGCAAAGGTATCGAAGCATAGTTTGGAAATATTATTTTACATTTTGTAAAAGTAAATGTTTGTTACATATTTATCAATATATATTCCTTAAATATTTTAAAACTAAGAAAAAATAACTAATCTATTTTACTGCTTTAAATATAAATCTCATAACGTATCTATATTTTTTAATGAAAGCCACATTTAAAATAATTAAGTTTACTTAAAAAAATGAAGAAAAAAATACATTTCCTCTGTTTAAATAAATATGCGAGTTAGGTAATATTAGCCCTCTACTTTCTAAACGATGATGGACCATTACATTTTTGCCAGAAACTGGCCCTCATTGATTTGCGGGCAAAATAAACGCAACAGTTTCCTCGCCACCGATCCGTAATCTTTTCCGCGGTAGCTGCCGTAATTAGCGGCGCGTCACTTACGGTACAGCATAGTTTGGCTACAAATGGCCTTAACTGACGTTGGCCGCGACGAAACCGCCTTGCGGCCAGAAATCGTGTGTTAGCTGGGATGTTTCTCCAGTCCGCGCGTCGCAACTAAAGAATCGCCCATAACTGCGTAACGGAACGGTACAAACGAAAACCTCTCGGTACTTACCGGTACTAACGTAGTACTAACGACACACAAAATTTTAGCGAAATCGGAGTACCTTCATTTTTTTCCTATAGGAAATCCTATGTTTCCCCAGCCCGCGCGTCGCAACTAAAGAATCGCCCATAACTGCGTAACGGAACCGGTACAAACGAAAACATCTCGGTACTTACCGGTACTAACGTAGTACTAACGACACACAAAATTTTAGCGAAATCGGAGTACCTTCATTTTTTTCCTATAGGAAATCCTATGTTTCCCCAGCCCGCGCGTCGCAACTAAAGAATCGCCCATAACTGCGTAACGGAACCGGTACAAACGAAAACCTCTCGGTACTTACCGGTACTAACGTAGTACTAACGACACACAAAATTTTAGCGAAATCGGAGTACCTTCATTTTTTTCCTATAGGAAATCCTATGTTTCCCCAGCCCGCGCGTCGCAACTAAAGAATCGGCCATAACTCCGTAACGGAAGCGGTACAAACGAAAATCTCTCGGTACTTACCGGTACTAACGGAGTACTAACGAATGCCATTATTGAATTTCCTTAACTCCATAGGTGCGGGCTGGTGAAATGTACCTGCATTTTTGATGGGACTCAGACGATTCGTATTACGGAGAGGAAGGTGCGCTGTCATTTATTCTGACAACGGCACAAACTTTACTGGATCAGCTAATTTATTGAAAAGCCTAGATTGGTCACGAATACAAAAATACAGTTCTGTTAATGCTATTGATTGGAAATTTAATCCACCAACCGCAGCGTGATGGGTTGGCTTTTGGGAAAGGCTTATCAGAATAATGAAAGATCTTCTCAAAAGAGTATTAGGTCATGCTTACCTCACTTATGATGAAATGAACACAATTTTGACAGATGTGGAAAGTGTAATAAATGCAAGACCGCTAATATACCTTTCGGAAGACGCAACTGTGAAACCTATCTCCCCATCTATGTTTCTGCAGAGTATAGAAAAATGCAATCTCCCAGACCTGGATGTTGTGGAACAAAAATCATTGAGCAAGAGATTGAAATATCGGCAGTCATTGCAAAAAGAATTGAAGGATCGCTTCAGGTCCGAATATTTAGGTGCATTAATTGAAAGAGCAAGGAACAAACACCAAGAACAAATTATAGCTGTAGGTGATGTTGTATTGATCGGATCTGATAATAAAAAGAGAATTGATTGGCCTTTAGGTCGAATCACAGAACTTATACCTGGTAGAGACAAGAAAGTTCGACTCGTAAGAGTTCAAACATCACAACATGAGCTTTTATGACCTATACAAACAATATATCCACTACAGATAGCTTCGTCTACTGACTGTCCGAAACCAAAGATTTCTCACAATCCAGTGAAAATACTTAACAAAGCTACAATTTTGGATGTATCCTCAAGCAAGGAATCTCCTAGACACAGCAGGGCTGGAAGGATACTGAAAATTCCTGAAAGACTGAATTTATAGCAAGTGACTTTGTCAATTTCTCTACGTTTAAAATTAGTTCTGATTATACAAGGTAATCAGAAGGTGGGAGGATGTTACGGGATCGGCATTATTTATTTTTGTTCAAAATCACGCGATCAGAGATGAAAAATGTAAAGAAAAACAATTGACTTGAAATGACATTTATTATTTTGTTTTTGCGCGTTCACATGTTATTGTCGCTGGTTAAAAAAGAAAAAGGTACAATTTTTGATGTATTCTGTGGCAACTTCCTATATTTTTGTAGATTCAAGTGAGAAAGAAAATAAATGCTGGTAGCTTGTTTTTTATGAGTTATTATTACTAAGTTTTGAAGTTATCTCACCGTAGGAGTTGTTCCATAAATAGTACAACTATACGAGCACAAATGTGCTAATGTGAGTATGGTTTAAGTTTAAAATTTAATGTTCAGTAAAAGTCTTTCATTCGTAGAATTTAAAAGTAAATATAAATCTGCTTTGCATGGTACGTTTTGTGGACTTGTTACAGACTTGTTCAGGTTCTGGCTTTGTTGAAGCACATAACACGGAGTGTATGGAAGATTCCTGCAAACATCTTACTTTTTGCTGTTGTGCATGCTGTGCACAGAATGCAATATATGACTCACAAAAACGGCAGACACATTGAACCTGATTTGAATGTTCTAAATAAAAGGTAATTTTATTTCAGTATTGGTTCTGCATTTTTAAAAACTATCTTTTGTATTACACAGCGCCACATATTTCCCTAGTGGTTACTTTTGGAACTAATTTTTTCACGGAATCCATCGTCCCCTGTTTTATTATCTTCCCACAAACTTTTGCGCCATTCTCTCAATTTTGTCGAGCTACAGAACATTCTGAGTGATTATGGCCACCCAGCATTATTTGATATTCAAGTGATCGAAATTGTGATTACATTATGTTTCGATGTTGAGAAAACTCTTTTAAAGGAAAGATAAGATCAGAAAATTTGATTTTGCATCATATGCGTAACGTATGTACACAATACGAAGATCCTCGTCAAATCACCTACAAACTTTTTAATTTATTTTACGATTAACACTAGAACGCCCGGAAGGAGTCGATCCGACTCCTATCATATGATTAAATGTCAATTGGAACGAGAAATTCTTTTACAAAATTAGTTAAATTTTAAAAACGCAGATTTACGTTAAATAAATCAGTCAAAAAATTTTAAATAAAAATTCTGGTGTGAAATATTTTGATGAAACTTGAGTAAAATTTCCGGGCGTTCTAGTGTTAAGAAAA
This sequence comes from Maratus speciosus, assembly GCA_963932465.1. Classification (NCBI taxonomy): domain Eukaryota; kingdom Metazoa; phylum Arthropoda; class Arachnida; order Araneae; family Salticidae; genus Maratus; species Maratus speciosus. The sequence goes on along the minus strand of OZ010797.1, from coordinate 372,000,192 downwards.
AAATGTTTATAATGAAATTTTATTTTCCGTTTCATTTAAGCGTTTCCTTATGGTTTAAATATGTTTCATAATTAACCCTAGAACTACCGGAAATTTTACTCAAGTTTTATAAAAACATTCTACACCAGAATTTTTACTTAAAACTATTTAATTTGTTTATTTAACTTATTATTGTCTGATTTATACATTTAGTTTGTTTTGAAGAAATTTCTGGTTTGAATAAATATTTTGAATGTACATGTCGGGTCCAATGGACCCGTCTGGTAGACGGAAGGTTAATCATGTTCTCTAATGGGTGCATTTTTTATTTCGTGCAATTTATATTACATAAGTTACTTTTACTGTAAGACTTATTGTCATAATTAACGTATCTGCAAACCTTCTGTTATTTTTTCATAAACTGAGAAAATATATTTAATAATATGTATCGTGTTTCTATATGGCACATAAATATTTTTTAAGTAAAATGTAATATTTCAAAATATTTTTATTTCACTTGAAAAAAACCCGTAACATTATCAGCTACGCTTTATCTATATTAAGATTTTGTAAAATCAGCTATGCTTTATCTATATTTGGTTGGTGGTGTTTATGACGGCCAATTATCAACACTAGGCATATAAGCCCTAAGAGGGGTGCCCTCCGTGGGGATCTTTCTAAGGGAACCTAATCCGTATTTACGCATGGAAATCCACGGCTCGAAGAAAACCACGAAAAATCCGAACGATTAGACCAACAGGCGCGATTGGGTTCGAACACTGTACTTCCCGTCTACCAGCTTCGAGAGCAGAACCTCTCGGCCACTGGTGGGCCTTATCTATATTAGGAATTTTGTAAAATCATGGCTTTACCACAACAGTCTTATAAAGGCCAGTTTCGTCTAAGGTAGTTATCAAATTATCTCTAAATTGGAATGCTACATACCACGACAGGATCAATCAATCCCTCCCCCCCCCCCGGGTTATCGAATTCCTTAGATGCTTAGTTGTAAGAATCCCAGATAGCAAAATTTTGATATAAGCCAACTATCAGTCAAAAAAACTGAATAAATTATTATAAAAAAAAAAATACATCTATTAAAATAGACGGGTGTATCATCTTTTCGGTATTTTAAAGTATTGCCTTTAAAATTTACGAACTGCGAAAAGTTCTGACGTTATGATTAAAAATAAAGGTCTTTTTCGGATTCAGCACTAAAATATGTATGAAATTCAATTATCAAACTTTAAAAAACACAACCATTATACGTATTTTTAGTTCCATATTTATGCTATTTTTTTACTTTTTCACCCTTATTATCCTGAATTATTTTTTTAACCCTTTAGCGGGCGGTGTCCACAAATAGCCTAGTGGTTAAGGGTTTGAATGCGGAATTAATATGGGAGAATCTGGAAATTATTTTAGTTTCTTCAGTTTAGTTCTTGGAAGACGCTTTGTTTTTCTCTTCGTACTAGGTGAGCATTAAGAAATACCTATAGATTTATAGTTAAAAAAAAACCCTTTTTTTAAATACCAGAACAATGCTTCAAAACAATTAACTCTATCAAAAACCATAGAGTTGTAGAGTTTAAAATTCTGAGTAAAATGAGTATCTACACTTAATATTTTTGTTGAACATTAAGGTCACAATTCTATTTCGAAGTTTTTGCCCGTGCTCAGGAGGTTGAACTCATAATTAATTAGGTGAAAACTGGAAATTGTTTTAATCCTCTTAATAGATGAACGTTAAAATATATATATATATTTATGGTGGAAAAACACACTTTTTTAGATACGTTAACAATATCGCAAAAGAGCTAACTATAACAAAGACACTGCCAATACAAATGTTGAGGAGTTTAAAATTCTGAATCAAATGAGTACCCACATTAATATTTTTGTTCAACTTTAAAGTCGCAATTTTATTTCAAACTTTTGCCTTAATCGCTAATCAAGAGCTTGAAGCCAGGAGAGCCCTAGTTCGCATTTTCTAGATTCAAGAAGACACAAATTTCTGTTTTTAAAAAACGGTGACAAAAGATAAAAAATTTCGTAAAAGGCTCCCGTCCCGAAGGGGTTAAGAAGAGTACACAGAAAAAATATGTTAAAAATATGAAATTCCCGAGAAGATATTTCAAATATACGAATGCATCAAAAGTCCATTGACTTAACATTACGGAGGAGAATTCCGAAGCTGAGTGACCAGCTCCCATAACCCTTTCCGGCGCGGTTTCCTTTAAAAATAACACCTAATTTTAATTCCAAAACTGACAATCAGCACCAAGAATATTTAACTAAAATTTTCCTATTATAATGTACATAAAAATAAGCAAGTTCGTATTTTCTAATAAATTCGTTTATAAATTGCGTGTCAGTCCATTAATACATCAGTTTATAAACAGAATTACTCCGCGCCGGTAAGGGTTAAGAAGAACTTTATTTCAAAGGGTGTCGTTATTTTTTAATCAAGTAATCGGAATAATTTTAACTGGTGATTCATCTAACTTCATTCATAATATTACACTGTTACACTGCACTATTTTTTTTTTTTTTTTTTTTTTTTTTTTTTTTTTTTTTTTTTTTTGCTGTTCTTGTTTTATATTCCTGAACTGAAATTTTAAAGAGTATTTTTTAACTATACTTAAAGCAGACATTTGTAATTACATCCTGTTGATATTTTTAGATAAATACAGTGGGTGAATGGAAATGAATTTGATCATTAAAGTTTAAATTTTAGTTCATTCACGTGTGCACATTGTAGGTTTAACTTTAAAGAAACATTTTTTTAAATGAACTTTATACAGGATATTCACTCCGCTTGAAAATCTAGTTATTCAGAGTTCGTACGCATCAGGGGATTCAGGGAATTTTAGGTGCTCTAATACCAGAAATTTTTTAAAGTACTGACCGCTATATATGAAGATAGATTTTTTTTTTTCTCATTAAATAAGGTAAATATGACTTTATGAAAATTCTGGTACAAGGTCCTTCAAGCGTACGAATCCCGTTATTGAAGCATTTTTTTAAAATTCAAGTTTGTATAAGATAAGATATATTTTTGAACGTGTATATTGCAAAATCGTATTTTTAGCCCCCGGTACGGTATGCTATGTCTTTCTCCCAGCTTATTTTGTGTCATCTTCAAAAAATAACGTTACCTTACAGAAGTTAGCGGTAAAACAAAGCAGTATGATTAAATACTCTATAGCATTTAAAAAAAATTTTAAGCATCGCACATTTTCAATTTTTATACCGACGTATTGCAAAAAAAAAAAAAAAAAAAAAAAAAAAAAAAGTACTTCTAAATGCTATTTGTTTGAAAACTGTATCTTCATATATTTTTCAAATATTAATTTTTTTGTAGTTTTCAGCACCATTTGTTTAATTTGGGCAACTCAAATACTCCATTAATGTGTAGAAAGTAAATGGAAAGTAGTTGAAAATAGCAATTATATCTTTTTGTTGCCATTTTCTCATAACAACAGAAAGAAAATGTAATTAAAATGCGTGCTACTTTGAAAAAAATATAAACGAAAAATTTCTGTTAAAACATGGAGGTATTATAAACTATATTTAATTTTAAGTATCTATAGACGCTGTTAGTGTGACGTCAGTCATGACGTTTTGGTTGGTAACCGACTCCAAACAAACGGTTGCTATGCTTCATTTCTTTTTAAATATATATCGTGGAAAATGTTACCAGTACATATCAAGTATTAAAACACTTAGATTAGAGACACAGATATAAGATATAGCTGCAACACACAAACAAAATAGGAAATACAACATAGCAACCGTTTGTTTGGCATCAGTTTCCAATCAAAACATCATGACTAACGTCATGAATCAAATCGTCTATATTAATGTTACAAACAAATAAATAAATATGAATCATTCGATAGCCGTTTTTTTTTTGTCGAGTTTCTTCAATGACGGCATGTTTTTGCTGCATTTGTGTATTATTTTGCGACAGTGACATCCTATGCATGCTTTACTGTAGATGTTTAAGAGTGGATCGTAAATGTGGAATTCTTAAGCGGATGCGAATGGCGTGATTTTACATAAAATAAAGTTTTTGCTTTAAGTCTTTAAATTGAAATATGTTTTGTACTATTTATATATACATGTATTTTTTTCATCGGGCGCAACACAAAATTCTGAAAAAGCATAATTCATGTTTTCTAGTTATTGCATTAATTTTTGCTATAATTTATGTAACATATGATATTATTTAGCTGTATTCTTTTTTTTTCTTTTTTTTTTTTTTTTTTTTTTACTGTTGGAAAAGCACTACACGCTTAAGGCCTTCGAGCGGTCCCTTTAAAAAGAGACTAAATTAAAATTTTGATCACCATTATTTCCTAACGAAAATTTATGTTTTATATTTACATTCCAAATTTCGCAGGAACCCTCTTCATGATGACTATTTTCTTATAATTATTGTAGTAATCTGCGGCGAAGATAATTTAAAAAATCTTAGTGGTGGCAAAAAAGATACCGCTCCGAGGCCTGCACTGTTTGAGATCGTAATCATATTTTAGAGAATTTAAGGGTCTCAGAACTCTTAAAATTGAAAAAAATGAGAAAAAAAATTCAACATTTGATATCTTAAAAAGTATTTGATTTTAAAACACAATTTTAATTGGTAATGTACATATACGTATGTTCTTTCATTTCAAATGTTTAACCCCTTCGGGACGGGGGCCTTTTACGAACTTTTTAATCTTTTGTCACCTTTTTTTAAAAACAGAAATTTGTGTCTTCTTGAATCGAGAAAATGCGCTGATTAAATAAGGCAAATTTTACAGTAAAATTTTACTGGTGAGAAAAAACAAGGATTCAGAGCACTTCATGCGGCACTTATTCGTGCCGCTCGTCCCCAAGGGACATATATATTTAATAATATGTATCGTGTTTCTATATGGCACATAAATATTTTTTAAGTAAAATGTATGATTCAAAATATTTTTATTTCACTTGAAAAAAACCCGTAACATTATCAGCTACGCTTTATCTATATTAAGATTTTGTAAAATCAGCTATGCTTTATGTATATTAGGTTGGTTGTGTTTATGACGGCCAATTATCAACACGAGGTATATAAGCCCTAAGAGGGGTGCCCTCCGTGGGGATCTTTCTAAGGGAACCTAATCCATATTTACGCATGGAAATCCACGGTTAGAAGAAAACCACGAAAAATCCGAACGATTAGACCAACAGGCGCGATTGGTTTCGAACACTGCGCTTCCCGTCTACCAGCTTCGAGAGCAGAACCTCTCGGCCACTGGTGGGCCTTATCTATATTAGGAATTTTGTAAAATCATGGCTTTATCACAACAGTCTTATAAAGACCAGTTTCGTCTAAGGTAGTTATAAAATTATCTCTAAATTGGAATGCTACATACCACGACAGGATCAATCAATCCCTCCCCGCCCCCACGGGTCATCGAATTCCTTAGATGCTTAGTTGTTAGAATCACAGACAGCAAAATTCTGATATAAGCCAACTATCAGTCAAACAAACTGAATAAATTATTATTTAAAAAAATACATCTATTAAAATAGACGGGTGTATCATCTTTTCGGTATTTTAAAGTATTGCCTTTAAAATTTACGAATTGCGAAAAGTTCTGACGTTATGATTAAAAATAAAGGTCGTTTTCGGATTCAGCACTAAAATACGTATGAAATTCAATTATCAAAATTTAAAAAACACAACCATCACACGTATTTTTAGTTCCATATTTATGCTATTTTTTTTATTTCTTCACCCTTATTATCCTGAATAGTTTTTTTAACCCTATAGCGGGCGGTGTCCACAAATAGCCTAGTGGTTAAGGGTTTGAATGCGGAATTAATATGGGAAAATCTGGAAATTATTTTAATTTCTTCAGCTTAGTTATTGGAAGACGCTTTGTTTTTCTCCTCGTACTAGGTGAGCATTAAGAAATACCTATAGATTTATAGTTAAAAAAAAAACCTTTTTTTAAATACCAGAACAATGCTTCAAAACAATTAACTCTATCAAAAACCATAGAGTTGTAGAGTTTAAAATTCTGAGTAAAATGAGTATCTACACTTAATATTTTTGTTGAACATTAAGGTCACAATTCTATTTCGAAGTTTTTGCCCGTGCTCAGGAGGTTGAACTCATAATTAATTAGGTGAAAACTGGAAATTGTTTTAATCCTCTTAGTAGATGAACGTTAAAATATATATATATATTTATGGTGGAAAAACACACTTTTTTAGATACGTTAACAATATCGCAAAAGAGCTAACTATAACAAAGACACTGACAATACAAATGTTGAGGAGTTTAAAATTCTGAATCAAATGAGTACCCACATTAATATTTTTGTTCAACTTTAAAGTGGCAATTTTATTTCAAACTTTTGCCTTAATCGCTAATCAAGAGCTTGAAGCCAGGAGAGCCCTAGTTCGCATTTTCTAGATTCAAGAAGACACAAATTTCTGTTTTTAAAAAACGGTGACAAAAGATAAAAAATTTCGTAAAAGGCTCCCGTCCCGAAGGGTTTAAGAAGAGTACACAGAAAAAATATGTTAAAAATATGAAATTCCCGAGAAGATATTTCAAATATACGAATGCATCAAAAGTCCATTGACTTAACATTACGGAGGAGAATTCCGAAGCTGAGTGACCAGCTCCCATAACCCTTTCCGGCGCGGTGTCCTTTAAAAATAACACCTAATTTTAATTCCAAAACTGACAATCAGCACCAAGAATATTTAACTAAAATTTTCCTATTATAATGTACATAAAAATAAGCAAGTTCGTATTTTCTAATAAATTCGTTTATAAATTGCCGTGTCAGTCCATTAATACATCAGTTTATAAACAGAATTACTCCGCGCCGGTAAGGGTTAAGAAGAACTTTATTTCAAAGGGTGTCGTTATTTTTTAATGAAGTAATCGGAATAATTTTAACTGGTGATTCATCTAACTTCATTCATAATATTACACTGCACTATTTTTTTTTTTTTTTTTTTTTTTTTTTTTTTTTTTTTTTTTGCTGTTCTTGTTTTATATTCCTGAACTGAAATTTTAAAGAGTATTTTTTAACTATACTTAAAGCAGACATTTGTAATTACACCCTGTTGATATTTTTAGATAAATACAGTGGGTGGATGGAAATGAATTTAATCATTAAAGTTTAAATTTTAGTTCATTCACGTGTGCACATTGTAGGTTCAACTTTAAAGAAACATTTTTTTAAATGAACTTTATACAGGATATTCACTCCGCTTGAAAATCTAGTTATTCAGAGTCCGTACGCATCAGGGGATTCAGGGAATTTTAGGTGCTCTAATACCAGAAATTTTTTAAAGTACTGACCGCTATATATGAAGATAGATTTTTTTTTTTTTCTCATTAAATAAGGTAAATATGACTTTATGAAAATTCTGGTACAAGGTCCTTCAAGCGTACGAAACCCGTTATTGAAGCATTTTTTAAAAATTCAAGTTTGTATAAGATAAGATATATTTTTGAACGTGTATATTGCAAAATCGTATTTTTAGCCCCCGGTACGGTATGCTATGTCTTTCTCCCAGCTTATTTTGTGTCATCTTCAAAAAATAACGTTACCTTACAGAAGTTAGCGGTAAAACAAAGCAGTATGATTAAATACTCTATAGCATTTTAAAAAAATTTTAAGCATCGCACATTTTCAATTTTTATACCGACGTATTCAAAAAAAAAAAAAAAAAAAAAAAAGTACTTCTAAAAGCTATTTGTTTGAAAACTGTATCTTCATATATTTTTCAAATATTAATTTTTTTGTAGTTTTCAGCACCATTTGTTTAATTTGGGCAACTCAAATACTCCATTAATGTGTAGAAAGTAAATGGAAAGTAGTTGAAAATAGCAATTATATCTTTTTGTTGCCATTTTCTCATAACAACAGAAAGAAAATTTAATTAAAATGCGTGCTATTTTGAAAAAAATATAAACGAAAAATTTCTGTTAAAACATGGAGGTATTATAAACTATATTTAATTTTAAGTATCTATAGACGCTGTTAGTGTGACGTCAGTCATGACGTTTTGGTTGGTAACCGACTCCAAACAAACGGTTGTTATGCTTCATTTCTTTTTAAATATAAATCGTGGAAAATGTTACCAGTACATATCAAGTATTAAAACACTTAGATTAGAGACACAGATATAAGATATAGCTGCAACACACAAACAAAATAGGAAATACAACATAGCAGCCGTTTGTTTGGTATCAGTTTCCAGTCAAAACATCATGACTAACGTCATGACTCAAATCGTCTATATTAATGTTACAAACAAATAAATAAATATGAATCATTCGATAGCCTTTTTTTTTTTTTTTGCCGAGTTTCTTCAATGACGGCATGTTTTTGCTGCATTTGTGTATTATTTTGCGACAGTGACATCCTATGCATGCTTTACTGTAGATGTTTAAGAGTGGATCGTAAATGTGGAATTCTTAAGCGGATGCGAATGGCGTGATTTTACATAAAATAAAGTTTTTGCTTTAAGTCTTTAAATTGAAATATGTTTTGTACTATTTATATATACATGTATTTTTTTCATCGGGCGCAACACAAAATTCTGAAAAAGCATAATTCATGTTTTCTAGTTATTGCATTAATTTTTGCTATAATTTATGTAACATATGATATTATTTAGCTGTATTCTTTTTTTTTCTTTTTTTTTTTTTTTTTTTTTTACTGTTGGAAATGCACTACACGCTTAAGGCCTTCGAGCGGTCCCTTTAAAAAGAGACTAAATTAAAATTTTGATCACCATTATTTCCTAACGAAAATTTATGTTTTATATTTACATTCCAAATTTCGCAGGAACCCTCTTCATGATGACTATTTTCTTATAATTATTGTAGTAATCTGCGGCGAAGATAATTTAAAAAATCTTAGTGGTGGCAAAAAGATACCGCTCCGAGGCCTGCACTGTTTGAGATCGTAATCATATTTTAGAGAATTTAAGGGTCTCAGAACTCTTAAAATTGAAAAAAATGAGAAAAAAAATTCAACATTTGATATCTTAAAAAGTATTTGATTTTAAAACACAATTTTAATTGGTAATGTACATATACGTATGTTCTTTCATTTCAAATGTTTAACCTCTTCGGGACGGGGGCCTTTTACGAACTTTTTAATCTTTTGTCACCTTTTTTTAAAAACAGAAATTTGTGTCTTCTTGAATCGAGAAAATGCGCTGATTAAATAAGGCAAATTTTACAGTAAAATTTTACTGGTGAGAAAAAACAAGGATTCAGAGCGCTTCATGCGGCACTTATTCGTGCCGCTCGTCCCCAAGGGACATATATATTTAATAATATGTATCGTGTTTCTATATGGCACATAAATATTTTTTAAGTAAAATGTATGATTCAAAATATTTTTATTTCACTTGAAAAAAACCCGTAACATTATCAGCTACGCTTTATCTATATTAAGATTTTGTAAAATCAGCTATGCTTTATGCATATTAGGTTGGTTGTGTTTATGACGGCCAATTATCAACACGAGGTATATAAGCCCTAAGAGGGGTGCCCTCCGTGGGGATCTTTCTAAGGGAACCTAATCCATATTTACGCATGGAAATCCACGGTTAGAAGAAAACCACGAAAAATCCGAACGATTAGACCAACAGGCGCGATTGGTTTCGAACACTGCGCTTCCCGTCTACCAGCTTCGAGAGCAGAACCTCTCGGCCACTGGTGGGCCTTATCTATATTAGGAATTTTGTAAAATCATGGCTTTACCACAACAGTCTTATAAAGACCAGTTTCGTCTAAGGTAGTTATCAAATTATCTCTAAATTGGAATGCTACATACCACGACAGGATCAATCAATCCCTCCCCGCCCCCACGGGTCATCGAATTCCTTAGATGCTTAGTTGTAAGAATCCCAGACAGCAAAATTCTGATATAAGCCAACTATCAGTCAAACAAACTGAATAAATTATTATTTAAAAAAATACATCTATTAAAATAGACGGGTGTATCATCTTTTTGGTATTTTAAAGTATTGCCTTTAAAATTTACGAATTGCGAAAAGTTCTGACGTTATGATTAAAAATAAAGGTCGTTTTCGGATTCAGCACTAAAATATGTATGAATTTCAATTATCAAAATTTAAAAAACACAACCATCACACGTATTTTTAGTTCCATATTTATGCTATTTTTTTTATTTCTTCACCCTTATTATCCTGAATTGTTTTTTTAACCCTTTAGCGGGCGGTGTCCACAAATAGCCTAGTGGTTAAGGGTTTGAATGCGGAATTAATATGGGAAAATCTGGAAATTATTTTAATTTCTTCAGCTTAGTTCTTGGAAGACGCTTTGTTTTTCTCCTCGTACTAGGTGAGCATTAAGAAATACCTATAGATTTATAGTTAAAAAAAAAACTTTTTTTAAATACCAGAACAATGCTTCAAAACAATTAACTCTATCAAAAACCATAGAGTTGTAGAGTTTAAAATTCTGAGTAAAATGAGTATCTACACTTAATATTTTTGTTGAACATTACGGTCACAATTCTATTTCGAAGTTTTTGCCCGTGCTCAGGAGGTTGAACTCATAATTAATTAGGTGAAAACTGGAAATTGTTTTAATCCTCTTAGTAGATGAACGTTAAAATATATATATATATTTATGGTGGAAAAACACACTTTTTTAGATACGTTAACAATATCGCAAAAGAGCTAACTATAACAAAGACACTGCCAATACAAATGTTGAGGAGTTTAAAATTCTGAATCAAATGAGTACCCACATTAATATTTTTGTTCAACTTTAAAGTCGCAATTTTATTTCAAACTTTTGCCTTAATCGCTAATCAAGAGCTTGAAGCCAGGAGAGCCCTAGTTCGCATTTTCTAGATTGAAGAAGACACAAATTTCTGTTTTTAAAAAACGGTGACAAAAGATAAAAAATTTCGTAATAGGCTCCCGTCCCGAAGGGGTTAAGAAGAGTACACAGAAAAAATATGTTAAAAATATGAAATTCCCGAGAAGATATTTCAAATATACGAATGCATCAAAAGTCCATTGACTTAACATTACGGAGGAGAATTCCGAAGCTGAGTGACCAGCTCCCATAACCCTTTCCGGCGCGGTGTCCTTTAAAAATAACACCTAATTTTAATTCCAAAACTGACAATCAGCACCAAGAATATTTAACTAAAATTTTCCTATTATAATGTACATAAAAATAAGCAAGTTCGTATTTTCTAATAAATTCGTTTATAAATTGCCGTGTCAGTCCATTAATACATGAGTTTATAAACAGAATTACTCCGCGCCGGTAAGGGTTAAGAAGAACTTTATTTCAAAGGGTGTCGTTATTTTTTAATGAAGTAATCGGAATAATTTTAACTGGTGATTCATCTAACTTCATTCATAATATTACACTGCACTATTTTTTTTTTTTTTTTTTTTTTTTTTTTTTTTTTTGCTGTTCTTGTTTTATATTCCTGAACTGAAATTTTAAAGAGTATTTTTTAACTATACTTAAAGCAGACATTTGTAATTACACCCTGTTGATATTTTTAGATAAATACAGTGGGTGGATGGAAATGAATTTAATCATTAAAGTTTAAATTTTAGTTCATTCACGTGTGCACATTGTAGGTTTAACTTTAAAGAAACATTTTTTTAAATGAACTTTATACAGGATATTCACTCCTCTTGAAAATCTAGTTATTCAGAGTCCGTACGCATCAGGGGATTCAGGGAATTTTAGGTGCTCTAATACCAGAAATTTTTTAAAGTACTGACCGCGATATATGAAGATAGATTTTTTTTTTCTCATTAAATAAGGTAAATATGACTTTATGAAAATTCTGGTACAAGGTCGTTCAAGCGTACGAACCCCGTTATTGAAGCATTTTTTAAAAATTCAAGTTTGTATAAGATAAGATATATTTTTGAACGTGTATATTGCAAAATCGTATTTTTAGCCCCCGGTACGGTATGCTATGTCTTTCTCCCAGCTTATTTTGTGTCATCTTCAAAAAATAACGTTACCTTACAGAAGTTAGCGGTAAAACAAAGCAGTATGATTAAATACTCTATAGCATTTTAAAAAAATTTTAAGCATCGCACATTTTCAATTTTTATACCGACGTATTCCAAAAAAAAAAAAAAAAAAAAAAAGTACTTCTAAATGCTATTTGTTTGAAAACTGTATCTTCATATATTTTTCAAATATTAATTTTTTTGTAGTTTTCAGCACCATTTGTTTAATTTGGGCAACTCAAATACTCCATTAATGTGTAGAAAGTAAATGGAAAATAGTTGAAAATAGCAATTATATCTTTTTGTTGCCATTTTCTCATAACAACAGAAAGAAAATTTAATTAAAATGCGTGCTATTTTGAAAAAAATATAAACGAAAAATTTCTGTTAAAACATGGAGGTATTATAAACTATATTTAATTTTAAGTATCTATAGACGCTGTTAGTGTGACGTCAGTCATGACGTTTTGGTTGGTAACCGACTCCAAACAAACGGTTGCTAAGCTTCATTTCTTTTTAAATATAAATCGTGGAAAATGTTACCAGTACATATCAAGTATTAAAACACTTAGATTAGTTGGTTGGTTGGTTGTATTTATGACGGCCAATTATCAGCACGAGGGATATAGGCCCAGGGGGGAGTGCCCTTCGTGGGGGTCTTTCTAAGGGAACCTAACCCGTATTAACGCTTGGAAATCCAAGGTTCGAAGAAAACCACGAAAACTCCGAACGATTAGGCCGACGGGCGCGATTGGGATCGAACCCAGCACCTCCCGTCTACCAGCTTCGAGAGCAGAACCTCTCAGCCACTGGTGGGGCAACACTTAGATTAGAGACACAGATATAAGATATAGCTGCAACACACAAACAAAATAGGAAATACAACATAGCAACCGTTTGTTTGGTATCAGTTTCCAATCAAAACATCATGACTAACGTCATGACTCAAATCGTCTATATTAATGTTACAAACAAATAAATAAATATGAATCATTCGATAGCCGTTTTTTTTTTTGTTTTTTTTTTTGTCGAGTTTCTTCAATGACGGCATGTTTTTGCTGCATTTGTGTATTATTTTGCGACAGTGACATCCTATGCATGCTTTACTGTAGATGTTTAAGAGTGGATCGTAAATGTGGAATTCTTAAGCGGATGCGAATGGCGTGATTTTACATAAAATAAAGTTTTTGCTTTAAGTCTTTAAATTGAAATATGTTTTGTACTATTTATATATACATGTATTTTTTTCATCGGGCGCAACACAAAATTCTGAAAAAGCATAATTCATGTTTTCTAGTTATTGCATTAATTTTTGCTATAATTTATGTAACATATGATATTATTTAGCTGTATTCTTTTTTTTTCTTTTTTTTTTTTTTACTGTTGGAAAAGCACTACACGCTTAAGGCCTTCGAGCGGTCCCTTTAAGAAGAGACTAAATTAAAATTTTGATCACCATTATTTCCTTACGAAAATTTATGTTTTATATTTACATTCCAAATTTCGCAGGAACCCTCTTCATGATGACTATTTTCTTATAATTATTGTAGTAATCTGCGGCGAAGATAATTTAAAAAAACTTAGTGGTGGCAAAAAAGATACCGCTCCGAGGCCTGCACTGTTTGAGATCGTAATCATATTTTAGAGAATTTAAGGGTCTCAGAACTCTTAAAATTGGAAAAAATGAGAAAAAAAAATTCAACATTTGATATCTTAAAAATTATTTGATTTTAAAACACAATTTTAATTGGTAATGTACATATTCGTAAGTTCTTTCATTTCAAATGTTTAACCCCTTCGGGACGGGGGCCTTTTACGAACTTTTTAATATTTTGTCACCTTTTTTTAAAAACAGAAATTTGTGTCTTCTTGAATCGAGAAAATGCGCTGATTAAATAAGGCAAATTTTACAGTAAAATTTTACTGGTGAGGAAAAACAAGGATTTTGAGCGCTTCATGCGGCACGTATACGTGTAGCTGGTCCCCAAGGGGTTAAGAAATTGCAAGATGTCGAATTAGCATTTATAGGGGAATCCAAACTATCAGACGTTTGACGGGAAGAAAATCGCATAACAGATTACTCGCAAGATTACAAAATTAATTTTGCAACTACAATATAAATTTTGGTGCCTACTTACACTTTAAATTATCATAATTACCCTGAACCTAAATAAATTTGTATTTAAAGTATTTTATATTTTTAGTACAAAGTTGTATTAAGCAAAATTTCAAAAACATAATTAGCTAAAAAAAAATTTTTTAACAATAAAAAGGAAATTTTAGGTTAAATTTATACAGACTAATACGAAACATACTTTTTGAAAATTTCATGAAAAAATATTCAGAAGTTTTTGAGTTATGCTCAAAAACGTCATTTGGAGAAAAATTACTTCAAAGCACCGGAAACTCCACTTCAGCTAGTAACCCTCTCGCTGCGTAATTGTTTTATCAAAATAACCTCAAAAATTGCGTATTTAATTCCTTCGCGACGAGCGTCTTTTAAGAATTTTTATTCTTTTGTCACCGGTATTTCAAAAGAAAAATTTTCGCCTGATTTAATCGGTAAAATGCTGCGATTAGATAATGCAAAATTTGCAATAAAAAGTTATTAGTGGGAATTATGAAGGAGAGTTAATTAGACGGAAAAAATGCATCTCGATGAAATCTCGGGTTGCGCAAATTTTGCTACTTTTACGTTGCCCGAAAAACTCTCGGGTTGCGCAGCGAGAGGGTTAAGCGAGTATAATTCTATAAGCCATAACTTCTCTTCTAACAGAATTTTCAAGGAAAGATATAAAAATGTTCAGAAAAAATAGGAGTTTCAGATCTAAAAAAATTAAAATTTCGAAAATTTTAAAGTTTTAAGAGTCCCGAGACCCCTTAATTTTTTTTCTTCACATTTGCAATTGATGCATGAAATATGAATATATTTAATTAGGTAGAAAGCATTCTAAAATAATCTTAGAATAAAAGAAAGCGAAAAAATAAAATAATCAAATATAGCGTGAAGTAGAATGCTAAAATGTGCACTTGAAATGAGACTCCAAGAGCATAGATGCCTCTTGATGAATGTGATGAAAAAGCAATCAAGAAGCTCTTCACTTGAAAGAATGTCGTTTCTTCTTAATCGTATAACCGGAATAATTATCAATCGAGATTCAGCTAACCAGGTACTTAACTTCAAAGAAGGCAATTTTTATTGAATAGCTTTCATGCTTACTCATTCCCTTTGAAAATTGATAGTTATTCGTGCAGAGTGTTTCTTAGTTACCGACCTACTTGTTATTTAATATATTGTGTTTATATTGAAATATTTCCTTTGTATTATAGTAGAATTACTATTAATAAATAAAAAATCATTTCTATATGAAAATAGTAGTATTCCAAAATCAGTAGGTTGACAGCTATGTTTTTTATAGTAAATTTTGGGAGATAATTTGCCTTTGAATTCTTGTTTAGCGTAATAGAACTTTGTCCTTTTACTACTTTTAGAAAAAACACCGCATCGTTTATGATCATGATTAGATTTTCATAAGATATTCATTATATCTACAGTCATCCCCCGACTTACGTAAGTAGTCCGTTCCGCAAACTTTTACGTAAATTGAATTTTACGTAAGTCGAATATCTAAATTTTATTAGGTAAAATACCGCAAGAAGCTGCAATATTTATTATACATATATATAAACATTAACGAGAAGGACGATGATACTTTTTAACAATAATTTTTAACGACATAGAATTTAGTCATTTAAAATTATGTCATTTACGTAATGTATGTCAATTACGTCAATTTTTAAAGATTTATAAACGAACTTTCAATAAGTACGTTAGCTAGTACTCGGGGCTATAGCCGAGGGGTTTTTCAAACCCATTTTAATCTTCTTTTTTTTTTCTCGCACTGAGGAAGGGGACCCGGGAAGTTTGTACGTATTTGTGCATTAAATCGTTGTTTAAGATTTTAGCTTGTATTAAAATTCTCACAAAGTTTTTGATTTGTTTTTAAATATGTTAATGGTTAAAGAGTAGAAAATAAATCATAAATAAAATATGAAGAGTATTATATTTGAAAAATATGTACATTTTTATCAATTAATATTTTATTATTAATTAATTCACGATTATATATAGAGAAATCAATTTTGAAGGCTAAAAAGATAGTTTAAATGATGTTTATTTTTTTCTTTCATCTTGCCCTAGCTTAAAAAAGAAATAGAACAAAAATTATATAATTTTTAATAAATCCCCATGCTTTCACTTTCTATCAATTGAATTTTTTCATAATCGAGTTCTGTGCCCACGTCAAATCAATGTATTGTAAGGGAAATGTTTGTGGAAAAACACGAATTGCAGTACAAAAATTAAGCATGATCTTCGAGACTAACATTAAATGCTCATAAAAAGGGCTTTAAAAATCAACTATTTTTACTTTTATTTAATTTAATTATTTATATGTAATAATAATCGAGATTCATTTAACAAGATTCATGTACATTTGAGGTACAGGGGGCAGAATGAAGGATTTCACTATTACAAAAATAATTATGGTGAACCACGTATTTTAAGGCAATACTGGCAAAAAAAAATATGCTTTTAACACTAGAACCGGCATTATGGGTCATTTTGACCCATGCAAAATTGATTATAGCCGATTCAAACCAGGATTTTTTTCATAAGATTTGTTAAATGTACGCAACCCAAAAATAGGCTAATTAAAGAGCATAAATAGTTTTAAACAAAAATTCTGTTGTGAAACACTTTTTAATAAAATTTAAGTAAAATAGCCTGTTGTTCTAGTGTTAATATTTTATAGCACTAAAAGCAAAAGATATATGTTATTCAGCATAAAATGTACAGAATTGTAATAAGAAACTAAACTAAAAATACTACAAATATATATCATTTTATGCACTTCCTTTACTGTTTCCTACATCGTCGTGTAAGTCATTTCAAATTTAATAAGTTCGAACTTGCAATGTTGCTTTTACACTATATAAAAAGAAATAAAATGGGTTTTCACTTGTGGAAGAAGCAATACAAGAGAAAATATTAAATAACGAAAGGAGTAGAATTTGAATAAGTTAAAGATTATTAAATCTTTCGAAACCTCTGGGGGGCATTTACTTTCGCACGCTTTTAAATCTTTTCTCGTGCCTACTTCTTGACAAGTTTAAATTTAGAAATGGATGTTTTTTCAACATGTATGCTGAAAATTCAGGAATAGTCGAATGAAGTAATACTCGATGGGAATATTTTTAGTTCTCTGAAAGTGCTCTTGGTTACCAAGAGGTCAGCAGGTACCTCTTTTGAAATATCAAAACAGGTACCATTTTTATATGTCATTCTTTTTTGTAACAAGTTTACATTAATTTTTAAATGTTTACATTATTAATTTGTATCAAGTTTACATTAATTTTTAAATGCTGATTTTTTATAGAAACTCAACTAAAAATACTACAAAAATATGGCAGTTTATGCACTTAATTTATAGTTTCCTACGTCGTGTAAGTGTTAGCATTTCAAATTTAAAAAAATCGAAATTTCATTGTTGTTTCTTGCATTATATAAAAAGAAATAAAATGCGTTTCCACTTGTAGAAGAAGCAATAGAAGAGGAAATGTTCAACAACGAAAGGATTAGAATTTGAATATATTCTTAAATTTAAAGATTATTAAATCTTTCGAAACCTCTGGGAGACATTTACTTTCGCACTCTTTTAACCCTTTCAGGGGCAGAGGAATTCTGTTAGTAAAATGATGAAATAATTGACTGACACCAGAATATTCAAACGAATTCCTTAGTAAATAATAAAACGCTATTTTGCACTTTAATCAGAAAAACAACATTTCATTAAAATATTATTGGCGCCAGTAGTCAGTTTTGGAATTAAATTAGGTGGCTAGAAACTCTAGCGAAGCGTTATAAGTAAGCGAACAAACTTAATGCTGGAATCAGGCGTAAAATAACACAGTTGCGCCACCTTGTGGACGGAGTGATAATTAACATACGCGGGCTTTTAGTGTGGCGCGTATGTTCTAAATCTTTAGTCACTCATAGAAATGAATTTTGTTTGCCCCATTTATTACAAAACAAAGGCGTAGTGAGAGAGGTACTCACATGCAGTTAATACCACGGAGTTTTCTTCGCCTTATCAAAGGTACTTCAGTTATTAATCGAGGTGAAAAAAACTTTAACAATTTTAGTGGTGTCAGTAAGAAAACAGTTAGGTATCTACCTGTAGTTCACACTCCATCCGCTACGTGGCGCATGACTTTGATTGATGTGACCTCGCTTTTAATCTTGTGGTTATTTCTCCTATTTAAGATTGGACGCTTACTTATATCGCTTTGCCCTCTAGCCACCGCCCTTGAAAGGGTTAAATCTTTTCTCGTGCCTGCTTCTTGACAAGTTTAAATATAGAAATGGATGTTTTTGCAACATGTAATCTGAAAATTCATGAACAGTAATACTTGATGGGAATATATTTAGTTCTCTGAAATTGCTCTTGGTATTTCAAAACAGATACCATTTTTATATGTCATTCAATTTTTGTAACAAGTTTTTCAAAATGCTGACTTTGTATAAATTCCTTCAATGTGTCGAAATTAAATTCAAAAATATATTCTGTATTCTTTCAAACTTAAGTATAGCATTTCCTCATGGCTATCTCAAAACAATCTTACATACCTTACTAACTCCACTTTCTTATGTCTCAACCCGAAAATTAGATATGCCGCTATGACCATGGAACTATGAACAAAGATGAAAAGGTATATTTTCAAAATAGTGAAGGATATTCTATTCCATAGATTCTATAATATATCATGCTATAAGTACAGTGAATCTCAACTGTAACCGGTTTCGCAGAGGCTCATTGCAGTCGGGGCAAGGCTCCACCAGTAAATTTGAATAGAAATTTTCTCCTTATTTAAGCACCTTGTTAACCCTAGAACTACCGAATATTTTACTCAAGTTTTATAAAAACATTTTACACCAGAATTTTTACTTAAAACTATTTAATTTGTTTATTTAACTTATTATTGTCTGATTTATAAATTTAGTTTGTTTTGAAGAAATTTCTGGTTTGAATAAATATTTTGAATGTACATGTCGGGTCCATTGGACCCTTCTGGTAGACAGAGGGTTAATGTAGAATTTCAGTCATAATTATGGCCGAAAATATATATTTATTCATACTGGTGAAAGTTTACTTCTGCAGTAGTACAAATATAATGTTTTTACAATAGAAATATAGAAATATTCCGATATCGAAAATCCCCCTCCTCTAACGCCATGAAAGCTGAAAAGATACAAAGGCAAATAAAATCATCCTTTTAAAATATTTGTGTTTTGTGTAACCAATAACGCTTTTTGAACAAGATAAAGAAATGTAGCTATAGCTCATTCTAAACTGTATTAGTACTAGTCGATGTATTAAATGAGTTTTATAACAAGTTATTTTAATGGTACTCATAAGTACCGTCAGTAGATAATGAAAAGTATGTAACTTTTCAGCTTTTCCGGGCTGTCTTGATTGACGGAACTCAAATATTATGTCAAAAGTATATGCTACTATTTAAAAAAATGAAAGTGGTGAAATTTTCCTATGTAGGCGAATTCTATTTCATGGTATGCATTATATTTTAAAAGACGTTATTTCGAGTATTAAGACATTTTCGTTGTGGTTTTGTACTAAATTATCTGCAAAGTAGTTCTATCGTATTTCTTACACTGAGAATGCATTGTAATGGCTGAATTTGGGAACATTTCTGTGCAGAATATGTATTATATAAGTATTTTTCATTGTAGATACCTTTCGGCAACTAAAATTGCTTTTGACATAGCATGCGAGGTCCCAGCCATTTTTACATCTTTTTTTTTTCTTTTTTTAAGAAAACCTGTTCTCAAACTGAATTACTAAGCCGTGAAATCTCTCTCTCTTAAGTAATTTTATGGTGTATATTTTTAATAATCGCCAGATAATGCATACATTAATTTACCTTTAACTTTCTATATTTAAATACTTGTATTTTCAATTTTTTCCTCTAACATGATAAAAAGAAATCGTATTTTTGTTTGTCCAAGTACCAATGCAACAGAAAAATTTAGAATAACGGAAGAAATAGAATTTGCATATACTTCTGAATATAAAGATTATTAAATCTTTAGAAACCCCTACGGAATACTTATTTTCTTCATTCTATGAAATCTTTTTTGTCTCTACGTTTGAAAGTCAACGAAGCTCAATTTAATATTTAAACAATTCAGAAAACATGCTTTTTGACAAGTTTGAATATAGAAATGGCTGACTTTGGTACATGCATGATTAAAATTCAGGAATATTTGTCTGAAATAACATGTAATACTCGATGTAAATAATTTAGGCCTCTTATTTTGCTCTGGATATTTCAATGGAGGCATGATTTACATATTTCATTATTTTACGGAATCACTTTCTGAAATTGTATTATTTTGTGCATGGAATGTGATCTTGATATCTCGAATAATTTTAACTTCATCTTTCGGTGTCTCAAAAATAACAATGATTTAAATAATTTTTGTGTCTATTTTTGAACGTCCGCAAAGCTCAATTTAGTCCTGTCCCATTGTAGAAAACACGCTATTTATACAGCTCATATTTTAACACGGCAAACTTTTGATCATGCATGATTAAAATTTAGGCAAATTTGTACGAAGCAATGCTTCACTGCTAGTGTTGCCCCGATTTACCGCGTAAATCAGAGCTCCAAATGCTATGTAGACCACTAACTTCTTAAAGTCTTCTATAATCATAGTCATCTTTAATCGTAGATGATTCTGCTATTAGATAAGGCGTAGAAAATTACTTTAAAATACTGGTGTACAGAGCATTTGTATCCCCGATTTACGCAGGATATCTGGAAACATTATTCATGGCTGACATTTGAACATAGATTATTAACCCTCTCGCTGCGCAACCCGAGATTTTATCGGGGATACATTTTTTCTTTTTAATTAATCCTCCTTGATTATTCGCACCAGTTATTTTTTATTGTAAATTTAGCATTTTTTAATCGGGACATTTTCCCGATTAATTTAGATAAAAAATTTTGTTTTGAAAAACCGGTTACAAAAGAATGAAAATTCTATAAATGTGCAATTTTCGAAGCTATTTTGATAAAACAATTACGCAGCTAGAAGGTTAAAAGTTAAGCAAATTTGTATGAAGTAAAGCTTGATGTGAATATTTTTAGTTCTCTTGACATTTGTATAGCGGGAAGATTTTTGGATTTAATTATTTTAAACAATCAATTCTCAAGTTGTGTTAATCTGTATACTGATTTAAATCTTCATATCTCGAATCTTTTTATCTCTCATCCTTCAGTGTTTCAAAAATAAATGAATAACCCTATACGAAATCTTTTTAGTGTACTTTTTAGCGTCGACTGCGCTCAATTTATTCATTTAACAATGCAGAAATCGTGCTTTTTTGAAAAACTTAATTTTTGAGCATGCATGATTACAATGTAGGTAAATGTTTATGAAGTAATGCATGATTTGAATATTTTTAGGCCTCTTATATTGATCTTTAAATTTCAATCGGGACAATATTTTCATATTTCATTGTTTTAAGAAATCGGTGCCCAATTGTATGATTTTGTATATGGAGTGCAATCTTGGTATCTCAAATCTTTTTAGCTTTCAGTGTCACAAAAATAAATGAATAACACTGTTTTAAATCATTTTTATGTCTATTTTTTAACAACAACGAAGCTGAATTTATTCTATTCACAATGCAGAAAACATACTTTTTGGAAAGATTGTATTTCGATATGGCTCACTTTTGAAAAAGTATGATTAAAATTAAGGCAAATTGGTATGAAGTAATTCTTGATGACTGGCTTTTGAACATGCATGATTCAAATTCAGGCAAATTTGTGTGAAGTAATTCTTGATGACTGACTTTTAAACATGTCTGATTAGAATTCGGGTAAATTTTGATGAAGTAATACTTGATGGCTGACTTTTGAACATGCATGTCTAAAATTCAGGAAAGTTGTTATGAAATAATGCTCGATTTGAATACTTTTAAGACTCTTATATTGCTCTTAACATTTGTATAGCGGCAAGATTTTTAAATTTCATTATTTTAAACAGCCAGTTCGCATATTGCGTTATTTTGTGTAAGGAGTTGAATCTTCTTATCTCGAATCATTTATCTTTCATCTTTCAGTGTCTCAAATATAAATGAATAACACTGTATTAACTCTTTTTAGTCTACTTTTTAGAGTCGACTAACCTGAATTTACTCCTTTAACAATACAGAAAACATGCTTTTTGAAAAAGCTTAATTTTTGATCATGGATGATTAAAAATCAGGCAAATTTTTATGAAGTAATGCTTGATTTGAATATTTTTAGGCCTCATATACTATTGCTCTTGGCATTTGAATACAGACAATCCGTATTTGAATATTGTACGCGATCAGTGCTCAGATTGTATGATTTTGTATGAGGAGTCGTATTTCGACAACTTAAATGTCCGTACATCGTATCCTACTGGGTCTAAAAAGAAAAAGAATACCGCTCTTTTATATCTTTCCTGTGTCTACTTTTTAAAGCCTACGAAAATTAGATCATTCTTATTAAAACAGAACATACATTTTGACAATTTTAGAATTAGACACTGCTATTTTTGGAGCACCGTGCATTGTAATGGTCAGAATTTAAGAACTTTTGCAACAAAGAATTCTCATTATGAATTGTTTTAGGCTTCAGAAATTATTTTTGACTTTACAAAAGAGGCACTATTTTTGCATTTCATTTTGTATAACAAACTGTGTTCATATTGTGTTATTTTCTATATGTAGTCGAATCTCGATATCTAAAATATCTTTAAACTTATTTTTTCATTACCTCAAAACATGATATTTAAATTTAGAGGTAACATTTCAAATACGACCATATAAGCATATTATACGCGTATACGTCCCATGTAGGATGTGCATTATTATTTATTTTTTTAGTACCAGAATATTTTAGTTAAAAACTTTGTGTTGATAAATCGTAGAATTCTTGGAAATATTTATGGAAAAAAGTAAAAGAATACTATATGGAATTATTAGTATTAAATTTTTAAAAGCCGTTAAATGACGCCCGTACAGAAAGTGTTAATCCTGTCAGGGGTACCGTTTGCAGCCTGCAAACTCTTACTTTTAATGTCCAAATTGCCAAGTCGCACCAGCAATTGTTTAGTACAATTTCGATCTCATAATATACGTGAAGCGATGCTTTTCATTATTTCAAAATAAATTTATTCGTAAATTGCGGTGTGAATTAATTATTCGAACATTTTTGGAGCATAGATGACTTGCCCCTGAAAGGGTTAAAGGGTTGTATTTTCATTTCTATTCTCTTACATCTTAAAAAAATCCAATGAAATGAATTTTCACTTGTGGAAGAGTCAACACAACAAAGAAATGTAAAATATCTGAAAGAGTTGAATTTTTATATGCATTAGAAACCCTTAGGGAATGTTTACTTTCACTACTATGTAAAACTTTTTTGACGTCTACTTTTTAACCCCTTAATTCTCGCTCCCGTCATATTCTCGGGCTGCGTCTTTTACTCAAATTGTTTGATTCCCACCAGTTTTATAAAATAGTGAAATTGGCTATATTTTAGTATCGTTTCGGCTGTCATTAAATAAGGTGAATATTTCTTTTTCATAAAAGTGGTGCCAATAAGCAATTTGAATTTTTCAACCGTAATTTAATTCAACCGTAGTACTACGGGAAATTTAACTCAAGTTGCATAAAAAATATTCCGTTGCATTTAAAACTATTTAACGTATTTATTTTACTTATTATATTGTCTGGTTTATGTATTATCTTATTTCGAAGAAGTTTCTGGTTTGAATAAATATTTTGAATGTACCTGTTGGGTCCAGTGGACCCGTCTGGTAGATGAAGTTTTCACGTCGACGGAACAAAATGTATTCCTTTAATAATTCAAATAACATGCTTTTTGAAACATTTAAATTTTGAAATGACTCACTTTTGAACATTCATGATAAAATTCACTAAACATTGTATGAAGTAATGCACCATGCGAATACTTTTAGACCTCTTATATTGTTCCTGGCATATATTGTATCCTCTCTATTGTGCCTCTTATATTGTTCAATACATGTAAGATTTTCATATTCCATTCTTTTAGCAATCAGCTATCAAATTCTGTTATTTTGTATTAGTTGCATCTCGAGCATGGAACTATTAACCCTTTCAGGGGCAAGTAATTGCGTTTTGTAACGTCGAATTCACACCGGAATCTTCAAAAAAATTTATTTCAAAATAAGGAAAGGCAATTTTATGGCTTTTATCCACCAAACACAGAAAAGTAGAATTTAACAAATTTTTTCTGGTGCAAAACTTCATTAATCGTAGGTGGGATGTAATATATTCCATCACCCCTCAAGGGGTTAATAAAGAGGAACTGACATATCCTTAAAATAGTGAGGCTTCAACTGTAACCGCTTTCGAAGGAGTTTATTACCGCCGGACCAAACTTCCACATGTAAATTTATATAGAAAATTTTTCTATATTTAAAAGCCTTATTTTTGCAAAATTCAGTCATAAATAATGGCAGAAACAGATATTCATTTTTATCGGTTGAAGTGTATTTTGGTGGTAGTCAGGCTTTGCGTTAGCGCCATAATGTGACAGCCTAGTTAATTTACTGTCGGTATCAGCGAAAGATACTGACAGCAGTAACTGACAACAGTAAAAAAAAATGAAATTTTTACTATATTTGTGAGAACATGTTTCCACGAATAAAGGCACTTAAATATGAGAAAATTTTCCATTCAAAGTTACGGATGGGAAATCTTTCCTGGCAGTAATCAGAAACTGTTGATCTGATTAAAAAAAAAAAAAAAAAACAACAACCGTCATCTTGTGATAACTTCCTCAGTTACTTCACTTGAAATTGGTAGACAGCACACTGTGCGTGTCCTCCGCTTTATTCCTAACTCCATTATCTCGATATCTCAAATCTCCTTATCTCAAGTCTCCTTATCTCAAGTCTCCTTATCTCAAATCTTTCAGTTTCTGAAAAATAAATAAATACCTCTCTATTACATCATTGTCCTGTCTGCTTTTTTAACATCTGCGAAACTCTGATCATTCTTATTAACCCCTTGATGTGCGGTGGGATATATTATATCCCACCTAATTTTAATCAAGATTAAAACCAGAAAATTTTAATTAAATTTTACTGCTTAAACTTAGGTGAAAACAAAGTCAAAAAATTGCTTTTCCTTATTTTGAGAAGCATGTTTTTGAAAATTCCGGTGTGAATTCAACATTTCAGAAACGTAACTGCTTGCTCCTGAAAGTGTTAAATTCCCGAAGAACATAGTTTTGTACAACATTAAATTTAGAAACTGCCATTTTCCAAAAAATAAAGCACTTAAATGGTTAGAATTTAGGAATTTGTCCAAGGAGAAACTGTGAATGCGTTTGTGATTTCAAAACCGCTTGACATGAAAACAGGCACAATGCTTGCTTTCCACTCTTGCTAACAACCGGTTCTTAGATTGTATTATGTTAGATACGCAGTCAAATCTATATATTTAAAATCCCTTTAATACGTTTCTACCATTAACTCCTAGACAAAAAAAATTATCTGTAGCATTTCAAATATAAACTGGGTTCGTACGAGTCCTTGAATTTCCAGACTAAAATATTCTTCCGTATCAGTATTTTCTCATAGAAAATACTTCCTTAAATAAGGCGGAATTTCGCGCGTTTAAACTAGATTTATTTTTCTATAAAAAATCTACTGTTATTTGGCCTTGAAAATAACGGTACCCGTACGAACCCCGTAAAAAGACTTTAAGTTTCAATTTTAATCTCTTACATGATAGCAACAAGTTGAAAATTGTACGCCAAAGGTGAAAAATCTGGGGCGTCCGTACTATAACTAGTTTTATAAATATTCAGATCTTGCTGCAATAACTGTTGCACTCTTATTCAAAAATGCATGAATACAAAATTTATTGCTATTATGTACATTACATTCAGTAATACGGAAATAATGGGACTCCACTTTAAATAGGACGGAATCAGTATGGCAACCTAGAATGTTTACTTATCATGGGATTCATTGAATTAATTACGTATGATATATAATTTAATGAAATGAAGAAAACTTTTATTAATGTATTTTTAAGTTTAAATTCGATTATTATAAAATTTGAAATGGAACGACAAAATTCTGCAACAATTATATACAGTAGCGCTGAAAAGTATTTTGACAACCTTATATTTTCTCTTATTTTATTTAATACAAAAATGTAAAAGAAAATATATTCCCTATAATTGAGAACACTATGACTGCAGTTATTCAAATGTATCAAGTTTCAACTTGCTTGTTTGCATTCGGCGCCACCGAAGAAATGTGACTCTTCCTTAGCTCAAAAGTATTTTGACAATTAGTTTGCATTGAATTGTTGAAGGTGTCAGTGGCGCTATAGCTTCGATTAATGTTCTATCCACTTATTGTGATTATTTTTAAATGCCGAAATGTAAAAATTATTGAAGTGATTCTAGAAAAGCCGCTGTAAATGCACTTAAGAATGGTAGACTGCAAGCAGAATTAGCTCGTTCTTTTAATGGGTCTCGTCAACTTGTTATTACATGGAATAAAGTTTTTAATAGACAGAAATACATCGAAAATAAGCCTCAAAGTGGCCATCCGAAAAAAAAAACTTGCAATGTTGACTGTATTCTAAAAATGATATCTACAAGTGATTGTCGTATGTCCGCTGTAATAATAAAAAATGAATTGAAAGAAAATTACGGCATAGACATACACGTTTCATGAGTCAAACGACGCCTAAACTTCTATGGTTTACATGGCAGAAGTCCAGCAAAAACACGTATCTAATTTAATAAGAATAAGAAGGCTAGAGTCGCATTTGTAAAACGACATAACCCTTTCAGGGGCAAAGCAATTTCATTGCTAAAGTGTTGAAAATAATGATTGACACCGGAATTTTGGTTAAAAAAAAATTCGGTTTATTATTTGTGTGAAATATAGCTTTTTCTTATTTACAAATAAATTTGTTTCCAAATTCCGTTGTCAGTCATTAATTTCAACACTTTAGCAATGGAATTGCTTTGCCCCTGAAAGGATTATGCCGTTTTACAAATGTGACTCTAGCCTTCCTATTCTTAGTAGATAACAAACGTGTTTTTGCTGGTCTTCTGCCATGTAAACCATAGAGGTTTAGGCGTCGTTTGACTGATGAAACGTGTATGTCTATACAGTAATTGTCTTTCAATTCATTTTTTATTATTACAGCGGACTTACGACAATCTCTTGTAGATATCATTTTTAGAATACAGTCAACATTGCAAGTTGTTTTTTTCGGATGGCCACTTTGAGGCTTATTTTCGATGTATTTCTGTTTATTAAAAACTTTATTCCATCTAATAACAAGTTGACGAGACCTGTTAAAAGAACGAGCTAATTCTGCTTGCAGTCTACCTTTCTTAAGTGCATTTACAGCGGCTTTTCTAGAATCACTTCAATATTTTTTACATTTTGGCATTTTAAAATAATCACAATAAGTCGATATAAACACTAATCGAAGCTATAGCGCCACTGACACCTTCAACAATTAAATGCAAACTAATTGTCAAAATACTTTTGAGCTAAAGAGGAGTCATATTTCTTCGGTGGCGCCGAATGTAAACAAACAAGTTGAAACTTGATACATTTGAATAACTGCAGTCATAGTGTTCTCAATTATAGGGAATATATTTTCTTTTACATTTTTATATTAAATAAAATAAGAGAGAATATAAGATTGTCAAAATACTTTTGAGCGCTACTGTATATTAAATTTCAAACCATCCGATTGGGTAGTTTTTGAGCTGCTATATGAGGACACACTAAAAGACAGACAGACAGACGAAAAGACCAGCTGACGACGATAAGTACTACGTATTTATTTATTCATGAACGCACCTAAAAATGTAATGAAATCCATTTTCACTTTTTCAAGAGCCAATACAACAGAAAAATGTTAAGAAGAGAATTTGTGTTTCTATTTCTGAATATAAAGATTATTTAATCTTTAGAATACCCAAGGGAATATTTATTTTCGAAAGTCTTTGAAATATTATTTGTGTCTACGTTTCAACATCAACGAAACTCAATTTATTCGTGTTACAATTCAGAAAACATGATTATTGGTAAGTTTTTACTTAGAAATGTGTGATTTTGAAACATGAGTGTTTAAAATTCAGGGAAATTTGTGTGAAGTACAGCTTGATGTGAATATTTTAACCCTTTATCAGGTAATGATAATATACTTACCACTTACTTTTTATTGAAAAGTGATCGATTTGCACCGGAATTTTTAGTAAAATGTTTTGTTTTTATAATGCACGTGATGCTAACCCGATAAAGGATTAAAGTCAAAGCGATATAAGTAAGCGTCCTATTTTAAATGGGAGAAGTAATCGCAAGATTAAAAGCGAGGTCACATCAATCAAGGTCATGCGCCACGTAGCGGATAGAGTGTGAACTACAGGCAGATACCTAACTGTTTTTTACTCACACTACTAAAATTGTAAAGTTTTTTTCACCTTGATTAATAACTGAAGTGTTTCTTATAAGGCGAAACTTCGTGGCAAAGCGTTATAAGTAAGCGAACAAACTTAATGCTGGAATCAGGCGTAAATTAACACAGTTGCGCCACCTTTTGGACGGAGTGATAATTCACTTACGCGGGCTTTTAATGTGGCGCGTACTTTCTAAATCTTTATTCACTCATGAAAATGAATTGTGCTTTTCACATTTATTGCAAAAAAATGGCGCAGCGAGAGGGGCATTCAGATGCACTTGATACCACTAAGTTTTCTTCGCCTTATCAGGAGCACTTCCGTAATTAATCAAGGTGAAAAAAACTTTACAATTTTAGTGGTGTAGGTAAGAAAACAGTTAGGTATCTACCTGTAGTTCACACTCCATCCGCTACGTGGCGCATGACCTTGATTGATGTGACCTCGCTCCTAATCTTGCGGTTACGTCTCCCAATTAAGATAGGACGCTTACTTATATCGCTTTGCTTCGTGGTGTCAAGTCCGTCGCCAAGTCGTGGTGCCCCTCTCGCTACGCTATTATTTTGCAAAAAATGTGGCAAACAAAATTCATTTCCCTGAGTGATTAAAGATTTAGAAAAAAACGCCCCACACTGAAAGCCCGCGTATGTGAATTATCACTCCGTCCACAAGATGGCGCAACTGTGTTAATTTACGCCCGATTCCAGCATTAAGTTTGCACGCTTACTTATACCGCTTTGGATTAAGGTCTCCTCTTGACCTTTGAATAGATGATTTTCATATGTTTTACTTTTAGCAACCAATATTTGTGTTAATTTGTAGTATCTCATACTGTCCGACGTTGCCTGACATTGGAAAAATAAATCGCACAAAACGCATAAAAAATTCTCTAATTAGCAAAAATGTTTTAAATGCTGCACAACTTCCGAATAAACTTTATTGAAAAATGAACAGAAGTTACTATATTTGGCTAGCTCCTTATAAACGATCGTCATGAAAATGCAACTTTTATGCAATTTTATTCTAAAAAATAATTTAGATTAAAAATGGCCGCCTCGCATTTGAAAAGGGAAGCGGCCAGCACGCATTTGTTTATGACAATCACATGACTTTCAATACTTTACAGGCTTTTATTATACATATATACAGTAGAATATCGATACTTCAGATGCCCTTTTCTCACAGTCTTCTTTAACTCATAAATAAATGAATATCGCTCTCTTATTTATTTATTTATTTTTGCTTCTTATCTAATGTCTGCGAAACTCAATTCGTAATTTTTAGAACACTGAAGAACATTTATTTTAACAACTTAAATTTTTTAAATTGCATCTCTGGAACATTATCTATTACTAATGGTTAGAATTCGAGAAAATTTGACCTATGTAATCAGTACTGTTTCATTATAAATAATTTTAAGTTTCTGAAATTGCTTTTGACAATTAACCGCTTCCCTTAACAATTTTTTGCAAAAAATCATCACATTTTTAGCAATCACATCATTGTATTTCGTCAATTGCATTTCACATCACAAAACTTAGAAAACTGCCAATCAAGTAATATATATAATTTATTAATCTGTAATTTATTATATTATATAAAAATATGTTATTTCTTTTCAAGCTTCAGGACGAGTAAAAACGTGATAAAAGAAATCGTAGTGACAAATTACATCACGCCCGAGATTTTTCCGGGCGTGATAATTAATTTTCGCATAATAATTAATTGTGATATATACGAGCCCGAGATAACTCCAGATAATCAGGGGAGCAGTTAAATAGAGGCACGATTTTTTGCATGATTAACTTATTTATTTTTAAGAATCAGTTTTCAAATTATATTATTTTGCATATGCAGTCATGTTTGGCTTTCAAGTCTCTTTATCTGGTATATTTATGTATCTAAATATTAGACAAATATATTTATCTGTTATATTTCAAATTTCACAGTTGATTCTTACTTGATATACAAATAAAAAGAAATGTGCATTTTCAAATCTGTAAGAACCAATTCATGCAATAACTTCAAAGCAAGCAAAAGAGTAGAATTTGAATATACTTCAAAATCTAAAGATTATTAAATCTGTTTGAAATTCAGTGGAATATTTACGTTTGTCACTCTTTTAAATTTTTTCTTGTATCCGCATTTCAACGAATACGAAACTCAATTTATTCCTTTTGGAAACCTTAAGAAAATGCTCCTGGACAGCTTTAAATTTCGAAATCACACTTTTTCGAACATTATGCGTTACTGTTAATTTAAATTCAAGAACATTCCTATTTTAAATGTGAATATTTTCACATTTATTACTAAACATGTACGATTTTTTTATTTCATTTGTTTACTAACTATTTCTGAAATTTTACATATATCGTCGGTACCATGTCAAATTACCGAATATGAAAACAATGTTGCCTGTGTGCTACTTTTTTAAAATTCAGATTTCTTGATTGGCACCACTTTTTGAAATAGTAAAATTCCTCTTATTTAACCTTATATAATGACAAATTAATTAAGGTGAAAACAAAGGGAATTTTACCAGTTCCAAAAAGTGCTGCCAATCAAGAAATCTGAATTTTAAAAAAGTAGTCCATTTGCAACACTGTTTTCATATTGGATAGTTTTACATGGTGCCAACGATATCCGTATTTTTTAACCAGGGTTCGTAAAAGTCAGGAAATAAACCATTTTTTTTTTTAATTGAAAATAAATCACGTGGAGATTTGTTGTCAAATCATATAAACAGCTATGAAAACAAATTTGATGAGCATTTTTGTTTGTTTTATATGTATATTATTGGTGTTTTTATGTACAAATTGCATCTGTTTCTGTATAAAATTAGAGAAACGGCTTTTTTATGTTAAATAAATCGTATAAATATCGAAAAAAATGCGTGTGTATATAAAATGAATCAGTGAATAGGTTTCCGGAAAATATGTTACCAAATTTCCTTTTTCGCCAAGGCACCTATACTGGAAAAGTACCTAAAGCACATTAAAATCGCGCAGTTAGGAGCTCACACAGTACACCGTTGTCTATTGGCGGTTATTTTATTAGTAGCATCGGGAGTAAAGATGTAAAGATGTACTTTAAATTCTCACTCATAGATTTCGAAAAAATATCTTAAAAGAGTGGAGTTTAAATTAAATTTCGGTGACCTCCATTATGAAAGATTAATGGTTTTAAATGGGAATTTCACCAAATTAGTCAGCTATCGCCAAGTTGGCTAACATTTGGCGCTACTGTGGTAACCCTGCATTAATATTTTTCAACAATTACTCATTTCAATGAGGCGGTCCTACCGGAATAGTGAGGGACACACAGAGACTTGGATTTTATATAAATATATATATATATATATATATATATATACATATTTTTTTATTTTTTATTTATTTTTTTTTTCTGCAAGAGGGAGAAAAAATCGATAAAATTTCAACAAGGGGAAAGGTGCAGTAGAGTTTTCAAGTTCATTTTCTATTTATTTATAAAACATGCTTCATCATATTTATAACTTACAACAAATGTACCCATTTGCCCTTTTCTTTCTATTTGATAAATTAAATTCTAGCAATTAAAAATTATATAAAATAACAATTAAATATATTCATTTTTATTCCAATGTGCTCACAAAATTATATTTATTTTAAATATTAATGCATATTTTAAAAGCAAGAACATTAAGCGTGTTTATGGTTTTTTCCATATAAAATCTTTTATTTAGGGAATTTATATATATATATATATAAATATAAAATATAAATCGTGCAACGTACTAGTGTTTTCAAACAAATCCAGGTTTTTGCTTTGCTAATGCCAGGTATATGACTTTATATGTATTTTTTATTAGTAAAATAATAATAATAATAAAACAAATAAATGTATGTAAATTGTTAGGAATTTAATAAAAGCATGTTTATTTATTTTTTGCTTTACACTGAATTCAGAACTTTAAATCTTATAATATTTTATTTTACATGAAAATATATTTCAAATAGTATTAAAAATTTATGCCTTAGAAGCAGCTTAATCCCCCCCCCCTTTTTTTTCTCTTTCCTTTTTCTCTGTCATGCTCAACACATGTTCAACAATAAGTTTTTGTTTGAACAATCAAAGTGACTTTTTTTTAAGAAAAATATTTTTTCATGGAGCTTGAAAAAAAAAATCACATTTATCATTAAATCTCTAGTAGATGTTTAGTATAATATACATTCCCAATAAATGCGTCTGACTATAATTAATTATTTTGTATTGTTCCGATTCAAATGTATTCCCTATGAATTTTTTATCTGTTTAGTTCGGCTATTAAAATCAATAAAAAAACAATCAAATAGAAAAAAATGATGCATTCATTGTTTTCAGTGTGACTATAAAAAATATATCCATGCAAAGGTATCGAAGCATAGTTTGGAAATATTATTTTACATTTTGTAAAAGTAAATGTTTGTTACATATTTATCAATATATATTCCTTAAATATTTTAAAACTAAGAAAAAATAACTAATCTATTTTACTGCTTTAAATATAAATCTCATAACGTATCTATATTTTTTAATGAAAGCCACATTTAAAATAATTAAGTTTACTTAAAAAAATGAAGAAAAAAATACATTTCCTCTGTTTAAATAAATATGCGAGTTAGGTAATATTAGCCCTCTACTTTCTAAACGATGATGGACCATTACATTTTTGCCAGAAACTGGCCCTCATTGATTTGCGGGCAAAATAAACGCAACAGTTTCCTCGCCACCGATCCGTAATCTTTTCCGCGGTAGCTGCCGTAATTAGCGGCGCGTCACTTACGGTACAGCATAGTTTGGCTACAAATGGCCTTAACTGACGTTGGCCGCGACGAAACCGCCTTGCGGCCAGAAATCGTGTGTTAGCTGGGATGTTTCTCCAGTCCGCGCGTCGCAACTAAAGAATCGCCCATAACTGCGTAACGGAACGGTACAAACGAAAACCTCTCGGTACTTACCGGTACTAACGTAGTACTAACGACACACAAAATTTTAGCGAAATCGGAGTACCTTCATTTTTTTCCTATAGGAAATCCTATGTTTCCCCAGCCCGCGCGTCGCAACTAAAGAATCGGCCATAACTCCGTAACGGAAGCGGTACAAACGAAAATCTCTCGGTACTTACCGGTACTAACGGAGTACTAACGAATGCCATTATTGAATTTCCTTAACTCCATAGGTGCGGGCTGGTGAAATGTACCTGCATTTTTGATGGGACTCAGACGATTCGTATTACGGAGAGGAAGGTGCGCTGTCATTTATTCTGACAACGGCACAAACTTTACTGGATCAGCTAATTTATTGAAAAGCCTAGATTGGTCACGAATACAAAAATACAGTTCTGTTAATGCTATTGATTGGAAATTTAATCCACCAACCGCAGCGTGATGGGTTGGCTTTTGGGAAAGGCTTATCAGAATAATGAAAGATCTTCTCAAAAGAGTATTAGGTCATGCTTACCTCACTTATGATGAAATGAACACAATTTTGACAGATGTGGAAAGTGTAATAAATGCAAGACCGCTAATATACCTTTCGGAAGACGCAACTGTGAAACCTATCTCCCCATCTATGTTTCTGCAGAGTATAGAAAAATGCAATCTCCCAGACCTGGATGTTGTGGAACAAAAATCATTGAGCAAGAGATTGAAATATCGGCAGTCATTGCAAAAAGAATTGAAGGATCGCTTCAGGTCCGAATATTTAGGTGCATTAATTGAAAGAGCAAGGAACAAACACCAAGAACAAATTATAGCTGTAGGTGATGTTGTATTGATCGGATCTGATAATAAAAAGAGAATTGATTGGCCTTTAGGTCGAATCACAGAACTTATACCTGGTAGAGACAAGAAAGTTCGACTCGTAAGAGTTCAAACATCACAACATGAGCTTTTATGACCTATACAAACAATATATCCACTACAGATAGCTTCGTCTACTGACTGTCCGAAACCAAAGATTTCTCACAATCCAGTGAAAATACTTAACAAAGCTACAATTTTGGATGTATCCTCAAGCAAGGAATCTCCTAGACACAGCAGGGCTGGAAGGATACTGAAAATTCCTGAAAGACTGAATTTATAGCAAGTGACTTTGTCAATTTCTCTACGTTTAAAATTAGTTCTGATTATACAAGGTAATCAGAAGGTGGGAGGATGTTACGGGATCGGCATTATTTATTTTTGTTCAAAATCACGCGATCAGAGATGAAAAATGTAAAGAAAAACAATTGACTTGAAATGACATTTATTATTTTGTTTTTGCGCGTTCACATGTTATTGTCGCTGGTTAAAAAAGAAAAAGGTACAATTTTTGATGTATTCTGTGGCAACTTCCTATATTTTTGTAGATTCAAGTGAGAAAGAAAATAAATGCTGGTAGCTTGTTTTTTATGAGTTATTATTACTAAGTTTTGAAGTTATCTCACCGTAGGAGTTGTTCCATAAATAGTACAACTATACGAGCACAAATGTGCTAATGTGAGTATGGTTTAAGTTTAAAATTTAATGTTCAGTAAAAGTCTTTCATTCGTAGAATTTAAAAGTAAATATAAATCTGCTTTGCATGGTACGTTTTGTGGACTTGTTACAGACTTGTTCAGGTTCTGGCTTTGTTGAAGCACATAACACGGAGTGTATGGAAGATTCCTGCAAACATCTTACTTTTTGCTGTTGTGCATGCTGTGCACAGAATGCAATATATGACTCACAAAAACGGCAGACACATTGAACCTGATTTGAATGTTCTAAATAAAAGGTAATTTTATTTCAGTATTGGTTCTGCATTTTTAAAAACTATCTTTTGTATTACACAGCGCCACATATTTCCCTAGTGGTTACTTTTGGAACTAATTTTTTCACGGAATCCATCGTCCCCTGTTTTATTATCTTCCCACAAACTTTTGCGCCATTCTCTCAATTTTGTCGAGCTACAGAACATTCTGAGTGATTATGGCCACCCAGCATTATTTGATATTCAAGTGATCGAAATTGTGATTACATTATGTTTCGATGTTGAGAAAACTCTTTTAAAGGAAAGATAAGATCAGAAAATTTGATTTTGCATCATATGCGTAACGTATGTACACAATACGAAGATCCTCGTTAAATCACCTACAAACTTTTTAATTTATTTTACGATTAACACTAGAACGCCCGGAAGGAGTCGATCCGACTCCTATCATATGATTAAATGTCAATTGGAACGAGAAATTCTTTTACAAAATTAGTTAAATTTTAAAAACGCAGATTTACGTTAAATAAATCAGTCAAAAAATTTTAAATAAAAATTCTGGTGTGAAATATTTTGATGAAACTTGAGTAAAATTTCCGGGCGTTCTATTGTTAAGAAAAAAATGTTTATAATGAAATTTTATTTTCCGTTTCATTTAAGCGTTTCCTTATGGTTTAAATATGTTTCATAATTAACCCTAGAACTACCGGAAATTTTACTCAAGTTTTATAAAAACATTCTACACCAGAATTTTTACTTAAAACTATTTAATTTGTTTATTTAACTTATTATTGTCTGATTTATACATTTAGTTTGTTTTGAAGAAATTTCTGGTTTGAATAAATATTTTGAATGTAAATGTCGGGTCCAATGGACCCGTCTGGTAGACGGAAGGTTAATCATGTTCTCTAATGGGTGCATTTTTTATTTCGTGCAATTTATATTACATAAGTTACTTTTACTGTAAGACTTATTGTCATAATTAACGTATCTGCAAACCTTCTGTTATTTTTTCATAAACTGAGAAAATATATTTAATAATATGTATCGTGTTTCTATATGGCACATAAATATTTTTTAAGTAAAATGTAATATTTCAAAATATTTTTATTTCACTTGAAAAAAACCCGTAACATTATCAGCTACGCTTTATCTATATTAAGATTTTGTAAAATCAGCTATGCTTTATCTATATTTGGTTGGTGGTGTTTATGACGGCCAATTATCAACACTAGGCATATAAGCCCTAAGAGGGGTGCCCTCCGTGGGGATCTTTCTAAGGGAACCTAATCCGTATTTACGCATGGAAATCCACGGCTCGAAGAAAACCACGAAAAATCCGAACGATTAGACCAACAGGCGCGATTGGGTTCGAACACTGTACTTCCCGTCTACCAGCTTCGAGAGCAGAACCTCTCGGCCACTGGTGGGCCTTATCTATATTAGGAATTTTGTAAAATCATGGCTTTACCACAACAGTCTTATAAAGGCCAGTTTCGTCTAAGGTAGTTATCAAATTATCTCTAAATTGGAATGCTACATACCACGACAGGATCAATCAATCCCTCCCCCCCCCCCGGGTTATCGAATTCCTTAGATGCTTAGTTGTAAGAATCCCAGATAGCAAAATTTTGATATAAGCCAACTATCAGTCAAAAAAACTGAATAAATTATTATAAAAAAAAATACATCTATTAAAATAGACGGGTGTATCATCTTTTCGGTATTTTAAAGTATTGCCTTTAAAATTTACGAACTGCGAAAAGTTCTGACGTTATGATTAAAAATAAAGGTCGTTTTCGGATTCAGCACTAAAATATGTATGAAATTCAATTATCAAACTTTAAAAAACACAACCATTATACGTATTTTTAGTTCCATATTTATGCTATTTTTTTACTTTTTCACCCTTATTATCCTGAATTATTTTTTTAACCCTTTAGCGGGCGGTGTCCACAAATAGCCTAGTGGTTAAGGGTTTGAATGCGGAATTAATATGGGAGAATCTGGAAATTATTTTAGTTTCTTCAGTTTAGTTCTTGGAAGACGCTTTGTTTTTCTCCTCGTACTAGGTGAGCATTAAGAAATACCTATAGATTTATAGTTAAAAAAAAACCCTTTTTTTAAATACCAGAACAATGCTTCAAAACAATTAACTCTATCAAAAACCATAGAGTTGTAGAGTTTAAAATTCTGAGTAAAATGAGTATCTACACTTAATATTTTTGTTGAACATTAAGGTCACAATTCTATTTCGAAGTTTTTGCCCGTGCTCAGGAGGTTGAACTCATAATTAATTAGGTGAAAACTGGAAATTGTTTTAATCCTCTTAATAGATGAACGTTAAAATATATATATATATTTATGGTGGAAAAACACACTTTTTTAGATACGTTAACAATATCGCAAAAGAGCTAACTATAACAAAGACACTGCCAATACAAATGTTGAGGAGTTTAAAATTCTGAATCAAATGAGTACCCACATTAATATTTTTGTTCAACTTTAAAGTCGCAATTTTATTTCAAACTTTTGCCTTAATCGCTAATCAAGAGCTTGAAGCCAGGAGAGCCCTAGTTCGCATTTTCTAGATTCAAGAAGACACAAATTTCTGTTTTTAAAAAACGGTGACAAAAGATAAAAAATTTCGTAAAAGGCTCCCGTCCCGAAGGGGTTAAGAAGAGTACACAGAAAAAATATGTTAAAAATATGAAATTCCCAAGAAGATATTTCAAATATACGAATGCATCAAAAGTCCATTGACTTAACATTACGGAGGAGAATTCCGAAGCTGAGTGACCAGCTCCCATAACCCTTTCCGGCGCGGTGTCCTTTAAAAATAACACCTAATTTTAATTCCAAAACTGACAATCAGCACCAAGAATATTTAACTAAAATTTTCCTATTATAATGTACATAAAAATAAGCAAGTTCGTATTTTCTAATAAATTCGTTTATAAATTGCGTGTCAGTCCATTAATACATCAGTTTATAAACAGAATTACTCCGCGCCGGTAAGGGTTAAGAAGAACTTTATTTCAAAGGGTGTCGTTATTTTTTAATCAAGTAATCGGAATAATTTTAACTGGTGATTCATCTAACTTCATTCATAATATTACACTGTTACACTGCACTATTTTTTTTTTTTTTTTTTTTTTTTTTTTTTTTTTTTTTTTTTGCTGTTCTTGTTTTATATTCCTGAACTGAAATTTTAAAGAGTATTTTTTAACTATACTTAAAGCAGACATTTGTAATTACATCCTGTTGATATTTTTAGATAAATACAGTGGGTGAATGGAAATGAATTTGATCATTAAAGTTTAAATTTTAGTTCATTCACGTGTGCACATTGTAGGTTTAACTTTAAAGAAACATTTTTTTAAATGAACTTTATACAGGATATTCACTCCGCTTGA
The DNA here is from genome assembly GCA_963932465.1 of Maratus speciosus. Lineage (NCBI taxonomy): Eukaryota > Metazoa > Arthropoda > Arachnida > Araneae > Salticidae > Maratus > Maratus speciosus. The sequence continues at coordinate 371,961,394 of OZ010797.1, read as the reverse complement.
AAATCTAGTTATTCAGAGTTCGTACGCATCAGGGGATTCAGGGAATTTTAGGTGCTCTAATACCAGAAATTTTTTAAAGTACTGACCGCTATATATGAAGATAGATTTTTTTTTTTTCTCATTAAATAAGGTAAATATGACTTTATGAAAATTCTGGTACAAGGTCCTTCAAGCGTACGAATCCCGTTATTGAAGCATTTTTTTAAAATTCAAGTTTGTATAAGATAAGATATATTTTTGAACGTGTATATTGCAAAATCGTATTTTTAGCCCCCGGTACGGTATGCTATGTCTTTCTCCCAGCTTATTTTGTGTCATCTTCAAAAAATAACGTTACCTTACAGAAGTTAGCGGTAAAACAAAGCAGTATGATTAAATACTCTATAGCATTTAAAAAAAATTTTAAGCATCGCACATTTTCAATTTTTATACCGACGTATTGCAAAAAAAAAAAAAAAAAAAAAAAAAAGTACTTCTAAATGCTATTTGTTTGAAAACTGTATCTTCATATATTTTTCAAATATTAATTTTTTTGTAGTTTTCAGCACCATTTGTTTAATTTGGGCAACTCAAATACTCCATTAATGTGTAGAAAGTAAATGGAAAGTAGTTGAAAATAGCAATTATATCTTTTTGTTGCCATTTTCTCATAACAACAGAAAGAAAATGTAATTAAAATGCGTGCTATTTTGAAAAAAATATAAACGAAAAATTTCTGTTAAAACATGGAGGTATTATAAACTATATTTAATTTTAAGTATCTATAGACGCTGTTAGTGTGACGTCAGTCATGACGTTTTGGTTGGTAACCGACTCCAAACAAACGGTTGCTATGCTTCATTTCTTTTTAAATATAAATCGTGGAAAATGTTACCAGTACATATCAAGTATTAAAACACTTAGATTAGAGACACAGATATAAGATATAGCTGCAACACACAAACAAAATAGGAAATACAACATAGCAACCGTTTGTTTGGCATCAGTTTCCAATCAAAACATCATGACTAACGTCATGACTCAAATCGTCTATATTAATGTTACAAACAAATAAATAAATATGAATCATTCGATAGCCGTTTTTTTTTGTCGAGTTTCTTCAATGACGGCATGTTTTTGCTGCATTTGTGTATTATTTTGCGACAGTGACATCCTATGCATGCTTTACTGTAGATGTTTAAGAGTGGATCGTAAATGTGGAATTCTTAAGCGGATGCGAATGGCGTGATTTTACATAAAATAAAGTTTTTGCTTTAAGTCTTTAAATTGAAATATGTTTTGTACTATTTATATATACATGTATTTTTTTCATCGGGCGCAACACAAAATTCTGAAAAAGCATAATTCATGTTTTCTAGTTATTGCATTAATTTTTGCTATAATTTATGTAACATATGATATTATTTAGCTGTATTCTTTTTTTTTTTCTTTTTTTTTTTTTTTTTTTTACTGTTGGAAAAGCACTACACGCTTAAGGCCTTCGAGCGGTCCCTTTAAAAAGAGACTAAATTAAAATTTTGATCACCATTATTTCCTAACGAAAATTTATGTTTTATATTTACATTCCAAATTTCGCAGGAACCCTCTTCATGATGACTATTTTCTTATAATTATTGTAGTAATCTGCGGCGAAGATAATTTAAAAAATCTTAGTGGTGGCAAAAAAGATACCGCTCCGAGGCCTGCACTGTTTGAGATCGTAATCATATTTTAGAGAATTTAAGGGTCTCAGAACTCTTAAAATTGAAAAAAATGAGAAAAAAAATTCAACATTTGATATCTTAAAAAGTATTTGATTTTAAAACACAATTTTAATTGGTAATGTACATATACGTATGTTCTTTCATTTCAAATGTTTAACCCCTTCGGGACGGGGGCCTTTTACGAACTTTTTAATCTTTTTTCACCTTTTTTTAAAAACAGAAATTTGTGTCTTCTTGAATCGAGAAAATGCGCTGATTAAATAAGGCAAATTTTACAGTAAAATTTTACTGGTGAGAAAAAACAAGGATTCAGAGCGCTTCATGCGGCACTTATTCGTGCCGCTCGTCCCCAAGGGACATATATATTTAATAATATGTATCGTGTTTCTATATGGCACATAAATATTTTTTAAGTAAAATGTATGATTCAAAATATTTTTATTTCACTTGAAAAAAACCCGTAACATTATCAGCTACGCTTTATCTATATTAAGATTTTGTAAAATCAGCTATGCTTTATGTATATTAGGTTGGTTGTGTTTATGACGGCCAATTATCAACACGAGGTATATAAGCCCTAAGAGGGGTGCCCTCCGTGGGGATCTTTCTAAGGGAACCTAATCCATATTTACGCATGGAAATCCACGGTTAGAAGAAAACCACGAAAAATCCGAACGATTAGACCAACAGGCGCGATTGGTTTCGAACACTGCGCTTCCCGTCTACCAGCTTCGAGAGCAGAACCTCTCGGCCACTGGTGGGCCTTATCTATATTAGGAATTTTGTAAAATCATGGCTTTATCACAACAGTCTTATAAAGACCAGTTTCGTCTAAGGTAGTTATCAAATTATCTCTAAATTGGAATGCTACATACCACGACAGGATCAATCAATCCCTCCCCGCCCCCACGGGTCATCGAATTCCTTAGATGCTTAGTTGTTAGAATCACAGACAGCAAAATTCTGATATAAGCCAACTATCAGTCAAACAAACTGAATAAATTATTATTTAAAAAAATACATCTATTAAAATAGACGGGTGTATCATCTTTTCGGTATTTTAAAGTATTGCCTTTAAAATTTACGAATTGCGAAAAGTTCTGACGTTATGATTAAAAATAAAGGTCGTTTTCGGATTCAGCACTAAAATATGTATGAAATTCAATTATCAAAATTTAAAAAACACAACCATCACACGTATTTTTAGTTCCATATTTATGCTATTTTTTTTATTTCTTCACCCTTATTATCCTGAATAGTTTTTTTAACCCTATAGCGGGCGGTGTCCACAAATAGCCTAGTGGTTAAGGGTTTGAATGCGGAATTAATATGGGAAAATCTGGAAATTATTTTAATTTCTTCAGCTTAGTTCTTGGAAGACGCTTTGTTTTTCTCCTCGTACTAGGTGAGCATTAAGAAATACCTATAGATTTATAGTTAAAAAAAAAACCTTTTTTTAAATACCAGAACAATGCTTCAAAACAATTAACTCTATCAAAAACCATAGAGTTGTAGAGTTTAAAATTCTGAGTAAAATGAGTATCTACACTTAATATTTTTGTTGAACATTAAGGTCACAATTCTATTTCGAAGTTTTTGCCCGTGCTCAGGAGGTTGAACTCATAATTAATTAGGTGAAAACTGGAAATTGTTTTAATCCTCTTAGTAGATGAACGTTAAAATATATATATATATTTATGGTGGAAAAACACACTTTTTTAGATACGTTAACAATATCGCAAAAGAGCTAACTATAACAAAGACACTGACAATACAAATGTTGAGGAGTTTAAAATTCTGAATCAAATGAGTACCCACATTAATATTTTTGTTCAACTTTAAAGTGGCAATTTTATTTCAAACTTTTGCCTTAATCGCTAATCAAGAGCTTGAAGCCAGGAGAGCCCTAGTTCGCATTTTCTAGATTCAAGAAGACACAAATTTCTGTTTTTAAAAATCACGGTGACAAAAGATAAAAAATTTCGTAAAAGGCTCCCGTCCCGAAGGGTTTAAGAAGAGTACACAGAAAAAATATGTTAAAAATATGAAATTCCCGAGAAGATATTTCAAATATACGAATGCATCAAAAGTCCATTGACTTAACATTACGGAGGAGAATTCCGAAGCTGAGTGACCAGCTCCCATAACCCTTTCCGGCGCGGTGTCCTTTAAAAATAACACCTAATTTTAATTCCAAAACTGACAATCAGCACCAAGAATATTTAACTAAAATTTTCCTATTATAATGTACATAAAAATAAGCAAGTTCGTATTTTCTAATAAATTCGTTTATAAATTGCCGTGTCAGTCCATTAATACATCAGTTTATAAACAGAATTACTCCGCGCCGGTAAGGGTTAAGAAGAACTTTATTTCAAAGGGTGTCGTTATTTTTTAATGAAGTAATCGGAATAATTTTAACTGGTGATTCATCTAACTTCATTCATAATATTACACTGCACTTTTTTTTTTTTTTTTTTTTTTTTTTTTTTTTTTGCTGTTCTTGTTTTATATTCCTGAACTGAAATTTTAAAGAGTATTTTTTAACTATACTTAAAGCAGACATTTGTAATTACACCCTGTTGATATTTTTAGATAAATACAGTGGGTGGATGGAAATGAATTTAATCATTAAAGTTTAAATTTTAGTTCATTCACGTGTGCACATTGTAGGTTTAACTTTAAAGAAACATTTTTTTAAATGAACTTTATACAGGATATTCACTCCGCTTGAAAATCTAGTTATTCAGAGTCCGTACGCATCAGGGGATTCAGGGAATTTTAGGTGCTCTAATACCAGAAATTTTTTAAAGTACTGACCGCTATATATGAAGATAGATTTTTTTTTTTCTCATTAAATAAGGTAAATATGACTTTATGAAAATTCTGGTACAAGGTCCTTCAAGCGTACGAACCCCGTTATTGAAGCATTTTTTAAAAATTCAAGTTTGTATAAGATAAGATATATTTTTGAACGTGTATATTGCAAAATCGTATTTTTAGCCCCCGGTACGGTATGCTATGTCTTTCTCCCAGCTTATTTTGTGTCATCTTCAAAAAATAACGTTACCTTACAGAAGTTAGCGGTAAAACAAAGCAGTATGATTAAATACTCTATAGCATTTAAAAAAAATTTTAAGCATCGCACATTTTCAATTTTTATACCGACGTATTCCAAAAAAAAAAAAAAAAAAAAAAGTACTTCTAAATGCTATTTGTTTGAAAACTGTATCTTCATATATTTTTCAAATATTAATTTTTTTGTAGTTTTCAGCACCATTTGTTTAATTTGGGCAACTCAAATACTCCATTAATGTGTAGAAAGTAAATGGAAAGTAGTTGAAAATAGCAATTATATCTTTTTGTTGCCATTTTCTCATAACAACAGAAAGAAAATTTAATTAAAATGCGTGCTATTTTGAAAAAAATATAAACGAAAAATTTCTGTTAAAACATGGAGGTATTATAAACTATATTTAATTTTAAGTATCTATAGACGCTGTTAGTGTGACGTCAGTCATGACGTTTTGGTTGGTAACCGACTCCAAACAAACGGTTGTTATGCTTCATTTCTTTTTAAATATAAATCGTGGAAAATGTTACCAGTACATATCAAGTATTAAAACACTTAGATTAGAGACACAGATATAAGATATAGCTGCAACACACAAACAAAATAGGAAATACAACATAGCAGCCGTTTGTTTGGTATCAGTTTCCAGTCAAAACATCATGACTAACGTCATGACTCAAATCGTCTATATTAATGTTACAAACAAATAAATAAATATGAATCATTCGATAGCCTTTTTTTTTTTTTTTTGCCGAGTTTCTTCAATGACGGCATGTTTTTGCTGCATTTGTGTATTATTTTGCGACAGTGACATCCTATGCATGCTTTACTGTAGATGTTTAAGAGTGGATCGTAAATGTGGAATTCTTAAGCGGATGCGAATGGCGTGATTTTACATAAAATAAAGTTTTTGCTTTAAGTCTTTAAATTGAAATATGTTTTGTACTATTTATATATACATGTATTTTTTTCATCGGGCGCAACACAAAATTCTGAAAAAGCATAATTCATGTTTTCTAGTTATTGCATTAATTTTTGCTATAATTTATGTAACATATGATATTATTTAGCTGTATTCTTTTTTTTTTCTTTTTTTTTTTTTTACTGTTGGAAAAGCACTACACGCTTAAGGCCTTCGAGCGGTCCCTTTAAGAAGAGACTAAATTAAAATTTTGATCACCATTATTTCCTTACGAAAATTTATGTTTTATATTTACATTCCAAATTTCGCAGGAACCCTCTTCATGATGACTATTTTCTTATAATTATTGTAGTAATCTGCGGCGAAGATAATTTAAAAAAACTTAGTGGTGGCAAAAAAGATACCGCTCCGAGGCCTGCACTGTTTGAGATCGTAATCATATTTTAGAGAATTTAAGGGTCTCAGAACTCTTAAAATTGGAAAAAATGAGAAAAAAAATTCAACATTTGATATCTTAAAAAGTATTTGATTTTAAAACACAATTTTAATTGGTAATGTACATATTCGTAAGTTCTTTCATTTCAAATGTTTAACCCCTTCGGGACGGGGGCCTTTTACGAACTTTTTAATCTTTTGTCACCTTTTTTTAAAAACAGAAATTTGTGTCTTCTTGAATCGAGAAAATGCGCTGATTAAATAAGGCAAATTTTACTGGTGAGGAAAAACAAGGATTTTGAGCGCTTCATGCGGCACGTATACGTGTAGCTGGTCCCCAAGGGGTTAAGAAATTGCAAGATGTCGAATTAGCATTTATAGGGGAATCCAAACTATCAGACGTTTGACGGGAAGAAAATCGCATAACAGATTACTCGCAAGATTACAAAATTAATTTTGCAACTACAATATAAATTTTGGTGCCTACTTACACTTTAAATTATCATAATTACCCTGAACCTAAATAAATTTGTATTTAAAGTATTTTATATTTTTAGTACAAAGTTGTATTAAGCAAAATTTCAAAAACATAATTAGCTAAAAAAAATTTTTTTAACAATAAAAAGGAAATTTTAGGTTAAATTTATACAGACTAATACGAAACATACTTTTTGAAAATTTCATGAAAAAATATTCAGAAGTTTTTGAGTTATGCTCAAAAACGTCATTTGGAGAAAAATTACTTCAAAGCACCGGAAACTCCACTTCAGCTAGTAACCCTCTCGCTGCGTAATTGTTTTATCAAAATAACCTCAAAAATTGCGTATTTAATTCCTTCGCGACGAGCGTCTTTTAAGAATTTTTATTCTTTTGTCACCGGTATTTCAAAAGAAAAATTTTCGCCTGATTTAATCGGTAAAATGCTGCGATTAGATAATGCAAAATTTGCAATAAAAAGTTATTAGTGGGAATTATGAAGGAGAGTTAATTAGACGGAAAAAATGCATCTCGATGAAATCTCGGGTTGCGCAAATTTTGCTACTTTTACGTTGCCCGAAAAACTCTCGGGTTGCGCAGCGAGAGGGTTAAGCGAGTATAATTCTATAAGCCATAACTTCTCTTCTAACAGAATTTTCAAGGAAAGATATAAAAATGTTCAGAAAAAATAGGAGTTTCAGATCTAAAAAAATTAAAATTTCGAAAATTTTAAAGTTTTAAGAGTCCCGAGACCCCTTAATTTTTTTTCTTCACATTTGCAATTGATGCATGAAATATGAATATATTTAATTAGGTAGAAAGCATTCTAAAATAATCTTAGAATAAAAGAAAGCGAAAAAATAAAATAATCAAATATAGCGTGAAGTAGAATGCTAAAATGTGCACTTGAAATGAGACTCCAAGAGCATAGATGCCTCTTGATGAATGTGATGAAAAAGCAATCAAGAAGCTCTTCACTTGAAAGAATGTCGTTTCTTCTTAATCGTATAACCGGAATAATTATCAATCGAGATTCAGCTAACCAGGTACTTAACTTCAAAGAAGGCAATTTTTATTGAATAGCTTTCATGCTTACTCATTCCCTTTGAAAATTGATAGTTATTCGTGCAGAGTGTTTCTTAGTTACCGACCTACTTGTTATTTAATATATTGTGTTTATATTGAAATATTTCCTTTGTATTATAGTAGAATTACTATTAATAAATAAAAAATCATTTCTATATGAAAATAGTAGTATTCCAAAATCAGTAGGTTGACAGCTATGTTTTTTATAGTAAATTTTGGGAGATAATTTGCCTTTGAATTCTTGTTTAGCGTAATAGAACTTTGTCCTTTTACTACTTTTAGAAAAAACACCGCATCGTTTATGATCATGATTAGATTTTCATAAGATATTCATTATATCTACAGTCATCCCCCGACTTACGTAAGTAGTCCGTTCCGCAAACTTTTACGTAAATTGAATTTTACGTAAGTCGAATATCTAAATTTTATTAGGTAAAATATCGCAAGAAGCTGCAATATTTATTATACATATATATAAACATTAACGAGAAGGACGATGATACTTTTTAACAATAATTTTTAACGACATAGAATTTAGTCATTTAAAATTATGTCATTTACGTAATGTATGTCAATTACGTCAATTTTTAAAGATTTATAAACGAACTTTCAATAAGTACGTTAGCTAGTACTCGGGGCTATAGCCGAGGGGATTTTCAAACCCATTTTAATCTTCTTTTTTTTTTCTCGCACTGAGGAAGGGGACCCGGGAAGTTTGTACGTATTTGTGCATTAAATCGTTGTTTAAGATTTTAGCTTGTATTAAAATTCTCACAAAGTTTTTGATTTGTTTTTAAATATGTTAATGGTTAAAGAGTAGAAAATAAATCATAAATAAAATATGAAGAGTATTATATTTGAAAAATATGTACATTTTTATCAATTAATATTTTATTATTAATTAATTCACGATTATATATAGAGAAATCAATTTTGAAGGCTAAAAAGATAGTTTAAATGATGTTTATTTTTTTCTTTCATCTTGCCCTAGCTTAAAAAAGAAATAGAACAAAAATTATATAATTTTTAATAAATCCCCATGCTTTCACTTTCTATCAATTGAATTTTTTCATAATCGAGTTCTGTGCCCACGTCAAATCAATGTATTGTAAGGGAAATGTTTGTGGAAAAACACGAATTGCAGTACAAAAATTAAGCATGATCTTCGAGACTAACATTAAATGCTCATAAAAAGGGCTTTAAAAATCAACTATTTTTACTTTTATTTAATTTAATTATTTATATGTAATAATAATCGAGATTCATTTAACAAGATTCATGTACATTTGAGGTACAGGGGGCAGAATGAAGGATTTCACTATTACAAAAATAATTATGGTGAACCACGTATTTTAAGGCAATACTGGCAAAAAAAAATATGCTTTTAACACTAGAACCGGCATTATGGGTCATTTTGACCCATGCAAAATTGATAATAGCCGATTCAAACCAGGATTTTTTTCATAAGATTTGTTAAATGTACGCAACCCAAAAATAGGCTAATTAAAGAGCATAAATAGTTTTAAACAAAAATTCTGTTGTGAAACACTTTTTAATAAAATTTAAGTAAAATAGCCTGTTGTTCTAGTGTTAATATTTTATAGCACTAAAAGCAAAAGATATATGTTATTCAGCATAAAATGTACAGAATTGTAATAAGAAACTAAACTAAAAATACTACAAATATATATCATTTTATGCACTTCCTTTACTGTTTCCTACATCGTCGTGTAAGTGTTAGCATTTCAAATTTAATAAGTTCGAACTTGCAATGTTGCTTTTACACTATATAAAAAGAAATAAAATGGGTTTTCACTTGTGGAAGAAGCAATACAAGAGAAAATATTAAATAACGAAAGGAGTAGAATTTGAATAAGTTAAAGATTATTAAATCTTTCGAAACCTCTGGGGGGCATTTACTTTCGCACGCTTTTAAATCTTTTCTCGTGCCTACTTCTTGACAAGTTTAAATTTAGAAATGGATGTTTTTTCAACATGTATGCTGAAAATTCAGGAATAGTCGAATGAAGTAATACTCGATGGGAATATTTTTAGTTCTCTGAAAGTGCTCTTGGTTACCAAGAGGTCAGCAGGTACCTCTTTTGAAATATCAAAACAGGTACCATTTTTATATGTCATTCTTTTTTGTAACAAGTTTACATTAATTTTTAAATGTTTACATTATTAATTTGTATCAAGTTTACATTAATTTTTAAATGCTGATTTTTTATAGAAACTCAACTAAAAATACTACAAAAATATGGCAGTTTATGCACTTAATTTATAGTTTCCTACGTCGTGTAAGTGTTAGCATTTCAAATTTAAAAAAATCGAAATTTCATTGTTGTTTCTTGCATTATATAAAAAGAAATAAAATGCGTTTCCACTTGTAGAAGAAGCAATAGAAGAGGAAATGTTCAACAACGAAAGGATTAGAATTTGAATATATTCTTAAATTTAAAGATTATTAAATCTTTCGAAACCTCTGGGAGACATTTACTTTCGCACTCTTTTAACCCTTTCAGGGGCAGAGGAATTCTGTTAGTAAAATGATGAAATAATTGACTGACACCAGAATATTCAAACGAATTCCTTAGTAAATAATAAAACGCTATTTTGCACTTTAATCAGAAAAACAACATTTCATTAAAATATTATTGGCGCCAGTAGTCAGTTTTGGAATTAAATTAGGTGGCTAGAAACTCTAGCGAAGCGTTATAAGTAAGCGAACAAACTTAATGCTGGAATCAGGCGTAAAATAACACAGTTGCGCCACCTTGTGGACGGAGTGATAATTAACATACGCGGGCTTTTAGTGTGGCGCGTATGTTCTAAATCTTTAGTCACTCATAGAAATGAATTTTGCTTGCCCCATTTATTACAAAACAAAGGCGTAGTGAGAGAGGTACTCACATGCAGTTAATACCACGGAGTTTTCTTCGCCTTATCAAAGGTACTTCAGTTATTAATCGAGGTGAAAAAAACTTTAACAATTTTAGTGGTGTCAGTAAGAAAACAGTTAGGTATCTACCTGTAGTTCACACTCCATCCGCTACGTGGCGCATGACTTTGATTGATGTGACCTCGCTTTTAATCTTGTGGTTATTTCTCCTATTTAAGATTGGACGCTTACTTATATCGCTTTGCCCTCTAGCCACCGCCCTTGAAAGGGTTAAATCTTTTCTCGTGCCTGCTTCTTGACAAGTTTAAATATAGAAATGGATGTTTTTGCAACATGTAATCTGAAAATTCATGAACAGTAATACTTGATGGGAATATATTTAGTTCTCTGAAATTGCTCTTGGTATTTCAAAACAGATACCATTTTTATATGTCATTCAATTTTTGTAACAAGTTTTTCAAAATGCTGACTTTGTATAAATTCCTTCAATGTGTCGAAATTAAATTCAAAAATATATTCTGTATTCTTTCAAACTTAAGTATAGCATTTCCTCATGGCTATCTCAAAACAATCTTACATACCTTACTAACTCCACTTTCTTATGTCTCAACCCGAAAATTAGATATGCCGCTATGACCATGGAACTATGAACAAAGATGAAAAGGTATATTTTCAAAATAGTGAAGGATATTCTATTCCATAGATTCTATAATATATCATGCTATAAGTACAGTGAATCTCAACTGTAACCGGTTTCGCAGAGGCTCATTGCAGTCGGGGCAAGGCTCCACCAGTAAATTTGAATAGAAATTTTCTCCTTATTTAAGCACCTTGTTAACCCTAGAACTACCGAATATTTTACTCAAGTTTTATAAAAACATTTTACACCAGAATTTTTACTTAAAACTATTTAATTTGTTTATTTAACTTATTATTGTCTGATTTATAAATTTAGTTTGTTTTGAAGAAATTTCTGGTTTGAATAAATATTTTGAATGTACATGTCGGGTCCATTGGACCCTTCTGGTAGACAGAGGGTTAATGTAGAATTTCAGTCATAATTATGGCCGAAAATATATATTTATTCATACTGGTGAAAGTTTACTTCTGCAGTAGTACAAATATAATGTTTTTACAATAGAAATATAGAAATATTCCGATATCGAAAATCCCCCTCCTCTAACGCCATGAAAGCTGAAAAGATACAAAGGCAAATAAAATCATCCTTTTAAAATATTTGTGTTTTGTGTAACCAATAACGCTTTTTGAACAAGATAAAGAAATGTAGCTATAGCTCATTCTAAACTGTATTAGTACTAGTCGATGTATTAAATGAGTTTTATAACAAGTTATTTTAATGGTACTCATAAGTACCGTCAGTAGATAATGAAAAGTATGTAACTTTTCAGCTTTTCCGGGCTGTCTTGATTGACGGAACTCAAATATTATGTCAAAAGTATATGCTACTATTTAAAAAAATGAAAGTGGTGAAATTTTCCTATGTAGGCGAATTCTATTTCATGGTATGCATTATATTTTAAAAGACGTTATTTCGAGTATTAAGACATTTTCGTTGTGGTTTTGTACTAAATTATCTGCAAAGTAGTTCTATCGTATTTCTTACACTGAGAATGCATTGTAATGGCTGAATTTGGGAACATTTCTGTGCAGAATATGTATTATATAAGTATTTTTCATTGTAGATACCTTTCGGCAACTAAAATTGCTTTTGACATAGCATGCGAGGTCCCAGCCATTTTTACATCTTTTTTTTTCTTTTTTTAAGAAAACCTGTTCTCAAACTGAATTACTAAGCCGTGAAATCTCTCTCTCTTAAGTAATTTTATGGTGTATATTTTTAATAATCGCCAGATAATGCATACATTAATTTACCTTTAACTTTCTATATTTAAATACTTGTATTTTCAATTTTTTCCTCTAACATGATAAAAAGAAATCGTATTTTTGTTTGTCCAAGTACCAATGCAACAGAAAAATTTAGAATAACGGAAGAAATAGAATTTGCATATACTTCTGAATATAAAGATTATTAAATCTTTAGAAACCCCTACGGAATACTTATTTTCTTCATTCTATGAAATCTTTTTTGTCTCTACGTTTGAAAGTCAACGAAGCTCAATTTAATATTTAAACAATTCAGAAAACATGCTTTTTGACAAGTTTGAATATAGAAATGGCTGACTTTGGTACATGCATGATTAAAATTCAGGAATATTTGTCTGAAATAACATGTAATACTCGATGTAAATAATTTAGGCCTCTTATTTTGCTCTGGATATTTCAATGGAGGCATGATTTACATATTTCATTATTTTACGGAATCACTTTCTGAAATTGTATTATTTTGTGCATGGAATGTGATCTTGATATCTCGAATAATTTTAACTTCATCTTTCGGTGCCTCAAAAATAACAATGATTTAAATAATTTTTGTGTCTATTTTTGAACGTCCGCAAAGCTCAATTTAGTCCTGTCCCATTGTAGAAAACACGCTATTTATACAGCTCATATTTTAACACGGCAAACTTTTGATCATGCATGATTAAAATTTAGGCAAATTTGTACGAAGCAATGCTTCACTGCTAGTGTTGCCCCGATTTACCGCGTAAATCAGAGCTCCAAATGCTATGTAGACCACTAACTTCTTAAAGTCTTCTATAATCATAGTCATCTTTAATCGTAGATGATTCTGCTATTAGATAAGGCGTAGAAAATTACTTTAAAATACTGGTGTACAGAGCATTTGTATCCCCGATTTACGCAGGATATCTGGAAACATTATTCATGGCTGACATTTGAACATAGATTATTAACCCTCTCGCTGCGCAACCCGAGATTTTATCGGGGATACATTTTTTCTTTTTAATTAATCCTCCTTGATTATTCGCACCAGTTATTTTTTATTGTAAATTTAGCATTTTTTAATCGGGACATTTTCCCGATTAATTTAGATAAAAAATTTTGTTTTGAAAAACCGGTTACAAAAGAATGAAAATTCTATAAATGTGCAATTTTCGAAGCTATTTTGATAAAACAATTACGCAGCTAGAAGGTTAAAAGTTAAGCAAATTTGTATGAAGTAAAGCTTGATGTGAATATTTTTAGTTCTCTTGACATTTGTATAGCGGGAAGATTTTTGGATTTAATTATTTTAAACAATCAATTCTCAAGTTGTGTTAATCTGTATACTGATTTAAATCTTCATATCTCGAATCTTTTTATCTCTCATCCTTCAGTGTTTCAAAAATAAATGAATAACCCTATACGAAATCTTTTTAGTGTACTTTTTAGCGTCGACTGCGCTCAATTTATTCATTTAACAATGCAGAAATCGTGCTTTTTTGAAAAACTTAATTTTTGAGCATGCATGATTACAATGTAGGTAAATGTTTATGAAGTAATGCATGATTTGAATATTTTTAGGCCTCTTATATTGATCTTTAAATTTCAATCGGGACAATATTTTCATATTTCATTGTTTTAAGAAATCGGTGCCCAATTGTATGATTTTGTATATGGAGTGCAATCTTGGTATCTCAAATCTTTTTAGCTTTCAGTGTCACAAAAATAAATGAATAACACTGTTTTAAATCATTTTTATGTCTATTTTTTAACAACAACGAAGCTGAATTTATTCTATTCACAATGCAGAAAACATACTTTTTGGAAAGATTGTATTTCGATATGGCTCACTTTTGAAAAAGTATGATTAAAATTAAGGCAAATTGGTATGAAGTAATTCTTGATGACTGGCTTTTGAACATGCATGATTCAAATTCAGGCAAATTTGTGTGAAGTAATTCTTGATGACTGACTTTTAAACATGTCTGATTAGAATTCGGGTAAATTTTGATGAAGTAATACTTGATGGCTGACTTTTGAACATGCATGTCTAAAATTCAGGAAAGTTGTTATGAAATAATGCTCGATTTGAATACTTTTAAGACTCTTATATTGCTCTTAACATTTGTATAGCGGCAAGATTTTTAAATTTCATTATTTTAAACAGCCAGTTCGCATATTGCGTTATTTTGTGTAAGGAGTTGAATCTTCTTATCTCGAATCATTTATCTTTCATCTTTCAGTGTCTCAAATATAAATGAATAACACTGTATTAACTCTTTTTAGTCTACTTTTTAGAGTCGACTAACCTGAATTTACTCCTTTAACAATACAGAAAACATGCTTTTTGAAAAAGCTTAATTTTTGATCATGGATGATTAAAAATCAGGCAAATTTTTATGAAGTAATGCTTGATTTGAATATTTTTAGGCCTCATATACTATTGCTCTTGGCATTTGAATACAGACAATCCGTATTTGAATATTGTACGCGATCAGTGCTCAGATTGTATGATTTTGTATGAGGAGTCGTATTTCGACAACTTAAATGTCCGTACATCGTATCCTACTGGGTCTAAAAAGAAAAAGAATACCGCTCTTTTATATCTTTCCTGTGTCTACTTTTTAAAGCCTACGAAAATTAGATCATTCTTATTAAAACAGAACATACATTTTGACAATTTTAGAATTAGACACTGCTATTTTTGGAGCACCGTGCATTGTAATGGTCAGAATTTAAGAACTTTTGCAACAAAGAATTCTCATTATGAATTGTTTTAGGCTTCAGAAATTATTTTTGACTTTACAAAAGAGGCACTATTTTTGCATTTCATTTTGTATAACAAACTGTGTTCATATTGTGTTATTTTCTATATGTAGTCGAATCTCGATATCTAAAATATCTTTAAACTTATTTTTTCATTACCTCAAAACATGATATTTAAATTTAGAGGTAACATTTCAAATACGACCATATAAGCATATTATACGCGTATACGTCCCATGTAGGATGTGCATTATTATTTATTTTTTTAGTACCAGAATATTTTAGTTAAAAACTTTGTGTTGATAAATCGTAGAATTCTTGGAAAATATTCATGGAAAAAAGTAAAAAAATACTATATGGAATTATTAGTATTAAATTTTTAAAAGCCGTTAAATGACGCCCGTACAGAAAGTGTTAATCCTGTCAGGGGTACCGTTTGCAGCCTGCAAACTCTTACTTTTAATGTCCAAATTGCCAAGTCGCACCAGCAATTGTTTAGTACAATTTCGATCTCATAATATACGTGAAGCGATGCTTTTCATTATTTCAAAATAAATTTATTCGTAAATTGCGGTGTGAATTAATTATTCGAACATTTTTGGAGCATAGATGACTTGCCCCTGAAAGGGTTAAAGGGTTGTATTTTCATTTCTATTCTCTTACATCTTAAAAAAATCCAATGAAATGCATTTTCACTTGTGGAAGAGTCAACACAACAAAGAAATGTAAAATATCTGAAAGAGTTGAATTTTTATATGCATTAGAAACCCTTAGGGAATGTTTACTTTCACTACTATGTAAAACTTTTTTGACGTCTACTTTTTAACCCCTTAATTCTCGCTCCCGTCATATTCTCGGGCTGCGTCTTTTACTCAAATTGTTTGATTCCCACCAGTTTTATAAAATAGTGAAATTGGCTATATTTTAGTATCGTTTCGGCTGTCATTAAATAAGGTGAATATTTCTTTTTCATAAAAGTGGTGCCAATAAGCAATTTGAATTTTTCAACCGTAATTTAATTCAACCGTAGTACTACGGGAAATTTAACTCAAGTTGCATAAAAAATATTCCGTTGCATTTAAAACTATTTAACGTATTTATTTTACTTATTATATTGTCTGGTTTATGTATTATCTTATTTCGAAGAAGTTTCTGGTTTGAATAAATATTTTGAATGTACCTGTTGGGTCCAGTGGACCCGTCTGGTAGATGAAGTTTTCACGTCGACGGAACAAAATGTATTCCTTTAATAATTCAAATAACATGCTTTTTGAAACATTTAAATTTTGAAATGACTCACTTTTGAACATTCATGATAAAATTCACTAAACATTGTATGAAGTAATGCACCATGCGAATACTTTTAGACCTCTTATATTGTTCCTGGCATATATTGTATCCTCTCTATTGTGCCTCTTATATTGTTCAATACATGTAAGATTTTCATATTCCATTCTTTTAGCAATCAGCTATCAAATTCTGTTATTTTGTATTAGTTGCATCTCGAGCATGGAACTATTAACCCTTTCAGGGGCAAGTAATTGCGTTTTGTAACGTCGAATTCACACCGGAATC
This sequence comes from Maratus speciosus, assembly GCA_963932465.1. Taxonomy (NCBI): domain Eukaryota; kingdom Metazoa; phylum Arthropoda; class Arachnida; order Araneae; family Salticidae; genus Maratus; species Maratus speciosus. The sequence continues at coordinate 371,944,592 of OZ010797.1, read as the reverse complement.
TTCAAAAAAATTTATTTCAAAATAAGGAAAGGCAATTTTATGGCTTTTATCCACCAAACACAGAAAAGTAGAATTTAACAAAATTTTTCTGGTGCAAAACTTCATTAATCGTAGGTGGGATGTAATATATTCCATCACCCCTCAAGGGGTTAATAAAGAGGAACTGACATATCCTTAAAATAGTGAGGCTTCAACTGTAACCGCTTTCGAAGGAGTTTATTACCGCCGGACCAAACTTCCACATGTAAATTTATATAGAAAATTTTTCTATATTTAAAAGCCTTATTTTTGCAAAATTCAGTCATAAATAATGGCAGAAACAGATATTCATTTTTATCGGTTGAAGTGTATTTTGGTGGTAGTCAGGCTTTGCGTTAGCGCCATAATGTGACAGCCTAGTTAATTTACTGTCGGTATCAGCGAAAGATACTGACAGCAGTAACTGACAACAGTAAAAAAAAATGAAATTTTTACTATATTTGTGAGAACATGTTTCCACGAATAAAGGCACTTAAATATGAGAAAATTTTCCATTCAAAGTTACGGATGGGAAATCTTTCCTGGCGGTAATCAGAAACTGTTGATCTGATTAAAAAAAAAAAAAAAAAACAACAACCGTCATCTTGTGATAACTTCCTCAGTTACTTCACTTGAAATTGGTAGACAGCACACTGTGCGTGTCCTCCGCTTTATTCCTAACTCCATTATCTCGATATCTCAAATCTCCTTATCTCAAGTCTCCTTATCTCAAGTCTCCTTATCTCAAATCTTTCAGTTTCTGAAAAATAAATAAATACCTCTCTATTACATCATTGTCCTGTCTGCTTTTTTAACATCTGCGAAACTCTGATCATTCTTATTAACCCCTTGATGTGCGGTGGGATATATTATATCCCACCTAATTTTAATCAAGATTAAAACCAGAAAATTTTAATTAAATTTTACTGCTTAAACTTAGGTGAAAACAAAGTCAAAAAAATTGCTTTTCCTTATTTTGAGAAGCATGTTTTTGAAAATTCCGGTGTGAATTCAACATTTCAGAAACGTAACTGCTTGCTCCTGAAAGTGTTAAATTCCCGAAGAACATAGTTTTGTACAACATTAAATTTAGAAACTGCCATTTTCCAAAAAATAAAGCACTTAAATGGTTAGAATTTAGGAATTTGTCCAAGGAGAAACTGTGAATGCGTTTGTGATTTCAAAACCGCTTGACATGAAAACAGGCACAATGCTTGCTTTCCACTCTTGCTAACAACCGGTTCTTAGATTGTATTATGTTAGATACGCAGTCAAATCTATATATTTAAAATCCCTTTAATACGTTTCTACCATTAACTCCTAGACAAAAAAAATTATCTGTAGCATTTCAAATATAAACTGGGTTCGTACGAGTCCTTGAATTTCCAGACTAAAATATTCTTCCGTATCAGTATTTTCTCATAGAAAATACTTCCTTAAATAAGGCGGAATTTCGCGCGTTTAAACTAGATTTATTTTTCTATAAAAAATCTACTGTTATTTGGCCTTGAAAATAACGGTACCCGTACGAACCCCGTAAAAAGACTTTAAGTTTCAATTTTAATCTCTTACATGATAGCAACAAGTTGAAAATTGTACGCCAAAGGTGAAAAATCTGGGGCGTCCGTACTATAACTAGTTTTATAAATATTCAGATCTTGCTGCAATAACTGTTGCACTCTTATTCAAAAATGCATGAATACAAAATTTATTGCTATTATGTACATTACATTCAGTAATACGGAAATAATGGGACTCCACTTTAAATAGGACGGAATCAGTATGGCAACCTAGAATGTTTACTTATCATGGGATTCATTGAATTAATTACGTATGATATATAATTTAATGAAATGAAGAAAACTTTTATTAATGTATTTTTAAGTTTAAATTCGATTATTATAAAATTTGAAATGGAACGACAAAATTCTGCAACAATTATATACAGTAGCGCTGAAAAGTATTTTGACAACCTTATATTTTCTCTTATTTTATTTAATACAAAAATGTAAAAGAAAATATATTCCCTATAATTGAGAACACTATGACTGCAGTTATTCAAATGTATCAAGTTTCAACTTGCTTGTTTGCATTCGGCGCCACCGAAGAAATGTGACTCTTCCTTAGCTCAAAAGTATTTTGACAATTAGTTTGCATTGAATTGTTGAAGGTGTCAGTGGCGCTATAGCTTCGATTAATGTTCTATCCACTTATTGTGATTATTTTTAAATGCCGAAATGTAAAAATTATTGAAGTGATTCTAGAAAAGCCGCTGTAAATGCACTTAAGAATGGTAGACTGCAAGCAGAATTAGCTCGTTCTTTTAATGGGTCTCGTCAACTTGTTATTACATGGAATAAAGTTTTTAATAGACAGAAATACATCGAAAATAAGCCTCAAAGTGGCCATCCGAAAAAAAAAACTTGCAATGTTGACTGTATTCTAAAAATGATATCTACAAGTGATTGTCGTATGTCCGCTGTAATAATAAAAAATGAATTGAAAGAAAATTACGGCATAGACATACACGTTTCATGAGTCAAACGACGCCTAAACTTCTATGGTTTACATGGCAGAAGTCCAGCAAAAACACGTATCTAATTTAATAAGAATAAGAAGGCTAGAGTCGCATTTGTAAAACGACATAACCCTTTCAGGGGCAAAGCAATTTCATTGCTAAAGTGTTGAAAATAATGATTGACACCGGAATTTTGGTTAAAAAAAAATTCGGTTTATTATTTGTGTGAAATATAGCTTTTTCTTATTTACAAATAAATTTGTTTCCAAATTCCGTTGTCAGTCATTAATTTCAACACTTTAGCAATGGAATTGCTTTGCCCCTGAAAGGATTATGCCGTTTTACAAATGTGACTCTAGCCTTCCTATTCTTAGTAGATAACAAACGTGTTTTTGCTGGTCTTCTGCCATGTAAACCATAGAGGTTTAGGCGTCGTTTGACTGATGAAACGTGTATGTCTATACAGTAATTGTCTTTCAATTCATTTTTTATTATTACAGCGGACTTACGACAATCTCTTGTAGATATCATTTTTAGAATACAGTCAACATTGCAAGTTGTTTTTTTCGGATGGCCACTTTGAGGCTTATTTTCGATGTATTTCTGTTTATTAAAAACTTTATTCCATCTAATAACAAGTTGACGAGACCTGTTAAAAGAACGAGCTAATTCTGCTTGCAGTCTACCTTTCTTAAGTGCATTTACAGCGGCTTTTCTAGAATCACTTCAATATTTTTTACATTTTGGCATTTTAAAATAATCACAATAAGTCGATATAAACACTAATCGAAGCTATAGCGCCACTGACACCTTCAACAATTAAATGCAAACTAATTGTCAAAATACTTTTGAGCTAAAGAGGAGTCATATTTCTTCGGTGGCGCCAAATGTAAACAAACAAGTTGAAACTTGATACATTTGAATAACTGCAGTCATAGTGTTCTCAATTATAGGGAATATATTTTCTTTTACATTTTTATATTAAATAAAATAAGAGAGAATATAAGATTGTCAAAATACTTTTGAGCGCTACTGTATATTAAATTTCAAACCATCCGATTGGGTAGTTTTTGAGCTGCTATATGAGGACACACTAAAAGACAGACAGACAGACGAAAAGACCAGCTGACGACGATAAGTACTACGTATTTATTTATTCATGAACGCACCTAAAAATGTAATGAAATCCATTTTCACTTTTTCAAGAGCCAATACAACAGAAAAATGTTAAGAAGAGAATTTGTGTTTCTATTTCTGAATATAAAGATTATTTAATCTTTAGAATACCCAAGGGAATATTTATTTTCGAAAGTCTTTGAAATATTATTTGTGTCTACGTTTCAACATCAACGAAACTCAATTTATTCGTGTTACAATTCAGAAAACATGATTATTGGTAAGTTTTTACTTAGAAATGTGTGATTTTGAAACATGAGTGTTTAAAATTCAGGGAAATTTGTGTGAAGTACAGCTTGATGTGAATATTTTAACCCTTTATCAGGTAATGATAATATACTTACCACTTACTTTTTATTGAAAAGTGATCGATTTGCACCGGAATTTTTAGTAAAATGTTTTGTTTTTATAATGCACGTGATGCTAACCCGATAAAGGATTAAAGTCAAAGCGATATAAGTAAGCGTCCTATTTTAAATGGGAGAAGTAATCGCAAGATTAAAAGCGAGGTCACATCAATCAAGGTCATGCGCCACGTAGCGGATAGAGTGTGAACTACAGGCAGATACCTAACTGTTTTTTACTCACACTACTAAAATTGTAAAGTTTTTTTCACCTTGATTAATAACTGAAGTGTTTCTTATAAGGCGAAACTTCGTGGCAAAGCGTTATAAGTAAGCGAACAAACTTAATGCTGGAATCAGGCGTAAATTAACACAGTTGCGCCACCTTTTGGACGGAGTGATAATTCACTTACGTGGGCTTTTAATGTGGCGCGTACTTTCTAAATCTTTATTCACTCATGAAAATGAATTGTGCTTTTCACATTTATTGCAAAAAAATGGCGCAGCGAGAGGGGCATTCAGATGCACTTGATACCACTAAGTTTTCTTCGCCTTATCAGGAGCACTTCCGTAATTAATCAAGGTGAAAAAAACTTTACAATTTTAGTGGTGTAGGTAAGAAAACAGTTAGGTATCTACCTGTAGTTCACACTCCATCCGCTACGTGGCGCATGACCTTGATTGATGTGACCTCGCTCCTAATCTTGCGGTTACGTCTCCCAATTAAGATAGGACGCTTACTTATATCGCTTTGCTTCGTGGTGTCAAGTCCGTCGCCAAGTCGTGGTGCCCCTCTCGCTACGCTATTATTTTGCAAAAAATGTGGCAAACAAAATTCATTTCCCTGAGTGATTAAAGATTTAGAAAAAAACGCCCCACACTGAAAGCCCGCGTATGTGAATTATCACTCCGTCCACAAGATGGCGCAACTGTGTTAATTTACGCCCGATTCCAGCATTAAGTTTGCACGCTTACTTATACCGCTTTGGATTAAGGTCTCCTCTTGACCTTTGAATAGATGATTTTCATATGTTTTACTTTTAGCAACCAATATTTGTGTTAATTTGTAGTATCTCATACTGTCCGACGTTGCCTGACATTGGAAAAATAAATCGCACAAAACGCATAAAAAATTCTCTAATTAGCAAAAATGTTTTAAATGCTGCACAACTTCCGAATAAACTTTATTGAAAAATGAACAGAAGTTACTATATTTGGCTAGCTCCTTATAAACGATCGTCATGAAAATGCAACTTTTATGCAATTTTATTCTAAAAAATAATTTAGATTAAAAATGGCCGCCTCGCATTTGAAAAGGGAAGCGGCCAGCACGCATTTGTTTATGACAATCACATGACTTTCAATACTTTACAGGCTTTTATTATACATATATACAGTAGAATATCGATACTTCAGATGCCCTTTTCTCACAGTCTTCTTTAACTCATAAATAAATGAATATCGCTCTCTTATTTATTTATTTATTTTTGCTTCTTATCTAATGTCTGCGAAACTCAATTCGTAATTTTTAGAACACTGAAGAACATTTATTTTAACAACTTAAATTTTTTAAATTGCATCTCTGGAACATTATCTATTACTAATGGTTAGAATTCGAGAAAATTTGACCTATGTAATCAGTACTGTTTCATTATAAATAATTTTAAGTTTCTGAAATTGCTTTTGACAATTAACCGCTTCCCTTAACAATTTTTTGCAAAAAATCATCACATTTTTAGCAATCACATCATTGTATTTCGTCAATTGCATTTCACATCACAAAACTTAGAAAACTGCCAATCAAGTAATATATATAATTTATTAATCTGTAATTTATTATATTATATAAAAATATGTTATTTCTTTTCAAGCTTCAGGACGAGTAAAAACGTGATAAAAGAAATCGTAGTGACAAATTACATCACGCCCGAGATTTTTCCGGGCGTGATAATTAATTTTCGCATAATAATTAATTGTGATATATACGAGCCCGAGATAACTCCAGATAATCAGGGGAGCAGTTAAATAGAGGCACGATTTTTTGCATGATTAACTTATTTATTTTTAAGAATCAGTTTTCAAATTATATTATTTTGCATATGCAGTCATGTTTGGCTTTCAAGTCTCTTTATCTGGTATATTTATGTATCTAAATATTAGACAAATATATTTATCTGTTATATTTCAAATTTCACAGTTGATTCTTACTTGATATACAAATAAAAAGAAATGTGCATTTTCAAATCTGTAAGAACCAATTCATGCAATAACTTCAAAGCAAGCAAAAGAGTAGAATTTGAATATACTTCAAAATCTAAAGATTATTAAATCTGTTTGAAATTCAGTGGAATATTTACGTTTGTCACTCTTTTAAATTTTTTCTTGTATCCGCATTTCAACGAATAAGAAACTCAATTTATTCCTTTTGGAAACCTTAAGAAAATGCTCCTGGACAGCTTTAAATTTCGAAATCACACTTTTTCGAACATTATGCGTTACTGTTAATTTAAATTCAAGAACATTCCTATTTTAAATGTGAATATTTTCACATTTATTACTAAACATGTACGATTTTTTTATTTCATTTGTTTACTAACTATTTCTGAAATTTTACATATATCGTCGGTACCATGTCAAATTACCGAATATGAAAACAATGTTGCCTGTGTGCTACTTTTTTAAAATTCAGATTTCTTGATTGGCACCACTTTTTGAAATAGTAAAATTCCTCTTATTTAACCTTATATAATGACAAATTAATTAAGGTGAAAACAAAGGGAATTTTACCAGTTCCAAAAAGTGCTGCCAATCAAGAAATCTGAATTTTAAAAAAGTAGTCCATTTGCAACACTGTTTTCATATTGGATAGTTTTACATGGTGCCAACGATATCCGTATTTTTTAACCAGGGTTCGTAAAAGTCAGGAAATAAACCATTTTTTTTTAAAATTGAAAATAAATCACGTGGAAATTTCGTCTTATTTAAGGAGATATTTTCTATAAGAAAATACTGGTATCGATGAATTTCCTCGTCTGGAAATTCCAGGACGCGTACAAACCCTGTATAACTATTTGAACTCGAGCGGTGACTTTCACTTAGTGTTGCATGTGCACCGCTTAAATCGGGGCTCTAAATACACTGAACATCAATATTTTAAAGTAATTTTCTTTGCCTTATCTAATGGCAGAATTGTCTGCGATTAAAGATGGCGAAATAAACTGTAAGAGATTAGTGGTGTACAGAGCATTTGGAACCCTGATATACGCAGAACACCTCAACACATCAGGGTGGGTGAGAGCCACCCCTCGAGTGCAAAGGGTTAATATTTTAATTAGCTCAGTATTTCGAAAAAAATATCTATATACTAATAAAAGAACAAATCGCTCTGTCTGTCTGTCGGTCTGTGTGTCTCGGCTAGCAAAATCTATGGCACGTACCAGGTTCAAAATGTTTTTAAAAGAGTCCAAGGCCTCTTCAAATGCACTATATCCTCAGAATTTTAATATTATAATTATTACCTGAGTAATTAATTAATATTCGGACATCACTCTCATCAAAAGTACGCCTTTTCCTCCTCAGATTACTTTCGGTTGGTTGGTTCATAAAGCATCGCTCATCAAAAATACGTTTCTTTGTTTCCGCTTGCTTTCGGCTGATTGGTTGTATAAATCTTTCGCAAAAATAATTAAGTAAACCGGGATACAATTAAATAAACCAATTTGAGTGCTTAACCCCCTGAGGGGCGGTGGGATATATTTTATCCCACCTACGATTAATGAAGATTTCCACTAGAAAAATTTTATTAAATTTTACTTTTCTAACTTTTGTGGAAATAAGTCGTAAAATTGCTTTTCCTTATTTTGCAATAAATATTTTTCAGATTCCGGTGGGAATTCGAGATTATAGAAACACAATTACTTGCCCCTGAAGGGATTATGTTTCAAGAGTGACTGTTTTTTCAACTAAACATTAAATTTTAGCATGAAGGTGAACACATGCTTTGAAAAAATATTTATTAATAATGAGCGTTTAAGAGAAGGGATTAGTTTCATATGACGTCACAACCTTGCAACCATCTTGACAACCAGGCAGGCTTTTTGTTTGCCACACTGTTTTCTGTTTTTTTTTTCTACTTTGATTGGTTGAGCGATAATATCTTCTAAAAAATCGTCGATTTTGTTTGGTTTACGAAAAATTGGAGGTGCCTGTTTGATGCTGATTTATTTAGATAGCAAGAAATGTGTTTTTTAAATGTTAAATAAAAGATTAGAATGCTCCTTACTGGCTCTTTTACTACTAGAAAGTAGAAATTAGAAGTCCTTGCATTCTAATGCTTTCTGCTGCTGTAGCGGGTAGCAACAGTTTTAATAGAATTTAAATTCTCATTTTTGATACTGATAATGATTTTCTTTTCAGAAGTGTTTTTTTAAAGAAATTTTTAAACGCATTTTTTAATTGCTCTCTTTTATGTTTTGAATACAGAAAAATGTTCCGAATTTATCGCCCGCCTACTATACAGTGCCACAGGCAGTGGGAACTCATGTCGGATGTTCGCACAGAACTTTTTACACCCTTAATTTATGAGTGAGGGGCGCTAATTTCACTAATTGGTTTATTTCTTTTATAAGCTTATTTTAAACGGTAGTCACGTTACATTTTATTGTAGTATTCTTCAGAACGGCGTGCGATTTGTAAAAATACAGCATAAATGTTACTTATTCGAGATAAAAATTTCAGAAGTCTTGATACCACTATTTTCGAAAAGTAATTTCAGCAAATATCTTAAATTCTAGGTTAAGACCGCCCCCCTCCCCCCATCGATTTATGTACGTGTAGGTTGCGTGAAGAGGTTTCATTCATAAATGCTTTTGCTAAGAATACACTGCGCTCCCTGGTGGTGGAATGTAGAACTAACAGACCGCGATTTCATTTAAAGTAGGGAATCTAACAAGGCGATCTTTTTGAAAGTATAGTTTATAGATAGTTTATAACACATTAGAAAAATTTTATATAAGAATGGCGCGTGAAATTTCGGGAAGGTGGGGAGAGGAGGAGGGGCGATAGATTTCTTTTTTTTTAACTTTTGCGTTTCTTACCATTTCGGGTGCGGTTTTTTGACGGAGTCCTGAGATAAATGAGTCTTATTAAATATAAAAATGTCAAAAGTTTGTTACCACTATTTCTGAATAGTAATTTCAAAAATATCTTAATTTCTTGCTTAAGACCTCCACCCCCTCGAGTAACATATCTACTGATAGGTTCGGTAACGGAGTTACATTCAGATACAGTTTTGTTAAAAATACAGTGCGCTCCCTGGTGGTGGAAAGTGGAACTAAGAGACCGCGATTTCATTTAAAGTAGGAAATCTGACAAAGCGATCTGCTGTAAACTTTAAGATAGTTTATAACACATTAGAAAAAGTTTATAAAAAATGGCGCGTGAAATTTCGGGCAGGTGGGTGGGGGGAGGGGAGGGGCGAAACATTTCTTTTTTTTTTTACCTATGCGTTTCATACCGTTTCAGGTGCGGTCTTTTGACAGAGTCCACAGATACATGCTACTTAGTACATATAAATGTGACAAAAGTTAAGTTACCACAATTTCCGAATAGTAATTTCAACAAATATCTTAAATTCTTTCTGAAGACCGCCACCTCCTCGAGTAACATATCTACTGATAGGTTGTGTAAAGGAGCTATTGTTAAGAATAGAGTGCGCTCCCTGGTGGTGGAATGTGGAACTAACATAACGCGATTTTATTAAAATTAGGAAATCTAGCAAGCCGATCTGTTTGAAACTTTAAGAACGTTTATAACACAAAAGATAAAGTGTAAAAAAGAATGGTGCGTGAAATTCCAGGGTGGGAGGGAGGGATTCTAGATTTCTTTTTAAAAAATTAACGTTTCTGACTTTTTATATGCCGTTTTTTGAGGGAGTCGTGAGATATATGCTACTTATTAAAAGTTACAGACATTATCTCTGCTTTGAAAAACACCTACTTACATTTTTGAGAGTACATAAAATCCATAGAGTAAAATTTTAATGGGAGTTCAAATTTAAACCAAAATTTTAAAAATACAGCATTTACAGATTTTAAACTTTAGCTTATCGGCCTATATTTGTAGACTAATTAAGAGTATGTAAATTAAAAAAATGATTCAGAAATTTTTGTTCGAAATGGAAAAAAATCGACTTTTAAAAAGGAAAAGAAACGCTTTTTTTAATAGAGAATGAACGCGAATTCGTTAAAATTTGGAAAACGAACTAACCGATCGAGTTGAAATTTTCATGTAAGTTATAACAACCCTTTGACCACTGTTTCGTAGAGTAATATTTGTATAGAACATATTGCGCTCCCTATCGGTGGAAGGTTGCACTATCCACTATTTTCGAATAGTAAATTAAGCAAATTTCTTAATTTTTTATTTTAGTCAACGTCCTTATTTTAACACAATGTTTATCGAAGCATCTAAATAGACCAGATTTACATCTCCTATGAAAATTTTGAAACTTTCGGAGGGGTAGAAATATTTTTTACAAAACAAAATGTCTGAAAATGTCCACGAAACCAGTAAAATCCTGAGTATTTTGTCGCAGTTCCGCTCGATTTCGGTACGCATAGACTCCCAAAATCAACTTACGCAAAATAGTACGTATCTTCAATTTAATATTTTTTGCGATTTTTTATATGTAAAAATGTAAATTCAGACAAAATGGAATTAAAGGTACAAAATCAGACAAATTTGAGGTTCATTCATCACGGGCCCGGGCAACGCCGGGTGGGTCTGCTAGTATCTAATAAAGAGTTGGATGCTTAGTCTGTTAGTCCATTTTTTTAATACTAGTATTTCTAGAGAAATATTTTTATGGTAGATTTTTACAACATATTCGCTAAAAATAACCTTCAAGGCAGGTTTCTACAAAAGTTCATGAAAAGTGGAGTTAAAAAACGGGCCAAGTGGACGCCTTGAAAATACATTTTCTGAACTAAAGTCTTTTTTTCCTTTTATTCCGATAACTATCACAAATATCTTTCGTTAAAAACTTTGTAACTCCGAATTTCTGAATTATATCTCAACAATCACAAATATATTTCGTTAAAACTTTTGTAACTTCGAATTTCTGAATTAATTATCTTTCAACAGCCAAAAATATCATTTGTTAAAACCTTTGTAACCTCGAATTTTTGAATTGTCTTTCAACAATCACAAATACCTTTCGTTAAAACCTTTGTATCTTCGAATTTATGAAATGTCTTTCAACAATCATAAATATCTTTCGTTAACCTCTTGAGGGGCAAGCAATTGCGTTTGTGTAATGCTGAATTGTCACCGGAAATTTAGAAAACTTTCATTTCAAAATGAGGAAAAGCAATTTTTTGACTTATTTTCCACCAAAGTTAGAAAAGTAAAATTTCATAAAATTTTTCTGGTGTAAATCTTCATTAATCGTAGGTGGGATAAAATATATCCCACCGCCCCTCAAGGGATTAACTTCGAATTTCTGTATTCAGAGATGAGATTTCCGACTTTTTGCATACCAGTATAATCTTAGGAAAAGTGTCATTTTATTTAATCGGAACATTTTTGCGATTTAACAGAACAACATTTTCTCTAAGATTATACTGGTGTTCAAAAAGTCGGAAATCTCATCCCTGTGTATTCTCTTTCAATAATCACAAACATCTTTCGTTAATCCGTTCGGGACCATGGGTGCATATATGCACCCTCAAAAAATCCTTAAAACGCTTGAGTTTGATACCAGTAAAAAAGAAAAGTGAAATTGATTTTATTTAATTGCGACATTTTTGTGATTTATAGAAGTTAATTCAAATAATTAACAAAAAGTGGTGCCAAACGAATAAAATTCGCGTGAAAGATGCCGGTCCTAAGTGTTAAACCTTTGTAACTTCGAATTTCTGAATTGTCTTTGACAGTGATAATAAGTAAGTGACCGTGCCATTTTTTCAATCAAATAGTATGTAAAAGTTGTCATTCAAATTGTTACTTTTTTTATATATATTATTGGAAATCTATGCTGGAAATTGTTTGAGTTTAGCAGATAACAAAATTATTACAGATTTAACGTAATCAGATTTTCATTTATTATTATTATTATTATTATTATTCGAATAATAAAATTTAGATAAAGTTTTCCTTTTTAAAAGTGTGACATTATAGTATGCATTTGTAATAGACAAAATCTATTTGAAAGAATGTATATTAGAACTTCAAACTTATGTACATTAGCGAAGCTTTTAAACTTATTATTACGGAGTTGGGACACCGCATGTCCCAGTAACTATTTTTTTATCTACTAGTATCACTTTTAGAATGATAATTTCTGTTATATGCCTATGCTAGGACGCATGCGCAGTACGAGTTAAGTTTGATAGAGCACACTAGCACTGCTTTCCTCTCCTGTGACGAGTATCCAAAATAGAATTGACCTGTTAGAGCAGAATATGTAAATTTTGATCGCATAATTGAGCGTCACTCTTTTCTCCAGCGGTAAGTTCACAAATTATAAGCCGTGGCACCGCCCCCTCCATACTAGGCCTGAGCGCTGACACAAAAATGGTAATTTTTTTCATCGTGCGCAAGGTCCCTCGAATTTTGTTACCAACATTTTTTTTTGAGTGGTTTCCACTTTATTTTTCTGATATTAAACAATTAAACAAGTCAAAGAAATCTTTAATAAAATACAGGTGTCTAAATTTCAGGGACTGTACATGCCAAAAAAAAAAAAAAAAAAATCCGCCTTTGTCAGTCCTCCCTTTGTGCTTCACAGTTCAGGCCTTGTATACAAGGGTCGGCAGTTGAGCAAAAATGATAGACAGAAGAAACGCTTAGGTATCACATTGGATCTCGGGTCAATCCATTCCAAATCACCAAGGTGGTGTCGCTCGACATTTTTAATTTCCCTAATATTTTAACCAAGTGTTCTTCATAGTTTTCTGAGTTTAAAAACATGGTGAAATTTTGTTTTGAACATATAGTTTTTTGGAGGTGGCCAATTTAAACAGGCTACATGGCATTTTTGAGCGAAAAACGTGTTTTACGGAAAATGCTGTCACTGATTTATTTTTCTACCTATCGAGATGAATCAAAAACCAATATGTTCAGCATAAAATTGTCGACATTTTAAGTAATTATAAAATTTTCATTTGACTTAAGGATATGGGCCAAAAACATGCTCAAAAACAGAAGAAAAAAAATCAAATGCCACATTTCGCTGCCGTTATTTTTTATGAAGAAGATCAGACTCACCTTAAATATTTTTTCTTTCACAAATCTGTTATAGGACTACTTATTTTTACAAATTTCAATCCTGAAAATCTTTTCCTCTTTTTGTACAGCTCATGAAAATCTGTGTTAAGTCTCTTTTTGGCAAATTTCACTACTTAATATCTCAAAAGGGACTGACTAAAAAATTCTGAAAACATAGGATAATAAACATCTTTGCAATACAAAGTTAAATTGTAAAATTTATGTTTGAGACTTGAGTGGTTTTTGAATAACAGTTCACTAAAAATGCACCCCTCCCCATTCATTTTTATTTTTTTGTGTGTTCCAGACACATAGCAATACAGGTACTTTTTGCTTAGGTACGTTCAAATTGACTATTAAAACACATTTCACGCACTCTTGCTTAGTTAAATAGGGCAGTGAAACCTTTTCAAAAGTTTCTTGAAGGGGGGGGAGGTTTTTTTTATTTTATAGCGCGCAGCTAAGGAGTCCCTGATATAGTTTTATTCTGACATGTTTTTGAAAGTAGCCTAAGTACTCGTTAAGAGGTTACTTCACTTCACGAGCGAAAACCCTTCTCGCTAAAGAAATTTTATAAAATATATCGTAAAAGGCAAGGGGCAATGGCATGTGAAAACGAGCCCTAATGGCGGTTCTAGTATTAGCCCTTTCATAGGTGGTGGTATGTTTATGAAACCACTGAATTTTAATTCCCAAATGATACAATGACACCAAAATTTTGATTATAAAATTTTCCGTTTATTATATATGTGAAATACAGCTTTTTTTATTATTTTATATAAATTTGTTTGTAAATTTCGGTGGCATTTATTTATTTCAACATTTTAGCAATGAAAGTGCTTTGTCCCTGAAACGGTTAAGAAATTTATAAAAATACCAAAATTCTGTTTATCACCAAAATTTCTGAAGATAATTGATTAAAAATATTACGAAAGTTTCTATTTTGTTTCTTTTTTTAAACAAAATTTCTGGTGGTACTTGTTTAAAAATATATACTAAATTTGGAAACTATGTTTTTGGGCATGTTCAAATGATTCATTCGATAGTGAAATCATCCATTCTGCCCATCATATATCTCTACTATACTTTAAAGACAAAGATAAAAGAGATTTAAAAGTTCGTAATAGTGATTTGAACAAGAAAGAATGCCTAAACTGTTAGTTACTGGTAGTTTGACCAAAGTATGATAGCAAAAAGTAAATTTAAGCGGCGTAATTTTCTTAAGGGGTCTCAAGACTCATAAAAAAGGAAAAAAAAAGAGAGACCATTTTCAACATTTAATGTCTTAAAATGTATATAATTTAAAACATATGTTTTATTAAGATGAACGATATAAGTACGTTCTTTCATTTTATGTATTTAAAAAATTGTGAGATGCAGAATTAGCATTTATAGCGATCTCCAAACTCTCAGATATTTCACGAGCAGAAAACTGGTATAACAGCTTACGGGCACGACTAGAAAATAAATATTGCAACTAGAATGAAACTTTTGGTGCTTACTTATACTTCAGTGTATAATAATTACCCTGAACCTAGATAAATTTGTGTTTAAAGCATTTTTATATTTTTAATACAAAGTAGTATTTAGTTAATACAAAATTTTGAAAATTTCAACAACATAATTACCTAAAAAAGTATTTTTTGAACAATAAAAAGGACATTTTAGTTTCACTTTATAGAGATTAACATGAAACGTATGTTTTGAAAATTTTATGAAAAAATATTCCGAAGTTTTTGAGATATCCTACGCGTTATGCCCAAAAACGTCATTTGGAGAAAAATGACTTCAAAGATTTGGAAACGCAGCTTCAGCTATTGAGCTTGTATAATTCTAAAAGCCATAACTTCTCTGCTAATGGGAATTTCAAGGAAACAATTATATTAAAATGTTCAGAAATGATAGGAGTTTAACATCTAAAAATATTAAAATTTCAAAACTTTTGAAGCTTTAAGAGTTTTGAGATCGCTTAATTTTATCATATCAGTTAGAAAACGTAACTGAATACGCTTACCAAATGTACTTTCAGGAAATGCAATTAAAAAATTCATTTCTTGAAAATGTGCTGGTAGGTATAACGCCTTACACTACACATAAAGAGATAGATTCAGTTATTTCCCTTGTGACGAAAACATTCTTGGAAGTGGTCCATTAATCAATATCTGCCAATCTAGATAGGAAATATTTTTTGAAGTGTTGGAGATTTTTGCTTCATCTGTCTTCTTTGGAAACTTTTTTGCATGTATCCCACCAAGTTTGACGGACTTGCTTTCATTTATGTATTCAAGCAGAAGTATCCCTTGAGTCAGTTTTACATTTTTCAAAAAATGTGTAGTATATATAACCGGTAAATGAGTTTTTATAGATAATTGTATCTAAGGTTTTCATAAAAATGAAATTCATCACGTGGAGGATTTTAAAGGATCTTTTTTTTTTCTACCGGTAACGTGCAAAAACTTCAGGAAATGCTTCATTTTCCGAATTTAATAGGAATTCATAAGAAAAAATTGTTAGTGTTAACTCTTTTGAATTGATGTATGTGGAAAATCGATGCATTTTTGGAGTGGAGTAATTATTTGCATTTTATTTTTATTCAATGCGCATATAGATTTAGACCAGGGTGGCCAACTATGGGACGCTGGACACCACTACCATTTTATAGAAATCATTGCCATATCTAATCATCGAATGTATGAGATTCAGTAAGTCGGCTATTTGTTTAAAAAATTAGTGGTATCATGTGTGCCACTTTTGGCCACACCTGATTTAGACAATTATTGAATAATGAAATAATTATGCACTACTACTTTATATTATTAGTCAATAATTTATCTGCCTTGAAATATTTAATACAGTCACCTCTCAATTATGCGCCTCTCATTTATACGCGAATTTCATAAGTTGATAAGCGTCAATCTGAATTGTCTCTCTCAGTTACACGAGGAAATAACAGCGTAATTCACAAACTTTCAGTTAAGTGCGAAACATTATTTTAATCTATAAAGAATTTTCTGCACGTGTCATAATCAAAAGACCGTTCCGCTTTGCACCCGAGAGGGTGGAGAGGGTATTACAATTTAACATTGCATACTCTCCCCTCAGTTCTAATTGTTCCTTCTTTTATTTTTATAAAGCCACGCGCGCGATCTCTTCCCTCCTTGCCTTTACGGTAACATCTGAATTTTTTTCAATAAAAATGACCAAAAGGAAGTTAAAAATTTCGTTCAAAATTGACATTATAGAAGCATCAGAAAATTATCCTAAACTGTGAAGAATAAGATTAGCTCTAAAATTAGCTCGATTTGCTAGAATTGACGTTTAGAGGGACTTTTAAAAACAAGGACTCGATCAAAAAATGAACAGTGTATATTCTACAGAAGCGAAGAAACGATCAAGAATTCAGTTTGAAAGATTTGAGATTTTAAAAACCATTTTAATTCAGTGGTTCTGAGAAATGACAGCTTCTAATTTACCCATTAACTGTTAGTTACTCAAAGACAAGGCACTGACATTATCATAAAAAATGGGAATCGAAAACTTTTCGACTTCTTGGGGATGGCTAGAAAAACTTAAGAAAAGACATGATTTAACAAATCATTCTCTGAGTGGTGAAAGCGCAGCCATTTCAGATTTAACTGTTAATGAATTGATCGGAGACCTTTAAAATTTAGTTCAAACTTTGATGTTAAGAAGATTTTTAACTGTGATGAAAAACGCTTATTTTATTGTTTTTCGCTAAACAAACGCTAAATTTTAAGCAAAACAAAAGCTAAATATTTTATAGCAAATAAATTATAGCAAGCAAAACGCTAAATTTTAAGAGAGAAACATGTCATGGTGACAAACACAGCAAAGAAACAGTGACTGTGCTTTTGTGTTGCAAACAGATCAGAAACATTACTGGCAATAGTGATTGGTAAAGCCAAGCATCCACAGTATTAAAAAAATGTGAAGAAATTTCCAAGTTCTTATGCAAGTAGCACCAAAGCCTGGATGATATCAAACAATTTGTTTTTACTTTTTTAAAGAATTTGATGTGAAGATGGCTAAAACAAAGAACAGTTCTGCTATTTATGGATCAGTGTCCCACCTATTCCAATCCTTCAGAAATCCCATTGCTAACACATACACGAGTTATATCTTTTCCTGCAAATTGTACTAGCAGATTCCAGCCATTAGATCTCGGTATACTAAAGTCAGTTAAAGAGCAGTATGGGAAAGATTTGGTGCAAAGAATTTTTATATCACTAGAGCAGAAAAATGAATTCAAGAAAATTTATATTCTGGATGCTATGCATATGCTGGCTTCCTCTTGTAATTACGTAACAGCCACAACAATTTATAACTGCTTTAGGAAAGCGAGTATTGTTCATTCAAATGATGCTGACGTTAATCCATTACAGGAAAATGAAAACAAAAACAATGATTTTAATATAGACGAAGAAGGATGGAAATGCTTAATCCTCTAATTCCCAGGGTAGAATACGTTTTAATTCCATATTTCAGAAACTATTATACCAGAAAATTTCAATATTTTTTTTTCTTCATTTGATGAATACCAGAAAACTTCAATAAATTTTTTTTCTTCATTTGATGAATACCAGAAAACTTCAATAAATTTTTTTTCTTCATTTGATGACTGAATTTCTGTTATTAAATTATGCAAATAGTGCTACATTAAATTTCTGGTATGAATTTGGAGTAACTGCGTTAAAAATGGAAACATTGGTGGTAGCATATATGCTACCATGGGCATTAGAAGGTTAAGCCAAGATTCTCTTTCTTTTCAAGATATCGCCAATGTTGATGAAAATTTAACACCAACGGCAATAAGAAATAATTGAAATTGCTTTTGATGACGTGGCAGTTGAAAAAGAATGGGAAGTTGATGATGATAATGATGAAACTGATACTGTAATTGTCCCATCTTATGCTGCTGCTTTAGGATCGGACATTTTGAGATGTTAACTTCAAAATTCTGATGTAGCATCAAGTACAATGACGCACTTTAATGCATTAGAAAAGGTCGTTGTACAAAGGCAGCTTAAGGAAAAACAAACTAGAACTGATGACTACTTATATGAGGATTATTTGGCACTTTTTTACATAATTACATCTTCTTCTATGTGAAATGAAATTTTACGTTTATTGTATTTTTTTAAACTAATTTTTATAGTGAAAGTGTAAGGATTTTTTAAGTACACTATACTAATTTCACACGCCTTTTATTTTATAAAATGTTATTACCGTAATTTTTCGCGTATCCGCGGCACCTCAGATAATTCGATTTCCTACCAGAATTTATTTCAAATATAATGTGACTTGCTTCTGCTTAGCACTTATTTGACTTCTTGTTTTCAATAAAATTTCCGGTTTAAAAAAGACTTATCTAAGCCGCGGCGGATACGCGGGATATTACGGTAATCATAATTCTTGAATTTCTGAATATTTTTCATTCCAATAATGTGTTTGAAGAATCACTACATTCAGCATCATCTCAATTATGCGCGATTTCAAATCAATCTCTTCAAACGTGTATAAGTGAAAGGTGATTCTATATGTAAAATGGATAGTTAAATTTTTATTGCGTTAACTTGTAGAACTCCCAAAATAAACTCCTTTTCACATTATTAACCGCTTGAGGGGCGATGGGATAAAATATATCCCACTTAATTTAAACAAGATTCTCACCAGAAAAATGTAACTACATTTTATATTTTTAATTTTGGAGGAAAATCGTTAAAAAATTGCTTTTCCTTATTTAAAAATAGAATTTTTCGATTATTCCGATGAAAATTAATTCAATATTTAGAGACATTTTTGCTTGCTCCTCAAGGTGTTAAAATACAAGTAGATAGAAAACTAAATCTTATTAAAATATATATGCATTTTTTTTTTAAATTATGCAATAAAAATCTAAAAAGCAAATTGCGATAGATCCGTTTGTAACTTTATAAGTTAAATACATTTGAAATCTAATTTATAAAGAATTAAATAATTCCTTATACTTTTAATATTGACACTCAGAAACTGTAACTTATTTTACATTCAGCATTATATAAATGGTATTTCACTTCATGGAAAGAAGTAAATTGAGTTATCTCCCTTGCGACCAGAGCGTTTTCCGAAGTTTTCAATTTTTCAATAGCTGCCAATCTAGGTGAAAATATTTTTAATAGTATTCGAAATTTTGCTTCATCTATCTTCTTTCTTTGGGAACTTTTTTGCATGAACATCACTAACGTTGATGAATTCGGTTCCATTTCTGTATTGAAGGAAATGTATCCCACGAGTGAGTCTTTTAATATACAATTTTGACTGTGGTTTACATAAAAATAACTTTTACTGTCTAAAATTTCTTAAACTTTCTACGCTGCACATAGGAGTATTTTATGAAAAAGGTGGACAAAATTATTTTGTGAGCTATATCAAGTTGAAATGTTGTAAAAAGCTATTTAGAATCATTACGGAAGACCTGGACTAGTTGGCTACAGGGGTAATTAGGCGCAGTCCTCATAAATCGCCTGTTTGTGGATAGATTGAGCAACCAGTCACAGAGTACATTTCTTCTTGCTTTTTACAACCCTCATTGTAGTTTTGCAGCGTTACCTACGTGCAGTGGACATTTATTATAATTTTTCTCTTTTTTGCACTCATAAGTAATTTTTTGTTGCTTCATTCTTTTTTCTAATTTCTAATACTTATCTTAATAGTTGCGATTTAACTTGTGCAGTTTTTCTTAGTGTATGACTCACTGTACCTACTCCATACGTGATTTAGTTGGATTATTTATGTTTAGAAGGTTACGTCTCCCTTTTGTGAAGAAATTTATTATGGGGCTAGTAGGCGCATTGAACAAGGGGTAAGTTGGCTGGGCGTCTGGTGTGTGCTGGTAGGTTGAAATACAACAAACACAGTGAAGAGTGGTTGTAATGCAAGATTTTGGGCACATGGGGCTTGCCTAAAGGGAGACATTCGATTTTTTATTTGTGACAACTGTAACTCTGATGATGATATCGAGTAAGATAGAAGTTACTCAGTGTTAATGTTTTATTTATTATTATTATGTCTGTATAATTTAGAATTTACCTTGTACGGCGATAACGCCTTTGTTTAAACTTACTGGCAATAAAGAAATTGATTTCTCTTAACAACGTGCCTTATTTAAGTTTCATTTAAATTTTTATAAAGCGTGTGCGAACTTACCCCATAGATATAAGCAACTTGCGTCGTAACGGGTTAGGTTGGCGCACAATTTTCCTTTTACTTTAGGCTTCCGCTAAACATAAACTACAAGAGCTACAAACTCAAAACTCCGGGTATTTATAGCCAAATGTCTGTTCTTTAAATGTGCAGTTAAAGATTGTTAAAAAACTTAAATAAGAAATTTATAAAAATTAATAACTAAAAACTGCGCCTACTAGCCCCGGTCTCCCCTATATACAATAAAAATAACATATATTTCTTTTTTACGAATTTACAAAAAATGTTTGCTTTTTAAAAAGTAAACTACTATTTAAAACACTTTAGAATAAACATTTATGATATTTAATGAAATATTCCGTTTTTTTTTTTTTTTTTTTTTTTTTTTTTTTTTTTTTTACATATTTATAAAAAGTTCTTTCTGCAACTATTCTAATCAGATTCATCTTCATCTGTTTCGTCTTCATCCTATCTTCCTTTACTTTTGGATGGTCTTTCTGGCTGTTTCGCTTTAAAAAGAGGCTTTCTTTTTTTCTTAGGCTTTGGTCTTGAACTACATATAAAAGGATCAGAATTTAGTAAACGTTTTTTCAAAACATTTTTATTACATTGCTCTCGAGAAATTTTTCAGGAAGATTTTTGCCTATGTTGGCGTAAATGTTTGTTTCTAACTTCAGCAGCCTCCTCCGAAAGTTGACCGATAGGCAATATTGCATGTTTAACCCTTTCAGGGGCAAGGTACTTGTATTCGTAAAATGTTTAAATAATTGACTGATACCAGTATTTACAAGAAAATTTATTTGTAAACAAGTAAAAGTACATTTTCGCGTATTTAATAAAAGTTAAATTTTCATTAAAAAATTCGGGGACCATTGTGGGAAATAGGAATTTAAATTATGTGATGCCGTGACGGCAACATCACCCTTAGAGGGGTTAATTACTGTGGCCCCATGTACTACAACTTTATGTACTGTTGGTGACATTTGGTGCCACACATATAATTCGACATAAAGCTTTGCAGTTTCTTTGGTGTAATTTTCAAATTTCTTAACATGAATTCTATGTCCGCTGGACAGTGCCTCTAAACGTAAAGTAACAAGAAAACTCTGAACTATATTTGCATCACTATCATCAGAAGTATTCTGAAACATCTGTTTAAATTGCGATTGTTGGGAGCTGTCGCAACCCCATTTAGATATTTGTTCTAAATTGTAGTTTTCTTCTTCAGCATTTTTTTGAAACACTTCTTCTAAATATTTACACGGTCTTAAAAAGTGTGATCAAGAAGATCCTGTAGGTTAACTCCAGCGCTTGTTTCTGTCACACTCATCGACTGCTCACTTATATAGCAATCTTCCTTCGCTTTCTTAATCAGAGAATAACAAGTAAATATATGTATTAGCAGTTTGAATAATTTCCTATTGCTTGCTTTCTCGTTAGATCAGCTTCTACAAAAATTGATAAGGCCTGGTATAATTGATAAAGGGATGGTGTATGCTTCTTAAAGCTGTTTTTTTCTAAAGTTATATTTTTTCTGTATGTGGTACCTCTTGTTGACTTAGAGTTATATGTTTTATGAATGTCGAGGCCAATATTACCTGCAGCTCGTTGATTTGTGCTATCTGCATATATTAATTGATCAAGAGATACCTGCTCCCTTAAATCTCATGTTTTTCGTCAATTGCTTCTGTCACACAATTCGACGAAATCATTTGTTGGTGAAACTTTTTTTTTAATTGCACAGCTAGTATCTTCTACAGCTAATATCACAATCTACAGCTAATTTCAATGTTAATTTATCTTTAAAAAGCAACTTTATATCGTATTGGCAGCCACCCATTATTCTTTAAAATCCGATTTGTAACGGCGTAACGAACGTTTCAATGATTCTTGTTTATCTACCGGACATTTCGTCATTTTTATAACTTTCCTTTCCATGAAACATAATTTTTCATCTATTTCATATTAGAGCAATCTTGCATAAGGTCAACAGCAAGTTTCTTGAAAGATATTTTGCTGTCGCTGAAATTTCTAAAAGAAAAATGACGATTTTTCGTTTTCGAAATATCGTCATCTTCTAATACCATTCTTTTTTTTTATAAAACAGTAAAAATAATTGGGACAATGTGGGGCAAGATTTTATTTTATGAATATAACAAGAAATACCTATATATTATATTCCAACAAAAAGTTTTGCCGGGCAAAGAGTGGAACGTATTTATAACTCACTAATAATTTAAAAGAACTAGTAAAAATTACACTTATTTTTAAAGATAAAACAATGTGGCTATATTTATAATTATATTCTTTTATAACTAAAACTAAATACAGTAATGTAAGTTACATAGCTCCCACTTCTATGTCCATAAAGGGTTTTATTCAGATCTCCACTGTATGGAACAATAAATGCAATTAAATAACGGGCTTCTCACCACAGCGCTGAGAAAAGAGAAATCTGAGATGCACGACAACTGTGTTCAGACTGATAACACGACGGGTAATGTTACGGAACATTCCTAAGATATTGTTTACTTGAAGCACTGACTAGTAAGCTATACAAACAAATAAAGTATTGCGGTTTTTAACGAAGTTCTTTTTTCGACTTCTGTGCAGTTTTTTTTTAGAAATACTCCTCTGTGCGCTGTAGAAATTTTACTTAACCTTGATTAAAAACATTTCACATCAGAATTTCTATTTTAAACTATTTAACATATTTTTTAACTTGCTTGTTATGGACTGCAAAACGAATGAAATAAATTATAGAGATCGGTTGATTAGGCCCAATCAGGATACAGAAGGTTAAAGAAACTCTAGAAAAATTAGAGAAAAATAAAAGTAAAGAAAAATTAGAGCAGTTCAGGTTTAAAAAAAATCAACTTCATTAAAATGTGTTTAAATTTTTAAAATAAAAACTTTAATTGTAAATGACGATAGAGCTATTTATCACTTTTGAAATTAAGTGTTTTATAATTCATTATAGACGTTTTTCATATAAAATTAATTTTTGCGCACCGAAAGTGCAACAGATATCACATTCAATAAAATGTAAATGGGTATTTTATTCTGTGTAAAGGGTCAGATTGAGTTTCTCCGATAAAAAGAGCGCTTTTTGAAAGGGGCTCGATTTATGGATAGCTGCCGATATATCAAGTAGAGGGCCAACCCTGGTAATCACAGATTTTGATTATTTTATATGCGTTGTATGGTAGAGGTCAATAGTCTCAGGTTCGACGAATTTTATACAACGCTCCTTAGTTCTCGAGAAACAGGGGGGGGGGAGGGGGCTCTAATATTATAATACAACTTAAATACTTACTTTTGTGACAAAATTACTGCGTTGGTCATAGCTCTGTCGGTTCGGCGTCTTTTCGCTGAACTGAGGACTCGGGTTTGATTTCCGGAACGTGCTGCATTTGGTTTAAAAATTTTTTATTTTATAAATATGCTTGTAATTATAACTTAATAAAATTTTATTATCGTACATTAATTATAATGTTAACATGTTTAAATTTTCATTTAACATTTTTCATTTTTAAATCATTATTAAACATTTCTTATTATTTAAAGAGATTTAAAAAAAATGGAACTATTATTGCTTAGTAAAAATTCGAAAATCGTTACAAAATCATATGATATTTACTGTCGAATTATAGAATTCTTCTCTCATCGCAATATAACCAGACGATATTTCAGATGCTAGTTTATTTGTTAATACGTTTAGTGGCATGGTGACTGACATTGAAGCTGAAAAATTTACAACGTTTTAAGTAATTTTGAAGAAGGTATAATCCTGTAATAAATAAAAGGTGTAAATTTTAAATATATTTTCAGTAATTACTTAAAACAATATATATATATATATATATATTTAGTTTTGTATCATGTTTTAGACCGTCAGTTATCGGTGAATGATGCGTTCTAAAAGGAAAGTTCAGTGTCAGTCATCGGTGACTGACGTGGCGCTTAACGTGTTAAAAAACCATTATTTTGAAATAAAATTTTACAATATTTTAACTCATTTGTGACATCGCTTTTCTGATTTTCATCGAATCCCGACACTTCAGATTGATCTTTTTGTGCACAAGAGCTTTCTTCTTCCCTTTTCATACGAAAAAATTTTTTTATAGAATGATACACACTTTTTCGTTAAAGATTTAAAACATAAACCACTTAACTGAACCAAACTAAAAAAGAAATAACCAATATCTGCTGTGGCACTCTCTAGTTATAATAAAATCTAACTTTTACAAATAAATTAAAAAATAAATCAAAAAGAAGAATAATTCAAAGCTTAAGCAAACGTATTACAAATAAAAAAAAATTTAATATACAAAAAAAAAATGTTGTAATTTAATTCTTACGCCAATTTTTAATATAATTGTGCTTCTTACTTTAAAAACAGAGTAGCATTGTCCTCCTTTTTGACATCCCTTATTAAGACAATACCTAAATAAAGTTTATTTAAAATCACGAATTGATACAATGGTTCAATATCGTTGCATCGATAAAGAATATATGAAATGCTTTTTAAAAGTAACTTTAAAAAAAAAAATAACAGTTTTGTAATGTTTGTACAACGATTTAGTTACCAATAAAAAAATTAAATTTTTACCTATTTATTGTTTTAACTAAATCGTTTTAAAAGGTTTTTTAAAATTATAATTGATACACAATTTTTAATTGACAATGTTATTATTAAATTAAAAATACTTGAGTATTTATAAAACGAAAAATCAAATGCAGCACGTTCCAGTATCGAACCCGAGTCCGCAGAATAACGAGCAGACGCCGTACCGACCGAGCTACGACCAACGTAGAAGCTTTGTTATAAAGTAAGTATTCAAGCTGTTTTATAATATTAGACACCTTGTTTCTCGAGAATTAAGGAGCATTGTATAAAATCTGTTGAACTTGAGACTAAGGTGTCTGTACCATACAACATATATAAAAATAATCAAAATCTTTGATTATCAGGGTTGGCCCTCTCCTTTTAAGTGGAAAATATTTGTATGATATTAAAAAAAAAATTCATCAATATGCTTTCTTTCGCAACTTTTCTTTTTCTCGAATTTAATTAAATTTATAGTTTTCGTTTCCGTTTTCATTTCAGCACTTAGCCACTCTACATTTTTGTGTCGGCGCGAATTCCTACTATATAGTGGGCGGTGAATTGTTGATAAATTTAGCATTTAATATTTGTTTGCTGGAATTTCGTCATTAGTAAAATTGTATTTTCGATGATAAGGTGATTTTTTTATTAATTTTTTTGCAAAAAAATATTTGTTTATGAAATTTTGCTAAAATTTTTCATGTCACTATTTCTAAGTTATCTTCATCTTTATGCTTGGGGTACCATAGTTAATGTTTATTACAACAGAGCGATAAATGTCCAGACGAGGACTCGAAACTGAGTCCTTCACTTGCCATGCCAATCAGGGCCTAGTTACCAACGGGGCAAGCTTCCATCGGTAAAATTTTAATAGAGTTTTTCCTTTTTTTAAACGCCTTATTCAAGCAAACGTATTGTCATGAAAAAAGTCAAAAATGTTTATTTTTACTGGTGACAATTTGCCGTATGCAATCAGGCCCTGGTGGCCTTCCGACTTAGCCACCCAGACGATATCCTAATTAGCATAGTTCACACTTATATTTTGGACATGGATGCGGGCTGCAACGGTAGTTTCACTCATACGAAATATAACTGTAGCATTTATGAAAGTGTGATAACATGTGAAAGCCTGTGTAGCATGTATATAAGTGATAAAGAAGACATTGAATTTTTTTAGAACTATATATATATCATGTTCAAGGTTAGAATAGCATAACTGAGATTTTTTTTCCACAGAGTGAAAAAGGTACAGGTTGGTACTCAAAGCTGGGCCCTTGCTGGCCAATCCGTACTGTCGTCCGGGTCTATTATTCTTCTCTGCATTACGTCCTAAATATATGCCATGCAGGTGTTTCCATGTTATCACCATGGAACTATGAACAAACAGGGAATGAGGTATCCTCAAAATAGTGAAGTTTCAACTGTGACCGGTTTCGTTATTGCTCATTACTGCCGGGCAAGTATCCACCAGTAAATGTCAAAAGAAATTTTCTCCTTATTTAAACGCCATAATATTACAGAATTTCAGTCAAAATTATGGTTTTCAGTCATTTATTTTTACTGACGGATGTTTACTTATGCAGTAGTCAGGTCTTGCGTTTCCGCCATTTTGTGACAACTAAAACAACATCCTATCAGTGTCAGTGATAGGGATTATCCCTTAAATGCATATGGTATCGTTTTTGATACAATAATTGTTCCCTATTTATTGGATTTTTTATTCACGTATTCCGTATTTCCACCAGAAAAATAAAAAAGAAAATTTCACTAAATTTAATAACAGCCATTTCGTTATTAAATAAACCGAAATTTACCATTTATATTTTCTGGTATGAATTCCGATTCTCTGAATTATGAAATTTCGGGAACGCATTCTACCCTATGCATTTAAGGGTTATAATACCGGGGCTAACTCCAACCGGAAAATATGAATAGAATTTTTCCCATGTTTTTGAGAAACATTTTGCAGCATAATCTGCCTAAATAACACGAAGTTTTTTATTCACAATTTATTAATGGAACCTTACTTCGGCAGTAATAAGAAACTGTTGATCCGACGTAAAGAAATTAGCCCTATCTTCTGGTAACCTACTCAGATACTTCACCCGCCACTGGTAGACTCTATAGCATATGTTATCTCCTCTTTATTCAAAGCTCCATTGTTCTCGCACTTTCACCATGTAAATCCTACTGTTATAGATCAGATGGATGAAACAAGCGTTGCAATCCGCAGTCATGTCCAACAAAAAATAGTGTTTGGCACCGTAACACTTTCTGCTGAGTACAGAACATTAACGCTACATTAACGGAACTATGCGATCTCACCATTCCGTTAATCGGAAATTCTGGCTAGTGTAACCTGTATAACTAAAAAATAGCGGATTGCAAAATGTTAAATATTATATAACTTGAGATGACATTTAAAACGTCTAGCACAATTGACGGTGAGGCTCCTCCTTTGTAGATTTACTGGTTATTTTCTTATTATCTGCAATTTACTTTAAACATCATTAAATTTACTGATGAATATATTTTATGTCTTAATAATTAAACAGTGATACTTGAATCTTGTAATATAATGTTGAAATAGTAACATTATTCCTAGTGCATGCATTTTTATTATTGAAATCCGCATAGCTTTTAACCGCTTAATATTTATAAAAATTGTAAAGAAAGTACCTATTTTTTTATTACAGAAATTGAGTGATTATAATATTTCTAAATAAAATATTCAATTAGTTGTATGTTTGAGGCAGAAAAAAAAAGATGTTATAGAACAAATTCTCATTTTCCGAAACGCCATTATGCGGGAATTTTGCACCTTAATGTTTCTTTTAAACCCAAGGTTCGCACACTCCTTGGAATTTCCAAGGACTCTGGCACCGCTATTAATGATAAGAAAATTTACATTTAATTTTTAAACCAAAGAATTCGCAACCTCCGCCTTTATTTACAGATTTTGCAATAATTTTCTGCAGTGAGATACTTTGAAAATACTGTTAAAATTTAGTGGTAAAACTGTGCGAACCCTGCAAACCATACGAATTATTACGAATAAGATCCTTACTTTTAAATTTTTAATACTTAACCCCTTGAGGGGCAAGCAATTACGTTTGTGAAATGCTGAATTCCTACCGGAATCTTTGAAAAATTCTATTTGAAAAAAAGTAAAAGCAATTTTATGGCTTTTTTCCACCAAAGTTAGAAAAGTAAAATTTAATAAAATTTTTCTGGTGTGAAAATTCATTAATCGTAGGTGGTATATAATATATACCGGTGCCCCTGAAGGGGTTTTAACAAATGTTTACAAATGACACTTAAGATTCGCGAATTTTCAAAGACTTCAAATGGAAATGACGGTAACTTTTTTTCTGGTTTCAGAAGTATTTTCCGGGTTTAAATCTTCAATCTGGCAATATCACGGGGGCGAGACATAGACAACGATCGCCTCAGCTCGTAACATTGACGGGAGCGAGAATTAATGTGTTAAAATGTCAGAAAAATATCGTTTTATTCAACCCCCAAATGAAAACAATCTAAACAATAAAATTATTTTATTCATTTCATGAAAATTGTCTTAAAAATACGTTTTAATGACGATTTTTCTTATATAAAAATCACCAGATTACTTGACGTAGAAAATTTATAACCCTAATAGTATTTCAGAACTTCTTTTATTGTTATTTTTATTCCCATAGTCAAGTGGAACGTGATCAACATAAAATTGAATAAGATTGTCTCTCATGAAATCTATCGACATTTGCTTTCAATACAAATTCTCTTTTTTCTGCAAGAGATCTAATGAACTAGAAAATAGAAAGAGTTGTTATTCTTTCTGCAAATCACCATTTTCCGGAGAAGCGAGTAACAGCATTAAATTATGCGTAGAAAAAAACGGAAATTTTGGTTCTGTTACTCTTTTAAACAAAATTCGCCAAATGTCTGTTGCTTTTATTGAAAAAAGTATCCATTGAGTTTATTAATAGCTGCCTGCGTATACGGTTTTTACTTACCAATAAAATTTGATAGTAAAATTTGTCTAATTCAATCGCCAGAATCTAACTATCTTTAACGATTAAATATGGAAAAAAATGTTATTTGAATTTTAGTGGTACATAAAAAATCGTCCATGTTGGCAGCTATGTTCATTTAATAGCGGTGTAGTTCAAATGTACAATAGACAAGGGAGTTACGGATAATAAGGAGTAATTTCCTACACCACAGAGAACTTTCCGGCATAGCATCAAAATCCATTCAGTAGAACTTTTAATTAAAGGTAATCTTTCATAATGGAGTTCACCTAGTTTTAAAACTCTTTCGCAGCTATCACTAGTGCAAAATAGAACTATTTTTTAACATTAAAACACTTAATAAACAAATTACCTAACTAACAGTGTAAGTTTTACTAGAGATGTACGCTATATGCCATGTGTATATACTAGAAAATATATATTCTATAAAAGATTGCAGAGTTCCTTAAAAAATCCAGTCGGTATATAAAGTAGACCTGTCCCTACATCCATGAGATTTCTATAATCTGGTTAACACGATTATAAAAGATATATTTAAATTTAACTATCTATATTATAGGGAAGGTAGGGGAGGGTTGATACATTGACAAATTTTCTCAACAAATGGCATTAACAGCCATTGTAACAGATGTAAAGGCTTCTTTTATTAGCAGAGGCCATCATTAGTTGGGCTTAGCAGTGAAGAATAGACAACATTTTTTTTTCTTTTAATTTCGAAGATTTTTTGAATGTCAATGTAATTTTTTTTCAATACTGATTTTCTTTCATAACTCTTATTACAGAGAAAATAATATCTTTTAATTATTTTTTATTTGTAAAGCACATTGTTAGGGTGAGTTTTACTAGAAAGCAGATTGGCATTTTCCAACTGCATTTATACAAAGCGATTGAAAATCCAATAAGGCATGATAGGGAGAAATGAGACATTAGTGCTGGGGAGAAATGATACACTTGTACATTTGAAATTTAATAGTTTTTTTAACTTTTAAACTAATATAGGACTATAATATTCATTATCGTTTTACAGCAACAGCTACTGAAATTGGTAAGGAAGAACAATGAAACTATTCTGTTCATATACATTATGTAGGTTACATAGAAAAGCAGTGCAATGTTAGATGATTAGTTCGCTTTGCTCGTCATGTAGAAGGAAAAAAAAAGTTTAAATGGCCTGAAAGGGAAAATGTTTCTATAATTGACGTTCAAATTGAAAAAAAAAAAACATTAAATCTACCCGATTTTACTTATCAAAATGATACAGTTATTAGTTTTTCGTTTAACTATTTCAGGGGTGGTGGTATGTAATTTTAATTCCCAAACTCCACACGGGCATCAGCATTTTGGTAAAATATTTTCCATTTACTATGAAAGTGAAATATATCTTTTTTCTTATTTCTAATTAAATTTGCTAGTAAATTCCGGTGCCACTCATTTATTCAACACTTCAGCATTGAAAATGCTTTGCCCCTGAAAGGGTTAAAGGAATCTTAAATGTGCTAAATTTATGTTAAATTATTTTCAAATCAGCAATGTTCATTTCATTTTTCCTTGCAGCTAGATCTCAAGTTTCTTTTTTTTTAATTATTTATTTTCTAAAAAGAGTGTTAAGAGAATTGTTCAAATAATTGCAATAGTTTAAATATTTTTGTAAAAAACATTTCTGAGACAAAAATATGTCAATGTCATTTCATTTTAAATTTTACTTAAATATTTCAAGATTTATCATTAAAAATTGTATGGCGCATAAATGGAATTGTCTGCATTTTTTTTTTTTTTCAATTTGAATAATAATGCATCAAACTTCCCTTGCTAGTGTATCAATCCTTCCCAGTAATAGGGAGATTTGGTACAGTAGTAACCATTCAAAATAATTGGGATAAATTTTTTAGATGACTATTTTTTAAATTCACAATATTTTTAATAAATGAATAAAAGATCACTTTATTAGAAAACATGAAAAATTTGCTTCAAAAAAGCTTTCTAAGGGTTGTAAAAAATTAGTAAAAAAAAAAGTGTATCCTGCCTTCCCTACTTTTCCTATATGAAATGCAAAGAGAAATTTCATTTGGACCGCTTTCAACTTGAGTTCTGCTGAATAGATTTTGATTGGGCTTATATTGTTAGATAATTCTTCAGAAAAAAATTTAGTACACCATATAGTCTTACGTTGCTTAGATGAATAATTATGGGGGAAAATTCAAAATCAGATGAACGTGATTATGAAAGATTGGCTTTTTTAAAGGTTCTGCTGGGTGAATTTTGATAGGACTTAAAGTGTTAATTAGATCATTTTTAGGGAAGGTTTTGGTGCATTTGCCAGTTTAAAAGATTGTGCTAAGTGGATTTTGGTGGAACTTGCTCAGTTAGTTATTTTTTCAGAGAATATTTTAGTATAAAACAAATATCGTTCTAGGTTGCTAGGTTATAGGATTTTGGCAGAAAGTTCTAGAATCAGGTGAGCCCATTTATGGAAGATTAGCCTTTTTAATAGGTTCTATTGGACGGATTCTGATAAGAATTGCATTGATAAATCTTCAGAGGAAGGGTATATGTATATATTACATATTGTTCTACAGTACTATACCAAATCCTACAGTAAAGGATCAATTAAAGAAGCTGGTCCTTAACAGCTCAAATTTTGCCTGTCTCAATAGAAAATATAATAGTATAATGACGTTCACATCGTTTGTAGCAATTCAGAGGGACATTACAGGTTAATGTCCATATTCCTTTCAAACGCATGATCAAAGTCACAGATACATTTCGTTTGATCAACGGATTGTTTAGAAAAACCGGCCAGAGTAGCGAGCGACGGCAGCTGGTTTTTATGTAAAAAAAAAAAAAAAAAAAAAAAAAAAAAAAAAAAAAAAAACCCTGGATCAAAGAAGAGAAATTTCGTCATAAGTAAGGTATTCTATAAGAAAACACTGATACGAAAAAATTTCCTGCAATGGAAATTCCTGGACATGTTCTAACCCTGGTGTGTAAGCAGAAAAGGTATGGACTTAATTACATCCCACAAACGTTATTTTCATTCTCGTTATCAAATTGATCGTGATCAACATAAAAATCTCTCACGGAATCCACCAATATTGTTTTTGAATAAAAATATCATTTTTCCACCCAAAATTCTAACAAACAGGGAAAATAAAAGAATTATTTTTCTTCTTCAAATCATTTTTTTCGGAAAAACGAGAAAACAAATTATGCTTAAGACAGGCTTCGTACGGGTACCGTTATTTTCAAGGCCATATATCACAATTTTTTTTTACAGAAAAATAAATCTAGTTTAAACGGACGATATCTCGCCTTATTTAAGGAGATATTTTCCCAAAGAAAATACTGGTACTGAAGAATTTCTTAGTCTGGAAATTCAAGGACCAGTACGAGCCCTGTAGGAGAAAAAAAACGATAAATCTGTTTCTGTTACCGTCTTATATATCTTCTGCAATACCGTCTCTGCTATTTTTATTGAAAAACTTTCTCATTATCATCATTTTCACAACCATAGTAGACCAAGTCCGTTTTGTAAAAAAATGAGATAGTCCATTTAGAAGGGGCATAAAATCTGTTTTATCTATTTCCACAGTGAACCAAGTCTGTTTTTACATACCTTATTAGACTCCGGTACGGTATGCTATTTCTCTCTCTCAGCTTATTTTGTGTACAAAAGTAACGTTACCTTACCGAAGCTAGCCGTAAAAGAAAGCATTACGATTAAATACTCCTTAGCAATTTTTTAAACTTCTAAGATTCGCACATTTTCAATTTTCATACCGTCGTATTGGGAAAAAAAAAAGTTTTTTAAAATGCATTTTATTTGGAAACTGTTTTATTTTTTTATTTTTATTTTTTTATTTATTTATTTTTTTTCCTCGTAGTTTTTGGAGCTATTTGCTTAATATTGGCAACGGAAGTACTTCATTTCTGTAGAAAGTAAAGGAAAAATAGTTTTAAAATAGTAATTATATATTTTTGTTGCCGTTTTCTCGTAACAACCAACAGAAAATGTAATTAAAATACGTGCTATTTTGAAAAAAATATAACCGAATGATTTCTGTTAAAACAATGGAGCTATTGTATCTATGAATCATTAGATAGCCTTTTTTTTTTCAATTTTCTTGAATGACGGTATCTTTTTGCTGCATTTGTGCATTATTTCGCGATAGTGATGTGCTATGCATGCTTTACTGTAGATGTTTAAGAGTAGATCGTAAATGTGGAATTCTTAAGCGGATGCGAATGACGTCATTTTACATAAAATAAAACGTGTGCTTTAAGTCTTAAAATTGAAATATGTTTTGTACTGCAGTAGAGACCCTCTTAACCGAGTTATTTTCTTCTGATGGACTGCTGGCTTCTATTATTATGAAACAGCCATTATAAATGAAGTGCTAGGTGAAGATGAAAGAGCAGCCATAAAAAAATGGCCACAACCCCCCCCCCATTCTGATCAGAAAATCAGAGTTCTAAGTTTTTACGGCTGTTCTTACATCTTCACCTAACACTTCATTTATAATGGCTGTTTCATAATAATAGAAGCCTTCAGTCAATCAGAAGAAAATGAAGAAATGCAAATGCCAGGGGCGACACTAAATTCTGAAAAAGCAGAATTCATGTTCTCTAGCCATATATGTCATCTGTATACAGACTTGGGTTGCTGTGGGAGTGGATAAAAGAGATTTTGTGCACCTTCTAAATGGACTATCTCATTTTTTTTTCAAAATGGACTTGGTCTGCTATTTTTGTGATCCCCTCATTTAATAGTGGTGCAGTTAAAATATGTGATAGACACATTTATATTATTCGATATAACTCTAAATATATTTCGAGTAAAACTAAAGACAAATTCTAAAAATTAACAAACTAGTTTCCATCAAATTAAACTAATATTTCCTTAAAGTGATAAAATACTTTTAACAAGACAAAAAAAAAAACCCTTTTATTTATTAATATTACATATGTTTCATTGCTCCGACGACGAAATGTCAATAATAAATATAATACAAATATTGTCGCAAAACATTTTTAAATTGAAAACTGGTAAACAAAAATCAATCGAACTCAAGCATAATGAAATTAACTGCAATGCTAAAAATGTATACTTGTGAACGTGAATTATTTAATACTTGTTTCATTTTTCTGTAGAGCATCTCTTTCCAAATTTTAAGGAGCTCCATGGATACTGAGTCATTGCATATATTCTTACTGAGTAAGAAGATTTCTATTGATTCTCGGATAATGGATGGCAAGTAAAATCTTGATGGATAAATTATTCTACTATTTTAAAAATTAATCTGTAAAGGTTCTTTATTATACAGTCTATCTAAAGCTGTAGCTGTCTTGTTGTATTTGATGTCTGCTATGCATTCTTTGATCATAATTTTTAGTTTTCTGTTTGTCATTCCTATATAAAATTGCCATGTTCCATCTTTTTTGATGAAAGGTATTTCATATACCCCTGATAACTGATTTGATTCTATTAGGTCGATTAACTTACATACTATGTTTCTTAATTTTACGGAAGGTTTTGAAAGTATACAGATATTGCATTTATTGTGTTTATATTTTTTCACTTGTAGTAAAAATTCTCTTTATTTCTTCAAAATTTCTAATGAACTAGAAAATAAAAGCATCGTTATGCTTTCTTAAAATCATTTTTTTAGGGAATTTAGAAAAAAATTCATGCTTAACAGAAATAAAACAGTACTTTTGTTTCTGTTACAGACATAAAAAGAAATCTAATGAACTATAAAATAAAGATTTCGTATTCTTTCTTCAAATTATTTTTTTCAGAGAATCTAGAAGAAAAATTATGCGTAGGGAATAGAACGTTAATTTCGTTTTATTTTATGCTTTTAAATAACGTTGGTATCAAATTGTTTGTGGCTTTTATTAAGAAAAGTATCTAGTAGTCGTCATTTTATAATGATGTAGTTAAAATGTGTGATAGACATGTTTATACAATTCCATATATCTTTACAAATATACAGTGTTTAACTAATGAGGAAATCTGTAAGGCAAGAAGATATTTTCTTGCAAAATGTATATACACGTTTTACTAAACATTTTAATTTTTTACAAAAATTACATTTTAATGTTAATTTTTTTAATATAATAATATTTGGAGGATTTCATAGAAAAATATTATTGTAAATAAGCATTTTTATAGCATTTAGTTCCTTTTCTATAGTTTAAAATGCATTATCTCATTTAGAAAAAAACTTAATTTACTACAAAATAATATTTTGGCTCCTCCCACCTCTTCATTTTTTCCCCATTAAATTAGGATACGATTTTTGTAAATGCTAAAATGTTATTTCCCAAAACGGTAAATCTGTTGTATTTTTGAAAATATTTTGTTTTAAAATTTGAGAACGAACGCTCTGCCCATTTTGATGGTTATATACTCTAAACCAGGATTGTTAAACTGTTCCTCCCTGATACAATTTTTAAATAAAATACTAAACTACAATAGTTTGATACAATATCACAATTTTATTGTAATCTTTGCCCTATTTAATTATTAGCTGTTACCCATGACGCGTTTTCCGTAGAATTAAAAGAAAAGTAATGCATTAATAAAGCAAAACATTTCAATCCCGATTATTAAAAACATGTTACACTTTAACCAACTCTTAATCATATTTTATAGGAGGCAGTGCAGCATTTCTTATTTATATGTGTCTTGACTCAGTCATAAAAAATGTGAACCTTACCTTAATCTTAATAGGAATACCTTAACCATATGTAAGCAGTTGGTGAACTTTCTTTTTAATATAAACAGTAATAGATTATATCTTATACTTGTTTAAACAAATAAAGTTCATGCTTACTTTTTCTCAGTAGCGCAGGTTTAGCTTGTAGTAAATAAAGACATGACCATCAAATAAATAATGCAGCAACACCTTTCACATAATATATACATTTATCTGGACAAAACAGCAGACATCAACTTTACTTAACACAATCAACACTCAATTACAAAGAACATCATAGAGCATCTTAGAATGTCCATATATTATCAAAACCTATTTCCATGGATACACGATAGGCCTTCTAGCGGCAGTAAAGAAAAGAGATTTGCGAAACGTTAGATTACATAAATAAAATAAAAGAGGTATATTACAATTTTGTGCCAAGTAATATAGAAAATCGCGAAAATGAAACTCCAAGTCCAAGGAAATTCGTGGAAATCGACTTATCTGTCTTTGATTGGCAAAAAGACCACGCTGAGAGATTTCTACTACAACAGTGCCTTTTATGTGACATTTGTTGTGATATTTGTATACGCATACATTGCATCCTATAAGACTTTACAAAAATCTTTTATAAAAAAACTATTTTTACAAAGGCAGGGTTCGTACGGGTCCTTGAATTTTCAAACTAAGAAATTCTCGGTACCAGTATTTTCTTATAGAAAATCTGTTTTTTAATGAGGCGAAATTTCGCGTGTTTAAACAAGATTTATTTTCCTATTTAAAAAATACTGATATTCAGCTTTGAAAATAACGGTACCCGTACGAACCCAGAAAGGACAGTATACTTTTACTCTTTTAAAGATAAAATAAATGTGGTATTAAAATCTTCTTGCCAAAACTGCGATTTGCAAACGTGTCTTCAACATGGAACTATTCATAAAGAGGAACTGACAAAGCCTTAAAATAGTGAAGTATCAACTGTAACCGCTTTCGCAAGTGCTGATTGCCTCCGGCTGAAACTTCCACCACTAAATTTATATAGAAATTTTCTGCCTATTTAAAGGCCTTATTAATGCAAAATTTCAGTCATAAATAACGGCAGAAACAGATTTGCATTTTTACTGGTGTATGTTTACTTTTGCGGTAGTCAGGACCTATATTTCCGCCATATTGTGACAACCGGTGAAACAAACTGAGTGTTTTGCCACACAAACTGACACCAGTAAAAATAAATAGAAGTTTTTACATGTTTGCGAGAAAATATTTCCATGAATAAGACGCTGAAATAAAAGAAAATTTTCTATTCAATATTACTGGTGGGAAGTTTGCCCATGACGCTATTCAGAAACGCTAGATCCGATTTTAAAAAATCAGCCGCCATCTTGTGACAACCCCCTCAGTTACTTCACTTGCAACTCGTAGACAGTACACTATATGTCACCTCCTCTTTATTCATAACTCCATTGTCTTCAATATAGTTCATGCTTCTGAGCCTTAATTTCTATACTGGCTGAGAGAAAATTGTGTTACTTTGACACAATCATATTAAACTTTTATGTTTTAAGAACGAAAATTAAACTGTCTTTTAAAAAATAAATAATTTTTATTCACATTTCCTGAAATGAACGGCGATAAGAATTAACACTCGATAAAAAAAAATATTTTAGGCAATCGCGTTAGTTTTATAGCTTTTAAGAAGGAAAATAACTATTTTCCGATAATCATGACGTAATTTCCGGCATAGATAATTTTGCGGTGCATATTTTTGACATTTAATATCCATTTTCTTTTCAAACTTATTTCGCCACAAAACATCACACAAAGCAGGCAAA
Source organism: Maratus speciosus (assembly GCA_963932465.1). NCBI lineage: Eukaryota > Metazoa > Arthropoda > Arachnida > Araneae > Salticidae > Maratus > Maratus speciosus. Next base: position 371,906,893 of record OZ010797.1, on the reverse strand, counting down.
AGAAAGAAACAAAATTTTAGAACTTGCATCTTTCGATTTATTTGGCTCGTGGTATTATTAGTTATTATTTACAAATAATAATTAATAATTGCACGAACGAACGAAAACGAAACATGAAAGTTATTAGAATTTTTTTCTTTGTTTTGCCTGCTTCCTTTGACGTTTCATAACGTCACAACAAACATGCATATGCTTTCTACCATATCTAACGGGTGTCTGTAAAACCCTTTAAACTTTTTTGGTGATAAATATTTAGGTATATTCATAATACGATCCCGAAATTACTTACAATTTATTTAGAACGTATTTTTTTTAGTTTTATATGGTATTTTATACTGTCAGTCACCAGCGACTATCGCGTTCAGAGCGAAAAGTTTAGTGTCAAAAACTGGTGATTGACGCGGTCCGAATGTCAAGTTCAATGTCAGTCACCGATACTTACTCGGCGCTTAACGTGTTAATAACGTAAAATCATTGTTTACTGAGTTTGCTTCATATATTTTTTAGTCATAACTGGTCTAAATGTCGAATTTGTTTTTATGTGGTTCGTTTTTAAATGCGCGGAAAATGATACTCTTTTATATGCATATTCTTAAAAAAATTAAGTTCATTTAACTTATTAGCCGCCGAAACTATCATACAGCACGGTCGTGCTGTATAGTAGAGCTCAGCCGCATCTTTTACGTTTTGAAACATGATGAAAAGACAACAACTCAATTAAAATCCAAACCAGAAAACATTCAGTGATGAATAATGGCTTTTTGGAAAGGTGTTAATTTAGCGATGTGCCTTTCGAAGGTCGGGTCAAAAAATATCCAATATTAAGGGAATGGCACCCATTTAATCTTTACATAGCGTTCCATAATTTAACAATATAGAAATATCTCCTTCAATCTTTCTTTCCTGTTGCCAAATCCTAGAAAGCGGCACAATAATTTAAAAAAAGTGATAACACGCGTATTTTGTTTTAAATAAAAATCAGATTTCCGCGCTATATTTTTGCATTTTTCAAATCGACGTCATTCAGATCAGAAAATGAAAATGTTTCTTATATATATGTAAAAACTTTAACTAAACACGTGTTAAAATGACGCAGTATCTTCATCTGAATGACTTTAATGTTTAAAAATCTATTTTAATACAGGAGTTTTAATTTAAAATACAATTTAGGAAAAGATAATAATAATAAAAAATCGTTTGCTAGGAATGACGTCAATTTCTGTTTAACTGACGTAACTGTGTAATGATGTTGTATTCTGAAAGAGACTCCTGATATTCTGAAATTTATCCTTATTATTATCATACATAAAACGAAAGATTTATTTTTAAGTCATACGAAAGAAATTTTCGGTAAATGCTAGTTCTTTTGGTTGTATTTATTGCATTTTCCTGAGTATTGTCAAGGACATCGTATACTCCTATTGCACACGCCAAAGAAAACATGCATTTTAATTTTAAAAGCCGAAACACTTTAGTATAATTACGTAATTATAACGGCAAATGAAATTCAGTTTCGGGAGTTAAAAAAAATAATAATATTGTTGGACCGAAAGTAATAATCTAACAAGGAAGGTCTCCATACGGGCATACTCAGAAAAATCTGAAAAAAATACAGAATGTTCTTCTCCCATGGGTATATATGTTTATAAAAAAAATTTGGCGGAACCTCGGTAGAACGTCAGTAAAAAAATAATGAAAATTTTGCTTATTTGGCGACTTATCACCGTTTGGCGAAGAAATTAAATAAAAAAAAATACGCTTGTCGAATACTCTTTAAGGAAAAAACTTTTTACGTTGAATTTGTTTAAATAAGTTTAATTTAAATAACTTTAGCTTTGTCATTTTTAGTTTGTTTTAACTATAGTTTTGTCATATATATTCATATGTACTTATAACGAATTTTAACTATCATATTTTACGATTTAAAACAAAATTTAAATTGATTAAAATTGTTCCAAATTCAAAGATATGCCCCATCGAGCACTGTCGATTCAACTTTGTTGCTATGGAAACAACTTCTTCGGTATGTATTACGGAAGCATTATTCATCTGGCGTTAAATGTTATTTTTATAACCGATAAAGCCGTTTAAATTAAAAAAATTGTCGAGTGGAGAATAAAACAATGGCAAAATTTCGTTCAAATCGGCAACAAGCAACAAGTATAATACTAAATGTAATAATAATACTACTAAATTCTTTCATGGTTTACGTTTAAATTCATTAAATACCACATATTCACAAATCAATTAACAAACAATTTTCAGATTCATTAAAATCGTTTCCTTTTGGCGAGGAAAAGTGCTGCTCGCCAAATTGCGTGCCGCTTTCTTCTTTTCACTCCAATTATTCGAAAGTATTTTATTTTTTTACAGATTATCTACTGTAATTCCGCCGTTAATTTTAACTGATCTTTATTACATACATGAGTACTTTCACTAGCATTTTTTTCAACTTATTCTGAGTATGCCCAGTATGGAGACCTTCCTTGTAAGACAGGGACGGCGAACATATGGCACGCGGGCCATAAGTGGCACGCTGCAGATTATTTTTGGCACGGCATAGATTTAAGTTTTACATGAAAATGTAGTAAAATTTCACAAAATGCATTAATTAACATAGATGTTGGCTGTGTCACTTGAATCCGATTAGTTCGGTTGGTTGTAATTGTCACACAGATTGAAGCAATTGAAATATAACTTAATTTATCCGAATCTAGCTATATTGGCTCAGAAAATTTTGAGAATTAGAAGATTATCGCTAAACAAAAATTAAAAGTGTAATAAGCAAAAATGCTGATTTTAAAATTATAACAACTTGGAATTAAATTCCAGACAGTAAAAGCTAAAAGCTATAGTTTCTGGCGCTTGCTATTTTGACAATTTTTTCTTCAAGCATTCTTTTCGTAAAAAAAAAAAAAAAAAGAAAGAAAGAAAAATTCAACTAAAAACGTCTTATCAAGCAAGTGCAATTAAACTTGCATTCTATCGAAAATAACTAAGTACAAACCTGATATAAATTATTTGGCATTTAAGATGAGACAACAGAAATAATATTTTTAAAATAAATTTCTACAGTATAACATTAAATATCACCTGTATTTTTTTAATGCTAAAAACAAAATTTTAAGTAGTTTTGATTCATTATTATTTGATCCATTAAATTTTTTTATTGTTGGCACGTCATGATCACGTAAAGTATATTTTTGGGAAAATTTGGTACGTGGACGTGAAAAGGTTCGCCATCCCTGGTCTAAGAGCTAGCAACGTTTTCGTCACTTGATTTTAGCAAGGTTCATTTTTCTATATGCTCTTCCGTTTTATAGTGTAATTTGTATGCGAACGGTCTGGCTAGCAACAGACGTTACGTTTACCTGCGGGAGAAGGGGTTTTGCATATGAAAAAAAATTCAAAATTACGTCATTTTTGCAAGGCTCATATTTCTACATGCTCTTCCGTTTTATGGTGTAGTACGTATGCAGACGGTCTGGCTTTCGGGAGGCGTTGGTTTACCTGCGGGAGAAAGGGTTATGCAGGTGAAAAAACTTCAAAATTACGTCAGGAAACACTTCTGACCTTCCTTGTACCTTTCAAGGCTTGTACTTTTTAAGGCTTCTTTACAAGGCTTCCTTGTACCTTTTAAGTATGGTGTCAGCAGAGCTCTTGAAATACACTGGTGAACCAATGTTTCTGTTAGTTTTTGATTGGGACAATTGGTTGGGCCGGTTAATTGGGATCATTGGTTGGTTAATTGGCGCGGTTGTTTGGTTAGTTGAAGTTGGCTGATTAAGTTCCTGAAAGGATCTGAAAAAGGTATGAAATGACATAAAAAAACTGGTGGAACCAGAGAGAAAAGTAAAGCTCGATCTAAAAAAGTTACAGTAAAAAAATGTCAAATAGCTTCAGTTTAAAAAAGTAAGTAGTTCGTAGAAAAGTAGAGGAATCAAATTATCTGTAAAGCTCATGAAATTACCCAAATTTTTGTTGATAGCTGAAAATGTGGACTGAGCTTTACTGGTGCCTTATATTCAAAATCATATTATCCACTCAAAATGAGTACTGGGTATAGTAAACAGAATGTGTAGTTATGTGCAAAAAATTTTCTGTCAGGCCTAGAATTGTGGACATGATTGCATGAAGTCAAGCTAAACTCCACAAAGATGAAAGAATGTAAACCATGAAGTAATATTTTAAGTATAACATTAATATAGTCAAGTTGTTGAGGAATTGTTATTATTAACATTTCAGACATAACACATATAGCGTAATAATTTTTATTTCATGTAATTACTGTGAAAAGGGAGCCTTATGTCAATGGACTTAAGCCAGACAAGTAGTTAGCATATGGTTGAATAGTACATGCTTAGGGTTTTGGTCTTATTTTGGACTTTGATCTTCCAGGCTTATCAGTGACCGCTGGAATGGAATTTGGTCTATACTTCGTACTGAACGATCTCTCATGTTCTCGATACCACTCATGTTCTCGCTCATTTATAAATCAACCTCTAACCTATTCTTATGAGCCTAAATTTTTAAACTGGTTATGAATGATTGGAAGTCAGAATGAGTTAAAAATGCCTTTATTTCCCTGATTGATTTTAAGGCACCAGTAAAGCTCAGTCCACATTTTCAGCTATCAACAAAAATTTGGGTAATTTCATGAGCTTTACAGATAATTTGATTCCACTACTTTTCTACGCACTACTTACTTTTTTAAACTGAAGCTATTTGACAATTTTTTACTGTAACTTTTTTAGATCGAGCTTTACTTTTCTCTCTGGTTCCACCAGTTTTTTATGTCATAACCTAGGGATCTTCAACATTTTTACAGAAAAACGTTTGCCACCACAAATTTTGAGGGAAAATCTTCGCTTTATTTAATTATCAAAGATTCTGTTTTTATATAAGACAAATATTGTAATTCAAAAATAGTGGTAACCTGATAGTGAATTTAATCATGGGCATTTAATTTTACTGTTGCGTCAGCGTACCAACCAGCGGGTAATGAGTTAAGGTTTACGAGTAGTAATGTCGACTTACACTTTTGATTACTGGGTTGGAACACCGTACGGCCCAGCGGGAATTTTTCATTTTATTCTGACCCCATTTTGAAAAATATTCTCTGTCATGCACTTATACTAGGATATTTTAAAAAGATATCGAATCAAAGGGATGTTTTTTTTTGTAAATCGTAGTACAATTGAATATAAAAGTGTCGCTAGTAAAACAATTAATCCAACCCGAAATCAAACAATTAATCCATTTAAAGTACGTAGTCGGCATTCACTTGGTAGAAAATGATTTAATTCTTTTAACCCTTTCCGGCACACTGTGCCCGGGTCGGAATACCTAATTTTAATTCCAAACTTACGAACGGCACCAAGAATATTTTTGTAAAATTTTGCTTTTACAATGAATAGTAAAGTAACGCGTTTTTAATTTCTATAAAAGTCGTTATAAATTTCGGTGTCAGTCAATCATTTCTTCATTTTACAACAAAAATTGCCCGCGCTGGAAAGGGTTAAAGAATTGCTGGTATAATTGTTATGTTTTTAAAGGGCATAGCCGAATAAGCATTGGAAACATGCCTTTTAATCAAATTTCCTGATTTTTTTCCTAGACGTAGCTACATATCTGGCAATATATTTCCCCTATTATCACCCTATAAATATTGATATTTAATGAGATAAAAATGGTTTTTCGATTTTTCAAAAAACGGATTTTTTCAAAAACTGCTGCACGGAATTTCATGCTATTAATTGAGGATATATAGATACCAAAGATGCATAACTGGTAATTTTTGTATAATTTTCTGTTTATAAAAACTGTGTGAAATAGCAAAATAAATATTTAAAAATATAAAAATCATATCTTATGGTTATCCGAAAATTGCCATTTTCTTGTAAAAAATTCCCCATGTATGCCCGTATATTCTGTATAAATGCTGAAAGTATGCGTTGGGTACTACATATAAATATTTAAAAAAATGTATATCAAAATTATTGAAATTCATTTTAAGGCGTTATTTTGGGCGGAGCTACTCAATATCCACACCCAAAGAATTTTTGGAATAAACAGTTACAGAATTGCTGTATTTTAAATTTTAATGAACACATGAGCAACATTCTCAACACTGTCGATATCAAAATGAACATGATGTTGAAAAACATGGCTTATATGCTAATAGAATCTAAAATACACCAGTTGACATATTGTCTGCTGACTTTGTTCCAAAAATTCTCCGGATGTTGAAGTGAAGTAGCTCCGCCCCAAATAACGCCTTAAAATGAATTTCTATAATTTTTATATACATTTTTGTAAATATTTATGTGTAGTACCCAACGCAAACTTTCGACATTTATATAGAATATACGGGCACACATGGAGAATTTTTTACAAGAAAATGGTAATTTTCGGATAAACATAAGATATGATTTTTATATTTTTAAATTTTTATTTCGCTATTTCACACAGTTTTTATAAACAGAAAATTATAAAAAAATTACCAGTTATGCATCTTTCTTATCTATATATCCTCAATTAATAGCATGAAATTCCGTGCAGCAGTTTTTGAAAAAATCTGTTTTTTAAAAAATCGAAAAACCATTTTTATCTCATTAAATATCAATATTTATAGGGTGATAATAGGGGAAATTTATTGTCAGATACGTAGCTACGTCTAGGAAAAAAATCAGGAAATTTGATTAAAAGGCATGTTTCCAATGCTTATCCGGCTATGCCCTTTTGGAAATAGACTTTGGTCTGGTGTTGCCAAGTGCCTCGCGTAAATCGGGCCTCAAAATGCTCTGGACACTCTATTTTAAAGTATTTATCTTAGTCTAATCTAACGGTAGAATTATCTGCGATTAAAGATGGCTAAATAAAGTGTAAGAAATTAGTTGTGTCCAGAGAAATTGCAGCCCCCGATTTACGCGGGCACCTGGCAACACTACTTTGGTTTCAAACCACAAATTTAATTCAAACAGCGATTACTATCGTTGTTTACAAAATTGGTGGAGCACGCCAACGACAAATCATGTACAGAAATGCAGCGTGAATTCTTTATCCAAAGCGATATAAGTAAGCGTCCTATCTTAACCCCAGATCTACTGGGAATTTTATTCAAGTTTTAATAAAACGTTCTACACCAGAATTTTTATTTAAAACTATTTAACTTATTTATTTACCTTATTTTTGTCTGGTTTATATACTTAGTTTATTTTATAGAAATTTCTGGTTTGAATGAATATTTTGTATGTACCTGTCGGGTCCAATGGACCCGTCTGGTAGACGGAGGGTTAATTGGGAGAAGTAACCGCAAGATTAGGAGCGAGGTCACATCAATCAAGGTCATGCGCCACGTAGCGGATGGAGTGTGAACTACAGGTAGATACCTAACTGTTTTCTTACCTACACCACTAAAATTGTAAAGTTTTTTTCACCTTGATTAATTACGGAAGTGCTCCTGATAAGGCGAAGAAAACTTAGTGGTATCAAGTGCATCTGAATGCCCCTCTCGCTGCGCCATTATTTTGCAATAAATGTGAAAAACAAAATTCATTTTCATGAGTGAATAAAGATTTAGAAAGTACGCGCCACATTAAAAGCCCGCGTAAGTGAATTATCACTCCGTCCACAAGGTGGCGCAACTGTGTTAATTTACGCCTGATTCCAGAATTAAGTTTGTTCGCTTACGTATAACGCTTTGTCTTTATCTTCTAACTGCCAATAACAGCAGTAATTACTCGACATGCTAAGTGAGTAACGTTATTTTACGTTATAGTGTTGGAAAGTAGAAAGATTAGTAAAGAACTCACTTAAAAATTACTGGTGTGAAATCGTATTTAATTTAATATTAGAAATTCTGATTGAGAATTAATGGAAGCTTTGTTTTTATAATAACGGAATAACTTCCTATACAGCGCCACATGAATACTAGGCCTGCGCGCTGACACAAAAATGGCAGCTGTTGGAGGCTGATTATTTTCGGCATTTGCTCGGTCTCATGAAATTGAATATTGATAAATTTTAAAAGTTTTCCCAGCCTTGTTTTTCTCAGACATATTAACCCCTTAATTCTCGCTCCCGTCATATTCACGGGCTGTGTGTTTTACTCAGATTGTTAGATTCCCACCAGTTTTATAAAATAGTGTAATTGGCTTTATTTTAGTATCGTTTTACCTGTCATTAAATAAGGTGAATATTTCTTTTTTCAAAAAAGTGGTGCCAATAAGCAATTTGAATTTTTAAACCGCAATTTAATTCGAGCGTTAAGGGGATACATGAGTGAAATTTTTTGAAAAAAATCTATTTTTGTTTTATTGGCTTAAATAGTTCTCTGAATCTTCCTGAATCCATTGGTATGCCCGTTTTTTTTCTGACCATTAAAAATAGTCGTAAAAATTCAAGGTAATACACCGACTCGGACGCCACGCCCATTCCCCTTAAATTTAAGCTAACATTTTGTACTTATTTTTATTTTTAAATTCTACTCGCACTACTATATTTAAAAATAAATTTTGTAGCATGCAAATGTTGTCAAAATACAAATAAAAGTCTTTCTTATAAAAAAAAAGTGATGCTAACCGACAAAAATTCGTGTAACAGTCGCTGGTCTTGAAGTCACGTGGGAAGTGACATAGAACAAATAAGGGTTAAAACATTCCCCACAGTTGCCAACCTCCCGATTTTTTGAATACCAGTAAAATCTTACAAAAATGTTCGCTTTTTATAATTGCCTAAAATGTGCGATTATATAAAACAAGTACTTCTGGATAAAAATATTGGTATTAAAAAAATCGGGAGGTTGGCAACTATGCATTACCTCATTCATGTGCACTAAATTCTATCCAAGTGTTTATACATACTTTAGCCCCTTCAGGGGCAAGCAAAAATTTCTCTAAATATTGAATTCTCACCGGAATAATAATAAAAAAAATTATTTTTAAATAACGAAATGCAATTATCCTTCGATTTTCCTCCAAAGTTAAGAGTATAAAGTTTAGTTAAAATTTTCTGGTGAGAATCTTGTTTAAATTAGATGGGATATATTTTATCCCACCGCCCTTCAAGGGGTTAATTCACGTGTTTGATAAAATTGTGCAGGGACTTCGCACAAGTTAGAAGTGCCTTAGTATTTCGTCTCTCCTTTTCAGGTAAAAATCACATTATCTCATAAAGTACTCAAGCGCTGTTGGATAATTTTTTCTGGCGGTAGAGCATAAATATAATATCATATATAACAGACAGTTTTAAAATCTTTAATTAATTTCAGAATTTTTGTTTTTGTAAAATGGAAAATTTCTGAAAATTTGACATTGCTCTAAAATAAGAAGTTTTAGCCGTAGAAAAAAAAAAACTGCCATAATTCTTGAGCACAATCCAGTGAATATCGATTTAAAATTTCAACAAAATCGGTTGGGTAGTTTCTGAGGAAACGCGTCTTAAGGCTGGCATACTTTCCATAGGATTGCACCCAATTTTGTCTTCCCTTAAGGCTGTTCTTAACTGCTCTGCTCAACAAGTGCAAAAAGTTTTGACACATTTACAAATTCATGTTTAACGGAAATGTATAACATTGGAAAGCCTGGCCATGTAAGCGATTTGGAATTGACCTGTTTTTTCATTTTTTGATCAATCAATTACTTGTTGAGTTATAAGCCATTTCCTTCACATGACAAACACGTTTTTCGCCCGCTCTTGAGTGCTCTTTCTTCCTTCGCGCTGAAATTCGGTTCAAAACACCCACTTTGACACTATTTTCTAAAAGATCTATTGCGTTTGCAAGAAAATGGAAAAAACAGCTCAATTACATAGTTTCTGAACAACAACACCAGCTAGTTTCATGTATTTTCGAACAAAAATAAATTAAAACTTATGTCAGAAAGTTGCCCTTTTCGATTTGAGAATAGCCTTAAGTCAAAAAAGAAATCTTAGAAAATAGAACTGTGTCCTTTTTGACTCATTTTAGACGTGTATCTAAAATGAGGGAACCATACAAAGCTAAGAAAAATCCATCCGCCATTTTTGTGTCATCGCGCACGCCTAGCATTCAGGGGGAGGTGTCCTATTAATGAAACAGTAGTTATATTCTTTATATTATATCCCATTTAATTGCAATTTTCACAGACAAATTCAAGGAAAAGTCGCAAATTACGTTTATAAATGTGCGGAATTTATTTTTTAACCAAAGCAGAGCTCATACGAACCGTCGACAGTCTGATGGAACAAGGGTTCGCAAAGTCGTGCAGAAAGGTAAACGCAGACGATTACAGTGCATTCAGAGTTACTACAAAGCTAAATTTCATTGGAAAACAGTATTTTTTATTAGGAAAATCAGTATATTAAAATCTCATATGACAAATGTGTAGTGTTAAATCTTCGAAGACCACGTTTCCTGAAGAGAGGACCAATATATAAATTGGATGGGCACTCCCTTAAATCTGAAAATACAATAGACCATTTGGGCCTAACATTGGATAAAACACTGTATTTTCTTCCGCACCTGAATAAAAAACGTATAGATATTAATCAAATATCACAAAATCTTCTAAAATTTGCCACTGCGTATGGAGGCCTTTGGAAGCAAATTTTAAAAATCTGGTACTTACAAATATTAGAGAAAAAAATATCCTATGCTGCTTCATGTTGGTTTCCACACTTACAAGCCTCACATGGCTACAGGCTACTATCGGCAATTCAGACACAATGCCTTTTGCTCCTGTCGAGAGCTTATAGAAAATCATCAACGGCAGCTTTGAATGTATTGTGCGGGATTCAACCATTGGCGATCCAATTAAATACATTAGCAATTTCAAGACAGGTCCAATGTTTGGGAATTCCAATAGAGGACAACTTTCCAGTCTTCTATCAACCGAAATAATCCTCATCCATACCTTCCCCACATCAATATTATCTTTTACTACAAGAAGGAATTCCATCCACTTCAGCAATAAATATATACACTGACGGCTCAAAATCAGATGCTGGCACAGCATATGCTTTCTGTGTTTATAAAGAAAGAAAATGCATCCATACTCATCAAATAAAGTTACAAATATCAAATTCAATTTTTCAAGCTGAACAACTTGCCATATTACATGCAATATTGTTGGCAGACTCCACAGGGGACGGGAACTTCGTCATTTACACAGGTAACCAATGAAGTCTTGTATTATTGGAGAACGTTTTTAGTACAGATTTTATCACATCAAAAATTATAATAGCCTTACAGAAAACATCTAAATCAATTAAATTTCAATGGGTACCGGAACATGCAGGTGTTAAAGGAAATGAAAATGCTGATCAACTAGCCAAAGATGCTGTAACAAATATTAAAGTACGAGAAATATTTCGTCCATACCCAGCTTCACACCTTAAAAAGAAATTGAAAAAAAGAAGCCATAGACAAATGGCAGCAGCAGTGGAATTATGGCCAATATATTAGCTCAAATATTGTTATTGGCTCAATATATTAGCCAATATTGAGCTAGATTCGGAAAAATTAACCTTAAGTTATAAATTCAGTTTCTTCAATCTGCGTGACAATCACAACCAACCGAACTAATCGGATTCAAGTAACACAGACAACATCTATATTAATAAATGCATTTGGTGAAATTATACTATATTTTGATGTAAAACTTATATCTATGCCGTGCCAAAAATAATCTGCAGCGTGCCACTTATGGCACACGTGCCATAGGTTCGCCGTCCCTGTCTCAGATTATTACTTTCGGTCCAACAATATTATTTTTTTTTAAACTCGCGAAATTCAATTTCATTTGGCGTTATAATGACGTAATTACAGTAAAGTGTTTCAGTTTTTAAAAATAAAATGCATATTTTCTTTGGCGCGTGCAATAGGAGTATACGATTTCCTTGACAATACGCAGGGAAATGCAATAAATACAACCAAATGAACTAGCATTCACCTAAAATTTCTTTCGTGTGACTTAAAAATAAATCTTTCGTTTTATGGATGATAATAATAAGAACTAATTTCAGAATATCAGGAGTCTCTTTTCAGAATAAAACATCATTACAAAGTTATGTCAAACAGAAATTGACGTCACACCTAACAAACGATTTTTTTTTAATTATTATCTTTTCCTAAATTGTTTTTTTTTAATTAAAACTCCTATATTAACCCTAGAACTACCGGAAATTTTACTCAAGTTTTATAAAAACATTCTACACCAGAATTTTTACTTAAAACTATTTAATTTGTTTATTTAACTTATTATTGTCTGATTTATACATTTAGTTTGTTTTGAAGAAATTTTCTGTTTTGAATAGATATTTTGAATATACATGTCGGGTCCATTGGACCCTTCTGGTAGACAGAGGGTTAAAATAGATTTTTAAGCATTAAAAACATTTAAATGAATATACTGCGCCATTTTAACACGTGTTTAGTTAAAGTTTTTACATATATATAGGAAAAATTTTCATTATCTGATTAGAATGACGTCGATTTGAAAAATGCAAAAATATGGCGAGAAAATCTGATTTTTATTTTTAAAAAATACGCGTGTTATCACTTTTTTTAAATTATTATTCCGATTTTTAGGATCTGGCAACAGGAAAGAAAGCTTGAAGGAAATATTTCGATATTGTTAAATTGTGGAATGCTATGTAAAGTTTAAATGGGTGCCATTTCCTTAATATTGGATATTTTTTGACCCGAGCTTCGAAAGGAACATCGCTAAATTAAGCCCTTTCCAAAAAGCCATTATTCATCACTGAATGTTTTCTGGTTTGGATTGTAATTGAGTTGTTTTCTTTTCATCATGTTTCAAAACGTAAAAGATGCGGCTGAGCTCTACTATACAGCACGATCGTGCTGTATGATAATATTGTATATATATTTTTAAATAAACATGCAACGCGGGATCTGGAAGCCTATGCCAATGGTAGGTTATTCCGCGTTGTAGAAACAGAAACTGTAGAAACTGTAGAAGTTTACTAAGATAGTAGAAAAAACTTTTTGAGTTACTCTATGTAATGTTGTAATTATTTTTGATGTAGGCCTATTATATTTTTCAAAATAAATTTTTGAAGTTGTACGAAGACTTTTGTGACGCCCGTTACAAACTGTATTGAATTATTTTCTTGTAACAGGACGTTATTTTTATTCTAGATATTTCTAAAACCTACTACGAAATTTTTTTTCAGAAATACTGGACAAATACTTCAAAAAACAGAACAATAGGGAGCCCTATCTTTTGTATCGCCGCGAACTTTTTGACGCTATGAATTGTAAAACAAAACTGTTTATACTGCAGCATGCAGCATAATAAAATCTGTATGTTAAACTTTCAAAGATTGGCTTATAACTATTAGCCCCCGATATGCCATTTCTTTCTGCCATCTGTTCAAGTGTCGTCTCTAAAAAATAACGCTTCGTTGTATAAGCCAGTCGTAAAACAAAGCAGATGTATCATTCAACGGTTAAATACTCTACTGCAATTTTTTTAACTTCTAAGCATCGCACATTTTCAATTATACCGTCATAATAGGAAAAAAATACTTTTAAATGCAATCTGTCTTATTACAGTGAAGATAATATCTTTTAATTATTTTTTTATTTGTAAAGCACATTGTTAGGGTGAGATTTACTAGAAAGAAGATTGGCGTTTTGCAACTGGATTTATAAAAAGTGATTGAAAATCCAATAAGACATGATAGGGAGAAATGATACATTAGCGCTGGGGAGAAATAATACACTTGTATATTTGAATTTTTTTTTTTTTTTTTACTTTTAAACTGACATAGGACTATAATATTCATTATTGTTTTGCAGCAAAATCTACTGAAATTGGTAAGGAAGAACAAAGAGACTATTATGTAGAGACTATTATAAACATTATGTAGGTTACATAGAAAAGCAGTGCGATTATAGATGGTTAGTTTACTTTGCTCGTCATGTAGAAGGAAAAAAAAAATAAATGGCCTGAAAGGGAAAATGTTTCTATAATTGACGAAGATCAAATTAAAAAAAAAAAAAAAAACATTAAATATACCCATTTTACTTATCAAAATGATAGACTTATTGGTTTTTCTTTCAACCATTTCAGGGGTGGTGGCATGTTTATAAAACCGCTTACCGTAATTTCCGGCGTATAATCCGCGGATCAAACAATTCTGTTTAAACCCAGAAATTTTATTTAATAATTGAAGCCAAACGTTTACTGCGATCTAAGATGTTACATTTTATTTTAAAAGATTTCTGGGTCGAAAAATGTTTGTTTGATCCGAGGATTTTACGCCGGAAATTACGGTAATTTTAGTTTCCAAACGCCACATTGGCACCCGCATTTCGGTAAAATATTTCCCATTTACTTTGAAAGCGAAATATATCCCTTATCTGATTTCTAATTAAATTTGTTGGAAAATTCCGGTGCCATTGTTTTATTCAACATTTTAGCATTGAAAATGCTTTGCCCCTGAAAGGGTTAACCCATTGGGGACGAGCGACACGTATACATGCCGCATGAAGTGCTCAGAATCTTTGTTTACCCTCACCAGTAAAATTTTACTGTAAAATTTGCCTATTTAATCAGCGCATTTTCTCGATTCAAAAAGACACAAATTTCTGTTTTTACAAAACGGTGACAAAAGATTACAAATTTCGTAAAAGGCTCCCGTCCCGAAGGGGTTAAAGGAATCTTAAATGTGCTAAATTGATGTGAAATTGCTTGCAAATCCGCAATATTCCCTTCATTTTTTCTTGCAGCTAGATCTCTAGGATTTTTTTACATTATTTATTTTCTAAAATGTGTTTAATAGGATTGTTTAAATGATAGCAATAGTTTAAATATTTTTGTAAAAAAATTTCCGAAACAAAAAATATGTCAGTGTCATTTCGTTTTAAATTTTACTTAAATATTTCAAGATTTATCATAAAAAATTTTATGAAGCATAAATTGAAATGTCTGCATTTTTCTTTTTCAATTTACATAACAATGTATTAAACCTCCCTTGCTAGTGTTTCAATCCTCCCCAGTAATGGGGAGATTTGATACTGTAGTAACCATTCAAAATAATTGATTGGGATATATTTTTTGAATGACTATTTTTTAAATTCACGATATTTTAAATAAATGAATGAAAGGTCACTTTATAAAAAAATTCGAAAAATTTGTTTTAAAATAGCTTTCTAAGGGTTGTAAAAAATTAGTAAAAAAATGTGTATCATACCTCCCCTACCTCCCTTACTCCATTTTTGTAGAAAGGAAAGAAAAAAAATAGTTGGAAAACAGTAATTATACCTTTTTGTTACCATTTTTCCATAACAACTGTTTTAAAAATGTAATTAAAGTACGTGCTATTTTGAAAAAAATATAAATGAATGAATTCTGATAAAGAATGGAGCTATTATAAACTATATTTAAGTTTAAGTATCTATATTAATATTACAAACACATGCAGGCAGATGAATAATTAGATAGCCGATTTTTATTGGCGAGTTTCTTGAATGACATCTCTTTTTTAGGATTTATGTATTATTCAGAGGTAGTGACGTCATGTGCATACTTTACTGCAGATGTTTTTTAAGACTGGATCGTAAATGTGGAATTCTTCAGTGGATGCGAATGACGTCATTTTATATAAAATAAAAGCGTGTGTTTTGAGTCTTAATTCTAAATATGTTTTGTACTATCTGTATTTATATACATATCTATATCTATACTAATACTAATCTATACTAATATTATAAAGAGGTAAAAATTGTTTATTTGCAGGAGGTAATCTCTGGGACTACCGAACCCATTCCAAAAGTAATGGTGTTAGTCCAACATAGAACATAGGCTATATCTTATGTGCGTGCCATTGCCCAAAAGGGGGTGCAGGAGCAAAAAAAATGTTCTAAAAATGCGTGCGATTTTTGTGTTACTGAAGGGCCTATAAACATGAAGTATGGAATGGTAGTGACTTATAAGATATAAATGATCTCTAAGAACATTTCTTAAAAAATTCGAAATTTAAAAGAGGTGAAAATGCGCGAAAAGAGTTCTAAAAAAGGTTCTAAATTGCGATTTCTACGCAATCTCAGAAAGTAACTATTCGAGTTTTTCAAAAATGGTGTGAAAACGATGGCGACAGTCCTCGCTCCAACATAGGCGATCGGTGCCACTACCCCAAACGGGGTGCGGGAGCAAAAAACTTTCTAAATTGCATTTTTTGTGATACTGCGTGGCCTAGCAACTTGAAATTAGGCATGGTAGTTACTTATATGATATAAATGATCTCTAAGAGCATTTCTTTAAAAATTCGAAGTTTAAAAGGAGTGAAAATGCGCGAAAAGTGTTCTTAGAAACGTTCTAAATTGTGATTTTTACGTAATCTCAGAAAATTCCGATTCGATTTTTGAAAAAATGGTGTGAAAACGATGGCGACATCCCTCCCTCCAACATAGGCCATATTTTTTGTCAGTGCCCTACCCCCAAAGAGGGCGCAGGAGCAAAACAACGTTCTAAATATGCGTTTTTTGTTATACTGCAGGGCCTAGCAACTTGAAATTAGGCATCGTAGTTACTTATGTGACATAAATGATCTCTAAGAACATTTTTTCAAAAATTCGAAATTTAAAAGGGGTGAAAATGCGCGAAAAGCGTTCTAAAAAGCGTTCTAAATTGCGATTTCTACGCAATCTCAGAAAGTTTCCAACAGATTCCAAAAGTAATGGTTGGAAATTGATGATGACAGCCTTTACTCTACACTGTTAAAAATGAAGTTGGATGTTTCACCAAGAAAATGGTTAAAAGTAGCTGAAATTTAGCTGCAACCGAGATACTGGTGATATGTTTCACCAATTTATTGGCGCTTTCACAAATACCATTATCTTGGTGAAATGTTGAACCATGATTCAGGTTTTTTATAAATCCAATTTTCTGGTGAAAGGTTGAACCATAATTCAAGATTTTTTAAAATCCAATTTTCTGGTGAAAGGTTGAACCATGAATCAAGGGTTTTTTTTTAATCCGATTTTCTGGTGAAAGGTTGAACCATGAATCAGGGGGTTTTTTAATCAAATTTTCTGGTGAAAGGTTTAACCATGAATCAGCATTTTTTTAAATCAAACTTTCTGGTGAAAGGTTTAACCATGATTCAAGATTTTGTCGGTTCCAATTTTTTGGTAAAAGGTTGAACCACAATTCAGGTTTTTCTCTCAACTTTATGGGGAAAGGTTACACCGGATTGTAGTTTTCTTTTTTTCCCCTCGCTTTGGAGTGAAATGATTAACCAGGACTTTGGTTTTCAATTTATCATTTTATGGTGTAATAATGAACAAAATTTCAGATTATGCGAAATTATGTTGCAGTACGAAAGCATAATTTTTTTGTTTTCATTAAACTGAAAATTATTAAAGTTTTAATTATTGATTCTATTGGCTTTGAAATATATTTAAAAAACAAATGTAAACCAGTTTGATCTAATTTCACAAAATAGCTTTTTTTTTTTTCTCTCTCTCTCTTCCGTGAATATATTACCATTCTGTCCTTGTACATTTTGGAACATTTCTCTGCACTCAGTTACACTTATAATCCATTTAGCGTTGTTTGCTTATTCACAAGCCATTCATAATGAAGATTTTTTTTTAAAACATAATTTTCTTAGATTTAAATACATATCCTGTTTTTATTATATTTTTAATTTAAAATCCAGGAAATAAAAAATATTTTTAATAAACATTACTTTAAACAATGCTAAATGGATTTCTTTAAACAATATTAATTTTTGCACAGGTTTGAAAAAAGTTTGATTCCATAATGCACTTAGCTGCTACTTTTATGATCTGTAGATTTTTTTGTTTTTATATTGTTGTGAATCTACAGATGCTGAAATTTTGATATTATAGTGTTTTCAAATTTTTACCTTCTTTTCACAAAACAAAAAATAAAATATTTCAATTAGCAAAAAATATTTTTAGACATTTCCTCATATCATTAATATAAAGGTACAATTGTTACACATATGAAAATTTCACCAATCACTATTTTAAAAGTTATATACATTTTGATAGTACTATTTTTGAACAATAAAACTAACATGTTCTGTCCAAAATCCCAATTATGAAAAATTATTACTAATGCATTTATTTTTAAATTAGTATTAAATAAAAATTTGATTTTTCTACTATTGCTGACACATATCGACAGTAACAATAATCTAAGCAATCCATTTCCCCTTTTCCTCAAATTGAATTATCACATAATTTTCATTTTTATGTCGTTAAAAGGGAAAAAATTGTAATTTCAAACGCAATTAAATTAAATCTGCATTTCAATTTACTGATTTTTCATGGTTTTTAAATTAATTTTCAAGCACGGTTCTTTTAAAAATTTATATTGCACACAGCTCAATTATGCAAAATTAACTCATTTAAATATAAAACAACAAAAAGTTCAGCATTCGTTTCTGTTTAACACTCAATAATGAATATAACATTTTTCAATAAATAAATAAAACACAAGCATAACGGATACGTAATCAAAGTACAGTCTGTCTAAAGTGGAATCGAGGCAATTTTCCGTAGTCGACAATATTCCGCCTTAGACAAATTGTACTTTATGTCTGTGTATTCGCAGGGACATGAAAATCTTTCAGAGTTAGACAGATTTCCATCTTACATAGAGTTTACTGCATATGCGTAAACACAGAAATAATCAGCATAAAAAAACACAGCTATAAGTAGCAGAATCCTTCATTTAACCTCTAATATCAGCTAACACAAAAATATTACTTTAAATGAATTTTAAAGCTTTTTTTATTTTTTAATACACAATGTGTTTTCATAGTATATTAAATACTTAATTTACATGGTTAATTTAATAACAGCATTGTCGCCAAAAGTGATTAATTATTATTGATTATATATGTATTTTTTCAGTATTCCTAAACGATAATCTATGATGAAGATTTTTTAATATTTTTTTAAATAATAGTAGTAGAAAAGGAAAATATTCACCAACAGTAGCCTTGCAATAGCTGAAAAAAGAAATGGTCACAGACAATAAAATAACAACACAATTAAGTTGGTTTGCGGTATGCCGCTCCATTTATTGAAAATACAAATTATACAATCATTAAATTATATGTCTATACATATATATAGTATGTCAGACTAATATTTACTGTAAATATAATGCCATTTTACATAGAGAGTTTCTCTCCGACAGTTTTAGGAGGGTGCAGTACTGTCCGACCATTCATTTAAAAAATAGCCTCTTTCTTCCCCAAATGAGGATCATAAATATGATGAGATCATCAAATATAAAGAATTCTTGAAGCTTAGTATCCAAGTATTAGCAGCTCCAAGCATCAGGTTAATTTCTCCACCTGTTTTAAATGAAAGGGTAAATATTTTAAGACATAAAATTGTTTTTTGTGCAGACATAATAATAATAAAATTTCACACAGGGAAAATAATCTAAAAATTAAACAGCATATCAATCAAATTCTCTTTTACAAGGAAAAGCTTCAGCATTTGAAAAATCAACCTGCTTTCGAAATCCTTTATGGTCTGCTGGTCTGAAATCACTAAAAATTCAATTGGACCAGTAACTTTCCCCCCTCTCTCAGAGGGTCACAGATTAAACTTAAATTTTCCCATCCCTGAGAAAACCGCAACCAAGCTGAGTTGAGTGCATGTAAGGTAATGTGAGGGATTGGAAAGGGGACTTTTTCACTTTTGCTGTTAGCGGCGATATAGGACTTAGGAGGGGCGTGGCGTTTTTTTGCAGAAAATTTTTAAGAAATTATTTGAGTTTGCAGACAGTTTTACATTTTATCTAAGTCTGTCCACCCCTTGAATATATTATCAAAGTATACTGAAATCGTGCTATATTTTTAAGAATCTCATAGAAAAAATTGAATCCCAATTTATGAATGTTCTACCTATGAGTTTGGTTTGCACATGAGAAGTCCACCTTTTGTTCCTCCCCTTATTTCAATTTTTTTTTTTTTTATGCAAAGTCTGATTATGCATTGAGTTGTAGAACAACAGACAATTTAACGTGGAAGGAGTCTATAATAATAAAAATAGAAGTTTTTGTGCATGTCTGTGTTGTGTGGAGACCACTGCACCACGGGCAATTCTGTGTAAAACAAAAAGTTCTCAAATCCACAGCCAATTTTCTGAAATGTTACGGCAGACTGTGGTGGGGAAATCTTCTCCCGATGTTAATTATTTTTGTTGCAGGTCGGGTTAACCCATTTTTCAAAAGTAAGTTCAGTATATTGTTTTTAGGGATGTACCGAATACTGATTTTGGCCGAATACTGAATATTCGGCTAGCCAAATAGTAACCGCTAGGCCGAATATTCGGCTTGTCGAATACTTTTATATTTCAAAGTTTAAAGGCATTAAAATGTTAAATTTTAAAACAATTTTACATAACATAATATTTAAAACAGAAACTTTTATTTTGATAATCAAGAGCTTTTTCAAGTAAACTTTATGCTGAAAAAAAAAAAAAAAAAAAAAAAAAAATCTGCTTTGAGTTATTTAAGAAGAGGATAGTTATAAAACTTTTTTAATGAATAAAATTTTAAATTTCATGGCTTCTTCTGTGAATTAAAACAAATGAATAAAATTTTCTTAAATTCTGAAACAATCATTTTAAAATCAAAGAGAAATTGCGGAAAAATGGAAGAAAAATTGTACAGGATCATATATTATTTGTTTGTCAGGAAGAGACTAAAGTAAATAAATAATATAATCTATTCAAATTTTATATGGCGGCAACTCAGCAAGAATAACTGTTCTACTCCCTTTGATTAAGCAAGGAAGTTTTTAAATGCATCCTAGATCGGTGTCTGGAGTGGCCGATCATTTTCAGAGATCGTAAATGTTCTTAAAATCTTAGCAAGAAACAGATTATTTACTGGACAATATTCAGGAACTTGAATTTGTACATAATTAATTCCAATGAAAATCCTTGTGATTGGTTAATTTTCTTAAATACTTAAACAGCAAATAAATAATGTAAAAACATTATCTTTTATTTAAATATATGATTCTGTTTCTAATTATTCTGAATATCTTTATAAATTGACTATTAAACGTAGAAGTGGTATAAGGTTTTTAAAAAACTCGGTTAGGCTGAATATTTCGTTATTCGGCCAAACAGAATAGTTTGCTATTTGGCCAAGCCGAATATTTGGTAACATGGTCGAGTGGATACCAAACATTTGGTGCATCCCTAATTGTTTCAGATTCAAAACTATACCTATAATAATAAACAGCGGTAGAATTGATAAAAAAAGTCACTAGTCCAAAGAACCAGTAAACATCAGAGTTTACTGGTCTGCAGACATCATCACTAGCCCGCTACATAAAATTCTATAGAATTTTATGTAGCAATGTATAGAATGTTATGCGACGATTCTCCAATTAGACCGGCTCTTTGCAAAGAGCCTTATTTCTCAATTAGCCTACGACATATATACAATAGAACCTCGATTATCCAAAGTAATTGAGACTGAACCTACATAATCGAGAATTTATCAATAATCATCTAGTTTAATATGTAACAGTCATCGAACTGCTTTTAGGACTATTTAAACTGCTTAATAAATATCTAAATTCAAATTATACATGAAAATAATTTAATTTGTTTAGACGTGTACACAGGGAGGGGGGGAGGGACAAGAGTAGATATTTTGTGAGTCTTTTCCTTCTGCGACCAGAAAAAAGTGAATTGAAAGGGCGCATCAAAAATTGCTGCATGAGAAACTGGGTGCATAAAATAATTAAAAAGGGTCGCCGGGCACATGCAGTAGTTAAAAAGAGATGCCGAGTGCATGCACCAGTTAAAAAGGGCCAGTGGGTGCATAACGTAATTTATATATAAGGGCCGACGGGAGCTGCACCCTGCCAAATTGCCCTAGAGCAGTGTTTCCTAACCTTTTACTGCTCACGCCCCACCAGAGCATTAATAAAATAACCATGCCACCCCCCCCCTCCTTGTCACTCTGTAAATTATGTATCTTATTACAGAAAAAGTGAACTCTATTACAAGATGGAACAATATAAGAACCTTACAATCACTAATCATTTCACATTTTTTTTTTAACTTGTTGAAAAGGTGAACCTTGTGTCACAAATGTGTTTTTAACATAATTCTATAAATGAAATGACTCTTCTTTGAGAATGAGAATCTTTTTGTATACATCTTCGCTTTTGCACCAAAAAGGCATTTATTGTACTTTTTCAACATCCCTCAATTAAAGAAAAGTATTATACATTCTGAATCTTCTCAAAATATCCTGAAGAATGACATATTTAGCATAAAATCAGGGGTCTGGAGTTGGGCCCATTTTTGAGCGAAAGAGTCTGAGTTTGGTCTGTTAAAATTGTCGGAGTCATCCATTTTTCCCACCAACTCCGCAGCCCTGATTAAAACTAATAACACTCAATCATTTTATAATTCATTTTTGTAATGTTTTAAGGATTGGTGGAAAAGCTCTGGACACTAAATTTTCATTTTATGGATAACAATACACAAAAGCATTTCATGATTCTTATTTTTATCAATTTTAAGTATACATTTATTCCTCATCAGAACACATTTTCTCTGTTTTCCTTTTCCCAATATCATGAATTCCATATATTATCATCTGATTTTAAAATTTAAAATGTATATGTCGTCATATAAATTTATTTATTGTGCAAGAAGCCTAAAGTAGAGAGAGCCACACATATTTATTATCTACCCATTTTCTTTTCTAATGCTACTTAATATTTATAAATTTTATAAAGTTAATACCTCATTTAGATATTTCATATATTGTTTAGATTAAATATTCTCAAGAGAATCAAATTTATATATACTTTTAAATAGTTTCATGTGTAAAATATTTTTCATGTGATTTATAGCAAAGCGAATAGCAGTTGAAAGGTCATTCAATAAATAATCGAAAGCATTACCAAATATTATAAAATACCTAAATAACCAGAAAAATTATAAAGATTTTTGGTACTTTTTGGTTAGCTGGGCGCCAGTGTTATATATATACAATATATGTACATTACATATATATATGTAACACTGGCACCTGGCTAACAAAAAAGTACCAGATTTTTAATACTAAGATTAGATGTCAAAACATTTTAAAAGATTATTCATACAATTATTCTGGTGTTAAACTATTTTAAACTTTCGATTGGGAAAAATTTTTAAATTCAATTAAAAAACCTGATTTTTAAAAATTTGCTTCTATTCTGTTTATTTTTTGTCTACAACATTTTTTCTTCCCAACATCTCAACCAAAAAAATGCCAAAAGAAACTGATAGCGAACGGCAGAGTTGTATAATATAGACGCACGCGCACACACGAAAAATTTTCCGCAAAGTTCCGAATTTTGCAGAATTTTTTCTTCAAAATTCAGAACTTTGCGGAAAATTTTTTAGAAAAAAAAAGTAATTTTTGTTATTGTATTTTTTTTTAATGCCAAAAAATTTAAAATGTTCCCCAATTTTATGTACGATTTATTTATTGTTTGCTTTTTGCTAGGGGTGATTCTGTTCTGAATTTTCTGAAAATTTAAGGTATTCGGTTCCGAAAATTAAAAAAAAAAATCGGCCACCAGTCAGAAAATTCCGACATAAAAAAAGTCACTGAAATATATTGCGGATTTCAACAAATGTTCGCCAAAGATAAACTAATTCCGTCAATCGTTCGCAGAAAAAATACCTAATTTTGTCAAAGCATGGCAGGGAAAAAAAAAATGCAAATTTCGTTAAATGACCGCAGAAAAAACGCGAATTTCTTTAAAGAATCGTGGGAAAAAAACTTTTTGTCAAAGAATCGTATGTAAAACGCAAATTACGTAGAAGAAGCGCAGGAAAAAAACTAATTTCGTAAAAGCATAGCGGAAAAAGAGCGAATTTTGTCAAAGAATCGTGAAAAAAAAAAAACCCGCAAATTTCGTAAAAGAATCGGGAAAAAAACTGATTTCGTTAAAGGATCGCGAAAGAAACACAAATTTCGCAAAAAGGCCGCGAAAAAAAGAGCGCATTTTACCAAAGGATCGCAAAAAAAAAAACCCATGAATTTCCTCAAAAGGTCACAGAAAAAAAAACCCGAATATCATCAAAGGATCGCAAAAAAAGCTAATTTCATCAAAGAATCGCAGAAATAAGCAAATTTCGTCCAAAAAACCGCAGGAAAAAAACGAATTTCATAAAAGCATAGCGGAAAAAAGCATGAATTTTGTCAAAAGATCAGGGGGGGGGGGGGAGAAATGCAAATTTCGTCAAAGAACCGCGGAAAAAAGCGCGATTTTGTCAAAACTCCGCGTAAAAAACGTGACTTTCGTCAAAAGATCATGAAAAAATGTAAATTTCACCAAAGGACAGGAGAAAGCAAGTGCATTTTGTCAAAGGATTGCGGGAAAAAAAAAAAACACAAATGTCGTCAAAAAATCTCGAAAAAACAAAAATTCCGCCAAATGATCGCGGAAAAAATGAGAATTTCGTCAAAGGGCCACAATAAAAACTCATCGGTCTCTTTAATTTTTATACTTATGAATGGACCCCTCCTTGCAAAATGTCATTCAGTTGTTTCAGAAGCAATGTCCATTATTGCATTTTGTGAGAAGAGGTCACAATATTAAGGATTGGGCTGCTTCTAAATGCATTGACAAAATAACTGATAAGAATTCACCCCTTCTTATCATGGATTTTTAGCTTTAATATTTTTTAGCCAGCATAATTATTCTGTAATTAATATTAATTAATTTTTAAATTATATGGTAATTATTTTAAAACTACTGTTTAAAATTCATACCGTCAAAGTCATATAGCCATACTTGCCAACTAAATTTCGGTAAAACTCAGAAGATTTTGGGCAAAAAATCAGAAGAAGTCAGAAGATTTTGGTGAAAAATCAGAAGATTTTTTAAGTTTTATAACGCTTTCAGTAAGGATTTAAAAACAAACAAATTTCAAAAAGAAACCCGAATAAAATATTCACTAATTTGCAATTACACAATATCATGGCTGTTTGTAACACTTGGTAAAATCCCCTGACAAAAAAAAAAAAAAGGCTGAACTTTCACGGCGTCACGCAGCCGCGACCTTTTGACGAAATTCCCGTTTCTTCCACGACCTTTTGACGAAATTCCCGTTTCTTCCACGACCTTTTGACGAAATTCCCGTTTTTTCCACAATCTTTAGACAATATTACCGTTTTTTCGGCAATCTTTAGACGAAAT
This sequence comes from Maratus speciosus, assembly GCA_963932465.1. NCBI lineage: Eukaryota > Metazoa > Arthropoda > Arachnida > Araneae > Salticidae > Maratus > Maratus speciosus. Next base: position 371,881,672 of record OZ010797.1, on the reverse strand, counting down.
TCGCACTTTTTCGGCGATCTTTAGACAAAATTCCCGTTTTTTCAGCGATCTTTCGACAAAATTCCCGTTTTTCGGCGATCTTTTGACAAAATTCCCGTTTTTCGGCGCTCTTTCGACAAAATTCACGTTTTCCGGCGATCTTTTAACAAAATTCGCGTTTTCCCGCAATCTTTTTTATAAAATTCGCTTTTATTCCGCGATCTTTTTTACAAAATTTGCGTTATTTCGGCGATCTTTTTTACAAAATTCGCGTTTTTCGGCAATCTTTTTACAAAATTCACGTTTTTACGGCGAAATTTTTACAAAACTCGCGTTTTTTTGGCGATCTTTTTACAAAATTCCCGTTTTTTTAGCGATCTTTTTACAAAATTCCCGTTTTTTCGGCGAACTTTTTTTACAAAATTCGCGTTTTTTCGGCGAACTTTTTTTTACAAAATTCACGTTTTTTCGGCGACTTTTTGACGAGATTCCCATTTTTCCCGCGATCTTTTAACAAAATTCGCGGTTTTTCTGCGATCCCTTGACAAAATTTGCGTTTTTCCTGCTATTTGACGGAATTCCCGTTTTTTGCGATCTTTTGACGCAAATCAGGTTTTTTTCGCGATCTTTTGACGAAATTCCAATTTCTTTAGCGATCTTTTGACAAAATTCCCGTTGTTTCTGCGATCTTTTTTGAGAATAGGCGTTTATTCCGAAATTGATGAAATTCGCGTTTTTTTGCCGTCCCTTGACAGAATTCGCGATTGTTTGACAGATTTAGTGTTTTTTCCGCGATCTTTTGGCGAAATTTGCGGTTTTTCTACCATCCTTTGACAGAATTCGCATATTTTACGCGATTCTTTGACATAGAATTCACTTTTTTGCGATCTTTTGACGAAATTAGTGTTTTTTAAGCGATCTTTTAGCAAAATTCAGAGTTTTTCGTGATCCTTAAACGAAATCTGCGTTTTTTCGGGATCTTTTGGCAGAATTCGTGTTTTTTCGCAATGTTTCGACGAAATTCGTGTTTTTCCGCGATCCTTTGATGAAAGTTGCCACTTTCCGCAACCCTTTGACGAAATTTGCAGGGGTTTTCCACGATCCTTTGACGAAATTGCGTTTTTTCCGCGATAGTTTTCGAAATTGGCTATTTTTTTCTGCGAACAATTGACGAAATTGTTTTTTCGGCGATCATTTGTCGAAATTTGTAATATTTTGTGCCCGAATTTTAGGACTGATGACCGATTTTTTTTAAATTTCGGAACAAATCATCAATGCGAGAAACGGCAAAAAATCGAAAAAAACGGAAAACGACAAAAAGCGGAAAATCGCGGAAGAATCTCATGCCTTTGTAACTCCGGAATTTCCGGGGCACGTTTTATTAAATCCCCGGAATTCCGGGGATTCCCCGGAACACAAACAGGCATGCAATATATATTATGAAAAAAAAGAATAACTTAAATATATTAAAAATTACTATTTTTTTTTTTTTTTTTTTTTTTTTTTGAATATTCATAGATTCTACCTTTCACATTAAAAGACACACTTAAAACTTCTGACTCCTAAATTTCTCTCTTTTTTTTAGGGTGATTCTGAGTAAAAAAAAAATTTCTGAAATTCACAGCAAATTTTCTGAAAAGTTACAACTAAGGGGGGGGGGGGGGAAGTCCACTTCCGACACTAGCTATGAGTTTTTTTTTTGCGCGACCCTTTGACGAAATTCGCAATCTTCAGCCGAAATTTGTCGTTTTTTCATGATCTTTTGACAAAATTAGCGTTTCCCACGCGATCCTTTGACGAAATTGGCAATTCTTCTGCAAACGATTGACAAAATAAATTTTTTTGGCCGAAAATGTCAAAATTGCAATGTCTGAATTGGTGGCCGATTTTTTTTTTAATTTTCGGAAATCAATGCCTTAAATTTTTGGAAAATTTGGACAAAAATCACCCCTACACATTGTTTACGCAATCTTTTGACGAAATTCCCATCTTTCCCGCGATCGTTCAGCGAAACTTGGGTTTTTCCGCAATCCATCGGTGAAATTTGGTTTTTTCTACGATTTTTTCACGAAACACCGCGTTTTTTCCGCGATCCTTCAACGGAATTCGCGTTTTTACACAATCTTTTCACGGAAATAGTGTTTTTACGCAATCTTTTCACGGAAATAGTGTTTTTACGCAATCTTTTCACGGAAATAGTGTTTTTACGCAATCTTTTGACAGTGCTTTTTTTTACCTGATCTTTTGACAAAATTCGCGTTCTTTTCACAAAATTTGTGTTTTTACGTGCTCTTTTGGGGGAATTCTCGTTTTTTACGCGATCTTTTGACAAAATTTGCTTCTTTCCCGTGAACCTTCGGCGAAATTTTGGGTTTTCCCGCGATCCTTTGACGAAACTCGCGTAAAAAAAGGCCAAAAATTGGAAGAAAATGACGAAAAGCAGAAGAAAACTCATTACGTGGGTAAAATCGGAAACATGCCGATTTTTCAGAAGAATTCTGAAAAAATCGGAAGAGTTGGCAGCTATGTATAGCACGTTATTTTATTAAACATTAAATTAATTTGCAGAAAGTTTTTGATCCAATATTTATGTGCGCAGAAAGTTTTTGGTTTTATACAAGTCTGGCGAACGGGTGAGTAACCAATTTCAAATCCCCCCCTCCCCCCCTAAGTTGGGAACCACAGCCCTAAAGTCAACATTACGTATCGGGAGGGAGGGGGGAAGATCGAGAAATTCAATCAGTTGCGGCAAAATCACAAAATACTATTGATAAAATTAAACTAATCAACTGAAAAAAAAATAACAAGGTACAAGAGCGACTTTCAAGAATGTTCTGCCCTTTTTTAAAAATTGTTGAATGGCGACTTTTTTTCTAGATTCAACACTAAATTTTCAAAAGTTCTATGAAATATGCTGTGTCAATATCAGAATTTGCACTTGAAAAATTCTTATTTTAGGTCTTGTAAATACATGTAAAATAATGTTTTTTACCCATTAAGACCCACTTTTGACTTATTACAGAACTATAACAGGGTGTCTACAGAAATTCTAAAAAAAATTCCCTGATTTTTCCATGATTTCCCTGACTATCTTTATCAGACTTCCCTGATTTCCATTATTAACAATACACATACCGTATTTTTTCATGTAAGTCGATTCCTCATATAACACACTTATCCAGCCTGCTAATATCTCCTTTGCGAGAAAAAACAAGAGAAAAACACAAAAATTGCCTAATATTCATTAAGTATTTGTTGACAGTTTTATAAATCCGAACTCAAAATTCAATCCAACTTCATGTAGTGGCCAATGGATATAGGGTGACCAGAAAATTTCCTCATTTTCTGAAAAATATTCAATTCTAAGACTTATCTACATTTGACGGGATAGCTAATTGGATTAAACTGGCCACCTGGTCCGGTTATGCTAATGTATCATTTAAAATTTTTAAAAATGGGTAAATTGCCTTCAATATAAGCACGATGTACAGAAAATTAGGACATCTGATCACCTTAATTTGCATTAAATATCAAAAACTCATACCATGCGCAACTTTTTAAAAATATTGGGAAAGACTAATCAGCATGTTAAAAAATATGGTACATAAAATAGACGAATCAATCTCGTTTGCAAGGTAAATATGCAAATATTTTCATAATATAGACAAATTTCCCTGATTTTCGAATATTTTTACAAAGTACCCTGATATTTCCAGATTGATAAACCTCCCTGGTTTTTACATGATTCCCTGATTTCCAGATTCTGTAGACACCCTGTATAAATAAACAAAACAACACAGAAAGTACCATATATGTTTATGTAAACAATGTGTATGAGTATTCTACATTATTGAAAGATGAAATTAACTAAAATAGTTTCTTTAAGAAATCTTTAAAAAAATTTACTTTTGAACACTATAGGTTATTCATAAACTTTAAAATAGAAATAATTTATGTAACACTTTTTTATCCAACATATCAATTAAGGGTACAAACAAGCAATATTTTGAATTTTAAGTTTTCTGCATTTTTTAAGATTTTACTCTTATTTTATGTAAATAGTTTAAAGACAGTTATTTAAAGATGTATTTTAATTTTGTTTTATATCCTTCATGGTTTGAAGTTGTGCTGTGTAATAAGCCAAAAGTTAAAAATTCTATGAAATATGTTAAAACATTGATAAGCTATTGAAAAGATTCTTATTTTTGTCTTATAAATATAAATGCGTGTAAAATAATATTTTTCCACATTAAGATCCGCTTTTGACTTATTTCACAGCTATAAATGAATAAAGCAACACAGAAAGTGTCAAAGATTTATGTAAATTATGTGTATGACTATTCTAAATCATTGAAAGGCGAAATTAACTAAAATAAAGTTGCTTTAAGAAACCTTTCAATTTTTTTACTTTTGAACACTATAGGTTACTCATACACTTGAAAATAGAAATAATTTAAGTAACAGACACTTTTTTATCCAACATTTCAATCTTTAAGGGTACAAACAAGCAATATTTTGAATTTTAAGCATTCTACATTTTTTAAGACTTTTTTTTTATGTGCAGTTTAAAGTAGACAGTTGTTAAAGATATTTCAATTTTGTTTTATATCATTGATGGTTCAAACTGGCACTGTGTAATAAACTGAAAGTTAAAATTTCTATAATTGTCGATAATATCAGAAGTTGCACTTGAAAAAAATTCTTTTTTTCTCTCATAAATGCATGTAAAATAATATTTCTCACTCATTAAGATCTACTATTGGCTTATTACACAGCTACAGCTATAAATAAATAAATGACACAGAAAGTGTCAAACATTTATGTAAACAATGTGTGCGAGTATTAAAACATTATTGAAAGATAAAATTAACAAAAACTAACACTAAAATGTACTTACATCAAAAAGACAATCTTTTGTTGTTTGAAACACTGGCATACTAAATCAGCGTACTCTTAAGATGGCAGGTTTGACACTTTACGGCAAATCCTATAGCAATTTAAAAGAAAAAACTATAAATTATGCTAAATTTATATTTGAATATTATTTCAAAATTAGAATTTGTATTATGAAGTTACAATTTTTAAAATACAGTGGAAGCCCGATATAACGTGGTTCTTGGGAGACATGTTTCACACCCGAGTTAATTACAATTATATGTCATAATTTTGTAATGGTCTATAGTGGCAGATATCTATTACTTAATAGATACAGCTAATTATGAATTTAAAATTATAATCTCATAATTTAACAAAAAAGTGACCATCTGTTTTTATGGATTCATTTTTAAAAAACGAATTGTTTAATAAAGCATATGAACGTTTTTAATATTTATTGAGCTATATATAATGCATTAATAAACATGCTTCAACAATGTAAAAAACAGTTATACAGATATATGTCATAATTCTGTAATAGTATATTTTCAAAAACCAAAATTTGTGTTTCACGGTTTTAAGTTTTTTACAAATTTAACATTTTAAAAATATCAAAATGTATCTTCTAACACACTTTTCAGAAACCTCTAACTTCAGATATCCATTACTTAGAAGATATAGCTAATTATGAATTTAAAATTATAATATAATTTTTAACAAAAAGCGACCACCTGTTTATTATATGGGTTTCATTTATTTTTGAAAAACGAATTGTTTAATAAATCATATAAACCTTTTCAATATTTATTGAGCTATATATAATGCATTATTAAACAAACTTTAGCAATGTAAAAACAGTTATACAATTATGTGTCATAATTTTGTAAAGGTATATTTTCAAAAACCAAAATTTGCATTTCACGGTTTTAAGTTTTAAACAAATTTAAAATATCAAAATGTACCTTCAAACAGAGCTGGAGATTTCAATAGCTACAAATTTCTATTACTTTACTTAGAAGATACAGCTAATTATGATTTTAAAATTATAATATCATAATTTAAAAAAAAAAAAAAACCCACCTGTTTATTATGTGGATTTCATTTATTTTTGAAAAAAAAATTTGTTTAATAAATTATATAAACCTTTTTAATAATTTATTGAGCTATATATAATGCACAATGTAAAAACAGTTATACAATTATATGCCATAATTTTGTAATGGTATATTTTCACAAAAAACCAAAACTTGCTTTTCACGGTTTTAAGTTTTTTACAAATTTAACATTTTTAAAATATCAAAATGCGTCACATTTTTCAGAAACCTCCAACTGCAGATCTCCATTACTTTACTTAGAAGATACAGTTAATTATGAATTTAAAATTGTATAATCTTATAGAATTTTTTAAAAAAGCGACCACCTGTTTATTATATGCATTTCATACATTTTTGAAAAACGAATTGTTTAATAAATCATATAAACCTTTTCAATATTTATTGAGCTACATATAATGCATTATTAAACATGCTTTAGCAATGTAAAAAACAGTTATACAATTATGTGTCATAATTTTGTAATGGTATATTTTCAAAAACCAAAATTTGCATTTCACGGTTTTAAGTTTTAAACAAATTTAAAGTTTTAAAATATCAAAATGTACCTTCTAACAGACTTGGAGGTCTTATAGCTATAGATCTCCATTACTTTACTTAGAAGATGTAGCTAATTATGAATTTAAAATTATAATCTCATAATTTTAAAAAAAGCGACCACCTGTTTTTATGGTTTCATTTTTAAAAAACAAATTGTTTAATAAATTATATAAACCTTTTTAATATTTATTGAGCTATATATAATGCACAATGTAAAAACAGTTATACAATTATATGTCATAAATTTGTAATAGTATATTTTCAAAAACCAAAATTTGCATTTCATGGTTGTATGTTTCTTACATTTTGATATTTTTAAAATGTTAAATTTGTATCTTCTAACACACTTTTCAGGAACCTCAACTGCAAATATCCATTATTTTACTTAGAAGATACAGCTAATTATAAATTTAAAATTATAATCTCATACACAAACCAGAATTTGCATTTCACGATTTTTATTTTTCATCTAATTTAATGTTTTAAAATATCAAAATATTCATTGTATAATACAGTTGGCGTTTGTTTCGTATGCCTTCATATATCCATTACTTACAAAATAAAGATAATTTTGAATTTAAATTAGATAGCAATCTCATTAGAAAAAAAAAAAGGCAACCACTAGTTTTTATTGATTACATTAAATTTTGGAAAATGAATGGTTTAAAAAATCATATAAACCTTTTTTAATACTTAATTTAGCTACATAAAATCCTGTAAACATTCTTTTAAGTAATGTAAAAAATTCAGTTTTGCAAACATATATATGTATATCATGTTGTAGTAAGGACTTGAATGCGTATGACAAGCATTAATGATAGCGAGGCATTCATAAATTGAAAACATCAACAAACAAAAATAACTGATATCGAAAAATAATTTCGCGTGTATAAATCTTTGAACTGAACTAAATTATTAAACTTAAGTTATTAATAGCTTTAAAATAGTGGTTTATTTCACTCCGGATGCAATGTAGAACCGGTACTATTTTAGGCTTAAGCAAATTGCTAATCTAATATTTACAGGTAAAATATAAATTTTGTGCAAGGGAGTTTCAGCAAAACATTACAATGTGTACTAACAGTAAAATAAACTATAGCTACTAGTGTACTTACTTGTATTTCAAGGATTGATGGGGACGGGGAGATAAATCCAAAATAAGCGATATTCACGTTGACGCTTAAGTTGTTAGCCGCCATTAAAGTTTAGCTTGTGTGGCCTTGTGGGGTGATCGTGATGTGATGCCACTCAACGGTAACTAAAGGTAGAACCGTAAACTCGGTTATTGTGCATCCAGCATAAGATTTTCTTTTCCAGTCATTTTTATTTGAACGGGAAACTCGGTGAAACCTCTTGTTTTCACCAGTTTATTTGTTCAAAGTTAAACCTTTATTTTTAACAGTGTAATATAGGCTGTGTTTCATGTCGATGTCACTACCACCTAAGGGTTCAGAAGCAAAAAGCGTTCTCAATAGCGAGTTTTGTGTTACTGAAGTGCCTAGAATCCTGAAATTAGGCTGGACAGTTATTTATAAGATAAAAATGATCTCTAAGAATTCTAAATTGCGATCTCAGGAAGTACCGATTTCAAAAATAATGCTGTGAAAACGATGGTGACAGCCCTCGCTCCAACATACGCTGTAATTCATATCGTTGCCACTATTCCAAAGGAGGTGCAGGAGCAAAAAACGAACTAAATTGCGTTTTTTTTTTTTTTTTTTTTTTTTTTTTTTTTTTTTTTTGTGATACTGCAGGGCCTAGCAACTTGAAATTAGGCATGGTAGTTATTTATAAGATATAAATGATCTCTAACAAACTTTCCTAAATAATTTAAAATTTAAAAGGGGGGAAATGGACGAAAAACGTTCTAAAAAAACGTTCTAAATGGCGATTTTTGCAAAATCTCAAAAAGTACCCAACCGATTTCAAAAATAATGGTTGAATTTGATGACAGCCATTACTCCAATATAGGATCTATTTCATGTCGGCGTCACTACCACCTTGCGGTTGCATTTTAAAAAACGTTCTAAATTGTGAATTTTGTGATACTGAATGGGATGAGATATACTTATCAGATGTAAATGTCCTCTGAGAACAGTTTCTAAAAAATTTAAAATTTAAAAAGTGTGAAAATGAACGAAAAACATTCTAAAAACGTTCATTTCTACGCAATCTCAGGAAATATAAATCGATTTCAGAAGTGATGGTTTCAAATTATTTGTGACATTCCCCGCTCCAACATAGCCTATATTTTTATGTTTTTGTCACTACCACCTGGGGGTTACAGGAGCAAAAAATGTTCTAAATTACGTTTTTTTTGTTACTGAGGGGATCTAACATTTTAAATTTGGAATGGTAATTACTTCAAAGATACAAATTCTTTCTACGATTTGCGAAAGAAATTTACAAATTTAAAAGGATGACGTGAGCGAAAAGCGTTCTATAAGCGTTCTAAATTACGATTTTTACGCAATCGTATGAAATACGAAACTTATTTCAAACATAATGGTTGCAAATTGATGGTGATAGAACCTGCTCAAACATAAGCTATATTTTATGTTGGTGCCACAACCCTTAGAGAGTTTCAGGAGCAAAAAACTTTATAAATTGTGATTTTGGCGGTACAGAAAAGGCTAGAAACTTTAAATATGGCACGGTAGTTACTTATAAAATATAAATGTCCACTAAGAACAGTTGACAATAAATTCGAAATTAAAAAGAGGTGAAGCGAAGGGAAGGAGCGAAAAGCATTCTAAAAGAGTCCTAAATTACGATTTCTATGGAATCCTGGGAAATAATATACCGATTACAGAAGTTATTGGATGAGAATCAAGGGTGATAGTTCTGATCCTATACAGGCTATATTTTATGCAGGTGTTACCACCACCTGGTTAGCAGGAACAACAAGAAAGCCTTTAAAAACATCTAAATACCCTTTTCTATAGAGTATTGGGCATAGGTGCCAACCCCAAACTAATCTTCCGTAACACTTGCGTTAATTTGACCCTGGTTTAACACATTTCGAACCAGAATTTTTTTTAAGAAAGAAAATTAAACATGTTCCACGCAGAAACCTGGAATTAAATAAATAAGCATTCAAGAAATAAATTTTCTGGTTCGGAATGTTGTTAACCTGGGTCAAATTAATCCGGACATTACGGAAGATTAGTGAAAGGTTGGCAGCTATGGTATTGGGAAATACAAACCGATTTTAAGATTAATGTTGGCAAATTAATGGTGACAGTCTCTGTTGCAACATTTTTCGAGACATTCTATTTCAAGTCTGTTTCGGCATTTTATGTTGGTGCCACTAACACCAGAGAGGTGGTAGACTGTTAACCCCTTAATTCTCGCTCCCGTGATATTCGCGGGCTGTGTCTTTTTTTCAGCTTATTCAGATTAGTTTGATTCCCACCAGTTTTATAAATTAATGTAATTGGCTTTATCATGGTATTATTTTACCTGTCATTAAATAAGGTGAACATTTCTTTTTCAAAAAAGTTGGAAATTGCTCGTCAAACGTGGCAAATGAGGTGCGTTCGTACTATAACTAGTTTTATAATTATTTTTTGCACCCCATATTGTACTGAATGTGTATTTATTTGCAATTCATAAGTGCATAGTCTGTAACATCATTAAACTGCACTTGCAATAATTTTTTCCCATTCCCCTTAATGTAACGGAAAAATTTTGACTGTCCCTGTAATTAAGCTATACATCCGATTTTCATGAAATTTGAAATGGCTCGACAAAATTTTGCAGCAATTATATGTTTAAAATTTGAGACCATTCGGAAAGCTTTAACATCATTAAAATGCACGTGCAATAATTTTTCCCATTGGTCGTAATGTAAAGAAAAACTTTTGACTGTCCCTGTAATTTAACTATACATCCGATTTTCAGAAAATTTGAAATGGCTCGACAAAATTTTACAACAATCATATATTTAAAATTTCAGACCATTCGGTTGGGTAGTTTTTGCTCTATTATATGCGGACGGACAGACAGACGGACTGAAGGACGACTATAGGTGCTACGTATTTATATAATTACGAACGCACCTAAAAAGTGGTGCCAATAAGCAATTTGAATTTTTAAACCGTAATTTAATGCGACCATTAAGGGGTTAAACAAGAAGTTTGGAATTTGACATGATAGTTAATTTTAAGATGTAAATGTGTTAAGATGGTTTCTAAAAAATTCAAAACTTCAAATGAATACTGAAATGAGCGTATGAAATAAGCATAAAAGTCTGAAAAAACTTCCTAAATTATCATTTATTTAGAATTAGTTTTAGTTCTCCTTATTTATTAAAATCGCATTTCTGCCTATTGCAGTTTTACAATGAAGTTTAGTCAAACTGTGGATTAATTTGTAATTTATGAATTGTTCCAAAAAGTGTTCTTCTAATAAAAAATAGTCATGCAAATATCACTTGGCATATTTCAACTATTACGCTAGCAAAGCCGCGAGGTTTTCCAGTCTAGTATATATATATATAGGTGCCAACCTCGAACTAATCTTCCGTAATAAGCGAGTTAATTTGACCCAGGTTTAGCACGTTTCGAACCAGAATTTTCTGCAAGAAATGCAATTAAATAAATTCCACGTAAAACCCAAATTAAGCAAATAAAGATTCATCAAATAAATTTTCTGTTTCGAAACGTCGTTAACCTAGGTCAAATTAATCCACGTATTACGGAAGATTAGCGTGAGGTTGGCAGCTATGTATATATATATTCTTTTTTTTTTTTTTTTTTTCGGGGACAACATTAAGTTCTGAACAAGCAGAATTCCTGTTTTCTAGTTTAGAAATTAATTTCTCTCTAGAAAATAACAAAAACAAAAATGGAAAATTTTATCCAATAATTTAAATTCTAATAAAATGACTTTTTTAATAATGATTTCTCCCAGATAAAAAATTCCAAAATCACCCGAGTATAAAATCTTTATCCTAATTGTATTTCGACACTTTTGCATCCCCATAGACAAGTGGAACGTGATCAAGGCAAATTTCAACTAGTTTATTTTATATGTATCCATCGACATTTGTTTTATAGAATGTTGTATCTCTCTTCCCAGAAATGTAATGAACAAGAAGACAGGAAAAAGAAACATGGATTTTATCCCTTTTCCAAATCTTTTTTTTTTCCTTTTGAAATTATTACAAAATTTGATTATCTTTGCAAATTTAAACGTTAAATTTGTTATTGTTAGTACTTTTGATACGTTTTATGTAACATGTTTCTCTTGCTTTTATTGAAGAGGATTAAATATGTCAAATATATATATTTTTAAGTAGTGGTAACAAATCTAAACGTTTCAGATAATTTCTACAATCAATTTTAAGTATATTTGAAAATATTTATCCGAGTAAATCTTTTAAATTCGTTCCCGGGAATTGAGATTTTAATTTTCTCTTTTTATTTTAAGTTATATTACTTGATTCTGCATAATAAAATATTTCTGTAAATTATTAAATTACTTTAACTACTTATAAAGATTTTTTTTTAGTTTATAAAAAAAGCTATAATTTTAAACACTGGTTTAAAATTTTGTAATGTAATTTTTAAAAATATTTTCATGGAATCTTTAAAATATTCATGACGAATTTTTCTATATTTTCTGTCCCAAACTTTCTTAAAAATATCAACAGTTTAAATGCAAAATTGTATAAATTATATAAACTGCACTGAAATGTCCTCTCGTTAAAGAACCACTTTTTTAAAAAAATTAAAGATATTGTTAAAGTCTACTACGGAAAAAGTTCTTCAGAAATACTGGAATTATGCTGCAAATATAAAAAACAGACCAATAGAAACATGGTACCATGAAGGGCACCTGTTTTTTATCATGTCAAACTTTTCGAAGGGAAAAATTTTGAAAAAAAAAAAATTGTTCATTACAGCAACATGATAAAAAAAGTATGCTAAACTTTCAAAGATTACCTTACAGATGTTTAAAAAGTAATTTTTGATGTAATGTCTCTAGAAATATAGCAAAAATAAAAATGGGATGTTTTATCCAATCATGTAAATTCCACTAAAATAACTTTTAAAACAATTTTTCTGCCAGATAAAAATCACCAAATCTTATGAGTATAAACTTTTTATCCTAATTGGTGTTCAATATTTTTTCGTCCTCGTAGCAATTGGAACATGATCAAGGTAAATTTCAACTGGTTTATTTCATACTAGCTGTTTAACCCGTTCTATGCACGGGAGTTCACGAATTTAATTCTAAAACCAAAATTAAAAATAACCATTTGATTTAGTAAAATGTTTTTCTACTACTGTGCCTTTTTTTTTTTTAATGAGCAGACGATAAAAACGATATCTTTGAAATAAGGGAATAAATAGAATAAATATTTTGTTGATGTTTGTGATAAAATGTGTTTCTTTATTTAAAAAAAATTGTAATAATTAAGCGCAATTAAATAATCTATAATAAGTTGCATGTGAGGCAAAAGAATTATCGTAATACCCGTTACAGCTTTTTAGTAGCTTTTTTCCAGCGTGGCGTTTGTAATATGCAATGTGTCTTGCAATAGAAAAGTAATATTTGTGGTAAGAAGTTTATTGTGGATTTTTGATTTTTGGCAACTGCTATAACGAAAAATGGTTAAATTTGATAGGAAACTGCTGTTAAATTTGAGGTTTTTTATTAATTAAAAATCAACTATAAGTTATTTCGATTCCGGATTATTTTAGTTGCCTCGGTAATGTCTTCATACAGATATACGTAACATTTCAGAAATCTCGTTTCCAAACTGTGGATTTGTATAGCATTACAGACAGACAAATTTTCATTTGTATATATTAAATGTTTCTATCCACATGCGTTTCATATTAAATTTGTATCTATCTTTCCAAAATTGTAATGAACCAAAAAACAGGAAAAGATACGTGACTTTAACCTCTTTTCTTCTTCTTTTTTTTTTTTCGAAATTATTACAAAATGTGATTATCTTTGCAAGTTAAAATCTCATTTTATTCATCATTTTCTCCGATTTCATCACTGCAAGATCTCATTTTCGTTAGGAATCTTATTACGTTTTATGTAGAATGGTTCTGTTGCTTTTTTTTTTTAAAGGATTCAATATACATATACTTTCATAGCTGCCAACCTCAAACTAATCTTCCGTAATACTTGCGTTAATTTCACCCTGGTTTAATACGTTTCAAACCAGAATTTTTTTAAGAAACGAAAATAAATATGTTCCACGTAGAAACCTGGAATTAATTAAATAAGCATTCATGAAATAAATTTTCTGGTTCGAAATATGGTTAACCTGGGTTGAATTAATCCAGGCATTACGGATAATTAGTGGAAGGTTGGCAGCTATGCATAGGTGCCAACCTCGAACTAATCTCCCGTAATAAGCGAGTTAATTTGATTTAGCACGTTTGGAACCAGAATTTTCTTCAAGAAATGCAAATAAATAAATTCCACGTAGAAAACCCAAATTAAGCAAATAAAGATTCATCAAATAAATTTTCTGGTTCGAAACGTCGTTAATGTATGTCAAATCAATCCACGTAATACGGAAGATTAGCGTGAGGTTGGCAGCTATGGCTATGTACTTGCCATCTTCTGACTTAACTTCCGTAAAATGTGAGTAATTTTATACCAGGTTAAACATATTTAGAACTTGAATTTTTTTAACAAATGATATCAATCAAGTTCCACGTGGAAGAGTGAAACCAAATAGCTAATGATAGATCTAAAATATTTTCCGGTTGGAAACCTGTTTAACCTGGTTTAAATTCACTCACATTTTACAGAAGTTAAGTCGGAAGTTGGCAAGTATTCAATATATAAAAAAATATTTTTAAAAAATGTAAGAGATTCTTAAATTTTCTATGAACATTCTTAACCCTAGATCTACCGGGGATTTTATGCAAGTTTTAATAAAACGTTCTACACCAGAATTTTTATTTAAAACTATTTAACTTATTTATTTACCTTATTTTTGTCTGGTTTATATACTTAGTTTATTTTAAAGAAATTTCTGGTTTGAATGAATATTTTGTATGTACCTGTCGGGTCCAATGGACCCGTCTGGTAGACGGAGGGTTAAGTATGTTCGAAAATAATTACCAAAGTATACATTTTAAATTCTTTTGCTAAAATACTTTCAAAGGTTATATTATACCTATTTAAAAATTAATTTCTGATCTCTCTCTCGACAAAACAACAAAAGTAAAAATAAAACATTTTATCCAATGATGTAAATTTCTCAAAAAAAAAAAAAAAAAACTTTTACAATAATGTTTTCTCCCAGATAAAAAATCACAAAATCTTCCGAGTTTAAACTCTTTATCCTAATTGGATTTCAATATTTTTACATCCCCATAGACAAGAGAAACGTGATCAAGGTAAATTTCAACTGATTTATTTTTTATGTATCCATCGACATGTGTGTTATATAAAAGTTCTATGTATTTTCCCAGAATTGCTAAGAACCAAAAGACAGGAAAAAGATACGTGTTTTTTATCCCTTTTCCGAATATTTTTCCTTTCGAAATTATTACAAAATTTGATTATCTTTTCAAGTTAAAAAGGCAATCTTGTTATCGTTAGTACCCATAATACGTTTTATATAAAATGTTAAGTTTGCTTTTATTGAAAACGATTAAATATGTAAAAGAAAATACATTTTTAAAATGGTGGTAACAAATGTAAATGATTCAGAAATTTTCCATATTCATTTTTACGTTTGTTCGAAAATATTTATCGGAATAAATATTTTAATTTATTTTACCGAAAATTGGGGGTTTAATTCTTATTTTATTTAAGTTATGTAATTTGATGCTGCATAAAAAATATTTCTGTAAAATATTAAAATACTTTACTTATAAAGAGAAGCTTTTAATTTATAAAAGTAGCAATAATTTTAATCTTTGGCTACAAATTTGGTTAAAACGTTTTATATAAAATGTTTCTCTTGCTTTTATTGAAAACGAAAAAATGCGTAAAAGAAAATATATTTTTTAAATGGTGGTAACAAATGTAAATGTTTCAGAAATTTTCTATAATCCTTTTTATGTATATTCGAAAATATTTATCAAAGTGAATCTTTTAATTTTTTTTTTTTTTTTTTTTTGAAAATTTGGAATTTAATTCCTTTTTTTTAAGTTATGTGATTTGATGCTGCATAAAAAAAAAAAAAAAAAAATCTATAAAATTTTAAAATACTCTAATTACATAGCTGCCAACTTGTACGGACTTTTCATACCACTAATATTTAATAGAAAATTTTAGCTAATTGAATCACCGAAATTCAAGCAACTTCAACTTTTAAATAAATCAAAATTTTCTATTAAATTTTTGTTGTAAGAAAAATCCGTACAAGTTGGTAGCTATGTAATTATAAAGAGGAGCTTTTACTTTATAAAAATAGCAATAGTTTAATTTTTTTGTTAAAAAATATGTAACGTAATTTGAAAAAAAATATTTTCATGAAATTTTTAAAATATGCATTAAGCATTTTTCTATAATTTTTTACTCAATCCATCTGAAAAAATATAAAATGTTTAACTGTAATATTACATAAATTATATAAACAGCACTGAAAAGTCTTCTCGTTGAAGGGCTTTCTTTTAAATTTCTAAATACGAGAGTGTACAATAAGTTTTTGTCCTCACATAGAAATAATTGAGTGAAATTTGTGAAACTGATATATTTTTCTAGTCCTTTTCTGTAATAGTCACCGTGCATAGCAACACAGATGTGCAAACGGTTTCTCAAAGAGAGGGGTAGTGTTGCCAGTGGGCTCCTTTTTTAAAATTCAGATTTCTTGATTGATACCATTTTTTTTTTTGAAATGGTAAAATTAGCTTTGTTTTTGCCTTAATTAATATGCCATTAAATAAGGCGCATTTTACCATTTCAAAAAAGTGGTGACAAACAAGAATCTGAAATTAAAAAATAAATAGCCCATCTGGCAACACAGGAGAGGAGTGAAGGTGCATTTCAGGAGGCGTGGTAGTAGATCAAAAGAGAGGGGGGTATTTTACTAACATTTCCTGTCCCCCGTGTGATATATTGTTGGAAAGGCCTATGACCACCTATTCATGTTATTCAGCTGCCAATCCAAGCCCCCCCCCCCCAATTTCCCACCTTTGGGCATGAGAGGGTCTGCAAGCAAATTCGAGAGAGGGGTTCGGTAGGTCTACTTTTGGTCTACTATCCAACTTTGTGGAATATACCCGCCCCCTCCCGTCTTTGAAATACTGTTTGCAGAAATGTGTTACTGTGCACGGTGACTATATAGAAAAGGACTAATAAAATGTAGTAATTTCATAAATTTTACTCAATTATTTCCTTGTGAAGGCAAAAACTTATTGATACCCCCTCGTATTGCTAAAACCTACTACGGAAAAAATCTTAATAAATAATAGAAAAATACTACAAAAATCGGAAATACTTACAAAAAGAAACACACTAATGGGGATCCTTGTTTTTGTTTTATGGAGACGTTTTCGACACGTAGAATTTTTAAACAAAAATATTATTTTCACAACAGCATGATAAAATCTGTATGTTAAACATTCAAAGATTAGCTTAACCGTATTTAAAATTAATTTCTGGTGTAATCTTTTCTAATCTCTCTAGAAAAATAACAAAAGTAAAAATTGAGTATTCAATCCAATAATGTAAATTCGAGTAAAATAACTTTTATAACAATGATTTCTTGCAGATAGAAAATCCCAAAATCCTCCGAGTATAAACTCTTTATCCTAATTGGATTTCAATATTTTTACGTACCCATAGATAAGTGGAACGTGATCAAGGTAAATTTCAACTGGTTTATTACCTGACTGAAAAGAAGGGTTATGTGTTTCACGCGTATCTGGGTAAGTGGATTTCTTTATACACTCGAAACATCCCAAAGGCTGGATGGATTTTAATGAATGAGGTCTCTATCGATTCGTCTTAACCGTCCGATGGTAATAGGCTAGGTTTTGTTTTTATAAATTCAAAATGGCGGTCGTAAAATACACAATGGCGGTAGAGACGAAAAAAAATTTACGCACAATATTGAGTAGCATATCATTGGATAGGTCTTTCAAAATGAAGACGACGTTTCGTTGATTATTTTACAGTCAGAAGCTCCGTTTAACCCTTTCAGGGGCAAAGCATCGTCAGTGTTAAAGTGTTTATATAAATGTGTGGCACCGGAATTTACCAACATATTTATTTGTACATAAGAAAACGGCTATATTTCGCATACATATTAAATGTGAAATATTTTACCAAAATTCTGGTGCCGTGACGTTTGGGAATTAAAATTAAGTGGTTTCATAAATATACCACCGCCCCTGAAAGGCTTAAATATTACAGAACCTGGAAGTTGTGTAGGTAGGATCTCTAGCTTTACTGCAACTCTAACCATCATAGACATCTATATGCCTCATCAAAACAGTGTTTATAGATGGGAACTCACAATTAAATGCATTAGTTTCACATTGGTGAGAAATAATTTATTAGTTCGCTTTTTACGCAGTCGGGTTTTTTGATTTTTTAAATTAAATTTTTATCCTATATGTATTCTTCGACATGTACTGTAATGAACCAGAAGACAAGAAAAAGATACGTGGGTTTTATCCCTTTTTCTGATTTTTTTTTTCTTTCGAAATCATTACAAATTTTGGATTTAGGTGCAAGTTAAATCAACAATCTATTTTTCGTAAATACACTTAAATACGTATTTTTCATATAACATGTTTCTCGTGCTTTTATTGAAAAGGATTAAATTTGTAATAAAAAATAAATAAATATACAGTGGTAACAAATGTAAAACATTCAGAAATTTTCGTTAATCATTTTTAAGTATGTTTAATAATATTTTTCGAAGTAAATCTTTTAAATTCTTTTCCGAAAATCTTGAATTTAATTTCCCCTTTTTATTTTATTATTTGATACTGCTTGATAAAATATTTCTGTAAAATGCTAAACTACATATAAAAAAATCTTTAAAAAAAAAAATAAAAATAGCAATATTTCAAACACTGCTTTATACTTTTGTAATGTAATTTTTAAAAATATTTTCATGAAATCGGTGAAATATGTATGAGGGATTTTTCTTTATTTTCTGACTTTTGAAATATATCAAAAGTTCAACTGAAATATTGTTTAACACGTTGACTGCCACGCTACGACTATACTCGTAGCTTTAATATTCGTGGCTTTAATTTATTACTTCCTCACCATTATTTTTAAAATATATATATCTTATTTATTGGCAGAAATTTCGCTGTATTTGTAAAGAGAAATTTACCTTTCAGAATTTGTGGTGGCAAATGACTTTCAAGAAGAAATTTAAAAATTCTTACTTTTTGCGGTAGTGAACGTGTTAATTTATATAAACTCCACTGAAATAAATGTCTTCTAGTTGTAGAACATATCTTAATTCTAGTTACTGCTAAATCTTACTACGTAAAAACTCCTTAATAAATACGGCGAAAATACTTCAAAAATCAGAAATATATATATTTAAAAAAAAATTGGTGGTGGTGGTGGGGGGGGGGGCTGCTTTTTGTATCATGGCAAACTATTCGACGCGCTAAAGGATCAGGGTCCATAAGTCGCGTTTTTGGCCCATGAAATAGTCCAAAACTCGGTTATACTATACTGACTTAATTATTTCATTTTTTAATATTAAAAGGTATGTAATGTACGATTTTAACAATAGTTTTTGTATTTTGTTCGGATTTATATGACTTACACAAGCTTAAAGCTCGTATAATTCGTAGTTTTGATGAAAAATATGCAATTTCTGCTATTTTTACCTCTTTATATGAGAGCTGTCGTGCAACACTTTCTTCTTGACATATATTACAAAACACATCAAAATATGTTAAAATAAAAGTGTTGCAAAACTGCGCTCATAGTAAAATATAAAAATAGAGAGGAAATTGAGGTAAAAAAAAAAGCAGAAATTGTGTATTTTTCATCAAAACTACGAATTATACGAACCTTAAGCTTGTGTAAGTCATATAAATCCGAACAAAATACAAAAACTATTGTTCAAATCGTACAATATATACCTTCTAATATTAAGAAGTGAAATAATTAAGTCAGTATGCCATAATACAATTTTAGCCGATTTCATTGGTCAAAAACGCGGCTTATGGATCCTGATCCTTTTAGAAATAATTCTTTTTACAGCAGCATGATAAAATCTGCATGTTAAACATTAAAATATCAGCTTATATCTGTTTAAAAAATAATTTCTTATGTAATTTCTCCAGAGAAGTTATACAAGTGAAAATGTATTATTTACCCAATCAATAATCATGTAAATTCCACTAAAATAACTTTTATAACAATGATTTCTTCCAGATAAAAAGTCACACAATCTTGATTGTGTAAACTATTTATCTTAACCCGGCAGTAGTCGCGTGTCGGTCTTTTTGCCGCCCATATAAATTATCTTGCCCTAAATCGTATCCTCTTACAAATACAATGGGGAACTGCCATGTAGCTATCTTTAAATGTTTCTCCATCACGATAGTGAGGTAACAAGACATTTCTGTTTTTAGGTGCGTTTGTAATTATATAAATACGTAGCACCTATAGTCGTCGTTCAGTCCGTCCGTCTGTCCGCATATAACAGAGCAAAAACTACCCAACCGAATGGTCTGAAATTTGAAATATAAGATTGTTGCAAAATTTTGTCGAGCCATTTCAAATTTTATGAAAATCGGATGTATAGTTTAATTACAGGGACAGTCAAAAGTGTTTCTTTACATTACGGCCAATGGGAAAAATTATTGCAAATGCATTTTAATGATGTTACAGCCTTCCGAATGGTCTGAAATTTTAAAGATATAATTGTTGCAAAATTTTGTCGAGCCATTTCAAATTTTAGGAAAATCGGATGCATAGTTTAATTACAGGGACAGTGAAAAGTGTTCGGGGAATGGGAAAAAAATTATTGGGAGTGCATTTTAATGATGTTAAAGACTGTGCACTTTATGAAGTGCAAACAATTATACATTCAGTACAATATGGGGTGCAAAAAATAATTATAAAACTTGTTATAGTACGAACGCACCTCATTTGCCACGTTTGACGAGCAATTTCCAACTTGTTACTTTATCCTATTATTCCAAATCTCATGAATAAAATGTATAATTTAAGTTAATTGCAAATTTATAACATCACTGCAGTGTAATGTTCGAATATTAGGTGGAAAATGTTTCATATTTTACATTTTCTGTATTCGGGGTCAAAAAGACCGAGCGCGACTATCACTGATAGCGTTCTGAAAAACAGACGCGACTACTATCGGGTTAATTGGATTTCAATACTTTTTATATGCCTATAGAAAAGCGGAACGTGATCAAGGTAAATTTAAAAGTTGTTTATTTTATATGTACTGGGTGTCCCAAAAATGACTGATGGAATTTAAAATTCAATAACTTGCAAACGGTGACATATATAAAAAAATTCTTGCAGGAGAGTTATGTAAGATGTCAGAGTTTTTAGGCTGTGATTCTCAGTTTTAGTTACAAATGATATCGATAGATGGCGCTGCAAGCAACAACCGCTAAATTCAGGCTCGATTTTTTTACCTCTTTCTTCTTCTATGCGAAAATAGGAGATTAAAATGTGTTGCATGGATCTCGAAGTACCAAAAATCGGATCTGGACTGAGCATCTATTGTTCTCAGAGCCATCTATTGTTTGAAATTCAAACTAAAATCAAGAATCACAGTACAAAAACTCCTGACATCGTACATAACCCTCCTGCAAGAATTTTTTTAATATCTATCACCGCTTGGAAGTTATTGAATTTTAAAATCCATCAGTAATTTTTGGGACAACAGGTATCCATCGACATGTGCTTTATATAAAAGTTGTATCTATCGTCCTAGATTTGTAATGAACCAGAAGTGAGCAAAAACAAAATACGCAGCTTTTATATTTTTTCCGAATCTTTGTTTCCTTTTAAATTATTGCAAAATGTGATTACCTTTTCAAGTTAAAAAAAAAAGACAATATTGTTATCATTAGCACTCTCAATACGTTTTATACAAAATTTTTTTGTTTTTTTTTTTTGTTTTTTTTGTTTTATTGAAAAGATTACAAAATAATAATAATACTATTGGTAAAAAGTGGAACACGTGATCAAAGTAAATTTCAACTAGCTTATTTTATATGTATCCATCGATATCTGTTATATATATATATATATATCAGGCATGTGATTTCCGCGTTTTTGCACACCAGTATATTCTTAGAGAAAATGATACAGTAAACTCTCTGTAAGGAGGACTCTGTGTAAGACGGAAATCTGTCTAACTCGGAAAGATTTTCAAGTCCCTGCGAATCCATAGACATTGAGTAAAATTTGTCTAAAGCGGAATATTGTCTACTACGGAAAATTTTCTCGTTCCCAATCGATTCCGTCTTAGACAGAGTTTACTGTATTTCGTTTAATCGAAACATTTTTGCGATTTAACTAACACTAGAACGCCTGAAAGGAGTCGATCCGACTCCGACCATATGATTAAATGTCAACTGGAACCAGAAATTCTTTCAAAAAATAAGTTAAATTTCAAACACGCAAATTTACGTTAAATAAATCAGTCAAATAATTTTAAATAAAAATTCTGGTGTAAAATATTTTATAAAAATTTAGTAAAATTGCCGGGCGTCCTAGTGTTAAGAGAACCAATTTTCTCTAAGAATATACTGGTGTGCAAAAACGCGGAAATCACATGCCTGATACATATATATATATATAATGAACCATAAGGCAGGAAAAATATGCGTGTCTTTTATCCTTTTTCTGAATCTTTCTTTCTTTTGAAATTATTACAAAATTTGATTACCTTTTCAAGTTAAAATGGCAATCTCGACATCCTTAGCACTCTTAATACGTTTTACACAACATTTTTCACTTCCTTTTATTGAAAAGGATTAAATATACCATTTAAAAAAATATTGATAACAAATGTAAACGATTCAGAAATTTTCTATAATAATTTTTAAGTTTGTTTGAAAATATTTATGTAAGTAAACCTTTTAAATTCTTTTTCGAATATTGTGAATTTAATTGACCCCTTTTCTTAACTTATATGTTTTGATGCTGCATAATAATATATTTCTGTAAAAAATTAAACTAATACTTTAACTACTTATAAAGAAAACTTTTTACTTTATAAAGATAGCAGTAGTTTTTAATATTTATTTAATATTTTGTAATAATTTTTTTTTTAAATATTTACATGAAATCTTTAAAATATGCATTACGGATTTTTCTATATTTTCTGAACCAATCATTTTCAAAAAATAGCGTCTGTTTGACTACAATGTTGTATAAATTATATAATCTGCACTGAAATATCTTCTCGGTCCAGAGCGTTTTTTTATTCTATATATCGCTAAAACCTACTAAGAAAGCATTTCTTCAGAAATAATGGAAAAATAATTCACAAACTAGAAATACTTTTAAAACAAAAGACCAAAGGCATGCTCTCACTGCTTTTTGCGTCATGGCGAAATTTTCCACGCTCTAAACCTTGAAAAAAAAATTGTTTATACAGCGCAATGGAAAATCCTGTATGTTAAACTTTTAACAGTTATCTTTATAACAATTTAAAAATTAATTTCTGATATAATCTTTCTAGAAAAATAACAAAAGTAAAAATGGAATATTTTATGCAATCATGTAAATTTCACTAAAATAAAATTTATAACAATGATTTCTCCCCGCAAAAAAATCCCAAAGTCTTCCATGTATAAACTCTTTATCCAAATCGGATTCCAGTACTTTTACATCCACATAGACAAGTGGAACGTGATCAAATGTAAATTTCCACCAGTATATTTTTATGTATCCATCGGCATGTGCTTTGTACATAAATTGTATCCATCTTTCCAGAATTGTAATGAACCAGAATACAGGAAAAATATACTTGGTTTTTATACCTTTTCAGAATCTTGTTTTGTCTTTCGAAATTATTACACAATTTGATTATCTTTGGAAGTAAAAATGTAATCTTCTTTTCGTTAATACTCTTAATGCTCTTTATATAGCATGTTTATGTTGCTTTTACTAAAACGGATTAAATACGTCAAAAAGTATTTATTTTTTAAATAGTGATAACAAATGTACAAGTTTTAAAATATTCCAATAATAGTTTTTAAGTATGTTTGAAAATATTTATGAAGTAAATCTTATAATTTTTTTCTAGAAATTTTGAATTGAATTACTTTTTTTAGGTTATGCGATTTGTTGCTGTATAATAAAATATTTCTATAAAATATTAAACTATTTTAACTACTTATATGGAGAAAATTTTATTTTATGAAAATAACAATAGTTTTAACACTGGTTGTAACAATAATTTTAAACACTGGTTAATTTTTTTGCAAAATAGCTTTTAACAATCTTTTTATGAAATCTGTAAAATATATTTGACAGATTTTGTTATATTTTTTTACTTCTAAGAAATATCAACAGTTTAACTGTGATATTGTTTAATTTTTTTAAGGGCACTGAAATCTCGTCTCGATCCATAACGGTTTTTTAATTCTAGATATTGCTGAAACCTAAAAAATATTTATTCTGAAATTATGGAAAAATACTACAAATATCAGAAACACTTAAAAAATATATATGGCATACTTTTCGACGCGTTTAATTTTCAGAAAAATTATTTATACAGCAGCATGATAAAATCCGTATGTTAACCTTTCACAGGTTAGATTATAACTCTTTAACAATTAAATTCAAATGTAATCTCTCTAGAAAAAAAAAAAAAAAACAGCAGTAAAAATGGAATATTTTATCGAATCATGTAAATTCCACTAAAATAATTTTTTTAACAATTATTCCTCACAGATCAAAAATTCCCAAATCTTCCGATTATAAACTCTTTATCCTAATCGGATTTCAATATTTTTACAACTCCATAGACAAGTGGAACCTGATCAAAGTAAATTTCAACTAGGTTATTTCATATGCATCAGTGATGGAACAGTGGCGCAGCAGTTGAGCGTTTGTCACCAATAAAATTTTATAGTATTCCTTCAAAAATCTCAGAAATTCTGCCCTATGAAGTTAGATGAAGAATGCTAATAAAATTTTGCGGTGTCAATGGCTTCTCTGCTGCTACACTGTTCCATCACTGTATGTATCCATCGACATGTGTTTTATATGAAAATTGTACTTATCTTCACAGAAATGTAATGAACCAGAAGACAGGAATATGATACGTGGCTTTTACTCCTTTTCCGAATCTTTTTTCCTTTTCATTCGAAATTGTTACAAAATTTGATTATCTCTGAAAGTTAAAACTGTAATTTCATTTTCGTTATTAATCTTGATATAATTTATATAACATGTTTCTCTTTCTTTCATTGAAATGAATTAAATATGTCAAAAAGTATACATTTTTTACATAGTGGTAACAAATGTAAAAGATTCAGAAATTTTCTATAATCATTTTTAAGTGTGTTTGAAAATATTTATCAAAGTAAATGTTTCAAAATTTTTCCCGAACATTTTGAATTTAATTTCATATATATATTTTTTCTAAAGTTATGTCCTTTTTTCTGCATTGTGCAATATTTCTGTAAAATATTAAATTACTTTAACTTCTTCTATAGAAAGGATTTTATTTTATAAAAATTGTAAAGGTGTTTTTTAAACAGATGGTTAAAGTTTTGTAACATATTTTTTCAAAATAGTTTTATGAAAACTTTAAAATACGTATGACGGATTTTCCTATATTTTCTGATGCAATCATTCTGAAAAATATCAAATGATTTGCTGCAGCATTTTATAAATTATATAAACTGCACTGAAATATCCTTTACAATAATGATTTTCTTAGGTAAGATTTTCAAAAATATCACAACCTTAAAATTCGTCATACCAATTGGATTTAATTATTGTTATTTCCATCCTCGTTGACAAGTTGATCGTGGTAGAAATTATTTTTAACCAGTTTATTGCACGAAGGGCTACCACTAGCGACTATATAATTCTCGCACCACTATTTTAAAAATATAAAGTTTGTACAGGCATACCTCCCCCCCCCCCCAGACTTACGTAAATTCGCAGTTACGTAATAAATCTCGGAAATTACATTTGTGAACATACTAGCACGTTTGATATGCAGTTGCATACTTTTGATATTTATTTTAAAAATAAAACATATAGATATAAACCACAACGTAATATAGTTTATATATTAGATGAAGTTACATTTTTATTAATATATACAATCAAATGTATAAAAAAACAAATCTTTATTGTTAGCTATTCATAGTAATTATCTAATTCATAATAAGTACAGGTTGGTGCTTATCAAGGAATATTTTATTTTGTGACTGCTATTTATTTGTCTTGCCATCAGAAATTATTCGTGGTGAATAGGTTAAATTATAGTCGAGTCTCTATATAACGAAATTCACTGTTCCAGTAAAAAATTCGTTATATAGAGAAATTTGTTATATAGAGAATGAGTAAAAATTCCTATTTAATGTGTAAATTTTGAACAAAAATTACTTTTGAGGTGTTTAATTAAGAATTTGAAATGTTTAACTATAAATATTAACCTAATATTGTATTTCTGAATTATTTAAACAGTTTCAAAAAAGAAAACAGACATTTATTTGAAAGCATAATAAAAATCACATAAGGAAAACTTACATTAATTTTATACGAAGAAATCTTTAATTTTTCGCTGTTTTAATTTGAAAATTGTTACACTCTCGGACAAATGTTCACACTTTAACAAGGAAGGAAAAATTGTATCGGAAACATTTTCCTCCATTTCAATTCTCATTCACCTTAAACTTCAACACCTCTCTGATCCTGCTCTTATATGTGTAACAATCCAGTTGACACTGTTTTAAGAAGTATGCTGGAAGGTGTGTGGGAGGGGGGGGGATGAATTCGTTGGGCATAAAAAATAAGGAGATTCAAGGTAGAAAAGTAAAATAAAAAACTCAGCACTGAACAATAAATCACTAATCAGTGATGGAAAATTGATTCCATGTGATTTGGTAGCTTTTTTAACACAATAAATAAAGAACATTTTATCAAAAAAATCGTTATATGGAGGTAGATATTTCGCTATATGGAGACTTTTTTTAATCAAATTATGGGGAAAAGGTACCGTTCCTACTAAAAATTCGTTATATACAGAAATTCGATGCATGGAGTTTCGTTATAGAGAGATTCGACTGTAGTCTTACCTAATTGTTTCTCATTTTTATAGTCGTTTCATGTAGATTCAAAATTGCTATAATTTAATTCATCAATGTTATATTTATAAATCCCGTATTCTGCAAGGTATTTGAAAAGTGTTCTTTAAATTTATTTTTTATGTTTTCTCATACATTTATTGTTTATATACGAGTAAATACTGTAATGCTGTCGCATGATGCTTTATTTATAAAATAATATGATGTAAATAATATATAAATGTATATATACATATAATAAATATTGCAGTTTCTTACAGAATTTTACTTAAGGGTCTCAGGACTCTTAACCTTCCGTCTACCAGACGGGTCCATTGGACCCGACATGTACATTCAAAATATTTATTCAAACCAGAAATTTCTTCAAAACAAACTAAATGTATAAATCAGACAATAATAAGTTAAATAAACAAATTAAATAGTTTTAAGTAAAAATTCTGGTGTAGAATGTTTTTATAAAACTTGAGTAAAATTTCCGGTAGTTCTAGGGTTAAAATTGGAAAAAATGAAAAAAAAAAGACCATTTTCAACATTTAATATCTTAAAATGTATTTGATTTTAAGACACAATTTTAATTGAAATAAAATATATAAGTATGTCCTTTCAATTCATGTATTTAGAAAGTTATAAGATGCAGAATTAGCATTTACAGGGGGCTCCAAACTGTTAGACATTTGATGAGCAAAAAATCAGCATAACAGCTTACGCGTACGATTACAAAATAAGTATTGCAACTAGAATGAAAATTTTGGTGCCTACTTATACTTCAGATTGCAATAATTACCCTGAACTTAAATAAATTTGTATTTAAAGTTTATTTATATTTTTAATACAAAGTTGTATTTAGTTAATGCAAAATTAAGAAAATTTCAACAGTATAATCACCTAAAAAAATATTGTTTTGAACAATAAAAAGGAAATTTTAGGTTCAATTTATACAGACTAACATGAAACATATGTTTTAAAAATTTCATGAAAAAATATTCAGAAGTTTTTGAGATATCGTGCGCGTTATGCCCAAAAACGTCATTTGGAGAAAAATGGCTTCAAAGTTTCCGAAACGACGCTTCAGCTATTGAACGTGTATAAACGTGAAAGCCATAACTTCAGTTCTAATAGGAATTTCAAGGAAACAATTATATCAAAATGTTCAGAAAAAATAATAGTTTAACATCTAAAAAAATTAAAAATTCGAAAATTTTAAAGCTTTAAAAGTCCCGAGACCCCTTAATCAACTTACAAATTCGACTTACGTAAAATTCAACTTACGCAAAACTTTACGGAACGCATTACTTACGTACTAACGTCTTACTTACGTCCGGGGATACCAGTACTATCTTTCTCTTGCACATTTTAGGAAAGCGGATGTGAAATATATTTTTCGTTTTAAGAAAGTGGTGCGAGATAGCATTAAAAATTAATCGCCAGTCGCAGCTCTGTGCAACGACATGCCTTTTAAATAAACAAATTATGTTTCTTCCGTACTTCTAATGAGCCGTAAAAGTTTAAAAGGAAAATGGGTTGTTAACTCGTGTACCTTTTTTAACCATTTCCAACATGATTGAGAAGTGCTTATGTCTCTCTGCCCGTGCTCTAACGCAGGGGTGGGCAAATGTGGCACGCCAGAAAGCACTAAACTTATAATCACCGAATTACTGAGATTCAAGAAGTCAGCCATTTCTTTAAAACATTAGTGGTATCATTTCTTTAAAACATTAGTGGTGGCTTGGCCACCTCTGTTCGAACGGAAATATAGACATATTGCCCTGAAATTGATATATGGGTCATTCCATGCCAGTTCAGGCAGGCATGTAACCCACCATCACAGATTTGGATGAAACTGCGTGTGTTTGTTCCTATTATTAAGATATGATCACCAGTATTTTTTTTTACTCTTTGGTGAAATAGTTTCTGAGAAAAAAATTGTCAAAATTTTGAAAAACTGCTGTCAATTGGCATTCTTGACTGTTCGGTTTTCAAATGTAGCCTGACATAAATATAATCATATTTCAATATCTACTCTACAAATCATCTTCAAATAATTTATTCATAATATTTAAGGTACCCAGTTTTTGAAAAAAAAATACTGTTACGCTTATAACATTTTAAGTGTGTCTAAAAAAATGTTTAACCTTTGAAGTGGTGAATTTTTTATGAACGTAAAAATATCTTTTAAATACTTATAAAATAAAAATAGTGAAAATATGAGCAATTTTAACAAAATTTTCATAACATGTGAAAGTTTAATGATAAATATTGAAGCTTTTCATGCTAAGATGTACCATAACGACTACGATATCGTGTAGTGCTACTCTTGCTTAAATATAATACATACAATAATAAAATAAATATTATTTACAGCAATAAAAATTAAATTAAATAGTACCAGTTCCTTTACCAACACTACACTGCTCAACAGTCGACTTAAAATCAACAGCCCACTCTTATAGAAAAATACTTTCATTTGTTCAAATAATAAATAAACTACATTTAAAAATCTTTATACCGACTTATTATCTTAAGACGATAATATTAACTAAACAACATAATGAATTTATAAATCAGCTTTTAATTGAAAATATATGAAATGGTCGCTTTAAATGTTGTTGTTCATCGAGTCAATCAAAACAAATTTTAAAAAAAATAGTGAACCTAATATGCTGACTGCAATGACACTTCTAACAAAACTGATTAATTCATGACCATTTGCCATCAAACACGAAATATCAAAAAGAAAATAATCAGCTGTAGTGTGAATGTGACATACTCAGTTGTTGGGATAGGAATGTCTGTGAAATTTTCACTTGTACTTCAATAAAATATAAACATGTACGCTTCTTCATTGATTTAAATTAAGTAAAACAATTATAAAATTTTGTTGTCATTACACCAGATGTAAAATTTTTCGTTACATACTATTAGATAAGTTCTTTACTTTTAGATATTATTGACGTAATATCATAAAATTTACCATATGTATTCTCTATAGGTGTATAAACAATATATATGATTTATTAAACATAAGTGAATAATTTTTAAATAATTTGTTTGAGAACAGGGATATATACACACATATATATACATATATATATATATATGTGTGTGTGTTGAAAATCCATCTTTCAGCAATATTGTGACAAAAAAATCAAATTGCATATCATAAGAAACTGAATAAAGTTACAAAAATGCATCTCATTAAGTTTTAAGTAATTTTTTAGATATAGTTATTTGAAAGGTATAAATATAATGGATTATGCATTTTTTGCATATTTTTAAAGCACAATATGTCAGAATTTTCTTCAAAAGAGGGAATTTTGGTATTTTTTTCAATATTAGCAGCTCAATGCTAAATTTTCAATATTAGCAGACAAATATGAATTTTAAGATTAGGAGTGTCATTTTGAAAATTTCTGTTGGGCAGTGAGGAGATAGTGATTTTTCTCTTTTTTGGAAAGGGATAATTGCTCTTCGCTCCAGAAATTTTACTATAAAACAATATTGTTTATTTTTTTTCTTAAGACACGAACGTAAAAGATAATTTGAAAAATAAAATAAATGTATGAATAAAAATATTTCCAGAGATTGGATAAATTTTACATCTGAAAATATTGATAATTTTAAATATGATTTAAATACTACTAAAACCAACCAAAACCCCCTATTTTTATTTCAGATCCAGTTATAATGTAGTATTATGTACAACCTTAAATTAAAAAAATAGTCATAGAAACTCCGCTTCTGATTGATAAAGCTTTTTTTAATAATTTCATTATTTTTTGTAAAATATTTTTGATTTCAAAGAATAAACAATTTTTTAGACACATTTAAATATTTTTTAACATTACAGCAATATTTTTTTCATAATCTACATACTTTATTTACCTTGCTTAAATTATTTGAAGAAGATTTCTTTATTAGTTATTGAAATATGATTTTATGTATAAAATCAGGCCTTTGAAAATTGAACAATCATTAATGGCAACTCGTGGCAATTTTCCAAAACTTTGATAATTTTTTCTCATATTTTCAATATTTTTATTTTACAACTATTTAAAAGATATTTTTACGTACAATTAAAAAAACAGTAACACCCTGCCTTCGGAAATAATAAATTTTTGATTAACACATTATTTTTGACAAAATTCTTGATTTTATAAATTCACAAGGTAAAAGACACTCTTAGTGTTTAAACATAACAAAAAACAAGAAATAATAATCTGCCTACATTATTTGTCACATGTATATTATTTGAAACCTATTTAGTGATTTTATATTGAAATGACTTTTTTTTAATGCAGTCTTTGAATATAGAACTCTCATTAAAAAAAAATTAAGACAATTTTTCAAAATTTTGATATTTGTTCCTTAAAAAATATTTTACTTAGGTTCAAGAAAATTAAAGGTAATTATGTCTTAAAATGAGCTATAAACAAACCCAGTTTCATTGAAATTTGTGGCAGTGAATTAAATGGCTTAGAGGAACTGACATGGAATGACTCTGCTTGATTTGATTTGAAATGCGCCTCAAAATATTTTTAAATAGAAAATACTACTAAAAACACCCAAAATCCCACTATTTTTATTTCAGAATCAGGTAAAGGACACCTTTAAGTATATATCCACAAAAAATAAATTTAATAAAAATACCGCCTTTTGTTGATAACGCTTTTTATGTTAATGCATTATTTTTCATAAAAAATTCACCACTTCAAAGTTTAAACATTTTGTTAGACACACTTAAAATGTTATAAGCGGAACAGTATTTTTTTTTCATAAACTGGGTACCCTAAATATTATGCATAAATTATTTGAAGATGATTTGTAGAGTAGATATTGAAATATGATTATATTTATGGCATGCTACATTTGAAAACCCAGCAGTCAAGAATGCCAACTGACAGCAGTTTTCCCAAATTTTGACAATTTTTTTCTGAAAAACTATTTCACCACGGATCCAAAAAAATAAATACTGGTGATCATATCTTAATAGTAAGAACAAACAGACGTAATTTCATTAAAATCTGTGATGGTGGGTTACATATTGATATTTTACTGCCTGATTTGATGTGGAATGCCCCATATGTTATTGATATTCATTATGCATGTTCGCTACAGAAAATGAAGCATGTAGCAGTTACAGTTGCTTTACAGGGACATTCAAAAGAATTCCGTTACATTACAACCTATGGGGAAAATCTTTTGCAGTAGTTTTTAATAACGTTTCACAATCCTCCTTGTAATTTATGTATAGCTCTGGAAACACACTACAAGATGCTTACTATAGAATGTGGTAATGATAGCATTATCGTTTGTATACAGGGACACTGAAATTTGCATCGGATATGACAGTTATCAAATCCAGTTCAGCTGTATTAACGTTAAAATTAGAGTTCTTCTGGAAGGTGTGTTCACTCGCAAGCAAATCTCGCCGATTAATGAATCCTGTGCAGTTCCACCTGAATACACAGCATTGTTTTGATATTTTTTGTACTTTCTTTAATTTTAACTGTTAATAATTATTAACTGTAATCATGATATATAGTTTTCTGGTCATTTGAATGTTATTGCACTGATGAGGGGCTAAAACGTGGCCCGGAAAATTTGCATTTTTAATTGTATTAAATGTATTTATGTAATTTTTACTTGTATGTCTGATGAATTGTAATATATTTATTAATTTTAAATGGTATATCAAACGTTAAAAAATGTTTATTTATTTTATGTATTATATAGTTCATACACAAAACTGCCCAATAAAAATCCAGATTTTTTTTTTTTTTTTTTCATAGTATTTGAAATTGTTTTGAATTGGATCGGGAAGTGATGAAATTGTGTTTTCAAATGTGATATGCGTTTTACAAATTGTTTATTTATACATCTTTTTTCACCTTATTAAACTGTGACGTTTTATTATAGAATTCTGAATATGTTGGAATGTGTTTCATAATCTATGCTTAACGCATGATTTTACGTTCTTTGTTTTTTTCTTTCTTTTCAGAAAGGATTTTTTTTTCTTTGAGAGAAGTAAAAAAATGGTATTCCGGACGGAGCAATGTCCAGAAAGTAGAGATGGTGAGGCAGAACATATCTATTGGATGCAAGGTGTTTGCCTCGGATAGCCAATGTCCCGGCGTTTTTATAGTGGAAGACTCCTCTGATTACTAATTCGGGGGCGTTTCCTAGATATTTCTGCCTTCAGTTCGTCGACCAGAGAGCAGTGTTTTTCAGAGTTGATGGTTCGAATCTTCGAATCCCGCCAAGTCGCACTCTGAATTTTTTTACAATAAAATTTTGCTTTTATAAGGCACGTGAAGAAACGAGTTTAATTATTTTCAAATATTTTTTCTCGTAAATGTTAGCAACATTCAGTCATTTTAACATTATAGCAACAGAATTACTTTGCTCCTGAAACGGATAACATATAAAATAATAGTAAAATTTCGATAAATATAAATTTGTAAGCATAATATGGTTAACACATAACCTCGTTAACCCGTCATCGTTTGGGATATTACAATTATGACTAGTGTTACCCGGTATCCCGCGTAAATCGGGGCTCCAAATGCTCTGCGCACAAGCATTTTAAATTATTTGTCTTCGCCTTATCTAATGGTAAATTAATCTACGATTAATGAGGGAGAAATAAACTGTAAGAAATTAGTGGTGTCCAAAGCATTTGGAGCACGGATTTACGCGGGACACCTGCCAGCACTAATTGTAATGCTATGTGTTGGTTAACACTACAAATGAAATATTTCTTTAACCCTTTAAAGATCGCTTAATATTTGGAAAAACCATAAAAAAAGCCTATTTTTTACTACAGAAATTTAATATTTATTAGATTTCTAAATAAAACATGCTTTTTTTTTGAAAGGCGAAAAAAAAAAGATGTTACAGAACAAATTGAAATTTATAGAAAAGCCATAATACGAAAATTCTGTCTCTTAACGTTTGTTTTACACCATACAGATTTATGCGAATAAGACCTTTATTTTTCAGATCTTAGATCTTCATTTATCATCATTACTCAAATTTTTACAAATAATATTTGAAATAATCTATATATATACATTAAATTTTGATTATTAATAATTTTTTAGAGTGTCATATATTTGAAAACATGCAATACAAAGTCCAAAATCACAATCAGCGCGAAAAACCAAACCTAAGCGGTAATATTCAAAGACTTCAGACGGAAATGCCAGTTAAATTTTTCTGGTTTCAGAAGTTTTTTGCAGCAATTAAATCTCCAGCCCGGAAATATGACGGGCACGAGAAATAACGAACGACACCTCAGCCCGTGATATTGACGGGAGCCAGAATTAAGGGGTTAATGGAGTTAATTTGGCTTAAAGCATTTTTTGATGAAATAATAATATTAAAGATGTTGTGAGACATTAATTTAGTTAACAACAGAGGATATTTTCTTTTAATTTTCAATTAAATTTATTTTTCGTTTTATAAGAAAATAAATACTATAATAGTAATAATTCATCCAGAAATAGCATTAAAAAATTTTTAGTTTACAATAGTTTTTTAATGGAAAAAATATATAAAAGATTTTCGAAATGTATTGAAAGAAAGAATGCATTTATTATATGGAATTCTAATTTAATGCAGTGAAATGAGAAATTTAGAAATAACTTCACGTAAGATGGTTCGTTAGGAAAATCTGTTTTCTCATTGCTTTCGTTGATACAATTTTATATTTTAATTTCATTAGCATTACGATATACTTTTCGGTTTTTTTTAGGTATCAATTTAACCTTTTTGTGAGCGGTGGAATATATATATGTCCCACTTAATTTAAATTACTAAATGCAACAATGGCACCAGAAATTTAAAGCAGAATTTTAGATTTATTATGTATGAAAAAAAAAAAAAAAAAAAAAAAACTTTTACTTATTATGAAACAAATATGTTCGTAAAACCTGGTGTAATTTAATCGTTTCAAAATTCTAGTAATTGAAGTATTTTGCCCATGAAAAGGTTAAATAAACTACGTCATGTAGCCACAGCCAGTGTTGCCAGTGGGCTACGTTTTTTTAATTCAGATTTCTTGATTGGCACGACTTTTTTGAAATGGTAAAATTCCCCTTGTTTTCGCCTTAAATATTATGCCATTAAATAAGGCAACATTTTCCATGAATATTTT
Organism: Maratus speciosus; assembly: GCA_963932465.1. Taxonomy (NCBI): domain Eukaryota; kingdom Metazoa; phylum Arthropoda; class Arachnida; order Araneae; family Salticidae; genus Maratus; species Maratus speciosus. Next base: position 371,846,780 of record OZ010797.1, on the reverse strand, counting down.
TTTATGTTTCATGTTAGTCTGCATAAACTAAATATAAAATTTCCTTTTTAACACGTTCACTGCCAAGCCTATAAAGTAAGAATTTTCAAATTTCTTCTTGACAGTCGTTTTCCATCTAGATCAGAAAGGTAAATTTCGCTTTACTAATCCAGCGATATTTCTGCCAATAAATAAGGCAATTTTTTTAATTCTAAAATGATGGTGACAAAGTAATTAATAAATTAAAGCTACGAATATTAAAGGTACGAGTATACTCGTAGCTTGGCGCAGCGAACGTGTTAATATTCCAAAGAATATTTTTTAGGAAGTTATATTTTTAATATTTACAAAATTTTGTATTAGCTAAGTATAACTTTATATTAAAAATATAAAAATACTTTAACCTTTTCCAGCGCTGAGTATTTCTGTTTATAAACTGATGAAATAATAGATTTACACCAGTATTTATAGACGAATTTTATTACAAAATACAGATTGAGTTATTTTCAAATACGTTATAAGAGAAAATTTGTAATTAAATTATTAGCTAAGTATAACTTTATATTAAAAATATAAAAATGCTTTAACCTTTTCCAGCGCTGATTATTTCTGTTTATAAACTGATGAAATAATGGATTTAGACCAGTATTTATAGACGAATTTTATTACAAAATACAGATTGAGTTATTTTTAAATACGTTATAAAAGAAAATTTGTAATTAAATTATTCCCTGTGCCAGTAAAATAAAAATTAGGTGTCCTTTTCTAAGGACATCCCCCTTGAAAAGGATAAATAGAAGTTTATTTCGATTCAGTTAAATTATTGTGAATTGAGCTGTAATTAGACACCAAATTTTCATTCTAGATGTAAAAATTATTTTGCAATCCTGCGCGAAACTGTCATGTTAATTTTCTGCTCAACAAAGTCTCAGAGTTTGAAACTTCCTATAACTATTAATTCTGCATCTGGTATCTTTTTAAATATATGAAAGGAAAGAACATACTTATTTCTTTCATCTATTCAAAAATGGTGTTTTAAAATCATGTAAATTTTAAGACATTAAATGTTGCAAATGGTCAATGTTTGCATTTAATCAAATTTTAAGCGTCCCGAGACCCCTTAACCCCTTCGGGACGGGTGCCTTTTACGAAATTTTTAATCTTAATCGAGAAATTGCGCTGATTAAATAAGGCGAATTTTACAGTAAAATTTTACTGGTGGGGAAAAACAAGGATTCTGAGCGCTTCATGCGGCACGTATACGTGTCGTTCGTCCCCAAGGGGTTAACCCCTTGAGGAGCAAGCAATTGTGTTTCTGTAATGTCGAATTCACACCGGAATCTGCAAAAATATTTGTTGCAAAATAGGGAAAAGCAATTTTAAGGCCCTTTTTTTTTCCACCAAAGTTAGAAAAGTAACATTTCATAAAATTTTTCTGGTGCGAATCTTCATTAATCGAAGGTGGGATAAAATATGTCCCACAGCCCCTCAAGGGGTTAAGCAGGGCTGCCACGGGCAACTATTTATATTATTATACTCGCACCACTAGTATAAAAAAATAAATTTTGTACTATATTTCTCTTGTACATTACGTGTAAGATATTTGTTTTGAAATAGTGGTGCGAGATAGAATTAAAAAATAGTTGCCCGTGGCAGCCCTGCTTACGCTGAAACGTGTTTCACGTTTTGCTCTTGAATTGCTGATGATCATATATATGAGTCTTTCTCTGAAAAATGGCAATTTCATGTCCCAGGGGTGTTGAAGGCGTATTTTTTAAATTACAAAAAGAAAAAAAGATTTAAACTATCAATAATAATCAGTTATATATATAAACTGTAATTATTTGCTTATTGAAATTGAAGTATGATAAATTAAATGTATTTTTTAATGCAAATATCATACTCTCACTATGTCCCCAATCACACATGTAGGAAAGAAAATGCTTTCTCTGCCATTGCAGCACATATGTTTATAATTATTTTTTTCTAAATTCATTAAACATACTTAAATGAACATTTAGCCATTTAATTATATTTATATTTTATATAATGAAAGAATAGGGCACATTTTAATGATGTCCCTAGTATTCGTCATCATTCCCTTCCATAACTATAAATTTGACCCTATTTTCTTAGTAGAAAGCAGCACACGCTTTATATATGTCTAGGACAGTTTGTACATGAGTAAAGTGAAGCAGCAATGTTGTTGTTTACTCAAAAACATTCCTGAATAGCTAGCACATGACTTTCAAGTACTAGATCAAAGTAAGTATTTTTATTACGCGTCATTCCCTCATCTATTATAAATTTAATAAAAACTAATGAAATATCTTTTTTATCTTGTTATATTATTAGAAATGTGTTTCAAAAGATATTTAGTAACTAAAAATATGCATTAGACTAATCATTTTTGTATAAAATGGTTTTCAGAAGTATTTCATCATTCCTTCATAATTTTAATAAATGAGGGAATGATCTACATCTATTTATATATGTACTAAACAGTAAAATAAGAAAATCTAATGCAATAAAAAACACAAATAATAATAAAAAATATTATCTATGACAGTATGACTTCTAGTAATAATTTCTTTTGTTTTTTAACACTTTCAAGGGATGTTTATGAAACCATATAATTTTAATTCCCAAGCGTCAGAGTGGCACCAGACATTTTATAAACTTTTCTCTTTTTAACGTGAAAGTGAAATACAGCATTTTTCTTATTTACAAATAAATTTGTTCTTAAATTCCGGTGCCAATCATTTAATTGAACATTTTAGCAATGAAAGTGCTTTGAAAGTAAAATCGCAGAAGATCTATCAGGTACAGTTTGGTTCATATTATTTTTTGCAAAATATAGCAATAAGGCACTCGTATGCTAAATTTTGAGATTTCTGGGGCAATTTTATTTGGCCACATTTTTTTTTTTTTTTTTTTTTTTTTTTTTTAACAGCCACTTTTCAGAGAATGACCCATATATAGGATTTAGGTAAAATCTTAGGTACAGCTGATATCACCACATTTAGGCCATTTGGCGTTATAAGATGACACGCAAAATTTCCTTAACGTAAACTTTACGCAAAAGATATCGTTAACTTGAAACTAGTAAACATTTTTTACGGACTTTCTCCTACGAATGGAAAGAAAACTCTAAAATATAATTTAAAATTTTACTTGTTACACAATCCCTCCAGTAAAATGTAAAAAAAAAAAAAAAAAAGCGTAATGTTTTATCCAATAATGTAAATTCCGCTCAAATAACTTTTATAAGGATGATTTTTCTTCGATAATAATTCCCAGAATATCAGAAGTACGTAATTCATGGATCTAATTGGATTTGATTATTGTTATTTTCCTTCTCGTTGGCAAGTGGGACGTGATCAACATAAATTTCAACTAGTTTATCTCAAATAAATCCATCGACATGCACTTTAAATAAAAACTTTCTTTATTTTTCCAGAATTCTAACGAACTAAAAGACAGAAAAAAAAGATAAAGGAATATCTCTTCAGTATATATTTTTTCGAAATTTCGAATCCCAAAATTAGATTATTATTGCAAGTTAAAAGTTAATTTCGTTTTCTTTATTCTTCTCTGTGCTCTTCGAGTGAAATAAATTTATTGCTTTCATTGAAAAAGAATAAAAATATCGAAAACAATTTATTTAACAGTGGTTAAAAAGTGAAATGAATCCTGAAATTTTCGAAACATTTTTTATAAGCTTAAATATTTATTCCACAAATTACGAATAAAAAAATGTTTCCCTTCAATAATCATCTTCTGGATTATAAAATTATAAAAGTTAAACTAGTTTTCTGTGGCCATCACAAAACCTTCTTCTACATAAATCACGTCTATTAAATCATTTAAATAATTCAAGAATTTTGCTCCAATTCATATCAAAGTATATCTCAATTTGAAGTCTGATGAAAATTCGTGCATTAGTTATTGAGATAGAGCTGTAGTGGGAATTTTGAAAAATGCAGCATAGAAGCGCCACCTGTTGAGAGATTTGCACCAAAACATAAACAGCACTAATTCATATCAAGGTATACCTAAATATGAAGTTACATGAAAATTCGTCCATTAGTTATTGAGATAGAGCTATTGCGGAAATCTCAAAAAATGCAGTAAGCAGCGATTTACACCTATTGAGCGATTTACACCAAAATGTACAAAATGTCAATTCATGTCAAGGACTAACTGAATCTGAAGTTTGATGAAAATCCGTGCATTAATTCTGGAGATTGAGCTAATGTGGAAATCCTGAAAAATGCTGCATAGCAACACCACCGGTTGAGCCATTAACGCAAAAAACTAAATAGCATTAATTCATATCCAGGTATATCTGAATCTGAAGTTTGTTGAAATATCAAGCATTAGTTCTTGAGATAGAGCTATCGCGGAAATCGTAAATAATGCAGCATAACAGCGCCACCTTTTGAGCGATTTACACCAAAATGTATAAAACGTCAATTCATGTAAAGGACTAACTGAATCTGAAGTTTAATGAAAATCCGGGCATTAGTTCTGGAGATTGAGCTATTGTGGAAATCGTGAAAAATACTGCATAGCAGCGCCACCTGTTGAGCGATTTACACCAAAACATTATCAGAACCAGATTATATCAGGGACTAACTGAATATAAATTTTTATTAAATTCCGTGCATTAGTTCTTGAGATAAAGCGCCCACAAAATTTGTGCCACATACATACAGACAGACAGAGTCACAGACTCACAGACAGACATTTTCTAAAAACATGTTTTTCGGAATCTCTGACCCCTAAAACGTGTAAATTCGTCGAAAACCGAAAGTCGAAAATTTTCAAGAATACAATACTTTCTTCCTGTAAAGATAGAAGAAAGTAAAAACGAATGTATTTCTGTTTGGGTTTTTACTTTCTTCTATTCCTACAAGAAGTATAGGATTCCTGAAAATTTTCGTATTCTGATTTTCGACGGATTTACACGTTTTAGGGATCAGAGATCCCGAAAAACATGTTTTTACGAAATGTCTGTCTGTGAGTATTTCTGTGAGTCTGTCTGTGAGTCTGTTGGGTGTCTGTGCGTGACACAAATTTTGCGGCCGCTCTATCTCCAGAACTAACGCACGGAATTTAATAAAAATTTATATTCAGTTAGTCCCTGATATAAATTGGAGCTGATAAGTTTTTGGTGCAAATCGCTCCACAGGTGCGCAGCTAGGCTGCATTTTTTATGATTTCCGCAATGGCTCTATCTCAAGAACTAATGCACGGATTGTCATGAAACTTCAGATTCCGTTAGTCCTTGATATGAATTGATGTTTACTATGTTTTGGTGTAAATCGCTTAGCAGGTGGTGCTGCTATACATCATTTTTCCTGATTTCCGCAATGGCTGTATCTAAAGAACTAATGCCTGGATTTTCATGAAACTTCAGATTCAGCTAGTCCTTGATATGTGTTGATGTTTACTACGTTTTGGTGTAAATTGCCCAACAGGTGACGCTGCTATACATCATTTTTCCTGATTTTTGCAATGTCTCTATCTCAAGAAGTGGTTCACGGATTTTAATCAAACTTCAGATTCAGTTATCAAGTCGACTTAAGTTGTTGCTTATTAGGTTTTGGTATATATTGCCCAACAAGTGGCTCTGCTATGCAGAATTTTTTTACGATTTTCGACATAACTCTACTCAAAAACTAATGCACGGATTTTCACGAAACTTTAGATTGTGTTAGAAGTTGACATAAGTTGTTGCTGATTAGATTTTGGTGTAAATCATAGCTGCCAACTTTTACGCCTTTTTGCTACCGCTAACACTTTGTAGAGATATTCACCTTGTTTAATCGTGAGATTGCGACGATTAAACAATGCACTATTTATTAGAAAATTTTAGTGGTAGGAAGAAAGCGTAAAATTTGGCAGCTATGGTGTAAATCGTCTAATCGGCTGCATCTTTCAGGAAGTATTAACATGTATAAGATAGAAGAAAGTATCGGGATTGCCACATCCGACTAGTTTATTATCATAATCATACAAAAAATTGGCACATTCGGATTATAATTTCAGGAGATATTAATAAATATATGAAAATAAAATTAAATATTATAAGCTCTAAATTTTGAATGTTTATAATTCAAAAACTTATCATGCAAATGACTTGAAATTTCGTATCTAAGCATAGTTTGACAAAAGATTTTAAATACATTGTCAAAATTAGATACTGCCATTGAAAAAACAAAGTTTGGGCTTTTTTATGTGTAGGAGAACCCTTAAAGTAATGCTATATACATCATTTAAAAGTAGATTTTATTTCCAATCATTTGATACCACCAACTTTCTTCTACTATACTTTGTTACAGATTTATTACAGGGTGCTTACTTTTTTTTTGCATGATTGTACATGCTGGAGCAGACAGTTGATCACTACTAAATTTTGCCTGTTCTCTAAAAAACGCTTTTAAGGACTCCTAAAATTGTTAAATTTGTGTTAAAAATGTTCAAAGCAGTGACCTTTGCAGCTGTCTAGGTAGAAAAATTTAATCGAGACATCAAACATTCGCTGTTGTTGCAGTCACTAAAACTCTGAATGATATTCTAAAAATAGGAGAAAAACATTTTTAAAATGTGCAATAATACAGTTAGGGTAAACAACTTTTTTAACATCAATTTTTTATGGAAAAATCCCTAGAAAATGGCAATTATGAAGTTTATTATACTAACTTGATTTCACCGTTATTAATTTCATACTCAATTGCAATTAGAGCTCCATCGATATAAATTCCAATCAGTTAATTTCTCATAAATCCATAGGCATGCGCATTAAATAGTCATTCTTTTTACCCAATCAGAATTCTAATGAACGTTAAGAGTAAAAGAAGAGGAAGATTTGTTGCACCGGCTCCAAATTTTTATTTAAAAATTCGAATCACAAGTTTAGATTATAACTGTAGATGAAAACATTAATTTCGTTTTTGTTGTTTCGATTAATGTTTTGTATGACAAATATATTAGTTGCTTCTATTTAAGAAGATTTAAAATGGCGAATAATATTTTTTTAAATACCGATATCGAATACACTGAATCTCAAATTTTTGTAACCGACTTTTTATATATTTCAAAATCATTTTATGAATATCGAGTATAAACTTTGATTTGTTTTCTAATGATTTTGAAATGAAGTTTTATTTATTCAAATTAATAACATTTAATGCTGCATAGTAAAATGTTTCATCAAAGGATAAAATTACTCTTAATATTTGCCTTTTAAAATATTTCGATATTTTACTACTCAAAACAGCACAGGAAAAATTTGCTTTATAAAATATAAAAATATTTTAAAGAAAACATTATTTTCTATGCGTAAGGGAGTTTCCTGAATTTAATTATATAGCTACAGGATTATAGCACAATATTTATTCCAAACGGAAAAGTTAAAACATATATTAAAATATTTATTTTCTTAAAAGACGTTACTAAAAACACATTAAAAGTAAATTAAAAACCTATATTGATATGTTTCAACTCCTTCACTGAGTCGTCATCAGAATGTATAACATAAATTACAAAAACCATGCATATGAAAAATGGAAAAAAAATCATCGAATGTAAACAAGTAAACATAAAACAAGCCCTACATTTTCACCATCGACCGTGTTCCCTTTATGTTACGATTCCGCAAGTTGTCCAGCCATTCAATCCATATATTGGGGATGCGAAAAGATAACTTGTCGTTACAAACCCCTAAACCTCTTAAATAAATTTCAATGGACTCTCTTATAAATAATTGTAAATAAAAATTAGACATGTAGATTAATCTACCCTCGTTAAAAAATATGTTAATGCTTTGTACTTGATTCAGCCGGGATAAAGCAGTATTACCTCTATTATATTTTATGTCCGCCATATGTTCTTTACATCTGATATTGAATTTTCGTTGAATCATACCTATATAATGATTTCAGATTCCCCCCTCCCTAATAAATGGAGTCATATAAACTACTGAGATAAACAACAACATCCCTATTAATAGGATCTATTTTAGTGTTTGAAACCATCTTTAATTTCGGAGGAGGTTTCGCGATCAAACATAAACCAAAATTTCTTAAATGATTTTTTATATATTCAAAGAAACCAGGGAAATAATTTGCCACATCCCTTTTCATATTAACTTCACTAACAGTTTTATTTTTAGAAGTATCGGTGTACATTTTATGAAAGAAGCTCTGAATCAATTTGTTAATTAATTTTACCTGATACCCATTATCAATAGAAATACGTTTATAATTAATTTTCTCTAATTCATCCCCCAGATTGATATCGGAAGAAATCCTGAAAATACTATTAATTAGGAACCTGAAAGTGGATAATTTATAAGACACTGGGGTGCATGCATCGGAAGGTATAACGTTTAAATCTTCGATAAGTTTCCTGTAAAATCAACGAATTAACTCACTCCCATTTTCTCTGGAACTCAATATCTATAAAAGGTAATTTTCCCTCTTTTTCTAGCTCAAAAGTAAATTTAATAATACTGTCAAGTTCATTTAAATCTGTATGAAAATCATTAACTCATCAATACTCCCTCGTCAAACAATAAAAACATTGTCTACATAGCGTAACCATACTAAAGGAACTACTTCAAAAGTGCTCAAAATTTTATATTCGAGGGGGCGTAATTTAAATTCCGCCAGAAGGCCAGATACTGGGGACCCCATCATAGCACCACACGATTGTTCATAATGATATTCATATCATTGGACGTATGCAGAAGGCGACAGCGGAGTTGAGCACCATTCCAAAAGAAGCCTTCTAGAAGTGTTTTCAGCAGTGGAAAGCACGGTGACTTAACTCAGGACTCGCAGCGTTCCTAAAATTTTCGCACTTTGCTACCACTAAATTAAAACGATAATCTTTGTTGTATAATTCTATTATAGATGTTAAAGGAACCTACCACGAAGAATTCTTATTTAAAATACTGGTAGCAAAGTGCGAAAATTTTAGGAACGGTGCGATCCCTGCTTAAGTGCCTGAAGGCGCAAGGGAACTTCTTTGAATGGGATGAGTGTCCCAATCCCGTCAGATAATTTATATATTTTTTTCGGCGAAAAGTAGCATAGTTTTCAGACAGGCTACGTAAAAATATACATAAATACAAAAAATATTATTAATATCAAGGTTCGCACACTACTTGGAATTTCCAAGGACTCTGACACGAATATTAATGAAAAGAAAATTTACATTTCATTTTTAAAACACAGAATTCGCAATCACCGCCTTTATTCTCAGATTTTGCAACGTTTTTCAGCAGTTAAATACTTTGAAAATACTGTAAAAATTTTGTGGTAAAAAAGTGCGAAACCTGCAATATCTAACTAATAAAAAATTTTAATTACTTTCGCTTACGGACTGAAATGTATGTGTTAAAAAGAATAAGAATGAATGTCCAATGCTTTTCTCTGGTACAATATAAAAAGTTTAACTGCAATAGTTTATCATTTATGCGTATTTCAATAACTTTTATAACGATGATTTTTTTAAATAAAATTTCTAGAATATTACAAGCATGAAATTCATGTTCCTAATTGGATTCCACTATTGTTAATTTACATCGATATTGGTAAGTGGAACGTGATCATCATAAATTTGAATTAGCTTATTTCAGATGTATCCACCACATGCTTTTCAAATAAAAAATTCTGTATATTTTCCCAGAATTTTAATCAATCGTATAAGCGAAGAAGAGAATTTCTTTTCCATCCTCCGGTTCTCTATTTAGAAATTTTAAATCACAAAATTAGATTATTATTGAACATTAAAACGTTAATTATGTTTTCTTTATTTCCCTAAATGCTTTTTACATGAAATATATATGTCGCTTTTATTAAACAAATGGAAGTGGTGATATTTATTTAAGAAATGCAATGCAAGGATTATTTATTTAAGAAATGGAAGAATATGTATTATTATATCTTTATTAGATTTTTAAACCTTTTATAATATTTTATTTTCCTGTAGAAAAATTATATTAAAAATGTTGAAAATTATTCTAAAGATAATAAGAAAAATGTTTTAGTTTTTATACTAAAAAGAATAATTAACGTAACATCAGTCCACACGTTAGTTACTGGTACTAGTGTTGGACACTGTACCAGCAACATGACATGTTTATAATTGAACTTACAAGAAAGACTTTGAAAAACTCACTAGGTTCGCATTACAGATGAGACGTGCTCTGCCAAATGCCCTGCCACAAAATAGGCTCATGCTTGATTTCTAACAGTCGCCGAAAGTGCAAATTTTATTTTTTCTCAAATCGAAAAAAGGAAAATAATTATTTGAAAGAAACAAGACTGTAGAGTAAGTTTCTTCAAGTGATTTCCTATCCTTTAAAAATGAGTTTGAAAGGGAATATAATAGTTATTGTTTGGATATAAGGATAAATATTCCGTCGGATTCTGAAAACTTTCTGTTTTCCAGAATTACTGGGAAACAAAATTCATGTCTTTCTGCAACAATTGTACTAGTTTGTCCAAAATTTTCTTTCATTTTTTACAAAAAGTGAAGTTTCGCAAACGGCGATATTTTATTGACGTATTGTATATGCAGGGCTGACATGGGCGACTATTAAAAAATAGTAAAAAATTCTATATCTCACCACCTTCTCAAAAAAAATATCTTTTTACGTGCACTTTGATAACATGTGCAAGATATTATAAAATTTATTTTAAAAAATATATTGGTATGAATAGAACATAAAAATAGTAGCCAGTGTCAGCACTGTATACGTTACTGGCCAAATCCGATTTCAGTTTAACCTGAAATTTCATATATTAACCCCTTGAGGGCACCGTTATATATTATATACCACCTACGATTAATGAAGTTTTACACCAGAAACATTTTATTAAATTTTACTTTTCTAACTTTGGTGGAAAAAAAGCCGTAAAATTGCTTTTATTTATTCTGAAATAAAATTTTTCAAAGATTCCGGTGGGAATTCAGCATTTCATAAACGTAATTGGTTGCCCCTCTAGGGGTTAACACTAGTACGCCCGGAAGGAGTCGATTCACCACCGACCATATGATTAACTGTGAATTGGAACCAGAAATTCTTTCACAAAATAAGTTAAATTTGAAATACGCAGGTTTACGCTAAATAAATCAGCCAAATAATTTCAAATAAAAATTCTGTAGAAAATATTTTTATGAAACTTAAGTAAATTTTCCGGGCGTTCTAGTGTTAACCATCGCAATAATAAGATGAGGTCAATTTAACCCGATCTGGACGTTTTTTTTTTTTTTTTTTTTTTTTTTTTTTCATTTATATTATGTATGCAAAATGATTTTCTAGGAATTCTCCTATAAAGGTCTCTTTCATAATTTTGTCTATTTTATAAGTTTCGAAGAGTTATTTTTTCTTTATTTGTAGAAATTGCGAAATCAAAGAATAAATGACAGTTTTCTGTCATGACACCAAATATTCTCAGAAGTGCAGCAAATACAAACAGTTTATGTGTAAAGGTCATATTGTTATTTTGTGTCTTGGTTGTCAGAAAGATGAATAGCAGAACTAAAATCAAAATGCATTACAACTAATAAATCTTTTGTAAAATCTTATTGCTATTTTCCTTAACTTTTTTCTGGTTACGGTTTTGTGATAATTTAAATATTCGTAATATTGTAAAAATTACATTTTCCTCTTTCTAATAAATCTTTATTGCTAGTATTATGTTGATATTTTATCTTTTGATCAGTTTTCTGGCCTAAAAATTATAATTATCTATGGGGTCAAAATGACCCCATTTAAGGCATTTAAGTAATATTTTTAGTACCGTGCGGGTTAAACATTAGAGTATGGAGTATAATTAAAATAGTTGATTACATGATACGTATTTGCTTTAACTGGATAATGACGTTCTGTTTTAGAGCAGGATATAAAATTTAGCATCCTTAAACACTTATTTTTATTGATTTCAAATTGTGTTCACCGCAGCGTACTTTTGATAATATTTTTTCTACACCGATTGATACACTAAACATCAATGAAATATTGTTAATATCTACGAGGGTGATCCACAAAGTAATAACAGTTTAGCTATAAAAACATTAAAAACAAACATTTCTTCAAAAAATTATTTCACTACATAAGTGACGTTTATTTTTCTTATCCACATAATAACCCTCTAAATTTAGGCGTTTGTCATATCTGTTCAGGAGCTTTATGATCTCCACCTTGTACTCGATTTCGGCTAGTCCCATCATTAACCCCTTAACGCTCGAATTAAATTACGGATGAAAAATTCAAATTGCTTATTGGCACCACTTTCATGAAAAAGAAATATTCAACTTATTTGATGGCAGGAAAAACGACACTAAAATATAGCCAATTTCACTATTTTATAAAACTGGTGGGAATCAAACAATTTGAGTAAAAGACACAGCCCGAGAATATGACGGGAGCGAGAATTAAGGGGTTAAATCAGTTTGTTCACTGCAGTCCTCAACTCACCATAACTTCCCACCGTGCATAAATTTTGATGTAGATAACTTGTTCTGACACAATTTCACCAAGCAAAGAACGTGAGATGTGTGGGAAAGCGCTGCAACTCGCCGAGACCATTACGCCACGTAGTCGAGGCCATTACCGTAGTCAATAACTATAGAGGCAGCGCCATCGCGGAGACTTTTTATTGGTGGGGGAGAGAACCTTAAATTGCCTAGTCAAATTTCAGTATTTGCCAACTCATTTTATAACTTTGCCAACTTACCACAGTTAGAAAACTTAATACAGTAAACCCTCGATTTAACGGACCTCGGTTCAACGGACTAATTAAAAAAAATAATTAAAAATTAAACAAAAATTAAAGTAAAACAAGTGGGTAAGTGTGATCGCAGATCGCACAGAGGGTTTCGTTTAATATCCCTTTTAAAACACTTTATCCTTAAATTAACAAATCAAAATCGTTAATTTAAAATTATTCCCCTCTCCCTAACCTGAAATTCAACGCCCGTATTTAAAATTTTTATATTTGACAAATGTCAAATATTTATTTATCACTATTATTTACTGGAAGCCTCCATGATAAAACAGCTTCTAAAACGATGAAACACGCTTCGGAAAAAAAAAAAAGTATTACCGCCCCCCTCTCCCTCCCCTACTTGAGAATCAACACGCAACCCTCTTTTAAGCTTTTATATGTAAAAAATCAAGCAATGAACAACGACAAAGCATTTTTTTTTTACTATTTTTAAAAAGCGATTTCTCGATAAAATAAAAATATATATATATATTTATTATATCTGTGGCGACACAATGTCTCGTGATCAAATGAACGAAACCTTAAAAAAAGGGAAAGAACACGAAACGCCGAAAGCGCGCGCTTTGATTCTCACTGCAGCGTGGTATTCGTTCTAAGCATGCGCAATGATGCTGGCGACCTATGTGGGCATGTGATATGCTTTTCGTTCTATGCATGCATAAAAGTTGCATATGTGTTAATTCGTTTGTATTTCATTATCATTATTGTATTAATAAAAGTAATGCATTGTGTTTATATATACAATATATATTTAGGTATATACATACATTGTATACAATACATGTATATACACTGTATATATTGTATATATATATTATATATATATATGTAATTTGCACTTTAATAATATATGTAATTACAAGTACGTAATAATATATATATGTACTATAATTATAACAAAATAATATTATAAATAGTACTTTGCGATTTAACGGACTTTCGACCTAACGGACACATCTTAGTCCCAATTAGTCCGTTAAATCGAGGGTTTACTGTATAGATCTTATTTGTTAAAAGTTTAATATTATTTCTAATTAGTTTTATAATTTTTGCCAAGTCTATGAGAAATAGAAAATATATAACAGTTTTTATTAAAGTTTTAAACAAATTTGCCAACTGAGTTTTCAAATTTGCCAAGTGTAATAACATTCGCGAGTATTTGGGGGGAGGCTCCCCCCTGTCATCCCCTCAGCGAGCCCCCTGTATCAAGGGTGCTGTGTCCTCGAAAAGTTTCACATTGCTTTCCCACAAATTTCTCGTTCTTTGCTTGGCAACATTGTGTCAGAATATCTTGACTACAGCATAATTTGGGAAGGTTATGGTTGAAGACTGGAGTGAACAACTGGTTCAATATGGAACTGGTGGCAGCCGAGTACAACATGGCGATTGTAAAGTTACTGAACTGATATGGCAAATACTGAAATTTAGAGAGTGATTATGTGGATAAGTGAAGTAAGCTTCCGAGCGGCAACCAAAGTAGGGCATGGAGATTGTAAGGCTTATGAACTGATATAAAAAGTGCCTAATTTAAGAGAGAGATTATATGGAGAAGTTCAGTAAACTTCCAAGTGACAGACGAAGTACAACATGGAGATTACAAAGCTTCTGAACTAATATAAAAAGGGCTTAATTTAAGAGAGTGATTATGTGGAGAAGTTAAGTAACCTTCCGAGTGGCAGCCGAAGTATAACATGGAGATTGTAAAGCTTCTGAACTTATATGACAAATCCTCAAATATAGAGTCATTATGTGGAGAAGTGAAGTAAGTTTCCGAGCAGCAGCCGAAGTACAACATGGAAATTGTAAAACTTCTGAACTGATACGACAAATCCCTAAATTTAGAGTATGATTATGTGGAGAAGTAACGTAAGCTTAACTATGTAAGGATTTTTTTTTTAATAAATGTTTTTTTTTTTTTAATTCCAAACGGTCATTATTTTGTGGCTCACTCTTTAAAATAGATCCTGATGCACAAAATCTAAATAACGTATAATCTGATACCAAAATATTGTTGAAATGTAACTTTAAACAGACTATTGTTAACCTATAATGATAATATTCTTTCACAAAATATTTTTAAAAAAAAAGAAAAACAGTTTTTGGTAAGAAATTTCTAAAAGAGTTTTACGTAGTCTATTAAAAAAATAAAGAAAAATTGAAAGTTTAAAGCAATATTTTATCAATTATCCTTAAAGAAAATTTCCTAGATTATAAGAAGCATAAAAGTCTTTACTCTAACTGGATTTCACTAATGTTATTGTTGTCCTCATTAGTAAATGTAACGTGACATGATCAATAAATTAAATTTAATCCAGTTTATCTTTACCGAATCCATCGACATGCATTTTAAATAAAAACTCCGTATACTATCAAAGAATTCTACAGGAAGAGGGGAAAATAAGAAAGGTTTGTTATTCTTTCTCCGAGTCTTTATTGGAAATATCAAATCACAAAATAGCTTATTATTGCAGGTCAAAACCTTTATTTCGATTTCGTTTATTTCCTTAGAACTATTTAATAAATACATACCTGTATGTTCTTATTTTGTTGAAGAATATTGAAAATATTGAATAATATTTCTTTATGTTTTGTTAAAAGTATAATGGATTTTAACGGTTTTTGAACAATCCTTTTGTATTTGAAGAGCATTTAAAATTACGAATTATTTCTTCTATTTCTTTCCTTATTTTGTTTAAAATATTTGCTCTATTCTATAAAAAGTTTTTGAAGTCAACTGTCACATGTCACTATGTAAAAATAGTGCATAAAATTGCACTCTTGATGAATATATTGTGTACCATGATATCGAAAGATTGTGTATCATGATATCGAAAGATTGTGTACCATGATATAGAAATCATCAGTTAAACATAACTTGCTGAGTGGCAACCCAAAGTGCTGTGTTTACTATGCAAGTACATGCAATGCCATATCTTGAGAGTAAAGAAATCCTGTATTGTTGTACATTTAGAAGGAAAATATATTAATATAATAAAATAATTATTTCAAGATAGATATTTTATGCACACTGTGTGTTAAATAGAAATTTCAAAAATTCCATTTTGGGGATTACGTGATTTTTGAAGCAAAAGTTTATTTATCAAAGGAATGAATACATATATATTATATGTTATAATAGCTTTTATAATTACTTAAAAATTGACTTGACTTATAACAACAAATGAATATATCCCTTTACTTGCTAATTTTACACAATAATTATGACTTAGTCGAACAAATTATACAATGTGTTTTACAACAATTCATAAATATCAATTATGTAACACCTTCGTATATAAGGATAGTTGAATTCACCTAGAATTCTAGAGCAAACTCTTTATTTTCCATATAACAGATTCCCAACATTCTTGATGAGATAAAAATTATCGAAAAGTCAATCTCTCTCGCTGCTTTTATTTTAAACCTTCCTTTCATGAGATTATCATATCATAATCATATTGCGATTTTTCCATACTTCTGTATATACCATTCTGTATATTCCATACTGCTGTACACCAATTTACCTTTATCATTTTTGTGAAACATTTTAATCGCCATCCCTAAAAAATAATAAAAATAGTATATGGTTTTTCTTTAAATACATTTTTTTGTGAATAGGGGCCAATAATTGAGACACTCGGGGGAACAAGGTAATAAGCCACATTTTCATAAAAATTTATGTATCTTCATGAGAAAGCGCACCAAGAAGATGTCTAACCACTCAATAAATATTACTAATAAACAATTAAATTTTACAAATCAAAAAATCTGACTGCGTAAAAAGCGAACTAATTAATTATTTCTCATCAATGTGAAACTATTTTTTCAATTCCTACTATTAGCTCACACTTTCGCTATATATATCTTGTTCAAATTTTCAATCGTTAATAAAATACTTATTATTCATCCAATCAAGTTCAAATAATTTTTTTAAACTTGTAGTGGATGACACTAGATGTTAATCCAGTTTTTTCAAATATTAATTCCTTAATTAAATTAAATTAATTAATTTTCAATAATCGAGAGAACCCACTTCTTGATCAAGGTATTTTAAGACCGAGAGAGCCCTCTTCTTGATCAAGGCATTTTAAGAGCCACTCAAGAGAAAAGAAGAATGGGAGAAAAAAATCCTCTTTTTGACCTAAGTAGGAATTGACTTAAAATATTTTTTGAAATATTACTTGTTTATATTACTTACCTATTTTTTTTTAATTACTTGTATTGATGACTTTTAAGTTGTGTTTAATTGTCAGTTCCTATCTATAAACACTGTTTTGATGAGGTCCATAGATGTCTATGATGGTTAGAGTTTCAGTAAAGCTAGAGATCCTACATACACAACTTCCAGGCTGTATTATATTTTAACGGAGTTTCTGACAGTAAAATAGTCAATGAAACATCGTCTTCATTTTGAAAGACCTATCCAATGATATGCCACTCAATAGGGTGCGTAATTTTTTTTCGTCTCTACCGCCATTTTTTATTTTACGTCCACCATTTTGAATTTATAAAAACAAAACCTAGCCTATAACCATCGGGCCGTTAAGACGAATTGATACAGACCTCATTCATTAAAATCCATCCAGCCATTGGGATGTTTCGAGGGTATAAAGAAATCCACATACACAGATACGCGTGAAACATATAATCCTTCTTTTCAGTCGGATAAAAAACAACGAGAAATGGCGCCAGCATGCCTCAATGATGTTGTCCCCTAAATGAAATATTTAGTTTTACAACAGCACAAGCCACAAAAAATCCGCAATGACGAAAAAGTAGTAGATGTGTAAACGAAATATGTCTAAAAATTATTCAAATAGTAGTGAAAGGGAAAGTGGTTTTGATTCAGACTATAGTTTAACCCTTTGAGGAGCAAGCAATCGCGTTTCTGTAATGTTGAATTCCCACCGGAAATATGGAAAATTTTTATTTCAAAATAAGGAAAACCCATTTTTCAGCTTTTTTTCACCAAAGTTATAAATTTAAAACGATTTTAAAGCTTTTCTGGTGCAAATCCGAATTAAAATTAGGTGTATATCCCACCGCCCCTCAGGGGAATAAAGGAGGGAGGTTTAAATGTAATTATCATATATGGCTAGTTCCATGGGTTTTTGTAGTGTAAGTCACATAGATGTTATGCATGTTCGCTACCGTTATTTTCGAAAAGTTTGCTTGGCCTTATTCTATTAATGAGATATCTCCGATATAATAAGTCACATTTTTCCAATCACATTTTATAACTAAAATACTGGTAGCCAAAAAATCGTAGCTTGTGACTTACACTACAAGTATTCATGGAAATAGCCCACATAAGAAATACTTTCAACTACGAAGGATATAAAAACACATCTTGGAAACAAATTCAAAAATTCAATTTTGACGCAGTTCTTCCATCATCAAAATATGAAAAACTAAACTACCATATTTTACTAATCAAGTAAATTTTACTGAAATAATTTTTATAGCGATATATATATTTTAGATAAAGGCTCCCAAAAAAAATCACAAGTATGAAATGCATGATCCTAATTAGATTACATTATATTTATTTTCATCCTCGTAGGCAAGTGGAACGTGCTAGAAATATATTTCGACCAGTTTATCTCTATTGAATACATCGATATGCGTTTTAAATAAAAACTCTTTGTATTCGCCCAGAATTTTAATGAACCGTGAAAGCGAAAAAAGAAAACGGGTTGTTATCTATTCCCTGAATCATTTTTTTTTTTTGAAATTTTGAATCACGAAATTAGATTATTAGTGAAAGTTAAAACTTTAATTTTGTTTTCGTAATTCCGATTGATACTTTTCGTATCAAATATATTTGTTGCTACAAAAACACAAAGAAAAAAAAAGATTAAAGATGCAGAATAGTTTTTATGGTTATAAAAACAAGGCCGTTTTTATATTTTATACGTATATTTAAATATAAAGCATTCTTTTAATACAGAATAAAAACTTCTTTTTATTTTAGATTTTTAGAAAATAGTTCCTTATTTAGTAAGTACAGTAAACATCCTCTAATCCGGCAGGTTCGGGACTTGAAACATGCCGGATTACGAAATTTTCTGGATTACAGAATGAATTATGGAATAGCGTGTAGAAATTACAATTAAAAAAATGACAGTAAAGATTGTTTTTTATTTCTATTGCAGCTTCAACTGAATTTTAAAAAAAAAACTCAATAATGTAAAGTACAACATATGTACATGACTATAAAATGAAAACTTGCTCTGTAGGCCTACACAGTAGGCCTCTCGTAGAAGACATCTAAAGGAAATCTCGAATATCAATTTGTTTTGTATTACCGTAATTTCCGGTGTATAATCCGCAGACCAAACAATTCTGTTTGAACCCATAAATTTTATTCAGTAATTGAAGACATATATTTACCGCGATTTAAAAGGTTACATTTTATTTTAAAAAATTTCTGGGTCGAAACATGATTGTTTGATCCGCGGATTATACGCCGGAAAGTACGGAAGTTTTTTCTCTTCATTTTTTAGGACGTTATTTCTTATGATGTGAAGTTTCACAATTTCCGCACAGTTGAACGATTTGCTGCGCTCAGAAAACCTCATACATGTATTCGAGGCACCAGTTGCTGGATTTCCCTGATGCTGTTTGACTTGTTCACATCATATTCATTCGAGTCAACGTCTTTGGGCGCTGTTAAGTTGATAACACTCTAAATCAGGGATGGAGAACCTTTTTGAGTATGCGTGCAAAAAAATTCCAAATTATAATGTGCAAACATTATAACGTGCCTGAAGTGTTTAAACTTAGATAAAATCCAACAATCAATTTTTATAGACATTTTACTTAAATATTTTTACCCATATACTAAATTCGATTGCCAACTTATTTATTATGGCGTATTTACTCAATAATACAGCCATGTCTCATCGAATTTTGTATTAATAATCCATAAATGAACTTTTCTTTTTTCTTATATATACTTCCGAATTAGATCATTTTTAGTTCTTCAGGTAGAAGCAGGTTCAATAGATACATAATTATGTATACTAACAGTTAAAATTCGATTTTCAAAGTTAAAACCTAAATGTAATAAAACCTAAAATAACATAAAACGCTAAACATAAATAAAATAAAACCTAATCTGAAGTAGAAGTGTGTCAATTACGTATATCACTGTACAAACTGTCTCTTAAAAATTCAATTTTCAAAAATAGAAGCTTTGAAATTTGATAGAGAAGCAAAACGATTAAGAAAATATTACATTGTTAAATGGTTTGGTGAAAAAATGACGCTGGTGCTTTCAATGAAATTTATAATGCCTTAATTCATTCAAAAGTAACGTATTATTTTTATGTAAAGTAATACCTGTTACATAAAACAACGCTGCTATTTAAAAAAAAAAAAAAAAAAAAAAAAAAAAACATAAAATGGATTGTTCTCTATAAACTGATAATAATCTATAATATTTTACGCGTGCCAGAGAAGTTTTTTTACGTGCTAAGTTTGGCACGCTTGCCATAGGTTCGCCGTCCCTGCTCCATTTCTGCTCCATTTAGTTGTGTTTGCGAAAGTCGGGCCGGATTATCCAGCATGCTGTACCTTAGGATGCCGAATTAGAGGATGTTTACCATAATTCTGTTTCTAAAATGTTGAAGGTACACCATATTTTCTGAAATAAAATGTTTTAGACATGCCATTTTACAGGAAATTCCCCCAATTTATAAGAATACATTTTTGTTCAAAAGTTCCGGTACAGATTTTGTTTAAAAATCAGTGGTATAAAATTATTCCACTTCTCTTCAAAGGATTATGTAAATTATTCATGTTTGATGTTGCATAAAACAAAAAATGGTTTTAATACAAGACGTTATATACTGTCTATGTCAGTACGACTTCGAATTTACGATTTCCGCAATTTAACGATAATTATAATCGGCCGGATTCACCTATACTTATTTCTATGTTAAATAATCTTCGTTTTAACGATAATGTTCCTCACTTTAACGATACTTTTCCTGTATCTCGCTATACTTTGGTAGAATATCAAATATTTTAAAACGCTTTTCGTTAGCTACAAAAAATGGCACATTTTTCGAACATGTTTATCTCTGTCTGTAATGGTACATATTTATCTCTCTTTCATTCATATCTCTATCATTCATTCATACCGCCAACCAGGCCCCTACCTATCGAGACGAACCCACTTTTACGTGTTTTGAATGTATGTCAACGGAGCATATCCCCATGCGGGGCGGTGGAATATAATATCTCACTTAATTTGAATTCTGAAATACCACATTGATACCAAAATTTTCAAATTTTTTTTTATTTATATTGTACGTCAAGAAAAGCTTTTACTTATTTACAAATAAATATGTTCCTAAGTTCTCGTGTGAATCAGTCATTTCAACATTTTGACAACATAAGTACTTTGCCCATGTAAGGAATAATATATCCCACAGCAACTCAAGGGTTAAATTGCAATTACAGTTCGTCGCTACAGTCTTCCAACCTCAAAGCGCGTGGAATGCATTTTTTTTTTTTTTTTTTTTTTTTAATGTATATATATATATATTAAGAAAACGCGTAGAAAAAATATAAAAATAGCTTTGTTATTATTGTGTAATGTTATTCATGTTGCAACTTAACTATCTAATAACCGCTTTACCTCTATTTTTGATATGTTTATTATTAGCTAGTTGTTTATGCCAAAACTGTTCCTTTTTTACTGTCATTTGAATCAAATGAAGCGATTGTTTTCAGGGGACAAGATGTAAGATAATGTTTCGATCTTCCTAGATCTCCACACGCACAGTTTGACATTGAAATTATCTTGAATATGAGTAGATATTTTAGGAATGTACCGTGCTCATTATAAATTTGGTTCAACAGTTTGTAACTGATTAGGCGAGATGTACTGATTTTGGGGAAGTAGTCATGTTTCGCTCTTCCCGAGCAACCGTAATCCCATTCGAATATCCACTGTTTTGTTATAATTTCCTTCAGAGATTTTTAAGACATGAAATCGGCTTACTAATGTTATATGGGATCACGTTGCTGATTTACCCCTCCGATTATGTGGTATGACGAGCAGTTTGACTTAACCCTTACCGGCGCGGTGTCCTTAAAAAAGGACACCTAATTTTAATTCCAAAACTGACGGCACCAAGAATATTTAACTAAAATTTTAGTATTATAATGCACATGAAAATAAGCAAGTTCATATTTTCTAATAAATTCGTTTATAAATTGCGGTGTCAGCCCATTATTTCATCAGTTTATAAACCGAATTACTCCACACCAGTAAGGGTTAAAAGAAATCATAACATCAGATTTGTATTACATTTCTAATAAGACTTTCTCATTTATAGATTATGTGAACTATGAATTTCAAGTTCCCGTTTACAAAGTACAGATTACTGAAGAATTTTGAAACAAAATCAAACAAAATTCCATTTGATTTGGATTCAGAATCTGGTAGAGAAACTTGATGTATCTTAAGTCACAGTTAATTCAACTTAATTCAATGGTGGATTATTTTGTACAAAAAATATTTAATGAGGTTAAAAATATGGATTTTTCTATACTCGATCACCAGTTTTAACACACCACAAATTGCTTCGATATTTTTAGAACTTCAAAGAAAGTTATTTTTATATGCAAGATGCCATTTCATAAAAAATCGATGGTGTTTTTTCGATGCACTTTCGTAATTGACATTTTTTTTTGTTATGCCACACATTATTCGAGATCGGCTCCCCGTTTCCCAAATTTTGCCATTATAGGGAGAGGGCTGCCACAACTCTCATATAAGAGCGAATAGTCGATTTATTATAAGTAGATCCTTTTTTTCACTATTCTAACTTTTTCTATATAATTATATGATTTTACATCTTTAACTCTATTTTGTCTGAATTTATATTTTTAAATGACAAAATCGCGAAAAAGTATTGAATTGAAAGTATATGTCATCTGGTATTTTATTTTCTGCTCGATTTTATTTTTGGTGTCCATGAGCACCGAAAACCAGTGAAACCACTACGAAACTCTCAGGTAAACGTTTTACAGATTTCGTCGAAATTTTCACACATTTTATTTTGTAAAAAATACTTTTTCCCGTCCGAACGTTTCAAAATTTTTGCATATGATGTAAATCTCATCAATTGAGATGCTCTAAAAAAATGGGTTCTTTCAGCATAGAAACAATATCCTCTCGCACGGATTGACCTGAGTTCGCCTATGTATATAAAAAGCTTGAAATTCTTTTTTTTAAACCGATTACAACATCGCTTAGAAGAAGGTTGCAGCTTTAAGAACAGATTTTTGGCCTGTCGATGTCTTTAAAATTGCGCCCTGGAGGTGCAAAACCGCAACGAAACACTCAGGTTTTTACTGATTTTGTCGAAATTTTCACACATTGTATTTTGTAAAAAAATATTTCTACCCGTCCGAACGTGTCAAAATTTTTAGGTTATGTTAATATGGTCTATTGAGAAGCTCTAAAAATATTTTGTTAAAATACGGACGTTTGGTTACTTTTAGCGTATAAATAATATTGTCTTCTTGACGCGCGAAGTGACTTGAGTTCGCCCGTGTATTTGAAAGTGTTAAAATTTATATTTTTTAAAACTGATTACATCATGGATTAGAAGAACGTTTCATCATTAAAAACATATATTTTTTGTCGGTATCTTTAAAAGTGCTTCCTGGAAGGGCGTTGCAATAAGGGAGAAAAACGTTTTTGGAAAAAAGACCCTTTTTGAAAAAAAAGAAACTAAACAGCTAACTGCGATATTCTTTTAATTGATTGCGGCATTTGTGACATAAGAATCTTTCAGAATATGTGTTCCGTTTTTAACTTTACTAAGAGGTTTGCCCGATGTAAGTTAATAAATAATGACAAAATACCCCCTCCCTGAAATACCTTTTTTTCGAGCTTTATTTTCTGTCGATGAGTAAATAAGGCTTTTGCGCATGCGCCAGCGCTTTTTCCCTCTCACCAAGACCGAGATCAGTTTTTTATGAGTGACTTGCGATTGTAATTGATAACTGAGCTTAGAATAAGAAATTTAAAACTAAGTCTCAGGTTCATCAGGAGAGGTCTGGGGCTAACATCACCGAAACTTTGAGCTTTATACGTGCTGTAGATTTCTCTAGCCATCGCGGACACACACAGAGCGAAACTTTCTTTTACTAATATACATACTTTTGTATTATTCTTTCTCTGAGGCAATGTTCTCAAATTTTTAGATCAGGCGATGCCAATTATTGCACACCTCACACCATTAATTTTTTTAAAAAATAGCCGAATTCTTGAATAACAGACATTGGATGATTAGATCAGGCAACGATTACTATAAAAGTTTAGTGGTGTCTAGCGTGCCACAGTTGGCCACGCCTGTTTTACATGCTTCCAGAGACATTTTTTGAAACAATTTCGACTGCGGATATAATTGCGAATCACACACAAAATATTCTTGAAACTTGACCTGGAAAAAAAAAAAAAAACTTATTTTCTGAAAAAATACTTTTTATCTGAAAAAAAAAAACATCGTCGGAGCATTGAAACCACAGAGATCCGAGAGAGATAAAAGGAGAAGTCTGGCGCACTGCCAACTGTATCATCCATGCTCTCAGAATTGAATGTAATTTTTCCGATTATACACTGAAGAGTCAATAATGGCTGAACTTTGGGAATCGTTTTTTACGCCCCACTTTATCCTTTTAATATGTTTATCTATTGACTATATTCTATCGATACACAAAGGGTGGATGTAATCCGTGACCCCAACCTGGTCCTCTCTCCTTGTGAGCGTTAATAGGAGCAATTTTACCTATCAGTTCAATGTAAGCAGTAATATGAAATTATGAGGTATTATTATTTTAACAGTATTAAAGGTATTAAAATATGACAGAACTTTTACTTTAAACTAATAAATTTCGCCTTATTTAATGGGATAAATGTATTATAAATTCGGCAATTAAAAGAACCAATTATAAAGTTTCCAAATAAAATATTAAAAAGAAAAATCCTAATCAGAAGTAGTGGTATAAGACACCTTGAAAACTCCAATGAATATGAAGATCAATGTTTAGAGGAAAAGGATTTGCTGAAATCTTTTAATACAAATGACTAGACAAATGAATTAGTGAGAAATATGATGTATTTGGCGCGTAATCATTTCATAGCTATCAAATAAAAAATAATAATAATACAGTAGCGGGCATGACTATTCACATTTAAAAAATACTGCCACTGTCCCAAATTAGTTGCGAAATTTAGATAGAAAATTTTGTCCCAAATTATTTGCTATATTTCATGTGGGTAGAGTCATAAATAACTTCCGATGCAGTTTAGTAGATCGGCACCATTTTGTAAGGTCACTACCACCAGTATACCACAAAGATTTTCTCCCTAAACAATTAACGATTCATTAGCTAGAAGGTAGTTTTATTTAAAAAAAACTTTAAAAAAAACATTTAAAAAATACTGCCCCAAATTACAAATTTACCCAAATTAAAAATTTGCCCCAAACCCCAAATTACAAAAATACAAATTTTGTCCCAAATTATTTGCTATATTTCATGTGGGTAGAGTCATAAATAACTTCCGATGCAGTTTAGTAGATCGGCACCATTTTGTAAGGTCTCTACCACCAGTATACCACAAAGATTTTCTCCCTAAACAATTAACGATTCATTAGATAGAAGGTAGTTTTATTTAAAAAAAACTTAAAAAAAAAACATTTAAAAAATACTGCCACTGTCCCAAATTAGTTGCGAAATTTAGATAGAAAATTTTGTCCCAAATTATTTGCTATATTTCATGTGGGTAGAGTCATAAATAACTTCCGATGCAGTTTAGTAGATCGGCACCATTTTGTAAGGTCTCTACCACCAGTATACCACAAAGATTTTCTCCCTAAACAATTAACGATTTATTAGCTAGAAGGTAGTTTTATGCGATTACTGGTGGAACAATCCTTACGAAATGGGGCGTTGCTTAAGAGCGTGCGAACCCTAGATTTTTTTAACTAATTTGGTACATACATACCCCTTCACGCTCGAATTAAATTGCGGTTAAAAAATTCAAATTGCTTATTGGCACCACTTTTATGAAAAAGAAATATTCACCTTATTTAATGACAGGTAAATCCATACTAAAATATAGCCAATTTCAATATTTTATAAAATTGGTGGCAGTCAAACAATCTGAGTAAAAGACACAGCCCGAGAATATGACGGGAGCGTGAATTAAGGGGTTAAGGAGAGACGGAGGGAATGCTTGGTAAGTAAATGTTGTTGATTGATAGCATAGCACCCTGAAATCTCTGAAAAATGTTCAAGCAAAATCATAAAATCATCAGTATCAATAATCAGTACAAAAGTATTCAAATGTAGCAACTAATTTGCGACAGAGGGAGTAATGTTTTGACGTAATTAGGCACTACAGTTACGACTAACTATTTAACTTTTTTTCTTTTTTTTTTACATAATAAACTGAATATAGCTAAACGACTTTTTCCCTATTAAAATATCTGCCTTGCACAATCGAAAAATGTCTGCCATTAGATAAGATTAAGGATACAGTTAAAAATTAGTAGTGTCAATGGAATTATGAATAAAGAGGAGGAGACATATAGTGTACTGTCTACCAGTCGCGAATGAAGTAACTGAGGAGATTGTCAAAAAGTGTCGGCTGCTTTTTAAAATCACATCTACAGTACCGATTACCGCCGAGACAAACTTCCCACCAATAAAATTGAATAGAAAATTTCATCTTATTCATAGAAATATTTTCTCACAAATATAGTAAAAATTTATATTTGTTTTTACTGTCGGTTTGCCTAGTAAAACAGTCAGTTTCTTTTACTAGTTGTCACATTAACCCTCCGTCTACCAGACGGGTCCATTGGACCCGACAGGTACATACAAAATATTCATTCAAACCAGAAATTTCTTTAAAATAAACTAAGTATATAAACCAGACAAAATAAGGTAAATAAATAAGTTAAATAGTTTTAAATAAAAATTCTGGTGTAAAACGTTTTATTAAAACTTGAATAAAATTCCCGGTAGATCTAGGGTTAAGTCGGAAACACAGGGTCTGACTACCGTGAAAATAAGCTTCCACCAGTAAAAATTAAAGTACTTTTTTGTCATTATTTAAGATTCATATTTTACCTTAGACAGGCGCTTCAATAAGAAGAAAATTTCCACCGTCGGTAATCAACCCCTGAGAAAGTGATTACAGTTGAAGCTTCACAACAAAGCGATATAAGTAAGCGTCCTATCTTAAATGGGAGAAGTAACCGCAAGATTAAAAGCGAGGTCACATCAATCAAGGTCATGAGCCACGTAGCGGATGGAGTGTGAACTACAGGTAGATACCTAACTGTTTTCTTACTGACACCACTAAAATTATAAAGTTTTTTCACTTTTATTAATAACTGAAGTTCTTCTGATAAGGCGAAGAAAACTTTGTGGTGTCACGTGCGTCTGGATGCCCCTCTCGCTACGCCATTGTTTTGTAATAAATGTGGCAAACAAAATTCATTTCCATGAGCGACTGAAGATTAAGAAATACGTGCCACACTAAAAGCCCGCGTATGTGAATTATCACTCCGTCCATAAGGTGGCGCAACTGTGTTAATTTACGCCTGATTACAGCATTAAGTTTGTTCGCTTACTTATAACGCTTTTCTTCACAATTTTAGGGATGAGCCATTTCCACTTTATTAATTGTTCCATGGTGGTATCCGAAAGCTTTTAGTAACGAAGCGAGTAAACTCCTCCTGCATGTACGGTATACGGGCAAAACTGTTAAGTCGTTAGCCCCTCCTCACCGGTGGGCTATATTGTATACGACCTAATTCAAACAAGATTCGCACCAGAAATTTTTAATTAAATTCTATATTTTTAACTTTGTGCGCGAAATGTAAAAAAATTGCTTTTTTTTAATTTTAAAATGAAATTTTTCGATTATCCCGGTAACGATTCAATATTACAGGGCTTGCTCTTTGAAGGGTAATCTGCAATCATCTTTCTGCGCCATCTTGCTACCTCTTATTACATTAGAGCAGACATGCTCATCCAAAGTGATATAAGTAAGCGTCCTATCTTAAATGGGAGAAGTAACCGCAAGATTGAAAGCGAGGTCACATCAATCAAGGTCATGCGCCACTTAGCGGATGGAGTATGAACTACAGGTAGATACCTAACTGTTTTTTTACTCACACCACTAAAATTGTAAAGTTTTTTTCACCTTGATTAATAACTGAAGCACCTATGGTAAGGCGAAGTTAACTTCGTGGTGTCAAGAGCATCTGGAGGCCCCTCTCGCTACGCCATTATTTTGCAATAAATGTGGTAAACAAAATTCATTTCCATGAGTGACCAAAGGTTTAGAACATACGCGCCACACTAAAAGCTCGCGTATGTGAATTATCACTCCATCCACAAGGTGGCGCAGCTATGTTAATTTACGCCTGATTCCAGCAGTAAGTTTGTTCGCTTACTTATAACGCTTTGTGCTCAACTTTTTACACTTGTTGGCAGCAAACATATTTTTCTACGTTAACCCCTTAAGGGGCGGTGGGATATATTTTATCCCACCTACGATTAATGAAGATTTACACCAGAAAAATTTTATGAAATTTTACTTTTCTAACTTTGGTGAAAAAATGTCGTAAAATTGCTTTTCCTTATTTTGAAACAATTTTTTCCTAATTTTCCGGTGGGAATTCAGCATTACACAAACGTAATTGCTTGCCCCTCATGGGTTTATATGAGGCTTCAAAATAATCTTATAATAATGTACAAAAAACGGTAATAAAATAGCAATATAGCAAAAGTGATATTTTTCAGCGATATAACAAAATTAAAGTAATCAATATTCGTATTTTATGCAATATAGCACAAAATGCAATATAAAACTTAAGTAAAAAAATTAATAACATAATAATCCAACGTTTTTAAGTTCTAAAAATAATAATTAAGTATGACAGGAGACTTTTTTAAATAAATAAGATCATTGCCCAAAAGAAAGACTTTTCATCGTTTTAAAATGTATAAGTGTACTGTGCAAATTTAATCAATTTTAAACGATGCCACTAATATTCAAGTTAAATAAAATCTAATCACCACTATAACGCAAATAGGATTAAAAAATGTAAAAAAAAAATAAATTTAACTAAGTTAAAAATATCTATACAACAATGTAACGCAAATAGGACTAAGAAACTTTTGAAAAAAAGAAAACCTTTAACTAAGCAAGTGATATTTGAGATGTTCTAACATAAATTTAATTAAGTTATAAATAACAGGGTTCGTAGGGGTGAGAGAATCGCCCAGAAAAAATATCAGTATTTCTCTATAGAAAAATAATTTTAGTTTAAACGCGTAAAATTTCGCCTTGGTTAAAGAGAGATTTTCTATAAGAAAACACTAGTACCGAAGAGTTTTCTAGTCGGGAAATTCTAGGCCCCGTACGGACTCTGAATAAGATGGTGGACAGTGTCTTCCCATAATATATATATATATATATATATATAACTGTGGTGAACTTATTTTATGCGCATCTCAAATTTTAAAAAATACTTAAAAATAATTGTGCATTTCGGGCAACGTATAAAAGGTCGATGGGCGGCAGGTTTAATATGGTTTCATTGGAGTATGTTAGAATATTCAGTTATTTTAGAAAATAAATTCCGTACGTTTATACGTGAAATGTGTTCTTTTCTTTTCAATTTCTTTTTGACGTATGCTACCACATGTAATGTGATATAACGTACATAACCACTATTCGATTGAAACGAAACAGACAGCCCCCTGAATACTAGGCATGAGTGCTGACACAAAAGTGGCGGCTGACGTAGACCAAGTTTTTTAAGTGTTTGTACTGCCCCATGATTTTTGACGCCAATATTTTCCAAATATTTTCTTTCAATAATTTAACCTGAGAAAAACGAAGAGGATAAAACTTAAATAAATTATTGATATTCAAATTCAAAAGAATACATATGCTGAAAAAAATCTGTCTAAGGCTGCAGCTATTTTTCTGACGGCGCTCAGGCCTAGTATTCAGGGTGCGGTGCTATAAAGCAGGCTTGACAGCTTGGCCTCCATTTTTTATTTCGAAATTTCAATATCATACCAGAAAATTTGAAAGAAGAATATTTAATTTATGTACTCACTAAATTTCTGCCATTAAATAAAGTATGAAATACTATATGTAATTTCTGGCACGAATCATGATTATTTTGAATAAAAATGGAGGCCAAACTGACAACCCTGCTATACAGGTCGCTGACGCATTTATCTGTTATTTCCAGCGTCCCCTGAATACTAAGCCTGAGCGCTGACACAAAAATGGCGATACCGATGGCGGATTTTTTTAAACGTATATACGGTCCCTTACATTTAGACACCAAATTTTAAAAATAATTTCTTTGGCTTGTTTAATCTCAGAAAAATAAAGCGGAAAAAACTATTAAAAATTATTGGCACCGAAATTTAAGGGATCGCACACACGCTAAAAAAAATCCGGAACAGATGTCATAAGTTTCCACGGCCGCCATCTTGGAATTTTTCTTGGCGTGAAACCCCCTTTTCAGCCAAGTAGTAAATGCCGCCAAGCACCGGTTTATACGCACGCATCACTAAAATAAAATGTAAACAATAGACAAAATTCGCTAAAGTGGCAATCAGTAATCTTGTATGAGCGCTTCGTGCACATTAACCGAAAGAAAACATCACTGCATTCAGCACTTCTCGCGGTATGGCATTCTCAAAATTCAACAGTTCTCGCTTTCTAGCAATCTCAAAATGTAAAAAACTCTTAAAGCAGCAAAATATACATAAAAAACGAAACTCGTTAAAGTGGCAATCAGTAATCTTGTATGAGCGCTTCGCGCACATTAACTGAAAAAAAACATCACTGCATTCAGCACTTCTCGCGGTATAGCATTCTCAAAATTCAACAGTTCTCGCTTTCTAGCAATCTCAAAATGCAAAAAACTCTCAAAGCAGCAAAATATACATAAAATTATCAACATACCTTAACAGACATCTGCTTTCTTGAAAGCTCCGGCACGACATTCTCTCATAACATCACGCTCATTTTCCAAAATAGGCTTAAGAATACGCATTGGCAGGCACACTATAAACAAACCTGCTTTTCTTGTCAAAATTTCCTCATATTATTTAATTACTTCGGCAAAAGCGTTTAAACGGATTACAGAAACCATAGTCAGTCAAATACATCCAATAAATTTAACATAAAAATGAAAAGACAGCACGATACAACACGATATCAAAATACATCCACAAATCCAACACTTTTCACAGGTTGCCAGAACACAACACGTCACACGGGATTCCACATATCGACGTTGCCACATCCACAAACACTGCCAACAAAAATCGCCAAACAATTCAAAACAATGACTGAGGGAACATAAGGCATCTAACCCAAAAATCCGCCTTCGGCAGTCACCATTTTTGTGTCAGCGATCAGGCCTTTTATTTAGGGGACGGTGGTTATTTCACTTTCCCTCTGAATACTATGCCTTAGCGGTGGCACAAAAATGACGGCCATCGTAGGTGGATTATGTAAAGATATGTACGCTCCCCTAAATTAGGACACCAGTATTTTATAAAAGACTTCTTTGATTTGTTTAGTCTCAGAAAAATTGATCGGATAAAAATCTCAAAAATTATTGGTACCAAAATTTGAGGGGGCGTACATACGCTGAAAAAAATCCTCCTTCAACAACCGCCGTTTTTGTGTCAGCGCTCAAGCCTAGTATTCAAGGGGCGGTGGTTATTTATAAAACTATCGTTAAGAAATTATAAATTATCTACAGAAAGTTTGAATAGTTATGTTTGGTTATTATAATGTTATAATAAATACAGTAGCGCTCAAAAGTATTTTGACAACCTTATATTCTCTCTTATTTTATTTTATATAAAAATGTAAAAGAAAATATATTCCCTATAATTGAGAACACTATGACTGCAGTTATTCAAATGCATCAAGTTTCAACTTGTTTGTTTACATTCGGCGCCACCGAAGAAACATGACTCCTCCTTAGCTTAAAAGTATTTTGACAATTAGTTTGCTTTAATTATTGAAGGTGTCAGTGGCGTTATAGCTTCGATTAGTGTTTATAGTGACTTATTGTGATTAATTTTAAGGATCAGGAATGCCGAAATGTAAAAAATATTGAAGTGATTCTAGAAAAGCCGCTGTAAATGCACTTAAGAAAGGTAGACTGCAAGCAGAATTAGCTCGCTCTTTGAACGTGTCTCGGCAACTTGTTATTACATGGAATAAAGTTTTTAATAAACAGAAATACATCGAAAATAAGCCTCAAAGTGGCCATCCGAAAAAAACAACTTGCAATGTTTACTGTATTATGAAAATGATATCTACAAGTGATTGTCGTAAGTCCGCTGTAATAATAAAAAATGAAATGAAAGAAAATTACGGCATAGACATACACGTTTCATCAGTCAAACGACGCCTAAACCTCTATAGTTTACATGGCAGAAGACCAGCAAAAACACGTTTCTAATCTACTAAGAATAGGAAGGCTAGAGTTGCATTTCTAAAACGCCATAACCCTTTCAGGGACAAAACAATGCTATTGCTGAAGTGTTGAAATTAATGACTGACACCAGAATTTTGGTTAAAAGAAATCGGTTTATTATGTGTGTGAAATATAGCTTTTTCTAATTTAAAATTAAATTTGTTTTCAAATTCCGGTGTCAATCATTAATTTCAACACCTAAGCAATGGAATTGCTTTGCCCCTGAAAGGGTTATGCCGTTTTACAAATGCAACTCTAGCCTTCCTATACTTAGTAGATAACAAACGTGTTTTTGCTGGTCTTCTACCCTGTAAACCATAGAGGTTTAGGCGTCGTTTGACTGATGAAACGTGTATGTCTATGCCGTAATTTTCTTTCAATTCATTTTTTATTATCACAGCGGACTTACGACAATCAGTTGTAGATATCATTTTTATAATATAGTCAACATTGCAAGTAGTTTTTTTTCGGATGGCCACTTTGAGGCTTATTTTCGATGTATTTCTGTTTATTAAAAACTTTATTCCATGTAATAAAAAGTTGCCGAGACACGTTAAATGAACGAGCTAGTTCTGCTTGCAGTCTACCTTTCTTTAGGGCATTTACAGCGGCTTTTCTAGAATCGCTTCAATATTTTTTACTTTTCGGCATTCCTGATCCTTAAAAATAATCACAATAAGTCACTATAAATACCAATCGAAGCTATAGCGCCACTGACACTTTCAACAATTAAATGCAAACTAATTGTCAAAATACTTTTGAGCTAAGGAGGAGTCACATTTCTTCGGTGGCGCAATGTAAACAAACAAGTTGAAACTTGATGCATTTAAATAACTGTAATCATAGTGTTTGTTCTCAATTATAGGGAATATATTTTCTTTTACATTTTTATATTAAATAAAATAAGAGAGAACATAAGGTTGTCAAAATACTTTTGAGCGCTACTGTATATTTCATGAAAAATTAAAGGAAAAATAGTACTAAACATTTTCTGTTGTTAACTTGAAATTACTGAATAAAAAACCCGCCAGATATGGCATAATATGGTGTTAATATGTGGTTATGCGTAGTATAAGCCCTTTAAAATTATGACAAAGAGCACATCATACGGGTAATTTTAATAAATGTTTTTCGCTTATTTTTCCTCTTGTCACGTTCAGTTGATCGATTTTTTAGTTGAGAGATTTTGAACTAATCGTGGAAGTGCGTTTCGATTTGGGCAGTCGAATAAAAAGTAGATTATTTCCGTGTAGAAAGTTAGTGGTACCAAACGGCTGGAAATAAAGCCTACGGCGGTGGCTTGCTTTTAAATGATGTAAATGAATTTTGCTTAGGGGTCATTTATATAGCAAAAAAAAAAAAAAAAACCAAACTTTGTTTTTTCAATAGCAATACCCTAGTTTGTCACCGTAAATAAATTCTACACCCTTCAATTAGCCTAAATACAAAGTTTCATGTTAATCGTATGTTTAGTTTTAGAAAAAAATAGTTATTTTAAAAAGGGCATATTTTAGGGGCTGCATCCAAATTGAAGTTCGATACTCAATTGTCAAAATGCTACAAAATGACTAAGTCACTTCTGTTAATTATTTCTTGCCAATATGACCATTTCACTTGCTTAATATGTATCGATTATTGTCAGCCCATATGTTTAAATAAAATGAGTAAAATATTATGCTTTTCTGCACATGATAGACGGCCCCTTAAACTATCATTTTTCACATTTTTTAATCATAATTCGAAAAATGCTTGGAAGAAAATTCGTAAATTGAGAAATTGTATAAAGCAGATCATAATAAATATAAATCTATAAAAAAAATTGTAGGATGCAATTCATATTATTTTTTAATATTAATTCCATAATTCATAGCACAAAAACTTTAAAATTGCAAATTCATTGTATGTGTACCTACAATTGGTTGTTGACTTAGCTCACTGAAACTACGTGTCAACCTAAACTTTTTTTGATAGATTTATATTTATTATGATCTGCTTTATACAATTTCTCAATATACGAATTTTCTTCCAAGCATTTTTCGAATTATGATTAAAAAATGTAAAATGTTTAGGTTTTTTAGTGTTGTAACCGCACTAAAAATTATCACATTAGGATTATAATTTCAGGAGATATTAATAAAAATATGAACATGTAATTTAATGTTAGAAGATCTAAATTTTGAATGTTTACAATTCAAAACCTTATCATCCAAATAACTTTAAATTTTGTTTCTAGGGATAGTTTTAACCGAAGGTTTACGATATATTGTCTAAATTGAGTGGTGCCTTTAAAAAAAGAGTTTGGTCGGATTTTGATTTGTAGATGGAAAATCAAATCAAAGATGAGTCTCAGCCGTCAACTGTACCAATAACATTTCAGTGCTAAGTTCTTTTAATAATTAGTCGCTGATTTTAGGTAGATTTCATAACCCTATTGCAATCTCCCCTGTGTTGGAATTTCTAAAACATTTTTGCAGATCTACGCCGATCATGACCCGTAAAAATAAAACCACCCTCAATTAAAATCTTTGTACACCTATCTATATATACTAATGTGTTCATATATTTCTGCTTTAATTTTTATTAAATTTTATCTTTTAATCTTCATCTGATTTAATCTTTATATACAGGGTGCAAAGGAAAGTCCCTTTAACCCTTTCCGGCACACTGTGCCCGGGTCGGGATACCTAATTTTAATTCCAAACTTACGAACGGCACCAAGAATATTTAAGTAAAATTTTGCTTTTACAATGAATAGCTAAAATAACATGTTTTTAATTTCTAAAAAAGTCGTTTTAAAATTCCGGTGTCAGTCAATCATTTCCACATTTTACGACAAAAATTGCCCGTGCCGGAAAGGGTTATCCTGAAAATACTTGTGGACGGAAAGAGCTACAGCTATGCAAGCGAGGTAACGGTATACTGAAGCAACTACGCCCTATTTAATGAAAACAACAGCAGCGCCCCGTAGTGTCGAAATTTGGAAGATAGCCACTGCAAATCGTAAGCGAAAAGAGATAGAGCAAAATTTGCAGTTAGAAAGTTTTAGAGTATCAATTAATTAATATAATACGACATTTGGTTTACATGGATAAGATGAATATTCGCCTGTTTACCCAAAAATGTCCGAAATCGATGCACTCCATTTTGTTTAAATGTTTGAATGGAATAGTCAGAAGTATAAAGAAATACTCACAATTTATGCTGTAAATACGTACTTATGTCAATACATTTTGATAACATCACACTAAAAAAATAAAGACAAACTGTCTCACAGTGATAAAAAGTTAATATTCAGTATGTTTGAAAAGTTCGCCATTGCTCACGATACACGTTTGTATTCGTGAGAGTAATTCTGCATGCACATTTCTCAGCATGGAACGTCTATTTCAAGCCTCTTCAATACGACGACATAGATTTAATCCTTTCAAGGGCGGTGGCTAGACTGTCTAACCACCTAATTTTAATTCCAAAACTGACAAATGGTACCAAGAATATTTTAATAAAATTTTGCTTTTGTAATGAAAGTGCAAATTAGCGGGGTTTTGTTTTCTGAGAAATTCGTTTGAATATTCTGGTGTCAGTCAATTGTTTTATCAATTTACTAACAGAATTCTTCTGGCCCTGAAAGGGTTATTCTAAAAATTTTAAATGCATTGGAAATTAAATCTTTACAGACATTACAGCACACTACAACGTCACAATCTGCAATTGTGCACTGCTACATTTCCAGAATGTGAATGAGCAAAGTAGAATATCGCTCATCGATTTCGGTAATTTTTGTGTATGCAGGCGACAATTTATCTTATCCGTGTGAACAAAATGTCATTTCGTACTAATTAATTCATGCTCTAAAACTTTCTAATTGGAAAATTTGCTCTACCTCTTTTCGTTTTCGATTTGCAATGGCTATCTTCCAAATTTCTCCACTAGGGTTGCTGCTGCCGTTTGCATTAGGTCGGGCGTGGTCGCTTTACTGTACCGTTACCTCACTTGTATAGCTGTAGCTCTCTCTATTCCCAAGTATTTTTAGGTTAAAGGGACTCCTTTGCACCCTGTATATATCACCTTTTTATGGACACAGTAACTTCCATAATTCTGCACAAATCTCTTCCAAACTGATACATAAAATCAAGGGGCAGAAAACATCGGTGAAGTCCGTTAATGGGCAAAATCGGACCAAGGGGGTGGAAATAGGGAGGAGTTTTGTGAAACAGAAAAAACCCATAACTTCTTTGTTATAATACATATCAAATCAGTTTAAAGTTATTATTACTTCTGGAAAATGGACCAAAAATGTATGTATGACATATTTTTTATAAAATACAAAATGGGCCCAGGGGGCGAAAAAAATAGGGCTTTAAGCAGAATAAAATTCATAACCTCGTCAGTTCTTAAGATATCAAATCCAATTAAGTTTATTATAAGTCTTTTTAATATAATCTGAAACTTTTATATTGACAAGTTTTTGATAGTGCAAACTTTTATTGCAAAAAAATAAAATAAAATAAAAAAACGAAATCAAAGCGGGGGGGGGGGGGGAGAAGACAAAAATCCATAACTTCGTCAATTCACAAGATATCAAATCCGCTTAAAATTATTATAAATACTCTTAATATTATCTACAAATTTTATATTGACAAGTTTTTGATAGTAATAATTCTTACAGCAAAAATGAATTAAAAATACATAGCTGCTGAAGAAAGAAATATCGTTTTAAGGGTGTATTGAAATCAAAACTGTTTTCTAACTCATTTTTAAATTCATTTTTGCTCTAACTATATAATTTACCGTATTGGACTTTTTGATAAAGGTAGTATATATTCCAATAAATGCTGTCAAAGTAGGCATTTTGAACGAAATTTCTCCAAGCGATAGTGCTGAAAACTATAAAAATGGTCATTCTGAGAAAATAATTGATTATAAATCAAGTTCTAATTATTTGATTTTAAAATAAATTACACAGATCGCTTATAAATCTCTTCAGAAATCACGCCACAAAGTTTCATGTTTTTACTTTTAAAAATTAGTCTGAAAATGTGGAAGAAAATTTCGAGTTGTTGAGCGGGTAAAATATCTTTTTGAATACCGTCGTAACATGATTGTGATAACACCAGCTCTCACAGAAAATGAAATTAAAAACTCGTCAGAAGCGGCCAAATAAAATTGTTAAACTTGATATATCTCTAATCTTGATTTAGTTTTTGTTGGTGAAATTAGTACTTAACTTCGAAGTCTACCTGCGCCTGTAGGTCGAGCCGACAGTGATTTTTGAAAGTGTGGTAGGACTATTTTGTGACAAAAGTTAACACTAAAGCTTATAACAAATTTTCTTGTAGAATTATTCCATTCCCCCCCCCCCCTTAATATTTATTCGTTCACTTTTTTAATCAGCTTATAGTGCGCATCTGTAAATTTTGATCGACTTATTAAGTATAATGCGCGCGTAATTCGTCGAACTATACAATATTTTTAAATTGATATATTTTGACAATGTTCTGTAAGAGAAAATAATTCGTTTAACACAATTAAATGTTATATTTCGTCTTTTGCTCTCCTTCTCTAAATTTACGTGATCAGTATTATCAATTTGTCCCAGGTGAATTCCTTGGCGTGCGTTTTAACTACAAATCTTCAGTTAATTTCCAGCCACGACGACATATCCTGAATCTTAATTAGAATTGCTTTACTGTCCTTTAATAATAATTTTTTTTCTCGAAAACCGTTGAGAATTCGCTTTCTGAAATACAGGAATTTCGTCCCTTTTCATTTTTTAACAGGACAATCTTAAACTTACAGGTGATTATTTCTGTGTAAACTATTTTTCTTAAGAAAGATTTTGAATGTCGGGCAAGTTCATTTTTGGAAAACAAATTAGCTAAACCTTATTACAAAGTAACAAAAAAGTTATATTTTCAATCAATTTTGACGCCAACCATATAACTATATTTATGTTCGAACCAGAAAATTCTTTATAAAATAACTTTAATAGATACAATGACGATATTAAAAAAATGTTGAAAAAAAATTAAAACAATTTCAAATACAAATTCTGGTGTAAAATATTTTTATAAACTTAAGTAAAATTTCAGGCCTTTCTAGTGTTAAATTCCGCATGAATTATCTGAAAATTTGTGCAAATTTGCACAAAAGACATTTTCCAAGATAATTAAATTACAAATTTTTTGTATTACTACCATAAAATTTGGATGGGGTTTTTTAGTAGGAACAAAAATTCGATTAGTGCGATTTACTTTCTGTTTCACTTCTTTTCCTTGATTAAACCTACGTAATCAATATTATGAAATTATACCGCATAAATTCATCGCTGGGGTATTTAACTACAAATCGCCAGTTAATTTCCAATGTCGGAGACCCTTGCTGAATTATTTTAATAGCGAATTATTTGTATCATTATTTCATAAAACTATTGCAGAATACTTTTTGAAATTTGGAGGTTTTGTTTTCTTTTTTTCCTTTCTTAAGAAGAACGTGAGAGCTCAAATTAAAAAAAGTAGCTTTATTGAATTAAGTCATTATTTATTTGTGCATTCCTTTAAATGCATAGGAACCACGAATTTTATATAAAGATTTATATAAAATACCTGAAAATTATTATTGACGTGTAGTTATGTTATACTTAAGTACTTATGAACTTTATTTTATTTTGTTTCTCTTCTCCAACTTTTCATAGTTATTTTTTTATTGTGACTACCAGCCACGTCTAAAAGTTATTTTTTAATGCTCGCTAATGCCCTTGCATCACGATCACCTCTCCACTGGATGTGAAGTTGCCACGCATCTAGGTAGTCCATAAAGCAGATTACATTGTTCCACTGACGTGTACTCTGAGTACTTTATGTGGTTATTATAATGTTATTCTTTTCTTAACGTTTTTAAAGTTATTTTCTTATTGTGGCTACCAGCGACGTCTAAACAGAAATTGCTTTAAGGCTCCCTAATGCCCTTGCAACACGATCATCTCTCTACTTGATGTAAAGTTGCCACGCAACTAGGCAGTCCAAAAATCAGATCACATTGTTCCATTAACCCCTTCGGGACGGGAGCCTTTTACGAAATTTTTAATCTTTTTTCACCGTTTTTTAAAAACTGAAATTTGTGTCTTCTTGATTCGAGAAAAAGCGCTGATTAAATAAGGCAAATTTTACAGTAAAATTTTACTGGTGAGGAAAAACAAGGATTCTGAGCGCTTCATGCGGCACATATACGTGTCGCTCGTCCCCAAGGAGTTAACGTGTACTTCTATTTTTATGATATGCTCTACCATTGCTCATATAGAAGGTGCGGAGTAGCTCTGCAACTAGGAAACTCCTGGAAACTCTCAACTGATCACTGTTCACTGACGTGTACTACAGCTGCTTTTTAGATATTAAATATGTAAACTCTCCTTTTTTATTATCCTTATGAAACAAATGTTTGATTATTTTTAAAAAAATAAAAACAATATCTCGTCTAATGTGATTTAATGTTAAATTTTGCCCTTTTTTGTTCTCTAAATTTTTGTGATAAACATTATCAACATGTCCCGCTTGAATTCATTGTGCTATATAATTACAAACATTCATTTAATTTTCAGTATCGGAAACCCTCATTGAATTCTAAGGAACGTAAGTTTATTTTTCTTTAATAAAATGTTTTCGAAAAACCTTTAAGGAATCAGTTTCGAAAATGTGGAAATTTCGTTAGTTTTATTTCATTTAGCTATGAAGCAAGAACCGTAACTGCGTTAACGCAGTAACAAAATTTGAAAAAGTATTTACAAATAAATATGATGTATGTTAGAAGTAAAAAGTAATACATTTTGGAACAGAAACAATACTTATAATTTATTTTATTAAAATAAATATTTGGAATTCCATGTAATAAATATTGGCTTAATAGCTTTTAAATAATTATTTATTAAATAATAAAGCATATTAACCATTTAAATATTTATATTATGGTTTTCAAATTAATACGTATATGTATTACATTTCGAAATACTTCATACCACATTTGCAGCTTTGAATATTTTACAACGCAAAATATTTGTCTCTTTATCCGATTTTTATTTATTTTTGAAAAGCACATCAAAGTGTGGAGCTTTGGGACATTTTGAAAGTTCTTGATAACGCTTAAAATATCCAGGAAATTTCCTTATTTTTGTCCATTTTTTTTATTTATTTTATTAATAAATATAACTCGTCGATGAATTATAATAAAAAATATAATAAAAATTGTAGATCATTTCCCTTTATTTTATCGATAATACTTATATAATGCGCAGGCTCTTAACTTACCACTTTAAATACTAAATTATTAATAATAATAACGCTTTGAATTGGAAGTTTGCCTTAATAATAATAATTAAACTTTTCTTCCTGAAATAAAATATATTTTACATTATGGAACCATGGAACTATTAATAAAGAGGAACTGACATATCCTTAAAATAGTGAAGCTTCAACTGTAACCGCTATCGCAGACGTTGTTTACCGCCCGTGGAAACTTTCACCAGTAGAATTATATATAAATTTTAAACTTATTTAAACGCCTTATTTTTACAAAATTTCAGTCATAAATAATGGTAGAAACGAGTTTTCAATTTTACTGGTACGAGTTTACTTTGGCGGTAGTTAGATCTTGCGTTTCTGCCATATTGTGACAACCAGGGGAAAAAACTGTCAGTTTTACAAGGTATACTCACACCAGTAAAAACAATTAGAAACTTTTACGACATTTTTGAGAAAAAATTCCATGAAAGAGACGTTTAAATAAGACGAAATTTTCTATTCAATTATACTGGTGGGATGTTTGTCCTGGCGGAAATCAGAAACTGAAGTTCCAATTTAAAAAAAGCAGCCGCCATCTTGTGACAACCTCCTCAGTTACTTCACTCGCAACTGGTAGACAGTACTCTATATGTCTCCTCCTCTTTATTCATAACTCCATTTATGGAACTGCGTTACATCAGAACACAAACAATATCTGAAACATCGTATAGCAGCAGAGGGATTCGATTGACCCTCCCTTTTGAGAGCCAGAAATCCTCTTTCTCGTGCCTATTATCCTGCTCACACTAGAAACTTAAGATATCTTAGACTGCCAGTTTTGAAGCGGTACCCTCCCGGAATAGGATGCCTGTTCACATCGAGAAACTTACCTTAAGATATCTCAGTAGCATCACTGTGTCTGTGATCTGATCAAAAGTAAAGTATGCGAATGCGCTTAAAATAAAAACGGCCGCAACAGCCAATCAGTAAAAGCGAAGTTTCATAGCCAACGAGAGTGAGTGGTCGTTCCTGTATCTAGCCGAAGTAAGTCGAAACTCACTGAGAGAGTTTGTGGAACTCTCTCAGAGAGTTCGGCGGCCTAATATATCTTAAGGTATCCAGTGTGAACATAGTATTAGGCCCCTTGGTTATCTCTCCTTTTTTTCAATCTTCCTCTGCAATGAAACCAGTTCTAACTGGATTTGTACTCCGTTTACGGCAGAAAAGTATATACTTAACTAAGTGATGGGCAAAATGAATGATTTTACAATTCAATGAATAATTCGGGCACGTACAAAAGCACAGGTACAACCCCACTCTCTTTTTTTTAGGTGCGTTCGTAATTATATAAATACGTAGCACCTATAGTCATCGTTCAGTCCGTATGCCGCATATAACAGAGCTAAAATACCCAACCGAATGGTCTGAAATTTTAAATATATAATTTTTGGAAAATTTTGTAGAGTCATTTCAAATATTATGAAAATCGGGTGTATAGTTTAATTATAGGGACAGTCAAAAGTTTTCCGTTGCATTACGGCCAATGGGAATAAATTATTGCAAGTGCATTTTAATGATGTTACAGACTTCCGAATCGTCTGAAATTTTAAATATATAATTGTTGCAAAATTTTGTCGAATCATTTCAAATTTTATGAAAATCGGATGTATAGTTTAATTACAGGGACAGTGAAAAGTTTTCCGTTACATTAAGGCCAAAGGGAAAAAGTTATTTCAAGTGCACTTTAAGGTTGTTACAGCCTTTCGAACAGAATGAAATGGATATGCACTTATGAAGTGTACGAAAATATACATTCAGTACAATATGCGGTGCAAAAAATATTTATAAAACTAGCTATAGTACAAACGCACCTCATTTGCCACGTTTGACAAACAATTTCCAACTTGTTTATTATTCATTTCCAGAAATTGCCAACTATGCTTTTGTTTCTTTTCTTTTTACAAACTTTCTGGTGATATTTGATTATAAATAGATAAAATATTGAAAACTATATTTTTGCTCATAGCCGAATAATTCATTCTGCCCCAAACTGCAATTGCGCATGCAGGGAACAGCTGAAAACGCTCTTATTATATTTACGTCATAAATATTTGAATTCTTCTTTCCTAATTTCCGCTATGAATTAAGAATTTCTGAATAAAAAAGAGGTCACACTGCCAATTGGCACCCGGAATTTTTGAATACAATTCTGCATTTATAATGCACATTTCGAAAAGCATTTATTTATTTTCAATTCAATTCATTTGTAAATTCTACTGAGGTTCTATCATAGCTCTGAATGGATCAATTTCTATTCAAAAGCCTTCAAAAAATCGTTGTATTGTTATTCATAAATATAAAAAAATTACAACATTAAGAATCGAACAAAACCAAATGCATGAAATTATTCAAATTACAACAGGATTAATTTGACATAGACAGTGCTTACTTTACCACTGACTCTAAATAATTTGTAAATGTGCATGGGATTTTAAGAAAACTTTGTTGTGGCTACACGTGCGCATTGTGAAAAAAATGTTTGAGGATATATAATTTATTTTGCACAAATACTTATAGATAAATTGATTTTATCTATAAGTGTTGGTAATCTGTTGGTAGTG
This sequence comes from Maratus speciosus, assembly GCA_963932465.1. Lineage (NCBI taxonomy): Eukaryota > Metazoa > Arthropoda > Arachnida > Araneae > Salticidae > Maratus > Maratus speciosus. The sequence goes on along the minus strand of OZ010797.1, from coordinate 371,803,533 downwards.
TTGGTAATCCGTAATCTGTTTTGGAAATCAAATGATGCAAATATATATTTTTTTGCGATTACATTGTGTTTTTTTAAGTTAAAAAAACACGTATTCCTAATAACGGGAGTTATTGATATACTGTTATGATTTTCTATTAAAAAGAAAAGAAATTTTATTTTCAGAGCGTGGAGGCGAGGTGCAAAAACACATAAACAAATTTTATCATTACATATTTTTTTTTCATTTTAAGTCTCATAAACAGTTATATGTATGTGTATTAGAAAAATTAAATTTCCACGCTTCATTAAATTGTTTAATGAAAATTTCCTTCCAAAAATGATTCTACAATCCTATTTATTATTGGGTCGATCGAAAAGATGTATCGTGTTGGGAAAATCAATCCGTACCGGAAAATTCTGTCATTTAGTTATGAGACATTGATTCCGATATCTAATGTCTAATAATTATCGGGCAGGATTTTCCGGTACGAATTTATTTTCCCACCACGACACGACTTTCCGATTGACCCAATAAATTATTCCATATCTTAATTAATATTCCATTCATTCGGTTTGCTTAAATTCATTTCTATGCCGTAGTTATATCTTGCTTTTAAGGTCTTTCATTACTCAATCTTAAAATGCCGCTATGAATTCTATTAAAATTATCCGTTTGTATTATTTTATTTTATTAATTCTAAAAATCGTTTGTGCTATTTTTCCGGAGAAACCACATTATTCCAAATTTCTTACCCCTGAAAATATAGTTCTGTCCAGCTTCGGTCCGGTATTGGTCGTTTTCCCCATCCGCAGTGCAGTAAAAAACTCTACACGTCTTATTATAAAACATCAAAACATAAGTTTAGGAGCTCAGATTTCGTGGTATTTGTTGTCTTATATAGCTCTGGAAGAGAGACATTGGAGTAATAGAAGGTTTTTATATCTTAACGATATAAAAACTATGAAAAACTATGTGAAACTATGTCCAAAACATAGTTTCAGCTGAAGTAACTACTAATGCAGATGTTGTGGAATATCGCAGCAAGCTGTGATTTGTGTTGGATGCTTCCAACTGCATTGTACGAGAAAGAACTAATAATTTTTCTACTGTTATGAAGAGCTGTTCTTTTTTTCCCGTGAAATTGCAGTGTATTTCGACCAAAATCTAACCGACATATAAACGACGACAGCATAATAACGGAGACTGCATAAGTGCTATTTAATTTAGAGATTTCCGAGATAAGTAAAATTTAATAAATTTTTTCTCGTGTTCTACATTAATCGTAGGTGGGATAAAATATATCCTACTGCCCCTCAAGGGGTTAAAGCCTTATTATAGAGTGTTAAATAGCGATATCTGCTTTATTTACTTACAACTTCATGAGATTTCACCAAATTATCCAAACATATTTATTTATTTGTTCCTGTTACTAAAATGATGAACCAAATTATACAAATCACCAAATTATCAAACATATTTATATATATTTTTTATTTATTCCTGTTACTAAAATGATGAACCATAGCTTAGTTTTCTTTATTTTGTCGATAAATATATTTATGTACTTTTAATTTTATAACAAATCATGCAAATTATTGATGAATCAGACCATTGCTGTAAAACACTCGTTATAATTGCCAATCTAGCGCTTTTTTTAGAGCTAAAATTTCATAAATAACGAAAATGTTATCAGCTATTATTCAGTACATAGAATAATACTTAAATTTCGATCTAAAAAAATAATTTTAAATAAGCCAAGAATTAAAAAAAAAAAAAAAAAATTGAAACTTCGCGAAATAGCCCAGTGGTAGGGGAGCAAGAAAAGGCCGAATTCGGAATTAATTAGGGGAAAGCTAGAAATTGTTTTAATGCCTTCAGTTTAGGTCTAGAATGAATATGCTATATTTCCTCCTCGTACTAGGTGAGCGTTAGGAAATAAGTGTAGAATTATAGTAAAAAAAAACACGTTTTTTTACATACCATAACAGTATCTCCAAACAGCTAACTCGGTCATAAACATTGTCAGTGCAAATGATGTAGAGCTTACAATTCTGAGTAAAATGAGTACCTACACTTAATATTTTTGGTGAACATTAAGGTCACAATTCCACTTTAAAGTTTTAGGCACGTGGTCAGGGGGTTGAACTCAGAATTAATTAGGAGGAAATGGAAATTGCTTTAATCCTTTCAGTTAAGGTCTAAAATGAACGTACTATGTTTTCTTCCTCGTACCTGGATGAATGTTAGAAAATATGTACATATTTATTTTCGAAAAACACATTTTTTTTAATTACCTTAACAATATCTCAATATAGCTAATTCTATAAAAAACATTGTCAATACAAATGTTGTAGAACTTAAAATTTTGAATAAAATGAGTACCATCATTAATATTTTTGTTTAAAATTAAAGTCGCAATTCTATTTCAAATTTTTGCCTTAATCGCTAATCAAGAGCTAGCAGCCAGGAGAGACCAAGTTAACTTAACAATATCTCAAAACAGCTAACTCTATCAAAAACATTGCTAGTACAAAAGTTGTAGAGCCAAAAATTCTGAGTAAAATGAGTACCTACACTTAATATTTTTGTTCAATATTAATGCCGCAGTTTTGAGATATTGTTAAGTTAACTTGGTCTCTCCTGGCCTCAAGCTCTTGATTGGAAAAAAATTGAAATAGAATTGCGACCTTAATGTTGAACAAAAATATTAATAATGGTACTCATTTTATTCAAAATTTTAAGCTCTACAACATTTGTATTGACAATGTTTTTTATACAGTTAGCTGTTTTCAGATATTGTTAAGATAATTAAAAAAAAAAAAAACGTGTTTTTCGAAAATAAATATGTGCATATTTTCTAACATTCACCCAAATACGAGGAATAAAACATAGTACGTTCATTTTAGACCTAAACTGAAAGGATTAAAACAATTTCCAGTTTTCTTCTAATTAATTCTGAGTTCAACCCCCTGACCACGTGTCTAAAACTTTAAAGTGGAATTGTGTCCTTAACCCTCCGTCTACCAGACGGGTCCATTGGACCCGACAGGTACATACAAAATATTCATTCAAACCAGAAATTTCTTTAAAATAAACTAAGTATATAAACCAGACAAAAATAAGGTAAATAAATAAGTTAAATAGTTTTAAATAAAAATTCTGGTGTAGAACGTTTTATTAAAACTTGAATAAAATTCCCGGTAGATCTAGGGTTAATGTTCAACAAAAATATTAAGTGTAGGTATTCATTTTACTCAAAATTTTAAGCTCTACAACATTTGCATTGACAATATTTTTGACAGACTTAGTTATTTTGAGATACTGATATAGTATGTAAAAAAAGTGTTTATTTTTACTATAAATCTATACATATTTCCTAACGCTCACTTAGTACGAGCGGGAAAACATAGCATATTCATTCCAGACCTAAACTGAAGGGATTAAAACAATTTCCAGCTTTCCCTTAATTAATTCCGAATTCAACCCCCTAACCACTGGGCTAAATATCGTCACGCAAAACTGAAATTTTAAACTTGGTTAACCCATTAACTGCCAAAACTATAAGGATGAGGTTTTCAACATTTTGGCTAAACCTCATTTGCCACCACAAATTGTGAAACATAATTATTGCTTAATTTGATGTTAAAATTTTGGGTCTTTAAGTAAGGCTAATTTTTTACTTCAAAAATAGTGGTAAGTAGGTAAATAATTTAAACATGCGCTTTTATTTTGTCTGTTGCGTTAACCCAACACCGGCAGATAATGAGTTAAAGAATTTTGCTAATTTCAATGAACAGTGGGCCCTTGTACATACATTGAAAAATTTTCTAAAGTCAGTTAAAGCGCATATAGAAATTTACACTTCTTGCTTTACATTTCTTATATTCTGTACATTAAATAAATTTGCTGATCTAATGTATAATCTACAAAAATTACAAAAGGAAAAGTTTTATTTCCAACATGTTCAGGTAAATGCACCTTAATTAATTTTTGTCTCATACCGGAAAATACTAAAAGTGTTTAATTTAAAATTTAAATTTTCATAAGTAACTGTCGCCGGATATGTGACAGATTTTTCCCTCGCGTAACGAAGCTTTATTCAAAAGCTTTGATCAAAAGTTTAAGTTGAAAGGAGGTGACACGCGTTTGGAGACACGGAATCCAGCGACCCTTTGTACAATGATGTTACAGACTTTCGAACAGGATGAAATTGATATGCACTTATAAAGTGCACTGAAAAATACATTTAGTACAATATGCGGTGCAAAAAATATTTATAAAACTAGTTATAGTACGAAAGCACCTCATTTGCCACGTTTGACGAGCAATTTCCAACTTGTTTTCTTTCCCCTGAAAAAATCCAGTAATATATGTATATATATATATATATATATATATATATATATATATATATATATATATATATATGTGTGTGCGTGTATATCATTATCTAAATTTAATATAAATATAAATAAAAACTTGCATATTTGCACACATATACAGGGTGTCGGAAAAGTTTGCATATGGTCGAATAACTCGAGAAGTACATAATCAGTTTGTAAAACGCAAAAATACATGTAAAATATTAAAAAAAATCAATGATACCAAATTCGACCCCCGCAACCGATCCCAGGGGAGCTAGGAGGGGGCACAACTTTGAATTATTGAAAGATACCCCCCCCCCCCATTTTTTAATGCAGATTCGGATCCTACGGACAAAAATACGTAACTTTTGTAATTAACATTTTTCTCGGATCCTGGTTGATCGAGCAAATTCGACAGATACATATTTTGGTTTTCCCAACTAGGTTTTGACATCTCGAAATCTGATTGGCCAGAACTTTTGATGTCAAAGTAGCAATCTTTTATGGGAATAGTTTTTCTAGAGGGTTTCATCAATGGAGATTGTTTAAATGGCGCTTTTTATGCTTTTCCATAAAAATTAATAGAAACATATTAAAGTAGTTTTCTTTATGCAGTCGATCATTTCTAAATAATAACCTGCGTATTTTGATCTTTTAACGAGTAAAAATATACTTCCCCTCCCGAACAGAAAAATGATAATCTTCATTATTTGGGGACGGGGTGTGTTGATATTCTGCGTTTCTATGGTTTCTGCTGTTAAAAAAATCATTTAACTCATTAACCCTTTGAGCTCTGATGGGTAAATTTTCACCCGCTTAATTTTAATCTCCAAATGTCACATTGGCACCGGAATATTCAACCAAATTTATTTGAATTTAGATAAGTGCGTTTTATCGAGTATCTGATAAGCCGAATCTTTTGTTTACAAAATACTGGTGCCAATGTGACATTTGGCCATTTTGGTGTCAACTGGTACCTATGTATTAAATATGTGAAAAACAAACTCGTCAATAACCCTTTCCGGTGCGGAGTAATTCTGTTTAGAAATTGATGAAATAACGGACTGACACCAGAATTTATAAACGAATTTATTAGGAAATACGAAGTTGCTTATTTTCACGTACAATATAAAAGGAAAATTTTAATTAAATACTCTTGGTACCGATTGTCAGTTTTGTAATTAAAAATAGGTGTCCTTTTTTAAGGACACCGCCCTCGAAAGGGTTAACACTAGAAAAACCGAGAATTTTACTCAAATTTTTGAAAAATATTTCACATCAGAATTTTTATATTAAAATATTAACTTATACATTTAGCTATTATATTTCATTGTATCCTTTAAACTAATTTTATAAAAAAAAAACTTTGGTTTGAACCGAGATATATTCATTTGGTAGCAGTCAAAATGACTGTTCGCGGTCTTTCTAGTGTTAATGCGTTAACTGGACGGGTGTATGGCTTTTTTTTTGTTTTTTAATTATTACATTTAGCATATAGGACCAAAATAAAAAACATATAAAATCATTTTGTGCTGGTTGAATAAAGGATGGTGAAATAGTGTAAATTTCGGGTGGTGGTGGTGGTGGTGGGATTAAAGATTTTGATGACTACAAATGAACTACAAAATATCAATTAAGGCAGATTTGAAGGCTAGATTTGGATTTGCAAAACGGCATAACCCTTTAGGGGCAAAGCAACGTTATTGCTGAAGTGTTGAAATTAATGACTGACACCAGAATTTTGGTTAAAAAAATTCGATTTGCTATGTGTGTGAAATATAGCTTTTTCTTATTTAAAAATAAATTTGTTTTCAAATTCCGGTGTCAATCATTAATTTCAACACTTTCGCAATGGAATTGCTTTGCCCCTGAAAGGGTTATGCCGTTTTACAAATGCAACTCTATCCTTCCTATTCTTAGTAGATAACAAACGTGTTTTTGCTGGTCTTCTACCATGTAAACCATAGAGGCTTAGGCGGCGTTTGACTGATGAAACGTGTATGTGTATGCCGGATTTTTCTTTCAGTTCATTTTTTATTATTACAGCGAACTTACGACAATCACTTGTAGATATCATTTTTATAATATAGTCAATATTTCTAGTTGTTTTTTTTGGATGGCCATTTTGAGGATTATTTTCGATGTATTTCTGTTCATTAAAAACTTTATTCCATGTAATAACAAGTTGCCGGGATACGTTAAAAGAACGATCTAGTTCTGCTTGCAGTCCACCTTTCTTAAGGGCATTTACAGCGGCTTTTCTAGAATCACTTCAATATTTTTTTACTTTTCGGCATTCCTGATCCTTAAAAATAATCACAATAAGTCAATATAAACACTAATCGAAGCTATAGCGCAAGTGACACCTTCAACAATTAAATGCAAACTAATTGTCAAAATACTTTTGAGCCAAGGAGGAGTCTTATTTCTTCGGTGGAGCCGAATGTAAACAAACAAGTTGAAACTTGATACATTTAAATAACTGCAGTCACAGTGTTCTCAATTATAGGGAATATATTTTATTTTACATTTTTATATTAATTAAAATAAGAGAGAATATAAGGTTGTCAAAATACTTTTGAGCGCCACTGTATTAAGTTTAGGAAGTTTTACCAAATTTTGATTCAGAATTTTCTGACTTTTTAGTAGAGAACTATTGTTGCTACTACTATCACTTTCAATGTCTGAAGCATCTTCTTTAATCTCAGGAGTAACGGTGTCATCATTTAAAAATTTGGAAATTTTATATTTCCTTTCAATAATATTCTCATTATATGATTCATATTTCTCGATTTCTTTTTCAAATTCATTTCCTGGAACCAGTGGTTCAATCTCAGAATTTAATATTTTTAAAGTTTTCATTTTATCAATCAATTGCTGTTTAAAAAGATCCAGCTGTGATTTTCTATTTTCGAGATCTAAATTTTGTATAGTATCTAATAAATATTTTATCTTATCAAATATTTCGTAGTTTGACTACGAATCGTAGCTCTTTTTTTTCTTAAGCGTGTCGATATCCATCGTAAAATAATTTAATATATTAAATATAGTTCAATAAATAAATATGTTCAATGCAATTCACTTTATTCCGTATAATTTAATTTGAGGAACTTACCTCATTCGATGATGAAATACAGACATCCTGGAGCTGTGACGCCAAAAAATGATGCTACACGTCAATTAAACTGCAGGCTCGGTAATTCAAAATATTCCATAGTTCGTCGAAAATTAAGAACTCATTCATAAATCAGTTCCAAAGTATCAAATTCATAACTTCAATAAATAAACACACTACAGCTTGAGTTAAACTACCTCCTTCTTAAAAAAACTTATATACATTTATTTACATAGCAAAATTAAAATATTAATACAGAGATGTTCTACTAAATTATGAGATAGAATACTAATAATGAGAGTTCCATTTTTACCGACAGACGGTTCAAAGCAATCTTTACATCTACAATCTACATCGAAAAGAAAATCAGAAACAATAAGAAGGGGTTGCCACAGCAGCCGACTGACAAAAAATGACAAGTATCGCCAAGTTGGCATTCTCAACAACATCCATTGCTTTATAATTGCGATTTTATTTAATTTGCAATAAATGACGAAAACTTGTCAGCTATTATTCAGTATATAGAAGAATTCTTATATTTTGATCTTGCCTTGTAAAAAAATGATCTAAATAAGTGAAGAATAAAAAAAATAGAAACTTCGCGAAAATCTTCACGCAAAACTGAAAATTTTAAATTGTTCTTTTGCTAATATCTACCGGGTGTCCCAAAAAGGACTGACTGATTTTAAAATTCAATAACTTCCAAACGGTGACAGATATTAAAAAAATTCTTGCAGGAGGGTTATGCATAAAGTCAAAAGTTTTATTACAGTGATTTTCGATTTTAGTTCGAATTACAAACAATAGATGGCGCTGTAAGCAATAGTCGCTAATTACAGGCTCGATTTTTGGTCCTTTCTGTTGTTCCATGCAGAAAAAGGAGATGGAAATGTATTATCCGCCACGAAGTACCAAAAATCGAGCCTGAATTTAGCCTCTATTGATCGCAGCGCCATCTATTGTTTGTAATTCGAACAAAAATCGAAAATCGCTGTAAAAAAACTTTTGACTTTATGCATAACCCTCCTGCAAGAATTTTTTTAATATCTGTCACCGTTTGGAAGTTATTGAATTTTAAAATCAGTCAGTCCTTTTTGGGACACCCAATATGAACCATGAATCCTTGTACAGTCGTTGAAAATTTTTTTGAAGTCAGTTAAAGTGCATATAGAAATTTATATTTCTTTTAAATGTACATTAAATAAATTCGCAGATCTAACGTATAATCTAGAAAAATTACAAAAGGAATAATTTTGTTTCTAACATGCACATTTAAATGCACTTTAATTTTTTTTCTCTCATACCGGAAAAAAGTAAAAATACACATGTTATATATTTCAAGTTTTATGTTACGCGTGTCGACATTTTGGACTGCTTTATGGTTCACGTAACAAAGCTGTCTCCTGAAAGCTTTGGTTTAACACTATGTATACTGAGTTATGAATTTATGAAAATTTTATCTTCTAAAGCATTATTCGTGCATTGTTTAAACAACATTAGAAGATTTACGTAATCATTTAATAGATATTATAGAGGATTAATGAAATTTTGAATTTATAAGGATTTTGCGCAATATTTATAAAACCACTGAAATCTTTTTTTTTTTTTTTGTCTTAGTATTTTGTAGAATTAGGGAATGTACAAATAGAATGTTCTTACAATAGAAATATTTCGGAATTGAAAAATTCCTCCCACCCCCCGCCCCACCAGTGGCCGAGAGGTTCTGCTCTCGAAGCTGGTAGACGGGAGGTACTAGGTTCGAACCCAATCGCGCACGTCGGCCTAATCGTTCGGAGATTTCGTGGCTTTCTTCGTGCCATGGATTTCCATGCGTAAATACGGGTTAGGTTCCCTTAAAAAGACCCCCACGAATGGCACTCCCCTCTAGGCCTATATCCCTCGTGCAGATAATTGGCCGTCAAAAATCAAACCAAACCAAACCTCCCTCCCCCCTCCCAACGCCAAGATAGCTGAAAAGGTGCAAAGGTAAAATAAATCAATCTTTTAAAAATATTTTTGTTTTGTGTAACCTATATTACTTTTGGATCAAGATAAAGCAATGCATCTATAACCCATTCCAAACTGTATTACTACTTATCGATGTATTAAATGAATTTCAGAACAAGTTATTTTAATGGTACTTATAATTACCGTCAGTTGATAAAGGGTTAAAACACAATCAGTTGTAGGAACTCCTGCGTATTGACGGCCCCACCAGTGGCTGAGAGGTTCTGCTCTCGAAGCTGGTAGACGGGAGGTGCTGGGTTCGATCCCAATCGCGCCCGTCGGCCTAATCGTTCGGAGTTTTCGTGGTTTTCTTCGAGCCGTGGATCTTCCATGCGTTAATACGGATTAGGTTCCCTTAGAAAGACCCCCACGGAGGGCACTCCCCCCGGGCCCATATCCCCAGTGCAGATAATTGGCCGTCAAAAATCAACCCAACCCTGCGTATTGACGCAACCAAAGAATAGAAATACTATAACCAGGGGTCGTACAGGTCCTTGAATTTCCAGCTTAAGAAATTCTTCGGTGCCAGTATTTTCTTATAGGAAATCTTTCTTTAACCTCTTGAGGGGCGGTGGGATAAATTATATCCCACCCACGATTAATGAAGTTTTGCACCAGAAAAATTATATGAAATTTTACTTTTCTTGTTTAGTATAAAAATTCCCATATATTTCCATAAAATTGATTTTGCTTATTTTGCAATAAAAAATTTTTAATATTCCAGTGTGAATTTGACATTACAGAAACGCAATTACTTGCCTCTCAAAGGGTTAAAAAAGGCGAAATTTCGCGCGTTTAAACTACATTTATTTTCGTATTAAAAAGAAATACTGATATTTGGCCTTGCAAATAACGGTACTCGTATGAACCCTGATAATTTTATAGAAAGAGATTTCTATACTTTAAAAAAATTAATACACTGTGACCTCGGGCATGCAAAGTTCAAGACCTCTTCTCTGGATATTTCTAAGTAAATAGCAAATGAGCAGCATGAAACTGTATTCAATTTTGTTGTCACTTTGCCAAATTGAATTCGAGATTTGAATTTAACCCTTAACGTACGAAGTTTTTTACTCGTTGATCGACCTCCAGATCAGATATTTTTTTCATAAACAGAAATTGCGTTGTTGATTATTTTGTTTCTTGCTTAAAGAATTTTGCTTAAAGGATTTTGCGCTTAAAGGATTAGTAAAAATATTATAATAAAATCTCTAGCAATTCAATTCATATTTAATTTTTTTTACTTACCGCTCGCTCTCAATATTCAACACGAAATGCTGTGAAAAACTATTTTTTCAAAATCAAACTACGTCTAATTTAGGTAAATCCCCTGAATTTCTGATTTCGTTTACAAAAAAATATTTGAGAAAAAAAAATCACGCAAAATATTTTCATTGCATTCATATTCGTTATGCAGGGCAGCTATGGGCGACTACATTTATATTCTATATGCACCACCATTTTTGAGAAATGATATTTGGAAGTAAATGTTGTACTCTTACACATGTTCTCAAAATACTTGTGAAAGAATTTTAGTTGCGAAAATGGTACAAGATGAATCAGTGGAATTCGTCAGTGGAAACGTCGGTTATGTGGGATGTGAGAAATACATACTTGCCAACATTCAATTAAACTTCCGTAAAATGTGAGTTAAGGGGTGGGAGGGGGGGGGGGGTTGAAATTTTTTAAAAAATCGATTTTTCTTTTAGCATCTATTGTGATTATTTAATTAATTCTGAACACATTTCAAAAATACGCATAAAAATATTTGCATTTTTAACGGAGTTATGAGCATTTATGTAACAATCGTTACAAAGCCGCACCCATTTAATTGCAACTTTAACGCTAGAACGCCCGGAAATTTTACTAAAGTTTTTAAAAAATATTTTACACCAGAATTTTTATTTAAGATTATTTGACTGACTTATTTAACGTAAATATGCGTGGTTTAAATTTAACTTTTTTTATGAAAGAATTTCTTGTTCCAGTTGACATTTAATCATATGGTCGGAGTTGGATCGACTCCTTCCGGGCGTCCTAGTGTTAAGTCGCGTTTTCTCAAAACTTGATTTTTGACGACTACCCGTAAGATTAAAAAAAACTATTTGATGGAATGGCTTTTTTTTTTTTTTTTTTTGCATGCATATAACATCATTATCTATAGAATGAATTAATATATTTTAGCTAGTTTAATATTTTTAGTATTTTTAATGAAAAAAAAGTTGTATTTTTTACGGTTTTTAAATTTTCAAATTTGAGAGTTTTTTTAATAAGGTTTCCTTTGAGTGATAGTTATATCCTTAATTCATTCTATAGAGTAATGTTTCCTGATAAAGCAAAAATTAGGTTCTTTTGTCAATTTAACGTTAAGATAACTTACGGATGGTGATAAGACACCTAAATTTTTTTCCAAAAATTGTGTTATATGAATTTTGCTATATTTTTTGTTTTATTACACTGAAGTACTTAATTTTATAATTTTGTAAGACTATAAACATACCTTAAAAATATCAGAAATTTTAAATTAGTTAGATTGAATACTTCTGTTTTTATATGGACTCGAAACGAGAGCTCTGTTTACATGTTTTTCGTTATCGATCAAGCCCTGAGCCCCTTAAGTTGACCCAGGTTATACGCGTTACTAACCAGAAAATTTATTTGATGTATCATTATATATTTAAAATCATGTTTCTCTATGAAACCTATTTCAATTAATTTCTTTAATAAATTTCTGATTCGAAACATGTTTAACCTGGATCAATTTAACTCGCATTTTACGGAAGTTTCAGGGAAAGTTGGCGCAAGTATGGAAATATATATTATTATTTTCCATTTTGGTATGAAGGGCTTGGTGGAGGGGATAGTATAATATTCTTAAAACAGATGCATATTTTATAAATCAATCTACATCTAATTTCTTTCAAAAGCTTTCTTACAAAATATAAATATGCATATCTTGATTCTGTATTGCATTTATTTTTCATGTGCCTGGGACTAGGATATTGTCTGATTACAGAATATCATTACATATTAGATTAATCTTTAATACAATTATTCAATTCGTAAATAAATCAAAACAGCTGCAAATTTCCAAGTGGGAGAAAAAGTCCGTACCAGGATTCGAACCGGGATTTATTGGCTGGAGCGGTCAATGCTCTTTCAACTGAGCCATATTGCAGATGTTAAATGAATCTACAACGGATATTTTTTGTTCGAAATAGGGATAGGAAGAGAAAAACAAATTAGGAACACTGCCAGCCCTGTATCATATTTATCTACTGTTCAATCGTATATAAGATATTTGAAACAAATGCCAAAAAATATATGTGAAAGTTCTTTTAAATAATATTTAAAATTATGAATGCTAAATGCGGCGGGTTAAAAGCTGCGAGTTATTATTATCTGATCATTACCTTTACAATTTCATCGGTGTGTGTCTGGAAGTTTTTCCTTTGAGATCTCATTTATTGTTTCTAATTTGTGCATATATCTTAAATGATTTTCTTTTGTAAAACAATGGGCATTTTATGAAAAGCGTATAAACTATACCTTTTTTCTAGCTACTTTGATGGAAGGAATTCAAATATGGTGTAGAAAGTAGGTATTACATTTTGTAAAATCAAATTTGTTGCAATTTTTAATATGTAGACGACCTGTATTTAAAAAAAAATATGTGATGGTAACAGTTGTAAATTTCCAAGTGGATGAAAAAAGTCAGGGCCAGGATTCAAACCGAGGATCAATTGGCGAAAGCCGCCAACGCTGTTACAAATGAGCAATTCCGGACGAATACTGCAGGACTAATTCACCCAACTAACCTTTAACGATCGCAGAATCTGGTCTGAAGCTCAACAGAATAAATCGCATGTTTTTTTTTTTTTTTTTTTTTTTTTTTTTTTTTGTAGCTGCAGATTCTGATGAGCTGATTCGTATATCAGACCAGAGTCAGTGATTGTTAAAGATTTGCAGAGTGAATTCGTCCTGCAGTATTCCTCCGGGATGGCTAGTTTTAACACTTTAGAGCGCAGCTTTTCATAAATGCAATCAACAGTGTTTTGAATTTAATAGATTTTTTATTCGTATATACCTAACAATTAAAATACCAGACAATTAAAATAGCAATATTTGCTTTCAATAATAACAGACTTCCCATATTTGAATAAACGAAATTAACAATTGAATCTTTCTGGTGTACAGTCAGATTCTCTGGACTACGTAATTTCTAGCACGTATTCTATCATGGGAATTAAAGTGTTAAAGGTTAAGTTTTATAAAATCAATAATTATATAAAATAAGGTATTTGGAGACATACTTCTTAAAATATTTACTAATTTGCCATATTTTAACGTAAAACAGCCACGCGGCAGTAGTTTTTACTTGTATTGCAGATGTGCAACAGAAGAAAAGACTGACGTATTATATGAAAAATGTATCTCTATTTTTTTTTCATAATTTTTGCTGTGTAATATACCTTTCACAGAATCACATATAATTTTTTCGAAACAAAATAAAAAATCGTGCATTTAAGGGTTAAGAGCATTGACGGCTTCAGCCAATAAATCTCTGGTTCAAATCCTGGCCCGGACAATATTCACCCACATGGAAATTTACAACTGTTATAATTTATTTACCAACTGAATAATTAATTATGTTAAAAATTAATATATTATAAATATGTATGCGTCGTTTTCTGCAGATCCAAAAAATAACCTTCGATTTATGCTGTTGAACTAATTCGGATATCAGAACAGATTCTGTGATCCTGAAAGTTTAGGTGGGTGAATTAGTCCTGCAGCATTCGTCCGGAATTGCTCAGTTGGAACAGCGTTGGCGGCTGTGGCCAATTGATCCTCGGTTTGAATCCTGGCCCTGAATTTTTTCGTCCACTTGGAAATTTACAACTGTTACCATCACATATATATTTTTTTTAAATACAGGTCGTCTACATATTAAGAATTGCAACAACTTTGATTTTACAAAAGGTAATACCCACTTTCGACACCATATTTGAATTCCTTCCATCAAAGCAGCTAGGAAAAAGGTATCGGTTATACGCTTTTTATAAAATACCCATTGTTTTAGAAAAGAAAATTTCTTAGGGTATATACACAAATTAGAAACAATAAATGTGATCTCAAAGGAAAAACTTCCAGACACACACCGATGAAATTGTAAAGGTAATTGTCACATAATAATAACTCGCAGCATTTAACCCGCCGCATTTAGCATTCATAATTTTAAATATTATTTAAAAGAACTTTAACATATACTTTCTGGCATCTTATATACGATTGAACAGTAGTTAAATATGATACAGGCTCGCAGTGTTCCTAATTTGTTTTTCTCTTCCTACCCCTATTTCAAACAAAAAAATATCCGTTGTAAATTCATTTAACATCTGCAACAGAAGCTTCTAATAAAATTTATCGTATTAAAATAGTGGTAGTAAAGTGAGGAAATTTTAGGAACGGTGCAAGCCTTGATGATATCTTGTGACCTTCGAAAAGAAAAATAATCGCTATATTATGGTTTGGACTGCATAAAAAGTAAAGCCTAGAATATGCTTGTATTCTTTCTACGTATCTCACGGAAAGAAAATTTAAATCAGATGATTGCTTCGGATGATATATATTAAAATTATTCACGCGAATTCAATATTTGCGTACTCAAATTTTGTAATCTGCTAACTTCAAGAACATTTAACAAAAATATAGAAACTATACATTTTTCCACAGTAATTTGATATAGTGAATGAAAATAGAGTGTCAAAATTAAGTGTTACCAATGAAAGACAAAGTTGGTGCAATTTTTAATATGCAGATGACTCTTATTTCTAAAATTGAATATTTATATTTGAAAGAAGATAATATGCCGGTTATGGCACTTTTAGTGCGATCTTATCGTAAATGGTCTCCTGAAAAACAGATATATTTTGTTTTATACTGTCTATACAATATACATTTAAAATTTTTAAATACATAAAAGATAATAATTATCATGTGAAAATAATATTTTTGGAATAAAACACTTTCAACAATTGTGTCAATTTAGTGATTAACTGAATGCCAACTGCAAACTATCTGAACAATGGAAAATTTTCTTCAATCATATCACTTACCGAAAGCAGGGTTGCCATTTGGCCTTTTTTTAAACTAAAAAATTCAGATTTGTTACCGCAAGTTTTAAAAGAAAAACTTTTAATTTTAATAATCTCGAAATGTCTGTCATTAGATAAAGTAGGAATTATGTTCTGGAATTTCATGCTTAAATTCGAAATTTCTTAATTTAAAACGCGAAAAATGTATATTAAACTACCTATTTATCTGCGCAAAAAATAATTATCAACTGCTGTTATTTGAAGTTTATGTTATCTCGCAAGCTGTGTTACATAAAATACAAATATTATTTGCTCAAACTACTGTAATTAAACACTCTAAAAATCTTCTTCTTGGTGGTGTCTCAAAAACGACCTGCACGTAGTAGCGCATTACGCATACGGTTTTATTTACAAATCTAAATATGTGTCTACTCGCAAAATTTCTTTTGACAATTTTAAGATGTCTTCTCATTTCTATAATTTAAACACATAAAATGTGGCGTAATTCCTTTGTTAAAGTCCCGCTACAACGCCGAGATTTTTTCCCCCTGATACATGAATTGATTAAATTTTACTTAAATTCATAAATACAGACACATAATTTATCAATTCGTGCATTTGAAGTCCTGTAAAAAGTTTTATTTTTTATTTGCTCCCTAAAATTTCCCATTTATTGATGTGTAGAAAGACTGCCACCAAATTTCCCACTTTTCCAAAATAGTTGAAAAGTGTTTAGGAATTCGGTTTGCCAGGCTATCTGTTTGGCCGTCAGTCCAGGCTGTAACATGTGTAATTATACTAGGATTGTTATCTAATTCATGCATTTTCTTGATGATCTTTCAGTTTGCAATGTATTTAATGATCTTAGACCATTTAAAACAGATTAAAATTGATATATATCACTGAAATGCAGTACAAGCTGCTTCCAGTAGAATGTAGCCTCTAACATTTATTGCCCATTTACAGAGACACACTAACGAATTCGGTTACAGATTGTCTAACAGCAAAAATCACTGGAAGTGCGTTTTTAAATTTGACTAATTTTTGCAATTACTTGGTGTATATAAATTTTACTTCTTGGTGTATATAAATTCGTAGGGCTTCACAAAAAATTTCGAGATCATTTCCGTTTATTTGCGGGAATTTGTGAAAGGGAATTTTCAACACTGTGTTATGCGTTTCCAAACTGAACTAAATTTAAGCATACTATGTAGTAAATATATAATTTTTTAGATTATGTACAGGGGTTTACAAAGAATTTCAATACTTTCCGATTATAGATGGTAATTGGTGAAATAGGGTTTTCAAATGTGTTATGCGTTTTCTAAACTTTATTCTTAGACAAGAATCTTTTAGAAAGTGTTTCATAATCTAAACTTGTTGCACATTTTTTCTTTTTTTTTTTTCAAGTAAATTCATATCTACATTTAATTCTAGAAGGAACTGCAATAGGAGTTTTATTAGGAATGTTCAAAAAGTAATGAGCCGAAGGACAAGCACAGAAACTAGTACATATATTTCAGAAGTATTGGCTCTGGCTGTTGAGGCACTTGTCCCACTGAGACACAAGGCGGAGAATTGCTGTTTCGTAAAATTCCTGGGGCTGCGGTGCAAACCAGTTCCGCACGTACTGCTTGATGTCGTCATCCGAGGTGAATCGTTTGCCCATCAGAGCCTTTTTTAGGGGACCAAAAATAGTGTAATTGCAGGGAGAGAGTCTGGACAGTATGGAGGATGACACCCACATGAATTTCTGCAGGAGTTCCGTAATCGTGTTGGCCGTATGAGGCCTTACATTGTCGTGGAGCAGAATGACCCCACGGGTGAGCTTGCTTGGTCGTTTTGATTTGATCGCTTGGCGAAGGGTGGTCAAGGTTTGCGAGTAACGCTGAACATTCACTGTTTTCCCGTGCTGGAGGAAGTCTATCAGAAGGGGACCGTTTTGTTCAAAGAAGAACGTCAGCATAACCTTTCCTGCACTTGTGTGGATAGCCTTGGATTTTCTTGGTCTGTACATGATCAAGACAGTGGGCCATTCGACATGCTTCCTGTTGTAGTTGAAGACTGTGAGGCATGTATTGGGCGCACACTTTGCGCCAGTTTAGTCTTTCCGTCATGATGGTGTAAACACTTCCGACGCTCAATCTGACTTCGGCGTGTACGGCTTTCACTGTAACTCGGCAGTTCTGCGTAACGAGTCCATCAACCAGCTGGACGATGTCATCGGTAATTCGTTTTGGTGTTCCAGATCGTGCATCATCGGTTAAGGAAACCCGTCCTTCCCTGAAGCGCTTGTGCTACGCCTTGAGCGTTGCAAGGGACATGCAGTGTTCACCGTACACTTGTGACATTCTTCGCTGAATGTCCGTTCCCCTTACTCCTTCCGCTGTCAGAAAACGAACACCACCTCTTTGCTCTTCTTTTGACGCCACCATTTCAATGCTTACAACATGAATGAGCATTGGACGAATGATGCATGATCCTGCTAGCTTTGTAGTCACGTGACTTGCACTCGTGACTCTTGCTGGAACACTATTCAGCAATAGTCAGTTCCCTCATCGTTTCATTTGGAAACAGAACATTTTGCGTATTTCTATAATATTAATTTACAAATATATTTTTATAAAATATAGTTATGAAATTACAATCTTTCTAATTATATATATGGGTAATATAGTAATGGAGATTCCTAAAAAAATTATTGATTTAATTACAAATATTAAATATATATATTTTTTAAATTGTTTTATATGCAAATACTTGTAAGGTTTCGAGTATGTAAGTTTGGATCCCACAAGATCACAAAAGAGAAGTCCTAACTAGACAGGCTGACGTCCTAACATGACTTCAAGAAGAAAAGACGATTTATTACAGGATATCGTAAAAGCATTAAAATGTCAACATGATTTTATGACTAGGGACCACCTATATTTTATGGGTCTCAAGGAGGGGACATAATTAAAATAAACATATGCGTGGGACAGTTGCTGACTCGAATTTTAGAGGTCGAGCAAAGCACCCTAAAAAATTATCCTACAGCCAATGAGGAGTGGATCGCAAAAGGAATCCGCCTACCAACAAGGTATGAATTTTGAAAGGGAAAATTTTGTAAGAAGTCAGTCTTAAAAAATATTCGGAAGATGTAATACCTTAGCAGGACTAGCGGAGCTACGAAAGAATAGATGAGGATGGATCCTATGATGATGAGATAACTCTAAAAGCGCCAACTGAAGCGAGGATGTAAGCTGCCTGATGCCTCTCCGGTGTTGCTGTGAAAAGCCCTTCCTCTTGCCGAAAAATTCGAGTAGATGTCTCGTCATATTTTCGAAACTACGCCTATCTCTTCGACTGCTCTGGAGTTCAAAATGTGAATGCAACTGAATCTTGTATTACAAGGTACACTTCTAATTTTCTCTAACCACAATTTTATTGCCCATTATCTTTACTTTTAAATATTGAAAATATAACGGTATTGTGGTAACGTGGGATCCAAACTAATAAAAATGAGGTTTTTAAATAATAAAATTAAAATGAGTAATATCATTTATTATGGTTTAGAATGAGAAATAAGATAACGAATTTTGCTGGAAATTAAAAATTCATGTATAATCTAAAACTATGAAAAGCAGTCTCAAATTCTGCTTATATTCTTTTAGTAAAATCTATGTGTTTGTCAATATTTTTATGATTAATTTAATGTAAATAAAATTATTTAATCAAGAGTTAAATCTCTGTTATTCCTTTAGTGTTAAAATTTTAGTGTGTGTCATTTTCCCTTTCGAGAAGTTTGAGCATAATTCATAGGTGGAAGAGCCCTCGTAAAATTTCACAACGCAAGCTTTTTCTTTTATATTTGTAATTAATTAATTTGATAATAAATCTTCAGTATGCGAAAGTTTTCTTACTTTTGGGTAATGATTCGCGTTGCTGTTTCACTAGAATTAAAGATTATTTTTACGATCACTTGCTTATGACAATTATTTCGGTATATTTAATTTATACCATGTTTTATGTGGTAGCGTGGTTGGATAGGTTTGGACAATGAAATGATAGTGTAATTTAGACAAATAATAATTAGGTAAATATCTGTCCAGCAACCCTGGGCTACTTTTTTAAAATTCAGATTTCTTGATTGCCACCACTTTTTTAAAACGGTAAATTTACGGTTGTTTTCGCCTTAATTAATATGTCATTAAAAAAGGCGCATTTTACAATTTCAAAAAATTGGTGCCAATCAAGAATCTGAATTTTAAAAAAGTAGCCCTTCTGGCAACACTGCTCTAGCTACGGGCACGTGGACTTCCGCACTCTTGTCGGAAATCCTCTTTGTTACTGACGCAACGATATTACCAGTCTGTCAGCGGTTTACACATTCCTGACTCCAGTTCGTTTCTTTTTGAACGTCTCTTAGACATCGGTCGAAAACAATTTAGTAACCTTGGAAAATTATTAGCGAAAAACTAGCATTATTGTATGTGAGACATGTTTTAACTTGCACGGCTATTTGTCACTTTCGAAACCAGTTCCGCAGTATCCGCAAAGTACAATTTATATTTAAAACTGGCAACTGTATGCGGAAGATATATTTTTTAATAGGTTTTCAAAACTATGAGAAGTACGACTACACTTTAAAAATTGTCCTTTAAAAAGCTATATATTTAAATCAACATATATATATTAGATCTGAAAAAGGCTTAAAAAGAACACATTTTTTTATTTTATAATTATTATATTAAAAAGTAAAGCGATAGTGTACAAAAATTCATGAAGCTAAAAAAATATACTTTTAACCCCTTGAGGGGCAAGCAATTATGTTTGTGAAATGCTGAATTCCCACCGGAAAATTTATAAAAATTTATTTCAAAATAAGGAAAAGCAAATTTACGACTTTTTTCCACCAAAGTTAGAAAAGTAAAATTTCATAAAATTTTTCTGGTGTAAATCTTCATTAATCGTAGGTGGGATAAAATATATCCCACCCCCCCTCAAGGCGTTAAACATAATTAAACGTAACAGGCTAGTTCCATGGGTTTTTGTAGTGTAAGTCACATAGCTGATAACTACTATTCTCCTTGACCACCGTTATTTTCGAAAAGTTTGCTTGGTCTTATTCAATTAATGAGATATCTCTCATAAAATACATCACATTTTCCGATCTAAAATACTGGTAGCCAAAAATCGTAGCATGAGACTTAACCACTTCGGGACGGGAGCCTTTTACGATATTTTTAATTTTTTGTCACCGTTTTTTAAAAACAGAAATTTGTGTCTTCTTGAATCGAGAAAATGCGCTGATTAATTAAGGCAAATTTTACAGTAAAATTTTACTGGTGAGGAAAAACAAGGATTCTGAGCGCTTCATGCGGCACGTATACGTGTCGCTCGTCCCCAAGGGGTTAAACTACAAGTGCTCATGGAAATAACCAAGAACAAAGTTGAAACGTTACAATCTTCTTGCAAACAAACGCCTCTTCAACTGAGTCTAGGAGCCGCCGGATATGACTAATGCTCCTTCAACAGCCATAGAACGATGCAGCAGTTAGTCAGCCATTATAAAATATGCATTTTACAATGCTTGAACAAATTTTGATTTTGTATTTTTGGCCAGGTTTTTAAGTCAAATACTACACTGTGCAACGCATCAAAGCTTAACCCTAGATCTACCGGGAATTTTATTCAAGTTTTAATAAAACGTTCTACACCAGAATTTTTATTTAAAACTATTTAACTTATTTATTTACCTTATTTTTGTCTGGTTTATATACTTAGTTTATTTTAAAGAAATTTCTGGTTTGAATGAATATTTTGTATGTACCTGTCGGGTCCAATGGACCCGTCTGGTAGACGGAGGGTTAATCAACTGTATAAGATTTTATCTCAAATTCTGCAAAAGACGTCTTTAGCAACAATCTTTCCATAAAACTTTTCTTAAAATGTACTTCATTTAATGATTAATGACAACATTTTATTGTTTCTGAACTTATCGATATTGTGTTATACTAAAGTAAAATGATTTTTAAAAGCATAAAATGATCTGCTGAACATTTTTCACGAAACGTTTTTAGTATGTCAATAATCTTTTTATTCTGTTTACTTTTTCTTCTTTATAAATTCCTTATCAGGAGTTACTTTTAAAAAAACTTGATCTATAAAATAAAGTATAAATCATAAGCTAAATCGCAGTCAAATGCAAAAAGTCATAATCTGCGACATTAATAGTTTAAATCTTCGAACCGTGTAATATACGAATTAGGGAACGTTCTGATTACAGCCTTTGCTGAAAAATATAAATGCCTGAAAGAAGAACATGAACGGTCTTGGTTGGAAGCAGGATTGCCAGTTTGGACTACATTTTTGTTCGAAATTTCAAATGCATACCGAAAGTTCCAGAAGAAGAAACTTAGTTTATGTAATCGCGAAATGTCTCGTATTAAATAAAACGAAAAATATTATTCTTAATTTACGGTATGAAATCGAAATTTCTACTTACAAATGGAGTCCAAACTTTCACCCTTGGTTGTAAGATTGGCGGGTGCAAAGGGACGCTAAAATGAGATCGCCATTATGAAAAATGATTATATACACAGGATCATCGCTTAACCCCTTGGGGACCAGCGACCAGTACACGTGCCGCGCAAGGTGATGATAATGAATGACCAGTAAATTTTTACTGTAAATTTTGCCTTATTTAGTCCGAGTAGATTTTCGAAAAAAAAATACCTCTTCCGACAACGCAGAATAATCAATTGATTGCTAGGAAATAATCACAAAGTTGAGGAATTTTCTTAATTCCGTTAAACTTTAGAAAAAAGTATAAGTATTTTTTAATCCTAAGAGATTTTACAGATCTACAGTGAAATCTGCAAATCTAGATCAATAATTTGTGCTTTTAAAGAAGTACATGTTACAATAACAGGCTAAGTTTAGAAAACGAGGAATTTTCTTCAAATCAATTTACTACTGCTCTTTTTTTTTTCTATTTCACACCAGCAAAATTACTTGGTACTGTTATATCAATCAAATTTCGAAGTTGGACTTTTGTCACAGCAAGCTTTGTCAAAAAAATCTTGTAGCAAAGCTATCCTTTGGAATGCTTTGTTTAAATGCTGAATAGGCCTGCGTTTTTAAATTAGACAAAGCTCTTGCAGTTACTTGGTGTGTATAAAATCTACTGATCGTACTTAGGGTTGCACAAAAGTTTTCGTGATCATATTCCGTTTATTTAATTCTTGAAGGAACAGCAATATGAGTTTTACATCGGTCTAAAACAATTCAGCAAAACTGGAAAAATAGTGAAAACCACCATTGTTGTATGTGGGACATATTTAATTTTCACGCTAATTTTTCACTTTCGAAACCAGTTCCGCAGAATCCGCTAAGTGTCCACAGAAAGCAAAACTTCCATCAAAATTTAACGAGTTGGAAACTGCACGTCAACATGGCAAATGGGGTGCGTTCCTACTATAACATGCTCATAAATATTTTTTGCGCCGCATATTGTACTAAATGTATATTTATTACACTTTATAACGATATATCAATTTCATTCTCTTAGAAAGGCTATAACATCATTAAAACGCACTTGAAATAATTTTTCCCATTGGCCGTAATACAACGGAAAATTTTTGACGGACTCTGTAATTAAACTACACATCCGATTTTCATAAAATTTGAAATGACTTTATAAAATCTCGCAACTATTATATATGTAAAATCTCAGACCATTCGGTTCTGTAGTTTTTGCTCTGTTATATGCGGACGGATGGACAGACTGGTTGACGGACCGAAAGGCGACTATAGGTGCTATGTATTTATACAATTACGAAAGCACCTAAAAATGGCTAAAGTATCCGATTAGACACCACGCTTAGACTCAATGAAAAAAATTCATTTGAAATTCAAACATTTCATCGTCAAAGTATTAAAATGATGAAATGATTGAATAACAACTGGATTTACAGACAAAGGGCATAGACGGATAAGCATTGGAAACATGCTTTTCAATCAAATATCCTGATTTTTTTTCCAGAAGTGGATACATATCTTACAATATAGATCAACAATCCTATTATCACCCTATAAATATTGATATTTAATGAGATAAAAATGTTTTTTCGATTTTTTAAAAAATGGGATATTTTAAAAAAACTGCTGGGCGGAATTTCATGCCATTAACTGAGGATATATAGATACCAAAGATGCATAACTGGTATTTATTGTATAATTTTCTGTTTATAAAAACTGTGTGAAATAGCGAAATAAAAAATAAAAATAAAAATCATATCTTATGGTTATCCGAAAATTACCATTTTCTTGTAAAAAATTCCCCATTTGTGCCCGTATATTCTATATAAATGCCGAAAGTTTGCGTTGGGTACTACATATAAATATTTACAAAAATGTATATTAAAATTATTGAAATTCATTTTAAGGCGTTATTTGGGGCAGAGCTACTTAATTTTGACATCCGAAGAATTTTTGGAACAAAGTCAGCCGGCAAT
This sequence comes from Maratus speciosus, assembly GCA_963932465.1. NCBI lineage: Eukaryota > Metazoa > Arthropoda > Arachnida > Araneae > Salticidae > Maratus > Maratus speciosus. The sequence goes on along the minus strand of OZ010797.1, from coordinate 371,779,466 downwards.
ATGTCAACTGGTGTATTTTGGATTCCATTAGGCATATAAGCCATGTTTTTCAGCTTCATGTTCAGTTTGATATCGACAACGTTGAGAATGTTGCTCATGTGTTCATTAAAATTTAAAATACAGCAATTCTGTAACTGCTTATTCAAAAATTCTTCGGGTGTGGAAGTGGAGTAGCTCCGCCCCAAATAACACCTTAAAATGAATTTCATTAATTTTAATATACATTTTTGTAAATATTTATATGTACAAAACAAATAGGTGTTGCTACCCAACGTACAATTTATTCACAAGTTTAACATAAAACTGTACGTTTCGGTTTAATCTTTAAAACCTTCATCAGGAGAAAAATTTTCTAAAATATAAATCGACAACAAACTCTTTACATGCTACATTTTGAAATCAATTCAAAATACAAAACAGTCTAACGGAAACCTCTTACTCCCAAATAAACAGTTCAGTGGCGCCATCTTTTAACCAAAGATACAAACGAAGGAAGAAATGTTGAAAGTGGTTGAAGGTTGTATAAAGTTGAAGAAAAGTGGAATTTTCATTGACATTTCAAAATAGAAAGCCATATTTCTGGGATGTGAAAGGAAACATTATCATTACACACTTCATGGTTTCTTAGACAAATTTCTAAAGATTCACGAATAATAGCATTGCGCGGAATAACTTGCTTGGAAATAACTTTAGCATGCAACCACTTTCAACATTTCTTCCTTCGTTTGTATCTTTGATTAAAAGATGGCGCCACTGAACTGTTTATTTGGGAGTAAGAGGTTTCCGTTAGACTGTTTTGTATTTTGAATTGATTTCAAAATGTAGCATGTAAAGAGTTTGTTGTCGATTTATATTTTAGAAAATTTTTCTCCTGATGAAGGTTTTAAAGATTAAACCGAAACGTAGAGTTTTATGTTAAACTTGTGAATAAATTGTACGTTGGGTAGCAACACCTATTTGTTTTGTATCGATAGTACAAAGTAAAGTCCTTTATTATTATTATTTATATGTAGTACCCAACGGAAACTTTCGGCAATTATATAGAATATAAGGGTACATATGGGGAATTTTTTACAAGAAAATGGTAATTTTCGGATAACCATACGGTATGATTTTTATTTTTTTTAATTTTTATTTCGCTATTTCACACAGTTTTTATAAACAGAAAATCATACAAAAATTACAGTTATGCATCTTTGGTATCTATATATACTCAATTATGGCATGAAAATCCGTGCAGCAGTTTTTGAGAAAATCCGTTTTAAAAAAAATCGAGAATACATTTTTATCTCATTAAATATCAACATTTATAGGGTGATAATAGGAGAAATATACTGTCAGATATGTAGCCACATCTGGGAAAAAAATCAGTAAATTTGATTGAAAGGCATGTTTCCAATGCTTATCCGGCTATGCCCTTTACTTTAAAATAAGTAAAAGCTTTGCTTCCAGTACTAAATATACGAAATGGTTTATTCTGATGCCAACGAAGTATTTAGGGATTAATCGTTTAATGCCCAGGGTACAACGCGTTCCAGAAATTGTGTAAGTCAGAAAATTAGAATTCATAGCAGAAAAATCTAAATAGTGAATTTCGATTATTTTAATAACGAAATGTCTGTTATTAAATAAATTAAAAATTTCCATTTTACATTTCTGGTGTGAATACGGAATATGCGAATAAAGAAATACACTGAATCAGGAATTCTTATGGCATCATAAATGATACCTCAGGCATTTAAGGGCTAACCCTGTCGCTGAGTAATTTTTTTAAATCAAAATAGGTTCAAAAATTCCGCACATTACATTTAAATCAGGTCTGTCACTGGCGACTATTTTTATATTCCTTCTCCACTATTTTAAGAAAATCAATTTTATAGTATATTATTATTGTAGATGTTGTTAAAGTCTATATGGAATTTTTTGTATTTAAAAAGTGGTTCGATTTGAATTAAAAAATAGCCGCCACTGGAAAAAATGAATCCCCGAGGAAATCTCGGGTTGCGCAGCGAGAGGTTTAATTAAGTGCTCTTAAATTTGAAACCTCGCCCATCAAGGGGTTACCTAGTCGCTGCAAACTATAAAGTAAGAATTTTCAAATTTCTTGTTGAAAGTCACCTCAAATTCAGAAAAGTAAATTTCGCTTTATTAATACAGCGAAATTTTTTTCAATAAATAAGGCAATTGTTTTAATTCTAAAATAGTAGTGGCATGGTAATTAATAAACTAGAAAACAGGAATTCTGCTTTCTCAGAATTATGTGTCGTCCCTGATGAAGAAAAAAATATATATGTATATAAATATAGATAATATGAAACATATTTCAGTTTTAAGAATTAAAACACACGCTGTTATTTTATATAAAATGACGTCATTCTCACCCTCTAAAGAATTCCTCATATTCTTATGACGTCACTTATTGCTGAATAATACACAAATAAAAAAAAATAACAGATGTCACCCAAGCAACTCGACAAAAAAAATCGACTATATAATGATTAATGCATTCATTTGCTTGTAATATAGATAATTAAATTAAATATAGTTTATAATAGCTCCATGTTTTTTAAGAAATCATTCATTTATATTTTTCAAAATAGCACGTATTTCAATTACTTTTTTTCAGTAGCTATGGGAAAAGGGCAACAAAAAGATATAATTACTATTTTTTAACTATTTTTTCTTTACTTTCTACAGAAATGGAGTACTTGAGTTCCTAAAATTAAACAAATTGCTATAAAGCTACAAAAAATTAATATCTCAAAAATAAATTGAGATTCGGTTTTGAAACAAATTGCATTAAAAAGTACTTTTTTTTCCAATACGACGGTATAAAAATAAAAAATGTACGATGCTTAGAAGTTAAAAAAATTGCAATATAGTATTTAACAGTACAATGATATATCTGCTTTGTTTTGCGGCTGGCTTATACAACGTAACGTTATTTTTCTGGTGAAGACACTTTATTAGCTGGGAGAAAGAAATAGCATACCGGGGGCTAATTAAAGTCACAGGTATTAAAGCTACGCGTATACTTGTAATTGGCACCGAATGGGTTAAAATGACGACTGGATTTGAGAAGAAAGTCCCCCCCCCCCCAACCGTCTCGCCTACTGAATAGGCTTGCACACTGAACACACGGCCGTTATGAAAATCGGCCGTGATTGAGAAACAACTGGCGGCTGTCGTAGGCGGATTTTTTCAGCATTTGTACGGTCCCTTGAATAATAATAGAATTTTATAAAAGTTTTCATTACACTATTAAAATTTCAGAAAAAGAAGGCAAAAGAATGCTTTTACAAAATACTCGTGTTTAAGCTGAAGTGTCTGTAAAAACGCTGAAAAATATCCCCTACGACAGCTGATATTCTTGTGTCAGCGCGTAGACCATGTTTTCAGGAGTTGGTGGGTTTAAATTTAGCCTGTGAATGTATTCGTGCTGCTAGCATAGGTTCAGAACCCTTTCAAAAGCATGTAATTGTGTTTATTTAACCCCTTAACGCTCGAATTAAATTACGGTTAAATAATTGAAATTGCTTATTGGCACCACTTTTATGAAAAAGAAATATTAACCTTATATAATGACAGTAAAAACGATACTAAAATATAGCCAATTTCACTATTTTATAAAACTGGTAGGAATCAAACAATTTGAGTAAAAGACACAGCCCGAGAATATGACGGGAGCGAGAATTAAGGGGTTAATCCACAGCAGATTTTTGAAACACTTTGTATGAAGATAAGGAATGCTTTCGGATATTTTTCTACAAAGTTTAAAAAAATGATTTTTTGTTCAGGGGAAATCCCTTCAAGGGGTTAAAAAAGTGAGATTTGTAGCAAATGCCATGGACAGCAAAAATAATTGGTTATCTATTTTGCTTATTTATGTATGTATTATAAAATTTGCTTTTCATTACGCGTGTTAGATAAAGTACTTCTGTTTTTATATAAAAACAGTTAAATGACTTATGTCCATTAACCACTTGCGCACTGTGACGTACGCAATGTACGTCATGGAATTTTGGTCATTTACGAAAATGATGTACGCAGCGTACATCATTATAGTCGGCTGATTTTTTAATTAGACATTCCGAATTCTCACCATGTTATGTCTTATTTTTCTAATATATATATATTTCTGTCGTATGCGGCAACACTGGTGGCTAGTGACATACATCCGCTAGCAGCGCTAGAGTGTAAGGAGTTAAATAAATTCTGTAAATATTAAAAAGAAAATGCTTGTGTGCAACAGTGAATAGGATACCTGAAAATACCTGTGAAAAAAGCCTTTTGCTCGCTAAGACCCCTAGTAAAATATCCAGTAATCTACCACAGCTTTGTACATTATAACGATCTCATAAATTATTTCAATATTTATTATTTGCATTCCATATTTTAAGGTAGAAACATAATGAGAGTTGTTTTACTGATACGTATCCCACATAGCACGTTTGCTTCCCCAGGAAGATTTACAATAAAACACCATTATTCCCCAGGCATCCCTAAGGATGCAGAAAATTGTCACCAGTAAGTCCTCAAGAACAGAAAATGTCCGCCTTACAGCATCCTGGAGAGTTGCCGAGGGCCTCCTTTAGGGTCCTCCTCAGTAGAATCGGGGAAAGATTTTAGGAAGTGATACTGGAGGACTTTGGAAAACTTCAAGGTCACTTAATATGCCACGAAAAATTTTGAAGCTATGGTTTAAAATTAATGTAAAAGAATTTAATTATTTTTTCCAGAAATAAATACTTTCTTTTTTTTTAATTAATTATCAGGCAGATTCACATATAACAGACATACAAATTATCAAGCACGCTCACTGAATATCATGAAAAACCGCTTTTCAAAACAAATTTCTTAACTTCATTCTGCCTTTCGGGTTTGAACCAGGGTACTTACGAACACCAGACGTGCGCTCTATCTATTATGCTATTGGGCCGTTGAACTAGAAATGTTTGTAAGGTATTCATGTATTTTTCCCCTCTTTTGAAACTCAAAGCTAGAAAATATCCATATTTTTTGTGCTTCAAATAAGACGGAATTATCTAACTTTTTTGCAAATTTAAATTATTAATTAATGCAAATTTAATTAGCCTTTTTTATATATCCAAGGAAAATTTAAATTCATAAGTAAAAAAAAAAAAAAAAAGAAAGAAAGAAAAAGCTTATCAATAATTATTTACTTTAGAATAATAGTTTTTGAATTTTCAAATTCCTACATGAAATTATATTTTTAAATGACCATAACATTCTGTTATCTTTTAATATCTAAAATCCATTGAAATCATTTTGTATTTAGAAAATTCATTCTGTACTATTTTTTATACAATTAATGATGCTAAACGTTTCTGAGGATATCTTGCAACATAATTTAATTTTAATTAATAAAAATAATATTTCCACAGATTTAAAATGCAAAGTACGGATACTTTGATTTAAAATATGGATTATTTTTACAATTGCCTAACGATTAAATTCCAATTGAGAGATTCCTTTCATAGGAAATACTTGTTTGTTTCTCTCTCTCTCTCTCTCTCTGTTTTTTTCTGGTTTTTTTTATGCAGAAACTTTAGTCGACTTTTTTTTACGCTTGGTAAATGTGCGTTTATTATGAAAAAATATACAATTTTTGCTCTGTATCTTTTTTAAGATAGAGGGAATATTAAACATTATTTAAACCATCTTTTTGGAATTTCTATACTGATTTCTCAACGTATAATCGCAAATCAAATTATATGAAACTATTAACTGTTAAAAGAATACTTTAAAAATTATATTTCACAGTTCATTTTTCTATTTATAATTTATTTTCTACTTTTTACTCTTTAAAATATTTCATTGTTGCAGTTTCATAGCGATTTGGCATATTTTGGCGAGCATTTATTGATGCATCATTAAATCGATTGTTTATCAAACTCTCATACTGTTGTACGAGTTGCAGATGTTTAACGATTAACCACCTGTCGCGGGGAATTGAAAAATGCTTTAAAATTAAGGAATTATTTTATAATAACGTTGTAAAAATATTAAAATGGTGTATTGTCATCGAAAACACATTTTTGTAGAAATTTGTACAATTCTGCCATATCAGGATCTGGGATGAAAATAGATTGCAATAATCCATCACTACAATGAAGAAACAGGTGAGTTACATAAAAATAGAAACTATTAATAAAATTTATGTCTGTTACAACTATTTTATTCTCTTACTGTAATAAATGCAACTAATTTACAGTTAAATCTCCATTTAACGAGTTTTAAAATCGTGTGAAAACTTTCAGCGTATAAGAAATTTATTATGCAACATTTTTCATTTAATTAACGATGTGAAATATTTTTAGTGATTTCTTGAAATGAGATTTAATTTTAGTTAATAAAACTTACATTTCAGGCAATTTTAAATGTCCAAAAGTGCGAATACTATGATTTAAAATATCAGATATTTTTTAACAAAGAATTATTTTGTATAAGTGGGTTTACTGATAATTCTTGGAATCACACTTTTTTTTTCTTTTCAGAGATTTTTCTTTTGCAGATATTGTGTACTTGCAGCAAGGATGTGCACACATTCTCAGCTGACAAAAAGTGATTAGAGGGTGGATCCGCTCTATTCAGAGTCAACTTATAACCCAGTAATAATATTCTCCCTGACACCTTTCTAAGGATTATCTCAGAGAAAAGATACTTATATGAGAAGTCTGTTGGATATTTGCATGCTAAAACCAAAAAGAAGTTCCGTGAAAAATAATCTTTTATAGATATTCGAAACTAAAAATTTTCTAAATAGAAAATATGTTTCTTATATGGAAGTTTTAATGATATATTTATATATATATGTTATATAAAAATTTTTACTTTTTCTATTCATTTAAATTATTCTAAATTGACGGGCCTATTCATTATTTCCTTTTTTTATACGCTCTATTATTTATTTCTAGTTAAATTCCTATAATTTTAAAACGCGTATCTTAATAATAGATTTATTCCAAAACGTAATCTAAACTTTTAATCCTTTCATTAATTTTTATCGTCTACCAAACTGTGAAGTTCTGAACGCAGTTACTTATTTTTCGAATGTTTATCAAAGCCATTTTTACATTTTTATTCTATTTCATCTCATTTTCCCGCCCGCTAGGTGAGAACCTTTTCACATCGAAATTCTTCCATTAGCGGCGTCGGGATTCTTTCCTGTGACGTTTCTTGATCGCTCTCCATTGGCTGAGTGTCGGATCCCAGTTTCACTTCGAAGCTCGTTCGTGATTTTGGCTGGTTTAGCCTGAAGTTTCCATTTCAATCGGATTTCCTCCGCGCATCCTAATAAATAGTTCGAGCAAGAACTCAGAACCAGAGATTTTTTGTGCTGTTGGATTGTTTACTTAATTTGTTACCCGGTGTCCTAAGCCACGTAGAATAGTCATTTCGTGAATTAACATCTATTTCGCATGAGTAACTAGTTCATGCTCGAGTAGATTGCTCTGATTTCTCACCTGTGGGAATTGTTTAGTGTTGGTATGTTCTGATGGAATAAACAGTTTTCCTATGACTACCCAAGCAGCAAACAATCCCTGACCGAACCTCCGCCGTATGTCCTAATCTGACTATATTTCGCCCGGTCGACCTCATTTTCTGAGATCGGCAGTAAAGGCTTTTTGGCCGCACGGCAAACGATCTGGGGATCGTATGATCCTGATATGTTGTGCACAGATTTTGGACATATTGCCGACATCTTTTTGACTACTGAGTTCAGGCTGTTTTCTTGTTATTTTCTACCCCCCCCCCCCCAAGTTTTTTGCTCTCTTGTTTTCGTGGTATGCTAGCTGTGAAAACCATACCTTTTAAAAGTACACTTTGTATTAAAAGTAATTTATAAAGAAATATAACATTTATTTTCATGTGAATTATTAATCTATGACTTTGAAATTAATTTTAAGTAATACACGTAAAAGTTATTTTTGGTGAATATAAATTGCTTAGGAAATTTTCTACACAAATTAGCAAACTCCCATCTAAAAAAAATAAATGACAGCCCGACAAATATTGCAAAATAAGTCTTATTATTAGAAGAAGCTTTTTTTACTGTTTTTTTTTATGAATTATGAATGATCAGTCATGCTTAAATAATGTTTTGATAAGTAAAACGCAATGGAATACACTGTTGTACACTTTAAATACTAGGGTATAAAAACTAGTTTATTTTGGGCGATTTAAATGAATAAATTCAAATAAAGTATGTAGATAATAGCTAAAATTTTGAATATTAAATATTAAAACTATTATTTGCAATAAATGCGTTTTTAAAGTAAGGATAAATAATTGATGAGTTGAAATACAGTAAACTCTGTCTAAGGCGGAATCGATCGGGACTCAGTAAATTTTCCGTGGTAGACAATATTCCGGCTATGCAAAAAAGCTCCACCCCCCCCCCCAAAAAAAAAAAAAAAAAAAAAAATCCTCGAATTCGATGATTTTTTATTGATTTTCCTGATTCGAAAATCGGTTGGAAACTGAAATTCGAAAATACCTTTTGTCTTTAGAGATAAATGAGAAACGCTATTCAATTTCTTAGCACTGCCGTAATACATGCGAATTGGAAGTTTATACACACAAAAAAAACTAACCCTCCCCCCCCTTTAAAATTATGCAGAAATATTTTTCATTTAGGAAATACAGATAAATATTTATCTATATTTCCTGAATCTATAATGTTTTTTTTATATTTCTTAAGCTCTTTAAATAGAGACTTCACTTTTATTATTGATTAGAAAAAATAATATTATGTATGGTAATTTTAAAAAAGATAATAGAAAAATAATTAATTAATAAGTCAAACTTATATCTAAAAAATAAATTAAAAGTAAAATAAAACAAAATATGGTTAAATCTCCAGAACTGACTATTTAGTTAATATTTTCTCATTCCCAACATCTATATAAACTATACTAGATGAACTTAACGGTAGTGCCTAGGTCCGTGATAATACCCTCAATTAAACCTTAAATTTGCATGAATTTATATCTTTTAATCGATTTTATATGAATGTATTTTTTTGTAACAAAAAATCTTTGCAAATAAACCTCGTATCGGAGGGGGAGGGGCTCAATATTTATATACTTTTTAAACCAAATGTGTCATTTTAACGTGAATTGTATTATCTTTAAGTTGGTCTTTTATGCTGCGATAAAAATGCCCTTCCTCGTCGCGACACTTTTGTCTTTTTTTAAAATGCGAGGTTTGATAAGTATGTTAGCTAATTATCAAAATATGAATAATCTGAGCCTCAGGTGCATCAGGACTCGATTTAGGCTATTTTCACAACAAATGTTTAGACGGCTACTTACATACAAACACGCGGTGAGGATATCTTCATTTTTCTTTTTGTCTGGATACTTTTATCTCTAAATATCTGAAAAAATATATGGTCCAGAATTGTCTCCCATTTAGAGATTTTAGTGTAATAATTTAGAAACTTGTTATTTAGCGAATTAAAAAAAATAATTACTTAATTAATAAAAAGATAATAATAATAATAATAAAGAAAAATGCATTATATTATTTATTGAAAATTAATAAAATAACGATAAATGAACAAAATTTGGTTTACAAGACATAGAATAGTAATTACTATTTAAAATATGAATTAACTGAAATATTGAATTGAAATTTTTAATTTAACTAAAGAAGATTAAAAGTTGTTGCAATAATTAAAAATAATTACATTTTGATAGGAATTATCTATTTTGCCAAAAAATAATAACTCGAATAATTAGTAATATAAAACTAATTTATTAAAAATTGATCCCGATCAAATTGAATTCACTTTATTTTAATAAAAAGAAATTGAGTATTGTACTTCAGAATCACCCATGAGATGGCGCCAGCACTGAGAATTCCTAGGTACTTCCTCAGGAGTGGCGTGCCTCGGACATTGCTCAGTGGGACGTTATTGGGAGCTCATTCCTGAGGAAATCGTAAGACTATTCCCCAGGAAGTCCTGATCTTGTCATTGTAGAATTAGCAGGAATTTGGGATGACTTGGACCCCCTGAGGAAGTATTCAGGAGCTTTCGTGCTACATGGAATGTTAAATTTTAAAGTCAAATTATAAAAATATTTTTTTTCTATTTTCAACAAAAATCTATTGAATACTAAATAACTTACTATGGATGTCCCCAGGAAGGTCTTCCTGGAAGGTGACTTCCTAGGTATGTCCCTGGGAATGTCATCCTGGGGAGATTACTCTTTGAGAATCTCTCAGGACGTTACTCCTCAGGATATCATTTAATTAGCTTTCCCAGGAGAGTCTGCATTTGTCATTTTTATTTTGGGAGGAATTTGGGATGAGTTGAAGCTCCCCAAGGAATAATATGGGAGCTCCTGTGCTATATGGGATAATACCTGCTGAATGAAAAATCCCTTCTAAATCATATAAAAATGCGGTCAAACATTTTAGAGCATAAAAGAATGTTAAAATTCTAGTGCTAAAGAGGGTCCGGGGCTCAAAATTCAATTTTTTTATTTATAGAGATTTTGTTATGAAATTGTTTTTTGAAATAATTTTAATATAATAAGAATATTGCATGTAAAAAAAATCTGAAAAATTTTAAATATTTTTCTTAATTTAAATTCTAAAATTTTAAACATATTTAATATTTGATATAACTCTAGAAGTACTTACTCGATTTACAAAATTTTTACCCTTTTGTATACAGAAAATGTGTCATTTAATTTGTCTTCATGATTTCTTAAAATATTGATAATGAATTTTATTTAAAAAAAATTTAAGTAAAAAAATGAAGTTTTTTTATGAGTGGGTTTTGCATTAATTAGCATATATTCACAATTACCACTCAAAATTAAAAATCCTGAAGACAATTCGTTGGAAATATAGCAGAAAATCTATGTTGAAAATTTCATGCATATATTTTGCAAGGAACTTTAGATATATTCTTTTAAAATTGACAAATCGCGAAAAAATTCATTCTGAGATAAATGAAGTTAAAGTTCTCGTCAGAGGGTAGCTGATGCATCATTTCTCAAGGAAAAGGGTGTTATTAGTCTGGATCTGATGAAGATAAAAGTATGCGATTTGCGATATTTAACACTAAAAAATCAGTATTTTTTTAAACTAATAAAAAATTGCGTTTTTTTTAATAATTTTTAGCCCCGGACCCCTTAAATTCACCTTCAGTAAATAATTAAAATCGTATAATGCACAAATAAATAAACTATTACAATGGTCTTTCCTTGACGAACAAGGGCAAAGAGAAATAACAACATTTAAATAACCAGAGACAATGACCGTGTGAATTTGGCAAAACCTTTTCGGGATTTTAATTTGATTTTTAATTTATTTTAAAGGTATTTTATTGTATTTTAACCCCTTGAGGGGCAAGGGATTGTGTTATTGCAGGGCTCGCACCGTTCCTAAAATTTTTGCACTTTGCTACCAGTATTTTAAATAAGAATTCTTCGTGGTAAATTCCTTTAACATCTATAATAGATTCATACAACAAAGATTATCATTTTAATTTAGTGGTAGCAAAGAGCGAAAATTTTAGGAACGCTGCGAGCCCTGTTATTGTAATGTTGAACTCAACACCCGAATTTTGAAAAATTCTATTTCAAAATAAGGAAAAGCAATTTTGCATCTTTTTTAAACCAAAGTCAGAAAAGTAATATTCAATAAATTTTTCTGATGCAAATCGTCATTAATCGTAGATATCCCATCGCCCCTCAACGGGTTAAATAATTTTCAGCGTTCGTATGCATCAAGGGATTTAGAGGATTTTAGGTGTTACAGTACCAGATTCTTAAAATACTGATCGCTATATTTGACGATAGCTTTTTTTCATTAAATTGTAATATTACTTTACAAAAATTCTGATAAAAGGTGCTTGAAAGTCCTTGAATCGTTCGAATCCTGATTTTATATTATATATAAAATGTTTTTGAGAAGTATATGTGAAAAATGTAAAGGCAGGTAGAGGGGACCTAAATAAGTAGATTTCGTATAGGAATGTGTGTGCAGAAATGCAGCGTTGAGGAGGTAGAGATGATTTTTTACTTATAATTTATTTAAATTCAGGTTGCTTAATTACTACATTTTTTTTAAAATAATATAATTAAATTTGGTTTTGTCTTTTTAAATATTATATTTAATAAGGCAAATATTATAGACCAGGAGGTGGCTGTACACACCATCACCTCATCGAGTTGACGGCAGAAATTCCATGATTAGACAGAACTCGATTAGCATATTCAAATGCAACTCGTCTGCCAAGTCGTATCTTGCTGGAAACTACCTGCAAAGCCAATTTCATTGGTTGATCGGTAGGCTTATCTTTGTGTTTTCCTGCACACAAAAGTGTGAAAAAATGAAGGACTGGGAGCAGGGAAACACAACAGCAAACCTACCAGTCAACCACTAAAATTGTATTTGCAGGTGTTTAGCACCAAGATGTGACTTGGCAGATTCATTGCATTTTATATGCGAATACAGTTTTAACTAATCCTAGAATTAAATCGATGAGTTGATGGTTTGTGACTCCGCATCTCTGTCTATTACAATTTCAATAAAGTTGTAGCAACTAAGCAATTTGAATTTAAAAAAATTCAGATTCGCAACACTGGTGATGAATTTTACTTTTGCATTTTTTTTTTATTATTTCAAGAAACAAAAATATTACTTAATGTACAATTTCGACACAAAGAAAAAATTTTTATATTATAAATTTATTTATATCAAATTTCCCAATTAAATATTTAGTCGGAAAAGCATCAGAATTTCTAATTAGGCTCTTTCCATGAGTACTTGTAGTGTAAGTCACATGCTGTGATATTTGACTATCTGTATTTTGGAATAGAAATATTTGACTTATTTTATCGAAGATATTAATGATATTAATGGAATAAGGCAAAGCAAAAAGTTTGTAAATTATAAATTTAGTCATTTCAAACTTTCCAATTATATATTTAGTGGGAAATGCACCAGAATTTCTAATTAATAACACGCAAATTTAGTTAAAAAACCTTAGACACAAGTGACCATACCGTCGGTCCCATGTCAAACAATCCAATGTGAAAAAAGTGGGCTACATTTTTCAAATTCAGATTTCTTAATTGACACCACTTTTTTGAAATAGTAAAATCATGGAAGTACTAATACAGAGGAACTGACATATCCTTAAAATGGTGAAACTTCAACTGTAACCGCTACCGCAGGAGTTGCCTACCGCCGCACAGTGGGGCAAAATCCCGAAAAGCTGGCCAAAATATGAAAATGTTATTTAAATGCCACGAAATTTCGTACACAGGTGTTTTTTTAGGATTCTGATCTCGATTCTAAAATTAAAATTCCAAAATACAATATGGCGGACTTACAATTAAAATTCGTTGAAAGTTATTCAACTTCTATGAAATTTCGTATGCAGGTACTTTTGAGGATACTAAGTACGATTCAAAAATTAAATTTTAAAAAATGGCGAATTAAAAATAAAAACAATTAGATTTAAATAAAATATTTCGAGTTTCGAAATTAAAAAGTTTCGAGGCTAAACGTTACAAGATGTTTTCTGGGAACTAAGATGTTTTTAATCGAAATTAAACGATGAATCTTTATTTATGAAATGCAATTCACAGTACATTAATGAAAAATAAAATACTACAAGGTTTAATTTCAGTATATTATTAAAATAAAACGAAAGGATATTCTAAAATTCATCTTCTGAATAATCTGTAGTATACTAAGTAGGCTCTTCAGAAGGGGAAATGTCGAAATATTTTACAGAAGTTTCTGTGCCTCTATGGGCAAGGATATTAGTTTCTTCAATGGTAATTTACGTAAGCTTAAAATGAAGGGATCTAATAACATTAAAAGACGCAAAGAAATCTTCCATTGTTTACGTCCTACCGCATTTTAGGAAGAAATCGTCTCGATACCTTTTGATCAATTTGTTGCACGATTCTTGAGCGTCTCCCGAGATTTGACCAACAGGCAATAATGAGGAAGCTATTATTTCTGTGTCATGAATAAGTAGTTTGTGCACTGAAGTGGGCATATAGAACTAGGAATACAATTCGACTAATTTACAAGCTGTTCGTGAGCAATAAACTACGAAATTGATCAAATGAATGTTAAGAAATTACTTATAATATTACGTGGAATCGTTTGGTCAAATCTTCGTCTACGCTCCTTATGGAAGCAGAAATAGTTGCGTTTTCAAAGAGTTGACGAGCTGTATTTTAAGCATTTGTGCTTCCAAATCCGAGGTTTGATTTATCGGCGAGAAGTCCTAATTGTAAACGGAATCTTTTTTGTAAATTTTGTTTTGCAAATTAAATTTTTTTCTTCTCGTCAGGAGTGTACACTTGCCATTCATTTATATCCCGTTTGTATGCCAAATGCAAGGTACACTCAAAAGATCTCATACAGGCATGTGACGTGGGCATCCCGAATTGTAAATGATTTTCATTCACTTTTAGTTTGAAAATAGTTTGACTGATATAGGTATTAGTTGCCTGATATAGGTACCAACGTTGAGTTGATAAATTACTAGAAATGACATTAAACATTTTACAATCAATCATCGGTAAAGCTAGTTTGTGATTAACGCCTACTTATTTTCTATCAATGATTGTTTTAAAAGGAATAAGTTTACTCTCCTGATCTGTAATATAATCCATTTCACTGACAGTAGCTTCCGTATTTTCATGCAAAAATGGATTCTGATGGGCCTAAAAAGTCGAGGAGATGAAGATCTCGAATTTTTCCAGATAGCGATTTCTGAATTTTTCGCAACACTTAAGTTCTAGTGGCACTAGAGAAGTGAAAAAGTTATTTGAACCTAATTTCTACCATCCTACGCTAAATTTCTGTTTAAAAGTACTTTGACCAGATGTACTATCATATCCCCACTTGAAAATCAAATTTAGATTGCTAATGTTTTCGGAAGTCAGATTCTTAATAATTTTCGTTTGCATTAATAAAATACTTTCACCAGTATGATCTAGCAAAGATTTCAGTTGATAAGATAATTCTTCTAATTACGATAGAATACACAAAATTGTTGTCTATAAAGATAAGAAAATGTATTTCTATTGTATCGATGATATAGAATTCTTTTCTGTTTTTTGTTACTAATCTTGCTTATCAAATCCCTTTATGCTTATGATTATAACACTTATTTGTAATATAATACATAATAATCTATCACAAAACTGAATAATCTAAAAATTTAAAAAAATGTTAGCCAGCTAAATTACTGTGAAAAATAATAAATGTCATAGCTTTTGAAGCGACTAAAAAAGTGATTTTTTTACTTGTGGTTGCAAAAACCTGCACGAAATGCAGAATGGCAGTTTATGGCAGCTGGTTTTTCGTGATTCATTAGATAATAGTTCAGGCTATTGTTTCCATTATATGTCGTTGCGGAATACCGTGGAACTTATAAACTTTTTGATGTTTGAAAGCAAAAAAAAAAAAAATAAATAAATAAAAAATAATCATGAAATTATTAATTTTTATGTACTTAATATAATTTTTGTAACATGCGCAAAAATGTACACACTATCATCGTGTGAATCCATTTTAAAGCATTAAAATCGGATGATATGGGAAAATGTAGCACGTGTTTAGAAGAACCATCATTTTGCTCTTTTTGTTCGCCTCATATGATAATCCTCAAAGCGTCACTTTTGAAATGATACAGATTGTCAACGCAAAATGAAAACCTTTTTATAAATATAGATTCTGACCCTCCAAACATTAACCCCTTGAGGGGCAAGCAATACGTTTGTGTAATGCTGAATTCCCACCGGAAAATTAGTAAAATTTTATCTCAAAATAAGGAAAAGCAATTTTACGACTTTTTTCCACCAAAGTTAGAAAAGTAAAATTTCAGAATTTTTTTCTGGTGTAACCTTCATTAATCGTAGGTGGGATAAAATATATCCCACCGCCCCTCAAGGGGTTATTCTAGCCACCTGCATAGTCAAAATGTCCTAAATAGTAACTTTATTTTTCGACTTTTGGTCAGTTTTTTGGGATTTTGCCCCACTGTGCGCCGGTGGAAGCTTCCACCAGTAGATTTATATAGATAGTTTCAACATATTTAATTTAAACCCATTATAATTACAAAATTTTAGTCATAAATAATGTTAGAAAAAAATTTTAATTTTTACTGGTAGCAGTTTTCTTTGACGGTAGTTAGACCCTGCGTTTCCGCCATCTTCTTACAACCAGGGAAACAAACTGACAGTTTTACAAGGCATACCGACACCAGTAAAAACAAATAGAAATATTTACGACATTTTTGAGAAAAATTTCCATGGATAATACGCTTAATTAAGACGGAATTTTCTATTCAATTTTACTGGTGGTATACTTGCCCTGGCGGTAATCGGAAACTGAAGATCTGATTTTAGAAAAAACAGCCGCCATCTTTTGACAACTTCCTCAGTTACTTCACTCGCAACTGGTAGACAGTAGACTATATGTCTCCTCCTCTTTATTCATAACTCCATTAGTAAAATACGCCTTATTTAAAGGGAGCGGGAAAGCAAAATTCGACCAAAAAATCGATTTTTACTTTTTTATATCATTAAATAGTTTAAACGTTTATCTTTCCAACGATGTGTCACACATGTTTATATATAAAAAAATAAGTGCTGAAATTATTCATTCTTTTCTGAGAGTACTTCACAGCTTAATGGCCATTTAAATTTTTAATTGACTTTTTGTCAAAACTTGGATTTTTCATGTTTATGTTCCTTTTATGCAATATCGCTTAAACTTAAGAACTCAGATTTTTTTAAATATTTATTTTATGTTATATTGTATAGTTAACACAGGGATTTAATGATTTGTTGAGAATTATTTATTTTAGGCAGTTAAATCTTTACAAAAATGCTAAATTAAATGTGAGTTTCAATAAATAATTAATCCCTAAAGCTCCGGAGTCTCTTGCACAAATTTTATTCGATAGGTACCACTTTTTACAAAGCAGTTTCCTACAAGTACACAATTTCAAAAATGCTCTGATTAAATAAAGTAAATTTTATTTTTCTTTTTACTGGTAAGAAAAACACATTTTACAAAGACTTAGGATGTCTCCGCAGCGGAGCCAACGGAGAGAGAAGGATTAATAATTAATTTTGAGTTTCACTTAGAGAGAAAATGGTCAGTTAAAATACGTAAATCATGTTATTCAAACTACTCTAAAAAACTAGACTTCTATCTTTCACCATTTCTGAGAAAAAGGTACATAAAGTTGATGAATTTAACATGGCTGAGATAGGTCTTTCCCTGTCCCCTTAAACTTATTTAATGACTTTTTAATTAAGGTGAAAAGAAGGGGAATTTTATCATTTCAGATAAGTGGTACCAATCAAGAAATCTCAATTTTTAAAAAATAGCCCACTGTTTTCACATTGGATAATTTGACATGGTACCTTCGATATAGTAGACTGCTGCTTACGTAAGTAATGGATATGATAAAAGGTTCGGAAAAGGAAAAGACATCTTTTTTTTTCGAGTAATAATAATGCCTTATATATAAATATTTCTATATTTACAGAAACTATTACATCTGCAATCTATATTACAGGGTGTACACAAAAAAATGCCCCAGTTATAAATTTTAATAGTATCAACTGTAAGTGTTGTAGAGTGTTGATTACAGGTCACAAAGAAAGATTAACTCTAACAGTTTTTGATAAGCACATGATCGAGTACTACTTTTTTATTGACTAGCTTGCAGTGCCACATACGCAAAATGAGTGTAAGACGTTAATGAGTGTAATCCTGAGTGTACGACGTTAATGCTGGGCTGAACATTTAAAAGCCGTTAGATCATGCGATTTTTTCCTTTAGGGCAGTGTTTCTCAACCTTTTTTTGCTTACGCCCCACCGAAGCATCTGAAAAATCAAGATGCCCCTCCCCCCCCCCCCCCCCACACACACACACATATTGTGTAACCTATATCTCTTATTATTCAAGAATCGAATTGTATTCACCTGAAGGAAGTCTAACAGTGTTGTAACGATAACTATTCATTTCACATTTCTTAACATATCATAGAGCTGAATTTTCTTCCACAAATGTGTTTTTAGTATAATTTTAAGAATGGAATTAAGGCTATAAATCTTCACTTTTATGCCAAAATAGATTTGTTGTGCCTTCCCAACTTACCTGAATGTTTAACAAAAGTGTCATTTGCCTATATTTTTATTGTAACAAAATGACAAAAGAGACTCTCATATTTAGTATTAAAATTGAAAACGATGACACATTTTAGATTGAATTTTAGTAACTTATTGAAAGTTGTTGGAAAATCTTTGGACGCCAAATTTCCTTTCTATGGATAACAAAGTACACAAGAGGCATTTCAAGGTTCTGACCTTTATCAAGTTTAAGTAGACATTATTCCCCATCAAAACATATTTATATTTTTCCTATAATTATCGTTAATTAACTGCCATGTATTATGACATTTTCAAATTTAAATTGTACATGTTATACATTCATTTACCGTGTAGGAGGGCTGCACTACAACCATAGTTTTTTACAATTTATCCATTTTCTTATTTAATGCTATTAAAAATTTTAAAAATTTATAAAGTTGTTATTACCACATTTAGTTATTTCAAGTACTTTTTATGTTAAATATGTTAAAGACAAAAAGATTTAAGTATATTCTTAAGTAATTTCAAGTGTAGAAGTTTCTTTATGTTACATAGAGAAGAATGAATAGATAAAAATAGATCATTCGATAAATAATTTTGGAAAATTGTAAAATACATAAGTAACCAGAAAAGTTATAGAAAGTTTTAAATATAATAAAAGGGGAGAAGGTGATACTGAATAGTAAAAAAAAAAATTGCTCATATAATTATTCTGGTATTGATTCCATTTTAACATTTTGATTTTAAGCTTTTTTAACGTTCAATAAAAATACCTATTTATTTTTTAATTTTGCATGTTTTACTTTTATTTTTAGTCTGAAACCTAACCTTTCTAAAAAAAAAAAAAAGAAAGAAAGGTGAGCGAAGGCTGAGTTACAAATTTGAAAATGACCCCCTAAAGAATCAAATGTTCCCCCGGTGGGGCGTGCGCCCCACGTTGGGAATCACTGCTTTAGGATTTTATAAAAGATCGTGCCTACGTTACGCCGCTACCTAATGATATGCCAGAGTTGAGACACAGAATTAAAGAGGCTATTGCTTTCATTACTCCGGACTTGTTAACCGAAGTGTGGGAAGACTTGGACGAATAACTGAAGGTGCACATATTGATCATTTGTAAGAAAAACTAGGTTTGCTTACCTTCAATATGATGTATGATTTGTTGTAAAAAATAAAATCTAAATTAAACTGTTATAAAATACTATTGAACCTGGGAGATTCTTTTATGGATACCCTGTATAATAAAATATAGCTTACTTTTAACCGTTTTACAACAAATATTTAGTAGATGTTGTTTCAATTTTTTCTGGATTTCGATTCCCGATTTGTAGAAAAAAACTTATTCCTCTCGCTGCATAATTGTTTTATTAAAATAGATTCAAAATCATTGAAATAGCTTTTTTTGTCACCGGTTTTTCAAAATAAAAAATTTTGTCGAATTTAATCGGGAAAATTCTCCAATTAAATAAGGCAAAATTTACAAAAAAAAAAGTAACTAGTGGGAATAATCAAGGAGGATTAATTAGACGGAAAAATGCATACCCGAGAAAATCTCGGGTTGCTCAGCGAGAGGGTTAAGCGATATCAGTGTTGCAGTCTGCTACTTTTTTATTCGTTAGATTGATTGATTGCTACCGCTTTTTTTAAAAAGTAATATGCGCCTTATTTAATGGCAAATTAAATAAAGCTAATTATAATACTTAAAACAACGGATATCACTTAAGGAATCGGAATATTAAAAAATAGAGGAGTAAAAAAACAATGCGTGATACATGGAAACGTACATCCAGGGCTCCCAATCGGTCCGTTTTTGGCCACTTTTATTTCAAGAAAAATTTTCTTTATAATATTCGTAGAAACATACCAAGAACAGCATTTTTTGGATTGTTGTAGAAAGCCACTACGAATTTCTCTCTATAAAATTATAGGTTTACAAAAACGGGCGTAACATCAGAAGCATCTACGCAGGGCCGGGAAATTGCGCAGTCACTCAAGACTAACACTATGAGGCTAGGAGGGCTCAAAATTGAACATGGGATTAAATATTTTAGGGTTTAAACTCAATGGGTAACCCAATAGGGTAAACTCAATACGGAGCTAAATACAATACAGGTAAAGTAGTTTTCACATATTTTTCTTTTTTTAACCAATGCACAGTGGAGTATTTACAGCAAAATTCTGGTCATTTTTCATGTGTTTTACAGTTAAAATCATTAATGATGACTTACTATTAGTAAATGCACTTAATTAATGTTATATACACATAAAAGTATACATTTAATTAAAAAAGCAAACAGAAAATAGAAAATTTACTTAACATTTTACTGTTTATAAGAGGAAAGCAATACTTGATACAGTTGTTTTACTTGCAAGTGATGTTTAACCCTTTGGATTCCGGTGTTTCTTACAAAATTTTATTCGGTCGACACCACTTTTTTAAAAGAAGTTTCAGCCACAGTACACAATTTCAAAAATGCTCTGATTAAGTACGACAAATTTTATTTTCCTTTATTACTAATGCCAAAAACAATTTTTCCAAAGAAAGATGATATCGCCGCGTGGGATACAATGGAGTGTAAAGGGTTAATTAAATGCCGTTAATTTACAACATGTAAACTTTTAATAATTTATACAAACGAATGTATTAATATGGATATCATTTGCACTTAGTATTTAGCAAAGTTGTGCCTATAAATTTGAGTTATAGTATAGAGATTCTGGTTTTTGAGTGTTAATTATACATTACAGGGTTCGTACGAATGTTTGAATTTCCAGATTAAGAAATTCTTCTGTACCAGTATTTTCTTAGTATGGAAAATCTCTCTTTAACACGTTCACGCCGGCGCGGTGGGTCACACTCGACTGCCTTTGAGCTGCCAAGTCTCCGGCTTTTTGGATACCAGTATTTTAAGACAGAAAATGTTGTTTTATTTAATTAGAACAATTGGGCGATTTAAAGGAACAACATTTTCTCTAAAATAACAGTGGTGTGGAAAAAGCCGGATTTTAAGACAACTCAGGGACAGTCGAGTGTGATACCACCGCGCCGGCGTGAACGTGTTAAATAAGGCAAAATCTCATCCGTTTAAACAAGATATATTTTTCTATAAAGAAAATTCTGATATTTGGCCTTGAAAATAACGGTAACCGTACGAACCCTGGATTAGAAAACAATTTATATTTAAAACTGGCAACTGTATGAGGAAGATATATATTTTTTTAATTGGTCTTCAAAACTATGAGCAGTACGACTACACTTCAAAAATGGTCCGTCACACCTTTAAAAAGCTATATATTTAAATCTATATACGTATATTAGAGCTGGAAGGGATTAAAACGAACAATTTTTATTTTTTTAAAATTATTATATTAAAAACAAAGCGATTGATTTCCAAAATTCGTGAAGCCAAAAAAATATACATTTAAACATAATGAAACATAATAACAAAGTTGAAACGTGGGAGTTTCTCAAAAGGTAGGATCATTAAACGTTAACTATATGTAATTTTTAATTTTTTCAAATTTAAGGCCAATTTTTTTTAATACAGTCGAACCTCGTTAAGACGAAAACGCTTAACACGAAATTTCGCTTAAGACGAAGGAAAATACTTTCCCCATCACGTTATCTTGGAAAACAATAATAATTGTATCGTTTAATACGAACATGAAGGCAAACTTTTCCCGTTTTAGACTAAGCAAATATTGCATCTAATAAAAAAAAAATTTCTCATTGCGACCTTTGCGGGGACCTTCCACCTTGAAACAAGTTTACGCTTTTCCTGAACTGGACGATGTAGGATACGCGTTTGTTCTTAGGACTGAGGTGGGTGTAGTGGTGATCGTGGAGGAAGAGAAAAGAGTTACATTCTTTCTCTGCTGATGGTGAAATTATTTTGTGAGCGATTCCTTTCGTTACTAGCACGTGGTTAATCACTTGATGTGAATAAAATTATTTGCTAGAAATATTTTATTGATTGAATTCTAGTTGTATTGGGGCTCTAGTTGTGAAAATGAGTGGGAAAGCTCTTAGTTGGAAACTAAGAAGAAGATTTTATGTGATGTTAGTGATAGGATTAAAAAAAAAAGAGAGAGAGAGAGAGAGAGAGATTGCCGCAAAGAATTGAATACCGACTAGTACTCTTTCGACAGTTTTTAAGAATCTAGAATCAATTGAAATGCCTTGTGCCTAGGGTGTAAAAATCTAAGCGCCAGCGCGCAGTCTCCCACCACTAAATTTTATTCGTTATTTTTCGTCTAATATTTCGTCTAACTTTTTTGTAAAAGTGCTAATAAAATTTAAGGGAAGAAAACTAATAAAATTTAGTGGTGAAAGACCACCCGCTGGCGCCTGGATTTTTACACCCCTGCCTTGTGCTATCAACCAGCTCGAGCCTGCAAGAAAAGACTGAGAAATGCTAAGAATGAAAACATTGAAATTGCTTTATTAAGATGGATAAGAGAAGCTAAGAACCAGAATAACATTTTAACTGATGCTATTTTACAAGAAAAAGCAAAACTTTTTGCAGACGCTCTTGGTGTCGATGATTTTTACATGCTCAAATGGGTGGCTGTCAATGTTTAAAGAACGCCTACAAAATTACCTACAAAATGATATGAGGTGAAGAGTTTGCTGTTGGGTAGTGTACATTGGTTTTTCTCTAAAGAATGGCCGGCTTTTAAAAGAGATTATACACCCCGCGATATATTCAATGCAGATAATATAAAGCACAACCTTCATCTACATTAAATTTTAAAGCAGAGAAGTGTTAAGTGTTCCGGTGGAAAATCAAGGTTCGCACACTCCTTGGAATTTCCAAGGACTCTGGCACCACTATTAATGATAAGAAAATTTACATTTAATTTTTAAAACACAGAAGTCGCAATCCCCGCCTTTATTCACAGATTTTGCAATATTTTCCTGCAGTGAAATACTTTCAAAATACTGTTAAAATTTAGTGGTAAAACTGTGCGAACCCTGAAAATGTAATAAAAAAAAAGAGTCACAGTTACTGGTAGCCTGCAATGTGGAGGGTAGTAAAAAATTACCTACCTATGTTATTGAAAATTGGCAAAACCACGTTGTTTTAAGCGCGTAAAGACACTACCTGTTCAATACAGATTCACTGAAAATGCTTGGATAAATAAGGAAATTTTTGGAGAATGGTTATTAAAATTAGATTTGAAAATTACCAATCAAAAGAGAAAGATATGCATTTTGTTGGACAATTGTACAGCCCTCAAGCCACAACGATGTAAAAAAAGGCTAAAATCATTAAAATGCGTTTTCATTCCTCCAAATACTACAGCAAAGCTTCAGCCATGCGACCAAGGTGTTATTCAGTGTTTAAAAATTCCCTACAAAAAAAGAAGTAATCAAAAAAATTATCGAGTGCTTTGACAAACAGACACCATTTCCTATCGATCTCTTAGAAGCCCTGAGCTATGTGTTTCCTAAGAAGTGCATAGAACTCTGTTATTCCCACTGTTATAAAAAATAGTTTCAGGAATGGTGTTTTTTCAGAGGAAGATGTTGCAGAAACAGGGGAAACAGAAATGGACGATGTGATACAAGAAGATGAAAAAAAGGAATAATTTATCTACTGTCGCTTGAGGATTACGTTCTAATTGATGAAAATGTTATGACTTCAGAACCCATGGCAAATGAAGATATTTTGGCCGATTTAACTTCCTTCCGTGTCCTTCAATAAACGACAGAGGCTTTAAAACTGTTCACTGGGTTTCTGTTTCAACAGGAAAATGTCAGTTGTCTTTTGAACAATTTGCAAAAAGTGGATGCCTTTATAAACAAATGTAGAATGCAAAAATTGAAACAAAAGTCAATGCAACATTTTTTTAAGTCATAAAGAGGTAAATATATTTTTACATTTTACTTCTCCTTACTCATTTATTTTTTTATAAGAATATTACAGTACATATAGAACTACTGTCGTCATGTGTGTATCTGTGTGAGTATGTGTTTTGTGTTTGTATGTTGGTGTTAAAATGTACCTTTTTGCATAAAAATACTGGTTAACACAGAATGACTATAAAATATTTATCTGCAAATGTCATTTGCATTCTTTGATATCTTTTTTCTAGTGATTTATTTTTTAAATCATCTTTAAATGCCTTTTGCTGTTTTATCGGTTAATACGAATTTCGGTTATTACGAAAAGATATTTGCTGTCCTTCGACTTCGTCTTAACGAGGTTCGACTGTAGTATAGTATTTTGTCTATAAATATAATATATAAATATTTTTAATAGTACGTCTACAAAATTATACACAAAAATTAAAAGACAGCAACTATTCTGGAAAATTAATTATTAAATCATTTAATTAGCAATTGTGTACGTTACAAATTTTGGACATTTTTTCGCACATACGTTACAGATTTTGGACGTTGCTCTTAGTATTTAAAAAATTCTTAAGACTAAGAATGTAGTAAATGTGTCCTATAATTGTATGTGTATACATATATATATATTATAAAAAAAATTTTACTTTTACTATTCATTTAAATTTTTCTAAATTGCCGGCATATTCATTATTTCCTTTTTTTTAATACGCTCTATTATTTATTTCTAGTTAAATACCTATAATTTTAAAACGCGTATCTTAATAATAGATTTATTCCAAAACGTAATCTAAACTTTTAATCCCTTCATTAATTTTTATCGTCTACCAAACTGTGAAGTTCTGAACGCAATTACTTATTTTTGGAATGCTTATCAAATCCATATTTTACATTTTTATTCTATTTCATCTCATTTTCCCGCCCGATAGGTGACAAGCTTTTCACATCGAAATTCTTCCATTAGCGGCGTCGGGATTCTTTCCTATGACGTTTCTTGATCGCTCTCCATTGGCTGAGTGTCGGATCCCAGTTTCACTTCGAAGCTCGTTCGTGATTTGGTTGGTTTAGCCTGAAGTTTCCATTTCAATCGGATTTCCTCCGCGCATCCTAATAAATAGTTCGAGCATGAGTTCAGAACGGGAGATTTTTTGTGCTGTTGGATTGTTTACTTAATTTTTTACCCGGTGTCCTAAGCCATGTAGAATAATCATTCCGTGAATTAACATCTATTTCGCATGAGTAACTAGTTCATGCTCGAGTAGAATGCTCTGATTTCTCATCTGTGGGAATTCTTTAGTGTTGGTATGTTCTGATGGAATAAACAGTTTTCCTATGACTACGCTTCCATGTTTTTAATTGGGAAAACCCCGATTTCTTCATACGCCTTTTTTCACCACTCAGGCGGCCTAACTCTGCATTGTCTTCATTATGAATTATTAAGAGTTTGATTTTACTCTACTAATGTTATCATCGCTCCACTAGTGATGCTTGCTATACAACATCACCAACGGCTGATTAAAATGTGGTACGTCTCCAGTAATATGTAATAAAAAGCACTACGTGATTGTTCGACTTAAGCAATTAAATTGTTTCGTAATATATATGTATAATTAACTTTTTGTTATCCAGTAATAATAATAATAAAATCAAATGCTTTGTTACGTACGTTACTTTCGAACGTAACAAAATACAGAAAAATTCTTTATATAAAAGTTCTTCTATCTTCAAAAAAGCAATAAATCAGCCTGCCATCTCTTAACGAAATTATCAAAAATCATCCGTTTCCTTTATGGATTCGTTGTTTACAATTAGAACAACCAGGAAAAAAGTTAAAACTCTTTTTCTTGATGGTACATTGGAGCAGTTAACGTTACGAATATCCGAAATTGGCTTCTTTAGCATAAAATAATTAAATTTTAAGATATTTATACAAAGCTTTTACAATAAATTATGCCATTTTCTGTCTCTGAATAGAATTAAAAACTCAGTGTAAAAAAAAATAAAGTCAATGATAATTAAAGTTATGTTTTAAAGGCTTAAAGTTATGACGTGTGTCCAGTGCCCACTTTTTGAGAATCGTCCACGTAACAATAAAGTACGTCTTCTTGCAAAGAAACGCCTCTTCAACTGAGTCTAGAAGCCACCGGATAAGACTCATGCTCCTTCAATAACCATAGAACGATGCACCAGTTAGTCAACTATTATAAAATATGCTTTTTACAGCTGTTGAGGAAATTTTGGTTTTTGTATTTTGCCAGGTTTTTGAGTCAAATACTCCACTGTGCAATGCATCAAAGCTTACTCAACTGTATAAGATTTTATCTCAAATTGTGCAAAAGATGTCTTTAGAAACAATTTTTTTCGCAAATAATGTTTAATAATTTACTTCATTTAATGATTAATGACAACATTTATTGTTTCTGAACTTTTCGATATTGTGTTATACTAATCTGAAATGATTTTTAAAAGTATAAAATGAGCTGCTGAACATATTTCACGAAACGTTTTTAGTATCTCAATAAACTTTTTATTCGGTTACTTTTCCTTCTTTATAAATTCCTTATCAGGAGTTACTTTTTAAAAACTTGATCTATTATATAAAGACTAAATCATAAGCTAAATCGCTGTCAAATGCAAAAAGTCATAATCTGCGACATTAATAGTTTAAATCTTCGAACAGTATAATATTCGAATTAAGGTACGTTCTGATTAGAGCCTTTGCTTAAAAATATAAATGCCTGAAAGAAGAACGTGAATGGTCATGGTTGGAAGCAGGGTTGCCAGTTTGAAAACATTTTTATTCAAAATTTCAAATGCATACCGAAAGATCCAAAAGAAGAAATTTAGTTTATGTAATCGCGAAATGTCTCGTACTAAATAAAACGAAAAATACTATTCTTAATTTACGGTATGAAATAGAAATTTTTACTTACAAACGGAGTACAAACTTTCAACCTTGGTTGGAAGATTGGTGGATGAAAAGGGACTCTAAAATGAGATCGCCCTTATGAAATACAATTATATGCACCGGATCGTCGCTGAACCCCTTGGGTACGAGCGACCGGTATACATGCCCCGCAAGGTGGTCTGAATCAGTGATTCTAACCACCAGTAAATTTTTACTATAAATTTTGTCTTATTTAATCCGAGCTTATTCAAT
The DNA here is from genome assembly GCA_963932465.1 of Maratus speciosus. Classification (NCBI taxonomy): domain Eukaryota; kingdom Metazoa; phylum Arthropoda; class Arachnida; order Araneae; family Salticidae; genus Maratus; species Maratus speciosus. Next base: position 371,752,269 of record OZ010797.1, on the reverse strand, counting down.
TAGGCAAAAATTTCAGTTTTGAAAAACCGGTGATAAAAGACTAAAAGTTCTGGAAAAGACGCTCCTCCTGAAATGGTTAACATGAAACATTGTAGAAAATCAGTATCGTTTTGGAAAAATGTGTGGAGAATAATTTTCTGGGAAATGAAACATATATTTTTTTTCCTATTAATGTCAAAGTAATCCGCGTATAAACATATTGTTGATGATTTTTGAAGGGAAAAAAAACCCCTCTTCCGACAACGCAGAATAATCAATTGATTGTAAGGAAATCATCACAAAAGTTGGGGAATTTTCATAATTCAGTTAAACTTTAGAAAAAAGTATAAGTATTTTTTAATCCTAAGTAATTTTACAGATCTACAGTAAAATCTGCAAATCTAGATCAATAATTTGTGCTTTCAAAGAAGTACCTGTTTCAATAACAGGCTAAATTTTGAAAACGAGGAACATTCTTCAAATCAATTTAATAATACCCTTATTTTTTTCTAAGTCACACCAGAAAAATTACTATGTAATGTTAAATATATCAATGAAATTATTAAGTTACACATCATAAAACATCTGTTACCCAAATCATCTTGTAGCAAAGCTATCCTCTGGAATGCTCTGTTTAAATGTTAAGTAGAGAGTTCGAATTTATCCCGATACGCATTGGCAAAAGCTTTGTCCCTAGAAAAAAATGCAGGAAAGCACTTACATTAAAAATAAATTAAAATTAGCACAAAGAATTTGAGATATCAATGTGCAGGAAACATTTTCTCATATAATCACAGATTATGCTTTAAAAAATGAAACTGCTATTAATTTTTAATCGTTATTTAATGTTGAACATTTGTTTGAAATGTATATTCAAATTTTTTAGAGACAACATATGGCTAAACCAAAGAACCCCATTTAATTTCACATTTAGTTTTAATTTCTCTTTGATTACCAGCCAAGACCAATGACACTTTTTATATTAAGGCGTACCATAATTTAAAACTAGTTGGATGTGCCAATCCCAAAACATCTCATACATCTTAATATTTTAAAAAGTAGTTACACGTGTTAATACTTCAATATTATTAGGTCAATGCTATACCAATTTTCATTTTCTTCTTAAATTTCTGCTTCAGTCAATTAAACGGACAAAAAACGAGTTAGCCTATATCATATTTGTTAAAATTAATAGTTTTTCCTTATTCTGTTGATATCAGCTGTTTGCGAATAGCCGGCTTCGCAGGAAGCGAGTTCTCGCCGATGGACAATAGAACTACGAAAAATCAAGAAAAGTATACAAAAATCGCTATCATAGAACACCTTCACTGCGCAATATTTCCAAATTCAAGGAGGACCTGTTGGCCATATCCAAAATTATGGACAAATAATTTGGTTCAATTGTATGCATAATTTTTTACACTTTAAATGGTACAATAAAGAAAATGGCATAAACAATGCTATTATAGCGCCCCCCTTCCGGCAGATTTTTTTTCAAATTCAGGGAGGACTTGCTTGCCACAGCCAGAAACATGCACACAAAATTTGGTTCAATTATATTCATAACTTCATACACTTTTCGATGGTATAATAATGAAAATTGAACAGACATCGCAATTATAGCGCCCCCTTCCGACGGATTTTTTCCAAATTCAGGGGGGACATTCGTGCCATGACCAAAAACAAACACACACAGAAAATTTCGTTCAATTCTATGCATAACTTCATACACTTTTCGATGGTACAATAATCAAAATCGCACAGAAATCGCTATTACAGCGCCCCCTACAGGCGATTTTTTCCAAATTAAGGAAGGACCTGCTTGTCATAGCCAAGAACTTAAAAATTTTTTTTGGTTATATGCCATGCATAACTTGATACACTTTTCGAAGGTACAATAATGAAAATCTTACAGACATCGCAATTATAGCGCCCCCTTCCGGCGGAATTTTGCCAAATTCAGGGAGGATCTTCGTGCCATGACCAAAAATAAACACAAAAAATTTGGCTTAATTCTATGCATAACTTCATACATTTTTCGATGGTAAAATATTAAAAATCGCACAAAAATCGCTATTACAGCGCCCCTTACCGGCGAATTTTTTCCAAGTGCAGGGAGGATCTGCTTGCCATAGCCAAAAACTTAAAATAAAAATTTGGTTAAATTCTATGCATAACTTCATGCACTTTTTGATGGTACAATATTCAAAATTGCACAAAAATCTCTATTACAGCGCCCCCTACCGGCAGATTTTTTTCAAATTCAGGGAGGATCTGCTTGCCATAGCCAAAAACTTAAAATAAAAATTTGGTTCAATTCTATGCATAACTTCATACACTTTTTGATGGTACAATGGCGACAGACACACGGACGGACGGACCCTTTATCTACTGACGGAATTTAAAAGTACCACTCACTTTAAACTTGCATCCCATAGTGAATATTACTAATATTCTAATGGTACTTTACAAAAGCAGTCTTTTAACTCCAATTTATCCGGATACATGGCAGCAGTAGTTCTAGGTTTGTTGTTTTACCGAGAAAGGAAGCTATCTTTGAAACAGTCGATGTGTTTTGTGCCGACATTTTGCACAGATTTTCACGCTCGTATCTTTATTGCTGCAAACACAGTGAAGTATATAAGACAAGCGTTGGATTTTTTTTATGTGTTCACTATGATCTTAGAATACAATTTCACTAGATATTTTAGGTGAACGGTGTATGTATTTGATTTAAAAGTTAAATTACTCGATCGTACTTATACAGACAGACATTTTCTATAAACATGTTTTTGGGGGATCTCTGACCGCTAAAACGTGCAAATCCGTCGAACACCGGCGGTCGGAAAAAATTTCGATTACAATACTTTCTTCTATTTCTATTGAAGATAGAAGAAAGTAAAAATGTATTTGCGTTAATGTATTTGCGTTAGATTTCTTCCAATAAGATCCTAGTATGAATAAATTGGCAGAGATCATTTTTCAAAAAGTGGTAAGAATTGAATAAAAGTTAGTCTATTGGGACATATATCCATCGGCCAGAGGGTTAAACAAATAAAGGGAAAAAAACTTTACTGAAAAAGCTAAATTCGCCTTTGCATTTATTAATTTTAACATTTATGAAACTGTAGAAAACCTATTAACCCTTTGGGGGGCAAGTAATTGTATTTCTGTAATGTCGATGATTTCACACCGGAATCTTCAAAAAAGCTTATTGCAAAGTAAGGAAAAGCAATTTTACGACCTTTTTCACCAAAGTTAGAAAAGTAGGGGTTAACGGACTTAAATTTGGCGATTTTACAGACCATCACTCGTAGAACGTTTGGGTACAATATCGAATGGTGATCGGCTGAAAGATGGCTACGTAGTTACTAGAGCAGGTGTTAAACGGTATGGATTCAGTAAACAAGTACAAGGGACTTTTCTTAACCCTTTATCTACTGACGGAACTTAAAAGTACCACTCACTTTAAACTTGCATCCCATAGTGAATATTACTAATATTCTAATGGTACTTTACAAAAGCACTCTTTTAACTCCAATTTATCCGGATACGTGGCAGCAGTAGTTCTAGGTTTGTTGTTTTACCGAGGAAGGAAGCTATCTTTGAAACAGTCAATGTGTTTTGTGCCGACATTTTGCACAGATTTTCACGCTCGTCTTTTTATTGCTGCAAACACAGTGAAGTATATAAGACAAGCGTTTGATTTTTTTATGTGTTCACTATGATCTTAGAATAAAATTTCACTAGCTATTTTAGGTGTACGGTGTATGTATTTGATTTAAAAGTTAAATTACTCGATGGTACTTATAAGTACCATCACTGGGTGTTGAATAAAAAATTCTTGTTTACTTTTCGTCTGTGTAGTTATCCATCGTTTTCATCTGCTTTAAAATGTAATTACTGAAATGTAGTGTAATAATAATTTCCCTAATATTTCTTTTCTGTTTTATTATTATTTTTTATAGAAATACGAAAATGTTGTGGTGCCGGCTCTTTTTTGCTATGTTAGAAATGGCATATGTAAATGCATATATTGCATATGTGGAGATGCGAGAGAACATGTTGTCCCTGGAATATAGACGTCGCATAACTAAAGAACTGCTAATAAGATCGAAACCTAAAAAAATAAATGGTTATTTAATACTTTCAGGGGTAAAGCATTTTCAATGCTAAAGTGTTGAAATAAATGATTGGCACCTGAATTTGCCAAAAAAAACTTATTTGTAAGAAAAAGGCTATATTTCACATACATATTAAATTGAAAATATTTTACCACAATTCTGATGCCATTTGAATTACCCTGCGGGTTTTCTGTTGCGATATTTTAGTCATAGTGTAATGACGGTACTTTAAAGTACCACTTTAATTAATTACCTCTAAGAAATTAAATTTCTCACGGATGAGTACTTTTTTATGTTTATCCTTTAATTTTCATTGTAGTAACTGAAAAAGAAAAGTACTTGAAAAAAATTGCAGTAGATAAAGTGTTAATCCTTTCCGACGTAGAGTAATTATATTTATAAACTGATAAAATAATGGACTGACACCAGAATTTATAAGCGAATTTATTAGAAAATAAGAACGTGCTTATTTTCACATACATTATAAAATGAAAATTTTAATTAAATATTCTTGGTGCCGTTTGTCAGTTCTGGAATTAAAATTAGGTGTCTTTTTTAAGAACACCGCCCTCGAAAGGGTTAAAGATTGAAAACTCAATTAGCTTGTGACCCATACAGTACGGTGGTTAAAACACAAAACTAGTAGGAATAAGGTTTTGAGTTGTGTCCTTGTTAATGTCTTTTTTTAGATTTTTGTTTTGATCTTTATAATATTAGTTTAGTTAAATAATAGTTTTTTTAACTGATAATATAAAGGTGGAGGGGGGATGTCCGTTTCCCAATATATATATATTTAAGTATTCAGTTTTCACTTAATATAACTTTTTCTGTATTTATATGTATGCAACCTATATAAAGTCAGTTCCAGCATGGCTAAAGACATAGTTAAGATAAAAATACAGTCACCTGAAAATACGTAAATCCTTAATTTAATCTTAATTCCTAAATGCCATATAGGCACCAGAATATTGGAATGAGAAATTTATTTTTCTTAAGTACGTGAACAAAAGCTTTTGCTTATTTTGAAATAAATTTGTTTGTAATTTCTGATGTCGTTCATTCATTTCAGCATTTTACGAATAGAAGTTCCTTGCCCCTGGAAGGGTTAAGATGAACATTGTACTAGGCAATATTCACTTAATGTAAAACATTTATATTTCTATCAAAATATTATTTCCAGCCTGTTGTATCCCCATAGTGTATTAGAAATCAAAATGCAATTTTATATTGAAATGAAAACAGTAATGTGGATTAATTTATATAACAATATGTAACCCCTGTTACTTGTATTAAGCATTATAGTCAAACTTTTCAGTGCCCTATACTAAATATATTTTAAAATAGTCAAATAGCTTTAGTATATTGAAAGAAGATATGCCTTTTGATGTTTTGTGAACATTTTTTAACAGCTACTCATATACAAGAAGAAACAAAAATAGAGAAAAAGTGAAAATAACAGAAATTATATATGTAGTAACCGAGGTTACATCGAGCAACACAAGTTACAGAGTAGAAGTGTATTTACATTAATCTAACAACAATGGCACCACTGAATCACTGTGGTGTATTCTTATTACACAGATGAATTTTAAACTACTTTTTTGTTAATTTATCTACATCTGTTACAAATATGTAGTAACAGGAGTTACAGGTAACAGTTGTTACATTTAACAAAGAAATAATTGTATTTTCTATTGTTTTATAAAAAATATGTAAATATTTTATTTATTTAAATTAAATCAACTCAATTAAATTAAATTATTAATTATTAAATAAATTCATATAATAAAAATAAAACTTTTATTAAAAGGATGATATTTAAAGTTAAAATTTATGTAACAGAGATTACAAACAGAAAACACACTAATCTGTAATTAACCCATTAACGTCCAAATTATTATCTTCGTTAAAATATAAGTTTTGGATTTCCCACCACTTCTAAAAGAAGATCAATTTTCATTCTATTTTATCAAGAACTTTGTCTCGTCAAAGAAAGTATGTATATATCTTCATATTTACTGGTGTGGAAAGCGGTTTCTTGCCATTAAGTCTAGCGTCCTCAAATGATGGCACTGGGCGTTAATGGGTTAAGATGTTTCAGCTCATTGACTATATGTGTGCAGTACGAATTCAAAATGGCTGTAACATATCTTTTCTGATTGTTATACAATGGAGTTATGAATGAAGAGAGGGAGACTCTACAAGTAGCAACTGAAGTAACCAAGAAAGTTGTCACAAGATGGCGGCTGTATTTTTTGTGTGTGTGAGATTTACAGTTCCGATTACAGCCGAGACAAGCCCCCACCAGTAAAATTGAATAGAAAATTTCGTCTTGTTTAAGCATTTTATTCGTGGAAATATTTTCTAATAAATATAGTAAAAATTTGTATTTGTTTTTACTGGTGTCAGTTTGTCTTGTAAAACAGTCAGTTTGTTTTACTGGTTGTCTCAATATGGTGGAAACGCAGGGCCTGACTACCGCCAAAGTAAACTTGTGCCAGTAAAAATGAAAATATGTTTCCAACACAATTTATGACTGAAAGTGACATAATTTATGACTGACTACCGTGAAAGTAAACACCCACCAGTAAAAATTAAAATCTGTTTCTGCCATTATTTATGACTGAAATTTTATATCAATAAGGCGTTTAACCCCTTGGGGACGAGCGGCGCGTATACGTGCCGCATGAAACGCTCAGAATCCTTGTTTTTCCTCACCAGTAAAATTTTACTGTAAAATTTGCCTTGTTTAGTCAGCGCATTTTATCGATTCAACAAGACACAAATTTCTGTTTTTAAAAAACGGTGACAAAATATTAAAAATTTCGTAAAAGGTTCACGTCCCGAAGGGATTAAATAAGAAGAAAATTTCTATATATATTTACCGGTGGAAGTTTACATCGTCGGTAATCAACCCCTGCGAAAGCGGTTAAAGATGAAGTTCACTATTTTAACCCTTTAGTGCGCAGCTTTGCATATATGTAAACAACAGTGTTTTGTATTTAATAGGTTTTTTTTATACGCATACACCTAATTCACACCTGAAAAATAAAATAGCAATATCTGCTTTATTTAATAAGAGACATTCTATATTTAAATTAAGCGAAATTAACCATTGAAACTTTCTGGTATAAAGTCAGATTCTCTGAACTACGTAATTTCTAGAACGTATTCTATCATAGGAAATAAAGGGTTAAAAGTTAAGTTTTATAAAATAAATAATTATATAATATAAGGTATTTGGAGACATACTTATTAAAATATTTACTAATTTGCAATATTTTAGCGTAAAACAGCCACACGACAGTAGTTTTTACTTGTATTGTAGATGTGCAACAGAAGAAAAGATTGACGTATATTATGAAAAATGTATCTCTGACTTTTTTTTCATTATTTTTCCTGTGTAATAATCCTTTCTGAGAATCATGTATAATTTTTTCGAAACAAAATAAAAAATCGCGCATTTAAGGGTTAAGGATATGTCATTTCCTCTTTATTAACAGTTCCATTATTTTTACCTACAAATAAGCGCAGTAGTAACCTCTGTTGGGGACAAAGGAAGTCATTTCTTTGGTAAGGAAAGTTACAGTAACAGAGGTTACAATTTCAATGCGCAAAATTTAGTCTTAAAATATAATAATAAAAAATAAATATTTTAGTATTTCGGGCCTAACTAGTTAAAATACTAATTTTTATGATTACATAAAACGAGTTAGAAATGGGATTTTAAATATTTTTCATTAAAAGCTTAACCCTTTGAGGGGCGCCGTTTGCAGTCTGCAAACGGTTAATATTAAGGCCTAAATTGCCATATGGCACTAGTAATATTTTAGTAAAATTTCGATCTCATAATATACTTGAAAAAAAGCTGTTAATTATTTTCAAATAAATTTGTTTGTTAATTACGGTGCGAACTAATTATTTGAATATTTTTTGAGCAAAAATGCCTTGCCCCTGAAAGGATTAAATTGTAAACTATGCCTACAGTTATTTGGACAGACTGTTTTGTCAGTCCAGATGAATAAAAATGGATAATTTAAATTAAAAAAAACTTTTTGTTTCACCGGTAACTGATGTATGTAACCGATAATAAAGATTACTTGTTATTTATTTCTTAAATTTTAATTACCAATTATACAATCAAATTCATAAAATAAAATTTAATTTTAAATTAATTTTAATAATTAAATTTCTTTTTTTTAATTTATATAAGCTGTTTTTTAATAATTAAATGAACACTTATTAAAATGCTACAACTCCTAAACTTACATTAAAAATACTTTTATGTTGGGACTTTAGTAACAGATAAATATCAAACTAACAAAATTACTGTATTAGTTTTCATATTTTAAAATTAAGCATTATCCTTCATATATAAACATTTATATGCATTAACTAGTATTCAACAATTACTGGATCATCTGTAGTTATAAAGTAGTGGAAGATTACCATAACAAAAGATTTTCTTTCTTTAATTAATTTTAATAAAATGTATATAATTATATCAATTATTATTTTTATTTAAATATATGCAATTAATTTTATTATTTAAATAAATAATTATTATTAATAACTATTATTTAAGGGTCTGGGGATTAAGATTTTTTAGGCGAGCATTAATTTAGAAGGTTTCTTATTAAATTGTTATCTATTATATAAATCCAAAATATGTCTGTTAGTAATGTTCAACGAACATACAAAATTATACGTCACATACTATTATTTTCCCTTTGATTGCATATATATTCCCTTTATAAATAATGATTATAAATAAAGTGACTATTTATAGTTCAAGAGCGTGGTGGGAATCAAACAATCTTTACTTTAAAAAGGAACCCACTGAAAATGTCGCCTGCAGTTGGAGGGTTAAAGGGCTTTTGTAGTTGACCTCTACAACGCAGCACATACTTAGAAAATCAGTTATACTTTTTTACCACCAAACAAATAGCCTTATTTCCAGACAGCCTGTGCACTTAACACTAGAACGGCGGTGAGGGGTCATTTTGACCGTTGCCAAATAAATACATGTCGATTCGAACCAAAAATCTTACCACCAAACAAATAGCCTTATTTCCAGACAGCCTGTGCACTTAACACTAGAACGGCGGTGAGGGGTCATTTTGACCGTTGCCAAATAAATACATGTCGATTCGAACCAGAAATCTTTTCATAATATAAGAGTAATATATGCTACACAAAGATAACTTAAATAAATAAGTTAGATAGTTTTAAGTAAAAATTCTGATGTGAAATATTTTTTATAAAACTTGAGTAAAATTTCCCGCCGTTCTAGTGTTAACTGAGTTTTTTCATTTTTGTTACTTATACCCCTTGGCTTCTGAAACTTTCATACAACGGCTTTGACCGATGTGCCATATTCCATAACAATGCCTTGTAGTACGGTAGATACAGGATTTTGCCGAATACTTGCAATAAAGAAAGGGATAACAGTCCGCAGAAACACGAATATTTTTTCTTTCTTTTTTAACATATACTTGGATATCAATCATATTATAAACTAATAAATTTCACTTTTTTACGCGCACAATTTTTGTTTTAAATACGGTAAAAAATTATCAACTTAACATAGTGGTGGATGTTTGTCCTGAGTTAATCATATTATGGGAAATCCAACCCTGGTATTTGTTCCTGATTTTAAGACTAATAAATATAACTAGGGGGCTCAGCACCCTACTCGCTAACGTTCGCCAGCCCCATGAATTGCTACGCAATTCACTTTGGGATCGCTACGCGATCCCAGCTCGCTTCGCTCGCTCGCCACTATTTATGTCAACTCTAGACAGAATGAGTGTTATCACAAATCATTACAACGTATTAAATTTAGCAATATTTAAAAAAGTAAATAAAAATGCATTTATCAAAAGTTCGCCCTGTGTCTTGTTGATCATCATTGAGAAAGCTAAGCGAACTGGAAATCGCGGTTTAAATTGGCATATTAGTGTCAGATAGGGTCCTTCTCCTTTCATTTTGCCTATAGTATTGAAAATCACGGCTTAAATTCATTTAAAAATATAATAAGACGCTATAAAAATGCTACTTATCATACTATCGAACTGTAAACAAAACGTTTTTGCCTGTGTCTAAATATAACCTTGGATCAAAAAGCTGACTCGCTGATTTCCGCACGTCACCGTAAAACGCACCAATAGCAATTGTCATTCATGTATTGCTCAAACGATTTGCGTTAAAAGAGAGATTCTGTCTGGATTTTGATTTGCTGAGTGGGTTGGTACATGTAACGGTAACTTAACCACTGACAATCGTCGCTTTGGCTGTTGCCAAATAGCAAGCTACAAATACAGCCTTTTTTAGCGCTACGTAAGATATATATATATATATATAGATTTATCAATAAGTTCAACAAGAACAAAAAAAAAGATATATTATCTTGAATTGTACTGTAATTGACCACCATCTATATTAAAAAAAAAGTGGAATTGATGCTATACATTTCGGAATGTGTCTCAAAGTACATAAGGTATTACCGATCGAATACTTTGCACTTATCCGTGTATAGTAAAATTTAGACGGCAACAAGATCAATCGTGGATAAAAGACAGGAAACTCAATTAAATAAAGGGAAGAATAAAAACATATCGAGAGAGGAAAAAATTGCGGAATGCACCAGAGATGTTGGGCAGGTTTGATGTGTGGGACAGCGGTTTACACAAAAGAACCCAGCAAAGTCACAATGCGACGAAAAGTATGGAACAGGAGTGTATTATTTCTCTCTATATATTTAAAAAGTATTATTAATATATATATTTTTTTGCATTTAACACTAGAACTACCGAACTATATAAAAAAGAATTAGTGGTTTGGAATGTGTTCTGTGTAGCATGATCTGCCATTATGAAAATGTTTAGTATAACGATATAACTGCAGATCTGCCACTGACGACTAATTTTTTATTCTATTTCGCACCACTTAAAAAAAAATATTTTACACATTCTTTGACAACATTTGCAAGGGAAATATACTACAAAATGTATTTATTTAATAGTGGTGCAAATAGAATATAACAAAAGTCGTGGCAGCCATGTGACTGATACATGAGAGGCATTCATAAATTAAATCATAATATGGTCAGGACGACGAACCTACGGCAAGTCGTGCATTATGTACTTTTGCCAGGTGCCCCGCGTAAATCAGGACTCCAAATATTCTGGACAATAGTATTTTAAGGAGACCGGGTATAGCTCGATCTCGGCTGTGTTAAAATACACAAACTTTATGTACCCTTTTCTCAGAAATGGTGAAAGATACAGGTCTAGATTTTTTAGAGTAGTTTGAATAACAAGGTTTACGTATTTTAACAGAGCAATTTCTTTCTAAGTGAAACTGAAAATTAATTATTAATTATTTATTGAAAGACAAATCAGCATTTTTGGTAAGATTTCACAGCATAAAATAAATAATTCTCAACAAATCATTAAATCCCTGTGTTAAAGTATACAATATAACACAATGAAAGCATTGAGAGAAATCTGGGTTCTTAAGTTTAATAGATATTGAAAAAAAAAGAAAACAAACCTGAAAAATCGAAGTTTGGAAAAAAGTCAATTAAAGCCGCGAAGAAGTGTTGCCAGTGGACTACTTTTTTTTAAATTCTGATTTCTTGATTGGCACCACTTTTTTGAAATAGTAAAATTCGCCTTATTTAATAACGTATTAATTACGGCGAAAACAATGGGAATTTTACCACTTCAGAAAAGTGAATCAAGAAATCTGAATTTTAAAATCTGAATTTTAAAAAAAAGTAGCCCACTGCTTAGAAAGAATGAAAAAAAATCAAACTCTTTTTTTATATATATAAACATGTGTAATACATCGTTGAAAAGATAAATGTTTAAACTATTTAATGATGTAAAAATGCAAAAACCGATTTTTTGGTTGAATTTCGCTTACACGGCAATATCAGAGCATATCGCTTAAAGCAATATCACAGTTTGTAAATACGGGTACCGTCTTATTTCAAGGCCAGATATCAGTATTTTTTTAAATAGAAAAATGAATCTAGTTTGAACGCGCGTAATTTCGCCTCATTTGAAGATTTATTCTCTGTAAGAAAATACTGGTACCGAAGAATTTCTTAGTCTGAAAATTCAAGGACCCGTACGAATCCCGAATATTCTTCGCCTTATCTAATTGAATAAATATATGCGATTAAACATAGCGGAATAAATTGTAAGAAATTAGTGTCCTGAGCATTTTTAGCCTTGTTTTAGACGGGACACCTGGAAACACTAGCCGTAAGTTGCATCCAACTAGTGTTGCCTGTTGTCTCGGTAAATCGAGGCTTCGGTAAATGCTCTGGACAATACTCATTTATTGCCTTTTATTTCGCATTTTTAATCGCAGATAATTTTGCCACAAGATAAAAATATGGCGAAGAAAATTGCTTTATAATACTTGTGTTCAGAGCGTTTGGAGACCCGATTTGCGCGGGACAACAAGCAACACTACATTTCGGTAGGAAGTTTATTGAAGCTGTAAACAAAATGTACGAATTTTAACAAGCTCATCTTTGTCATTACGTGTTTTTTTTCAGAAATTGAAAAACAAATAAAATGCAGCTTACTTAACCACTTAATTGTCGCGTAATTTTCGGAAAATTCCTTCAAAAATCTTCAGTTCTTTTTTCATTGCCCGATTTTATTAATCAAAAAGCTCAGAGTTCATTGGTAAAAGAAACAGTGTATTTATTTCAAAGTTAACCCCTTCAAGGGCAGTTGTATGTTTACGAAATTCCTTAATTTTAATACCCAAATGTCCAATAGCACCTGAATTTTGATACGAAACTTTCCCTTTACTATATATGTGAAATTTAGCTTTTTCTTATTTTCAAATATATTTGTTCATATAAATTCCGGTATCAATCATTCATTTCAAAATTTTAGCAATGGAAGTGATTTGCTCCTGAAAGTGTGAAAGTGTTCAGGTTGGATAAAAATTTTAAAACTCACAATTTTACTTATCCCATATATATATGTTACATTATTAGATCCAATTCCGTGATTTCCTCATCTTATTCTAAATTACTACTTTATATTCACTAAATCCTTATTCTTAAATAATCTCTATCGTTAATTGTGTTAAATTGCCTTTAATTTAATGTCTCACTTGTATAAATTACTTAAATATTACGCTTTTAGTATTCTTAAATTGAATGTTCCATTTCCACTCTTTTTTCTTTTAGAATGTTCTTTTAGTAAAAATTTTATTTTCCCTTCCGAATTTTACTTTCCCGCGCATACTCCGGTGTTATCCATTTTACCTTCAAATTCATCCACTCGCTCTGTCAGCACTCTTTCGATAGCGTAGTATTCTTAATTATTAATTGGTTGAGAGCGCGACCTACGTCATATTTGTATTCCTACACTTGACGCACGAAAAGCCGATGCTTGCTGTATTTCAGCAGATTTTAGTCGTATTTCCATGTTTCATACCACCCCCTGGTCACCGTCCACGTATTCGATTATCTACAACTTTGTTCATCCCTAAATTACTACTATGAAGCAATGGCTAATATTCTTGGTAAAACCTGCGCTGCCGAAAGATCTTTAAATAAAATGATGAGCCGACTTTACGTTTTGTCTCAATTATTTCTGGGGAAACTTTCACGGAAAAATGTATTCCATGGCCTTCACTCGTCGACTGATGCAATTTCCAAATCATCATATAACGTCAACGTCGTAGTCTTTAACACGACAGGATTCCGGTCTTCGTTATACTAGTACAACAGGATCGAATTTACCTATTCTGACAACTTTTACTACTCTATTACTGCTGGACGTGATCCACTACTGATATCGTGACAGCCAGTAACTTCATTTCAACTAGAAAGATAATTCAATGTTGCCATAATGCAACATATATATATATATTGTACAAGTATGACGTGCAAGGAAGCTTCAATACAATGCTGTAACTTGAGGTTTCACATTGAATAAATTTAAAGAAATATATAAATAATAAAAACTCTTATACACTATAAAAAAAAACTGTAAAGTTACTAAAGTTTTTCTTGGAAACTGGGATTCCTAGAAATTGTTATGTAACGGCAACAAGAAAAATTCCTGTAACAGACGCTGTTACAGGAATTTTTGTTGTTGCCGTTACATAACAATTTCTAGGAATCCCAGTTTCCTAGAAAAACTTTAGTAACTTTACAGATTTTTTTTACAGTGTATTAATTTCAAAATCAGCTTTCAGTATATTTTCAAAAGTTAAAAAAATTTTCAATGTATGGGAAACTTTGGAACATGGTATACACAGTTCTACGTTACAGTAATTGCAATGGTATCTAGTTTCTTTTATAATTTTCTTTTCATTTTCAAAAAAAAAAAATCTGTAAAGTTACTAAAGTTTTTCTTGGAAACTGGGATTCCTAGAAATTGTTATGTAACGGCAACAAGAAAAATTCCTGTAACAGACGCTGTTACAGGAATTTTTGTTGTTGCCGTTACATAACAATTTCTAGGAATCCCAGTTTCCTAGAAAAACTTTAGTAACTTTACATTTTTTTTACAGTGTATTAATTTCAAAATCAGCTTTCAGTATACTTTCAAAAGTTAATAAATTTTCAATGTATGGGAAACTTTGGAACATGGTATACACAGTTCTATGTTACAGTCCTTGCAATGGTATCCAGTTTCTTTTATAATTTTCTTTCCATTTTCATTCACATGGGATCAACAAACTTTAACATTCTCTGTAAGGTTTTTTTTGTCCGTAGGAGGTATAATATCCAGACAAAGGCGTTCATACAAGCGACTTGATGTTGCGTCGTTGAGCGAAGGGCGGACCCGTTTGCGGAAAGTTCTTCCTGTATGATATCTTTCAACTGTTTCATCTACTAAATCTAGTATGAACTTTAGATGAGATTTTCTGCCATCTTCTTTCTTATAAACATGATTAGCATTCAAAACAGCTTAAGACAAAAGATGGAAGAATAAAATTTTCTAATATTTCTTCCCACCATCTCCATCTACATGGTAACGTGAAATAAATTGATCTACTACATCAACACCTCTCATAGTTTTGTTGTTATCTACAACTTCTTTTGCCCTGTTTTTAAATCTCTTTCTTTGAGTTGTAATTCATCTCAGTCATCAAGCCATCAATTTCGGAATTATGTATTGATGATAACACTGTCTTCTTTGACATCCTTCACTGACATCCTTCTTTCCTTTCCATTTCAACGCGATATTTTTTCCGTGTTTAAACGCATGAATTTCACCAGTTTTAACTTTTTTTCGCAATCCTTCTGACATATCTATTTTGTTTTCTTTAACATTTACAACAACATCCGATTGATAATGCAAAAGAAAATCACATAACTCCGGCGTTGTATAAAAATTGTCTATTATTATACAACGTCCCTTTCCCAGTAATGGTGTCCGTAGTGTCATAACGATCTGAGAGGGCATCGAGAGTATTTCGAAAATTTTGCTGAACAAAGTTCCCTTCACTGTATAAAAAATGAAAGACCATATATACCCAGTACTAGATTCGCACGGCATATAAGATTTTATCCCAAATTTCGCTTTTTTTTTCATTGCTATGTAGTGCCGCCAGGATAAACGTCCTTTGTACAACATCATATCGCTCACCAGCAAGAAAATTGACACATCTCGTAAAAATTCATTTTGCGTTTTATTCCACTAAAAGTTCTGTCATAGATGCGTATTGCTACAGAAGACGTTTCACATGGGCCGTTATACGTAAAATCGATTTATTACGATATATGTCCATTCGTGACCAAAGAAAGAAGGTGGATTGTGTGGGGAAGTAAAATTACTCAACTCTCCAAATTACATCCACGTCTTCATTCTTAATTGTTTTAAGCTTTTATGATCATTTGTACTCCTGCATGCAGAGCTGTCCTATAATTTTATGTTACAGTAAAATCATGCAAATTTGCTTTTGCCTCTCCTGTGAAATTTACTTTTGTCGAGATGTGTCACTTTTCTTGCGTGTGAGCGGTATATTTGTAGAGAGTGACACCTCTTTCAGGTGTAACTCTTCTTCTATAAAAATTATTCAGATGCTCACAAACATTCATAATTTTGTACAGTTTTGGATAAGGAGGATTTTGAGGATCGTGAGCTTCATTATTTGTAAAATGTAAACATTTTATAATTCCGATGTACCTATTGTACGTGATAATATTGCGTAAAAATATTGTCTTAACAGATATTTTTTAGTCTAATTCATACTTTCTTCCGACTTTTTTACAATTGCTTCGACAATAGTAAGATAAAGGAACAATCGCGTTTCATTTCGAGAGACAGGTAGCCATTCCGGTCTGACATTCACCCTTTTTTCTCAAGCAACATTTCCCAATTGCTGAGCATAGCAATTAGTTTCGATTACAATATTATCCTCTAATTCATCACTTATAAAATATTCATAGTACTGCAAAACACCCAAACTGGCATCAAGTGAAACGTTAACCTTCGGCTCCGATTTCAGTTGAAAGTGTGGAGATGCGTAATGGGGAACAACTGAAGAAATTTTATGCCACTGACAGGCTGATAAAGAAAAATCAGCGTCATTTTCACTATCTTCAGTCTGCGATTTTTCGGAGTCAAAAACATTTGAAAAAATAGAATCTTCTGATTCCTTTCCAGATATTTTAACACTAAAATCTACCTCTCCACTTGAGCTACTCAACATTGAAATTTATAAAGCAGTAACCCAGATGAATTCAGATTTGAAACAAATGAAACACGTGTTTAACTCGTATAATTTCTTAAACTTGAAAATTCCGATCTTAAAACAAAATTTACCAGTTCAGTGCTTCCATCTTTATCGCTTAAGCATATAACTCTTAATGGACCAATGTCGTTATATGAGCAATGGCATTGAAAATTGGAACCCTTAACTAAATTTATTCGCTTGATACCACTTTTTTTTAAACACTTTCACATGCATTTGGATTACATGTGCATGTGAAATTTACTAAAACAATTACTTATACAATATAGTTGTGTGAATAGATTATAATAATAAAATTATGTATTTAAAGGTTAAAATAGCTATGGGAGCAAAAAAATTCAAAGATAATACCAGAAAATATTAGCTAAAGTCATGAGAAGTCATGCCCGTGAAGCTCACGTGCGTGACGAAATCTGTTCATACATTACTTCCCGTGAATGTATCGGACACAATGATTAAGGGGTTAATTACAATATATTTGGATATGGAGTCAGAAAATCGAAAAAAAGGATAATAAGCAAAGCGATATAAGTAAGCGTACAAACTTAATACTGGAATCGGGCGTAAATTAACACAGTTGCGCCATCTTGTGGACGGAGTGATAATACACATACGCGGGCTTTTAGTGTGACTTCATATATGACAGAATAGCTACCATCTGCGCATATTTTCTACATCTTTAGTCACTCATGGAACTGAATTTTGTTTACCACATTTATTGCACAACAATGGCGTAGCGAGAGGGGCGTCCAGATGCACTTGATACCACGAGGTTTTTCTTCGCCCTGCCAGAGACATTTCAGCCAGTGTTGCCAGTGGGCTACCTTTTTAAAATTCGGATTTCTTGATTGGCACCAATTTTTTAAACGATTAAATTCCCTTTGTTTTCGCCTTAATTAATATGTCAAAATAAGTGGCATTTTCCCAAGTTCAAAAAAGTGGTGCCAAACAAGAATCTGAATTTTAAAAAAGTAGCCCATCTGTTAATATCCCCCCAGCTATTAATGAAGGTGAAAAAATCTTTACAATTTTAGTGGCGTGAAATAAGAAAACAATTACGCATCTTCCTGTAGTTAAATCCCGTCCGCTACGGTGCAACCTTGATCGACGCTTACTTATATGGCTTTGCCACGAAGTTTTCTTCGCCTTGTCAGAACGATTTCAGCTATTAATCAAGGTGAAAAAAAACTTTACAATTTTAGGGATGTGAAGTAAGAAATCAGTTAGGCATCTACCTGTAGTTTAACCCCGTCCGCTACGTGGCCTGCAACCTTGATTGATGTGACTTCGCCTTTAACCCTAGAACTACCGGAAATTTTACTCAAGTTTTATAAAAACATTCTACACCAGAATTTTTACTTAAAACTATTTAATTTGTTTATTTAACTTATTATTGTCTGATTTATACATTTAGTTTGTTTTGAAGAAATTTCTGGTTTGAATAAATATTTTGAATGTACATGTCGGGTCCAATGGACCCGTCTGGTAGACGGAAGGTTAATCTTGCGGTTACCTCTCCCATTTAACCCTTTCAAGGGCAAGGCATTTTTGATCAAAAAATGTTCAAATAGTTGATTCGCACCGCAATTAACATACAGATTTATTTGAAAATAATCAACAGCTTTTTTTCACGTATATTATGAAATCGAAATTGTACTAAAAATTTACTGGTGCCGTTTGGCAATTTAGGGAATAAAATTAACCGTTTGCAGACTGCAAACGGCGCCCCTCAAAGGGTTAAGATAAGATGCTTACTTATATCGCTTTTGATAATAAGCAATAATGCCAATGATGAAGTATTAAGGACTTGTATGAAATTTGCTTCTTTGAAACTATTCCTTCTACTTCTAACTGCGAGATATTATTTTCGAAAACGAATGATATTAAAAACTCAAACAAAAACCACTTGAAAGTTAAATTCTTTTCAACTTGCATTTTATAAAAAAATAGCTAGGTATAAGCACATTATTATGGTTTAAACCGAATATTCCCTATATATAAAGTAAGTATCCAACATACAATAACAGAAATATCATTTATTTTTTACTACTTTTTAAAGTATAAATTTACAGTGAAATATATATATATATATATATCACCTATGTCCCATACATTTTAATACTAACAAACATAAATTTAAATAATCTTAATCCATTATTTGTTGTTGGCCCGTCATGGTTATAGCGTCTAGAAGATACACTGTAGCAATTGGCCAACTGAAATTTTGTTACAAAATTGTATCCCATAACAGTTGAACGATGCTGAACTATAAATATTGATCGCAGTGACATCTGGTAGTTTTCACGTAAACATTGCATAAAGATTCAATTGAGAAAGCGTTTTGGCCAGTGAAGAACTAGCAGATGTCGCTGCGATCAATGTTTGTCGTTCAGTATCATTCAACATTTATGGGATTTAATTTTTTAGCACTTTTTAAAGCAAACTGAAGCCATAAACACTTTTCATCTATGTTCGAAAATGGTAAAAGCATTTATATGCCTTTAACTGTACTTTTTTTCACTTATAGCATGGTAAAACATTAGTTTAAACAACCTAATCCATGCGAGAGCAATAACATACTAAAAGCCCACAAAATAGACATATCTGGAGACTTATAAATCAACTGGAAAATCATTCTTTATCGTGCCCGCTATTAATTGCATAAATTACATCGATTTGGCGCTATAAAATATTTTTTGTGATAGCCTTTTAATAGTACCTACATTCAAATTAACGTAATTTACTAACTTCATTCATATTTGACGCAATGATAGGCTACGAATAACAGTCGCTAGAGGCAACGGAGAAAAGGAAAAGAAAAAAATGAAATATGTATCATGTATCATGTAAAATAACAAAATTAATTTAAAAAAATTGTTTTATAGTATTGGGATATCTGAATAAAGTTCCACACAAATTTATACACGTAAATTAAAAAATCTGACAAATATATTCACAAAAATTCACAATAATAGGAATGATTTTAAACCTTTATTTGGAAATTTTAGTATCCATAATTTAACATTTAAATCCATTAATCGAATGTGCCATTTTCTTTCCACAAATGGAAATTTGAAAATCGTCTGACTTGCCGGAGTAAAGCATTATGGAGCAAAATAAAATCTTCCATATTTTCCAAACGAATGAACCGAATTTAATTAAAAACTGTACAGCTACGTTCGGAGATCTCACAAATATGCCTACTCAATTGCAAGCTAATCTGATGCTTTTTACGGCAGTTATCGCGGATCAGACAGACAAACAGAAACCAAAACATTTCGTGTCTCCACAGTAAGCCTTCACTGATGTTTCGGCAATTACTTTGCCACCACTATTTTAGAATGAAAAGAATTGGCTTATTTATTGGCAAAAATTTTGCTCTTATTATAAAGCGAAAATTTTCTTTCAGAATTTGTGGTAGCAAACGACTTTCAACAAGAACTTTCAAAATTCCTACTTTATAGTTATTGCAGTTAACGGGTTAATGCGATTGTGAAAACTCATTAATTTAATTTAGGAATACTTGTGATCAGTGTTGCATAGCTGTCAACTCTTCCGCTTTTTCATACCACAAAAAATTAATAGAAAATTTTGCCTTATTTATTCGGCAGATTATGGTGAATTTTGAAAGCAAAATTTACTTTAAATTTTTTGTGGTACAAAAAAGCGTAAGATGTTGGCAGCTATGGTGTTGGCGCATCTGGCTGATTTTTTATTAACCCCTTCGGCACGGGAGCCTTTTACGAAATTTTTAATATTTTGTCACCGTTTTTTAAAAACAGAAATTTGTGTCTTTTTGAATCGAGAAAATGCGCTGATTAAATAAGGCAAATTTTACAGTAAAAATTTACTGGTGAGGAAAAACAAGGATTCTGATCGCTTCATGCGGCACGTATACGTGTCGCTCGTCCCCAAGGGGTTAAGACAGTCTGAATTCTCACCAATAAGTATCAATAATTATTTTTTGTTTTATGAGACTGTAAATGTATCATAAAATAAAAAATAAAGTAAATTTGCTATTCAATATTTTCTGGCGTGAATTTAATATATCTAAATAAAAAATTTACTAGCTGTGGCAAAACTGCTCGTATTTTAAATATAAAATTGATTCATATATTATTTTAGCAAGATTATAAGATAAATAATAAAATATTGCTTTATACCAGGAATGCATTACATTATATTATTTCGCCGATGATAAATTTATTCTTGCGTAGCATATCACTATTTTCTTCGTAAATGAATTTGTCAATAAACTCTCGAATTAAGGATTATCTCTTTAAATAGCTATCAAATTATTCATAAAATAATTTTCTTCGTATAAAAATATTTTTCTCGTTCATCTTACTTCTTCTGTTAGGAAATTTCTGATAATCGCATTTTTGCTTTTAAAAATTTACGATAAGAAAAACTTTTGACGTTTAAGAAATTAGCTGTCATCTTTCTCAAAATTTTATTCAAATTCATGTGACTTTATTGGATTCAATCTAAAATTTAAAGCAGATTTTCAGAAATATTAGATTGCATTTCATTAAATTAAAACTTCTGAATATAATTGTTTTGACATATAACTGTATGTTTATTTCAAAATACAGAGTTTGATATATTTCTTAAAAACTGAAAATTAACAGTAAAAGAGTTATTAGAAATTACTGGGATAAGAGCACTCCGACCCAAATGGTTGATTTTTATCGCTAAATTTTAATAGTATTCCTTGCTTTATTAAATCACAGAAATTCTTTCATTCAATACGGCTAGAATTACTATTAAAATTTAGTGCTAGCGATCGGTCATTTGGATCGGAGAGCAATCATCCCTGAAATTAATACAATTATGTGCGGAAATCACTTAAAATCATCCAAACTAAGTTGAAAAATTCTAAAAAGGATATATTTTACATTTCTCAAACGGCGACATTTTCAAGATCTTTGTTGATTCAATTATTTTCGCAAAAAAATTTAAAACAAGATATTGGCAAATAAAATCACAAGACCACATGTATGTAAAATGGAAAAACAAGTGCAAACATAAAATAAAATAAAAATGGATATCTGTGAACATGAATTAATTTCTACTCTTGTTTCTTATTCTGCAGAGCATCTCGTTCCAAATTTTAAAAAAACTGAATGAAGGCTGAATCATTCAAGTATTCTGAGTCCGTAAAAATATCTCTATTAAATCTCGGGGAATGCATGGTAAATACAAGACTGCCACAGCCGACTATTTTTAAAATATAAATATTGTAGCACATTTCTCTTGCACATTTTGGCAAAATGTATGTAGAATGTCTGTTTTTAAAAAGTGGTGCGAGATAGAATAAAAATAAGTAGTCGCATGCGGCAGCGCTGTAAATAAACTTTTGATGGATGAATTATTGTGCTATTTTTATAATCAATCTGTGAAGGTTCTTTGGTACATAATCTGGCGAAAGATGTAGTTCTGTTGTTGTATTTAACCGCGGTATGAGAGATGAAACATAAAGGTATTTATATACCTTTTAATCCTTTTAGGGGCGCCGTTTGCAGTCTGCAAACGGTTAATTTTAATGCCTAAATTGCCAAACGGCACCAGTAACTTTGTAGTACAATTTAATAATAATAACAATTTAAAGCGGATTAAAAGTCCAGCTGACGACAAAAATTTGTTTATTTCTTCATTCTGCTTGCACTGCAAAAGATATTTATTGATTTCTTTTTCTGCACCTTTGAAGTTGGTTCCACAATCACTAAAAACCTCAAAAGGTTTCCCTCTTCTGGCGATAAATCGTTTTAATGCACTTAAGAATGCCTTTGTTGAAAGATCTTCTACATGTTCAAGATGGACTGCTTTGATGACGAAGCAGACAAATACACACACATATGATTTAAATGATTTTAGTCCGCGTCCTGCACGATATTTAATCATGAATGGTCCTGAAAAATCTGTTCCAACTCGATGAAATGGTCGTGACTGTGTTACACTAGATGCTGGAAGATTAGCCATTATTTGTTTTGATGTTTGAGCTCTATATCTGCAACATGTAACACAAGTTCTTACTATTTTCTGAATAACAGACCTAGCAGTAATGGTCAAAAATTTCTGTCTAATTAAAGAAAGAAGAAGCTCTGGATCGGCATGGAAATATTTTTCATGAAAATGTTTAATTATGATCTTAGTCACATGGTGCTTTGATGGTAATAAGATTGGGTGCTTTTCATTCTCTGACAGTTGTGCGTTTTTCAATCTTTTTCCTACTCTTAATATTTTGTTATCATCTAAAATTGGACACAAACAAACGAGACTGCTATTTGTAGGTATCTCTTTTCCAGCTTCTAAACATTGAATTTCTTTATTGAAGTTCACTTGTTGAACTATTCGAATAATGCAGCGTGTTGCGGCTTGCATTTCATTGCTTGATAAAAAGGATGTATTTCTTTCTACACGTGTTACCTTTGAATTGGAGATGAATCTCAATAGCCAAGCAAATATGCGTTGCAACTTGGAAAACGAAGATATTTTTGATATAATATCAAGTTCTTTTACATTTTCAGAAACTACAAATGACGTGCTTCTCGTAATTCTTCTTCATTTATGGTAATAGGTTCATGCACGGGAACCTCATTGCTTCTTAACCACAGTGGGCCGTTCCACCACAAGTCATGGGACAGTAGTTCTGCAGGAAGCAACCCACGTGATGCACAATCAGCAGGATTTTCTTTTCCGTTCACATTGTTCCAATTCTCAGCTGGTAAAATAGATTGGATTTCAGATACTCTGTTGGCTACAAAGACTTGCCATCTTTTAGGATTTGATCTTAGCCATGACAACGCAATTTGTGAATCGCTCCATGCGTGCACAGAATCAGGCTTTATATGTAATGCATCTCTAACCGCCTGTATTAAGTGTGCCAGCAATACTGCAGCACATCATTCCAGTCTTGGAATTGTGATAGGTTTATGTGGTGCTACGCGAGTTTTAGCTGTTAAAAGTTTCACATCAGTGTTAGAGTTATCACAAGTTTTAACGTAAATAACTGCTGAATAACCCTTTTCTGAAGCACCACAAAATCCCTGAAGTTCACATCGAGAATAATTGGGCAAGATGACTTTTCTAGGTATATATATGGAATTTAAGAGTTTGACCTCTTGGCACAAAATTTTCCACTTTTGATCAATATTCTATGGTACAGGGTCATTCAATAATAATTGTAATTTCCACAGTTCTTGAAGAATCATTTTAGTTAGAATTACAAAAGGTGCAATCCATCCCAATGGATCAAAAAGCGTTGATACAAATGGCAGAATAATTCTGTTAGTAGGGACACTTTGATAATCTATATCACTGAAATTACATTTGAACATATCATTATCAGGATGCCATTCTACTCATAGAACTTTTATGGCTTTATTGCCCTCTACACTATGCATATTATCATTAATTGTGTTTGCTAACCCAGCATTTTTCAATAGTGATGGTTCATTTGTGGACCATTTATGTAACTCAAACCCACCTTTTTTTAGCATTTTCTGCAATACATATATCAATTCATTACCTTCCTGACTATTCTCAACACCAGTTAAAACATCATCAACATAAAAATCTCTTTAAACTACAGTCTTTGCTTTTGGGAAATTAAGACCCTCATCAATTACTAACTGACTCAAAGTTTTAGTTGCAAAATATGGAACAGCAGCAGTTCCATACGTGGCAGTGTTTAAGCGAAAAACTTGTATTTGTTTATCTTGACTATCTCTACATAATGTTCTCTGAAAATCCCTATCTTTGTCATGAATTTTTACCTGCCTATACATCATTCTTATATCAACTGTGATTGCAATATTATGAAATCTAAACCTTAATAAAATGCAAATTAAGTCGTCTTGTGTTTTGGGACCTACCATTAAAGTGTCGTTTAAAGATACACCTGTTGTTGTTTTAGCACTCCCATCAAAAACTACTCTTAATTTGGTGGTTAAACTAGAGCTATTCAAGACGAAGTGATGTGGGATGTAATAATGTTTATTCTCTAATTCACGATTTGTATTTGAAACAAGGTCCATGTGGCCCAGATATAAATATTCTTTCATAAATTGAACATAATGGTTGTAAATTTCTGGCATGGATATTAATCTCTTCTCAAGATAAAGAAATCTTCTGTGCCATTTGGCGAGAATCACCTAAATTATCTCGATCCTGTTTAAACGGTAATGCGACTGAGTAGCCGCCTGTTTTTTCCCTGAAATGAGAACTCTCAAAATGCCTTTCACAAAGTTTTTCTTCAACTGTTAAAGGTTGCACATTTGGAATTTTTTCTAATTCCCAGAATGAATTTACTAACTCGTCAGTTTTTGTACTTAAATGATTTACACATACTGGATCAGTTGCCATAGTTTCAAAATTTGTAGTACCCGAAATTATCCAACCAAGTCTCGAATTTAATGCAGATGGAAGGTGAGGTTCACGTTTGACAATTTCTCCAGTCATTAAATGCATAAATACATTTACACCAAATAGAATGTCAATTTTTTGTGATTTGAAAAATAATGGATCAGCTAACATTAAATCATTGAAATTATTGCAAATGATTGAAGGCAAAGACACATAGGGAATATTATCTGTCACCTTATCCATCACGAATGCTGATGTTGATACTCTAAGATCACTTTTGAAGTGAGAAGTGAATAATAAATCAACTTCCCCATTACTCACAGTATTAAATGTTCCCAAACATGACACAGAGATAGAACTATCTTTGACCTTTAATCCTAATTTATTTACACATTCTTGTGAAATAAATGACCTCTGAGAGCCAGTATCACATAAACATCTGCATTTTATAAACTCTTGTTTAGAATTTTGAAGTTTTACTAATGCGGTACACAACAAAATATGGCTCTTTTGATTACAATTTTCGTTTGACTCATAATGAGAGGCACAGACTGTAGACGAAACATTTTCACTTGCTGACTCAACTTTTTTAGGGATAAATGCTTGTGCGTGTGGAGACATACTCAGGGTTCATACAGAGTTGGGAAGAAAAAATCCAAGGAGTACCCAAAAAATCCAAGGAGTCCAACAAATTTTAAGGATTTGCCATCTTTTTTTTTTTGTTGTTGTCATTGTTTTTATGTGCTGTATCGTTATGTGGTATGCACACTCCAATTTTTAATGCCCAATTTTGAAAGATAAACATTTCAAAAACAAATTTTACTCTATTAGAATCTAATTGTGAGTGTTAAAATTGCACAGTATTCACAATAGTATATTGCTTATTGATTTCGTAAGTTTAAATACAAAATTGACAATCTACTTTTTTATACAGTGACCAATGGTCATGTCACAGGGGTGATTCTGAGTAAAAAAAAAATTCTGAAATTCACAGCAAATCTTCTGAAAAGTTACACCAAGGAGGGGGGGGGGGGGGAGATTCTACTCCCAACACTAGCTATGCGTTTTCTCCGTGGCTCTTTTTCGCGATCTTTTGACGAAATTTGTGTGTTTTTCGCGATGTTTTGACGAAATTTGTAGTTTTTTCGCGATTTTTCGTCTAAATTTGTGTTTTTTTCGCGCTCTTTTGACGAAATTTGTCGATTTTTCGCGATCTTTTGACGAAATTTGTCGATTTTTCGCGATCTTTTGAAGAAATTTGCTGATTTTTCGTTATCTTTCAACGAAATTTTTGGGTTTTCGTGATCTTTCGACGAAATTTGTGGAGTTTTTCGCCATCTTTTGACGAAATTTGTGGGTTTTTATGCGCTCTTTTGACGAAATTTGTGTTTTTTTCGCGATCTTTTGACGAAATTTGCCAATTTTTCGCGCTCTTTTGACGAAATTTGCCGATTTTTCGCCATCTTTCGACGAAATTTTTGGGTTTTTCTCTATCTTTCGACGGAATTTGTGGGGTTTTTCGCGATTCTTTGACGAAATTTGCGTTTTCCCCGCGATCCTTTGACGAAATTGGCGATTTTTCTGCAAACGATTGACAAAATTTATTTTTTTCGGCGACCATATGTTCGAATTTTCGGATTGGTGACCGATTTTTTTTTTAATTTTCGGAAAATTCGGACTAGAATCACCCCTAGGTCATATAAATAGAGATTAGTCAAACCCCAAACACTTATTATGTATATCACATGCATGATACATCTTAAAGAAAATTTTAAAAGGCAAAAAAAAGAAAAAAAAAAAACTAAATGCAACATACAAGAAAAAATATAACAAGTTTTGAATTTATTCTTTTAGAACAGAGGTAATCGCTTTCTTTGAAGGTGAAATTTTGACGAATTCGCCTTTTTTTTGCGATCTTATGATAAAATTCGCGTTTTTTTTTTGGCGATCTTCCGCGGGAAATTCACGTTTTTTTTTTCGCAACCTTCCGGGAAAATTCGATTTTTTCACGTTTTAATGGAATTCGCGTTTTATTTCGATTGTTTAACGAATCTGATTTTTTTCGCGATCTTTTTATGGAAACCGCGTGTTTTTCGCGATCCTTTGACGAAATTTGCGTGTTTTTCGCGATCTTCTGCGAAAATTCGCGTTTTTCGCGATCTGCTGGGGAAATTCGCGATCTTCTAATGGAATTCGCGTTTTATTTCGATCGTTTGACGAAACTAACGTTTTTTTCGCGATCTTTTGATGGAAACCGTGTGTTTTTCGCGATCTTTTGATGGAAACCGTGTGTTTTTCGCGATCCTTTGAGGAAATTCGCGTGTTTTTCGAGATCTTTTGAGGAAATTCGCATTTTTTTACGGTGTTTTGAGGAAATTCGTGTTTTATGCGATCTTTTGAGGAAATCTGCTTTTTTCCCCGATCTTTAACGAAATTCGCGTTTTTTCGCGATCCTTTGAGTAAATTCGCGTTTTTTCGCTCTCTTTTAAGAAATTCGCGTTATTTTAAGAAATCCGAGTTTTCCCACGATATGTTGGAGAAATTCGCGTTTTTCACGATCCTTTGACAAAATTTACGAATTTTTTCCGCGATCGATTGACGAAATTTGACCGTATTTTTTTGGAACATATTTATGAAAAACGCGATTTTTCCGAGATTCTTGGGTAAATGCCAAACATCCATAAAATTTTAAATAAAGATCGGCTAACAGTGTCGAAAAACGGACTTTACGGACCTAGTGGGAGCTATTAAGATTACACTACCCAATCAATGTTGTGCTTCAGATGAATGACGTGCATAAAGGATTTACCGTGCGTTTTTCAATCACGATTTTTTTTTCTCGGCAGCAATATCGCTTGCGTCCGAAGCCGTAATAGAATATAAGGAGTTTCTAAGTAGTGGTTTGCTTATCTAAGTAGTTCTAAGTACTACTTGGGAATGTTTTTATTTCTAAGGAGTTTCCAAGGAGTCTAAGGA
Source organism: Maratus speciosus (assembly GCA_963932465.1). NCBI lineage: Eukaryota > Metazoa > Arthropoda > Arachnida > Araneae > Salticidae > Maratus > Maratus speciosus. The sequence goes on along the minus strand of OZ010797.1, from coordinate 371,724,079 downwards.
GTCTGTGCGAACCCTGCATACTATTTGACTGATTCTTATTCCTTGAATAATTTACCACGTGCAAAATACTATGATGTTTCTTAAAGCAATGATGGCACGTATTTAGACTCTTACATTTATTGAGGAAATGCATATTAGATAAGCAATTGAAACAATAATGATTACGTTTTACGAAATCTATTCGTTGTTGAACAGGTAAATTAAGAAACTTAGAGCACTTAGCTAAACTATGGTCTTCCTTACAATAACCACAACCTAACGTAGCTACAAAAGCATTACTCTTATTCGGAACTACAGATTTAGGTACCTTATTTACCACTAGCTTGCTATTTTGAAGAGTTCTTGCGTAATTCTTAAGAAATTCGATTAAGTTTTTAAGTTTCGGAATTTCCCCGCTTTTAAGATGACGTTCCCACCACAATTTTGCAGAAGGATCCAATTTTTGCAAGATTAAATCATTAATGTATCACCAGATTTGTCAATGGTTTGGTTCAATACTTCTAATGAGCAAATGACTTCATTAATGTTGTCAACTAGATTTAAAATAGCAATAGCTGATTCTGTTTGAATAGTTGGTAAACTTAAAAATCGTTTAATATATTCAAATATTTGTTCTCGCCTATTTGAATATCTTTCGTCTAATAGATTCCATGCAATCTCAAAATTAGAATTCGAAATTTGAATAGACTGAATGACGCGATACGCTTCACCTTTCAACGAAGCCTTCAAATACTGTAATTTTTTAGCATTAGATATACTTGTATTGCTGTTTACGCATGCATTGAAAAGATCCTTAAACGCTATCCATTCTGTTATATTACCTCCAAAAGTAGGTAATGATAACCTAGGTAATTTAATATTCTCAAACACGTTTTCTGAAATTACACTATCAGATTTAATTTCACTCTTATTTAACTCAGCATTTTGTATTTTCAACATTTTTTCACCCTTAAATTTCCACAAATCAATTTTATCTGAAATTTCCTGTGCGCTATCTATCTCACTTTCTAATTGTTTAGGTTCTCTAATTAAAACTTTAATTTCCCTATCCAGTTCTTTTAGATCCGTTTCTTTCTGTTTTAATAATTCAATATTTTCTTCTAATTCTATTACATTAATGTCATCACTTGCGATTGTACTTTCGAGTTTTCTTAATGTAATTCGTTACACTTCTCCGTAAAGCAGTTCTTTTTGTTTTTAAAGATACCAGTTTACTCATTTTTGCTTAAATCAAGCCCAAAACTAGTTCTAAAATGTCTAAACTGTATACTTTCAAAATAATTCTACACTTTTAAATGCAAATTATTTTTAGACATGAAATAGAATGTTCAAAGTTAACTTACCTCACAACCTGAGGTAATTTTTCCTTCGATATCACATGATTTCCATCGACAGATGATATCATACGACAGTTCATAAAGTGTTCGATTGTATTCTTTTACTTTTCACTAGCACTCCGGCTTGACTTGTACCAACAAATGATATTGCGTTTTTAACTCCAATCACTTAGACTACTGTTGGTTCGTTCACATAAACACCAAAGCGGGCTGTTAACACGAATTTATTATAACACTAAATATTTGCGAGCCAACAGCGGCTTACTACATTCCATCATTTTTCACATTCTACAACAACACGAAACAAAACAGAATGAAACACAGAGTGTTGTCACATGCGGAAAAAAGAACAAGATACTTACATGGATTCGGAGCACACGAAACCACGGAATATGCAGCAGACGATACTTACATAAACACATGCTATGCACATCCCGAGCCTCTCCCACACAATTTGATCTCGTGGGGGGGGGCACTTTTCTAAATTTTGCGGACATAATTCATGCCCGCGTGGGAGGTGGCAATTTCGGGAAGGGGCTCGGGAGGTGTTTAGCATGAATAAGTGGTCACAGGCCTTTCCAACAATATGTCTCATGTGGGGGTCGGTAAACGTTAGAAAAATGCCCCCCTATTGGGTCTACTATCACGCCCCCTGGAATACATCCTCCCCCTCTCTTTGGAATACCGGTTGCACAAATCTGTTACTGTGCACACAGACTATACAGAAAAGGGCTCACAAACAGTAGCAATTTCATAAATTTTACTCAATTGTTTCTACGTGAGGGCAAATACTTATTGATACTCCCTCGTATAAAAGGGGGGGGGGGTGCGGAATTATTAGCCCGCGGGCCAACAAGATACCACTATCTTTGTAAAGAGAAGTTTACCTTATTTAATTACAGAAACTTTGCGATTAAATAAAGCAAATATTACATTTTAGAATTTGTTGTGGTAAACTTCTTGTAGTAAAAAACTTCTTGTAGCCCAACTTTATAATATGTTTGTGCTTATTGAAAAAAAAAAGTGTAATTATTACAATATTGCCAGTTTTCTTTTTCAAAGTCTAAATTAACTAGTTTCCAAACACGCACTGACATTTCTGTCGACTGTTATTATTTTATGTTTGTTTGAAATAAATGACAAACACTCAAATATACATATCTTTGGGACAAATAATAGTGATTTTCAAATAAAATTTGTAGTATTATAGCTATCAACATTTACGTTTTTTTTCCTACGACTATTTTTCAACAGTAATATTTGGCATATATAAACCATTGAGCTATTAATAAAAGGAGCTGACATATACTTAACCACTTCGGGACGGGAGTCTTTTACGAAATTTTTAATCTTTTGTCACCGTTTGTTTAAAACAGAAATTTGTGTCTTCTTGAATCGAGAAAATGCGCTGATTAAATAAGGCAAATTTTACAGTAAAATTTTACTGGTGAGGGGAAACAAGGATTCTGAGCTCTTCATGCGGCACGTATATGTGCCGCTCGTCCCCAAGGGGTTAAGATAGTGAAGCTTCAACTGTAACCGCTTTCGCAGTGATTAATTACCGCCGAAAGAAACTACCACCAGTAAATTTAAAGAGAATTTTTCTCCTTATTTAAACTCGTTGTTATTGCAAAATATCTGTCATGAATAAAGGTAGAAACAAGTATTCATTTTACTGATGGAAGTTTACTTTGGCGGTAGTCAGGACCTGCGATTCCGCCATATTGTGACAACCTAGACAGTGTCAATGAAAAAGATCATAATACTTGGGTAAACTGACACCAGAATAAAAAAAAAATGGAATTTTTTACTATAATTGTAAGAAAATATTTCCACATTATATAAGGCTCTTAAATAAGACGAAATTTTCTATTAAAATGTACTGGTGGGAAGTTTGCCCCGGCAATTCAGAAACCGTTTATCAGATTTTTAAAACCCAGCCACCATCTTGTGACAACCTCCTCAGTTACTTCACTCGCTACTGGCAGACAGTACACTGCATGTCTCCTCCTCTTTATTTTTAACTCCATTATTTGAACCAATGAACCAATGCAGAGATATTTGGAATCCTGCGAGAGTCGTAATGCTCTCGTTTACTTCCAATCGAAAGTGATCAGTCGAGTAGTTCTTGATTTAACCGTAATTTTCAGTGATTAAATAATACAGTTTTTTTTCTGTTTAAAAACAGTGGTAGGAGAAAAGCGTAAAAATTGACACCCCACGGATGTTTTATTAATTAAGCAGGGGTAACTAATACAACATTGTTGGTTTTATGTATAAAAATTTAGAAATTAATTTACAACACTATTTACTATTACAATATTGTCGGTTCTAAATATAAAAAATTAGAAATTAATTTAGAATACTCTTTACTATTGCAACATTGACGCTTTTACGTATCAAAAATTAGAAATTAATTTAATGGTAAGTGTTCCGTCTGATTTTTCACAGCTAACATTAACCATTTCAAAAATGTCAGTGCAAAAGAGTCTGGAGGAAAATATGCTTGACTAATCTCATAGGAAGTTAGTTTTTAGCCCTTTGCACTCCGTTGTCGCCGCTGCGGCGACATCATCTTTCTTTACAAAATTTGTTTTTGGCAACAGTAATAAAGTAAAATAAAATTTGATTAACCACTTAACGCTCGCATTAAATTATTTTTAAATAGTTTTAAACTACAATTATACGTATTCCAATGGCTCACAAAAACATAAGACAATTAATTTATAGACTAAGTGTTAAGCTGATACCAGCAAGGAAACCCCTTAATGCTGCTCACCTGTTCAACAGCTTAAATTACGGTTTAAAAATTCAAATTTCTTATTTGCACCACTTTTTTGAAAAAGAAATATTAACGTTTTTTAATGACAGCTCGTAATAATCACAGTAGCGAGAATTAAGTAGTTAAATACAATCAGAGCATTTTTGAAATTGTGTACTTGAAGGAAACTTCTTTTAAAAAAGTGGTGCCGACAATAAAATTTGAGTGAGAAGGGTTAAAATGATTGTTATCTTCCAGTCTTATCTCCATAAAAATAGTCTTTACTTTTCACGGGAATAAATAAGTAACAACTAAATTTTTTTCAAGGTATATGAAAGCTACTTTCAAAGAATAAAATGTATTGCAATTGTTATATAACAAAGGTATAACTGTTACAATATCAACGGATTCCAGTGAAAAATTAAAAAAAAAATAATATAGTTCGAGTAGCTCACTATATTTTCCATGGAATAATATCACCAACATATCACTAATCATTTTTTATGTATACATAGTTTTTTATGATCACTACCTCACAATTTTGTTTTCGAAAATGATTATTTTATTTTCACAAATATAGGTTAAATACCCCAGTAATTGTCCAGTGATACACAAAATTGTACAAAACAATTGTACTTCGAGTCGCTCTCTTTATTTTTCACCGAATAATATCACCAGTCATACCACTAATCCAGAATTTTTTTTAATAAAATATATAAAATAGCAACAGGCAGATACGTTGAATAAAACTGTTAAATATTTTTAAATAAAAATATTGGTGTGAAATATTTTTATGAACCTTGAGTAAAATTTTCAGTATAATTCCCAGTCTAGTGTTGATATTAGTAAACAGTCATTAATCAGTTTATACAGAAATACTTTTCTTCAACTTATTATTGCATCACAATTTTATTTTTTAAAAAATCGTTGTTGAAGAAAATTCAAATCTATGTAATTTTAGTGTCAAAAGCCGTTTTTCGCATAAAACTTATTGCATACTTGCCAACTCCCGACGTAACTTTCGTAGACTGTGAATTAATTTAAATCAGGTTAAACAGGTTTCTAACCGGAAAATAGTTTAGATGTATCCTTAGCTATTCCATTTCCCTTTCCATGTGGAACATGTTTGATATAATTTCTTTAAAAGAAATTCTGGTACGAAATATGTTTAACCTGGTTTAAATTAACTCACATTTTATGGAAGTTCAGTCGGAAGTTGGCAAATATGTTATTGTATGTTTATGTTAATTGAAAAAGAAATGTGAATATTACAATGTAACTGTCATAAAGTACAGAAAGTAAGCCCTACTTTAGCAGATAGGAAATTCTAGCAATTTTAAGGGGGGGGGGGGGGTGTGTCTTATAATTGGAACTTTTGTGAAAAGGATAGGAAAATTGTGAGAAGAGAAGTGTGTTTGGGGGTGGACGCCGTAAATTTGGAATTTAAGAAATTTCACATGATTTTTACAATTTGCAAAATAAATTCGGATCAAATTAACATTTTTTGGTTTTAAAATTCCCTTCCATAGAAGCCAAGTAGTTTCCATTAATAAAATCAATAAATTAATGAAATAAATTTACGTAAAATAATAAACTAAATATCAAAGAAATATGCACAAAATTATAAAATTTAAGCTCATTATAAATACAGTAGAGCCTCTTTTACCCGAAACTCTCGGTCAACCGAAATCCATTTTTAAATCTTTTATTTTCTTATTTACTATCACATTCCTTGCGTGCAAGCGGTCCTTTCCGAACCACGAGTACAGATAAATCTTTCGGATCTCGTTTCTTAGAATTCCTTTGAATTTAACTTGAGCTCCCGTTAGAGCTGGACGATATCAGAAATTTAATATCGCAATATATCAACGAGTTAATATTGATATTTGTGATATATCGCGATAACTACCTTAAATTGTGCAACAATAGAAATTTTCCTAATTTCGAAACATAAATGGTATAATAGCAGCAATTTAAGTAAAAACAGATGTAGGGAAGAACTACTCAATGTCTTATACCTATATGTTCACACAGCAACATTAAAATAAGTATATATATTTATAAAAAAAATATTTTAGAAATGAAACCAATGTTTGATATCTGTTTACACGTATACCATTTGTTGCAAAGTATTTTCCTTCAAAAACAGTATGTTTCCTATTCTTCCTACTCTATGCATTATTTATCAGCGACATTTTAAGTATTGAAGTACTTAAAATTACAAAAAAGAACTTAAAAGTACAAAATTATAAAATACAAACTAAAATAGAACATTCTTAAATTTAGGACGTTGACGATTTTCTTTTAATTAACACAGGTAAAGAGGAAACTCTAGAAAAAACTAAAATTAATTTAATGCCACATGTGGTGCTAATATACTTTTTATTAAATAGGTTTCAGTGGATGATAGATGCAACCGAAATGTTGCTCTTCAATCTTTCTCTAAAGAATCAATTCATTTTGACTGTTCTTAAATATAAAAGGGTAACATTATGACATAAGTTTTAATTTATTTTTGTTCGGAAATGCATGAAACTAGCAGGTGTTGTTGTTCAGAAACTATGTAATCAAACTGGTTTTCTTTTCAGTTTCTTTTTTTCCATTTTTTGTGCAAACGCAAAAGATCTTTCAGAAAATAGTGTGAAAGGGCGCATTTTGAACGGAATTTCCGCTCGAAAGAAGAATAACCACTCAAGAAAGGGTGAAAAACGTCTTGTTCACGTGATCAAAATCGCTTAACTCGGTAGGTAATTTATTTATCAAAAAATGGAAAACACAGTTCGTTTCTAAATCGCTTCCAAAATCCATGCCTTCTAATTTTGTGCCTTTACGTTTGAAAATGAATTTGTAAATGTGTCACAACGTTTTGCATTTGTTGAGCAGAGTAGTTCCCTGTATTTATATCTTTCTACCTATTTATTACAAGAAAACAACATTGAAACCTTTTTAAAAAATATATAAATACTTAAATCACACTTGAGAATAGTTTTATACTAATTTAATTATATATATATATATATATATATATATATATATATAAATATTCATAGCTGAAAAATATCAATACAGAATATATCAAATTCACTCCAGAAAACTTCGCTCTAACAAAAATAGGACAAAGAAGAAGTTAATATGAATAAACATTGCTGACTGGGAGGCTCTTTTTAAAAACAACCAATCACCACTGGGAAAGACTGCTTTGACCTTGGGCTTTTCGCCAACTTTCATTGCAACTTTGCTTAAGCAAAAGGGGAAACTTTAGCGAACTCTTATTAGTTGCTTCCAAGCCGAGAATTCTACCTTATGAGGTATACACTCGATGATCACCCGTTATCTTTGTATCAAACGCAACAATGAATAACCAATGATCACCCGTTATCTTCGTATCAAACGCAACAATGAATAACCAATGCTCATGCGTTATTATTTATAATGTATCAATTATCTGGAGTTATTGGAATAGGTGTAGAGACTAATCACAGTTGAGATGAGAAAGTATGATAAGTGTTATTCAGTATTACGCAGAGAGTCGAACGAACTTTGGGTTTATTGAGAAGGGATAGGTGTATTGCAATGACTGGGATAGTTTCTATTGCAGATAATCAACGGAAAGGAAGATTATTGACGTAGATTTTCTGTTTTGGATGAGAAAGGAGGTTGAAGACAATGGAATAGTTTTTTTTCCAGGTTCTCTGGCGGTGAGCGCAAAATATTATTATTTTATTGAGTTCTGAGTTATTTGGCGATATTTTTTTCGGTGCTCGTTTTCGTAATTGCAGTGTTTGTTAACACTGTTATATTATTGGGATATATCAACAGAGTCAAAGTTTATATATTGTTATTGCGATAGTTAAGTAATATCAATATCTGCCGATATACTGATAAATAATCCAGCCCTAGCTCCCGTAAACTGCGGAGTGAACTAGAATACTACAGTAAGACGAGGGACAATCGGAATGTGTAAATGTGGTCTAGCAGGCGACGAAAACGAACATATTAGCAATTCTAAAGTTTTTGAATGTTTTACAAAAGTTTGGCATGGCTGGAGTAGCAGAAAGACTGTGTAAGTACACTATGACGCAAAAGTTTAGACAATGAAGAAATTCTTACATACTTTGAAAAATATTTATTCAATTTTCAAATCACTGCTTGAAATTAATGTGCTGTACATATAAACAATATTTATAACAAAGAAAAGTGGAATTGTGCATATTGCAATAAATTAAATGGTAACAAAAGTAAACTGCTGTCTCAAAAGTTTAGACACAAATTAAATAAAATCGAAATAAACAATTTTTAAAACCTGGTTGCGCATCCATGCTTATGTATTACGTCATATACACGAGATTGCATGGAAGAAACTAAATCTTGCATAGTTTGTGGATCGATATCGTACCATGCATTCTCAATAGATGTCTTAAGTTCCTTTTCAGAAGAGTATTGTCTAGCGTTGCTATAAACTTTGCGACACATGATGCTCCAAAGGTTTTCTATAGGGTTAAGATCTGGGCTACATGCTGGCCAGTCGAGAACTCTTATATTATGGGAATTAAACCAGGATTTTGAATGTTTTGCAGTGTGAATTGAAGCATTGTCTTGCTGAAATTCCCACTGAGGACCCCCTAGAAGCTCAGCAAATGGCAGTAGGTTTTCTTCTAATGTCTGTGTATAATGCTGTGAAGTTTGACGACCACTGGTGAAGGTCAGAGATACTTGTCCATTATAGCAAAAGGCTGCCCAAACCATCACCGAGCCCCCTCCTTGTCTGCGACTAAAAAAACGTCGAGGTTCCTTCCGCAAGTCATGCCAATACGATAAACAACCATCTGGACCATCCAGATTCCACTTTTTTTCATCGCTAAATATGACTGACTGCCATTTCTCTCCATATGACATATGCTTTCGAGCCCACATAAGTCTTTGTAACTTATGATATGGTTTCAGAGCTGGTTTCTTCTGCATTTTGCTATAAACGATTGTTCCTTTTTCCAAAATTCGTCTACGAATCGTATCCTTTGATACAGAGAGTCCCGATGAGATTTGAACTCCACGTACGCTCATTTGTTGAGTACTCGCTAGTCTTTGTATCAGGCGATCCTCTCGTACATTTGTCACACGTGGCCTCCCAGACCGACATTTTGCTTTATATTCGGAACCACTCGATAAAACTCGATAAATAGATTTTTTTGACCTATTAATAACAGCAGAAATTTCAGAAACGCTCTTCCCTTCCCCTTTCAACTGCCAAATCCTTGAAACCTCATTCACTTGAATTTCTTTAGCTCTCGACTATGAAGCGCAATCGTTTGCAGAACTTAAGTACTCCAAATTTGTGACATCATCGATTCTAAATTTGCATATGCCAGCGAATATTCAAAGAAATTTAGAATAGTGTCTAAACTTTTGCGACAAGCACATTTGAATTTTTATGAAAAAAAATAGTATTATAGCAAATAAAACGACTGTCTTTTGTACATAGCATTTTAAATCAGTTTTTGAATATATTTACAGGTTTTTGTAATTCTGACGTCATAATTCTACATTTTAAAGCTGAATGACGTCATTGTCTAAACTTTTGCGTCATAGTGTATCTTTTACATATTTCACGAGTGCTTAAAACAAAGTTTTGTTTATCGCTTTGCTTTACAGCTCTATCACGAAGTTCTTTTAATACTAATAGTTCACCAGTATCACAGTTTCAAACCCTTGTGAAATATGTAAAAAGTTCTTAATTTCAACATTAAAATACAGGTAATTTAATCGTGTTTCTATTTTGCTATTACTTTATTTTTATTAACCACTTGTTATCATAATAAGAAAGACCGCATATACTTGTCCTTAATCTTAAATTTGAAGCATTCTTGATTATCCGAAAATTTCGATTTTCCGAAAGATTGTCGGTCCCAATTACTTTGGATAATCGAGGTTCTACTGTATATATTAAATCTTAGCGAAATGAATGAAAACATTAATAGTATCTTTCGACAGGAACATTCCTTTGAAACGTCTGGTAGCGCGCATAGTGGCACTCTGACACAAAGAGATTAGATAGAAATAAATTGCGTGAGATGTATTTTTTTTAGGATGTATGGAAACAAAAATCTTAAGGAATTTCCTAAAAAAAACCAGAAAGATTGAAAGAGTCAGAAAATAAAACTTCAATGAGAGGGCTTATATATGGCACTTTTTCAAAAAAGGAAAAAATCACTCGTATGAGTTGGGCGTATATGCAAAGGGGGATAACTTTCGGTACTTTACGATAATTAGCTTCATCAAAATCTAGAAATCCATTTAATAATAGTGACTTACAGTCAGTATTGTCGATAAGCATTATTAATCATATTACTAATCTTGCCATATGAAGATATTTAAAAAAAATACCATTGCTTTACAATTTTCCTTCCAACAACATTAATTATTTATGTATTTTTTTTCTTATTTAAATAAAAGAGAAATAGTCAATTCCCTTATGATTAAAGTCATTTTGAAGCAATATTTGTAATATGTTTTAGTTAAAAGGTGTAACTATTACAGCAGTACCGGTTTTATGTATCAAAAACTTGAAATTAATTTACTAGCAATCACTCACTGTCATTTTTCTCAATTAATTTAACCTTCTCGGAAACTTCAGCGCAATAAAGCTTCCGGAAATTGAAAATGAGCCGGGATTTATTTTCGGTTTCTACCGTTGCGTGGCGCTGCAGACGAAGTGTTTGGGGGAAAGTTGAATCCTTGGAAATCGTTTACCGAAAAACCACCAAACCTCCCACTCGTCGCTTGTCGGCGTGGAAAGTTATCATGTCGTGGGTTCTTCATTCCCTGTTGTGGATGCTTATTTACGTAAAAGGTACGTGGAATTCTATGAGATTATTTTTTTTTTTTTTTTTTTGTGACAAATATATATATATATATATATATATATATATATATATTTTATGTTGCAAAAAATGGTATTACTAGAGGTGACATCATTTATAGTTAAAATGATTTTTTTTTTTTTTTTTTTTTTTTTTTTTTTTTTGTAAACAAAAATGTAATTATGAATTTTTGTTGCTAAAAAAACTAGAGATTACAGCAGACAATTTTTATTTTTATTTTTTTGTGACAAAATGAATTAAATATGATATTTATTGAATTTGCTTCTTGATAAAAATAATTTTTCAAAGTAAAATATGAATTATTTTAAATAAAATTTTCGTTAAAAATTTATTGCTACATAATCAGTATTATAAGTCTATTTTAAATATATTTTATTATATTTCAAGCAAAAGTATTCGATAAATATTACGTATTTTCGAAGAATACTTAGTTAAATATTACATTCATTAAATTTGTTACTTAATAAATTTAATTCTTCTAAGTAAAATACAAAGTATATTAAATTAATTTTTCGTTAAAAAATTATTGCTACATCATCTTTGTTATAAATTTATTTTAATATATATATTTTAATGTTTCAAGCAAAAGTAGCCGGTAATTATCTCGTGTTTTCTTATGTATTTCTGGTGAATTCTTTTCTTTTCTTTTTTCGTTTCGTCCTTTTGTTTTTTGATAAAATGAGTTAAATAGGCTATTTATTAAATTTGTTTCTTGATAAAGTTAATTTTTGAAAGTAACACATGAATTAAATTAAATTTTCGTTAAAAATATGTTGCTTTATCACCTGTATTATAAATTTATTTTAAATATATATTTTTATGTTTCAAGCAAAAGTACCCCGTAAATATCATGTAATTTGTTATGTATTTTTCGTAATTTATTTTCGTTTCTTTTAATATATTTTTGTTTATCGTTTCGTCTTTTCGTTTTTTGATAAAATGAGTTAAATATGATATTTATTAAATTTATTTCCTGATAAAATTAAATTTTCAAAGTAAAATATGAGTTGTATTAAATTAAATTTTCGTTAAAAAGCTATTGGTACATCATCTTTATTATAGATTTATTTTATATATATATATATATATTTCAAACAGAAGTGCCGTGTAAATATCACGTATTAATCGTAACTTCTTTAATTTTAATTATTTATTAATTGTCCTTTTTTGTGTGTAACAAAAATTTTAATTATTACCTTATGCTCTATAAAAGGGACAGTATAAGAGTAAATGTTTATATTTTCTTGTGTTAAAATGAACTATGCAAAGTTAAAAATTAAGTTTATTGAATTAAATTTTCGACGAAAATCTAAAATACTTTTAAATTATATTTTTCAAGGAATATTTAAAAAAGAAAATGTTTAAGTAGCTTTGAAGCAAAAATATCCAGTTAAGGATATTTGGCGAAAAAAGCCGAATTTTTTTACTTCAGTTTTAGGATTAAATTGGATTGAGAATGAAACAATGCTCTTTAAGGGATATTTTAGCGCTTTAATACCGAAATAAATTGCATTATTCTTTCGTAAGCGAAAATACTCCAAGAAGTTTTATGTTTAAAGGATATATGTAAAAAATTCTTCAAAAATGTAAAGAAAATCAATCTCATTATTACTTTTATAACGCAGAAAACTTCGGGTACCTAAACTGCATCAATAAATGTATCTGGTAAAACAGAGTTGTGAAAAGGCTTAATATCGTTTGACAGTTTAGTACATTCAATGTATATCAGATTGAACGTTGGTTCACGGGCGTGAATCTAATAAATGTGCTTGGTTTTTTTTTTTCAAAACTTGTTTGCCTAATTTCAAACAAATCATATTAAATTCTATCTGGAGTAACTACTGTTTTAAGAATTTCATTTAAAGGAACTAGGTAAAAAAAAATGGAAAATAATAATTCTGAATATGGTTTTAGTTTTTTTTTGTTTGAAGTAAAATGTATATAATTGAACTCCATGAATGAATTCGGTGTTCTTGATATTCATTTTCGGGTTCTTCTAAATAAAATAATGCATCTTCAATATTTTAAAATGTTTACGCATTGAACAAAAATTAAGTTATTTGGAAAATCCAACAGAAATAATATATATATATATATATAAATTTCTGATAAAAACTCTATTAACCCCTTGAGGGGCAAGTGATTGTGTTCCTGTAATGGGGAACTCACACCGGAATCTTTGAATAATTCTATTTCAAAATAAGAAAAAGCAACTTTATTACCTTTTTCCACCAAAGTTAGAAAAGTAAAATTTAATAAAATTTTTCTGGTGCAAATCTTCATTAATCGTAGTTGGGATATAATATATCCCACCGCCCTTCAAGGGGTTAACCCATTAACTGCCAAAACTATAAGGTTGAAATTTTCAACTGTCTAGCTGAATGTCGTTTGCCACCACAAACTCTGAAAGATAATTTTCGCTTTATATGATCTTAAAATGTTATGTCTGTAGCCCCTTCGGGACGTGCGTCTTTTACAGAATTTTTAACCTATTATCACCGGTTTTTTTAAAAACAAATTTTTGCCTCATTGAATCGGGAAAATGCTCGGATTAAATAAGACATAATTTACAATAAAAATTTACAGATGACAATAATCACTGATTCTGAGCACCTTACGCGGCGCGAATGCCGTGCGATCGTTCTCAAGGCCAATTTTTTAAATGAAAAATAGTGGTGGGTAACTAAAATACATGCATGTGCATTTATTTTGACTGTTGAGTGAACGCAACACCAGCGGGTAATGAGTTAATGAAATTCTGAAGACAAAATCATATTTCAGCCGATTTTTTAAAAATGAAAAACTTTAATATTTTTGGATGTTTTTAGCGTTTTACAGCATTAATGAAACGAAGTTTGCATTTAAATCAGATATTTTGAAAAATATGTTTTGCTTAATAGCAGGGCTGCCTCGAGCGACTATTTTTTAATTCTATTTCCCACCCCTTTTTCAAAACAAAAATGTTTTATAAACTCTTTGACAACATTCGCAAGGGAAATATACTACAAAATGATTTTTTTTTTTAAACGAAAGGTATTAGATAAAATCATTTCAAGTTCGTGTGACTAAATTGCTGAACAAGAACATATAATCTCCACTTATCTTTATGGAATCAAATGTATTTAAATCAATTCATAGGTCTATACATCCGTATTTCACATCCATACACCCATAAACACGTATTATACATCCACTCCTTTGAAAATATGATGAATCATGAGCCGAAAGGAACATAAATTAATTGTAAGAATTAAAAATCTTACAATAATTCTTCAAATTTTGAAATTCAAAATAATTTTTCGACCAGTAATCAATAATTATTTTTTAAGAAATTTCTGTAATAAAATGTAAGAGTCTGAATTGGATTCGACCAATAATTTAGAGAAAAAAGGCAAAAAATTAGGCAGTAAATTAGGAAACACATACACGCACATATATTAATTTGTACACGATCAATCTTTAACCAATTGTTATATATCAATTTAATCAATCTTTTATCAAGACCGTAAAAATAAAATAATTTCGGGGGCAATATTGTCACCCTTTTTAACCCCTTAATTCTCGCTCACATGTATTCACGGGCTGTGGCTTTTATTCAGATTATTCAGATTTGTTTGATTCCCACCAGTTTTATAGAATAGTGTAATTGGATTTATTATGATATCATTTAACCTGGCATTAAATAATGTGAACATTTCTTTTTTAAAAAAGGGCGCCAATAAGCAGTTTGAATTTTTTAACCGTAATTTAATGCGACCGTTAACCCTTTCGAGGGCGGCCACCTAATTTTAATTCCAAAATTGACAATCGGCACCAAGAATATTTAATTAAAATTTTTCATTTATAATATACATGAAAATAAGCAACTTCATATTTGCTGATAAATTCGTTTATAAATTCTGGTACAGTCAAAACACAGTTTTAAACACTAGTGTCGTAAAGGAAATTTTCACCTTGTTATTAATAAAATTTATAATATACTTATAACTACTTAAAAGGTGACAAAAACATATAAAAATATTATTTAATGCAACCCGAGATCTATCGAACACACACGCGTTCATTTTCTTCGACTTCGACTTCGAATAACTTTTTGAGCGAGGCCCCTGTGGACAACTCCACCCATCCCCGGGATCAGAATTTGTGAGCAATGACAGGAGAGCAAACTAAGACCTGGATGGTAGCAATAGAATTAAGGGGGGGGCGGGAGCAAAAAATAAAAAAGGGTGATAAAAAACCTGACAGTGGGAAAAATGAGCTACTTGAAGTAAAATATAATATAAAATGACAGAAAAAGGAGTAAGCAGAGAGAATTTACTAGGAGGAAGTTTAAGTATAGCATTAAAAGGGAGAAAAGATGACTGACTGAATATAAATACATTTTAAAAACAAAAACAAAAATAGTACGCATGCGCAAGCAGAGTTCAGTCCATTTCTCTGCAGAGGTGTGAAGAGAACAGCTCATATTATCAGGAGGTCTGGAAATATTTAGTATGTTGTACCAGATTGCGGGAATATTATAGGAAAGGACATCGTTACAAACATTATCACTTCTAAGTAAAATTTCAATGGATTCACGGATTATTGACGAGTAGTGGTTAGACGTTGAAATGATAATTTTAGCTTTTTCGAAGTATATCTTGATATTTTCTTTTTAATGCAATCTGGATAAAGCTGTATTTGGTTTGTTAAACTTGATATCAGAAATGTGCTCTTTTAATCTTTCCTTAAATTTTCGAGATTTCATACCAATATAAAATAAACTCTTATGCTGTCCTGTGCTGAATGGGATGATGTAGACTCCTGCTTTTTCATAATCGGGAATAGGATCAATTTTACTGTGAATCAATTCTTTTAATTTTGTTAAAGGTTTAGGTATTAAATTAATTTTTTAATAAATTAATTTTTGGGACAGTTGCGGTAATTTGTGGGATGTCCAACTCTGCAATTGGCACATTTAGCTTTAATTATACCCTTGTGCTCACAGGCAGTGCTGAAGTGTAATTCTCCGCATTTAATACATTTGGCACCAAAGCCACATACCTCTGAAGCATACCCGTAACCTTGACACCTGTAGCATTGTTTAACTTTGTATTTGGTAGTAAAGGCTTCAATTTCGACTGAAATGTAAGGTATCTCATTTATTTTGTATATGTCCTCAAAGTTCTTACGTGGAATAACATTGAACGTATAAAGTGGCATGGGATTTCCTGTTTTTCTATTTTTTAGCATGGCAACTCATAACTGCAAACCCATGCTCTTTAAGTCTGCACTTATTTCTGAGCATTATTTTATTTATTTCATGAAAATATTTCTTGTTCGAATTGACAGTTTTTCATTTAGTACCATTCAAATGTTGGGTTTTTGATATATTTAGAGTTAAATTCACAACTGTATAATTATTTTGAAAATTACATTTAATTTTAAAACCAACACAGAAACAATCATGTTGAAATAAATTACACATTTTCAATTATTTTGTTTTGAACATTAAATCAAGCTGTCAATTTAGAAAACAGTGCTTAACAGTGTAATGCCTTTGAGGGGCTTCCGATTTGACAGCAACTACGGCCAGTCAATGGATGATTGTCGTATTGTTAGTGAGCCATTAAAAACGTCTAGCTGTACTTTATAAACTACTTAGAGATTTGACGCTTAATTTAAAGATTGATATCTTTAAAAACGTGGTAAAACAGGGTTCGTACGTTTCAAGGAATTTCAAGCACCTTTTATCAGAATTTTCGTAAATAATTGTCTCATTTAATGAAAAAAAAATCTATCTTCAGATATAGCGACCAGAAATTTCTTAAATTTCTGGTGCCAAAACATTTACAATCCCCTAAATCGTTTGATGCGTACGAACCCTGTATAATAATTGGGAAAATAAAAAAAAATTTAATGTTTAAATTTATGTAGTAGAAAATAATCAAGTTTGAAAGGTCAATAAAAATTTTAAGCAAGTTACGAAGGTTTTAAAAACAAAGAATCAAAATAAATGTGCTACATTTATTCCGGTATTTAACATTTTCCATTTTTAGTTAACTGCTTAGATATAAAAAGCAATAGTTCATTCATTCTTTAAAATGATTCATAACGCTATAAAATATGACTCATAACATTTTAAGGACTTTTACAGCCGTTTAAACTTAAACGACCTTTATGTTTGTCTAGCTATTAAAATTTTCTAACACTTAGAAATAAAATTGAAAGTTACTTAAAGGAGAAAGAAAATATAAACAAAAGTTAAAATCTTTAAAATACTGAATTGTGAAACATATGTAGGATAATTGTATAAAAATGTGTAAACTAAGCTTAAAGTAGTTTTAATTTGAAGGATATGAAAGTTTTATAATTGAGTTTTAATTTAATTATTTCTGAGACGAAAAGCAAAGCAATATAAAACGAAGAATACTAATGGACATTTCTAAAATACACTTTAACCCATTAAAGACTGACGTTGTGTTTTCGAAACATTATATTTGTGATTATATATATATATATGTATATACCAAAGGAGAAAGTAAAATTTAACTTATTTAATTGACTCATTTCACTGATTCGTAAAGTAAAAGTAAGTATTTAATAGAAAGTGTTGTGAACTGAATAACATTCCTGTAAAACATGCTGGTCTTGATGTGTTAAAACATCCCTGAACTTTCAAAATCTTTATTTTCTCTCTTTATAATGGCAACCAAACCGTTTCTAAATTTTCTTTAGTTTACCCCATCTTAACTGAAAAACACTATGTTTAGAAATATATGGTTAACACTAAACGTACCGAGAATTTTCTAATCTTTTACAAATATATTTCATGCCAAAAGATTTATTTCAAACTTTTTATCTTTAATATTTAAATTATTTCTGTGCGGTTTATATGTATTTTATTTATTTTATGGAAACATTTCTGGTTCGGATTGACAGTTTTCCATTTGATGTCGTTCATATGTTCTTCAGTTGTTATGGTTAGTGTTAAATTCACAACTATATAATTAGTTTGAAAGTTACATCTAATTTTAAACCTTTCAAGAGACAAAGTACATACTTCATAAAATACTGAAATGATTGAATGACACTAGGACAGACAAACAAATTTAATTGAAAATAAGTTAAAGCTTTTTCTTACGTACTTAATAAAAGGAAAATTTTTGTTCCGTTATTCTTGTGCCAATGTGACATTTATGTATTAAAATTAAATAGTCCAAAAATCAACCACTGCTCTTTAAGGGGTTAAAATCAACTTAGAAACAATCATATTAAAATAAATTACACGCATTTAAATTATATTTTTTTAAATAATAAATCAAAGTGTTAAGTTAGAATGGTTTTTAAAACAAAGAATAAAAATAAATGCCCTAAATTTATTTCGATATTTCAAATTTTTCATTTTCCATTTTTAGTTAACTGCTTAGAAATAAAAAGCAATAGTTCATTCGCTCTTTAAAATGACAACATTTCAAAATACTATAAAATTTGACATAAAATTTTGAGGACTTTTACACTCGTTTAAACTTTACCTATATTTATGGTTGTCTAGCTATTAATATTTTCTAACACTTTGAAGTAAAATTTAATGTCACTTAAAGTACAAAAATAATGCAAACAAAAGTTAAAATCTTTAAAATATTAAATTTACAAACATATGTATGATAAATGTTTAAAAATTTGTAAAATAGTTTGTAAGTAAAAATTTTGTAAAAGTTTAATAGTTTGTAGTTTGTAAAATATGTTTAAAAATTTGTAAAGTAGTATTAATTTGAAGGTTAAGGAAGTTTTATAATTTTCTTTTAAATTTAATTATTTCTCAGATCAAAAGCAAAACAATATAAAGTGCAGAATACTAATACAGGGCTGCCACAGGCGGCTATTTGTCTATTCAATTTCACCACTATTTAAAAAAAAAAAAAAAAAAAAAAAACTAATTTTGTAATACATTTCTCTTGCAAATGCTATCGAACACTATGTCAGTAATTTTTGTTTTGAGAAAGTAGTATGAGGTAGAATTAAAAAATAGTCGCTTATGGCAGCCCTGTAACGCATATTCAGGTTTGCCTCGTTTCAGGGAATTTTCCAGGTAAAATATCAGTATTTGCTTATAGAAAAATAAATCAAGGCTAAACGCGCGAAATTTCGCCTTATTAAAGCAGAGATTTTCTATAAGAAAATACTGGTAGTGAAGAATTTTCTGGTCTGAAAATTCTCCGATCCGTGGCAGCCTTGATATTTCCAAAACACACTTTAACAATTCACAGTCTATCATCTGAAGTACAGAGTATCTCCCAAGTCTAGTATGGGTCTTAGTAAAATTGTATATTATAAAGTATCTAATGATAGTTTATTTGCAATACAGGTAAAATATGTAACGAGAATATTTTGTTTTACTACGGTCTATACATGGGCTGTGGACTTATAATGTCATTTTCATTAAAAATCTCTTCAGGAGTCATGGGCTGTGGGACTAGACGGCTTTTTATTTCAGATTTTGTTGACATTGACAGTTGCAAATTTATTTTTCAGATGACAACTTTTATAAATAAGTTTGATTGATTCATGAAAGTCCACAAATAAATGATTTTTTGTAGTAAATTGTTTGATTTGTTTTCAACCGTTTTCAAAGGAATAAATAAAAGTTTTTTTCCCATGCCCATCACTTTTTTATAGATTTGTATATATCCTGCCGTGTGCACGTTTGAAATAAGACATTTACCTTGAGTCCAGTTTAATACTATCCGTGAAAATGAACTAGGCGGACAGCCCATATGTGGTCTATGGACTCAAGGCGTTATCGGTCTATAGCCCATATCTGGGTTAAAGACAAAGAACCTGTTAAAACATCCCTGCAGTTTTTAAATTTTTACTTTCGCTCCTTATAAAGGTAACCAAACCGTTTCTAAAATTTCTTAAGTTTACCCTACCTCAAAGTTTGTACCTTTGAAATTAATTTTGAAGTAAATGTTAATATGAAGAACATTTGATTTGGTTATAAAATTTTTATTAGAATATATGAAAACCTATGCAATGAAGTGTATGTTCTTAGGTGTAGAATTCACAAATATATATGATTATTATATATAACAATCTGCTTCCATCATGCTTACAATATTACTTGTATAATCGGTTTTAATTCCAAAGCAACAGCAGCAATGATCTGCTTGGAACAAACGTCATTAATGTATATATATATTAAATCTTTAATTTAGATAAAAGAGATAAATTAAAATAATTAGAAATTTTTAAGTTATTATTAGAATTTAAACAATAACATTTTAAAACTATAATATTTGCCTCTGAATGTGAAAGTATTAGTAAAGATAAGTCACCATAATATAACAGAGATAGTTATTCTAGCCCCATAAGAAATGGAGAATAGATACTGTATATGTATATGTTTATTGGTTTTTGTCAAATAACAAAACAGAAATTCATAAATAAATCAAACAAATTAAAAAAAAAGAGAATTCAGTAGCATTTTGAAGTTAATAAACACTTATATTTATCTGTAAATTTTCATTCATAATTTTTCGCTGTAATTCTTCAACGTCTTAACACTAGAACCGTCGTCGCGGTCATTTTGACCGCTACCAAATAAAAATATTTCGATTATCCCCAGAAATTTCTTTCTAAATATGTTTAAAATGTGCACGGCGAAATAAGTTAAATAAATAAGTTAAGCAGTTTCAATAAAAATTTCCGATGTAAAATATTTATATAACACTTCAGTAAAATTTCTGATTTTGATTTCTTTAACAAAAACTTTAAAGTTATTCAAAATTATTTTAATGCGCTAACATATTTTTATGAAATTCTTCGGTGCCAGAATTAAATTAAATCTGAGCTTGAAAAGCATTTCGCGCGTCTAACCTGGATTTATTTTCTATTAAAAAATATTGGTATATTTCCTGGAAATTTCCCTGAAAACTTCGAACTCTGGATAGGTTTCATATTTTTATTTCTCAAACGGGGTTTTCTAACAAAAGAAAAAACAAGTAAGAAAAATCATGCGTTAAGCATAGATTATGAAACACTTTCCAACACTTCCTGAATGCTTTAACAAAACTTCGTTATTTAGGGAAATAAGGTATATAAGTGAACTAAGTAAACATTTTAGAAAACACATAAAACATTTGAAAAACTGATTTCAGCAGTTACCGCCCATAGCAAATATGCATTCCAGTTCTTTTGAACAGCCCTGTATTTGATCTGTAGGTTGATATATATACTATATAATGGAGAAATTTAGTTTAGCAAGAAAACACATAACAGGTTGAAATTTCTCTTTCAGCAATTTATACTAATAGATTTAAACATACTTGTACACTTTTGTAAAACTCTGCAGTTAACCTAATACCTATATTACACGCCACTATTTATCTAAAGTTTAATTCAAAGTAAAACACTCTTAAAACTTCCAGAATTACATTTCCAGAAATTATCATTTATAGACGGCCATGTATCCAATTCTTTGCGTGACCCTGTATGTCATTTTATATATGTTTTACAAACATTTCTTAGTAAACCAAATGCGGTTCAGTGTAAAAATGCCTAACTCATTTAAAATCACCTTTAAGCAATTTGCAATCATACCCAGTAATCATTACGAATTCTTTTGAGTAGCCCTGTATATCAATTACAGCATTTATACACACCATATACAATGCATAAATATAGTGAAACATAAAAGCACATAACATAATTAAAAATGCATTTCCAGCAATCATTGCTACTTTACAGTACTTCGGGTACAATATAGTATCTGAAATCTTTTGTGTGTCCCTGTAAATGCTCTGCATTTCGTATTATCCATGAAATAAGTTATAGTAAACCTTAGCGACGTATATCTATTTCATTATGCATGTAATAGTTTAACATAATTAAAATATGCCGGAAAAAATGCCCTCCACTTCTATATCATTATGTAAAAAAATTCTTTTGTGCGGCCCTGTAAATGAATAATAACTATTTTTTGGGCCGCATATTGTACATAAAATGCATATTTTAGTCAACTTGATAAATGCATATCAATTTATTATGTTTGAAAGCATGTAACATCATTAAAAATCATTTTAAACGATTTTTCCCATAGGCCGTAATGTAACGGAAAACTTTTGACTGTCCCTGTAAGTGAGCTAAACATGCTACAAACTTCATTTGCAATAGGGTTCGTGCTGTGGTAGAGGTCACTAACATCCAAAAATTTCAGAACGATCCGAGTATATTTACGGGAGTTAGCGCGTACAGACGGACAGACGGCCAGACAAACCGAAGTCATAAACACTTTTCAACTTTGTTGGAAAGTGTTAAAAAAGCAGGATAATGTATTGGTAACATTTGCTCTAAATGAGAAATCTTTATTATTTCGCCTCTTTTTTGTAGATTATCAAAAAGAAACGTTTGAGGTATTTCAAATTTATTTTACGGTAAATTAAAATTTATGTTTCCAAAAGCACTTTTTTCCTTGAACTTTTAAATATATTCCTACAAGCAGAGTTTTTTTTTTCATTTCTTTGCAAAATATCCAATCTGATTGCATAACTTTCTAACTCATTTCTAATAAAGATTCAGAACCAAATGAAATATTCCGAGAAGTAACATTTATTTTAATATTAGTTTCAAAACTTTTGAAGATAGTCTTAAAATGAAGTAACAGTAAAGTCTCTTAGGCAGAGTTTATTTGCAAACGTAACGAAGTAAATGAAAAGTTTGGAAACGTTGAGGTCTTTTTAAATGTTCCTTTGTGTTAAATTTTCCTTTATATGTGCTGGCCTTATGCATTGAGTATGAGTGTATTATATAAATAATTTTTTCCTCATTTCTAAAAACCGTAAGAGTCAATAATCCAGTCTGGGTCAGAATATTTTATTTTTTTTATTTATAAATACTTTTTATTATTTTTAAGTGTATAAATTATATACGTTTTAACCATGCGCACATTTTTAAGAAAAAAAAAAGACTTTAACATTTTTAATCCTACATAGGTCGCAGCGATAGGAAATAATATATTTCGTCTCACCAACAATTCCACAAATATAAATTTCGCAGTAGATTTCTATTTTACGTGTTAAAGACATTTACCACAAAATTTGTCGCTTTTAAATAGCGGTGGTAACAAATAAAATTTCTCTATCGCTGCGGCCTCTGATCCTTCGAAGAACATTACAAAATCAGCGATTAAAAACGAAATGAGTACAAATTCTGTATTTTAAATATTAAATTCAAAATTTCTAGTTTTCAAAAATGGCATCAGGTCATTTCAGAATTTCAAGGAATATACATTCCACCAGCGTTTCCAAATTCTGATGTTATTGTATTTAACCCCTTGAGGGGTAAGCAAAAATGTCTCTAAATATTGAATTCTCACCGGAATAATCCGAAAATTTTATTTTTAAATAATGAAAAGCAATTTTTCAGTGGTTTCCCTCCAAAGTTAAAGATATAAAATTTGGTTACAATTTTCTGGTGAGGATCTAGTTTAAATTAGATGGGATATATTTTATCCCACCGCCCCTCAAGGGGTTAACCTAAATTTGACTGAAAATTCAGACTGATTTTTATGTACAAGAAGTTCTAATAAATAAGCAAATAACAGATTACTGAACATGGGAATCTTAACAAATGATAAAAATCATCAACTTTACCGAGGCATACTTATAGCGTTACAAAATGCAGGGACTATTTTTATATTCTATTCGAACCACTATTTTAAGAAAGTAAATTTTGTAGTATATTTTCTCTTCCAGAAGTTGTGAAACTGCATGAGAAAAATATTTATTTTTGAAAAATGTTGCAAGATGGAATTAAAAAATAGCCGCCCATGGCAGTCCTGAGAATGCATTATTTTGTTTTGTAGGGTTATACGTTACAGCATTTTATTTATTAACCCCTTAACACTCGAATTAAAATGCGGTTGAAAAATTCAAATTGCTTATTGGCACCACTTTTATGAAAAAGAAATATTCACTTTATTTAATGACAGGAAAAACGATACATAAATATTGCCAATTTCACTATTTTATAAAACTGGTGGGAATCAAACAATTTGAGTAAAAGACACAGCCCGTGAATATGACGGGAGCGAGAATTAAGGGGTTAAACTGTTTATTATCCCTTCGGACTCCGGCGTTTCTTACACAAATTTTATTCTGCCGGCACCACTTTTTGAAAAGAAGTTTCCTTCAAGTACATAATTTCAAAAATGCTCTGATTAAATAAGATAAATTTTATTTTCCTTTATTACTGGTTCCAGGACAAATTTTGCAAAGAAAGATGATGTCGCCGCAGTGACAACAACGGAGTGCAAAGGGTTAAAAAACAATAAAAGAGAGCAAATTCTAAGCCATATTTGGTGTAACATTTGCTCTGACTCCTTATAGTAAAAGATCAAAGATAAATATTTCAGGTTAATTTTTTTTAGAGTAATTGAAATTTATATTTCGAAAGTGAATTTTTGCCTCCTACTTTTAAACATATCCTATGAACAGATTTTTTTTTCATTTCTATACAATGTATCCAATCTCATTTCCTAACTTTCTTACCATTGTCTAATAAATATTCAGAACCAGATGAAATATTCCGCGAAGTAACATTTATTTCAATATTAGTTTCAAAACTTTTCAAGATATTTTTAAAATGAAGTAGCAGTAAAATGTTTTACGAAGAGTTTATTTGCCAACCTCACGAAGCAAATGCAGAGTTTGGGAACCCAAATGTCATTTTAAAGATGCTTTTGGACATATGTGTCACTCTTATACATTCAACATGACTGTATTATATAGGTGAATTGTTTCCCATATATAGAAACCATAAGAGACATTAAGCCCTTGAGGGGCAAGCAATTACGTCTGTGAAATCCCGAATTCCCACCAGAATCTTTGAAAAATTCTATTTCAAAATAAATAAAAGCAATTTTACGGCCTTTTATCCACCAATGTTAGAAAAGTAAAATTTAATAATTTTTTTTTGGTGTAAAATTTCATTAATCGTAGGTGGTATATAATATATACCGGTGCCCCTCAAGGGGTTAATGCAGTCTAGTACACAATATTTTATTTTATCTTTTATTTATAAATACTTTTTATTATATTAAGTGTATAAATTATATATGTTACATTAGGGTGGTCACAAGAAATCAATTTTCGAATTTTTTCTGGGGGACGACCCCCCAAAATGTTGCCAATAGACTTGAAAATGAGATTGGCAAAGTTTCAACGCATTTGGTAAACATTAACCTGTGCCTCATTGAGGTTTAAGTTTGAAAAAAACGTTTTTTTTTCGCAAAAAATGCTGTTTTTCCTTCATGAAATAAATACAATTGAACCTAGAAACATTATTTAGGTCTCATTTTATAAAATAACTTTTGCTTTGAAGAACCACATACTATTTGTTTTTGTAAAAATGTATAGATTAAAAAATATACGCATTTTACAGGACCAGACTTCACCCGAATCCTAAAAATTTACTTTTTATGAAAATGCGAGAAAAAATTGTAACATTCTATTTCATCTGCTTTCCACCGTTTGTTTTTCTTTTTTTTCATTTTGTACATAATAAAAGGTTTAATTAAATTAAAAAAAATTCCAAAGAAAGTGAAAAAAAATCGAATTTTGAAACTGAAGGAATTAAAAAAAAGGAGGGCAAAGAAAGTATAAAAATGAGAACAAATTATGATCAAATGAATTTCATTATTAAAGTTGTGTTACAAGAAAGGTAGCATAATAAGGAAAAGAAATTATTGTCCTTTACAATTGTCACGTTACAATTGTTGGTTCTAGTACAGAAAAATTCTGTTCGTAAAATAATGAAATGATTGACTATACCGAAATTTACAAACGACTCTTTTAGGAATTAAAAACACATTACTTTAAAATTTCATTGTAAAAGGAAAATTTTATGGAAATATTCTTGGTGCCATTTGTAAGTTTAGAATTAAAATTAGGTGGTTCCGACATGGGACCACTGCGCCAGAGAGGATTAAGGTGGTAATGACTTAGATAGGGTGGATTTTGAAGAACCTTGAAAAGTTTTTCTACATTCAGATACAACTTTTAGCACATACTGTTTTTATTTTTCGTCTTTCGTTAAACAGGTATTTAAATCCCGGGTTATTTTTCTTCCCCTTTCAGATTTGACAACTTTAAAAC
Organism: Maratus speciosus; assembly: GCA_963932465.1. Taxonomy (NCBI): domain Eukaryota; kingdom Metazoa; phylum Arthropoda; class Arachnida; order Araneae; family Salticidae; genus Maratus; species Maratus speciosus. Next base: position 371,697,969 of record OZ010797.1, on the reverse strand, counting down.
CATTCACTGTTTTCTTGCTTTCAAAAAAGGTTTATTCTCACACCATACATTGGGATCAATATTTAAAAAATGCTTATTAATATAAAATCGCTTAAAAAATTTTACTGTTTGAGATGAAACAAAAACATTGTCTTCTTTGTTCAGTAAATAATCCACTTCGTTGAAAACTTTTGCTGCTCATAAATTCCTATCATCATCATCATTTCTTCTTCAAATGACATTGATTTTACAGACATGCTTATGTTGACTTTTTTCCAAAGTATCATCTAAAAATGAAAATGCAACTTGATCCGAGTAAAGTAACCAAAAGCGGCTTATTATTTTAGAGAGTGCTTTGTCTGCAACCTATTTATCAATTTTTCTGTAGTGAACAAGTGATTTTATTAGTTGCAGGTCTACAGTGGTAGTGGAAGTATTGAAGCATGCTTTTACATAAATATTGATTAGAAATAAGCAAAGGTCTCTAATACCTTCGTTTTCTAAATTTTTTATTGAAGGATTATCCCTGAAACAATATATTCTGAGAGAATAAATAGCCTATGCCATCCATCTGACATGATTAAAAACACAAGGTGCTCTGAAAAAAAGTCTTTTGCAGGAAAGAGTCTTTTAAAAAGTTGAATAAACTCTTTATAATCGTCCCTGAGCTATTAATTTTTAAAAGGTCTTGTAAGAAAACTTGAAATTTCTTCTGAATTAACTATTTAAATCTTGTATTTCATCTTCAATAGCATTTTTATACTTACTTTGGTTTAATTTAGATCACCCAATCAGAATTGTTTTTTTTTTAATATCTGGCTGAGGGGCAGTGATTATGCCCACTTTACATTCAAAAACAGCTTTTAGGATAATTTATAAATTATGTTGCCGACATGGTAAATACAGAAGACTTTTCCTTTAACAATTTCTGTAGAAAAATGCAGGTTCCACTGAGGCGACCGGTGTTTACTGCAGCTGTATCAAAACATATTGCCTGGATTTTACCAACTTCCTCCCACTCTTCAACTGCTGAAAATACAGCTTTCGTCTGAAATATTCCGATACTATTTTCAAGCTGTGGAACTCGTAGTAACTGTTCTTCATCCCCACAACCAATTAAAACTTCTATCCACTCTACATTTCCCACATTCTACACAATGGTAAAGCAGTTTTCCATCCCAGTGAACAACAGTTCTCTCAAAACCGGAATTTTTAAATCTGTTTTTCATGAGCTCAGCTCTTTGTTTACGAAATAGTTATTTGCGGAGTCAATTGCTATTCTACTTAAAATTAAAATCTGTGGTTAACTGGTCTCTAAGTCTAGCAGCTTTTCTGGCGTTCAGTATCATTTTGCGAATATTATAAAATAAAATAATGTATAAAACTTAACAATTACTTGGGAGCTTACTGTCGATGATTTGATGAGACATGTGGCCAATTTAAAAAATCTTACATTTCTGCCATCATATCAAAAGGGGCAGGGGGTTATACGGAATGTTTCGTCAATTCTAAAAATAAGTAACGATAACAGGTAACAAAAACAGCCTTGTAATAAAAAGAGAAATTCAGAGATTCAACTGCAATACAAATCGAAAAGCTCTTTCTTACTAGACACAGAACTAGATAACTAATAATCAATTGTAATTCGTGAAATATTTTTAAAGTTACAAAAATTGTTCACTTATTTTTGCCTATTAATGAAAATAATACAAAAAAATTATCAAAAGTAATAAAATTATTAATTTGTCATTTTTCACTTATGTTTCAAAAATGCAGAGTTTGACAGTATGGTTCACGAGCTGACCTGAAAAATACTAAATGTTCATTAAATATAAGTTTTGATGACATTGAAAGTTCAAAGCAACAGCAGTTTCTATGAAATAAAAGAAGAATCATGTTTCTAAGAAAAATTGTTTTCACGTAAAGAAAGAAAAACGACAATTTTTTGCCAAAAATTGCAAATTTTCAAGAATTCAACCTCGATGAGGCACGGGTCATTTGAGCTGAAACTTTGCCAACCTCATTTTCTTACTAATTGGCAACTTTTAGGAGGGTTCCCCCGAAGAAAACGTTAAATATTTTTTTCCCATGTTGCTTGTGACCACTCTAATATTACATACAGTTTTACGACATAAAAAAAAATATATATATATTTTCGCGATTTTTTTATTGTAGAAAAAACATTACAAACTTTGGACTCGAAATTCTGCGTTTTAAATATTAAATTGAAAAGCTTAATTTGGAAAAAGGGTATCAGACTTCTTTGAAATTTCAAGGAATGTACTCACCTTGTATAATCTTTCAGCGTTTCAAGTTTTAGACTTTATTTTATTTAACATGAAAAAAAATCAACATCATTTTAATGTGCTAAGAAATTCTAATTAACTAAATAAAAAAGAGGGTTACTGAATATGAAATTCTGAATAAACATTAAAAATCATCAAACTTTATGAGCCATATTTTATAGCGTTGCAGAATGATTTATTTTGTTTTGGAGCGGTTTTGTTTTGTTTTGTATCAGGGTTATTCTTCCAAAAGTGTACATTTTCAAAACAAATTTTTACCGTAAAAAAAAAATTTTGTTTTTTAAGACAAATGTTATTATTTTTAGAAAATTATAACTTGCTGCAATTAAAAGCAGCAATGGCCCAGCTATATTATATTTATTTTTTTTCAGAAACACATCTTTTTTATTAACCCTTTATCGGGCAAGTCAATTCTGTGACTGAAATGTTAAAAAATATTTACTGCCACCAGAATCTACATACAGATTTATTTGAAAATAAAATACGGCTTTCTTATCACCCGAATTACCAAAATAAAATACTCCCTCCGTCCCAAATTAGTTGCGACATTTAAGGCCGAAAATTTTGGCCCAAAATATTTGCTACATTTTAGTGGGTGGAGTCATAAATAACTTCAAATGCAGTTTAGTAGATGGACACCGTTTTATAAGGACTCTACCTCCAGTATACCATAAAGAATTTTTTCCCTAGAGAATTCATTAGCTAGAAGGTAGTTGATGGAAGCATCCTTACAAAATGGGGCGTGGCTTAAGATATTTACTAAAACTTCCTTTGCGAATCGACCAGTTTTCAATAAAAATTAAGTGGTAAGTATAATACCATTGCCCGATAAATGGTTAACATTATTCACGGAGGTGAACTTTATGCTACAGTTAAACGTTTATGTAGCGCTACAAATCATAAAAACTATTTATTCTATTAGATCTAATGAGCAATTCTATATAAGAATGCATAATGAATTTATTTGGAACGAATATATATATAAAAAAAAAGCAATTTAACAAATTACAACGACCATTTAAAAAACGATTTTTTCAAAGACTAAAATTTAAGACATAAAAAATCGCAAGGAGTTGATCATACATTATGTACGCCATGAATTAAACATTAATAGTGTTATTACTCGTAAAAATTGCAAGCGACAAAAATCGCCTGCGACTCGTCAGATTTCCTGTATGTCATCTGACAGTATTATGACGTATTATCCACCGAAAACTTACGTATTGTCCAAGCATTTCATTGGGCTGTTCGGGAAAAGGCTTTTCCATCGTCAAATCTGACGACCAATTTTAAATGAAATTTCATTCTTAAACTTCTAAACATCCCACAATATTACTTTTTACACCGTCGTATAGAGAAAAAAATGTACTTTTAAATGCAATTTGTTTGAAAGCTGTATCTCAATTTGTTTTTCAGTTATTAATATTTTTTGTAGTTTTTATTACTTTTTTGTCATAGTGGCAACAGAAGTATCCATCTCTGTTGAAAGTAAAGGAAAAATACACATTACTGTATAGACCAATCACAAAACGAATAAAATGCGGATTCAACCAATAAAAAGCTTCAGATATGCTTTTGATTTCCTACCCTGACGAGGACAATAACCATTTTTTCAAATGGTTAAAAATTCATCTGCTATCTGGACCTTATTTTCCTCACCCAATCTTTAAATTGTATTTAATTCTTCTCTTTCAAAGTTTTAAAACAATCTTTTTTTATTTACAGTCATTGCAAATTCTTGTTAAGTATTTTTCTCTGAAATGTACATTTTGCAAATTAAGAGATTCACGAAGGTGAGGAACATGCTCTCAATATTAACCTACATATTTATTTTTTTTTAACATTTTTTTTTGTTTTTTAAATCAACATATGTTGATATAATTACATAAGCAATATATAAGCAAATATCTTAGTTTCTGACTTATAATTTAACAACAGCAAACATACTGGCTAACTTTAGCATCAAGGGAAAAAAAAATCTGATGATAATTTTGTCATTTTTTAACATGAAAATGCAACTTAATATTTGGTTCATGGAGGTGAGAATTTATTGTGTGACACTCCTTCTCGTACTCAGAAAACAAACAAAAATACAAAGAAAGTAATTAACTATGCTAAGTGACTTTGCTCTTGAGATAGTAGTAGCTAGAATAATAATTATTTAATGAGAGTTCGGTGCTCAAAATTCTATTTTTTTATTTATAGAGATTTTGTTATGAAATTTTTTTCTGAAATATATTTTAATATAAAAAGTAAAAAATATATTAAATGTAATATTAAATGTAAAAAAATTTTTTTTTAATATTTTTTTTTAATTTAAATTTCAAAATTTTGAACATTTAATTTTTTATGTAACTCTGGAAGTACGTACTCGACTTACAAAATTTTTACACTTTTGTGAACAGAAAATGTGTCATTTTATTTTGTCTTCAGGATTTCTTAAAATATTGATAATGAATTTAAAAAAATAAGTAAGAAAATGAAGTTTTTTATGAGTGAGTTTTGCATTAATTAGCATATTTTCACAATTATCACTCAAAATTAAAAATCGTGAAGACAATTTGTTGGAAATATAGCATAAAAGCGCTTTTGAAAATTTCATACATATATCTTGCAAGGAACTTTAGATATATCCTTTCAAAGTTGACAAATCATGAAAAAAAAATTATTCTGAGATAAATGACGTTAAAGTCGGGGACGAGGGACCTTAAAAATCAATTTTTTTATTTTTTGTAAATTTCACTTTAAATATTATTCAAGGGTTAAATTTTGAAATTTTTCATTTTTTTTAACCTTTATATTCAAACATATAAAATTGGAAGCACATTTTTATTTATATATATAAACCAAACTTTTATAAAAAAAAAAAAAAATATTGGGGATTTTCATTGATATGGAAAGCACAGGGGGCATTTTGAAAATTTCTAAAATAACGCGTAAAATTCCTTTTTTTCTCAAAAAAAAGGATAAATTCATGCCATAATTCATATAATGTACCCTTAAGTAACAAAAAAAAAAAAAAAAAAAAAAAAAAAAAAAATTCATTTTTTGGAGAATTTTTAGCCTCGGACCCCCTTAACAATTTTATTTTCAATTAAATATGTAATCAATCTTTTACCTTAGTAACATTGTGTGTGGGACATGACACGGACGTGAGACTATGTGCTAAGAAATAAAAAATATAAAGTAATTATAAAAAATGTATGCACACAACACGTTTAGTCTTCTTTCACGTTCAATAGAAAACATAAATTAATTCAAAAATGTTCATGTCAAATACTGAAAAAGGCTTTGTGACTGGAATAGTACATTTTTTGGAGAATGACCCATCAGCGTTTTATTTCATAAACTGGTTCTAAATAATAAAAGAGAAGAAATACCAAGATAATTTGGCTTTAGCATTTACTATAAAAGATAAATCTTTATTATTTATTTCGGCTTGTTTTATTTATTTTTTTATGAAAAAGAAATAGGTATTTCAAATTTATTTCACGGTAAATTCAAACTTATATTTCTAAAATAACTTTTGTCTCGTACATTAAAACATGTTTATGTAACTAAACAAACATGAGTGTCACTGAACATTAAAATCTTAAGAAATAACAAAAATCATCAAACTGCATGAGCCATACTTTACATCGTTACAAAATGCATTTATTGTTAGTTTTTATTATTTTTTAAATGGATAAGGTTTAGAGTTTTATTTCTCAAAATGGTTATTAATAATGGAAGAGAACAAATGCTAGGATAATTTTGCGGTAAGATTTAATATAAAAGATTTCATTTCAGATCTTTTTTATAGATGATCAAAAAGAAATATTTGAGGTATTTAAAATATCTTTCAAGGCAAATTCAAATTCACTTTTCTAAAATAACTTTTTGCCTCGTACTTTTAAGCATGTTCTTATAAACCGATATTTTTTCGTTTCTATACAAAGTATCCAAGTTCATTTCATAACTTTCTAACTATTTTCTAATAAAGATTCAGAACCAGATGAAATATTCCGAGAAGTAACATTTATTTCAATATAAGTTTCAAAACTTTTCAAGATATTCCTAAAATGAAGTAACAGTAAAGTATTTCAGGAAGTATTTATTTGCCAACGTAACGAAGTAAATGAAAAGTTTAGAAACCTAGAGATCTTTTTAAATATTCCTTTAAATATTCCTTATATTTATCGGTCTTATGTATTTAGTATGACTGTATTATTTACGTAGATTTTTTTTCATCTCTAAAAACCAGAAGAAATTAACGTAATCAAGGCGGCATGGGATTGCAATAATTTGATTTTTTTAATTTAAAAATGCTTTACATAATTTTTACACTTTTTCACTTAACCCTCGTAGCACCAGGTTTCAGCCCTTTCAGGGGCAAGCAATTGAGATTCTGTAATGTTGAATTCACACCGGAAATTTTGGGAAAAAAATGTTTCAAAATAAAGAAAAGAAATTTTTCAAGTTTTTTCCACCGAAGATTTAGTAAAACTTGATTAAAACTTTTTTTGTGCAGAACATGATTAAAATTAGGTGGGATATAATATATCCAACAGGAAACCAACTTCAACCGGTCATTATACGGATTTCAATTCAAATTGTCCATTTAGGCGTAAAATAGCCATTGTAAAAACAGCATCCATAGATATAAAGTAATACTGTAATCTTTGAAATTAAAAAAAATAAAATTCATGAAGATTTAAAGAATAACGGTTACCCCCAAAAATATGATTAGAAATATTTGACTTTTGAAAACTATAGAAACTTTGATATAGAATACTATGCAATTTATTAATTCACCCCCCCCCCCCCCCACACACACACATTTTTCAACAGTGCAGTCTTGATATTTTTGTTTCATTAACATATTACGATAAAGTTTTAGCAAACGTTTCACCTGTATTGAAATCATTTAACATTGGAGCTTCATTTCAACCGTTAAATATATGGAGTTCTTTTATAAATAACCACATGGTTAAATATGATAGCAATTAAATTAACCGTTGTTGTTATATAATTCCATGCCGTGATTGAAAAAAAACTATATGTAGTTGAGACTGGAAGATCAATCGAGATACGACTTAACCCCTTAACCAACAATGACGGGCATAGGCCGCGTACAATGATCGAGCCAAATGTAAATTCTTCTTACCACTAAAATTTTACAGTAAATATAATTTAATTGTCGAAATTCCATGATTAAACAAGGCGAAAATCTCTATAAATTTTAGTGGTAGCTATGGATTTGCCAAACCGTGGAGCTGTTCATTTTAAATCGTAGGTTAAGGAGCATATAGGCGCATAAAAAATGGCAGGTTAAATTCAAGATTAGTAGTAGTTTGCTTTTGACACGGACCACACCTCCATGTTACGAAAATTCGTTAAATTTGAAAAATAACTGCAGCGTTATCATTATCCTCCTTGGTTCTGAAATATCACATGTTATACTTCCGAACCGAGGAGGTTATAAACTAACTATTTGATTATTTTACATTTTTAATTTACTTCTATATAGCTGAACGTTTTTGGACTTGAATCAAAACCAATAAATAACAGCACTGATGATTATTTCATCATAAAATAAGTGTTATTACCATCTGGTTTTGCATAATGTATTACAGATAGTGTGTCCATGGAAGTAAGAAATTTTCATAATTATCTTAAACACTTTACAATAAAAAAATGAGTATTTGTTGATCATTGAATTAATTAAAGGACTTCAATTTGTTACTGCTTAATTAAGGTTATCAATCAAATCCAATAAATAACAGCACTGATGATTATTTCATCGTAAAATAAGTGTTATTACCATCTGGTTTTGCATAATGTATTCCAGACAGTGTGTCCATGGAAGTAAGAAATTTTCATAATTATCTTAAACACTTTACAATAAAAAAATGAGTATTTGTTGATCATTGAATTAATTAAAGGACTTCAATTTGTTACTGCTTAATTAAGGTTATCAATACTTAAATCGATATTTTCAGGGTGTTAGTCATTTTAAATCCGTATTTGTGAAACTAAATTACTAGCCCCTAAAATGGCAATTTTATTGGGTGGATCGGAAAGTCATATTGTGTCAGTAAAATCAATTCGTACCGGAAAATTCTGCCCGGCAATTATTAGACATTAGATATCGGAATCAATGTCTAGTAATTAAATGATAGAATTTTCAGGGAAGAATATATTTTCCCAACACGACACGACTTTCCGATCGACCCAATAGATAAAGGGATCACTCTACTAGCTATGGTATCTTTTTCTTTGTGCAAAATCAATGAATGTGTTTTCAAAGTCTTATTTTACCTTTGAGTCTGAAGAGGTTATAGACTATTCATAGAAAATTGGTTTCCTGGGCTTATACCCTTACACACTGAACGATTCAGGTTTGATTCCGAATGAATATTTCGTGTTTTCAAAAGAATAACTTTAACTGCGTCCAGAGCGTGTTCGATGTTCTGTTATTGTAAATTGTATTATTCTGTACTGTACTGATGAGGCTGTGCGTTGTTTTTGTTTTTTATTAAATGTTTATGTATATTTTTATTTTTATTCCTTTTTCAAATGTAGTCAAGTCTGTCTAGTGTTTTATAATTAGTTTAAATATTTTAATTCAGGCGTTAAAATGTATGTGTATCTTAAGAACAGAAATTTCTTTTTTATTCCAAAAATCCGAATTAATACCAGAAATTATGAATAGTTCTTTTTGCTTTACTTAATAACAGACTTTTCGTGATTTCTCAAAGTAAACACACTTTGAGAATTTCTTACTCGAATTTCTTAGTAAAAAAGAAAACCCTGAAATGCTCTTTGATGTTATAAATGGGATAATGAAAATAAAATTACGTATTTTGATGTAACTCTCTCATTTATGTCAGGAATGTCAGTTTGGCCACCATTTTTGTCCCAAAATGTCGACTTCAGACGGGAAATGTTTCAAAAAATAGTTTTTACTTTAACCACTTAAGGGTCGCTTTAAATTACGGTTTCAAAATTCAAATTGCTTATTTGCATCACCTTTTTGAAAAAGAAATATTCACCTTATTTAATGACAGGTTAAATGATATCATAATAAAGCCAATTACACTACTTTATAGAACTGGTGAGAATTAAACAATTTTAATAAAAGAAATAGACTGTGAATATCACCGGAACAAAAATTAAGGGGTTAACACTAGAAAGACGAGAAATTTTACTCAAATTTTGAAAAAAAAATTCACACCAGAATTTTTATGAGAAATTATTAACTTATTTATTTAACTAGTTTTTTTCTTTGTATCTATGGAACTAATTTTTTAAAGAAATTTCTGGTTTGAAACGAAATATATTTATTTGGTAGCGGTCAAAATGACCGCTTGCCGTCTTTCAAGTATTAAGCAATGAAAGAAGTTTGATATTACATTAATCTGAAAATGCTTCTTGCATTTTCTTGCTTAAATCTGAGTTGTTGTTGTCGTCGTAAAATTGGAGGCCAAACTGGCAGCCCTGATCTATACGGTTTTCCTTATTTTATTCTTAAAAAAATCAAGTGTTTTTTACGTTTAAAAGACTAAAAATGTGACATCTTTGAGATTTTTTGCGTTCCAAACTATCCTAATACTAAATGTAGAATATATAATATAAAATATCCTGAACACTTCAAAGTTAAGATAACACCTTTTTTTAAACTTCTAACACATAGATATTTTTCGTATAAATATTTTATGGTAATATATTTTTAAGCTCTTGATAATTTGTTTAATTTATCTCCATCATCTAAGTACATTTAAGTTGTTTTCAAACTCTGCAGAAAGTTTGAAAAGCGTACACACATAAAAGTCACTGAATGTAAAAGTCTCCGCAAATATAAGAGTTACCAAAATTTATGAGCCATATTTTACAGAATTTTAAAATGCACTCTTGCTAAAACTAGAATGTATTATTGCCTTTTATTTTCTAAAGATAAATTAAAAATAAAACGGCTATAGCCGGTTTATAAAAGGTATTTTTTTTCTTTATTATTTACGACATGTATGACTGAAATGCGATGAGGAATTTCATAGGTTCAGATATTTTCTAATAAAAATTTAAGAGCAAATAAAAATAACGTGACATTTATTTCAATGTTATTCCTATGCATTTTATATATTTCTCAAAATAAAATGCTATCAACAGCTTTTCCAAACTATTCATACGGAACCTCTGGTAGATTGTGCGCTGTAAAAAAACTAAACGAAAATCATGCGTTAAGCATATATTGTGAAACGCTTTCCAATATATCCAAAATATTTTAACAAAACTTCAACATTTAGTAAGGTGAATTATGATGTGTAAGTAAAATTTTGTAAATCTGCATAATACCGTTGAAAACAAAATTTCAGGAATTGTCAACAATAGACGGAAAAATGTATAAATTATTATGTGCAGATCAGTATGCGATCTGTAGATTTGAATATATTATGTTACATACAGAGGTGTAAAAATTATTAGAATAATTGTGAAATTTGCATTAAAATCTGGTTATATTAAAGAAATAATACATTACTTTTAAAATATAGATACATTTAATATTTAGTGTGCATCCCATTGCTTTTTATTAAAGATTCGATACATCTTGGATTCATTTTTATGAGTTTTCGTTTTTGGCAATTAATTCGTATTTCGTTGTCATGATGCCAAATTTGGATGAGTCTTTCTATCAGACCATTCTTGTTTGTGATGTTTCATTTCTTTAATTTTAATTAAAGAAAACACTTCCATGGCCTGGAGACAGTCCAGATATGAACCCCATAGATAATCTCTGGGCCACTGTAAAGAAAAAAATAAAGAAGTGCAACATCTCAACAGAAAGATTCATCCAAATTTGGCACCATGACAACAAAATACCAATTAATGGCAAAAAACTCATACAAAGTATGCCAAGACGTATGATAACTTTAACACTAGAAAGCCCGCGAGCAGTCACTTTGACTGCTACCAAATGAATATATCTCGGTTCGAACCAGAATATTTGTTATAAATCTAGTTTAAAAGATACAAAGGAAAAAAAAAAATGGTTAAATGGGTAAGTTAATAATTTAAAATAAAAATTCTGGTATGAAATATTTTTCTAAAATTTGAGCAAAATTCTCCGTCTTTCTGGTGTTAATAAAAAAACACGGAGATGCACAATAAATATTAAATGTATCAATATTTTTTAAATAATGCATTATTTTTTAAATATAACAAGATTATATAGCAAATTACACAATTATTCTAATAATTTTCACACGTCTGTAGTATGCTAAATTTAGATCAATTTATTAATCGCATCGTACAATTGTAAATTCCCCCTCAGTAATTACCGCCAATAGACGGAAATGTACTCGAAATCTCTCGTGCTGTCATGCATATGATTTATGGAACTTTCATACCAACTAATAGGCAAAATATAAAATTAAATTTAAAATGCGATCCGCAACGTAAAACGCACGTATTGTTACAGGCTCTGTCTTTGGCGCAAAGATATGTCATACCTCACATTGACCTTTAACCCATCAATTCTCGATCCCATGATATTCACTGGCTGTGTTATTCAAATTGTTTGATTCTCACCAGTTTTATAAAATAGTGAAATTGGATCTTTCATGATATCATTTTACCTGTCAATAAATATGCTGAACATTTCTTTTCAATAAGGGGTGCCAAAAGCAATTTGGATTTTTAAACCGTAATTTAATGCGTGCATTAAGAGGTTAAACTCTATTATTCCAGTACATTCATAAGGGCCATTCGCCTCTTCGGCGCTTACATGCGTGCATTTCAAGAATTTCTTTTTTATTTCGAAATATTTATTTACTTATTTATTTATTTTACTTTAAGTAATCATGAAACATCTATCATTAAATAAAAAGAAAATTATTGCTTACAAATTCTTAAAAAAAAGAGAAATTCCTGAAATGCACTCATATACGTGCTAATGATGCAAATGGAATAGTAAACGTATTTTTTGTATGTAGTAAAAAGTTCGGTAACTCCACTTTAACATTATAGAATTACCTATTACTTTTTTCTCGTGTGTCTTATTTTTGCACACAGTTAATACAGAGTGATTAAAAATAATTGGACAAAAAGGCAAGAAACGTTAAATTTCTGTAATGGATTTAATTAGAAAATAAAAATGTAGCATGAAAGTGTAACTATACCAGTTTCATCTGCCAACAACGAAAAGTCTGCTATTATCGAAATCGTTACTAGAGCTGCTGTCATTCGAAATGGCGACAGCCCTCACAAGAGAAAGCTTACTGTGTGTTAAAATACTCAAAAGCTTCATATGTTGTCGTTGTTCAGAGGCATTTCTGGGCCATGGAGCTATTAATAAAATGGAACTGGCATAGCCTTAAAATAGTGAAGCTTCAGCGGTAACCGCTTTCGCAAGGATTGATTATCGCCGGGAGAAACTTCCATCAATAAGTTTAACCCTTTATCTACTGACGGTACTTATAAGTACCACTCACTTTAAACTTTCATCCCATAATGAATATTACAGACATGCTAATGACATTTTGCAAAAACACTCTTTTAACTCCACTTTATCCGGATACATGGCAGCAGTAGTTCTAGGTTTGTTATTTTAGCGAGGAAGGAGGGTTCTTTGACACAGTTGATGTGTTTTGTGCCGACATTTTGTACAGATTGCCACACTCGTCTTTTTATTGCTGCAAACACAGTAAAAGATATGAGATAAGTGTTTGATTTTTTTAATGTTTTCATTATGATCTTAGGTTACAGTTTGACAAGCTATTTTAGGTGAACAGTGTATGTATTTGATTTAACAGTTAAATTACTCGGTGGTACGTATAAGTTAGTGATGGGCGATAACGAGATGTTTTTCTCGATTTTCTCGATTGTATGAACATCTCGATATTTTTCGATTGTGTAAAATTTTTCTCGATGACTCCAGTTTGCCAATTGCTTTTATACGTCATACATTTATCAAGAATCATCGGCGGGTGAACTGGAATGAGTCGGCGTTAATAAGGACTAAGCGGCTTTGCCCGCTAGCAGGCTCTTCTTCTAATCGGGACCTCTAAATTATACGTAATCTTGTAATATGAAATCTCGAACTGGCTCCCCGCTATATAAGGCGCCGTAATAGCAGGCATGGTGTGCACGCACTACAAAGACTTGTAAAAAAAATCTCAAGCCGAACGAACCTCGGACCGGATCCCTGGAGGGAGGGGTCAAAGTGAGGGGAGGAGCACAGCAGCTGCATAATATGAATAAATCGCCACAGGGCTTTAGACCTTTCCAACCATATGTTACATGATGGGTCTCGATCTTAATTTATAAAAATGCCCTCCCCGTGCGGGCAAAGTGTAGGGAAGGGCGAGGGAGGTACATAACGTGAGTAAATGGTCACAGGCCTTTGACAACATGTAACATGAGGGGTATCGTGTAAATTTAGAAAAGTGCTCCCGTGGGGGCAAAGTGGGGGTGAAGGACATCGGATGTTTATAACATGTACAAGTGGTTACAGGCCTTTCCAACGATATGTCACATGAAAGGTATCGGCTAAATTTATAAAAATGCCTCCCGTGGGGGCAAAGTTGGGGGGAGGGTCGCGGAAGGTGCATAGTATGAGTAAGTGGTCACAGGCCTTTCCAACAATATGTCACATGAGGGGTCTTGGCTAAATTTAGAAAAGTATCCCGTGAGGGCAAAGTGGGAAGGAGCTGCATAACATGAATAAGTGGTCACAGGCCTTTCCAACAATATGTAACATGAGGGGTGTCAGTAAAATTTAGAAAAATGCGCCGGTGGCAAAGTGGGGAAAGAGGCACGGTAGGTCACAGGATTTTCTAATTATATATCACATGAGAAGTGTCGGTAAAAGTTAGTAAAGTGCTCCCCCGAGAGGTCCAAACTACCGCACTCCCCGGAATACAACCCCACTTTTTGAAATTTCATGTATTATAAATAATATTTACCGGATGGTTCCGTAAAAGAATCCGATAAAATGATGAAAATGCAAAAAAGTTTGAAAACTACCCCCCACAGTGGGGGTAAAATTGAGGAGGGGAGGACGAAAATCTCATAATATGAAAGAGTTATCCGAGAGCTTTCCGATGATGTATCACATGACGGGTTCAAAAAAGTCTGAAAAGTGCTCCCCAGACAACATCTCTCTCCCCCTACGTGGGTCCACTCTTTCGCCCCGGAATTCACGCAGCCCCACCACTTTCAAAAATTTAAGTTTAATAAATAATATTTACCTGAAGACTCCATAAAAAAAATCCACATCTAAAATCCATATCTATTATAGAAATCGCTACTAATTTAAAAAAAATTCGCCCCCCCCCCTCACTCATAAAATTCAATTTCGGGGAAGAAAGGTTCATAATATGAAAGAGTGGTCAAAGGGGTTTTCTATTATATTCCACAAGAAGGGTTCGGTAAAATTTTTAAAATTCCACCCCGTATGGATCCACTCTCACGCCCCTCACCCATCCTCGAATTCACCCGACCCACCTCCCTCTTTGAAATATTTATATTTAATAAATAATTTTTATCGGATGGCTCCAGGTATGTGACATCTTGGTAGGGCTAAAATAAGAGAAACTTTGAAAATTATGGCTTCATTTCACAGCTTATTGTCATGCCTCTTTCTTTATCTCGTCCCTTGGTACTTCTTAATAAATTTTCTCACATATCTTCTCTGCCGAGGACGAGAGAAATCCTCGAGAAGCTTCTCATAGCGAAATGTTGAAAAGCGCGAGAGAAATCCTCGAGAAGCTTCTCATAGGGAAATGTAGATAAGCGCGAGAGAAATCCTCGAGAAGCTTTTCATCGGAGAATTTCGAAAAGGACGAGAGAAACAATCGAGAGTCCTCCCACCGGGAAAGGTTGAAAGGGCGAGAGAAACCATCGAGAAGCTTCCCATCGCGAAAGGTTGAAAAGCGCGAGAGAAACCAACCATCGAGCAGCTTCCCATCTCGAAGCGTCGATATGCTGGAAAAATCATCGAGATGAGATTTGCCGAAATGCCAGATAGAAATGAAACTTTCAGAGTCAAACTTACCGCATTTCTGGTTTAAGTCATAATTTCTCAAAGGAGTCCATCTGCTTATCCAATTTCTTTTTAGCTCACAGGCTATCTAAGCCTGAGAGCTAATGTACCCGCCGGTTCTGTGTGTATGCATGTACGTACGTATGTACGTATGTATGTACGTATGTATGTACGTAACGCGATAACTCTTGATTGAAATGTCCGATTTGCATCACATTTTTTTATGTTCATTCTGATAAAGCGTTCCACTGATTAGTTTTGAAGGTTCATTGGTTAAGGATAAAGGGGGAGAATGGGGCTGGTACACCCCCCTCCCCGCCTTAATTTAGATAAATAGGTTTTTCATGCAGAATTATTCGATTTGCTCCAAATTTCGTATACCGGTTTATTATGTTAAGGAGCTTCCCTGATTAAACTTGGAGGTTCATTAGTTAAGGATAAAGGGAGAAAAGGGGGCTGCCCCCCCCCCTTAATTTAGATAAATGGGTTTTCATGCAGAATTATTCAATTTGCTCCAAATTTGGTATACCGGTTTATTATGTTAAGAAGCTGCCTTGATTAGATTTGGAGGTTTATGGGTTAAGTATAAAGGGGAGGGGCTAGTCTCCCTCTTAATTTAGATAAAAGGGTTTTTCATGCAGAATTATTCGATTTGCTTCAAATTTAATATACCGGTTTATTCCGATATGGCACTTCCTTCATTAGATTCGGAAGTTAATTGGTTAAGTATAAAAGGGCGAAAAGGGGGGGGAAGTGGTCGAAAAGGGGGGGGGAAGTCCCCTCCCTTTAATTTAGATAAATGGATTTTCATGCAGAATTATCCAATTTACTTTAATTTTTTTTTCTATGTTCATTCTGACAAGCAGCTTTCCTGATTAGATTTGGAGGTTCATTAGTTAAGTATAAAAGGGTTAAAGAGGGTTAGACCCCCTTAATTTAGCGATATGTTTCTTTTTTTCATGCAGAATTATCTGATTTGCTTCAAATTATACTGGTATACTGGTATATTTGGTACACTGGTTTATTATGTTAAGGAACTTCCCTGATTAGATTTGGAGGTTCATTGGTTAAGTATAAAGGGGGAAAACGGAGGATAATTCCCCTTCATTTATTTTTTGAAGGACATCATTCTTTGAAATAAGAGTATAATATACAATCAGTGTGAATAACCTGTGAGCTCAATGCCATCAGTTTAACTGGCACTTATCTTTTTATTGCTATTAACCGATGTGGGTTATGAGGCATGGTGGTTTATGTATTCAGTTCTGTATAGTCCTTGTTTCAAACTTTACTGTTGAATTTAGTGTCATTTTGCCCCGAATTTTCAGTGTTTCTCTTATTTTAGCTCTGCCAAGCTGTCCCATACCTGGAGCCCTCGGATAAATATTATTTATTAATTATAAAAAGTTCAAAGAGGAAGGTAAGTGAATTCCGGGGCGCGCGAGAGTGAATCGAGGTGGGAGGGGGAAGATGCTAGTTTTTAAACTTTTATGAAACCTCTCCTGTGACATATCATCGGAAAGTCCTTTGACCACTCTTTCATATTATGAACCTTTCTCCTCCCGGAGTTGAATTCCGGGAGGGGGGCGGGGGAGGGAGCGGTGAGGAGTAAATTCTTTTTTTAAATGTAGCGATTTCTACAATAAATATCATTAAATGAGGTTTTTTGATGGAGCCCTCGGATAGATATTATTTATTAAATATAAAATTTTAAAAGTGGGGCTACGTGATTTCCGGGTATATTCTGGGAAGAAAGAGTGAACCCACGTGGGAGGGGTAGATTTCAAACTTTTTTTGGACCGGTCATGTGATATATCATCGGAAAGATTTTGGACCACTCTTTCATATCATGAACCTTTCTTCTTCCCTCCCTAGTTTGGCGCCCCGAGAGAGGCACTTTTCGAACTCTTTTGAAATCGTAGCGTTTTTAAACATTTTAGATTGAATTTTTTTGCGGAGCCCTCCGATAAATAATTTTTAATATATGAGAATTTCAAAGAGAAGGATGGGCAGGGTATATTTCGGGGGGGGGGGGGGCACGATAATTGGAATCCTGGGAGTTGGGACTCTTTTCTATCTTTTACTGGCACCCCTCATGTGATACATCATTGGAAAACTCTGTGACTACTATTTCATTTTATATATCACCCGCGCCCCTCCTCTTACTTTACCCCCGCGCGAGGGCACTTTTCTAAATTTAGCCGACACCCCTCATGTGATATAACTTGGAAAGTCCTGTGACCATTTATTCATATTATGCACTTTCCTTGTTCCTCCTCCCCCTACTTTGCTCCCCCGGGGGTTCGTTTAATGTATAGCAGTCGAAGACTCTCTAAAAATGGGGAAATTAAAGATCTGATCTCAAATGACATAGAAAAGTCAATAAAAAATATTGATCCTATTTACCATCCTTTTAGTTCACGTTTTTGCCACTAGGGGGTAATTTTGATTCTTATTTCTTTGGCCATTTTGGTGCTAATTGCCGAAAAATTCTAATTTTTGATACTTAAACTCCCCGTACCGCTTCATAGCTACTCGCGTTTTTCCATTTTTTTTCAACCAGGGGGCGCCCTCATATGACTTTTCCAGTCTTGTGGCTCCTTTATAGCCTCCCTTTGGTTTGTTGTTTTTTTTTTTATTCCATCTATTTTCAGTTACCCTATATTTAATAAAATCTGCCTTATATATATGTAAAAACAATGATTTCAATAATCGATTGTAGAACATCTCGATTGTAGGTTCTCGAAAGTAATCAATGACTGTATCGATTGTGTTTTTTACGATGACGATTTTTTTCGATAGGTAAATTTTCGAGAATCGCCCATCACTAGTATAAGTACCGTCAATACACTGTGTATTGGAGAAAAACTTACTTTTTTTTTACTTTTCGTCTGTGTATTTATCCATCGTTTTCCTCTGCATTAAAATGTAGTTACTAAAATGTAGTGTAGTAATGATTTCCCTGGTATTTCTTTTCGGTTTATTTGTTATTTTTATAGGAAATTGAAAATGTTGTGTCACCGGCTAGTTTTTGCTATGCTAGCAATGGCAAACGTAAATTCATATATTGCATATGTGGAGATGCGAGAGAACAGGTTGTCCCTGGAATATAGACGTCGCATAGCTAAAGGACTGCTAACAAGATAGGTCCTAAAAAAAATAGTTTTTTAACCTTTTCAGGGGCAAAGCATTTTCAATCTGAGGTGTTGAAATAAATGATTGGCACCGGAATTTGCCAAAAGATTTATTTGTAAATAAGAAAAAGCCTATATTTTTACATACTTATTAAATCGAAAATATTTTCTGGTGCCATTTGAAAAACCTTGTGAGTTTTCGGTTGCGATATTTAGTCATAGTGTACTGACGGTACTTTAAAGTACCACTTTAATTAATTACCTATAAATAATTAAATTTCTCATGAATGAGTATTTTTTTTATTATGCTTTAATTTTCATTGCAGTAACTAAAAAGAAAAATATTACATGAAAAAAATTGCAGTAGAACATAATGCAGTAGATAAAGGGTTAAATAGAAAATTTCTCCTTATTTAAAGGCTATATTAATGCAAAATTTCAGTTATAAATAATGGCAGAAACAGATATTGATTTTTACTGGTGGAAGTTTAATTTGGCGGTAGTCAGGCCCTACTTGTCCCACATATTGTGAACACCTAGACAATATCCTGTCAGTGTCAGTTAAAAAGATTACAATACCTTAGCAAACTGACACCAATAAAAATAAATAGACACTTTTAGCATATTTGTAATTATACATTTCTACGAATAAGGAGCCCTAAATAAGAAGATATTTTCTGTTCAATTTACTGGAACGAAGTTTGCTCCGGCGTTAATCTGAAACTTGATCTAATTTTAAGAAACAACCGCCATCTTGTGATAACCTCTTCAGTTACTTCACTCGCAACTGCTAGACAGTACATTATATGTCATCCCCTCTTACTTCATATCTCCATTGTCTGGGCAAAATGTTTTGACCCGTTATCTACTGACCGTA
The DNA here is from genome assembly GCA_963932465.1 of Maratus speciosus. Classification (NCBI taxonomy): domain Eukaryota; kingdom Metazoa; phylum Arthropoda; class Arachnida; order Araneae; family Salticidae; genus Maratus; species Maratus speciosus. The sequence continues at coordinate 371,678,652 of OZ010797.1, read as the reverse complement.
CTTATAAGTACCACTCACTTTAAACTTTCATCCCATTGTAAAAATTACTAATATTCTATTGGTACTTTGCAAAAAACACTCTTTTAACTCCACGTTATCCGGATACACGGCAGCAGTAGTTCTAGGTTTGTTATTTTAGCGAGGAAGGAGGCTATCTTTCACACCCGATGGGTACTGTGCTGACATTTTATACAGATTGTCACGCTCGTCTTTTTATTGCTGCAAACACAGTAAAGGATATAAGATAAGTGTTGATTTTTTTTTATGTGTTCATTAAGGTCTTAGAATGCAGTTTGTCTAGTTATTTAAGGTGAACGGTGTATGTATTTGATTTAACAGTTGAATTACTCGATGGTATTTATAAGTACCGTCAGTACACTGGGTGTTGGAGAAAAACATCTTGTTTACTTTTCGTCTGTATAGTTATCCATCGTTTTCATCTGCTTTAAAATGTAATTACTGAAATATAGTGTAGTAATGATTTCCCTGGTATTTCTTTTCTGTTTCATTGTTACTTTTTATAGGAAATTTAAAAAGTTGTTGCAACGGCTCGTTTTTGCTAAGCTAGAAATAGCATATGTAAATTCATATATTGCATAGCTGGAGATGCGGGAAAATGCGTTGTCCCTGGCATATAGACATTGTATAACTAAAGTACTACCAACAAGATCGAAACCTAAAGAAAAAAAGTTTTTTAACCCCTTCTGGGGCAAAGCATTTTCAATTCTAAAGTGCTGAAAAAATTATTCGCCCCGGAATTTGCCAAACGATTTATTTGTAATTATGAAAAAGCCTATATTTCACATACTTATAAAATCGAAAATATTTTCTGGTGTCATTTGAAATACATTGTGGGTTTTCTGTTACGATATTTTAGCCATAGTGTACTGACGGTACGTTAAAGTACCACTTTAATTAATTACCTCTAAATAATTAAATTTCTCACGGGTGAGTATTTTTTTATGCTTATCCTTTGATTTTCATTGTAGTAACTGAAAAAAAATATTACATGAAATAAATTGCAGTAGATCATAATGCAGTACATAAATGGTTAACCCCTTAATTCTCTCTCCCGTGATATTCACGGGATGTGTCTTTGATTCAGATTGTTTGATTTCCACCAGTTTTATAAGATAGTGTAATTTGCTTTATTATGGTATCATTTTAACTGTCATTAAATAAGGTAAATATTTATTTTTCAAACAACTGGTGCCAATAAGCCGTTTGAATTTTTGAACCGCAATTTAATGCGACCGTTAAGGGGTTAAAGAACTACTTCATCATAATAAGATCACAAGGTTGATGAGGGACGGCTTCCCTCAAGAAATAGAGAAATTAACACTAGAACGCCCGGAAATTTTACTCAAGTTTCATAAAAAAATATTTTACACCAGAATTTTTATTTAAAACTATCTGATTTTTTTTTAACCCTTTCAGGGGCAGGGCGCTTGTATTCGCAAGATGTTATCATAATTGACTTAAATCAGCGTTTGCGAGCAAATTTATATTTAAGCAAGGGAAAGTATATTTTCGCGTACTTAATAAAAGCGAAATTTTCATTAAAAAATTCGGGTGCCAATGTGGGAAACAAGGATTAAAATTATGTGATGCCTTGATGGCATCACCGCCCTTCAAGGGGTTAATGTTAATCTGAGTTTTTAAAATGTAACTTATTTTTTGAAATAATTTCTCTTCCATTTGACATTTAATCATATGGTCGGGGTCAAATCGACTCCTTCCGTGCGTTCTAGTGTTAAGCAGCAGCTAAGCGACTCGTTGAAATCAATAACATGGATATGCTAGCAAAAATGCGTTGGAAATTGGATTACCACATAGACGTTTGCCGTGTCATGGTACGGGCCCAATTCGAACATGTCTACAAAATTTTATCGTTATAGGTTTACGTTAAATTTGTATTTAATAAAATTAACCCATTACAGCGGTCAGGTGAATGTTTTCTTTTTGTCCGATTCATTTTGAATCACCCTGTGTTTTCCTTGGGATAAATGGTACAAAAGCTCTATATACATATCATGTGGTCATTACGATTTTTAAACTTTTAGTTGGGGAAATCCACAGAAAATAATTTTTTTGGGGGAGGGGAGGAATAAAATTATAATATGTTTAATTTAAGGGTATTATTGGAAACCTTGATAATTTTATGTTCTATAATAAAATCCTAATAAAAAGGCATCGTAAATTACTGATCACAAGATAAGTATTACATAAGTATTAGATAAGTACAAGGTAAGTTCCAATATTGTCTTTTTAAAGTCATAATGTTACGTCAGTTACACAATAAAGGTTACGTAAGTTACACGCGTAAATGCCATTTTCTTCTTTTTTATTATGCAGAAATTAATTAAACAAGTTACTGTTATAATTTGGAATTATTTAGTATTGTTGAGAACATTAAATCACTTTTTTTTTAACTGGATACTTTTGATAATTTTTACAGTTCAATGATGGCAGAAAAAATGTTTGTATATTTTATGTTACGTCAGTTACAGAATTTTAAATTGCAATTTTTGGGACTAAAAAGAGAGATTGAAATAATTTGCAGGTATTTGGGTATTAAGTCCTTAGTAAGAAATATTTTAAATTGTAAAATATTCTTCTAGCTTTATTAGTAAATTTTCTAAATAGTTTTGAAAACAAAATTCGATGATAAAATGTTACATCAGTTACGATGGAATTGCCCTTGAGCGTCATAAAAATACCATGGTTTCTATGCCCCAGTGGATTTGAATACCAGATATTTCGTGAAATGATATTTATCTTACTAAACCGGTTCCCGATACGTATAAAGTGCTCAGAATCATTTATTATTTCTCCCAGTCGTGTTAACTCATATTAGCCTAGCGTTGGCTCAGAGTAACAGCATACGCTGGTAGGTTTTTTGATGCACACCGTTAATTATGAAGAGAAATAATTGCTTTCTTTAATGACAGAAACTCCGCGATAAAATAAGATAAAAAATTCTGTTCTGAAAAAGTGGTGTGAAATGAAATATTTCCATTTAAAAGAGAAAAATAATTCGGGCTTTTATGGGTTAAGATGAAAAATTTTTTATTATTTATTTAACCCTCAAATGCATAGTGATGCATATCTGCATCACTTTTCATTAATTCTTATCACCTAGTATATTTATATAGAAATATTAATCCTGAAAAATATTACAAAAATTTTAATTTAAAAATCGATCTTAAAATTTCTGGTGTTTAATTTTTAATATAAGAGTAAAAAAGTATAATTCTAAAAAAATAATGTATGCATTTAAAATTTAAGTTTAGCAAAATAAACTAGCATGTTGTGGCCATCACAAGTAGCATGTTGTGGCCACCTTCTATATAAATCAGATCAATTAAATCATTTAAATAGTATAAGAAATTGCACCAATTTGTCACCAATTCATATCAAAGTATATCTGAATTTCAAATTTGGGGGAAATTCGTGCATTAGTTCTTGAGATAGAGCTATAGCGGAAATTCTGAAAAATGTAGCATAGCAGCGCCACCTGCTGAGCGATTTACACCAAAACATAAACAGCACTAATTCATATCAAGGTATACCTGAATCTGAAGTTCCTTGAAAATCCAAGCATTAGTTCTTGAGATAGAGCTATTGCGGAAATCGCAAATAATGCAGAACAGCAGCGCCACCTGTTGAGGGATTTACACCAAAACATAAACAGCACTAATTCATATCTAGGTATACCTGAATCTGAAGTTCCTTGAAAATCCAAGCATTAGTTCTTGTGATGGAGCTATTGTGGAAATCGCAAATAATGCAGCACAGCCGCGCCACCTGTTGAGCGATTTACACCAAAATGTATAAAACGTCATTTCATGTCAAGGACTAACTGAATATGAAGCTATCCCGGACGAATCAATAAGGTTAGCTGGGTAAAGGGCTCCAGCAGATACGTCCGTGATAGCTCATATGGTAGAGCATTGGCGGCTTCAGATAAGAGATCCCTGGTTCGAATCCTGGTCCGGAATATTTTTCGCACAGTTGCAAATTTACATCTGATATGATTTATTTACCAATTAGAATAACATGTTAAAATTAATATAGTGTAAAACAAAAGCATCAAAAGATGAGAAGAAACAAACAATATATATATATATATGTATGTATAATACAGTCATTCAGGATAACTTTGAACCATGGGGTGTAACTTTGCACCACCTTCTAATTTTCAATATTTTTCACTCCAAAAGACTAAATAAGCTCCAGAACTGTGCTCTGTTGGCAAAGTTCTAAACTGGGATTTCTACTCGTTATTTTAGAAAATAAATTAGCAGCATTATACACAATTAGATGCATCATCTAACTATTTTTGTAAGTACTGTTTTCAAGGTTATTTTGAATGCTGTTTTTAAGTTGTTGCAATCTAATTAAGTTTTCAAAGTAAATAACAATATACTCATTTATGAGACATATTATTGTCTAAATGTAGTAAATGTGATTATTTATTTATTAATAGTTAATAAAATGTAAAATAAGAAGGCACTAACTTTTTACCACATTTTCAGGGTAACTTTGAGCCGGCTCAAAGTTATACTGATGTTTATAATTTACTAATTATAGGTGCTACTGTCAAAATTTTCCCATATTTGCACGTATATTTTATATAAATGCTGAAAATGAACATTAGATATAACCTGTAAATATTTTCACAAAATGTGTAAAATACATATAATTCATTTAAAGGCGTTTTTCGGCGCGAAGCTACTCAAATTTGACACTTCATACATTCGATATTTTTTATTCTTGTTTGATTAATACTAGTACGAGTATGTATTACTGTAACTATGGATGTATTACTGAGATAAAAGATTGAAAATTGTTTCCACTGCATTTTTATGTTTTATATAAACAATAAACAGGTTTATTTTATTTATAAATGTTCATGGTTCTCTTCTTCCACTTTATGCCTGATATTTGTTGTAATATCAGAAATTATACAAAACTTGTGATGTTGGGAAATGTAAATTCGGAGTCTTTACATATCTGAAAACATTTTTTGGGGTTCAAAGTTGTCCTAACTACAATACTTTTTTTATAATGAATTATTTTAGATAATATTTATCAAATGGTGCAAAGTTACCCTAAATGGCTGGGTAACTTTGAACCAGGATAAAAATTAATTTTTTATAGCTTTTATCATTATTATTCCTTAATTTTTGATAGTCATACAATAATTTAGGATCATTTCTTCACTTTTATGCCCCTAGTTGGATGAATATTCTTAAAATAAGAGTGTGGCATATGAAAATAGAGAAAATGCGGATCAAAGTTACCCTGAATGACTGTATATAAATGATTTATTCGACGATGTTAATGAACTATATTTTGTGGTTTTAAGTTCGATTCATAATGTATTGTTTCAAAGTTCTAAATATAGTAGATTCTCGATTTTATCAATTAACCGATACGAATTTATAATAGAAAATATACAGTGTGTCCACATATAACCTGACCGACCTTTATTGTCGCAACCGTTAGTCCTAGATGCATACTTCCAGTTACAAAAATGGTCAAAATTAGGTGCAGGGTTAAGTTTTAAAAAGTTTGAAGCGTAAAAAAAATTTAGTGAAGAATTACATATTCTAAATTTTTATACGGTCCCCCGTTCCTATAAGTTATATTTAGTAAAATTTTCCTGTTACACTGGCAACTAAAGCAAAAAAAGTCGCGTTATTCTACGATTAAAATTGACCAAGTCGTAGCTGTTTAAAGTTGGAGTATATTTTTTGCTGCATATTAGGGGTCATTCACAAATTTATTAGAAATATAATTTCGTCGGATGTATTAAAGAAATGGTTGAGAGTAAAATTAGCATTGGAATATAAATTTGAAATCTTTAATCATTCTGACATATTACTGCAAAATGTACAATTTGTACTGAACATTATAAGAGGATAAAAATAACAGATTTTTTGTTAAATAAAAGGTTGTAAAACAACAGCCTCAATTTTTTTGCAAAATGATACATATTTTAAAATGCTGTTAGATTACGCTGTCTTTCAAATTTTTGTTTGTGGCATGTTTTTTAGCTTTTGAAAATTGATTCTTATGTATTTTTAAACGCTGAATCCAAAAATGATCTTCATTTTAAACCATCACGGCAGGCATTTTCTCAAATCGCAAATTTCAAAGTTAAAGAGCTAAAAGTTAAAATTGATCCACCTCCCCTCCCAACCTCATCTTACCCCCGAGCTGTTTAACTGTAAGAAACCCAGTATAACCCCAAAAATGTAATAAATTATTGAATTAAATAAAATTAAACTGAATACGAAAGTCTTACATCTATTTTATAGTGTCAGATTTTTCGCTATTTTTTAACCTTGAAATTTAAGATTTGCGAAAAATCTTGACATGATGGTTAACAGTGAATGTAATGTTTTGATTCAGCGTTAAAAAATACATAAAATGTAATTATAAAAGTTAAAAAACACAATCATCGCAGGTTTATGTTATCTAATTTAAAACTCTTTCTTAAACTTATAGACGGTAATCTATCCGAATTTTTTTGTGTTATCCTCTAATATAAGCATGTATAAGATGGTAAGAGTCGAAAATCATAATAATATTGCATTGTCATCGGATTTAAGTCAGTATGTAAAATTTAACTTCGATCGGACATTTGAAATTAAATTAAAGTTAGAGTACAAATTTTAAACTGGAAAGACGATCATTGCAAGTTAAATAAAACCTTATGAAAATAACATGATTTTAGTTAAAAGAAATCATAGCCTCAAATCCTTACAAAATAAAACATATGTTAAAATACAATTATTTTAACTAATCTGAAACTTAACTGATAAAAGTTAATCGTAATAATTGTACGATTTCTTTCAAAGCGCAGATACCTTGAAATAAGTTTAAAAACTTTATACACGACCCCTGAAAGCATGGTCGAAATCATATGTTTTGATATGCAAAAAAGTGGTATAAGTCATGCATTTCAATGTTTCATAACTCGGTCAATTTTAATGTTAGATGAATGAGACTATTTTTGTCTTACTTGTTAGTGTCACAGTAAATTTTTACTAAATATCACTTATAGGACCGGGGGACCGTATAACAATTTAAATTTCGTAATTTTTTAATAAATGTTTTTGCTGACCCAAATCGCTTTAAAAATAGTTCTTTACCTTATATAAACCATTTTTGTAATTGGAAGTATGCATCTAGGACCAACGGTTGCGAAAACAAAGGTCGGTCAGGTTATACGTTGACACACTGTATATGTGGTCGTGAGTTTCAAAACTCGTCTTATCTAAAATTTAAAAAGTTTTAAGAATTTTTTCTATCAACCTATTCTGTTGGTGAACCTCCATCGAAAAAAAAAAAACTACAAAATGCAATAAAATAGTTTTATCGTGAATTTCTTGCATAGAAAAATGTTGGTTTACAATGAAAACCAATGGAACCAATTTTTCGCTATTGCCAAAAATTTGATTTTCTGGATAAGGCGAGTTTTGAAACTCATGTCCTCGTATGTATACATAGCTGCCAACTTTTACCATTTTTCTTAACACTAAAATTTAAAAGAACACGTTCCCTTATTTAGACGGGTAAATGTACAATTAAATAAGTCAAAATTTTCATTTAGATTTTAGTGGTAGGAAAAAAGCGTAAAATTTTGCAGCTATGTGTGCATGCATAATATACAGGGCTTGTACAGGTCAAGGAAGTTTCCAGGAGAGTTACCAGTATTTTTTTTTTTCTTAATATCAAAAAGGAAAATAAAAAATTTCGCATTCATTTAACAGGGTTCGTACGGATACCGTTATTTTCAAGGCCCATTATCAGAATTTTTTTATAGAAAAATGAATCTAGTTTAAACGGACAGAATTTCGCCTTATTTCAGGAGAGATTTTCCATAAGAAAATACTGGTACCGAAGAATTTCTTTTTCATGAAATTCAAGCACCCGTGCGAACCGTGATTTAAGGAAAGATTTTCTGTAATAAAATACTGGCGCCGAAGAGGTTTCTGTTCTGCAAAGTTCCAGAAGAAGTGCGAACCCTGAATATATAAATAATTATTTTAAGATGGTAAGGGATATTGTATTTTTAGGTTTCGTTCATACTAAATTGTTTGGCCAGCTTTAACATAGTAGATTCTCGATTATACGGCACCATCAATTAACTGTCACCGATTTATGCTGGAATTCCTCAAGGTTTTTGTCTCCACATTCCAAAATTCCAAAAAGATTTTTTCCACATGTAATGTATGTACAGTCGTGGAAAAAAACGTAAACACCCCCTAGTATCTCTACAACTGACTGTAATAGAAGAAAGTTACTTGTACCAAACAATTAGAAAAACAAAGTCTACTTTTAAAAGATGTGTATAAAATTTGCTTAAAGGGCCTTCTACATATCTAAACTAACCCAAATTTAATTTTTCAATAGCAACACCCAATTTTTATGATATATTTTAAATCTTCGGTTCAAACTATTCCTAGAAACGAAATTTTAAGTTATTTGGATGATGAGTTTTTGAATTATAAACATTCAAAATTTAGAGTTTCTAATGTTAAATTACATTTTCATATTTTTATTAACATCTCCTGAAATTATAATCCTAATATGATAATTTGTTTGTGTGGTTATAAAACTAAAAAAACCAAACATAAATACATTGAATTTGTAATTTAAAAAAAATTAAAAATTATATTATGAATTATGAAATTAATATTAAAAAATATAAATTGCAACCTAGAAATTTTTTTGATAGATTTATATTTATTATGTACTGCTTTATGTGAATTCTCAGTTTAAAAATTTTCTTCCAAATATTTTTCGAATTATGATTAATAAGTGTCAAAATGATGTTTTAATCTTTTAATCGTCTATGATGTGCAGAAAAAGCATAATTTGAAAATATATATATTTCACCCACTTTATTAAAAAATTTGATCTAGCAATAGTCAAAACACATCAACCCCTTAATTCTCGCTCCCGTTATATTCACGGACTGTGTCTTTTACTCAGATTGTTTGATTTCCACCAGTTTTATAAAATAGCGTAATTGGCTTTATTTTAGTATCGTTTTACCTGTCATTAAATAATTTGAATATTTCTTTTTCAAAAATGTGGTGCCAATAAGCAATTTGAATTTTTAAACCGTAATTTAATTCGAGCGCTAAGGGGTTAAGTGAGTGAAATAGTCCTATTGGCAAGAATTAATACATTAATAGAGGTGTCATAGTCATTCTGTAGCATTTCAACGATCAAGTACCGAACTTCAATTTGGATACAACCCCTAAAATATGCTCGTTTAGAACTACTTAATTTCTCTGAAACTAATTGTACGAATTTCATGAAAATTTGGATTTAGGTTAATTGAAGTGTGTAGAATTCATTTATGGTGTCAAACTTGGGTATTTCTAGTGAAAAAAAAACAAAGTTTGGGTTCATTTTGATATGTAGATGGCTCCCTAAGCCAATTTTATATACATCATTTCAAAGTAGACTTTATTTCCAGTCGTTTGGTACCAGTAACTTTCTACTCCATTAATGTGTTGCAGAGTTAGTATGGGATGTTGATTTTTTCTTCTACGATTGTACCTACCGCACTCCCAGTACTCTTCCATAAATATGAGCAAGGTTAAACACGTTTCAAACCTTAACTATTTTTTAAAAATTCCTGTGACGGTACTTATAAGTACCACTGTCTTTAATCTTTCATCCCATAGTGAATATTACTAATATTTTAATGCTACTTTGCAAGAACACTCTTTTAATTCCACTTTATCAGGTTACATGGCAGCAGTAGTTCTAGGTTTGATATTTTATCGAAGAAGGAGGCTATCTTTGACACAGATGATAGGTTTTGTGTCGACATTTTGTACAGATAGTCACGCTCGTCTTTTTATTGCTGCAAACACAGTAAAGGATATAAGATAAGTGTTGAATTTTTTTTTTATGTGTTCATTATGATCTTAAAATACAATTTCACTAGCTATTTTAGGTGAACGGTGTATGTATTTGATTTAAAAGTTGAATTACTCGTTGGTAATTATAAGTACCGTCAGTATACTGGGTGTTGGAGAAACACTTTTTGTTTACTTTTCGGCTGTGTAGTTATCCATCGTTTTCATATGCTTTAAAATGTAATTATACTAAAATGCAGTGTAGTAATAATTTTCCTAGTACTTCTTTTCTGATCCATTATTACTTTTTATAGGAAATCGAAAAAGTTGTGGCACCGGCTCTTTTTTGCTATGCTAGAAATGACATATGTAAATTGTATATTGCATATGTGGAGATGCGAGAGAACATGTTGTCCCTGAAATATAGACGTCGCATAACTGCTAACAAGATGGAAACCTTAAAAAAAATAGTTTTTTTAACCGTTTCAGGGCAAAATATTTTCAATGTTAAAGTGTTGAAATAAATTATTGGCACCGGAATTTGCCAAAATATACTTTTTTTAAATATGAATCAGGCTATATTTCACATACTTATTAAATCGAAAATATTTTACCACAATTCTGGTACCACTTGAAATACCTTGTGGGTTTTCTGTTACGTGATTTAACTCGTAGTGTACTGACGGTACTTTAAAGTACCACTTTAATTAATCTAGCAAATTAAATTTCTCACGGATGAGTATTTTTTAATGAATATCCTTTAATTTTCATTGTAGTAACCGAAGAAAAAATTTACACGAAAAATACTGCAGTAGATCATAATGCAGTAGATAAAGGGTTAAACCACATTTTACGGAAAATTAATTGAAGGTTATCAAGTATGTGTTAATTAAACTACACAGGATTTTTTGTTTGTCATAAAAATCATTTAAGCGGAATTTAAAAATTCAAAAACACGGAGAAACAATCACTCTTGCATATTCTATCTTCTCCTGCTATAAACGTGTTTTTTTTCTCCCGTTGAAATGCATCGCTAATTTTATACCTGAAAATGTTTTACATTTTCTATGACAAAAAATAAAAAAGTACGTAATTATATAATTTGCTCTTTAAATTGACCTTCTTTAAGTTTTTGTTTTATTATAGCAGATTTACTTTATGACAATTTCATTTAATTTATTTTATTTTATAATTGTAACTTTTTACTTTATTTATAATAATTTTATTTATAGTTTTATTTGTGTTGTTAGAATACGTATACGTGATAATGTTCTCCCGATTATCCGATGATTCCTAAATCCTGACATTCCTCATTCCCATTGAGTACTGGATAATCGATCGTTTACTGTATTTTATCTCTATACTCGTAACTGGATAAGGGCAGGAAATTAATGTTGTATTAACTTTTATCGTGTTAGTGTTATTAGTAACATCATCTGAATTACTTCTGCAAAGCGATTTCTGGCACATTTGGGGCATTCTCACAATCTTTTGACTTTCATGTCCCTGGATAATAATTTTGATTTTAATACACTTTTTTTTTTTTTTTTTTTTCATATTCTGGGGAACATCCCATTGCATGATTACACAGGCATGTGATTTCCGCGTTTTTGCACACCAGTATATTCTTAGAGAAAATGATATTTCATTTAATCGAAACATTTTTGCGATTTAAGAGAACAACATTTTCTCTAAGAATATACTGGTGTGCAAAAACGCGGAAATCACATGCCTGTTACATAACTATATTAACGAGATAAATAAGTTTTGGACGATGTCGGGGGTCCAAATACCTGGAATACTCCTATACCGTCCCGTGTCCCTGATGCTGATTTTTAGGTTTGGATCTTTCTGTATAAAATTGTTTCAATAAAAATAATTCGATTAAACTTTTTGCCGAAACTGGAACTATTGTTTTATATAAATATGTAACAAAAAATTAACCTGCAAACATTTTTAAAGTTGTTATTATTTTTTTAAACTCTGTCCCTGGGTTTTAGATTCCTTACCGTCTCTCTTCTAAAATTATACAGAAAATCACTCTAGATGCAGTCACAGAATTTTTTTAAAGTTTTTTCTCTTGCAAAAGTATGCTAGAGAAAGAATGTCTAAAATTCTTTGGCAGGAAATTTACTGCAGAATTTAAATCAGCATTTAAATATAAATTTCAAGCATCGTGGCTTTATTGGTAGTCTTAACGTCCCCAAGGTTTATTCCTGAACTTTTCGAGGTAAATTAAAAAAAAATTAATTTAGTCCAATGTTAACAACTGTTTCTAAAAATCAATTAACATTGTGACTATCACTTAGTCTTAACATGATTTTCCTAAAAATACGTGGTAATATTCCTTACCATTCCAGCCTTACCGTCCTTTTTTTTACAATTTCGTCCCTTTTTTCTTATACCATCCCCTTTTTTTTTACCTTACCGTCCCTTCTTTAACACCCCTTTAAGACAATGTTATACAGAAATTCTGTATTAAAAGTACTACATTTTTATTATTTCTTATTTGAAAGACTGGTGGGCACTATGCAAATTCATTATAAGTAAAAATTTACAATAAAATAAAAAGTTATAGGGGTAAAATTGTAAGCAAAATTAAACTCGCAAGTTTAACTTAAACCTCAGTTAAATAAAAAAATTTCCGCTGCTGACCACTTTTCTTTATTTTGAATCATTAAGGCATTCGTCTATCAGATTAAAATGTTATTTAAGCCAGTTTAATTTCGCCAGATTTTTTCTCCAAAAGTCAAAAAATTGTGAGAATGCCCTATTTAGGCTTTTAATTAAGTATCGAAAATTGATATTTTTGGCTTCTAATAACTTTATTTTTACATGTAAGACATCATTTCACTTTAAATCGAGGCCTATCTACAATATTATGATTGACTTTTTGCCGCTCTCTCTTATGGTGTCCGAGATAGGGAAGTTAGCTTCTGAATTTCGCCACTAGCTACTCTGCAATAGCTCTCTTATGTTAGTGCGCAGTGATCTTACTATAGGTCAGCGGTTCCCAACTTTTATTGATTCGCGACCCAATTTTAAGTATAAAATAATTTCACGACCCACCTAGTATGAGTGTGCATAGCTGGCAACTTGTACGGATTTTTCATACCAATAAAATTTAATAGAAATTTTTCATTTATTTAAACGTTAAAATTTCTTGAAATTCGGTGATTCAATTACCTAAAATTTACTATTAAATTTTAGTGGTAGGAAAAATCCGTACAAGTTGGCAGCTATGAGTGTGTATCAGTATGGAAATTTTGTATGACGTTGTATAAGCTATCGCCTATTCTATCCTATGAAAAAGATAAATTTTCGTACAAAGGATGCACTATCAATAAAACAAGATAATCCCAATGAGTGTAAATTGAATTGTAATTGAAACAACAAATATACCGTAATTTCCGGTGTATAGCCCGCCGATCAAACAATCGTGTTTCGACCGAGAAATTTTTAAAAATAAAATGTAACTTTTTAGATCATGGTAAATATTGGTCTTCAAGTACTGAATAAAATTTCTGGGTCCAAACTGAATTGTTTGATCTGCGGGCCATACACCGGAAATTACGGTAGTGAAAAATACGTTTAATTATTATCAAAATTCAACTGTACAATCAGTGACATTTCTGTCACTGGTGTTTACCGATAAGGCCATCTATATCAGAGTTAAAACTGATTAATTTTAATCTTAATTAACTTTCTACATGAAGTTTTTTTCTGTACTTCTTTAGTCGCTTTTTTTTTTGGGGGGGGGGGGTTCTTGGACCTCCAAGTGATCTTGAATCAATCCGGCCTTGGCGCGGATGGATGATCGAGAGCTTGGCCTTGGTCGCCGTGGCGGTCCTTTTCCATTTTCGGAGAGGAGACTAAAGCGGGGGCCCAGACGGGTCCGGGTGGCCGATGGAGTTCTACGTCCGAGGGCGCAACGTGAACCCTGGTTAACTTGTCGCCGGCATGTCATCGTGCGGATGCAGCCGCCTTGGGGACTGACGAGCAGTTACCGGCTCGACCAAGGTGAATGGGGCGAGAGCGGTCCAGCTTCTTTGAGCGAGCAAGTGGGTGAGGCTCGGAGCCGCCTTGATGTGAATTTTCAAAGCTGTCGAGCGTTGCGGTGTCTCAAAGGAGCTCGACTTAGCGTCGTTACCCTCTGCCTTGGGAGACAAAGGGCTTGCGAGTCGGAAACCAAGGTACCGTCTGGTCTCGGGTTGCAGAAGCAGGTGGGTGTGTCGGAGGCGAGCCAGCGAACAGAACACAGGCGGTCACCACAGGGTCCGGTTGGACCAAAAACTTTTTGCTTTTTCTCTAGTTCGACACCTGGAAGTTGATTGGCCACTGGGTGGGGCGTCATCCCTGGGAGTCCAGGGAATGGCTTTCCTAGGGGAGTTAGCGACCCCTTGTGGACGATCCGATCGGGTGTTGAACTTTTAATTTTCCTTTTTTTATAACTATATACTAACAATGTAAGTGTGGGTGTTGTCCTCGGGCTCGTATGTTGAGCCGAGAGTGCCTTGAATATCTGGGAGGTTTTGTTAGACGGCCTCCGCAGCGCTCTTGGTTCCGATCGAGCCCGAAAACCTTTTTGCTTTTCTTTCTAATCTGTAGCCCGATGTTGAGCCATGAAGCCACCATGTAAATACGCGTCGAGGGTTTATCATATACACCCCTCCGTGTGGTGGATGTTTCCTGCCTTTTTCAAGGCGGTCCGATGGGTTGCAGATTTAACTTTCCTATTTTTTTATTTTCTATCTTTTTTACTAACTCATCGAGCAGCCTGGCGTTGACTAGGAGGTGGAGAGAGTCCCATAGGGGACGCGAAGCCTCTGGGTCCGTAGGGGTCTCGAACTGGGTCCGGACCTAGTCCTTGACTAGTGGGTGGCGAAGTCCTCCACGGGACACGCAGCTCGCGGGTCCTCATAGGTACGGACCTACTTTGTAAATATTATTTTTTGTAGTGTATTTTACTATGTTGTCTTCCTGTGGGTCTGGGTCTTCCTCGGCGGAGTCAAGGGGTGGGCTGATCAGGTGCGTCGTGTGTGGTTCGTCCCCTACGCACGTTTCGGCATTCTGTCTTGACTCCGTTTGGGACTTCTCGGGCTCTAAGGCTTATCATCGCACCGAAATTGACCTCGTCCGGGGTCGTGAGGTATCGCCCCTACTTCCGTTCTTGGTCCGATGGTGCGATGACGTGTTTGTGTTTAGGTTAGTTGTCTTGATTGCTCGCTGTTGGCTCGCTGCGTTTCATAGGGCGTTCTGTAGGATTGCACTCCCTCCTCAGAATAATCCGTCCGTAGCGTGGTGGGTCTAAATGGTGGGTAATGTGTTTATGTTAGGTTAAGTTTGTGTTTCTTTTCTTCTGCCTCATGGCTTCGGCCTGCCGGTTGTTCTGATTTGGCCGGTATTCGGGTGGGGTCCTGACCGGGTCGGCGCAGGTGGCTTCCGGGGCTGCGGGGAACTAACTTTCCTTTTGTTTTGTCTTTCTACTAACCTTCCATCCGCGGGCTGAAATCGCAGAGATAACCTTTATAGGAGTTTCTCAGTTTCGGCATGCGGTAAAGCAAGCTGGTGCGGAGTCCCCCTCGCTAGTTTCCGAGCACGGGCTCTTCCTATGAAGTGTCCCGTGATTAGGAATCGATGATGCGACGGTGGCTCTGCATCAGGTCGAACCTGTTCCGACCCCTCTTTAGAGTTTTATTGAGCCGGGTTGCTTGGTCAGCGTTCGGACGTTGGTGTATGGGATTTTCGGGGGACCGTCATTGACCAACGTGAGTGTTGGTCCGTGGTTCCCCGGTTGTGCAATGCTCCAGAGGAGGCTAAAGCGGGACAATCCTGCTTGGGACCCTTCTTTGAGTAATTCTGGTGCCGGTCAGAATGACTGGCCCGTCCTCGTAGGTCATTCCCTTGCAGTGGGTGCCGTGGCGGTCCTTTTGGAGGGCACCGTGTGGTGATCAGTAATGATCAAGAACACGTATCTAGTTTGCCTTAGTCGCTTTTTACATGCAGTTGATTTCTGTACTTGTTTTCCAAAAACAGCAAAGTAAAAAAGCATATTCACACAAGTATGTCATGTTGGACCGCTGTCATCGAAATACTCAAGGCCTGAGGACATGAGTGTAACGTCATCTCTAATCGACCGATTTCTCACTAGTGTTGAAATTCACACCAGAAAATTTTGAGTAGCAATTTTATTTTATTTTACTTGTAGAATATCTCTCATCTTATAAAACAATAATAACTATTTAAACTTACCGGTGAGAATTCGGAATCCATAAATATAAATTCAGCCAGATGCGGAATGTCAACGTGTTGCCACATCTGGCTGATTTTTTATTTGGGGATTCCAAATTCTGACCAGTAAGTTTAAATAGTTATTACTGTTCTATAAGATGATAGATATTTCCCAAATAAAATAAAAGATCAGTATTATTTAAAATTTTCTCGTGTGAATTCCAACACTAGTGACATGTCGGTCTATTACGAGGCTAACGAGAAAGACAGGCTACCGCGTTGGGTCCGATTCTTCTTATTTATAGACCGCAGGAGTCACGCGAGCTCTTTTCGCACACCTTCATTGGTGCATTCGAGCATCACGTAACTCCAGCGGTCTGTAAAAAAAGACGAATCGGACCCACCGCGGCAGCCTGCTTTTTCGTTAGTCTCGGTCTATTAATAATGACGTCACATCTCATGTCCTCTGGTTTTGAGTATTCCGATAGCAGCGGTTGAACCCCATCAAGGACCTTAACCCCTTAATTCTAGCTCCCGTCATATTCACGGGTTGTGTCTTTTACTCAAACTGTTTGATTCCCACCAGTTTTATAAGATAGTAAAATTGGCCATATTTTAGTAACGCTTTACCTGTCATTAAATAAGGTGAATATTTCTTTTTCATAAAAGTGGTGTCAATAAGCAATTTGAATTTTCAAACCGTAATTTAATTCGAGGGGTTAAAGCTGATTTAGCTATTTCTGGATATTCTTCTTCTATGTTCATCGAGATCCGGAAGGAAATTATGGATTTTTCCAGGGTTACCATAACGAGTGCGCGACTACTGACATTACCTCACAACGAGGTCATAACATAATACCGACTGACTGTTTAAAAAACAATTTTCTCACGAAGTCTTAGTTTACGTTTATAGCTTTTATGATTATTGCGGTTGTAAAATATTGTATTTCTTATATATTTTTTAAACAGATGAAATAAAAGATTTATTTTTGTGGCGAATCTCGATTGTTCCGCGACGCACCAGAGGGTCGCGAACCATAGGTTAGGAACAGCTGTTTCACAATTATCGCTTTATCGTTCACAAATAATTTGAGTCTAACCGTCAGCAACGTACACTGAAAAAAAAAATGGCTACCCAAAATTGAATAAAATTTACCCAAATTTAAATACGCGACATACTCAAAATAGCTCGATTCCAAATGCACTAAAAATTGACATACACACGTACTCATTTTTGATCCCATGGTTGTGTTCAAATATGAATCGTTATGTCTGCCCCCCTGAACCTACAAATTAACACTAGAACTACCATGAGCCAACATTTTGACTGCTGCCATATGAATATGTTTCATTCAAACCAGAAATTTGACTATGAAATACGTTTAACCCTTACAGGCGCGGTGTCCTTACGAAATGAGCACCCCAATTTTAATTCCAAAGCTGACAAACGGCATCAAGAATATTTAACTAAAATTTTCCTATTATAATGTACATGAAAATAAGCAAGTTCGTATTTTCTAATAAATTAGTCCATTATTTCACCAGTTTATAGACAGAATTACTCCGCGCCGGTAAGGGTTAAAACACACAAAGATAGAAAACGATAAATAATACAGTTAACCTCTTAATCCTCGCTCCCGTCATATTCACAGGATGTGCCTTTTACTCAGATTGTTTGATTCCCACCAGTTTTATAAAACAGTGAAATTGGCTAAATTTTAGTGTCGTTTTACCTGTCATTAAATAAGGTGAATATTTCTTTTTCATAAAAGTGGTGGCAATAAGCAATTTGAATTTTTAAACCGTAATTTAATTGGAGCGTTAAAGGGTTAAACTGTTTTCCTGTAAACAGTAACCTTGCTAAACAGTTACTGTAAAATTCTGGTGTGAAATATTTTTATAAAACTTGACTCAAATTTCTGGTAGTTCTAGTGTTAACACTAAAACGGCGGGAATTTTTACTCAAGTTTTAAAAAAATATTTCACATCAGAATTTTTACTTAAATCTATTTAACTTATTTATTTAAGTTATTTTTGTGCAGCCTATATTAATCTTACATTACAAAGAAATTTCTGGTTCGAATCGACATGTATTCATTCAGAAAGGGTCAAAATGACCCCTCGCCGCCGTTCTAGTGTTAACCCCTTGAGGGGCAAGGAATTACGTTTGTGAAATGCTGAATTCCCACCGGAATATTTGAAAAATTCTATTTCAAAATAAGTAAAAGCAATTTTACGTCTTTTTTCCACCAAAGTTAGAAAAGTAAAATTTAATAAAATTTTTCTGTGGTGTAAAACTTCATTAATCGTAGGTGGTATATAATATATACCGGTGCCCCTCAAGGGGTTAAAGAAAAAATGTATTTGGCTAGTTTCATAGTTTTTTGTAGTGTAAGTCACATAGCTGATAACTGATAAACTTGTTGCCCACCGTTTTTTTTCGAAATGCTTGCGTCGCGTTATTCAATTAATGAGATATCTCCGATAAAATGAGTCACATTTTTCTGTTCTAAAATACTGGTAGCCAGAAAAGCGTAGCATGTGACTTACACTACAAATAGTCAGGGAACTAGCCATTAACATTTATTTTCCGTTCTAAATTATTAACAAGAAAAGTTTAATAGATTATTTATTAAGAAAAATTGCAAAATTATTAGCAAAATGCCCAAACCGAATATTTTTATAACAAGAGCTTTGTCTGTAAGAAGTTTTAAATTATTTTAAAATACTGTACGTAATTTATTATTCGAATCACCATGAACATTTTTTATGCCACAATAAATGAAATAAACCATTTCGGGATACAAAATTATCGTTTTGTTTGGGTTTGATAACATGTCATGTTTCAAAATTGAGAAAACATATGTTCATTTTTGATCCAAACATACTCAGTTCGATATGAGTGCATCGATTTACTCATTTTTGAGTACTGCACTTTTTTTTTCAGGGTAGCGTTTTGCCCAACGGACTCTACGTTGCAACATGTGTACTTTGTGCTTGAGTTTACTTGCTTTGTTTTAAGTTTACCCTTTCATGAGCGAGTAATTGCGCTTCTGTAATGTTGAATTCACACCTGAATTTTCGAAGCATTTTATTTCAAAATAAGGGAAAAAAAATATTTTAACTTTTTTTCCACTAAAGCTATAAAAGTAAAATTTAAATATTTTTGGTGCAAATTTTGATTAAAATTAGATAAGAGGTTAATCTCTGCTATCCTTAAAATGATAAACATTTATATAACTTAATTGTTTTATATGAATCATTTTTACTTTCTTCTATCTTTACAAGAAGAAAATATTGGATTCGTGAAAATTTTCGAATTCCAGTTTTCGACGGATTTACACATTTTAGGAGTCAGAGATCACGAAAAGCATGTTTTTACAAAATGTCTCTTTGTAAGTCTGTCTGTCTGGGTGTAAGACACAAATTTTGTGGGCACTCTATCTCCAGAACTAATGAACGGAATTTAATAAAACTTTAGATTTAATTAGTCCCTGATGTAAATTGGTGCTGATTATTTTTTGGTATAAATCGACAATCAGGTGGCGCGGCTATGCTGCATTATTCCTGATTTCCACAATAGATATATCTCTAGAACTAAAGAACGGATATTCAGAAATCTTCAGATTCAGTTAGTCCTTGATATAGTTTGGTGCTGCTAACTTTTTGGTGTAAATTGCCCGATATGCGGCGCTCTTATGCTGCATTATTCATGATTGTCGGAGTAGTTCTATCTCAGAAACTAATGCACGAATTTTCATCAAACTTCAGATTCTCTTGGTCCTTGATATAATTTGGTGCAGATAACTTTTTAGTTTAAATCGTCCAATAGGGGGCGCTGTTATGCTGTATTACTTATGATTATCGCAAGAGCTCTATCTGAGGAACTGATGCACGAGTTTTCATCAAACATCAGATTCTGTTATTCCCTGATATAAAATAGCGCTGTTTAGTTTTTTTTATGTAAATATGACAACGGTGGGTTTTCTATTCTACATTTTTCACGATTTCCGCAATAGCTGTATCTCAAGAACTAATGCATGAGTTTCCATCAAACTTTAGATTCAGTTAGTCCCTAATATAACTTGATCCTAATAAGTTTTTGGTGTAAATTGTCCAACAGGTGTCACTGTGATGCAGAACTTTCACGATTTCCGCAATAGTTCTTTAACATGAATGCACGGATTTTCATCAAACTAAATTAGAAGCTCATTTAAGTTGTTGCTGATTAGGTTTTGGTGTAAATCACCTAACCGATGGCACTGCTGTGCTGCATTTATCAGGAAGCACTTAGGTGTATGCTATTGAAGAAAATTTTGGGATTGCCACATCCGACTAATTTTAATTGAAAAAGATTCTTTGGACAATATGCTTTAATATTTTAAATAAAATTACAATTTTATAGCAGTAGTAAAAATATTGATCCGTCAATAAATATCAGATTTAATCAGTACATTGAATCCCAACACAAACTAGGAAGGCAAATAAACTGTTTTAAGAGTAAATAATGCATGACTTTTACGTTTTCACTATTAATTTTCAGTTTAAAAGTTAAAACGCAAAATTCCTTTTTAGCTCCAAAAATAATGTATTTTGGATTGCTGTAAGTTATGAGTCATACATTAAGCAGACATTTATATTTGTTTCCATTATTCACTTTTAATGGATCATGTGTTTGATTATATTTGTTAAGTTATTACAGTTTCCTCCCACTTTCGAATAAATGTGAAATATTTTTATTACTTATATAGCAAACAAAGAAGAAAAAATTAAAAGATATTTTAATAAAATTGCTTTAATGTCTCGTTTTCTTAGCTTATTTATTTTGGTTAATTTCAATTTATAAAGAAAATATGTTTTACACGTTTTTTATTTTTAAAGTATATTTTAAATAATGTTCCGTTTTATACATATTATTTAAAGCTGAGTTGCCAGGATTGCCTCCATTTTTATTCAGAAATTCTGAATTACTACCAGAAAATACAAACAATTTTTTTTTTCTGTTGTTATGAATGAAAGGCATTTTGTTATTAGTTGAAGTATATATTCTTCATTAAGGAATTCTGGTGTGAGTTTGGAATTTCTGAGTAAAAACGGAGGACAACCTGGCAACCCAGATATATAAAGTATTAACCCCTTCGGGACGGGAGCCTTTTACGGAATTTTTAATCTTTTGTCACCGTTTTTTA
This sequence comes from Maratus speciosus, assembly GCA_963932465.1. Taxonomy (NCBI): domain Eukaryota; kingdom Metazoa; phylum Arthropoda; class Arachnida; order Araneae; family Salticidae; genus Maratus; species Maratus speciosus. The sequence continues at coordinate 371,657,342 of OZ010797.1, read as the reverse complement.
AAAACAGAAATTTGTGTCTTGTTGATTCTAGAAAATGCGCTGATTAAATAAGGCAAATTTTACTGGTGAGGAAAAACAAGGATTTTGAGCGCTTCATGCGGCACGTATACGTGTCGCTCGTCCCCAAGGGGTTAATTCAATTCTTTTTATAATTTATAAGGTATATTATTTTTCAGATATAAAAATGTTTTAAATTAGATTTTAGCATATTTTATGTTATTTTAGCCGAAAATTAATAGTGATATCCGTATGTAAAACAAAACAAAACAAAACAAGAAAGATAAGTCATAGGTACGGGATAGATTATGAAAAACTTTCCAACACTACCCGAAAGCTTAAACAAAACTTCGTTATTTAGGGAAATAATGTAAATAGGATAACTACGTAAACATAAAAATAAATTATTTTAGCAGTTACTGTCCATAGCCAAATATGTATTACAATTCTTTTGAACAGCTTTGTATTTGATATGTATGTTGATGTACATACTATATAAAGGGGAAAATTAGTTTAGCAAGAAAACGCAAAACAGGTTGAAATTTCTCTTTCAGCAATTTATACTAGTAGAGGGAAACATACTTGAATACTTTTGTACATACACCAATTTTTCAAATATTAGTCTGTCCGAGCAAAAGTACAATAATTTTATGGGTAAAGACTTTTAACACTATACGGAACATTTGACGCATTTATGCTTCATTGATAAAATTATTTTTAAAAAATTCTAAATTCTCTTCATAAAGTTTGAATTGTTATTTTTGGATATTATAGTAAAAGATATTTCGTGAAATAAAATAAATGAAAATTACCATTAATATTTTTCACAAGAAATTATTGAATGTAAAAACCGCCAGATTTGGCGACACTTTTCGCGGCTTGTATAGTATTAATTAGAAATCGATCGAAAATTCTGTCGGCGAAAAGGCTGTCGGATATTCGGCCAGACCAAAACTCGACCGAAACTAGCTGTATTTCAAAAATCTCCTTTCTCCCTTCGTTTTTTTTCAAGATTAAATAAGTGATTTAGGCTGTATAGGCTAAAATGAGACACTCTTTATTTATTGCTAAAAACTTTACTGTTTATAATTATCAGTCATGGCTGACTCAGGACTGTGAGTGAAAGTTATAAAGCAAGCAATGCATGTATGACTCAACTTTAAAATTGTTGTTTTCCATTTCTATGGTTATTCGAACCAAACTATTTTTACCCGACTGCCAAGAAGGGTTATGCGTTTGACGCATATCTGGGTATATGGATTTCTTTATACCCTCGAAACATCCCAACGGTTGGATGGATTTTAATGAATGAAGTCTCTATCGATTCGTCTTAACTTTCCGATGGTTATAGACTAGGTTTTGTTTTTATAAATTCAAAATGACGACCGTAAAATAGAAAATGGCGGTAGAGAAAAAAAAATTACACACCATATTGAGTGGCATATCTTTGGATAGGTCTTTCAAAATGAAGACGATGTTTCATTGACTATTTTACTGTCAGAAGCTCAGTTTGAGTATTACACAGCCTGGAAGTTGTGTAGATAGGATCTCTAGCTTTACTGCAACTCTAACCGTCATAGATATCTATAGGCCTCATCAAAATAGTGTTTATAGATAGGTACTAACAATAAAATACAACTTAAAGGTCATCAATACAAGTACATAAAAAAGAATAGATTAAGTGCTATAAAAATAGTTTCACATTGGTGAGAAATAATTAATTAGTTCGCTTTTTACGCAGTCCGGTTTTTTTTTTAATTTCATTTTTACTTGTTATCTTTACAAAATGTTTCATAAACAATTCTCCAACTTAAAAAAATAATAATGCCTTTACTATAAAAATTTAAAAATTAAATAAGTGACATGTTTATCACGTAGTTTATAAATTCCCCGAGTTTGTATATTGTAATATCTCAAACTTACATCCATTGCTGTGCGCCATAAATTGAAAAATATCTAAAACTGCTTTCAAAATTACAGTTAAATATCTCGAATTTGCATCAATATATCGCGCTGTACGTCTCATGTTGAAAGAATACTCAAACTGTCTTCAAAATTTTAAAATACGAACTCATTTTAGCATTTGAACCTATATGTAGAACTCTCAAGTTAATTGAGAGACGTTCTTTGCGTTTTACGTGTTACTTTGAGCATTCTTAAAGTTTAAAAAACTGCATCGCCATCTAGTGACAATAATTTAAACTATTTTCAAAATTACTTATACAAAATTTATAAGCCACTGATAAGTAAATATCATTTATTACATTTTCATATTTATAGTATTATAGCTAAGGAATTAATGAATTTTAAAATTTAGTATTCCTTTATGAAACTCTCTGTACAAACAGAGAAGAAAAAAAAATCAACCAATCCTTCTACATATAAAAAAAAAAGTTTTGATTTGGAAATGGACCAATGAAAATCTGCGTAGATATTTCCGGTAGATCGGCATCCAATTTGAATGCTTAAGCATGGCATTTTTTCGTTAACATTAAAAAAACTGCAGCATGCAAAAATATGAAAATCGGTAGTATTATAGAGAAATGTTTGATAAACACGCTGATGCAGACAGTTTACAAATCGAAGAATCATTTTAAGAGGTAGTTAATGCTAAAGTTGGACAAAGTCGTTCCATTAACCACTTAACGCACGAATTAAATTACGGTTTAAAAATTCAAATTGCTTATTGGCACCACTTTTATAAAAAAGAAGTATTTACCTTATTTAATGACAGGTAAAACGATCCTAAAATATAGACATAGACAATTTCACTATTTTATAAAACTGATTGGAATCAAACAATCTGAGTAAAACACACAGCGCGTGAATATGACGGGAGCGAGAATTAAGGGGTTAAAAAAGTTTTATTGGAGCAAAAACTATACAACTATACATTTAATAATTTTTAGATCATTTTATTCGTTATAAGTTCCCGGTGTGCAGATTGCATTTATTTTTTTTATTATTTGATTCATTTTTTGCGGTTTTATTTCTATTTTAAATTCAAATTTTCAGCATTTCGAGAGATATTTTTTATATATTTTAGAAAATGTTATTAATTTAAAATGTTGCCAATTGTATAAACAGCGCAAAAAATGATGTTTACTTCCAATTAAAAATTTATTTACACGTCACTATCATAAACAGAAAAAAAAACTATAAAATTCGAATTAAATGATTACATGTTAAAAGCAGGAAAATTACGTCACAATAATCATATTTACACTTGAATTTTAAAAGAGAAACGAAATGTTAAAATTAAAAAAAAAAATCATTATTATGCGTTAAAACTTGTAAATGGAGGAAATTTCGTCATATTTAAAATGGCCAAAAAATATGGCAAAACAATTTAAATTTAAAAATGTATTTACACGAGATATTTTGAGATAATCTTTTCAACTATTATCGTGAATTCGAAGACAGCGCAAATAATATTTCTTTCCAACAGCAAAAGTATTTTCACTTGAATATTAATAAGAGAAATAAAACTTTGGTGTAAATTACGTCAGATTTAAAATGATACATTTAAGATGAATTATTTCAAAGAACTATCTTATAGCGCTGTTAAAAAATACCGGGAGACAATGACACTGTTTACTTAATTCATTTTACATTAGCTTATTTTCAAATGTTTAACTAATTTTTTAAATTAAATACGAAAACAGCCATTGTATCTCTTAACAGCAGCAGATTTAGTCTTAAAAATCCCCAGCCCAAGGTAAACGAATGGAAACCCGTTTACAGAGAGATCGCTACTGTTTTTTTTTTGTTTGTTTAATTTTAATTCAATATTTTTAAAGCCGATCAAATTAGCGGGCTCTTTGGATTTTGATGTGCCTGAACGGGGTTGGCGAGCGTAGCTCGGGCGGGGGGGGGGGGGAGGCAGAGTCCCTTAGTAATAAAAAACAATACTCAAAGTTTTGTCAGTTGCAGCTATAAAATAAAACTAAATGATAGTTAAGGGGAAAGTATATGAAACCTTTTCAGAATAAATTTTCCTCATTTTTGAACTGCTAAAATGTATTATTATATTCACAAAATGGTAACCATCTACTTGATTCAAACAGTGCGTTTATTTTCCAAATAAGAGGCAGATACAGAGGAAAATTTTTTAAGTGTAACAGATATTGTATCGCTGTTATTTTTACCGCACGCAAATTAATAATCAAAGCTTTTGATAAAAGAATTTAACGCAACAAGGAAAACAGTTAAAAATTAGAAACTTTTGGAAATTCTGCACGTAATTTTATCATTTGTAGGCAATATATAGATGATGCCAACCGAAAAATGCCTTTGACAATAGCTTTCGGAACTATGGCTGTTGAAATATTTTGGATACAATATTTGAACTGATTGTTCCACATTATCCTTGTACGCATTAAAAATAGTTTTTTCCTTCTTTATATATAAAAAAAGTAGCGATTTGGAAGTGGATTAATGAAAATCTGCGTAGATCTTCCCGGTATCCCGATCCTAGATCGACATCCATATTTTTTGTGTCCGGGGGTCTTTCTTCATTAATATTATGAAAACTTATTCAAGCAAAAATATGAAAATTTCTGGTATTATAGAGAAATGTTTGACAAACACGCTGATGCAGACACTTTTTAAATTGAATAATTATTTTAAGAGATATTTAACTCCTTGAGGGGCGGTGGGGTCGTATATTTTATCCCACCTAATTTTAATCAGGATTCGCACCAGAATCTTATATTTAAAATTTACCTTTCTAACTTTGGTGGAAAAAAAATATAAAAAATTTGTTTTTCCTTATTTTGAAACAAAATCTTTCGAATATTCCGGTGTGAGTTCAAAATTACAGAAACGCAATTGCTTGCCCTTGAAAGGGTTAATGTTAAAGTTGATCAAAATCGTTCCATTAAAAGTCTTATATGAGCAAAAACTATACACAGGAATTTAAACATTTTTAGATTATTTTATACATTAGAAATTCTCGGTGTGCAGACTGTATTTATTTTTTTAATTTGACTAAATTTTTGGGGATTTATTTCCATTTTAAATTCTAATTTTCAGCATTTCGAGAGATATTTTTTACATATTTTTGAAAAGGGTATTATTTTAAACTGTTGCCAATTTTAAAAACGGCGGAAAGAATAATATTTCCTTTAAATTAAAAATTTATTTACACGTGCCTATTATAAATAGAAAAAAAAACCTTTCAAATTAGAATTGTGTTTACGTGTTAAAAATCAGATAAATATTGAAAATTACGTTATAAAAACTATAGTTACACATGAATTTTAGAAGACAAAGAAAATTTTTAAATAATAAATTCTTTATTACGCGTTAAAAGTCATAAATGGAGGAATTTACGCCGTATTTAAAAAGGCCAAATAATAAGTGAAACATTAATAATTGTTTGTTTTTATAATAAAATGAAAATGGAAAATTGTCTTTTAAATACCACTTTTTCCAACATATTTAACCCCTTCGGGACGGGAGCCTTTTACGAAATTTTTAATCTTTTGTCACCGTTTTTTAAAAACATAAATTTGTGTCTTCTTGAATCGATAAAATGCGCTGATCAAATATAGCAAATTTTACAGTAAAATTTTACTGGTGAGGAAAAACAAGGATTCTGAATGCTTCATGCGGCACGTATACGTGCCGCTCGTCCCCAAGGGGTTAAAAAGTGTTTATGATATCGGTTTGACCGCCAATCTGTCTGTCTGTCTATTTATCTTTCCTATTCCTAATATTCGTAAATATGCTTGAATGGCTATAAAAATGATATTGGTTACGTTTTAACACGTTGACAGACACTTGCGTCTATAGCCGTCAAAGCGAACAGTGTTGCCAGATGGGCTACTTTTTAAAAATTCAGATTCTTGATTGGCACCACTTTTTTGAAATGGTGAAATGCGCCTTATATAATCAACAAGGCTCGCACCGTTCCTAAAATTTTCGCACTTTGCTACCTGTATTTTAAATAAGAATTCTTCGTGGCAGGTTCCTTTAATATCTATAATAGAATTATACAACACATATTACCGTTTTAATTTAGTGGTAGCAACGTGCGAAAATTTTAGGAACGGTGCGAGCCCTGAATAACATATTAATTAAGGCGAAAATAAAGGTAATTTTACCGTTTCAAAAAAGTGGTGGCAATCATGAAATCTGAATTTAAAAAAAAGTAGCCCACTGGCAACACTGAAAGCGAAGTTCACTATGTGGCATAATGATTGATTGACACCAGGACAAAGCGTTATAAGTAAGCGAACAAACTTAATGCTGGAATCAGGCGTAAATTAACACAGTTGCGCCACCTTGTGGACGGAGTGATAATTCACTTACGTGGGCTTTTAATGTGGCGCGTACTTTCTAAATCTTTAGTCACTCATGAAAATGAATTTTGCTTTTCACATTTATTGCAAAATAATGGCGCAGCGAGAGGAGCATTTAGATGCACTTGATACCTCGAAGTTTTTTTCGCCTTATCAGGAGCACTTCCGTAATTAATCAAGGTGAAAAAAACTTTACAATTTTAGTGGTGTAGGTAAGAAAACAGTTAGGTATCTACCTGTAGTTCACACTCCATCCGCTACGTGGCGCATGACCTTGATTGATGTGACCTCGCTCCTAATCTTGCGGTTACTTCTCCCAATTAAGATAGGACGCTTACTTATATTGCTTTGCTCCAGGATTTACATGAAAAAATATATGAAAATGAGTAAAAGCTGAACTTCACGTACATTAAATAATGCAAAATTTAGTTTTAAAATGCTGGTGCCAATTTAGGAATTAAAATTAAGTGGTATATATAATATACCGGTGCCCTTCAAGGGGTTAATTAATTTTAAAATGATTAAAGATTTTTAAAAATGTTACTTGGATATTTGTTTAGACATTCAAAAGTATTAATTATAAACGTAAATGGTATGAATTAAATTCCGAAAATCTTTGATACGAATAAAACCTTAGTTTAAGCGAAAGTTTTCTTTTAAAGAATCTATACGATCTATTCAATACATCAGATATAAAAAAAAGTTTTCAGCAGAGAAATGTCTTTTTATAATAAACTTCATATTCAATTATTCAATGTATATTTTAGGCAGGAATTTCATTGTGCATAAAATATTGTATTATTTTCACCTTTCAAACAAAGCATCTGACTAGCTGCATCTGACAGCACGTCGTGGATAGATATTTATATTTCCATGTATTGAATTCGTTGGGCGTGTCTAGAGGATTTTTTCTATGTTATCACAATTATTAAAATATCAGAAAAAAATTTCATACTATTGAAGTACATGTCATATCCATTTATTAAAATTCCGTTAATAAAAAAGTGTGATGTTTGATTTTATTGGTCTAATATCACGTTAAATTTGACTTTTATGAAAAAGTTTGTATCAGGTGCTGATATTTAATTTGACACAAAAGTAAGAGTACATTGTAGCTAGGATGCAATAGAAAGAAAATCTATTAAGAACACTTTGAAAAATAATAAAATGACTATTTCTTTCTCTCTCTCTCTTTTTTTTTTTTTTTTTGTTTTTTTTTTTTTTTTTGTTTTTGTTTTTGTCGTGAAACATGTTAAACTTAAAATTACACTATGTGTAAATACTTAATAGATGAAAAAATATTTTAAAAAGGTGTTAAATTTCTTTAATATCCTTAGTACATTCATCTATATACATAGCCTTCGCCAGAGAATCCTATAACATACCCAGAATTGGGGTCAGTTTGCTTAAAGAATCATAAAACGCGTAATATTCCACTTCCCTCTACAGCAATATTTTTATTTTCCCAATGTTTTCCGGATCTAAAAATTGACTTTCATTTTCACTCCTTTCGACACCAACTAAGTGAAATTTGAAAATAAGACGCTTGTATTTTTGTATTCTCTGACGAAGGTTATATATGTATAGTTGAAAGTACTAAGGATATTAAAGAAATTTAACACCTTTTTTAAATATTTTTTTATCTTTTAAGTAATTTAAACATAGTGTAATTTTAACTTTTTAAAGGTGAATTTAGCATTCTATTTATTTATTTGCTGATGAAACATGCTTTTACTTAGTATTAATAATGTTTTATTCCTATTTATTTGCTTATAATAAAATATTTTCCTAACCATATCATTACGGGCCATGACTATCAACTATTTTTATATTCAGTCGTACCATAATTTACAAAAAAATATCTTTGCGGGGAATTTCTCTAGAAAGAATCCTATTATAAGTTTATGGCTGATTACTTTGCAAAAAGTTGGTTGCCGGGACGTAAGTCCCGACCTATATTCAAATGGTTAACAGCATTACTAACGTTGTACAAAAGGTTAAATGCAAATATTAAATACTATTAATTTATATGCTAAGAATTTCTGTTAACCCTTTAATTCTCATTCCCGTCAATACGATGGGCTGAAGCGTTGTTGTGTACTTCCCGCACCCGTGATATTGCCGAGCTAAAGATTTAAAATTGTAAAAACTTTTGGAACCAGATATATTTAAATGGTATTCAAATGGTATTCCAGTGGTCTTTGGTATGCCTGCTTTGATTTTTTTTTTTTTTTTTTTTTTTTGTACGTTGTATGTTTGGTTAAATTATTGTTTCTGATGATGATAACTTAATTTAGATTGATAGTCAACATTTTATGTGTATATACATTTTAAATATTATTTCAAACATTTGTAAAACAGCAAAATAAATAATTAAATCTATTTATATAAAATGCAAGTCTCTGTGTGTCCCTCACAATTCCGGTAGGACCGCCTCATTGTAATTAATAATTGTTGAAAAACACCAATGACGGGTTACCACAATAGCGCCAAAGTTTGACCAACTTGGCGAAATATCGCCAAATTTGAAGAAATGTCCCCAAATTTGATGACAAAAACAAGTTACCATATATGAAGCCAACTTGGCGATAGGTGCCAAATTTTGCGAGGTTCCAAATTTAAAACCATTAACCTTTCATAATCGAGCTCACCTCAATTTAATTTAAATATTGCGCATTTAAGGGTTTTTTCAAAATGTATGAGTCAATTTAACCCTAGATCTACCGGGAATTTTATTCAAGTTTTAATATAACGTTCTACACCAGAATTTTTATTTAAAACTATTTAACTTATTTATTTACCTTATTTTTGTCTGGTTTATACACTTAGTTTATTTTAAAGAAATTTCTGATTTGAATGAATATTTTGTATGTACCTGTCGGGTCCAATGGACCCGTCTGGTAGACGGAGGGTTAAATTGTAATATACGAAAATGTACGTCTTTACACCTACATATTTATGCTAGTAATAAAACCGCCACTAAACGGCGCTGTACTATCTGATTTCCTAACTGCCTGATTTTAATGTGTTTTAAGTATTTTTCCAGTATAGGGACTTTGGCGAGAAAGAGAAAATGGACTTGGCGAAAATATGAAATTTGTCAATGTATTTTCTAGCAACTTATTCACTGTGCTGTATATATCTTTATATCTCATTTTCCGTCATTTTTGACGGGCTATCTTTCTAGTAAATAAAAAAAGATCTTAATCGTATTAATTTTTATCGTGTAAAACACACATTAACGTGTAAAATTTCCTCATGATGGCTTTTCGGAAAATGCGAATTTGTTTTATAACATATTTTTTTCTCCTCAAACATACAATTAATTGCATATTTTATTTAAGAACCTTATTATCACCCAATTACTGCAATAAAAAAATTAGGTACTTTTTGATGGTTTATAAATATTAAGAGATCCTTAAGGGGGTTAACCCTTTCAGGGGTAAGGTTCTTGCTTTCATAAAATATTGAAATAATTGATTGACACCAGTATTTACAAGAAAATATATTTGTAAACAAGTAAAAGTATATTTTAGCGGATTTACTAAAAATAAAATTTTCAGAAAGAAAATTCGGGTGTCAATGTGTCAATTAGAGGTTAATTTTTTGTGATGCCATAGCGGCATCACTGCCCTTCAAGAGGTTAAAATGCTTTCATGTTTAGTAGTATGACATTCATAAACAAGGAACTTTGTAATAGATTATATGAAACCTCTCTTATTTAGCATATATATACATGTATCCAGTGGTGGGATTCAGCCGGTTCGCACCGGATCGGTAGAACCGGTTGTTAATTTGTGTTGAGTTCGGCGAACCGGTTGTTAAAATGATACTTCAAATGCGAAAATCGCATTTACATTAATTTGCTCTCTTTAAATGTTTATCTGCACAACATTGTTTTCTAGGCATAACTCTGTGATAAGTCCTGATTAATTAGTCCAGGCAATAGGGAATTTTACCTAGCAAAATTAATGGTAGTACTGAAAATCGGCTTTTTAGATGTTTTTTGGGTTGCTGAATCCGAATTTGTAACTTCCCACCAAAATGTCCCCCGGCAACCTCCCCAAATTTTGGTAAAAAGCCCCCCAAAAAAGGTTTTTATTAAAAAAAATCAATTTTTTTTTATTGTTTTAGGGGAAAGGTATCTAGAAATTCAGAAAATAGACAAAATTTCCAACAAATTAGATATATGACATTATGACTTAGGATGAAGGGGAAGGGGGGATCTGCCTCGGAACATACGCGCGGTGCTGCGTAAACTAAGTTGCGCAATTCCACTTAACCACTCACACGTTTATATTAGCCCTCCCATCTTCCCTCCGAACTTTCTCTATAAGGTTTACTTTAAGTTTTTTGGGTCGCTGAATCCGAATTTTTAACTTACCCTCAAAATTTTCCCCCTCGAACCCCCCCCCGCCCAAATAGTTGTTTTTAACTTAAATTTCTTATTGTTTTAGGGGAAAAGCATTACGAAATTCAGAAACTAGGCAATATTTGCAATAAATAGGATATATGACATTATGAATTAGGATGAATGGGGGGAGTGAGGGCTGCCTCGGAACATGCACTGCGGCGCTACGTGCACTAAATGATGAAGTCCAGACAATAGGGGATTTTATCTGGCAAAATTAATGGTAGTACTGGAAATCGGCTTTCTAGATGTTTTTTGGGTCGCTGAATCCGAATTTGTAACTTCCCACCAAAATTTCACCCGGCAACCCCCCAAAAAAATGATTTTTTGAAAAAATTTGGTTTTTGAGAAAAGCGCGCGAGGAATGTTCCGAGGCAGCCCCCTCTCTCCCCGTTTATCCTACGTCATAATGTCATATATCCTATTTGTTGCAAATTTTGTCTAGTTTCTGAATTTCGTAATGCTTTTCCCCTAAAACAATAAGAAATTTAAGTTAAAAACAACAATTTGGGGGGGGGGGTTCGGGGTGGGGACATTTTGGGGGTAAGTTTAAATTTCGGATTCAGCGACCCAAAAAACTTAAAGTAAATCTTATAGAGAAAGTTCGGAGGGAAGATGGGAGGGCTAATGTAAACGTGTGAGTGGTTAAGTGGAATTGCGCAACTTAGTCCACGCAGCACTGCGGCGCATGTTCCGAGGCAGATCCCCCCTTCCCCTTCATCCCAAGTCATAATGCCATGCATCTAATTTGTTGCAAATTTTCTCTACTTTCTGAATTTCTAGCTACTTTTCCCCTAAAACAATAAAAAATGGAATTTTTTAATAAAAACATTTTTTGGGGGGCTTTTTACCAAAATTTGGGGGGTTGCCGGGGGAAATTTTGTGGGAAGTTACAAATTTGGATTCAGCGACCCAAAAAACATCTAGAAAGCCGATTTCCAGTACTGCCATTAATTTTGCTAGGTAGTGTCCCTATACGGTCTCTATTGCTTGGACTAAATTTCATTTAATAAAATAATATTTCACGTGGAACAAAAATACATTTTTTCTCCACCAGTCCTGTAAGAGAAAATTCAACTGAAAAAAAACGAAGTTTTGATAATTTTGGTAATTAAATTGACAGCCCTAGACTAATCCTAGTTATATAGTAAGGTTTAAAAATTACACTAACTACTTATCTATACTAATAAAAGAAAGTTTTGCTTTGTCTGTGTGCGTGCGATGGCTAGCAAAATGTACGGCACGTACGAGACTGAAAAGTTTTGTGAGGCTTGCTCAAAATGTCTCCTGATGCACCTGAGACACAGAATTTTAAAATTCTAATAATTAGTTGAGTTATTAATTAAAAATCGCAACGCACTCTCATTAAAAACTCAACTCGATCCTTGCGAGAACTAAAAAAACTCTGACGCACGCACACAAGCCTTATGTACGCATCAGTTGAAAATGAAGAACGAAAAGAAGAAATTTCGGAGGCTTTTGTCATCATTTATTAACTTACATCGGCCAAACCGCTTAGTAAAGTTAAAAATAAAAGACATATTCTGAAAGATCTACGCCTCAAATGCCGCAATCAATTAAAAAAAAATATCGCAGTTAACCGCTTGAAAAACAATTTTCAAAAGGGGTCGTTTTTCCGAAATTTTTTTCTCCCTTATTGCAACACCCCTCCAGGGCGCAATTTTGGAGGTACCGACAAACCAAAAATATGTACTTAAAGTGAAACCTTCTTCTAATTGATGGTGCAATTGGTTTAAAACAATTATGAATTTTAACCCTTTCAAATACACCAGTAAACGCAGGTCACTTCGCGCCTCACAAAGACGATATTTTCCCTACGCTAAAAATAACTAAACGTCCGTATTTTAACACAATCTCAATAGATCAGATTTACATCACCTAAAAAAATTTTGAAACGTTGGAACGGGTAGAAATATTTCTTACAAAATAAAATGTGGGAAATTTTCAACGAAATCAGTAAAAATCTGAGTGTTTTGTCGAGGTTTCGCTCCTTCAGGGCGAAATTTTAGAGGTACTTCCAAACCAATATGTTCGCAAGTCTGAAACCACCTTCTTATTGACGGGACAATCGGTTTTACAAACTAGGAATTTTAACCCTTGCAAATACACTGGCAAATGCAGGTCAGTTCGCGCCTCACGGAGACGATATTTTTGTACGCTAAAAGTAATTAAACGACCGCAGTTGAACACGAACTTTTAAGAGTATCTCAATTTGAGATGGTATTGAGATTCTCAATGGATCAGATTTACATCATCTATGAAAAATTTTAAACATTCGGACGGGTAGAAATATTTTTTACAAAAAATAATGCGTGAAATTTCAACGAAATCAGTGAAAACCTGAGTGTTTCGTCGCGGTTTCGCTCACTTTTGGTGCGCATAGTCTCCACAAATCAAATTGCGCAGAAAGTAAAGTACCAAATAGCATATACTTTCAATTCAATATTTTTTTATTTAAAAATATAAATTCAGATAAAATAGATTTAAAGATATAAAATCATACAAATTTCAGGTTAATTTTAGGGTCATTCATTAAGGCTCGGGGATCGGGCAACGCTGTTATTCGAATATACTGTACTTTGCTTTGGCACGGAATGTTCCCTGTTATCGCTGATCTATAGCTAATACTTAAATCGTCAGATTTAGATATATACTTCCAACTGCACATTTTTAAATATCGTTCTTTATATCTTAGAAGTTATTTAAATGAAAGTACTTATTTTCGTAACTGTAACAAATCCAAAATTTTGGTAAGTTCCTCGAGTCCTATAAGTTATATTAAAAAAAAATATTCTTCCAGCTCTAACAAATGAAAAGACATTGTATGATCTAAACTTGCCGAATCATGATACTTTGTATTTTACGAATTTCCAGCGTTGTCTGGCCTGTCTCTTTGTATTAAGAAATGGTAAAAATTCCAAAAAATTCCAAATGTCATAATTCTAGAAGTTTTGGTCGTGCAAAAATTTGTCTTACTTGCTATAGCATGGATAATAGTTTTCTAAATATGTTATATACAACTTTAGGTCATGAATATGGCTTAATTCTTAAACTTACATTTCTGCTATTTTTATATTATATTGTTTTCAATATTATATAAAATTTATTCAATATAATATATAATTTTATCTTAATTTGCGAAGGAGCCTACCTGAGCTTAGCTCCGGTATTTCTCTGTTTTAAGTAAATATTTAAATATTGGTCGGAATTCACAGGAGCTCATAAATACAAGGCTCCGGAGCCCAGTGCAATAGTGCTTCCGAAAAATCAAAGTCTAAATTCCCCTTTCCATCCCATCTCCAAGCTTTTGCATTCTTTTTCATCAAAACAGTTATACGTGACGTAAGGAGATGTTTCAAATAAATTTTTATATCAGTTTTTGGGCTCGAGCTGGCTCAAGCTCAATCTGAATTACTTTCAAAATTTTATTTATTCGTGTATAGGGGGGGGGATCCTCCTTAAACATTACGTATTCTATTTTATTTCAAATCATTTTAATGCTATTTTGGTCAGAATAAAAGAAAATAGGAATCGTATTTTTCTATTCTATTAGCAAGTTTATGTCTGGTATTGATAGTGGCGACGTGTTGATACGGCGCCAATCAAGAGACTGAACAATAATTTTTTTTACAGTTCAATTTTCTTTTGTGACATTACGATAATTTTTAATTGGCTGGTTTATTATATTTTTTGATTTAGATATCGAACCTGAAAAGAATATTTTCAGTTTTTAGTCAATGGGCATCAGCTTGAGGATTTGTTTGTTTGAAGTTTTTAGTCTTCTATTTTGTACGAGTATAAAAATCAAGTTAGTGATTTTTCTGTTTATTTTGTAACATGAACGATGTCCATGCTAAGGCTCTGCATGCAGATTTACGAAGCTTACTTTCATTTGTAAGTAGAAATAATTGCCATGTAACGTTTATTCTGATAGAAAGCAATCGAGCAGTGTTACCTCTTTTTCTATAAAAGCATCAAATCTTTCCGATAACGGTGTCAAATTTTTATTTAATCTGATTTCAGGAACAAACCACGAAAGATTGTTATGCGGAAGGAATCGATTATAGTTTAAGGTGAGCATATTCTACAGGAAATTGGAAAACGCCGTTCCATTCTTCAGCACGTAAATCTTAATTTTTGTAAATTTCATCCATTTTTTTATAAAAATGCATAGCTGCGAACTATTCCTTTTTTGTATTGACACTATTTCTGAATCATAATCCTTATCATATTTAATCGCATAGTTATTCAATTAATTAACTTTAAAATTGGACAAAGATTTCTAATCGGAAGGAGTAATAACTAAAAAGTGGATTACTTGACAACTAAGTATATATGCAGATACATATATTTAATTTTTTTATTTTGCTAAAGAAAAAAAAAATGCTTTAAAAATTTCAAATAATGTATGAAATATAAATATGCAGATTGGAGTGAGTGACCGGGTTGGGGGGGGGGGGGGGGGAGCACGTTACGATGAATATTAGGGCTCCGGTACTTTTTTTGTTAAAAATTAAGTCCTGATTGCTTTGATGTGTTTTCTGATAGAAATTATGACCAACGCTTCATGATTGCCGAATATTTATTAACGTCCTTTTATAGGGAAACATGTTTCAGGATTTTTTTCATTATACCAAAAAATCAAAAAAATTTTTAACAATGCTCTTATAATATTGGAAAGTATTTCATAATCTATGTGTGATGCTTCATTTTTCTTTCTTTTTGTACATCAAAAAATCATTTGGGCAGCGAACCGGTTGTTAAATTATTTGAATCCCACCACTGCATCATGTATCCAACAAACTTTACGCAAACAATGACAACAGTAAAAAATATTTTAATAATAAACTTCATACAGACTGCATATTTAGGACAGCCGTTCATTATACAAAAATTGTATTATTTTCACACTTTGAATAGATGAGCGACTGTCTCAGACAACACTCTGTAGGCAGGTTTTCATTTATTCCTTTATTGAATTCGTTGGGTGTGTCTACAGCCTTTTCTTTTCAATTTAATCTTAATAATTCTTGGTGAAAGAATAACCTTTTCATGTTATTGAAATGCATGTTCTAGTAATACAATAACTACAACTGAAAAATGAAGTTAATATTTTGTTTCGTAGATTAGATGTCATCTTAAAGCTAACAATTATATATTTAAAAAAATACTGTGTAGCCAACAATGATATTTCAACTATTGCTTTATAATATGTTCAAAGCTATTCGTTACATTCATTGTTATTAATTATTACAATAACAAGTAATTCCAATGAAATAAAAATAAAAATAAAACATTTTTTTTCTTTATGAAATCATGCCAATTTCCCACGTAACTTCCGTAAAATGTGAGTTAATTTAAACCATATTAAATAGGTTTCTAACCAGAAAATATTTTAGATGTATCATTAACTATTTAATTTCCCGTTTTCCATGAACTTATTTGATGTCATTAAAAAGAAAAAAATATATTTTTAAATTAACTCGTGTTTTACGGAAGTTATATCGGAAGTTAGCAAGTATCTGATATGAGTTAACAATTTCAGTTTCATTGTGGGCTATTTCCACGAGTACTTGTAGCATAAGTCACATGCTACGATTTTTGGCAACGAGTATTTTAGAACGGAAAAATGTGACTTGTTTTAAGCGAGATATCTCGCTAATTCAAAAAGGCTAAGTACACTTTACGAAAATAACGGTGGCCAACAAGCTATCAGTTATAGCAGTTATAAGCTATGTGACTTGCACTACAAAAAAACCATGGAACTAGCCTCTGATGAAACTTAATTTTACATTGTTTAAAAAAAAAAAACATTTACTTCGGAAACTTTTCTTTTAATTCATTTAACCCCTTCGGGATCGGCGTCTGTTACGCAAATTTAATTCGGTTGGAACCACTGTTTTTCTTAAAGTTATCTTTACGTTTGTAATTCCAAAAATGCTCTAATGAAATAAGCTAAATTTTATTTTTTTATATTACTGGTACCAAAAACATATTCTGTATGCACCTTTTGAAAGTGCATGTATGCACCCATGGTCCCGAATGGGTTAACCAGTTATCCTAAAATTCATTATTAACGACATAAGTTAAATTATAAAAAATTGCAAATATTAAATGAATTTAATTAAATACTGATTCTTTTCCTGTGCTTTGTTTCTTATATTTTAGTCACATAAATAAAGTATTATTCATAAATAAACAAGCACAATAACATTAAAAAATTAATAAGTAGAAATAAATTAAATTATAAAATCAAGTTAGACAAAACAAAATCGTTATGTTTTAACATAGTTGCTTATCTATCTAATACACCTGACATAAAATAGTTTTCAGCGAAGAAATATACTTTAATAATAAACGTCATATTGAATTATTCGTACATATTAGACAGGTTGTTAATTATACATAAAATGTTATATTATTTTCACCATTTGAATAGATGAATGACTGCATATGACAGCACACTGTAGACAGACTTTTATTCATTCCTTTATTGAATTCGTTGGGTGTGTCTGCAGATTTTTTTCAATATAATCATAATAATTCTGAAAAAGAAAAAATCTTTTCATATTATTGAAATACATATCTGCCTATTACCCTAATAAAAAAAATAGCGTGAAGTTTCATTTCATTGATTAGATGTCATTTTGAATTTATCGTTTAAAAAAGTCCGTAATTCTACATGGCATTTCTACTGACATTAGTAATAACGTGTTATTATGATGAAAAAAATCTTTATGCTATATTTTTACTTTATAAAATGACATATCTTTTTTTAGCTTATTGTTTATTCCAGTCAACATTTTCGTCTATCTTTTTGCATGTAAAAAAAATTTACTCTGATAATTTCTTCAAAATTTTATTATGTTTAAATACTACACAAGAAAATTGATCCAATTACTTAACATGAGCAAATAAACAGTTTTAACCCTAGAACTACCGGAAATTTTACTCAAGTTTTATAAAAACATTCTACACCAGAATTTTTACTTAAAACTATTTAATTTGTTTATTTAACTTATTATTGTCTGATTTATACATTTAGTTTGTTTTGAAGAAATTTCTGGTTTGAATAAATATTTTGAATGTACATGTCGGGTCCATTGGACCCTTCTGGTAGACAGAGGGTTAAATGATTTTTTAACTGAGATTAATCTTAACCTGATAACTTTATTTTTTTAATGCAGAAAACATTTAATTTTAATTTTAATTTTAAAATATAATATTTTCAGTTCATTGATAATTTCTTGAATCATCTGTATCTTCTTCTATAAGTGAAAAATTTAAAATATCAATGTTCAACTTAAAAAAATGTATTTAAACTTTTTTCATCTTTATTATTTGCTGATGCAAAATTGACGAATTTAGCAAAATTTTTATTTAAAAATTTCGAATATTTTTAATGACATTTTTTTTTAATTATACACGGAATGCCTATTTAATGTAACCATTTATCTTTAAATGTATCCGGGTTGAAATCTTTAAAGGAATACTTCATATTTCAGGGTTTTTTTTTTTAAATTTAACTATTAATATTGGGTCGATCGAAAAGTCGTGTCGTGTTGGGAAAATTAATTCGTACCGGAAAATTCTGCCGGGTAATTATTAGACATTAGATATCGGAATCAATGTCTAATAATTATATGATAGAATTTTCCAGTACGAATTGATTTTCCCAACACGACACGACTTTCCGATCAACCCAATAAAATGCTTCAACCTCAGCAGATATCGCCGGTACTACGTGAAATTACAGAATATGAAAACAGTATTGCCAGAGGGCTGCTTTTTAAAAATTCAGATTTCTTGATTGACACCAATTTTTTGAAATAGTAAAATTCGCCTTATTTAATGACATGTTAAATAAGGCGAAAACAAGGTGAATTTTACCATTTCAGAAAAGTGGTGCCAATCAAGAAATCTGAATTTAAAAAAAAAAGTGGTCAACTGGCAACACTGTTTTGATATTGGATAGTTTGACATGGTACTGACCATATGTAAGACATACAGGGTTGCTAAAGGCGACTCTACAAAGCGATATAAGTAAGCGTACAAACTTGATACTGGAATCGGGCGTAAATTAACACAGTTGCACCATCTTGTGGACGGGGTGATAATCCACATACGCGGGCTTTTAGTGTGACGTCATATATGACAGGATATATACCATGTGCGAATATTTCCAAATCTTTAGTCACTCATGGAACTGAATTTTGTTTAGCACATTTATTGCAAAATAATGGTCGTAGCAAGAGGGCATCCAGATGCACTTGACACCAGAAGGTTTTCTTCGCTTTGTCAGTGATATTTCAGCTATTAATCAAGGGGCAAAAACTTTACAATTTTAGTGGTGTGAAATAAGAAAACAGTTAGGCATCTTCCTGTAGTTTAACCCCGTCCGCTACGTGGCAAAGCGATATAAGTAAGCGTCCTATCTTAAATGGGAGAAGTAACCGCAAGATTAAAAGCGAGGTCACATCAATCAAGGTCACGCGCCACGTAGCGGATGGAGTGTGAACTATAGGTAAATACCTAACTTTTTTCTTACTCGCACCACTAAGATTGTAAAGTTTTTTTCAGCTTGAATAATAAATGAAATTGTCCTGACAAGGCAAAGAAAACCTAGTGGTGTCAAGTGCATCAGGATGCTCCTCTCGCTACGCCATTATTTTGCAATAAATGTGGCAAACAAAGTTAATATCCATGAGTGACTAAAGATTTAGAAAATATGCGCCACACTAAAAGCCCGCGTATGTGGATTATCACTCCGTCCACAAGATGGCGCAACTGTGTTAATTTACGCCCGATTCCAGCATTAAGTTTGCGCGCTTACTTATATCGCTTTGCGTGGCGTGCAACCTTGATTGATGTGACTTCGCCTTTAATCTTGCGGTTGCCTCTGCCATTTAAGATAGGACGCTTACATATATCGCCTTGGAAACTCTATTCGAACCATACTGTATGTGAAAGATTTTTGTTATGGGAAAGTAGTGCGAGATATGATTAATA
Organism: Maratus speciosus; assembly: GCA_963932465.1. Classification (NCBI taxonomy): domain Eukaryota; kingdom Metazoa; phylum Arthropoda; class Arachnida; order Araneae; family Salticidae; genus Maratus; species Maratus speciosus. The sequence goes on along the minus strand of OZ010797.1, from coordinate 371,637,599 downwards.
ATAGTCGGCAGTGGCAGCCTTGGAATTAGCGTTTCCAGCTGTAAGGAGTAAATCAAGGCTCCAAATGCTGTGGACACCAGTATTTTAAAGAAATTTTCTTCGCTTTATATAATAGCATAATTATCTTTGATTGAAGGTAGCGAAATAAATTCTAAGAAATTAGTGATGTCTAGAGCATTTGGAGTACTGATTTACGTGGGACACCTGGCAACACAAGTAACAAATTGCATATATATTATACAGTTGTCCGTAAAGTCATGGTGTACTTTTTACCGGTCACAAGAAATCAGTGAAAGAAGATGGAAATATGAAATATTCACCAAATGAAAGAAATTCTCTCCAAGTTTCATACCTGCACAGTGCAGTTCGATGTGGCCTCCATTTGAAACAGAGAATCACATACGTACTCTATTACACCAGACTTCCTTAACCCCTTAACGGTCATATTAAATTACGGTTTAAAATTTCAGATTTCTTACTGTCGCCGCTTTTTTCAAAAAGAAATATTCAACTTATTTAATGACAGGTAAAATGATACCAGAATAAAACCAATTACATTATTTTATAAAACCTGTGGGAATCAAACAATCTGAATAAAACGCACAGCCGTGAATATCACGCGAGCGAGAATTAAGGGGTTACCCTTTGAGGGGCAAGTAATTGTGTTTCTGTAATGTCGAATTCACACCGGAATTTGCAAAAAGATTTATTGCAGAATATGAAAAAGCAATTTTATGACTTTTTTTTCCACCAAAGTTAGAAAAGTAAAATTTAATATTTTTTTCTGGTGCAAATCATCATTAATCGTAGGTGGGATAAAATATATCCCACCTCCCTTCAAGCGGTTAACCCCTTCGGGACGAGCGTCTTTTACAGAATTTTTAATCTTTAATCACCGGCTTTTGAAAACAGAAATTTTTGCCTAATTGAATCGGGAAAATGCTTGGATTAAACAAGGCAAATTTTACAATAAAAATTTACTGGTGAGAATAATCACCGATTCTGAGCATCTTATGCTGCACGAATACGGGTCGCTCGTCCCCGAGGGGTTAAGGTGGCTGGTCACTCAGCTTCAGATTTCCCGCCACTAATGTAAAGCCTATGGGCATTTGATGCATTCGTGTATTTGAACTATCTCCTCGAGAAACTAATATTTTTAACTTCTATTTTTTGTGTGCACTTACTAAAAGTTGCCTCTATTTTTCTTAATTCTCAAAATATTTCTAAAGTATAGACTTAATTTTATATGAAGTGTTAAAATCTTACTCACAGTTCGTCCGCTTTTAACACATAAAATATTAAATTCAGCATAGATTTTTGAAATATTTTGAAAATTAAGAAAAAAAGAGACATCATTTAAGAAGACTACATAAAAAAGATGTTAAAATATGAATTTCCCGAGAAGATATTATAAATATACGAATGCATCAAAAGTCTAGAGAATTAACATTGCGGAGGAGAATTCCGAAGCTGAGTGACCAGCCCCCTTAACTGTGTGTGGGAAGAACTTGAATATCGTTTAGATGTGTGTAGGGCAACAAATGGAGTCCATATAATTCACTGAAGCAGGTATTAAACTTGAAGAGTTTTCTTTTATTTGGTGAAGATTTCAAATTTCCATCTTGTTTCGTTGGTTTCCTGTGACCGGTCAAAAGTGCGCCATTACTTTATGGACACAATATATATACAGGGTAAATCTAAACTCTTCGTCTAAACTTTAGGGGATGATAGCACACATGATGACAAAGAATATTAAATGGGAAACTAAGGGTCTTAAATGTCTTCGGAAAGAGGTAAGCGCCATTAAATTTTAGTGTCCAAAATTTCAAATGATTACAAAAAATGGAAAAATTGGTCGAATCGTTTGCGGTTTTCGCTAAAACTAATCTTTACGTCAGTATTTCCTTGAAAATAAATTTGAAAGATAGTTATTCGGTACTCCAAAGTCTAAAGCGCCCTCTATCGGCCTTTTTTAAACTTTATCTTTAAAATTTATTTTCAAGAAAATACTGACATAAAGAATAGTTTTAGCGAAAACCGCAAACAAATCGACAAATTTTTCCGTGTTTTATAATCATTTGAAATTTGGACCCTAAACTTAAATGGCACCTGTCTCCTTCGGAAGGCGTTTGGGATCCTTAGTTTCCTATTTGATATTGTTTGTCTTGATGTGTACTATCACATCCTTAAAGTTTTGCCGAAGAGTTTAGATTCACCCTGTATGTATTTACATAATCTAAAAGTATATTCAATCGAATTTGAAATACAATTAATACAATATTCTAGAAAAATATAAGTATTAAGATAATCGTATCTCGTATTTCACAACAGTGAATCAATCGTACAACACTGAAGCAAACACTGAAAAATATTCAAGTTATTTAAAGAACACTTTTCAAAATGTACAAAGTTACTTTCTTCCCCTTCCGTTGAGTGGCGTTGGAGTCTCTGCGAAGTCGAATAACATAAAGCACTTCTGATTCAAAGCTTTCTGCGACAAAACTCGTCGCGGAAGCCGGATAGGAGGGGACATTCTTGCCGCTTGCCGGATATTCGCTTTCGCGGAAGCACCATGTGCTGCTCGTGGTTCTTTACGGTGGTTTGTGCTCTCCTTTGCGTGAAAGGTAGGTTCCGTTTCGCAATGCGTTTTGATTAATTTTTCAGATTTTAATTAAATTTTAGGCGCTATTAATGAGTTTTAATTTATTTTTATCACAAAATATTGGGGTTCTCAGGCTGTATTTTCTGTGTTTAATCATTTTTGTTGTAAATTTTTCCTATCACATTCCTGGTTGCAATTATAATGAAATGAGTATTTAAGAAAATGTCAATGCAAAAAATTACATATTGAATTATATTTGTAAAGGAATCAATCAATAAATAAAGGGTAAAAAATGTGTTATAAATTTTAATATGTAATTTTTAATTGGATTAAAATTCTAATGAATTATAATTATTTTTATCGCGTGGCAGTTGATATCTTAATGAAATTCAGCATTTTGAGGAAAATATTCATTATAATTTTTTTAAATGTGTTTTTGCTACTTAGGAAGTTAATGCAATAATAATAGTAAAAATAATAATTTAGAATAAGCTATTAAATACTTCTAAATTACCACGTTTATCGCATGACAGTTAATTTCTTAATGAAATTCAGTATTTTGAGGGAAATATTAATTATAATTATTTTAAATATGGTTTTGAAATTTACGAAAATAATGTAATAATAATAGCAAAAATAATAATTTTGGATAAGCTATTAAATACTTCTAAATTACCAAGTTTTTTTAACCAATTTAAAAAAGTTATGTTTTATTTAATTTTTAATTTGATTTTTTTTTATTTTTTAGACATAGTCAGTAGTAGTATTAAAACAATAGCATCAAATAAAACAATTGTAAATGTTAATATACGTGATTTATTATATTATGTATGTTATATTAAAACAGCTTTATTCGATGATATTGAGTAAATCATGGTCGTACGAAAAGACCGTTGTCCCTGGTAATAAATTCGAATGCGGGTCCCTAACATACCTACTGTACAATAAACCATTCTTAGACGGAAACGCAAACGATCTGTGAATAATTCCGTTTTATACAGCTTGTTTTCTTTATAAAAACTTATATAATTGCATAATTAGGGTTCGTACGGGTACCGTTATTTTCAAAGCAAAATATAAGTTTTTTTTTTTTTTTTTATAGAAAAATAAATCTAGTTTAAACGGACGAAATTTTGCCTCATTTAAGGAGAGATTTTCCATAACAAAATACTGATACCGAAGAATTTATTAGTAAGGAAATTTAAGGACCCGTACAAACCTTGATAATATTTTTGTGGGAGCTGGACCATGGTTTTTCCGTTTATAGCAGTATTCCGTTATAAACAGGCTTTATTAGAAAATAAATTCGCTGGATAGTACGTTTTTTAAAATTCTATATATATTTACAATTTTATTACATTTCTTTCACAGTCTTACAATTTATGACGCATTTGTAACACTTTCCATCTAACGATTTGAAGTAAAATTTTAAAATATTGAAAATATAATTAAATTTTAATTGAATTCATCAATTAATTTTGAATGAAAAAGTTTAAAATATGAAAGAAATAAAATGCGAAGCCTTAACCCTCTCTCTGCGTAATTGTTTTATCAAAATAGCTTCTAATGTTGCGTCTTTTAAGAATTTTTATTCTTTTTACACCGGTTTTTCAAAACAAAAATTTTTATCTAATTTAATCGGGAAAATGCTCCGGTTAAATAATGCAAAATTTTCAATAAAAAAATTACTGGTGGGAATAGTCAGAGAGGGTTTATTAGATGGGAAAATGCATCCCCGAGAAAATCTCGGCTTCCGCAGCGAGAGGGTTAAGCTGTGACTTTACCCAGCTTTCCATCTGATTCCTTTTCGCGCGTATGAAATTAATGGAGTTATGAATAAAGAGGAGGAGACATATAGTGTACTGTGTACCAGTTGCAAGTGAAGTAACTGAGGAGGTTGTCACAAGATGGCGACTGCTTTTTTTTTAAATCGGATCTTGAATTTCTGATTACCGCCAGGGCAAACATCCCACCAGTAAAATTAAATAAGAAACTTCGTCTTAAGTAAGTGTCTTATTTATTGAATTTTTTCTCAAAAATGTCATAAAAATTTCTATTTGTTTTTACTGGTGTTAGTATTCCTTGTAAAACTGTATGTTTGTTTCCCTGGTTGTCACAATATAGCGGAAACGCAGGGCCAAACTACCGCAAAAATGAACTACTACCAGTAAAAATGAAAATATATTTCTATGATTATTTATGACTGAAATTTCGCACTAATGAGGCGTTTAAGAAAGTTGAAATTTGCTATATAAATCAACTGGTGGAAGTTTTCACTGGCGGTAAACGACTCTTGCGACAGCGGTTACATTTGGAGCTTCACTATTTTAAGGATATGTCAGCTCCTCTTTATTAATAGTTCCATGATGAAATTAGTCACGTCATTAAAACAGGGGCGCCATTTCAAAACTTTCTTGATAATTAAATGAAATTTGAAATGTTTGAAGCATTCGCAGTAGTGCCGACGCCGAGCCAGGCCCGTAAAGACTTTCTAGGACAGGGGTTCCAAACTATGGTACGTGAAGCTCTGGTTATTGGTACACAAAATGCGTATTTTTTTTAAACGTTTAACAAAGCTATGTAGTATTTATGTTCTGTATTTAAATAGATCTATATCTGCCATCCAAAAATGATACACTTTATAATGACAAATACACCCTTCTCATGAACAATACACGGGAATTAATAGGGTCACCTTACTGAATATGTATTAATTTATGCCAATGAATCATTAAGTACTATAGCTTTTTTTTAAAAAAACTAAAACAATGTATTTTGATTATGTACTTATTATTAAAATGTAATGACGGTAATACCTTTTATTTGAATATTTAAAAAAAAAAATCAGTCAATCTAAGTACTAATTTAATAATGTAATTACGGAATTGAATACAGAAAAATCTATTCAGACAGAAGCACAAATAACAGGAAAAATATTTCGTTTTATACATATTCCGTTTATACAGGTTTTCTGTATTAGATTTAAATTTGTCACCTAATGGTCCGGGGAAGCATGAACTTCTATTTAGTTGTATGTTGGTCTAAATCAGGGGTGTCAAACTGTGGCCCGCCGGATACCACTAAAATTTTACAGTTATCTTTGTCTTATCTAATCGTCGAATTGCTGCGATTCAACTTGTCGACTATTTCTTTAAAATTTTAGTGGTATCCGGCGGGCCACAGTTTGACACCCCTGGTCTAAATGTTTGGGAACCCCTGTTCTAGGAAATTCTGACTTTTGAAAGTTATTATTTATTAGTTATTTTAATTTAAAATTTTAGGTAAAAAAAGCACAAGTCTACTTTTGTGTTATTAAAAAAAAAAAAAAAAAAAAAAAAAAAAAAAAAAAACACGACCGAAACCGGGCCATCCCGTGAATATCACGGGAGCGAGAATTAAGGGGTTAATATATTCAATACACTGTTATGCATGACTATAAACTCGTTCAAACATATGCAGAATTACCGAACCGGTAAATTCATCATTGTATTTTGCTTAACACTTTCCAGCGCAGAGCACTTCCATTGCTAAAATGATTACATGAATGACTGACACCGTAATTTACAAACAAATTTATTTATAAATAATAAAAAAGCTTTATTTTACATGCATACCGAAAGAAAAATACTTGTATCAAAATTTTAGTGCTATTGTTGCATTTGGGAATCATGTAAGGTGTTTCATGTAAGTGAACACTGAACAGCAAAGGGTTAAATAAGTATCTTGCTTATATGTGTATATAACATACATACCAACATTTACGATTTTTTTTTCCTGCCACTGAGTTTGAACGGAAAAATTTATTATATTTAATCACACAAATTCAGAGTTAATTAAGAGAAACAATTACGTTCAAAAATAGTGGTAGAAATAAATCTAAAAAGTTGGTACCTGGTATTATTCAATGTTATTAAAATCTTTCATTTTAAGTATATTTTTGATGTATTATAAAGCAGAATACTGAATTTATTTAAAATTAAATCATTTTTGCATGAAATGGTAGACTGTATTTTGAAATAAAATTAGATAGTCCAATTAGAAGGTGCATAAAATCTGTTTTATCCACTCCCGAAGTAAACCAAGTCTGTTTTCAAATATTTCTCATATATGTCATCTGTTTACAGACTTCGTTTACTGTCGGAATTAATAAAACAGACTTTATGCACCTTCTGAATAGACTATCTCATCTTTTTTTTCAAAATGGACTTGGGCTACGATGGTTGTGAGCCCCTATAATAAGTGCATAGGGTTCATCCATATATGATGTCACACTTTTTTTCAATATTTTTGACCCCCTCCCCCCCCTTTATCACAAAGTGTCACACTTCACCATACCCCCCCCCCTCTTGTCACAAGTCACATATATTACATAAACATACACTTGCAGTTCAAAAACAAAGTACTATGCTATGGATCATATTTAAAATTTTATTTTGAAACTTTTAACCCTTAAATACCGGATTTTTCAAAAATCATTGTAATAATGTTTTTCGGCTTTCCTTTTTTAAATAAATCATGGGAAAATACCTAAGAAAATCATATTTTGCTTTAAGTATGGTTTACAGCTAAAAAACAGTTTGTTACTAATCGGCAATACTGGTCTTTAATTGAAAAAATAATTTTCCTTGATACAATTCTATAATGTTAAACACACAAGAATTTTAGGAACTATAATAAGAAATAAATTTTACTTGCTCACTGCAGAACAAAATAGGATATTTCGCAAGCTTCCAAACTAAACAAAAAGAACAAGTAGCAAAAATTGAAAAAGTAAATCTATCTTTGTTCTTAAACAGCACAAGTATTGTCATCTACATGTTGAAAATCGATTTAATAATATTTTCAGAATGTATTTTATTGACAACATTAGGCATTATAGCTTCAATATTATTCTAATAGTATTTTAGAGCCTAAATTGGGTATGTTGCCGAAAAGCAACACCCGATATTTAAGGGTTAACTAAGTGTTTTAATGACATTTGTGAGCATAATAATAAAAACAATTCTTGTACTTATTTCGTATGAAATAAGATTAAGATTTACAACAAAAAACATAATTAATATACAATATTAATAAAATATTAATATGAAAGAACAATTAAAAACAGTAGTATTTTGGAATTTGAAATGGAATTTAATATATTTGGCTTTAAATGTTATCTTTACTATATAAACACAAAATATTTGAATTTCAAGATAACTTAAAAATTTAATCTGCTGATTTTTAACGCTTTTATTTTAACCAAAATGCGTGATGTCACACTTCTTCTTACCCCCTCGACACAAACTGTCACAATTTCATCAACCCCCTCCCCCCCACCCTCCAAACATGACATCATTTGTGGATGGCCTCATATATGACAACAATTATTGTTTAAACAGACAGCTCTATAATTTTCTAAAGTTGCTTCCTGGCCATATTCAGGGTTCGTACGGGTACCGTTATTTTCAAGGAGAAATATCAGTATTTTTTCATAGAAAAAATAAATCTAGTTCAAACGAGCGAAATTTCGCCTTATTTAAGGAGAGATTTTGTACATTAAAATACAGGTAGCGAAGAATTTCTTAATCTCGAAATTCAAGGACCCGTACGAACCTTGAAAATTTTAATTATCCCGACGCAAAACTAGTGCTAAGCATACATTTTAAACAGTTCTATCACAAATTTTAAATATAATTTCCAATTTATTTAATGCTAGAAAGATATTTTTTCGCCTGTTGCTGCGTAAAGGCTTAATCTGATAAAAATATAATACACAAAAATTTTAATAAAATTAGTGGTAGGAAACTCCTTTGAAATTGTATGAAATATATGCACAAATAAATAAATTTTACCTCATTTTTGAGTTTTTGGTCAGATATTATTTACAGCGGTTTATTTTTTAACTTTAAATTTTTATAGTTTTTATACAAACAATACTGGTTGTACACAGCATAGTATTTATCTTTTGAAAATTTATATTACACAAAAACTCAATAAAATCATGATCCCTTAATGCGATTCAGTATCTTCTGTTTAATTATACAGTAATACATGTGAAAATTCAGGTAGCCTTTAACAGGTTCTTTTGTTAAATTTCACGCTAACGACGCAAGCATGGAATTTCGCACGATGTTACTTCCTAAGAACAAAAAACCTTCCGAAAATTAATTTTTTGCCGTCATCTAGAGATTCCATTTTCAGACGTTCTATTGTAATAGAAAAACATATTTCATAATATTTCACAAGAATGAGTACATAGATCCGTAATAACAGATACTATTGAATCCCTAATCTTAGTCATTTTTATCATAATCTTCAGTATGCTCATAAAAAGTATTAGTGAAAAAATTCTTTCAAGGAAAATTATTAGCAGATTATGTATTTTTCTGTACTTTTCAGTTCTAGTAATGTTTTACGAGAAATATTTTCTTAAGGTGGAAATATCATATTGTTACAGTAAAGAAAATATAGAGGTTTAAGACAATAAAAAGCAAACGAATACGAAATGTAAGAGAAATTTATGATAAGTGAAAGGATTTCCGCACACTTTGAGCTTTTTCTTTCTTGTTTGAGTATTTTATAAATTATTGACACAATGCATGTTTTTATGAAGAACAAGTCGGAAATTGTACGACAAACGAGGCAAATGAAGTGCATTCGTTTATTTTATGTATATTCAGATCTTGGCTCAATAACTGTTGCACTCTTATGCAAAAATGTATTAATGCAAAATTTAATACGATTTTATATATTGAATTCAGTAATACGGAGATTGTATGACTACATCTTATCTAGGACGTAATTACCATGGCAACCTAGAATCATTCATTGAATATCGTTGAATTAAATATGTACGGTAAGATTTAATAGAATAACCCGTTGAGGGGCCGTGGGATAAAATATATCCCACCTAATTTAAACAAGTCTGACCAGAAAATTTTTACAAAATTTTATATTTTTAACTTTGGAGGAAAGTCTTCGAAAATTTGCTTTTCCTTATTTAATAATAAATTTTTCCGATTATTCCGGTGAGCATTCAATATTTAGAGTCAATTTTGCTTGCCCCTCAAGGGGTTAAAGAAAACTTTTATTAATATCTTTTTAAGTTTTGATTTGATAATCATAAAATTCGAAATGACTCAACAAAATTCTGCAACGAATAACGATTATATATATTAAATTTCAAACCATTTGGTTGGGTAGTTTTTGCGCTTTTATGTGCGGACAGACAGACAGACGGATGGAGCAGACGACGACTATAGATGCTACGTTTTTATATAATTATGAAGTCACACAAAAATTATTTGAGAAAAAAAATGGAATATTTGTAGTAAAAGTTTGAAAATGCATTTTATTTTACTATTTAGGGAAAAATATCCTGCAATTTTAACATTCTGAAATGCATTTTGTTATAGATTTCTTTGAAGTAAAACTTGCACTATAATTGTAAGAATTAGATTTCCAAAAATCTAAATAGTTTAAAAAACAACAAATAAAATATCATGGCAATCTACTTATATAAAACAGGTTTCATACGGGTACCGTTATTTTCAGGCCCAATATCAGAATTCTTTTATAGAAAAATAAATCTAGTTTAAACGGACGAAATTTCGCCTTATTTCAGGAGAGATTTTCCATAAGAAAACACTGGTAGTGAAGAATCTCTTAGTCATGAAATTCAAACACCCGTACGAACCCTGATAAAATCTAAGAATAGGAAAGCGTAGGTAACATTCCGGAGCGAACCGTCCTACCTACATATTTAAAATACACGGCTGTAATATGTCCTGATTTTTCTACTGAAGCTATTTTGCTAATTAATATTTTTAAAGGAAAGCTGTTCACTTGTAGATATGCTAGCTATTTATTACCTAGCTATTTATTAAAATATTCCCATTTTTATCTATATAATAAAAGCGCAGAGCATTTGACTGTCATCAATAGTTTCGGGATGACCGTTTCACTTCTTATACGCCAAACGGCCATTTCGATACTTTTATGTTAAAAGGACGCAGGTGATAAATCGCCAAATATTGTTCCATCGCCATCATTTCATTTGAAATATAAACTTATCACTCATTTCATTTAAAATACATAACTTTCATTTAAAACACATAAACTAATTTAAACTACATTTCTTTCATCTCTAATAATAAAAGTTTAACTCATGGGACTGTTAAGGCACAGATGTCATATCGCGATTTTTTTTTTCCGACGTCAATCAGGCGAAAGCATCAGCAGCATAAACAACAACATCCGGGTTATCATATCAAACAAAATAACGAAACTTTGGCGCCAGTTAAGAACCCTTTGCGTATATGAAATTGGCGTCAGAAAAAAATTGCACCGATATGGAGCGTATATGACATTTGTGACACTGTTATCTCCAAATACGGGCTGACAGCTTCAATTTCCATATGATAAGCAGCCAATTTTAATCAAAATTATTTTTTCCAATAAAACTGCTCAAAAGTTGAATTTTTCGAAAGATCGTTCAAATTACCACTACTTGGTTATCCCGTCGACCAAAAATCTATCTCCTAACTATAATTTAAATGCCAATAATGGTTGATCGTAAACGTCACATTCACTTTACTTTAAGCAAGTTACACGTATTTACGTCATCAACTGATTTTTATTTCGACATTTCATTACTATATTTATTAATGTTATACTTATTTGTTCTTTCATTATTTAAAAATAAAAATTATGCCAATTTTGTATAATTTGGCAAGTGGTTTGGCGATTTATATAATTTAGCGAAATTGATCGACGGGATAACTAAGTAGTACCAAAAAGAATTGATGTTTAAGCGGTAAATTACATTAAAATATGGATATATTCTGAAACAACATCAGTTGAAATAGGCTGACAACTCAATATCTGATTCCACCATATTAAACAAACAATAGCGATTCGTTCATTTTGGCGATTAAAAATATTAAGCCCCATGAAGGTAATCATTCGTATAAAGCGAGTTCTCGAGAGAGGAATTTTAAATAATTAACCAAATTGTGATTTTTATAGCTGTCAAATAATGAGGCAGAATGCAGCTTTGTTCGTGACGCCATTCGCCTATCAACCAATGAAATAATAAATTTTAGATTTAAAATTGAGTTCGCTATTCATTGAACGTGAATCATTTTTTATTATTATTTAATCGTATTAAAACAATTTATTTGCTATATTTCGAAAATATATTATTTGTTTGCACTATAACTTACATTTCCTGTTGATTCTGAGGTGGATATTACAATTTAGTGCTTATTTGATGATGAAAGAACTGCAGGAAAATTTTAACATGGAATTATACCTAAACAGTTTCCTTGAGATGCAGGCTACGAACATTTCTCAGTAAAATTTTGCAATTTAAATGATAAATTGACAGTAGTTTTGTTGACTCTGACGCTGGATCCCTTAAGTGTCGTATTAGCTGAAATGCGCCAATAGACAGATGACCCAATTACGGAAGATTACTTAATATGTTAAAATCTCCGCATTAGTGAACGTATTACAATTGATATGCAGACGGACATAAAATAAAATGCCTAAATGTGTTAGGTTGTTTTTTGACAAAAAAGATGAAATCATAACATCAAAAAATTAAGAAATGCTGCCATAATGTTAAAGAATTTTTCATTTATCGGTGAGAATCTTCCGTTTTGACGAAAGATTAAGTAAATAAATTAAACTATAAATAAAAGTGACACGTTGAGATTCTTAGCATACATTTAAGGGCGACCAAACTGGTCGTCAGAGGCGGATAGTATTTTTAATAAGCACATGATAACTAGGGTGGGCCGAAAAAAACTTTTTTTCGATTTTTGATGATGTGTAGTGCGGAAAAGTTGCCACTGGTGGCACTAAGTTTACATAAAAAATTTGAGATATTTTGGACAATTCCTTCATTTGCCGCAAATGGCTTGAAGTTTTGCTCAAATGTTGATTTTTGAATTTTTTTAGCAAAAATTTTAAAAATGTTAAATTAAATTTATTTTAGCTGAATTTACTTGAAATGCGTTCGAATGAAATGTGTTACTTGAAATGTGTTCGTTAAGTATTCGAAATGTTTAAATAAGCTCTGATTATGTATTATTTAACAGTTATGTGTAATTTGGGTTAGGTGACTTTCACAGCTTTTTCACGTATAAGTGAGTAAAAAAATGCAAGTATTGTTTGGTTCATTCGTCGGTTTCTCTCTTTTGTCTTTATTATGTTCCTCGCTCTTCCTTCTGTTTTTAGATGCGTTCAGAGTCACATACTTGGATGACGGCCACAGCATATCTTGACAGCAATTCTGGAAAGAGAGGAGAATGTGGAATAGAAACCAATGAAAACGCAATCAGTCACCATGAGTATGAGGGGGGAAATAGGAGATGAGAGTAATTGCGAGATGAGATGTTAATTATTTTTCTGCTTTAAAATACAGCTATTGACAGAAGATTAAAAAAGTTGGAACTTTGAAGCAGGCAGTTCGTCTGAATCAGAATTTGAACCAGCACCTTCAAAAGCAGACACTCCCAGACGTATATCCTTTTTGCACAGAGCGTTCGCCTGGTTTAGAACTGGTGTATCATATGGGTAAATCGCGTTACGAGCTTCATCTTTGCTTCAGAATGTAGGAATTGTAACAACCAGGACTAAGAATCTCATCACCGATAAACACTTGGTCAGGAGACCGAAAAAGAAACTTGAAAATAAGACACAGGACGGAGAATATCTTGGAGGATGAAAAATTACAACCATATTTTTTGATGACGGAAATAATAACGCAGTCATCATAAAAGTGGCATCATAAAAGAGCAATATGAAGCACATATCACTAATGGCTTGTGAAAATGTACGTGTCCATTTCTATGAGTCTATTCCTGTTTCATGGACATCAGAAATGCTAAAGGCTCAACATTTGAGTACTCTATTAATCTAGCTCCGTTTCAGTTGGTAACGGTCTTGGGTCAAGTAGGTCTACCATCTAATTTAGACAGTTCATGCAACTGTCAGAGTAGAAGTCGTTCGTATAAAGAATACATATCAAATGTTGCAGTTCTCTTCTTGATTTTTTTCCAAAGCAGACTTTATTCTGGCTGAGAAAATTATATAATGATTTTGCTATTTCTCCGAAGTGACCAGAAGGAGGTGTCAAGTGACCCAAATAGTCCAAACCACGTTCGACAACATGGTGATATTTTTTTGTCTGTCTGTCGATGATGCTGCTAGTCCCCTTTTTTTCTATGAAGACCGTTTTATTTTTTGTACTATCAAAAAAGATGCTTGTAATTTTTCTTCCTCCAAGATCTTCCTCCTCCTGTATCTTCTTTCCAAGCTTCTTTTTCTGTCTCCTGACCAAATCTTTAACGATGACGATATCCTTATTCCTTATTGCATAGCTGCCAACTTTTACGCTTTTCTGATACCATTAAAATTTAATAGAGATTTACGTCTTCTCTAATCGTGAGATTTCGATGATTAAATAATACAACATTTACTATAAAATTTTATTGGTAAGAAGAAAGAGTAAAAGTTGGCAGCTATGTTATTGTCACAATTTCTACAATTTTTGCTCATTTATATGCGAAAAAGCTTTAAAAGTCATGTAATTCCAAATGCACATAACTATTAAATAATACATAATCAGAGCTTATTTAAAAATTTCGTACACTAAACATGACATTTCAAGTAAATTCAGCTGAAATAAGTTAAATTTAACATTTTTTAATTTTTGCTAAAAAAGTTCAAAAATCAGCATTTGAGAAACACTTCAAGCCATTAGCGGCAAATGAAGGGATTGTCCGAAAAATCTCAAATATTTTGTGTGAATTTAGTACCACCAGTGGCAACTTTTCGCACTACCCATCATCGAAAATCGAAAAAAAAATTTTTTTCGTCCCACCCTAATGAATACTTAATTGACAGTACATTTTTTTTAATTAAATAAGTGTAAATATTATCAGTTAAAAAAAAAAAACATTTAAATTCATTCAAGATTTTAAAACATTGGTGTCAGAAGATACTAAAATCCCTAGCGCTTTCAACTAAACATTAGTCATCATCAAGGAAACTGCTGTAGCCTGAAAGACATACACTGGTTAAATACCAGAAGGTGAAGCCAAAAACAACAAAATATGAAGGTGTGAAGGGAAAAAAATAGAAGGGTTGCTATAGAAACCGGAAAAAGGGGATGGGTTAATCAAAACCAAATTCATCAGTTACTCTAAGCATGTTGAACCAGATCCTTGGTATATTATATGATAGAACATAATTACAGGTACCCTTGCGTCTTGTTAAAACTTCCAGAGACTGTCTGATTATACAAATATTGTATTGTGATGCATGTGCTTATTTATTTTATTTATGTGAATATGTCGTTTCAACTTCAGATATAGAGTTACTATGTATATTTTACTATATATTTTAATTTTAATTTAAAAATATTTTTATGATTTTTTTTTAAATGGTGATAATTGGATTACTCCCATTGTTTCAGATAACGGAATAATAATGAAAAATATTCAGACATAGGGATTTTTGGATGTATTTTTTATTCGTAATTTATTTTCGGTAATATATATATATATATATGCACGTTTACTTTATTTTTATAAGCGAATAAAAAATTCATATTTATTGCGACACTCCGAGAATATTGTCTATTGCGGTTAATATATCTTTATGCATTATGACTTTATTAGTTTTTTTCATTATAACTAAATATAAAATGTACTTTTATTTTAATATATTGTGGTTAAGCCTAAAAGTACGCATGTAAAGTATGTTTGAAAAGTTTGCGCCGATGATGTTATGCTTAATTTAAAAGGTATTCTTATGTAAATAAAACGTTGGGGGGAAACTGATGTGATTGTGATTACGTAACGTAATTTTCGTTGATTTTGCATTTCTTAATTCTGAAGATTAAAATAGGAGCCTTTATTGATCGTTGAACTACTTTAGAAACTAAAAATTGTGTAAAAGATCTATACTCATCATTTCTATTAACAGAAATCATTTGTCATTTTTAAAATGTATTTTCTACAATACAAATATTCAATAATTTTTGAAAAAAAGAAACACAAACCTGAAAAATCATAGTTTTGAGAAAAAGTCAATTAAACCTGGGAAGCAGTGTTACTAGTAGGCTACTTTTTTTTTCTAATTCTGATTTCTTGATTGCAACCACTTTTTTGAAATAGTAAAATTCGCCTTATTTAATAACATATTAATTAAGGCCAAAAGAATGGGAATTTTACCATTTCAAAAAAGTGGTGCAAATCAAGAAATCTGAATTTAAAAAATGTAGCCCACTGCTCTTAGAAAGAATGAAAAAAATCCAACACTTTCTTAAAAATATATAAACATGTGTAATACATCGTTGAAAAGATAAAAGTTTAAACTATTTAATGATATAAAAAAGTAAAAATAGATTTTTTTTTTCAATTTCGCTTACCCGGTCCCCTTAAATGCGAGCGAAATAGAAATACGATACATTAAATTCAGCATCTACAAAGTCATCCTCAGAAATTTTATATAAAAGAATATATTTTTTCTTAAATTTAAAGCTTTTTGAATTTCCACATTAAAGTTTAAAAAAATTGTTTAGCAACCTGGTAACCATTTAAGAGAATTTAAAATCAGCTTTCCCAACACAAAATTCTTAAATGTATTTATAGCATTACAGAACAATGCAGTGGATAATAAAGCATTGACTTTAAAATATTTTATTCGAATTCGCAAAATATGTGATACGACATTTTAAATAATTGAATCAGATGAATTGAGATAAAAGGGATTAACTCAAAAGTCTGAAACTGAAATTTCTATTTTGTGTACATTTTATTAACCGCGATAAGACTGTACGGCATTAAATATGTAACAATAGAATGATAAAGCAAGAATTTATTTTGTAAGCACTTTTCTAAAGAATTTCTTTGTAATTTGGAACAAAGAGAAAGCGAAAACTTTCATATTTAATGTTGTTGCATTAGAAAATTATTGGGAATAATTTAATTTGCTTTACAATGTCATATTATTAGGATAATCGAAGCGAATCCTCTACTAGGCTACACTCAAATTACATGTTGCCGTATACTTTATAAAAAAAAAAAAAAAAAAAAAAAAAAAAAACTATTCAGTATTTTGACTTGAGATTAACACTAGAACGGCGGGAAATTTTACTCAAGTTTTATAAAAATATTTCACATCAGAATTTTTACTTAAAACTATTTAGCTTATTTATTTAAGTTATTTTTGTGTATTATATATTACTCTTATATTATAAAAAGTTTTTTGGTTCGAATCGACATGTATTCATATGGCAAGGGTCAAAATGACCCCTCGCCGCCGTTCTAGTGTTAACACGTTCACGCCGGCGCGGTGGGTCACACTCGACTGTCTCAGAGTTGTCAAGTCTCCGGCTTTTTGCACACCACTGTTATTTTAGAGAAAATGTTGTACCTTTCAATCGCCCAATTGTTCTAATTAAATAAAACAACATTTTCTGTATTAAAATACTGGTATCGAAAAGGCCGGAGACTTGCCAGCTCTGAGACATTCGAGTGTGACCCACCGCGGCGGCGTGAACGTGTTAAACATAAAAATAAATTATGATCTGTAGATTTGAACAATATATATATATATATATATATTTATTTACAGAATAACCTTAAAAAATTATTATTTTAATTAATTTATTTTACATGTTTTTCCATTACGGACGCATTTTTGCAAATAAAAAATTAAACACGTATATTCTCGGAAGAAAAAAAATAAATCATGGAGTTAGTAATCATAGATGGAAACATGATTAATTAAATAGTTTCACGATTTCTTTTATGAAAATTTAAAATACCCTTTTTTATGAAAAGGATAGCGTATTTTTAAAGAATTAAAATTTGTGAAAATTCAATTATTTACATTCAATTATAAAAGTATTTTTATGAATTCAAATACACAATTTATTCCTATTATGTGATATCATCATTTACGCAGACAATACTTACGCATTTTAAAAGAATTATATTATGATATTTTTTTTGTAAAGTGGCAACAAAATAATTGTAAAGAAATAAAATTAATTGTTAAATTCGTTATATCATAAATAAAACATTCCGAGGAAATTCTTAGTTATTTGGCTGAATTTACATTTCTAAAATTAAAATGCGCCAAAACATGAAATATCGTTTTTGCTTAATAAATATACAAAAATAATATAAAAAATATTGTTAATTTCAAATATTTATCTTATTAAATAATGCTTCGCGAATCCAAACAAAGCATGGCTTTTGCTAGTGTACTTATATTTACAATGGTATTATGGATACTTTTAGACATTTTGCCTAATATTGAAATACATACTTTGACGGATTCTTCTGTAACTTCAGGATAGCAAACAATATATTTGACCTCATACTTATCTATGTCAATTTGATAAGGAAAGCAACTAGGGGACCAACAAAAAGTCAAACAAAAATAATAATGTTTGGAATCACCCTGTAAAATAAATTGCACGAAATGATCTATCGCTATAGCCTACAAATATGCTGTTATTGTACAATGTGTGTTCATTTGTGTAAGAATAGCACAACTATTCACAGCGATATAGAAATTTCTTTTTGAAGACAGAAAATTCTTGCATGTTTTCTGCTTATATCATACAGGGTTTTCTACCAAATTTAACGCCTGTTTAATGAAATATGGGCAGCTGTATAAAACATTTTTATCTGCGCATGCGCGAACGATAACAAAGATTTTTTCATGACTTAATAGTCAACTGTATGGAGCAACTTATATAAAAAAATTCAGCCAAATATCGTGAAAATTCAGAAAGACATCGGAGATAGAGTGAGTAGATTTTTAGTTGAATCTTAGCGGTCATTTTCACAGCTACCATTTCGATTCAAATCATAAATAAAAAAAAGTAATTAAAAAAAGATACAAATAGATATAAGATAAATACTTTTAAATAAAAATTTTGGTGTAAAATATTTTTTTAACACATGAGTAAAGTTACCGGCCTTTCCAGTGTTAAAGTGAAGATTTTATTGCAGACATAAAATGAAAGTAGAAAACCACTGACAAAAAATAAATTTATAATAAGGATAATAGTTTGAATATTATCAATACGTTTTTAATATGTTTTAAAATTTGGTGTTTTATTATTAGTGTTACGACAATTGTAAAGTAAATATTATTCTGAAAGTTTAATAATAAATAAATTCAATTACAGTAAACATTGATGAAAGAATAATTTCTCGCAGACAATTTTGACCGTAAATAGTATTATACAGTCGCACGCAAATTTTTAATTCATAAAAGTATTATCAAAGTAGCATGGTTGATATTCTGGAATTGCACAATCAGTTTTTAAGTTATAATTTTATAGATATATTGCTTATTGCTTTATACGTTTTTTTCAATATATGTTTTTATCAACAAATTCTCACTTAAAAAAAAAACTATTGAAAAATTAGCTTGCTTAACTTCATAGTCCGTAAAAGAGTATTTAGAAATTATCTCTTTCATGTCTCTTCTTAACGTATTTCCTTAATATTAATGTCTCCATAAATATATCATAAAATATATCATATATAATTGTGTGTATGTCGACTCCGAAATTTGAGATAATCGTACATTCTTCTGCTTGAATATCAGAATTTTCGAATAATCTTTTTTTAATAGCAGAATTTGAGCAATTTCTTGCGATTAACCTTTTGTGCTCTATAACGTACGCAGCGTCCATCATGCAATTTCTGCCATTTCCGACAATGACGTACGTAGCATACGTCCTGATGCATGGCTGATTTCTTACTTAGACATTACGAATTGTCACAAGAAGACTTTTTTTTTTGCAATGTAATTGATTTTCCATAAATAAAGTTAAATAAAATTATCAATTACATTTTTGTGGTGTAAATTCAAAATTTCTAAAAAAAAAAAAAAATTAATTAAAAAAAAAAATAAATAAATAAATAAAATCTAAAAAAAAAGCAATTTAACAAATTACAACGACCATTTGGAAAATGATTTTTTCAAAGACTAAAATTTAAGACACAAAAAATCGCACGGAGTTGATCATACATTACGTACGCCATGAAATAAACATTGATAGTGTTAATACACGTAAAAATTGTAAGCGACAAAAATCACCTGCGACTCGTCAGGTTTCCTGAAACTTACGTATTATCCACCTGAAACTTAAGTATTATCCAAGCATTTCATTGACTGTTCGGGAAAAGGCTTTTCCATCGGCAGATTTCAAAGAAATCTGACGACCAATTTTACATGAAATTTCATTCTTAAACTTCTAAACATCCCACAATATTACTTTTCACACCGTCGTATAGAGAAAAAAAATGTACTTTTAAATACAATTTGTTTGAAAGCTGTATCTCAATTTGTTTCTGTGTTATTAATTTTTTTGTAGTTTTTATTCCTTTTTTGTCATAGTGGCAACAGAAGTATCCATCTCTGTTGAAAGTAAAGAGAAATACAGATTCCTGTGTAGACCAATCAAAAAACGAATAAAATGCGGATTCAACCAATAAAAAGCTTCAGATATACTTTTGATTTCCTACCGTGACGACGACAATAACCATTTTTTCAAATGGTTAAAAAAAGAAAGAAACAAACAAAAAACAAATCAAATCTGCCAGATGCGGCAACACTGGTGGCTAGTGACATAAACCAGCTGGCTAACCAGTGTTGCCAGTGGAGTAATTTTTTATTTTTATTATTCAGATTTCTTAATTGACACCACTTTTCTGAAATGGTAAAATTCCGCTTGTTTTAGCCTTAATTAATATGTCATTAAATAGGGCGAATTTTACTATTTCAAAAAAGTGGTGCCAATCAAGAAATCTAAATTTTAAAAAAGTAGCCCACTGCCAACACTGCCGCTAACAGCGCCAGGGTTCAAGGGGTTTATGTGCGGTCGAATACCGATACGAAATTACTGACAATATAACTGATTTCTATATTACTTTTAGGATCTACTTGCCGAAATCATACTGAATTAACTGGAACATATTTTATTCAAAACATTAAAATCATGGGTCATACGCTTTAGGTAAGTTTTCAGGACATGTATCAGTATTTCTTTGTAGAAAAATAAATCTAGGTCAACCGTGCGAAATTTCACCTTATTTAAGAAGAGATTTTCTATAAGAAAATACTGATACCGAAGCATTTCCGGGTCATGGAATTTCAGGACAAGTAGGACCCCTGAACCCTGATGAAAGTGAACGAGTTACTATTTTGAACATTCCTTCAGTAATGGTGATTAACTCAATGCCAATTTAAAAATAAACAATTTGAGTACTTTATGCTGACCGTAGAAATCCTAATATCATAAAACAAAGAATATATACACTGCTGGCCATCCAAAATGCAACACCATTAAGGGATCAACCAAACAGCGTAAAATTTACACCATGTATACACCTCGGTAGGATATGCAAATGATTACAAATTCAGCGCTAGCACACATTGTGGGCGATTGCAGCGCCCGTTAGAATCTGTTTATAAATGGAAGAAAAATTGTCGTTTTGAAAAACATGAATTGTTTTCTCGTGCGATTTTTTGTGTGTACAGATTCAGTATGCCTCGTAGAAAAACACGAGCACCATTCGAGCACGTTTCTGATTTCGATCGCGGAAGAATCGTTGCATACAGAGATTGCGGATTATCCTTCCGAGAAATTGGTCATCGTATCGGACGTAGCCAAGCAACAGTCTTGAGAATATGATATCGGATGATACAGGAGGGAACGACAGACCGACAGGAGCGATTGCAACCGCCTCAACGCACCACTCCACTCCACTGGAAAATAGGGATATTGTGCGCATGGCACTGATGGAAAGACCTGCCACATTCGCTACCATAACACAACGAATGCCGTCAGTAACACAACAATAGGCACCCGCACGAACAGTTCGAAGTCGTTTGAAGTACAGTGGATTGTCCGCTAGGCGTCCATTGCGTCGCATACATTTGGCATTAAACCACAGGCGTTTGCGTTTACAATGGTCCTCTGAACGGCAGACATCCAAATGACATAGCACTGTGTTTACGGACGAAACACGCTTCTGCCTGCAGTATCACAATGGTCGAATTAGAGTTTGGAGGCAGCGTAGGGAAAGGCTGCTCAACTGCTGTATAATGCATGGTCATACTGGTCCTGCACACGGTGTTATGGTGTGAGGTGGTATTGGATTCAACTCCCGCACCCCCCCCCCTGGTACGCATTAACGGTACACTTACGGGCCAGCGCTATATCTCTGAGGTTTTGCAGCCTGTTCTCCTCCCTTACCTACAAGGCTTGCCTGTGGCCACATTTCAACAAGACAATGCACGGCCACATTCTACACGCAATGTCCAAGCTTTCTTCTTAGCTCACCATATTCCATTGTTACCCTGGCCTGCCTGTTCTCCAGATTTATCACCCATCGAGCATCTCTGGTCAATGATTGGAGAACGCTTATCCCTGAATGCCGCATCCGCGAGTACACAAGATGAACTTTGGTTACGTGTGGAAGCAGCGTGGGATGCCATTCCACAAAAACACATCCAAAGCCTCTTTCACCCTATGCCGCAGCGTGTAGCAACGGTTATTGACGGACGTGGAGGTAACAGTTCCTACTGATTTTCCCGTCTAACTCACTTCAAAGAAGGTTGTCATTGGAATCGATTAACTCTGATATCATATGTAATCTCTAAAATAAATTTGGATTTGAAAGCTCTTGTTTTTCTTCGTGTTGCATTCTGGATGGCCAGCAGTGTAGAAGCTAAATGTTGACTTATGCATATCTGTTTCTTTTAAAATCGTCGGAATTTATTTTTGAAATGCCTTTCAAGAGAATAAATATTTTAGTTCTTAAAATGTTCAAAGCGGAGCTTCTATTGATGCCATAAAATTAAAATGGAAGTCCACAAATGAAGCATAAATTTTTAACACTAATAACTGTTTGAAGCGTTGTATTCTATTGTTAGTTTTTGACCGGCTTAAAGAAAATACTATTCCCAAACTTAATAAAAATAAAAATAAAATCGATTTTCAGTATTAAACGCGTTGATGAAACCATAATCTCCCTATAGAGCAAAACGAGGAAACTTCCTGTATTTTCCAAGAAATAAAATTCCATTTAATATGTTTAAGTGAGAATTCGTAATCCTCACTTTCAATTGCAGATTTTGTATTTTTTCTGCAATTCATCCTGTCGTGGGCAGGTGAATGTGTTTCTGTAATGTTGAATTCAAATCTGAAATTGCGAAAAAAAAATTACAGTCGAACCTCGATTATCCGAAGTAATTAGGACTAACCATCTTTCGGAAAATCGAAATTTTCGGATAATAGAGAATGCTTCAATTTTAAGATTAAGGAGAAATATATGCAATGTTTCGTAATATGGTAAAAAGTGCTTAATAAAAATAAAGCAATAGCAAAGTAAATTACCTTAATTTTAATTTTGAAATTAAGTACATTTTACGTATATCTCAAGGAAACCTTTTCTTGTTTATCTAACAAAGGGAACCACTTTTGGTGTTGCTCGCACCTAACATTGAGACCTGGTGTATTTTAAAGCCCTATATTATGAAGTTTGAGAATCGATAAAATGTTTCTGTTAAAATAATATTTCTTGATTATACAGCAACATAAGTTTCTGAAAATGATATTTTCGAGACCACTTTTCGAACTATTAACATTGAATTTTTTTAAAGAAAAGCATTTAAAAATAAAAATTAGTTAATAATAAGTATAAAATATTGAAAAAAGTTTGAAAATTCCTTCAAAAACCCACGAATTTGATTTTCAAAAATTGCAACTTTATATTCATATTTTTGGCGGGGAAACAGTTGGCGTTTATTTTCAGAAGTAGAGCTTTCCGGCAACCCTAGCCAAATGTCGTAGCTGAATTTGTAATAGGTAGAATTTGCAATGTCCGACCTATTTCGCCACAGTAATTTTTCTAAATTGTGTAAAAACATTAATTTACTTTACGATTACTTTTACTGAAGAACTATTTAATACAACAACATTTCATTTTAAACATTCAAAACTTCATTTCATTCGATTTCAAAAGAAAATATTTTGCTTATTTTGTATTTCACTAAAAAATAGTTTCAATGATCTTCGAAGTTTCTATAGAATTATATTTATTACTTATATATTTATCGTCTGCACAGAAAAAAAAATATGAAAACCTAATATTTGTTTCTTATGCTATCAATTATTTAAAAAAAATCGCAATCTAATATAATTCTAGTAATATGTTCTGTATATTTTCTCTTTGGATAAAGCGGGCGGGAAAATTGTAGTGCCCTATTTGGCGACTTAACTCACTTTTGACGTGAAATAAACAAATAAATATGTAATAATAAAAAATGAAAAGTATAAAAAAGTATATAAAATATTATTTTAACAGAGAAATTTTTTCGGTTCTCTAACTTTTATATATAGGGCTACAAAACGCACCAGGTTTCGATGCTAGGTGCGAGCAACACCAAAAGTGGTTCCCTTGTAAGGTAAAAATTCTTCTTCAAAAAGTTTTGGTCTGAAGACGAAATTTCGGGATGAAAATGGGGGCCAAAATGGCAACCACCAATGTATGCCACATTGTTTCCTTCGTCCCCGTGAACAGTGTTGCCAGTGGGCTACTTTTTAAAAATTCACATTGCTTGATTGGCACCACTTTTTAAATAGTAAAATTCGCTTTATTTAATGGCATTAATTAAGGTGAAAGCAAGGGGAATTTTACCATTTCAGAAAAGTGGCGCCAATCAAGAAATATGATTTTTTAAAAAGTAGCCTACTGGCAACACTGCCCGTGACAGTCGCCGAATATCACAGTTACTATTTCAAAAAATTCGTACCAATCAAAAGCAGTGAACTGACAACATTGCCTTAGTTAAATAATAGTTATTTTGCGATTATACAACACAGAGATTACTATACTAAAATAGCGGTGACAAACAAATTTCAAGAAGAAAGGTAAAATAACTTTAATCTACCTGTAAATCACTTTTCATATTATTTCATTTCACATAAAGCAGGATAAGCCTGTTGAAAATTGTTTCCAAATACCTTTGTTTTAATTAACCCTTTCTGAAGCAAGAAATTCTGTTTCTATAATGTTGAATACACACCGGAATTTTCGAAAACTTATATTTCAAAATACGGAAAAGAAATGTTACAAATTTTTTTTCACCAAAGCAATAAAAGTAAAATTCAATTTAATGTTTCTGTTGCAAGTCTTGATTGATAGGTGAGATATAATATATACCACCGTCCATCAAAGGTCTAAAGTTACAAGCGATAGTTATGTTTTGATTGGACTGATATATTCTGCATTTTTGAGCTACAAAAATGGGTTAAAAACCTGGTTTCCTATACAAAATCTGCTTTATTTAGAACTTAACTAACACGTTTTTGTCTAATCCGTTTGAAACTACCCAATATTGTTGCATAGCAGTTTTAAAATATATACCTTGATAAATGTTACTATAGAAATATAAATAATATTCTGCATCTGCGCAAGCTCTATTAATGCTATAAATATATAAAATGCACAAAGTTTTCTGTGTATTTTTATCAAATTGCATTTATCATTAATTTATTTTTTATATTTAAAAAAAAGTCTGTTTAATCTTTTATTCCTCAAAGAGAATTTAAAAGGCAACCTATAAAATACTTTTCCTTACCGTATTTACGATATCATTGATAGTAAATTCTTTAATAAAAGTACATTAACTTTAAAATGTTTTATTCAAAACCTTAACGTATAACATATGGCATTTTAAGTGATTAAATAGTCATTCACATAATGGGGATTAGTTCAATAAATAAAATCTAGATATTTTCTATTGGAGTATTTTCTACTGACTCGTGGAAAAGTTAAGGAAATTAAATTGTAAATGCATAACATGTGAAAGATTATTCCCGAATTTATATTTGATAGTTTATTCTGCTGAATTGTTTGTCAAATTCGTTTTAGGAAAGTAAATATATTTATTCAGATGATTATAAATGAACAAAATTGCCTATGATATTTCTTTCATAAATTGAAAGTCCGAATCTCTTGATGAATGTTAAATTTTTAGTACAAATAACATTATTTATGTTAAACAGGAACAAGGCGATAAATATTAATAATATGCGTTTAATTTATCTGGATTTTCATTTGCACAATATCAATCATCTATTTACAAGTTAGAGGGACAAAAGGGGGCTATCGTGACAAACTAAACGCGATATGAAAATGCCGACGGAGCTTCTTCCGGTTTCCGTGGCAATCAGGCACTTCATCTCAAGAGCAAATACAAGATTTTCTAATCTTTGTCACGCTGAAATGAATTTTGAGGCTTTCTTTATTAACCATTTGAACGCGGCAGTACCTCCTGTGAGGCGATAACTAGATACATGATTCAATTTCTATATTCTATTCGTACCACTGTATTTTAAAAGTACATTATTAGCCCCCGGAACGGTATGCTATTTATTTCTCCCAGCTTATTTTGTGTCCAGAAAATAACGTTACCTTACAGACGCTAGCAATAAACAAAGCAGATGTATTATTGTACAATTAAATGCTCTATAGCATTTTTTTTTAATTTCTGACCATCGCACATTTTCAGTGTTTATACCGTCGTATTGGGAAAAAATGTACTTTTAACCCTAGAACTACCGGAAATTTTACTCAAGTTTTATAAAAACATTCTACACCAGAATTTTTACTTAAAACTATTTAATTTGTTTATTTAACTTATTATTGTCTGATTTATAGATTTAGTTTGTTTTGAAGAAATTTCTGGTTTGAATAAATATTTTGAATGTACATGTCGGGTCCATTGGACCCTTCTGGTAGACAGAGGGTTAAATGCAAATTGTTTGAAAACAGCATCTCCATTTATTTTTGAATTATTAATTTTTTTGTAGTTTTTAGCACTATTTCAGTGGTGGAAAATTGGCGCAGGGGAGGAGCCTATTGACACCACTAATATTTTAATGTATTCTTCACCTTAATAAAGGGCTCAGGAATTCTGTCATTACATAATCCGAAAAATTCTACTAAAATTTAGTGGTGTCAATAGGCTCCTCCTCTGCGCCAATTTTCCACTACTGCCATTTGTTTAATTTTGGCAACTCAAGTACTCCGTTTATATAGAAAGTAAAGGGAAAATAGTTGAAAAATAGCAATTATATCTTTTTGTTGCCATTTTCTCATAACAACCGAAAGAAAATGTAATTAAAATACGTGCTATTTTGAAAAAAATATATAAACGAATAGTTTTTACGAATAATAAAACATGGAGCTATTATAAACTATATTTAATTTTAAGTATCTGTAGACCCTTTCAGTGTGACGTCAGTCATGACGTTTTGGTTGCAAACTGACTCTAAACAAACGGTTGCTATGCGTCATTTCATTTTAAATATAAATCGTGGAAAATGTTACCAGTACATATCAAGTATTAAAACACTTAGATGTGATATATAGATATAGCTGCAACACACAAACAAAATAGAAAATACAACATAGAAACCGTTTGTTTGGAGTCAGTTTCCAACCAAAACGTCATGACTGACGTCACGACTGAAATCGTCTATATTATTGTTACAAACAAATGAATGCCTATGAATCATTACATAGCCATTTTGTTTGTCCAGTTTCTTTAATGACGGCATCTTTTTGCTGCATTTGTGTATTATTTTGAGATAGTGACATCCTATGCATGCTTTACTGTAGATGTTTAAGAGTGGATCGTAAATGTGTAATTCTTAAGCGGATGCGAATGGCGTCATTTTACATAAAAGAAAAGTTTGTGCTTTAAGTCTTAAAATGGAAATAGGTTTTGTACTATTTATATATGCATATATATTTTCTTTTCATCGGGGGTGACACTAAATTCTGAAAAAGCAGAATTCCTGTTTTCTAGTTTAGTAAGTTTCTCTTGTCCACGTAGTCTGAGTGCAAATAAATATATTTCTAAAGAAGAAAGTGGCATCAAGCGTTAAATTCGCGTAAGAGATAAAAAACTGCCGCGTTCAAAGGGTTAATTTGATCAAAGGCGCACAGGTGAAAAAGTGTATATTAGCAATTCTATTCTAGTTTAAGTTGACTTACGTCAGGAGCTTCTTTTGGGAGCTTGCTGATTACATCTTGTCTATATGCGACTATGGTGGGAACTCTTTAACCACACTCACATTTATTTCAAGTATAGAATGTTATTATTAGCACCTTGACAGTTTTAAAGCAAATAGTATTTTGAAAATGCGATAAGATATAAATAGTATAAATTCCAAACAGTGTAATGTGTTGATGAAATGCTGATTCCCTACTTACTGAAATTGTAGAATGTGATCTTGTAAGAAAGGTATAGGTTGCAATAACCATTGAATGCCTTCTTTTTCACCATTATTTAAGCATGCGAAGACGCATATATTATAGTTTCACTAAAATCAGCAAAATCTCTATGACTGAAACTGCCAGATAGAAGACACGTTTTCTTTCTCCTATTTGTATGTTTTCACACTTGAATAGTGACTCCAAACAGCGTACTAATTTCGGAGTCCTAAGATGTCCGTTATTCATATATTATATTTTCAAAAATTTTCTAATATATAAGTTGATAAATGTTATTATAGTAATTAATATTTTACAACCGATTTTTTTTTTCTAATGTTAAAAATAACTAAATGCAAGGGCTAAAACTTTTTGAGTATTCTAAACACAGTGCTTTTAAACGATATTTGTTTGCAAATTTTCATTAACAACGCATCGGAAAATTTTAAGTACTATATCTTACATCGATTAAAGTAGAAACAACAAATTATATTTCAAAAAGGAATTATTTTATCTATTCCAAGAAAAAAAACAATTGTTTAATCTGAAATCCAGTAACTGAAAGCCCATCTCTAACATATTTCTTAAAATATTTAAGATATCATTAAGATTAATGTCTTATATATTTTCTGGAAGATTTTTCATTCAAAGCCTTAAAATATAAATTTTTAAATAATTGAATATTTATTTGGATAATAGGGATTAACTCAATAAGTCAAAGCTAAAGGTTCTCTCTGGGAGTATAATGAAATTTGCTGAGTTTGTTTGTCAAATGCACTGATCGAAAATAATTTATTTAATTCAAATGATTTTAACTCTCAAAGAACACAAAATGAAAACTTTATTGCCGTCATAAAATGTATAGCTGCCAATTTTTATGCTTTTCTGTTATCACTAAAATTTAATAGAAATTTGTATTTTATTTAATTTTAGATTTCGGCGATAAGTAAGGTTACTATAATATATAGTTTAAAATATAGTTAATAAAAAATATTAATTAAAAAATATAGTTTACTATAAAGTTTTAGTGGTAACGGAAAGCGTAAATGTTGCCCTTTAAGGGTATGAAAGTCGGAGTCTCCTGGTGAAATAATAATCGTATAACAGCTAAATGATGATTTACGAAATCACATTTGATAATGAAATTCGAATTTATTTATCAAATACATTTCTTGAAAACAAGTACTTTAATTTATATGTTTGTTGATTAAAATTGAAAATTGAGCGATTCTGTTGCTGTTATAAATTAAAATCGCATTTCCCTGGTGAAATAATAAATGTGCAATATCTGAGTGATGATTTACAAATTTATGTTTCATAAGGAAATCTGCAGTATTTATTTGTTAATTGAATTACTTAAAATATTACTTAATTCATACGATTGTAACTGAAAAAGGAATAAAACTGGAGTTGTTATTCTCGGAATAAAACGAAAGACAGAGTCTCGCTGGTAAAATAATAAATGTATAACAGCTAAATGATGGCATTTCGAAATTATATATGATAATGAAATTCGCTGAAGTTATTCGTGAAATGCATTATTGGAAAGTAAATGCTTTATTTCATAAGGTAGTCTTTAAATCAGATGGGTGAAAGTTGCTATGCTATTTAGAATATAAAAAGAGTCCTCTGGAATATCCATGAATGTATATTAGTTGAATGGTGTATTGCGAATATATGTTTGATAATAAAATCAATTTAATTTATCGTATGCATTTCTAGAATGTTAATACTAGTGATGGGTAAAATAAATGATTTAACTATACGAATTAATTATTCAGGTATACGAAAAAGCATTGTTTCCAACCTGTTTTCTTCTTTTTCTTCAATTTAAATTCAATTTCTACCAAAAATTATGATCGAAAAAAAATCATACTTTAATTTAGAATTATATAAAAGTATAAATGTTTTATTTGATAAGATAGTCTTTAACTAAGATGGGTTAAAGTTGCTATGTCTTTCGATTATAAAAGGGAAATCAGAGTCCTCTGGAAAATCCATTAATGTATGTTATCTAAATGGTATATTACTAATTGATAATAAAATCAATTTAATTTATCATATGCATTTCTAGAATGTCAATACTAGTGATGGGCAAAATGAATGATTTAACTACACGAATATTACATATATAATTATTCGGGTATACGAAAAAGCATTGCTTCCGACCTGTTTTCTTCTCTTTCTTCATTTTAAATTCAACTTCTACCAGAAATTTTGTAGCGAAAAAAATCATATTTTAATTAAGAAACCTATAAAAATATAAATGTCTTATTTCATAAGATAGTCTTTAAATAAGATGAGTTAAAGTTGCTATGTTATTTCGATTATAAAAGGAAAATCAGAGTCCTCTGTAAAATCCATAAATGTATGTTAGCTAAATGGTATATTACTAATATATGTTTGATAATAAAATAAATTTAATTTGTCATATGCATTTCTAGAGTGTCAATATTAGTGATGGGCGATTTCGATTTTTTTAATCGATTTAATCGATACTATGGCCAACTCGATTTAATCGATACTATGAATTTTTTAATCGATGTCTCTGAGACAAAATAAGGTAATATCATTTTCATTTTCCTTCAAAAATTGAAGAAGTAGTTAGATGTGCCAATCCCAAAACTTTCATCTGCCTCATAAATGTTAAAACTTCAAAATTCGCTATCACAGTGTCAAATTTAAATGATAACCTATGCGCATCATAAGGATTCAAAAAGGATAGGTTCGTTGAAGTACGTGCATTTTAAAAGAAAATATAAGCATTGCATTTTCCTAACAAATCATTGAATTTCGGCCCACACCCTCTTAAGCTAATGTCAGACGAACGTCTTTTTGCACGCTTTTTTCGCTCTTACGCCATCCCTACACATTCGCTAGCATGTGTAGCGACGGTGTAAGAGCGAAAAAAAGGCGTGAAAAAGACGTTCGTCTGATATTAGCCTAGATGTCTGCAACGGAAAACCCCAATTCAAAAGCATAAAAGCGGCAGCTGTTGTGCAGTATACCCCCAAGCCTAATAAGGATCTATTTATCTGAAAGTGTAACAGAATATGAAGTTTGATTAAATTCCGTGCATTAGTTTTGAGATATGGCTAACACGAATACCATGCAAAAAAAAAAAAAAAAAAAAAAAAAAAAAAAAAAAAAAAAAACAGTATAGCAGCGCAGCCTGTTACATGATTAACATGAAAAACTCAGGAACAAACGGGTGGACAACCCCCCGCCCCCCCCGGAACATTGAAATGTCCCTCATGAAGACTTGAGATTTTATGCTTAATGGAGAAAAGTCCAATCCCCCCCTCCCCCTCCCCCCGAAACTCTACAACTCTACAACCACTAAAATTTTAAAGAAATAGTCGACAATTTGAATCGCAGCAATTCGACGATTAGATAAGGCAAAGATAACTGTAAAATTTTAGTGGTATCCAGCAGGCCACAGTTTGACACCCTTGCTCTACAATGTCCCTCTCCAGAACCATAGAAATCCCTCTCGGCGAAAAATGGCTGAATTCAACACTGCTAAAAAAAGGCAGCAAGGCAGCACAACCTGTTATATCATTTACACGAAAACGTAATCATGAACAACTTATGACCGAATATTAAGTTTGATGAAATTCCGTTCATTAGTTCTTGAGATATGATCCCTAAAATCGTTTAAATCCAGAACGTGTTGAATTCCGGGGGTAGCCCGGAGAAACATGCCCCCCCCCCCCGTGCAACATTCAAATGTCCCCCCAGAAGTTTTGGGATTTTATGCTTAATGTACAAAAGTCCAATCCCCTTCCCCTCTGAACTGTCCCTCTCTGGATCCGCAGAAATCCCTCCCGGAGAAAATAGCCGCGCCACCTGCCGGTAGATTTACATCAAAAAGTAATCAGCACCAATTTATATGAAAGTCTAATTGAATCTAAAGTTTCAACAGATTCAATGCATTAGTTCTTGAAATAGACCACCCATAATTTTTTTTGTCAGAGACAATCAAATAGACAGACTGACAGACATACAATGTATAAAAATAGTCAAATCGTATTCCAGACAAGATCTTCTGAAACTATAAATCCTTCGAAAACCGGAAGTCGAAAATTTTCACGAATCCAACGCTTTCTTTTGAAAAAATTAACGCATCGATTCTGCCCGTAAATTAAAATCAATACAAAAAGCCTTAACGGGTTAAAAGTTTGACGCAGCACTTTACTTTATGGCTATATGAATCTGAAATATGGGTCTTAAAAATTCTGATATCAAATTTTAAGTGACGCTGTGCTATTAAAATGAATTTATATATATTTAATTTTTCTTTTTTGTTGTATTTATTTTTAATCAGTGATACTTTTTCATTCAAAATATGAGTTTTAAAAGATATGATATCAAAATTAAAGTGACGCTGTGATCTGACTTAGATTAGTTAAAAAATTACTTTACACATACTTATGTTTTGTCTTCTGAAATATATTTAGAAATTGAAACATTTTTTTTCAATACACTATCAAATATGTCATACATTTTCTCAGCTGATGTTATGTATTAAATGTATTTAATTCAATAAATTCATTTATCTTTTGCGTCACGATATCCAGAACCATCCGTAAAACTTGTGTTAACGTTTATTTTGCGTCATAGTATCTAAACTAAGTAAATAGTATGCAAATAGATAGTGTGATGCAAAGAAAACTTTTACACAAATTTTACCTATGGTTCTGGATATCGTGACGCAAAAGATAAATGAATTTATTGAATTAAATACATTTAATACATAACATCAGCTGAGAAAATATATGACATATTTGATAGTGTATTGAAAAAAAAAATGTTACAATTTCTAAATATATTTCAGAAGACAAAACATAAGTATGTGTAAAGTAATTTTTTAACTAATCTAAGTCAGATCACAACGTCACTTTAATTTTGATATCATATCTTTTAAAACTCATATTTTGAATGAAAAAGTATCACTGATTAAAAATAAATACAACAAAAAAGAAAAATTAAATATATATAAATTCATTTTAATAGCACAGCGTCACTTAAAATTTGATATCAGAATTTTTAAGACCCATATTTCAGATTCATATAGCCATAAAGTAAAGTGCTGCGTCAAACTTTTAACCCGCTAAGGGTTTTTGTATTGATATCATTACTTTTTTGAGGTTTAGGATCAAAAGATTAAAAAAGTACACCTTCATAGATAAAATTGGATTAAATTTTCCTAGAAACAAAATAAACTTAATGAAGTACCAAAATTTTAGAAAAAGTGCAAGAAAAATAGAATACTTTAAATTCATGTCTTGGTACTACTTGCGGATTTGCCAGGAGTCCGCCTTGTTTCTTTGTTGATCATCGCCGGTGTTAAATTTATTTATTTGGATTTATTTATTTTGTTATTTATATTTGTTGTTTATGTTATGTTTGTTATTGTTTATATTATGTTTGTTGTTATGTTATTAAATTAAGCATAAAGTGATTATAAATGACCAACAAAGAAACAAGATGGCGGACTCCGGGTGAATTCGCAAGTAGTTCCCATATCTTTTTAAACTCATACTTTGAATTTATGAGAGATATGAATGATAAAGCATCAATGATTAAACTTTTATACATATTTTTAAATTGAACATAATTTTTGCACATGCGATTATAAAAAAATAAAATGATGAAATATATATAGAGATTATAATTAATAGCATAGCGTCACTCAAAATTTGATATCATTATTTTTAAGTTCCATATTTAAAATTCTTAGAGCATAAGATAAAGTGCTGCATCACTAACTTTTAACCCATTA
Source organism: Maratus speciosus (assembly GCA_963932465.1). NCBI lineage: Eukaryota > Metazoa > Arthropoda > Arachnida > Araneae > Salticidae > Maratus > Maratus speciosus. The sequence goes on along the minus strand of OZ010797.1, from coordinate 371,603,899 downwards.
AGGGTTTTTGTATTGATACTACTACTTACAGGGATGGGGGATTTTCAGAAAATCTTACCAAACAAAGATTTATTTTATGAGCCAGCAAGATACAACGTACAGTTCAAAAATAATGAGAAAACACACAGCAAAAATAGTTTACACTGTTATTAAGAAATTGTTACTATAGTAGTCACTGTTACTAAGAAATTATTAATTTTTATTAAAAAAATATATACAACAGAGGAAAGTTTAGTATAAGATAGAACTTAGCACTATCGAAGTAAATTTGAAAAATATAACCAACTATAAAAAAAAAATGTTTTTGCCAGACCTTATATAGCCTGCAGTATTTTCAAAGATTGCCTAAAAATCCACTCGCCCTGCGAGGAAAGGTACTCGCCAGTGGCAAGCAAAATGATGTATTTCCCATTCCTGACTATTTAAAGTGTTTTCAACTGGCTTTAATTGCAAAAGAAGATCTTTAACATTATAAAGATGTCTCTGATAATTTCAAAGAAATGTTAATAGTGTTATCATTAATAATTTTAGTATAATGGCTGTGGTTATTGATAAAAGTTTCAAAACAAGTTATCTGACTGTTCTAGTAAAAGTTGCAAGGTAAGAGTAGTGTAAAATGATCATTGCATTCTTTTAACCAAGCATATACATCATGGTAATTGTGAAAGTACTTTTGTATTTCAATGACATGTTTTGTAATTGTTTGTGGAGTTATATTGTCACCTAGAAGATTTAACCAACGAGTAGAGCAACCATATGCTTTAAGTTTATCAGTATCTCTTCATTCTTGCCTCATGTAGTTAAAATAAAATCCTTAAAACCCTGTTTTAAAATACTAGTATAACTTTTGCCAGCAACAAAAATTGTGACAAAAGGTATTTTTGATGTGATGGTCTTTTCCACTTCGGCACAAATTGGCCATCAATGGTTGAAGTTCACAATAATTTCGAAACAGATAGGTGAAATTTGTGATATTTACTTTTGCTAAGCAACGTAGATTATAGAATATTGCAGACAATGGATGCACATATTATTAGTGACATTTTAGATACCGTGTCCTTGCACCATTTAAAAAAAAAGCTAAGCGTAACTAGAGATGAAAAAGCTGTATTTTATTTGGCAATAGATGATAAATTTTTTAATTGCCAGTTTAAAAACTTTAATTGCCATTCGGCAGGGTTGGCCTTTTATGACTCATTCGAGACAAATTATTAATAATCTAAAATATTTCTATAGCAACAGTAAAAAAGTCTTAAAGATTCACTAGATGGAACCCGTCAAAACTTGATGGCACCAAACAAAAAAGTCTAACTCTTTAAAATGTTATTTACTGACATAACATCATCAATAAAGCTCTCATTATTTGGTACTAATTTCATATAAAATACATTCATATCTACTACGATCATAAAATCCTTATTAGAATCGGTAGATAATAAACTATGTAGTGCATACAAATGCATTTTGTGTGCACTAATGTTAGATAATGACGAAAATGTATTATACAATATATATCGGTATCATGCTGATCGATGGCAAAGCACTTTTAAGTAGGGATGGGCAATGTATAGAATTAAATATCATGATAAATCAGCATCTTTATATCATATTCCGATATCTCGATTTAGGAAAGTGCCCCCCCGGGGAGGGGGGAGCAAAGTGGTGGGCGGAGCACCGGAAGTGCATAAAATGATTAAGCAGTCACAGGCCTTTCCAACGATATGTCACATAACGGGTGTCGGCAAAATTTAGGAAAGTGCCCCCCACAGGGGAAAAGTGGTGAGCGGTGCACCGGAGGGCCATAAAATGATTAAGCGGTCACAGGTCTTTGCAACGATATGTCTTATTAGGGGTGATGGCAAAATATACAAAAAGACCCTCCCTCGGGGGTGGTGGGAGCAAGTGAGGAGAGGGACCCTGATGGTGCATAACATGAATAAGCGGTCACAGGCCTTTCCAATGATATGTCACATGATGGGTGTCAGCAAAATTTAGAAAAGTGCCCCCAGGGGGTGTCAAAGTGGTGGGCGGGTCACTGGAAGGCCATAAAATGATTAAGCGGTCACTGGCCTTTGCAACGATATGTCACATGAGGGGTGACGGTAAAACTTAGAAAAAGGCCCTCCCGCAAGGGGGGGGGACAAGTGGGGAGAGGAATGCTGAAGTTGCATAACATGAATAAACGGTCACATGATGAGTGTTGGCAAAATTTAGGAAAGTGCCACCTTGGGGGGCAAAATGGTGGGCGGAGCACCGGAAATGCATAAAATGATCAAGCGGTCACAGGTCTTTGCAAGATACGTCAGATAAGGGGGGGGGGGGGCGGAAAAATTTAGAAAAAGGCCCTCCCACGGGGGGATAGGGAGAGGGACACTGGAGGGGCATAACATGAATAAGCGGCAACAGGCCATTCCAACGATATGTCACATGAGGGGTCTCGGTAAAATTTAGAAAAGTGCCCCCCAGACGTGGAAGTGGGGGGTGGTCACCGGAGGTGCATAACATGAATAAGTGGTCACAGGCCTTTCTAACGATATGCCAAATGAGGGGTCTCGTCCAAAGTCAGAAAAGTGGCCCTGAGGACCCAGCTATATAATTATTATTTCATTTGTCTAATTAAATCCACTGTTGCAAATAAAATGTTATATTTCATTTCTTTATCGTCCTGATTCACACATTGTTCAATAACAAAGAGCAAATATTCATCAACATCGCTGAAATCTAAATACCATAATGAAATGAAAGACATGGTGTCTGAAGCATAAAACGCATATGCTCAGAGATTCAGCTTACACCGTCAATACCATAAATATATATACATATATATATATATATATATGTATCATCTGATGTCAGTGATCACACAGAAAACTGCATGTACGATATTTATCACCCACCAAAACGAAATCGCATACCATTAGTATCATGAACACGGAACCCGAAGAGTCGGTATTTAATATCACAATTTAGGCTGGCAGAAGTCGCACCGTTAATATCAAGAATACTGAAACCGAGGAAATGGTATTTTTAATACCACGGTTTAGACTTGAGAGGAGACACTCCGTTAGTATCATAATAATCGGAACAGACGATTCAGTATTTAATAACACGGTTTAGACTGGGTCGAAGCTGAAGAAGCGCTGCTTAATGTAGAACCACGATAATCACGGTTTACATCACGATTATCATATTCATGATATACCGTTTTGTAAGGTTTTTTAATATCGTTATTACAATTACCATTTTATATCAATTTTATCAATATATCGCCGAGCTCTACTTTTAAGTTATTTGCATTGAAGTACATACAGATTTTTACCACAGAAAACAGCGAATGCTTACATGCATAAATATATAAATACACTAATTTTTTTTTATTACACAACGTAAATCAAACGTCTTTATATTTATTGATTGGATTGGAATATATATATATATTTTAAACCCTCCGAGCATCTTGAAGGCGTTCCGGCATTTTCATAAAAATGCTTATAAAAATAATTTTAATTAAAATTTTCTTTTCCCGTTTGTTTCTAAAATACACTTCATGCTCCTTTATTTGATAGACATCTTGAAATAACATTCTGCTGAAAATATTTTTGTCTACAACAGATTAAAGTTGTTTTTGGGAAACTGAAAAATATGCTCAAACCGCTCAGAGAGTTAAAATATTTCTTAATTTATTTCTGAGTAATATTGTTCTGAGTACTGTTTCGGCCAGGTGTCATGAACTGTGCAAATACCGAATTTAAAAAAAAAAAAAAAAAAAAAAAAAAAGTGTGCACACATAAGTGCACTCGCATATTAAAGTATAAATTTTTAAAATATAAATCAGTGTTGATTTCAGGGGTGACCCGGGGGGGGAGCCCCCCCCCCAGAAGATTTGAGATTTTGTGTTTTCAATGGTCAAAAAGTGCAATCCCTCCTGGAGAAAAGTGTCTGAATAAAACACTGATATAAACAATGATTAAAGAGATGACCTGTAATATGCAAAATGCTTAAAAACAAACAGTGCCGATTAATTTTCTTGTTTATACAGTACATACAGTGTTTAGTTTTGCTAATTTTTCGGCCAAATGTCATGCACTCTGCAAATAAACAATTAAAAAAAATCACTGGTGCACACATATGTGCACTCGCATATTAATGTATACATTTTAAAAATATAAACAATCAGTCAAGAAACAGTACAAAGTCTCTTAATTTTTAATCTGCATTACAACAATTCTTTAATTATGTTAGCTTACTTATCATAGAGTACTTTTTTAAATACACGACTTGATTAAAATATTTTGCATTACAGTTTAATTGCTTTAAACCTACAAACTGGTTAATTTATTTAATAGAAAACTTAGTATTGCTGAATAATGATCACCATCTTGCTGGGAAAAAATAGTGTAACCAGTTTTGTGCTTCACACACTAATTGAGGAAGCATGTAAAACAATTTACTACACTAACTGAAAGATATCTGCATTAGAGTCCTGCATCAGGTCGGGTTACTTGCTTTTACCCGAACCGACTCTTGGTTCGGATCGGATCAATAGTAGATTTTTTGTTGCAGGCCGGGTTCACTTTCATTGTTTCGGTTTGGGTTTTGACTCTAATCGGTCGACCTGAATTTCAAATGATATCCAAAGTATTTTTTCAGGTTGAAGATCTATGTACAGGGGTGGAGAATTTCTAGAAAATCTTACCAGCCAAGGATTTATTTCACCAGCCAGTAAAATACAATCTACAGTTGAAAATTTTTATGACAAAATTACGCAACTCAAAAATAGTTGGTTACTATTACTATAATGCATTTTCATATTTTTCTTCCCTATAAATTTAAAAAAAAAATAAACAAGAGATGAAAGTTTAATATAAAATAGAACTTAGTACCATGTTTACATCGCAATAATTAGGAAAGTTGTAAAATATAGCTAACTAATAAAAAAAAAGTTTTCGGCATATCTCTACAGTTTGCAGTTTTCAAAAACTACCTAAAAATTCAATCGCCAATGGCGAGTAAAATGATGCATTTCCCTACCCCTGTCTATGTACAATAAGACCTCCATAAAGGCTTTTCTTTCAAAAGGCAGACATTTCTATTTAGCAAACACTTTTTAATTCCTAAACTTTATATATTTGAACTTTTATATAAGTTTGAATAACATGCACCTCTCAATTCAAACACATGTAACATGTGTGATTTTTTTCTTCTTTTTTAGAACTGAATGGCTGAAATTTCAGAACAGAATCACCCCCTTGCACTTGAAAATAAAAGTGATGTTCTCAGAAAATCATTGGCAAAAAAAATAATCCCCCCCCCCCCCCCCCCCCGAAATCATGCCATGTTGGACAGCGCTGATAAAATACATTAAATGTTTTCCCACCAACCAAAACACTGATAATTTTATTGTCAGTGTATGTGAATGAATTCTTACTTTGGAAAAAAGCTTTTTAAAATAGGATTACACATATTATGTATTTTGAAATTTATTCATTCTGACTTTTTGGGAATTAATCGTGAACTTTTCTTTTGATTTAGTAATCTTAATGGTCTTCAGATTTTCAAGTGGACGCTGTTTAGAAATCTATTGGTATGTATCATATGATAGGGCATAGAGAATGTCACTTTGGTGGTTTTTAACACAAATCGCAACCGTCTGTCAACAAGCATTGAAAAAACAATGATAACTTAGTTTCAAATATTTTTTGAGTTATGGGGATCCCACAATAAACAATTTAATTAATTTGTAATTCTGACATTGAATTTTAAATTTACTTTAGTGAAAGCATTGAAAAATCCATTTATTTGTTCCCATCAGAAACATTGTAATCTTTTCTAGCAAAATAGTTTTAAGTTTTTTTAGTACCTTTTTTCGCAAAAAATCAATCGGCAAAATTATAAGAACTTCATTTTGTTTAAATTTGTTAATATTTAAAGATATTTTAGTTAAAACATTGTGATTAAACATTCATTGTAAGATATCTGCTTTAAAAATTTATATTTGTCTCAGCCTTTCCAAGTATTAAAATTTTCAGGCTTAATTTAACATATAATTTTTTATTAATGATTCAATTGTTAAAATTATCATTTTAGTTGCATTTTCTAAAGAGTCAAGAACATATTTTTTGTTACGCGATATGTAATCAAAACAAAAGTTTAAGTTACTGCTGGATATTAAAACATTCCTATCGTAATCGATATGTAAACAAAAGGTTTCAGAAATTTCTGTTGCCCTTTTCAGAAGAAGGTATTCAACTATGAAGCCATAAGGTATTGTAAAAATAATTATTGATGCTGGACATTAAAACATTAATAGATATTTCAAGAGAAAATAACAGGTTCGTAATATCTACAAAACGATAGCGTGGTTAGGTTAAATCGGCGGAAAATAAAAAAGGACACATTAAATCTAAGTAAATCAAAAGAAAATTTAAAAATGGAATCGTAAATCAGATTAAAAAAAACAAACAATAAATTAACAAAATACCTAATAAAGTGTAATCCAAAGAATACCATGTTCATAATCATGCAAAGCAATAAGAAATAGCAATGGTTGAGTTGAGTCACAAGTCGAAAACCTCGAGCCACGATCATAAACAAAAAATTAAAAATAATTTTTTTTGAAAATTGAAAAAGAATGATAAATAACAATTATATTGAATACATATAATTTAAAAAAAATTTCCCCTTTTTTAAAAATGAATCTAAATATTTTTTCGACAAAAAGCAGTAATATGGAATAATAATTTCTTCATAACAAAAGAGAAAGGTGATATCAATCGAAATTTCATTTAATATATTTAATATTTTAAAACACATAATAATTAACATTTAAAATTTTAATATAAAAAAAAAGATTTACTGCCTACATTCAGATTGTTAACTCAACTTAGAATACCTAAAATGACTTTGCAAATTTTGTTTTTGATTTTATACCCACAGCAGATGGATTAAGACTCCTCCTACATACGAAGTGACGTCAAACCTATTCACCAATCACAGACGAGAAAAGTAAAAAAAAAGCGATTTTTTAAAATAACGATTTTTAAAATAAAACAGGTTTTCCCAGAAAATAGAAAAGTGTTATTCACCACGTCTTAATCATTTTTATATGATATATCAATTTAAAGATAATCGTTAGAACCGTTTTCGAGATTTTCAAATTAGGAACTTCCTCTTATACCATACCAACGTTTTCACTTTAAAAATGGCTATTTAGATCTCAAAATATACTGCACGTAGAAATGTAAAAATTTCAGTATACGATTAGACTGCAGATATAAGACTGTTCTGGAAAATTCAGAACAATAGGACCTATATCTGTTGAGTTATTAAAAGGCGGCTTTTCGCGTTTTCTTTGATGTCGAGTTAGCTGTATATATGAGTTCTGCCATCTACGAATTCTACGATACGATACGATACGATTTTAACGATACGATACGATTTTAGGCTTAAGGCTGCGTCACTCGGAATACTACCGTCTTCCATGATCAGAAATGGCGAATCGATTCAGTTTAGATTCGATGCCGATATCTATCTTTAGATGCGGGCAGAATCGCTATTTTTTGATTTACTTCAATTCTTTAGATTCGGGCGAATCGATTCAGTTCAGATTCGATGCCGATTTTTAGATGCGGGCAGAATCGCTATTTTTTGATTTACTTCAATTCTTTAGATTCGGGCGAATCGATTCAGTTCAGATTCGATGCCGATTTTTAGATGCGGGTGAAATTGTTATTTTTTGGTTTACTTCAATTCAAATCACAACGCCCATGATCCACGATTCGGGTTGAATAGATTCCTCCAATTTTACTGTTTTAGTGGCAGAATTGCTGTAAAATTTTGTATAAGAGCCTTTTTTTTTCTTTCTAGGTTCAATGTTGAATAGCGGGTTGATTTCTTGACTACTTCGCTCGGGATGTGGGTGTGGGGGGGGATATTTTACAGTTCCGTAAGGGGGGATGCACATTTGTCCATTAGAAAGCATAAAATCTCAAAACTTTCGGGAGGGACATTCCAATGTTCCCCCGGGTCACCCCCTGAATTAAATACTAGGTTAAATCGTTATACTTTTGTTTAGAAGCCTAGTTATTTGGTTTACTAGTTTATTATGTTGTATTTTTGAAGTCCCTTCTAATCCCCCCCCCCTTCCACTCCAATCTTAATTTACAGGGCCGTTCAAAAGATGCATGCTATTTTAAAAATGCCCAATTCTCGTTCTATTTTATTATAAATCCACATTTTGAAACCTTGACCAAAGATATATTTGAGGTCACCCCTTCCACCGTTTGAGACTTATCTGCCACCGGGGGGCATATTTATTGTTTCTTCCAAACCATCTCGTGTAACATATTCTTGGAAAGCTTTTAATGTCCTCTTTTATTTTCTGCCCCCCCCCCCCCACACACACATGAGTTACACGCTCTTGGCACTTTTTAGCTCACAGGCTATCAAAGCCTGAGATCTAATGTGCCCGTCGGTTTTGTATGTATGTATGTATGTACGTACGTAACGCGATAACTCTTGATACAAATATCCGATTTGCTCCATTTTTTTTTCGATGTTCATTCTGCTAAGGCGCTTCCCTGATTAGTTTTGGGGATTCATTGGTTAAGTATAAAAGGGAAACGGGGGGCTAATCCCCCCTTAGCTTAGATAAATGGGTTTATCATGCAGAATAATCAGATTTTCTTCAAATTTTGGTATACCGATTAATTTTGATAACGAGTTTCTCTGATTATATTTGAAGGTTCATTGTTATAGTTTAAAGGGGGCAGGGGGGACGAGGGGATAATACCCTCCCTAATTTAGATAGATGGGTTTTGCTATCCGATTTACTTCAAATTTGGTATACCAGTTTATTCTGATAAGGCGCTTCCCTAATTAGATTTGGAAGTTTATTGATTAAATATAAAGGGGGGAATAGGGGGCTAATACCCCCTTAATTTAGATAAATGGGTTTTTCTATCCGATTTGCTTCAAATTTGGTATACCGATTTATATCGATAAGGCCGCTTCCCTGATTACATTTGGAGGGTCATTGGTTAAGTATAAAGAGGGGAAACGGGGAGGGGCAATCCCCCCCCCCCCTAGTTTATTTTTCGAGGGGCATTATTCTTTGAAATAAGAGCATAATATACAGTTAGTGTGAATAGCCTGTGAGCTCAATGCCACCAGTTTAACTGGGCACTTTTCTTTTTAGCTCACAGGCTATCAAAGCCTGAGAGCTAATGTGCCCGCAGTTTCTGTATGTATGTATGTACGTACATACGTAACGCGATAACTCTCGATATAAATAATCGATTTGCTTCAATTTTTTTTCTAGGTTCATTCTCATAAGGCGCTTCCCTGATTAGTTTTGGGGGTTCATTGGTTAAGCATAAAGGACGGGGGTACGGGGGCTATTCCCCCCCCCTCACTTCGATAAATGGGTTTTTCATGCAGAATTATCAAATTTGCTTCAATTTTGGTATACCGGTTAATTCTGATAAGACGCTTCCCTGATTAAAATTGGAGGTTCATTGTTTAAGTATAAAGAGAGGAAGAGGGGCTAACCCCCCTTAATATAGATAGATGGCTTTTTCTATCTGATTTGCTTCACATTTGGTAACCAGTTTATTCTGATAAAGCGCTTCCCTGATGAGATTTGGAGGCTTATTGTTTAAGTATAGAGATGTGACGGGGGGGGGGGGTGATTCCCCCTTAATTTATTTTTCGAAAGGCATTCTGTGAAGTAAGAGTATAAAATACAATTAGTATGAATAGACTGTGAGCACAATGCCATCAGTTTAACTCATACTTTTCTTTTTTATTTATTATTGTTTCAGTGAGTGCACTTTGCATGTCAGCGAATGAGTCAATATCTATTTATAGTTTTTAGATTACAGCTGGGGAAAAAAACATATAATCAAGGAATATACTTTTATTTATTTGTTAACCAGAGAAAAGTATGTTATTTCATTGTTAATGGCTCTAGGATGAGAACATTTTTTTTCTTAACAGCTGAAAATTTGGTAAACATTAAAAAGAAAGATATTTATAAACTGTAAATGAGATAAGGAGATATATATATTAAAAAGGGAAAGAAATTTTAGTTAAATATATTATTAAAAGGAGAATTTTGATTATTAATTGGGGAATAATTAGTATGTGATGATTGGTTAATTTCATTCATCACAGCTATTTTAAAAGAGGATTTGCAGTATTTGCATTTCCCCCACGCTTATAGCGAGACCCTAAAAAGACTGAAAAACCATTTAACTTTTTAAATAAATTTAGAGCGTTCAAAATTTCGCTCATCTGCGCATTTTTAAGAAGAATGACGTTTATAGGAAGTAAGTCCCCATCTGTTTGGTTGAAGGAAATAAGAGTTAAAGTAGAAAGTACATCTTTTCCGGATAAAAAAAATCATTTCTTTCTTTTTTTCTGTTTTTTTTTTATCTGACCGAGATCTTTTTTAAAGATAAATTTAAATATAATATAAATTATTATCAAAATTACATCTTAAAAATAATAATTTTAAAAGTTAAAAAAACTTATTATTTGATTCAAAGGTCTGTAGTAGCTTACTTCTGGGCCGCTAACATTGTCTAGGGCTTCCATAAATGGAGGTGAGGGGTGAGAGATAGCCGTTACGGCCCTGTTGATTCGCTACGTTTTGGAATTACTATTTTTCAGCTTATCTGTGTGAATCTGTGAACTTTGAAATATCGATTCAATTATCGATTCTAGAATTCGGGAATCGATTCTTATTGCGATCGATTCTGTTTTATACGATGTCGATTTTAATCGATTCTCAAATTTTCCAGAATCGCCCATCACTAGTCAATACTAGTGATCGGCAAAATGAATGATTTAACTATACGAATATTATATATATAATTATTCGGGTATACGAAAAAGCTTTGCTTCCAACCTGTTTTCTTCTTTTTCTTCATTTTAAATTCAATTTCTACCAGAAATTTTGTAGCGAAAAATTCATATTTTAATTAAGAAACCTATAAAAATATAAATGTCTTATTTCATAAGATAGTCTTTAAATAAGATGGGTTAATGTTGCTATGTTATTTCGATTATAAAAGGAAAATCAGAGTCCTCTGGAAAATCCATAAATGTATGTTAGATGAATGGTGTATTGCGAATATATGTTTGATATTAAAATCAATTTTATTTATCATATGCATTTCTAAAATGTTAACACTAGTGATGGCCATAATGAATGATTTAACTATTCGAATTAATTATTCGGGCATAGGCAAAAGCATTGCTGCCAACCTGTTTTCTTCTTCTTTTTCAATTTAAATTCAATTTCTACCAGAAATTATGTATTGAAAAAAATCATAATTTTAATTAAGAAACCTATAAAAATATAAATGTTTTATTTCATCAGATAGTCTTTAAATAAGGTGGGTTAAAGTTGCTATGTTCTTTCGATTATAAAAGGAAAATCAGAGTACTCTGCAAAATCCATAAATGTATGTTAGCTCAATGGTATATTACTAATATATGTTTGATAGTAAAATCAATTTAATTTATCAAATGCATTTCTAGAATGCTAATACTAGTGATGGGCAAAATGAATGATTTAACTATTCGAATTAATTATTCGGGCATACGCAAAAGCATTGCTTCCAACCTGTTTTCTTCTTCTTCTTCTTCATTTTAAATTCAATTTCTACCAGAATTTTTTTATCGAAAAAAAATCATATTTTAATTAAGAAACCTATACAAATAAAAACACTCTACTTATATTCAATATTTCTGAAAAAAATTGAATAAAATATTACGACGGTCGGCAACTACGAATTTGGTTCTCTTTTTAAACTAAATTTATAATGGTATTTAATTAAAAATATGTATTCAAAAGTTGGAAACTATATTTTGTGCATACCCGAATTCATTCGACACTAAAATCATTCATTCGGTCCATCACAGTTAATACTTTAATGCAAGACTTGAAGATAATAAAAAGAATAAATGTTGCTATTTTATTTTGGTTATGAAATACACCTTTGTAAAGAAATTAATTTATAACAATTGAATGATGACTTACGGATTTTTGTTTAGTAATGAAATGTACTGAATATTTTCGTCACATGCACTGCTAGAAAGTTAACTCTGGAGATTGTATCTGAATTAAATTTCCTAAAGAGTCGATTTTATTGCCGAAATAGAATAAAAGTTAGATCCCCTTTGTGTAACTTAAATTTGTAAGCTGAATTTATTTATGCATTACTAGAAAGTAAATGCCGTATATTTTGTTGTATAATAGGCATTCCAAAATTTGCTAAAACAAACATTTGCATTAAAAAATATGAATGTAAAAGAAGGACAGTACCTAATTTAATAATTAAAAATATCTAAATCAACATATTGTAATAGCTATAGAATAGAATTATTAATATGGCTAAATGCCATTTAATATTATTATGAGCCAGTTTTTAATAATTAAAATACTAATTTAAACGCAATAATACTTACATTATGCGTACCTGAACATTCATTTTTTTTATGTTAGAACTTCAGTGCCACAAAGATATCTAATTCGAAATATTAGTCAGTAATACTATTCATTCTCTAAAATCTATATTAATTATTATTTATTATCGCTGCGTTAAAAAATTAATGACGCGACAGTTTGAAAGAGCAAATAATATTTTCAAATTTCAATAAGAAATGAATAAAACAAGACTTAAATTGTACGTAAAAGTTGGCAAATGAGGTGCTTTCGTACTATAACTAGTTTTATAAATATTCAGATCTTGGTGCAATAGCTGTTGCACTCTCAGGCAAAATGTATGAATACACAATTTATCAAGATTATATACGAGTATATTAATTTCACTAATACGGGAATAATATGTTTAAATCATAAATAGGACGTCATCACCATGGCAAATTAGAATCATTACCTATTATGGGATATCATTGAGTTAATCACGCATGGCAGGATTCAATAGAATGAATAAAACTTTTATTAATATCTTTTTGAGATTTGATTCGATTTTCATAAAATTTGAAATGAGTCGAGAAAATTCTGCAACGATTATATATACTAAATTTTAAACCATTCGATTTGTTAGTTTTTACGCCATGCGGACAGATGGACGACACAGACGACAGCTATAGGTGCTACGTAGTTATATAACTACGAACGCACCTAATAACATCAATTCTATGCATTTTTAGCATTAATGTTGCCGCGATCACTTATGAACGATAATAACTCAAAATGCTTCCTGTAACTTGTAAAGCAAGCTATGTGGCTTATGATTACCTTTTCAGAGAGTCTTTCTTGAGACATATGACCTAGTAATTGCATAGCATTTAGTACCCAACATTTATTTATAGCTGGATTGTTTTAAAAATCCATTATTTGTAAGTTTCCGGTATTATTTGTTCAATAAAAATACAGTTTTATAATTTTTGTTCGCTGATTTAGTCTTCGAGGTTTCATATTGAAACATGTATTCAAATTGCTGATATTACCACAATTGCTTCGCAGCATACATCTTTTCATATATTCTTAATTCTTCCAGTTCTGAAATTACGAAGCAAAGGCAATAGTTGCAGTTCTGGCAAAGCAGTTTTATCTTCTTCATCAATTACGACTGCCGATTACAATGTCTGATAGCATAGCTGCCAGCTTTTATGCTTTTTTGTTACCAGTGAAATATAAAACGCATTTTTTACGTACTTAATCACAGATTTTGACGATTAATAAAAGCAAAATTTACTGTTCAATTTTAGTGGTAAGAAAAAAACGTAAAAGCTAGCAGCTCTGCCAATATCTTTTTTGCTTCAGCAAATGCAAATGAAAAAATATAATTTGATTGATAATTTTCAAGTCATAACTATTTTAATTATGGGAAAAGTTTTATGCAGTTTGTTTTAAGGCGACAGTGAACGTTCACAATCGCAAAAAACATTAAAAAAAGTCTTTTTTTTTTTTTTTTTTTTTTGAAATAAATGTTCTGGCAATCTTCTACTGTCAAATAAAAAAAAATATTCTAATCCGATAATTTTTTGCAGAGATACAGCTTTTTTTTAAAACGTAAATCTACGTAATCTACAATTTTAAATAAAACTTTAAATCCAGTTTTCTCAAAATGAAAATTTTCGCCGACTGAGTAAGATCAAAATGCTCCATACGTCTTAATTTTATACCAATTTTCATAATATTTGGTAATATTGTTGTTGATATACTTTGTTATAAAACTTGCCATTAATATGTGTACATTATTTCATATAAAGGTTAAAAAAAGGTAATATTTTATCAGTGAATTTTATCCGAAATGATCAATATTATAAGTTTATAATTTTTTTCAGCCAAAATACTTAGTATAATTTAAAAATGTATAGCTTTTTTTCATACAATATCATAAAGCTATCCTTAAAAAAAAAATACAATTTTCTGAAACAAAATTTAAAGCGCATGCAGCATTTTTAATTTGTATCACTAATTGGCATATTATTAATGAATTACTCAATTGCATATTAATAATTTTTAATGAAATTAAGAAATTTTCCTAATTATCGCACAAATTATATGTGTATTAAATTTCAAAACAATTGAGCAAAAACTGTAGAAAATGTTTTTGAACGTCTACTGTCGTCTTAAAATACGGAAAAAAATGTTACTCACTCATTTATATGTTACTTGAGAAAATATTTTTTTTCAACATTCAAAAGCGGTATGTTCAATTAAGTTTTTCAATGAATTCCTATTTTCTCAGAAAGTTTCTTACATATCACTCTCCTAATGAAGTTTTCCAAACTTTTTTTTTCATGCGTACCCCTTTCTACTGCTTTTCAGTACTGAGAACCACTTTCCCCATAATTGAATTACCGCGCACAAATGTTCATCTTCGTTAATTAATTAAATAATCAGATTAATTAACTCAACGATATTTATAATAATCTTCGAATTAGCTTACAAGCTACAATTGATTTTAATTTCTTCGGATAATATCGGGGAAGAATGGGACATTCGAAGACTAACGAGAATCCTTAAACGAGATAGACGCGCAATACTTCCTCAAATTGCTGTGGATTTCGATGTTGGGGTATCAACAAGTGTCAGTGTGTGAACTGTTCTTTGGACGATCATTGATATGGGATTTCGAACTGTAGAACCACTCGTGTACCGTTGATGACTGCACGGGACTAAGCTTTAACCCCTTCACGCTCGAATTAAATTGCGGTTAAAAAAAATTAAATTGCTTAGTGGCACCACTTTTATGAAAAAGAAATATTCACCTTATTTAATGACAGGTAAATCCATACTAAAATATAGCCAATTTCACTATTTTATAAAACTGGTGGGAGTCAAACAATCTGAGTAAAAGACGCAGCCCGAGAATATGACGGGAGTGAGAATTAAGGGGTTAAGCCTCGCCTGTGCCCGTCAACTCCTACATTAGAATACTGAAGACGGGAAACACGTTGCAAGCTCTGACGAGTCTCGTCGCAAATTGCAGATGGACTTGCGCAAGTATAGAGACAATCTCATGAATCCATGGACCATATATGCATACAGGTGACAGCTTAAATTGTTGTTGCCTCTAAGATGGTATGGGACGTATGCAGTTGGCGTGATATGGGAGTCCTGATACGTCTAAAGACGATTCGGACAGGTGACGGGTACGTAAGCATCCTGTCCGATCACCTACATCCATTCATATTCAGTGAGCATTCTGTCGATCTAGGACAATTTCAACAGGACAATGCGACACCCCACACGTTGGCAAATGCTACCGATTTGCTCCAGAAGATCTCTTTTGACTTTAGATACTTCCTTTAACCCACCTAAATCCCCAGACATGAATATTATTGAGCATGTCTGGGATTCCTTACATCGTACTGTTCAGAAGAGATCTCCACCCCCTAGAACTACTATCAATTTTGGGGCTGAACTGCAGGAAGTCGAGTCCATAACGTCGTGTTGCACTAGTCCTGCGTGCTCATGGACTACACGATATTAGGCATGTGTGCCAGTTTTTCTGGCACTTGAGTGTGAGTATAATTATTCGATTTTTTTAAACTTATGGACAAACCTCGAGCACATTTTCTTATTTAATTCTGTTAAGGTTTATGAAAAACGCATAAACCATATTCTCTTTATGTCTGATTGATGCAAGGAAATCAATTGTAGTCTCTTATGTGGTATTACTATAATCCGTTAATAACCTTTAAAAGAAGAAATTATATTTTCAATAATTTGGTGCCAGCATCATTTTTACATAATGCTTTTTTCATGTCTTAGTCACTGGTGCATTGGTAAAAGTTATTATTTCAACTTTACTGATATTTAATGGCGATAAAATTTCTTTTAAAACCTTAAGATCATAAATACAACGTACAATTCTTCATAGCAATTTGCATCTATCCGAAATTTATTTTGCTAAATTTAATAAAAAAACAACAAACCAATTGAGCTGCTTAATCGCATATCGATTAAGGAAAATGAAATATCAGTATATTGCAAACTTTTCCATTCTTAGTGTATTTTCTGTATCCTTAATCTAGAATGCTATATACATTAAAGCATAAAAGGGATAATAATTTATTAACAACATTCACTCATTAATATTTATATAACATTTTAAATCGTTGAATATTTATTTGGATAATAGTGATTGTAGATTATATCTCAATAAGCTAAATCGAAAATTTCCCTCTTTGAATATTTTTTGCTGGCAGCGGAAAAGAAAATAACACAAAATAATAAATATATAACTACGTTATCATGATTTACGAATTTATGCTTCATGTGTAATTTATTTGGGAAATGTATTTCCGGAAAGTAAATAGGACATAAGTAGATATTTTTATTGTCGTAATAAAATTAAGATTACAGTATCCTAAGTTAAACTTAAATTTGTAGTTACGGATGAAAATTTCAATTAGTGATTGGCAGAATAAATTACTTTTGTATAACAGGGATGCAAGTTTGGCCTGCACTTTTATTCAGAAAATACGAATTCGAACCAGAATTTAAAAATAGTATTTTTTGCTTTATTTAATGGCAGAGATTTTGTGACAACATAAAGTAAAAATTGTTCTTTCCAAATTCCCGGTGTGAATTTCAAATTTCTGAATAAAAGTGGAGGCCAAACTGACAACCCTGTAGTATAGAATGAATTTTGCGGGTAAAATATAGCTTCCAACCTTTGAATATATTTTATTCGATTACCACCATAAAGTGTGCAGAAAACAAAAGAAGCACAGTTGCCAGAATTCGCGACGCTTTCAAACGTCTTTTGAAATTCAGAAGATAAAGAAAAGCTTTACATTCTTCAGAGTTTCCAAATTATTTCTAATTAATAAAAGAAGAAACTATGTTTTCGTTATAAAACATCTGGTAGAAACTGAATAAAAAAACAAAGATTGGCAGCTGTGCTTTTGCGCATGCTCGAATGACTCATTCGAGTAGCAGAATAATTCATTTTATACATTACTAACATGGAACTATAAACACATTGTACGCGGGACACGTACTAGAACGTTTTTGTGGGCTGGGGACAGAAATTATTACTGGTACCGGAAATTTTGTACGGACGAAAAAAGAAGGTGTAATCCAAGAACGTTTGCTTAACTTTGGTTGTGAGCAAGTTTTAATTTACATTGGCATTTGTGAACGTAAATTTAGTGCTCATTTTCGAAAAATTCCTCGCATACAATGTGGTAATAAAGTGGAACTGACATATCCATAAAATAGGGAAGCTTCAACGGTAACCGCTCTTGCAGGTGTTATTTACCGCCGATGGACATACCCACCAGTAGATTTATATAAAAAATTTTTCCTTGTTTAAACGCCTTATTATTGCTAAATTTCAGTCATAAATAAGAGTGGAAACAGACTTTTATTTTACTGGTTGGAGCTTACTTTGGGGTAGTCAGGCACAGTGTTTCCGCCATATTGTGACAACCAGGGAAAAAAAACTGACAGTTTTACAAGGCAAACTGACACAAGTAAAAATAAAAAAAATAGAAATTTTTACGTCATTTTTGAGAAAAAATGTGCATGAATAAGACGCATAAATAAGAATATTTTTTCAATTCAATTTTATTGGTGGGATGTTTGCCCTGGCGGTAATGAGAAAGTAAGAATCCGATTTAAAAAAAAGCAGCCGCCATCTTGTTGCAATCTCCTCAGTTAATCCACTCGGAACTGGTAGACATTACACTATATGTCTTCTCCTCTTTATTCATAACCTCATGCTTCAATACTGTTTGAAGCCTAGTTTTGTATTGTTTGCGTCTTGACAGTTTTAACCCTTTCTAGGATGCCGTTTGCAGTCTGCAACTGCTTAATTTTAATGCCCAAACTGACAAATGGCACCAGTAATTTTTTAGTACAATTTAGATCTCATAATATACGTGAAGAAAAGCTTTTGATATCAAACTCTGATATCAATGATAGTACTACCGCAAACACCCATTCCTCCCCTACTAAAGAAAATTCTAAAATTCCTGCAAATTACACCAATGATATAAAAGACATTCTTAATACTTTCAACGAAGTTAAATAAATTTTTCAAATAACTAAATTCCTAAAATGTATAAAGAACATCTCAACTCAGACTAAGAAACTCGATAATCCGATGCAAAAATTGATGGTTATATTAACTGAATTTGATCAACTTGCAAGTCATATCAACATTAACGAAGATTAAGCTCTTCATTTGCTAAACTTTTTGCTTTCTTTTTGTTCGTGCTGTTTGTTTAAAAACTTAAAAAAAAACCTTCTTTTTTGTATACTATGCTCTTCTCATGATATTATTCTTATTTTTACATTCTTTTTGTTTTATTCATCTCAAATTACTAGACTGGGTGGACGCCGTCCTTTTGCTGTCGTTTGCTCCCCTCGGCTTTTGCGTTTAACGGCTTATTTAGTTAGAATTCTCCTCATTGTAGCTTTTTCTTGCATTTTTATTCTTTTTTCCTTGCAATAATTTAAACTCTCTTGTAACTAATTATGTATATATTTTTGTTGATTTTCATTTCTTCTGTGTGTTAAACTTTTTGTTTATCAAGTTATATTAAATGTATGGTCTCTGAATTGAGTCTTTTTTTATGGGCTTCCTTTGGTAGCTTTTTCGCCTGTCCTGGACATTTATGTGGATCATATGGAACATTTTTTCCCCTACTAGTTATACTAACATTTTTTTCTTTTAAAAATTGTCTATCTTCTTAGCTTTTACTCTCTCTTTCTCGTGGCTACCAGCCGCGTTTAAACGCTCTTTTTTCTATGGCTCCCATTGCATTGTAACACGACATATTCTTAGCCTGGATGTAAAGTTGTCAAGCAACTAGGGAATCCACACACGTGCTTTATTGTTCCATTTGTTCAGCTTTTGATTATTTTCGTATAAATATGTTCTTAAATTGCGGTGTGAATTAATTATTTGAACTTTTTTAGAGCAGAAATGCCTTGACCCTTAAATGGTTAAGGCTAATGTCATACGAACGTCGATTTGCATTATATTGTATTATATTATAGTATTGTATTATAGTAGCATAATATTGTAACTTAATTAAATGGATGAAATCATTTCTTGATAATCGTCTAGTGAAACTCCCACCAGTGTTTTTTTCAAAACAAAAACTTTTGCCATTTTTAATCGCAGAATCATCCGATTAAATAAGACGAAAATTGCTTTAACAAATCGGAAATTGTATGTCAAACGTGGCAAATGTGGTGCGTTTGTGTACTTGGACTAGTTTTAAAAATATTCTTATGCAAAAATGCACAAATGCAAAATTTATTAAGATTATATATATAAATTCAGTAATACAGAAATAATAGGACTCCTTCTTAAATAGGACGTAATCACCATGGCAATCTAGAATCATTACTTATCATGGTATATCTTTGAATTAATTGCGTATGACAGCATTTAATAGAATGAAGAAAACATTTAATAATGTCTTTTTAAGTTTTGATTCGATTTTCATAAAATTTGAAAAGACTCGATAAAATTCTGCAACGAATATATTAAATTTCAAGAGAAGTTTTTACGCTGTTATATGAGGACAGACAGACGGACCAGATGACGACTGTAGATGCTACATATTTATATAATTACGAACGCAACCCAAAATGTGGTAGAAGGCAGTGGCTGGCAAGGCTACTCAACCCTCAATGAAAGTAAAGTTTTTATTGCAGTCTAAATTCCTTCACTACATCTCCGTTGAAAACCATGTAGTATATCCGTTCTGCTTTTACGTTTTAATAACAGTTTTTCTTTGCATTAATCGTCATGTTATTTAAATAACATCCTAAACTGTCTGTTATTAAATAATTCACACGTTAGGAAAAAAAAAAAAAAAGGCGAACAAAACCTGATTTGTTTCAACCATGTATGCAGCGTACCTTTCTGTATTTAGTAGCTGAAAATTAGTCTATCCTCCGGTGAAATTTAAGTTTATAATAGACGTGACAGATTCAATTCAGGGTTGATAGTTTGGCCTTCTTTTTTATTAAGAAATTCCAATGTCCTACCAGAAATTACGAATAGTAAATATTGCTTTTTTCAATGACAGACGTTTCGTGATTGCACAAAATAAAAATTATTCTTCCAAAATTTCCAGTATTAATTCAGAATTTTCGTATAACAGAAGAGGCCAAGCTGGCAGCAATGGTTCCACACGATTTGCAGTGTAGTTCACTATTATTGTTGGAATATTTTTCAAATGTACGATAGTTAACACTAGAACGGCGGGAAATTTTACTCAAGTTTTATAAAAAAAATATTTCACATCAGAATTTTTACTTAAAACTATTTAACTTATTTATTTAAGTTATTTTTGTGCTGCATACATTAATCTTAAATTATAAAAAGTTTTCTGGTTCGAATCGACATGTATTCATTTGGCAGGGGTCAAAATGACCCCTCGCCGCCGTTCTAGTGATAATAAATAAGTTAAATAAAATCGATTTAAAGTATTTTAAGCATTAACATCTTGCGCTCTGACACGTACGCGACGTACATCGTGTTATTTAGTAATTTCCGACGATGACATACGCCGCACACGTCTTGATATCTCATTAATTTTTTAACCTCTTCACGCTCGAATGAAATAGCGGTTAAAAAATTCAAGTTGCTTATTGGCACCACTTTTATGAAAAAGAAATATTCACCTTATTTAATGACAGGCAAATCGATACTAAAATATAGCCAATTTCCCTATTTTATAAGACTGGTGGGAATCAAACAAGCTGAGTAAAAGACGCAACCCGTGAATATGACGGGAGCGAGAATTAAAGGGTTAACCCCTTGGGGACGAGCGACACGTATACGTGCCGGAAATAGGCCTAAGGATCCTCGTTTATCCTCACCAGTAAAATTTTACTCTAAAATTTGCCTTATTTAATCCAAGGATTTTCCCGATTTGAATAGGCACAAACTTCTGTTTTTTAAAACCGGTAGCAAAGTAATAAACATTTCGTCATTCGAATTAACATTTCGTAAAACATAAGGCTCCCGTCGCGAAGGGGTTAATTAGACTACGAATTCTCACCAGTCTCTTGTTTTTTTTTACAAGTATATTTATTTTCCATAAATAAAGTAAAAGAAAATTCCCAATTAAATTTTTGTGGAGTGAATTCAAAACTTCTAAAAAAGAAAATCTGCCAGATGCGGCAACGCTGGTAGCTAGTCTCATACATTTGCCAACACAGACAGAGCGCTAAGGGTTAAATCCTTGGGAACGAGCGACCGGTAATCGTGCCGCGTAAAGTCCTCAGAATCGGTTATTATTCTCACCAGTAAATTTTGCCTTATTTAATCGGATCATTTTACCGATTCAATTAGGCAAAAATTTCTGTTTTAAAAAACCGGTGATTAAAGATTAAAAATTTTGTAAAAAACGCTCGTCCCGAAGGGGTTAATGGAACTATGATTGCCAATAGTCGATAAGGTGTTGAGATTGTTTTAAGCGATTTGGTAAAAATAGCTATATGATTTAGAACAAGAATTTAAATATTTTTGGTCGACATCCTTGCAATCGGATCCTATATAAAATAAAGTCGTAAACAATTTTAATATTACATTGATAAATTTTCTGGCTGCAGCATGATTAATTTTCTACAACTGTGCAATCACTTTCATGTCTTGAAAATGAAAACTGTAACGCTAAAAGCATTCTGCATCTTCTAAATAAATTGTATTTATCATAAATTTATTATATTTTCCCACAAAGATTTACGTAAAAATTTACAGACATAATCTCGCGTTCATTAAATAGAATTTAAAGTCTATCCCTTGCATATTTTGTCTTTAATGTATTTACGTAACAATAATATAAAGTTATATACGTTTAAGATTTAATTTGAAAATACTTTATTCAAAACATTAAACATTCACATGTAACATTTTAAATAACCGAATATTCATTCCGGTAATGGGGATTAACTCAATAAGCCAAATCTAAAACTTCTGTCTGTGGGTATTTTATGCTGACTGCTGAAATATAAAGAGTATAGAACAATAAATATAAAATATATGAATGATGATTCAGAAGATTGTTTCATGTGAAATCTGCTGAATTGATTTATTAACAGCATTGCTGAAACGTAAGTTCTTTTATTCACATTTTTATAATGGAAGAAAAAAGAGAAAATACGTATAAAAATTTTATTAGATAAAAAGAAAGACAAAGGCACCTAAAACGGAAGAAATATAAACTTGTAATACAGCTTGAATATCTAATTTTGCTTAACCCTTTCAAGGGCAAGTAATTGCGTTGCTGTAATATCGAATTCACACCGGAATCTTCCAAAAATTTTATTGCAAAATAAGGAAAAACAATTTTCCGATTTTTATCTACCAAAGTTAGAAAAGTAAAATTTAGGAACATTTTTCTGGCGCAAATCTTCATTAATCGTAGGTGGGATATAGTATATCCCACCACCCCTCAATGGATTAAAGTCTATTTAAACGTATACCAATCGAACAAAATCGATTCAATGCATTAAAAACCATTGATAAACAAAACATCAATGTACACTGTTAAAAATCTGCATTAAAATGTCCATAGTCACGCCACCATTTTGTAGAATTAACCAATATTTTAACCAATATTTCAACCAACCTATTTTAACCAATGAAAATGCTCTATAATATAGCCAAGAAACAGTTTTCTATAAAAACGGTGTAGTGACTATGCGCATTTCGCTGCAGATTTTTAACAGTGAACTGAAGTTATTTTATGTGATCTGGTAGGCTATTTATATGAACTGCGATAAACATTTAACCCTTTGTAGATGGCTTTCTTACGGAACTCGGCCTCGTAGTCGTTTTGCAGTTAAAACGAGAACTACTGAAAATTTTATTCAAGTATTATAAAAATATGCCGCAACAGAATTTTTATTTACAACTATTTAACTTAATTATTTAACTTATCATTGGCAGGATTATATACTTAGATTTTTTAAAAGAAATTTCTGGTTCGAATAAATATTTTGAATGTACCTGTCGTGTCCATGGGACCTGCCTGGTAGGCTGGGGGCTAAAATTTATTTATATATGTTTTGTAAATTAACGGATATTTAACCGTGAATTTCTGCTGTAATTTTACGAGAAATGCCACCTTTTAAAAATAAAAGGTTAGATTCATAAATTATGTATTTTTAATACTAAAGCCCATTTATCTAAGGGCGAAGCCTATTTATCTCAGGTTAAAGTCCATTTATTTAGGAGCAAAGGCCGATTTTTCTATAGTGTTTCTCATAGAATCTGCATTGCAGTAAAATTACTGCATCAATAATTTACAGTGTAGTGTGAACATTTTGTTATCAGCAATACCTAATCTTGAGAAAACTTTCTAAGTTTTCGTATTATTTGTTCAATAAAATTACATTTATTTTATTCTTTTTACTTTGCTGAATAAATCTCTATCTAACTTTAAGGTAAAATTTCACTTGTTTTCGCTTTAATTAACCTATTTCTGCTTGAATTTTTGCTTTCTCAAAATTGTTCGTAAAATCACTTTAAAATGTTGCAAAATCAACTGATAAATACCGGAAAAAAATACGCTAAAAAATTTTTGTATTTATTTGATAAAATGTAAACTTATTAAATATGCAAATATGCATAATATTTGTAACAATATAATATGCATAATTATATGTTTTGTCTAAATTTATGTAAAATAAGCTTTTAAATTTTATATTATATACTGTAATTAGTATGGTTATGAATTACTAAACATATATACAGTAACCGACGCTTAATAAAATCATATTCGTTCCGAAGGAAATTAATTTTCATAAGCAGCTGATTTTTATATCCGGCAAACATTCCAAAACAGAAAAAACGATGGTGGCAGGGCCTGATTACCAACGGGGCACACTTACACCAATAAATTTTAAAAGAAAAGTTCGCCTTATCTAAACGCCGTATTCATGTAAAATTTCTGCCATGAATGATGCAAAATTTTCTGTTTATTTTTAGTGGTAGGAATTTGCCCCGTGGGTAATCAGGCTCTGGATGGCGGTACCCCGCAAACTCGGTAAGAAATTGTAAAATGTTGCATCTAATCACATTAACAAACAGGATTAATTATTTTTGTTTAAATTAGATAATTATCCATTCAAAATGAATAACTACCGTTCATGAAAAATTAATCAATACTTACTACATATAAAATTCATTTAATTATGCATTATTATTTACATTATTGGACTTTATGAAAAACAGATCAATGGTGCTTTGTTTGGTCGGATCAGTCAAATGTTCAATGTTTTTAGTAAGAGAGTAATACTGACTGTACAGTTCCTGTTCTGCACCCGGATTCTCTAATATCCTTCTGAGTGTATGAAGAGCTTTGCGCGCATCAGCAGCAGTGGGTGGAAGATCTAGCTCTTCGTCTACGTCGGAATCTTCATCTTCACTAGCTAGTGTGCTTTAACCTTGCGAATACCTGCTCCACATGTCTGTGTCAGATATTTCACAGGAAGTTGGGAGTTTGCGTCAATTTCAACATATTGAAGGAAATCTTTCTCAAATTCTTTCTTATCTTCAGAGGTAGCGGCAATTTCTTGTGACGCTTCGGATTTAAATCCGCAAGCCAAGAAGCAATTTTTTATCGTGTCTTTTGTCACTCTATCCCAAGACATTTTAAGGAAATGCATTGCATCCAGCAAACTGACAGATTTTACTATGGAGCTTACAGAAGAAGTAGCAGATGAATCACATACTTCGATTCTGTTACTGCTTTTATGGCCAATTATCTCCTATAATAACATTTAAAAGCTTTGATAATTCCTTGATCAAGAGGCTGTATAACACTGGTAGTGTTAGGTGGAAGAAACACTATTTTTATGCACTAAAATGTTAAATCTGGAGGATGTGCAGCCGAATTGTCCATAATCATAGCAATATTTTTCGTAAGTTTTTTGTCCCATTGGACAAGAAAATCTGTGAAAATTGGAGATGTCATCCATGATTTCTTATTGTTGCGGTAGTCCACAGGTAAACTCTTCACTCCTTTAACACTAGAACGGCGGGAAATTTTACTCAAGTTTAATAAAAAATATTTAATACCAGAATTTTTGTTTAAAACTATTTTACTTATTTATTTAAATTGTTTTTGTTTTCACATATCTCAGTTACTTTCTGAAGAAATTTCTGGTTCGAATCGACATGTATGGATTTGGTAAGGGTCAAAATGATCTCTCATCGCCGTTCTAGTTTTAAAACAGTGCGGTTTCATACTTCCTCCAATCACTAAATGTGTTTTCTTGACGGTGCCCGTCATGTTACACGTCAGAAGAACAGTTACACGTTGTTTAATTCTCTTGCATCTTTCACTGGACTCTGTTTTGAACATATGAGTGTGCTCTGGTAAAGACCGATAAAACAATTCTGTTTCATCAGTGTTAAAGATGTGAGAAGGATCATAGCCTTTCAACAAATCCGGCAAAATGTTTGCTTTCCAGTAATCTACAGCGTCCAAATCCGTGTCCTGCTTTTCGCCGTACAGTTTGCGATAAACGGTATTGTTTCGTTCTTTCCATTGTAACAACCAGCCGTCAGTGGGTCTGAAATTTTCAACGCTCATCATTTGCGCGAACTGTTCGGCTTTCTCGCACAAAATTCCGCGAGAAATAGGTCCTTTTTTCAACCTGGCATTTTAAAATCATTCTAGAAGTGCTTCTTCTAGTCGTCTTCTGCTTTTCCTTCTCGCTTCTGTTTGCGGCTCAAATTTCCGTTTGCTATAATTTCAGACTTAATATTGTCTTTGTTCTTAAGAAAATTGCATAAAGCAGATTGGGAAATCCCAAGCTTTGACGCCGCTTCCCTTTTGCTACATTTCGGTAAATTATCATAATTGTCTAAAATTTCACCCTTTTCCATCAAGCTTAACCCCTTCACGCTCGAATTAAATTACGGTTAAAAAATTTAAATTGCTTAGTGGCACCACATTTATGAAAAAGAAATATTCACCTTATTTAATGACAGGTAAATCCATACTAAAATATAGCCAATTTAACTATTTTATAAAACTGGTGGGAGTCAAACAATCTGAGTAAAAGACGCAGCTCGAGAATATGACGGGAGCGAGAATTAAGGGGTTAAATCCTTCCGTTTAGACATCTTACTCGTTTCAAATGAAACAAAATTGAATCAAACTAAAATAAATTCTCTTTTGAAAATTACAGAAAGAAAAAATAAGCCACGTGATCACTGTCACAACAAATTTTGAAGCTTACTACTGCACTCATAATCTTTGAAATAATGCATTAATTGATCCTCCCCCCCCCCCATACATCTACCTACCCGTTACCCCATTCCTCGTTCATCCCCCTTTTCATTCTACACCAATCTTCTATGAAATCCGAGGGGAAAATTGGTTGCTAGGACATGTAATCTGCATGTTTATTGCTAAGCAGGTGAGACTTTGTGTAATATCAAATGTATTTTTTTGTTTTGTTTACGTTTAACCCCTTAACGCTCGAATTAAATTACGGTTGAAAAATTGAAATTGCTTACCACTTTTATGATAAAGAAATATTCAGCGTATTTAATGACAGGAAAAACGATACTAAAATATATCCAACTTCACTATTTTATAAAACTGGTGGGAATCAAACAACTTGAGTAAAAGACACAGCCCGAGAATATGACGGGAGCGAGAATTAAGGGGTTAATCCGAAAAAGAAAGCAAAATTAAAATTCTTCAGTGAAGATTAAACTGATTATTTTGCTGCTGTAGAAATTTTTGGTGTTTATTAACCGGCGATGCTGATTTTATTAAGCGGCAGTTTTAACAGAATTTTGTTTTGATTTGATTCTGGTCTTCACAATTTGATCAGATTAAGCGGCTGATTTTATTAACCAGTGATTTTATTAAGCGGCAGGTATTGTATATGTATTTATTTACAGAGACTAAAAACATTATAATTATTAGTAATAATAAACAGAGAATAATCACGTAGCGCCCTATATTTTCTACGTTGCAAAAAAGGGTAAAAAATAGGCTTGAACATATAATTTCACAATTAAAAAAAAATACGCATTTCAGTGAAACCTACAAGTTAAGATTATGACTTATTTATTTGGATCTTTGCTGGAAAAACGCAAATAAACTCACTTTTTATATTTTGCCATCTTGAAAAATAAAAAATCTATAAACTCCAAAAAAGCCTTCATTTTAAACAAATAAATATCCATCTTATGCTGTCATATTTCGGTGACAGATTAAGACATTTATGGATGATAATTTCATACAATTTTCATGTTATAAAGAAAATTATATAAAATTTATTAAAATTCTAAGCGTCCCAAAAATGGGACGCTAGGCAAAAATGGGTTAAGTATGCCATTAAGTAAGGCGAATTTTACCATTTCAAAAAAGTAGTGCCAATCAAGAAATCTGAATTTAAAAAAATAGCCTGCTTGGCAAATCTGACTTTGCGGTATAACCCCGTGTCTAACCCGGGATCTTCTTTCTTTGCAAAATTTGCTTTCGGTACCAGTAATAAAGAAAAGTAAAAATTGCCTTATTTAATTAGAGCATTTACAAAATTATGTAATTGATTGAAGCTTCTCTTTAAAAAGTGGTGCCAACCGAACAAAATTTGTACAAGAGTCACCGGACCAGAAAGAATTAAAGTTGAAACTAACTCTATATTTAGTGTCTCGGCAGCTGTCAAACAAATATTGTTCTAAAAGTACGATAAAAAAAATAAATCGATCCGGAATGATTGTAAGCGTTAATGAAACCATTACCGTAATTTCCCACGTATACTAAGATAAGTGTTATTCAAACCGGAAATTTTATTGAAAAAAGGAGATAAAAAAGTGCTAAGCAGAAGAAAGTCGCATTTTATTTAAACTTTTTATTTTAAACTTTTTATTTTTGTTACTTTTAATTTTTTTTGTGGTGCAAACAATTTTCTGGCAAAAAAGGTTGTGCAGCACTATCATAGAGTGTAATATACTGATTTTTTTATCTTCAAAAAAACTTTACGAATTTCGATGAGGATATAATACTGGGCATGTTCTGGATCGGATATAGAAATTGACTGATTAACCCCTTAACGATCGCATTAAATTACGGTTTAAAATTTCAGATTGCTTATTGGCACTATTTTTTTTTAAAGAAATACTAGGAGGCTCGGCCCCCTACGAGCTACGCTCGCCAACCCCCGTCCAGACACTGCAGACTCTAAATGCACGCTAATTTGATCGGCTTTAAAAAGATTTCGAAAGATTGAATTATAATTTAAAAAACAGTGGCGATCTCCCTATAAACGAATTTCTATTCATTTCTCTTTGATTGGGGAATTTTAACGCCAAATCCGCTGCAGTACTACTTGATTATCCTGTCGACCCATTTCACCAAATTATATAAATCGCCAAACCACTCGCCAAATTATACAAATTGATATAATTTTTATTTTAAATAACGAAAGAACAAATAAATTCGTACAACATTAATAAAAACACAAATAAAACGTCGAAATAAAACTAACTTGATGACGTATACACGTGTAACAACATTTCAAAATAAGCTAATATAAAAGGAATTAAGTAAAGAGAGTCTTTGTCTCCTGGTATTTTTTAACAAAGCGAAAAGAAATTTCTTTTAAATGAGACATTTTAAATTAATTCTCAAAATATCAAATAAATGTCTAGCGCAATTTCTAAATTTAAACTTTTTTGCAATATTATTTTGTGTTCATTTTATGTAATAACTATAATGTGACGTAAATATGACGTAATTTCTCCTAAGACTTCTAACGCATGTTAATGAATTTATTATTTTACAATATCCTTTCTCTTTTAAAATTCACGTGTATACTTTTTATGACGTAATTTTTAATAAGTTCCTGCTTTTTATACGTAATTATTTAATTCTAATTTGAAAGTTTTTTTTTTCTGTTTATAATAGTCACGTGAAAATAAATTTTTAATTTGAAGCAAACATTATTGCTTGCGCTTTTTATACAATTGGCAACAGTTTAAATTAGTACAATTTTCTGAAATCTGTAAAAAATATCTCAAGAAATGCTGAAAATTTGAATTTAAAATAGATATAAAACCTCGAAAAATGAGTCAAATTAAAAAAATAAATCAATTCTGCACACCGGGAAATTATAACGTATAAAATGAACTAAAAATTATTAAATTCCGATGTATAGTTTTTGCTCCTATAAAACTTTTTTAGTGGAACGATTTTGTCCAACTTTAGCATTAAATATCTCTTAAAATAATTCTTCAATTTGAAAACTGTCTGCATCAGCGTGTTTATCAAACATTTCTGTATAATACCACCGATTTTCATATTTTTGTATGCATTATGTTTCTTAATATTAACGAAGAAAGACCTCCGGTCACAAAAAATTCAAAACCGGCGGCGGCGGCGGTGACAGCGGTAGTTACCTTTTTTTAGAATAGAGAGATACGCCTTATATATTGACAAGTAAAATGACACCAGAATAAAGCCAATTGTACTATTTTATAAAACTGGTGGGAATCAAAGATCCTGAATAAAACACACAGTCCGTGAATATTACGGGAGCGAGAATTAAGGAGTTAAATGTATAAAAAACAATATTGCACTTAATTTTGAGCAGCTAATCTACGAAGTCTCTGCGATAGAGTGGAAAATTTGGTAAAAATTTATTTATCTATTTATTTTAATTATGGAGAAAACCAGCCGCTCGAATTCGTTTTTTTTTCGATATATATGTGCAAAATTCGATTGTTCTTTAAACTGATGACATTATTAATAATGCCAAAACTAATCGTTAATTAGTTTAAATGTTCTGGTCGTAAAACATTGTAAATACTCCATTGATTTTTACATACATAAATGTATCTCAAACACACAAATTATACACATTTAATTTATTAATTTATTTAGAAAATAAAATTAATCTTATATATATATATATATATATATATATACAGGATGTCCCAGGATAATTGGGACAAACTTTAAGGGGAGGTAGGGGACGTCACAAAGATTCAGATTTGCATAGCAACCTATTTTCGGGAACGCTTTCCTGATGCAGAAGAGACGATACAAACCAAAAGAAAGAAAGTACACGAACAGGGAGGTAAAACATCTTTATTATTCATAGTGCTGAAAAATGTTGGGACAATGCTGGAAAGTGCTGAGCAACTTGTTGCACGCATCGTGGCAGAAGCTGGGGAATTCCGGGACAGTCCTGGAATTTTCGACAAAATTAGATGTTCTATATACCGCAGATGCGCTTCGATGCATCACGGCCCGAGATTGTAATTTCGAACACCTACCTTGATGACGATCGTTGTCCCTTTAACTCTTTCCGGAGCGGAGAAATTCTGTTTATAAAATTATGAAATGATGAACTGACACCAGAATTTATAAAGGAATTGATTAGGAAATACAAACATGCTTATTTTCAAATACACGCATTTCATAAATATAGTTATAAAAGGAAAATTTCAATTAAAATATTCTGGTTGCAAACAAAATAAAATTTAGGTGTCTTTTTTTAAGGACACAGCCCGCGAAAGGGTTAATGTACGGTTTTCTTAGGGTTTTTTTGCTGTACTAAAGATAGAAAACATGTTTTCTCCTCTTATTCGTGTCCTGTCTTTCTTATGCTTTGTGTCTTCACTACCGCGCCAAAAAAGCGTTTCCGACCATGGGTTGCTATGCAAATCTGAATCCTTGTCGTGTCCCCGACTTCCCCTTAAACTTTGTCCCAATTATACCGAGACACTCCCTCTCTCTTTCTCCCCCCCCACTCTCTCTCTCTCTCTCTCTCTCTCTCTATATATATATATATATATATATATATATATAGAGAGAGAGAGAGAGAGAGATAGTATATATATATATATATATATATATACTACAAAAGTGAATATATAAATTATGAATGAACTTTTTTCAAATTAAAGTAAATTTCATCCTTTACGGAAAAAATAAAACTTATCATCAATTCAAGCGAAACAGGGGAATAAAAATTCACTGAAAATTGAAAAAAATGGAATTTTTTGTGGAACCAAGGCAAATTCTTCAGTCCCAAATTACCGTAAGAACCTACAGTAGTCACTCAAAAAGACCCAGATGATAATGTTAATTCTATGGGGAAGTTAATTTCAAATATCTCGCTTGAATTTTGATATTTTCGATTGATTTTTTTACATATGATAGATGAAGATAATCTGCAACCGGCCTAGTTTTTACTTTTTTGATTTTGGTTTCATATTTAAAAAAAATTACTTTTACTTTCGGAACCGGTTTGAACCGGTTCTGTATTATTTTTTTGGAACAGATTTGAACCGGTTCTGAAATTGAAACTAACCTAATATATATATATATAAAACTATAACAAAATCGGAAAAGTAAAAAGTAGCCCGGTTGTACATCGTCCTCAGCTATCCTATGCAAAAAAATCATTTGAAAATATCAAAATTCAAGCAAGATATTTAAAAATAACTTCCCCATAGGATTAACATTATCATCCAGGTCTTTTTGAGTGACTAGTGCAGGCTCCTAAGTACCACAAACAACATGTGTGGTTTCATCCTTCCACAAACCGTATCAAGCTAAAAAATCTACAATTTGAGGTACCGCACACAATAAATCCAGTAAAAAAAGCCAAAAATAACAACAGATTAAAAATAAAAATGTAAGATAAAACTAGCCAAAGCCATGCTTTGTTTGGATTCGCGAAGCGTTATTTAATAAGATAAATATTTAAAAATAACAATATTTTTTTATATTATTTTTGCGTCTTTATTAAGCAAAAACGTTATTTTATGTTTTGGCCCATTTTAATTTTAGAAATGTAAATTCAGCCAAATAACAAAGAATTTCCTCGGATTTTTTTATTTATGATATAACTAATTTTATTATTAATTTTATTTATTTACAATTCTTTTGTTGCCACATTACAAAAAAAAATCATAATATAATTCTTTTAAAATGTGTAAGTATCATCTGCGTAAATGATTTCACATAATAAGAAAAAAATGTGTATTTGCATTCTTAACACTGAAAATACTTTTACAATTGAATGTAAATAATTGAATTTTATAAATTTTAATTCATTAAAAATAAGCTATAATTTTCATAAAAAAGGTATTTTAAAAAATTCATAAAAGGAATCGTGAAACTATTTAATTAATCATGATTCTATCTATAATTACTAACACCATTATTTATTTTTTCGTCTGAAAATAGACGTGTTTCACTTTTTATTTGCAAAAATGCGTCCTTAATGGAAAATCGTGTAAAATAAATTAATTAAAATAATAAATTTTTTAAGGTTATTCTGTAAAAAAATAATATTGTGCAAATCTACAGATCATAATTTATTTTTATGTTTC
This sequence comes from Maratus speciosus, assembly GCA_963932465.1. Taxonomy (NCBI): domain Eukaryota; kingdom Metazoa; phylum Arthropoda; class Arachnida; order Araneae; family Salticidae; genus Maratus; species Maratus speciosus. Next base: position 371,571,065 of record OZ010797.1, on the reverse strand, counting down.
ATTTCAAGTCAAAATACTGAATAGTTTTTTTTTTGTAAAGTGTACGACGAAATGTAATTTGTGTAGCCTAGTAGAGGATTCGCTTCGCTCATCCTAATAAATAATATAGCATTTACCACTTGAAGAACCAATTGCAGAACCAACGAATCCATCCATGTTACAGCAAATTAAGAAAATACTTAGAAAAAATTTGCACCTGTTGCCAGAAATATTATATGTATCATACATACGTGCATGTCTATGTGTCGGTCTGTCCGCTTGTATTTACGAGCAAGTGATCGTGTAATATGATAATTTTGCTTAATATTGTAGAATATTGTCTTTAAAAAAGTATTTCTCAATACATAGTAAGTTTATTCCTTTTGTTCATTTCAACCGTTCCTTCTTTTCTTTTGCTTATCCTGTGCATTCAGCACATTTCTGTTGAAGTTTATCCAACATTTTATTCAGATGTTCAGTCACAATTGTCTTTTTATAACGATTCATATTAGTATTTACCATTCACTTGTTTACAAAAAGAAAAAAAAATGTGAATAATAAGAAATAATGAATAAATATATATAATTCATTAAAAATGTTTACTTATTTCTAATGGGGAATAAAGGAAATACATATTTCTTAGACATTGCATTATTTTATTTAAAAAAATTGCTTTTTAAAAAAATGAGCTGGATCATATTATTAATCATGGCTGACATTTAACTCATAAATCTTAGAAAATTTGGCAGTTTTCCAGAAAGTTCTTTTTATTTTAGACTAATAATAGGAAAGATATAAAATAAACCGTTAGGCTATTATTCTAATGAAACATTATTTTATTTTTTGTAAAGACAAAACTACACGATATCGTATTTACTTAATAGGCCTAAATTATAATTAGGAAGGAAATTTGGGATATAAAAATACTTAGCAGTTTTTACAATGCATTTTGATTATTTTTTTCAATTTTGAAAGTTAACATTTGTTTTGTTTTTATTAGTTTGATTTAATTTGGTGCTATAATCATTCTTGTAAAGTGCCATCGTTAAAGTTTTGGATTTTCCAATAAATGTTAGACTATTTAACTTGAAATCATAATAGTATACAATTAAATTTCCACAGCGTTAAACAAAATCGTAAAGCGTTTAACAATTGTTTAAATAATATTAATACTTTAATATTTTTTCACTTATATTTCAATAACTAGAAAATATTTTAGAACTTTTATTTAGAATTTATTTTAACCCTAGATCTACCGGGAATTTTATTCAAGTTTTAATAAAACGTTCTACACCAGAATTTTTATTTAAAACTATTTAACTTATTTATTTACCTTATTTTTGTCTGGTTTATATACTTAGTTTATTTTAAAGAAATTTCTGGTTTGAATGAATATTTTGTATGTACCTGTCGGGTCCAATGGACCCGTCTGGTAGACGGAGGGTTAAATATTTTTGAAGGATAAAAGTTTGTAGGTATATACAAAAATTTCTCACTGCACTACAAAAATAAAGAGAAATTAAATGTTAAATCATTTCAGCTTCTTTTTTTACATAGACTCTTTTTACACATTTTATGTTCTTTTTTTCAACTTTTACATTAATTAAATATTTTTGGAATGATAAAAGTTATTACGTGCATCCAAAACTTCTACAAAGATACGTTATAAATATTGAGTTTTTAGTTTCAATTTGGTACCTTTATTTATCAAAATGCTTTTTGCCTCTTTTACTTATCAATTCATTAGTATTTTAAAAATATGTAGCAAAATGTTCATTAATTTCTAATTTCATCTCTTCACATTTACAAGAATATCGGGTAGGTTTCGGATTTATCTATTGTCGTGCGATAACGGTGCGATAACGTTGATCCGATTTTTCAAAACAAAAAAAAAAGTTGAAAATGATAATAAAATCTAGAATAACTTCTTCTGATGAAAAAAATCTATATTTGAATATGATTGAGCCTGTGTATATTTTCGTCATAACCCAAAGCGATATAAGTAAGCGTCCTATCTTAAATGGGAGAAGTAACCGCAAGATTAAAAGCGAGGTCACATCAATCAAGGTCATGCGCCACGTAGCGGATGGAGTGTGAACTACAGGTAGATACCTAACTGTTTTCTTACTGACACCACTAAAATTGTAAAGTTTTTTCACCTAATAATATTAATAACTGAAGTACTTCTGATAAGGCGAAGAAAACTTCGTGGTGTCAAGTGCGTCTGGATGCCCCTCGCGCGACGCCATTATTTTGCGATAAATGTGGCAAACAAAATTCATTTCCATGAGTGACTGAAGATTTAGAAAATACGCGCCACACTAAAGGCCCGAAATGTGAATTATCACTCCGTCCACAAGGTGGCGCAACTGTGTTAATTTACGCCTAATTCCAGCATTAAGTTTGTTCGCTTACTTGTAACGCTTTGGTCATAACCCTTTGATGAGCAAGGAATTGCGCTCGTCAAATGCCAAATTCCAAACAGAAAATTTGAAAAATAATTATTTGTCAATAAGGAAAAGAAGCTTTTCAACTAATTTCCCTTCAAATTATAAAACGTAAAAAATAGTTAAAAGTTTCTGGGCCAAATCTTAATTAAATTTGGGTGGTATATAATATAGTCCATCGCTCTTCAAGGGGTTAAAAGATAAAATTTATATTAACGATGCGACTGCAGAATTTATTTTTCCATAATTGTATTAAATTATATATTAAGTTTATATTATTTCCAGTTAAATACTTTTGGGTTCAGTTCGTTTTTTTTTTTTTTTTTTTGGTTGACGAATTTTTCTTGTCGGATCTTGTCGGTTTTTGGTATATACCATCCGTGCAGGAACAATGCCCCCTAGATAAGGGAGAAAGACTTGACACATTTTGTTGTGACGTTACGAAACGTCACACGAATCAGTGAAAACAATCAAACAAACAAAAATACGAACTACTTTAATTTTTTTTTTCAGTTTCATTGACTGGTAGAATTATTAATTATTATTTACTAATAATAATTAATAATTCCACGAGCAAACGAAATCGAAACATACAAGCTTTTAAAAATATTTTACCTTGTTTTCCCTGAGTTTTGTGACGTTTCGTGACATCACAACAAAGTGTGTCACGGCTTTCTGCAATCTAGGGGGCGTTGGCAGGACTCTGCTTCAGAAATAGCCGCACGTCACAACAAAAGGAAAAAATTGCTCTGTAGTGGATATTTCAACAATTTCGTAAATGGCATAGAAATAAATAAAACTAACGATAAATAATAGTATCAGGTGTGACGTTCTTGGCATCTAAACAACTTATGGCATTGCTTCTGAAGATGTCCACACAATAAATGGGAAGAGAAATACATTACTATTGGACATTCAGGGCTATTTTTAGTTCTTGTTCTAAGAGTAGTGTTGTCAGGTGTACTGAGTAAATCGGGGCTCCAAATGACTCCAGTATTTAATTTTTTTTCGCCTTATCTAATGGCAGATAATTCTGCCATTAATCCCTTAACTGTTTCCTTTTTTTTTGATAGAATAAATTAAAAATAAGGAAACGGCACCACTTTTTTTAAACTAAAATATTTGGCTTTGTACTCACAATCGAAAAAGGGTATTAACAAACCAAAGATTACGGTTAAAATTAAATGGCACGAAAAGCTGCTATTATCGACTGGTATACGTACCGCGCAATTGTACTGAGAATCTGCGATTATTCTCTTCAGTAAATTTTTATTGTAAATTTTTCTTTATTTAACTCCATCATTTTCTCGATTCAATTAGCCAAAAAATTTCTGTTTTGAAAAACCTGTGAAAAAAGATTAAAAATTCTGTAAAAGACGCTCATCCCGAAGGGTTTAATAGACTCGACAGAGAATGTGACTAAGGTCACTATAAGCAACTCCAAACAACATGCTTCTTCCAACAACGTAATCGTTTGAGACAATGGTAATTGTCGTGATTGTAATGAAATGAATGTAACAAGCTTCCCTGCATATAAATTCAGATCACAAAGGTGCTGTATGGACCTAAGGTACCAGGAATGTCTAGGTCATGGTCATAAGCCCAAAATCTTTCCCTGATAGCATGTAAAATAGTTCAGTTCTTTAATGTGTGCAGGCTATCTGCAAGTAGGGAGCTTGAATCAAATGTTTCGCAAAAGCGAATATTACAAGGATATTTCTATGCAACATCACAAATATTTTCCTGTACCTGCTGGAATATTCTGAAGCGGAATTATGTCAATTTGTATTATATCTAACCGCACAGTTACTCTTCGGCCATATCTATTATTTTCCTGGGCGTATTGATGATGGTAATGAGATCATCTCTTTCTCACTTTAAAAACTATTTGGTATACAGACTCACTGTTGATGAACTTGGCAGAGAATATAGCTCAGGACCAGTGTTGCCAGATGTGCTACTTTTTTTTAAATTCAGATTCTTGATTGGCACCACTTTTAAAATGGTAAAACGCGCCTTATTTAATGACATATTATTTTTTTGCCGTTTCAAAAAAGTGGTGTGAATCAAGAAATCTGAATTTAAAAAAATGTAGCCCACTGGCAACACTGCTCAGGACTATTGTTTCCAGGCGTCCCACGTAAACCAGTATTCAATATATTCTGGTCACCACTAATTTCTTAAAGTTTATTTAGCCATCTCTAATAGCAGATAGATCTGCATTCAGTTAGAGCAAAGAAATTTACTTTAACGTGATGGTGTCCAGAGCATTTGGAGTCCTATTTACGATGGACACCTGGTGACGACGCCAAACAACATGCTTCTTCCAATAACATAATAATTTCCGACAGTGGGATGGTATGATTGTAGCGAAATAAATGTAACAAGCTTCGCTCATATAAGTCAAATTTATTTAACCCCTTGAGGGGGGAGCAATTACGTTTCTGAAATGCTGAATTCCCACCGGAATCTTTAAAAATTCTATTTCAATATAAGTAAAAGCAATTTTACGGCTTTTTTCCACCAAAGTTAGAAAAGTAAAATTTAATAAAATTTTTCTGGTGTAAAACTTCATTAATCGTAGGTGGTATATAATATATACCGGTGCCCCTCAAGGGGTTAACCGCCAAGAAATGAATCTAGTAGATACGCGGGTGCTTGTCTGTTGGGAAGATTTAGAACAAATCGGTGAGGAATAGCATTTTTGTTCCTTTGACACACTAAGGAGACTTTTTAGTTACATACTCCTGGGATCTGGTAATCATTCCAACATCTCCGTCAGTCTTTTAAACAGTACTTCTAGTTTAGGGGCTTTTTTAGGGGTTTCAGAACCCTTACAGCTTTAAAATTTTCGAAATTTAAATTTTTTTAGATGATAAACTCCTACCTTTTCTGAACATTTTGATATAATTGTTTCCTTGAAATCCCTATTAGAACAGAAGTTATGGGTTTTTAATTTATACACGCCCAATAGCTGAAGAGGAGTTTCTGAATCCTTGAAGTCATTTTTCTCCAAATGACGTTTTTGGACATAACCCTCGCGATATCGCAAAAACTTCTGAATATTTTTCATGAATTTTTCAAAGCATATGTTTCATGATAGTCTGTATAATCTGAACCTAAAATTTCCTTTTTATTGTTCAAAAAAATATTTTTTTTAGGTGGTTATGCTGTTTAAATATTCTAAATTTTGAATTAGCTAAATACAACTTTGTATCTACCCTATATATATAAAATCCTAATGAAACGAATTTATGAAACGGCTGAAATGTAACGAATTTATGAAACGATTCTTTGAAACGACTGATTAAACAACTGACTATGTTTCACGGCGATTTCTCCTAAAATATGGAATACTTTGTGATGAAATTAACACCAAAAATCCGTATTGATCTGCAGATCTCAAAACTGGTATTAGAATTTTTAAATTCGAATTAATTTTCGAAATATTATTTTTTTTCTAATTTTAAATACATTTTTCTAATGATGGCAACTCAAATTTTAATCAGAACAGAATTTTTTTTTTTTCATATTTCAGAAAAGGTTATTTTAAACTAATTTGGAGACCATTTTGGCCTTCCTTTAAATATATGCTAAGAAATGTATCATGCTACTTTTATTCATAATTCAATTTACTTGAACAATCTTTCGCCAAATCGAAAGATTCTGATTGGCCCCAAAATGCCATTATTTTGATCGACATGGTAACCCGGCTATTGTTGTTTATTTAATAATAAATGTTTATTTACTTTTATTTCTTTTTAAAATTATATAAATTATTTTGTTCTATAGTTATTAATTATTTATTTTGTTATTTCCTTTTGAAAATAATAGAAAATAATTAAAAAATACGGTACTACTTATTTATTCCGTCGACGAATTTCTACAAATTATACAAATTGACATAATTTTTATTTTAAATAACGAAATAACAAATAAATTAATATAACATTAATAAATATACAAATAAAACGCCGAAATAAAAATCACTTGATGACGTAAACATGTGTAACTTACTTAAAGTCAAGTGAATGTGACATTTACGATCAACCATTACTGACATTTAATCTTATAGTTTGGCGATAGATTTTTGGTCAAATAATAAAAATGCATATGTAACTGGTTTCGAAAACGAGGTTTTCGCCAAATTTTCGTTAAAAAAAAAAAAATTAAAAAAATTTAAATCACGCCAAACCTGCGTATATGACATTTGGCCAAATGTTAAATAATGCTGGAAGAGTTCCATATTGTGTGCTTCCCGACCCCCCTTTATACTTAACCAATGAACTTCCAAATCTAATCAGGGAAGTGCCTTATCAGAACAAATATACCAAAGATCAAATATACCAAATTTGAAGAAAATCGGATAATTCTGCATGACAAACATATTTATTTAAATTAAGGGGAAATAGCCCCCGTTTTCCACTTTATACTTATCCAATGAACCTCCAAATCTAATCAGGGAAGCGCCTTATCAGAATGAACCGGTATAACTAATTTGAGGGAAATCGAATAATTCTGCATGAAAAACCCATTTATATAAATTAAGGGGGATTAGCCCTTTCCCGTCCCTTTTAGACTTAACCAAAGAACTTCTAAATCCAATCATGGAAGCGCCTTATCAGAATAAACCGGCATGCCAAATTTGAAGAAAACCGGATAATTCTGCATGAAAAACACACTTATCTAAACACTTATCTGACACTTATCTAAATTAAGTGTGGATTATCCCCGTTCCACGCTTTTATACTTAACCAATAAACCACCCAAAACTAATCAGGGAAACGCATTATCAGAATAAACCAGTATATCAAATTTGAAGCAAATCGGATAATTCTGTATGAAAAAATAATTTACCTAAATTAAGGGGGTGATTAGTCCCTCGTTCGCCCTTTTATACATAACCAATGAATTTCCAACACTAATCAGGGAAGGGCCTTATCAGAATGAAACTATATGCCAAATTTGAAGCAAATCGGATATTTCTATTAAGATTTATCGCGTTACATTCATACATACAGAACCTGCGGGTACATTAGCTCTCAGGCTTTGATAGCCTGTGAGCTAAAAATGTACTTTTAAAAGATAATGGTGCGAATAGAACATAACAATAAAGTCTATAATAAATATAGAGATATGAAGATTGAAGAAAGATGAATGTAAAGATTGTGCGGCTATTTACCAACACTCAACAGCAAAGGCTTAAAACGCCATACATTAATAATATTTTTTTTTCTTTTCTCAAAAGTATCAGATTATAGCTAACTGTTTTAATATACAGGGTGCAATATGTTATCTATCGCCGACCTTTAATTTCTCAACCGTTGGTCGTAGACATATAATTCCAATTACAAAAACGTTTCAAATGAGGTAAATATTCACGTTGTGGCATTATTTTTAGTAAAAAATAAATTTAATAAAAATTACGAAATCTAACTTTTTATATGGTCCCCCAGTCCCTATAGTTATATTTAGTAAAAGTTTACACATATCATAACAGATATAACACAAAAAGTTTGACATCTGTACTACAAAAATTGACACAGTAATTAAATTTCAAAGTTTGAGATTTTTGCACATGATTTTGTCTTTCATTGAGGGATGAGTTAAAAGATGAATTAAAGTAAATCGAGATCAAAATCAGGGTGCAATGTCCTTTTTACGGAGAAGCCACTTTTAGCCGGTATCGTCGGTATTTTTGATTTTTGTTCGACCCATAAAAGTTAGCTCAAATTTTTGATGAAATACTCTATTTGGTGATACCGGCTAAAGGTGTTCTAGTCGTAAAAAGGACACTGTACTCTGATTTTGATCACGAATTACTTTAATTCATCTTTTAACTGATCCCTTAATGAAAGACAAAATCTTGTGCAAAAGTCTCAAACTTTGAGATTTAATAACTGGGTCAATTTTTGTAGGACAGATGTCAAACTTTTTGTGTTATATCTGTTATGATATGAATAAACTTTTACTAAATATAACTATAGGGACTGGGGGACCGTATAAAAAGTTAGTTTTCGTAATTTTTATAAAATTGATTTTTTACTTTAAATAATGCCACAACATGAATATTTAGCTCATTTGAAACGTTTTTGTAATCGGAACCATAAGTCTACGACCAACGGTTGAGAAATTAAAGGTCGGCAATAGATAACATATTGCACCCTGTATAACTTTACGATAATAACACCTACTCGCAGTGACTTATTTCTGATGACGAAAATTTTCGCATAAGTAATAAATTGTTTCATAAGTGTTTGTGAAATTAACTGATTTCATTATACCCTCAACACCCCAGATTTATGGCGTTAAAGCGTAACTTTATTTTTCTAACAACTGCTGTCGCTTAATGTAAAAATAGATATTGATTTTTTTTTCTTCTACTAAACGATATCCCTTTAATGCGCTGATATATCACTTGCATTATGTTGTCAGAGTTTTTTCACTCATCGTAAATAGGATTTAAAGGCCTTTTCAAACATATTAGTTTATTTTTTTTTCTGAAAAAAGCAAATTTATTTATGGAAAATGTGTGTTATAATTTCGTTTCTACATTATTACTGTCATTAAAAAGAATGGTCTTTATTGGTTAATTAAATTTATGAAATTAGGTGTGAACATTAATTATTACGAAAGGGAAATATTATAAAAGCAATTTAATGTTATTATTTCATAAAACTTGTGCTTCAACGTCATTTAATTTTCAATGTGCGTTTTTATGCTTAAATGGAGATTATTTACGCAGTTCATAGTAATAACTGTACAAATGGGGCTTTACGAGCTTTCAATAGATAAAAACGTTCAACTATAACAAACGTAGTAGTTTCTTAATAAAATATTAATTATTATAATATAATTAAAGGAATCAGCATTTTCCAAAAAAAAAAAATAAATAAATTAAAAAACTTGAATGACGAAAAATTTCATAAATATATTTAAAGACTCTTTTAAATATAATAATTGACTTTTTCGTGAAAACAAATTTAAAAGTTTTGTAATAATTTCGTTTTTTAATTTTGCTGCGACAGAATTATACATATATAAAATCAATATATAGAATGTCATTTATTTGTCAATTAATTTTATTATATTAAGCGTGTACTACGATTATTCAGACAAGATATATTAGAATATAATATTTTATTATTAACACTTAATGAAATTTGCCATGCAACATTATTTACTAAGGGAATATTTTAATAAATAATTAAATTTAAATTATTCGTACACTTTACTACTTACACAAGACGCATTTTATTAATATTCATTGCGTAGAAATAATCATTCCATTCCAAAAATCAATTTTGTCTTTAAATAAAATATGCATTACGATACGATATTAAAATACCATTTAGTATATTCATAAAATGTAAAAATATAAATCCATCAAAAATATAAATATTTAATAAGAGTTGTGTTACAATTTTATTACTATTTTTGGCACATTATTATTATTATTATTTTTTGTTACAAAAGTAACATAAAATAGTTTAGCTACGCTAATATATACCTTTACGATAAATACACCTATACCTAGAGTGATTTATTTTTAGTGACAAATTTTTTTACATAAATAATAAATTGTTTCAGCAATATTTATGAAATTAACTGATTTCATTATACCTTCAACATTCCAGATTTATGGCGTTAAAGCGTATCTTTATTTTTCTAACAACTGCTGAAGCTTAATGTAAAAATAGATATTGATTTTTTTTTCATTTTTTTTCCCCTACTAAACGATATCTCTTTAATGCGCTGATATATCACTTGCATTATGTTGTCAGAGTTTTTTCTCTCATCGTAAATAAGATTTAAAGACCTTTTCAAACATATTAGTTTAGTTTTTCTGAAAAAACAAATTTATTTATGGAAAATGTGTGTTATAATTTCGTTTTTACATTATTACAGTCATTAAAAAGAATGGTCTTTATTGGTTAATTGAATTTATGAAATTGGGTGCGAACTTCAATTATTTGGAAAGAGAAATATTATAAAAGCAAATTACTGTTATTATTTCATGAAACTTGTATTTCAACGCTATTTAAATTCCAGTATGCGTTTTTATGGTTAATTGGAATATTATTTACGCAATTCATAGTAATAACTGTACAGATGGTGTTTTATGATGGTTAATCGATAACAATTTTCAACTACAACAAACGTACTTGATTGTTAATAAAATATTAATTTTTATAATATAATGCAAGAAAAAAAGCATTTGCAAAAATAAAAATAAAAATAAAAAATAAATTAAATTAAATTAAAAAACTTGAATGGTGATAAATTTAATAAATAATATTTAAATAGCCTTTTAAGTATAATAATTGACTTTTTCGTGAAAAAAAAATTGTAAAAGTTTTGTAATAATTTCGTTTTTAAATTATTGCTGTGACAGACTTATACATATAGGGGGGACTAGGGACGGTTGACCATACGAGAGGCTTGACCCACCATTAATTTTCATATTTAAAAGAATTTCAGAGTTTTATCAATAGGTGTCAACCAAAGCTACTGGAAGGCTCAAACAACAGTCTTCTTTTCATAAAGATAATCGAAACAGGTGTGAAAAAAATCAATTGTGAGGCATTTTCAACCTAAAAGTTGTGTTTTTTAGAAATATTTTGTAAGCCTTTTCCAAATAAATTATATCATAGAAATTTAAGTAAGTAGGTTTAAAGTAATGCAGAAATATCGAGCTTTCATACCAGGCATAAAGACAGTACACTATAGTTAGGCCTAACATAACAATGTGGTATTCTTTAGAAAATGTCTATGTAGGGAGGCTTGATACTGTCAATGTGGGGGAGAGTAGACCAGATGCTCAAGGCTCCATTAATTAAGTGGTTTAGGAAATCTTTTTATTATTCACTGAGCGTAATGAAAAGTTAATGGTATATACATAAAAGAATTTAAATTTATTCTGCAAAGCTTCAGTAAAATGGTGTGATGGAAAAGAAAATGTTTAAAACTGACTATAGAAGAATGTGAAAAATTGCTAGAAAATGGGAAAGTTGATAGGAACTTTCTTCCATTCAAACATTGCTTACAATAGGTAAATAGAAACAGTGGGAAAGACTAGAAAGGATGAAAGCAGCAGTCTTAACCCTTTGAGGGGCAGTAGTATATTTATAAAACCACTTAATTTAATTCCGAATCATTACAATTACACCAGAACTTTGCTAAAATCTTTTCATTTAATATGTATGTGAAATATAACATTTTTAAATTTCTCCCAAAAATTGTTCATAAATTCCGGTTCCAGTCATTTATTTCAACACTTTAGTACTGAACGTACTTTACCCTTTAAAGGTTTAAATCATGTTAATGATACGTTAGCCCCTTGAGGGGCAAGCAAAAATGTCTCTAAGTATTGAATTCTCACCGGAATAATCGAAAACTTTTATTTTTAAATAAGGAAAAGCAATTTTCCAACGACTTTTCTCCAAAGTTCAAAATATAGAATTTAGTTAAAATTTTCTGGTGAGAATCTTGTTTAAATTAGGTGGGATATATTTTATCCCACCGCCCCTCAAGGGTTTAAGTGCTGATGCGATTGCAAAAGAACATAGCATCTATCGAAAAACTTTAGGAAGGTATGTAGGAAAAATTTCACCAGGGTGAATACAGTGAGATGAAGCCAAAGTATGTGACAACTGGAGTTGTCAGATCGAGTATCACAAAAAATAGAACAAGGAGATAAAAAAAGTGGTACAGTGGCTCCTAAATCTGGAAATAATAACGTGAAACACTATGAAAACGGAACCTGTCTCTAACAAAATACTACCATAAATGATAAAATATCATTTTCCCGGCAATACAATTATACCTGCTCAGACAAAATCCTGTTTAAAACAAAATGTTTCTCCTCTGACTTGCGATTACGTCTTAACAGTTTCGTTTAAGCCACATATTTTTAAAAATATTTTTTATAATAATTAAAGCATGTAGAATAAAGTTATTTTGCTTTATTTAAACTGACTTTATTCCTCTTCACAAATAGCGCAATATAAAACAAAGTGGGTCAAGCTTCCCATATAATGGGTCAACCCTCCCATATGTGGGGAGCCTTGACCTATTTTTTTTTTCATACTTAAAATCAATCATTTTTCAAATTTCTTATACGTTACACTTAAGTAGCAATTTTATTTTGATAACTGATTGTATAACGAATAAAATGATACATAAAACGTTATTCTACGTTCAATATTTAAAGAGTAAAATATCATTTTGTAAAAAGTGGATCAACCCTCCCTAGTCTCTCCTATATAATCAATAGATAGAATGTCATTTATTGATCAATTAAATTTATTATATTATGTGTGAACTACTATTATAAAGAAAAGAAATATCAGAATAAAATGTTTTAAGATTAACACTTAATGAGATTTGCCATGCAACATTTATTTACTAAGGGAATATTTAAATAATTAATTAAATGTAAATCATGTCTACACTTTAAATTTAATACTTAAACAAAATGCACTTTATTAATATTTATTACGTAGAAATAATCATTGCTATTCAAATATTAATTTTGTCTTTAAATAAAACATGCATTATGTGATATGGTTATAAAAATATCAATTAGTATTTACATACAAGATAAAATTACAAATGAATCAAAAAATATAAATATTTAACAGGAGTTGTGTTACAGTTTTATTTATTAAGTGGATATCTTAATGTATAAATGTAAATAATGTAAGAATTTTATGATAGATAACCGCTTTTTATCAATATTTATCAAGTAAAAATAAGAATAGCGAACGCTAAATATGTTTCAGTATTTATTAGGTAAACTTATTCATTGATAGTGAACGTTTAATTTCTTTCTAAATAAAATGTTTAATACTATATAATATAATAAAACAACATTTATATAATATAAATAATTGAATACTGTACTTTAAGCACATGGCAACAAAATAACATCATCAAATTTATTAGAAATGTAAATTTTAAATGCATTTCATTGTTGATTTAAATCGGAAAATAACCGAAAGTACCATGAATTATTAATTCCATTTTATCATATAAAGTATTTTTATTATAAAAAAAAATGCTTTCAACTTACACATTTGCTTATTAAAGTAGGATTATGTAATCATATTTCATTCTGTTGAATACCAAATTATAGATATTCAATATTAAATTAAATTTTTTGTTTTATGAGTTGTACAAACAACAATATAGGGGAGACTAGGGAGGGTTGACCATACCGGAGGCTTAGCCCACCCATCAGTTTTCATATTTAAAAGAATTTAGGAGTTTTATCATTAGGTGTCAACCAAAGCTACTAGAATGCTCAAACAACAGTCTTTGTTTCATACAGATAATCGAAATAGGTGTGGAAAAAAAACAATTGTCAGACGTTTTCAACCTAAAAGTTGTGTAATCTTTATAATATACTTATAAATACTTAAAAGGTGACAAAAATACATATAAAAACATATAAAAATATTATTTAATGGAACCCGAGACCTTTCGAACACACACGCGTTCATTTTCAAAGGGATAAACGATGATTGACTGAAGAGAAATACATTTAAAAACAAAAACAAAAATAGTACGCAAGCGCAAGTGGAGTTCAGTCCATTTCTCTGCAGAGGGGTGAAAAGATCAGTTCATATTATCAGGAGATCGTGAAATATTTAGGATATTGTACCAAATTGCGGGGATATTATAGGAAAGGACGTCGTTACACACATTATCACTTCTAAGTAAAATTTCAATGGATTCACGGATTATAGATGAGTAGTGGTTAGACGTTGAAATGATATTGTTAGCTTTTTCGAAGTTTATCTTAATATTTTCTGTTTGATGCAATCTGGATAAAGCTGTATTTGGTTTGTTAAACTTGATATCAGAAATGTGACTTTTAATCTTTCCTTAAATTTTCGACATGTCATACCAATATAAAATAAATTCTTATGTTGTTCTGTTCTGAATGGGATGATGTAGACTCCAGCTTTTTCATAATCGGGAACTCATAATCAGAATTAGAAGTGATAATGTTTGTAACGACGTCCTTTCCTATAATATTCCCGCAATTTGGTACAATATCCTAAATATTTCACGATCTCCTGATAATATGAACTGATCTTTTCACCCCTCTGCAGAGAAATGGACTGAACTCCGCTTGCGCTTGCGTACTATTTTTGTTTTTGTTTTTAAATGTATTTCTATTCAGTCAATCATCGTTTATCCCTTTGAAAATGAACATGTGTGTGTGCGAAAGGTCTCGGGTTACATTAAGTAATATTTTTATAAGTTTTTATATGTTTTTGTCACCTTTTAAGTAGTTATAAGTATAATATAAAGTTTATTAATAACAAGGTGAAAATTTCCTTCACGACACTAGTGTTTAAAGCAGTGTTTTGACTCTATTAAAAGTTGTGTTTTTTAAAAATATTTTGTAAGCTTTTTTTCAGATAAAATATATCATAGAAATTTAAGTAAGTAGGTTTTAAGTAATGCAGAAATATCGAGCTTTCATTCCAGGCATAAATATTGTACAGTAAGTTAGGCTTAACATAACAATGTGCTATTCTTTAGAAAAGAGCTGTGTGGGGAGTGATGACCCAGTCAAGATGAGGGAGGGTGGCCCAGATGAAATCATTTTATTATACACTATGCATAATGAAAGTTAAATGGTTATACATAAAAAAGAATGTAAATTTATTCTGTAAAGCAACCGTAAACTAGGGTGATGAAAAAGAAAATATTTAGATTAAAGGAAGATCTTACAAATGGCTATAGTATCAACTGTAAACATTTTTTTAATGAAATATAAATGGAAAGTTGATAGGAAGTTTTTCCATTTAAATATTATTACAATAGGTAAATAGAAACAGTGTAAAAGAATAAAAAGGACTAGAAAGTGTGAAAGCAGCAGCCTTAACAATTTCAGGGGCAATGGTATGCTTATGAAATCACTTAATTTTAATTCCGAAACGCCACAATGGCACCAGAATATTGCTAAAATCTTTTCCATTTAATATGTATGTAAAATATACCCTTTTTCTTATTTCCAAATAAATTTGCTAGTAAATTCCGATGCCAGTCATTTATTTCAACATTTTAGTACTGAAAGTACTTTGCCACTGAAAGGGATAAAGAAGATAATGATCAGTTAAGTGCAAATGCGGCTGGAAAAGAACATAGCATTAATCGAAAAACTTTTGGAAGGGATGTAGGCAAATTTCACCAGCATGAATACAGTGAGATGAAGCCAAACTATGTGACATTTAGAGTTGTGAAATCGAGTGTCACAAAAAGTAGGAAAAGTAGGCAAAAAAAGCCGGGCAGTGGCTCTTAAATCCTGGCATAATAATACATAAAGCCCTATGAAAACGGAACGTGTTTCTAACGGAACACTGCCTTAAATGTTAAAATTTCATTTTCCCTGCGGTACAGTTAGACATTCCCTGCTCAGACAAAATTCTGTTTAAAATAAAAATTTTTCTCATCTAACTTGCGATTGAGCCTAAACATGTTTGTTTAAGCCTCATATTTAAAAAAATATTTTTTATAATAATTAAAGCATGTAGCATAAAGTTATTCTGCTTTTTTTTAACTGATTTTATTTCTCTTCTCAAACATTTCAATATAATACAAAGTGGGCCAACCCTCCCATATAGTGGGTCAACCTTTCCATATGTGGGGAGCCTTGATCCATTATTTTCTCATGATTAAAATCGATCATTTTTCAAATTTCTTATATATTACAGTTATGTAGCAATTTTATTTTGATAACAGATTGTATAACGAATAAAAGTATATATAAAACTTTATTCTACGTTCAATATTTAAAAAATAAAAAATAATTTTGTAAAAAGTGGGTCAACCCTCCCTAGTTTCTCATATATATTTGCAAAACATATTTGTTTTATGACACCTAAAATTTTGATTTTAACGCCAAAATGTCATAACTTTTCAATCTTTGCCGATAAATGATTTTGCAACGCTTTTTAACCCATTGCAACATAGTTGAAAAATGCTTATGAATTCGGTTTGCCTGCCTGTCTGTCTGTCCCTGCTCTAACTGGCGCAAATATAGTCCGTTTCCCATGAAATTGATATATGTTATTCGGGTTTAATATGGCATGTTCAGTATTGCAAATGAAGTGTGTAGCATATACGATTCATCTACAGGGACATTCAAAAGAATTTCGTTACATTGTGTTCTATGGAAAAATATTTCACGGTATATTTTAATGATATTACACTGATTTAAACATATTGAAAGTGCTATTTATCACTGAAGTGTACAATAAGATTTTTTTTACAGAATATGATGTGCATAGAACTTATCGTTTACTTACAGAGACACACAAAAGAATTAGCTATAGAAGAAAATGAGCAATAATTCAACTTTTGAAGCCTAAGAACAATAATGTTGGAAGTGCGT
This sequence comes from Maratus speciosus, assembly GCA_963932465.1. Taxonomy (NCBI): domain Eukaryota; kingdom Metazoa; phylum Arthropoda; class Arachnida; order Araneae; family Salticidae; genus Maratus; species Maratus speciosus. Next base: position 371,554,229 of record OZ010797.1, on the reverse strand, counting down.
TTTCAGTTGTGGTATACGTTTTTAAATGCAACTGTTATTTAAATATTACTTGGTGCTTACGAACTCTATAGGTCATATATAGGACTGCACCAAAATTCTCAGAAGATCTGTTTAATGGCTGAAATTCCTGAATGGAAATTTTCATCTGTGCTATGCTTTTAATTTAACTAACTTATAGCATACTATGTATTATCCTCTTTAATAAAAAGCTACGCCCTGCTGACGACTGACTTTTTCGCTGATCGTTGCCACAGATTAATCTCGGAAAAAAACATTTGAACAGGGTTCGTACGGGTACCGTTATTTTCAAGGCTCAATATCAGAATTTTTTTACAGAAAAATAAATCTAGTTTAAACGGACGAAATTTAGCCTTATTTCAGGATAGATTTTCCATAAGAAAATACTGGTACCGAAGAATTTCTTGATCATGAAATTCAAGCTCCCGTACGAACCCTGTTGAAGTTACTGAAAAAATTAATAGCTCGAAAAGTAATTGTCCAAAGCGATATAAGTAAGTGTACAAATTTAATACTGGAATCGGGCGTAAATTAACACAGTTCATCTTGTGGACGGGGTGATAATCCACATTCGCGGACTTTTAGTGTGACGTCATATATGGCAGGATATCTACCATCTGCGCATATTTTCTAAATCTTTAGTCTCTCATAGCGCTGAACTTTGTTTACCACATTTATTGCAAAATAATGGCATAGCGAGGGGGGCGTCGAGATGCACTGGACACTACGAAGTTTTCTTTGCCTCGTAAGAAACACTTCAGCTATTAATCAAGTTGAAAAAAACTTTACAATTTTAGTGGTGTGAAGTAAGAAAACAGTTAGGCATCTTCCTGTAGTTTAACCCCATCCGCTACGTGGAGTGCGACTTTGATTGATGAGACCTCGCCTTTAATTTTGCGGTTACCTCTCCCATTTAAGATAGGACGCTTACTTATATTGCTTTGGTAATTGTCAGAAAATCAGGGTTCGTACGCTTCAAGGACTTTCAAGGACCTTTTAACAGAATTTTTGTAAAGTAACATTTGCCTTATTTAAGGAAAAATTTCTATCTTCACACATAACTACCAGTTGTTTACGAGATTTTTGGTACTAAAACACCTAAAATCACATGAAATCCTTGATGCATATGAACCCTGACAATTGTTAGACAAACTGCGTTAGAAAGGTAAAAAATTGTACTTTTATTTGATATAAATTTCAAATTAATTATTGTGCCCTTTTTCAAGTATAGAATTTCAAAAATTACCAAATTTCACAATGGAGTACCATAACGAAAAGATAATGATAATGGTAATGTGTCCTGACGGTATACTGGCACGAGTCACAAATTATAGTAGCCTTATTATTCTGTTAAAATATAAAAGTGTAATTATAATGTCACGAGTACATGACTTTTATTCAATTCTTGACACATGGTAGATTCGCCATTTCTTTTTAGTTGTGAATAACATAGGTTAATTCACGTATGACCTCATATTTAAAACGAGTATATGGTTAATGCATGTCTTTTACAGGAGAACGTGATATCATGAAGGGCTTTTCATGAATTTACATTTCTTTTTCAATTATTTTTCAAAAATCAACACTATATTTATTTAGGCTTATGAAACCTTTTTTTTTAAATACTGGTATAAAAGCAAAATTTCTCAAGTCTTTCAATATATTAAAAAATAGAGCATATATGCGCGATATTCATAATCCTTACAGTGTTTAATTTTAAATTGGATTTTTCGAATCAAACATGTTTAAAACCACGAGCAACGCCAGATATTTCAGCTAGAAAATCATAGATCATATACAGGACTGCACAAAAAATCGTATATTTTCTCGACTATTCATGGTAATCGCAGAAAATTTGTTTACATGTTATGTTTTGTTTACGTTATGGTTATGTGTTTTCCAGACTGCTCATTTAGATATCATCTTTCACCTTAGTAAACTAGTGAGTTCGCTCTGTCAAAAAAATTCTTACTGCAGAGAAAAATCTGCAGAAAGAATAAAAAAGTTAAATAAATAAATTAAACGTTTTTTAATACAATTCCGGGGAAAATATTTTCATAAAACTTGAAGAAATTTTCGACATTTTAGTGTTAAATTATTCAAAACACAATGGACCTTCATAATCTCAAGCAATACTGTTTATTCCCGTTTAAAAGAAACAAAAGTAGCATTATTTTTAGTTTTAATTTTTGAAAATACGCAATGAATATTTTAAAGTTTCTTCGTTTGAAAACTTTGCGCCCTTAGAGAAATAACTGAACAAACATCATGAAGATATCCTGAAAAATTCAAAGACTGCCGTTGCTCCAGAGTGCTAGCAATTCCGTTTTCTTTTCCACATTTTATTCCACATAACGTGATCTTTTTCGCAATTCAGGCTACAATATAACACAGAATATCATAAAAAAATTTCGTGCTGGTACAGAATAAAGTTTAATTTTACGTTTATGCCATTCGTAACAAGACCCTTATTACACATTATTGTACCTTATTTGAATGTTCACATTATGGTACATCGACTAACTCATTTTTTTTTTCTAGTCCATTTACATCATTATCGCATACATGCAATTATTTTAGGACTTTCTTTCTTATTTACAGGGATGAGAGTGCTCCGACCCAAATGGTTGAATTTCACCACTAAATTTTAATAGTGTTCTTTGCTTTATTAAGTCTCGGAAATTCTGTCATTAAATACGGCGAGAAATACTATTAAAATTTAATGGTAGCAAACTGTCATTTGGGTCGGACCACTCTCATCCCTGTATTTAGGAATTCCGACTGAAAATTTGTACTTTATGTGATCACGGAATCTCTGGAATTAAATAAAGCAAAAAATACTGTTCAGAATATCTAATGTGAATTCGAACTTTTTGAATAAAAAAGAAGTTCCTCAAATTTTCGTACGGATATCATGGGATTATGAATTAAGAGGCAATGACATATCTTCAAAATGGTGAAGTTGAAACTGTAACCGGCTTCACAGTGGCTCTTTACGGCCTGGACAAACATCCACCAGTAAATTTGAAGAGAAACTTTGTACTTATTTATACGCTATATTAACAGAGGCCGTAGCGATTGGAAAACATTTCTTTTGTCTCACCAGTATTTCGAAAAATAAATTTCCTAGTATATTGCTATTTTACGTGTTAAAGACATTTCGCACAGAATTGGTGGCTTTAACCCTCTCGCTGCGCAGCCTTAGATATGCTCAGGCATGCATTTTCCCGTCAAATTAATACTATTTGGTTATTTCCACCAGTTATTTTTTAGCGAAAACTTTGTCTGATTTATCAAGATATTTACCCCCATTACTATAGTCAAAAATTTCTGCTTTAATGAACCGCTGGTAAACGATTAAAAATTCTGTAAAAAACGCTCATCGCGAAGAATTACTTACGCAGCGAGAGGGTTAAATCCCTTGAGGGGCATTGGGATGTATTATATTTCACGTTATTTTATTCAAGATTTGTTCCAGAAACAATTAATTAAATTTCATTTTTGTGAATTTGGTGGGAAAAAGTTGTAAAATTGCTTTTCTTTATTAGGAAATAAAAATTTTCTGAAATTCCGGTGTGAATTCAGTATCACAGAAACACAATTAATTACTTGCCCCTTAAAGGGTTAAATAATGTTCCTACGAAATAAAAATTTTCTATTGCTGCGGCATATATGCACCCGAACGGGTTAAAATGGTGAAGCTTCAACTGTAACCGTTTCCGCAATGGCAAACTCCCATTAGTAAATTTGAATAAAAAATTTTTCCTTAATTAAACACCTTATTAATGCAGAATTTCAGCCATAATTATGGCCAAAAACAAAAAAAAATTACTGGTAGAAGGTTACTTCGGGGGTAGTCAGGCCCTGTCTTTCAGCTATATTGTATCACCTAAACATCCTCCTGTCAGTATCAGCGAAAAAGATTAATTCCTAGGCCAACATCCGCCAGAGATAACTAATATGAATTGTACCATGTTATTTGTGAGTTAATGTCTGCATGGATCAGTGGCTAAAAGAAAGATAATTTTTTTATTGGAAGTTTACTGGTGGAAGTTTACTTCGGCAATAATCATAAACTGTTGATCCAATGTAAAAAATCAGTTGCCATCTTGTGACAACCTCCTCGGTTACTTTATTCATAACTGGTAAATTTTACAATATATGTCTTCTCATCCTTATTCATAACTCCATTACATATGCAAGTAAATGTACGCATATAAAGGTTGTCCCAAAATTCACGCAAGAAGTAATTTTGATTGAAAAGAAACGTTTAAATTTTTAAAAATGTAATATTTTTTATTCATAAATTTTTTATGCAGGATTACGTGGGTCATTTTCAAAATCTGTCCATGTTTTGGAATAAAAAATCAATTTTTTAGAAATAACCAGAAAGTTTAATGTTTTGTAAATAATTACATTTACCTCATAAACATTAGTATACAAGCATCAGTAGAGACCAAATTACTAATTTCATTCAATCAACCATTTTCAAACTATTTTTTTAAATTTTAATTAACTTGGTTAATGAGATAAGTGAGCACGGTAATGAGTAATGACATCTACGGTAATGACAAATTAAGCAAAATACTTTTATTTTTACCCAGGCATAAATGGCAGCTATTATATCTTATGGCCCATACAATGATTTTCTAGTTCTTATATAATAAAAGCAGATTAATAAATAAAAGTTCATTTAATTATCAATTAGAAGTGGGTATGGTAATGACGTACAAAAAAATACTCACCAAAATATTCAAAGTATTTGCTTCTTTTATTGAACTATAAAACTGTTTACTCTATTCACCTAAACCTCCTAACAAGTTGACTTTTAAGGAGTATTTTTGCCTTGATAAAAAGGCATGCGCTACCATCTAAAAAATTCCAGATGAACTTTTTGTCAGAAGCATGACAATTACACTCATTCTTGGGGCACGGTTTAAAATAATTATTGAGAATTATAGGTAAGTTTAACTAATGAAAATAAGTATTTTTTTAATTAGTAGCATCTTAATAAATAAAAATGTATTAAAAAATTACAACCACCTGTTTTAAATAGAACTTAATCAAATCTTTACCTAATAAATTGCTTGTTGGGACAACCTACAGTAATGACAATTTGACTACAAAAGAATATATTTCTTATTTTATTTATTTTATTTTTTATTTTTATAAATAATAATATATCTGTAAATTATCACTAAAAAACATGATAGTTAAAATGCAATAATTAAAATTATGATTTTTAACTATTTTTGTGTGCAAATGTGAAAGGACAGTAAAACGCGACACTTTTTGAAAATAACCCCTGTATGAAACAGAATATTTGTTAACCCTTTCTAGGGAAAATTACTTTTGTTGCTAAAATTTTGAAATGATTGAATGGCTCCAGGTTTTACGAACAAATTTATTTCAAATAAGTACAAGATCTTTCTTCGCGTACACTACAAATGAAAAAAAAAAAAAAAAAAAGAATTCTGGTGCCATTGCGGCATATGGTAATTAAAATTATGTTGGACGTATGCTTCCCACCAACTTCTAAATTGTTAAACCCCCTCCACGTCTTTGCTGGGTGTCCCAAAACTCACGCAAGATATTTTGTGTAATTTGTGCCTAATCTTTTGTGACTGAATTGCAAGATATAGATGCGAACGTCACATGATTTCAACAAGACGATAGCACATACCATACAGACAGATGAATAATTCAATTATTACATGTGTCATTTCCTTGTAGCATAATTTCTCGATTTGGCGATACGAATTGGAAGTCAAAACATGCGATTTAACGCCATTGGACTTTTTCTTTGCGGATTTTTTAAATTTAAGCTTTATGCCAACAAGCCCACGCCTTGAACGAGGAAATTGAGATCTGTATCAATGGTATTCAGCCACATTTATGCAATGGAAATTGACAAAAGATTGCATATGTACCACCAAAGAAGTGGAGGCCATTCACCTGATATGCTATTCCATACATAACCCAATACCGTATGCTTTATGAATTAATAAAAAATATCAATTTTTAATTATAAACTCGTGTTTACTATCAAAATTACATCTTGCGTGAATTTTGGGACACCCTTTACGACTGATGCTGATGGGTTAAGACGCTGCCATCGAAATACTCAAGGCCAGAGGACACGAGTGTGACGTCATCACTAATAGACCGACTTCTCACTAATGTTGGAAATCACACCGGAAAATTTTGAATAGAAATTTTCTTTTCTTTTATTTGTGGAATATCTATGAACTCATAAAACATTAATAACTATTTGAACTTACTGGTAAGAATTTGGAATCCCCCAATAAAAAATCGGGCAGATGCGCAATCCTGTGGCATTCCGCATCTGGCTGAATTTTTATTTAGGGGTTCCGAATTCTCACTAATAAATTTAAATAGTTATTATTCTTCTATCAGATGATAGATATTCCGCAAATGAAATAAAAGAATATTGTTATTCAAATTTTTCCTGTATGAATTGCAACACTAGTGAGAAGTCGGTTGATAAGTCGTGATGACGTTATAACTCGTGTCCTTTTACCTTGAGTATTTCGATGGCAGCGGTTAAGATCATAGATGACATCATAACTCAATTATTTCAGAGTCTGATCCAAGACGAATATATTTTTAACCGGATTTTTTATTTAATCAAAAATTTCATAATGAAATCCAACATGTAGCTTATAGAAATGACACCTTTTCTTTATATATATATTCCGGTTTAAAACATGCTTGTCTTGGACCAGTCTCCGGAATAATTAAGAGATGTTCACATCTATAGGTAAGATGCTTTGAGATATTTCATAGTATAATGTCATTTCCTATTCTCTCATTATTTTGCATAGGTTAACATGTTAAGAAAAATCTTTTTAAAAGTTTTTCGTATTGCGTAATATTCTTTCCCAAAGCTGAAGAATATATTTAAAATGAGCTTATAATATTTTTATCGATGCTGTTGGTTGGAACAATTACATTAAAATTAGTTTTTAATATTTAAAAACACGCAAAATATTTTTTTTTTACTGCTGCTTTCACTTTAATTTTTTGTTTAATTTTTAAGTAATGTTAACACATTTTGTGACGTTTTATTTTAACCTTTTTATCGATAAACCCTGCACATTGACGCCATAATTACGCTCTGCATTGTGTATCAATATAATTTAATTTATTCATGTTTGTGTTAGAAAGGAATACATTTAGTGTTTATTTCCAATAGGTTTAAATGCGCAGTAAATTGATTGTATAAACAAAAATATTAATATTTTTAGTACTTTTTTCTTTCATTTAAAAATTCCAAACAATGAAAAAAATTTAATAATATAAAACACAATAAAGCGTCATGAATTTAATCCACATCGTATTTTCGTATAAAATATAAAAATATAGCGAAATATATATGTAGCTTTATTAGTTGCTATTATTTTGAAAAATTGATAAGAAACACTTTAAAGTTCCTAAGTTCAAAAACTTTGTGTCTTTAGAGAAATAACCGTACAAAGATCATAAAGATATCTTAAAAAATTTAGAAACTACCGTTGCTCCAGAGTGTTAGCAATTCCGTTATCTCTTCTCTTTTTTTTCTAACAGACCACGTGTTCCTTTCCATAATTTAAGGTACGAAACAACTCCGGGTATCATAAAAATTTCTTCTTACTTTCACAGGACGAAATTTAATTTTGCCTCTGAGACGTTTGTAGAAATACATTTGAAATGTTCACATTATGGCACTTTTGGTTTCACAAAACTTCGTTTTAAGATGCTTAGGGTCATGTCATAGGTATTTTTAAGTCCATATTCTGAAAAATTTATCACGTTAAGAAACGTCTTTTCTTTCGGTTATTCTACTTGAGTAATAATATTAAATGTGATTAAAACAAATTATTAAGAACAAATGTACTAATATTCAGAGACATAAGTAAAATTTAATTTTTGCTTTCAATTTACATTTTCTTAAAAGTTTGCCCAGCTAGGGGAAAGAAATCAATTATTCCGATATGTAAAGTCACTGACTTAACGCGCGGGAAAGAGGCAATAATGTTTATCTAAACAAGGACTTTCGGGGAAAAGAATTCGTCTTTATTATTTCGATTTATTAAGAGAATTTTTTTTTTCTAATTAGTGGTGAATGTTTGCTTCCGTTAAGTCTGCTGCTATGTGTAAAGTTAACCGGTAAAGTAGTGTACAGTCGTGGGGAAAAAAAGTAAACACCCCCTACTAACTTCTCAACAAATTATCGTAGAAGAAAGTTACTGATACCGAACGATTGGAAATAAAATATACTTTTAAATGATGTATATAAAATTTGCTTAGGAGGCCGTCTACATATTAAAACGAACCATAACTTTGTTTTTTCAATAGCAGTACACAGTTCTGACAGCATAAATGAACTTTACACCCTTCAATCAACCTAAAAACAAATTTTTACGCAATTCATATAATAAGTTTTACAGAAATTAATTATTTTAAAACGAGCGTATTTTAAGGGCTGTATCCAAATTGAAGTTCGGTACTCGATTGTTAACCGAGAGAGCTCCCTTCTTGATCAAGGTACCTTAAGCAATCAATTAAGGCTGTTAGATTACAGGATAGCTTAAGAAATTTCAAGATAACTAGTCACTTCTATCAAAGACGGCCCCTTAAACCATCATCTTGCCGTTTTTTAAGCATGATTTGAAAATTACTTGGAAGAAAAATGTGAAATTTTAGATTTCCATAAAGCTGGACTTAACCCCTTGGGGACAAGCGACACGTATACGTGCCGCATGAAACGCTCAGAATCCTTGTTTTTTCTCACCAGTAAAATTTTACTGTAAAATTTGCCTTATTTAATCAGCGCATTTTCTCGATTCAAGAAGAAACAAATTACTGTTTTTAAAAACGGTAACAAAAGATTAAAAATTTCGTAAAAGACTCCCGTCCCGAAGGGGTTAATAAATCTGAATCCATCAAAAAAAATGTAGGTTGCAATTCATAATTTTTTTAATATTAATTTCATAATTCATAATTCATATCAGAAAATTATAAAAATTGCAAATTCAACGTATTTATTTTTGGGTATATTAGTATCATTGCTACACAAAAAATTAGAACATTAAGATCATAATTTCAGAAGTTATAAATAAAAATATGAAAATGTAATTTAACATTAGAAGCACTAAAATTTTAATGTTTATAATTCAAAAACTTATCATTCAAATGACTTGAAATTTCGTGTCTAGGCATAGTTTGAACCAAAGATTTGAAATATCTCGTTAAAATTGGGTATTGCCATTGAAAAAAAAAACGAAGTTTTGATTCGTTTTAATATATAGATGGCCCCCTAAGCAAATTTTATATACGTCATTTAAAAGTAGAGTTTATTTCCAATCGTTCGGTATCAGTAACTTTCGTCTACGACAAACAGACCACGTGATCCTTTCCATAATTTAAGCTACGAAACAACTCCGGGTATCATAAAAATTTCTTCTTACTTTCACAGGACGAAATTTAATTTTGCCTCTGAGACGTTTGTAGAAATACATTTGAAATGTTCACATTATGGCACTTTTGGTTTCACAAAACTTCGTTTTAAGATGCTTAGGGTCATGTCATAGGTATTTTTAAGTCCATATTCTGAAAAATTTATCACGTTAAGAAACGCCTTTTCTTTCGGTTATTCTACTTGAGTAATAATATTAAATGTGATTAAAACAAATTATTAAGAACAAATGTACTAATATTCAGAGACATAAGTAAAATTTAATTTTTGCTTTCAATTTACATTTTCTTAAAAGTTTGCCCAGCTAGGGGAAAGAAATCAATTATTCCGATATGTAAAGTCACTGACTTAACGCGCGGAAAAGAGGCAATAATGTTTATCTAAACAAGGACTTTCGGGGAAAAGAATTCGTCTTTATTATTTCGATTTATTAAGATAATTTTTTTTTTCTAATTAGTGGTGAATGTTTGCTTCCGTTAAGTCTGCTACTATGTGTAAAGTTAACCGCTAAAGTAGTGTACAGTCGTGGGGAAAAAAAGTAAACACCCCCTACTAACTTCTCAACAAATTATCGTAGAAGAAAGTTACTGATACCGAACGATTGGAAATAAAATATACTTTTAAATGATGTATATAAAATTTGCTTAGGAGGCCGTCTACATATTAAAACGAACCATAACTTTGTTTTTTCAATAGCAGTACACAGTTCTGACAGCATAAATGAACTTTACACCCTTCAATCAACCTAAAAACAAATTTTTACGCAATTCATACAATATGTTTTACAGAAATTAATTATTTTAAAACGAGCGTATTTTAAGGGCTGTATCCAAATTGAAGTTCCGTACTCGATTGTTAACCGAGAGAGCTCCCTTCTTGATCAAGGTACCTTAAGCAATCAATTAAGGCTGTTAGATTACAGGATAGCTTAAGAAATTTCAAGATAACTAGTCACTTCTATCAAAGACGGCCCCTTAAACCATCATTTTGCCGTTTTTTAAGCATAATTTGAAAATTACTTGGAAGAAAAATGTGAAATTTTAGATTTCCATAAAGCTGGACTTAACCCCTTGGGGACAAGCGACACGTATACGTGCCGCATGAAACGCTCAGAATCCTTGTTTTTTCTCACCAGTAAAATTTTACTGTAAAATTTGCCTTATTTAATCAGCGCATTTTCTCGATTCAAGAAGAAACAAATTACTGTTTTTAAAAACGGTAACAAAAGATTAAAAGTTTCGTAAAAGACTCCCGTCCCGAAGGGGTTAATAAATCTGAATCCATCAAAAAAAATGTAGGTTGCAATTCATAATTTTTTTAATATTAATTTCATAATTCATAATTCATATCAGAAAATTATAAAAATTGCAAATTCAACGTATTTATTTTTGGGTATATTAGTATCATTGCTACACAAAAAATTAGAACATTAAGATCATAATTTCAGAAGTTATAAATAAAAATATGAAAATGTAATTTAACATTAGAAGCACTAAAATTTTAATGTTTATAATTCAAAAACTTATCATTCAAATGACTTGAAATTTCGTGTCTAGGCATAGTTTGAACAAAATATTTGAAATATCTCGTTAAAATTGGGTATTGCCATTGAAAAAAAAAACGAAGTTTTGATTCGTTTTAATATATAGATGGCCCCCTAAGCAAATTTTATATACGTCATTTAAAAGTAGAGTTTATTTCCAATCGTTCGGTATCAGTAACTTTCGTCTACGACAAACAGACCACGTGATCCTTTCCATAATTTAAGCTACGAAACAACTCCGGGTATCATAAAAATTTCTTCTTACTTTCACAGGACGAAATTTAATTTTGCCTCTGAGATGTTTGTAGAAATACATTTGAAATGTTCACATTATGGCACTTTTAGTTTCACAAAACTTCGTTTTAAGATGCTTAGGGTCATGTCATAGGTATTTTTAAGTCCATATTCTGAAAAATTTATCACGTCAAGAAGCGCCTTTTCTTTCGGTAATTCTTCTTGAGTAATAATATTAAATGTGATTAAAACAAATTATTAAAAACAAATGTACTGATATTCAGAGACATAAGTAAAATTTAATTTTTGCTTTCAATTTACATTTTTTTAAAAGTTTAAGCCATTAACCCTTTCAGGGGCAAGGTAGTTGTATTCCTAAATGTTGAAATAATTGATTGACACCAGTATTTACAAGAAAATTTATTTGTAAACAAGTAACAGGATATTTTCGCGTACTTAATACAAGCATTAAATATTCGGGTGCCGATGTGGCAATTAAGGATTAAAATTATGTGATGCCATCAGTGTTGCCAGTGAGCTACTTTTTTTAAATTCAGATTTCGTGATTGTCACATCACTTTTTTCAAATAGTAAAATTAGCCTTCTTTAATGACACATTAATTAAGGCGAAAACAAGGTTAATTTTATCATTTTAGAAAAGTGGTGCCAATCAAGAAATCTGAATTTTAAAAAAGTAGCCTACTGGCAACACTGGATGGCATAGCGGCATCACTGCCCTTCAAGGGGTTAACCGCTAGAAATATAAGGTTGAAAATTTCAGCTTTTCTGATGAACGTTTATTTCCCACCACAAATTTTGAAAGACAATTTTCGCTTTACTTGATCGTAACATTTTGTGTCTTTAAGTAAGGCTAATTTTTTAATTAAAAGATAGTGGTGGGTATGTAAATAATTTAAACTTGGGTATTCATTTTGACCGTTGCCTGAACGAAACAACAGCCGGTAATGGGTTAACCCCTTCGGGACGAGCGTGTTTTACGAATTATTTAATCTTTTAATAATTATAGAATATTTAATCTTTTATCACCGCTTTTTCAAAACAGAAATTTTTGACAAATTGAAAAACTACTTGAGCAGTTTCCAAGCTGATAACAGCTTAACATCCAGTCTAGGAAATGAAATCTGTTTTGTGAGACCTTGGGAAAAGTAAAACTGTTGTATAGAACAACTTACCGTAATTTCGGGTGTATAGCCCGCAGCTCAAACAATTCAGTTTGGACCCAGAAATGTTATTCAGTATTCAAAGGCCAATATTTACCGTGATCTAAAAAGTTAAATTTTATTTAAAAAAATTTCTGGGTCGAAACACGATTGTTTGATCCGCGGGCTATGCACCCGAAATTACTGTAAAAGAAGAATATGAGAAATTTAATGAAAAAAAAATATTTATTTAAAGTATAGAAAAGTATTAAAGTTACAAAATTAAGTTAAGACTTAAGATGAGTAAAAAATTGATAAAGATCTTCAAGATTAATAATAATTGGTCTAGGTGTAGTTAATGCTCGGATAAGGCAAAATTTACAATATAAATTTACTGGTGAGAATAATCACGAATTCTGAACAACTTATCCGGCATGTATACCGGTCGCTCGTCGCCAAGGGGTTAATAGAAGTTGAGACAGATGTTATTTCCTATCTGTTTTTATTTTCAGCCTATAACAACTATTACACCCAGCGGCGAAGGGGTCGATGCGTCTGGCTACCACACAACTTTACCACAGTTGGTCTCCGACCTGGGCAAGGTTAGCCTTTCATCCCTTCGGGTTTGAGAAAATGAGCACCAAGCTTGCTTAGGAAATAAACACTGCAGGTTTCGCGTTAGGCTGACCACCTGACAGGGACATATGCTGTATAACACCTTGAGGGCGAGGGTTAAGATAACAGCGTTGGTCACTGTAGGCCTTGATTATTCCTGGTTTGTAAAGTCACAAGTTTAGTTTATAAATACTATTACAACTTATTACCAGCGCATAGTTGTGTTGCACACTAGAGACTTAGCCCGTTGAGGGGTAGTGGGATAAAATATATTCCACCTAATTTAAACAAGATTCTCACCAGAAAAATTTAACTAAATTTTGAATTTTTAACTTTGGTGGAAAATCGTTAAAAATTGCTTTTCTTTATTTAAAAATAAAATTATTCGATTATTCCGGTGAGAATTCAATATTTAGAGACATTTTTGCTTGCCCCTCAAGGGGTTAAATGTTCTACTGAACTACGGGATATCCATAATTAAACGACCCTATTGTAAAGTACTCTACAGACAAATATATTGTCCAGGATGTTGTGAAAATTTGTGAAGGACATAATAAAGGTATGAGAATTTGTTGGTGTGGTGGAAAATAGTAGTTTAAAAGTTCGCCACCAGAGGGCGTATTTAACGCATTACACATTTAGCGTTATATTTATGACAGTTCAGAAATTTTATTGCAACCAAACATCTTCCCGTTGGGATCATCATTTTCAGAAACCCTCTGGAATCAGCAATAAGATAACATACTCCACAGCTGAGCACAGAATGTTCTGGGAAATGTTAAGAACATGTTCTGAAATGCTGCCTTTAAGATCAGGTAAGCTTAATAAATAAAATTTCAAAACTATCGTAAATGTATGTTACATGTGCAATTCATAAATAACGCTCTCTGGTGGAGAAAGTTTGAACGTTTTTCGCCGAAATAAATTCCCATCCCTTTATAATGTTTTTCGCAAGATTTCACAACTTTATGAACAATAGTTTCGAATGTAGGCAAATTTAAACTAGGGTCGTTCAATTATGGACACCCCGTATAATAATAAATTATCAAATACTTATTAGGAATAAAAATCAAATAATTGTAAGGTTATAACTGTAAACTTCAAACTTCTGAAACGCTAATATTATTTTCTTTTTTCAATGTTTATATTAAAAATGAATACAAATACTGACACTGGTTTTTCTTTCCAATAGGTTTATATTCAGAATAAAATGGTTGTATAAGCGGAAATATTAATAATTTTAGACTTCTTTTTCAATCCTTTAATAATTCCAGCAAAAGAACAAAGTTTAAATTATATAAAAACATAATACGGCGTCATATATTTAATCTGTACTATTTATTTTCGTTTAACAGCGAAAGAGAAATAGCTTTATTAGTTGTTTTTATTTTTAAAAATAGATAAGGAACACTATAAAGTTCCAAAGTTATAACTTTGTGCCTTTAGAGAAATAATTGTACAAAGATCATGAAGATATCTTAAAAAAATTAGAGACATTCAAATCTCTAGAGTGCTAGCAATTTCGTTTTCTCTTCTCTCTCTCTCTCTCTTTCTCTCTTTTTTTTTTAACCAGATCACGTGATTTCTCCTAGAATTCCAGCTATGGAATAATGCAAGATATCATAAAAATTTTCTTCGTACTTGCACATGACGATATTTAGTTTTCCTTCTGAGACACTCGTAGCAATACATTTGAAAAGTTCACATTATGGTATTTTCGGTTTCTCAAAAGTTTGTTTTAACCCCTTAATCGTCGCGCCTGAGAAGTGTCGAATACTTTTTTAAAATTCAGATTGTTTGATTCCCACCACTTTCTTCAAGTTGAAATATTGTCTTCATTTAATGGCAGATAAAATGTCGAGAGAATGAAGCCAACTGGATTCTTTAAAAAAACTGGTGGGAATAAAACAATCTGAATAAAAGAATGAAGCCTACACCGCCCGTGACAGTCACGGGCGCGACGATTAAGGGGTTAAGATGCTTATAGTCATTTCATAGGTATTTTTAAGCCATCATACTAGGAAGTTGATCAGGTTAAGAAGCGTCGGCAAAATTTGACCCCAGAATCGACATTTTCTTTTGTGTGTGTGTGTGTGTATTATTAATCTCCAATTTGTACTACGTCATTCGTGGAAACCCCACCGCCTCCTAAACACTAGGCCTGAGCGCTGACATAAAAATGGCGGCTGCCGAAGGCGGATTTATTTTAACATAGGCACAGTCCCTTAAATGTACACCAGTATTTTATAAAAAGATTTCTCTGACTCGTTTAATCTCAGAAAAATAAAGCGGAAAAACTTAAAAAAAAATATTGGTACGAATATTTAAGGGACCGTACACACGCTGAAAAAGACCCGCATTCGGCAGCCGCCATTTTCGTGTCAGCGCTCAGGCATAGTATTCAGGGGGCGGTGGAAAGCCGCATGCAGATGGAATTATTTTACGTAAGATTACAAGATTTTTTGGCCTTTTAACCCTTTCAGGGGCGGTGGCTAGAGGGTCTAGCCCAAAGCGTTATAAGTAAGCGAACAAACTTAATGCTGGAATCAGGCGTAAATTAACACAGTGGCGCTAACTTGTGGACGGAGTGATAATTCACATACGCGTGTGGCGCGTATTTTCTAATTCTTTAGTCACTCATGTAAGTGAAATTTGTTTGCCACTTTTATTGCAAAATAATGGCGTAGCGAGAGGAGCATCCAGATCCACTTGACACCACGAAGCTCTCTTCGCCTTAGCACACGTACTTCAGTTATTAATGAAGATGAAAAAAACTTTATAATTTTAGTGGTGTGAGTAAGAAAATAGTTAGGTATCTACCTGTAGTTCACACTCCATCCGCTACGTGGCGCATGACCTTGATTGATGTGACCTCGCTTTTAATCTTGCGGTTACTTCTGCCATTTAAGATAGGACGCTTACTTATATCGCTTTGGTCTAGCACCTAATTTTAATTCCAGAACTGACTACTGGCACCAAGAATATTTTAATAAAAAGTTGCTTTTGTAATTAAAGTGCAAAATAGCGTTTTGTTATTTATTAAGAAATTCGTTTGAATATTCTGGTGTCAGTCAATTATTTTATCAGTTTACGAACAGAATTTCTCTGCCGCTGAAAGGGTTAATATACTTTAAATCTGTTTTGCTCGATACTGATGTTTCAGCTTATTTTAAATTTTTGAAATGCTTCTTGCTACTTAATTTTTTTTATCAAAATTCATGAAACTGATAAGGAAGAATCCCGATATTGCTTAAAAAGAAAATGTAAATGTATTTTAAAATTCGACTTCATTAAGACAATTAAATTTGTGTTTTAACATATTATAATTTTATGAAAATCGATATAAATTCAGAAAAAAAAACTCTAAAATATTAACTATTTAAGGGATTAATAAATAGATACACAGATTTGTTTGTAATACAGATTTACGGGATTAAAATCCAAAATGGAGGAAATATATAAAAAAAATTAAGACGAGTTTTAAATTTTGTTTTAAAATTTTAAATTTTTTAAAAGATCTTAAAATTATAATAAGAAGGGGAGTTTCTTTTAAGGTGTTCTATATACTTATGGTGAAATGTATATTTATACAAAATTTCATATTTCTTTTATGAAAAAAAAAATAAAACTCCACCGTCCCCTTAAGTATTTGAAAACGATATTATAATACTTTTTTGACACTCTTCATTGACAAAAATTATTAAAAAAAATTATACGATAAGTATGAGAAATAATAAAAATTTAATTTTTGCTTTTATTTTACACTTTCCTTTAAAGTTTTAAGAGAAGATAAGAAAGATGTTTTTCTATTTGTTATTATTTGAGGACTAAAACTACAATCACAGCATATTAAAAGCGCATTGTTGTATTCCACATCTTAAATGTTTCACAAAATTATATTATAAACTTAACAAACAATTATTAGAAAATAATTAAGGTGGAAAATGGTGAGACTACAACTTTAATTCTACCCATACAAACCATTATTGTGTTCTGCGTTATTCAACAATACCAATTTGGTCTCCCTTAAAATGTATGTTTAGAAAAGCATGCTAAACATTGTATCATGTTACTTTTAATCATAATTTAATTTACTTGGACTCCCTTAAATATAATTAATTTAATCCCTTAAGCTAATATTAGTTTTTGTTGCATTAAAATATCTCAATTTCTTGATTTTCTGTAAGCAAGTAAACCCTATTGGCTTACAATGGAAGTCTATGGTAATTTGGCGAATAATTTGAGATATCGCCAATTTGGCGTCACTTTTGGCGACTAATTTTGATCGCCAAATTTGACGATATTTCGTCAAGTTGGCGACAAACTTAGCGACAGAACAGCCCCTCCCCCTATGGTAACCTCTTATAGGTGTGGTGATACATTAAATGCTGTTCAATAAACAATGAGATGCGTTTCATTCGGGCGTTGCCATTAAACAACAAATAATCGCGATATCTGTGCCACGTGCGATAACGTAATACATATAGATTATTTCGTTTATTTGTGTTTATATTAAGAATGAAACGTTTATTGACGGTAGTGTTTCTTTCAAATATGTTTACATGAACAGTGCATTGTTTGTATAAGCAGACAAATTGATAGTTTTAGTGCAATTATTTTTACATTTAATAATTCCAGTAAAAGAAAAGTCTAAATTATATAAAACGCAATATAGTGCCATAAATTTAATCTTTACCGTTTGTTTTCTTATAAAAACGAAACAGAAATATCTTTGTTAGTTTCTTTTATTTTGAAAAATGCATAAGGAATACTTTAAATTACCCAAGTTCAAAAACTTTGGACCTTCAGAGAAATAACTGTACAAAGATCATAAAGATATCCTGAAAATTTTAGAAATTCTCGTTGCTCTAGTGTGCTAGCAATTACGTTTTCTTTTCCCTTTTTCACACCAGACCACGTGATCTTTTTCATAATTCAAGCTACGAAACAACGCAGAATAATCATAAAAATTCCTCCTTACTTTCACAGGACGAAATTTCATTTTACTTCTGAGACATTCGTAGCAATGCATTTGAAATGTTCACATCATGGTACTTTAGGTTTCTCGAAACTTTATTTTAAGATGCTTAGAGTCATTTCATATGTATTTTAAAGCCATTACCCTGAAAAGTTTATCAGGTTAAGAGGAGTCTTTTTTACGGCTATTCTTCTTGTGTAATATAATTTTCTGAAGCTCAAAAGTATTTGAAAATCCTCCTATAATATTTATTTGTTCTTAACACTAGAACTACCGGAATAGATAAATGTTCTCGCACAATAAAGCCTACATGTTCTTTTGATAACGGGTGAGCAAAAAGTCCATATAAACTTTAAAAATTCATAAAAACCGAAAAAATAAGCGAAATGAAAAACTGTTTGCAGGATTAGCATCTATATGTCACGGGAATTTTTTTAAGACGGAAATAAAATATAACTCAAAAAACAGTAGACAGATGGCGCTGGTTCGTGCGATTTTGGTGGAAATAAGCAAATAAAACTGATATAAGAACCTGCGTTCCTAATCCAGAACTAGTTCACGTAAAATAACTTCACCGACAAAGCTTTTATCCTTCATACTCAGCATCCTTGATCAAGTACACGGCTCACAACGGTAAACTAGTTCTGGATTAAGAGCGCAAGTTCTTATAACCGTTTCATTTGCATATTCCCATTGAAATCGCACGAACCAGCGCCACCTGTCGGCTGTTTTTTGAGTTATTTTTTATTTCTGTCTTTAAAAAAATCCCGTGACCTGGAGATGCTAATCCTGCAAACAGTTTTTCCTTTCGGTTATTTTTTCGGTTTTTATAAATTTTTAAAGTTTATATGGACATTTTGCTCACCCGGTATGATTAGAGAGTCAGCTATCTCCTGCAACTTTTATTACGGTTTTCTAAAACGATTTTGTAGACTTTTTTATGTTTTCCGGTATAACCGCCTCTTTTGGAGGCGTTGCGCATCGTCGATGTTTGTACGACCACGTTTAAATTCAGCAAACCAGTAAATAATGTAAAAATAGCAAATAAAGCCTTTGCGCAACAATATTAAAAAGCAGAAAAACCAGCTTTTAAAATGCACAAATAATACATGAAAAGCAGCAAACAGCTGTTTCGAATCTACTAGCGAGATTCTTCTTCAGTGCAAGATAGGGGAAAAGGGAACAGCGTGCTAGAAACTGCTCAGCCTTGCTTTTTCTAGCACGCTGTTCCTTTTCCCCTATCTTGCACTGAAGAAGAATCTCGCTAGTAGATTTGAAACAGCTGTTTGCTGCTTTTCATGTATTATTTGGGCATTTTAAACGTTGGTTTTTCTGCTTTTCAGTAAATAATGGTCAATTTTCCTGATGCTGAGTCCGGATAACATTTAACAAGCCAAGCTTTTGTTTCCACGGTGTTTTCCCCCATCAAATAGCAATGTTTTATCAAAACACGAAATTCTTTTTCTACCATTGTTTTGAAAATACAAAAAGTTGTTTTACTAAAACCACTGTAACTTTTGAAGCAACCGTCAGATCGTCATAAGATGTTTATAGCTACTTTTTTAAGGTTAGTTCTTACTAAACAAAATATTAATTCTGTATTTGTGGCGCCATTTGTGTGTCATACCGGGAATTTATCAGCCGATGTGTTAATACAAAAGTACTAATATTCACACAAATAAGTAAAATTTATTTTTTATTTTCATTTTACATTTTTCTTAAAAGTTTAAGAGACGTTGAGAAATATTGTGATTTACTATCTCTTTTTATTTTCAGGCTATAACTACTATTAAGCCGAATAGCGTAGGGGTAATCGCGTTTGAATACCACGTTACAGGTTCAGAGTTCGAATCCGATCTGCGCAATGCTCACTCAGCCT
Organism: Maratus speciosus; assembly: GCA_963932465.1. NCBI lineage: Eukaryota > Metazoa > Arthropoda > Arachnida > Araneae > Salticidae > Maratus > Maratus speciosus. The sequence goes on along the minus strand of OZ010797.1, from coordinate 371,534,324 downwards.
TTCATCCTTCCGGGTTTGATAAAATGAGTACCAACCTTGCTTGGGAACTAAACACAGAGGATACCGCGCTAGGCTGGCCACCTTATCGAGACATATGCTCTATAGTACCTAAGGGACCCTGATCAAGAAAACAGGGTTGAGCACTTTTACCTTGATTTTTCGTGGTTCGTAAAATCATAGATTAAATATATAACTACTATTGCAGCTTATTGTAAGCACGTGGTTGTTGCATATTTAAAGCTGTATGTTTCACTAAAGTATATTAATAACGTAGCAAACATTTATTAGGAATTAAGGGTATGGAATTAAGAGCTTACAGCTGTAAATCTCAAACTTCGGAAACGCTAATATTATTTCCTTTTTTCAATGTTTATATTACAAATAAATACAATTACTGACAATAGTTTTTCTTTCCTATATGTTTATATTCACAATGAAATGACTGTATAAGCAGAAATATTAATAGTTTTAGTGTGTTTTTTATACCCTTTAATAAATCCAGCAAAATAAAAAAAATGCTTAATCTATCTAAAACATAATGCATCGTCATAAATTTAATCTTTGCCATTCGTTTCGTTTAACCCCTTGAGGGGCAATCAATAATGTCTCTATAATATTGAATTCTCACCGGAATAATCGAAAAAAATATTTTTAAATAAGGAAGAGCAATTTTTTAACAATTTTCCACCAAAAGATAAAAATATAAAATTTAGTTAAACGTTTCTGGTGGGAATCTTGTTTAAATTAGGTGGGATATATTTTATCGCACTACCCCTCAAGGGGTTAACAGCGAAAGGGAAATAGCCAAAGCGATATAAGTAAGCGTACAAACTTAATACTGGAATCGGGCATAAATTAACACAGTTGCGCCATCTTGTGGACGGGGTGATAATCCATACTATGTATTATTCTCTTTAATAAAAAGCTACGGCCTCCTGACGACTGACTTTTTCGCTGATCGTTGCCACAGATTAATCTCGGAAAAAGAAACATTTGAAGTTACTGTAAAAATTAATAGCTCGAAAAGTAATTGTCCAAAGCGATATAAGTAAGCGTACAAACTTAATACTGGAACCGGGCGTAAATTAACACAGTTCATCTTGTGGACGGGGTGATAATCCACATACGCGGGCTTTTAGTGTGACGTCATATGTGACAGGATATCTACCATCTGCGCATATTTTCTAAATCTTTAGTCACCCATGGAACTCATTTTGTTTACCACATTTATTGCAAAATAAGAACGCAGCGAGAGAACCGTCCAGCTGCACTTGACACCACGAAGTTTTCTTTGTCTTGTCAGAGACGCTTCAGCTATTAATCAATGTGAAAAAACTTCGCAATTTTAGTGGTGTGAAGTAAGAAAACAGTTGGGCATCTTCCTGTAGTTTAACCCCGTCCGCTTCGTGGCGTGCGACCTTGATTGATGTGACCTCGCCTTTAACCCCTTAATTCTCGCTCCCGTCATATTCATGGGTTGTGTCTTTTACTCAAATTGTTTGATTCCCACCAGTTTTATAAAATAGTGAAATTGGGTACATTTTTGTATCGTTTTTACTGTCATTAAATAAGGTGAATATTTCATAAAAGTAGTGCCAATAAGCAATTTAAATTATTCAACCGTAGTTTAATTCGAGCGTTAAGGCGTTAATCTTGCGGTTACCTCTAACACTTAAGATAGGACGCTTACTTACATCGCTTTGCGAAATAGCTTTATTAGTTGTTTTCATTTTGAAAAATAGATAAGGAACATTTTAAAGTTCCTAAGTTCAAGACCTTTGTGCCTTTAGAAAAATAAGTATACAAAGATCATGAAGATATCTTTAAAATTTAGAAACTGCCTTTTCTTCAGAATGCTAGCAATTCCGCCTTCCTTTTTTTTTTTTTTTTTTTTTTTTTTTTTTTTTTTTTTTTAACCAGACCACGTAATCTTTTCCAGAATTCAAGCTACGAAACAACGAAAGATATCATAAAAATTTCTTCAAACTTGCACAGGAAGAAATTTAATTTTTCCACTAAGACATTCATAGCAATACATTTGAAATGTTCACATCATGGTACTTTAGGTTTCTCGAAACTTTGTTTTAAGATGTTTAGAGCCATTTCATAGATATCTTCAAGACGTTATCCTAAAAACCTTATCAGGTTAAGAAACGTCTTTCATTTCGGTTATTCTTTTTGTGTAATATTTTATTTCTTGAAGACCAAAAGCATTTAAAAATGGCCTTATATTATTGATTTGTGCTTGATTTAAACAAATTAATAAAAACAAATGTGCTAATATTCAGAGAAATAAGTAAAATTTAATTTTTGCTTTCATTTTAGATTTTTCTTAAAAGTTTAAAAGAAGATGAAAAATACGTTATTTCCTATTTGTTTATTATTTACAGGCTATAACTACTATTAACCCTCTCGTTGCTTATTTTTTTCATCAAAATAGCTTCCAAAGTTGCGTCTTTTAAGAATTTTTATTCTTTTGTCACCGGTTTTTCAAAACAAATTTTTTTTGACTAAGTTAATCGGGAAAATGCTCCGATTAAAAATGGCAAAATTTACAATAAAAAAAAATACTGGTGGGAATAATCAAAGAGGGTTTGTTAGACGGAAAAATGCATCCCCGAGTATATCTCGGGCTGCGCAGCGAGAGGGTTAAGCCCAGTGGTGTAGCGGTTAGCGCGTGTGGCTACGACGCAACAGGTCCAGAGTTCGATTCCGAGCTGGTCAAGGTTCACTCAGTTTTACATACCTTCGGGTTTGATAAGATCAGTACCAAGCGTGGTTGCAAACTAAACACCGAGCTTCTCGCCCTAAGCTGCCCACCTGTCTCAGAGAAACAGTAGGACATCTAGTAATAATCGAAAATGAGATGTCTGACTTACTGCTATGAAAAACTGTGTCTGAATCTAGTGGAGCAGTAGGGAATTTTATAAAACACATCTGAGATATAGAATTAAACAGAACTTTGTGTTTCAGAAGTTTATCCGCTAGATGCAAACACAGTTATTCATAGCAGTAAGTCAGACATCTCATTTTGTTATTATTACTAGATGTTCTATTGTTGCTCTGAGACGACGATATGCCGTATATCACCTCGGGTACTAGGAAAAAAACATATTTGGGCACTGTAGCCTTGATTCTTCATGGTTCGTACATTCAACAATATTACCATTTTCCAGATCATTTGTACCCCGTCCCTGGCTATGACACTGCAGTCAGGAATTCAGTATTTCGTCTTTTTTTTAAAACCCTTTTCGACTTTAGGACATTTTCAAACGGTGAGAAAAATTACATTTTTAATAAGCGTATATGAAATTTAACTTTCAAATATCGAAAAGTTCACATAAGAAATCATGTTTTGAATTTGGAGATTTATTTATTTTTGTGTGCCTTAAATCGGATTTTGCTAAAGTCTGTTTTGCGTTAACTGATTAATGCCGGTTGGCAAGAAAACTTGCCACGTAAGCCGATTAAAACTTTAAAATTTGAATACCAGTATTTTAGTTTAGAAATTTTCACATTATCTAATCGCAAATTTTGAACGATTAAATAATTCAATCTTACAATATGAAAAAAACTGGTGTCGAAGAATTAAAAGATGTGTAAAAGAAGTTTGGACTTAACCCTTTCGCGACGTGAGCCTTTTACGAAATTTTTAATCTTTTATCACCGTTTTTTAAAAACAGAAATTTGTGTCTTCTTGAGTCGAGAAAACGCGCTGATTAAATAATGCAAATTTTACAGTAAAATTTTACTGGTGAGGAAAAACAAGGATTGTGAGCGCTTCATGCGGCACGTATTCGTCCAAGTGTCGCTCGTCCCCAAGGGGTTAACCCTTTGAGGGGCGCCGTTTGCAGTCTGCAAACAGTTAATTTTAATGCCTAAATTGGCAAGTGGCACCAGTAAATTTTTAGTACAACTTCGATTTCATAATATACGTGATAAAAAGCTGTTGATTATTTTCAAATAAATTTGTTTGCTAATTGCGGTGCGAATTTATTATTTGAACATTTTTTGATCAAAAATGCCTTGCCCCTGAAAAGGTTAATGGGTTAAACCAGGGGTCGTACTTGTCTTGAAATTTCACGACCAGGCATATTTAAAGCTTAAATTTTTCACTAAACTTTTTTAATAACTTTGTAACCATTTATTAGAAATTAAGAAGAAACAAAGAATTGTGAGGTTACAACTGTAAATCTGAGACTTCTGAAACGCTGATATTATACACTTTTTTCGATGTTTATATTAACCCGTTTATGCTTAGCGTCCCATTTTTGGGACGTTTCTAATTTTAACATTTTTTTTTCTAATTTTCTTCTTTCTTACAACATGAAAATTGCATGAAGTAATTGTCTATAAATGTCTTTATCTATTACCGAGAGATGACTGCATAAGATTGATATTTATTTGCTTAAAAGAAGTCCTTTTTTTATGTGTTTATAGATTTTTCATTTTTCAAGATAGCGAAATGTAAAAAGTAAGTTAATATGTACTTTTTGTATCAAGGATCTAAATAAATAAGTCATAACCTTAGCTTGTAAACTTCTTTGGAATATGTATTTTTTTTTTTTTTTAATTTAGAAATTACATGTTCAAACCTATTTTTTATGCATGTTTTAAAATACAAAATATGAGCCGTTAGCCGCAAATGGGCACATATTTCTATTAGCCATTTAGGGGTCAGTTATTTATGTAAAGTCCTTTTCAAGATGATTTTGAAATAAATTGTTTTTTTAGCCTCAAATACGATTTTTCTTAATTTATTATTAATTATCCTTATAAAGTTATTAGTCTCCGTAAAGAAATAAATATATTTTTTAATAGTTCATAAAAATACTAATTATAATATATCATATACAAATTAAAAGCTTAATTTATATAAATTTAGACAAAACATATAATTATGCATTTTTCCACATATGGATATTCCCATATTTAGTACGTTTACATTTTATGAAATAAATACAAAAATATTTTGGAGTATTTTTTTAGTATTTTTCTAGTTCATTTTGCAACATTTTAAAGTGATTTTACCAACAAATTTGAGAAAACAAAAATGGGTTAAATCATGCGGGACCGGCGGCTCTTTCACAAATTTTATTCAGCTGGCACCACATTTTATTAAAATGTTACCTGTACTTAAGCAGTCACTGAACAGGTAATCAGCATTGAGGGGTTTCCTAGCTGATAACAGCTTAACACCCATACTAGGAAATTGAAATGTCTTATGTTTTAATGAGCCATTGGGATAAAGTTAAACTGTAGCAAAGCTACTAGAAGAGTAAAAAAGTTAACAAGAGAAAATAAAGAAGTTTAAGAAAGAAAGGAATAAAATTGAATTTTAAAGTTAAAACTTAAGATAATAGAGAGTTAACGATAAATCTTAATAAAATACAAGAATCTTAAAAATAAATAAAGTCAAACTGTAGTTGTAGAACTACTAAAAGGAATTTAGAAAGTTAAAGTTAGTACAGTACTGTTCAGAGAAACTCTCACCAAGCATGGGCAAGAAAAGCTAGGGTGGCAAAGACCACATTATCCTTCAAAATTAAGCAGTCATGAAATATTCTAATTAAAGAAAGAAAATATTACTTTTACTTTTTACTGGTACCAGAAACATATTCTGTATCCGATTTTTGAAGGTGCATATATGCACCCATGGACCCGAATGGGGTAAAAACGAATAAATTTACTGCCAGTATTTTTTCTGTTCGGTATGTTTATATTCACATTACAATTATTATATTAGCAGAAATATTATTATTAATACTATTTGTGTGTTTTTCCAATCATTTAACAATCGCAGCATTACAAAAGAAGTTTAAATTATATAAAATATAATACAGCATCATAAATTAATCTCTACCATTTATTTTGGTTTAACAGGGAAAGAGCTTTATCAGGTGTTTTTATTGTGAAAAATAAATAAGGAACACTTTAAAGTTACAAAGTTCAAAAACTTTGTGCCTCTAAGACATAACTGTACAAATATCATGAAGATATCTTTAAAAATTTAGAAACTGCATTTGCTCTATGGTGCTAGCAATTCCGTTCTTCTCATTTCTTTTTCTACCATTCAACGTAATCTTTTATAGAGTACAAGCTGCGAAACAACGCAGAATATCATAAAATTTTCTTCTTACTTGCAAAGGATGAAGTTTAATTTTACTTCTGTGACATTCATAGCAATACATTTGAAATGTTCACATTATGCTACTTGAGTTTTCTCAAATCTTTGTTTTAAGATGCTGAGAGTCATTTCATAAGTATTTTTAAGTCATTATCCTGAAAAGTTTATCAGGTTAAGAAGCGTCTTTGTTTTCGGTTATTGCATAATATTTTTTTTCAAGACCAAAAGTACTGGAAAATGATCTTATAAAATTTCTTTGACGACACAAATTAGTAAAGAAATGCATAAAATTTATATTTTTTTCTTTCGTTTTATATTTTTCTTAATTTTTTAAGCGAAAAGAAAGATCTTTTTTTTTATCTTTTACTATTTTAAGACTACAAACAGAAGTTATCACAAGTACATCGTTGTGTTACATATTCATATCGTAAATGTTTCACGCAACTATATTTTAAAAGTAACAAACGTTTTATTAGAAATTAATTAAGATGAAAAAAATATCGAGGCCTCAACTGTTATCCTGCCCATACATGCCATTATTGTGTTTTACATAATTGAAAATTATCATTTCTTTTATACATGTTTATATTAAAAATGAATGTATTTGTTGACGGGAGTATTTCTTCTGGATGTGTTTATATACGCAATGCATTGACTGTACACGTAGGAATATTAGTAGTTTTAATACATTTTTTTTAGTTTAAGAATTCCAGTTAAAGAAAAAAGTTTAAATTACATAAAACACAATACAGCGCCGTACAATTAATCTTTACCGTTTATTTTCTTATTACAACGAAACCGTAATATCTGAATTAGTTGTTCTTATTTTGAAAAATACATATGGAACAGTTTAACCCCTTCACGGTCGCTTAACCCCTTAACAGTGTGGCCCGAACTGGATTCGGGCAAGAACACTTTGATTGCTTCGTTATTAGAAGCCTTTTTGATACCACTAATTTGTAACCGTAAATTTATCTTTATTGATTGTCAGATATTTTTCGATAAAGTAAGGTAAATATTTTAGTATGGAAAAAGTGGTGTCAGCCCCATTTTTAATTTTTTTGTAAGAAAACAAATGTCACTGTTAAGGGGTTAATATTTGGAAAAAACATAAAAAAGTACCTATTTATTTTATTACAGAAATTGAATAATTATAAGGCTTCTAAATAAAATATGCAATTAGTTTTTTAAGGCGGAAAAAAAAGATGTTATAGAACAAATTCATATTTGTAGAAAAACCATTATGCGAGAGTTCTGTGTCTTAATGTTTGTTTTACACCGTACAAATTAATGCGAATAAAACCTTTATTTTTCACATCTTAGATCTTTATTTATCATCATCACGCACATTTTTACAAATAATATTTGAAATAATATATATGCATTAAATTTTGATTATTAATAAATTTTTTAGTGTTACATATTTCGATTTTATCCAATACAAAGCCCAACATTACACTCAGCACAAGAGCCATAACCAAGCGCAATATTTAAAGACCGAAATGACAGTTAAATTTTCCTGGTTTCAGAAGTTTTTTCAGCAATAAATCTCCAGCCAGGAAATATGACGGGAGCGAGAAATAACGAACGACACCTCAACCCGTGATATTGATGGGAACGAGAATTAAGGGGTTAAAGTCCCTAAGTTCGAAAACTTAGGACCTTCAGAGAAATAACTGTACATTTTTCGCTTATTATTCGTTTCTTCAACATTTTAGAAACTACCGTTTCTCTATAGTACTGGCAATTCCGTTTTCTTTTCGCTTATTTACAACGGACCTCTTGATTTTTTCTCGAAATAAAGCTGCGAGACAGCGCAGGATGCCATCAAAATTTCTTCTTTGTTGAACAGGGCGAAGTTTGACTTTGCTTCTGAGAATGAGTACACTTACAGACAGTATTTTTTTCCGGTAATTCATTCCAAATAAAATGATTGTAAAAGTAGAAATTTTAATAGTTTTATTCTGTTTTTTTCCATCCTTTAACAATTCCAGCAAAAGAAAAGGGTTTAAATTGTATAAAACATAATACATCGCCATCAATTTAATCTTTTCTATTTATTTTGGGTGAACAGTGAAAGAGAAATACCTTTAATAGTTGCTTTATTTTGAAACATAGATAAGGAACTGTTTAAAGTTCGTAAGTTCGAAAACTTTGTACCTTTAGAAAAATAACTGTACGAAGACCTCAACATTTTAGAGACTACCGTTGTTCTAGAGTGCTGGTAATTCCGTTTTTCCTTCTCTTTTTTTCTTCCCGATCACGTGAAGTTTTCCGGAATTGAAGCCACGAAACAACGCAGAATAATCATAAAAATCTCTTCGCACATGCATAGGACGAAATTTAATTTTACTTTTAGGACATTCGTAGCAATACATTTGAAATGTTCCCATTATGGTACTTTAGGTTTCTCAAAACTTTGTTTTAAGATGTTAAGTGTAATTACATCGGTACTTTAAAGTCATGATCCCGAAAATTTTATCAGGTTAAGAAATGTAATTTTTTTTCTTTATTCTTTTTGCGTAATATTACATTTTGAAGCCCAAAAGCATTTGAAAATTATCTTAAAAGAAGATAAGAAAGATGTTTTTCTATCTGTGATTATTTGTAGGCTTTATCTACAATCACAACGTATTACAATGGTTGTGTTGCACATGGTTGTGTTGCACATTTATATCTTAAATATCGCAGAAAGCAGTATTTTAAACTTTACAAACATTTATTACAAATTAATTAAGGTGAAAAAATTGTAAGGCTGCGGCTTTAATCCTGCGTATATATACCATAATTGTGTTATCCATTTTTGAAAATTATTATTTCCTTTATTCGTATTTATATTAAAAATTAATACATTTATTGCTGTAGTATGCACAATACAATGATTGTATAAATAGGCATATTAAAATTTTTATTGCAATTTTTCGCTTTCGAGTCAAACAATTCGTGTCAAATAAAAAAGTTTAAATCACATAAAGCACAATACAATGCTATAATAAAACACAATACAATGCCATAAATTTAATCTTTATCGTTTATTTTTTTATAACAACAAAATAGAAATATCTTTACTAGCAGTTTTTATTTTAACAATACATAAGAAATACTTTAAAATTCCAAAGATAAAAAAAACTTTGCACCTTTTGAGAAATAACTGTACCAAGGTCATGAAGTTATCTTGATAAATTTAGAAACTACCGTTATTCTAGAGTGCTGGCAATTTCGTTTTCTTTTCTCTTTTTTACCAGGGGACCTCGTGATCTGTTCTCGAATTAAAGCTGCAAAACAACGCAGTATACCTTCAGAATTTCTTCTTAGCTGAACAGGGCGAAATTTAATTTCTCTTCTAAGGCATTCGTAGCAATACGTATCAAATGTTCACATTATGGTACTTTAGGTTTCTAAGAATTTTATTTAAAGATGCTTAGAGCCATTTCATAGATATTTTTAAGCTATTATCTTGAAAAGTTTATCAGGTTAAAAAGAGTTTTTTTTCTTTCGATTTATTTATTTATTTATTTGCCTGATATTATTTTTTTAAGCCAGAAAGAATTTTGAAATAATCTTATAATTTTTTTTTAACCCCCGTGATTAAAACAAATTAATAAAAAAATTTACTAATATCCAGAGAATGAAGTAAAATTTACTTTTTGCTTTCATTTTATATATATTCATAATATAACAGAAGTTAAAAATATGTTATTTGCTAACTGTTTTTATTCGCAGGCAATAACTATAATCACAACTTATCACAAACGCATAGCATAAGGCATAGCATATAGCACTGCATATTTATAGCTTAAATGTTTCACAAAAGTATATTTAAAACTTTGAAAACTTTTATTAGCAATTAACACTAGAAAGCCCGCGAGCAGTCATTTTGACTGCTACCAAATGAATATATCTCTGTTCGAACCAGAATTTTTTTTTTATGTAAAACTACTTTAAAAGATACAAAGAAAAAAAAAACTAGTTAAATGGATAAATTAATAGTTTAAAATAAAAATTCTGGTGTGAAATATTTTTCTAAAATTTGAGTAAAATTCTCGGTCTTTCTACAGTACTCGGCAAAAGTTTAGACAATGATCGATTATGCTTCTGTGCTGAAAAGTACAGTGATTCGCGATATAAGGAGAAAAGAAAATCGTTAGTGAAAGCCTCGAATGTTCTACCGATAGTCGAGCAGACGAATATCTTCGGGCACTGAAAACGCATGCTGAATTCATAGAAGTATTTAGTCTGATTGGCTATTGAAAAGGTCAATTATTATTGAAGGGATTAATTGCTATTGTCCAGCATGCATATGAACTAAATATCATGGACATGTTACATTGTCAGATGTCATTGTAAATTCTTAGTACGAAATTAGCCTATCAAAGTACGATTATCATTCTGAAAGGTTTTTATTTTTATTGGTTAGCTTTAAAGGTGTAGGTTAGGGATGCACAACCTGTGGCCCGCGGGTCAAAAGTGGCCCGCCATGGGTTAACTTGTGGCCCGCGATCACAATTTATATAATTTCTTCTTTTTTTGACAAAATTTCGTCAATTTATAACTGGAAAAATTGCAAATTTTTGTCCATATGTCGCAGGAAAAAATCGCGAATTTCGTGAATTTGCCCCGGGAAGAAATTGCAAATTTCATCAGAGCCAATTAAGAATCGCAAATTTCGTTGATCGAGTTCGGAAAAATTACGAAATTTATCATGAGTCGCAGAAAAACCTCAAATTTCGTTAATCAACTGGGCGAAAATCTCGAGTTTTGTCCGCGAATTTCGACAATTTGCCGCTGAAAAAAATTGCAAATTTCGTCAGAGTTAGTTAAAAATCGTGAATTTGGTTGATCGAACGCGTTAAAAATCGCGAATTTTGTCGATTATGTAATTTTTGATCGGTTGCTGAAAAATTGCGAGTTTTGTTAGTTGGTCGTGAGAAAAAACGAAATTTTGTCAATTTGCCGCGGAAAAAATTACAAAATTCGTCAGAGTTAATTAGGAATCGCAAATTTCGTTTATCGGGTGCGGAAAAGTTTCGAATTTTGTTGATCGCGAGAGGAAAAATCGCGAATTTTGTCGACTCGGCGCGGAAAAGTCTCAAATTTTCTTAATCGGGCATAGAAAAATCGCGAATTTTGTCGATGTGGTACGGAAAATTTACAAATTTTGTTGACCGGCTGCAGAAAAAACGTGAGTTTCATCAGTTTATCGCGAGAAAAAATGTCGAATTTCATCAATTTGTCGCGAAAAAATTACAAATTTCTTCAAAGTCAGTTAAGAATCGCGAATGTTGCTGATCGGACGCGAAAAAATCGCGAATTTTGTCGAGGAGCTGTGTAAAATTTGCAAACTTTCTTAATCGGCTACGGAAAAATCGCGAGTTTCGCTAGCTTATTGTGGGAAAAAATCGCAAATTTCGTCAATTCGCCGCGGGAAAAACTACAAATTTCATCAGAGTCAGTTAACAATCATGAATTTTATTAATCGGGAACAGTAAAATCTCAAATTTTGTCGATGAGGTACAAAAATTGCAAATTTCGTTGATCGACTGGGGGAAAATCGCGATTTTGTCAATCTGTCGCGGAAAAAAAATCACGAATTTTGACAATTGATAGAAAAAATTACAAATTTTGTCAATTGGTCGCAAAAATATTGCGAAATTTGTCAATCGCTCGTGAAAAAAAATCGTAAAATTTCCCAAAAATTCGCGAATTTCGTGAATAGCTCATGGGAAATATTACAAAATTTGTGTGTCCGTCCCAAAAAATATCATGAAATAGAAACCCATTGATCGCAGGAAAAAATCACAAAATTCATCGATTGTGCGCGAAAAAGAAATCGCGATTTTCGCCAATTTATTGCTCGAAAAAAATCGCAAGTTACATCAATGTATATAAGGAAAAAATCCCTCGTCGATTGATCATTGGGAAAAAATGCAAATATTGTCAATCTGTCACGTAAAATATCGCAAAGTTCGCCAATCACTCATGGAAAAAAAATCGCGAATTTTGTCAATCCTTCATGGAAAAAACTTGGAAATTTCGAAGATCGATCGCAGAACAAAAAAGTCGCGAAATAATTCAATCGGGTGAGGAAAAAATCGCAATTTTCGTTGATCCGTTGTGGGGAAAAAAATCGGAAAGTTTGAAAATTTATCGCTGAAAAAAATCGCGAATTGCGTCAATTTATCGCAGGTATCGCAAATTGGTTGTTTGAAAAGATTGCAAATTTTGCCAAACGGCAATGTAAAATTACCGCGAAATCTGTCAATCGGTCGTTGATAAAAAATCGCGAATTTCGTCAGTCAGTTGCACTTGATTGACAAAATAAAAAAACGAGTTTTTTTAATAGCCCGCAGAAAATAATAGCATAATTAGTCCATCATGCCTTGTTATTTCAAAAATAAGTTTCCTTTTATTTTAAATTAAGTTATTCTTCAATAATTTTTTTTATAATTTTCAATAACGTTCAATTATTTAGAAATTTTGTGTAATTTTTTTTTTCTTCAAATTACTATTTGTCAAGAAGAAACCGTTAGTCTTCATAAAGTGTTGAATGGTTATTCATACAGTTACGAAGAAGCCCTTCATACATTTATTTATTTCCGTTTGTTTATTTTTATTATAGACAAAAAATAATTATTCATCAAAAGTAAAGACTTATTACCACCCCCCCCCTACCGCCCCGATATAGAATTTTCTCTGTGTTACTGATGTGGCCCTCGACAACCCAATCATTTTTGTAAGTGGGCCTTCTCCTAAAAAAGTTGTGCACCCCTAGTGTAGGTGAATCGATTTTCAATCAATTTATAAATCTATTTTATAAATTTTATTCTATATATTAACGCTTTATATACTGACGGTACTTATAAGTACCATTAAAATAACTTGTTATAAAATTCATTAAATACATCGATTAGTAGTAATACAGTTTGGAATGGGTTATAGATGCGTTACTATATCTTCTTCCAAAAGTATTATTGGTTACACAAAACAAAAATATTTTTAAAAGGATGATTTCTTTTGCCTTTGCTTCTTTTTAGATTTAATTGCGTAGGGGGGGGGGGAGGGGATATTTTTAAATTAGGAAATATTTCCGTATTTCTATTGTAAGACTTGTACATTTCCAAATTCTGCAAAATACTAAGAAAAAGATTTTAGTGGAGTTAGAAATATAGCACAAACTTCCTATAAATTCAAATTTAATTAATTCTTCTAAATCCTTCAATCCTTCTAAAAATTCTTCTAAAACTTATTAAATGATTATTTAAATCTTCTAATGTAATTTCAAAAATTCACGAAAAATGCTTTAGAAGATACGATTTTCTTGAATTCATAATTCAGTGCATAAAGGATTAAATAGTTTTGATTTTATTCGAAAATGTTAGAATGTCGTTATATTTCAGCATAAGCATATACATTAAAAAGTTTAAACTATTCGTTACAAATATTTTTAAATTGCAATACTCCCATAAAAGAAAAAAATATATCTCTTTAGAAATCCAAAGGATTCTGAGATCATTTATCATGGCAACAAACGGAAAAACGTTTTAAAAAATCATTGCAAATGAAAGTAGTATCTAGAAAAAGAAAAGTTTTTTTGTGTATATGCTTCTAAGATCCACGAATTGTTTATTTATAAAGAAAAATACAATTTAGAAACTTTGTTTTCTTTCTTTTTTGGGGGGCCATCATATGCTTAGTAATTTATATTCAGTATAGAAAATAAAACGAATCACAAAAGAAAAATGAAGAAGTTTGAGTGATTCTATTTAGCTTAGTTTTTCTTATTATTCACAAAATTTAATACAAGGCAAAAAAAAATCGTTAAGAAATGCAGACAAATGATGAAATCGTACTATTTTGCTTCAATTTCGAAAACAATTCCAAACAATTGAGACTTTTGTTTGTTTTGATGGAATGATTAGTCATTATTACTATAACCGCCGCCCTCTAAATACTAGGCGTGATCACAGACATTAAAATGGCAGGATATTCAGGGGATTTTTGGTGTTTTAGTATCAGAAATTTCGTAACATACTGGTCGCTATATCTAAAGATAGCTTTCTTTTTCATTAAATAAAGCAATTATTATACGAAAATTCCGATAAAATGTCCTTGAACTGTACGAAACCTGTGCAAAAGGCGGTTTTTTTTTTTTAACGTGTGTACAATCTCTTAAATTTTGGTATCAACAAGTTAAAAAAGTTTTTCCGCTTTATTTTCCTGGGGTTAAACATGTTAAAGAAAGCTTTCATAAACTACTAAAATTTAAATTTAAGGAAACGTAAATACGCTTAAAAAAAATACGCCTTCGGCAGCCGCCATATTTCCGCCAGCGCTCAGGACAAGTATTCAGGGGGCGGTGATTTAACTTGCGTTAAATGATTTTTTGCCCAGGATATGTAATTGATAACAAGTTGGCGAATTTCGGTATGTTTTTTACACCTATAATTTGATTTGATATTTGTTCTTTGAGATAGATTCTTTGAGATTTGTTTTATATTAGCTGTATTATTAAGAATGTATATTTGTATATGTGAGATATTTAAGAAAATATAATTAAGCTAGCATATTCTAAAACTTAGTTCCTAAAAGAAAAAAAAAACGTTATAGAAACCATTAATAAGATCGTAAACAATTTTTAAAATGCAATATCCAATAAAATTTCTTATAAAAAACTGTATAAAGAATGTATCATAAATAGGAATAATTTTACATTTAGATGTTCAATTTCTCATTTTGGCTTATGCTTTATTTATGCATTAAAAAAAAATAGGCTTACTCAGAGAGAATAACATAATTGAAATTTATGTTATGTTCATACATTAGAAAATTAATTTATATATTTATATTTAGTTTTCAATTTTAACTGCAAGTTGGTCATATACAGGGTTGCCACTGGCGACTATTTTTTAATTCTGCTTCAGACCACTTTTTCAAAACAAAAATTATTTACGTACTGTTCAAGAACATTTGCAACAAAACTATAGTGCAAAATTTGTTTTTTTAGGTAGTGGTGCGAATAGAATACAAAAAAAGTCGCCTGTGACATTTCTGCATATGCTATCCAGTGAACTATTTCTTTTCTATTCGCATCACTTAAAAATAAAATAATATCTGTCATAAACTTATACCAGGATGTTTCCAAGAGAAATATAGAAATGGGTGTACAGATTTTTTCGAATTACAAATCACAGAGTTTCTAAGCTCCTACTAATCCCGCGTAATAAGTGGATTTAATTTGACCCAGTTTAACAACATTCCGAAACAGAACATTTATTCGATGAACCTGATATTATTTAATTCCAGGGTTCTACGTAGAATTTATCTAATTTAATTTCTTAAAAAATGTCCTCTGCAGACATCAGAAATAATCTAAAAACTAAATATCTTGGCAATCGTTTCAAAAACTTTTCAAAAATTGTTTAGAGTGATATTTATAAGATATCAAATCTAGAAAAGGCTTCCATAAATTATTAGACTACGATGTCTACGGCATTTCAAACAGAATAGAACTGACTTATTTCACTATTTTGAAAAAACCTGTTTGACATAATACAGCTGTATCTTTTTTTGCGAAATGTTTTGAATTCTTTTATTTTTTACATTCTTAAATTTAACAGTGATTTTTTTATTAAATTTCATTAGGATGAGCGAAGCGAATCCTCTACTAGGCTACTCAAATTACATTTTGTCGTACACGTTACAAAAAAACTATTCAGTATTTTGACTTGAAATTAAACATGAAAATACATTATGATCTGTAGATTTGCAAAATATAATTTTTTACAGAATAACCTTAAAAAAATGTATTATTTCAATTAATTTATTTTAGATGTTTTTCCATTACGGACGCATTTTTGCAAATAAAAAAATGAAACACGTATATTTTCAGAAGAAAAAATAAATCATGGAGTTAGTAATTATAGATAGAATCATTATTAATTAAATAAATGAAATGTATTTTTCCTATTACACCAAAATATATCAAAAACTGTTTTTTTTTTTAATTTAATTAAGCAAAGAAATATTTGTGCGCTTGATAGAAATAAAATATGATCTGTAGATTTTGACAATATTATTTTCTTATCGAATAATTTAACAAAAAACATTTTTTTTTAATTATTTTGTTGAATATATGTTTCCATTATACGGTAAAATAACTTTAAACTTTCTTATTATGATGGAAGACTTAACCTTCTGTCTACCAGAAGGGTCCAATGGACCCGACATGTACATTCAAAATATTTATTCAAACCAGAAATTTCTTCAAAACAAACTAAATGTATAAATCAGACAATAATAAGTTAAATAAACAAATTAAATAGTTTTAAGTAAAAATTCTGGTGTAGAATGTTTTTATAAAACTTGAGTAAAATTTCCGGTAGTTCTAGGGTTAATGGAAGACTAATTCTATTTAAATTGATTCTGTAATTCTGAATTGGTTTACTTCAGTTCGTTCAAAAATATTCCTGTCAGTGGGTCTTTGATTCAGGAAAAGGCTTTAGAAGTCGCTAAAGAACTCGGATTACACGATTTTAAGACTTTCAGTGGGTGGCTGGAAAAGTTCCGATCTCGGCACAACATTTCTTTCAAAACAATATGTGGAGAAGCAAAATCTGTAGATCTTAAAGAAGTAGAGGATTGGCATGAATGTCTGCAATCAATTTGTGAAGGTTATGAGGAGAGAAACATTTTTAATGCCGATGAAACCGGACTCTTTTTCAGAAATTTTATCAAATAAGACTTTGTGTTTTAAAAAGGATGACTGTATTGGCGGAGAAATGTCAAAAGAGCGACTCAATATTTTATTATGTTGCAATGCGTTAGGAGAATTTGAAATTCCTCTTACTTTGGAAAATCTCTGAAACCCAGGTGTTTTCCGAAAAACATACAATTTAATAAATTTGGTATCCTGTGGAGAGCTAATAAGAAAGCGTGGATGACCAGTCCTTTAATGATCGAATGGTTAACTTCCTTTAATAACAGGATGAAAAAACAGCAAAGAAAAGTTCTGTTGTTTCTGGAAAATGCAATTATTCCGGTGAGAATTCAATTTTATATATATATATATATATATATATATATAATGTAGGTTATTTAACCCCTTGAGGGGCAAGCAAAAATGTCTCTAAATATTGAATTCTCACCGGAATAATCGAATACTTTTATTTTTAATTAAGGAAAAGCAATTCATCATCGATTTCCCTCTAAATATATAAATAATCTCTTAATTAATCCCTAAATTTTATATTATCTAATATAAAATTTTGGTAAAATTTTCTGGTGAGAATCTTGTTTAAATTAGGTAAGACATATTTTATCCCACCGCCCCTCAAGGGGTTAAGAGGATAATATACATTTTAAAAAGAATACTTCATTAAGATTGGTTGGGAATGGCCCATATTTTGGTGCAATTTCCTTTTAATCATATAATAGTTTCACGATTTCTTTTATGGAATTTTTAAAATACCCTTTTTATGAAAATTGTAGCATCTTTTTAATGAATTAAAATTTGTGAAAACTCAATTATTTGCATTCAGTAACAGTAAAACCTCCATAACGGACACTCCCGAATAGCGGACACCTCTATTTAACGGACATTTTCCCAATCCCCACTCCCACCACCTGGATTTTGGTGTGTTTAACCTCTGAATAACGGACATTCCGAATAGCGGACAGTAATTTTGGCGACAAAGGATGAAAAATTATTTTTTAACGAGAAAAAAAAATAAAAAGCCTCTATTTTTCGATTGAAACAATATTTCGGATAATCTTGACAAGAAACAAAGAAAAAAATCATTTTAGTAGGGCTCGTTCATAAAATTGATAAAGTAATTAACTGGATTGCATCATTGCATAACATAGAAGAGAGAAATCAGAAACGTCCTATGGCGTCACATAGTCTGAGCAAAAGGAAAATAAGCACTGAAAACCTAACATACGATTTTATTTATTTATTTTTACTCTTTTATAAAACAAAGAAATGAGTTATGCTATTTTATTTATTTTTTTATTGGAAAATTGCATGCTGACTTTTTTGGAGCCAGAATCCAAGAAGGCAATAAGAGCAGGGAAAAAAAACCATTTTGCAATGTCGATTACTGTTTGATTCTTGTTTGTTATTATTTCGGGAATGTCCTCAAAAAGAAAACGATTAACTTTAAAAGAAAAATTTGAAATTGTAAGAGTATCTGAGAAAGAGAAATTGAGTTTACGGATAATTGCTGAACGTTTTAAAATAGGTAAAACACAGGTGGGAGAGATTTTAAGGAATAAAGAATAAATAAGAAATGTGTGGATTGCTAACTCTAACAAGAACACCAAAAATGTGACATTGAGGAAGACTAATTCCATTTAAATTGATTCTGTAATTCTGAATTGGTTTACTTCAGTTCGTTCAGAAAACATTCCTGTCAGTGGGCCTTTGATTCAGGAAAAGCCTTTAGAAGTCGCTAAAGAACTCGGATTACACGATTTTAAGACTTCCAGTGGGTGACTGGAAAAGTTCCGAACTCGGCACAACATTTCTTTCAAAACAATATGTGGAGAAGCAAAATCTGTAGATCTTAAAGAAGTAGAGGATTGGCATGAATGTCTGCAATCAGTTTGTGAAGGTTATGAGGAGAAAATTTTTTTTAATGCCGATGAAACCGGACTCTTTTTCAGAATATTTCATAATAAGACTTTGTGTTTTAAAAAGGATGACTGTATTGGCGGAGAAATGTCAAAAGAGCGACTCACTATTTTATTGTGCTGCAATGCGTTAGAAGAATTTGAAATTCCTCTTATTATTGGAAAATCTCTGAAACCCAGGTGTGTCCCGGAAAACATTCAATTTAATAAATTTGGTATTGTGTGGAGAGCTAATAAGAAAGCGTGGATGACCAGTCCTTTAATGATCGAATGGTTAACTTCCTTTGATTATAGGATGAAAAAACAGCAAGGAAAAGTTCTCTTGTTTCTGGACAATGCAAGTTCTCATCCAAAACATTTGAAATTCGACAATGTTAAAATTGTGTTTTTTCCCCCCAAAACAACTTCAGTATGCCAGCCACTTGATCAAGGCGTAATACGCATATTTAAAGCCTGGTACAGAAAGCTTTTATTACGCCACATTCTTTCAAAGTTAGATTCTATGGATGCACTTGAGAACTGCCTAAAATTAGTCAATGCTTTCGATGCTAAAATGTGGATTTCCTCAGCTGTAAAAAACATAAAACCGGAAAGTGTACGACAATGTTTCAGAAAAGCATACTATATATTAAAAGAAAATGAAACACACATTTCCGACAAAAATGAAGAACTAAGCGAAATAAGTGAATTAATGAAATGTATCAGGAGTGAAGAAACTGCCGGAAATTTCATTAATATTGATGATGAGTTGCCTACTGAAGTAGAATCAGTTGATGTGTGCGATTATATTCCTCCAGAAATTTCGACAAAAGCTTATTCTATTAGTGATGATGAAACAGATACTGAAACTGGAGATGTTTCCTACAATAACGAGAATTTCCAAGAAGTGGCAAAATACAGTGAGCAGTTACACAAATTTTTTGTAAAAAAGATGACTCAGAAGGATAAAAACTACTGACAGAGTTTAAACTTCACATTGAAAAACAAATTACATGTAATCGCAAGCAAAAGCAAACTTTTGTAACAGATTTCTTTCGTAAGACTGTAATAAACAGTGGATAAAGGTATGCACAATTTTATTTCAGTTTTATTGCTTAAAAAGTAATTTTAATTTCTGATTAACCCCTTAATTCTCGCTCCCGAGATATTCTCGGGCTGTGTCTTTTACTCAAATTGTTTGATTCCCACCAGTTTTAAAAAATAGTGAAATTGGATATATTTTAGTATCGTTTTTACTGTCCTTAAATAAGGTGAATATTTCTTTTTCATAAAAGTGGTGCAAATAAGCAGTTTGAATTATTCAACCGCAATTTAATTCGAGCGTTAAGGGGTTAATCATATAATAAAGGTTTTAGGACCTGTAAAGGTAAATTAATGAAACATTAAGCCTTTCTTAGCAATTTTTGAATCCCTGAGGTTTTCCCAATAGCGGACATCTCCGAATAGCGGACAGTTTCCGTGCTCCCGAGGTGTCCGTTATTTAGAGGTTTTACTGTATAATAGTATTTTTCAGCGTTAAGAATTCAAATACGTAATTTATTCTTACTATGTGAAATCATTATCTCAGACGATGCATAACGTATTTTAAAAGAATTGTATTATGATTTTCTTTTTGTAAAGTGGCAGCAAAAGAATTATAAACAAATAAAATTAATTGTTAAACTCGTTATATAAAATGTTATTCGAATTCGAAGGTTGAATAATAACAATAATATAATAAGTTAATAAATTTTAGTATCAACCAGAGCAGATTTCAAATTTTTTTCCAGAAAATAGGATTTTGATTAACTTTCTTCAAGCTGTCTTCGAATATATTATCCTAAGATTGCTATCAAAGATTATTTGATGTGAATTACAAAGATTGGGAACATATCTATTTCAAACCATTAGATAAAACACCAGAGGCTATTGGAAAATGTAAAAACATCTTTAAAATAGTTTAGTTGAAAATTTATAAATATTTTGCAAAATTTTGCTTCGAAAATATTTTTATTTCTACCAGTCTTATATCATAAAAAAAATTATGAGGAAATTCTTAGTTATTTGGCTGGATTTACATTCTAAGATTAAAATGTGCCAAAACATAAAATAACGTTTTTGCTTAATAAAGATTCAAAAATAATAGAGGGGAAGGTCCAAATACCGGCTACTAGGTGTTCTGAGAACTGAGCGCAGCGCAGCCTAGCGGTGATAGGCAGTGATTTTAACTTTAATTGAGAGAAGAAAGTTACGAAAAGTACGTCGCTGAAGTCTGTGTCATTTACAAACAGTAAATACAAAAGTGTCGAATCTACGTAATCTGGTACATCAAAAGTTTTTCAGATATGTGTTTCTCATTTTTCTAAAATATACTGATCGTATATTGGCTTGAATTGTTGATTAAGTTATTTTCTAGACATATTTAGCTCTCAATTGCCACGCGCACAGTATTGGTATTTTATTATATGAATGAGTAATACCGGTTATAACTTAAACATAGCAGTGGTCCGAATACCGGCTACCTAGCGTGGTCTAAATACCGGCTAGTCAGTATTTGGACCTCTATCGGTTGCTCTGCTTGAAGGGAAGGAAAATAAATTAATTTAAATTGTTCAGAAATAGTCCCCGTCCCATTTTGCAATATGAAAAAAGCAGTCATAGCCGTAATTCTTCAGGACCGACACTGGTAACCGGATCACTTTCCAAAAAAGAGCTGTTGGACACTACAAAAGTGCCTGTAATAAATGTGAAGAGAAAGAAAAAAAATGACGGAGTAAACCAGGCGAAAGAGGCAGAAATTTGATTTAAACACTCTCGCTGATGAACCCAAGGTTTCTTTGGTTGTCGTAAAAGTAGCAAAATTTGCGCAACCCGAGATTTCCTCGGGGATGTATTTTTTCCGTCTAATTAACCCTCCTTGATTATTCCCACCAGTTATTTTTTTTATTGTAAATTATGCCTTATTTAATCGGAGCATTTTCCCGGTTAAACTAGACAAAAACTTTTGTTTTGAAAAACCGGTGACAAAAGAATAAAAATTCTTAAAAGACGCTCGTGGCGAAGGGGTTAAATACGCAATTTTTGAAGCTATTTTGATAAAACAATTACTCAGCGAGAGGGCTAAATAAGTGAAGAAGGATAACCTCCAACAGAGGAATATGATAAATTTGTATCTTCTGTATGGGTGCTTTCTCTGTGGACAAGAATGGGGGAGGGGATTCTGGATTCAATGTTAAGAATGCGATATGTGGGCTGATAGGGACTATACCGACGCAGAGAGTGATATTATGCTTTTGATTTTTTCAGATAAAATAATTCTCATTTCAATCAGCAAGCTTTTTTTTTATTTTACACATTAAAAAACAAAAGTAGAAACATAATGGGAAGAAGATTGCGAGAGATAGTCGTAAAGAATTTTAGAAATTTGACAAAAATGCTTATTTATTAAAAATGACTTATTTTTTCTGTACATAAGAAATGTTATTAATCAATGCAATTTATTAAAATAATATTCTTATTGCTTAATAATTGTCATTAGCTCTATTTGTTTGATCTTTTGGGAAAAAATTTAGGTAGCCGGTATTTAGACCCCATTTTAAAAACTCAAAATTTGAAGACTTTCGGAATTTTGCTTCTTATAAAGAGAAAACGCCTTTTAAACAGATATTTTTTTTCTCTAAACAGGTGTAAGACGTGTCAAGGTACCCTGCTGTCACATTTTATTTTATTAATTTTGAAAAGTGTATGATCTAGATTGTAAACAAAAGTGGCAATCGGTATTTGGATCTTTTCCTCTAATAAAAAAAAATATTGTTACTTTCAAATATATATCTTATTAACCCTCTGTCTACCAGAAGGGTCCAATGGACCCGACATGTACATTCAAAATATTTATTCAAACCAGAAATTTCTTCAAAACAAACTAAATTTATAAATCAGACAACAATAAGTTAAATAAACAAATTAAATAGTTTTAAGTAAAAATTCTGGTGTAAATGTTTTTATAAAACTTGAGTAAAATTTTCGGTAGTTCTAGGGTTAAATAATGCTTCGTCAATCCAAACAAAGCATGGCTTTTGCCAGTAATAACACATTTTTATAAAATTTTTAAGTTTTATAGACATTATGGTTCAATATTTTGCTGCACACAAAATAAAATAAAAAAATGTATTTCTCAATCATTTTAGTTTGATATTATTTGTTTATCAATAACTATGTACATAATTAGTATAATTCATACCATTCTTTGGTTTTTGCAATTTTAACCTTTAAGATAGGCAGCATTCGTAAATTTTATGACAAATTTGAAATTTCGTACTTTATAGTCTCTCATTATATGACGCAAGAATGTAAATTTGATTGTTAATAGTGTTATATATAATTATCTGTCTAACATGACCTTTATTATTATTAGGAAGGCCCCAAAATAAGGCGGCAGAAGAAATCTGCGTTAGAAAACATGTTTTACGGGGTTTGTAAAGATTCGGAAAATTCTGGGGATTTAAATACGTGATTTTTTGTAAAGTAATTTTGAAATTGTTAAACTTAATTTTTCTATCGCTCCCATTTGTCTCTGCAAGTAGCTTAGATGTCGCCTAGATGTTAACCATTTCATGGGCGGTGGTACGCTTATGAAACCACTTAATTTTATTGCCGAAATGTCACAATTGCACCAGAATTTGGGTACAGAAACTTTTCTTTTCTTTTTATTAATTTCAATACTTTATCAATGAAAGATCTTTTCCTCTGGCAGGGTTGACGCCTTACAAGCCGCAAACAGCGTTACCAAATCTGGCTTTTTTTTCATTCGGAAAACCAAAAATAACTATTCAAACTTTTTGGGTAGAATTTAGAATTTCTTGCCGACAATTTTATGCGCATTAATGATACAAGCGGACTGTATAGTATTAACCCCTTGAAGGGAGGTGGGATATATTATATCCCACCTAATTTTAATCCAAATAGGCACAAGAAACTTTTAATTAAAATGTGCCTTTCTAACTTTGATGAGAAAAAGTTGAAAATTGCTTTACCTTATTTTGAAACAAAATTTTTCTAATATTCCGGTGTGAATTCAACATGATAGAAAACCAATTCCTTCTTCCTGAATGGGTTATGTGGCGCCGCAATTTAGAAATCCGTTACGTTATTCCACAGTTAAAGGCGGCCACATGTGACTATTTTTATATTCTGTTCAGACTATATTTTTCTAATATGAATTTTGATGCACATAAATTTTGAATTTTGCAAATGTTGTCAAAGTAAGTGTTAAGAATTTCTGTCTAGAGAAAGTCGTGCCTATTAGAATTAAAAAAATAGTCGTCTGTGGCAGCCCTGCCATAGTTCAATTAAATTAATTTCTTTTCACAAAATTTCAGACTGAAATTAATGAAAAAGGGTATGAAGATTAGAAGCTGTGATTTTGCGCATGCCCGAATCATTTATTAACTATCAGAATAACGCATTATGCCCATCACATAAGTATTTAAAACATCTTTCTACTTCATAAAATCTATATATATAAAAGCCGTTCTCTGTGTGTATGTCCTTTATACAAATCTGTAATTTTTGACCGATTTGCACGAAACTCGATGTACATACGTTTTAGAACGTGGAAAAGATCATTGTCTACTTTAAAAATTATCAGACCACTATTTATACCTTTCTTCTACCAGTTCCATAATTTAACGTTATAGAAATATCTCTTTTTACATCTTTTTTAATTCAAACGTTTCTTTCCTGTTGCCAAACCCTAAAAAATGACACAATAATATGAAAAAAATAAGGATAACGCGTGTATTTTGTTTCTATTCGCCAATAAAAATTCAGATTTTCTTGCTATATTTTTGCGTGTTTGGTATAGACGTCATTCCAAACAGAAAATTTACATCTTTTTGTATATAAAATAAAAACTTTAACTATAAGAGCGAGAAAATAATGTAGCCCCTCAATTTGAATGTTTTTTTTTAATTAAAACATCTATTTTAATACAAACAGTCAAATTTCATGAAAACAATTTAAGAAAAAGAAAAAAAACTAGATATGACGTCACTTTCTATCAAATCTTTTCAACGCGTAATCAAACTCATTGTAAACATATGGCTCCTATATTTTGCTTACTACTTCGATTGTATACTGCCATATCTTATAGCTATACGCTATCGCTAAGTGTTGTATTGCTTTAGATTCAGTGCTAACATTTTCTGTGATTTATAGCAAAAGGAGAGCGGTTATTTACATTTTCCAAAAAAATCTTGACAGATGTCTTGATTAAAAATTTATGAAAAATGACATCATTTCACTGTAGATTTAATTTCAATAAAATTTCAAATTTTCCAAATAAAAGTTTAGTAACTACTACCTCATTTGGATGTATTTTTTTGCATTTCCCCCCGTATTGTGAAGATATTGTATACTTCTGTTACGCGCGCCAAAGAAAACATGTATTTTAATTTTAAAAGTTAAAAAAATTACCACAATGTGTCAAAAGCACATCCTTTTTCTGAATTTAAATTTCGCGAGTTCCAATATTAAAACTAAAAATGTGAGTTTTTTCATAAACTTCAAGCTAAGGCTCTTCATAAAGTTAAGGCTGTTCTCAAATCCAAAGGAGATATTTTCTGACACATTTTTTAATTAATTTTTGTTCGGCAACTCATGAAATTGACAGGAGTTCTTATTTAGAAACTATGTAATCGAAAGATAGTTTCCATTTGTTGGTAAAGGTATAAGATCTTTCAGTTGGTGTTTTGAACTGAATTTCGGACGCAACAGTGCAATAAAGGATAAAAATCGGCCGTCACGCAACCACAATTGCTCATAACTCGATAAGTAATTTATTTATGAAAAAAGGAAAAACTCATTTCAATTCCAAATCGCTTTAAGAGTCAGGCCTACAAATTTTAAGCCTTTACGTTTAACGAGTCAGAAAATGTGTCAGAAAGTTTCGCGTTGTTGAGCAGGGAACTGGAGAAGTACCTTAAGCATTTGCAGGTTAGTATTTTGTAATCAAGTTGCATGCCAGATAGTCGCTTAAAACATAAGTCATTCTATATTGTTTTAAACAAAGGTGCATGCCATAATAGGTGTCAGGCGCACTCATTAAAATAAGAATACCCTAGCGCACAGCCCCATTACTGTAGATAAACCCGTCAATATACTTAGAGATAAAAAAAAGTTCTGCATTTTTCATTCAACTAATAAGACTAATCCTTCACAATTGGGTTCGTATTATTATATAACTTTCCCCTATAATTCTATGACTAAGCAACGGAAAACAATATGTTACGCACTAAAATCTTCCCTAAAAAACTAATAGTGCAAGTCGCATGGAAATCCGTTCTGAAGAATTCAAGTTATATGCACCCGGAACGAAATTCCCATTTGAATTTTATATACTTATCAGGTTATTTTGAGTAGTTTGATTTGATATCTGTTAAATTCATGTTTTATTTTATTTTATTTTTGGCGTTTTAATTTCGTTTGCCAATTTAGTTATTGAATATTACGCGAAAGCAAATAAATACTGAATTTTTTACAATGTTTTTGAGCAATTGAGTTAATCTTTTGTATTTAGGTTGCAAGCATATTTATAAAATATGCATGCTTAAAAATTATTTTAAAACCCATAAAAAATTTGTAAATTGAGATAAACATTACAAACAAATATTACTGAAAGTAATTTTGTTTTCTATAATACTTTGGAACAATCGAATGTACAATGTTTAGACGTTAAACTGCAGTAAAAGGGAAATTTATTGTTGTGTTAGGTTGTTGCCACCGAAAATATGATACCAGCGTTACACGTCTTTTCTTTATACTATTGCATTAAGTGTAAACAGGTTCATCTTTCGTAATCGGGTTGCACTCAACTTTAAAAATATCCATGCTTAAAAATTACTTTAAAATCCATTAAAATCAGAAAACTGAGGTACAATTTTCAAACAAATTTCATTTGGAAGAACTTTTTTCTATTCGACATTGTAAAAAATGAAATTGTGTGATGTTTAAAAGTTAGAAAAATTGCAGTAAAGGTACATTTTATGGGTTACAATTTATGGGGCACAATTTATGGGCACTGACATAATGTTTTTACTTTATAATGTAGATAATACCATACAAACGAGAATTTCACTAAGTGCTGCGCGATTTGGAGGAATTTTTATTTTTTGGTATTGTCAGGAAAATCACATATTTTTCTCTTACACACGCCAAAGAAAACGTGCATTCTGTTATTAAAGATCAGGGATTTTACTATGGTTGCGAGACAATAACGCCATGTTTTTTTATTGTCTTTATAACGATTTGTGGATGGGAATGCACAAATTTCAGTTATTGTGATCGCCGTATTATTTCGTTTTAATTTATTTTACCTGGAAGGCTCCTCATAATTGACACAGGCGAAGCCGGGTAGTTCTGCTAGTAATTTATAAACAAAATAAATTCTACATAATTTTGTGAAAAAAAATGTACTACATCATAAGTCGTTTTGAAAAAGGCAGCTCATGGATTTCATAGGATAATACAAACTAATAAAAAAGCATATACATTTTAAAACTGAAAAGAAAGGAAAACATCCTAAACATTTCATTGTCATTCATCATGACATCATAGAAGAAACGTTTTAAAAAATCATTTCAAATAAATGCAGAATTTTCTTTTCACGATATGCTTTTTGTAAGTTATTTCCTTCCTTTATTGGTTTTTTATTTAATGTTGTAGTTTTGTTTTGTGCTTGCGGCCGCATGAATATGCTTAAAAATTCTATTTGTTATGGGAAGTAAAACGAACCATAAAGAAAATGAAAAAGCATTTCGTTTTATTTAGTTTTTCTTCCAATGAGAATGGAAAATACATAGAGTATTAAATGTATCTTAACCCATTTATGCCTAGCGTCCCATTTTTGGGACGTTTCGACTTTTAATAAATTTTTATAATTTTCTTCTTCTTTACAGCATAGAAATTGTATGAAGTATTTGTCTATAAATGTATTTATCTATTACCTAGAGATGACAGCATAAGATTGATGTTTATTTGCTTAAATGAAGGCCTTTTTTCGGTGTTTATAGATTTTTCATTTTTCAAGATAGCGAAATGTAAAAAGTGAGTTTATTTGTATTTTTTTTGTATCAAAGATCCAAATAAATAAGCCATAATCTTAGCTTGTAGACTTCTTTGAAATACATATTTCTTTTTAATTGCGAAATTATACGTTCAAGCCTATTTTTTATGCATGTTTGTAACGTACAAAATATAGGACGCTTGGCGCAAATGAGTACATATTTCTAATAGCCATTTAGGTGACATTTATTTATGTAAAGTCCTCTTCAAGTTGATTTTGAAATAAATTGTTTTCTAGCCTCAAATACGATTATTCTTAATTTATCATTAAAAATACTTATAATGTTATTAGTCTCCGTAAATAAATAAATATATTTCTTTAATAGTTCATATAATTACTAATTATAATATATAATATAGAATTTAAAAGTTCCATTTATATAAATTTAGACAAAACGTATAATTATGCATTTTTCCACACATGGATATTCCCATATTTAGTACGTTTACATTTTATCAAATAAATACAAAAATATCTTAGCGTATTTTTTTTTAGTATTTTTCCAGTTCATTTTGCA
Organism: Maratus speciosus; assembly: GCA_963932465.1. NCBI lineage: Eukaryota > Metazoa > Arthropoda > Arachnida > Araneae > Salticidae > Maratus > Maratus speciosus. Next base: position 371,505,950 of record OZ010797.1, on the reverse strand, counting down.
ACATTTTAACCCTTTATCTGCTGACGGTACTTATAAGTACGACTCACTTTAAACTTTTATACAATAGTGAATATTACTAATATTCTAATGGTACTTTTCAAAAAACGTTCTTTTAACTCCACTTTATCCGTATACATGACAGCAGTAGTTCTAGATTTGTTATTTTAGAGAGAAATGGGGCAATGTTTGAAACAGTCGATGCGTTTTGTGCTGACATTTCGTACAGATTGCCACGCTCGTCTTTTGATTGCTACAAACACAGTAAAGGATACAAGATAACTGTTGGATTTTTTATGTGTTCATTAGGATCTTAGAATACAATTTGACTAGCTATTTTAGGTGGACGGTGTATGTATTTGATTTAACAGTGGAATTACTCGGTGGTACTTATAAGTACCGTCAGTACACTGGGTATTGGAGAAATTCTTCTTGTTTACTTTTCGTCTGTGTAGTTATCTATCATTTTCATCTGCTTTAAAATGTAATTACTGAAATGTGGTGTAGTAATGATTTCTCTGGTATTTCTTTTCTGTTTCAATGATATTTTTTATAGGAAATCGAAAATGTTGTGGCACCGGCTCATTTTTGCTATGCTAGGAAGGGCATATGTAAATTCATATATTGCATATGTGGAGATGCGAGAAAACATGTTGTCCCTGGTATATTGACGTCGCATAACTAAAGGACTGCTAACAAGATCGAAACCTAAAGAAAAAAGTTTTTTTAACCCTTTCAGGAGCAAAGCATGTTCAATTCTAAAGTGTTGAAATAAATGACTGGCACCGGAATTTGCCAAACGCTATATTTGTAAATCAGAAAAAGCCTATATTTCACATGCTTATTAAATCGGAAATATTTTCTGGCGCCAGTTGAAATACCTTGTAGGTTTTCTGTTACGATATTTTAGTCATAGTGTACTGACGGTACTTTAAAGTACCAATTTAATTAATTACCTCTAAATAATTAAATTTCTCACGGGTGAGTATTTTTTTATTGTTTATCCTTTAATTTTCATTGTATTAACTGAGAAAAAAATATTACATGAAAAAAATTGCAGTATATCGTAATACCGTAGATAAAGGGTTATAGTGATTTTACGAACAAATTTGAGAAAACAAAAATTCAGGTATAAATGGGTTAATATTTTTTTTGAAAGTCATTATGAGACGCAAACAAGAATATATATGCACTTATATTAAATGCCCATATTATTCCATTGCTCAATTAATTTGATTTCTTTTTCGCAAAATTTCTGGTTGAAATTGTTTAAAAGAGTACGATGATTAGAAGCTATAATTTTGTGCATGCACGAATGATTCATTCGGCTATCAAATAACGTTTTATGCCCATCACTAGTTAAAATCTACATATTAAAAAAATAATTCTGCGTCATAAAAATTGGAAAACAAAATAAATTGTACATAATTTTGCGAAGAAAAAGCACTGTATCAAAAGTCGTTTTGCAGAAGATAGCTCGTGGATTTCGGAACAACAGAAACAAATAACAATAACGAAAAATTATGCGTTCAGCATAGATTACGTAATACTTTCCAACATATGTTCATAATAATGTAACAAAACTTTGCAGATTATTAAGGTAGAAGATAATGTCTAAATAAACAATTTGAAAAACTCATAACGCATTTGAAAACCCAATTTCTGCTATTTCTATTAACCCCTTGAGGGGCACCGGTATATATTATATACCACCTACGATTAATGAAGTTCTTTATCAGAAAAATTTTATTAAAATTTTCTTTTCTAACTTTGGTGGAAATAAGGCCGTAAAATTGCTTTTACTTATTTTGAAATAGAATTTTTCAAAGATTCCGGTGGGAATTCACATTTCACAAACGTAATTACTTGCCCTTCAAGGTGTTAACTGTCGAAAAAATATCCGTTTATTCCCGTGCAGAAAATGTCATTGAAACGAATAGCACAGTTAAAAATTTCCATTCAGCAATTACCGTGAATAAAAGAAAATGTACTTGAGAAATTCTGTGGAGCTATATGTATGATCTATAGAACTTATCCACACCAAGTAATATTTGAGAAAATAGTTCAATTTAAAAACGAGTACTACAACAGAAAACGCACTTCTAGCAATTATCGTCCATAAACTTCAATTTCTTCTGTAGCCAAATCCTTTTGTGTGCCCCTGTATATGAACGATATATTCTGTGCACAACGTATTCTACAGTAAGCGCCGTATAGTTCACCTCAAAGATATGTATAAATTTCAGTACAGTGCAACCTCTATTATCTGAGCTAATTGGGACCGTTAGTACCTCGGATATCGGAAATCTCGGTTAATAGAAACTGTCTGTAAAAACTCGTCATGCTTGCGAATTTAACATCTCTTAAAATAAAAAAAAACAATAGAAGGTTTTTTAAATAATAAAAATAAATATGTGTAAAGTTCTGTTTCACAGCTTAACAAATTTAAAAAAGGAAATCAACTACTAGTAATAAATTTGAAAAAGCAAATTAAAAAATTTACAAAAGTTCACACGGCCACTGGAAACACAACATTGTTCGCTGTTGACTTCTCGGGATCCAATGTTTCTTGGGAGTTGAGTGCTTTTGGGGGCAGAAGAGACTATATAGTACAGACAGTGAACTAAAAAGTGTGGTCTTTTTCAAGGCTTATTCACACACATACAAAAAATCAGACTTCATTATCGGCTCGGTTAACAGAAACCTCGATTAATCGAAGCTTGGTTAATCGAGGTTCTACTGCATTTTTAAAATAATCTAATATCATCAAAATACTCCGCAAACAATTTTCCCCCATAGACTGTAATGTAACGGAATTCGTTTAAGTGTCTCTGTAAATTAACCGTAAATGCTATACACTTCATCTTCAATACCGAACATGCCATAGTGATACTCAATAGCATCTGTCCATTTCATGGTAATCGGACTATATTTGTATGAGTTAGAGAACCGATGTGCAGACGGAAAGACAGGCAGACAAACTGAATTCATAAACACTTTTTAACTTTGTTGGAAAGTGTTAAAAAATTTACTAGAAAGTACTAAGAAAGGATATGGAATTGAAAATAAATAAAAAGCTAAAAAAAACCCGAATAGTTAGTAATTGTTATTATTATTTTAGAAAGTAGAAATAACATTTTTATGTAGAAATAAATACACTTAAATAATAAATAAATAAAATTTTTTCAATAATATATGATCGTAGAAGTGAAAATCATAGTTCGGTTTACCAGGTACTTATTATTAATACGAGGTGGAGCCCGTCGAATTTCGACGAAAAAAAATGTTTACGAAGGATCTGTTTAATTAATTTTAAACAAACCTACAAAATTTTTTACAATAAAAAATGCGTCTTATATTGGTTGGTCTAACACGCAACAAATATAATTTCAACCTAAAGGTCACTGCTGTTCTATAAAGACGCTAATAAATTTTGCAACTTCAAAAAAATTAATATCTCATACTTAAATTGAGATACAATTTTCAAACAAATTGCAGTTAAAAGTACTTTTTTCGAATTGAAAATGTGCGATGCTTAGAGGTTAAAAAAATGGCAGTAGAGATTATCAGTATTTGAACGTAGTATGGTACATCTGTTTCGTTTTACAGCTGACGTAAACGTAACGTTAAGTTATTTTTTAGTCACGACACTTTAATTGTTGCCAGAAAGAAATAGCATATCGGGGACTTAAAAAAAAACTTTTATAACTTTTTAATTGCCTATAAAGTGATTAAACATAGTATAACTTAAATTTGTATGTTTACTTTTTAATTGATGAATCTTTTTTACAATTATAAATTTAAGTATGGAAAAGTTATTTTTTATTTTGTTTAAGGAGACCAGGTAAGCGAAATTTGGGGAAAAAATCGATTTTTACTTTTTTATATCATTAAATGGTTTAAACTTTTTCTTTCCAACGATGTGTCACACATGTTTATTTATAAAAAAAAAAGAAGTGTTGGAATTATTCATTCTTTCTAAGAGTACTTCACAGCTTAATGGCCATTTAAATCCTTAACTGACTTTTCTCAAAAACTTGGATTTTTCATGTTTGTGTTCCTTTTTTACAATATATATTAAACTTATGAACTCATATTTTTTAATACTTATATTATGTTATATTGTCAGGGCTCCCAAATGGTCCGCCAGCTGAATACCAATAAATTTTAACAGAAAATTTTATGGTAGGTTTTCGCTAAAATTAACTTTCAAAGGTGATTCCGGGGCGGTTTGTAAGAAAAATCTAAAAAGAAAATTTTTCTAAAATAATTTTGGTATTCAGTTGGCTGACCATTTGGGACCATTGCATTGTGTACTTTAATACAGGGATTTAATGATTTGTTGAGAATTATTTATTTTAGGCAGTGAAATGTTACCAAAAATGCTAATTTAAAAATGACTTTCAATAAATAATTAATAATAAATTTTCAGTATCACTTAGAAAGAAAATGGCCCGTTAAAATAGGTAAAACGTGTTATTCTAAGTACCGTAATTTCCTGCGTATAATCCGCGGATCAAACAATTCTGTTTCGACCCAGAAATTTTATTTAATTATTGAAATCAAATATTTACCGCGATTTAGAAAGTTACATTTTATTTTTAAAAAAATTCTGAGTCGAAAAATAATTGTTTGATCCGCGGATTACACGCAGGAAATTACGGTACTCTAAAAAATCTAGACCTCTATCTTTCACCATTTCTGTGAAAAAGGTACATAAAATTTGTGTATTTAACATGGCGGAGATAGGGCTTTCCCGGTACCCTTAATAAACTTTCCCACCAAATCAAAAAATATTTATTTTAAATGAAACGTAGAACAAACTGAATCAGAAATTACAGATAAAAAATTGGTTTTCTTACAGTCATCTTAAAGTACAATAAAGATGCCATCTTCAACTATACAACCGGAAAGTAATTAACTAAAGCTGAGAAACAAATTTTAAAAAATACTCGGAAAGATGGTAGAATTATTGAATACATTAAAAATTATTTCTGTGATAATCCAATGGGCAAACGGGAAAATAGAAAGAAAAGTATCCTTTTTTTATTTCAGTGAATAGGAGAGATGTTCGAAGCAATTATCTATCATTTCTGCGATCCCCTGTCTTAGAAACTCGAAATTAAATTCTGCGGATACGTGAAACTTAACACCAAAGCGATATAAGTAAGCGTCCTATCTTAAATGGGGAAGTAACCGCAAGATTAAGAGCGAGGTCACATCAATCAAGGTCATGCGCCACGTAGCGGATGGAGTGTGAACTACAGGTAGATACCTAACTGTTTTCTTAGTCACAACACTAAAATTGTAAAGTTTATTTCACCTTGATTAATAACCGAAGTGCTTCTGATAAGGCGAAGAAAACTTCGTGGTGTCAAGTGCATCTGGATGCCCCTCTCGCTGCGCCATTATTTTGCAATAAACGTGGCAAACAAAATTCATTTCCATGAGTGACTAAAGATTTAGAAAATACGCGCCACACTAAAAGCCCGCGTATGTGAATTATCACTCCGTCCACAAGGTGGCTCAACTGTGTTAATTTACGCCTGATTCCAGCATTAAGTTTGTTCGCTTACTTATAACGCTTTGCTTAACACTATAGCACTCACCACAATTTTAGTCCCAGAGCTGTTAAACATTTTAGTAAAGGTATTTGAGGCACCCTGAAAATTTGTGCAACGCTTCTTTTGTAATGGCTGAATACAAAATCGAATGTCTGGCTGAAGGATCGTGGCCCAAAAACTGTGCCAGACACGTGTCAAGTGCCATTTTTTGACTACCCCAAAAAAAGGGGTATTTGAGGCACGCTGAGATTAAGACAGAATAATATTTATACTGAGAAAAAAATATTTTGAAAACGACAGACACTTTAGTCGGCCCAAAAACTGTGCCAGACACGTGTCAAGTGCCATTTTTGACTACCCAAAAAAGGTATTTGAGGCACGCTGAGATTGAGGCAGAATAATATTTATGCTTAGAAAAAAATATTTTGAAAATTACAGACACTTTACTCGGCACAAAAACTGTGCCAGACACGTATCACGTGTCTGGCACAGTTTTTGGCCCACGATCCATCAGCCAGACATTCGATTTTGTATTCAGGCATTACAAAAGAAGTGTTGCACAAATTTTCAGGGTGCCTCAAATAACTACTCAAAACTGTTCAACCGCTCTCCTACTATTTCTTTTTTATTATGTTTAAAAGCGATCACTAATGATACCTTATTACACGAACGATAACTTTGATTGAATTCGAACATACGACAACAGCCAAAATTCGTAATTTATATTAAAAGTCTTATATATTATTTCCGGTATAAATAAATATTCTTATAAAAATATTGTTTTTAAATTTCATGAATGTTTTTGCGAAATTAAATTTAGTAAAGGAGAATAAAAAAGTAATAAAAATGATTCAACTCATCTTTAATTAAATTTTTGCACTTTTGTTTTTAACCAACTACAATGGAAAGATGTTGAATGATTTTACTGTGTGAGTTTCTTAATGTAGTTAATATATAACTTTTAAATGGTCGTTACAATTTGATTATTTCTTTTGAAAGCCACAAATTCGAAAGAATTACTTTTCATCTTATTTAATAGCACAGTTGTGTAATTACAAATATTTATCTTTAAATATAGTGGTGGCGTGAAATTGAATATATATATGAAATGTAAAATTTTAATTGGTTCGTCTTTCGGCCATTTTCTCCTAGTAGAAATATTTCAAGGTTATGCGTTTTAAAAAGTTTATATTTGTTTCTTCTTGGCAATTGGGTTCTGTAGTATTTAGGTAATTTTTCTAAGTAATAAAATACTGTCCGCAAAAATCTTTTACAATGTTAAACACACAAAAATGAAATTTTAAATTACATGTATGAAAAGGAATGGCAAAGATAGACGGGGAAATGACAATTAGACAGAGGAATATTACGCGAAATGACAAAGTAATGAATGAAAGAAAAGTACGCTAAATTAATTTGTTACTAGTGAAAAAATAATTTAAACATTTTAAACTTTATACTTCTAATTTTATATTATCTGCAAAAATGTATTCATGTAATAATATTACACATTTTAAAAATTGATTTATATCTCAGTTAACGCTCAGTTAAATTTATCTATAATATAAACAGATACAAACTAAAAGGTGTGTAATTTTTAATGTTCTAGTTTAATATATTTTTATTTCTAAAAATGTAAAAATTTAAAGTTAATTTATATAAAAGGTAAATAAGAAGAAACCACAAAAAATAAAATCTTAAGTAGCATCATTGTTTAATATTCTTTGGTCCCCAGTTTGGGCTAATTTTATAATTTGAAAGTATAAAATATATATAGAACTACAAAAATTTACACTAAGCGAATCATGAATTAATTTACTCAATAAAAATAAAACAATTTATTATTATTAAGTTCAAATATAACGCCCAACTTATAAAAACATGTATGATACAAAATTGGGGTTTAATGACAACGGTCTGTTCTATCCCAGTTGTGGGTGATCCATTGTACCCAACATGGAAGTTTTACAGAAATAATAACAATAACAATTTTTTAATCAATTATTTTAGCGATATTTAACCCTTTAGTGCGCAGCTTTGCATATATGCAAACAGCAGTGTTTTGAATTTAATAGATTTTTTTTATTCGTATATACCAAATTCACACCAGAAAATTAAAATAACAATATGTGCTTTAACCCCTTCGGGACGTGACCCTTTTACGAAATTTTTAATCTTTTGTCACCGTTTTTTAAAAACAGAAATTTGTGTCTTCTTGAATCGAGAAAATGCGCTGATTAAACAAGGCAAATTTTACAGTAAAATTTTACTGGTGAGGAAAAACAAGGATTCTGAGAGCTTCATGCGGCACGTATACGTGTCGCTCGTCCCCAAGTTGTTAATTAATAACAGACATTCTGCTTTTAAAATAAAGCGAAATTAATCATTGAAACTTTCTGGTGTAAAGTCAGATTCTCCGAACTACGTAATTTCTAGAACGTATTCAATCATGGGAATTAAAGGGTTAAATGTTAAGTTTTATAAAATAAATGATACTGTAAAATAAGGTATTTAGAGACTTACTTATTAAAATATTTACTAATTTGTATTATTTTAGCATAAAACAGCCACACGACAGTAGTTTTTACTTGTATTGCAGATGCGCAACAGAAGAAAAGGTTGACGTGTTATATGGAGAATATATCTCTGATTTTTTTTATTATTTTTCCTGTGTAATAAACCTTTCAGAGAATCATATATAATTTTTTCGAAATAATATAAAAAATCACGCATTTAAGGGTTAATAATAATAGATTATCTTGCCTTTTTATTGTGCTAAGAAATGTCTTTCAAATGTCAACTATTTAATCCAGAAAAGAACATATGTTTTAAAAAGAGAGAAACAACGTTTTTAAAACACAAATGTAAATAAGTTTAAAAAGCATATAGCTTATAACAAGAACATATGTTTTATTGAAAATATTTACTATTACCTGTCACAAATCACCTATCTAGAATAAAATAACTAATATGTCAGTTATGCACTTAATTCGACATTTTGATTTACCACTATATTGCTGTCATCTATGTGCCAAATTATGAGGAATAGAATATTTAATAGAAATATTATGAATATATACAGGACAAATGTTGGCTCATTGTACCCTTAGGTCCATTGAACCCCAGTCACCCCTATATTAAAGAAGGATTCACTAGTCTGCATGATATCAGATGATTTAAAACCAATGACTGCACTTTATGCATTTTTTTATGCTGATAACAGAACTGTTTTTAGTTTTGTTCTATCCCGTATAGTTTTTTTGCAGTAGACCCGAGCTGATTTCGAAGATTCATCGCTGAGAACAAGCATTACCAAGGTTCGCACACTCCTTGGAACTTCCAAGGACTCTGGCACCACTATTAATGATAGGAAAAATTACATTTAACTTTTAAAACACAGAATTCGCAACCACCGCCTTTATTCACAGATTTTGCAGTATTTTTCTGCTGTGATATACTTTGAAAATACTGTTAAATTTTAGTGGTACAACTGTGCGAACCCTGATTACGTAGTAGTCACACATAGCGTAAATGTACTTCGGGATATGGATACTTAGTTTTATCTATTTATCTAATGACTTTTAGAATACAGTCTGATTGGTATAAACCACTCGTAATCCCTAAAAAAATTTTGCTTCCACCAGTACACATGAATTTGCAAAGGTGCTACCACAATATGGGTATTGCTTCAAATACCTTACTACGAAATTTCGCTTCATCACACACGAAAAATGAAAAGCTGTAATTTTCGTTTGCCCTCAAATCAAGAATCTGATGAAGTATATAGATCTGAAAAACGTTGAACGAGATAAAAAAAGACGCATGGACCGCCTTCAAAAATGTGTTACCGAAAACTTTCTAGGGAATAAGAAAGATCCAAATTGCAGGAATATTGTTGGAACAATGCTGGAAATTTTCAAGAAGTTGGGTTGTAATATGAGTGTAAAAATGCATTTCCTGCATTCCCGTATCGATTACTTTACAGAAAATCTGGGACATTACAGTGAAGAGCATAAGGGAAGATGGAATGTAAATATGATGGCAGACTGCTGTTGGATGTTGAAGAGGGACATAAACAATGGAAGAGTATCCGCAAGAAAGTCAAACAGAGGAAAATTTGTTTAATTGAACACTGTTTGCTTTTCGTTTTATTAAAGAAATTTCATGAACTTATAAGGACGTTTTTTACAGTATTTTTAACGCGTTTAATCAAATACTTTGTATGAAATAGTGATAAATTTTTGATTGAATTAATTAAAACATTGAAAACACAACTTCATTTTTGTAAAATCCTGACGTGATAGACAAAAATGGAGGTGACGTGATAGACAAAAATGGACAAATATTTAAAACCGCATACCACAACTTAAAACGTACTTCCGACGTAGTCTTCAATAGTTCAATTATTGCTTATTTTCTTCTATAGCCAAATTTTTTGTATGTCTCTGCAAATAAACGGTAATTTCAATGCACACTATATTCTATATAAGGAGCCTTGCAGCCCACCTCAGGGATGTATATCAATTTCAATGTGTTTAAAATACTTTAATATCATTAAAATACGCTGCAAATGATTTTTACCTATCGACCGTAATGTAACAGAACTCTTTTGAGTGGCCATGTAAATGAACTGAAAATACTACACACTTCATTTTCAATGCCGAACATGTCATAGTAAACCCCAATAACATATGCCCTTTTCATGGCAATCAGACTATATTTACGAGAGCTATTAGACGGACAGACAGACAGACAAAGCGAATTCATAAACAGTTTTCAACTACGTTGGAAAGTGTTAAAAAGGAATATAGAGCAACTCTATTTTGTTATTATAAGAAGAAAGAAAAATGATGCTTCAAGCATAGATTATGAAACACTTTCCAACACATTTTGAATAATGTAAAAAAACTGCACCGTTTAATAACTTAAAATATTCTGTTTAATTCAACCATATGGAAACGCGTAACACATTTGATAACCCAATTTCAGCTGTCGCCATCTACAATCAGATAATTATACGATTTTTTTGAGCTGCCCTACATACCATATATATATATATATATATATATGTGTGTGTGTGTGTGTGTGTATCTATTAACTACATGCGTGCCAAAATTTAGTTCAGTTAAGAAATACATATACATCAGTTGAAAATTTCCCTTCAGCAATTTGCGCTAATAAGGAGAATGGTTCGTGGATTCTTTTATGCAGCCCTGTGTATCAGGTATAGAATTTATATACAACGAGTAACTTATAAAAAATTATTTATATTTTAAAGCGCATGCCGAATTTCAAAACGTAATTCCAGACATTATTACTCAAAGACAGTACTGTAACCGTTTTGCTTTGTGTATTCCTTTAAAAGAGCTATAAATGCTATGAATGCGCTTTCATCTTGCAGTGAAATTCAGTGATTTATCATTTATATCAGTTTTAATACATTTGAAATAGCGTAATATCATTAAAATACTCTGCAAACGATTTTCCCCCATATACAATAACGTAATGGAATTCTTTTGAGTGACCTTGTAAATGAATTATTAATCCCACATACTTCATATAAAATACCAAACATGCTTTGCAAACCCTAAATAACGTTTATCAATTGCATGTGAATCCGAGCATATTTGCGGGAGTAAGAGCATGGACAGACGGACAGACAAACCGAATGCATAAACAATTGTCAACTTTGTTGGAAAGTGTTAAAAATTATATAAATTTTAAAACAGAAACTATTTCAATCATTTTCAGCTTAAAATGCGCTTAAAAAAGAAAGAAAAGACAACCGAAAGATTTTAGTATCATTCAACATGACAATAATGTGAGAAACGTTTAAAAAAATCATTTAACCCCTTGAGGGGCGATAAAATACATCCCACCTAATTAAAACAAGATTCTCACCAGAAAATTTAATTAAATGTTATATTTTTAACTTTGGGGGAAAACTGTTAAAATATTGCTTTTCCATATTTAAAAATAAATTTTCTCGATTGTTCCGGTGAGAGTTTAATATTTAGAGACATTTTTGCTTGTCCCTCAAGGGGTTAAAGTAAATGTAGAATTTCCTTTTCACGATATGCTTTTTATAAATTATTTCCTTCCTCTATTGGCTTTTATTTAATTTTGTAGTTTTGTTTTGTTCTTGCCTCAGTCAGGATATGCTTAAAAATTTAATTTGCTATGAAGAGTAAAACGAAACCATAAAGAAAATGAAAAAACATTTCGGTTTATTTATTCTATCTTCTTCAACTATAAGATCCAAAATGAATGGATAACACTGAATGTATTAAATAGACCAGGAGCCGGCAGCACAGAAAAACACCACTCTCGAGTTGGAGACTGAAATTTCAGAATAAGTTGAAACTCGATTCCCATATTAAAATACAATCGGTCTGCCAAGTCCTATCTTGGTGGAAAACACTTAAAAACTCGATTTTACCGGTTGACTCGAAGGTTTACCATTGCGTTTTCATGCACACAAAGTTATGAAAACATGGCGGACTGGGAGCAGGAAAACACAATGGTAAACCTACGAGTCAACCAGTAAAATCGGTTTTTTAGGTGTTTTCCACCAAGATATGATTTGACAGACGGATTGCGTTTTAATATGGGAATCGAGTTTTAGCTAATTCTAGAATTTCTGCGTCCAACTCGATGAGGTGGTTACCTCATGATTCGTACGCCTTCTTGAATTTTGCAGTCTAGAAAATTTTTCGGCACCAGTATTATCTTATAGAAAACCTCTTGTGAAAGAAGGCAAAATTTTACCCGTTTAAGCTAGATTGCTTTTTCGATAAAAATATACTGGTAGTTCTCCTAGAGAAATAACGGTATCGTACGAACCATGTGTCTGTGCCAAAGCGATATAAGTAAGCCTCCTATCTTAATTGGGAGAAGTAACCGCAAGATTAAAAGCGAGGTCACATCAATCAAGGTCATGCGCCACGTAGCGGGTGGAGTGTGAACTACAGGTAGATACCTAACTGTTTTCTTACTGACACCACTAAAATTGTCAAGTTTTTTTCACCTTGATTAATAACTGAAGTGTTTCTGACAAGGCGAAGAAAACTTCGTGGTATCAAGTTCGTTTGGATGCCCCCCTCGCTATGCTATTATTTTGTAATAAATGAGGCAAATACTAAAACTCCTTTCCATACGTGACTGACGATTTAGAGAATACGCGCCACACTAAAAGCCCGCGTATATGAATTATCTATCCGTCCACAAGGTGGCGCAACTGTGTTAATTTACGCCTGATTCCAGCATTAAGTTTGTTCGCTTATTTATAACGCTTTGATATGAATTATCACTCCGTCCACAAGGTGGCGCAACTGTGTTAATTTACGCCTGATTCCAGCATTAAGTTTGTTCGCTTATTTATAACGCTTTGGTCTGTGCTGCCGGCTCCCGGTCTAAAATGTATCTGAATATTTTCTAGAAAGTCATTATGAGACCGAAAGAAGAATATGCGCCTACTTTTTTTTGTATCAATAAATTCAAAGAATCCGCTCAAAATTAAGGTGACGGAAAAAAACCTGCCTTAAGTAAACATCTCGCACGGGGTTCGTTCATTTTGGAAAATTAAGGAGAGTTGAATAGATGATATTTTGTAAAGTAATTTCGCAATTGTTACACTTGATTTTTCTATGGCTCCCTAAGTTTCTGCAAGTAGCTTACATGCCACCTAGATGTTAACCATTTCAAGGGCGGTAGTACGTTTATGAAACCTCTTATTTTTAACACTTTCCACTCCGTTGTTGCCGCTGCAGCGACATCATCTTTCTTTGCAAACCTTGTTTTTGGCACCAGTAATAAAGGAAAGTAAAATTTTCCTTATTTAATCAGAGCATTTTTTGAAATTGTGTAGTTGAAGTAAACTTATTTTTAAAAAGTGGTGCCGACCGAATAAAATTTGTGTGAGAGACGCCGGAGTGCACAAGGTTAATATCGAAATGACACAATGGCAGCAGAATTTAGGTACGAAAAATTTCCGTTTATTTTGTATATGAAATATAGGTTTTTGTAATTTAAAAATGAATTTGTTCGTAAATTCCGGTCTCAGTTATTAATTGCAACATTTTAGAAATGGAAGAGTTTAAAACCTGAGCTCCGATGATCCTTTGAGCTCTGATGGGTGAATTTCTTCCCACTTAATTTTAATCTCCAAATGCATAGCTGCCAACTTTTACGCTTTCTTCCTACCACTAAAATTGTATAGAAAATATTGTCTTATTTAATCGTCGAAATCTCAGAATTAAACAATGAAAAAATCTCTATTAAATTTCAGTGGTAGCAAAATAGCGTAAAAGTTGGCAGCTACGCAAATGTCACATTTGCACCAATCAATTGGCAATTCAACCAAATTTATTTGAAAATAGATTAATGCTTTTTTTCGTGTATATTATAAACCGAACCTTTTGTTTGCAAAATACTGGTGCAATGGGACATTTGGGAATTTTGAAGAAATTCATCCCCAGAGATCAAAAAGTTAACCCTATACAAGCCCCAAAGAGTGTTGCCAAATATAGCAGTTTTTTTTCAGGAATTTCGAGTTTACACCAAAAAATTATTAATACTAATTTTCCTTAATTTATTCTCGAAATATCTATCGTTGTAATAACCAAAAATGACTGTTCAAACTTTCTGTGGAGAATTTACAATTTATTAACAATAGTTTTAGAAATGACGCTTAACCCTTACCGGCGCGGCGCGGAGTAATTCTGTTTATAAACTGATGAAATACTGGACTGACACCGTAATTTATAAACGAATCTATTAGAAAATATGAACTTGCTTATTTTCATGTACACTATAATAGGAAAAATTTAGTTAAATATTCTTGGTGCCGTTTGTCAGTTTTGGAATTAAAATTAGGTGTCCTTTTTTATGGACACAGCGCCGGTAAGGGTTAAACGCGTCCAACGGCCTGTAAGTTGCGCCCGTTTTGTCTCCACTTTTACTCCAAAATTCTGAAATCACACCGGAAATTTTTAAAGAAAGCTTTTTACTTAGTGTCATCAAGAAATGCCTGTCATTAAATAAATCAGAAAGTATTATTTGTATTTTCTGGTATGACTTCGATATCTATGAATAAAATTGGAGCCTAAACTGGCAACTCCGAGTTTCGCTGCGATTTGGAAGTCATTAAAATGTCTACGTTATTCAGTAGATCTATAATAATAATTTCTTTCCGCAAAATTTATGGTTGAAGTTAATTAAAAAGAGTAGGGAGATTGGAAGCTATGATTTTGCACATGTCCGAATGATTCAGTCGACTATCAAAATATCGCATTATTCCCTTCTCTAGTTAAAATCTACATAACTATTTAAAAAATCTTTCTACGTCAAAAAATAGATTATAAACAACATAAATTCGATAGGGATAATTCGATTAATAGGGATGACCTCTCAGGAGTTTATATGATTCCATTTATTAGGGAGGGGGAATCAAAAATCATTATATAGGTATAACCCAACGAAAATTCAATATCAGTTAATATGGATGACCTCTCAGGAGTTTATAGGATTCCATTTATTAGGGAGGGGGGAATAAAAAATCATTATATAGGTATAACCTAACGGAAATTCAATATCAGATATAAAGAACATATGGCTGACATAAAATATAATAGAGGTAACACTGCTTTATCCCGGCTAAATCAAATATGGAACATTAACATACTTTTTAACGGGAGTAGTATAATCTACAGGCCTAATTTTTATTTACAATTATTTATAAGAGAGTCCATTGAAATTTATTTAAGAGATTCAGGAGTTTGTAACGATACATTACATTTTCGTATCCCGAATTTATGGGTTGAATGGTTGGACAACTTACGGAGTCGCGACATAGAGGGAACACGTGCGATCCCGAAAATGTAGGGAGCGTTATATGATTACTTGTTTATATTCGATGATTTTTTTCCATTTTTCATATGCATTGTATTTGTAAATTTCTGTTATACATTCTGATGACGACTCAGTAAAAGAGTTGAAACATGTCAATATAGATTTTTAATTTACTTTTCATGTGTTTTTATAACATCTTTTAAACAAAAATATATTTTAATATTGTGATAAGATAAATTCTACATAATTTTGCGAAAAAAGTACTGTACCATAAGTCGTTTTGCAAAAATAAGCTCATGGATTTCGGAACAATACAAACAATAACAAAGCATATGAATTTTCAAACTGAAACTATCTATTTCAATCATTTTCAGTTTAAATTACGCTTAAAAAAGAAAGGGGAAACATCTGAAAGATTTCATTGTCATTCATCATGACAACAATGGAAGAAACGTTTTAAAAAATCATTCCAAATAAATGTAGAATTTTCTTCTCAGGATATACTTTTTACAATTTATTTCCTTTTTTGTTCTAGTCTCCGTCAGGATATGCTTAAAAATTCTATTTGCTATGGAAAGTAAAACGAACCATAAAGAAAATGAAAATGGCATTTCGGTTTATTTAGTTTTTCTTCTTCTAATATAATTTCCAAAATGAATGGAAAATACAGAGAGTATTACATGCATCTCATTATATTTTTAGAAAGTCATTAGGGGCTGTATATATATAAC
Organism: Maratus speciosus; assembly: GCA_963932465.1. NCBI lineage: Eukaryota > Metazoa > Arthropoda > Arachnida > Araneae > Salticidae > Maratus > Maratus speciosus. The sequence continues at coordinate 371,489,809 of OZ010797.1, read as the reverse complement.
GTCATCAACCTTTTGGCAATTTTGGACCCCCTCCTTTACGATATACTATATTATCACTCCTTGAACAGCCCCCCCCCCACACACACACACACAGACACACAGTGATATCGTTAACAGTGTCTATATTTATATATTTTTAAATTTTATCTTTCTTTTTCTTTTTAAACGTTTGCAATAATATACAAGTATGGCAGGGTTCGTACGTATCAAGCGATTCATGGGATTTTAGGTGTTTTAGTACCAGAAATTCCATAAAGTACTGGTCGCTACATCTGAAGATAGAATTTTCTCATTAAATAACGCAAATATAACCTTACAAAAACACTGGTAAAAATTCCTTGAAAGTACTTGAAGCATACGAAACCTGTTTCGTTATATATGTATTATTCGCATACATTTCTGATTTAACCCTTTATCTACTGACGGTACTTATAAGTACCACTCACTTTAAACATTCATTCCATAATGAATATTACTAATATTCTAATGATACTTTGCAAAAACACTCTTTTAACTCCACTTTTTCCGGATACATGGCAGCAGTAGTTCTAGGTTTGTTATTTTAGGGAGGAAGGGGACAATCTTTGACACAGACGATTGGTTTTGTACCGACATTTTGTACAGATTGTCACGCTCGTCTTTTTATTGCTGCAAACACAGTAAAGGATATAAGCTAAGTGTTGGATTTTTTTATCTGTTCATTATGATCTTAGAATACAGTTTGACTAGCTATTTTAGCTGAATGGTGTATGTATTTGATTTAATAGTTGAATTACTCGGTGGTACTTATAAGTACCGTCAGTACACTGAGTGTTGGAGAAAACCTTCTTGTTTACTTTTCGTCTGTGTAGTTATACATCGTTTTCATCTGCTTTAAAATTTAATTACTAAAATGTAGTGTAGTAATGATTTCCCTGGTATTTCTTTTCTGTTTTATTGTTATTTATTATAAGACATTGAAAAAATGGTGGCAGTGGCTCGTTTTTGGTATGCTAGATGTAGCATATGTACATTCATATATTGCATACTGGGGATGCCAGAGAACATGTTGTCCCTGAAATAGAGACGTCACATAACTAAAGGACTACTAACAAGATCAAAACCTAAAAAAAAAATAGATTTTTTTTTTTTTTTTTTTTTTTTTTTTAACTCTTTCAAGGGCAAAGCATTTTCAATTCTAAAGTGTTGAAATAAATGATTGGCACCGGAATTTGCCAAAAGATTCATTAAATAAGAAAAAAAAAAGCCCATATTTCAGATACTTATTAAATCGAATATATCGAAATAATAATAATTTCTGATGCCATTTGAAATACCTTGTTTGGTTCTGTTACGGTATTTTAGTTATAGTGTACTGACGGTACTTTAACGTACCACTTTAATTAGTTAGCTCTATATAATTGAATTTCTAACGGGTGAGTATTTTTTTTATCCTTTAATTTTCATTGTAGTAACTGAAAAAAAATTACATGAAAAAAATTGCAGTACATCATAATGCAGTAGATAAAGTGTTAAAAGAAGAGAAGATGTTAATAAAATATCACTGTACTATATGAAATAACTTTATATCAAATAACATTTGACAGAAATACTTAGTATTTAAAAGTATTTATTAATAGCTTTTTGTTGCTTTAATACAGTTAACAAAAATATTTTTTTCTAACACTTATCCTCTGAACGGGCGATAAGCATAACTTCTTATAAGCAAAACAGTTAGACTATATTCTACCAAATTTTTTACTAGAAAACATGGCTAGTATCATTTCGAAGCTGATTTTTCTAATACCGATTTATATGCGCATATGGCAGAAGAATAGAATTGGCGAACGTTGCATTAAGAAATATTTTGGAAGGAAATGATTTTAATAATAACTCGGTATTTTCATAAAAATAGATAACAGGTTAAAAAAAAAAGATAATTGATTATATTGATGTACAAAAAGAAGTTCCTAAAAAATTAAAATTTTGAATGGGTCAAAAATGATGATGATATCAGAAGACAAACCCCCACTCTCTGGAGACATATCTTAATGTGTCAATTTCCAGAGCCCCCCAACCACCTAAACTGATAACGTTATAGATATACAGGCCCGTATGAGATGCAAATAAGAATATGCACCTACTTCTTTTTGTATTTAATAATACCAAAGCATATAATTTAGTATTAGATTTTCTATATATTTATTCTCCTTTCCATATAATTTTCAAAAAATATAGAAAATGTGCAGAAAGCCCTAAACGTATCTCAATAGTTATTCACAGGGTTGCGGAGTCGGTGGGAAAAATGGTTTGTTTATTATGTTTTGTTTATTATGTTAAAGGTTAAGTTTTATAAAATAAATAATATAAAACAGAGCATCGAATTTTATATATTTGAATTTAAAGGTTAAAAAAAAATCAAAATTTCAAAATTTTTCAAAAAAAAATCAAAATTTCAAAATTTTTTCGAAAAATTTTCAAAATTTTTCAAAAAAAATTTTTTTTAACCTTTAAATTCAAATATATAAAATTCGATGCTCTATTTTATTTCTATATATAAATCAAACTTTTATAAAAAATATTGGGGATTTTCATTGATATGGAACGCGCAGGGGGCATTTCGAAGATTTCTAACACGACGCGTAAAATTCGATTTTTTTCTCAAAAATAATTTTTTTTTTTTTTGTGATAAATGCATGCCATAATGTATATAACGTACCCTTGAATAATATTTAAGTTGAAATTTACAAAAAAAAAAAAAAAAAAAAAAAAATTATTTTTAAGGATTTTAGGCTCCACCGTCCCCTTAAAACTATTTAACTTATCTTATTTCTCCGTGGTACACATTTTACGTGTTTTAGAAACAAATTTCTGCTTCAAATCAAAATATTTTTATTTGGGAGCGATCAAAATGACTTCCTTGGCCATTCTAGTGTTAAAGTTATTTGTGTTTAATTATTTGTTATTGAATATTTTAGTGTAATATTATACGCGAGAAACGTTCCGTACTACTATATACAGGGGTGCGACTGCTACTACAGTTTTTGCACTTATATCTACTATTTATTCAGAATTTTATCATTTGTCTTATTCGACCGCAGAATTTATGCCATTAAATAAGACCAAGAATAAACAGTGGGATTGTGCACAAATTTGCATATCACTTGCACCCCTGTATAAAGGCATTATTTGTGGCATGTAACATGTCGAGTTAGAAAAGTATTTCGCAATATGTGTCTGATTTATTTTAACTCATTTATTTTTTCATCTCGGTAATTTTAAAAATATAACTCATTTTTCTATCAATGGATTCTATTGGTGAACCTGCTTAAAGAAAAAAAAAAATAAACATAAAAGCTGTACAACTTGGAAGTAAACTAGATTTATCGTTGTGTTTCTGGCATTCTAAAATCTTAGTTTCGAATGAAAACCAATGGAACGCAGTTAAAGGTTTTTCGCGATTTCTGGATAACGTGAGTTTTGAAACTCATGTACTTATACATAATAGGGGAGACCGGGGCTAGTTGGCTACAGGGGTGCGTAGGCGCAGTCCTCATAAATCGCTTGCTTGTGGATAGATTGCGCAACCAGTCACAGAGTCCCATTCTTCTTGCTTTTTATAATCTCCATTATAGTTTTGCACTGTTACCTACGTGCAGTGGACATTTATTACGATTTTTCTGTTTTTTGCACTCATAAGTTTTTTTTTTTTTTTTTTTTTTTTTTGCTTCATTCTTTTTCTAATTTCTAATACTTATCTTAATAATTGCGATTTAACTTGTGTCGTTTTTCTTAGTGTATGATTAACTGTTCCTACCCCGTATGTAATTTACTTGGATTATTTATGTTTAGAAGGTTACGTCTCCCTTTTGTGGATAAATTTACTATGGGGCTAGTAGGCGCATTGAACACGGGGCAAGTTGGCTCGGTGTCTGGTGTGGGCTGGTAGCTTGAAATCAGTGGCGTGGCGTGAAAATTTTCGGTGGTCATCGCAATTATTTAAGTTTGTGGTGAAAAATTATTAACTCTAAAATTCAATGGTTGAATGTTCAAAAAAGAAACTTTAAATCTTACCTTCACTTATACATGAACTCCAAATGTTCTGCTAAAACTGGATCGTAGAGTTTTAAAAGCTTATTAAGAGTTTTAAAATATTGCTTGGTCATCGCCGCATCCAGCGATGACCGGACGCCACGCCACTGCTTGAAATACAGCAAACAAAGAGAAAAGTGGTTGCAATTCAAGATTTTGGGCACATGAGGCTTGCCTAAACGGAGACAATCGATTTTTTATTTGTGACAACTGTAACTCTGAGGAGGATGGAAGTTACTCAATGTTAATGTTTTATTCATTATTTTTATGTCTGTATAATTTAGAATTTACATTGTACGGCGATAACGCCTTTATTTAAACTTACTGATAATAATGAAATTGATTTCTGTTAACTGCATGTCTTATTTGAGTTTCATTTAAATTTGTATAAAACGTGTGCCAACTTACCTCATAGGTATAAGCAACTTGCCCGTGACGGAGTAGGTTAGCGAACAATTTTCCTTTTACTTTAGGCTTCCGGTAAACATAAACTACAAAAGCTACAAACTCAAAACTCCGGGTATTTATAGCCAAATGACTGTTCTTTAAAAGTGCAGTTAAAGTTTGTTGAAAAACTTAAGCAAAAAAATAATAAAAATCAATGAATAAAAACTGCGCCTACTAGTCCCGGTTTCCCCTACAATATATATGTTATTGGGTCGTTCGGAAATTCGTGTCCATTTGGGAAAATCAATTCGTACAGGAAAATTCTATTATTTAATTATTAGACATTGATTCCGATATCTAATCTCTAATAATTACAGGGCAGAATTTTCCAGTACGAACAGATTTTCCCATACGGACACGACTTTCCGAACGACGCAATGCATTATATTGTGTAAAATAATGTTTAAAAATGAGGAAAAAATCTATCTCGAAAATTATTAATTTATTTTCACAAAATTAAACCTAACCAATTTTATTACGCTAGACATACATGTGTTTATTCCTACTATTCAGGAAGAATAAGTATCATACAACAAGTCTCGTAATAATAGATAACTTTCTTTAATTCAATATTAAATACCCATTACACAAGCATATGAAAATATTTCTTTGTTATAAAATAAGATAAAAACAAAATGTATGTAATTTTTTCATAAATGCCCTATTTCTTTTTTTCTGAAGCTAAAACAACCACATCGGAAATTGAATACAATGCAAAAAAAAAAAAAATAATAATAAAAACTAAACGACCTACTTCAGCCATTTACAACTTGAAATACGCTTAAAAGAGAAACCTCTAAAAGTGCCTAGGATGATTTATCACGAGAAGAATAAATTTTTCGATCAATCATTGCAAATAAATCTAGAATCTAAAAAAAGGGTTTTTTATAGGTTATTTTTTGCAATATATGTGGATTGTTTATATATTCAGATAAATGCAATTTCGGGTTTCTTTATGCTTCCACCAAAATGTGCCTAACCCTTAAATACATAGTGGAAGTCAGGAGTAGTGTTGCCAGATGTTCCGCGTAAATCAGGACTCCAAATGCTCTGGACACCACTAATTTCTTATAGTTTATTTTTCCATGTTTAATCGCAGATAATTCTGCCTTTAGATAAGGCGAAGAAAATTACTTTAAAATACTGGTGTCCAGAGCATTTGGAGCACCGATTTAGGTGGAACACTTGCCAACACTAGTCATGAGTAACATGATCTTTTTTTGCAATTTGGAGCGTTCTCATTTGTATTTTGGTAAACTATTATGTGTTACTTACGTGTGATAACACCCATTTAAGGTCGTGAAGTTTTTTTTGTCCTGATTTGTTACCACGGATAGGTAATAACATCTTTTGCTGATACTGCTTGCAATGTACTCGACTGACGTTTTTTCTCTACCTTTACAAGATAGCCATTATAATTTCTTCAAACTATTAATAGTAATATAAGATATTTCAAATGAAAATCAAATTTCGAAGTAATTGCTTAAAAGGCGAAAAGGCCAACATAGTGAAAAAGATTCCAAGCCGGGACTCGAACCCGGGCCATCAGTATAGCGCACTGACGTTCTACCGACTAAACCACTTGGAACGATACACAGCTCGGAAAATTTCTCACTATTATATGTTGGCAAGGCTACAAACGCAGCACAAGATGGAATATTTATCGTGAGCCACCGACCTGGGGCTAACACGAAACATAATTAAATCCAGCATCGATAGAAACTATATTAATACATGGAAATTATTCCAGAGAGAAAACATTCGCCTTGGATACAATATTTCAAATGAAAATCAAATTTCGAAGTAATTGCTTAAAAGGCGCAAAGGCCAACATAGTGAAAAAGATTCCAAGCCGGGACTCGAACCCGGGCCATCAGTATAGCGCACTGACGTTCTACCGACTAAACCACTTGGAACGATACACAGCTCGGAAAATTTCTCACTATTATATGTCGCAGCACAAGATGGAATATTTATCGTTAGCCACCGACCTGGGGCTAACACGAAACATAATTAAATCCATCATCGATAGAAACTATATTAATACATGGAAATTATTCCAGAGAGAAAACATTCGCCTTGGATACAATATTTCAAATGAAAATCAAATTTCGAAGTAATTGCTTAAAAGGCGCAAAGGCCAACATAGTGAAAAAGATTCCAAGCCGGGACTCGCCTTTGCGTCTTTTAAGCAATTACTTCGAAATTTGATTTTCATTTGAAATATTGTATCCAAGGCGAATGTTTTCTCTCTGGAATAATTTCCATGTATTAATATAGTTTCTATCGATGCTGGATTTAAGTATGTTTCGTGTTAGCCCCAGGTCGGTGGCTCACGATAAATATTCCATCTTGTGCTACGCCATATAATAGTGAGAAATTTTCCGAGCTGTGTATCGTTCCAAGTGGTTTAGTCGGTAGAACGTCAGTGCGCTATACTGATGGCCCGGGTTCGAGTCCCGGCTTGGAATCTTTTTCAATATGTTGGCCTTTGCGCCTTTTAAGCAATTACTTCGAAATTTGATTTTCATTTGAAATATTGTATCCAAGGCGAATGTTTTCTCTCTGGAATAATTTCCATGTATTAATATAGTAATATAAGAATTATGATAACGTTGAATAGTTGTTATTGTGCACTGTAAACTCTTTAACTCAATAAAGCCGGTTCGCAAGAAAACTTGCAATGTAAGGCGAACAAAACATTTAAATTTTAAAACCAGTATTTTAGTTTGGAAATTTTCACATTATCTAATCTCAGATTTTGAGTGATTAAATAAATCAAAGTTACAACGTGGAATAAAACCGGTGTCGAAGAATAAAAAAGAATGTAAAAGAAGATCGTACTTAATGGGTTAAAAAAAGTACACATTTTAGAATTGTAATTTTTTGAGCCAAAGGGCATAGCCGGATAAACATTGGAAACATGCCTTTTAATCAAATTTCCTGATTTTTTTTCCTAGACATAGACTGACATCCTCTGACAATATATTTCCCCTATTATCACCCTATAAATATTGATATTTAATGAGATAAAAATGGTTTTTCGATTTTTCAAAACACGGATTTTCTCAAAAGCTGCTGCACGGAATTTCATGCTATTAATTGAGGATATATAGATACCAAAGATGCATAACTGGTAATTTTTGTATAATTTTCTGTTTATAAAAACTGTGTGAAATAGCGAAATAAAAATTTAAAAATATAAAAATCATTTCTTATGCTTATCCGAAAATTACTATTTTCTTGTAAAAACTACCCCATGTGTGCCCGTATAGTCTATATAAATGCTGAAAGTTTGCGTTGGGTACTACATATAAATATTTAAAAAAATGTATATCAAAATTATTGAAATTCATTTTAAGGCGTTATTTTGGGCGGAGCTACTCAACATCCACACCCAAAGAATTTTTGGAATAAACAGTTACAGAATTGCTGTATTTTAAATTTTAATGAACACATGTGCAACATTCTCAACACTGTCAATATCAAAATGAACATGATGTTGAAACACATGGCTTATATGCTAATAGAATCTAAAATACACCAGTTGACATATTGTCTGCTGACTTTGTTCCAAAAATTCTCCGGATGTTGAAGTTAAGTAGCTCCACCCCAAATAACGCCTTAAAATGAATTTCTATAATTTTGATATACATTTTTGTAAATATTTATATGTAGTACCCAGCGCAAACTTTCGACATTTATATAGAATATACGGGCACACATGGAGAATTTTTTACAAGAAAATGGTAATTTTCGGATAACCATAAGATATGATTTTTATATTCTTAAATTTTTATTTCGCTATTTCACACAGTTTTTATAAACATAAAATTATAAAAAAGTTACCAGTTATGCATCTTTCTTATCTATATATCCTCAATTAATAGCATGAAATTCCGTGCAGCAGTTTTTGAAAAAATCTGTTTTTTAAAAAATCGAAAAACCATTTTTATCTCATTAAATATCAATATTTGTAGGGTGATAATAGGGGAAATATATTGTCAGGTACGTAGCTACGTCTAGGAAAAAAATCAGGAAATTTGATTAAAAGGCATGTTTCCAATGCTTATCCGGCTATGCCCTTTGTTTTGTAAATCAGCAATGACATTATGACATTATGTCCAACAGAAACATAAATAAATTTTTTCACTCTTCTTCTAGTGGATAATTAACAAAAACCCAGAGATAATGCTTTCCGAACAAAATAAAAAAATCATGCATTAATGGGTTAAACCGCTGCCATCGAAGTAGGAAGCCAGAGGACACGAGTGTGACGTTATGACTAATCGACCCGGTGTCATTTATTCATGTCAACATTTTCGGAATGGAAGTGTTTTGCTGCTGCCATCGAAATACTTAAAGCCAGAGGACACGGATTGTGACGTCATCACTAATCGATCGACTTCTCACAAGTGTTGGAATTCACACCGGGAAATTCTGAATAGCAGTTTTCTTTTATTTTATTTGTGGAATATCTATGATCTTATAAAACAATAATAACTATTTAAACTTACCGGTGAGAATTAGGAATCCCTAAATAAAAATTCAGGCAAATGCGGATTGCCACAGTGTTGCCCCATTTGGCTGACATTTCATTGGGGTATTCTAAATTCTCACCAGTAAGTTTAAATAGTTATAATTGTTTTATAAGTGATAGATATTACACAAATAAAATAAAATTGATATTCAAAAATTTCCGGCTTGAATTCCAATACTAGTGAGATGGCAGTCGATTAATAGGCTAACGAAAATTACAGGCTACCGCGGTGCATCGCATGTGTCTTTTTTTAGAGACCACTAGAGTGACATGATGCTTTTTTCGCACAACCTCATTGGTGCATTCGAGCATCACGTGACTCCAGCGGTCTGTAAAAAAAGATACGTGAAATGCACCGCGGTAGCCTGCCTTTCTCGTTAGCCTCGACGATTAGCGATGAAATCACACTCGTATCCTCTCGCCTTGAGTATTTCGATGGCAGCGGTTAAACACAATCTGCTATTTAAAAAATAATTAAAAATTTTCTATTAACAAATTATGGTTACTGAATTATTATCACTTTCTGTTAGAAGAAGAGAAAAACTTTGATTTAACCAATTAAAACTATCCAAAACTGATCCAATTTCAGATTAAATATTTACAATACTAAAATATTAATTCACTTTAACCCCTTAACGCTCGAAGTAAATTACGGTTGAAGAATTCAAATTGCTTATTGGCACCACTTTTATGAAAAAGAAATATTCACCTTATTTAATGACAGGAAAAACGATACTAAAATATAGCCAATTTCACTATTTTATAAAACTGGTGAAAATCAAACAATTTGAGTAACAGACACAACCCGTGAATATGACGGGAGCGAGAATTAAGGGGTTAATATGATATGTCTTTGTAAAACGAAACATTCGTAGATATTAAAATTCCTATCAAACTTTGATTTATGAAAATAAAAAAAATTCAGTGAGCAAGCTTTTTAATTTTTTTCCTCCCACATAATACAAAATAAATAAATAAACAAATATTCAACCTTAAAAAAAAAAAAATACTGTATCATTATTCTTTTAGAAGACTGCACTTGAATTGTGATATTTAATAGAAAAAAAATTATATAAATTAAAAAATGAAACTTTCAATCATTTTCAATTTGAAATACGCTTATAAAAGAAAAAAAGTTCTAAAGCTTCCGTGATCATTTATCATGACAACAATAAAAGAAACGCTTCAAAAAATCACTTCAAATAAACGTATAGTCACAAAAAGAGACTTTTTTATAGGTTGTTTCTTCTAACATCTAAGAAATGTTTATTTTACTTTTTTTTTTAAAGTAAAAAAATGAAACGCAATTTTGAGGCTTCAGTTTTTTTTTTTTTCTCTCGATCCAAGATGCACTTAACGAATACTATTTGCTATGGAAAATAAAGCGAATCATAAAAGAAATTTGCAAAAGGATTTGGATTTATTTTTTTATTATAATTTAAAAAATAAATAAATAATACATACAGGGCCCGACTTAGGATATCTGGGTCTCGAGGCAAGTATCATTGTGGGGAGGGGGTGGGGCTGTGCTTCTACCTATCCATAGAAATAATTCTCGAATAATGTGTGAGTCGCTAGTACTAAACTTCATTACATAATGTATGTATGCATAAATTTCATACCACGTACTATTAACATCTATATACAGGGTATCACAAAAACATAGTCAAAACTTTAAGAAAAAGTACCAGTAGAATAATAGTAGAAAAAAATGCTATTTAAGTGTTTAAGAAAAAAATACAATATAATACAAAGCTTTTTGACAAGAATAGAAATCGTACGCAATTAGTACTTCGAAGACATTCAGTAAAGAATTTAACATCTATTTCACTTATTTTTTTAGGTCTAAAACAAACAAGTTGGAAATTCCCCGTCAAACATGACAAATGAGGTGCGATCGTACTATAACTAGTTTTATAAATATTTTTTGCCCTACATATTGTACTGAATGTATATTTTAGTGCGCTTCATAAGTGGATATCTATTTCATTCTGTTCGAAAGGCTGTAACATCATTAACCCCTTAATTCTCGCTCCCGTCATATTCACGGGCTGTGCCTTTTACTCACATTGTTTGATTCCCACCAGTTTTATAAAATAGTGAAATTGGCCATATTTTAGTATCGTTTTTACTGTCATTAAATAAGGTGAACATTTCTTTTTCCTAAAAGTGGTGCCAACAAGCAATTTGAATTTTCCAACCATAATTTAATTCGAGCGTTAAGGGGTTAAAATGCACTTGAAATAAATTTTTCCCATTGGCCGTAATGTAACGGAAAACTTTTGACTGTCCCTGTAATTAAATTATACACCCAATTTTCATAAATTTTGAAATGACTCGACAAAATTTTGCAACAATTATATATTTAAAATTTCAGACCATTCGGTTGGGTAGTTTTTGCTCTTTTATATGCGAACAGACAGACCGACCGAACGACGACTATATGTGTTAAGTATTTATATAATTACGAACGCACCAAAAAATAATTCAACATCATTTATCAAAATAACAATATCTTTTATTACTTTATCACTCTTTTATTACTAAAGTCTTCGGCTTATTTTCGAAAGCGTTGAACATTAATTTTAACCCCTTGAGGGGCAAGCGATTGCGTATATATAATGCTGAATTCCCACCGGAAAATTACAAAAAAATTATTTCAAAATAAGAAAAAGCAAATTTACGGCCTTTTTTCCACCAAAGATAGAAAAGTAAAATTTAATAAAATTTTTCTGGTGTAAAACTTCATTAATCGTAGGTGGTATATAATGTATACCGGTGCCCCCCAAGGGGTTAAATAAGGTAAAATATGTTTACAGATTAACCCTTTCAAGGGCGGTGGCTAGAAGGTCTAGCCACCTAATTTTAATTCCAAAACTGACTACTGGCACCAAGAATATTTTAATAAAATGTTGCTTTTGTAATTAAAGTGCAAAATAGCGTTTTGTTACGTGAGCACGTGGCTACTTACCGTGGTTGCCCCAAAACCCCCCAGTTTCATAAAAAACAGCAGGACCCCAAAACCGTCCGTAAAGAAAATCCTAAAATCATTCCGAATGCAATGGCGGAACTTTTATCCACATATAATTATGTCCGTAAGCCAGAGGCCGAAAAACCAGAAGATAAACCTACTGAAGCCCCGGTTCCGCTCCCTTCTCCCTCCCAAGACCCTAACTCCGAAAATACTACACCAAATAAGCCAAATGACACTCAAAAAGCAACACCAGAACAACCCAATGGTTCTAATTATGCTAATGACTTAAAAGAAATATTCAAGACCTTCAAGGAGATGAAAGAACTCCTGAAATTTAACAAATTCATCCAATGTTTCAAAAATATTGCTAACCAAACTAAAAATATACAAGATCCAATAGATAAAATACTCATCCTTATGAGTGCTATAGAAACTTTAGCCACGGAATTTAATACTTTTAATGATGAGTAATTCCTCTTCTACCTTTTCCTCACTTATTTTTCTTTCCTGGAACTGTAACTCCTTGCAGAATAAACTTAACGAACTTAAACTCTTTATGCACGAACATCCCCAAATTGATGTTATTTTCTTACAAGAAACTTTCGACCCCACTTTCAACATTAACATCCCTGGGTACAGGCTATTCCATACACCTCGTGCGGATGGTACGCACAGAGGAGGTACCGCTATTTACATCAAGAACAATCTTCCACACTACCAATCGCACAACCACACCTTTAATGATCTTGAGTATACCAGTATTAATCTTCAACTTCCTCATATCAATATTAAACTAGCTTCTATTTATGCTCCACCCATTGGTAACTTACCAGTTAATAGTCTTACACAGCTTTTTTCTCAACATCACCACTGCTTTTTCGTAGGCGATTACAATGCCAAAAGCAGATGCCATGGCAATTCTCGGCGGGGTACCTCTCTTCACAACTTAGTCCAAAACTTAAAATTAAATCTTCATGCACCACCCAGACCAACACACATTTCCAAATTGCCTGGTGCCCCGGACTCTATCATTGATCTTGCTCTATCCAAAAATCTTCCTTACCCTATCTACTCTACAGTTATTAATGATCTCTCCTCTGATCACCTGCCTGTCCGCTTTAAAATAGATATTATTAATCCTCTTTCTCCCCCCCCCCTTCCGTGGCTATTGACTGGAATAAATTTACTAATTACCTTAATTCTCAGGACATCACCTTCCCTGAAATTAACAATACCGATGACATTGATGCGGCTGTTGTACATCTCAACTCTCATATCACTAATGCTCAAAATTTTTCTATATTTAATACCTTCAAAAATAATTTTGCCTTCGTCCCACCCCGTTATATTTACAACCTTATCAAACAGCGTAATCGGCTCCGGCGACAATTTCAAGGAACAAGAGACCCCTCTATTAAACCTCTTCTCAATAGGTTAAACAATAAAATCAAAAACAGTCTTTATAAAGAAAAACAGAAAAATTGGAACAACTTTCTCAAAACTTTATCGTACGAGGATAACTCTCTTTGGATTCTTAAATGCAAACTGAATAAACATTACACTTTCACCCCCCCCCCCCCTCACAACTAATAATGTTACTGCTTATACTGACCAAAAAAAAGCTAACATGCTTGCTAATTCTTATGCCACCCAATTTTCTCCCAATCCTACCCTTGCAAACCAAGCTCACCTTGATCATGTTAACGAGACAGTTCGGAACTTTTTGGCTAACCCCCTCAAGATCCCCCCCTAAAATTCAACCTATTGTTATCCACAATATTATCAAAAAACTCAAAAAGCGTAAAACCCCAGGATACGATAAAATTACTAACTCTGCTCTTAGAAACCTTCCTCCTAATTGCATTATCTATATCACTGACCTAACTAATGCTATCTTAAATCATAACTACTTCCCTAAACCTTGGAAACTTTCTATAATCTCTCCTATTCCAAAACCTGGAACTAACCTGTCAGACCCCACTAATTACAGACCTATCTCCTTGCTACCTTCTATCAGTAAAGTGGTGGAACGTGTCATTCGTGCCCAGTTGCAGGAGTTCATTCAACAGCACAACATTCTCATGCCCGAGCAGTTCGGTTTTCGCCCAAAACACTCAACACAACACCAGCTTCTTAGGGTTGTTGAGTTTCTCAGCGAGAAACTCAATGCAAAAATTCCCGCAGCTGCCATCTTTCTTGATGTCGTAAAGGCTTTTGACAAGGTCTGGCATATGGGCCTCATTTACAAATTAATTCAGCTCGGTTTTCATCCCAGACTTATACATTTAATATATTCGTACCTTTGCGACCGCTCTTTTCAAGTCCGCATAAACAACATTCTTTCTATTATTCTCCTTATCCTAGCGGGCATCCTCCAGGGGAGCGTGTTGGGCCCATTTTTATTTAACATTTTCTTTAACGATATCCCACGCTCCTTGGACACTCACCTCGCTCTTTATGCGGACGACACCTGTATTTCGGCTTCGGCACACCACCCGTATACTCTATACAGGTACCTACAGACTCATGTTGATGACTTCATGAACTGGTGTATGCTTTGGCGCGTTGTCATAAATGAAACTAAAACTACTGCAGTATATTTCTCTCGCAAAATAATTTTCCCTAACAGAATCATTATTAACAACACTATTATCCCTTGGTCAGACCAAGCTAAGTATCTTGGGGTCATTCTGGACCGCCGCTTAACTTGGAAAAAGCACACTTTCTCCATCAGAGGTAAAGTCGCTGGAGCCTTTAACTCTATAAAACCTCTCCTTAGCAGTAAAACCTTGTCTGTCCACAATAAATCAATTCTCTATAACTCATGCATCCTTCCCATCATAACCTATGCCAGTCCGGTCTGGGGCTTCACTTGTAAGACCACTATGGACAACCTTAGTCGCTTGCACAATTCCAACCTGCGTACTGTCCGTAACGCATCTCGTTATCTTCGCAACTCCACGGTCCGAAGAGACCTAAAAACTACTACCTTACGTAAGCGCATAAACGACTTAGCTAAAAAATTTTATGAAAAAATTTTTGACCTACCTAATGAAATCGTAGCGGAGCTACCGGATTATGACGCTTTTGAACCCCACCATCGGAAACGGCCCAGGTTTTCCATAATTATGGACACTCAGTAACATCTGAGTACACCACGCTATATTTTGACTCCTTTTTCTTACCTTTTTATATACTTTTCTTAAAAAAAAAAAAAAAAAAAAAACCTCTCTATATACATAGAGACCATAAAAATTGAAAAACTTAAAAAATAAAATGTATGGCCCTGAATTGTCCCTTTTTTGGTTGGATGTTGTGGTCTTGCCACCCTAGCTTTTCTTGCCCTTGCTTGGTGAGTGTTTCTCTGAACAGTACTAACTTTAACTTTCTAAATTCCTTATAGTAGTTTTAAAACTACAGTTTGACTTTACTTATTTTAAGTTTCATGTATTTTTTAAGATTTATTGTTAACATTCTTTCTTCTTAAGATTTTACTTAAATTTAATTTTATTCCTATTTTTCTTAAATTTCTTATTTTTCTCTTGTTAACTTCTTTTACTCTTCTAGTAGCATTGCTACAGTTTAACTTTATCTCAATGGCTCATTAAAACATAAGACATTCCAATTTCCTAGTCTGGGTGTTAAGCTGATAACAGCTAGGAAACCCCTTAATGCTGATTACCTGTTCAGTACCTGTTCAGCGTTTTGTTATTTACTAAGAAATTCGTTTGAATATTCTCGTGTTAGTCAATTATTTCATCATTTTATGAACAGAATTCCTCTGTCCCTGAAAGAGTTAAAAAAAATGCATCACAATGTTTCTGACATGAACTGATTTCGTAGACAATTTTTACATCGAAAACATTTAAAAAATAGTTAACTTTAAAAAATAAATAAAAATGATTAATAAATATTTAGTAAAATAAAACAGTTACTTTTTTTGAGCCAAAAGTAAAAGATCGTTGAACACCATTAACCGAAATATACAGGCGATGAGCATAAGGAGAAGTCAGAAGTTTATTAGCAAAAAAGTTTATTATACTGTTACTAATAAATTTTGTATACATTTTTTGGAAATGCCCTGTATAATAAATAACCTTTGTTTCTGATGTATTTCTGACATCCCCGAATAATTTTTTAAATAATTAATCTTGAAAATGAATTTTCATTCTTTCATCTTAAAAATATATTGGGTCGTTCGGAAAGTCGTGTCCGTTTGGGAAAATAAATTCGTACAGGAAAATGCTAGCATTTAATTATTAGACATTGATTCCAATATCTAATGTTTAATAATTATAGGGAAGAATTTTCCGGTACGAATTTATTTACCCAAACGGACACGACTTTCCAAACAATGTTGCCAGTGCGCTACTTTTTTAAAATTCAGATTTCTTGATTGGCACCGCTTTTTTGAAACGGTAAAATTACCTTTGTTTTCGCCATAATTAATATGCCATTAAATAAGGCGCATTTTACCATTTCAAAAAAGTGGTACCAATCAAGAATCTGAATTTTAAAAAAGTAGCCGTCTGGCAACACTGTTTCCAAACGACCCCATAAATATGAACACAGAAAATTAAATTTAAGAAAAAATATCCTCTGATTTAAAAGGAAGAACTGAGAAATTTTAATAAAATATTCATATTATTTTGTATGGCATTTGGCATTAGTTTCTGAAATTAAATGGGTTTCACAAAAAAAAAAAAAAAAAAAAAAAAAAAAAAAAACTTTGACTATAATCGATTTTGTAGGCAATAGGTACTTCGAAAACTTTCAGAAAAAAATGAATTTCTACTTCATTTATTTTTTAAGCCTAAAGTTTAAAAAAAATCGTTGAGCATCATTTATCAAAATAACAAGTGTGTAAAAGTTTGGGAAAAAAAGGATTTTAGACTCCTATTAGGAGTTATTTTACCCGCAATGTGGCTTTTTAGTTTTTTTCTTCGTGAATATATAAAAATATAACGCGAGCAACTTTTATAGAAACATGTTGCTAAAGTTTAAGATTTATTTCGCTTTTATCACGAAATATATATATATATATATATATATGTTTTTTTTTTCTTCTGATTTAGGACATTGTATTTGAGTAAAGGCTTATTTTGTTGTTAGATTAAAATAAAATGCTTTATACATTCTTAAGTACTGCCTTTATATGATAGTTTTCATTTAACCCTTTCCGGCGCGGAGTAATTCTGTTTATAAACTGATGAAATTATGGACTGACATCAGAATTTATAAACGAATTTATTATAAATGCGATCTTGCCTATTTTCACGTACATTATAAAAGGAAAATTTTAATTAAATATTCTTGGTGCCGTTTGTCAGTTTTGGAATCAAAATTAGGTGTCCTTAGACCTCGAAAGGGTTGCAGATATACCCTAATTTCCAGAGTATAATCCGCGGGTAAAACAATCAATTTTCTATCCAGATTTTTTTTAAGGTAAAATGTAACTTTTTATATCGCGGTAAATATTTATCTTCAATTACTGAATACAATTTCTGGGTTCAAACAGAATTGTTTAATCTGCGGATTATACGCATGAGATTAAGATACTATGAAAAGGAATAAAGCATGGTAAAACAATGGAGTTATGAATAAAGAGGAGGAGACATTTAGTGTAATGTCTACCAGTTCAAGTGAAGTAACTGAGGAGGTTGTCACAAGATGGCGGCTGCTTCTTTAAAAATCGGATCTTCAGTTTCTGATTACCGCAAAGACAAACTTCCCACCAGTAAAATGGAATAGAAAACTTCGTCTTATTTAAGCGTCGTGTTCATGGAATTTTTTCTCAAAAATCAGATACAAATTTCTATTTGTTTTTACTGGTGTCAGTATGCCTTGTTGAACTGCCAGTTTGTTTCCCTGGTTGTCACAATATGGCGGAAAAGCTGAACCTAACTACTGCCAAAGTATACTCCTACCAGTCAAAATGAAAATCTCTTTCTATCATTATTTATGACTGAAATTTTGCAATAACAAGGCGTTTAAATAAATTGAAAATTTCTATATAAATCGACTGGTGGCAGTTTCCACCGGCGGTAAGCAACGTCTGCGATAGCGGTTACAGTTGAAGCTTCACTATTTTAAGCATGTGTCAGTTCCTCTTTATTAATAGTTCCATGGGTAAAACTAATATTACGTTGTTTCGAAACAAATAAAACTAAAGAAAGAATTACGACAGTATACTAAATTATTCAAATAATTTTAAACCTTTGCGGTCGAAGTACGCCTCAGTGGGACATGCACCCAAAGCGATATAAGTAAGCGTCCTATCTTAAATGGGAGAAGTAACCGCAAGATTAAAAGCGAGGTCACATCAATCAAGGTCATGCGCCACGTAGCGGATGGAGTTTGAACTACAGGTAGATACCTTACAGTTTTCTGACTGACACCACTAAAATTGTAAAGTTTTTTTCACCTTGATTAATAACTGAAGTGCTTCTATTAAGGCGTAGAAAATTTCGTGGTGTCAAGTGCGTCTGGATACCCCTCTCGCTGCGCCATTATTTTGTACTAACTCTGACAAACAAAATTCATTTCCATGAGTAACTGAAGATTTAGAAAGTACGCGCCACACTAAAATCCGCGTATGTGAATTATCACTCCGTCCACAAGGTGGCGCAACTGTGTTAATTTACGCCTGATTCCAGCATTAAGTTTGTTCGCTTACTTATAACGCTTTGCATGCACCTATTACCCAAATTTATTCGGTTGGCACCTTTTTTTTTTTTTTTTTTTTTTTTTACAAAAATATTGCAACTTACACTTTGGAAAACGTACAAGAAATATTTACTAAAATATGTACTTTTAAAATATAGCGGTGCGAATAGAATATAACAATGACATCATGTATATAAAGCTTGGTTGACTATTTACTGACACTCGACCGCAAAAGGTTAAGCAGCATTTGAGATAAATTTCTGCAGTAGTATGTGTTTAACAAAAAAAAGTCTTTTGACAGTAATCCATTTTGCAGGCAATTCGTACTTCGAAAACTTTCAGAAAAAATAGAAATTCTATTTCATTTATTTTTAAGCCTAAAGTAAAAAACATAATCGTTGAGCATCATTTATCAAAATAACAAGACTGTAAAAGTTTGAAAAAAAAGCATTTTAGACTCCTACTAGGAGTTATTTTACCCTCAATGGCTTTTTAGTTTTTTTTCTTCGTGGATATATAAAAATATAATATGAGCGACTTTTATTGAAACTTGTTGCTAAAGTTTAAGATTTATTTCGCTTTTATCACGAAATATATATATAGGGTTTTTTCTCTGATTTAGGACATTGTATTTAAGTAAAGGCTTGTTTTATTGTTAGATTAAATTACAATGCTTTATACATTCTTAAGTATTGCCTTTATATGATAGTTTTACTTTAAAGATATAGCGTTATTTCCCGCGTATAATCCGCGGATCAATCGGATGAAACAATTTTGTATCCAGAATTTTTTTCTTTTTTTTAATGTAACTTTTTAGATCGCGGTAAATATTTCACTTCAATTACTGAATAAAATTTCTGGATCCAAACAGAATTGTTTGATCTGCGGATTATACCAGGGATTTCTAGATTATACCAGGCTTGGACAGAGGTGGCTCTGGTGTAGAGTCACGTGATCAAAGGAGGGAAGGAGATTTGAAATCTTAACCTCGCCCCGATTCCTCTTCTGTTTGTTTTGTGTATTGCTATGGTGTGAGCTGTGCACACGTGCTTTGCTTTCATAGTGGTTTAAAATGAGATGATTTAAATTCTGTAAAAGATTAAAAACGAAAAAGATACTGTGTAAAACTTTCGTTAAATTGAGAGAAGATGCGTACTTGGATATACTGAAAAAATACCCCGATATTGCTGCATTCCGAACTGCACATCTTATAGGCCTGGTGAAAAATACTTTACATCATTTCGGTTTCCAAAGGATGAAATATTAAAGGAAATCAGAAAATCTTTTCCGAATGACACATAAAGTCCTATTATTAATGCAAAATATTGGTTTTAGGGTAATATTCACTCTCTAGGGTAATATCTAGACTCTTACTAGAAGTTATTTCACCGTCAATGCCTTTATAGTTTTTTTCTTCGCGGATATATAAAAATATAATGCGAGCAACTTTTATAGAAACATGTTGCTAAAGTTTAAGATTTATTTCGCTTTTATCACGAATATATATATAGTTTGTTTCTGATTTAGGACATACTATTTAAGTAAAGGATTATATTTTTGTTAGATTAAAGTACGACGCTTTATACTTTCTTAAATAGTTTCTTTATATAATCTTTATCCTTATCTCCCCTTTGTCTTTAGTTTTCATTTAACACTAGAACCGCCGTAGCGATCATTTTGACCAGTTCCAAATAAAAATATTTCTATTATCACCAGAAATTTCTTTCTAAATTAAGTTTAAAATGTACCACGGAGAAATAAGTTAAATAAACTATTTTAAGAATTCCCCCCCCCCCCAAAAAAAAAAAAAATTCCGGTGTAAAATATTTTTATAACACTTCAGTAAAATTTCCGGCGGTTCTAGTGTTAAAGAAATACTATAAAAAGGAATAAAACATGATACGACTAATTTTACAATGTTTCGTTGATTGTGACGCTTTCTAATATTTGTGTACAATTTATGATATTCCATAACCATTAATGCTTTCTTTGTAAAGGAAAACAACTGAATAATTAAAAATAAGAACAAAATACCTTATTTAAGAAAACAACACTTTAATAAAAATCAACAAAATCATGCTTTCTACCTTCAGTTTATAGAAAAGAAAAGGACATTTTAAATGCAATTCTTTTTTTAAATTATATATATATTGCTGAATATACATTATATTGCTAAAAATAACCAAAACTTTTTATGTTAGAGGTTTTGTCAAATAACTACAGAAATACTTGACAATTTCTTCTGGAACTTCAGGAATATAAAGAACATATTTGTCTTCATACATGTCAAAGATGATTTGATCAGGACGCTCACATGGTTAACAACACCATATTGAAGGAAAAAAGTAGTAATATTTAGGTTCACCCAGTAAAATAAAACGGTCTAAGTTATCTACGGCTACAGCAATTGATTATGCAAATATTATACAACATTTATGTTAATTTATGTAAAAATACCACGCATATTAATATCAATATATAGGTTTCTTTAAAAATTACAAGAAATTTTTCCGTGTTTTAGTTTACAGCATACAGTGTTTTAGATATTATGTTAACGTCACTTTAAAAAAAACTTGACAAAGTAAAATAGAATATAAGCATATTATAAAATATATGAAGTATGAGCATTTATATGAGAAAATAATTTTTATTGCGCATACAAAAATTTTATAAAGATTTTATTTAGAATTTATCTGTATAGATCAACCCATACAAAAAGACCAGTCGGATATCCTGAAATAATGGAGTTATGAATAAAGAGGAGAATACGTGTAGTGTACTGTCTACCAGTTGCGACGGAAGTAACCGAGGTGGTTGTCACAAGATGGCGGCTGCTTTTATTAAATCGGATCTTCAGTTTCTGATTACCGCCAAGGCGAACATCCCACCAGTAAAATTGAATAGAAAATTTCGTTTCACTTAAACGTCTTAATCATGGGAATTTGTCTCAAATATGTCATAATAATTTCTATTTGTTTTTACTGGTGTCAGTATGCCTTGTAAAACTGTCAATTTGTCTCACTGGTTGTCACAATAGGGCGGAAACTCAGGGCGTAACTACCGCCAAAGTAAGCTCCTACCAGTAAAAATAAAAATATGTTTCTACCATTATTTATGATTGAAATGTTATAATAATAAGGCGTTTAAATAAGTTAAAAATTTCTATATAAATCTACTGGTGGAAGTTTCCATTGGCGGTAAACAACTCCGGCGACAGCGGTTACAGTTGAAGCTTCACTATTTTAAGGATAGGTCAGTTTCTCTTTATTAATAGTTCCATGATTCCCATATGACAGTAAGCTTCTTGACACAAGTCTTAGCATAATCAGATTACAACAGTGACAGTTGAAATGTAGTTCTTATTTTCAATTATTTATACTTTTTTATTTACGGTTTAGTTCTCCATGGAAGAATAATCGGGACGAGCCCATGTCATGAACGTAACATCTGTTCTATAGCTGGGTCATTCTCTGAAAACTAGCAGATTTTTTTTTTTTTTTTTTCATTGTGGTCAAATAAAATTGCTTCAACAATCTCAAAATTTAGCTACAAGTAACTTATCGCTATATTTATCAAAAAATAATATGAACCAAGCTGTACCTGATAAATCTTCTGAGATTTTAATTTCAAAGCACTTTCATTGCTAAAATGTTCAAATAAATGATTGGCACCGAAATTTAAGAACAAATTTATTTTTAAATAAGAAAAATGATATATATATATATATATATATATATATATGTACATATATATATATATATATATATATATATATATACATATATATATATATATATATATATATATATATATATCTGACACTTTAAATAGAAAAATTTATAAAAAAGTCTGGTGCCAGTGTGGCGTTTGGGAATTAATAATAAGTGGTTTCATAAACATACCACCGCCCTTGAAAAGGTTAAAAAAGAAAAGAAGTTATAATTAGAAGTCATACTGTTAATAAATAATTTTTTGACTCTATGCCAAGAAAATAAAGCATTATTAACATTAGGCAAAGTTAATGTTTATTTGAATTAGTACCAAAAAAATGTTTTATTTATTAACTTTTCTCAGTAAAATAATAAAAATTAAAAATGTATTGTCTTTACTTACGCTAACTTACTTACGCTTGGTCTTATGAGTTTTTTTTATGTGAATTTCATTGCATTATATTTTCTTATTTTACTGTTTAGCGCACATATAAATGGATTTAGTCCCTCATATATTAAAATTATGAGGTACTTCTGAAAACCCTTTTATACAAAAAGGATTAGTCTAATGTATATTTTCAGTTACTAAATATCTTTTGAAACACATTTCTAATAATACAACAATATAAAAATAACATTTTATTAGTTTTTATTAAATTTATAATAGATGAGGGAATGATGGATAATAAAATTACTTACTTTGAACTAGTACTTGAAAGCCATGTGCTAGATATTCGGGAATGTTTTTGAAGAAACAACAAGATAGCCGCTTCACTTTACTCATGTACAAACTGTCCTAGACATATATAAAGCATGTGCTGCTTTCTACTAAGTAAATAGGGGCAAATTTATAGTTGTGTGAGGGAATGATGACAAACACCAGAGACATCATTAAAAAGTGCCCCAATTCTTTCATTATATAAGATATAAATATAATTAAATGACTAGATATTTATTTAAGTATGTTTAATGGATTCAGAAAAAAATAATTACAAACATACGTGCTGCAATGACAGAAAAAGCATTTTCTTTCCTACATGTGTGAATGGGGACATAGTGAGGGAATGATATTTGCATTAAAAATACATTTAATTTATCATATTTCAATTTCAATAAGCAAATAATTACAGTTTATCTCTATATCTCATTAATATGGATAGTTTAAATAATTTTTCTTTTTGTAATTTTAAAAATATGTCTTCAAGACACCTGGGACATAAAATTGCCACTTTTCAGAGAATGACTCAGGTATGCATGGATTTACGTTAAAAACTATCAATTGTAGTATATTGCTTCTAATGTATTTTGTCAAGTTCCCTGAAAGTGGCATTAAATTTTTTTATAATACCTTGCATGGTATAAACAAACTACAAACACATGCACAAGTTATACTTTATAGTGTTCTTCATTGTACTTTAATGCTCCATATCGCATAAATATATATATTTTTTTTACATTAAAGTTTGTTCGCGTAATACGGCATGTATACCTAAAAGTAGAAAAACACAGCCTCAAATCCCCCCTCGTACGTGTGGGTTACATGACCAAATATATGGTATTTGTATTACATTGGTAAGCTTATAATTTTAAATTTATATCTGTACTTTTATTTCTGTAAAAAATATGTAACTGAAGAATCGTGTCGTTACAAACAATTATTTTCGAAAATCAACCAGTAAAACAATACTTGGCAATCAAAATAAGAAGAAATAAAAATGTAGAAGAAATAATTTTTTTAACCTCATATAATGCTGAAAAATCCACTCTAGAATTTTATAGTACAAATATATTTATTGTAAAAAACTTAGTTACGGCTAGAATTCTTTCAAAGAACGATAGATACCCTCTTCGTGAGCCAAACGAAACAAAGAATCTTCAATTTAAACTAAAGTGGCCTTATTTTCGAAAAATTTTCCAAAAGGAAAAAAAAAATTCTAAACTTCAAATGTTTTGGATATTTAAAAATTCTTTTTCGGAATTATTCATCAAATCGGAAAATGATTAATGACGACAACATAAAAACGAATACGAAATGTTTTGAAAAATAAAAATATTCTTTTAAATAAATATCCGATTTCATCTTCAATTCAGATAGTTTTATAAATAGAAATAATTCTAAAAATAGTGATCTATTTTCTTTATATAACGAAAATTAAAATAATATCGAATACAGAACAAAAAATTATGTTACATTTTTTTTAACAATATTTAAAAAATAAATAAATATATATATATATATATACATCTATATATATATATATATATGCTTGTCTTGTGGAACAATGATACCGAAATGAAAGGACTGGATACCTAATGCACAGCTGCCAAACTTTCACAAATCTTCCGTAATATCTGGATTAATTTAACCCAGGTTAACCTCATTCTAACCAGATAATTTATTTCTTGAATATTTATACATTTAATTCAAAGTTTCTACGTGGAATGTATTTAACTTACTTTTTTCATAAAATTACTGGTTCGAAAAGCATTAAACCAGGGTCAAATTAACGTGCGTAATACGGAAGATTAGTTTGAGGTTGGCACCTATGCTAATGTCACTGGGTCGTGCGTGTTCTCAGTACCATAGAGTTACATAGCAATAAGGCCCACAGTAATAATTTTCCTCTTTTTTCTGTCAGTCACGGTTATCAGTTTGGCATTTTTTTTTTTTTTTTAGAAATTTCTAATAGTAATTTTGCTTGTATTTAATGAACGACATTTCGTAATTATTTAACCAATTAAGGGCAGTTGGATAAATTATACTCCACCTAATTTTAATTCAGATTTGCACCAGAAAATTTTTATTAAGTTTCACTTTTATGACTTTGGTGAAAAAAGAGCTGAAAAATGGCTTTCCCATATTTTAAAATAAAATTTTCCAAATTTCCGGTGGGAATTCAACATTACAGAAACGCAATTGCTTGTCCCTCAAAGGATTAAAGTATAGGTTCGTCTTTTGTAATTTCCGATACGAATTCTAATTTTTGAACAAGATAGGGGTCCGTCAGGCTGTCCTGCTGGAAACAGCACTGGCGACTGTTTTTTAATTCTAAGTCGTGCTACTTTATCAAAACAACATTCATTTACATACACTGTGTCAGCATTTTAAAGAGAAACATACTATAAAATGACTTAAAAAAATAGTGGTGCTAATAGAACAGAAAAATAGCCGCCAGTGGCCGCCTTGCTATTTAGAAAGCTTGCTTAATAGAAAGCTGCCAACTTTTTGTTACTACTGAAATTTAATAGCAAATTTTAAAATCTTCAATCTTCAATTTCGCTAATTATTAAGATTAAAATTAATATTAAATTTTAGTGGTAAGAACAAAATGCAGGCGCAATGCAATGAATGACAGAAATATTTGTGATGGGTTTTTTTAACTACCTACATTATATATTTATTGTGAATGATAAATAAGCATAAATAAAATGCTCGGACTTATTTTTATTATTTTATTTTTTAAATGATTAACGTACTTGACTGACAGTATAACTAAATTAGTTCATTTAGTTTATTCCAAATATCCGTGAAAATTTTTCAACTGTAATTTTCGCTTTATTTAATGCAAACTTTCCGTTATTAAGTAAAGCAAATATTACCAGAGGAAAATTTTGGTTTATAATTCCAAAAAAAAACGCGCTATGAGTGACGAATACACCAGTCAACAGTTTACTATGTCAATAAAGGTGGTCGACTACAGAATCATTAATATGGATGCTCTTATGCTAAAAAACGTGACTTACCGCTAGTGTTGGCAGGTGTCCCGCCTAAATAGATGCTCCAAATGCTCTGAACACCAGTATTTTGAAGTAATTTTCTTCGCCTTATCTAACGGCAGAATTATCTGCGAAATAAACTGCAATAATTTAGTGGTGTCCCGAGCATTTGGAGCCTTCATTTACGCATGTGGCAAAACTACTTATTACAGTCATAAAACTTTTAAATCAAACCACTCAATATAAAGTTTTCTTATATATTGTGAAACTTTTTAGATAGATTAACACATATATCAAATATTATCATGAATCTAGAAAAAAAATTGTACGAGAATCATTTGTCAAAATTGTGAAAGATTTTGTTTTACAATGCATGACAAAAAAAAAAATCTTGTTGAATCAAAATACTCAATAAATAAATAAATAATAAATAACACATATAGAAAGAATTTAACGAGGCTGATTTATTTTTTTGAGGTAAAGAAAAATGAAAAAAATTGCATCGAATATATATTTTCAAAATAAATAGAACTCAAAACTTAAATCCCAAAGCCCTCATATTCAGATATACTGTTATAATTTTGTAATTCTAATATATGCAATCATTACTTCCATACAAATCCTTCGTTTTGTAGTGTGCTTGTAATGTGTGTGTTATAGTGTGATCATATACGATAGCTGCCAATAAATGTATATTTGCCCATGTGTCATTCATTCGTACAATATGTGCCTTGATCCACATCTGGCACAGTCCTGTGTCTTTAATTTAGGGGGTTCTTCAAGTGTTCCGCTGACCACTAGATCGCGCAGCGCATTCGTGTGGAGTCCAAGGCCTAATTAACAACAGTGCACGCTTCCACCAGTAAAAAGGAATAGTGATCTATTCATGGCAGTAATTTTGCATGAAATAAGGCAAAATTTTGTATTAAAATTTACTGGTGGAAAATGCCCCATTGGCAATCAGGCCCTGATGGAGTCAGTAAATATCTTGGGGTAAAAGATTTTTTTAAATATATTTAGAACAGGATAGAATTGTTGTGATCAAAATAAAAGGATGCTGTTAAAAATACACAATTGTTTAAAAATCCCTAACAGTATATGTGATGGAAATAGACTTGTAATAAAAACAAGGTCTTCAGTAAATAAATAAATAGAAATGCTTAATTCGTCTTTTAACAGTTAAACTTAAACTTAACTATGTGCAAAACTGCTTAAAAGATGAGACAATATTTAAAAAGATGCTAAATTACTTTAATACCTTAGTACTTTTAACTATAAAGAAAAAAAAAACGACTTCCACTTTCACTCCTTTTGTCACCATCAACGTGAATTTTGAAAATTAGACGTTAATAACAATTGTATTTCTTATAGTTCTCTGAAGAAGAATATGTTTTTATAGTTGAAAGTACTAAGGTATTAAAGTAATTTAACATCTTTTTTAAATATTGTCTCATCTTTTAAGTAGTTTTTCACATAGTGTAAGTTTAGGTTTAACAAGGTCTTCGATGATGAATGCAGTTTATTTGACGTATATTCCAGAAAGACGACGTATAGAATACAATACGTATAACAACAAAAAAAAGAAAGCTGCGTGATAAAATGATCAAAGTAAACTAATCATTTGTTACACTTCACTTTTAAACCAGAATCCCTTATCTCTACACAATTTTCTTTATATTATATCCCTTATAAAGCTCGTTTTCATGATAACGCGATATGTATTTCAAATATCTTTTGGAAAATATTGGTAGAGTATCAGTATCTTGAAAATTTTAGATACGTTTTTGCCATCAAAAGTATCTCCAATGGCGCCTCCAAGAAAGTCTGCAAATTCGTCGCCATGGTGACTGGTCAATAATACAGTATTTGTGTTTTCTGGTTAACCCTCTCGCTGCGTAATTGTTTTATCAAAATAGCTTCAAAAATTGCGTATTTAACTCCTTCGCGACGAGCGTCTTTTAAGAATATTTATTCTTTTGCCACCGGTTCTTCAAAACAAAAATTTTCGTCTAATTCAATCGGGAAATTTCTCAGATTAGATAAGGTAAAATTTAGAATAAAAAAAATAACTGGTGCGAATGATCAAGGAGAGTTAATTAGACGGAAAAATGCATCCACGATGAAATCTCGTGTTGGGCAAATTTTGCTACTTTTACGTTGCCCGAGAAACTCTCGGGTTGCGCAGCGAGAGGATTAATATGTAACTTCACTTTTTCATATGCTATCAAGTTTTCATATTTCAAGTTTTCTTATGCTAATGTTTGCGGCAGTTATTGTTATACAGCAGTAATTCGGTTTACATATCTTGTATTCAATAATTCAAAAAATATCGTAATTTATCACGTAAACTCTGGCAGTAAGAAGAATTAAACGAATATAAACCAACAACGATACACCATTTCTAAGATTTTATGAACTGCTGTGTTAATTGACATCATTATAATCCCTTTTATGTCGCTATCAATCTTAATGTTGCAAATTGGACAAAAACATAAATGTAAATCAGTTGTTAATGAGAAGATTTCTTTATTTTTATTATTAAAGATTAAAAGATAGATAGTATAAGACATTTAGATAAATATGTGGTCTGTCTTTAATAATGCGGCCTCCAATAATCAGACCCCTATTACAAAGCATTTTTGTGTCTATAAATTTGCAGGCATTAGTGAATCAGTCAGTGATTCAAGGATCACGGTGTGAGATAACCAAATATGAAATACTGCGTGAATCTGTTGTATTAAGAGATTTTAAAACAGTTACTCAACACTAGAACGCCCGGGGGGAGTCGATTCGACTCCGACCATATGATTAAATGTCAATTGCAACCAGAGATTCCTTCAGAAAATAAGTTACATTTTAAAAATGCAGATTTACGTTAAATAAATCCGTCAAATAATTTTAAATAAAAATTCTGGTGTAAAACATTTTATGAAACTTGAGTAAAATTTCCAGGCGTTCCACGGTTAAAAGTGATAGACCTGACATGTTTAATTAATTAAAAAAATAACAACTATAGGAAAACTGTATAATAAAATTTTCCATTTTGGACTAATTATCTGTGTGGCTATTATTAGACCAACTTTATTAGATGAACTGATTGATTTATTAGACCAACAATTACCATATGAATTAATCAAACAATACTAGCAGTTTATGCTGTGTTCTTATTCAGGAGGATAATTCCCATGAAATTTTTAGTTACATTTACCGTTTAGCAACGTTTTAATGTTATTACTTCTCCCGTCGACCAATTTCGCCAAATTATATAAATAGCCAAATTATACAAATTGACATATTTTTTTTTTATTTTAAATAACAAAAGAACAAATAAATTAGTATAACATTAATAAAAATACAAATAAAACGTCGAAATTGATGGCGTGAACATGTATAACTTCCTTAAAGTCAAGTAAATGTGACATTTACGATCAACCATTATTGGCATTTAATCTTATAGTTTGGCGACAGATTTTTGGTCGATGGGATAACCAAGTAGCACCGTTTTAATTTACCACTCGAAAAATAAAAAAATGCTAACTGGCGAGTTAAAAAAAAAAAGCTATTGGCGAGATTTTCACCCGGCTAACATATAAGTACCAGGAATTTTTTGTGATCATGGCAACTTTTATGTAGTTTTATTCGAAAAAATAATTTTGATTCTTTAATCAAAATGGAAACCTTTCTTATGAAAATCGAAGGAATCAGCCAGTTGTTTATGGCAGTTACATGAGTTGGACTATTATAATATAAACGAAATAATGGGGATAGAATAATATTCGGCGACTTATCACACCTGTGGCTGGCTAACATTAAAGTACCAAAATGGCCGCCTGGAATGTAAAAAGCGAAGGGGTCCGCCTGGAGATGTTGATGATAGTCACATGACTTAGGCTATTATTATAGAGATTGTTTATAATTTTAAAAACAGCGCAAAGAATAATATTTCCTAACGATTAAAAATTTATTTTCACGTGACTATTAAAAACAGAAAAAAAACTTTAAAATTACTATTAAATGAGTACGTTTTAAAGGCAGGAAAATATTGAAAATTATGTCCTGAAAATTGTATTTACACGTGAATATTAAAAGGGAAAGGAAACTTTAAAATAATAAATATATTAATATGCGTTTAACCCTTTCACGGACAAGACACTTCTATTCGTAAAATCTTGAAATCAGTGAATGGCACCAGAATTTACAAACAAATTTCGAAATACAAAAATGCTTTTGTTCACTTACTTAATAAAAGGGAAATCTTCATCCCAATATTCTGATGCTAATGCGGCATTTAAGAATTAAAATTAAGTGGTCCAAAAATGAACCACCGCCCTTGAAGGGATTAAAGCAGCAAATTTTAGTAATTTTATTATGTCAAGCGTTTTATAATGCTATTAAAAATACTAAGAGGAATGACTCTGTTTACTTAGTTCATTTTATTTTAGCTTCTTTCAAATGTTTAACTGATATTCTTTAACCAAACACGAAAACAACCATTGGATGTCTTAACAGAAACTGATTCTACCTGAAATTTTTGCAATCAAAGGGAATTGAATGGAAACCCGTTTACAGGGAAATTGCTACAGGTTTTTTCAGTATAATTCAATCTTCCCTAACCTTTTTAAAATCGATCAGGTTAGCGTGCTTTTAGATTCTACAGTGTATGAACGGGGGTTGGCGAGCGTAGCTTGCAGGGGGCAGAGCCCCCTAGTATATATATATAAATATATGTTATAAAGAAGTTCCGAGGCTTTCAACCCTTGTATCGAGGCAAAATATATCAGTACTTCCGAGAAACATAAAACATGACTTGATGCTAAAAATAAAAAAAATTCAAAATTTTATTGCAAGTGAATATTTTTCTGCAAAAATTGAATGGTAAATTTTAAAGCTTCACCGACAGCTTGTTGAGAAAGCAATGAGATGCTATTCCTCACTGGTTAGGCGTCTTGAATTTATAAGAAAAATCGAGACCACAACTTTTCCTTATATGGAAATTCATAAACAAAAGATCTGTTCAACCAAACAATGGTATATCAATAAATATTTTCAACCATCAACTAGCAATTAAACCTTGTACAATATTTTTATAATTATTAAAATTTATTTACAACATGTACATTTTAATGTTTAATAAATGATTTCTTTGCGTCTTTGTATCCAAACTAAGCGAAATGTATGCAAATGGATATTATGACGCAAAGAAATCATTTACATAAACAGGGTTCGCACAATTCTACCACTAAATTTTAACAGTATTTTCAAAGTATTTCTCTGCGGAAAAATATTGCAAAATCTGTGAATGAAGGCGGCGTCTGTGAATTCTGTGCTTTAAAAATTAAATGTAAAATTTCTTATCATTAATAGTGGTGCCAGAGTCCTTGGAAATTCCAAGGAGTGTGCGAACCTTACATAAATTTTACTTTTGATTTTGGATAGCGTGGCACAAAAGATAAATCAATTTATTAATATAAATACATTACAGTGCATTGTATAGGTTCAATGAGAGTGATATTTTTAACAGTGTATTGGAAAATTAAAAGTTTTGGTTAGATGAGTAAATATATTTAGCCAAACCGAAAACGATTAAAATTGAATTTTAAAACAAATTGTTTATGGCTACCTCAAGGCGTCACTTAAAGATTGATATCATATCTTTTAAAACTCATATTTTGAATTTATGAAAGATGTGAATGATAAAGCATCAAGGAATACATTTTTATACATCCTTTTAAATTTCACATAATTCTTACACATGATAAATAAAACAAAAATAAAATGATGAAATAAATATTATAGCGTCACTTAAAATTTGATATCATTATTTTTAAGTTTCATATTTAAAATTCTTATAGCAATAAGATAATGTTCTGCGTCACAAACTTTTAACCCGTTAAGGGTTTTTTTAATAGATATTTTACGTTATAATTTCTTTTTTCATTTAAAAATATCCTAAAACGTAACCCCCTTTTATACACTAAAATACAGTCTCAACATTCGTGATTTCGACATTCACGGAGATTTCCGCGAGCCTAACTCTCGCGAATGTTAAGGTATTACTGAACATAGTAATTCACATATGTTGAAATTAAACATAACATCTATTTACAAAATTGCTGAAGGAAATATTTTGCCCCCTGTACGGTATGCTACATCTTTCTCCCAGATTATTTTGTCTCCAAAAAATAACGTTACCTTACAGAAGCCAGCAATAAACAAAGCAGATGTGTCATTGCACGATTAAATGCTCTATAGCAATTTTTTTAATTTCTACGCATCGCACATTTTCAATTTTTAGACCGCCGTAATGGGAAAAATAATTCTTTTAAATGCAATTTGTTTGCAAACTGTATCTCCATTTGATATCTGCATATTTCGTTTTTGCTACCTATAAAATTTAATAGAAAATTTTGTATAATTCAATCGCCGAATTTAAGAGAATGTTGATAATTAAATAAGGCAGAAATTTCTGTTAAATTTTAGTGGTAGAAAAAATCCGTGCAAGTTGGCAGCTATGCCATTTATTCTTGAAATATTGATTTTTTTGTGATTGTTAGCGCCATTTGTTTAATTTTGGCAACTCAAGTATTCCATTTCTGTAGAAAGTAAAGGAAAAATAGTTAGAAAATACCAATTTTATCTTTTTGTTGCCACTTTCTCATAAAAACTGAAAAAAAGTAATTAAAATAAGTGCTATTTTGAAAAAATATAAAGGAATCGATTTCCTTTTGCCGCATTTGTGTATTATTCTGAGATAGTGACGTCCTACTCAAACTTTATTGTAGATGTTTATGATGGGATTGTAAATGTGGAATTCTTCAGCGGAAGATTCGGATGACGTCATTTTATATAAATAAAAGCGTGTGTTTTAAGTCTTAAAACTGAGCTACAGCAGAGTCCCGATTATCCGAGTCGCGCTTAACCGAGTTTCCGCTTTACATCACATTTTTTTTTTCTGATGGACTGATGGCTTCTACTATTATAAAACAGCCATTATAAATGAAGTGATAGGTGAAGATGAAAGAGCAGTCGTAAAAAGTAAGAACTCTGATTTTCTGGTCAGAATTGAGAAGAAAAAAAATGGCCATAATTTTTTTTTGAAAAAAAAAACGATTCGATTAACTTGGATAATCGGGACTCTACTGTATCTATCTATCTATCTATCTATCTATCTATCTATCTATCTATCTATATATATATATATATTAATCGAAGGGCGACACTAAATTCTGGAAAAGCAGAATTCCTGTTCTCTAGTTTTAATTTTATTTTATTCTGGTCAAACCGTTTTTCAATGCTTTTCTATTTTTCCAAATATTTTTCAAGTTTGGGAAAATAAATAGGCAATAAATCATCGAAAAATAATTAATGCAATAGTGAATACATTAATAACTAAAAATAAAACTAGTTTTATGGAATCGGAAATGTAAGTAGATAATTAAAAGTTATAAATTTATTCAAGCAGAAAAAATATAAAGCGGTTTCGAAAAATGTTAGAAATAGTCTCCTTTAATTAACGCAATTATTTTTTTTCAGTAATCAGTTCCAACAGATTTAAGGATTAATAGAAAACGACAAGTAACCGAAACAGAAATAAATAATTACAAGTGTACTTATAACGAGAATAAATCTATATACAATTACTTCTTTTAAATTTTTTATTATATATCAGCTCGACAATTAAACATGCAATCTATAATTATTATCGTTTTCCAATCGTAATCAAGGGAATTGTAACCACTAATATTTTATTTCATTAAACAACTTGAAAAAAATCGGAAGCAATTTATTTAATTAGAAAACAAGACATGGATATACATGTGAGTTTTACAAATTATTATTATTATATGATGAAGATAAAGTCCTTAATATAATTTACAAAGAATCTTTTTTGAAAATTACAAAAATTTAAGTTAAAAAATTTTTTTAGTTCGTCCTCAAATGCAGATATTGTGCAACTATGTAATCGTGCATTTGTAAAAAAATAGCGGAAAAAAATCATATTCCATGCTGTGAAACCATTTTTTTAAGCTTTTATATTTAGCCCGAATTACTCTTGAAAATAAATAGAAAATGTTCTGAAAATATATTACTCCAAGTGTAAATGGATTAATAAATAAAATTCAATTCCTTTTTATGGAACTGGAAATATAGGTAGATAATTAAAAGCGATAAATTTATCCAAGCAGAAAAAATATATAAAACAATTTAGGAAAGCGTTATAACATTTTTTTTTAATTAGCAGGTTTATAATTCCTTCTGTGAGCAATTTCAATCAATTATTTCAAGGATTAATAGAAAACGACAAATAAATGAAATACAAAGAAATAATTTCAGATGTACTTACGATAAGAATAATGCAATATATAATTGCTTCTATTGAATTAGTTCTTTTGTGTTATGTGAGCTCAGCAAAATAATGTAATGCATGCAATAATTAATAATTAACGTTTTTCGAATTTAATAAAAAATGTAATGCATTAATATCGATTTAATTCTATTAACGAAACTGATTTCTTTTATTATCAAAATTCCACATGAACTCACGTATACATGTACGTTTTACAAAATAATTTTTATACAGAAGACATGAGATAAATTTGATACATCTTTAGAAAGAATAACTCGTTATTCATATAGTATTTGCATTTTCGGATATGAAGAAGAATAAATACAGTAATTTTTCTATAGGGTTAGGAAAAATATTTCTTATTTCTTTTTATATAATTTTAAAAAGATAAAAAGTATTTTAAAATATACTTTCATATTACAAGGACTATATTTTAACATTTATCTCTCAAAATCCGAAACACAACTGAATAAATGAAACTTGCGTATTTTATATATATATAATTTTAAAAAGATAAAAAGTATTTTAAAAATGCATTCATATTACAAGGACTATATTTTGATATTTATCCCTGAAAACCCGAACTTAAAAGTATTTTAAAAAACTCAGTATTTTTTTAAATACTTTCATATTACAAGGACTATATTTTAACATTTATCCCTGAAAATCCGAAACGCAACTGAATATATGAAAATTGCGTTTTTTTATATAATTAAAAAAAAATAAATAAAAAAGTATTTTAAAAAATACTTTTATATTACAAGGACTATATTTTGACATTTATCCCTCAAAACCCGAAACACAACTGAATAAATGAAATGTTCGTATTTTTATACATATATATAATTTTAAAGAGATAAAAAGTATTTTTTAAAATACTTTTATATTACAAGGACTATATTTTGACATTTATTCCTGAAAATCTGAAACACAACTGAGTGCATGAAATTTGGATTTTTTCTTTTCTTTTAAACTCAAAAAGTATTGTAAGACGAAAAAGTGAAATTATAAATTTTTTCAGGCTTTTAGGTCCCATATAGTGTTACAGATGTCCAGCATAAATCGGGGATCGAAATGCTCTAGACACCTGTATTTTAAAATTATTGACATGCTGTTATTTAATGGCAGTATTATCTGCGATTAAAGATGGCGCAAGAAAATTTAAGAAGTTAGTTGTGTCCAGAGCATTTAGATCACGGATTTGTGCGCAATACGTGGAAACACTATTCCCGTAATGGAGTTATGTATAAAGAGGAGGAGACTCAGAATGTACTGTCTGCCAGTTGCGAGTGAAGTAACTGAGGAGGTTGTCACAAGATGGCGGCTGCTTTTTTTAAAATCGGATCTTCAGTTTCTGATTACCGCCAGGGAAAACATCCCACCAGTAAAATTGAATAGAAAATTTCGTCTTAATTAACCCCCTGAGGGGCGCCGTTTGCAGTCTGCAAACGTTTAATTTTAATGATGAAATTAACTATTGGGACCAGAAATTTTTTAGTATGCTTTCGATCTCATAATATACGTGAAAAAATGCTTTTGATTATTTACAAATAAATTTGTTCTTAAATTGCGGTGTGAATTAAATATTTGAAAATTTTTTTTCAGCAAAAATGCCTTGCCCCTGAAAGGGTTAACCGTCTTATTCATGGGAAAATTTCTCAAAAATATCGTAAAAATTTCTATTTGTTTTTACTGGTGTGAGTATGCCTTGTAAAACTGTCAATTTGTCTCACTGGTTGTCACAATAGGGCGGAAACTCAGGGCGTAACTACCGCCAAAGTAAGCTCCTAACAGTAAAAATAAAAATATGTTTCTACCATTATTTATGATTGAAATTTTATAATAATAAGGCGTTTAAATAAGTTGAAAATTTCTATATAAATCTACTGGTGGAAGTTTCCACTGGCGGTAAACAACTCCGGCGACAGCGGTTACAGTTGAAGCTTCAATATTTTAAGGATATGTCAGTTTCTCTTTATTAATAGTTCCATGATTCCTATATGACAATAAGCTTCTTGACACAGGTCTTAGCATAATCAGATTACATCAGTGACAGTTGAAACGGTCAGAGTGTATAACGATTTCCAAATACTAATAATCTCCTTATTTATACACGGAAATTTTGCGATAAATTAGGCAAAAAAACTCATTGGAACTAGTCGCATATCTCTGCCTCGGTTGAATCTTATGAAAAGCTCGCGTTTTAACCCCTTAATTCTCGCTCCCGTGATATTCACGGGCTGTGTCTTTTATTCAGATTGTTTGATTCCCACCAGCTATATAAAATAGTGCAATTTGCTTTATTATAGTATCATTTTACCTGTCATTAAAGAAGCTGAATACTTCTTTTTCAAAAAAGTGGTGCCAATAAGCAATTTGTATTTTTAAACCGTGATTTAATGCGACCCTTAAGTGGTTAAGACATTTCCGAGAATTGAAGAAAAAGGAAAAACGTAGTCAGTTCTATTTTCAGTCGTTGTATTGTTTATGTTTTGCCTCGAAGTTGAACATAAATTAGGCGTAGTATTACTCATATTTCCCTTATACGGTGGGAAACTGAACAGCTGGAAAGTGTTCTCAGATTCCATAGTCCTTCACACTCACCATGGATGAGCATGAGCATTTGATTAAGTAGGCTCCACGGGCGATCCACTTCCTCACTAAATTTTTGGATTATTATTTAAAAATTTCTCTATCTCATTATTCTGGTGTAAAATTTTTATTTATTGTATACTTAACCCCTTGGGGACGAGCGACACGTATACGTGCCGCATGAAGCGCTCAGAATCCTTGTTTTTCCTCACCAGTAAAATTTTACGGTAAAATTTGCCTTATTTAATCTGCGCATTTTCTCGATTCAAGAAGACACAAATTTCTGTTTTTAAAAAACGGTGACAAAAGATGAAAAATTTCATAAAAGGCTCCCGTCCCGAAGGGGTTAAAGAACACCAGACGTTAGAAGCACTATTTCCAAAATGCGAAATTTCTTCCATTCATCTGATCGGGCTTATTATTTAACTCTTACCGGCACGGAGTAATTCTGTTAATAAACTGATGAAATAATGGAGCGACACCGCACTTTATAAACGAATTTATTAGAAAATATGAAATTGCTTATTTTCATGTACATTATAATAGGAAAATTTTAGTTAAATATTCTTTGTGCCGTTTGTCAGTTTTGGAATTAAAATGTCCTTTTTTAAGCACATCGCGCCGGAAAGGGTTAATGGCTTTGATCACCCCTGATTATATATGTATTGGGTTGTCCGGTAAGTTCATACCGATTCGTCACCATTTGTAACAATTTTTTTTATTCTATTCGTAACACCATTTTTAAAAATATGTTGTATAGTATGAATCCTGTGCGGATGTTGACAAAGTATATCTGAAAAACTTTTATTTTCAGAAAGTGGTGCGACATTAATTTTAAAATATCACATGAGTTGAGAAACAAAATTATTTTTTCAGAAACAAACTCCTTGCGTTCGTTTGCAAAATTGTGACCTTCATTCCCCGCCCGACTAATCTTTTTTTCTTTTTTTCAAAACATTCTCTTCGCCAAAAAATTGACTCGTTGAATGACATAAAGAATAATCTCAATAAGTTTTTTGCCATCAAATTACAAATGTTTTGGAAAGTAGGCATTATGAGAATTTCGTACAGATGTTAAAGATGTTTTTCAAATTCCAAGATTTAAGAAAAAGAACATCATATTTTCACAAGCAATTAAAATTCAAAAACTTTCCGTTACTTAAGAAAGGTGTTACACAATACATTAAAAACAAATCGCTTTTGACATGTTTCGGTTTTAATCGATTTAAAAACCATAATAATAAAATTCGTCTCCTGGTGGCTTGTTTTTAATGTATTGTGTAACACTTTTCTTAAGTTATGAAAAGTTTTTGAATTTTAAATCTTCTGTACAGATGGAAGAAGGTTGTAGAAAAGAAAAGCACGTATATAATTTAATAAATGTTTACTATTTAAATCACCTGTGTTTCAATTTTTCTTCAAAATCGGCACGAACTTACCCGACAAATCAATATATTAACACTTCCATAACTCACAACTCTTATAAGTCTGCACTTCTATGTAATCAAATATCATTAAACCATTATGGGTATGCTCTATAATACCGTTAAAACCTTGAAGTGCCGGTGATGCCGCTATGGTATCACATAATTTTAATTCCTAATTGCCACGTCGGAGATCAAATTTTTTAATGAAAATTTCAGTTTTATTAAGTACGCGAACCATACTTTTACATCTTTACAAATAAATTTTCTTGTTCAATACTGGTGTCATTTAATTATTTCAACATTTTACGAATACAAGTATTTTGCCCTTGAAATGGTCCCCTTGAAATGGCCCTTGAAATGGCCCTTGTCATGATCATAAAAATTGTGTGTTTTTATGCAAGCGAAAACAATTAATTCGTTTTACAAATGTGAGAGAAACTACTAAAGTTCCGATAAATGTTCATCACTTTAAACTCCTGTATATATTTATCGCATAGCATTAAAATGTTATCGTAATCGATTTACTTGCGTACTTTAACAGGTAATTAATTTAATTGCAAATTCTTTAATTACAAGATTTTTAACCGCGATTAATTTCATTGTAGAAAATAACTAAATTATATTACTTGCAATTCAGTTTATTTACAGGTTGCTATTTAACTTTAATCGCAATATATTTAAATGTAATTGATTTTTTAATTAACTATTTTTCTGATTGAAAATGTAATTGAATTATTCCGAACACATCTCGCGAGTATTATGCGTAATTGGAAATACGTTTAATAACTTGATTATGTATTACCTTATACACTTGGACTTCCAACTTATATGATGCCGCACATTAATATAAGCCAGATGTTTTCAACAACGCTATCACAGGCCGCAGACATACAAGTACGGTTGATGACTAAGCTTCACCTTTTTTATTTGCAGCATTTGAATTGATTTTCTATAATTA
The DNA here is from genome assembly GCA_963932465.1 of Maratus speciosus. Taxonomy (NCBI): domain Eukaryota; kingdom Metazoa; phylum Arthropoda; class Arachnida; order Araneae; family Salticidae; genus Maratus; species Maratus speciosus. The sequence goes on along the minus strand of OZ010797.1, from coordinate 371,450,360 downwards.
AATTAGGCGAAAATTACTTTAAAAAGTACAGGCCGGTTGAGTTGTTTAAAACTTGTGCGCTCGGAACGAATCGATCCGACTCCGACAATATGATTAAATGCCAACTGGAAACAGAAATTCTTTCATAAAATAAATTAAATTTTAAACACGCAATATTACGTTAAATAAATCAGTCAAATAATTTTAAATAAAAATTCTGTTCTCAAATATTTTTATGAATCTTGAGTAAAATTTCCGGGCGTTCAAGTGTTAAGACTCTTGATAAGGTTAGTTGGGGTAACTGGACCCACCAGGTAACTGGGCCATAGGCTATTTTATAAAAAACTGTTGATGTTTCTTAATTTTTAGGTTTTGTGAACAATGCATCTTAATCTCTACTTCCTAAAACAACGTGTGTTAACTCAATCATAACTCTCACTTTGCTGTGATAGGTTCTCAAAAATTTACGTTTCTTTTTTTAAAAACAACGTGAATATGGTTGAACTTCCTCGGCTTTTTATTAAAATACTGTAAGTACTTTTATTAAACAATCTTTTTTTTCTAAAGATAACTTCATTAGTTTATTAGGTATCTATACATATTTAATTCATGTTTCAAATGTAAGCCCGGTTCCCAGTTAGTCCATAAATTTTTCAAGAATGGAGTAACTGGGACATGTATCTGGGATAACTGGGCCACGCTGGATCCAGTTACCCCAATTTTTATAAATATTTTTTTTTAGTTTCTCTTACTATGGGAAATACATTTCCCCGTTGTTTTTTGCTCACAATAAAGAAAATTATAGAATACCTTATTAAAACTATGTAATAAAATTTAAAAAAAGTATATTAGGTGGTAATAAACCAAATTTCTTGACCCCTTGAGAGACGGTTATACCGTTATGGCATCACATAATTTTAATCCCTAATTGCCACATTGGCATCTGAATTTTATAATGATAATTTCACTTTTACCAAGCACGCGTTAATATACTTTTACTTGTTTACAAATAGATTCTCTTCTGAATACTGGTGTCATTAAATTATTTCAACAATTTACGAATGCATGTACCTTGCCCCTGAAATCAAGATAGCCAAAACTTGAAATTGTACAATACACAGGGGTCGCATTCTATAGGGAAACTTTTATTGTTCTTACCACTATTTTGAAAATGACATCTTCATGGCACCTTTCTTTATAATATGTTAAATAAAATGATCATGAAGGTAACTCATTAATTGTTCTGGTAGGAACAATAAAATTTCCCCATATTATGCGACCCCTGGATACAGATAAAGTACTTAAGTAGTTACGTAGCCGTTTGTTCATAGATTTACCTTGCTATTTTTTTTCCTTAAAATACCCATGTGACTTTAATACTTATTACCTATACTAAAGTACATAAGTTCTTATTTAATTTTTATGTTTTTGGTATAAATAAATCTAATATTTTCACTTTTAGCGCTTCTTTTAGACACGTTGACAGCAAATGTTTCCCTTACAACGCTGTTTAGTTGATATATAATTTTCATGTTCTGCCTGGTTTAATTTTTTAAAAGTTGTTTACACTTTTTCAAACAAGACCTGTTATCCTATATGAAGAAAAAATAAACGCGTGTGGAACATAGACCCTCCTGGTCCACTTAGCCCATTTTTATGGGGCAACTGGACCCATGAAGAAAGAAAGATGAAATATGAATATTTTTATATTTTTAAATATTAAAATGTAATTTTGAGTATTTCTGTCAGATAGAGGGAACCTAACTAAACACATTTACAGAAGTTCAGACTTTAATTCAAATGAACATCAGCTTTTTGAAGCTTAATTATCAGAAGTTCCAGAGTCACATTGTAAAATCATGGCCCAGTTGCCCCACCTAAGCCTTATAGACTGACTTCCTGGATCAAGACACATAGTTTTATAAATCTTACAAACCACTGTGCTGTCAAACTGGAATGTAAGTACTGAATTTCGCACCCATAGAGATGCGACAAAAACATATAATTATTAACAAATTGCGGACATGGGTTAAATGGTAGCTGGGGGATCATTTGAGTAAAAGAAAGACAGGTGATTGATTGTTTTTACTCTATCAGTGCTGAGCATCACATAGAAATTATGTTTTAACTAATTCAGATATGATATCCTTTCGTATGAAGTGCTTCCAGTAATGCCAACATAGCTCTTTTTTATTGAAACAAACTACCATGTTAGCAGAATTTCTGTATAGTAATTTTTGTTCTTTTTTCTTTTATAGATATTCTGTAATTAAATTAAAATATATACTGCACAGAGACTCAAGGAGGATGGTAGTTTTTTGAATAAAAAAGCGACAAAGTTAACAACTATTTGAAGCTTTTAATCCTTTGAGGGGCAAGCAATTGCGCTTGTGTAATGCTGAATTCCCACCGGAAATATTGAAAAAATTTATTTCAAAATAAAGAAAAGCAATTATTAACCCTTTCCCTCCCCCCCCCCCCCAAAAAAAAAATTATAAAAGTAAAACTTAATTAAAATTTTACTGTGCAAATCACAATTAAACTTAGGTGGGATGTAATGTATCCCACCGCCACTCAAGGGATTAACACTAGAACCGCCGGCTATTTTACTCAATTTTTATAAAAATGTGTTTGACACCAGAATTTTTATTTAAAACAATTTAGCGTATTTATTAGCGTATTAATGTGCTTCATACATATAATACATCTTACGAAAAAAATTCTGGTTCGAATCGACAATTATCAATTTTGGCAAGGTTCAAAATGACCCCTAACGGCGGCCCTAGTATTAACTTAAGACATTGTATCACTCTCTCGCATGAAAAGTGAAACAACTCCAAAAGAATTCTTCTGCATATTTTACACGATTAGGTGTGACTTAGGTACATATTGCTACAGGACAAGTTTGTCATGAGTGTAGCCATCCTGAAGATCGTTAGATTACACCTTGTGTCACTTTTCCATCGCAGAAGGTTGGCAAAGGTTGGGCGGATAAATTAACTCAATCTTCCGTATATCTTCTTTATCTTGTGTCTTATCCCTTTGTCTACCAACATTTAAAAAGTGAAATAAAACTTATGAACTTAAAATAAACTTATGAACCCACTGTCAATAATGCTCCCAATAAGGTAAAAACCATCTAATGAAAAATTTGTCGAATATTTTTTTCGTTAAAAAATGGACAAACGTCATTCACACGAGTTTTAAATTGTTTTTATAACAATAATATAATTACTTAGAATTATCACGATAAACGTACTTTAATTTTTCTAGTTTTTTTAGCAAACAAAAAATATATGTAGCTATTACTGATTTGAACTTACATCAAAATTATATGATTTAAAAAAAGTTTACCTGGACGGGAGCACCCATTTTGATTCAAAAATTTCTCGGTGATGTTTTTCTTCAAAAATATTCTCACATCGTTTAGTTTGATTTAAAAATATTTCTGCTTTTCGTACAAAAATAATTAAAAATTAAGGCAAAATAATTTGTAAAATTCTTTTAAATTTCATTAAACGTCTTAAAACAAATTCTGGAAAGTATGTCCTTTATCAAGGACACGAGCAGCGAAAATGTTAAGGTTTTACTGTTCGTTTATGCATATTTTCGCAGCTGCAGGCAAAGCTAAGCGATACAATGTTAAGCTACAGTTGAATTTTTTAAAAATTCAATATTCTGTAACCTCATTTGAGAAACTTAGTATTTTTTAATTGTGTCACTTTTACTGCTGATGAGCGATGTGATTCTTGTATTACAATGCTACATGGAACTATTAATAAAAAAGAACTGACATAACATTAAAATACTGAATCTTCAACAGTAAGCATTTTCGGAAAAGTTCATTTCCGGAGGAGAACATTTCCACCAGTACATTTAAATAGATATTTTTTCCTTATTTAAACGCCTTTTAATGCAAAATTTCAGTCATAAATAATTGTAAAAAAAGTTATTTATTTTTACTGGTGGATTTTAGTTCGGCGGTAGTCAGGCACATCGTACCCACCGTATTGTGATAACCTCGTGTCTGTGTCAATGAAAAAGATTATATTACCTGAGCAAATTGACAATAGTAAAAACAAATAGAAATTTTAACTACATTTTAGAGACCAATTCATAGAATATGGGGCTTAAATATGAAGAATTTTTCTATTCAAATTTACTGGTGGTATTTTTGGCCCGGCTCTAATCATAAGCTGTTGATTCGAATAAAAATAACAGCTGCCATCTTGTGACAACCTCCTCAATTTCTTCACCCACAACGGGTAGACATTACACTATATGCCTCCTCCGCTTTATTCACGACACCCTTCAATGATACTGCTCTATTTTTTTCCTTTAGACTCCTGAAAGGCAATAAAAAAATCAGTTTCCATGATATACAAACACAGAAAGAAACAGGTACAATGACCAGCTTTAATTATTCCTTCAACCATACTGTACAGTTTTTCTGGTTTTAAATGTTTTTTTTTTTGTTGTATTGTTCTAGTTAATTTCTTAAAGTCGTCAGCTTTTTTGTTTAACTAATCACCTACTATTTTAACCCTCCGACTATCTTGGAAAAGGGCAAAATTGTAATGTTGTTTTCTCATCATTTTTTTTTAAATGCTAAAAAAATGATTCTTTGAACATTTTATAAAAAACTTAATAACGAATATGAATGCAATCCTTGGAAGTATTAATCATTGTTCCATGTATTAAAAATACATTAAATCAATAGAATTATATTACTTTAAATATTGCTTGTATTGCAGTGTAACTTGGAGCTTAGTGAACGTATTAACACGGGCTTGTCAGTGTGTGTGTGTGTGTGTGGGGGGGGGGGGTTAAAGGGAGTTTAACAGTTGCCACCGAAACACACAAGGCCTGAGGACACGAATTGTGACGTCATCACTAATCGACCGACTTCTCACTAGTGTTGGAATTCACACCGTAAAATTTTGAATAGCAATTTTCTTTTATTTTATTTGTGAAATAGCTATCATCTTATAAACAATAATAACTATGTAAACTTACTGGTGAGAATTCGGAATCCCTAAATAAAAATTCAGCCAGATGCGGAATGCCTCAGTGTTGCTGCATCTGGTTGATTTTTTATTGGGAGACTCAAATTTCTCACCAGTATGTTTAAATAGTTATTATTGTTTTATCAGATTATAGTTATTCCAGAAATAAAATAAAATAAAATTGCTATTCAAAATTTTCCGGTGTGAATTCCAACGCTAGTGAGAAGTCGGTCGATTAGTGATGACGTCACAACTCGTGTCCCAGGCCTTGGGTGTTTCGGTAGCAACGGTTTAACCCCTTAATTTTCGCTCCCGTGATATTCACGGGCTCAGTCTTTTATTCAGATTGTTTGATTCCCTCCTGTTTTATACTTCCCCTCATATATCTGTACGTGAGGTAGCTGTAGTGCTGCCATGAATATAGTGAAATTTATTTTAAATACCACAATTTTCTTATTGTATTACTTGCCAGATTTAATCGCAAAACTTTTACAATTAATAGGTCGACTATTTCTGAGACAAAAATATTGATATTCAGAATAAATATTTAGCATTTTCCTGGAATCCGTGTGTAGCTGTAATTATCTATAAACAAAAACTGCATATGTCCTACGATTAAAATCTGTATTTGGTACAACATCAAAGCGTTATAAGTAAGCGAACAAACTTAATGCTGGAACCAGGCTTAAATTGACATAGTTGCGCCACCTTGTGGACGGAGTGTTAATTCACATACGCGGGATTTTAGTGTGTATTTTCTAAATCTTTCGTCACTCATAGAAATGAATTTTATTTGCCACATTTATTGCAATATAATGGCGTAGTGAGAGGGGAATACAGATGCACTTGACACCACGAAGTTTTTTCTGCCTTATCAGATCACTTCAGTTATTAATCAAGGTGAAAAAAACTTTAAAATTTTAGTGGTGTCAGTAGGAAAACAGTTAGGTATCTACCTGTAGTTCACACTCCATCCGCTGCGTGGCGCATAACCTTGATTGATGTGACTTCGATTTTAATCTTGCGGTTACTTCTCCCATTTAAGATAGGAAGCTTACTTATATCGCTTTGTACAACATTGCTTTATATTATTTAAATAGTTTATCTAAATATAATGTTCAATTATTATTCACTTCAGATTATCAAATTTGATTAATATTATAAATAGATTTCAATCCATTTTTCTGACTGAGCAGTAAAAGGGCATGTAAAAGGGCGCTATTTTGTGTGTGCGTGTGTGTGTGTGGGGGGGGGGGTAGTTTGAATTAGTAATGGACATCATGGAACTATGCATAAAGAGGAACTGACGTATCCTCAAAATGGTGAAGCTTCAACTGTAATCGGATTCGCATTGGCTCATTACGATCGGAGCATTTGAATAGAAATTTTTTTCTTATTTAAACGCCTAATGCAAAATTTTAGTCATAAGTATGCCTAAAAACAGATATTAATTTTTACTGGTACGTGCAGGGATGAAATTTCCGCGCTTTTGCACAGCAGTATATTCTTAGGGAAAATGTTGTTCTGTCAAATCGCAAAAATGTTACGATTAAATGAAATATTATTTTCTCTAACTAAATACTGTTATGTAAAAACGCGGAAATAGCATCCCTGGGTACGTGTTTACTTCGGCGGTAGTCGGGACTTGCGTTTCCACCATATCGTGCAACCTAAACAAACTACTGCCAGTGTCAGTGAAAGAGATTATAGTACCCAGATCCTCTTCCAACAGTAAAAAAGATTAAAAATTTTTATCATATTTTTTGGAGGCATTTTTCATGAATAAGCCGCATAAATTTGCTGAAACCTTCCATTCAAAATTTATTGGTGGAAATTTGCTGTAGGGGTAATCAGAAACGGTTGATTAAAAATTAGTCGCCATCTTGTGATAACCTCCTCAATTACTTCACCAACAACTGGTAGACTGTACAATATATGTCTCCTTCTCTTTATTCATAACTCCATTATGGGCATAATGAGTTTACTTTGATATTTGAATCATTAAGACATGCAACTTTGTATTCAAAATTTACTGGTGGAAATTTGCTCTAGGGGTAATCAGAAACTGTTGATGAAAAATTAGCCGCCATCTTGTGATAACCTCCTCAGTTACTTCACCAACAACTGGTAGACTGTACAATACATGTCTCCTTCTCTTTATTCATAACTCCATTATGGGCATAATGAGTTTACTTTGATATTTGAATCATTAAGGCATGCAACTTTCTATTCAAAATTTACTGGTAGAAATTTGCGCTAGGGACAAACATAAACTGTTGATGAAACATTAGCCGACATCTTGTGATAACCTCCTCAATTACTTAAGTATAAACTAATAGACTGTACACTATATGTCTCATTTTCTTTGTTCCTAACTCCATTGCCATTATGGGCATAATGAGTTTACTTTGATATTCGAAACATTAAGGTATGCGTAAAGCTTCGAGTCTTTGTATCCTTTTTCATCAATTCCGGGCAGAAGAATATCAGTGGCCGCGCAGGGGTAATGATTTATTTTAATTTATATACATGTATTTCTTACAAATTTTCTGGTTTTAATTGATTAAAAAGGATATCACTAGTCTTAATAATTCTTAGATTATCAATACAATAGTTGCCATTTTCATTAATTTAGTTTTTACATTGTTAATGATTTTTGTATCATTTTCCTGTGTGTCATTTAGCATAAAGGTATTTACCGATTATACTCTACATTATTTTTCATCTCGTGTTCTTGTAAATAACACTTTTTTCCCCTTTACATTTTAAACTTAAACGAAAATCAAATCTGAAATCTTTAATAGAAATTCAGTAGTGTTCACAAGCAATAAAAAAAACACACTTAGCATTCGGAAAAATTAATGAAGCAGGAAATTAGTCATTTAAGTATGCATGAGGGGATTATTAAATTTTATTCTATAAAAGGAAAATCAACATCTATTACAGAAACACTCAAAAATTAAATGTCAGAAAGCTTTCATTATCTCTTAAATTCTATTTCCGTTTTTTAAATGTGTGAGAAAACGTAATCGAAATTTTACATTTCACCAGCTCAAATAACATCTTAATGTTGTGGTTGCGTTATGTAGTCCCATTAACTAGCTGTTTTTCGTTTCAACATCGCTTTACTAAATAAAAAAAATTGTATTCGTTGATTTAATTAACAGTTGTTCATTTTCAGGATTCAGAAATACATTATCATTCTTTTTCTAAAAACATTTGGTGTTGCAATTTGGTGTTACTTAATGAGATTTAATTTAAATAATTTCAAAAACAAAAGCTCTAAAAACAAATGTTTCGGCAATTTGGTGTTATCTACTGGTATTTAGTTCACTAAATTTTAAAACAAAGGTTTTTACTTATGTGAATTTGTAATCATACTTTATTTCTTACTGAAATAATTTTAGAATAATAATTGTCATTAAGTACTGTTTTTGTAATTCTAAGTTCTTCATTAATAAACTGCAATTAGAACGAGATCATCTGTCAGCTGTACGTCATGTATTAATGAATAACCCATTCCGGCACAGTGTGCCCGGGTCGGGATACCTAATTTTAATTCGAAATTTACGATCGGCACCAAGAATATTTTAGTAAAAATTTTGCTTTTACAATGCTTTTGCTTTTAAAATAACATGTTTTTAATTTAAAAAAAAGTCGTTTTAAAATTCCGGTGTCAGTCATTCATTTCATCATTTTACGACAAATATTACTCGTGCCGGAGAGGGTTAAAGAATAATTTTTTGAAAAGTAGTTTTGAAAAATGTAAGATAAATCAATATTTATCGCTAAAAATACATTAAAAATACTCCGGATTAACTAAGAGATGTTGTGTCTATGATTAAATCCTCCGCGTCGAGCGACTTTTAAAGAATTTTTAATTTTTTGTGGCCGTTAATGGAGAAATATTTTTTATTTAATTTATTTGCGAAAATGCTGCTATTAAATAAAGCTAAATTTACTATTCATATTTTCCGGTGGTAATTATCAAGTATTCTGCACATAGTCTGCGGACCCAATACGTCATGTATGCCTGATACGGTCGTTTGGATTTTAGGACCATTAACACCGCAAGGTTCGCATTAAATTACGGTTTAACCCATTGAGGGGGCGGTGGGATATATTTTATCCCGCCTACGATTAATGAAGATTTGCACCAGAAAAATTTTACTTTTCTAACTTCGGTGGAAAAAAGTCGTAAAATTGCTTTTCTTTATTTTGAAATAAAATTGTTCTATATTTACGGTGGAAATTCAGCATTACACAAACGCAATTGCTTGCCCCTCAAGGGGTTAAAGATTCAAATTTCTCATTGACACCCGTTTTTTGAAAATAAATATTCTTCTTATTTAATGGTAGGTGAAATGATAAAATAATAATACCAATTACACTATTTTATAAAACTGGTGGGAATCAAAATTCCCACTCCGTGAATATCACGGGAGCGAGTTTAAAGTGGTTAATATTTAAAGTTTTCTTGGCGTTATTTAATCTCAGAAAAAAGGTAAACAATATTTTTAGAAAATACTGGTGGTTAAATCAAAGGAACCGTACAGACGTTGGAAATACTCGGCCTACGACAGTAGCCGTTCTTGTGCTAATACGTAGGATGAGAATTCAGGGGATTGTGCGTGACACTTGATGCGAAGCAGATAAGAACAGCTTTTATAAATGAGTATTTTTCTATTAACAATTTTCAATTGGAAAGAGATTATTATCGCGTACATTATATTTTAAAGGGTTTATTGAATTAATTTCATGAATAGTAGATTTATAAAGTATAAATAGAAAATAACTCTTTACCTATCCTTCTACTTTCTGAAATTTTAATCAACTTTGATTTAAGAACACTTCACGCCAATATTTTTATTTGAAACTATTTAAGATATTTATTTAACTTAGTTCTTTTTTTCTTTTTAGCCCCTTGAGGGGCGGTGAGATATATTTTATCCTACCTGCGATTAATCCTTTATCTACTGCATTATGGTCTTGCAATTTTTTTCATGTAATTCTTTTTTAGTTACTACAATGAAAATTAAAGGATAAATATAAAGAAAATACTCGTCCGTGAGAAATTTAATTAATTAGATATAATTAATTAAAGTGATACTTAAAAGTACCGTCAGTACACTACAACTAAAATATCGTAACAGAAAACCCACAAGGTATTTCGAATGGCACCAGAATTGTGGTAAAATATTTTCGATTTGATAAGTATGCTAAATATAGCCTTTTTTTCTCGCATCTCCACACATTCAACATAGGCCATTTCCAGCACAGCAAAAAAAAAAAAAAAAAAAAAAAGAAAAAAGAAAAAAAAAGAAAAAGAAAAAAGAGCCGGTGCCACATTTTTTTCGATTTCCTATGAAAAATAATAATGAAACAGAAAAGAAATACTAGGAAAGTTATTACTATCCTACTTTTTAGTAATTACATTTTAAAGCAGTTGAAAACGATGAATAGCTACACAGACGAAAAGTAAACAAGAAGTTTTTCTCTTAGACCCACTGTACTGACAGTACTTAGAAATACCACCGAGTAATTCAACTGTTAAATCAAATACATACTCCGTTCACCTAAAATAACTAGTCAAATTGTATTGTAAGAACATAATGAACGCATAAAAAAAATTATCTTATATCATTTACTGTGTTTGCAGCAATGAAAAGACGAGTATGACAAACTGTACAATAAGTCGGCAGAAGACACATCGAATGTTTCTAAGATAAACCTCCTTCCTGGCTAAAATAACAAACCTAGAACTACTGTATCCGGATAACGTGGAGTTAAAAGAGTGTTTTTGCAAAGTACCATTAGAATATTAGTAATATTCACTATGGGATGAAAGTTTAACACTAGAAAGACGGGGAATTTTACTCAAATTTTATAAAAATATTTCGCACCAGAATTTTTATTTTAAATTATTAACTTATTTATTTAACTAGTTTTTTTTTCTTATTACCTTTTAAACTAGTTTTATAAAAAAAAATTTCCTGTTCGAATCGAAATATATTCATTTGGTAGCGGTCAAAATGACCGCTCACCGTCTTTCTAGTGTTAAAGTGAGTGGTACTTATTAGTATCGTCAGTAGAAAGGGTTAATGAAGATTTGTACCAGAAAAGTGTTATTAAATTTCACTTTTATAACTTTCGTGGAAAGATAACGAAAAATTGCTTTTCCTTATTTTGCAATAAATTTTTTTTAAGATTCCGGTATGAATTCGATTTTTAGAAACAGAGTTACCCCTCAAACGGTTAAGACAATGAGCGAGCGGCTGATTGGGGCCTTGCCCAATCAAATTTCCCCTGCCTTTTGCTATTTTACTTTTCCTCTTATAGACATATTTTTCAATGAAGTATGACCCCCCCCCCCCACCTGTACGTACTCATGCTCGTTAGACACTTTAACCTTCGACTTTATATAAAGGTGATTTCTACTAGGAGACCCCTTTAATTCTTCAACTGTTTAGCAATCGTCTTGTGTCTTGATGAAATAATTGTGGAAAGTTAAACCCTTAAATACTCTTAAAAATCATTGCTGTCAATATTAATAGCATAATTTTTAAAGTTTAGATTTTCACTGAGAATCTATTAAACCCTTAGCTTGCGATTTACGTCTCAACAGCTTGTATCCAAAACACAAACAGTGTCGCGCAGCCTTCGAGCCATTCCACGGATCGGCAAATCCAAAGCTACCACTAAAATTTAATAGAAATTTACGCCTTCTTTAATCACGACATCAAAATAAGCAAAACAATGTTTGCTACAAAATATTAGTGGTAAGAAGAATTTACATTTGGCTCGAACATTCACTTCGAACCAGACCCCTGATAATCAGTTTTTGTTCCAATGCAACACCACAAGTCTCACACGTTATTGTAGGTTAACCCTCTCGCTGCGCAACCCGAGAGTTTCTCCGGCATGCACTTTTCCGTCAAATTATCTCTCCTTGATCATTTCCACCAGTTATTTTTTATTCTAAATTTTGCCTTATCTAATCGGCGAAATTTCCCGATTGAATCAAACTAAAGTTTTTGTTTTGAAAAACCGGTGGCAAAAGAATAAAAATTCTTAAAAGACGGTCGTCGCGAAGAAGATTTTTGAACGGACATTTACGGAATTTTTGAAGCTATATTGATAAAACAGCTACGCAGCGAGTTAAGGGATTAAATCCTTAACCCTTAAATGCGCCATTTTTTATTTTATTTCGAATAAATTATATATGATTCTCTGAGAGGTTTATTACACAGGAAAAATAATGAAAAAAATCAGAGATACATTTTTCATATAATACGTCAATCTTTTCTTCCGTTGCACATCTGCATAGCTGCCAACTTGTACGGATTTTTGCTACCACTAAAATTTAAAAGAAATTTCTGCCATATTTAATTATTAAAATTCGCGGCAATTCGACGATTGAATTAGGTAAAACTTTCTATTACGTTTTAGTGGTAGCAAAAATCCGTACAAGTTGGCAGCTATGCATCTGCAATTCAAGGAAAAACTACTGTCGTGTGGCTGTTTTACGCTAAAAAATTGCAAATTGGTAAATATTTTAATAATTATGTCTCCAAATACCTTATTTTATATAATTTTTTGTTTTATAAAACTTAACCTTTAACCCCTTCGGGACGGGAGCCTTTTAGGAAATTTTTAATCTTTTGTCACCGTTTTTTAAAAACAGAAATTGGTGTCTTGTTGAATCGAGAAAATGCGCTGATTAAATAAGGCAAATTTTACAGTAAAATTTTACTGGTGAGGAAAAACAAGGATTCTGAGCGCTTCATGCGGCACGTATACGTATCGCTGGTCCCCAAGGGGTTAACCCATCCTTTAATTCCCATGATAGAATACGTTCTAGAAATTACGTAGTTTAGAGAATCTGACTTTACACAGAAAGTTTCAATGGTTAATTTTGCCTTATTTAAATACCGAATGCTTGTTATTAATTAAAGTAGATATAGCTGTTTTAATTTTTTGGTGTGAATTGGGTACATACGGATAAAAAAATCTATTAAATTCAAAACTCTGTACTTTGCTTATATGCAAAGCTGCGCACTAAAGGGTCAATCTCGCTTCCGTGATATTCAAGGGCTGTGTCTTTTATCCCGCTTGTTTGATTCCATTCCAACCAGATTGATAGAATAAGCAATTGGCTTTAACCCCTTGAGGGGCGGCGGGATAAAATATATCCCACCTAATTGAAACAAGATTCTCACCAGAAAATTTTAACTAAATTTTATATTTTTAGCTTTGAGGAAAAATCGTTGCAAAATTGCTTTCCTTATTTAAAAATAAAATTTTTCGATTATTCCGGTGAGAATTCAATAATTAGAGACATCTTTGCTTGCCCTTCAAGGGGTTAATACGGCAAGATTTTACCTGTCATTAAATAAGGTGAATATTTCTTTTTCCAAAAAGTGGTGGCAATAAGCAATTTGAATTTTTAAACCGTAATTTAATGCGACCGTTAAGGGGTTAATAAAAGTAAACTAATCTGATATAATGTAATCATATTAAATAGGATGTATTGAAACTACTTTTTAAAATGTCAAAATATCTACATGCCATAATTTTTGTTTCCAAACAGGTGTATGGTGTCTTCGAATGTTAGCCCTCCATGCTCCATCACGAATCATCGTAGGACAAACGATTCGACTAACTTGTAAGTTCGACTTGGAAGGGGATACACTCTACTCCATCAAATGGTACAGAGATGACGTAGAATTTTTCAGATACGTGCCAAGGGATAGGCCACCTGGACAATACTTTCCAATGGAAGGAGTGCGTGTTGATGTAAGTAAGTATCCGAGATATTTAAATGCAATCACAATTTGCTACCAAATTAACTCATTTTAGTCCATGTGCTATTCAAATCGGTGTTGTTCTTGAGAAAGTGTGCAATAGATATTGTTTCCAATAAACGATTATTAACTCAAGGGAAAATAGATTCCAAAAGTGTCATGCCATGCCTACAGAAGGATTTCAAACAAACAACTATTCGATCGTAGTTTTTCACACTATGAAACAGTTAACCCCTTGAGGGGTGGTGGGATATATTATATCTCACCTAATTTAAACAAGCTTTGCACCAGAAACTTTTAATTAAATTTTATATTTTTTAACTTTGGGTGAAAAATGTTTAAAAATTGCTTTTCCTTATTTAAAAATAAAAGTTTTCGATTATCCCGGTGACAATTTAATATTACAGAGACATTATTGCTTGCCCCTCAAAGGTTAAACTTACAAAAAAATGCGTAGCAGCAGCTAAGAAGTGTAGTTTTTTTCTAGGTTCATTCTGATAAGGCGCTTCCCTGTTTAGATTTGGGGTTCATTGGTTAAGTATAAACGGGGGAACGGGGTGCTAATCCACCCTTAACTTAGATAAATGGGTTTTTCATGCAGAATTTATGTTTTTCTTCATATTTGGTATACCGATTAATTCTGATAAGGCGCTTCCCTGATTAGATTTGAAGGTTCATTGTTTAAGTCTAAATGGGGGGAATCGGGGAGCTAATACCCGTAATTTAGATAAATGGATTTTTATATCAGATTTTCTTCAAAATTTGGTATACCGGTTTATTCTCATAAGGCGCTTCTCTGATTAGATTTGAAAGTTCATTAGTTAAACATAAAGAAAGGAAACCGGGGGAGGGGTGGAATGCCCCTTAATTTATTTTTCGAGGGGCATTATTCTTTGAAATAAGAGTATAATATACAATTAGTGTGAATAGCCTGTGAGCTCAATGCCATCAGTTAAACTGGGCACTTTTCTTTTTTATTCACATTCCACCCAGTCCTCAACATATTACGGCTCTTAATACTTTCACTGAACGTTAGAATTTACAACTCATTCCTGGGGAGAAAAAATGTGGCTGTCAGAACAGATTAAACTGTTAGATAGATATCTCCTTCCCACATTGTGTTATCCCTTAAATATCCGCTGTCTAGATCTTGGTGATATGTTTGAGAAAATAAGCTTTTAATGCTTTAGGAAAACCAAAGAACGAAAGATTTACGGGCAAAAGAAAAATAATATAATCGTCCAGATATTCTTTTTGTTTTAAACTTAGCTTATAATTAAAAGAATTTCGGAATATAAGAAATCATTACTCTTCTTAAAACCACCGGACTACAATATCTTTACAATAACGAATAAGTCTGAATTTTAAATATACTTCTGATAGACTTTTTCTGTATAATTACATGATAACGATGTTTTTAATACGGTTTTCTGTCTGTTATTGTTATTTATTGTTTTTTTGTAAAAAATACAATGATGACAATAGTTAATGACAAAGGTTAACCCTTTCAGGGAAAAGTACTTCTATTCATAAAATGCTGAAATGAATGAATGATAATAGTATTTACAAAAAAATTAAAAGCACATTCGTAATAAAAGGAAAAGTTTCATTAAAAAAAATCTGGTGTAAATGTGGTATTTAGGAATAAAAATTATGTGGTTCAAAAATGAACCGGTGTCTTAACCCACAGTTGTCAGATTGGGGACTTTTTTAATTCAGATTATTTGACTGTCACCACTTTCTGAAAATAGTACAATTCGCCTTATTTTTTGAATTTTTAATCTAATTTTAAATAGGCCGAATATTCCAATTTCAAAAAAGAGGTGACAATCAACAATCTGGGGACAAAAAAGCCCTAAATCTGGCAACACTGCCCTAACCCTTTAGCGAGCGGTCTCCACAAAAAAGACACCTAATTTTAAGAGTACTGGTACCCATAATATTTATTTAAAATTTTCCTTTTATGAAGTACAGGAAAATAAACAAGTTTTTATTTTCTAGTAAATTCATTTGTGAATTCCGGTTTCATTCCATCATTTTAAAAACAGAATTACTCCTTGCCGGAAAGGGTAAAAGAGTTTTAGTTAAAGCAAAATTAAGCAAAATAATGCGTAGAATAATATGTATGAAGCATTTTATTTTTAAAAAATTGAAGTGACAATTGGACTAACTAGAAAGCAGAAACTAGACATTTTACGTACAAGGTGAATAAAAGTTTCTTAAAATGTGGATAACAATAATAAAATTGACTAAAACCGTTTAACGTGAACCTCTTGAAAGGCAGTGGGATATTTTTATGCCTCTTAAAACTAAATATACCAAGAATTGATATGTTCATATTTCTACAAATCCGTCAGAATGACCGTTTGGTATTGTAGCTAATTAATGCAAAAGATAAGGAAAAAAACTTACTTTTTTCAACTATAAAGTTTATGCATGATATGATAAATGATAATAGAAATTTACCACATTCTATCAGGGTTCGTAAGCATCAGGGGATTTAGGGGATTCTAGGTGTTTTGGAATCAGAAATTTCTTAAAGTACTGGTCGCTGTATCTGAACATAGATTTTTTTTTCATTAAATTAGCCAAATACTATCTTACAAAAATTCTGGTAAAGGACATAGAAGCGTACGAACACTGCCTATGCGGACCATATTTTGAATATGAGCATGAAATTTAAGCTTACAAATGTCACTATAAATTTAAACCACCTTACAACCAACCAATAACAACCCTTGAGTTACACCTTCTTTTTTCTTCTTGTCAAAATTTCCGGTACAAGTAATAATTTCTTTCCGCAATCCAGAAAAACGTATTTTTGCGTGTTTTGCATACAATTTGTTAATTTTTCACTTTATTGGCGAAATTTTTACAAATCAATGTAACTTTATAATGTAAATTTTAATGTAACATTTCTCACAAACATATATTTTACAACGAACACAAATATTTTTAGCTTTATTTTTATTACAAAAATTGATTTTACAACATTTTCGTCTGCAATTTTCTGCTGTATCTACTATTAGCAGTTTATTTAGGTTTTCTGGTTCGCAAGAATCTTCATATCCGGCAGAATGTTCTTCTGATTGATGTAAGAATGCTTACTATTAATAATTTTTCCCGTGATGTCTTTGAAAAAAAGCCAAGCATCTAAGCAAGCATTAGTCATACTGCCCATAAGAAAAGCTAGCAATGGAAATGGAGACACAAAAGATCTTTCGCCTCATTTCTGTGTGTATCGATAACAGGGTGTGGCGACGCATGAATGGTAAGATGAGTAGCAGGATACAACTGACCCTTTTTGCTTGGCATAATACTCGCCTGCTGAATCGGAGTTTTTGGTACAATTCACGCGAACGCCGCCCTGTTCCTTCTTTGGATCTTGGATATATCGGGACCAAGCGATAACAGCACTGCCCCATGACGCAAAACCTGTGAAACACTCAAATCTAACTGTTCTAACAACATGAAGCCTGTCTCACCGCGCATATTCGGAGCCACACGTGCACACAGCAACACCACAACATCAACCTGGCAACCGCTGCACTGCACAAGAGAACATATCTCCCCCTACCTCACCGAGACGTTCTCCTCACAAGGAGTGGAGTACCGTTGCAAATTCATCTTGCACAAATAGTCAATCCAATTTCTAGAAGGAAGCAACTGAGCTAGCTTCCCGTTTGACATCATACAACTTGTCTGCTGTTCTGTGACCCTGGTTCGATCTTTTCTGAAGCCGCTCACACCACTTTCAAGAGGACTACCCAAAAATGCTAAATAAAATTCTAGCACGCAAATTTCGTAAAATCGTAAAATATCTCACCGCGCATCTTCGGAGCCACACGTGCACGCAGCAACATCACAACATCAACCTGGCAACCGCTGCACTGCACGTGAGAACATCTCTCCCCCTACCTCACCGAGACGAGCTGATGAGGGATTCACAATGAATCCGTAACGTCCTTTTATATTGTTTTTAGTGTTTTTATCTTGTAATGTAATGTAATGTCTGTTATTTTGAAAAGTTTTTTTATAAATATGAATGAATTCAGACCTAGTCCTTTTGTTTATATCAAATAAAATATGTAATTGGCATTTAAAAACACTGGAGTGTACGCACAGCTGTCTTTGAAGTCGGTAAAAGTATTTGAAAATACTCCTAGTAGAATGAAAAATGAAACACATTAGCTCTAATATATATCATAGATATATACGTAGGTATACCACATAGATATCTCAGAAAAAAATATGCCTATAAATGCAATCTTTTACAATAATTTTCAATTACACTTAAAGGAGGATTTTCATAATTTTACAAGGAACTTTGAAAATTAATTTACAGTAAAAATTTTATGAGCAAATGTTTAACACTAGAACGCAAAGCGTTATAAGTAAGCGAACAAACTTAACCCCTTGGGGACGAGCGGCACGTATACGTGCCGCATAAAGCGTTCAGAATACTTGTTTTTCCTCACCAGTAAAATTTTACTGTAAAATTTGCCTTATTTAATCAGCACATTTTCTCGATTCAAGAAGACTCAAATGTCTGTTTTTAAAAAACGGTGATAAAATATTAAAAATTTCGTAAAAGGCTACCGTCCCCAAGGGGTTAATGCTGGAATCAGGCGTAAATTAACACAATTGCGCCACCTTGTGGACGGAGTGATAATTCACATACGCGGGCTTTCAGTGTGGCGCGTATTTCCTAAATCTTCAGTCACGCATGGAAATGAGTTTTGTTTGCCACATTTTTTGCAAAATAATGGCATAGCGAGAGGGGCATCCAGACGCACTTGATACCACGAAGTTTTCTTCGCCTTATCAGAAGCACTTCAGTTATTAATCAAGGTGAAAAAAACAATACAATTTTAGTGGTGTCAGTAAGAAAACAGTTAGGTGTCTACCTGTAGTTCACACTCCATCCGTTACGTGGCGCATGACCTTGATTGATGGGACCTCGCTTTTAATCTTGCGGTTACTTCTCCCATTTAAGATAGGACGCTTACTTATATCGCTTTGCTAGAATGCCCGGAAGGAGTCGATTTGACTCCCACCATATTATTAAATGCCAACTGGATGCAGAAATTCTTTCACAAAATAAGTTAAATTTTAAAAACGCTGATTTACGTTAAATAAATCAGTCAAATAATTTTAAATAAAAATTCTGGTAGAAACATTTTAATGAAACTTGAGTAAAATATTCGGGCATTCTGGTATTAAACCGGCCATTTTGACATGTTGATATATCGAGTGTTAATCTTAACCCATTAACGGTCGCATTAAATTACGATTTAAAATTTCAAGCTGTTTATTGGCACCACTTTTTTGAAAAAGAAATATTCACTTTATATAATGATAGGTAAAATGCTACCATATTAAAACCAATTACACTGTTTTATATCAAACAATCTGAATAAAAGATACGGCCCGTGAATATCACGGGAGCGAGAATTAGGGTTTAATCAAGATTTATACTAAAAATTTTGAAGAAAATTTAATTTTTTTTTCTAACTCTGGTGAAAGCCGCTGGAAGATATAATGTAAAAAAAAAACAGAAGGACTTCTTGTATTGTAATGTTAAATTCGAGACATGTTACAGTGGAAAAAAAAATCTCATTAGAGAAAATGTCGCCCACTGTAAACAAAAATCGGAGAAAGTAATAAAAAGTGAAAAGAAAATTATATATAGTTCAGTAATTACGAAATTTTCGGTAGATTTATTTATATAGAAAACACTATTAGATTTAGAATTAGTATACAGGGTGTTTCATAAAAGATGGGCAAAACTTTAAGAGGTGATGCTACACATTCAAGCAAACAACTTTCATGAAAGAATGCATGGTCGGAAATAAAAAGCAAATGTGCCAGAGGGCACCAAATGTGATTTTGTTATACGACAGGATTAACAGCGTGACTCCATTTTTATTCAGATAATCCGAATTCGTGCCAGAAATTAAAAATAGTACTTTTTTGCTTTATTTAATTGCAGAAATTTTATGATTACATATAGTACTGATTATTTTTAAAATTTTTTGGTATGAATGTGAAATTTCGAGATAAAAATGGAGACCAAACTGTCAACCCTGTTATACGAGGCAAAAACACAGAAAGAACGATTAAGTGACAAAAGCAAGGTTGGAAACCGCTCTCCGTACAATCGTTGAGCCTCTTAGCCATTTTCATTTGTAGTCGAAAATAAAACGCAAATGTTCTGGTGCACTTGGAAACTTGGTCGATGCAAACGTAAAAGCTCCATTCCTGTTACAAGTTGTCGGGAGAAGAACGATACTAATAGCATGCAAATGTGATATGGGGAAAAAGACGAACGCGTATGAAAAATTTCGCCTCGATTAATACATAACAGCCGCTGATCCGACTGTGCAACCGTCAATCGCGGTAGGAACGTGCAGAAAGATGTTGCCTTTCACTAATAGGGAAAAGGCTGATTTTCATTTTACCTACAAAGAAATATCGCTCAGAGGCTCAACGATTGTACATAGAGCTGTTCTCCCACCTTGTTTTTGCCAATTAATCGTTCTTTTTGTGTTTCTGCCTTGTATAACCCTTTCCGGCACAGGCAATTTTTGTTGTAAAAGGATGAAATGATTGACTGATACAGGAATTTTAAAACGACTTTTTTAGAAATTGAAAACATGTTACTTTAAATGTTCATTGTAAAAGCAAAATTTTACTAAAATATTCTTGGTGCCGTTTGGAATTAAAATCAGGTATCCCGACCCGGGCACACTGTGCCGGAAAGGGTTAACAGGGTTACCAGTTTGGTCTCAATTTTTATTTCGAAATTTCGCATTCATACCGGAAAAAAAAGAAAAATAATCTGCACTATATGTAATCACAAAATTTCTGTCATTAAATAAAGCAAAAAATACTATTTTTAATTTCTGGCACGAATACGATTTTCTGAATAAAATGGAGGTATAACAGCAACATCACTTTTGGTGCCTTCTAGCACATTTGAGTTTTATTTCCAACCATGCACCCTTTGATGAAAGTTGTTTGTTTGGATGAGTACTAGCACCTCTTAAAGTTTTGCTCATCTTTTATGAAACACCCTGTATAATAAAATCCGTCATTTTTAGGCATTCAAAAAAGTAATCCACATAGTAATGATTTAATACTTTTACTGGACCTTTCAATTGTCAACTCGTTCGACTACTGAAAAATGTGGCTGTCAGAAAAGATTAAACTATTCGATAGCAGAATCCTTTCTCACATTGTGTTATCGGCCCCACCAGTGGCTGAGAGGTTCTGCTCTCGAAGCTGGTAGACGGGAGGTGCTGGGTTCGAACCCAATCGCGCCCGTCGGCCTAATCGTTCGGAGTTTTCGTGGTTTTCTTCGAGCCGTGGATTTTCCACGCGTAAATACGGATTAGGTTCCCCTAGAAAGATCCCCACGGAGGGCACTCCCCCCTGGGCCTATATCCCTCGTGTAGATAATTGGCCGTCAAAAATCAACCCAACCCAACCCACATTGTGTCATCCTCTGAAAATACATTGTCTTAATCTTGGTGATATATTTGAGGAAATAAGCTCTTAATTGTGGAGGAAAAGCGAAGAAAAAAATATTTATGGTCAAAGGAAGATCACGTAATCGTCTCGATAGTCATTTTTTCTATAATTTAGCTTAAAATTAAAAACACTTTGATATTTAAAAAAACTAATCTTCTTTGCACTGGAGTGCGATTTCAGCGAATAACAGAAATATTTGTAACATATCCGAATATGGTTATTTACTTGGAAACTAAATGTTTAATTTTACATTTAGCTGGAAATTTATCTTTTTTGCTCACATATTTGTGAAACTTCAATTATCAAAATGTTCATTGATGTTCTGAAGAAAGATAAAATTAAAAAAAAATACGTATCATGCATTAAGAATGATACATTTTATTCGAAAAATAAATAAAAAATTAATTAGAGTAACAGAAATAATGCGATCGCATCTCAATGTATAAAACATTTTATTAGCATAATGTGCTAATAAATTGGAAATCAAATACTGCACATTAATTATGAAACGAATGCGAAATAACAAATGATTACTTGCAGCATAGTTAATAAGACCAATTTTGTTAATTAAATAACAAAATAAAAATAATGTATACTAACTTGTGTGAAGCGCATACAACCCTTGAATAATATATTACTCAAAATGGAAGACGTGTATTACCGATTAGCATCATTAGTGTACATATGTGTTCGAGAAATAAACCTTTTTCTTATTTCCAAATAAATTTGTTCATAAATTCCGGTGTCACTCATTCATGTAATAATTTTAGCAATGGAAGTGCTCTGCGCCCGAGAGGGTTCATCTATAGCAATAAAATATAGCACCTTGAGGGGTGATGGAACATTGTATATACCACCTGATTTCTATCGTTTTGCACCAGAAACTTTTAACCCCTTAACGGTCGCGTTAAATTACGGTTTAAAAATTGAAATTGCTCATTGGCACCACTTTTTTGAAAAAGAAATAGTCATCTTACGTAATGACAGGTAAAATGATACCATAATAAATCCAATTACACTATTTTATAAAACTGGTGGGAATTAAATAATCTGAGTAAAAGACAGTGTCCGTGAATGTCACGGGAGCGAGAATTAAGGGGTTAATTAAATTTTAGTTTTATAACTTCGGTTGAAAAACGTTGAAAAATATTAAACATTTTGCTATCAAAGAAAGCGATTACGATATATGCTATTGAATTTATTGCTATAATATATGCAATATTTTAAATAA
This sequence comes from Maratus speciosus, assembly GCA_963932465.1. Taxonomy (NCBI): domain Eukaryota; kingdom Metazoa; phylum Arthropoda; class Arachnida; order Araneae; family Salticidae; genus Maratus; species Maratus speciosus. The sequence continues at coordinate 371,427,807 of OZ010797.1, read as the reverse complement.
TGTTATTTTGTAATCTGAAACAGTGATGCCAATCTTCTTGGTAATTACAAGGACTTTGGGCAAGGACATAAATTGGGTTTGGGCTCCAGGGATTTTTCTAAAATAATTTGAAATTTAGTAGCGATGCAAGCATGCTTCTGAAAGCCAGAAAGCGAAAAGTCATACATTCTTGCAAGCATTTATACGTACATATTATAGATACAGACAAACAAGCAACAATCATGAATATTTTTCAACACTGTCAGAAAGTGGTAAAAAAGATAAATAGTGATGTTACGATTTAGTACCTCATGAATAAGACATTTGTACAAAAATTTAGTTACCAGTAAAATTTAATAGTATTTTTCTTTAGGTTCAATTTAAATTTTGAATATTACAGAGTGTCAATTTGACAAGATATCAAACATTAATGCTGTATTTCGCAGTTGAAATATAAATAGAGGAATTTTTAAGATCTTGTTCGATAAAAGCTGTCTATTTACTTTCATTCTACAGTTATTCTTATGTACAGCATTCTCAAAAATTATGCTTTTTTGAACCCAAAGATGTTTAAAATTATCTATGCGTCATAAATATATGAAATTCGGACACTAGTAGACAAAAAAATCAATGTCATATACATATTTCTATTACGATGGAAAGTGATGTAAGTACATAGTTCTGTAAAAGTCCGAAGTAGAAGCATTTAAAAGTTTATTTCGTGGTAATACTAATTCCCTTTTGCAAATGCTAGGATGTCCGGTAGAATCAAGGATTTAACAGACTTTGGGCTTTTATAGTAACATGCACATTGCATTTAGTTTGCTTTAATTCTTTCAGTTGCAGAGCCATGAACTATTAATAAAAGGAACAGACATAGCCTTAACCCCTTAAGGATCGCTTAATATTTGGAAAAACTATAAAAAATACCTATTTTTTACGGAAATTAAATAATTATGAGTTTCTAAATAAAATATACAATTAGTTTTTTTAAAGCGAAAAGAAAATATGTTATCGAACAAATACACATTTGTGGAAAAACCATCATGCGAGAATCCCGTGTCTTAATGTTTGTTTTACACCATACATATTAATGCGAATAAGACCTATATTTTTCACATCTTAGATCTTTATTTATCATCATTACACAACTTTACCAATAATACTTGAAATAACATATATACATTAAATTTTTAATATTAATATTTTTTTGAGAGTGATATATTTCAAACATACAATACAAAGTCCAACATGACAATCGGCGCCAAAAACCAAATCGCAATTAAATCCAGCAATTAAATCTCCAGCCCGGAAATATGACGGGCAAGAGAAATAACGAAGACATCTCATCTCAGGCCGTGATATTGACGGGAGCGGGAAATAAGGTGTTAAAATAGTGAAGTTGTAATTGCTTTCGCAGAGGAGGATCGCCATCGTGAAAAACTTTCGCCAGTAAATTATAGAAAATTTCCCCTTATCTAAATGCTTTATTAATGAACAATTTCAGTCAAAAGTAATAGTAAAAACAGATACATATTCATTTTTACAGTTGGAATTTACTTTGGCAGTAGACAGGTCCTGGGTTTGCTCCATATTGTGACAACCTAGATAACCTCCTCTCAGTAGCAGTGAAAAAGGCTATGTTACCTGGGCAAATTGACATTAGTAAAATCAAATAGAAAGTTTCACCGTATTTGTGAAGGACATTTTCCATGAATATTAGAAATTTTCGTCTTTCCACATAAAAAATACGAAATTTCCCATTCAAATTTACTGGTGGAAGTTTGCCCCAGTGTTAATCAGAATCTGAGGATTCGATAAAAAAAAAAAAAACAATCGAGTTATGAATACAGAGGAGGAGACATATAGTGTACTGACTATTAGCAGCGAGTGAAGTAATTGAGGAGGTTGTCACAAGATGGCGGCTGCTGTTTTTAAATCCGGTTTTCAGTTTCTGATTGCCGCCGAGGCAAACATTCGACCAGTAAAACTGAATAGAAAATTCCGTCTTACTTAAACGTCTTAATCACGAAAATTTTTTCTTATAAATGTGGTAAAAATTTTTGTTTGTTTTTACTGGTGTCAGTTTGTATTGCAAAACTGTCAGTTTGTTTAACTGGTTGTCAGAATATAGCGGAAACGCAGGGTTTAACTACCACTAAAGTGAACTGCTACCAGTAAAAATTGAAAACTTTTAATACCATTATTTATGACTGAAATTTTGCGTTATTAAGGGGTTTTAATAAGTATAAATTTTCTATATAAATGTAGTGGGGGAATTTTCCACCGGCGGAAAACAACCTCTGCGATAGCGATTACAGTTGAAGCTTCACTATTTTAAGCCTTAAATGCCTGGTGTTACTTTTCGGCAACATACCAAATTTAGGCTCTAAAATACTATTAGAATAATGTTGAAGCTATAATGCCTAATGTTGCCAATAAAATACATTCTGAAAATATTATTAAATCTATTTTCAACATGTAGATGGTAACGCTTGTGCTGTTTAAGAATAAAAATAGATTTATTTTTCAATTGTTCCTACTAGTTCTTTTTGTTTTGTTTGGAAGCTTGCGAAATACCCTATTTTGACCTGCAATGAGCAAGTAAAATTTATTTATCATTATAGTTCCTAAAATTCTTGTGTGTTTAATATTATAGACTTTTATCAAGGGAAATTATTTTTTCAATTAAACACATTTATTGCCGACTAGTAAAAAATTGTTTTTAGCCATAAACTATACTTAAAACAAAATATAATTTTTTTTAAGTATTTTTCTCATGATTAATTTAAAAAATAAAAGCCGAAAAATATTATTACAATGATTTTTGAAAAATCCGGCGTTTAAGGGTTAAGAATATGTTAGTTCCTCTTTATTAATAGTTCCATGAGAAAAAAAGAGCCGCCATCTTGTGATCTTCAGTTACTTCACTCGCAACTTGTAGACTATAGGTTATAGGTCTGCTCCTCTTTCTTTATAACTCCGTTGCCTGAGCACTTCTGTTGCTAAAATGTTGGAATGATTGAACCCATTAACACTTTCAGGGGCAAAGCCGCTGCCATCGAAATACTCAGGGCCAGAAGACACGACATGTCTAACGAAAAAGACAGGCTACCGCGGTGCAGCCTACTTGTCTTTTTTTACATACCGCTACCGTAATGTGGTGGTCTTTTCATACACCTGCATTGGTGCATTCGAGCATCATGTGACTCCAGCGAGCTGTAAAAAAAGATATGTGGAATGCACCGTTTTTCGTTAGCCTCGGGACACGAGTTGTAATGTCACCACTAATCGACTGACTTCTCACTAGTGTGGGAGTTGACACTGGAAAATTTTGAATATCAATTTTATTTTATTTTATTTTTGGAATACCTGATTTTTTATTGGGGGATTCCAAATTCTCAGCAGTGAGTTTAAATAGTTATTATTGATTTATAAGATGACAGAACAATGGAACAATAGAGCTGGTATATGGATTCCCTAGTTGCGTGGCAACTTTACATCCAGGCTAAGAATATTTCGTTTTACAATGCAATGGGAGCCATAGAAAAAAAGAGCGTTTAAACGCGGCTAGTAGCCACGAAGAAATAGAGAGAAAACTAAAAAGGATAGACAATTTTTAAAGAAAAAATTGTTAGTATAACTAGTAGGAAAAAAAAAAAAAAAAAAAAGTTCCATATGATCCAAAAATGTCCAGGACAGGTGAAAAAGCTACCAAAGGAAGCCTCGTAAAAAAAAAAGACTCAATTCAGAGACCATACATAAGTTTAACACAATTAAAAATAAAGTAAGATACAAAAGTTTATAACAAAATGAAGTATTTACATATTTACAGAAAGAAGAGAGATTAAAGTTTATAAGAAAATGCACAAAAGATAGGAAAAAACTATAGTAAAAAACAACATTGATGAGAGTTCAGACTAACAGGACTTAAAAAAAGCACAAAATGTATAGGGGAACAAGGGGAAAGAAGGACGGCGCCCGCCCAGTCTGGTAACTCGATGATAAAAGGTTATATGAGGAGACCAAGATAGTGTAATTAAAGCACAAAAGGTAAAACTAATAAAGAAATTGAAAAACATAAGAAAAACAGCTTAAAAGTTTTTTTTTTTTTTAAGCACACAAAGGACAGAAAGACAGGGAAAAAAGGAAATAGTTTAGCAGAGAATGAAGTTATTCTTCATTTAAGTTGAGAAGGGTAGCAAGTTTATCGAATTCATTGATGATCACCATTACTTTTTGCATAGGGTTATCAATTTTTTTGGTTTGAGTTGAAATGTTTTTGATGCAGCTTAAGAATTTTGTAAATTGAAAAACTTCCTTTATTTCATTGAAGGTGGTAAGTATATCTTTAATATCATTAGAGTAATTTACTGGAATTTTCAAATTTTGAGTATTATTAGTATTTTCAGTAGTAGGAGAGGAAAGGGTATTTGAGGTATCATTAACATTAGTTTCGGAATTTATCATGTTAGTACTAGTTGAGGGATCATTAGTCGAAGGTTTTTTGGTGTAGTTATAATCTTTAAAGATTTCGGCACGAATTTGTGTTTCCGAGGAGAGATTGCTGACGCTATTACGTGTAGTTTTTCTGTTATGTTTATTTTCAAGTCTGTACGGGTTTTTAGGGCACCCGCGAAAATTCGCGGGATGTCCAAGGCCACAATTAGCGCATGTAGGTTTAATTCTACCTTTGTGCACACAATCAGTGCTTAAGTGTAATTCCCCACATTTGACATATTTGGCGTCAAAGCCGCACACCTCTGAGGCATGTCCATACCCTTGACACCGATAGCATTGTTTAACTTTATTTTTTGAAGTAAAGGCTTCAATTTTAACAGAAATATAGTGGATCACGTTAATTTTGTAGATTTCCTCAAAGTTTTTTCGTGGTATAACATTTACCATATAGATTGGCATAGGATGCCCAGTCTTTCTATTTTTAAGCATGGCAGCCCTAGTGACTGCAAATCCATGCTCGCGAAGGCTTTCTTCTATTAGTTTAACATCTGTATAACAAGGGAGGCCCCTAATGCATATTTTCTTCGGTCTTAACTCTCTGGGGTCAAGAGTAGTATATTTTATCTTATTTTGATTTAGCCATCGATGTGTTAGTTTAAAGTCATTGTCCGAAGCACATTGAACTACTAAGCGTTCCCCTTTAAGAGCTATTTTTGGTTTTTCAGAATTTTTCTCGGTAATTTGTTGAGCTAGCGTCGTCCAATTTTGGTCGATTTCGATATAGAAGGGATTAGTAAGTTTTTTAGAGTTACCAGGTTCCTGGACGGAGCTATCATCAGAATTGGATTGCTCCATGTCAGCATTGTCGCTTAAATTAACTTCATTTGCGATATTTTTGAATTTATTAGCAAGAGGGATAGTAGAACTTTTCTCTGTCAAGGGACGCTTAATCCCCTTTTTGACTGCGTTGAATAATTCATTTTTAAGGTTAGTTTCATTAAAGATTATGTTAGGTGCTTTCTTATACTGAATAGAACAGAAAAAACCGAAAATAGCAGAGTTTAACAAATTATCTACAGTAGGCTCCCTTAGCAAAGAAAAAGCTTCAAAACATGTTCTTCTTACCTCCTCTTGATCAGAAGGCGAAGTAGCGTAACCATCTTTAGTTTTCAAGTCTAAAATGTATCTGTCCACGAAGGTGTAAAAATCAGCCAGTATTTTCTTAGAATGGTCCTCGAAGTTGGACGAAATATTATCAAATTGTTCCTTATAGTTGCTGACTAACGTTCCATTTGCAATGTTTTCAATAACATCCGCCATATAACTCGTATCCTTAATAGATGCCATGATACAATTCAGATAGAGATGAAACTATTCTAACGAACCGCCCCACCTGCCATTGAAACTGCGAGAAATATAACTTGCGAAGGAGCAATCACCTCAAACGTCCACCTCTCAACAGAGCTCTAACGCGACTGAGAAATGAGATGTAAGATGACAGATAATCCAAAAATAAAATAAAATAAAATTACTATTAATAATTTTCCGGTGTGAATTTCAACACTTGTGAGAAGGCGATCGATTAGTGATGACGTCACAACTCGTGTCCTCTGGCCTTAAGTATTTCGATGGCAGCGGCAAAACACTTCCATTCCGAAAATGTTGAAATGAATAAATGACACCGGTATTTACGCACATTTTTTTTGCGAAAATAGAAAAAGCTATTTTTTACGCGCGTAATAAACGAGAAAAATTTATACCAAAATTCTTTTGCAACTTGATATTTTGAAATTAAAATTAATTGGTTTCATAAACATACCACTGTCCTCGAAATGATTAAGGACTAGCAGTAACATATGTTTCCTTAATAGCTGCGAAAGAAATACTCACTTTATTTGATGACAGAAACTACCTTTATACTGGATGTAAAGCGGAAAATAATTCCGTCCTTAACTCATTGAAGACGGTATGCGATGAACGGCATATAACCTGAATTCCCGCATATTGTGTTGAAATTGTATAAATAAAAAGAGATAATTTCGAAAACACAGTGCAATATTCGAGCTCACAGCCATTCAGAAGCACCCATGTTTGGACTACACCTTCGTCTTTTATCCTTACAAAATATTCGGTACCAGTAATATTTCGTTCCTTCAATCCACAAAAACACTAATTGACGTGACCCCTCTCCAACGTTTAAGAAATAAAAAACGTGTATTCACATTATCCCTCTATAACATGTTAATTGGATAATGACATCAGAATTTACAAACAAACTTATTTGAAATTAAGTAAAAGCTTTCCTTCACGGACAGTCGTGGCCAGTGTTGCTATACTGGGGACTTTTTAAATTCAGATTATTTGGCTGTCACCACTTTTTAAAAATGGTATTATTCGACATATTTTTCAGAATTTTTAATCTTTTTATAAATAGGCCGAATATTTCTATTTCAAAAAAGCAGTGACAATAAACAATCTGGGGACAAAAATGTCCCCAATCTGGCAACACTGGTCGTGGCCAAAAAAAAAAAAAAAAAAAAAAAAAAAAAAAAAGTAAACACCTTTTGCTACCTCTGCAACAAATTATCGTAGAAGGAAATTACAGATACCAAACTATTGGAAATGTCTACCTTTAAATGATGTATATAGAATTTGCTTAGGGAGACAGATACATATCAAAACGAACCAAATTTTGTTTTCTTTTCAATAGCAATACCCAAGTTTGACCACAAATAAATTCTACACTCTTCAATTAGCCGTAATCAAATTTTCACGAACTTCGTACGATTAGTTTACGAAAAATTAATTATTTAAAAATAAGCCTATTTTAGGGGCTGCATCCAAATTTAAGTTTGGTACTTGATTGTTGAAAATCTACAGAATGACTATGTCACTTCTATTAATGTATTATTTCTTGCTAATATGAATATTTCACTCGCTTAATATGTTTCAACTATTGCCAGACCAAATATTTCAATATAATGAGTAAAACATATATATATATTTTCAAATGAGGCTTTTATACACATCACAGACGGCCACTTTAAACATCATTTTGATTTTTTTTTTTATCATAATTCGAAAACTACTTGAAAGAAAAAATTTAAATTGAGAATTCGAAGAAAGCAGAGCATAATCGAGCATATAAATCTATCAAAACATTGTAGTTTGCAATTCATATTTTATTCGAATATTATTAGTGCGTTAGCATTATAATTTCAGGAGATATTATTAAAAATATGAAAATGTAATTTAACATTAGAAGCTGTAAATTTTGAATGTTTCTAATTCAAATAACTAGAAATTTCGTTTCTAGGAATAGTTTGAACCGAATATTTCAAATATATTGTCAAAATTGTGTCTTGCCATTTAAAAAAAAACAAAGTTTTGTCTGGTATTCATTTGCAGATGGCCTGTTAAGCCTATTTTATGTACATCGTTTAACACGTTCACGCCGGCGCGGTGGGTCACACTCAAACTGTTTCAGAGTTGGCAAGTCTTCGGTTGTTTCCACACCACTGTTATTTTAGAGAAAATGTTGTTCCTTTAAATCGCCCAATTGTTCTAATTAAATAAAACAACATTTTCTGTATTAAAATACTGGTATCGAAAAGGCTGGAGACTTGCCAACTCTGAGACAATCGAGTGTGACCCACCGCGCCGGCGTGAACCTGTTAAAAGTAAGCTTTATTTCCAACGGATTGGTACTAATAACTTTCTTCTATTATAATTAGATGCAGAGTTAGTAAGGGGTGTTTACTTTTCTTTCCATGACTGTGCATTATAATAGAAAAAATATATTTCTCAATTCTGGTGCCATTGTGGTATCTGGAAATTAAAATTAAATGGATAAATATATTGTCACCTCCCTTCAAGGGGTTAGACGTCAAGAATAATTTATCTATCTCTTGGAATTTTTATTTAAAAAAAATATTACAAATGTTAAATTTTTGCATTTAACTCGCAATTTTCCTCTTATATCTCTGCAAGTTGAAAATCGAAAAGAATTTTCGAGAAAAAAACTTCTTAGATCAATAGTTTCGATTAATAGATTCTATTAAGTTTTAATAAAAAATGTGCATTATTTTGAAAATTTTAAAGGTATATTTCCTTTTTAAATGCATAAAAACCACATGTAAAGAAGAAAAAATTTCTGATGCTAAAAATTTTATTTTAAGTATTTGTTTTTTGTTAAAGTACGTCAAAATGCGCATAAACTTTCAAAAGAAATCTTGGTACATTTGCTAATTACATTTCTCAATTTCCATGTCGAACTTTTTAAATTTAATTTAATTGCGTTATACTTATATTTTATCAAAGTGAATATTTTTATGTATACGTAGAAATGCATTTTCTGCAATAATGATTCACGCATCGGGTATAACAGCGTTTCTTTTAGTATTCGTATAACGTTAATTAATAATGCAATTATTCCGGATATCCTAATCTGATATTTTTTGTTGTTGTCGTTGTTTGTTTATAATTAGAGCATCCGGTGGCAAACATCCTGCTGTTCCAAAAATGTAATGTTCTTAGACCTCGCGTTTTTTTTTTTTGTTATTTTTTTCTTTCTTTTTTTTATATAATTGATTTAGCTTGTCACTGTGATACACACACACAAAATTATACACAGAACTAAAGAATTGCAAAACTACTTTTAAAATATAGCTATAAATGCATAGCTGCCAATTTGTACGGATTTTCCTTACCACTAAAATTTAATAGAAATTTTTGATTTACTTCAGCGTTAAAATTGCTTGAATTTCAGTAATTCAATAAAGTAAAATTTACTATTATATTGTAGTGGTAAGAAAAATCCGTACACCTTGACAGCTATGTAAATGTATATACAATCTGGGATTTTAACCCCTTAATCACCGCCCCCTGAATACTAGGCCTGAACGCAGACAGAAAAATATTGGGTGCAGTAGGCCGATTCTTTTAGGCATTTGAGCTGTCCCCTGAATTTAGACACCACTAGTGTCTAAACCAGTATTTTTCAAAAGTTTTCTTTCATTTCCTGAATCTGAGAAAAATTAACCGAAAATAACTTAACACTTTAGTGCGCAGCTTTGCATTTATGAAACTAACGCTGTTTTTAATTTTTTTTTTTTTTTTTTTTTTTTTTTTTTTTTTTTTTTTTAATTTGCATATACCTAATTCACACCAGAAAATTAAAATAGTAATATTTCCTTTAATTAAAAAACAATCATTCCGAATTTAAATAAAGCGAAATTAACCAGTGAAACTTTCTGGTGTAAAGTCAGTTTCTCTCAACTACGTAATTTCTAGAACGTATTCTATCATGGGAATTAAAGGGCTAAAGATTAAGTTTTATAAAATAAATATTTATGTAAAATAATGTATTCGGAGACATATTTATTAAAGTATTTACTAATTTGCAATATTTTAGCGTAAATCAGCCACACGACAGTTTTTATTTATATTGCAGATGTGCAACAGAAGAAAAGATTAACATGTTATATGAAAAATATATATGTGATTTTTTTTTTCATTATTTTTTCCTGTGTTATTAACCTTTCAGAGAATCATATATATTTTTTACGAAACAAAATAAAAAATCGCACATTATAGGATTAAAAAAATATTGTTCTTAAAATTAAAGGGACCATACTAACGCTGAATAAAATCAGCCTACAGCAGCCGCCATTTTTGTGTCAACGCTAAAGCCTAGTATTCAGGGTGCGGTGCCTTAATTCTCGAGCATGTCATTTTCACGGGCAGTTTGGGCTACATTTTTTAAAATAAGGATTGTTGTAGTCCAACCAGTTTTTTTTATAAATATTTTAATTGCCTTTATTCTCGTATCATTTCATCTGCCATTAAATGAGGTAAATATTTCTACTTCAAAAAGGTAATAACAATCAAACAATCTGAATTTATATATAAAAAAAATGTAGCTTGCTCTTATCTGGTGCGGTGCTTAATGGGTTAATATTATTTACAGAAGTATAGGCTAACATACAGAGCTTTTCCGTTAACCCCTTCGCGACGGGAGCCTTTTACGAAATGTTTATTACTTTGCTACCGGTTTTAAAAAACAGAATTTTGTGCCTATTCAAATCGGGAAGATGCTCGGATTAAATAAGGCAAATTTTACAGTAAAATTTTACTGGTGAGGATAAACGAGGATCCTTAGGCCTATTTCCGGCACGTATACATGTCGCTCGTCCCCAAGGGGTTAAGAATATACTCTTTAGATAAAGTAGTAAGAACAACAAAATTTAACACTAGCAATTACTATTATTAGACTATAAAAAGCATCAATAAATAGATCAATAAAAACAATGTAGATGAAACAAATTCATTACTGAGAAATACATTTTTAATGCTCGAAAATAATTTATGGCTGGAATCTTTTTTCTAAGTAATTTTACTCACGTATCTCTAATTCGTGTTTATTTATTTATTTTTCAGAGAATCATAAACTTTCATTTAGCAGAAATGTCTTAGAGATTCTCTCGAAATTTTATAAAGCGATTACGTAAAGAGATTTTTGGGGGAAATATAATTTTATTTATCATTTTTAGAAAAAATATCCTAACACAGTCGTACAATAAATAAAAATTAATATTTAACAGGGATGAGAACGCTCCGACCCAAATGGTTGATTTTCACACAAAATTTTATTAGTATTCTTTGCTTTATTAAATACCTGAAATTCTGTCATAAACACAACAACCGCCGGAAATGTTACTCAAGTGTTATAAAAATGTTTATACCAAAATTTTTATTTTAAACAATTTAACGTGTTTATTTAACTTATTTCTCTGTAGTACATATTTAAATTATTTTAGAATGAAATTTTCGGTTCGAACAGAAATATTTTTATTTGGCACAAAAAATGACCGCCCTAGTGGTTCTAGTGTTAAATAGGGTGAACAATACTGTTAAAATTTAGTGGCAGCAATCGGTCATTTCGGTCTAAGCGCTCTCAACCCTGATTAAATTAACGCGCTTTTATCTAAAATTTAATGCTTTGCAATCGATAATTAAGGGGTTCCGGGACACAAAAATCTTCAAATTTTGCAAAAATATTTTATTTGATAAAAAATTTCTCTGTTTTTTCCTACTTAAATTGACATTTAAATCATGTTTCTATCTGAATTAGAACAAAAAATGTAAAATTTTTCGTTTTGGTTTGTTTTCAAAATCTAGCTTTCAAGCAATGGCTGTCATGGAAGCAACTTCTTGTAAAAATGCGTTTTTTTTTTCATGATAGGTTTTTTCACCATTTCTCATATATTTAAATTCTTATAACTCGAGAACTGTTAAAGATACAGGGTTCAAACTTGGAACATATCTTTTTGAATTGTTTTACTTTAATTTTGATTTAGCACATTTGAAAATAAAAACATTTACTTTTGAAAATATGATTAAAAAAATAAATGTTGCACCTCTTTTTTTGAATTTTTTTCGTTAAATATTTCTATTTTTTTTTATAAATTAATATTTTTTAAAATGCTGAATTAAAATTAAAACTTATATATTTCTGTTTATTTAAATGAAAAAAAACTGAAATTCTATAAATAATATTTCGTGTTAATAACGATTTTAAACTACCCCACTTAAAAAAAAATTTAAATTTAATTTTTTTTTTTATTCTGAGAAGTTTTATCCCGTGACTTTGTTTACAAATCATAAGTTTAACCATCACAAAAAAAAATCAGAATTTTAACTCAATAAATAAAACTCATTTTAAAATGTTTCCCGGACCCCCTTAAGTACTATGCCAAAAAATAAAAATAAACTAGAAAACAGGAATTCTGCTTTTTCAGAATTTAATGTCGCGCCCAATGAAAAAAATATACATAAATATAGATAGTACAAAACATATTTCAGTTTTAAGACTTAAAATACACGGTTTTATTTTATGTAAAATGACGTCATTTGCATCCGCTCAAGAATTCCACATTTACAACTAGCCTTAATCCTTTTATTCTCGCTGCCGTGATAACCACGGGCTGTGTCTTTTATTGAGATTGTTTTATTCCCACCAGTTTTATAAAATAGTGTAATTGGTTTTATTATGGTATCATTTTACCTGTCATTAAATAAAGTGAATATTTCTTTTTCAAAAAATTAGTGCCAATAAGCAATTTGAATTTTTAAACCGTAATTTAATGCGACCGTTCAGGGGTTAAACAACACATATACAAAAATATTCATATGACGTCACTATCACAGAATAATTTACAAACCCAGCAAGAAGCGATGTCGTCATTCAAGAAATTCGGCAAAAAAATGGATAATTTATTATGCATAAACTTTCATTTATTTGTAACATTAATATGGATACTAACTATTAAATACAGCTCCATGTTTTATCAGAAATCATTCATTTTTATTTTTTCAATTTTCGGAAAATGTTTTTACACACGGATACATAAAAACGCATTATTTCAACTTTTTGATAGTAAATGCGGAGAAAACAAAACTCACACGTATATACTTCAAAATACATTTTTATAGCAAACGAATTCTTGGCATAGCACGTATTTTATTTTTTTTTTTTCCGTTTTTATGAGAAAATGCTCACAAAAAGGTATAGTAATGTACTATTTTCCCGTTACTTTCTGCAGAAATGGTGTATTTCAGTTTCCACAATTAAAGAAATGGCTTTAAAAACTACAAAAAATTTAATGTCTCAAAAATAAATTGAGATGCAATTTTGAAACAAATTGCATTTAAAAGTCCTTTATAGCTCACAGGCTATCAAAGCCTGAAAGCTAATGTGCCCGCCGACGGTTCTGTATGTAAGTACGTATGGACGGACAAAACGCGATAACTCCTGATAGAAACATCCAATTTGCTTTAAAAAAATTTTCTAGGTTCATTCTAATAAGTCGCTTCTCTGATTAGTTTTGGGTGTTCATTGGTTAAGTATAAAGGCGGGAAGGGGGGGGGGGGTAGTCCCCCCCCCCTTAATTTAGATAAATGGTTTTTTCATGCAGAATTATTCCATTTGCTCCAAATTTGGTATACCGGTTTATTATGTTAAGGAGCTTCCTTGATAAGATTTGGAGCAGCATTAGTTAAATATAAAGGGGGGGTAAGGGGGGCTAGACCCCCATTTAATTTAGATAAATGGTTTTTTCATGCAGAGTTATTCGATTTGTTCCAAATTTGGAATACCGGTTTATTATGTTAAGGAGCTGCCTTGATTAGATTTGGAGGTTTATTGGTTAAGTATAAAGGGGGGGGGCTGTGGCTAGTTCCCCCCCCCTTAATTTAGATAAATGGTTTTTTCATGCATGATTATTCGATTTGCTTCAAATTTGATATACCAGATTATTGCGATATGGCGCTTCCTTCGTTAGATTTGGAGGTTCATTAGTTAAGTATAAAAGGGGGGAAAGGGGGCAAGTCTCCTCTCCTTAATTTAGATAAATGGGTTTTCGCAGAGAATTATCCAAATTACTTTAATTTTTTTTCTCTGTTCACTCTGATAAGGAGCTTTCCTGATTAGGTTTGAAGGTTCATTGGTTAAGCATAAAGGGGGAAATGGGGGAGCTAATACCCCCTTAATTTAGCGAAATGGTTTTTCCATGCAAAATTATCTGATTTGCTTCAAATTTGATACACCGGTTTATTATGTTAATGAGCTTCTCTTTTTAGATTTGGAGGTTCATTGGTTAAGCTTAACGGGTGGGGGTACGGGGCTAATCCCCCTTCATTTATTTTTGGAGGGGCATTATTCATTTAAATAAGAGTATAATATACAATTAATTTGAATATCCCATCAGTCTAACTGGGCACTTTTCTTTCAATTTTCTTATACGACGGTGTAAAAATTAAAAATGAGCGATGTTTAGAAATTAAAAAAATTGCAGTAGATATTATCTGTCTGTAACTGTACAATGATACATCTGTTTCGTTTTACGTCTGGCTTATAAAACGGAACGTTATTTTTGAGGGACGACATTTTAATTGTTGCCCGAGAGTATTAGCATATCGGAGGCTAATAAATATATACAAATATTATCTTATAGCATGGAATTTCAATCAATAGCATAAAACAATATTACTAGTGTTACCAGCGGTCAAGCATAAATCGGGGCTACAAATGTTCTGGACTCCACTAATTTCTTACAGTTTATTTCTCCATTTTTAATCGTAGATAATTCGACCATTATATAAGGCGAAGAAAATTACTTTAAAATACTGGTCATATATTAAAGTAATTTTTCTGCTTTCTTTTCAAAGTTTCCAATCCTGACCCATAATCATAAGGTTAATAGTAGCAAGTTCGGATTGTGCTTTGTCGCTTTCGAATCTGGTTCATACTGACCAGATTTTTCAAAGATATTCTGAATATTTTTCGGATGAGCAAAAACTATATATTTGAAATTTAACGAGTATATATATGCTCATTTTTCTACAGAAAAGGTAAAATGGATATTACAGATGTGGTTTCTGCTACTACTTTCCCGTAATTGTAATGATATATGGAATGTTTTTTTCTTCATTAAAGTTTATCGCATATCTGGTTCGGATCCATGAAAGAGCCTGATTACCAAATGGCAAACATCTACTAGTAAAAAAGAATAGAAATTTTTGCCTTATTCATAGCAGTAATTTCGTTGAATACGGTGTTTAAATAAGTCAAAAAGTTTTATTAAAATTTACTAGTGGAAGTTTGCCAGGATTTTAATCGATGAAAATGTTTTTGTCGGGTTTTAGGATGATTTGAAATTTCAGTCCTCATTGTGTTGGAAAAATTCTTTTGTTGGATTAGAGCAGGACTCTTATCCCAGGCTATGGAGATTTTTGAGAGTGTGCCGTATATAATATGATTTAATAAAGAAAATGTTTTAATATCATTGTAATGATTGCAGTTAATATATTGTGACACAAATAAGGAAAAAAATAATAAAGAACTTGAATTATAATAGCCCACCTACCATAAAAAGAGAAAAATCCTCTCTAAACTTTAGATTAAATGTAGAAATTCACCCCTAAAATTCTAGCCCTGAGGCAAAGGCGTTTCTTAGAATCAAGATGTACACAGCAGAGAAGAAATTGCTAGAGTTTTTTCCAACATATCTTTTTAACCTTCCTACCCTGTTCAAATTTTACCCAACCTTAATAAAAATATTTGATACCAGAATTTTCTTTAAAAACTATTTAATGTATTTATTTATGTTAGTTTTCGGTGCCTTTTATTTATCTTACTTTACGAAAATATTTCTGGTTCGAATCGAATGAAATGAATTATTGACATGGGTCGATTAGACCATTCACGGTAGGAATGTTAAAATTAGCCAAAATACTCATTAATATAAAATGATTCAATTTGAGAAAGTTGGAACACCAATGTTTTTAGAAAAAAGTGTTGATAATTATTAATTTCTGTGTTTAACGTATTTGTTGTATTCTTATATTTTATTGCAATGGAATCTAAGGAATTATTTTAGCTTTTGAGCGACTTTGGACTATTAATTTTACTTTTTTCTATCTGTACAAGAAAAAAATATAGGGTTCGTGAAAAATTTCGACTTCCGGTTTTCGATGGATTTATACGTTTTAGATGATCCTGAACACCATTTGATTGATTTTAAGAAAATGTCTGTCTGTGAGTCTGTCTGTCACTGCGTCACCCTGTGAGTATGTAGGGGAGACTACGGAGGGTTGACCCACACATCAGTTTTCATATTTAAAAACATTTCTGAGTTTTATCAATAGGTGTCAACCAAAGCTAACGGAATGCTCAAACAACAATCTCTATTTCATACAAATAATCGAAATAGGTGTGGAAAAATTCAATTGTGAGGTGTTTTCAACCTAGAAGTTGTGTTTTTTAGAAATATTTTGTAAGATTTTTTCAGATAAAATATATCACAGAAATTTAAGTAGGTTTTAAGTAATGCCGAAATATCGAGCATTTTCATTCCAGGAATAAAGATTATGCAGTAAGTTACGCTTAACATAACAATGTGCTCAGTGCTGTAGTTGGAAAAAAAAATATTTGTGGGAACGCACCTTTTCATAGAGTAGACGTTGATGCTACCGGATTTTTGCTAAGGAAACAGCCAATTTAAATCATTCAACCAAAAATGGATTTTTTTTAATTAACAGTTATATTCTATTATATTCTAATTTATATAGTATTATATTTGTATAGCAATCATCTAAAAGCAATATTTAATCCATCTCATAGCAACATTTTCCATCATGAATCAAAATTTAATTGAAATAACAAAATAAATCCATATATTATTACATACCGGCACACCTATCCCGGAAGTTTCCATAAAGAACGATAATGAGAAATATTTTCAGTGATTTTTTTATTTACAACAAGCTGCCTCGTCTGCTAATCTTCTTCCTGATCGCAACCAAGATTTCAGGTATGGTTGAGGACAAAATTCTTTTACGGGAGGTCCTAAACAGCTTATGAATGTAAGTGAACAGGATTTTTCAATAAGGAGGGGAATTTCTCGCATAAGTCATGATGTTATTCATATAGCTGAATACACTTTCGCATTCAGACGTTGAAATGTGTATAGTTTTCACACAGTCTGGAGAAGAGGATGTAACTCTCTAGGCTCATCTCCAGTATCAATTAACTTCATAGAAATAAAAAACAATTTTCGTTTCGTCTGAAAAAAAAAAAAACTTTGTGAACGTGCGCAATATTTTTTTTTACAGTAACAAACCAAATATTTCTGGGAACGGCGTTCCCACGCGTTCCCGTCCAACTACAGCACTGAATGTGCTATTTTTTAGAAAAAGGCTATGTGGAGAGGCTTGTCCCAGTCAGTGTGAGGGACGGTTGACCAGATGTTCAAGGCTCCTTTAACACATTCACGACGGGAAACGAGAATTCTTGTTTTCATTCAAAATACGTCACTGACTAAGGGCGAGGCTTCGTACAGAAAATGGATTTATATCATATTGTCATATTATTTTAGATTGTAAGACATTTTATATGAAATGCTGCTGTGCTCAATTTTCACGATTTCCACAATAGCTATATCTCAAGAACTAATGCATGGATTTTCATACAACTTCAGATTCAGTTAGGCCTTTATATTATTTGGTGCTGATTACTTTTTGGTGAATATCGCCAGACAGGTAGCGATGCTATGCTGCATCAGTCATGATTATCCCAATTATTCTATCTCAAGAACAAATACACGACTTTTCATCAAACTTCAGATTCATTTAGTCCTAGATATAAATTAGTGCTTTTAGTTTTTGGTGTACATCTCCCAAAAGGTGGCGCTGCAATGCTGAATTTTTCACAATTTCCGCAATAGCTGTGTATCTGTATCTCAAGAACTAATGCATGAATATTCATCAAGCTTCAGATTCAGTTAGTCCCTGGTATAAATTAGTCCCAATTTTTTTTGGTGTAAATCGCACAACAGATGGCGCTGCTATGTGGAATTTTCTACGATTTCCGCAATAGCTCTATCTCAAAAACAAATGCACGGATTTTCATCAAACTTTAGATTCGATTTGAAGTTGACATAAGTTGTTGATGATTAGATTTTCATGTAAATCACCTAACCGATGGCGCCGATATACTGAATTTTTCAGGAATTATTAACATGTATGAGATAGAAAAAAGTTTTGAAATTGCCACATCAGACTAGTTTTTTTTTTTTTTTGACCTGTGGTGGTTAGTAAATTTATTGATATATCAAATTATTTGCGGGGAAAACCGACCCCACCTTCAGCCTCCCCCAAATGGCGCCCCTACATTCAACCTATGTCCTTCGGACCACAGATGGTCTGCGGACAGTATTTTAGTAGCGTGCCGTGTCTTTTCGGATATTAAGATTTTGAATATTGCAAAAACTTTTTAAAACGCACTTATTAATCCATTCCGGCGAGCGTCCAATACACAATATTTAATCTTTCAGTGCCAGTAATTATAAATAGAAATTTTCTACTTTATTTCATCGCAGAAGTTCTGTGATTAAATAGCTCAAAATTTACTATTGAAAAGTACTGGAAGGAAAACCAGAAGATTGTGGGTGTACTCTACGACACGTATAAGCGGCACTCTCCGCGCAGGTGTTAACCCCGTGACTGTCGTGCCCAAGTGCCTCTCGGTCAAAAAGTGTTTGCTATCTTTCATACTAAAAGCTTTTGGATACCATTTTATTTTAACTGTAATCTTTGGTTTGTTAAATGGCGTACTTTTTTCGATTGTACAAAGCCAGATATTTTATTAAAAGAAAGTGGTGCAGGTTCCTGATTTTTTAATTTATTATGTCAAAAAAAAAAAAAAAAAAGAACCAGTTAAAAGGTTAACACAAATACATTCTTTAGAAAAAAATAAAAAATGTGACTATGAAAGACGGTTAAAAGCCACATGGCACACATAATTTTCGTCCTCATCAACACAAACGGTGGTGAAAGAAATTTTTCCGTAAAAAACTGCACTTTGAAAAATAGAACGTATTCCTTTATGCTATGCTTATCATCAGGCCTCGCAGCCTATAGAGAAAAATTTACTATTCCTACCACTATTTTGAAAATATTATCTTCGTTATACACTTCTATTGCATGTGTTAAAGAAACGTAAGATGCAGATTATTGAAGACATATACTTATGCAAACAATAAAAGATTCCCTATATGCTGCGACCTCTGTGTCATGTATTAGTACGTCGTATACTGTAAACACACAGTTATCAGCGTCCGTCGTACTCATGAGCATTTGCGTCGCATTTTAAAAGATTCTATAAAGCAATTGTATAGAGTTTCTGGTTAAAATAATTAACGTAACTGATAAATACTACTAACCGTAGTACTAAAATGTGTATTTAATTAACCCTTTCAGGAGCAAGTAATTGTGTTTCTGTAATGTCGAATTCACACAGGAATCTTCAAAAGATTTTGTTGCAAAATAAGGAACATCAATTTTATGTCGTTTTTTCCCCCAAAGTTAGAAAAGTAAATTTTAAAAGCACTTTTCTGGTGCAAATCTTCCTTACTCATAGGTTTTAAGAAGAAAATGAAAGTTCGGCAACTGCCCGTATCCAAACTGCCCGTGGTCTTGTAACACATCCTAGTATACATTTCCTACCTATGCCATATAAATGGAATTTGGGAGGCTCTTGGGACTTGAAGAATTTATTGACGTAGCTTTCAAGCTTAAAATGTTGGAGACAACCATAAAAAAAGTAACAAAAGTTGTTAGTTTTTTTCAAATGCGTTCTGGGTGGAATAGCTTGAAATATTGAAGCCCTTTAAAATAATTAGTGACCTTTTTTGTTATTTTTATTCACGTTATTTTTAACTTGGATTTTGTTTCAGTGAAGGTGACACTTCCTCCTAAAAATAAACTTAAAATATCATCACAAAATACTACAAAGCAACTGCTGTAAATAATAGTGATTTTGAATTAATTTTTATTAACCATTTGGAAAAATGATTATTGTCCTCGTCAGGGTAGGAAATCAAAATCATATCTGAAGCTTTTTATTGGTTTAATCTGCAATTTATTCGTTTTCTGATTGGTCTATACAGTAATATGTATTTCCCTTTACTTTCAACAGAGATGGACAACAGAGTGTTGCCACTATGACAAAAAAGTAATAAAAACTACAAAAAAAAAGAAGAATAACCCAGAAAGAAATTGAGATACAGCTTTCAAACAAATTGCATTTAAAAGTACATTATTTTCTCTATACGACGATATAAACAGTAATATTGTGGGATGCTTAGAAGTTTAAGAAATAAATTTCATTTAAAATTGGCCGTCAGATTTCTTGGAAATCTGACGATGGAAAAGCCTTTTCCCGAACAGCCAATGAAATACTTGGATAATACTTAAGTTTCAGGTGGATAATATGTACGAGTCGCAGGCGATTTCTGTCGCTTGCAACTTTTACGTGTAATAACACTATTAGTGTTTAATTCATGGCGTACGTAATGTATGATCAACTCCGTGCTATTTTTTTATGCCTTAAATTTTAGTCTTTGAAAAAATCATTTTCCAAATGGTCATTGTAATTTGTTAAATTGCATTTTTTTTCATTATTTTAGAAAACTAACATAGTCGATAAAAAAAAAAAAAAATCTAGACGGAGTTACTGAAAATTTTATTACTATTAACGACAGAGTGCAATTATTTTACTTGGTTAAAATGGCGTTGATACCAAAATTTAAAGGTGTTTAGTGATTTAAGGAGTTCCTACAACCGCACAGTTTTTAACAAAAGCATGTAAATGCAGTTAGCAATAGTAAGTTTATAATTCTAATAATGCAAATTTCTCGACGCTTTCGTTATTTCTGCGAAATACTGTGAGAATTGAATTATTTTAGTGAGAAATATTTATTTAACCCTTTCAAAGGCGGTGGTACGTTTAAGAAACCACTTCATTTTAATATCCAACTACCACAATGGCACCAGAATTTTGGTACAAAAGATTTCCGTTTACTGCATTTGCAAAATCTAGCCTTTTCTTATTTCAAAATAAATTTATTCATAAATTCCGGTTCATTTGAACATTTTAGCAATGGGAGTGCTTTGCCCCTGAAAGGGTTAAGTGTGAACTTACACATTTTTGACGGTTTTCTTAAACTCTTTATATACTTAGAATCTAATCTAAATCTTCTATAAATATTATTAACTTTTGCTTTTATATATTTATACCTATATACGAGGGTGGTTCAATAATTACTCAGGGCTGCGGTGAAATAAATACAAGGGTATTGATGGCTGAACTTTATGTATTTTTTGGTGCTAATTAAAAAACAAATAATGAAAAAATTCTAACACTTCACATTTTCTTGAAAAATATTGGGTCGATTGGAAAGTTTGTCGTGTTGGAATAATCAATTCGTACCGGTAAATTCTGCCAGGTAATTATAAGACAATAGATATCGGAATCAATGTCTAATAATTAAATGATAGAATTTTCCGATACGAATTGATTTTCTCAACACGACACAACATTACGATAGACCCAGTTGTTTTAAACCGTTTAAACCTATTACAAAATAAGCGATTACTGAAAAATCAATTTGCCTCACCAAGAATCGGGGTAATTTTTAGGTGATTATACAGTTGAAACTTTCAAAATGTTGTATTAGCTAAATACAACTTTGTATTGAAAATACAAAAATGCTCTAAATAGAAATTTATTTAGGTTCAGGGTAATTATTATAATCCGAAATATAAGTAGAGACAAAAATTTTTATTCCAGTTGCAATATTTATTTTTTAATCCTGCGCGTAAGCTGTTACACCAATTTTTTGCTCGTCAAATTTCTGACTATTTGAAGCCCCCCTTAAATGCTAATACTACATGTTGCAATTTTTAATTACATAAAATGAAAGAATACACTTATATATTTCATTCCAATAAAAAGTGTGTTTTAAAATCCTATACATTTTAACATATTAAATGTTAAGAATGGTCCTTTTTTTCATTTGTTAGAATGTTAAGAGTCCTCAGACCCCTTAAATAAAAATGCGTTTAATTTATTAATGCTAATAATAAATAAGTTAGTTCAGAATATTAAAATAAATGTAATTAAACAAGAAATACATGAAAAAAATAAAACAGTATACAGTTAGACAGTAAGCTAATATAATTTGAAAAACAGCCCTAACTAATGTATAGAATTTATAAGAAGAGCATAATAGAGAAAGAAATACGTATACTTTCTTAGTTGAAACATCAGACAGCATCCTATGCTACGACTTTTACTAATTCATTTTCTCATCTCAGCAACGGAGTTATGAATAAAGAGGGGTAGACTGATATATACTGTAGAGACTACCAGTGACGATTGAAGTAACTGAGGATGTTGTCACAAGATGGCAGCTGATTTTTTACATCGGGTCAAGAGTTTCTGATTACCGGCGAAGCAAACTACCGCCAATAATTTTTTAATCGAAATTTTCGCCTTATTTTTGCGGCTTATTCTGCTAAATTTCTCGTACAAATATAGTAAAAATTTCCATTCGTTTTTACTGATGGGAGTTAGCCGGGTATTATAATCTCTTCTGGAGGTTGTTCAGGTTGTCGCAATATGGCGGAAACGCAGGGCTTGTCTACAGCTCAAGTAAACTTCGGCCATAAAATAAACATCGGTTTTTGGCAATAATTATGACACATACTGCATTAATAAACGTCTAAATAAGGAGAAAAATTGTAATCAATGTTACTGATGAAAGCATGCCCAGAGTGTAGTGAGCGACTGTGAAACACGTTACAGTTGAAGCTTCCCTATTTTGAGGATATGCCATTTCTTCTTTATTCACAGTTCCGTGAGTGCAGCCCCCTGAATTCTAGGCCTAGGATCAAGCATGGCGTCTGTCATAGGCGGAATAGTTTCAGCTTTTGTACGGTCGCCTGAATTTAGACACCAGTGTTATCTAAAAGTTTTCTTTGACTTATTTGTTTTCAGAAAAATAAGGAGGAGAATGCGTTTAGAATTTATTTATGTTCTAATTCGAGGGATCGTGTAAAAGCTGCAAATAATCTGCTATGGCAGCCGCCATTTTCGCATGAAGGCGTAGGCCTAGGGGCGGCGCACAGTGGAGTATTTTACCAATTTAGCCTTCCAGAAGTCAATTTTTCGAAACACTGTTGAGGAGAGAAAAATGTAGCTAATTGTGAAGATAAATAGATGGGGTTTCACCGTACATATATAAACCTTTCCTTTGCTTGAGCAAACGATTTCCAGGTAAGGTAAAACTTTTTTGTATCAGTAAGTTTTTTATTTCTACTTTACGGTTCGATATTGTGCCTGTTTATTTTCAGTTTGATTTTTTTCTCCCTAAACTTTTCCTTATACCATATCGTTATGTATTGTTAAAGACCATGTATATATGTTTACATTTCACATGAATATATTTATATTTGTTAAATTAACAGGTATGATAAAGCGACATAAAATGTGCCGTATATTTTTGAAATTTTTGTGATTAATTTCAATATTCTACAAAACATTTCTAATACATCAGGATGGATCCCAGTGATTTTTTTTTACACTAAATGAGAGTTTAATATATGTATTTAATAATTTTGAAAACAGTAGATGTGAATAATTGCCAATTTAGAAGAATTCCTTTCAAACACAAATGTATGTTTTTGTAAATGATAATGCTTTCATTTCCCTTTCAATCCGAAATGTATTCTACGATAGATAAATTGCAATTGTTGTCAGAATGTATTATCTTCGGTCATAAAAAAAGTTCCAATTTACATATCTGATCAATAATGTTTTAAAAATACTGTTTGATTAATAGATTAATTTTTAATGTTATACAAAAGTATCATTTGAAAAACTCCAACGCGTTCATCGCCTAGATTCTGTCGACCCATGAAAATCAAGTTTGTATAAGAGTCTGTATATCACTATGGAAGAAATTTCGTACATTGAGTATGAAAGCAACCCACTAGAAGTTACAAAAGTAACCTTAAACGGAAATATCTATGATGGAAAACACACCATGTTATTAACCATGGTTGATGGTAAAATTTGCAATGCCGAAACTGAAACAAAATCAACAATGCATTGATTTATCTATGAAGCTACTTCAAAAGATTTTAAGGGGTCTCAGGACTCTTAAAATTGGAAAAGCGGG
This sequence comes from Maratus speciosus, assembly GCA_963932465.1. Classification (NCBI taxonomy): domain Eukaryota; kingdom Metazoa; phylum Arthropoda; class Arachnida; order Araneae; family Salticidae; genus Maratus; species Maratus speciosus. The sequence continues at coordinate 371,403,787 of OZ010797.1, read as the reverse complement.
AAAAAAGGACCCTTTTAAACATTTAATATCTTAAAATCTATTTGATTTTAAGACACAATTTCAATCGGGAATAAATTATATAAGTATGTCCTTTCATTTCAAATATTTAAAAAATTGCAAGATGCAGAATTAGCATTTACAGGGGGCTCCAAACTGTCACACATTTGACGAGCAGAAAATCGACGTAACAATCTACGCGCAAGATTACAAAATAAATTTTGCAACTAGAATGAAACATTTAGTGTATACTTACACCCCAGATTGTTATAATTATCCTGAACCTAAATAAATTGGTATTTAAAGCATTTTTATATTTTTAATACGAAGTTGTATTTAGCTAATGCAAAATTTAGAAAATTTCAACAGTATAATCACCTAAAAAAATATTTTTTGAACAATAAAAAGGAAATGTTAGGTTCACTTTATACAGAATAACATGAAACATATGTTTTAAAAATTTCAGGGAAAAATATTCAGAAGTTTTTGAGATATCGTGCGCGTTATGCTCAAAAGCGTCATTTGGAGAAAAATGACTTCAAAGTTTCGAAAAAAAACAGCTTCAGCTATAGCGCTGGTATAATTCTAAAAGCTATAACTTCTGTTCTAATGGGAATTTCAAGGGAACAATTATATCAAAATGTTCAAAAAAGGTAGAAGTTTAACATCTAAAAAAATTAAAATTTCGAAAATTTTAAAACTTTAAGAGTCCTGAGACCCCTTAAGAGTTTGAACATAACAAACGAAATTACTTCCAGACTTCAGCTTTACTTCTTCCTGTTGAAATTTACAGCCTTCATACAGCCCATCAGTGTGACCTAGATCATATTAGTGATGAAAGTTATTCCGAAGACGAATCATCAGATGAATAACCTTGATATTTTTCATCGAATATGTATATATATTCATTAATGTGGGATTTTTGTAATATTTTATATCCATTAAATAAAATAAATGATATAAGTTATAACTAAATTTCTGATTTCATTTAATTACTTTTGATTAACTCTGTAAACGCTTAAACATTGAATTTTATTTGTTTTTTAATAAAAAATAAGATTTAAAAATATTAGGTCTACCAGAAAATTCTGTCGCATAATGGTCTTTCACGCCTACATTTTTAAAATTCTGATTTCTTCATTAGCACCACTTTTTTTGAAATAGTAAAATTCCCATAGTTTTCATATTTCACATTAAGGTGAAAACAATCGGTATTTTACCATTTCAAAAAAGTGGTGCCAATGAGGAAATCTGAATTTTAAAAAAGTAGGCGTGAATGAACATTATGCGACAGAATTTTCCGGTAGATCTAATATTTAAAAAGTAAATTTGAAAATTTTGAACATATTTTTATTGAAATATAGTGTAATTTGATATCGATTTTAAAACATCCACAGACTCATGATAACAAAATGATAAAATAACTATTTATATTCGAATTTTTAAAAGGAATTGCAATATAGTGTTACAAATTTTAGTTTTTGACTTACTCTATATGACAAGACGAGTCTCTATTTGAAACTATATGATTACTCTATAGGATTATCTCTGTATGATTATCTCTATATGATTGCTCTATATGAAAAGATTAATATTGTGTATTCATTAATAATTTATTGCAATTCATGTGCATTCTACATGTTACAATGTTTTCCATATACCCTGTATATATATTTTAAAAAATCCTATTTTTCAAAGAAAACTACTAAAAAGTAATAATAACCTTAAAATTTAATCAATAAGAAAATTTACTCCAATTTTTCAATAAGAAATATTTTTGGCCAGATAAATCCACCAAATACTCCACTGTGCGGCATTCCTACTACCTTGTGTCTTTCACTACAATGGGGTTAATGTGTTCCATGCTCCTGACCTTACGTATATTTGTCTTCAAAGGTGTTGGAAATGTGGCTAAAATTTTGCCCCCAAAATTTTGTTATGTGGTGGATTCGAAGTGATATAGTCTCGAACTCGTTTTTCTGTCTCCGTTTCTGTCGTAAAGGCATTCTCTTTTACCCGTTTTCCAGTTTAATGTACTAAGTAAGTATATCTAGATGACCGAAACTCCTTAGAAATAAGAAAACTGATGGTAAGTATATGTAGATGAACGAAACTCCTTAGAACGAGGCAAACTGGATTAGGAAAAATTAACCCTCTCGCTGCGTAATTTTTAAAATCAAAATAGGTTGAAAAATTGCGAATTTTATTTTATTACATATTTCAAATCTACATATATTTTAAGAGTTAAAATATGCAAAATTTTTTTATAAAATAATTCTATTTTTTAATATAGAAGTAGACCAGAAAAAGAAGTCAGAAAACTGAATTCGAAAAATAATCATAGAAAAGCAAAATTATGAAAGTTTATCTTTGTTAAATTATGATTTGTTTTATGAAATACAAAGATAAAATATATGTACTAATGAAAATATGCAAAGTACTTACAAAAACTGTCCTAGAAATGAAGTATAGTATGATAAATTTCGAAACAAGATACTAAGCAAAATCCTACTTCGCAATCTTTGCATCAAATTCGCATTTCTTTGCAATTTTTTTTTTTTTTTGCTAGTTTCATTTTTTAATAACAAACAGCACAATGTCTACGATGATCTTTCATGATATGATACGGGGGGGGGGGCTGTATATAGCTAGCAAAATGTCGAGCGGTTAGTCTCATGGAGTGGAGGCATTTTTGGGCTTTCGAATGAACGCGCGGAATGCTTGCAAAACAAGCTTATGAACGACACAGAAATTTAAGACAGCTGTTACAGTCTGTTAACCCAGGCTTGAATCAAGAAGTAAACAGCGCAAAAAAGTCGAAATGTACCATTAACCCTTTGAGGAGCAAGTGTTTGTGTTCCTAAAATGTTGAATTCGTACCGGAATCTCTGAAAAATTTCGTTACAAACTAAGGAAAAGTAATTTTACAAACTTTTTCCACCAAAGTTATAAAAATAAAATTTAATTAAAATTTTCCGGTGCGAATCTTGATTAAACTGAGGTGGGATATAATATATCCCTCCGCCCCTCAAGGGGTTAAACGGGAAATCAGCTCGCTGTTCTTTTAAAACTGTTTCCACTCTGTTGTCGCCACTGCGGCGACATCATCTTTCTCTGAAAACTCGTTTTTGGCACCAGTAATGAAATAGAATAAAATTTTCCTTATTTAATCAGAGCATTTATGAAATTGTGTACTTGAAGTATTCCTTTAAAAAGTGGTGCAGACCGAATAAAATTTGCGTAAGAGACGCCGGAGTGCAAAGGGTTAAATACAGGAAAGACGGGTAAAATGTAACCCAGCAGGAATCACGGGATGCGCATCAAGAGAGTTAATCTTCATATAAGTTGTACGTTAATTATTTTCAAAGTGTGTGGTGGTAATGAAGTTCCCAGCAATGTCTGGATGTACAGTCGTGGAACAAAAAGTAATCACCCCCTACTAACTCCTCAACAAATTATCGTAGACAAAAGTTACTGGTACCGAAAGATTGGAAATAAAGTCTACTTTTAAATAATGTATATAAAATTTGCTTAGAGGGGCATCTACATATTAAAATGAATCTAAACTTCATTTTTTTCAATAGCAATACCCAATTTTAACGAGATATTTCAAATTTTCGGTTCAAACTATGCCTAGACTCCAAATTTCAAGTCATTTGAATGATAAGTTTTTGAATTATAAACATTCAAAATTTAGTGCTTCTAATGTTAAATTACATTTTCACATATTTATTTATATTTTCTGAAATTATGCTCCTAATGCGCTAATTTTTTTTGTAGCAATAATACTAATATAGCCAAACATAAATACGCTGAATTTGCAGTTTTTATAATTTTATGATATGAATTATGAATTATGAAATCAATATTCGAAAAAAATATGAATTGCAACCTACAATTTTTTTGACGGATTTAGATTTATTAAGCCCTGCTTTATGGAAATCCAAAATTTAACATTTTTCTACTAAGTCGTTTTCAAATTATGCTTAAAAAACGGCAAAATGATTGTTTAATATCTATGATAGAAGTGAGTAGATATTTTGAAATTTATTCTGTTGTCCTGTAATCTAACAGGCTTCGTTGACTCCTTGATTAGCGCTTATGATGCCTTGATCAAGAAAGGCTCTCTCGGTCAACAAACGAGCACGGAACTTCAATTTGGATACAGCTCTTAAAATACGCTCGTTTTAAAATAATTAATTTCTCGGAAAATTATGGTACGAATTGCATAAAAATTTATTTTTAGGCTAATTGAAGTGTCTAGAGTTCATTTATGCTGTCAGAATTGTGTACTGCTATTGAAAAAAAACAAAGTTATGGTTCGTTTTAATATGTAGATGGCCCCCTAAGCAAATTTTATATACATCATTTAAAAATAGACTTTATTTCCAATCGTTCGATACCAGTAACATTCTTCTACGATAATTTGTTAAGGATTTAGTAGGGGGTGTTTACTTTTTTTTCACGACTGTACATGTAAATGCCCTTACTATTTAAGTTTAACATTCAAGTTGAATAAATGGATCAAATTGAACTGTTTTGTCATGTGCTTTATATTTGAAGCCACACTAAAGGCTTTAGAAGCTGTGGTTAATACTCTGCTCAATTTGTATCAACGGCTTAAAATTGGACATTATCTCTCATTAATTATTACAATATATCATGAAACACATATTTCATTTTGTAGGAATAATCCCCTTCTCTTTACTTTATGTTTTAATTAGGAAAAAGAAACAAATAATTAAAGCTTTGTATTATGAAGCAGAAAGAAAAATTAAAGATCCTTATGTTCTGAGTCGTTACTTCAATTCCGCACGCTATCGGTGTCTCGTTCGATTAGCGTGAGAATCATCACAGCCCCCTGAATACTAGGCCTGAGCGCTGGACCAAAAATGGCGCCTGCCGAAGGCGGATTTTTTTCAGCGTGTGTACGTCCCTTAAATATTCCTACCAATAATTTTTTGAAGTTTTTTCCGCTTCATTTTTCTGAGAATAAACAAGGTAGTGAAATCTTTTATAAAATACTGGTGTCTACATTTAAGGGACCGTACCTACGCTAAAAAAATCCGCCTTCGGTAGCCGCCATTTTTGTGTGAGCTCTCAGGCCTAGTATTCAAAGGGCGGTGGAATCATTTCAAATTACGTCATGGTTAACAACCATGTAGGAACCAATGAAAAAGTATCTCACACAAAAATGATATCGAAAGTTGGAATGTCACACCCTTATTTATTTTTACTTCATACATATCCAGTAAAATATGATAGCGTTTGTTCATTTCTTATCATATTTATGCAGTATATACTGACTACGATGGACGTAGGGTGGCTTCTTAAGTTGAAACATAATTATAAAAACTATTTGTTTTTTTTCTAAGTGTTTCCTTTCCTGTTTATTTTTACAGATTGTGTTGCAAGATAAATACTCATTTTTTTCTACCACTTTTTTCGTATAGTATTATTCGCGTGGTTTAATCGCAAAATTTCTGTAATTAAATAAGGAGACTATTTTTCTACGAAAATAGTGGTATTCGAAGTAAAATTTTAGCATTATCCAGTCAACCGTCATACACACGTACAGTGGTGGGAAAAAAAGCAAACACCCTCTACTGACTCTTAGTCCAAGAGCTGTTAAACATTTTAGGGAAGGTATTTGAGGCACCCTAAAATTTTGTGCAACACTTCTTTTGTAATGGCTGAATACAAAATCGAATGTCTGGCTGAAGGATCGTGGCCGCCCAAAAACTGTGCCAGACACGTGTCACTTGCCATTTTTTGACTACCCCCCCCCCAAAAAAAAAAGGTATTTGAGGCACGCTGAGATTGAGACAGAATAATATTTATACTTAGAAAAAAATATTTTGAAAACGACAGACACTTTAGTCGGCCCAAAAACTGTGCCAGACGCGTGTCAAGTGCCATTTTTCGACTACCCAAAAAAGGTATTTGAGGCACGCTGAGATTGAGGCAGAATAATATTTATGCTTAGAAAAAAATATTTTGAAAATGACAGACACTTTAGTCGGCACAAAAACTGTGCCAGACATTCGATTTTGTATTCAGGCATTACAAAAGAAGTGTTGCACAAATTTTCAGGGTGCCTCAAATACCTACTCAAAAATGTTCAACAGCTCTCCTACTGTCTGCAACAAATTATTGTAGAAGAACGTTACTTGTACCAAACGATTGGAAATAAAGTCTACTTATTAATGATTCATATAAAACTTGTTTAGGGAGCCATCTACATATAAAAACGAACTTCAACTTTGTTTTTTTCTATAGCAATACCCATGTTTGACAACATAAATAGGTTCTACATCCTTCAATTAGCCTAAATCGAAATTTATACGAAATTCGTATGATTAGTTTTTGAGAAATTAATTATTTTAAAATGAGCCTATTTTAGGGGCTGTATCCAAATTGAAGTTCGGTACTCGATTGTTGAAATGCTACTGAATGACTATGTCACTTCTATATTATTTCTTGCCAATATAAACATCTGACTCGCTTAACCCATTAGGGACTAGCGTTCCCATATGGTCACAGCATAGCTGTCAACCCTTTTGCTGTTTGAATAACAGTAATATAGAACAAAAATTTCCACTTTCTTTAATGACAGAAACTCTGCTATAAAATAAGATAAATATTGATTTTCTGAAAAAGTGGTATGAAAGGCAATTTTATTATTTTAAAAAGAAAAAATAATTCCGTCTTTAATGGTTTAATGTGTTTCGACTATTGCCAACCCAAGTGTTTCTTTAAAATGAGTAAAATATATATTTTCCAAATTAGGCTTTTCTGGACGTCATAGACGACTCCCTAAACCGTCATTTTGAAGTTTTTTACTCATAATTCGAATACGTCTTGGAAGAAAAATTTTAAATTGAGAATTTGCATAAAGCAGGATATAATAAATATAAATGTATCAAACAAATGTGTGTTGCAATTCATATTTTTTTAGAATATTAATTTCACAATTCATATTATAGATTTTTAAAATAACAAATTCTATGTATTTATGTTTGGGTTTTTAGGATTATAATTAACCCCTTAACGCTCGAATTAAATTGAGGTTTAAAAATTCAAATTGCTTATTGGCACCACTTTTATGAAAAGGAAAAATTCACTTTATTTAATGATAGGTAAAACGATATTAAAATATAGCCAATTTCACTATTTTATAAAACTGGTGGGAATCAAACAATCTAAGTAAAAGACATAGCCCATGAATATGACGGGAGCGAGAATTAAGGGGTTAAACAAAAATATTATCGCATTTGGATTATAATTTCAGGGGATATTAATAAAAATATGAAAATGTAATTTAAAATTAGAAGCTCTAAATTCTAATTGTTTGTACAATATATGTATTCATTTGTGGAAGAATAGAATGTATATTCATGGAGATACATCAATTTTTTTTAAAGTTAAAAAAATCCTTGCATGTTTTTTGTATATATCATGCAGGGGTTTTGGTAAAAAACCCTGTATGATATAAACAAAAAATATGCAAACATTTTTTGAACTTTTTAAAAAAAGCGATACATCTTAATGAATGAATATACATCCTATTCCTCCACAACAGCTCCCTTGAATTTTAGTACCAATAAATTTTTAAAGGTTTTTACGCTTTATCTTTCTGCGTTTAAACAACTCAATAAAAACTTTAGGAAAATACTGATTTTCTAAATTTAAAGGGCCGTGCAAGCATTAAAATATCCGCCGACGACAGCCTCCATTTTTCTGTCAGCATTCAGGCCTAGTATTAAGGGGGCGGTTTTCTGCCCCATCACTAGTGTCGACTGGAAATGGCACAACTGTACAACCTTGTAGACGTTGCCTAATCCAGGCTAAAGGCAGTGTTAATAGAAAGTTGTTTCCAGCCGGTGCTAATTACCACGGGCGCAAATGTCCACCAGTAAATTTTAATAAAAAATTTAGCCTTTTTTACCTATGCATTATAATTGATAATTGGCACCTGTGCATTAAAACTGAATACCATGCGGACCATCGCGATTAAACTTCTTTAACAGATAAAAATAATTTTAGACTAATTCCTTTCTTGTTTCAGATGTTTCTCGTAAACTGAATGCGGGATTTTTTATTGCAAAATGTTAAACATGTTCACAACGTAATCTTACAAATTTAAGAATTCTCGACCTTAACCCATTGAGGGGCGCCGTTTGCATTCTGCAAACGGTTAATTTTAATGCCGAAATTATAAAATAAGACCAGGAATTTTTTAGTACACTTTCGATCTCATATTATCTCTCTATTCTAAAAGACAGTAATTTACGTTGTCACCGCCGCCGCCGGTTTTGATTTTTTTTGTGACCGGAAGTCTTTCTTCAAAGCGATATAAGTAAGCGTACCGACTTAATACTGAAATCGGGCGTAAATTAACAAAGTTGCGCCATCTTGTGGACGGAGTGATAATCCACATACGCGGGCTTTTAGTGTAACGTCATATATGACACGATATCTATCATCTGCATATATTTTCTAAATCTTCAGTCACTAATGGAACTAAATTTTGTTTACCGCAAATAATGGCTTAGCAAGAGGGGCGTTTAGATGCACTTGACACCACGAAGTCTTCTTCGCCTTGTCAGAGACATTTCCTCTATCAATCAAGGTGAAAAAAACTTTACAATTTTAGTGGTGTGAAGTAAGAAATCAGTTAGGCATCTTCCTGTACTTTAACCCTGTCCGCTACGTGGTGTTCGACCTTGGTTGATGTGACCTCGCCTTTAATCTTTCGGTTACCTCTCCCATTTTAGATAGGACGCTTACTTATATCGCTCTGGTCTGTCTCCGTTAATATTAAGAAAAATGTTGCATATGAAAATCGGCGGTATTATAGAGAAGTGTTTGATAAACACGCTGATGCAGACAGTTTTCAAATCGAAGAATTATTTTAACTCCTTAACGCTCGAATTAAATTACGGTTGAAAAATTAAAATTGCTTATTGGCACCACTTTTAAGAAAAAGAAATATTCACCTTATTTAACACTAGAACGGCGGCGAGGGGTCATTTTGACCCTTGCCGAATGAATATGTGTCGATTCGAACCAGAAATTGTTTTGTAATACAAGATTATATATATGCTGCACAAAAATAACTTAAATAAATAAGTTAAATCGTTTTTAGTAAAATTTCTGATGTAAAATATTTTTATAAAACACTGAGTAAAATTTCCCGCCGTTCTAGTGTTAATGGCCAGAAAAACGACACTAAAATATAGCCGATTTCACTATTTTATAAAACTGGTGGGAATCAAACAATTTGAGTAAAAGACACAGCCCGAGAATATGACGGGAGCGAGAATTAAGGGGTTAAGAGATATTTAATGCTGCAAAATCGTTCCATTAAAAAGGTTTTATAGGAGCAAAAACTATACATGGGAATTAATTCATTTTTTCATCATTTTATACGTTAGAATTTCTCGGTGTGCAGATTGCGTTTATTTTTTTTTAATTTGACTCATTTTTTGAGGTTTTATTTTGTTTTAAATTCAAATTTTCAGCATTTCGAGAGATATTTTTATTTTTTTTAGAAAATGATTTTAATTTAAACTGTTGCCAACTGTATAAACAGCGCAAACAATAATGTTTGCTTCAAATTAAAAAATTATTTACACGTGACTATTATAAACAGTAAAAAACTTTCAAATTAAAATTAAATAATTACGCATAAAAAGCAGGAACTTATTGAAAATTACTTCATAAAAACTATATTTAAACGTGAATTTTAAAAGAGAAAGGATATTTATTGTAAAATAATAAATTCATTAACATGCATTAGAAGTCTTAAATAGGAGAAATTACGTCACACTTACGTGATATTACACTTATTACGTAAAATGAAGAAAAAATAATATTGCAAAACTGTTTAAATTTAAAAATACCAGAGACATTTATTTGATATTTTGAGAAGAACTTTTCAACTATTTTTGTTAGGACAGCGCAAATAATATTTCATTTCTAACAAAAGTATTTTCACGTATATATTAAAAAGAGAAAGAAAAGTTTGTGAAAATTGCGTCAGATTAAAAACGATACATTTAAAATGTCTTATTTAAAAGATCTTTCTTTTCGTTTTGTTAAAAAATACCGAGAGACAGAGACTCTATTTACTTAATTCATTTTATTTTAGCTTATTTTGAAATATTTAACTGATTTTATTTAATCAAAGACGAAAACAGCTATTGTATCTTTTAACAGCAGCTGATTTTCCCTTAAAATTCCCCAATCAAAGAGAAATGAATAGAAACCCGTTTATAGGGAGATCGCCACTGTTTTTTAAATTATCATTTAATCTTTCAAAATCTTTTTAACCCCTTGAGGGGCGGTGAGAGAAAGTATATCCCACCTAATTTAAACAACATTCTCACCAGAAAATTTTAACTAAATTTTATATTTTTAACTGTGGAGGAATACCCTTTAAAAAAATTGCTTTTCCTTATTTAAAAATAAAACTTTTCGATTATTCCGGTGAGAATTCAATATTTAGAGACATTTTTGCTTGCGCCTCAAGGGGTTAAAGCTGATAAAATTAGCGTGCTTTTAGAGACTGCGGTGTCTGAACAGGGGTTGGCGAGCGTAGCCCCCTATGAGTACGTGAAAAAAATCTTTGGATTATTTTCAAATAAATTTGTTCTTAAATTGCGGTGTGAATTAAATATTTGAACATTTTTAGAGCTGAAATGCCTTGCCCTTGAAAGGGTTGAACTGCTCTTGTTATATTCCATGCTACTACGAGCGTATTTATCATGCCTCCATTTTCCTTTACTCAGAGCCTGATTATCAACCAAGGAAACGGTTACCAGTAAAAAGAATAGAAACTTTTTGCTTATATATGACAGTAAATTTGCATGAATACTGCGTTTAAATAAGAAAAAAAATTCTATAAAAATTTACTGGCAGAAGTTGGACCCGTTAATCAGGCTCGGTGTTTGCTGCCTTGCTTTTGCTTGTATGCATGTTTTGCATGCATGGAAAGTGCGAACAAACAAACTTTCGTAGCGCTTCGAAAGAATTCTTGACCTTTCAGTAGGTTTTGCAGAACCAAAAGTAGTTGAATTATTTGACTGATAAATTTTAAAAAACAGACAGTCTATGAAAGTTCAGCTTTATCAGTAATTCTTTCAAGTGGCATTCCGATGCTGCTATGAGATAGAATTTTACATCTTTCGAAGTCAGAAAGAACTTTTCCTCTCCCTATTGTCAAACAGTTTTGAGAACGAAACGAATATGGCAGAAAGTCCTTTAACCCTTTAGCGGGAGATGCCCACAAAATAGGATACCTGATTTTAATTCCAAAACTAAAAAACGGCATCAAGAATATTTAATTAAATTTTTTCTTTTAATAAAGTTCGGGATAATAAGCAAGTTTTGGTTTTCTAATAAATTCGTTTGTGAATTCTGTCCTCAGTCCATCATTTCATCATTTTGCAAACACACTTACTCCGCGCCGGAAAGGGTTAACCCCTTCGCGACGGGAGCCTTTTACGAAATGTTTATTACTTTGCTACCGGTTTTCAAAAACAGAAGTTTGTGCCTATTCAAATCGGGAAAATGCTCGGATTAAATATGGCAAATTTTACAGTAAAATTTTACTGGTAAGGATAAACGAGAATCCTTAGGCCTATTTCCGGCACGTATACGTATCGCTCGTCCCCAAGGGGTTAACCATCCGCCTACCAGATAGGTCCAATGGATACGACAGGCAAATTCAAAATATATATTCAAATTACAAATGTTCTTAAAATAAGTATATATAGCAGTGTTTTATAAGATAAATAAGTTAAATATTTTAAAATAAAAATTCTGGTGTACAATATATTTATAAAACTTGAGTGAAATTTCTATGCTTAACCCCTTAACAGTCGCATTAAATTACGGTTTAAAAATGGAAATTGCTTATTGGCACCACTTTATTGAAAAAGAAATGCTCATATTGTTTAATGACAGGTAAAACTATACCATGATAAAGCCAATTGCACTATTTTATAAAACTGGTGGAAAACAAACAAATCTGAATAATCTGAAAAAAAAGACACAGCCCGTGAATATGACGGGAGCGAGAATTAAGGGGTTAAATAACTACGCTTAAATTATTTCTTAACACTTTTCGGGGCATTTAATTTTAATCCACAAATGTCACCTTTACGCGAGTAATTTTAAACAAAATTTCCGCTGTCTTATATACACGAATAAATGCATTTACATATTTAGAAATAAATTTTGTCTTAAATTCCCGTCTCATTGTGACATTTGGGGATTATCCTTTTATCTACTGACGATACTTAGAAGTACCATTAACCCATTAACGCCCAAATTAATGTTTTCATTAAAATGTAAATTTTGGATTTCCCACCACTTAAAAAAGGGGATTTTTATCCTATTTTATGAAGAAATTTGTCTCGTGAAAGAAAGTATATATTTATCTTCATATTTACTGGTGTGAAAAGCGCTTTATTGCCATTAAGTCTAGCGTCTTCAAATGATGACACTGGGCGTTAATGGGTTAAAATAAGTTGTTATAAAATTTATTTAATACATCGATTAGTAGTAATGCAGTTTAGAATGAGTTATAGATGCATTACTTTATCTTGTTCCAAAAGCATTATTGATTACACAAACCAAAAATATTTTTAAAAGAATGATTTCTTTTGCCTTTGCATCTTTTCAGCTTTCTTGGCGTTAAGGGGTGGGGAGGGGGTATTTTTCAATCCAGAAATATTTCTATATTTCTATTGTAAGAACATTATATTTGTACATTTCCCAATTTTACAAAATACTAAGAAAATATTTGAAATTAAAGATTTGAGTGGGGTTATAAATATTGCACAAAATCCCTATAAATTCAAATTTTATTAATACTTCTGAATCTTCAAATCCTTCTAAAATCCTTCAAAAACTTATTAAATGTTAGGTAAATCTTCCATTGTAATTTCAAAAATTCACGAAAAATGCATTAGAAGATAAAATTTTCATGAATTCACAATTCATTGGAGAAAATATCCCCAATCACGAGCCGCAGATTCGAAATATTTACGCGGTTCTTATAGTCCGTTATAGCTCCATTGTAAAGTTAGCAAAATGCTCACTTTGAAATGGGTTTTAAAATATAGATTTTTTTTTTTTTTTATCAACAATTGCTTTATGATTAATTGGAATATTATGTATTAATTTTAACACAAAGATTTGCGCATTTGCATAGCAAACGCAATCTGATTTCATTTTTTATGAATTTCCTACCATCATCTCGCTCTAATAATGGCCTGGTCTCCAAGCGCTGAGTACCTATTTGTATGGTGGGCTTATCATAGCTACCAAACCTTCGATTTTTTACATTATATACTTTATATTTATTTTTAAATAGCAAACTTCACTTTATTTAACCCTTTGAGGGGCACCGGTATATATTATATACCACCTACGATTAATGAAGTTTTACACCAGAAAAATTTTATTAAATTTTACTTTTCTAACTTTGGTGGAAAAAAGGCAATAAAATTGCTTTTCCTTATTTTGAAATAAAATTGTTCTAATTTTCCGGTGGGAATTCAGCATTACACAAACGCAATCGCTTGTCCCTCAAGGGGTTAATGACAGACCTCTGAGATGAAGTAAGACAAAGATTTTTCTTCAGAAATAATTGTATTAAAATGTTTTAAGTTTTGGTAATTATGAAATTTTGAGCAAAATTTGTGAAAAAAAATAATAGTATACTATATTTATTCAGAAAATTTCTAATATAAAATTATTTCACCTGAAACTAAAATAATTTATTTATGTATATTTATTTATTAAGTATATACATTTATTTATAAAAAGAACCACATTATTAAGCTCAAACTATTTTGTGTACATAAAATTCAGATTTTAAAAGCCTTTCGTTAAAGCACAATGAAACTTCTGAAATTGAATCATATGAGTATGGTATTGTCCGAACAGTATTATTTTTACAACGAGTTGCAAATTTCAACAATATACAATTTTACAGTTACATTCCAAATTCTAGTTTGCCATGAAATAAACGTACATGATTTCTATTTCTGGAATATAAACCAGACAAAAATTGAATCGGATTGTTCTAAATAATTTAATTATGAAACAGCTACTAACAAATATACAAAAAAAATAAATAAAACATAAACAATTACATGGATTTTTTTTTTGGATCACAGGCAATTATTCCAAAATTTTAGATGATTGTCAGCGTTCCGATGCTTATAAATGGTAACTGACAGATGTTTATGTACATGTCATATAAATGTTCCCTCCCGTAATTTTAATTTTAAATTAAAAAACTGTCAAAAGAACATTATTGTACTACTATAGAATAAAAAAGAAACAATAATATAATAATGCAGTATTACATTGCTAATACATTACTATTACGTTCTTATATTATTATTACGTTTTTGTATTATTACTACCCTTTTATATTTTTATTACGTTGCTCTGTTATTATTATGTTTTTATATTATAACTAAATTACATTATTAGTGATCTGCGTATTGCTGTTTTATGCATCCAAAGTTGTTTTACCATTTGTAAACTTTATTAGGAATATCGTAAAATTTAGAGGCTTTAATTCATATATCTAAAAATAGTAAATGAAACATTATAATGAGAAATAATAAAAAGAACGCAGAACACAAAATAAATAGATATGATTTTCTATCTGTATAACAGCTTGACATTACATTCTGACATTTTCATGTTAGTAAGAATTATCTATTTTCAACAAAATTGGAAATTTTCGAGTACATAAATATCATCTAATTTTGGCATTTGAAAGAAGCGACAATTTTAAATTGCGAGCAATCACTACGCAATTAAACTTTCGTTCAATATTTAAATCGGTGTCATTAACCACTTGAAACAGCAATATTCTAAATACACAAGGAGAGGGGTCATGAATTATAATTCTGATATTTTACATAGTTATTAAAACACATAAAAGATCTAAATGACACTTTTAAGTACAAGCCTTATCGATTGAACTCAAATTTCAAAAACTGAAGATAACCCATGAAAAAAAAATGTTTTGAAAGCATTTTATATTTTTCTCGTCTGTTTAAAAGCCACTCTCGAAAACCATTTTTATTCACCACTGACGATGAGGTTGAGCGAAGTCAATCGTGACACCCTCAAATATATGTTTTATTGAAACACTGCATGCAAGCCAGAATAAATCGTCTACTGAAGATCTCTTGAGATTCGTGAAATGGAGCAAATAGAAAGTTAAAAAAAGTTTATTTATGATCCTTGAAATAGACTCCGGATTTGGCTGAGTGTCAAGATGTAAAAGAGCATTGCAAACCAAAAGTTTTAGAAGCATATAGAAAAGCTGATATTTAGCGAATACATATTGCGAATGTTCTGATGCCATTTTTAAATTTCAAATTTGTTTTTTGATTTTTAAATTTTGATCACTAAATTTAGTGCACTTAATAGATAATGAATTCGTATTTACATATTTAAGTGCGTGCGCGTATATACAAACTAATTATCAAAAATAAATGCTGATAAATGTAAGTTTAAAATGAGATTTTATACTCTTAACGTATTCGCCGCGAATGTGATTTAAAATGTTATTAATCATTTATTTGTGTACTCCTCCATAACAAATAGAGTTTTACATCGGCGATTAGTAATTGGACTTTAAATTAATGGGTGTATGGGTAAATGCAGTGTTTTAATACCTTAACAGTTTACGGTACTAGGACATAGGTCGTCCCAACGACTATTTCATTATTCTATTAGCACCGCGTTCTGAAAAATAATCTCTGATGTACACTTATAATCAGGGATTGTACATGTCCTGAAATTTCACGACCGGGAAATTCTTCGGTACCTGTATTTTCTCATCAAAAAATCTCTTTTTAAATAAGGCGATATTTCGCGCGTTTAACCTAGATTTATTCTTCTGTAAACAAATAGTAATGTTTGTCCTGAAAAAATTCATTAAGCGTTACGACCCCTGCTTATACTAGGATCAGCAAAAAGTTCTGGGAAATTTGTGTTGTTATGCACAAATTAACAACAAAAGAAACAAGGACTATTCTTCAAAGTAGAGACCATCATAATCCATGACTTTCTGCCATCGTTCTGCCAGATTCGGGATTTGCTGGAAGTACCATGGAATACTAACTCATTCACCCTCATTAATCTTATCGACGGCATTCAGAATCATTTGACCTTTCTCCAATAATGCCAGATCAACGCACGCAAATCATACTCTTGTATGCGCATATTGAAGCCGAAATTTCTGAACTCCTATATATGATACAAATTCTGGTAGCTGTTAGATTGAAAATTTCCCAGAACTTTTTGCTCAACCTAATACAAGACGTTTTGGAGCGATATCTACCACAAAGAATATTTTTGTAAATTGTGGTACGAGTAAATATAAAAATAGTTGCCAGTTTTAGCCCGTAATTAAAAGGTTATTTAACATACGACACACCAGCGATCGTATATATTTCTCAATAAAACCCGGCGCTTCGCAATCTGTATTGCTGATTTAGCAAGGTTGTTAAAAAATAACAGTATCTACCGGAATTATCGAATACTAATTTTTAGTTTAATAAATGGCAGATGTTTTGTGCTTAAATAATGCAAAGACTGCTGTTCGACAATTCTGATTGATATTTTGAATAAAATCAATAAATAACGTCCCTCAGTTTATTCAACATGCTTATTTGTTATATCATGTCTAAAACTTATAACATAATTGAAAATTCTGTCTATAAATCAGTCCAACGAAGCTTGCAATGTTAAGATGTATTTGGCATACATTAATATTTTGCTTCAAACAAAGTTTACTACTTTGTTATCTTGAATAATTTTCCATCAACAGTTGCATGCAGCTGAATAAAATTTAACTTAAATAAAGTAGTTTATAGTAGAACTTTCAATGCAAACTGACCTGAACAGTCACAAATGGGGAAGTTGAAATTTAGTAATAGATGATAGGCTTAATCTTTGATATGTTTATAAGCCTAATTTTTACGCTATTCTTAATTAAATGTACTATTTTATTTTGGTTTTAAAACATATTGTATCTCGAATTAAAATAAAATCCCTTTAGAATAAAGCAGTGTTTAAAGAAATTTAAAGTAATTGGGATGCCTAATTTAATTGAAATAGCTGCGGCCCCTGAATACTAGTTCTAGGCACTGATAAAAAGATGGAGACTATTGTGGACTTTTTTTTATCAGCGTTTGTGGGACCCCTTTGTTTTAAATATCAATATTTTCTAAAGTATTCTTCTTCTTTTTCTCAGTTGAAGAATGTGACGAATTCTTTTAGAAAATACTGACATTAAAATTCAAGAGATCCAGTGGCATTTCATAACTGGCTCGTAACTGACTCGCAAATAAAAGTCCGCCATAAGTTTCTGTAATGCAATAAGTAAAACAGACTTCATTCAATAAAATTATACCCAACCAAATTCTTTTGCAAAATGGGAGCGATTTGGTGTAATTATTATATACAATATTTTGTGTGAAAAAATTGTTGGTACGTTTAAAAATCTTTCAGAAGATCCTAAAAGTATGTTGATTACAAAATTCACAGTTCGGAAATTCTTAAATCTGTATTGGAACTTTTTGGCATAAGCATTTAAAGATATCGTTATCAGTTATTACATTACTTACACTCTAGTCTCTTGTGGACAGTCATATAGATTTGATAAAAAATAACAATTTTCAATTTAATGAAATTTAACACATTTAACCCCTTGGGGACGAGCGACACGTATACGTGCCGCATGAAGCGCTCAGAATTCTTGTTTTTCCTCACCAGTAAAATTTTACTGTAAAATTTGCCTTCTTTAATCAGAGCATTTTCTCGATTCAAGAAGACATAAATTTCTGTTTTTAAAAAACGGTGACAAAAAATTAAAAATTTCGTAAAAGGCTCCCGTCCCGAAGGGGTTAATGCTGGAGACGTAAAAATAAGTTTTTGTGGATTGGAGGTAGAAATTAATATTGGTACAGGAAATTTTGTAAGGGTGAAAAAAATTATTATATAATCCAAGCATGCATGCTTCTGATTCGTTGTGCGCAAGTTGTAATTTATAGTGACATTTGTAAGCTTAAATTTCGTGCTTACTTTTGGAAAAGTGGCCCACGTGTGTTCAGTGTTGCCAGTGGGCTACTTTTTAAAAATTCAGATCTATTTATTGACACCCCTTTTTTGAAATAGTAAAATTGGTATTATTTTATGACATATTAATTAAGGCGAAAACAAGGAGAATTTTGCCCTTTCAGAAAAGTGGTGCCAAGAAGAAATCTGAATTAAAAAAAAAAGTAGCCAACTGGCAACACTGCGTGTGTTGAATTGAAAAGTGATTATTCGCCTTTCAATTCTTATTGCAACCAGTTTCGCAAGCACATATTACAAGTCAAAAATGAAAGATTTTACGCGTTTTATTCTTTTCATTCTTTGAATAGCGGTGGTATGTTATTAGGTCATTGAGTATGAAACCTCGGATGGCCAACTGTGGTACGCCTGATACAACTATTTTTTTTTTTGAAGAAATTATCGACTTCTTGAACCGCAGAGATTCGATGATTTGATAAGGAGATGATTAGATAAGGCTATGATACTGAAAAATTTTAGTGGTGCCCAGCGTGCCACAGTTGGCCACCCCTGCATTACAACATGATAACTGAGGCTGATTACCAAAATGGCAAATTCCCACCAGTAAAAAAAAGTAGAATTTTTCGCCCTATTCATTACAGTAGTTTTCCATGAATACGGTCTTTATATAAAACGAAAATTTCTAATAAATTTCACTGGTGGCAATTTTCGACGTTGTTAATCCGGCCTTTTTGTAACCGGACGTTGCATACTTAATAACCTAACATTTAATATTTATATTACTTTTATTCACGATATGCAAGAATTGCACCAAAATTTTAGATTGAATTTTGCTTTTAAAATGTACACGAAGAAAATATTTTAGTTTTTTTTCAAAATAAATTTGTTCATATATTATAGTGTTGCTCAACCATGGTCAATATTTTAGGAATAGAAGTACTTTGTATCTGAAAGGATTAATACTTTTACTAGCTGACCTGTCGAGCGTTGCTCGGGACCATGGTACTAGCCTTCAATATACCTAACATCAATCTTGAACGATTTTTTCATATTTAACACAGAATCTTTCTAAAATATCTTAATGCTGGGGTTGTCAATGCTTCTAGAACTGTACACCCTCGATTTTGTAAGATTTTGTTTAATTCTCCTTTTAAAATATCATCAATTCTTTAAACCAACATATATTCAATTTTAAATTTATACCAGAATTTTCTTATAACAATTTAATTTAATTTAATTTCCGGAAAGGCTATCACCATAGAGAATGAAAATGACTGTTTAAAATTTGTGGTACGAATTCAGGATTTCTGAATAAAGATTCCCTGATCTTTTTATTCCAAGAAATGCATGCATCCCTTGAAATAGTCTACGGAATGCTAAAAAAGAAATTGATTAAGATCCAGTATCGAACAATGGATATGTCGGCAATTATATTAAATTTATTGTTAACATCAATAAATTTAAAAACAACGAAAAATCATGCGTCCAGCATAGGTTATCAAAATGCTTTTCCATACATTCAGAATACTGTAACAAAACTTTATAATTTATTAAGGAAAAAGATGTCAAATAAACAACTTCGGTAATTTTCGGTTAGCCGGGCGCCAATATTATATTTACATACATATATACATATATATGCACATATATATACATATATATATACATATGTATGTTTATATTTATGTATGTGTGTGTACACATATATATATACATATATGTGCATATATATGTATATAAGAATGTAAATATAACACTGGCGCCCGGCTAACCGAAAAGTACCACAACTTCTAAATAAACAATTTAAAAAATGCATAACCCATTTGAAATCCGAATTTCTGGAATTTCCATGAATATTCCGAAAAGTATCCGACTTCTTTTTTGTGCTGCCCTGTATATGATCCATACATTCGTATATATATTACACAGTTTGCCAAAAGTTACTCAATTAAACGCATAGCAGAGTAGAAATTTCCCATTCTGTAATTTCCGTCAATAAATTATATGCACACTATATTCTAGAGTAAGCATTTTGTAGTACACCTGAAATTATACTAATTTTAATATGCAGTGAAACCTCCTTGAATGGTCACTTCTAAACAACGACAACCTCCGAATGCCGGCCAGATATTAATGGAACTAAACGCATTCCATAGCATTAACATTAGTACGAACCTCTAAATAAGGAATTCAGAACAAAGGCCGCTCAAAAGTAAGGAGAATTTTTTTTAGCGGTTTCTGGAAAAATTTCTATTTATTTGCAAACAAAAATCTGAAGCAGATAAAGTTTACTTAACACTAGAACGCCCGGAAATTTTACTCAAGTTTCATAAAAATATTTGATACTAGAATTTTTATTTAAAATTATTTGACTGATTTATTTATCGTAAATTTGCGTTGCTTAAATTTAACTTATTTTAGTAAAGAATTTTCCCCCAGGTCTCAGTTGACATTGAATCATATGGTCGGAGTCGGATTGACCCCTTCCGGGCAGTGTTGCTAGATGAGCTACTTTTTTTTAATTCAGATCCTTGATTGCCACCACTTTTTTGAAACGGTAAATTGCGACTTATTTAACGGCATATTAATTAGTGCGAAAGCAAAGGTAATTTTACCGTTTCAAAAAAGTGAAAAGTGGTGGCAATCAAGAAATTGGAATTTAAAAAAAGTAGCCCACTGGCAACACTGCTTCCGGGTGTTCCAGTGTTAATGTGTCAACAAATCTCTTGACCAGCTTAATCCTTTTCCAAAACTAGATATAGAAAATGAAGACAATAATGATGGAGAAAATTTAGATAATATTCTTAGAACAGCAAGCATAACTAACACGAACGCTAGCAAGTTTGTGTGTCTGGACAAAGATTTGGCAGTTACTGCTACATTTGATTCATACAGCAATTGGTGGAAGATAGGCGAGAGGAAGATAAAAGTGATGCGGTAGGGATATGGAAGAGATTATAGAATCACCTAAAATTTCCAGTATTAACACATATACTAAATTTTTTACGAATCTTCGTGAAATCAAAGATTTTGCATTAAATCGTAATGATGATGAGATGTATAGCAAAACAACTCATACTATTATTTGTTTGGAGAAAGATATTTGCAGAAAAAAAGCAACTGCAAATCACTGATATTTTTAATGTATTAAAAGAATGGGGTTTAATTAAAGTGACTGTGTATTTCTATTTAAATTTAGGTAATTATAATTTTTTTTAATGAAACCTCTGAATAAACCCACCTCTGAATAGCGGTCACTTTTCATCAGTCCTACTGATAACCGTTTTTCAGAGGTTACACTGTATTTGAAATACTGTAATTTCATTAACCCCTTAATTCTCGCTCCCGTCATATTCACGGGCTGTGTCTTTTACTCAGATTGTTTGATTCCCACCAGTTTTATAAAATAGTGTAATTGGCTTTATTTTAGTATCGTTTTACCTGTCATTAAACAAGGTGAATATTTCTTTACCAAAAAAGTGGTGCCAATAAGAAATTTGAATTTTTAAACCGTAATTTAATTCGAGCGTTAAGGGGTTAAAATCACCGCAAACGAATGACGCCGAAGAACGTAATGTAATGGAATTTTTTTGCGTGTCCCTGTAAATGAATCGTTAATGTTACACTCTTCATTTTCAATACAAAAGATGCCACAGTAAACACCAATAACATATACCAATTTCATGGCAATCTGATTATATTTACGCGAGTTAAAGCACGGACTGATATACCGAATTCATAAATACTTTTTAACTGTGTTGGAAAGAATTAAAAAGGAATGACAATAAATAAATTTATGTAGGATTTAGCTAATGTCCCAAACTATTTATAATTCCAATCACACAATGCATCTTTTAAATCGTCTTTCTTAAAGTATAGAGAATATATAAAATCAAAATGCCTTACAAATATTTATCCTTAGATTCACACCAATTACAGAGACATGTGAACATATCAATTTCGAAGTGAAAGGAAAAGATCTGTTAGTGTTGAAGAATTTACAATCAATAACTTTTATGTCTTTCTAAGCCATTCCAAAAGCAATTCTAAATTAGCGTCACGTAGTTCTCATTCGCAACTTCTTTATTTTGCGTCTTTCAAGAAATTAGAAAACTTTGAACATTTTCATTAAACCGTCTTCATTTTTCGATTTACGTACTCAACACATCTGAGGAGAAATACATTAACTCGGTAGCGTAGACTATAATGCTGTCTTAACACAGGAAATTACGCATGGAAATATTACGCTTGTAGCAATCATAATATTTTTTAACTATTAAAATACGTGTATAGAAATTCCATTTCTGATTATAAACGGGGAAGCTTCTACCAGTAAAAAGTAATACTATATTTTTTTACCTAATCCAAGATACAAATTCTGCATGAATAAAGCTTTTCGATAAACAAAATTTCTATTTAGATTAGCGATAGATACTGTTGAAGAAAAAAAATGTCAATTCTTTTGTTTTATGATAAAAATGATGATTTACAGACTTCCTTTTCTTTGATATAGCTTTATGTTTTTTTTTATCTATTACAATAAAACAATAAAGTAGCGAAATCGAGACCAAACATATCTGGTATGAACGCGACTTCTTGTTGTTATGTAAACACTCGGTTACTTTCCTTTGTATCTGCAAGAAACAGTGGCTTATTTCTGGCTGCAATGACGTCTTTGGAGCCGATAATTTGGCTGTAATTTTCTTAGTTTAATTTTAATAATTATTATTATGCCTTAAATTTTATTTTATTCCAAGAAATGCATACATCCCTTGAATTAGTATAAGAAATGTTAAAAGAGAAATCGACTAAGATCAAGCATTGAACAATGAATACGTCGAAAATAATATTAAATTTATTATTACGATTTCGCTAATGTCCCAAACTATTTATAATTCCAATCACAAAATTTATTTTTTAAACATACATTACTTTTCCGTCTTTCTTAAAGTGTAGATAATATATAAAATCAAAATGCCTTACAAATATTTATCCTTCGATTCACACCAATTACAGAGATATGTGAACATTTGAATTTCGAAGTGAAATGAAAAGATCTGTTAGCGTTGAAGAATATACAATCAATAACTTTTATGACCTTTTAATCCATTCCAAAAGCGATTCTAAATCAGCGTCACGTATTTCTCATTCACAACTTCTTTATTTTGCGTCTTTGTAGAAATTAGAAAACTTTGGACATTTTCATTAAACCATCTTCATTTTTCGATTTAAGTGCTCAACACATCTAAGGAGAAATACATTAAGATGAAAGCGTATACTATAAACCTGTCGAAACATGGAAAATTACACATGGAAATATGCATGTAGCAATCATAATATTTGTTAACTATTAAAATACGTGTATAGAAATTCCATTTCCGATTATAAACGGGGGATGCTTTTACCAGTAAAAAGTAATACTATAATTTTTTGCCTTATCCAAGATAAAAGTTCTGCATGAATAAAACTTTTCGATTAACAAAATTTCCATTTAGATTAGCGATGGGTACTGTTGAAGAAAAAATGCCAATACTTTTGTTTTATGATAAAAATGATGATTTACAGAATTCCTTTGCTTTCTTATAGCTTTATGTTTTTTCATCTATTACAATAAAATTCTAAAGTAGCGAAATCGAGACCAAACAGAACCTGGTATGAATGCGACTTCTTGGCCATTCCGAAAGCAATTCTAAATTAGCGTCACGTAGTTCTCATTCGCAACTTCTTTATTTTGCGTCTTTGAAGAAATTAGAAAACTTAGGACAATTTCATTAAACCATCTTCATTTTTCGATTACTCAACACATCTAAGGAGAAATACACTAAGATGAAAGCGTATACTATAAAGCTGTCGTAACACAGAAAATTACGCATGCAAATATGCCTGTAGCAATCATAATATGTGTAAACTATTAAAATACGTGTATAGAAATTCCAATTAGAGTGTTTGTTTATCAACGTGGAAGCTTTCCCCAGTTAAAAGGAATGGAAATCTTTGCCTTATCCAAAACAGGAATTCTGCATAAATAAGACGTAGCAAAATTTTTTATTAAACAATCCCAAGAAACAACATCAGACAACGCGGTATGATTCAGAATAACAAAGATCTTCTCCATCTAAATAATGAGCATGTTTTGGTGAAAAACCCTGAAGGACGCCAAAGAAGATGGCAGTGAAAACCGACAACAGTTTGTTTAAACTGTAAAATTGTTCTTCGCATTGTCTGTTTCCCAAAATTCCATGCATAATACATCATTCTCTAATGTAAGTCTGCTTAATTACACCATATTACTGATAAAATCGAAGTTTTAAATTTTTTCAAAAATATTTATTTGGTGTGGTCCAATACGGGTTAAATAGGTAATATGTTTTAAATTATATTATTTTGCAATACAAGGTATCTGTACATCCACCCCAAAAAATTATACCAATTAAGAACAAATAGAATTATGTTTTACAAAATGTGGCTCATAAGATGAAATATACAAATAAAAAATATTTATTTCCAAAAACCCATTTCGTTCCGGGCATATTTTACCTTTTTAGGAGCAAGAAATTGTACTTCTGCAATGTTGTACTCACGAATAAAATTGTTTATAAATATGGAAATACGATATTCAAACTTTTTTCACCAAATATATAAGCATAAAACTTAGTTAAAAGATTCTGGTACACATTTTGATTAAAATTAAGTGAGATATAATATATTCCACAACCAACAGAGGGGTTTAACACTTTATCTAGTGTAGTTACTTATAAATACCATTAAAATAACTTGTTATAAAATTCATTTAATACATCGATTAGTAATAATACAGTTTAGAATGAGTTATAGATGCATTACTTTATCTTGTTCCAAAAGCATTATTGGTTACGCAAAACTAACATATTTTTAAAAAGATGATTTCTTTTGACTTTGCATCTTTTCAGGATTCTTGGAGTTGTGTGTGTGTGTGGAGGGGGGGGGATTTTTTAATTCGAAATATTTCTATATTTCTATTGTAAGAACATTATATTTGTACATTTCCTAACTCTACAAAATACCAAGAAAAAGATTTAAAATAAAAGATTTAAGTGGGGTTATAAATGTTGCACAAATCCCTATAAATTCAAATTTAATAAATCCATCTAAATTTCTAAATCCTTCAATAATTCTAAAATTTATCAAATGATTATGTAAATATTCTAATATAGTTTCAAAACTTCACGAAAGATGCTTTAGAAGATAAAGTTTTCATGAACTCTTAATTCAGTACATAAAAGATTAAAAGAAACAGGATGTCAAAAAATATTTTTATTTATAACCAGTCTCTTTTAACCCTTAAATACGCGATTTTTTATTTTGTTTCGAAAAAATCATATATGATTCTCTGAAAGGTTTATTACACAGAAAAAATAATGAAAAAAATCAGAGATACATTTTTCATAGCATACTTCAATCTTTTCTTCTGTTGCACATCTGCAATATAAGTAAAAACTACTGTCGTGTGGCTGTATTGCGCTAAAATAATACAAATTAGTAAAGATTTTAATAAGTATGTCTCCCAATATTTTATTTTTTATAATTATTTATTTTATAAAACTTGACCTTTAACCTTTTAATTTCCGTGATAAAATGCGTTCTAGAAATTACGTAGTTAAGATAATCTGAGTTTACACCAGGAAGTTTAAATGGTTAATTTCGCCTTATTTAAAACCAGAATGTTTTTTATTAATGAAACCAAGTATTGCTATTTTAATTTTTTTGGTGTGAATTAGGTATATACAAATAAAAATAATCTATTGAATTCAAAACACTGCTGTTTGCATATATGCAAAACTGCGCACTAACGGGTTAGTCATATACTAATCTTTAATTTTCTGTAAGTAGTATAAAGTAAAAATATAAAATCTAAATGATTTATAAGTACTTTTCCTTAGAATTTCATAAAATACGGATACATTTAAACTTAGAACTAAGAACAAACAATCTTCTTGAAACACCATCAAAAATTTGTAAATGCGCTAGGCCTTTCGAAAGATCTGAGTCTTTCTTCGTCAGGCGCAAAAAAAAGACGTCCTTCTACTATGAAAGCAGAGGCAAGACTGAAATGAGAGACAAGGGAAAGGAAATTACATTTAAACTTTTCAATTTTGAAGTGAAAAGAAAAGATCTATTAGCGCTGAAGAATTTACTAGCAGACACTTTTACCGCTCTCTTAGCGATTCCGAAAATAATTCTAAATTAGCTTCTCATGATTATGATTCACAATTCTTTAATTTATGTCTTTCAAGAAATTAGAAAATTGCGGACATTTTCATTAAATCTTCATTTTTCGATTTATGTATGCAATAATTCTTTAACCCCTTGACGCTCGAATTAAATCACGGTTTAAAAATTCAAATTGCTTATCGGCACCAGTTTTTTGAAAAACAAATATTCAACTTATTTAATGACAGGTAAAATGATACCACAATAAAGCCAATGACGCTATTTTATAAAACT
The DNA here is from genome assembly GCA_963932465.1 of Maratus speciosus. NCBI lineage: Eukaryota > Metazoa > Arthropoda > Arachnida > Araneae > Salticidae > Maratus > Maratus speciosus. The sequence goes on along the minus strand of OZ010797.1, from coordinate 371,377,186 downwards.
GGTAAGAATCGAAAAATCTGAATAAAAAACACAGCCCGTGAATATCACGGGAGCGAGAATTAAGGGGTTAAATAAATACATCAAGATGAAAGCATTGACGATTGTCGTGGCTTAGAAAATAACGCAAAGAAATATTACGATCACAATTAGTGCAATACGCGTTTCTTTTTAAACCCCTTGAGGGGCAAGCAAAAATGTCTCTAAATATTGAATTCTCACCGGAATAATCGAAAAATTTAATTTTTAAATAAGGAAAAGCTTGTTTTCAATGATTCTCCTCCAAAGTTAAAAATACAAAATTTAGTCAAAATTTTCTGGTGAAAATCTTGTATAGATTTGGTGTGATATATTTTATCCCGCCGCCCCTCAAGGGGTTAAATAAGTATACTAAATGTTTCATTACATTGTAGAAAGATTACCTTTGAAAATAGTTTGGGTAGATTGCGTTTTATTATATCCTTGATGTTTTCTAAAATGACTTTGTTTCATTGTTGCTTTATTTATATTCTTTCATTGATATACAGGGTGTTTATAATGTCCCGGACCCATTTTGATGTTTAATAACTCATAAAATATTAAAGATAGATTAAAATTAATAACATAAATGATTAGATAGACTCAAAAAGTTTCACGACCCTTGTCAATGAACTTCCATGTGTGCCCCCTTCGTCGCATGGAAAATATCACGTCGATAGTCAATTTTACGCCAAGTAGCGGCAAGCATGTCGGTTTCCACAGAGGCTATTGCGGTTGTAATTTAAATGTAATGTAATTGCGGTTGTAATTAGGCACATATTTCCCCAACTAGAAGAGCTTCAGCCACATGTCATTTTGCAACAAGATGGTGCACCACCTCATTGGGGTACCATCGTTCGTACTTCTTTGAATGACTATTTTCCAGGAAGATGGATTGGGCGAGGAGGTCCAATTCCTTGGCCACCCAGATCACCTGATATAACGGACTTTTTGCTTTGGGGATTTGTAAAGGACAATGCTTACAGGAGGAGAGTGTCGAACATTGATGACTTAAAAGCCAGAATTACAACCGCAATAGCCTCTGTGATGCCGACATGCTTGCCGCTACCTGGCGTGAAATTGACTATCGACTTGATATTCTCGTGCAACGAAGGGGGCACACGTGGAAGTTCATTGACAAGGGTCATGAAACTTTTTGAGTCTATCTAACCATTTATGTTATTAATTTTAATCTATCTCCATTACTTTATGAGTTATTAAACATCAAAATGGCTCCGGGACTTTATAAACACCCAAGCATTTTGCTACAATAATACCATTTGTGGATGTACTTAACCCCTCTAGGGGCAAAGTACGTCTCTTGCTAACATGTTAAAATGATTGAATGTCACCGATATTTATGAACAAATTTATATGAAAGTTATTAGAAGTTTTTCGTCGCGTACGTTATATAAAGCAAAATTTAATTCCAAAATTCGAGTTTCAATGTGTCATTTGGGAATTAAAATTCAGTGGTATATATAATATACCGGTGTCCTTCAAGGGGTTAAATGTAATCAAAATATTCTATAACATCGATGCAGGGTTCGTACGCATCTAGGGATTTAGGGGATTTTAGGTGTTTTAGTACCAGGAATTTCATAAAGTACTGGCCGCTATATCTGAAGATAGAATTTTCTTTTATTAAATAAGGTAAATATTACTTTACAAAAATTCTGATAACAGATTTTTGAAAGTCCTTGAAGGAAACCAAAGCGTTATAAGTAAGCGAACAAACTTAATGTTGGAATCAGGCGTAAATTAACACAGTTGCGCCACCTTGTGGACGGAGTGATAATTCAGATACGCGGGATTTTAGAGTGGCAATATTTTCTAAATCTTTAGTCACATATGAAAATGAATTTTGTTTACCACATTTGTTGCAAAATAATGGCGTAGCGAGAGGGGCATCCGGATACAATTGACACCACGAAGTTTCTCCGCCTTATCAAAACCACTTCAGCTATTAATCAACATGAAAAAAACTTTACAATTTTAGTGGTGTGAGTAAGAAAACAGTTAGGTATCTACCTGTAGTTCACACTCCATTCGCTACGTGGCGCATGACCTTGATTGATGTGACCTCGCTTTTAATCTTGCGGTTATTTCTCCCATTTAAGATAGGACGCTTACTTATATCGCTTTGGAAGGAAACGAACGTTGCGATGACATCCTTTTAAGTAAAATGAATAGAAATGCACAGCCCCTGATCTCTAGGCCTGCACACTGACACAAAAATATCGGCTGTCGTAAGCAAAAGTTTTTCAGCGTTTGTACGGTCCTTTGAAATTGCATACCAATAATTTTTCAAAGATTTCTGCTCCTTACTTTTTCTGAGATTAAATAAGTCAAAGAAACCTTTTGGAAAACATCGGTGTCTAAATTTTGAGAACTATACAAACGTTAAAAAAAGTCCACATATCACAGTCGCCTTTTCTGTATGGCTGCGCATAGTGATGGGCGGAATGGATGATTTTACTACTGAATGAATCTTTCAGGCATGCGCAAAAATATAGTTTCCAACCTTTTTATTACTTTTAATCAGTTACCACCAGAAATTTTGAAGATGAAAGAATTTCGATATTTCTACGGTATTCTTCCAAAACAGTGCAACAGTTTTTACCATTACCGGCGCGGAGCAAGTCTGTTTGTAAAATTATGAAATAATGGACTGAAACCAGAATTTACAAACGAATTCATTTTAAAATAAAAACTTGCTTATTTTCCAGTGCTTCAAAAAAAAGGAAAATTTTATTTAAATATTCTTGGTGCCGTCTGTCAGTTTTGGAATTAAAATTAGGTGTCCTTTCTTGCCGACACCGCCCGCTAAAGGGTTAAAATAGTTGTCTAGGGTGGTTATCAACTGTGTTACACGTAGTGTTGCCAAAAGTCCCGCGTAAACCGGGGCTAAAAATGCTCTGGACACCACTATTTTAATGTAATTTTCTTAGCCTTAACAAATTGTATAATTATCTGCTATTGCACATGATGAAATAAATTGAAAAAAACTAGCGGTATCCAGAACATTTGGAAATCTGATTTATGCGGGACACCTGGCAACACCAGTTCCACGCAATCTTCAAAAGGACCCAAATCAAAGGACCCAATCATCTGCTCGAAGAAGCGAGAATCAGATAATTGTTACCGCCCCGTGAATACTAGGACTACGTGCTGACAAAAAAATTTCGGCTATTAACTCCTTCAAGGGCGGTAGTTCAAATTTGGACCATCTGATTTTAAACTCTAAATGCCAGATTGGCAGAAGATTATTCGAATTTAAAATATCCATATATGAAGTACGTGAACTGCTTATTTTGAAATTAATTTGTTTCTAAGTTCTGGTGCCAGTCTCATATTTCATCATTTTGTGAATAGATGCACCTTGCTCCTGAAATGGTTAAGATTCAGCCGTTTTACAATGTACTATACCTTTTCTTTGCGGTAGATTTATTACGAAAATATGCTAGAATAAATGAATGACAGTGAATATTTTTCAAAAAATGGAATATGTTAGTCTGTAGTGTATTTCGTCTCATGTTACTCTGTATAAACAGAACCTAAAATTTCTCTTTTATTGTTCAAGAAAATATTTTTATGTGATTATACAGTTGAAATTTTCAAAATTTTGTATTAGTTAAATACAACTTTGTATTGTACAAAGGGCGTTCCATAATAACTGAGAGTAAAATCATAAAAAAATCACGAAATACATTTGCATCAAGAAATAAATTCTTCTTCTTCAAAACACCTTCCCTCCGATGATATGCAACGGCCCCAATATACTCTTCTCCCAATATACGTTCAATACTCTTTTTAAAACAAGTAGACAGACCGTTTTCTGGAAACTGCTTCAAAGAACCCTACACTGTTAAAATAATTTCAGAATCTGTTGTTGAATCTTTCAGAATCACTTGTTGCGGACTTGATGACGGGTTCAAAATGATGCACCCAAGTTTCATCATCTATTATTGCAGTCTTTAGGAAATTCGGATCATTTTCATCCCCTTATCAAGTCCGCAACAAGTGTTTCTTACAGATTCAACAACAGATCCTGAAGTTAATTTAACAGTGTAGGGTTCTTTGAAAAATCTTTCAGGAAACGGCTTCTCTACTTCTTTTGAAATGTGTGTTGGACAATGGGACCATTATACATCATCTGAGGGAAGTTGTTTTGAAGAAGAATGATGTATATTTTGATGTAAACATATTTTTTGATTTTTTATGCTTTTACTCTCAGTTATTATGGAACTGACTTTGTATATAAAAATGCTCTAAATTCAGATTTATTTAGGTTCTAGGTCATTATTACAACCTGAAGTATAATTAGGCCCCAAAAAGTTCTTTCTAGTTGCAAAATTTATTTTGGAAGAACATACGGAAATGGAAGAACATACTTAGATCTTTCATCCCAATTAAAATGTGTTTTTAAATCTTATACATTTTAAGATATTAAATGTTGAAAATTGTCCTTTTTTTCATTATTTTTTCAATTTTAAGAGTCCTAAGACCCTTAAAATACTAGTGTCCAGAGTATTTGGACCCTCGATTTACGCAGACACCTGATAACACTAATGCTAACACATGAGAAAAAGACAATCATTTTTCAATGTAAAAATACAACATTATATATTTAAAAGATTGATAAATGCGACTTTTCAGGCTCCAGGTATCATTTTATGCGTGAACTATGTCGACTAAATACTTAGCGTGTGTTAATCCTGACATGTGAATGCAAAACGTCTGAATTAAAACTAATATGTAAACTGGCAACCATGGTTCAGAGCAGCACTCAAAGGGTTAATGTAAGTAACACGCAGGATACCTGTCGAGTAATTGCTTCTAAATGTTTTTAAAAACTCCAGGAATTTAGAAGATATGTGACGCTTGTGATATACATAGTTATACATAGAAAATAATGAAAATATCTGTTTTTAGGTGCGTTCGTAATTATATAAATACGTAGCACCTATAGTCGTCGTTCAGTCTGTCTGTCCGTCTGTCCGCATATAACAGTGCAAAAACTACCCGCCCGAATAGTCTGAAAATTTAAATATATAATTTTTGCATAATTTTGTCGAGTCATTTCAAATTTTATGAAAATCGGATGTATAGTTTAATTACAGGGACAGTGAAAATTTTTCCGTTACATTACGGCCAATGGGAATAAATTATTGCAAGTGCATTTCAATGCTATTACAGCCTTCCGAATGGTCAGAAATTTTAAATATATAATTTTTGTAAAATTTTGTTGAGTCATTTGAAATTTTATGAAAATCGGATTTATAGTTTAGTTACAGGGACAGTCAAAAGTTTCCGTTACGTTACGGCCGATGGGAATAAATTATTGCAAGTGCATTTCAATGCTGTTACAGTCTTTCGAATGGTCTGAAATTTTGAATATATAATTGTTGCAAAATTTTGTCGAGTCATTTGAAATTTATGAAAATAGGATGTATAGTTTAATTTCAGGGACAGTCAAAATTTTTCCGTTACATTACGGCCAATGGGATTAAATTATTGCAAGTGCATTTTAATGATGTTACAGCCTTCCGAAGCAGAATAAAATGGATATGCACTTATTGAAGAGCACTAAAATATACATTCAGTAAAATATGCGGTCAAAAAATATTTATAAAACTAGTTATAGTACGAACGCACCTCATTTGCCACGTTTGACAAGCAATTTTCAACTTGTTTTTCATTAAGCCATACATAATACTGCAACAATGTTTTAGAAATACTCAGAAAATCAGCCCAAAAATAAACAGTGTTAAATCCTACAGTATCGTACAAAAATTCTCGCTCATAGACTTTTTATAAATAGTTTTAGCAAACTAATAATAGATCACAACAGATCTATTGAAAGATTAATATGTTAACACATATAAGAAAAGACAGGCAAAGAGGCAGAAAAAGAAGAAACAGGCAACCATTTTTCAATGTTAAAATAAAACGTTAAATATTTAAAACATTAATAAGGGTGTGACATAAGATTTGGAGTATCATTTTGTGCGTTACCTATGTCGAGTGAATACTTAATGGTTGTTAGCCGTGACGTGTTATTTGATACCTTTCTGAGTCTAATCGAACAAGACACGAGAATGGCGTGATGACAAAGAAGCAACGACTCATAACATGGAACATTTTATTTTCATTTTTCCTTTTGAAAATGAAATGAATAAATCTTATTTTTCTTTATTCTCCACTAGTAGATAAATTATAGCGATATATAATGATAAATAATATAAAATAGAGATATCGCTATTATAGGGAACGCGATTATTTTCTGGAATCATTCTTTATAATATCTAAAATGTTTAAAACATATCTTGCTTTTGATATTAAAAACTAGCAGCAGTTTGTTTTACATTTACATTGTATGAGATCTTTCGATTTTAAAGTGGGGGAGATATTTAATTATTAAGTCCACCGGAAAGTTTTACCTGTTAATGTTACTTCAGTCCTATTCTTTTTAAATTCTGATTTTTTTCATCGGTACCACTTTTTTGTAATGGTAAGATTCCCAATGTTTTCCCATTTCACGTTAATGTGAAAACAATGGGAATTTTACCATTTCAAAAAGGTGGTGCTAATGAAGAAATCATAATTTTAAAAAAGTAGGCGTAAAATAACAATATCGGAAGAACATTCCGGTAGATCTAATACATGATAAATTTTAAAAATATTTAAAATAGGAATTTACTACATTCCTCGTTATAAGTAAGAAAACATAATTACAAAGTATTATGTTTATTAAGTATTAAGTATTATCTTAGTATGTATGCTACAAAATATTACTAATATTTAATTTTGCAAATGACATGAGATTCACACAATTATAGCAAAACGCTATTATAAGAACGTAGCGAAAGACGTGCAATAAAACTCCGTATGATTTTGATTAAAATCTTCGTGAGCGGCTTGCCGTTACCTTGAAGTTATCGTGCCAGCAATTGTCTCCTAGATAACAGTTGGTAACTTAATTGGCGCATCTAAATGAACTCGTTCCGTCGAGTATCACCAAGCTCTGTAATATCAGTTGCGTAGGTCAGAAAAAAAAACTTGCACTGAGTATGAATCCTCTCCTTGTGTCACTACTCTGTTATTAACCTCTTGAAAGGCACTGGTATATTATACATACCACTTAATTTTAATTCCCAAATGCCACATTGGAACCAGGCTTTACCAATTAGATTTTCCTTTGTATAATGTACGCGAAGAAAAGCCATTACTCACTTCCATTCAAATTTGTACATAAATGCCGGTGTTACTCAATCCTTTTAATATTTTAGCAACAGGAGTAATCCTGAAAGGGTTAACTCATTATCCACTGCTGTTGCCTTGACGCAACGTTAAAAATAAATGCACATTCTTAAATTAACTATGAATTAACAACTATTTTTCAACTTAAAATTTTGCCTTATTAAACCTTTAATTCTCGCTCCCGGCCTGCCTTTTATTCAGATTTTTTTAATCCCACCAGTTTTATGAAATAGTGTTATTGACTTTATTATGGCATCATTTTACCTGTCATTAAATAAGGTGAATATTCCTTATTAAAAAAAATGGTGCCATTAAGTAATTTGAATTTTTAAACCGTAATCTAATGCGACTGTTAAGGGGTTAGTAACAGAAACTTTGGCCATTAAATAAAGCGAAGATTATCTCTCAAAATTTGTGGTGGCAAAAACTTTTCATAAAAAATTTAGAAGATTCAAGCCTTATAGTTACGGCTGTTAATGGGTTAAAGCACCATCCACTAAAATATTCCACTTTTAAGACAACTGTGATCAATATTAAACCAGCATTATCCTAGGAGTCATGGGTCTAGAACTGTTGGCCGCCGGCAACACTAAAATTTTATAGTAAATATTTCCTTATCTGATCATCGAATGTCTGCGATTCAAGAAGTCGACTATTTCTGTAAAAAATTATTGGTATCTTTCGGTTCACAGTTTTGCACCCCATAGATAATGCTTCAAGAGTGGCAGCGCTGTATTGTATAACTAAGTTATGTAACGGCTCATTTTCTACGTAATGATCTGCAATTTCTAATCTATGTAAAATAATTAAAACTTCCCTGTTTTGCTATGGAAAGTTTTAAAGACTGACGTTGCGTTTCCGAAACTTTATATTTGTGATTAAAAAAAAATTACAAATAAAAAGTAACGGAGAAACTGTAAAGTTTGCTTTATTTAATAAACAATACATTTCAGTGATTCATAAAGTAAAAGTAAGTGTTTAACAAAAGAAGGTGTGAGCTGAATAAAATTCCCGTAAAACATGCTCGTCTTTAATGGGTTAAACCATACAAAATAATGCAAAAAATGCTTAATAATGTAGTATAAGAGTACTCAGAAAATCATTCCAAAAATAAACGGCTAGTACTAAACCTTTTAGTTCCTTTCAAAAATGCCTGTACTAAGGCTTTTTATTAATAGTTTTAACTAAGTAATATTAGATCACAAATGATCTATTAAAAGATTTATAGAGTAACACATGAAGAAAAAGACAACCATTTTTCAATGTTAAAATATAACGTAAAGATTTAAAAGATTAATAAGGGTGTGACTTATCCGATTTCGAGTATGATTTTGTGCGTTACATTTGTAGACTGAATACTTAATGGTTGTTAGCCGTGACGTGTAATTTGATATGTTTCTGACGCTAATCGAACAAGACACGAAAATGGCGTGATCACATAGAAGCAACGACTCATAACATTGAACATTTTATATTCTTTTTTCCTTTTGAAGTTGAAATGAAGAAAACTTATTGTTCGTTATTCTCCAAAAGAATATACATTTTAAGGAACACGATTATTTTTCTGTAATCAATCTTAATAATTTCTAAAATGATAAAAATATATCGTGCTTTTTACTTTAACCCCTTCGGGACGGGAGCCTTTTACGAAATTTTTAATCTTTTGTCACCGTTTTTTAAAAACAGAAATTTGTGTCTTCTTGAATCGAGAAAATGCGCTGATTAAATAAGGCAAATTTTACAGTAAAATTTTACTGGTGAGGAAAAACAAGGATTCTGAGCGCTTGGGCACGTATTCGTGTCGCTCGTCCCCAAGGGGTTAACCCCTTAATCGTTGCGCTTGATAAGAGTACGTTACTTTTTTTTATTAAATTGTGATTGTTTGATTACCACCACTTTTTTGAATTAGAAGTATTTACCTTATTTAATGGTAGGTAAAATGATGCAAGAATAAAGCTAGTGATACTATTTTTGAAAACTGGTTGGAAATAAACAGTCTGAATTTGAAAAATGTAACCTACACTACCCAAGAAAGTCACGGGCGCGAGAATTAAGAGGCAGAGTTGGCAGTTTTCTCAACATTTTTGTTTCTAAATTTCAGATTTACACCGGAAATTTTGAAAGAAGAATCCTTACTTTATGTAATTACAAAATGTCTTTCATTATATAAAGCCAAAAAAAAAAAAAAAAAATATTATTAATTTCTGGCACGAACTCGTTTTTTCTGAATAAGAATGGAGGCCACACTGGCAACCCTGTTAACGGTGTTAGGGCGGTGTCCTTAAAACAGGACACATAATTTCCAAAACTGACAAACGGCACCAAGAATATTTAATTAAAATTTTCCTTTTATAATGTATGTGAAAATAAGCGAGTTCATATTTTCTAATAACACTTCGTTTATAAATCCTGGTGTCAGTCCAGTGTTGCCAGATAGGCTACATTTTAATAAATCAGATTCATGATTGGCACCACTTCTTTTAAATGGTAAAATGCGTCTTATTTAATGAAATATTTATTAAGTGGAAAACGAAGGGAATTCTACCGTTTCAAAAAAGTGGTGCCAATCAAGAAATCTGAATTAAAAAAAAGTAGCCCACTGGCAACACTGTGTCAGTCCATTATTTCATCAGTTTGTAAACAGAATTACTTCGCACGGGAAAGGTTTAAGCGGTTAAACCATAGAAAATATTGCAAGAATTTTTTAAGAATACTCAGAAAATCTTTCTAAAAATAAACGGTTAGTGCTAAACCTTATCGTCCCGTATAAAAATGCCCTAAGCCTTTTCATAAATAGTTTTAACTAAGTGACATTAAGTCACAACAAATCTATTAAAAGATTTATATGATAGCATAGGAAGAAAAATACAAAAAAATTTCAATGTTAAAATACAACGTTAAATATTTAAAAGATTAATAAGGTCGTGGCTTACCAGATTTCGAGTATCATTTGTGCATTAGCTAAGCTGACTGAATACTTAATAGTTGTGAGCCGTCACGTGTAATTTGATACGTTTCTGACACTAATCGTACAAGGCACGATATTGGGGTGATGACAAAGAGCAACGATGAATAACGTGGAATATTTTATTTTCATTTTTACTTTCTTCTAACTTTACAAAAAGAAAATATTGGATTAGTGAAAAATTTCGACTTTCAGTTCTCGATGGATTTATACTTTTTAGAAGCTCCTGAGCACGATATGATCAGTGTTGCCAGTGGGCTACTTTTTTTTAAATTCAGATTTCTTGATTGCCACCACTTTTTTGAAACGGTAAAATTAACTTTGTTTCCGCCTTAATTAATATGTGATTAAATAAGGCGCATTTTAACATTTCAAAAATGTGGTGCCAATCAAGAATCTAAATTTTAAAAAAGTAGCCCATCTGGCAACACTGGATATGATTGCTATTAGTAAATGTCTGTCTGTCACTCTGTGAGTCTATACGTGGCAAAAATTTTGTGGGCGCTCTAACTCAAGAACTAATGCACTTAATTTCACAAAACTTTAGATTCAGTTAGATCTGGACATAAACTGGTGCTGATTCTATTTTGTTATAAATTGTCTAACAGGTGGCGCTGCTATGCTGCTCTTTTCACGATTTCCGCAATAGGTGTATCTCGAGAACTAATGCATGGAATTTCATAAAACTTCAGATTCAGTTAGTCCTTGATATAATTTGCTCTTGATTATTTTTTGGTGCAAATCTCCCAACAGGGGGCGCTGCTATGGTGCATTATTCATGATTATCGCAATACCTCTATTTCAAGAACTAGTACACGAATTTTCATCAAATTTCATATTCAGTTAGTCCCTGATATAAATTAGTGCTGTTTACTTTTTGGTGTAAATCGCCCAATAGGTGGCGCTGCTATTCTGAACTTTTCACGATTTCCGAAATAGCTGTATTCCAAGAACTAATGCATGAATTTCATCAAGCTTCAGATTCAGTTAGTCCCTAGTAAAAATAGGTCGTAATTAGTTTTAGGTGCAAATCGCCCAACAGGTCGGGCTGATATGCAGAATTTTTCATGATTTCCGCAACTGCTCTTTCTGAAAAACTAATTTTGGGATTGCCACATCCGTCTAGCTCCTTTTGAAAATGAAATGAATAAAACTTATTTTTCTTTATTCTCTTTTAAAACATAAATTACGGGTGACGCGATTATTTTTCTGGCGTCAATCTTTATAATTTCTAAAATGCTAGAAATATATCGTTCTTTTTATATTAAAATTTAGCTGCGTAGCCGTTCGTCTTACATTTACACTATAAGATATCTTTCGATTTTAGAGAAAAATAACGAAATTTAAATATATGATGCATTAAAAAAATATTTGTTATAAATAATTTTATTAAATTTCTCGTTAAAAGAAATTTTACCTACAATGCAGTTAACATATAATTGCGAATATTTCACTTTTCCAGTTATATGAGATTAATGCATTATAGCAAAACGCCATTAGAAGAAATTAGCAAAATGTGGACAATAAAATTTTATTGGTCTGCCGGATTTTCAACGAAACTTTCGTGTGGATACATGATCTTCAAATTAGCGTCACAACAACATTCTCCAGGCTAATGCTTTTTGTTACTTATTAAACACATCAAAATGAAATCTTTAACCCCTTCGGGACGAGCGTCTTTTACAGAATTTTTAATCTTTAATCACCGGTTTTTTAAAACAGAAATTATTGCCTAATTGAATCGCGAAAATGCTCGGATTAAATAAGGCAAAATATCTCTCTATTCTAAAAAAAAGTAACTACCGCTGTCACCGCCGCCGCCGCCGCCGCCGCCGGTTTTGATTTTTTTTGTGACCGGAGGCCTTTCTTCGTTAATATTAACAAAAATAATTTATACAAAAATATGAAAATCGGTGGTTTTATAGAGAAATGTTTGATAAACACGCTGATGCAGACAGTTTTCAAATCGAAGAATTATTTTAAGAGTTATTTAATGCTAAAGTTGGACAAAATCGTTCCACTAAAAAAGTTTTATAGCAGCAAAAACTAGACATGGCAGTGTAATCATTTTTAGATCATTTTATGCGTTAGAATTTGCCGGAGTGCAGATTGCATTAATTTTTTTATTTTGACTCATTTTTTCAGGTTTTATTTCTATTTTAAATTCAAATTTTCAGCATTTCTAGAGATATTTTTTACAGATTTCAGAAAATTGTACTAATTTAAACTGTTGCCAACCGTATAAAAAGCGCAAGCAATAATGTTTACTTCAAATTAAAAATTTATTTACATGTGACTATTATAAACAGGAAAAAAACTTTCAAATTAGAATTAAATAATTACGTATAAAAAGCAGGAACTTATTAAAAATTACGTCATAAAAAGTATACACGTGAATTTCAAAAGAGAAAGGATATTGTAAAATAATAAATTCATTAACAGGCGTTAGAAGTCTTAGGATAAATTACGTCATATTTACGTCACATTATAGTTATTACATAAAATGAACACAAAATAATATTGCAAAAAAGTTTAAATTTAGAAATTGCGCTAGACATTTATTTGATATTTTGAGAATTAATTTAAAATGTCTCATGTAAAAGAACTTTCTTTTCGCTTTGTTAAAAAATACCAGGAGACAAAGACTCTGTTTACTTGATTCCTTTTATATTAGCTTATTTTGAAATGTTGTTACACGTGTCTTCGTCATCAAGTTATTTTTATTTCGACGTTTTATTTGTGTTTTTATTAATGTTGTACGAATTTATTTGTTCTTTCGTTATTTAAAATAAAAATTATATCAATTTGTATAATTTGGCGAGTGGTTTGGCGATTTATATAATTTGGCGAAATGGGTCGACGGGATAATCAAGTAGTGCCGCAGCGGATTTGGCGTTAAAATTCCCCAATCACAGAGAAATGAATAGAAATTCGTTTATAGGGAGATCGCCACTGTTTTTTAAATTATAATTCAATCTTTCGAAATCGTTTTAAAGCCGATCAAATTAGCGTTCATTTAGAGTCTGCGGTGTTTGGACGGGGGTTGGCGAGCGCAGCTCGTAGGGGGCCGAGCCCCCTAATACAATAAAAATTTACTGGTGAGAATAATCCCCGATTCTGAGCACCTTACGCGGCGCGAATACAGGTCGCTCGTCTCCAAGGGGTTAAGGTTTAATATTACGTTGAGTAAAAAGTTTCCTGCCACAATATTTTTTATTGTAAAATGATAAATACATACGAAATCACCAAAACTAATGATGATGGTAACCTCCGTTTAAATCTACAATCGTCTGCCATCATTTTGGCAAGTTTTCAATCCCTCCTGCGAAAAATTGGGGCGTGCGCGAGTCCAGAGAGAGATCGACCTCAATCGGAATAAATACTGGCCGCTCGTCTTCAAGGGGTTAAGGCGAGTATTTCCAAGTTCTGTAATGTTGGCTGCAATGATTCAGACAAAATCTTCTAATTTGAGCATGGACTCAATACATCTACCACCACACTATTAAAAACTCCACTTTTAACCCTTTCCGACGCGGATTGTTTGTAAAAATGATAAAATGTTGTACTGACACCAAAATTTGCAAACGAATTTATTAGAAAATAAACACTTGCTTATTTTCCTGTTCTTTATAAGAGAAAAATTTCAATGAGATATTCTTGGTGCCGTTTGTCAGTTTTGGAATTAAAATTATGTGTCCTTTTTTGTGGACACCGCCCACTAAATGGTTAAGATGGTTCTGATAAATATCAAACCAACACCATCTTATAGATTAATAATTCCCCAAGGAATAATAATTCCATTCCACAAGGCTGTATTTTATGATGTAGTTATAGAACGGTGCACTTTCTAATGTGCGCACAGGACCCAGATAGCATGAACATTAGCAGCAAGTTTGATTTTTTCTGACATTATCTTGCCGTGACAAATTTAAATTGAGAAATTCGAAGCAAATTTCCCGCAAGGTACACGATCCCCCACTTGCATGAGTAGTTTGTTGTGAAACTGATGTCAATACTGTCTTTAATTCACGAAAGTGACGAAAGCAAAAAATCCCTCTGTTGAGAGAATAGACAATCAACACATACACAGAAATTACAGAAAATGTATTCGGTTGGCACCGCTTTTTCTAAACGCTATACTTATCAAATACCAAAAAAGGCTAGAATTGAAAAGTACACATATTACCTTAACTGGTTTATGGTGATGAAAATGATGCATGCACCTTCTGACGGTGTGTTCGGATCAATAGACCTGATCAGGTTTTTGGGCTCCTCTGAAGGGAATTAAACTTGCAGTGTAAATGTTGTAAACAGATAGTGGGGCATGGAAAAATTACTACTTGTCAGTGAGTTTGCAGTATTTTTGATTACCTGTTCGCCGTTAAGTTGCAATAAATTTGATACAGCATTAATTCACTTAGCACGACAAGTTAGCTGCAAGTTCAAAATGTGGCTACTTTGGCGTTCGCGTTATCTTGCTGCAGTCTTGTTATGAACTTTCTTGTTTTGTCATGTCTTCTGAGTCTTATCATGCTGAGCTTGCTGCAACTTTGCAGGTTTTCAAAGCAACTGCTGCAAATTTTCTTCTAATAAAAAATGCTATCCGGTGACAGTTTACCTTTGGCCAGAACAAACTTCCAATGACCATAATGTGGCAAAATTCATGTGTATCCCTAAAAGCGAACTATAAATTCTGTCTACTTCATACTTTACAGAATGCATCTAGGAAATCAATTACTCTTATTACTAGTATCTGTCCGAATTTTGTCATTTGGAAGTTCGCTTGTTTATACATATATAGAGGTAGATATCAGAAATTTTAAATAATAATTCTTCATCTTATTTAATAGGGAACTTCTGTGATTACTTAAGTCTCACATTTATATTTAAATATAGTGGTATTATGAAACTGATTTTAATTTTTTAAAACTAGTGGGCTCTCCCCCCTATACGAGCGACGTTCGCCAATCTCTGTCCAGACACCGCAAACTCCAAAAGCACGCTAACTTGATCAGCTTAAAAAAATTTTCGAAAGAATGAATTATAATTAAAAAAAATAGTGATCTCCCTGTTACGTGTTGTTTTCATCTTTGATTAAATCAGATCAATGAAACATGTGAAAATAAGCTAATATAAAATGATTTAAGTAAACAGAGTGTTTGTCCCCCGTTATTTTTTAACAAAGCTTAAGAAAGTTTTTTTTTTTCTTTTAAATAAGACATTTTAAATGAATCGTTTTGAATCAGACGTAATTTTCGCCAAAGTTTTCTTTCTCTTTTTAATATTCATGTGAAAATTCTTTTGTTGTTAGAAAGGAAATACTATTTGCGCTGTCTTAGAATTCTCAACAATATTACAAAAAGATTATGTCAACATATGAAATAAAAGTTTCGCGAAAATATATTTTTATATTTAAAGTGTTTGGCAAATTTAACACTAGAAAGCCCGCGAGCAGTCATTTTGATTGCTAGCAAATGAATATATCTCGGTTCGAACCAGAATTTTGTTTATAAAACTAGTTTAAAAGATACAAAGAAAAAAAAAAAACTAGTTAAATGGATAAGTTAATAATTTAAAATAAAAATTCTGGTGTGAAATATTTTTCTAAATTTTGAGTAAAATTCCCGGTCTTTCTAGTGTTAAATATGGCGTAATTTCCTCCATGTGTGACTTTTAATTCATATTAAGTAATTTATTATTTTACAATTTTCTTTCTCTTAAAATTCACGTGTAAATATAGCTTTTATGACGTAATTCTCAATGTTTTCCTACTTTTAATACGTAATCATTTAATTCTCATTTGAAAGGTTTTTTTCTGTTTATAATAAGTCACGTGTAAATGAATTTTTAATTTGAAGAAAATATTATTCTTTGCGCTAGTTTTAAATTTGGCAACAATTTAAAATAATACTCCTTTCTAAAAGTTGTAAAAAATAACTCTCGAAATGCTGAAAATCTGAATTTAAAACATAAATAAAACATAAAAAAAAAGTGAAATAAAAAAAAAATAAATGCAGTCTGCATACCTGGAACTTCTAACATATAAAATGATGTAAATATGATTAAATTCATGTGTATAGTTTTTGATCCTATAAAACTTTTTTAATGGAACGATTCTGACCAAAATTAACATTACATATCTCTTAAAATAATTCTTCGATTTGAAAACTGTCTGCATCAGCGTGCATATCAAATATTTCTCTATTATAACACCAATTTTCATATTTTTGTATGCAATATTTTTCTTAATATTAATGAAGAAAGACCTTAGGTCACAAAAAATGCAAAACCGGTGGCGGCGGCGGTGACAGCGTTAGCTACTTTTTTTTAGAATTGAGAAATTAAGTTTTAATCAATTCATATATGCATCACTGCAGGGTTGATTACACTATATTTAAATTAGTGTAACATTATTTAAACATAGACTATAATGCAACGGCATACTTTTTGTGTCCCCGTGGACGAACTATAAATGCTATAAAATTCTTTTTTAAAAGATATGTAGTATAGTAAACCTCAATAACAGATATCAATTGTGTGAAAACCTAAGTATATTTATGATATTTAGAGCTTATAGAGTCAGCCAGACTGGCGGGCCTAAGTTATAAATAATTTTCGGCTATCTTAGAAAGTGTAAAAAAAATCGAAAAGATATTATTTTTTCAAAAAGTGTACGAAAAAAATTAGAAAAAAATAGTCCATTGGGATATATATGTCCCGATCTTTATTCAATAGGTCAACGATCAGCACACCTTTACACCAGCAGTGACGACCATTGTAAGGAGAGGGAAAACGTGAGATTAAAAATCGAAGGAACAGAAATCTGTAGAAGAATATCCTCGTAGTTAAATGATAACAGTTGGAAAATGTTAAAGGAACAAAAGAATTAAAAAATCTGACTTCAAGTAATTTAGACTGAAATGAAGGGCTGATATTTTCCTCATTTCACGTTTACAGATATCAAAGGTCCGTTTTTGAAAACCAGTATTTCTGAAGAAAAAATGTCGTCGTAGGTTTCTACATTTGCAACAAAAATATCCTCCGTGGTCTGTTTCTGTAAATTTTCCAAGAGAAATCTAAAATGGATACTTTTCCTTTAGCCCAGTCGTTAGGGGGTTGAATTCGGAATGAAATAGGGTAACGTTGGAAATTGTTTTAATCCCTTCAGTTTAGGTCTAGAATGAATATGCTATGTTTTCTCCCTCGTACAAGGTGGGCGTTAGGAAATATGTATAGATTTATAGTCGAAAAATATGCATTTTTTTTAAATTCTACAACAATATCTCTAAATCAACTAACTCTATCAAAAACATTGACAATACAAATGTTATAGAGCCTAAAATTCTGAATAAAATGGGTACCCACATTAATATTTTTGTTCAACATTAAGGTCGAAATTCTATTTCAAAATTTTACCTTAATCGCTAGTCAAGAGTTTGAAGCAAGGAGGGACGAAGTTACCTTAACAATATCTCTAAATAGCTAACTCTATCAAAACATTGTCAAAACAAATGTTGTAGAGCTTATAATTCTAAATAAAATGAGTACCGCCATTAATATATTTGTTTAACATTAAGGTCGCAATTCTATTTCTAAAGTTTGCCTTAATCGCTAATCAAGAGCTTGAAGCCAGGAGAGATCAAGTTATCAGTCCGCCCTGCCCCCATGAGCTATTATATGAGAATTGTTATATGAGTACACGTATTTTTTTAAGTTGTTCATTCCTGCACAATGATTTTGTAATTATGTTAGGGCTTTATCTCGTATATATTGGGATTATAATCAATATATGCCGTTTCGCAACAGATACCGCCAACCTCAAACTATAGTTTTAAAAGAAAGATTTTTATACGTTATGATTATAATACGGTTTTTTTAATATTCCGCAGGTTTTAAACTTTTATGAATTTAAGTCAAGATGCTCTTATACTGGTCCAAAATCATTTTATTAACTCTGAAGTATTAACTACTTCAGAGTAACTCTGAAGTATTAACTCTGAAGCAAAACTCTGAAGTAAAATGGTGTTCTTAATGTTCAACAAAAATATTAAGTGTGGGTACTCATTTTATTCAGAATATACCTTACAATATTTGTACTAACAATGTTTATGATAGAGACAGTTGTTTTGATAAATTGTTATGGTAATAAATAAAAACGACTTTTTCGACTGTAAATCTGAACATATTTTCTACCGCTTACTTAATAAGGGTGTGAAAACTTAGTACCATGCATTCAACACCAAAACTAATGAGTTTAAAACAATTTCCATATTTTCCCCTAATTAATTCCGAATTCGGCTTTTTATTCCTCCCCGACACACTGGGCTATTTGAAAATAGTACTATTTAAAAAAAGGCCGATTAACCCCTTGAGGGGCGGTGGGATAAAATATATCCCACCTAATTTAAACAAGATTCTCACCAGAAAATTTTAACTAAATTTTATATTTTTAACTTTGGAGGAAAATCATTGGAAAATTGCTTTTCCTTATTTAAAAAAAAAAAAGTTTCGATTATTCCGGTGAGAATTCAGTATTTAGAGACATTTTTGCTTGCCCCTCAAGGGGTTAAGACAAAGCGATATAAGTAAGCGTCCTATCTTGAATGGGAGAAGTAACCGCAAGATTAAAAGCAAGGTCACATCAATCAAGGTCATGCGTCACGTAGCGAATGGAGTGTGAACTACAGGTAGATACTTAACTATTATCTTACTCACACCACTAAAATTCTAAAGTTTTTTTCACCTTGATTAATAACTGAAGTGTTTCCGATAAAGCGATGAAAGCTTTTATGTGTCAAGTGCATCTGGATGCCCGTCTCGCTACGCCATATTTTGCAATAAATGTGGCAAACAACATCCATTTCCAAGAGTGACTAAAGATTTTAAAAATGCGCGTCACACTAAAAGCCCGCGTACGTGAATTATCACTCCGTCCACAAGATGGCGCTACTGTATTAATTTACGCCCGATTCCAGCATTAAGTTTGCACGCTTACTTATATCGCTTTGGGTTAAGATTTCGGTCTTTTGTAACAGAATCAGATCAGTTCAAAATTCGTTATAAGTGAGTCATATTGATGAGGTTTGACTCAAGGAACTTGTTCCACGGCTCTCAGTAATAGTGCATAAACGTTTTTACTATACTTTCTTCACTATCAATGTAACATTGTTGAATATTATTGAATTATACCTTCTCAAACTTGACTTTAGAAGAGCAAGTGTTTAATTTATTTGCATCATTTCGAAATCTTAGACACATATCTATCTAAAATCTGAATTGCAAATATTTTAGAGCGCTATTTTTACTTTCTTCTATATTTACAAGAAGAAAGTATTGGATTCGTGAAAATTTTCGACTTTCGGTTTTCAACGGATTTACACGTTTTAGGGGTCAGAGATTCCGAAAAACATGTTTTTACAAAATGTCTGTCTGTGAGTCCATCTGTCTGTCTGTATGTATGTGTGTGACATAAATTTTGTGGGCACTCTATCTCAAGAACTAATGCAGAGAATTTAATAATTTTTTTTATTCAGTTACACCCTTATATAACCTGGTGCAGATTTGTTTTTGGTGTAAATCGCTCAACAGGTAGCGCTGCTATGCAACATTTTTCACGATTTCGCCAATAGCTCAATCTCCAGAACTAATGCACGGATTTTAATCAAACTTCAGATTCAGTTAGTCCTTGACATGAATTGACGTTTTATACATTTTGATGTAAATCGCTTAAGAGTTGGCGCAATGGGTTCTGTGCTGCATTTTTGCGATCGTTCGCAATCGTTCTATTTCAGGAACTAATGCTTGGATTTTCAACAAATTTCAGATTCAGGTATACCTTGATATGAATTAGTGCTGTTTATGTTTTGGTGCAAATCACTCAAAAGGTGGCGCTGCTATGCTGCATTTTTCAGAATTTGCATTATAGCTGTATCTCAAGAACTAATTCGCGAATGTTCATCAAACTTCAGATTCAGGTATGCCTTGATATCGCTTAGTGCTGTTTATGTGATTTATATAGAAGAAAGTTTTGTGATGGTCACAACATACTAGTTAAAATTGGAATGAAAAGAAGTCAACATATGGTTACGTACAGGGTGGATATGTTTCTAGACGTCTATCTAACTTGCTGCTCAAGTTAGTTGAGTCGAAAGAGTCTTATTGTATACCCCTGTATATATACTGTATATATGAATAATAAAAAACGCCCCATATCAATTTTTGGCACTTCAAATTTTAAAAGCCGAAATTTATTTAAATTTATGTACAATATGTAAAATAATAACAATTTAATATACAGGGTGGCAGTATTTTAAAGGGTGGTAGAGGGAATCTAAATAGGCCTTTATTTCTCATAAAATGTATGTCTAGAAATCGCGCGTTTAACCCTTTAATGCGCAGCTTTACATATATGCAAACAACACTGTTTTGAATTTAATAGATTTTTTATTCGCATATACCTAATTCACACCAGAAATTTAAAATAGCAATATTTGCTCTGACCGTATTCTATAATAGGAATTAAAGGGTTTAACCCCTTAACGGCGGCATTAAGTTACGGTTAAAAAATTCAAATTGCTTATTGCCACCACTTTTTATAAAAAGAACTAGTCACTTTACTTAAAGACAGGTTTGGTTCCATAATAAAGCCAATTACACTAATTTATAAATCTGGTGAGAATCGAACTATCTGAATAAAAGACACAGCCCGTGAATATCACTGGAGCGAGAATTAAGGGGTTAAGGGTAAGTTTTACAAAATAAATAATTATATAAAATAATGTATTTGGAGACACAATTATTAAAGTATTTACTAATTTGCATTATTTTAGAGTAAAACAGCCACACAACAGTAGTTTTTACTTGTATTGCAGATGTGCAACAGAAGAGAAAATTGACGTATTATATGAAAAATATATCTCTGATTTTTTTTCATTATTTTTTATGTGTTATAAACCTTTCAGAGTATCATATATAATTTTTTCGAAACAAAATAAAAAATCACGCATTTAAGGGTTAAGCACGGGTGAAGAATAGATCTAAAACGCGCGATGAAAGACAGCGTATAAGTTACAATGGATGGATACGCGTTATTTCCGGACTACACACGTCATTTCCGGATTATATGCGGAATTTCCGGACACATATTCTTAGATAAAAATTGCTTACTTTGATCTTCTTTACCACCGTTTGAAACTTTGCCAGGTAGTTTCAGATCACACTGTATTTTTAAAGCCATTTACGTATTTGATCAATTTATTATAGATTTAAAATTTAATCACTAAATGAGTATTTCTTGGCTAAAAAAAACAAAACTTTCTGAGTTTTACTAGAGTAAAAGAATATTTTTCATATTTAGAAAAAAAAAAAAAAAAAAAAAAAAAAAAAAAAAAAAAAAAAAACTTGCCAATTTATTTCGTACTTAAAATTTTTACATTCCAAAAACCTGGAAATGATCTTCGTAAAACAAATTTGTCTAACTATAACCAAAATATCATACATATACATTATGAGCGAGCTGAGATAAATTCATTTAAATTGATACACCATAAAAAAACCGATTCTGAGCAAAACGGAAATAAATATTCATCCGCAAAGCCTGATAATAATGTGCAAGATAAAATATCTCATATCGCTGAATTTTATGGCCTTACATATACGCAGTTTATGTTGTATTGATCCGTAAACTCTTAGATATTTTAAACTGAAAAACTTTTTAAATAATGATGTTTTAATATCTTCGTGTCCTAGAATCTATAAAAAAATATTAGATTATAAATTCTCATGAATATTTGGTTCAATGATGCATATTTTATTTCGTGATAATATTGCACTAAAGATATTAATTTAACAGTAAGACGTATATGTCATTTAATATAATTTCGTGTAAATGATATTTTAATAGAATTATAGTTTACTTATCTCATAAATGAAAAAAAAGAAAAAAAACATGTTATTATGTTTACTTGGCATTTTCACTCATTAACCCTTTGACTACGGATCGCATCGGGAAATATATTATGCAGTGATCTATATTTTTTAATGGATTCGCATCACTTTTTGTACGAAATTATCTAAAAAATAACAGACTCAGGATGGTGTTCTTTTTTATGCACCACTACTTTTTTTAATTATTTTCGTGGTTAATTTTTACAACCAATCCAAAAACGAACTCACCTCGAAGCAGTGATGGGCAGAATAAATTATTTTACTAACGAATGAGTCACTCAAGAATGCCCCAAAACATAGTTTCCAACCTTTGCTAGGCTGCCACAGGCGACTATTTTTTAATTTAATTTATTTTTTATTATTTTCGTGGTTAATTATTACAACCATTCCAAGGAAAAATTCACCACGAAGCAGTGATGGGCAGAATAAATGATTTTACTATCGAATGAGTCACTCAAGAATGCCCCAAAACATAGTTTCCAACCTTTGATAGGCTGCCACATGCGACTATTTTTTAATTTTTTTTAAATTTTTTTCGGGGTTAATTATTACAACCATTTCAAGAAAAAAACACACCACGAAGCAGTGATGGGCAGAATAAATGATTTTACTATCGAATGAGTCATTCAAGCGTGCCCAAAAACATAGTTTCCAACCTTTGCTAGGCTGCCACAGGCGACTATTTTTTAATTTAATTTATTTTTTATTATTTTCGTGATTAATTATTACAACCATTCCAAGGAAAAACTCACCACGAAGCAGTGATGGGCAGAATAAATGATTTTACTATCGAATGAGTCACTCAAGAATGCCCCAAAACATAGTTTCCAACCTTTGATAGGTTGCCACATGCGACTATTTTTTAATTTTATTTTAAAAAATTATTTTCGTGGTTAATTATTACAACCATTTCAAGAAAAAAACTCACCACGAAGCAGTGATGGACAGAATAAATGATTTTACTATCGAATAAGTCATTCAAGCATGCCCAAAAACATAGTTTCCAACCTTTTCCAGGCCGCCACAGGCGACTATTTTTTATTGTTTTTAAATTATTTTCGTGGTTAATTATTACAACCATTCCAAGGAAAAAACTCACCACGAAGCAGTGATGGGCAGAATAAATGATTTTACTATCGAATGGGTCACTCAAGAATGCCCCAAAACAGTTTCCAACCTTTGATAGGCTGCCACATGCGACTATTTTTTAATTTTATTTTTTTAAATTATTTTCGGGGTTAATTATTACAACCAGTTCAAGAAAAAAACTCACCACGAAGCAGTGATGGGCAGAATAAATGATTTTACTATCGAATGAGTCATTCAAATATGCCCAAAAACATA
Organism: Maratus speciosus; assembly: GCA_963932465.1. Taxonomy (NCBI): domain Eukaryota; kingdom Metazoa; phylum Arthropoda; class Arachnida; order Araneae; family Salticidae; genus Maratus; species Maratus speciosus. The sequence goes on along the minus strand of OZ010797.1, from coordinate 371,353,653 downwards.
GTTTCCAACCTTGTCTAGGCTGCTACAGGCGACTATTTTTTAAATTTTATTTTTTTAATTATTTTCGTGGTTAATTATTACAACCATTCTAAGTAAAAACTCACCACGAAGCATTCATGGACAGAATAAATGATTTTACTATCGAATGAGTCATTCAAGCACGCCCAAAAACATAGTTTCCAACCTTATCTAGGCTACCACAAGCGACCATTTTTTAATTTTATTTTTAAAAATTATTTTCGTGGTTAATTATTACAACCATTCTAAGAAAAAACTCACCACGAAAAAGTGATGGACAGAATAAATGATTTTACTATCGAATGAGTCATTCAAGCATGCCCAAAAACATAGTTTCCAAACTTTTCTAGGCTGCCACAGGCGACTATTTTTTAATTTTATTTTTTTTAATTATTTTCGTGGTTAATTATTACAACCATTCTAAGAAAAAACTCACCACGAAGCAGTGATGGAGAGAATAAATGATTTTACTATCGAATGAGTCATTCAAGCATGCCCAAAAACATAGTTTCCAACCTTTTCTAGGCTGCCACAGGCGACTATTTTTTAATTTTATTTTTTTAATTATTTTCGTGGTTAATTATTACAACCATTCTAAGTAAAAACTCACCACGAAGCAATCATGGACAGAATAAATGATTTTACTATCGAATGAGTTATTCAAGCACGCCCAAAATCATAGTTTCCAACCTTATCTAGGCTACCACAGGCGACTATTTTTTAATTTTATTTTTTAAATTATTTTCGGGTTAATTATTACAACCATTCTAAAAACAAACTCACCACGAAGAAATGATGGATAAATAAATGATTTTACTATCGAATGAGTCATTCAAGCATGCCCCAAAACATAGTTTCCAACCTTTTCTAGGCTGCCACAGGTGATTATTTTTTAATTTTATTTTTTAAAATTATTTTCGTGGTTAATTATTACAACCATTCTAAGAAAAAACTCACCACGAAGCAGTGATGGACAGAATAAATGATTTTACTATCGAATGAGTCACTCAAGCATGCCCAAAAACGTAGTTTCCAACCTTTTCTAGGCTGCCACAGGCAACCATTTTTTAATTTTATTTTTTTAAATTGTTTTCGTTTTTAATTATTACAACCATTCTAAGAAAAAACTCACCACGAAGAAGTGATGGACAGAATAAATGATTTTACTATCGAATGAGTCATTCAAGCATGCGCAAAAACATAGTTTCCATCCTTTGCTAGGCTGCCACAGGCGACTATTTTTTAATTTTATTTTTTAAAATTATTTTCGTGGTTAATTATTGCAAACATTCTAAGAAAAAACTCACCAAGAAGAAGTGATGGACAGAATAAATGTTTTTACTATCGAATGAGTCATTCAGGCATCCCACAGAACATAGTGTTCAACCATTGCTAGGCTGCCACAGGCGACTATTTTGTAATTCTACCTCAAACCACTTTCTCAAAACGAAAATTATTAACATAGTGTTCGGGAAAATTTGGAAGAAACATATACTACAAAATCTGTCTTTTTTCTGAAATAGTGGTGCAAATACAATAGAATAATAGCCGCCTGTGGCAGCCCTGCCATTTTTATATTTTTTTAATCAAGTGCCACCAGAAATTATTAAATAAAAAAAGGTTGAAAAATCATTGTTTCGAGCGTAACACTTCGCAATATTTTTAGTCAGTTATCTTCAGAAATTAAAAAATATATATATAAACATAGCTGCCAACGTGTACGGATTTTTCTTACCACTGAAATTTAATAGAAATTTTTGACTTATTTTAACGTTAAAATTGCGTGAGTTTCGGTGATTCAATTAGCTAAAATTTTGTATTAAATTTTAGTGGTATGAAAAATCCATACAAGTTTGCAGCCATGCATATATATCTTTATCGGTTTCTTAACTAAATTCTAATTAGAATAAGAGAATTATTTTTCAATACAAAATTTCTGGTGACATTGAATTAAAAAATAAAAGGTTGGCACCTACGCTTTTGCGCATGCCCGAATGATTTATTAGACTGGTAAGATTATTTAATCTGCCCATTACTACCACGAAGCACGCTTTTGTAATGTTTGCAACATTAAGTCGAAAACGAATATTTTCGTAAGGAAAGAGTAGTAATCGAAACACTGATTTTGTCTCTTTTAAAAACAGACCGCTGCCATGCCTGTACTTATTACAGGATAGTTTTAAGAGAAATGTAGCATATGTCTTTTTAGCACATGTATGCTATTTCTTTTTCTGAGCTATTAAAGCGTCGTCTCTAAAAAATAGCGTTCTGTTCTACAAGCCAGCCGTAAAACAAAGCAGTTGTATCATTGCACTGTTAAATACTCCGCTGGAATTTTTTACACTTCTAAGCATCGCACATTTTCAATTTTTATACAGTCGTATCCGGAAAAAAGGGTACTTTTTATTGCAGTTTGTTTGGAAACTGCATCACGATTTATTTTTAAGATATTGATTTTTTTGTGATTGTTAGCGCCATTTGTTTAATTTTGGCAACACAGGTACTCCATTTCTGTAGGAATTAAAGAAAAAATAGTTAGAAATTAGTAATTATATCTTGTTGTCGCCATTTTCCCATAACTACTGAAAAAAAATTTAAATGCGAGCTATTTTGAAAAAAAAATTATAAATAAAAGATTTCTGATAAAACATGGAGCTATTATAAAATATATTTAATTGAATTATCTATATTACAAATAAATGAAGGCATATGAATCATTAGGTAGCGGATTTTTTTCTCTTTATTTTTTGTCGAGTTTCTTAAGTGACGACATCAGTTTTTTTTTTTTTTTTTTTTTTTTTTTTTTTTTTTTTATAGTGACGTCATATGAATACTTTACGAGTTTACGAGGCTAAAGAAAAAGACAGGCTACCGCGGTGGGTCCGATTCTTCTTTTTTTACAGACCGCTGGAATCACGTGATGCTCGAATGCAACAATAAAGGTGTGCGAAAAGAGCATCACATGACTCCAGTGGTCTGTAAAAAAAGAAGAATTTGACCCACCGCGTTAGCCTGTTATTCTCGTTAGCCTAGAATACTTTAATGTAGATGTTGTTTAAGACTGGATCGTAAAAGAGGAATTCTTCAGAGGAGACGAATGACATCACTTTATATAAAATAAAAGGGTGTGTTTTAAGTCTTAAAACTGAAATATGTTTTGCATTATCCATATTTATATACATATACATTTTTTTTTCATCGGGGGCGACACTAAATTCGGAAAAAACAGAATTCCCGTTCTAGTTTTTTTTTTTTTTTTTTGGCAAATTATAGTTTAGTGGAACATAAAAATAGTCTTCTTTCCTGACTCGTAATCAAAGAGTTAATTGAAAACATGAATGAAAGAAAGTTTTTGTATTTTTTTCCATCAAAAATTGTTTTAGTTTATGGATAAAAGTGTTACGAGGTAATCTATTAAAATATAAAACTAAACTACTAGAAATGTAATTAGCTTTAAAGGCACAACAATTGAGGAACGGATTACATCACATTCGGATTTCAATGCCGAATAACTTTTCAATAATTTAAATCCCTTCCTACCCTCCTGGGTTCCTATTAATATCATTTTTCGATTAGAAATTTTTTGTATTACTCCTACTGCGTTTTCTGATACAATTATCTACTTGAAAAAATGGGTCTATACATAAAGAGGACGTGACATGTAGTCTAGAGTCTACCTTCTTACAAGTGAAGTAACTAAAGTTGTTGTCACAAGATGACGACTAATTGTTTGTTTACATCACATCAATGTTTACATCCTGTTTTTATTCGTTTAAAAATGTTCACACTTAATCATAATAATCGGATTATTCTTATCTTAATTCTGAACAGTGTAATTTCCACAGGTAAATCTGAATGGCAATTTTCGCATTATTTAAACTCCTTACACGCGCACAAATTCTGTCGCAAATAAGACAAAATTTCTATTCGTTTTTAATATTGAAAGTTTGCCCCGGACTTGCTAATGACTTTCACTAGCATTAGGATTGTTTATGTAACCACAATAATATAATAGCGAATCAGCTAAGCCTGACTATCGCGGGGACAAATTTTCACAAGTTAAAACAAATAGATATTTTTGTCGCCGTTAGGAGAGTAATTCTTCAGTGATAAGGCGCTTAAATACGGAATGGAGTTATGAATAAAGAGGAGGCGACATGTAGTGTGTTGTCTACCAGTTGCGAGTGAAGTAACTGAGGAGGTTGTCACAAGATGGCGGCTGTTTTTTTAAATAGATTCTCCAGTTTCTGATTACCACTAGGGCGAACATCCCACCAGTAAAATTTAATAGAAAATTTCGTCTTATTTCTACGTCTTATTGATGGAAAATTTTCTCAAAAATCTCGTAACAACTTTTGTTTGTTTTTACTGGTGTCAGTATGCGCATTAAAACTGTCAGTTCGTTTCCCTGGTTGTCACAATACGGCGGAAACGCAGTACCTAACTATTGCCAAAACAAATTCCTACCAGTAAAAATGAAAATCTGTTTCTACCATTATTTATGACTCAAATTTTGTAATATTAAGGCGTTTAAATAAGTTAAAAATTTCTATATAAACATACTGGTGGAAGTTTCCACCGGCCGTAAACAACGCCTGCGATAGCGGTTACAGTTGATGCTTCACTATTTTAAGGACATGTCAGTTCCTCTTTATTAATAGTTCCATGAAATACTGAGGGAATTTCTATATAAGTTAGCTGATAGAAGTTTAACCCGGCTGTAATCACACTCTTCGGAAACTGGGCTGTAAACCTTCCTACATTCTTGGTTCGTAGAATGAGTTAATATATTTAATTTCAAAATAAAATTATATTCTTCATGAGTTGAGTATCTAATATTTTAATAATGTAAGAAGCAACGCTCAGAAGTATATAAAAACTTTCTTCATTAAAGTTTTTCTTAGTAAAACAAGTAAAGATATATTTATAGTATAATTTACTATCAATAATAGGAATCTTTACCATAGCAAGGTTGGCGAAATCCTTGGAATTTCCAAGGACTCTGGCGCATTCGCAAGCGCCGCCTTTATTCACAGATTTTTCAATATATATATATATATATATATATTGAGTGAAATTATTTGAAAATACTGTTAAAATTTAGTGGAGAGCCTTGCGAACCCTGCATAACTGCCAAATTACCGATAATTTCCGCAAAGATTTTTCAGAGTGATCTGAATCAAAGAAGTGTTTTTACACCGGAAAAAAATGTGCAATAAATAAATATATACAAGGAACATAATGAAACGAGGCTCATTTTAATAAATAATTTTCTGGTTTGAAACTTGCTTATTTACACTGGAGATATCCCTAAGTTAGTTAATAACCTATATGATAAAAAATTGGATACCTGCCAACTTACCGCTAATTTCTGTAAAACTGTACCGATATATCTTTTAGAAAATAAACATATTTCGAACCAGAAAAATTAGTTACTAAAATACTTTTTATTTTATTATGTTCTTTTTATAATGTTATTTATTACACATTTTTTTTAGGTGTGAAAATCGCCTTTTTTGTTATAAAACTACAATTTTACCGAAAATATCGGTAAGTTGGCAGCTACGCTTGAACGTCTTTGCCTATGTAATATTTTTCATCGGTTTTATAATATATAAAATCAATGTGTATTTCTCGAAATAGTACGAACTACAATATATACAGGGTGATTCAAACAAGATGGGAAAAATTTTAAGAGGTGATAGTACACACCTAAACAAACATTTTGTATCAAAGAGTGCATGGTCAAAAACTAAACGTAAAAAAAGTTAGAGGGCGCCAAAAGTTATGTTCTTATACGAGGCAAAAACACACAATGAACGATTAAGTTAAGTTACGAAAACAAATTTAATGCCATTTGATTACAATAAGTGCTCAAAACATTGACCGGCAGCTGTTATGCACGCAGTACAACGGCGAAGAACAGATTGGCGAATTTTCTGAAACACACCAGGCATATCACGAACTTCCCCTACAGCAGCCGAAAGCTTGGCGACAAGTTCTTCTGCGGATTCAATGGGAGTCTCATACACAAGAGCCTTTAGCTGTCCCCACAAAAAAAAAATCGAGACATGAAAGATCTGGCGAGCGCGGTGGTGTCTGATGTGTTTCAGAAAATTCGCCAATCTGTTTTTCGCCGTTGTACTGCGTGCATAACAGCTGTCGGTCAATGTTTTGAGCGCTTATTGTAATCAAATGCCATTAAATTTGTTTTCGTAACTTAACTTAATCGTTCATTGTGTGTTTTTGCCTCGTATAAGAACATAACTTTTGGCGCCCTCTAACTTTTTTACGTTTAGTTTTCGACCATGCATTCTTTGATACAAAATGTTTGTTTGGGTGTGTACTATCACCACTTAAAACTTTTCCCATCTTTTTTGAATCACCCTGTATATATTTATTCATATGATAAAAGTTTCTATATATTTGAGTGTGCAATATCTTATCTCATATAACATTTAATTTTCACGTATTAATAAATAAATAAGGTACAGTTTTCATTCCAAGTAACAAAATGCATAAAGACATAAAGCAAAATTAATAATCCATTACACAGCATTACATACGTTTCATAAAACTATTCTATCCCGTGATCATTCGAAAAAAATTACAGTCTTCAATCTCTACTTGCATATATCAGTTTTATGAAATATGATCACATTCATCACTCTTAGATTTATACTCCGGAATCAAAGCATAATAAAAAAATAGAAAAAAAATAAATAAATTGCCCTGAAAGAAAAGAAAAAACAAACAAATAACACAAACGGAAGTAAATAATCTGAGTATTCAGCTCAATTCTATTGTAAGAATGCTCCAATTGTACCTTGTATAAAAAGAATTCCAGTCGCTTATTTATTACTTTTTTGTAAAGGGAATCGTTAGAAAAAATCGGAAGAATCTCATGAATTTATACAGCGAAAGTGTATGAATCTTTCAAAGAAATGACAGAGAATGGCAAATACTTGTGTTATTTTTCGCCATTAAGTACTGTTGATTCACTTTTCTTGTTTAATGTACCAAAAAATACAAAAGAAGAAAAATGGGGTTAAAGAGATACAATAATGAAGAATAAACTACAAAATAAACAGAAGAACTGTACGTTTAGTTAGAAAAATATTTTGATAAGGAAACTGCCTGGTGTATGCGCTGGGAAAGAAGATTTATAAGATTTTTCTATATAAATGTGCTGGATGTATAAATCAATTTTACATGTAGGTATATGTCCTAAATTCTCGGTTCGTAAAGTCAGTTAATATATATAATTTCAAAATAAAAATATACTCTTCATGAGATGAATATATCATATTTTAATAATGTAAGACGCTAAGCTCAGAAGTACATAAAATTTTTCTTCATAAATTTTTTTCTAAGTAAAACAAGTAAAAAGACATTTATAATATATTATACTATAAATAATAGAAAGCTTTTACCTTATATGATAAATGACTGAATACTTGCCAACTTACCAATAATTTCTGTAAAACTGTACCGATATCTCCTGTAGTAAAAAAACACGTTTAGAATCAAAAAAATTATTTATTAAAATGTGTCTTGTTTCATTTTGTTCCTTATACCGGGCTTCCACTGGTGCCTATCTTTATATTTTCTTTGCGCTACTTTCTCGAAACAAAACAAATATACATGCAATTTAACAACATGAACAGGAAGGAGAAACGTATTACATAATTTAATTTTAAAAATTAGTGTGCCAGTACAATATAAAAATAAGCGCTACATTGACATTGATGGGGAGTCTCTTAGAGTACCGGGAAACCAAACATTCCATACCTCTGATAGGAAAATGTGGACAGCAAAATTAAACTTTAAAAGATAAAACCAAAACAAGTTTGGTTAGGGGGTGGAGAGAAAATAAGCCTTAGTGCGAGCCCTGCGTATATAATATTATTTATTACACATATATTCCGGCGTGAAAATTGATTCTTTGACCTAGGTCACGCTGAAACAATTTTACGGCAATTAACGGTAAGTTGGCAGCTGTGATTGAATATCTTTGCCTATGTAATATTTTTCTCGATTTTCAAATGTAAAATCAATCTGTATTTGTGTAATAGTAGGAACTACAATATATATATATTTATTTACATGATAAAAGTTCCTATATATTTGAGTATGCAATATCGTATATCATGTAATATTTAATTTCCAAGTATTAATAAATAAATAAGGAACAGTTTTCACTCTAAATAACAAAATGGATAAATACATAAAATAAAATCAATAATCCATTGCACAGAATTACATATGTTTAATAAAATTATTTTTTCCCGACATAATTCGAAACAAATTACAGTCTTCAATCCCTACTTGCATATCTCAGTTTTATGAAATATGATCACATTGATCACTCTCAGATTTATACTCCAGAAATCAACGTATAATTTAAAAAATAGAAAGGAAAATAGAAATAAATTGGCCTGAAAGAAAAATAACAAACAAATAACACAAACGGAAGTAAATAATCTGAGTATTCAGCACAATACTATTGTAAGAACGCTCCTATTATACCTTGTTTAAAAAAAAAAATCCAGTCAATTATTTATTACTTTTTTGTGAAGGGAATCGTGAGAAAAAATCGGAAGAATCGCATGAATTTATACAGCGAAAGCGTATGAGTCTTTCAAAGAAATGACAAAGAATGGCAAATACTTTCGTTATTTTTCGTCATTAAATACTGTTGATTCTGTTTTCTTGTTTAATGTACCAAAAAACACAAAAGAAGAAAAATGGGATTAAGGAGATACAATACTAAAGAATGAACTACAAAATAAACAGGAGAACTATACGTTTAGTTAGAAAAATATTTTGATAAGGAAACTGCATGACGTATGCGGTGGGAAAGAAGTTTTATAAGATTTTTCAAAATAATTATACGTTATAAATCAATTTTACATGCATGTATGTGTTCTAAATTCTCGGTTCGTAAAGTGAGTTAATATATGTAATTTCAAAATAAAAATATACTCTTCATGAGTTGTATATACAATATTTTAATGATTTAAGACACAAAGCTCAGAAGTACAAAAAAACTTTCTCCATGAAAGTTTTTCTAAGCAAAATATGTAAAGGTAATTTATAATATACTGTAAATAGTAAGAATCTTTTAGACAATATGAGAAATGATTGCATATCTTTGACTATGTAACATCTCACCTTGGTTTTCTCACCTTAATAAAAAAGCAATCTATATTTTTGAAAATAGCAGAAATAGCAATATATATATATATATATATATATATAATAAAAGTTTGTATATATTTCAGTATGCAATAACATATCTCATATAACATTTAATTTCTAAGTATTAGTAAATAAATAAGCAAAAGTTTTCATTCTAAACAACAAAATGTATAAATACGTAAAATAAAATAAATAATACATTACACAGCATTACATATGTTTAATAAAATTATTTTTTCCGGACATAATTCGAAGCAAATTACAGTCTCAACAATCTCTATTGTATATCTCAGTTTTATGAAATATGTTATATTGATCACGTTTAGATTTACTCTCCCGAATCAAAATGTAATCAAAAATATATACAAAAATTAGAAATAAATTGCTCTAAAAGAAAAAACAAACAAATAATACAAACGGAAATAAATAATCTGAGTATTCAGCACAATTCTATTGCAAGAGTGCTTCTATTATACCTTGTATAAAAAGAATTCCAGTCGCTTATTTATTCCTTTTTTGTAGAGGGAATCGTGAGAAAAAAAACGGAAGAATCTCATGAATTTATAAATCGAAAATGTATGAATCTTTCAAAGAAATGACAAAGAATTGCAAATGCTTTCTTTATTTTACATCATTAAGTTCTGTTGATTCACTTTGCTTGTTTAATGTACCTAAAAATACAAAGGAAGAAAAATGGGATTAAGAAGATGCAGTACCGAAAAATGAACTACAAAACAAACAAAAAAGTTTAGTTCAAAAAATACTTTGAAAAAGAAACTGTATGATGTATGCGGTGGGCATGAAGTTTCTAAGATTTTTCTAAATAAACGTACAGAGTGTATAAATCAATTTTTCATGAAGTTATGTATCCCAAATTCTCGGTTCGTTGAATGAGCTAATATATTTAATTTCAAAATAAAGATATACTCTTCATGAGTTGAATCAAGGTTCGCACACTCCTTGGAATTTCCAAGGACTCTGACACCACTATTAATGATAAGAAAATTTACATTTAATTTTTAAAACACAGAAGTCGCAATCCCCACCTTTACTCACAGATTTTGTAATATTTTCCTGCAGTGAAATACTTTGAAAATACTCTTAAAATTTAGTGGTACAACTGTGCGAACCCTGGCTTGAATATATATTATTTTAATGAAGTAAGACGCAAAGATCAGAAGTATATAAAAGTTTCTTTATTAACCATCCAGCCCAGGGCGACGCGATGTTTTAAGTTGGTTACTTTTTTAAAATTAAGATTGTTTGATTCCCACCACCTTTTTCAGGTAGAAATAGTCACTTTAATTAATTACAGATTAAAAAATGCGAGAATAAGTGGAATTATACGCTTTTAATAAAGTGTTGGGAATGAAGCAATCTGAACTTTTAAAAAGTAGCCCACTGGAATGCGAAAATAGAATTTGTCGCTGGAGGGTTAAAGTTTTGCTAAGTAAAACAAGCAAGGATACATTTCTAATATATTGTACTGTAAATAATAGGAATCTTTTATCGTATATGATAAAGGATGGAATATCTTTGCCTACGTAATATTTCTCCTCGATTTTATAATATAAAAGTCATCTATATTTCTATAAATAGTAGGAACTGTTATATATATTGTATGTATATGTGTTTGTGGATGTGAATTTCAAAACTCGCCATATCCAAAATTTAAGAAATTGAGTTTTCTCAATCAATCTACTCTGTTGGTGAACCTGCATGTAAAAAACACTACAATTTGCAAAAAAACTAGTTTTACAGTTAAAAAGCAGTAAACCAACGTTTAAAATGGGCAGCGCGTCTCTGTCTATCATTTTGCTCAGCCTTGCTTTTTCTAGCACGCTGTTCTTTTTTCCCTATCTTGCACTGAAGAAGAATCTCGCTGTAGATTCGAAACAGCTGTTTGCTGCTTTTCACGCATTATTTGTGCATTTTAAACGTTGATTTACTGCGTTTTAATATTCCTGCACAAAGGCTTTAATTGCTATTTTAATAGTTTTACAGTGCAATTCTGGCATTGTAAAATCTGGGTTTACAATGAAAACCAATGGATACAGAGAGGGTATATATATATATATATATATATATATATATGATAAAAGTCTGTTTATATCAGCGTACGCAATATCTTATCGCGTATAACATTTACTATCCAAGTATTAATAAATAAATAAGTTTTCCATCCAAATCACAAAAAGTATAAATTCATAAAACAAAATAAATAATCCATTACACAGCATTACACATGTTTAATAAAATTATTTCTCTAGACACAATTCGAAACAAATTACAGGGTGTCTACAGATCAGGGAAAATCACAGTGAAAATAAGGGTGAAAACACAATATTTTCTTATACAGAAATTCATCTTGTTTAATCGCGCGAGTAAATAAGGCGTATTTTTCTATAAGTAAATATTGGTATTTCCGATCATATTTGACTGGGATTTTCCCTGATCTGTTGACACCCTGGATTACTGTCTTCAATAACTATTTGTATATATCTCAGTTTTATGAAATATATGATAATATTGATCACGCTTAGATTTACTCTTCTGATTCAAAATACAATAAAAAATATACAACAAAATTATAAATAAATTAGTCTGAAAGAGAAAAAACGCCAAAATAATACAAACGTAAGTAAATAATCTAAGTATTCAGCACAATCCTATTGTAAGAATCCTCCTATTATACCTTACATAAAAAAATTCCAGTCATTTATTACTTTTTGTAAAAGGAATCGTGAGAAAAAAAATGAGAAGAATCCTATGAATTTGTACAGCGAAAGTGTATGAAGCTTTCAAAGAAATGACAAAGAATTGCAAATACTTTCGTTATTTTTCGTCATTAAGTTCTGTCGATTCACTTTTCTTGTTTAATGTACCTAAAAACACAAAAGAAGAAAAATGAGATTACGGAGATACAATACTAAAGAATGAACTACAAAATAAACAAAGCAACTGTACGTTTAGTTAGAAAAATATTTTAATAAGGAAACTGAATGATGGGAGAGACGTTTTCTTAGATCTTTCTAAATAAATATACTGGGTGTAAGAATCAATTTTATATGCACGTATGTGCCTTAGTTTATTGCGCTGAAGAGATTTGTGCTGAATTTTCAATATGAATATTTTGCCAGGAAAATACATGTAGTTCATAAATCGGGGTTTATTTGACCCATAACTTTTAATTTAAGAACAGGAAGATTAATATTATTCCCTTTTCATAAAGCAGATGTCAAAGCGTTTTTCTAATAACAAAAAGAGAGAAGTTGCGGAAAGTTGTAATCTAACATGTTAATAATTAACCCTTTCGCTACGGGAGCCTTTTACGAAATTTTTAATCTTTTGTCACCATTTTTTAAAAACAGAAATTTGTGTCTACTTGTATCGAAAAAATGAGCTGATTAAATAAGGCAAATTTTACAGTAAAATTTTACTGGTGAGGAAAAACAAGGATTCAGAGCGCTTCGAGCGGCACGTATACGTGTCGCTCGTCCCCAAGCGGTTAAATGAGGATTATAATAAAACAGTAATTAATAATAATTTTTATCAACTTTATCTAAACGTTATTAACCATTGTCAAAGGTTTTTATACGTCATTCGATACTAGGTTGTAATTGTATTCAGTAAAATCTCAGGCAGTCGTCAGGCTGTGAGAGACAAATATTTTTATATTTTATTGGCACCACTATAATTAAAAAATAGATTTTTGTAATATTTTTCTCTTCCACCTTTTTTATTTGACAATCGTCCTAAACAAATATAATTCCATTAGTATAAGAGATGCTGGTCCCAAACGACGCGTGGTAGGTGTCATAGGACGGAAATGAATTATGCGGGCAACATTAGTTTCCCTCCGTCTAACCGCAATACACACATTGTTTTCTCTTGTGCCGTTGCCGTTTTAATTTCTCAAGTCTCAGCGTTTATAATGCGTCGCCCCTAAGGTTGCCGATTAATTAGTAGAGAATAATTACTTTTATTTGTGTTATTAAAAACCTTTGGAAAGTTTATGAATATATAATACAATTTTTCGTCATGCTCTTAAATCAAATAATAATAAGTAAGGAAAACTCGACAATAAATTATGCTCACAGTGCGTTTTCACAACAAAATTTCATAATGAAAATGAAGCACAAAGCACATAAATATAATCATATAGCTGTATGTAAAATTGATTTATGATGTAAGAAGTAAATGTAGATATTCAATTTTTTTGTTTTAATTTTTTAGCGGATTCTATGAAGATTAAGATTAAAAAAAAAAAAAAAAAAAAGTGTAGTAACTGAACTTTAAAGCACGTGCGATTGAAGAATCGTAAATTTCACTTAAATTTGATGTAAATTAAGCGAAGAATAATAAATAAACAGCAGTAATTATCAAGTAGTAAAACTGAGAACTTTACTTTAATCGAACAAATAAATTTCTATCTTAACTTCAAGATCAACTTAAGTAATAAATAAACGCAAGTTTTCACGTTAAATGAATAAAAACAAACGAGTAAGAAATTCTTATAACCAAAAGTTGCATTTGAATAATGTATAATACTTTTAATATAAAATTTGGGTAAATAATTCTGCTTTAGTTTCCAGAGCAATTACTTCGAAGCTCTCTTCGTCAGACAATTTCTAATCACCTGGTAAAGTGATATATTATTTAAAAAATATATACAATAATATAATAATAATAATAATAATAATACAAATACAATAATAATTGTATATTCCAATAATATTTATGAAACCTTTGAATTGTGCATATATACATAAATATTACTATTGTCAAATGCTTTAATTTGAACGTAAACATAAGGTCACCAGCGGGTAAGAGGTTTTCTGAAAGCTGGTAGACGGGAGCTGCTGGTTCGAACCAAATCGCGCCCTTCCGTAAAACCGTTGGTGGTTTTCCCTGGGTTTCTTCGAATCTTGTGTGCCCTAGTGTAAATAGGGGATAGGTTACTTTAGGAAAATCCCCTCGGAAGGTACCCCCCTCTCGGCCTACATTCCTCCTGTATCCAATCGGCCATAATAAAGAACAACAACATAAACTAAACACGAATAAAGATTATCGTCTTCTTGAAAAATACAGCATGCAAGACTAACACAGATAGGCGGAGCTTTTGTTAAAATTTCGAAAAGAGGCGGCACTAAATGTTTCATTTGAGAGCAGTCGCTTTTGAAAAAATATGAGGAGTTAGTCTGGTTTAAATTAGATGAAACTTTCATACAACTTGAGACTTGCTTCAGCATCCAAAGTCGTAGCACGTCTTGTTTGCAGCTGACAAAAAAATACACGATATTCCTAAAGGCGTTGCATATGCGCATCTGACAGTCTTTCTATTATTTGTATGTATAATACTATTTCAGAATGAGATCATTCTATTTCTTCGAAGAATTTTTGTCTTTAAATAAAACTACTTTTTTCTATTCCGAAGTAGCAGTACTCAAGAAACGAGTATGTTGACATATATGGCGTTTAGATTATCTCATTTTTAGGGGAAATAAACATTGTTATTATTGTTACAGGCCTCGAAACGGTCTCTTTTTATAGAGACTAAATCAAAACTTTTACCACCACTATTTTCTTACGAAAATTTTCGCTTTGGATTTATTTTGAAAATACCGCAAGAAACCACTTCATGGACAGTTTTTAGGTAGATTTCGTAAGAAATACTACCTATTGCAGTCGTTACCATGGTGCGACTTTTTAAAAATTCCTTCATAACTTTTCATTGCATGACCCCAGGAACCCCAAACCACCGCCACCTAAAAAGTTTATATATATATATATGTGTATGTACTAAATTTTGTCCGCACGATAAAAGTCGCAATTATGCACGGAGCGTCTTCAAACTCGTCAATAACTTTAAGATGGCTAATTTCTCGGCGGGGATTGAAAATGAGCAAAATCGGTCCAAGGGAATGGGAATTGGGAAGGTTAAAAATTTTGAATACCGCCGTAACATGATTCTGACAAAACCAGCTTTTACACAACAATGGCAGGAAAAAATAAATATTTTTCGTTATAGCTGTTGCCAACAATTAAAAAAAAAGCAATAAAATTCTGACCACAACAATTGCTTTTCTAATGCAATGTTTTCACGTGAAAAATTAAATTAGTTAAACAGTTTGACGAATTGAAAACAAATTGAACATTACGTCATAAGTTTTCTAGAGCAAGATTTCTGCATGAAAATTCAAAATGAAATTAATAGTTTGACGAATTGAAAACAAATTGAATATTACGTCATAAATTTTCTAGAGCAAGATTTCTGCATAAAAATTCAAAATGAAATAAATAGTTTGACGAATTAAAACAAAAAACAAAATATTGCGTCACATTGAAAATATAATGGACCACAGCAGGTGAATATGTATAACGTCATGTGAGTTTGAAGAAACGTATTAAAACACGATAAAAACCCGAGTATGGAAATATTAACATATTTTAACACTTTGAGGTTCTCTGAATTTGATTTAGCCATTTTTAGACCTATTCCATATACATGCGTGTGTGTATTTGTGTATATTAGAATTTTCACAAAATGTTTAGCTCTCTAGAGCTCATTCTTAGCGAAGGAACTGGGTTTATCTTTAATCTTGATTTAAGTTATGTTGGTGAATTTAGTACTTAACTTCGAAATCTACCTCCGCCTATAGGCCCGAGCCGGCAGGGATTTTTTTTATTATTATTATTATTGCAATTCTTCTACGAATATGCCACACAAATAATTTTTAAAAAGTTAGTGGTGGCCAAAAATGTGACCTCTCTGAGGACTGTTATTATTATTATTAGATCCCGGTATGCAATTTCTTTCTCGCAGCTATTAAAGTATCGTTTCCAAAAAATAACGTTCCGTTAAGCCAGCCGTAAAACAAAGCAGATGTATCATTTTACTGTTAAATACTCTACTGCAATTTTAAAAATTTACAAGCATCACACATTTTTAATTTTTGACTGTCGTATTGGGGGAAAAATACTTGTTAACCCTTTCAGGGGCAAAGCAATTCCATTTAAAGTGTTGAAATTAATGAATGACACCGGAATTTGAAAACAAATTTATTTGTAAATACGAAAAAGCTATATTTCACACACATAATAAACCGAAATTATTTTTATAAAAATTTTGATGCCAATGAAGCATTTGGGAATTAAAATTAAGTGGTTTCATAAACATATAACCGCCCCTCAAGGGGTTAATGTAATTTGTTTGAAAATTGCATCTCAGTTTATTTTTGAGATATTAGTTTTTTGTATTTTTTAGCGACATTTGTTTAATTTTTTCAACTCAAGTACTCCATTTTGTAGAAATTAAAGAAAAAATAGTTGGAAAATATTAATTATATCTTTTTGTTGCCATTTTTACATAACTACTAAAAAAGATTAGAAAAGTAATTGAAATTCGTGTTTTTTTTATATAAATGAATGATTTCTGATAAACCATGGAGCTATTATAAACTATACTTAATTTAATTATCTATATTACAAACAAATGAAGGTATATGAATCATTAGATAGCCGATTTTTTTTGTCGAGTTTCTTGAGTGATGACATCTTTTTTTTTTGGATTTGTGTATTATTCAGCGATAGTAACGCCCTATGAATTCTTTACTCTAGATATTGTTTACGACTGCATCGTAAAAGAGGAATTCTTCAGAGGATGCGAACGACGTCATTTTATATAAAATAAAAGAGTGTGTTTTATATTTTAAAACTGAAATATGTTTTGTATTAACTATATTTATATACACATATATTTTTATTCATCATGGGCGACACTAAATTC
Organism: Maratus speciosus; assembly: GCA_963932465.1. Classification (NCBI taxonomy): domain Eukaryota; kingdom Metazoa; phylum Arthropoda; class Arachnida; order Araneae; family Salticidae; genus Maratus; species Maratus speciosus. The sequence continues at coordinate 371,336,645 of OZ010797.1, read as the reverse complement.
GGAAAAAGCACAATTCCTGTTTTCCAGTTAATATTATTTTTAAAATTTATTTTACTGCTGTCCTGAATATTGAAATATTTTTCTGTGAGATAAATCTAAGAATTAGTTGACACTAGACTCTAATCATTGATTGATGAGTAGAACTTTTAATCTTTTAAAACTTATTTTTTTAGATGCTGCATTCAGTTAATAATTCAGTAATTCTCGAAGAAATCGACACAAGCACTTCTGGAAAATTTAAGTGCGAGGTATCTGCAGATGCTCCATCTTTCCAGACAGAGGTTGTCAAAACAGAACTGACAGTTAAAGGTAACATCATTTCCTAAATTTATATAAAATCGATATTTATCACCGCAAGTTAAATGTTTTTTATGAGTCAATGTTGATATTAACGATGATAGTTTTATTTCCAGCGGTAGTTTTCTTTTATGCCCACAGGAATGAATATTACACAGATATTAATTCATATAAAGATATTGTATCAACGAATATAATATATGATATCTATATCTGTGTTACGTCCCATTATATGGTTTTACTTATATAAATACTTCTGCCACTGCTTTTAATATGGCAATTAGTATATAATATTAACTATACATCTCAAATGAAGAAAGCAAAAAACTGGTGTAGAGATAACTGTATAATTAATATTTTCGTCGCAATTGTTGATATCTACTTATTTTATCATTTCATGCATTAGAGAACTATTACTATATTTTTGGTAGTTACATATTATCCGGCTCAGGTAGATAGATCGCAAGAAATGGTTATTAATTGCCAAATACGTTTACTGTTGTCAATTGCCAGTCTTATTTATAATGGTAATTTAATGTGCATTTAATAAATATATAACAATGTTAATAATGATAATTAAAAGTAAAAGCAAACTAAACTATTACAAAACAGTAATTCCATATGTGCATTTATTAACCCCTTGGGGACGAGCGACACGTATACGTGCCGCATGAAGCGCTCAGAATCCTTGTTTTTCCTCACCAGTAAAATTTTACTGTAAAATTTGCCTTATTTAATCAGCGCATTTTCTCGATTAAAAAAAACACAAATTTCTGTTTTTAAAAAACGGTGACATAAGATTAAAATTTCGTAAAAGGCTCCCGTCCCGAAGGGGTTAAATACATAACGTCAAATTGGTTGCTTTTAGCAATGAACGTTATTAACGATGATAGTTTTATTTCCAGCGGTAGTTTTCTTTTATGCCCACAGGAATGAATATTACACAGATATTAATTCATATAAAGATACTGTATCAACGAATATAATATATGATATCTATATCTGTGTTACGTCCCATTATATGGTTTTACTTATATAAATACTTCTGCCACTGCTTTTAATATGGCAATTAGTATATAATATTAACTATACATCTCAAATGAAGAAAGCAAAAAACTGGTGTAGAGATAACTGTATAATTAATATTTTCGTCGCAATTGTTGCCGCAGTGAGTATAAACCGACCCGGATAATTCGCTAGCACCCATTTTTTATATGTTTTTTTTTATTTTTATTCTTTTGAAATTAGACGCATCATTCATTTATTCATTAACTGTAAGAAGATGCGCTTATATGAGCTTATATGAAAATAGTGTACTCATGATCTGTTTTAAATGCCAGTGTTATTTAGATCAGAATTCTGTTAAACGGTAAGCATTGGTTTTTTAGCCCCCAACAGCGTCAATGTTTTATCTATACTAAATTTATAAAGAAACAACGTTTCTCTGCTTGTATGTTTGTAGGGAATAATCTCTCAAACCGATTTTTAAATTAGTTACATACGCTTTCTCATACCACAAAAAATTTATAATGAATTTCACCTTTTTAAATCGTCGTAATCTGCTGATAAGTTAATGCAAAATCTTCTGTTAAATTTTTGTTATACAAAAAAGCGGAAGAGCTGGTAACTAGACTCAGTGTTGCCTGTGGACAACCCTTTTCCGGCGACATTGCAAGGTAAGGGAAAAACTGCGCTGTCGCCGCTGGGGCGACATCATCTTGGTTAGAAATTTTTGTTTTTGGCGCCAGTATTAAAAGAAAATAAAAATTGCCCAGGGCGATTAAATAACATAATATTTTCTCTAAGATTATACTGGTATATAAAAGGTCGGAAATCCTATCCCTGTTTGCTTATTAAATTAGAGCATTTTTTTAAATTGTGTACTTTTTCTTCTTTTAAATAAGTGGTGCCGATCGAATAAAACATTTGAGTAACGACCCGGAGTTGCTGGTAGTTCACAGTCAAAATGATGCGGAGTTGCTGGTAGCCCATACCACCGCCCCCTGAATACTAGGCCTGAGCGCTGGACCAAAAATGGCGGCTGCCGAAGGCGGAATTTTTTCAGCGTGTGTACGGTCCCTTAAATATTCCTACCAATAATTTTTTGAAGTTTTTTTCCGCTTCAGATTTCTGAGAATAAACAAGATAGAGAAATCTTTTATAAAATACTGGTGTCTACATTTAAGGGACCGTACCTATACTAACAAAAATCCGCCTTCGGCAGCCGCCATTTTTGTGTCATTTTTGTGTGAGCGCTCAGGCCTAGTATTCAGGGGGCGGTGCCCATACTCAAAATGACGCGGAGTGCAAAGGGTTAATTCAGATTTCTTGATTGGCACTACTTTTTTGAAATTGTAAAATTACCCTTATTTTCGCCTTAACCTTTACCGGCGCGGTGTCCTTAAAAAGGAACACCTAATTTTAATTCCAAAACTGACAAACGGCACCAAGAATATTTAACTAAAATTTTTCTATTATAATGTACATGAAAATAAGGAAGCAAAGCGATATAAGTAAGCGTCCTATCTTAATGCTGGAATCGGGAGTAAGTTAACACAGTTGCGCCATCTTGTGGACGGAGTGCTAATTCACATACGCGGGCTTTTAATGTGGCGCGTATTTTCTAAATCTTTAGCCACTCATTTAAAAAACGTATTTTGTTTGCCACATTTATTGCAAAATAATGGCGTAGCGAGAGGGGCATCTAAATGCACTTGACACCACGACGTTTTCATCGCCTTATCATAAAAAAAATCACTTGTTAATCAAAGTGAAAAAAAACTTTATAATTTTAGTGGTGTGAGTGAGAAAACAGTTAGGTATCTACCTGTAGTTCACACTCCATCCGCTACGTGGCGCATGACCTTGATTGATGTGACCTCGCTTTTAATCTTGCGGTTACTTTTCCCATTTAAGATAGGACGCTTACTTATATCGCTTTGTAAGGAAGTTCATATTTTCTAATAAATTCGTTTATAAATTGCGGTGTCAATCCGTTATTTTATCAGTTTGTAAACAAAATTACTCCGCGCCGGTAAGGGTTAAATAATATAGCATTAAGTAAGACGAATTTAACGATTTCAAAAAAGTGGTGCCAAACAAATAACCTGAATTTAAAAAAAGTACTCCACTGGCAACACTGGCTACGTTAACCCTTTCAGTGGCACAATATTGGGTTTCTGTAATGTTGATTTCACACCGGAACATTAAAAAAAATTATTTCTATATAATGAAAAGTAATTTTGCAACTTTTTTCCACCAGAGTTATAATAGGAAAATTTAATTAAAAGTTTCTGGTGCATATCTTGAATAAAATTTGATGGACTATAATATATTCCACCGCCCTTTAAATGGTTAATTGTGACAAATTGATGGTGAGAGTCCCCGTTTCTGCACAGGGTTTATTTCATGTTGGTGCTACTACAAATATTGCAGCAGGCGATTTTTTTATACTATTCGCATCACTATATTAAAAGAATAAATTTTATAGTATATTTCTCTTGCAAATGTTATCAAACAGTACAGCTAATATTTTGTTTTGGAGAAAGTGTTGCGTAATAGAATTAAAAAATAGTCATCAGTGGCAACCCTGTACTACTGCAGGAGTAAAAATGTTCTAAAAATGAGATTTTTGTGCTACTGAAGGCCATAGAAACTCGAAATTCGGCATAGTAGTTACTTCTAAGGCTCTCTAAAAACAGTTTCTAAAAAATTCGAAATTTAAAAGTTAATAATCCGCAAAAAGCATTCTAAAAACATCCTAAATGCCATTTTTTTTAATCTTAGGAAATACCAAACTGATTTCAAAACTAATGGTTGCAAATAGATGGTGATAGTTCCTGCTTCAACATATGTTATAATTTATGTCGGCGCGACTACCATCAGGGGGTTATAGAAGCAAAAATCATTCTAAATTGCGATTTTTCGGATCCTGAAGGCACTAGCAACTTGAAATTTGGCATGGTAGTTACTTATAACACGTAAATCATTTCTTAGAACTGAAAAAGAATAATTCAAAATTTAAAATGGTAAAAATGCACTGAAAGCGTTCTAAAAACGTTTTAATTACGATTTTGTGTACAATTGTTAAAGATAAAAACTTGAAATTCGACGTGATAGATGCTATAAAACTACATGAAAATCACTTGAATACATCAAACTAAATTAATATTTACTTAAATTGATAAAATAATTTTAAAAAAGCAAAAATATTACATTTTTTTATTCTTATTTGACATATGTTGCATTGCTCCTACCGCAACATTCTAGATAATAAATATGATATCACATGATGCTATCATATTTATTACTAGTAAATCTGCAGATCAAGAGCCTCAACGTCATCTCTGCAACTCATTGTTTTTATCCAACTTTGCGTAATATTAATCTTTCTACAAAAACAAAATTTAAACTATTTAAATTACACAAACATTTATCAAAGGAAAAAAATATTTCGATGGTTTCAGACATTAAAAGCGTTAAATTAAACACGTTGTTATGTAAGGATATTCTGAAGTTCTCACGAGCTACTTATTCTAGTAATTTTTATATAATAAAGCAAATTCCTTCAGGGGGGCTCTGCCCCCCTGAACCCCCCGTTGTGTAATTTATTTTGCATTTGTAATTTTCTACTGATTGAGTTAATGATTACCCTATATCTTAGATTTCTTTTTACACTGCGATTTATAAGGATAAGCAATAATTCGGTCAAGCATTTTACGTTATCCTAATATCCATACAGCAGTATTTACTTGCCTGCTAACCACAAATACCTGTATCTAATGGATAAAGAACTTTTGACATAGAACTGAACATCTAAGAGATGATAAGATAATAAGAGATAAAGACCTGGAACATCTAATTTAGAAATCTAATACCTTTATAAATTTTGTTTATAAAAAAATAATTTTGATTACCATTCTGCAATATTTATATCTAAGATCTAATCTAAATATCAAAAAATGTACTCGATAGCATTAACTTACTAAAATCACCCTAAAGTAGGGGGGCTTCTAAACCTAACAGTTAATAATTCATCATCGTTAAATAGATAAACATGATTTGGCGCCTTTAAGTATTTTTTGTGATTTTCTTTTAATAGTATCTACATTTAATTTAAAATCGTGATGTTACAAATACCGTTGAAATTTGACGCAAACCTATGTTCAGGTCAAATTACGAAAGGTTAACTAACATTTCATTTCCCTTAGCCGGACTTTCTGTTTCATTTTTCGTAATAAGGATTATTTTAATAATTTAATTTATTTTACACTCTACAAGCTGTTACACGGACGTTGTTCACGTAGCATTAAAATAGAGATAAATGCATTAAGTAAAACATTTCACTCCCCACCAGACATACCAAGTCTCAAGCTTTTTGCACATCACTATTATCTTAGAGAAAATGTTCTTTTAAATCGCGCAAATGTTTCAATTAAATAAAGTAACATTTTCTGTATTAAAATACTGGTATCCAGAACGCCGAAGGCTTGGCAGCTCTGCTCCTCTTAATAAAAACATATATGATTAACCAACACTTTATCACATTTTATAGGAGACAATACGGAATTTCTTATTTGTATGGCCTTACATATGTCTCAGTTATAAAAATGTAAAATTTTGTGCCAATTAATGCACGCAATTGCGAAAATGAAATCGCAAAGAATGAGAAAAGGAAGGCCAAGTAAAATCGTGTAAATCGAGGAATCTTTCTTCGTAGTGCTGGGAAAATACTGCTACAAAAACTATTTTAGGTGGTATTTGGTGTGAAATGTTTATATGTATTCATTCCTGTCCTATATATCCTTTTTTTTATTTTTTATTTGCTTATTCCATTTTTCTTTTGCACGTGAAAATCTTACAAATTAAAATTAACTCTTTGGGAGAAATTGTTATTCATTTTTTTTTTGGCAACAATAAAGTTTATAAAATTTAACAGAATAATGTCAGTTTATTCTGTATGAAAATAACGAACTTTTTCATTTATAATCAAATAGTTGAATAAATAAATGAAAATATTATTCTATATAGTATATAAATACTATTTTCATTTCTGGGTTTAAATAAATCTATATGCAAATATCTATACAAAGGCATTCATTAATTCATACCTTTTGCTTTGATTTGACTTCGAAAAACCATACATACTTTCACATTTATGATATTTTTTAGATGAGATGCTGTTGCTACGCAACGGTTAAAAGAAAAAATGAAATATAAGTAAATTCATAAAATAAAATGTTTTATATTATTCGAACACATGTATAAAATTCTATCATAAGTTATACACCTAATTTAAAAGCTTTGACAAATGTTTTGACAAAATTGCAAACTAATAAGAATAATTTAATACTCTTATTTAAAAATTTCAGCATCCAAAATTTACCATTTAAATCTATTATTCATATGAGCGATTTCTTTCAACAAATGAAAATTTGAAAATCGTCTGACTTCCCATAGAAAAGCATTATATCACAAAATAAAATGTTCTGTATATTCCGAACGAATGAACCAAATTTAACCCAAAACTATACAGCTAAATCCGGGGAGCTCATCAACATGCCCAGGGAATTTCAAGCCGATCGGATGCTTTTTGCGGCAGTTATCGCGGAACAGACAGACAGACTAACAGACAGACAGACTAACGGAAACCAAAACTTTTCGTGTCTCCACAGTAAGCCTTCACTGACGTTTCGGTAATTATATGATGGATGGCACCTTACGTGGTACGTATACCGGTCGCCCGTCCTCAAGGGGTTAATGTGACAAAAATGGGAATTTTACCATTTCAAAATGTGTTGCCAATGAAGAGATCTGAATTGGCATAACATTAACCCTTTGCATAATATTAACCCTTTCAGGGGCAGAGGAATTTTGTTCGTAAAATGATGAAATAATTGACTGACATCAGAATATTCAAACGAATTTCTTAGTAAATAACAAAACGCTATTTTGCACTTTAACTACAAAAGCAACATTTTATTAAAATATTCTTGGTGCCAGTAGTCTGTTTTGGAATTAAAATTAGGCGGCTAGACCCTCAAACCACCGCCCTTGAAAGGGTTAACGAACAACACTTTCCGGAAGACTTAATAATTATTTTTATGATTTAAATTGTTACTTAATTTTTGACTACTGTTCTAGACATATCACTCCCAATGTATCGTGTTTTATTCTTTTCATTCCAGTTGTCGAAAAATAATCACTGACATACACTTATACTATGTTAAAATCAAAAGAGATTTATATAAAAAAAAATAATAATAGTAAATTGTAGTATGATTGATTATACAAATACTTTCCATTCCCGGCCCGTAATGAAGGGGTTAATGATAATTTCACAGATGTTACTTAATAGTATTATTTTTTGTTAGTTCGGTTCTCTTTTATGTGATATAATCTCAGAAATATCCACGTTCATATGAAAACACAACTTTAAGAGCGTAGATTTTATCACTTAAATTAATTCAGAAAGCAATACTCGACACACTTTAGCTTATTTCATTCATTTCCTGAAAATGAGGAATACATATTTTTTTAAGATGGTAAAGATAAAACACAGTTCATGTTTTGGAAGAAGAGATAGAACACGTACGTCTTTTCCTGCACAAATTTAATTGCGTTCGCTTTCATTTTACATTATATATATATTTTTTTAAAAAAAGTATTTCATCTAAAAGGTTTAACAGTAGACATTTAAAGTTTGAATTAATTTTTTTCTCCTGATTTGCCTTTTTAAGACAGTTTTAATATATTTTGTTCTTCTTTTTAAGGACTTTTTAAAATCATTTTGTGCTTATAAACTATGGACGATTTTAATTGGTAACCAGTGTTACCAAATCTGGAAAGATTTTATTCAAGAATTCCGAATCTCATATTAGAAAAATTTTATTGTCCTTTATTTTCCTATTCTCGAAATGTGTAGCATTAAATTAACTGAAGATAACTAGTCAATTTTTCTGGTTAGAGTTCGACATTTTTCTAACTAGAATATTCGTCTGCTTTGGTGTCACTGTTGACAACTAAAGTGGTTTACCCTTTTCACGGGCAAGTAATTGTGTTTTCGTAATGTCGAATTCACACCGGAATCTTAAAAACTTTTTATTGAAAAAAAAAAAAAAAAAAAAAAAAAAAAAAAAAAAAAAAAAAAAAAAAGGCTATGTTACATATTTTTCTACCAAAGTTAGAAAAGTAAAATTCAATAAAAATTTTCTGGCGCAAATCATCATTAATCGTAGGTGGATCTCTGAAGGGGTTAACCCTCAATAGTCGAAGTAATCGTCCTAGGTACAGGCATGTCTTACACGAATTTATTCGATTTGCACCACCTTTTTGTTTTAAGAAAAGTTACTTGTACAATCACAACGTATACGAGAGTATTTCACAAAAAAATGTACTTTTAAAATATAATTGTACTAATAGAATATAAAAATAAAATAATATATGTAAATCTTGGGAGGTTATTAGCCGGCACTCAGCCGCAAATGGTTAATGAATAGTTGATCTGACCGTAAGTGACAATTTTTTATGTTGATCCGAGATTACATTATATGATTTTATACTATTAATTTTACACGTATATGAAAAGATAACGTAACGCATAAAGATTCGGTGATTTTAAACTAATACAGAAAGACATCCCCGATACGATTAACTGGGAAGTACAATTACCACTTAACAGCAATTCCAAAATGACAACATTGTGCCAGACAATTTGGAAATGACATTGCTTTTCTAATGCAAGTGAATGAAATCTTTAAATAATTTTCAAATCAGTTTGGTTGTTAATTCTTGTGGAAGCCAGTCATTTCAACAACAGTTTAGTTTGCCCCATAAAATAGTTGACAAACTCTTTTTTTTTTTTAAAGACGAAAATTAAAAAAAAAAAAAAAAAAAATGCACGTAAAAAAACAACGCAGAACAACAACAATAAATATACTTGTACTCTCTTTCGTTTTACGTCTTATAATTGTTTTCTCACAAATTATGCTACTTGCAAGAGTTTTAAAGATATGTATTAAAAAAAAAATCATATCGTGTAATATTTCTTGGTATTACTTTGTGTAGAATGTATCTCTGTTATTGTTTCCTTTGAGGGGCACCGGTATATATTATATACCACATACGATTAATGAAGTTTTACACCAGAAGAATTTTATTAAATGTTACTTTTCTAGCTTTGGTGGAAAAAAGCCGTAAAATTTCTTTTACTTATCCTGAAATAGAATTTTTCAAAGATTCCGGTGGGAATTCAGCATTTCACAAACGTAATTGAAAATCTGCCCCTCAAGGGGTTAACAGATTGAGTGCCACGGTGACTGACACTGAAGCTGAAAAAATTGCAATGCTTTAAGTATTTTTTTAAAAAGAATAATTCTGTAATAAATAAAATGTAAGCAAATTTTAAATACATTTTCAGTAATTACTTAAAACAATATATATATATATATATATATATATATATATATATATATATATATATATATTACTTTTATATCATATTTTAGACCGTCAGTCATCGGTAAATGACGCGTTCCAAACGGAGAGTTCAGTGTCAGCCACCGGTGACTGAGATGCCGCTTAACGTGTTAATATTTTCCTGCATAGAGTGCTTAAGGTTATTATGGTGTATAACTATACTATTTTAGTCAGCATTAAGTGATATGCTAATTGAAAAGGTGTTAAACGATACTAGAGATGGGCAGAATTAGTAATGTTACTATCTAATGATTCATTCGGGCATATGCAAAAACATAGTTTCCAAGCTTTGTATTAATTTCTAATCAAATACCACCGGAAATTCAGTAAAAAAAAAAAAAAAAAAAAAAAAAAAAAAAAAAAATCATAGTTGACAATCTTCAGAAATTTTGACGAGTAATTTTTTATAGGTTTTTAACCTCTTAACACCTTGAGGGGCCGTCGGATATATATTATCCCACCTAAGTGTAATCAAGATTCGCACAAGAGACTTTTAAATAAATTCTATTTTTGTAACTTCGATGAAAAAAAAGTTGTAAAATTGATTTCCTTCATTCTGAAACGAAATTTTTTGAAGATCCCGGCGTGAATTCAACATTACAGGAACCTAATCACTTGCCCCTCAAAGGGTTAATTCTCGCTCCCGCGATATGCACGGACTGTATCTTTTATTCAGATTAATTCCCACCAGTTTTATAAAATAGTGTAATTGGCTTTATTATGGTATCATTTTACCTGTCATTATTCCTTTCAGGGGTTGTGTATTTGTTTTCGTAAAATGTTGAAACAATTGAATGACGCCAGTCTTTAGAAGGAAATTCATTTGTAAACAAGTAAAAGTATACCTTTGTGTATTTAATAAAAGCGATACTTCCGTGCAAAAATTCGAGTGTCAATGTGGAAATTAGGGATTAAAATTAGGTGATGCCACGGCATCACCGCCCTCCAAGGGTTTAACACTAGAACCGCCGCAGCGGTCATTTTGACCGCTAGCAAATAAAAATATTTCTATTCTCACCAGAAATTTCTTTCTAAAATAAGTTTAAAATATACCACGGAAAAACAAGTTAAATAAATAAGATAAATAGTTTCAAATAAAAATTCTGGTGTAAAATATTTTTATAACACTTCAGTAAAATTTCCGGCGGTTCTAGTGTTAGATAACGTGAATATTCCCCCCCCCCCAAAAAAAAAGTGGGGCCAATAAGCAATTTGAATTTTTAACCGCTTGAGGGGCGGTGGGATAAAATATACAGTGTTGCCAGATAGTCAAAAGTCAATTTCCCCAAAATTCGTGAAAATTTCCCCAAATCAGTGTTTTTTTCCGTAAAAGTCCCCAACTCAGTTTTTACTCAAAAAGGGAATTTTTAAATTTTCAATTTACCACTATAAAAAATATCTAACTAATTTAAGCTAAAAAATTTTCCCCAAATCAAGTCTTTTTTTGAAAGAATTCCCCATTTACAAAAAACAAACTTTTAAACTGGGCTGAATGCATATTCTGTAGCTACATGAGAATGAGAGATATTTTGCAGTGACAAGTTATTTCATGTTTGTATTTAAAAGTATTGTCTAACAATGTTGGACTATTGTTACATTAGCTCCATAGCTTTTGACAGTCTTTTATCAATTGGGATTTGAATGAATCCGAGATGGTACGTTGTTTTAATTTTTTTTGTCATCCCTATACTGAAGTACATAATCATAATGCAAAGTATTTTCGCTGTATCAATCGATGTGCTTTTGCATATCACAAGAGAAAAATATCTGCTTTCCACATATTTAAGTTAAAATTTTTTAAAAGTACGGCATAGGAATTTTTCGTTAAAGTCCTGCAGATTTAGTCACGTGCAGATTTAAGCTGCTTAAGGCTTTAGAGTCTCATGTATCTGTAATATGTGTAAACTGTAATGTAGTAAACAATGAACACGAACACATCCAAGAGAATAATGATTGATATTTCCGATTTCTGGATTGTATTTTCGTTTTTCAAATCAAAATTGAGTTCTAGACTGATCCAGTTTTTCTACAGGACTAAAAGAAATTAAAAATTCCCCAAGTTTTTCCCCAAAATTTTTGTAGTCCCCAAAAGTTTCCCCACGAACTACTTATCCCCAAAAAATTCCCCTAGAGGTTCAAAATTCCCCAAAATGGGGACAAAATCCCCAATCTGGCAACACTGAAAATATATCCCATCTAATTTAAACAAGATTCTCACCAGAAAATTTTTACTACAATTTATATTTTCAACTTTGGAGGAAAATTGCTGAAAAATTGATTTTCTTTATTTAAAAATAAACTTTTTCTATTATCCCGGTGAGAATTCAATATTTAGAGTCATTTTTGCTTGCCCCTCAAGGGGTTAAGCCGTAATTTAATGCGACCGTTAAGGGGTTAAAAATTAATTCTATTAAAAATAAGGAAATATAATTTTTCGGTGCAAAATTTCTGGTAAAAATTTAATAATAATAAAAAAAGAAAGATTGACACCTATTCTTTTGGGTTTGCCCGAATGATTCATTCTTCCCGTCACTGCAAGATGAGACCGACATACGAATATTGCTCATTAAATTTAATGCGAATAATTTTATTTGAATATATATACGGTTTTAATTTATAAAAAAAATACAGTTAATGAATTTTTATGTTATTTCGAATCAATTATACGTGGTTTTATCTGATAATATTTCATGTTTATATGAAAACACAACACAAATGTTCAGATTCTAACAATACAGAAATAAATCCTCGACATACTTCAAATATCTTACTTCATTTTTTTTTTCTGAAAATGGTGAAAAACTGTTTTTAAGGTGTCGAAGGAAACAAGAAAAGGGGATCATTTGGAAGCAGAGATAGAACTCGAACTCCTTTCCCAGCACAAACTTAATTAGACCTTTTATTATTTTTTAATAACAATACTATCAAAAAATTTACTGTAGCCCTGGAAAGTTTTAATAAATTTTTTCCCACCATTTCAATTTTTTAAAGCTTGAAATTGACTCTAAAAACAGATGATATGAATATTCTGTAGTTTAAAACTAAAACCTAAATTTATCTCGACAGAAAAAAGCTTACGGATCTTCTGAAATCACATTTCAGAAAAAGTTAAAAAAAAAAAAAAAGAGCAGAGAAAGTAGAAAAGAACAATTAATAAGAAGTTATTTAAAAATAAAAGTAAGTATTTACAATTAAAAAAAGATTTTACTAAAGTTTTTTGTGGTTATACATAATGCAGGATTTTAATTATTAAAATATCTAGTTAATTTGGACCTACTTTATAATTTTCATGAAGTTCGAGTTTATCAGAAACTTTTTCAAGTGATTCTAAAAGTAGACCGTGTGGAAATTCTGTAATTTAAAACTAAAACAGAAATTAATCTCGACACACAAAGCTTTCGGATTTTCCGTCAGCTTATTTCTTTTACTTTAAATTTACTCATTTATAAAAAAAATGTGAAAAAAAGAGCGGAGAAAGTAGAAGAGAACAGTTAATAAAAATATACAAAATTGGCTACGTTTGAAAAGCAAACATACGTGATGAAAACCTTTCCCTGCACCAATTTAATTACATTACTTATTACACATGTTTTACATTATGTAATTTTGTAATAAAAATAATCTCATATGAAAGTTTTTACAATAGACTGGAAAGTTTGAATAAAATTGTATCGCCATTTACGTTTTTATTAGAGCTTTATTTTTAATTAGTTTTTTAATTTCAGAACATTTTTACCTAAATTTTATTGTAATAAATTATCTATAATTTGAATCCATAATGAATAATATTTTAATGGGTAATTAATGTGAACATAATTGATAAATTTTCATATTATTCCGAGTTTTATCACTGGAGTTTATTTGATGAAGTTTCGAGTGAATATAGAAAGAGAAAACATATGACGGTTAGTGCAGTTAAAGGTACTGCAGAAAGAAATTAGTGACATACTTAGACCTATTTAATTCGTTTTATAAGAATAAAGAAAAAGTTTTTTGAGATGGTAAAGATAAAACACAGTCGATGTTTCGGAAGCAGAGATAGAACACGAACGCCTTTCCCCGCCAACTTTAATTACATTACTAAATTAGTTTACATTTTGTATTTTTTGTTATTTAATCTCAGCTGAAAGTTTTAACAGAAGACGTCGAAAGTTTGAATAAAAGTGTTTCCCATCATGAAAAAAAAATCCTCTAAATATTATTTAGATTGAAAAAAGTTTTTCGTCTGATAGCTTTTTCGTACTACGTTTTATAGAATTATCTGTCTTATGATAACTAAATATTTTCGGCTATCGAAGCGAAAAATCCTCCAGAAATGCCAAAAATATGGAGTTGCTACAGCTAATATATTTGACGTCTGAATTGGTATTTGAATATCTCTATAATTCATATCTGACTAACAGTTATTAAAACTGGCATAGTGTACATTAAGCTTTTTCCACGGACGAATTTAACTTTCACTTTGCATTATATATATATTTAATATAAAACTTATATAATTAGCATAGCTGTCAATTCTTAAGCTTTCTTGAGCCACAGTTAAAAATTTTACGCTATTTATTCGGCAGATTACGGCGATTTAACAACTTCAGGGTCGGCGAGATATTTTACATCCTACCTAATTTTAATGCAGATTCGCACCGTAAACTTTTAATTAAAAGTAAAAATCTGCATTTCCTCATTCTGAGTTAAATTGTTTCAATAATTCCGGTGTGAATTCAACATTATACAAACACAATTGCTTGCCACTGAAAGGGTTAAAAAGGTAAAATTTACTATAAACTTTTTGTGGTCAAAAAGAGTAAGAGGCTGACAGCTATGCATTAAACAGTTTTAACCACATATTTTAAAAATTTGAAAACAAAATTTTTTTCTATGTTTGCTCTATTTGTAAGAGCAGACATTAGAGATAGCGACAAAACTGCCCCAGTGTAAATATAAGTCGTGCGCTATCGATGTTATTATTTTATTTCACGTAAAAAGTTGGATCTAAATGTTTAACTCCTTAATATTTTCTTTTATTCGTGCCATATTTAACTAAAAAGTTAAGCAAAACACTTCTTTTCCGAAAGAAAAAAGGTATTTACTTTATTTAATCGAAGAATTGCTGTGATTAAATAAAGCGAAGATAATAATTAAATTTATTTGTATCCAAAATATTTAACTAACAGAACAATTAAACTCTTTTTGAATGTACGATGTAATGACAAAAGTGTTAAAAGGTTACCATTACTAGAAATGCTCATTTTAATAACATTTTATTACTTATAAACAGAAAATAAGAAAACAATGCAAAAATAATGCAAAGTATTTTACACCGAAGTTCTAAAAACAATATTAGTTACCGATTAACCCCTTGAAGGGTGGTGGTTAATTTTTGGACCACTTAATTTTAATCCCTAAATGGCACATTGTCACCTAAATTTTAGAATGAAAATGTTCCTTTTATCAAGCATTGTAAAAAAGCTTTCACCAATTTTCAAATAAATTCGTTTGTATATTCAGATGCCTTTAAATCAATTCAGCATTTTATGAATACAAGTATTTTTCGCCTGAAAAGGCTAGGACAAAATACTTTTTTCCAGATTTCAGAACCAAATTCAGAAGGCAAACACTAATTATTTAAGTTTTCCATGTACAATTTAAATTGCATTCCCTTTCATTTTATATTTAAAAAATGTTTAGAATGAATGATGTCATGAAATTTATGAAATGCTCTGAATCTCATAAAAAAGTGTGAATCATAGCCACTGAAAATTAGAATCAAAGTTTTTTACATCAGCATTGTTTTTAAGAGGTTTAACACTAGAACCGCCATAGCGGTCGTTTTGACCAGTAAAACATGAAAATATTTCCATTCGAACGAGAATTAGAAAAAAAAAAAAGAAATATATACCACAGCGATGACAGCGATGACCACCTCGGGAACTCAGCTTTCGCTTTAGAGTGTTAGTGCAATCCCGAGGGGTAGAAAATATATACCACGGAGAAACAAGTTAAATAAGTATGTTAAATAGTTTTAAATAAAAATTCTTGTGTAAAATATTTTTATAACACTTGAGTAAATTTTCCGGCGGTTCTAGTATTAAATACTATTTTGTTAGAAAAACTATGTCGTCTGGTATTTTCTTTATATATAAATTCATTATATTAGGATTTTGTTAAAAAATTGCACTTTTTAAAATTTTAAATACAAATTCCGCGACTTAACTAATTGCATCAATACTGCATATTTGTGCTCATTTCAGATTTTTTTAAATTCGGAAATTCCTAATTCATAGCAAAAATTTAAAATAGTAATTTTTGCTTTATTTAATGTACATTTCGTGATTGCTTAATCCTTTGTGGTTGAGTGTATCTAAATAGCAAGCAATCCCTTAAGCTATATACACTATATTTTAAAAGTAATTTTTTTAATTAATTTTTCTACAAAAATGCTGTTACATTGCCAGTAAAAATGTTTCTTAAAAAAAAAAAAAGCGGCGCGAACCACATAAATTCGTGTTAGCGATGCCTTCTTAATCACATAAATAATACGAACCACATTAATTAAATATTCTATGTGCTGTTTGCCAGTTTTGAAATTAAAATTAGGTATCCTTTTTTGAGAACACCAACCGCGGTCACGCTGAAACAATTTTATGGAAATTATCAGTAAGTTGCCAGCTATGCAGATGCATACTTGCCAACTTGCTGATAATTTCCTTAAAACAGTACCGAGATCTGCTGTAGTAATTAAACACGTCTTGAACTAGAAAAAAATATTTATTCAGATGTTTCTTCTTTCATTTTGTTCCTTATATAACTTTATTTATTACAATTTTTTTAGCGGTAAAAAAATCGCTTATTTCATCTATTTCACGCTGAAACGATTTTACGGAAATTATCGGTAAGTTGGCAGTTATGCAGGTGTTCTACAATTTCATGTTAGTTTCGAACCAATTGATATCATATTTCTCGTGCTATTTTTTTTTTACCCTTAAATGCGCGATTTTCTATTTTGTTTCGAAAAAATTATATATGATTCTCTGAAAGGTTTATTACACAGGAAGAATAATGAAAAAAAAATCAGAGATACATTTTTCATATAATACGTTAATCTTGTCTTCTGTTGCACATCTGCAATACAAGTAAAACCTACCGTCCTGTGGCCGTTTTTTGCTAAATTATCGCAAATTAGTAAATATTTTAATAAATATGTCTCCAAATACTTTATTTTATATAATTATTTATTTTATAAAACTTAACTTTTAACCCTTTAATTCCCATGATAGAATACGTTCTAGAAATGACCGTAATTTCCTGCGTATAATCCGCGGATCAAACAATTCTGTTTCGACCCAGAAATTTTATTTAATTATTGAAATCAAATATTTACCGCGATTTAGAAAGTTACATTTTATTTAAAAAAAATTCTGAATCGAAAAATGATTGTTTGATCCGCGAATTATACGCAGGAAATTACGGTACACAGTTCAGAGAATCTGACTTTACACCACAAAGTTTCAATGGTTAATTTCGCTTTAAATTAACCGTTCAGGACCGGCATCATTTATACCACTTTTTGTTAATTATTTGGTCTAACTTTAAAAATGACGAAAATGTCGTAATTAAATAAAATCGATTTTACTTTTCTTTTTTACTAGTATCAAACTCAAGTGCTTTAAGCACTTTTTGAGGGTGTATATATGCACCCATGGTCCCGAACGGGATAAACCATGTAACTGTTAATAAAGAGGAATTGACATATCCTTAAAATAGTGAAGCTTCAACTGTAACCACTATCGCAGACGTTGCTTACCGCCGGAGGAAACTTCCACCAGTAGATTTATATAGAAATTTTCTACTTATTTAAACGCCTTATTATTGCAAAATTTCAGTCATAAACGATCCTATAAACAGATTTTAAATTTTACTGGTAACTGTTGACTTTGGCGATAGTTAGGCTCTGCGTTTCCGTCATATTGTGACAACCAGGGAAGCAAACAAACAGTTTTACAAGGCATACTGACACCAGTGAAAACAAACAGAAATTTTTATGTCATTTTTGAGAAAAAATTCCATGAATGAGATAAGACGAAATTTTCTATTCAATTTTACTGTTGAGCAGTTTGCCTTTACGCCAATCAGAAACTGAGAATCCGATTTAAAAAAAAGCAGCCACCATCTTGTGACAACCTCTTCAGTCAGTGTAGCCAGTGGGCTACATTTTTTTAAATTCAGATATCTTGAGTGGGACCACTTTTTTGAAATGGTAAAATTATCTTTGTTTTTGCGTTAATTAATATGCCATTAAATAAAGCTCATTTCATCATTTCAAAAAAGTGGTGCCAAACAAGAATGTGAATTTAAAAAAAGTAGCCCATCTGGCAACACAGTCTTCAGTTACTTCAGTCGCAACTGGTAGACAGTACACTATATGTCACCTCCTCTTTATTCAAAACTCCATTGGTTAAACATGGGCTGTCTGTTATTAATTAAACAAAATATTGCTATTTTAATTTTCTGGTGTGAATTAAGTATATACGAATACAAAAATCTATTAAATTCAATGACCGTGTATTATATATTGGAATTTAACGTATTTTATACATATTTTTCAGAATATGATGATGATGATGAAAATTCTTCATGTAGCCCGAGCTGTGGGTGGCTATCCTTGTCCAGTTTTCTAATAACGATGTATCTCTTATGACACTCTACTGCCAATTTTAGCACCGAATCTATGTGATACGACCATCCGTTCCTGTCGTGCTGGAAGGATCCGCAAATACTGTCAGCAACATACTGACACAACTTCAACGACTCACTTTCATCAAGTACCCTTCTGTATCCTAATGTCGTGGATGGATAATGAAAGTATATATATATATATGTAAAAGATAAATGCTTTTTTTCCTTCAATGTTTTATGATCTGAACTTGTAAAATAAGAAAGAAAATGCATTTGGGGTCTTCATTAACTATAATTCCACTGTTAACCCATTTATGCTGGTGTTTTAAATTGTCAGATTTGTGTAAAAAAACTTATGTGAGGCTCAATACATGTTTAACACTATTACACATAAATTAGTTTTGTACTTAAATGGTCCTAAGGCCAAATATTTATTTACATTAAAGATTTTTATACTTAGCTAACATTTACCTATTACAATATAGCAGCATCGATATTCTAAATCATCACTTTTATATTTTAAAAATGTATTTCCGTTCTGTTACTTGTGTAACAACCCGCAATACATGAAAACTCTCTTTTTTTTATATGAAGCTGATATTTCAGATAATTAATGCTGCTACAATCCGAGAGATAAATATTGAGTAAACATTTAAAAAAAATTAGAATATATGCATTTTAAGTTTACATTAAAAATGTCAGGATTAGCAAGGAATGGTCAATATATAATGTACACAGTCCGCTTAAACCTTCACGCTCCGGCGTCTCTTACACAAATTTTATTCGACCGGCACCACTTTTTTATATGAAGTTTCCCTCAAGAACACAATTTTAAAAAATGCTCTGATTAAATAAGGTAAATTTTATTTTCCTTTATTACTGGTGCCAAAACCAAATTTTTCAAAGAAAGATTATGTCTTTGTAGCGGAGCCAACGGAGTGGCAAGGGTTATAAAAGGGCCAATTTCCGACCAGTATTTTAAAAAGAGTATTTTTCGACTGTCTTCGACATCCAGACTGTGTATTCCGGTATCACAAGTAGTAGCTACTACGTGATCTAAAAATTTTAAATGTAGTTCAAATCTTTTTCGATTGCGTTGTAGATGGCTCAGAGATACGCATGGGACTATTAATAGAGATGAATTGGTGTATCCCTAATATAATAAAGCTTCAACCGTAACCCATACTTGCCAACTTCCGCTTAATTTCAGTAAAATGTGAGTTAATTTAAACCAGATTAAAAATGTTTAGAAACAGAATTTTTAAGTCCTTAACGGTCGCATTAAATTACTGTTTAAAAATCAAAATTGCTGATTGGCACCAATTTTTTGAAAGAGAAATATTCACCTTATTTAATGACAGGTAAAAATGATACAATTATAAAGCCAATTACACTATTTTAAAAAACTGGTGCGAATCAAACAATCTAAATAAGAGACACAACCCGTGAATATTACGGGAGCGAGAATTAAGGGGTTAAAGAAAACATTTCTAACAATTATCACGTAGAAGCACGAAATTAAATATCTAATGCTACATCTCAAATATTTCCGGTTAGAAACTTGCTTAACCATTTGAGGGGCGGTGGGATAAAATATATCCCACCTAATTTAAACAAGATTCTCACCAGAAAATTTTTACTATATTTTATATTTTTAATTTTGGAGGAAAATCGTTGAAATATTGCTTTTTCTTATTTAAAAATAATCTTTTTCTATTATCCCGGTGAGAATTCAATATTTAAAGTCATTTTTGCTTGCCCCTCAAGGGGTTAACCTGGTTTAAATTAACTCACACATTACGGAAGTTAAGTCGAAAGTTGGCAAGTATGGTAACCGCTTTCGCAGTGAATGCTTACCGCCGAGAAGCACTGCCACCAGAAAATTTAAATAGAAAGTTTCTCCTTTTTTAAATGCCTTATAATTGTAAAATTTCAATCATAAATAATGGCAAAACAAATATCCTTTTTTAATGGGGAAACTTATTTTGGCGGTAGCCCGCCACCCCCTGAATACTAGGCCTGAGTGCTGACATAAAGATGGCGGCTGCTGAAGGCGGATTTTTTTCAGCGTCTGTACGGCCCCTTGAACTTTGATACTAATAATTTTTTAATGTTTTTTGGCTTTATTTTTCTGAGATTAAACAAGTCAAAGAAACATTTTGTGAAATACTGCTGTCAAAATTTAAGGGACCGTATATACTTTAAAAAATCCCGCCTTCGGCAGCCGCTATTTTTGTGTCAGCGCTCAGATCTTGTGTTCATGGGGTGGTCGATAGTCACGCCGTGTGTTTCCATCATATTGTGACAACCTCCTGCCAGAGTCATTAAAAAATATTCTACTACTTTAGCCGACTGATACCAGTAAAAACAAACAGAAAATTTTACCTTATTTGGGAGGGAAATTCACCATAAATAAGGCCCTTAAATAAATCGAAATATTCTATTTAAATTAGTGGTGGTAGTTTGCAACCTCGTAATCAGAAACTGTTGATCCAATGTAAAAAGAGTCACCATCTTGTGACAACCTCTTCAGTTTCTTCACTCCCAAATGGTAAACAACATATTATATGACTCCTTTTATTTATTGATAGCTGCATTGAGGTACGAGTATTGCTTCAGTTGCACGGTTGCTAGATTGTCCTCCAATTTTAACCTTTAAATGCCGGTTGTTGCTTTTCAGCAACATACCCAATTTAGGCTCTAAAATACTATTAGAATAATATTGAAGCTATAATGCCTAATGTTGCCAATAAAATACATTCTGAAAATATTATTAAATCGATCTTCAACATGTAGAAGGCAACAACCGTGCTGTTTAAAAATAAAGATAGATTTATTTTTTCAAGTGTTGCTACTTGTTCTTTTTGTTTTGTTTGAAAGCTTGCGAAATACCCTATTTTGTTCTGCAGTGAGCAAGTAAAATTCATTTCTTATTATAGCTACTAACATTTTTGTGTGTTTAATATTGTAGAATTTTATCAAGGAAAATTATTTTTTCAATTAAACACCAGTACTGCCGATTAGTAACAAACTGTTTTTTAGCCGTAAACTATACTTAAAACAAAATATGATTTTTTAAAAGTATTTTCCCCATGATTTATTTAAAAAATGAAAGCCAAAAAACATTATTACAATGATTTTTGAAAAATCAGGCAGGTTAATCCGAAATTTCAAATTCATACCATAAAATTCATACCAATTTTACTTTATGTGATCGCTAAATGTCTCATGTTAAGTAGAGCATAGAATATTCTTTATTTGCGATAGGAATTATAAGTTCTGAGTAAAATCGGAGTCCAAACTGTCAACTCTGTTCTGATGCTTCAAACTTGTGTTTGTAATCAAGCAGCGAAAACCCTGAAAAATAAAAGTTTTATTAATTCAACTTTTTCCAATTAAAATTATTAAAAAAATAAACAATTTTAACTATACAGTTTTTTAATGCTAGATTGTTTATAACTAAGTACACTTAATATTTGTTTTTATACATAATTCCATGAGTTTAGAGATGAATGTAAAAAGCGTAATTTTGGCATTAATTTCACAATTTGATGATGTTTCTGAATAATAATAAACAAAATTAATTTACAAAATTTACAAACACATGCACAAAAATAGTGACAATACACGTAAGCGAGGCGCTCCAGCACCGCTTATCAGAAGGTGGGGCCGTGACAAATATTCTAATTTGTACAGATTGCAGCAGTAGGTACAACGATTCTCAAATCTCTGATCTGATACTTTAGACAGTCAGGGTGTAGAAGACCAATGGTTCCTAACTTGGGCGTACCATGGAAGAATTTTAAATTTGTAACTGATACATTTTCTGTCAGTTTTTTTTCGAAAAGTAATCTTTTAAACTAAAAATAAAAGTAATACACGCAAAATTAAAAAATATAATATTTTTTAAAAACAGTTTTTTGTTGAATTAAAAAATATCCCAATCAAAAGTTTAAAATATTTCCAATACCAGAATAATTACATGGGCCATATTTAAAAATATTTTAACATCCCTTTTCATATTTAAAAATATTTAAAAAATTTCTGGTTTGGTTTCTTTTTTACAATTTTTCTCAACTTTTTTATTATTTATTAAATGGGTTTTGTTTTATATATTTTTTCTCTGTTGTATGAATAAACTTATTTACGTGAAACTGCTTATATTTATAT
Organism: Maratus speciosus; assembly: GCA_963932465.1. Lineage (NCBI taxonomy): Eukaryota > Metazoa > Arthropoda > Arachnida > Araneae > Salticidae > Maratus > Maratus speciosus. The sequence continues at coordinate 371,314,028 of OZ010797.1, read as the reverse complement.
AAAATTCAATTTTTAAAATGCAATAATACATGGCAATCAATTAATGGTAATCGGTAATGTAAAAAAGATAATTTCCTCTTGATGAGGTACAATGACAACGTAAATTTGGTAAAGGTCATTTAAAATGCTTCTTGTATATTTTGTTAGACATAGGAAGAAAAACTTTCTGCAACTTTTAATGAGTTACTAAGAATTACAAATGTGCCAATGTTATCAATTTTAATGCTAAATATAAGAGTCTCTTGAAGCATTTTGTGAAGATAAAAATGCGAACTGTATAATACTTTTGTTAAATATTCAGGTAAATTGTAAAGACACAGCAAAACATTTTTTGGCATAAGAGTGAAGATGCATCGCCCCATGAAAGAAAAATGTTAAAATAACATATGTGACAGAAAACAAATCTTTTTGATAAGATAAAAAATGTAAAATGAATATTTATTGTTAAGGCTCTGCCACGTTTCTTTCAGGTGAATAGAGTTGACTTTTTAAATAATAAGAAATATGTGTTGCAGAATGTGCGTCAGGGAAAGTGTGCAATTGCGATTTTACAGATGCTTCGGTGGGGCGTGACCAATAAATGGTTGAGAATCTCTAGAGTATACTTTTTTTTTCGCATTATTTGAGACAAAATTTCCGCGTTTATAAAGGCAAAATTTTCCATATTAAATTAAAGGTGCAAGTTGTTCCTTAAAGTATTTGGTCCTTGATGATACATAAAAAATATGTGACTTGTTTTATCAATGGAGTTATGAATAAAGAGGAGGAGACATATAGTGTACAGTCTACCAGTTGCGAGTGAAGTAACTGAGGAGGTTGTCACAAGATGGCAGCTGCTTTTTTTTAATCGGATCTTCAGTTTCTGATTACCGCCAGGGAAAACATCCCACCAGTAAAATTGAATAAAAAATTTCGTCTTAGTTAAACGCTTTATACATGGAACATTTTCTCAAAAATGACGTAAAAATTTCTATTTGCTTTTAATGGTGTCAGTATGCCTTGTAAATCTGTCAGTTTGTTTCCCTGGCTGTCACAATATGGCGGAAAAGCAGGGCCTAACTACCGCAAAAGTAAACTCCTACCAGTAAAAATGAAAATCTGTTTGTACCATTACTTGTGACTGAAATTTTGTAATAAGAAGGAGTTTAAATAAGTTGAAAATTTCCATATAAATCTACTGGTGGCAGTTTCCACCGGCTGTAAACAACTCCTGCGATAGCGGTTACAGTTGAAGCTTCACTATTTTAAGGATATGTCAATTCCTCTTTATTAATAGTTCCATGGTTTTATCATCTTGTTTGTGTCATTCTTAAATACGTATAATACAGACATTTTCAAGTTTGTAACTAAAAATATGCTTTGTCATTTTAGCCTAGATACTTGATTCGGAGTTCAAAAAACAATAATAGGAAACACAATGCACTAAATTCTATTTAATTGTGTTTGGGTTGTCCTTCATTCTGTTATTCAAAATTAAAATAACTTTTTCTCATTACACATTCATCCTTGTAAATAATGCAATTGCTAAATCTATTCATTAATTCCAACCCTTAGAAACAAAAGAAATACATACACAAATAAATAATGTGACAAAACACATTGTCGAGACATCGCGCCCTGAATACTGGGGCTGAGTGTTGATACAAAAATGATGGCTGTCGTTGACGGATTTTTCTAACCCTTACCGGAGTGGTGTCCTTAAAAAAGGAACACCTAATTTTAATTCCAAAACTGAAAATCCGCAGCAAGAATATTTAAGTAAAATTTTCCTATTATAATGTACATGAAAATAAGCAAGTTCATACATTCTGATAAATTCGTTTATAAATTGCGGTGCAAGTCTATTATTTCATCAGTCTATAAACAGAATTACTCCGCGCCGGTTAGGGTTAACCCCTTCGGAATGAGCGTCTTTTGCAGAATTTTTAATATTTTATCACCGGTTTTTCAAAACAGAAATTTCTGCCTAATTGAATCGGGAAAATTCTGGGATTAAACAAGGCAAAATTTAGAATAAAAAATTAATGGGTGAGAGTAATCACGGATTCTGAGCACCTTACGCGGCACGTATACCGTTCGCTCGTCCCCAAGGGTTAAGCGTTTGTACGGCCCACTGAAATTAGACTCCTGTATTTTTAAAAAGTTTTCTTTAACTTATTTAACCTCAGAATAATAAAGTTTGAAAAACTTTTAAAAATTATTGGTGTACAAACGCTAAAAAATACACCTACGACATCCGCCATATTTGTGTCAGCACTAAGGCTTAGAATTCAAGGGCCGCGGTGTACGAGACCTTCATGAAAAATACATTATAATTATGGTACATTAAGCATAAATGGGTTAAACAAAAATTCTAATGATTCGTCGTAAATGGCTTCAAATTAATTTTCTTGTTAAACTGCAATACTGTTATAATGGTACTGAATATTTTGATATTGCGTAAATAATGAACATCATGTAGGTAGTTATTTTCCTATCCTAAGATCATGAGAATCATATAAAACTTGACGTATTGCCATGCTTGACCTTAATTTACCTTTTACTTAAGAAATCCTATGCAATTTCCTAACTGACAACATCAACACGTTCCATGTCTGATCATGTTATAATTTTTTATGAATCCAATCTAAACGTTATTATTATAATTAAATATTGTTGCAGAATCATAACAAAAAGCTTCCTTGAATTCAAGATATTAAAACTACAAAATTAGATGTTGAAGAATTTCTTTCCATTTTATAACCTTATATATTTGTCAAAATGAATATGAGCCATAGCTGCCAACTTTTACAATTATTTTTACCGCAAAAAATTAATACAAAAAATGTCCCTTATTTTATCATCGAAATGTTTTATTTAACACTAGAACGCCCGAAAATGTTACTCAAGTTTCATAAAAATATTTGTCACCAGTAATTGTATTTAAAATTATTTGACTGATTTATTTAACTATTATTTTCTATAATCGTAGTTTAAATAAAACTTATTTTAAGAAAGAATTTCTGGTTCCAGTTGACATTTAATCATACGGTCGGAGCCCGATCGACTCCTTCCGGGCGTTCTAGTGGGCAAAGTAATAAGGCAAATTCAGTCGAATTTTAATGGTAAAAGAAAAGCGTAAAAGTTGAAAGTAGAAGTTGGCAGCATGAAATATGAAAAAAATTGAAAAATTCCAAAATAAATAATAAATCTTCTTTGAAATAGGCTTTTAGGCAAAAATTTTCATTTCATACTTGCACAACTCATAATTAATTTGCATTTCAAAATATAACTTATCAGTTTATAGTATTTTGAAATGCGATTGAAATATACATCAATATTTTAATTTTCATGTCCCTTACTTTAATTAATATTATCCAAATATATTCTGTTTGTTTATTATACGTAAAAAAACGTTGACCAATATTTCAAACTATTCAAGAAATAGGATGTTATATTTCTTTTATGTGCTGAATAATTTTTGTACGTTATATGAATAAAATTAGTTTAATTTCAGATTTCAGTGTATTATTATCTTCTTTGCTTCTTATTTCGTTTTACATAAGCAGGGCTGCCAAGGCGACTGTTTTTTTTCGCATCACTTTTTTCAAAACAAAAATCTTTAACCCCTTCGGAACGAGTGTCTTTTACAGAATTTTTAATCTGTAGTCACCAGAATCTTAAAAGAGAATTTTTTTAGGAATTAAATCGGGAAAATGAATAGGGTAATATTTACAATAAAAATTTACCGGTGAAGAAAATCGCCGATTTTGAGCATCTTGGGCGGCACGAATACCGGTCGATCGTCCCCAAGGGGTTCACATACGCTTTGACAACACTTTCAAGAAAAATGTACTAAAAAATATATATTTTTCATATAGTGGTGCGGACGAAATATAAAAATAGTCGCTTGTGGCAGACCTGTATAAGCATACTACTAAGCTGATAAAAATTTTTAATTAATGCATGAGCAAAAATAGCAAACTTATAACTGCTTTAAATATTCCATAAAATGAAAGTTTCATGATTCGAGAATAGTTCAGTCCAAATGTACTTTTTAAACACATGCACAATTTCTTATAACATTTTTGGTGAGATGGATGATGGACGATATAGTAATGAAAGGTTCGGAGCTCTAACGATTCATCGGTGTTCGGACCAGGGTTACAGTGTCTAGGAGTATATAGTGTGGTAATTAACAAGCGAAACCGTAACCAAGCAAGTAAAATAAAAATTTTGTTTTTAAAGTCAATTCCTGCTTAGGTCATCAAAGAAAAATTTAATATAATCCCTTAAGCTCATATTAGTTTTTGTTGCATTAAAATATCTCAATTTGTTGATTTTCTATAAGCAAGTAGATTTACAATGGAAGTCTAAGGGAATTTGGCGAAATTTTACAGATATCGCCAAGTTGGCGTCACTTTTGGCGACTCATTTGGGTCGCGAAATTTGGCGATATATCGTGAAGTTGGCGAAAAACTTGGCGGTATATGGCGACAGAACAGTGTCCCCCCTATGGTAACCCCCCTTATAGATATGAAAATGCATTAAATACTGTTCAATAACCAATGGCCGCCATATTGTTTCCCATATAAAACTAAAATTTATTAATTAAAATTTAATTAATGAATTAAAATTTGAAAAATCTGCATTAACATCAATTGTCGTCCAGTACAAGTTTTAAAAAATGTATTTCAACTTGATAGGATGAACAATAAGTATTTTATTAACGACTGAAAATTTGAACAAGATATATAAAAAAAAAATATAGGGACAGTGTGAACTAATAGTAGGAATTGAAAAATATACTTTTACAAGAGGACGCGCCATGATCGAGTCTCTAATTCCAAATGAATAGAGCTCCAGTGTGTCTTTAAAAATCAAAGATGCAATTTAAAATATGAGAAACTTATTTTTAAAGTTAAATTTTGCGAAAACAGAATTAAAATGCATTATGTTGTAATACACGATACATTAGGAATAAAAGAAAATTAAGGAATATATCAGAGGTCAATAGTCTCAAACGTTCGATTTAAAAGTGTTTTTTTTTTCCTTTAGAAATTGTGAATTTACATATAAACTAAAAACAATATTAAAACTTTAAAATCGGAATTTATAAATAATACAACCTCTTTCAAATTGGTCATTTCATACTTTGGCTTACTATTTTAAGAAGTCGGGTACCTTTGAAACTGACAAATTGCATAAATACGTGATCCTAATATGGATTGCAATAACTCCACATCTTTACTTTTTGTTATGAAATTGGAAACACACATTTAAGGAGATACATGTAAACAGTTAATGTTCTTAACCCCTTAACCTACAATGACAGGCATAGCCCGCGTACGATGATCGTGCCAAATGTAAATTCCTTTTATCACTAAAATTTCACAGTAAATATAGTGTAATTTAATTGTCGAAATTCCATGATTAAACAAAGCAAAAATCTATATTAAATTTTAGTGGTAGCTATGGATTTGCCAAACCGTGGAGCAGTTAAAAGTAAATCGTAGGTTAACGGGTTAAAAAAAGTCTAAATGCATATAAAGCTTTTTCATTTCATTTGAAATTTAATGCCTTTTTTAATGAATGAATTTACCTTATACGCCTTGCGCGCAGGATTTCTTTATTGAATAGAGATATAATGTGTGTTTAAAATGACCTACACTGGGGAAAATATAATAGTTAGGTCTTAACACTAGAAAGACGGCTAGCGGTCATTTTGACCGCTACCAAATGAATATATTTCGCTTCGAACCAGAAATGTCTTTATAAAACTAGTATAAAAGATAAAAAGAATAAAAAGTAATTAAATAAATAAGTTAATAATTTAAAATAAAAATTCTAGTGTTAAATATTTTTACAAAATTTCATTAAAATTCTCCATCTTTCTAGTGTTAAGGGGAAAAAAATGTAAAATCAAAAAACTCAAAATAATGATATTTTTTTCTTATAAAAATAGTCAAAATTTTTAAATTTCTTACTTGATGAACATGATTTTAAGTCATTTTGTAAATTTATAAGGTTTATACCTTCAGCTAAAATTTCATGAAATTATATCCAGCCATTTACGAGAAATCATGCGCGCACTGACCAAAATCACCGTTTTGAGAAATTTAACTTTAATGATAAAATTTTCCCTTGATCATATGGAAAAAGCTCAAACTATTTTGGACATAACTTCACTTCTGACACAAATTTATGCACGGAGTTGCTTTTAAAATGTTTCTTGATAATAAAGTTTCAATGAATGGTGTGTTCACAAAGTTTCAAGACTGGTCATAGAATACAAACATTATTAAACATTTTTGTACAGCGAACTAAAATTATTCGAAATGTGACCCTTGGGTATCAACACACCGCTGCCAGCGTTTATTCCATTGTTCATAGGTTCCCTGGAAGTCTTCGCGCGCAAGGCTGTTAAGGGACCTCGGCGAAGCTGGAATCGTGGATGGCTGGAATCATGTTGAATCACACCCCTTTCAGGTATCTCTTGATCCGGAGGAATACAAAAAGTCGCTGGGAGCGAGTTCTTGGCTTTAGGGAGGCTTGTGGCAGCATTGCCAAGTTTAACTTTGCCAAAATTTTGGTGGCAGCGAGCGACGTGTGAAAGGGTGCATTGTTGTGGTGAACAACTCAATCTTCTCTGGTGTCTGGGCGGATGCACCGGGTCAGGTCGATTTTACGCTAGAATGCACGACTATTTGAAAGACAGAGCCTGGCGCACCCGCTCAGACATCAAAGACGATTGGATTGTTCACCACGACAATGCACCCTCTCACACGCCGCCAAAGTTTTGGCTAAGTTTAACGTGGCAATACTGCCACAAGCCCCCTATAGCCCCGACCTTGCTCTCAGCGACTTACTTTGTTCCCTCGGGTCAAGAAAGACCTGAAAAGGAAGCGATTCGACACGATTCCAGCGATTCAAGCAGCTTCGACGAGGTCCCTTAACCCTTACCCGGGCAAAGCAATTCTGTGGCTGAAATGTTGAAAATATAGACTGCCACCAGAATCTAGAAACAAAAAGATTTGAAAATAGGAAATGACGTTTTACCACGTGCATTATAAAAACAAAATATTTTAATAAACATTCTGGTGCCAATCCATCAATTTTGAATAAAAATGAAGTGGGAAGCATATTCCCACTACCACCCGTGTAAGGGTTAATAGCCTTGCGCGCGAAATCCTCCAGGGAGCCTATGAATAATGAAAAAAAACGCTGGCAGCAGTATGTCCATGCCCAAGTGTCATATTTCGAAGAATTTTAGTTCGCTGTACAAAAATATTTAATAACTTTTGCATTCTAGGGCCAGTTTTGAAATTTTGTGAACACACCATGTATAAGCTATTGAATAAAATATCGATTTTTGGAGACTGTCAAAGGTATCTGACCCCAATTGCATTTCGCATCAAATATTTCTAGACGCTGTCGCAAACGCTTAGTTTTTACACTTTCAAACTATAATTTCCAGCCAGCGCCGCCTAAAAAAATGTATTTTTTTACACATACAAATCAATACCTGTATTTGCCGCGATTTCCACAGTATGTATTTTTGTATATATGTTCCGCCATTTCTACATTATATATTCCTAGACTCTGTTCCAGGGTTGCCAGTTTGATCTCCTTTTTTTCTGAAATCCTTAAGTCTCAAAAATTCTTTCAAACAGTAGTTATTTACTGACAGACAATTCGTGATTACATAATGTAAAAGTACTTCTTTTGGGATTTATAAACAAGAAGGCAAATTGAAACCTTAGATTGGACTTTGGACAGTAAAAACGTGTTGGGTTAACCCTCTCGCTCGATCCCGATCTCTCGGAACCCGAGATTTTCTCGGGGTTTCATTTTTCCATCTAATTAATCCTCCTTGATTATTACCACCAGTTATTTTTTTATTGTAAATTTTGCATTATTTAATCGGAGCATTTTCCCGATTAAATTAGACAAAAATTTTTGTTTTGAAAAACCAATGACAAAAACCTACGATTAATGAAGATTTGCACCGAAAAATTTTTATTAACTTTTAGTTTTCTAAATTTGGTGGAAAAAAGCCGTAAAATTGCTTTTTCATATTTTTCAAAAAATATTTTTTGCAGATTCCGGTGTCAATTTGTCATTACAGAAACGCAATTACTTGCCCCTCACGGTGTTAAATACACAATTTATGAAGCTATTTTGATAAAACAATTACGCAGCGAGAGGGTTAAAAACTATAAACACAAAATTAGTGATACTATGAGCTAGATGACGTATTAACCCCTTGAGGGGCACCGGTATATATTATATACCACCTACGATTAATGAAGGTTTACACCAGAAAAATTTGATTAAGTTTTTCTTTTCTAACTTTGGTGGAAAAAGCCGTAAAATTGCTTTTAATTATTTTGAAATGGAATTTTTCAAAGATTCCGGTGGAAATTCAAAATTCACAAACGTAATTGCTTGCCCCTCAAGGGGTTAACACAAGGCTGCCACTGGCGACTATTTTTAATTCTATTTCGCACCACTTTTTCAAAGCAGAATTATCTTATATAAGATTTGACAACATTTGCAAGAGACATGCACTGAAAAGTGTATTTTTTAAAAATAATGGTGCGAGAAGAATATAAAAATTGTCGCCCGTGGCAGCCCTTTTAACAAGAAACAGGAAATGTGGTGTGAAATTTCCATAAAAGAGAAGAAATGAATGATGTTTATAATGAAAGCTGAAATTATGAATGAAATTTGGGAAACCGCTATACATCAGTGATGACAGGGATGACCGCTTCGGGAATCCAGCTTTCGCTTTAGGGTATAAGTTTAATCCCGGGGGTAGACTCTAATTCACTGTATATGGTAAGATACATTAACAGTGACTAGTCTTTACAATATTTTGAAACAGTTAATAACATACAGAAAAATAAATACAGTTTGCTGTTTTTGACTCTGATACTCACAAGACTTACCATCAGTATATACACTGACAGGAATTGAACTATGTTCTATGCATGCATAAGCAATTACAAGACATATTTCTTTAATATTAGAGCTGGAAAACATTAAGGGAAGTACATATGCTGATAAATATAATGACAATACTAAATTACTGAATAAAACAAACCAAAGGAAACCTCATAACATGCATGGTCACAGTGACGTCGTTATGACGTCACTGTAAGTCACTGTGGTCACGTCACACCTGTGACCAAATTGTCACCACTCAGTGATGTCACATTGTGACTGAGATGTGTAGTTCTCGGAAAACGTAATAAAATTACAAAAAATATTCAAAGCGTGTTATTTATGTAAAATTATATTATCTGGCAATTAAAAAAATATTGTGACTTCACTGTTATGTCACTGCATGTAATGTACGTCACGTCACATATGTGACGAAAAAACCACCATATTGTAAATCACAGTGTGACAAAAATATGAACTACAAAAATCTTTGAAAATGAACAGAAATATTTTAAACAGGCCCGAGTTACAGCGGCATAAGGAATGAAAATATATTAGTGGATAGCAAATAGTAAATTCGGACACGAAAAGAGGGGGAGGGGGCATAAAAAGGAAAATGAACGGTACAAGTATCAACAAACTAGATTTTCATGCTATATTTTATCAATTTGTTATCTAAGTCAGTGAAAGTATACTTTTTTCATTAATTTCAGTTTTATCTACCATTACAATTTAACCCCTTAATCGTCGCGCCCGAGACATTCACGAGCAAAACTGTATGAACAAATTTCGTCGCGCCCGTGACACTCACTGTCTGGACGTCTTTTGACATTAGCTATTTTTTTCTGGTATTTACTTTGCATTTTTTTCCCGAAAATATTTTTAAGCCTTAAATACGTAGTTCTATTTTCATATTCAGTTCGTACCACTATATTTTTAAAGTATAGTTTTTAGTAAATTCCTCTTGCATTTGATGTCGGAAATCAAGTATAATTGTTCCTTAAAAAAGTAGTGGTTCTCAAGAAATAAATTGTCTTAAACGCTTAAAAGAAGGGAAAATCAGAAATGACAAGTTTGTTTTTAAGATCGTAATGCTTAATTTAAGAAATTGTACGAGTTGAAACACATTTTTCACTTGTTTCAAATCTGAATACCGTTTTATAAATTTCTATGCTGAGCAGCTCAAGTGAAGAGAATTATTTTAGTGTTGGGATATCTAGAAAGGAATCAGAAGATTCCATTTTTTCAGATGTTTTTGACTCCGAAAAGATAATGATGATGACCCAATATTACGCATCTCCATGCTTGCAATTCAAAGCGGAGCCTAAGATTAACGTTTAGTTTGAAGCTGTTCCGGGTATTCTGCAGAACCATGACCATTTTATAAATAATGAATAGGCGGATAATATTGTAATAGAAACTAATCGCTATGATGAGAAATAGGGAAATTTTGTTTCAGTAAAAAGAGAGAAAGGCAGATTGGAATGACAAACTATTTCTTAAAATAAAATGCTGTTGTTTCTTACTCTTACTACTGTTGAAAATGAAAAAATTGTAAAAAAAAAATAGTTAAAAGTAATAGTTAAAGAAAATATATTTTGGACTACACTTTATTTTTTTAAACTCCATTAGTTCGCGACATTAGGACGTACAATAGCAACAGCGAATTCGATAAAAATATAATACATTTCTGGAATAACGATCCTCAAAATCCACCTAATCCAAAACTGTCCAAAATTTCGACTGTTTCTGCGCATCTGAATGAATTGTAAAGAACAATTATCAACATCAAGTAGTTCATGTGAACACAATTTTCTGGATGTTATGACCACTACGGACAAAACCTTACACGGAATGAAAAATTTGTTCTCCCCATGAGAATAAATACGGAAACAAAATTATAAAATAAACCAAATATGAATGGACGGATTGTAATGTAGGACTATGCATGTCATGTTTCAAAGTTATCCTTACATTGAAAATTTACTAAATTTTGAAAAATATATTGAATACCGATTTTCAAATTAAAATTGAATGCAATTACCGTCCTTGTAGTAATATAAAAAATTTGATTTATTTATGTCTTTACTTTAAATGAAACTTAAAATGAAACCACAGGTTGCAGCCTTGCATCGAAATTTCTCTGCACGTTATGTGTGTACAATATAATCAAATAAAGATAAATAAAATTGAAAGTTTTAAAAATTTTATCTATCCTGAACACTTTCAGGAACAAAGCCTCTTCTTTGCTTAAATGTCGAAATAAAGGATTGACATCGGAATTTATTTAAAGATTTATTTCCAAATACGAAAGAGCCAAGATTCGCAAATTTCTTAAAGAAAAATTTTTGTATTACATTTCTGGGATTATTAGACTTTTGGGTGTTATAATTGAGGGATTTCATACACTTCAAACCACCCTTAACCCCTTGGGGACGAGCGACACGTATACGTGCCGGAAATAGGCCTAAGAATCTCCGTTTATCCTCACCAGAAAAATTTTACTGTAAAATTTGCCTTATTTAATCCGAGCATTTTCCCGATTTGAATAGGTACAAACTTCTGTTTTTTAAAACCGGTAGAAAAGTAATAAACATTTCGTAAAAGGCTCCCGTCCCGAAGGGGTTAAAAGTGTTAAATATTAAGAAAATACCCTGTTTCTTTTACTAATGAACTCAGAATTTTATGAATAATAAAATCGGGTGGTAAAAAAAATCGACGATTTTTGAAGAGATTTTTCCAAAATTAAGCGACGATTAAGGGATTAATATAATCCTTCACTGATTGTTATTATTATAAAAATGTTTCTCGGAAAAATTGTACGTGCTGGAGCAATTTGGGTAACATATTTAGAATTAGGAATATTGAATCTGTAAACTTTACAGATTGAGTTTGCAGGGAGGAAGTTGTTTTATTTTATTTCTTTTTTGTCGACCAGTGGTATTCGAAACACTTCTGTGTTTTCAAACTAAAAAATTTCTATTAGAGTTAAGTCTGCAGCTTTTAATGAGCACGTAGAAAGATCCTTCAGAGTTTAGTCATATATGCATTTCTTGCTTTACAATTTGCATTAAAATCATATTTTTTCCTGTTAGTGTTTAACTATTTTAAGTAGCTATTTTAAAAAGAAAATTCTACTTCTTTCAGACTTTTTAAATAAAATTAGCATTTTCAGAAAAAAAATATATATACAAAATTTATACAAAACTCATGATATAAATATTCGTTTTTCAAATTTGTGTGTTATAGATATGACCTAAAAAAATTTATTTTACAAATTGTTTTATTCTACAGAAAATGAATATGAAAAGAATGACAGATTCACAAAGAAAATGTTTTTATCCTCCATACTTCGTTTTCATTTATTAACAAGATACGTATTTTGTATATATTACGTGTAAAACAAACTTTACTTAAAAAAAAGGCAAAAGAAAAAAAAGGGAGGCGTTTCACTCAAATAGAAAAGTTTAATTATAGAAACTCTCAAACAGATAAAATTATCACGCATTTAAACTTTAACCCCTTCGGGACGGGAGCCTTTTACGAAGTTTCTAATCTTTTGTCACCGTTTTTTTAAAACAGAAATTTGTGTCTTCTTGAATCGAGAAAATGCGGTGATTGAATGAGGCAAATTTTACTGTAAAATTTGCCATTTTCAATCACCGCATTTTCTCGATTCAAGAAGACACAAATTTCTGTTTTTAAAAAACGGTCACAAAAGATAAAAAATTTCGTAAAAGGCTCCCGTCCCGAAGGGGTTAACACGTACACGCCGGCGCGGTGGGTCACACTCGACTGTCTCAGAGCTGTCAAGTCTCCGGCTTTTTGGATACCAGTATTGTAATGCAGAAATTGTTGTTTTATTTAATTAAAACAATTGGGTGATTTAAAGGAACAACATTTTCTCTAAAATAATAGTGGTGTGGAGAGTTGACAACTCAGGAAAAGCTGGAGAGTTGACAATTGTGAGACAGTCCAGTGTGACCCATCGCGCCGGCGCGAATGTGTAAAATCTGTTGTATACGAAAAAAAAATTAATATTATAATACATTAGAAACACCTGCTTTTCGAATTTGACCACAGACAATTATCATAGAACTTTTGATGCGGGAAGTTAGCTCAACTCTTTTTTTAAAATAACAGAAAGATGTCTGACATTTTAGGTTAAAACACGGACATTATTACAGTATTTAGGAGCATAAAAGGTATGTCTTATTTAATTTAAATCTTTTATTCCTGTTTTATGCATTATTATCACGTGTTAAATAGTTTTACGTTATATACAATGAGACTGATCTGGAATTCTTTTCAGAAGCAATATTTTCCGATTCAATACTGTAAAATATCTTAATCTGCCATTGCTAGGGGAAAAAAGGCTGACACAGAGACTCATTCTAACATAGTATTTATCCAGGGATGAGATTTCCGCTTTTTTGCACACCAGTATATTTTTAGAGAAAGTGTTGTTCTGTTAAATCGCAAAAATGTTTGGATTAAATAATACAATATTTTCTCTAAAAAAGTACTGGTGTGCAAAAAAGCGGAAATCTCATCCGTATATTTATCGTCATTATTATTTTGGAGTTAAATGTGATATTCGATTATAATGATATTACGAAACTATTTCAATTTAGAAATTAACATTATGCTGGGAAAATGTCTTTTTTACATATTATAGTAGTGAAATTTTTCAAAGATTTTTTTTCATTGCAAATAATATTTTTAATTAGTATTTAAAATCCTAAATCTTCATACCAATGTTTTCAGATTTAACATTTGCCAAAGTTATAAAATAATAGGAATTCCTCATAACATATGGAAAGATTTTTGAGAAATTGTTAAATATAATAATACATTTAATTCGGCTATTGTAGTTTGTTGTTGTTTAATAGTACAATTATAAATACTAATTATTTAGTGGTTTTAAAATTGATATATTTATTTTTTAAATTATGTGTAAGAATTTTTTTCCTGTTTGTTATTTTAATCAAACATTTAATTGTAGACATTCAGAATCAGCTATTAAATTTTCTTCGATTGTAAAATCATTTTCAACGTTTTCGATACACGTAATTATTGGCATTATAAAATAAAATAAAATATTTAAGCATTGAAATAAAGTGTTTCTCATGCATGATAAAGTTGAAAAGTGTTTATGACTTAGGTTTGTCTGGCCGTCTGTCCGCGCTCCAACTCGCCTAAATACACTCGTATTGCCCTGAAAATTTTGGATGTTACTGACGTTTACCATAGGTCCCTACCCATCCCTATCCACCACGGTCCCTATTTGTAATGAAGTTTGTAGCATGTTTGTTCAATTACAGGGACAGTCAAAAGTATTCCGTTACATTACGGCCTGTGGGGGAAAAAATCGTTTCAAATGATTTTTAATGATTTTACACGATTACAGGAATTTCAGTACATAATGATATAGGGGTGGAGGGAATTGTTTGTGGCGTGCTTTAACCCCTTGAGGGGCACCGGTATATATTATATACCACCTACGATTAATGAAGTTTCATACCAGAAAAATTTTATTAAATTTTACTTTTCTATCTTTGGTGGAAAAAAGCCTTAAAATTGCTTTTACTTATTTTGGAATAGAATTTCTCAAAGATTCCGGTGGGAATTCAGCATTTCACAAACGTAATTGCTTGCCCCTCAAGGGGTTAATAATGTTAATCTATTTGATATATAATGAAATTCATATACGTCGTTGAGGTTTACATACTATGAATTATTTCATGTTTAATACGAAGTGTATATAGCATTTACAGGGATACACAAAATATTCCAGATACTATATTGTATCCAAAGTACTGTTCATTAGCGATGATTGCTGGAAATGCATTTTTAATTATGATATGCGCTATGATTCACTATATTTATTCATAGTATATGGTGTATATATATATGCTATAATTCATATACAGCACTACACAAAAGTATTCGTAAGGGTTACTGGGTATAGATGCAAATTGCTTAAAGGTGGTTTTTAAATGAGTTATGCATTTTTATGCTGAACTGCATTTAATTTACTAAGAACCGTTTGTAGAATATAGATAAAATGATATACAGGGTCACGCAAAGAATCGGATACGTTGCCGTCTATAAATTATAATTTCTGGAAATATGATTTCGGCTGTTTTAAGAGTGTTTTAGTTTGAATTAAATTTTAAATAAATAGTGGCGTGTAACAAATGTTCTAGGTAAACTACAGGGCTGTACAAAAGTATTTAAGTATGTTTCTATATATTAGTATAAATTGCTGAAAGAGAATTTCAACCTGTTTTGCGCTTTCTTGATAAACTAAATTTTTCCATTATATACTATAGATATCAATCTACAGATCAAATACAGGACTGTTCAAAAGAGTTGGAAAACATATTTGGCTATGGATGGTAACTGCTGAAATCAGTTTTCAAATATTTTATGCGTTTTCATGTTTACTTAGTTATCTTAGTTACGTTATTTCACTAAATTACAGATGTCTTGTTAAAGCATTCAGAAAGTGTGGGAAAGTATTTTATAATCTATGCTTAACGCATGATTTTTCTTACTCGTTTTTTTTCTATTTCCCAGATCAGTCTTTTCCTATAAAACATACCAAATCTATTTAGCTCATATTCACACAATACAATATACACAGGAATTAAAAATTTAAATAAATAGGGCATATCATGTCGTTCTATAAACAAGAGTTGCATTAATATCCGTTAGATTCCATGTTCGTATTTAATAAAGCAATGACAAATCACAACACATTAAAAAACTTACACATTCTTAATATCAAGCTTGAATTCAAGATCAAGCTTAGAATTTAATAAAAAAGAAAGATGCCTGTTGATAAGCATTGATTTTTAAATGGAAAAATTAAAAATATTTTAGCAGAATAGGACTCCAAATTAGCGATATTTTGCTAAAAAGTAGGGTAAAATGATAAGATTTTATATTTCAAACAAAACTTTACTTTAAAATTCATCACAGTATTAATACTTGGAAATTTTTCCAGCGAGAAACATTCGCCTTGCATACAATATTTCAAATGAAAATCAAATTTCAAATTAATTACTTAAAAGGCGCAAAGGACAACATAGTGAAAAATATCCCATGCCAGGACTCGAACCCGGCCATCAGTATAGTGTACTGATATTCTACATATGTACTGCCCAGTGTATTTAACATTCAAAGAGATGCCTTTCTAGAAGTTATAGTTTCAACTAAAGACGTGTTTAATAACATTCAACTCATAGAAATGGTTTTATTGTCTATTTTGATTATTTTATTTTTAAAAAAGTGTTGTAACTTTTTTGAACATCCGGCCACCAACCTCTGAATACTAGTAGATCGGGAACCAGCAGCACAGACAATCACCTCATCGAGTTCACGACTGAAATTCCAGAATTAGTTAAAACTCGATTCGCATATTAAAACGCAATCGGTCTGCCAAGTCATATCTTGGTGGAAAAGATCTAAAACCCTGATTTTAGCGGTTGACTCGTAGGTTTACGATTGTGTTTTCCTGCTTCGAGTCCTCCATGTTTTCATACTTTTGTGCGCAGGTAAGCACAAGGGTAAACCTACGAGTCAATCGCTAAAATCGGGTTTACAGGTGTTTTCCACCAAGATATGACTTGGCAGACCGATTGTGTTTTAATATGCGAATATAGTTCTAACTAATTCTGGAATTTCAGCCGTGAACTCGATGAGGTGATTGTCTGTGGTTCCGGCTCCCGGTCTATAGTACTACGCGCTGGTACACAGCCACCGGAATACCAGCCCTGAGCACTGACAGGAAAATGGCGTCTGTCTTTGGCTGATTTTTTTAAGCGTTTGTATGGTCCCCTGAATTTAGACACCAGCATTTTCCAAAAGTTTTCTTTGACTTTTTTAATCTAAAATAAATAAACTGGAAAATACTTTAAAAAATATTGATATCTAAATTCAAAGGACTGTTTAAAAGCTGGAAAAATAATCCGCCTACAGCAGCCATTTTTATCGTCAGCACTCTGGCCTAGAATTTGGGGTGGTGGTGGCTGACACAAAAACGGCGGTTGTGTTATGCAGAATTTTTTAAGCGTTTGTACCTGAATTTACCAAAATTTTGTTTCCTGAATTTACACTCAAGCCTTTTATAAAGTTCTTTTTGAATTATTTAATCTCTGAAAAATAAGGCGGAGGAATCTTTTAATTATATAATTTTAATAAAACTAAATTTAAACTTAAAATTTTGGTAGCTTTACCGTACAAAAGAAGAGAAAAATATTAAGAGTAAACATTTTTTACTTTGGATTAACTTTGGATTCTTTGGACACATTTTAGGATATTCTAAACACGATTTAACTACTTTCGAAGTATGTCTGTCTGATTCATTCTGTGATTGTATGCAGTGTTGCCAGTGGGCTACATTTTTAAAATTCAGATATCTTGATTGGCACCACGTTTTTGATATGGTAAAATTGTCATTGCTTTCGCCTTATTTATACATCATTGAATAAGGCGCATTTTATGATTAAAAAAAAGTGGTACCAATCGAGAATCTGAATTTTAAAAAAGTAGCCTATCTGTCAACACTGATCGTATGAGACACAAATTTTATGGCTCTTCTGTCTTAAGAATTAATTCACGAACTGTCATTGCAATTCAAATTATTTTAGACCTTTATAAATATTTTTGCTATTGATGTTTGAGTGTGTAATGTGTATCGCCCAACAGTTGACGCAATTATCCTACGTTTTCCAACATTTTCGTATAGCTCTAACTTCATCAATGGAAATTCACCTTATTTATTTCGAATTACGTTGATTCAATTTGTGTTTTGTTCACTCAATAGTGGATATTGCTATTCTTTTACTTGATAAATTTGATAGCTGTATTTCATTTCCGTTGATTTGAAGTACACAAAATTTCATATTCGAAATTGTAAATTAAAATTACATATGATGGTTCAAATTTACACTACTAATCAACAATAAAACTCCTTGAACCATGTTTGTATCTATATTATAAAGGACAAACATATCTGTGCGTAACGCATACGTCATTTTGCGAATGGCAACACTTTGAAATTTGAAATAAAATTTTGGTTTTGCATTTTCTCTACTGCAAATTTTTAAACTTCTATGCATCACACATTTTAACTTTTTACACCATCGTATAAGGAAAAAAAATTCTTTTTTAAATACTATTTGTTTGAAAGCTGTATCTCAATTTATTTTTGAGATATTAATTTTTTTGTAGTTTTTAATACAAATTTTGTAATTGTGGCAACTGAAGTACTCCATTTATATTGAAAGTAAAGGGAAAATATTCATGGTTTATTATTTTTATTCATTATATCCTTATTGATGCCATTTTCACATTACAAATAAAAGTAACTTTTTTATAATTTTTGAACAGAAAATGATGTCAGACATTAAATAAAACACGCATTCTTCTTCATAAATCAGCTACATTTTAATATTTTTACATTACGCTGATAAATGAGTTTGAGGCGCTCGGCAAAATGATTCATTGAGTAAAAATGATATATTTAAAACAAAACGATCATTTTTTTTTTGATAAAACTAAATATTTGACCAATACTATAAATGGCGAATACTATGACAACTAAAGTAAAATTTCTGAATTTTTTTTTTCACGGGTACTAAGATTAGAACTTAAGGTTTGGGCGAATATTCACATGAAAAGTTGTATCGGACAAACGTGACTTTAATTTTGGAAATGCATTCATTAATAATCTATTCTTTTGCGCATTAAAATACTTTCAAATTGTGAATTTGAGTGGTGCGTATGTAAATTACGAGAATGTGAAAATAACGTACAGTTTAGATTTTATGGGGGGAAATTTTATGATGTGACAAAGCAAAATCCTTTTTACTGATTTTTCATCCCGTAAAAACAAACATAAGAGCTCCATCGATAACTTCATCATAATTACTCATCTTGATTACGTAATCTAATACAGTTTAATTTTTCAATAATTTAAGCAGTTGAAGTCTGTAGAAATAATATTTTGGTAATTTTGGGTTTAAAATATTATTTGTTTTAAGAGTTAGACAACGAATGTAAGATGATTTTTTTGTTGTAATTATTTTTGTAGGTTTATTATAATTTCGATCTGACAGTTCCTTTCAAACATTTTAGTACGTCGAATTTCGACGGGTTGCAACTCGTTTTATTAAAAACAGATCGCTGTGACTCTGAGTTATTATTTTTTTAATGTTGATGTGTAACAGAGTTATTCAAATTATTACATGTATTAGAAGAATATAAAAGAAAGTTTTTTTAAAGTGCGCAGCATACTAGTTAGTTTATGCCAATGAAGTACTTCACAATAATCATATATATAATAGAGGAAAATACCAGTCTTTTTCTATAATGGCTTTCACATTAATCACTTTTCTTTTTAACCCCTTAATTCTCGCTCCCGTCATATTCTCGGGCTGTATCTTTTACTCAAATTGTTTGATTCTCACCAGTTTTATAACATAGTGAAATTGGCTGTATTTTAGTATCGAACAGTGGAACAATGGAACAATAGAGCTGGTGTATGGATTCCCTAGTTACGTGGCAACTTTACATCCAGGCTAAGAGTAGATCGTTTTACAATGCAATGGGAGCCTTAGAAGAAAGAGCGTTTAAACGCGGCTAGTAGCCACGAAAAAATAGATAGTAAACTAAAAAGATAGACAATTTTTAAAAGAAAAAATTGTTAGTATAACTAGTAGGAAAAAAAAAAAGTTCCATATGATCCAAAAATGTCCAGGAGAGGCGAAAAAGCTACGAAAGGAAGCCCCGTAAAAAAAAAGACTCAATTCAGGGACCATACATTAGTTTAACACAATTATAACAAAGTAAGATACAAAAGTTTATAAAAAATGAAGTATTTACATATTTACAGAAAAAAGAAAAAAGAGAGATTAAAGTTTAAACAGCTTAAAAGGTTTTTTTTTTTTTTTTTTTTTTTTTTTTTTTTTTTTTTTTTTTTTTTTAGCACACAAAAGACAGAAAGACAGGGAAAAAGGGAAATAGTTTAGCAGGGAATGAAGTTATTCTTTATTTAAGTTGAGAAGGTTAGCAAGTTTATCGAATTCATTGATGATCACCATTACTTTCTGCATAGGGTTATCAATTTTTTTGGTTTGAGTTGAAATGTTTTTGATGCAGCTTAAAAATTTTGTAAATTGAAAAACTTCCTTTATTTCATTGAAGGTGGTAAGTATATCTTTAATATAATTAGAGTAATTTACTGGAATTTTCAAATTTTGAGTATTATTAGTATTTTCAGTAGTAGGAGAGGAAAGGGTATTTGAGGTATAATTAACATTAGTTTCGGAATTTATCATGCTAGTACTGGTTGAGGGATCATTAGTCGAAGGTTTTTTGGTGTGGTTATAATCTTTAAAGATTTCGGCAAGAATTTGTGTTTCCGAGGAGAGATTGCTGACGCTATTACGTGTATTTTTTCTGTTATGTTTATTTTCAAGTCTGTACGGGTTCTTAGGGCACCCGCGGAAATTCGCGTTATGTCCAAGGCCACAATTAGCGCATGTAGGTTTAATTCTACCTTTGTGCACACAAGCAGTGCTTAAGTGTAATTTCCCAGATTTGACACATTTGGCGTCAAAGCCGCACACCTCTGAGGCATGTCCATACCCTTGACACCGATAGCATTGTTTAACTTTATTTTTTGAAGTAAAGGCTTCAATTTTAACAGAAATATAGTGGATCACGTTAATTTTGTAGATTTCCTCAAAGTTTTTTCGTGGTATAACATTTACCATATAGATTGGCATAGGATGCCCAGTATTTCAATTTTTAAGCATGGCTGCCCTAGTGACTGCAAATCCATGCTCGCGAAGGCTTTCTTCTATTAGTTTAACATCTGTATAACAGGGGAGGCCCCTAATGCATATTTTCTTCGGTCTTAACTCTCTGGGGTCATGAGTAGTATATTTTATCTTATTTTGATTTAGCCATCGCTGTGTTAGTTTAAAGTTTTAGTATCGTTTTTACTGTCATTAAATAAGGTGAATATTTCTTTTTCATAAAAGTGGTGCCAATAAGCAATTTGAATTATTCAACCGTAATTTAATTCGAACGTTAAGGGGTTAATTACTCATTAGTAAAGAGTCACGGTTCTATTATTTTATGTCTCCAAACCACTTCATTCTAACTGTAGTTTTAACAATCATAAATGAAAAATGTTTCTGTTTTTTTTAATTTCTGGCACAAATATTTTTTTTTTCAGTATTAACACTAATCTACAAATTGAAAATAATTTTTGGAATAAAAACTGCAAAAACTGAAATTAGTGCTCATTTGTAAGAGAAATTTAAAATTGAAGTCAGTTTTTCTCCATGACACATCAAAATGTTTTCTATAAAATCTTTAGAAATGGAAAAAAAAAATCATAAAATTTACAAAATGAGCACGTTTGCTGATATATGAAATCATACAAAAGGAAATTAATTGAACTTGACTGACTAGAAGATGCATAAATCTATTGATGGGCTGAATGAGTGATACTACTATTCGAATTAATCATTCGGGCATGCGCAAAAATATAGCTGCTAATATCAGTTTTTCATAAATTCAGTTTCTACCAGATTAATTTTTTTAAAAATTAGAATAAATTTAAGGACCCCATAAAACATAAAAATTCTTTTAATCTTCAAAATTTCTAAAGGGAATAAATAGATTTCTAAAATTCCGACTGCTGGCAACTATTACACATTTGGTTCTTTAACCTAGCACAGTTTTACGAAAATTCTGCTGCTTTATGATTAAAATTATTCCTGGAAATTGTCTTTGTAGTGTCTTTTTATTTGGTAGTACACAACAGACGTTTTAAATAAAATAAACTAATTCAGAATGCCAAAATTCATCTTGATAATATAATATAAAATTGAATAAATGATACAATACTTGAAACATGAATAAACAATCGATTTTTAACAATTTTTTAATTATTTTTAGGGGCAAAGCACGTCTTTTGCAAAAATGTTGAAATGTACGATTGACGCCGGTATTTATGAACAATTTTATGTCGTAATAAAAACAGGCTATATTTCAAGCACATGATGAACGGAAAATTTTTGTACAAAAATTCTGGTGTCATTTTGGCATTTGGGAATGAAAATTAAGTGGTTTCATAAACGTACCACCGTCCTTAACCTCTTAATTCTCGCTCCCGTCATATTTTCGGGCTGCGTCTTTTACTCAGATTGTTTGACTCCCACCAGTTTAATAAAATAGTGAAATTGGCTATATTTTAGTATGGATTTACCTGTCATTAAATAAGGTGAATATTTCTATTTCATAAAAGTGGTGCCAATAAGCAATTTGAATTTTTTAATCGCAATTTAATTCGAGCGTGAAGGGGTTAAAAGGATTAGGTATTGTATCTTTTATGAGATTTTAAATTTTCAGAAATTCGATTTTCTAATAAAATGATTATGCCATACATAAATCTGAGATGAAACTCAAAAAATATGCATATATATATATATATATAATTAGTGAGATAAATAATAACAATTTACGGACTAAAATTGAAGTAATTTTAAAAACTTTTTTTTAACAGTTCTCTTTAAATTCACTCTGTGTTTTGTTACCAGACGGTGAATGCCTCATCATTCATTATCAGATACCCGAGTACAAGACACATCATTTATCAGTGTCAGAGTGGTATTTTTTTCAGTACTTAAATGACATATGTGTCACTAAAATCAGACCCTTGTGTTCAGCCATATGTATACTGTTAAGTGCGTATACTTAATTGCTAATTACTCGGAGAATCGTGATGAATAAGTCATTTACTGTAAAGCAATTAGTGAACTTTTTACTGTTTCAAAAGTCTAAAAAAATATATAGATTAACGAATACAAAGTAAGAGTGCAGTGAATATGTAAATAAGCGTTATTTAATCTGTTATTTAAACTTATTTAAAAAGGAAGGTAATGCGGCTTGTATTATGTATTGATTGAGACACATTTGCATTGCTTTTATTTATTGTTATAACAAAAATCTAAGGAAATAATGAATAAAACTGGCAAAAATTTAAATAACACTTTATGTTGGAGGATGTGAATTGTACAGAATTTTTTTTTTATTTAGGGGAAAGCGGTGAAAGATAAATAAGTTTGTTAGGGCTGCCACTGACGACAATTTTTATTTTCTATTCGCATCAGTATTTTAAGAAAATAAATTTTGTAGTACATTTCTCTTGTCACAGTGGGTGGCAACCCTACAAGCTTCTACAAATTTTTCCAAGGCACTGTGAATGGATTTATGAAGTGATATTTGTGCGAGAACTTCGTCCCTATCTTGCCTGATACCATGAATATTTTCAATTGCCTCTATTAACTTTAAAAGAGCAAACCCCATGATTATCCAAAAAGGTAATTTTCCTCAATGACAAAAAATAATTTTTTTTTAAACCGTAACCAAATCTATTGCAAAAATATGTATCTCCTACGAATTTGTAGATTTTGAGTTCTACTTATAAAATATTTTAGTTAAAAAGCTGAAAGACTTAGTGTAGAATGGTAAATCTTTATGGTCTGATGGTCAAACATTTTATGGAAACACAGTGAAAAAGAAGTAATGCGCATAATTTCCCTTAACCCCTTCGGGACGGGAGCCTTTTACGAAATTTTTAATCTTTTGTCACCGTTTTTTAAAAACAGAAATTTGTGTCTTCTGGGATCGAGGAAATGCGCTGATTAAATAAGGCAAAATTTACAGTAAAATTTTGCTGGTGAGAAAAACAAGTATTCTAAGCGCTTCTTGCGGCGTGTCGGTTATACGTGTCGCTCGTCCCCAAGGGGTTGAAGTGGGAATGTGCATGTATACAATAGTGATGCGCATGTCCCACCTGCAGGGGACTGTTTTGGTGGCCGCGACGCGCTAGCGTATGTGATTAACTGTGAAAAATATTGAATTCGCCATCTTACCACGTGTTCTACTATTTATTTATTTTTGTTATTTAACCCCTTGCGCTTTAGAAATTTTAAATTCACACCACAAAAAATTTAATTGTTAAAAAAAAATTATGAATATCAGACATTGAATAATTTATCATCACCACTTATTTATAAAATATTTTTATTTCTGAAAACCTCCCCGTGTCACAAAACCGCCTTTTTAGTCATTGGTGTTTATAATCTTCAGGGCGTACTTTATTACTAATTTTTTACATAATCCTTCCGGTTTCAGGAAAACGTAGTCAGAAAATGCAATAAGAAATAAAGTTAACGCATCTAAACTATTTAACGTAGATTAATATTGTTACAAAATTGTAAATGTTTATTTTATAAATGAACACAGGCAAACGTGTTGTGAATATCGGAAATTTTACTTAAAATGGGAAAATATATAAATATAGAGAAAGTTTTTTGTACTGGTTATGGTACGTGTTCTAGTCCTAGTTAAATAAGTTACAAAATTAAAGTGCATACATGGTTTAAAAAAAAAAAAATCACGTAACTGTGTTTTTGTAGGTCACAACTAAATTTTCATCCAGTTATTTATATCAAAATTAATTGCAATTATCTTTACATTTTCTAATAAAATGCGTTGTTTAACCTTTTGATCACGGAGTTCGCACAAGCGACAAATACGTCCCAGCGACTGTTTTTTTATTTTCTCTTTATCAGTCTTGCAAAACGAATCTCTGCCATAAACCTGACAATTTTACAAGGATATTTTCAAAAGATAAATAACACAAAGAAAAGTTTTGCTGAATTGTGGTAAGATTGAATAGAAAAATCTTACCCGAAATCAAAAGGTTAAATGTACATATTTATGAATGTACCTTTCAAGCGCAGTCATCGCACGGTGGGACCACTTAATTTTAACTCCTAACTTACAAACGGCACCAAGAATATTTTAATAAAATTTTCCTTTTATATTGAAAGCTTAAAAACAGAAGATTTTACTTTCAAAGAAGTGCGTTTGTAAATCCTGGTATCAGCCAATCATATCATCATTTTACGAACAGAATTTGTCTGTGCCGGAAATAGTTCAGAGAGTGTGTCAGAAAAATCTGCACCGCTGCAAGACGGTATCTGGTCCATTTTCAATTCAGCTATAACTGAAGAGGAGGGGATAATGAAGCTATGAACAAAAAGCAGGAGAAAGATATCTTATTGTCAGAGCCTGATTACCAACGAGAAAAACTCCCACCAAAGCGTTATAAGTAAGCGAACAAACTTAATGCTGGAATGAGGCGTAAATTAACACAGTTGCGCCACCTTGTGGACGGAGTGATAATTCACATACGCGGGCTTTTAGTGTGGCGCGTATTTTCTAAACTTTCGGTCACTCATGGAAATGGGTTTTGTTTGCTACATTTATTGCAAAATAATGGCGTAGCGATAGGGGCATCCAGACGCACTTGACACCGCGAAGCTATTTTCGCCTATTAGACGGACTTAGTTATTAATCAAGGTGAAAAAAACTTTACAATTTTAGTGGTGTCAGTAATAAAACAGTTAGGTATCTAACTGTAGTTCACACTCCATCCGCTACGTGGCGCATGACCTTGATTGATGTGACCTCGCTTTTAATCTTGCGGTTACTTCTCCCATTTAAGATAGGATGCTTGCTTATATCGCTTTGACTCCCACCAGTAAATACGAGCCGTTAATTCCCAAATTGGCTCAACCGAGCCCAGCAGTCTGATTGGCTAAAACTGATATTTATATAGTAGATAATTATATTTATTTTCTTATAAATTAGTGTAATGTGAAATAGAATGCAATTATAATGACTTAAATTGATTTATTTTGTTAAGTTTGATCAAAATCACAGTAAAGTAATCCAAAATATTAATATTAACAAAGGATCATATTGCTGAGATCGGATGAGCCAATTTGGGAATTAACGGCTCGTCCAGTAAATTGCCCTTTTATTTAAATGCCGTATTCATTAAAAATTACTGTCATGAATAAGGCAAAAATTTTAATTAATTTTCACTGGTGGAAGTTTGCCTGTTGCGGGCGAAATCACTGAGTAAGTAGTTACGAGGTGGCGGCTGTTATTTATTTACATCGGATCAGCGCCTGGTTAACGTCGGGCCAAACTTCCACTTTTGAAAACTATGATGTTATGACTAAAGAGGAGGGGACATATAGTGTAGTGTCTACCAGTTGCGAGTGAAGTAACTGCGCAAGTAGTCCTAAGATGGCGGCTGTTTTTTTTTTTTTTTTTTTTTTTTTTTTTTTTTTTACATAGCATCACTAGTTTTTTATTAACTTCGGCGCAAACTTCCACCAATAGATATTTCGCCTTATTTAAGCTTCTTATTCATTCCAAACTTAACTGAGAATTATAGTAAAATTTTATATTCGTTTGTACTAGTGCAAATCGGCCACAGTATTACAGTGTTGCTAGCGGGCTACTCTTTTAAAATTTAGATTTCTTGGTTGGCACCACTTTTCTGAAATGGTAAAATTTCCCTTGTTTAATCCTTTATTAATATGGTATTAAAAAAGGCGAATTTTACTATTTCAAAAAAGTGGTGCCATGAATCAAGTAATCTGAATTTTAAAAACGTAGCCCACTGGCAACACTGCAGTATTACAATTTTTTTCGCTGAAACTGACGAGGTCGTTTTGGTTGTCACAGTTTGGAGGAAAAGCAGGTCCTCACTACCGCCCGGGTAAAGTTTCACCAGTTAAACTGAATATCTATTTTTGCTATAAATATGATTGGAATTATACATGAATAAGATGTTTAAGTGAGCAGAATATTTTTTTTTCAAATTTATTGACCCAAGATTGTTCAGGCGGTAATCAGCCCTTACGATACCGGTTACTGTTAAAGCTTCACCATGTCCGTGATTCGTCAATTCTTCTTTATTCATAGTTCCATGGCAAAAAGAATAGAAATATTTTGCCTTTTTATGATGGAAATTATGCATGAAAAAGGTGTTTAAATAAGAAAAAAAATTCTATTCGAATTCTTTTGTGGAAATTTGACGCGCGGTAATCAAATTTACAACCACTGACAGAAGCATTATTTATGTAGCCATAATATGGCGGAAACACTGGTTCTGACTGTCACCGGAGCAAACTTAAACCAGCAAAAACGCTTAGATATTTTTGCCTTAGTTATGATAGACGTTTTGTATGAATAAGATGTTTAAAAAAATGAAGCATTTTCTATTCATATTTACTGTTGGACGTTTGCCCCATTGTACTTGAGCCATGGTGAACCGGTTAAAGTCTAAACTTAAGTGGAAATTATTGATTCTACAATCATATTACTGGAATCTATTTACAGAGATACGTTCTACATCTGTGGGGTTTATTTCATATTTCAGATCAATCAAATATAGAATTTTTAAATATGAATTTCTCAAAGAAAAACAATTCTTTTAATCCCTTAACGGTCGCATTAAATTACGGTTTAAAAATTCAGATTGCTTATTGCCACCACTTTTTAAAAAAAGAAATATTCCCCTTATTTAATGACAGGTAAAGTGGAACTAGAATAAAGAGAAATACACTATTTTATAAAACTCGTAGGATTCAAACAATCCGAAGAAAACACACAACCCATGAAAATCACGGGAGCGAGATATAAGGGGTTAAGTTAAATATTTTCCCCAGGTTTTAAATCAGAAACTGTTTTAATGGTTACCAAGACAGATGCAGTTACATAGAATTTTAATATAGTTTTTGATTTCTTGTGGTACGATTTATGTAATTGGTAAAGTTTATAATTAAATATTTGTTATTTTTCATAAGAATCATTTAATATCAGTTTGCACAACCTCGTATTATTTTAGTACTTCATATATAATCGTATTATCTGTTTTTGATGAGCAATAAAACCTGAACTTAATAGATTAAATTAAATTACGCACACAATTTATATTAGAATTGCTGCTTAAAATAATAATTTACGAAAAATATTTCCATTAAATGGTTTGTATTTTAATATATATTCGAAATTTAGGTTCTATTAAAAAGTATAAATTTCATTCAGCCACAAATGAAGGAAAATCTAATAATAAGAGTTAAAAAAATCCTTTTGGTAAAATGCAGTGAAATTTATTTCTTTGCTCACAAATAAAAGATTTGAACGATAAAAATAGTTCCTTTTCAGTTCTTAGTCTCTTTTATTAAAAAAAGATATTTTATGTGTACACTTAGAATAAAATATCTTTTAACGATGTACTTAAAGAAAGGATTTATTGAATCAAATGAATTCATGCAATCTTGTACCATGCAATTAATTTAAGTCTTTTTATGTAAGGATAAGGGATTTATTTTGTCGAAACTTTTAATGTTGTGCATTGCCGGATCAAAATATGCTTGAAAAGCTGGTTTATATTAAATGAAAAAGAAAATTGTTCCGCAGTAAAATGCATCCTTTATTCAAATTTTGTCTGATACGAATGTTTTTTTTTTTTTTTTTTTTTTTTTTTTTTTTTTTTTCACATAACAGTCATATATTGATCAACAGGGTTTTAATAAGACCAATAAAAATGCACTTTTTTTATTATTTATTTTATTTTTATTTTATTTTTTTTTTAAACTCAATAATACTGATTTGTAAAGATATCATCATACTTCCCTACTTACCCATAATTTTTGTAAAACTGTACCGATACCTCTTGTAGTAACACGTTTCAAACCGGAAAAAAATATTTATTGAAATTGGGTCTTATTTCATTGTGTTCCTTACGCGTTTCTATTAGAGATATATTTCGGTGTGAAAATCGCTTATTTGACCTAGGTCAGGGGTGTCAAACTGTGGCCCGCCGGATACCACTAAAATTTTAAAGAAATAGTCGACAAGTTGAATCGCAGATATTCGACGATTAGATAAGGCAAAGATAACTGTAAAATTTTAGTGGTATCCTGCGGGCCACAGTTTGACACCCCCGACCTAGGTCATACTGAAATAATTTTATGGAAATCATCGGTAATTTGCAGCTATGAACCATATTTGCCAATTTACCGATAATTTCTTTAAAACTGTACCGATATCTCCTGTAGTAAATAAACACCTTTGTAGTAGAAAAATTACTGATTAAAACGAGTCTTGTTTCATTGTGTTCCTTATATATATTTTTTTATTAGACGTATTTTCCGGTGTGAACATCACTCATTTGACCTAGGTCACGCTGAAACAATTTTACGAAAAATATCGGTAAGTGTGCAGCTATGCATCATATGAACGAAATTTTGAAATATGAAAAAACGCCTAAGCCGGGGGTCGAACCCGAAAACTTTGACTTAGATTGTCTACGACTCTATCTATTGAGCTACATGGGCCGACAACGGACACATTTCACTCTGATAAACTTTTTGGCTCGTCTGCCATGTAGACAGCTTAACCCTCCGTCTACCAGACGGGTCCATTGGACCCGACAGGTACATACAAAATATTCATTCAAACCAGAAATTTCTTTAAAATAAACTAAGTATATAAACCAGACAAAAATAAGGTAAATAAATAAGTTAAATAGTTTTAAATAAAAATTCTGGTGTAGAACGTTTTATTAAAACTTGAATAAAATTCCCGGTAGATTTAGGGTTAACGATATACATGTGTAATGCAATTTCATTAAGCGATAGGCACCTAGATAAGTGTTGCCAGATTGGAGACTTTTTTAATTCAGATTATTTCACTGTCACCACTTTTTTAAAATAGTATAATTAGCTTTATTTTTCAGAATTTTAATATATTTTTAAATAGGCCGAATATTTCTATTTCAAAAAACCGGTGACAATCAACAATCTAAAGACAAAAAAGTCCCCAATCAGGTAACACTGACATAGATACACTTTTATTTTCACAAATCAACCATACTAATTTATAATCATACAAACTGAATTTTTCCAAGTGAATAAAAATGTATGATATCTTCGTTCAGTATAACATCATTTCTTCTGATATCTTTACTAATCAGTATGACTGAGTTAAAAAATAATAAAAATTTAGCTAGGTATCCATAATTTAAGGGAATTCTTTTACTTGCAGTATATTCTGTAGGGCAGTCTACATGGTAGACCAGATCATATTGCGAATATGGTTATCAAAGCAGGTTGAAATGTGTCTGACAGTTATTGACCAGGTATCTCAATAAGTACAGCGTTTACGACTGAAGTTAAATGTGTTATGTTCGACTCACAGACTGGTCGTTGTTTCACTCAGTTGAAAAAAATTAAATCCAGAGAAAATGTATTTTTTTTATATATACAGGATCATTTAAAATAATCGATTCAGTTTCCTGCAAAGCGATATAAGTAAGCGTCCTATCTTAAATGGGTGAGGCAACCGCAAGATTAAAGGCGAGGTCACATCAATCAAGATCGCACGCCACGTAGCGGACGGGGTTAACCTACAGGAAAATGTCTAAATGTTTCTTACTTCACACCACTAAAATTGTAAAGTTTTTTGCACCTTCCTTAGTAGCTGAAATGTGTCTGACAAGGCGAAGAAAACTTCGTGATGTCAAGTGCATCTGGACGCCCTTCTCGCTACGCCATTATTTGGCAATAAATGTGGCAAAAAAAATTCAGTTCCATGAGTGACTAAAGATTTAGAAAATATTCGCAAAAGGTAGATATCCTGTCATATATGACATCACACTAAAAGCCCGCGTATGAGGATTATCACGCCGTCCACAAGATGGCCTAACTGTGTTAATTTACGCCCGATTCCAGTATTAAGTTTGTACGCTTACTTACATCGCTTTGGTTTCCTGCGTCTCTTGAACTTTATTTCGTATGTAAATGGTGTATTTTTAATGCCCTCTCATCAAGCTACATGGAAAACATCTAAAATCAGCATGACGAACATTTTATTGCGGCAGGCTAAAATTTTAAAGTAAGGATGGTTACGGAGCAGCTTATATACGCATTTTTTATTAATTATCGGAAACCCCAGAAATTATTTTATAGCGGTACAGTAAATAGAAACATCTGGTACAAAAAAGCATATTAATATGATTTTATATAGATACATTTTAAAGCTCACGTCGGGCGATCATTTTGCATTACCCATGCATTCCGCTCAGAGAAACGGCTCAAGGAAGAACATTGTATAATACTGAAAAGTATCTTAAATATATATTTAAAATTGCAAATATTGGATATAATTTTGAAATACAGTAGAACCCAGTGTTGCCAGTGGGCTACTTTTTTAAAATTCAGATTACTTGATAGGCACCACTTTTCTGAAATGGTAAAATTCCCCTTCTTTACGCCTTAATCAATATGACATTAATTAAGGCGAATTTTACTATTTCGAAAAGGTGGTGCAAATCAAGGAATCTGAATTTCTAAAAAGTAGCCCACTGGCAACATTGATAGAACCCCGAAATCCGAACTAACTAAGACTGGTGCCTGTTCGGATTACAAAAAATTCGGATTACGAGAAATTCTGATAAAAATAGAAAATAAAAAGGTATCTACTAAAAGAAAATGTAAGTTGTAAGTACTCGGTAGTACAGTAAACACCATCTAAACCGGCATGACTTTCAGAAAAAAACGTATTGCTTGTTTAACCCGTTCAGGGCCGGCAACTTTTACATGAATTTTATTCGTTTGGCACCGCTATTTGGTAATTATTTGACTTAACTTTATAAAACATGAAAATGTCGTAATTAAATAAAATCAATTTTACTTTTCTTTTTTACTGGTATAAAACTCAAGCGTTTTAAGCACTTTTTGAGGGTGCATACATTCACCCATGGTCCCGAACGGGTTAATCACTCTTTATGTTTATAATAATCTAATACAATTCCAAAATAAGAAATTACGTAACAACTCATTACAAACGGTGCAAAATCGCGAATCTGTAAATAGCTCAATCAATACGAGGGGAAGGGAAAAAATTCCTTTCTGTAGATAATTTGCGAAATCAAGCTGTTGAAAATAAAAATAAATTTTTATCATCTGAATTAAATGCTTTTTGCATTTTAAAATATAATTTTATAGTGACTGGCAAACAAACTGATATTCGAGATTTTTTTAAGGTGACTTCTACGAGTAGGCCTATAGTGCAGGTTTTCGTTTTATATTCGTGTACATATGCTGTACTTTTACATTATTGAATTTTTTTAATTCAAGCTGTTTAAAGAGTAAAACACATGCTTTACTGCTATTTTTTGTTTAACTCTAACTTCTACACGTTTTTCTAACATTCATCCTTTAATCCGGAAAATTTCGTAGTAAAATGTGTAAAAAGCTCATTTCTTTTAGTACAATAATTTAATATTTTCAGTTAATCTCTTAAGTATAATTTTCGAAAATAAAATCGGTTCTGATTAAACGGAATTTCGGATTAGTGGTGCTCTTTTGTACTCTAAATGGCGAAATTATTTTAAAAAATGTATTTAAAATATGAATATATTATTTAAAAAATGTATTTTCCAGTGCCGCAGCAAAGGTAGTTACGTAGATAATTCTCTGGCACGACGCACCATGCGCCATATGAATTACATTTACAAATTACTTCCAAAACATCGATGATCGGTAGGATAAAACCCAAATATCTCGCACTTTACTTCAAACAATGTTATCACGAATTTGCTACTAATATTAGTACAGAGTTATATATTTAAATTTAATTATTTATTCATATCATTTGAAAAAGACAGAAGGCGAAAAAAAAATTTATTAATGAGACATTTTACATTACATAAAATGTGAACACATTAATAAAAAAATATTCATTACAATTTATCACTAAAATAGCTGAAGAAATATATGCAAAAGGTTTTAAAAAATAAAAACCCTGATCATTAATAGTATATAAACTTCTCCGATCTCTTTCGGCTAAAGCTATCAAGGGGGAAATCTGTAAAGAAAACCTGGATGCTAAATGACACCAGACAACATGAAACTGCTTCAAAAATTTGAAGGCGGTCGAAATAACTATTAATGAGGGGGAGAGAAGTAAATAAAGCTCAATCCTAGGATTCTCTCTTTGAACAAAACTCTCCTGTAACTAAGTAATCCGAACCAAGTACGGCCCCACCAGTGGCTGAGAGGTCCTACTCTCGAAGCTGGTAGACGGGAGGTGCTGGATTCGAACCCAATTACGGCCGTTGGCCTAATCGTTTGGAATTTTCCGTGGTTTTCTTCGAACCTTAGATTTCCTTGGGTAAATACGGGTTAGGTTCGTTCAGAAAGACACCCCCCCCCTCCCCCACGGAAGGCACGTCACCCACTTTGGGCCCATATTCCCCTTGAAGTAACTGGCCGTCATAAACAACAACAACAACAACCCCGAACCAAGTACGCGTGGTATTTGGTATGACAAAACGTAGTTGCAACAGTTGTTGGCTTGTGCTAAAACTTCTAGAGATATCCCCAAGGAAACAACTGTTTCAAATGTCTACATATATAGCATTCTTTCATGGCAGATATCTATTCTTTGCATATTACGCAGTCAGGTTTCGTTTTTAACTCAGCAAAAAAGTAACTTAGATTTCAATTTTTTAAAATTTCTTATTTCATCTTCATTTTTTCTTCTCTCGAGCATTTATTCGACGGGCGAAAATGCATATTTATGGATAATAATTCTAAACACAGATCCTTTCACTATTTTCGCATCTACTGACAAGAGCTAAACTTTCACTCTGTGTGGTGCCATATACAGCGCCAGGCACGACTGCGTATGGCCGCTGCCATCGAAATACTCAAGACCAGAAGACACGAATGTGAGATCATTGCCAATCGACCAAGGCTAACGAAAAAGACAGGCTACCGCGGCGCATTCTTCCTATCTTATTTTACAGACCGCTAGAGTGACGTCATGCTCTTTTCGTACACCTGCATCGGTGCATTAGACTATCACGTGACTTCAGCGGTCTGTAAAAAAAGATACGTGGAACGCACCGCGGTAGCCTGTCTTTCTGGTTAGCCTCATAATCGACCGACTTCTCACTATTGCTGAAATTCACACAGGGAAATTTTGAACAGCAATTTTATTTTATTTTATTTGTGGAATATATATCATGATAATCTATATATAGCTATTTAAACTTACTGGCGAGAAATTGGAATCCTTAAATAAAAATTCTGCCAGATGCGAAACGCCTCAGTATTGACGCATTCGGCTAATTTTTTTATCGGGGGATTACAAATTCTCACCAATAAGTTTAATTAGTTATTATTGTTTGGTAAGTGATATGCAATGCATTCCACAAATAAAATAAAATAAAATTGCTACTGAAATTTTTCCGGTGTGAATTCCAACACTAGTGAGTAGTTGGTTAATTAGTAATGACGTTACACTCGTGTTCTCTGGCCTTGAGTATTTCGATGGCAGCGGTTGTGTATTTCTGGTACCAATGCGGTGGCGAAGGATAGAAAGAGGTGGCTTTTGTACCAGAAAGGCTACTCGAAACTTCTTCCCAAGTACTGATGAGCATCCGGCATCATGGTTCAATGAAAGGTGAGCAAGTGAGAAATAAATGTACCCTTGCGTGTAATTTTTAAACTATGAACTGCTTTAGGAAGAGAGTTACAAACAAAAATGCTACTAATAAAATAATTATGTGAAATTTTGAAAGCTTTTGTACATTTACAAATTTCATCTTTCGATTTCAGTTTGTGTGATTTCCTTTCGTGGCAGAAAGAGACTGTGTTAATATTTTAGCGGGTGGTGATCCACAAAAAGGACTCCTAATTTTAAGATTACTGGCATCAGGAATGTTTAATTAAAATTTTTCTTTTGTAATGTACAGGAAAATAAGTGAGTTTTAATTTTCTATTAAATTCGTTTGTGAATTCGGGTAAAGGTGGTCATCATTTCACCATTTTACAAACAGAATTGCTCCGCACAGGAAAGGGTTAAGCAAAGGCCATTTTTGTAATTCTGAAGAGGAAATGTTTTAAAATTATATCCTCTTTGCATGGCTTTTGAGGTATATCTTCAGGGAGGACTTTTAACCCTTTATGTACCGAATTATGAATTCAGGATAATTTTATCTTCTAAAACATTTTTCATGAATTTTTGAAACTACATTAAAAGATATACATAATCATTTAATAAATTTTAGAAGGATTTTAGAAGGATTGAAGGATTTAGAATGATTCATTAAATTTGATTTTATAGGGATTTTGTGCAGTGCATAACTTCACCCAAATCTTTTATTTTAAATATTTGGCTTAGAATTAGGAAATGTAGAAATATGTTCTTATAATAGAAATAAAGAAATACTTCCGAATTGAAAAATCCCCCCCTCCCCCCCCCAAACGCCAAGAAAGCTGAAAAGATGAAAAGGCAAAAGAAATCATCCTTTTAAAAATGTTTTTGTTTTGTATAACCAATAGTGCTGTTGGAACAAGATAAAGTAATGCATCTATAGTTCATTCTAAACTTTATTACTACTAATCGATGTATTAAATGAATTCTATAAAAAGTTATTTTAAAGGTACTTATAAGTACTGTCAGTAGATAAAGGGTTAAGTAAAGTGATGCGAACTGGGCGTTCTCGTACAGGAGAAACCCTGAAATTTTGCACAGTACACGCGCCCAGAATCGAATTCGATAACTTTGTACAATATACCTATTTTGTTGACAGCATATTGACCACTGGGCTGAGTAAGCCTATGTTTCCTAGAAGGAACTTAATAATTGAGATATACTTCCGGCTGAGAAAAATGACAGCGAGCCGCATGATAATGTTTGGCGTACTAGAGGTGTGCAACGCCTGATCTAGATGGTATACGGAGCATTCTCACAATCTTTTGACTTTCGGGAATAAAAATCTGGTGAAATTAAACTTGCTAAAATAACATTTTAATCTGATAGGCGAATTCCTTAATGATTCAAAATAAAGAACAAATGGTCAGCAGCAAAAAAGTTTTTATTTAACTGAGGTTAAAGTTAAATTTGCGAGTTTAATTTTCCTTACTCCCCCTTGACATTTTACCTCTCTAACTTTTTATTTCTTCAAAATGTTTGCTTATAAAGAATTTGCATAGTACCCACAGAACATTCAAATAAGAAATAATAACAATGTAGTATTTTTAGTAAAAAATTTTGGCATAAAATTGTCTTACAGTGATGTTAAGGAAGGGATGATAATGAAAAACAGGGACGGTAAAGAAAAAACAGGCACTGTAAAGAAATTTACCTATTTTTAGGCAAATCAACTTAAGACTAAGTGATAGCCACAATGTTCATTGATTTTTATCAACAGTTTTTTACACTGAATTAAATAATAATAAAAAAAATTCTAATTTACCTCGAAAAGTGCAGGAATAAAACTTTGGAACGATAAGACTACCAATAAAGACACAATCTTGAAATTGATATTTAAATGCTGATTTATAATATGCAGTAAATTTCCTGTCAAAGAATTTTAGACATTCTTTCTCTAGCATATTTATGCATTAGGAAAAAGTTGAAAAAAAAATTCTGTGGCTGCTTCTGAAGTGATTTTCTGTATAATTTTAGCAAGAGGGACGGTAAGGAATCTAAAATCCAGGGACAGAGTTAAAAAAATAATAACAACCATAAGAATGTGCGCATGTTAGTTTTTCGATACATATTTATTTAAAACAATAGTCCCAGTTTCGGAAAAAAAAATTACATCAAATTGCTTTTACTGAAACAATTTTATGCTGCTTTTATTGAAACAATTTTATGCTGCTATCCAAACTTAAAAGTCGGTATCAGGGACACGGGGCGGTAAGGAATTTCGTGGTATATTTGGACCCCCAAAATCGTCCAAAACTTATTTATCTCATTAATATTTTTATATAGTCGAGCAATGAGATGTTTTCCAGTATAAGAAATTAAAAAAAAACCAAAACCCCTATAATATGTACTAAAATAAAAATTACTATTCCGGGACTTAAAAGTCAAAATTATTTGCGAATGCCTCATATATTGACCGACTTTCAAAAGTTTGATACCCAGAAATATGTGCTGTTTTGCTGAGTTTATATAATGCAATATTTTATTTCTGTATAAAGTTTTCTTCAAGAATTCACTATAAATAAAAAATAATGAAAAAAGTATGCCCATAAATTCTGTAAACTCACATAAAAGGCATCACATTTTAAAATTACTTATTTCGCTTTTTCTATTTCTTTTAGTGGAAAAGTGGTATGTATTTTAAATGTGCATTTAGTACATATTTTATTTTAGTTAGGCATTTAAAGAAAGGATTTATTCAAACAAATGAATAATGAAACTTTGAACATTTTTTAAATTAATTTATTTTTTTCCCTTGCAAGCAAAACAGATTTGTTTTCTTCAAGCTTTTAGCGTGTATTATTTCTTTGTAAACCTAAAATGCGATAGAACTCTGTTTTTCTATGTTACAATTAAGTAGACTATTTTGATTGTAATAGAAAAAAATGTTTAGTATATTTGAGGAAAAGTCATTTCTTTATACACAAATAAGAGATTGTAAACATGAAAGCAATTACTTTTATTTTCATAGTTTCCTTTATTGAAGTAGAAAACATTTTATGTATGCATTTAAAATAAAATTTATTTTAATGACGCAATTAAGGAATAGATTTATTGAATCACACGAATTCAAGAAATTTAGAAATCTTAATTAAGTCAGCTGCTATTAGATAATTAAAAAAACGTTTCATATTAGAAAAGATTTCTTTTTTAATTTGCATGATACTAAAGTTTTAGATTTTTACATAATTGTGACCCTGATCGGCAGAGAATAAAAAAGTCCTTCCGGCCAGTGCCGGGAGGAAGAGGTAGCTTTCATAATCCTTATTTAAAAAAAGCCAACTTATATCATGCAAACATACGAAGCTCAATTTAGTGGAAACCGAATATAGGAGATTCAATACTAATTTTTATCAATATAATGAATGAGAGTTTCGCGAAATTAGTCAGCTTTATCCAAGCTACTTTTCTTTAAAGTAACTTATATTTGGCTGCCAAATTCGGCAATTTCTTAAAGTGCCTGTCATTTTAAGACAACATGGTGGATGAGGCTAAGCAGTAAACTTGGTCGAGACCTTAGTAATTGCTGTGCACATGCTCACTCACATCGGAATCGGTTAATATATAGGAATGCTGTCGCATGCAAAAAATCAGATTTTTCAAAATGTCACCCACAATAGAAATTGAAACTGCTATATCTGAGCCATTTTTTAAGGTAAAGACAAACAAAAAATGCTCCTGAATCCTTATATCAAGATCAAATACTTAAGAAAGAAACCTTTTTCAATTTCTAATTTTTTTGCACCTCACTTTAAATATATATATATTTTTTAATTTAATGGACGCCATTTTGAAACAAGATTGCTGATGAATCTGGCCAGCGAACTTGGTCGAGGTGTTGATGTATACTATCCACATGCCTTCTTACATCGAAATAGGCGAATACGTGTGTTATCGCGTGACAAATACAAGATCGTTTCAAAATTTTAGTCATGCTAGAAATTCAAAGTGCTATAAATCAACCATTTTTTAAGATATCAACAAAAGAACAAATTTTCAGAAACAAAAACTGCTCCGGAATCTTTGTATCAAGGCCAAACACATAAAAAAAATCTTTTTCATTTTCCAATTTTTTAATACCTCATTTTGAATTTTAAATTTAATTTTTTTTAAATGGCAACCTTTTGAAACAAGATGGCGAATGAAGCTGGCCAACGAACTCGGTCGAGACATTGGTATGTACTATGTACAGACCAAGTTACATCCAAATAGGTTCATAAATACGCCTGCAGTGGTGGAAAATTGGCGCAGAGGAAGAGCCTATTGACACCACTAAATGTTTATGGTATTATTCAGTTTAATAAAAACTCAGAAATTTGATCTTTAGATAAGAGGCAAAATACTACTATAATTTAGTGGTGTCAATAGGCTCCACCTCTGCGCCAATTTTCCACCACTGCGCCTGTTATCGCGTGACAAAAATCAGGTCGTTTTAAAATGTCAGCCACAAGAGAAATTCAAAATGCTATTACTCAGCCATTTTTTTTTAAAATATAGACGAAAGAAAAACTGTTCCGGAATCTTTGTATTAAGGTCAAACACATACAAAAAAAATCTTTTTCATTTTCAAATTTTTTGGTATCTCATTTAAATTTTTTTTATTTTTTAATTTTTTTAAATGGCCGCCATTTTGAAACAAGATGGCGGATGAAGCTGGCCAACGAACTCGGTCGAGATATTTGTATGTACTATGTACACACCAAGGTACATTCAAGTCGGTTCATAAATACGCCTGTTATTACGTGAGAAAAATCAGGACGTTTCAAAATGTCAGACACGCTAGAAATTCAAAATGCTATAACTCAGCCATTTCTTAAGATATAGACGAAACAAAAACTGCTCCCGAATCTTTTTATCAAGGTCAAACACATAAGAAGAAAATATATTTTCAATTTTCAATTTTTGGTACCACATTTCAAATTTAAATTTTTCTTAAAAATTTAAATGGCCGCCATTTTTAAACAAGATGGCGGGTGAAGCTGGCCAACGAACCCGGTCGAGACATTGGTATGTACTATGTATAAACGAAGTTACATCCAAATCGGTTCATAAATACGCCTTTTATCGCGTGACAAAATTCAGGACGTTTCAAAATGTCAGCCACGTTAGAAATTCAAAATGCTATAACTCAGCCATTTTTTAAGATATAGACGAAACAAAAACTGCTCCGAAATCTTTGTATAAAGGTCAAATACATAAGAAAAAAGTATTTTTCCATTTTCAATTTTTTAATACCACATTTCAAATTTTAAATTTTTAAAAAAATTTTAAATAGCCGCCATTTTGAAACAAAATGGCGGATGAAGCTGGCCAACGAACTCGGTCGAGAGATTGGTATGTACTATGTACGCACCGAATTACATCCAAATCGGTTCATAAATACGCCTTTTATCTCGTGACAAAATTCAGGACGTTTCAAAATGTCAGCCACGCTAGAAATTCAAAATGCTATAACTCAGCCATTTTTTAAGATATAGACGAAACAAAAACTGCTCCGGAATCTTTGTATAAAGGTCAAATACATAAGAAAAAATATTTTTCCATTTTTAATTTTTTGGTACCACATTTCAAGTTTTAAATTTTTTTAAAAATTTTAAATGGCCGCCATTTTGAAACAAAACGGCGGATGAAGTTGGCCAACGAACTCGGTCGAGACATTGGTATGTACTATGTACACACCGAATTACATCGAAATCGGTTCATAATTACGGGAGTTACAGTGTGACATAGGTCAGATATATATATATATATATATATATATATATATATATAAATTTTGAACAGAGGGTGGTTTCGGGGTCTGGGGGTCATGATCGATGAAAATATACCAAAATTTTTTGAAATCGCTTTCCTCCGAACGGCTGCAATAGGTAGCTTTTTTGTAAAGAAAGCTACCTAAAATATACGCAAGTAATTGTTTTCAGTATTTTTGTGATAAAAATTGCACAAAACGTAATATATAAAATCATTATAAAAAAACCTTTCTGATTCAATTTTTGTTTTCATTAGTAAACGAACAGAGCTATGAAATTTAATATATCTTAACCCACAGCTGCCAACTCTTGAGCTTTTTTGGACTACAAAAAATATTTAGAAAATTTTGCGTTATTAAATTAGCAGATTAAGGCGATTAGAGAAGGTATATTTTACTATTAAATTTTTGTGGTAAAAAAAGCGTAAGAGTTGGCTGATATGCCTTTGCCTCTTCAAGGGTGGTGGTTCATTTTTGGACAAGCTAATTTTCAGCCCTAGATGACACACTGACACCAGAATTTTTGATTGGAAATTTCCCTTTTTTAAGTGCGTGAAGAAAAGCCTTTTAGTTTTTTTTTTCAAATAAATTTGTATATAAATTCCGGTGTCAACAATCATTTCAGTATTTTATGATTAGAAGCACTTTGCCTCTAAAAGGGTTAAAGTACAAAACAACCAGGTAGAAAAACCTTAGACAAATTATCTGATTTTGACATAAAACAATAGTACAGAAAACACTTATTCTTATTTTTTTATACGAACCAGTCTTATCAGTAATATCTTTTTATAAAAAAGGTATTAATGATTAACACTCAAAAAAAGCTAATTTATCTTTGACATTTTTTTAGAAGTAGAGTTATTTCATTACGACGTTTTGTGTTACTAATGGAATAACAGATGTTTAGAAATACAAGAAAACCAATCTGTTTCGCAGGAAAAAAATTAATTTGTTTTAAAGTTTCCGTTTTGTTATTCATTTTTTAAATAAGCCCTTTCTTTAAATGAGTAATTAAAGTAAATTTTATAACAAGTGTACAGATAAAATATGCACTTAAAAAAAATAAATTGAGAAATAAAATTATTTTAAAATTTGATACCTTTTATAGTCCGTCCGCCGAGCCATGTGACCTTGAAATAGGGTCCAACTAATATTTTATGATTGATTCTAGTATTACTTGATATATTGAGTAAAAATATGTGGGGTGCCAGAATGGCAACCTTGGGCAACTTTAAATATTGAAGGTCAAAGTTCACGGAGTTCAAAAAACAGAACTCATCCATTTTATTGCGAATGAGAGGAAGTCGGCTTACTAAAATTAAATATTTTGTAAAAAATAACAAAAGAAATCAAGATACAAGTGTCGCCAGAGCTAACGTTATTTTATTTTTTTTTTTTCATCTTTAACCCCTTAATTCTCGCTCCCGTCATATTCTCGGGCTGTGTCTTTTACTTAAATTGTTTGATTCCTACCAGTTTTATAAAATAGTGAAGTTGGCTATATTTTAGTACCGTTTTTCCTGTCATTAAATAGGCTGAATATTTTTTTATTATAAAAGTGGTGCCAATAAGCAATTTGAATTTTTCAACCGTAATTTAATTAGAGCGTTAAGGGGTTAAGCATCTGCTATTGCATTACTAACATAGAATGCCGTAATAATTCTACTTCTAAAAAAATGCTAAAAATGGTTTAGTTCTTTTTTTTGTTCTTGTTGTAAATCACTAATACTTGTTTTATAAAAAGATATTACTGATCAGACTGGATCGTAAAACAAAAGTAAGAACGTGTGGTTTCTGTACTATTTTTTCATTTCAAAATCAGATATTATACTAAACTTTTTCTACCTGGTTGTTTTTTACTTTCAGATATAGTGAGTATATATTAGATGTAAATTTCCAACTGGGCGAAAAATGTCCGGACCAGGATTCGAACCCGGGACCTCCCTGGCTGAAGCCGCCAGTGCTCTGCCATCTGAGCTAT
The DNA here is from genome assembly GCA_963932465.1 of Maratus speciosus. Classification (NCBI taxonomy): domain Eukaryota; kingdom Metazoa; phylum Arthropoda; class Arachnida; order Araneae; family Salticidae; genus Maratus; species Maratus speciosus. The sequence continues at coordinate 371,271,909 of OZ010797.1, read as the reverse complement.
CCCGGACGATTCTGGTCGAACTTTTTCACCCAGCTAACCTTGATTACAGCATCTGGTCTGAAACCTGGTTCAGCTCAACAGAATAAATCTCAGGTAATGGAACTACAGAAATCGCTGGATACGAAATTACACTAGATTAATATTAACACAATTATTCTAATTGGTAAACAAATCATATTAGATGTAAATTTCCAAAATTTGGATTTGGAAATTTACATCTAATATGATTTGTTTACCAATTAGAATAATTGTGTTAATATTAATCTAGTGTAATTTCGTATCCAGCGATTTCTGGCGTTCCATTACCTGAGATTTATTCTGTTGAACTGAACCAGGTTTCAGACCAGATGCTGTAATCAAGGTTAGCTGGGTGAAAAAGTTCGACCAGAATCGTCCGGGATAGCTCAGATGGCAGAGCACTGGCGGCTTCAGCCAGGGAGGTCCCGGGTTCGAATCCTGGTCCGGACATTTTTCGCCCAGTTGGAAATTTACATCTAATATGATTTGTTTACCAATTAGAATAATTGTGTTAATATTAATCTAGTATAGTGAGTATATTCTGCATTTATATGACGTAAAAAGACTACCCTTATGTCATTTTTAAATTATTCATTAACCCTCCAGTCGCAGGAAGAGCTATTTTCGCGTTCCAGTGGGCTATTTTTTAAAATTCAGATTGCATGATTCCGCGCACTTTTTTTAAAGCTTATAATTCGGCTTATTCTCCCATTATTTAATCTGCAATTAAAGAAAGTGACTATTTCTACTTCAAAAAACTGGTTGGAATCAAACAATCTTAATTTAAAAAAAGTAACGGACGTAAAAATTTGCCGGCGGCTGGAGGATTAATCCTTAACCCTTTGTCTACTGACGGTACTTATAAGTAACACTCATTTTAAACTTTCATCCCATAGTTAATATTTAAAATAATCTAATGGTACTTTGTAAAAACACTCTTTTAACTCCACTTTATCAGAACACATGTCAACAGTGGTTCTAGATTTGTTATTTTAGCGAGGAAGGAGGCTATCTATGCAACAGTCGATGTGTTTTGTGTCGACATTTTGTACAGATGGTCACGTTCGACTTTTTATTGCTTCAAACACTGTAAATGATATAAGATAAGTTTTGGATTTTTTTATGTGTTCATTATGACTTTAGAATACAATTTGACTAGCTATTTTAGGGGAAAGGTGTATGCATTTGATTTATTAGTTGAATTACTCGGTGTTACTTATAAGTACCGTCAGTACACTGAGTGTTGGAGAAAAACTCCTTATTTACTTTTCGTCTGTGTAGTGTAGGTATCCATCGTTTTCATCTGCTTTGAAATGCAATTACTAAAATGTGTTGTAGTAATAATTTTCATAGTATTTCTTTTCTCTTTCATTATTATTTTATACTGGAAATTGAAAAGGTTGTGGCATCGGCTCTTTCTTGTTATGCTAGAAATGGGATATGTAAATTCATCTATCTCTCTATTCTAAAAAAAAGTAACTACCGCTGTCACCGCCGCCGCCGCCGCCGCCGGTTTTGATTTTTTTGTGACCGGAGGCCTTTCTTCGTTAATATTAACAAAAATAATGCATACAAAAATATGAAAATCGGTGGTTTTATACAGAAATGTTTGATAAACACGCTGATGCAGACAGTTTTCAAATCGAAGAATTATTTTAAGAGTTATTTAATGCTAAAGTTGGACAAAATCGTTCCACTAAAAAAGTTTTATAGCAGCAAAAACTATGCATGGCAGTGTAATCATTTTTAGATCATTTTATGCGTTAGAATTTGCCGGAGTGCAGATTGCATTAATTTTTTTATTTTGACTCATTTTTTCAGGTTTTATTTCTATTTTAAATTCAAATTTTCAGCATTTCTAGAGATATTTTTTACAGATTTCAGAAAATTGTACTAATTTAAACTGTTGCCAAGAGTATAAAAAGCGCAAGCAATAATGTTTGCTTCAAATTAAAAATTTATTTACACGTGACTATTATAAACAGGAAAAAAACTTTCAAATTAGAATTAAATAATTACGCATAAAAAGCAGGAACTTATTAAAAATTACGTCATAAAAAGTATACACATGAATTTTAAAAGAGAAAGGATATTGTAAAATAATAAATTTATTAACATGCGTTAGAAGTCTTAGGAGAAATTACGTCATATTTACGTCACATTATAGTTATTACATAAAATGAACACAAAATAATATTGCAAAAAATTTTAAATTTAGAAATTGCGCTAGACATTTATTTGATAATTTGAGAATTAATTTAAAATGTCTCATTTAAAAGAACTTTCTTTTCGCTTTGTTAAAAAATACCAAGAGACAAAGACTCTCTCTACTTAATTCCTTTTATATTAGCTTATTTTGAAATGTTGTTACACGTGTATACGTCATCAAGTTATTTTTATTTCGACGTTTTATTTGTGTTTTTATTAATGTTGTACGAATTTATTTGTTCTTTCGTTATTTAAAATAAAAATTATATCAATTTGTATAATTTGGCGAGTGGTTTGGCGATTTATATAATTTGGCGAAATTGGTCGACAGGATAATCAAATAGTACCGCAGCGGATTTGGCGTTAAAATTCCCCAATCAAAGAGAAATGAATAGAAATTCGTTTATAGGGAGATCGCCACTGTTTTTTAAATTATAATTCAATCTTTCGGAATCTTTTTTAAAGCCGATCAAATTAGCGTGCATTTAGAGTATGCGGTGTCTGGACGGGGGTTGGCGAGCGTAGCTCGTAGGGGGCCGAGCCCCCTAGTTACATATGTAGAAATGCGAGAGAACATGTTGTCCCTGCAATATAGACGTCGCATAGCTAAAAGACTGCTAAGAAGATCGCAAACTTAAAAAAAAAATAATAATAATAAAAATAGTTTTTTAACTCTTTCAGGGGCAAAGTATTTTCAATGTTAAAGTGTTGAAATAAATGATTGGCACCGGAATTTGCCAAATGGTTTACTTCTAAGAAAGAAAAAAAAATAGCACGTACTTATTAAACCGAAAATATTTTACTACAATTCTGGTGCCATTCGAAATACCTTATAGGTTTTCGGTTACAATATTTTAGTCCTAGTGTACTGACGGTAGGTTAATTCCGGGATTTATGCCGCACATTTTTTTGAATTTGAGTATAAAGTCCCATGGTGGACATAAAATAAAAAAAAAATTATGCTGTGCTATTTAATCTTAAATATATAACGCGTATACTGCAACAAAAAAATTCAAAACCAATTGTTAATAATTTTTAACATTTTTTTCTAAAACATTACACTGCGGCGCGTCACCCGTACATTCAGGCTCTGACGCCGCACTTGTGCGGTATTTATGTCACGCTTGTAATAAGAACCGAATGAAGTTATAAATAAAAATATTCAAAAAAATATTCATATCAGGACTATAATTAACGATGTAATAACAAAATGAAACTGAATGAGTACAATGAAACGTATTAGTAGATTCAAATTAATAATTGTTGCCTACTTTCACTATTAAAATTATCGACTTATTTTTTTACATAAAATTTTAATTGTTATTTCAGCAACAACGTAACATGAATGTATTAGAAAGAGAAAAGAAAAAAAGTAAAATTGTGTTTACATAATTTATTTGTTAACCTTTTCGGGACCGGTAGTTTTTGCACTAATTTTATTACGTTGGTACCGCTTTTTTAAAATAAGTCACCTTTACTTAAATAATCATGAAAATGCGCTAATTAAACAAAGCAAACAATACTTTTCTTTTTTACTGGTGCCAGAAACAAATTTTGTAAGCTCTTTATGAAGGTGCTTAGATGTACCTATGGTCCCGAATGGGTTAAGAGACCTGTTTTTTCGACTGAAATCTACAGAAAAAGTGTCGAAAATATACAGTCTTTATGTAACATTTTTCTTTATGTACATTTAAACACATGATGCAACGAAACCAATTACGATTTTTCTTTTTTGGAGTAGTTTGCAAAGAACGTCTGCGCTACGTGTAATCCAATTTTTCATTATTATCATCTTGACTTGCATCTTTCTTGTCCTTCTTACTTTTTATTTCCCCCTTTTACTCCTTTGGTTTTAGTAGACGTGATAACATGCCTAACATGGTTAGTCTGTGCAAAAAGTAAAGGAAAAGTTAATAAACTTAATCATCCCGTACAAAAGAAACTGTGGCATGTATACCGGAATAGTAGTGCGGTATGTATCTCATTTTGCAGGGTACAGACGTCGGCCATCACAGTTACCTGCCATCACTAAGGGGGATGTCGTAACCATACACACAGTACTCTATACAAACGCTACACTTAGTTTTGACTTCGAAATCATGCATGCACTTGGTAATTAGTGTATAAAAAGTATTTAAACAAACCGTGTTTAAAAGTTTAGACAGTGAAATCATGCACTTACGTTAAATTAAGGATTGTACTTCTACAAGTAAATATCGAAATGGGGTTCACGCTATACGCTGGTTAAAATAATCCCATTGCGCACCTATACTGTGCGTTTGACGACCATCTATCGATAATTACAAGAAATACAAAGGGTGCGCCATCTATCCCGTATGTGGCGACTCTCCCAGAGTTACGTTACATTAAAGTACCACTTTAATTAATTACCTCTAAGGAATTAAATTTTCATGGATGAGAATTTTTTTTGTGTTTAACCTTTAATTTTCATTGTAATAACTGGAAAATAAAATTACATGAAGAAAATTACAGTATATCATAATGCAGTAGATAAAGGGTTAAACAACATACATTTTTCATTATTCTTCAGTTTGCTTTTAGTATAAACATTTTAATATCCTTACAAAACGATGTAGTATTGTTGTAGTACTGTTTGAATCTGTCTGTGTACATGAAAGGTAATAAAGATTTTATATTGCGTTTCTCCTAATAAAATTTTGTATAATTATATCACTTCATCTTTATGTACCATACAGCTCTGATAAAATAAATTCTTTAGCAATATCCCATGCTAGAAATTAAGTACTTAAATCATATAATAAAAAAAAATAATAATAATAACAGAAAACTGCTTAAACAGTTTCTGCTATTATATCCATGTTTTTCGAAATAAACATTTATTGAACTAATAAAATATAAAATAAAATTTATTACATGAAAAGAAAATTATTTCTCTAAATTTAATTAAAATATTTCAAAGCTCAAAATTATTTCTTTCGCTTTCTCAATTGCTTCTAATTGAAGGGAATAAATTTTATATGAACGTTTAGAATAAAATTTATTTTAACGGCGCACTTGAAGAAAGGATTTTGTTATCAAATGTATTGATGTCAATTTGGTTTTTGAATTAATTTAAAATATTTTATTATCTGCAAGCGAATTAGAATCATTTTCATCAAGCTTTAAATTAAGCGACTATTATATGCACTATATATACAAAATGTAGTAATTAATCGGTTTATAAAAAGGGGGGGGGGGATCCACATTTAAACGGAATATTTGTCATCAAATATACAGTACACTCTAAAGAAAAGAGAAATGTTTCTTAAACAAGGAAAATACAATATAACACTTTAAATTATGTGCACTACATGTACAAAATGAAATAATTAATCAGTTTATGATAAAGGGGGAAAATCCACATTGAAACGGAGCATTTGTCATCAAATATACAGTATAAAAAAAAAAAAGAGAGAAATGTTTCTTAACCTTTTCCGGCACAGGTAATTTTTGTTGTAAAATGATGAAATGATTGACTGACACTGGATTTTTAAAACGACTTTTTTAGAAATTAAAAATATGTTATTTTAAATGTTCATTGTATAAGCAAAATTTTACTAAAATATTCTTGGTGCCGATCGTAAGTTTGGAATTAAAATTAGGTATCCCTACCCGGGCACACTGTGTCGGAAAGGGTTAAACAAGGAAAACACAATATAACACTTTAAAGTAGGCGTCTATTATTTGCACTATGTGTACAAAATGTAGCAATTAATAAGTTTATGAATAAGGGAAAAAATCTACATGAAAACGGAGTATTTGTCATGCGATATGCATGTATACTGTAAAAAATCAGAAATACTTTTTAAAGAAGGAAAATACAATGTAACACTAAGCGTCTATTATTTGCACTATATGTGCAAAATATGCTAATTATTAAGTTTATGACTAAGGGATATTTAAGTTTATGATGATTAAGTTTATGACTAAAAAATTCACGTTAAAACGAAGTATTTGTCACCATATATACGCTTTACTAACCGGAAAATTTATTTGACGTATCATTATATATTTAAAACCATGTTTCTTTATCAAATCTATTTGAACTACTTTCTTTAGTAAATTTCTGGTTCGAAACATGCTTAACCAGGGTAAATTTAATACGCATTTTACGGATGTTTAAGGGAAAGTTTGGCAAGTATGATAAATTTACAGCATTAAAATTAAGATTAATTTTATATTGTAGCATTTACAAAAGTAATGTTTCTTTTGCAGCTATTCATTTGAGACAAGTTTCCGAATAGTTTTTATAGTGAATTAATCAGTTTGTTTAAACTTGCAATATAATATTTTAATGCTATCCCTTCTCATGTATAGCTTTTCATGTTCATCAAACATGTCTTACACACAGACACACATAGCATTTTATAGAATTAATAAAAGTAATGTTTCTTTTTTACCTACTCATTTTGAGTTTGTTGTTTGCAAAGCAGTAATCTGAAGAACTTTCTCTGATGAGTCAAAATCCTTGATAAACTATGACCAGGGTTGCCAGTTTGGCCTCCATTATTATTAAAACAACTCGGATTTAAATCAGAAAATCCAAAAAGTATTTTCATATTTATTTAATGTCAGACTTTTCTTGATTACTTAACACTTTCGCTGCCGATCTCGCGCCAGCGCGTGATGTATGAAGCGCTGGCGCGAGATCGGCAGCGAAAATGATCAGGAATTTTAAATTGCTACCGGAAATATCGAAAAAAGATATTTTACTTATGTTATCGCTAAATGTCTTTTATTAAATAAAGCGTAAGATACTATTCTTTATTTCTGGTATGAACACTAAATTTCTGGATAAAAATGGAGGCCAAACTTGCAGAACTGTATGGTGGCACTCTCCGTGTTAACCCCTTGAGGGGCAAGCAATTACGTTTGCATAATGCTGAATTCCCACCGGAAAATTAGAAAAGTTTTATTTCAAATTAAGGAAAAGCAGTTTAATGACTTTTTTCCACCAAACTTAGAAAAGTAAAATTTCATAAAGGTTTTCTGGTGTAAATTTTCATTAATCGTAGGTGGGATAAAATATATCACACCGCCCCTCAAGGGGTTAACACTAGAACTACCGTGAGCCGTCATTTTGTCGGCTACCACGTGAATATGTTTCGGTTTAAACCAGAAATTTGATTATGATACAAGTTAAAAGGAAACAAAGAAGAAAAACGTTAAATATTGAAGTTAAACTGTTTTAAATAAAAATTCTGGTATGAAATATTTTTATAAAACTTGAGTCAAATTTCCGGTAGTTCTAGGGTTAAATTAAAAATTCTTTATCAAAAAGTTCCGGTCTAAGGTCGAAATTCCGGGATGAAAATAGAAGCCAAACTGGCAACTCTGACTAATACAATAATTACTCTTCTGAAAAATTGTGCGAAAATCCAAAATTTTTATTTTAAGGAGGAAAAAAAATATATGCTATACTTTTCAAAGCAGAATTGCAAGTGATGCATAAAAAATGTGGTGCCAACGTAATAAAATTCGTGCAAGGGATGCTGTCCCCGAACGGGTCAACCCTGTTTTGTGTTGCCAGGTGTTCTGCGTAAATCGAGGTCCCAAATGCTCTGGATACCGGTAATTTAAAGCAATTTTCTCCGCCTTATATAATGCAAAAATTGTCTACAATTAACTCCTTGAGGGGCGGTGGGATATATTTTATCCCACCTACGATTAATGAAGATTTACACCAAAAAGATTTTATGAAATTTTACTTTTCTAACTTTGGCGGAAAAAAGTCGTAAAATTGCTTTTCCTTATTTTGAAATAAAATTTTTCTCATTTTCCTGTGGGAATTCAGCATTACCCAAACATAATTGCTTGCCCCGCAAGGGATTAAAGAAGGCAAAATGAACTGTAAAAATTAGCGGTGTCCAGAGTTTTTGGAGCTCTGATTTACGCAGAGACCTGGCAACAGCCCCCTACCACCTCACACGTGACATATGACCGGATAACGGTTAACACAAGAACCTCGTGACATATTAAAGGGGTAATTCTGACGTTATACATAAAATTTAAGTGCACCACTTCTTTGAAATGGTAAAATTCCATTTGTATTAGACTTAATTAATATGTCATTAAATAAGGCGAATTTTAGAATAGCAAAAGAGTGGTGCTAATAAAGAAACCTGAATTTAAAAATAGTAGACCACTGGCAACGATGCATAAACATCATACAGGCTGCTGTCGCATTTATGCGTCGATTATTAAACTATTATTGAGAAATTCTAAGTTCTGTCCTAGAAAGTTTGAATAATGATTTTGGTTGTTACAATGATAGTAATTTCGTGAAAACAAATAATAGAAAATTATTATTAAACTTTTCTGGTGTGAACACGAAATTGCTGAATAAAAAAACAGCCAGATTTGGCAATTCTGCTTAACACCTGTTAATAATTAAAGTTTGTATTTAAAAAATTACTGAAAGGTTTTTAACAGTAAAAATATTATTTTTAGCCTTTTAATAAAAAAGGAAAAAAGTTACTTGTATATTTAAAATAAAATATAATTTTATGGCGTAATTCAAAAAAAGGTAGTTCGAGTAAAATATATTAATGGAAGTTAGAGACGTTTTAATTAATTAAAAGTATTTTTGCAAAAGCAAAATGAATTGTTTTTCTTTCTTTTCGTCTTTTTTCTTTTTGCTATTTAAACGTTTTATTATGTTTTACGTATTCAAAAAGATGGAATAAGTCAGATGTAATTAAATAAAGCGAAAATAAACTTTTATTATGAACATTTTTTATGACTTTGAATATAGTAGCAGTGTTTTAATATCCTGTTCTGAGATAATTATTTTTGTTTGTTAACGTGAAAGAGGTACATAGTCCGAATCATTTTATCAGAAACATATATTAAAAGGGCAATTAAATTACTTGTATGAATACATTTAGACTAAAATAACTTTTTATAACGTAATTAATAATAAGATATTTAGAACCAAATGTTTTAACCCCTTGTGGGTTTTTTTTTTTCAATTACATATGCACTTACAATGACTGTTTAATCCCGTCTTTTTTGCTTTAATCACAGGTAACGATCGTGTTTGATTCACAATGCAATGCTTGATTGCAAACGTGACAAACTTCCACCAGTAAAAAAATAAATAAGTAGAAGTTGTTGCCTTATTCATGACAGAGAATTTGCAAGAATAAGGCCTTTAATTAAGGCGAAAATTTCTATTAAAATTTACTGATGGGAGTTTTCCCCGGCGGTAATCAAGGCCTGTCACAATGGACATTTTACTTATAGTCTAAGAGCTTGCAATGTCATAACACACGTCATTTTATCATGGCTCATTCTTCTATATGTTCTTCCTTTTTATAGTGTAGTACGTTTGCGGACGGTCTGGCTGACGGGAGACGTTGCGTTTACCTGCAGGAGAAGGGGTTATGCAGGTCAAAAAACTTCAAAATTACGTCATTTTAGCAAGGCTCATTTTCCTATATGTTCTTCCGTTTTATGGTGTAGTATGTTTGTGGACGGTCTGGCTGTCGGGAGACGTTGCCTTTACCTGTGGGAGAAGGGGTTATGCAGGTGAAAAAACTCAAAATTTACGTCATTTTAGCATGATATTTATTTATAACATCTGTGTCTACTAACTATTTGTGATATTAATCCATTATAGCCAGACGTTGCCAACGCTGTCTAAGACCTTGCCAGATCCATATTTATTAGTAAAAAAACATGTCATCTTCACGTCATTTTAGGAAACTTAAAAATTGCAACATGTTACTCTTTGGCTAACAAACAACATATAATTAATTTTCCAGAGTCAAATTTGGTTGCAAAGTTAATGCCTGACGGCTTTAACCCTCTGTCTACCAGAAGGGTCCAATGGACCCGACATGTACATTCAAAATATTTATTCAAACCAGAAATTTCTTCAAAACAAACTAAATGTATAAATCAGACAATAATAAGTTAAATAAACAAATTAAATAGTTTTAAGTAAAAATTCTGGTGTAGAATGTTTTTATAAAACTTGAGTAAAATTTCCGGTAGTTCTAGGGTTAAATTTGGCAACGAAGTGCCTGTTTCAAGAGTGTTTTATAGTTTAAAAATTATAAGTCATCTTTACTTCATTTTAGTAAGCTTAAAAATTCCAAGATATTATACTTTGGCTAACAGACAACCTATAATTAATTTGCCAGATACAAATTCGGTTGCAAAGTTAATGCCAGACGGCTTTAAATATGGCAACGAAAGTGCCTATTTAACTTTGCTTGCATGAGCTATGAGCTCAGTGTGATCGACTATCTGTGATCGTCTAAGACCACCTTGTAGCTATACTGTTTCTCCTCTGCTGTTGCTTATCGATAACCCGTGGTAGGAGGGGATAGGAGAGTTCATGTCGTCGGTACCATGTCAAATGATCCAATATAATAACAGTGTTGCCAGTGGGCTACTTATTTTTAATTCAGATATATTGATTGGCACCACTTTTCTGAAATGGTAAAATTCCAATTATTTTTGCCCTAATTAATATGGCATTAAATAGGGTGAATTTTACTATTCCAAAAAAGTGGTGCCAATCAAGAAATCTGAATTTAGAAAAGTAGCCTACTGGTAACACGGTTTTCATATTTGATAGTTTGACATGGTACCGAATATGTACCGAACAAAATATACATAATGTACGTTTGCAGGTCACTTTTATTTTGCACACAGGCCGCAAGAAAGCGCTAGTGTGCGCTAACAAATTTAACACGTACTGAACACGCTCAAAGTATAATCGTTTGGTACGATCTATGTTTGAGTGAATTATAGATTCTGATGAAACAAACACTTCTGGAGGTAATTTGATTTTAATTGATAGTCAACCTTTTATGTATACGTAATCTTTTAAATATTATTTGTAAACATTTCTAAAGTAGTAAAAATTTAAATCATTAGAATTTTATTCGTAATAATTTTGATGGTGTAAAAGAAACCTTAAACCTTAATGGACCAATGCCGGATTTTTTAAGCGTTTGTGCGGTCCCTTGAATTTAGATACCAGTATTTTTCAAACGTTTTCATTGACTTACATAACCCCTCTGGGACGAGCGGCACGTATACGTGATACATAATTGTGCTCTGAATCCTTCATTATTCGCATCAGTTATTTTTTATTGTGAAATTTAATTAATCAGAGCATTTCCGCGATTCACTTACAGGAAACATTTTGTTTTGAAAAACCGGTGGAAAAGATAAAAATTATGCAAAGGACTCCCTTCGCAAAGGGTTTAACCTTTAAAAAGTTAATCGAAAAACTTTTTAAAACATTATTGGTATTATAATTATTGGTTCCGTACGAACATGAATAAAATGCGCATGCGACAGCCGCCATTTTCGTGTCAGCGCTCAGTCCTACTATTGAGGAGGCGGTTGTCTGAACAATGGATTTATGTAGGGAAGGGAGGGAGGAAGGGAAATCCGAACCGTAGCTCCAAGCTGCAAGCCCTATGGAGTGTTTTCTTACGGACAACCGAAACCATTTGTTAGTCCATCCTTTTGGAAGCAGTTTAAAAAAAATGGTCAATGTTTATAAATGTGCTTTAGTAACTCAAAAAAAAAAAAAAAAAAAAAAAAAAAAAACCTGTAAGTTTCTCAATGTAGGTGCCTGGTGCAAAACATGCCGATTTATAATAAATACAGAATATTACTAACAAAAAAAACTACTTGTAGTAATTATAATAACGTTAATAATGATAATAATAATAATAATAGTTAATGCATATATATGAAAACTATTTACAATGGAAGCAAAGAAGATAACAAAAAAATCATAAATCATCGTCTGTAGAAGTGTTCGAGAGGTATGGATAATTATTTCTAAAAATGACATTTTTCTCTATAAATCTCATTAGTGCTGATATTCTGTTCATGAGAACAGGACTTTCACTAATATAATTAATCCAATCCGGAATCGACATAGTTCCGTGTTTTTTAACGTGGTAATATTTTGTTAGAGGACAATCGAGTACTCAGTGAAGTGAGGTGGAGGTGAAACCACATACACACAGAGGGGAGTCACGTGTACCTATGTCGTAAAGATATTTCTGGAAAGTGCCGTGATTTGTGAAGAAAAGAAAAAGGGTAAAGATTATTAAGGGATGTTGACATATTCGTGTAAAATATTTCTCACAAATATGGTACAATTTTCTATTCGTTTTTATTAGAGGAAGTTGTCGCAGGTATTATAATATCTTTCAATGATACTGACTTGAGGTTGTTTAGGTTGTCACAATATGGCTAAAACTCAGGTCTGGCTACCGCCAAAGTAAACTTCCCCCAATAAAAATAAATATCTGTTTCTGACCATAATTATGACTGAAATTCTGCATTAATAAGGAGTTTAATACGGAGTAAATTTCTATTAAAATTTACTGGTGGAAGTTTGCCCAGGCGGTAATCAGCCACTGTAAAACTGGTTACAGTTAAAGCTTCACCATTTTCTGGATATGTCATTTCCTCTTCATTGATAGTTCTATTGTCTGAACATCATTTACACCGGGTAATACACGACGCTAATTGCGAATGAGTTAAATAAAATAACTGGAACTTTAGTCAGACAGAGTTGTTAAGTCTTCGGCATTTCGGATGCTAGTATTTTAATAGTGCAAAAAGCCGGAGATTTTGCATATCTGATCTAAAAGTGTTTCCAATGAAAACAGACGAATTACGAATTTAATGAATGTGGTTGCCATACATATTATTTCTGATCTCAACATAATCTTTTCTAGAAACATACAAATGCACGATGAATGAGATATCATTTGGAAGGTTTTTCAACAGGCTTTAGGTGAAGTATATTTACAATTTGTTAATAATAAATACTTTGATAATAAAAACTGCAGCTAATTAAAAATTAATGGAAAAGCCTCTCAGCAAATAATTTCAAACAATGCAGTGCGAATGTTCACACCGGTCCATTGGTTAAAACCAATTTGTTTACATTACACATTTTAGGATTATCCTTTTTTGTCTGTTACAATGAAGTTCCTTAACCCCTTAACGATCGAATTAAATTACGGTTGAATAAATCATATTGCTTATTGGCACCACTTTTATGAAAAAGAAATATTCACCTTATTTAATGACAGTAGAAACGATACCAAAATATACCCAATTTCACTATTATATAAAACTGGTGGGAATCAAACAATTTGAGTAAAAGATACAGCCCGAGAATATGACGGGAGCGACAATTACGGGGTTAAAAGCACTGTGAGGCGAATGTTATTGATGTGTGAAGTAACCGTAATCAAAGCGTAAAGAAGTCACGCGGTCACTTGAAATTCTTAAAGTGAAAAAATAATGATACCACTTTATTGAGTGTGACAATTTGTGATGATTATATAGTTCCTGTGACGTCACATTGATTGGCAGTGTTCTTCAGCTTACTATTTGTTATTTTACACAATATGTAAAATGACAATAAAAAACTAGTATGTTGTGGCCCTCACAAAACTTTCTTTTATATAAATCACGTCAATTAAATCATTTAAATAGTACAAAAAACTACATCAATTTAGACCCAATTCTTATCAAAGTATATCTGAATTTGAAGTTTCATGAAAATTCGTGCATTAGTTATTCAGATATAGCTATAGTGGAAATTCTGAAAAATGCAGCATAGCAGCGCCACCTGTTGAGCGATTTGCACCAAAACATAAACAGCACTAATTCATATCAAGGTGTACCTGAATCTGAAATTTGTTGAAAATCCAAATATTAGTTCTTGAGATAGAGCTATTGCGGAAATTGCGAAAAAATGAAGCATAGAAGCGCCACCTGTTGATTGATTTAAACAAAAATCTATAAAACGTCATTTTATGTCAAGGACTAACTGAATCTGAAGTTTAATGAAAATCCGTGCATTAGTTCTGGAGATTGGGCTTTTGTGGAAATCGTGAAAAATGCTGCATAGCAGCGCCACTTGTTGAGCGATTTACATCAAAAGCTAATCAACAGCAATTTATATCAGGGACTAACTGAATATAAATTTTCATTAAATTCCGTGCATTAATTCTTGAGACAGAGCGCCCACAAAATTTGCGTGACATACAGACAGATAGACAGACTCACAAACAGATATTTTGTAAAAACATGTTATTCGGAATCTCTGATCCCTAAAACGTGCAAATCCGTCGAAAACCGAAAGTCGAAAATTTTCACGAATCCAATACTTTCTTCTTGTAAAGCTAGAAGAAAGTAAACAAGGGGCAAAACGTCAATTCATGTCAAGTACTAACTGAATCTGAAGTTTGATGAAAATCCGTGCATTATTTATTGAGATTGAGCTATTATGGAAATCGTGTAAATGCTTCAAAATGCAGCATAGCAGCGCCATCTGTTGGGCGATTTGCACCAAAACGTTACCAGCACCAATTCATATCAAGGATTAACGGAATCTAAAGTTTTATAAAAAATCCGTGCATTAGTTCTTGAGATAGAGCTTTTGCGGAAATCCTGAAAAATGCTACATAGCAGCACCACCTGCAGGGCGATTTATACCAAAAACTAATCAGCACCAATCTATATCAGGGACTACCCGAATATAAATTTTTATTAAATTCCGTGTATTAGTTCTTGAGATAGTGCGCCCACAAAATTTGTGTCACATACAGACAGACAGACGGACGGACAGACAGACAGACAGACTCACAGACAGACATTTTGTAAAATCATGTTTTTTGGAATCTCTGAACCATAAAACGTATAAATCCGTCGAAAACTGGAATTCGAAAATTTTCATGAAACAAGGAACTACTACTTCTTGTAAAGATAGAAGAAAGTAAAAAAGAGACGATGAAATATATTGATAAAATAGAGCTGACAATGAAAGGTAGCTATTTTATCATAATATTAATCCCTTGAGGGGCAAGCAAAAATTTCTCTAAATACAGTAAAGCCTCGATTATCCGCGGTGCGGTTTATCCGCGAATCGCTTTTTTTTTTTTTTTTTTTTTTTTTTGTTAATTCAAGCCAACAGCAAGGAAAATACAATAAGCCCTAGTAATAAATATAAACAGAAAAATTCATGTTTTAGAAAGTAATAGAAGAATATTTCTAGATTCGGTTGCCATGTTTGAAATATTAGATATAAAGTCTTGATGTCTTTTCTTGACTTTATTAACCAAACGTTAACACAGCAATTAAAATATTTAACAATTAAATAAGACTATTATGATAAATTCCAGGAGAGCATATTAAGAATAACTTCTTTTTCGAGATAAAAATTATTCCATACTAAAAGAAAAACAATAGTTAACAATTTAGAATAAAGAAAAGGTGTTTCCAAATTAAGAAGCAAAAACAAGTGACTGATATTTTACTTTCTTCTATCTTTACAAGAAGAAAGTATTGGATTCGTGAAAATTTTCGACTTTCGGTTTTCGACGGATTTACACGTTTTAGGGGTCAGAGAACCCGAAAAACATGTTTTTACAAAATGTCTGTCTGTGAGTCTGTGCGTCTGTCTGTCTGTATGTGACACAAATTTTGTGAGCGCTCTACCTCAAGAACTAATGCACGGAATTTAATAAAAATTGATATTCAGTTAGTCCCTGACATAAGTTGGTGCTGATTAGTTTTTGGTGTAAATCGCTCGACAGGTGGCGCTGCTATGCAGCCTTTTTCACTATTTCCGCAGTAGCTCAATCTCCAGAACTAATGCACAGATTTTCATCAAACTTCCGATTCAGTTAGTCCTTGACATGAATTGATGTTTTGTACATTTTGGTGTAAATCGCTCAACAGGTGGCGCTGCTATGCTGCACTTTTCAGAATTTCCATTATAGCTGTATCTCAAGAACTAATGTAACAATTTTCAGCAAACTTCAGAATCAGTTAATCCTTGATATGAATTGACATTTTATACATTTTGGTGTAAATAGCTCAACAGGTGGCGCTGCTATACAGCATTTTTCATGATTTCTGCAATAGCTCTCTCTCAAGATCTAATGGATACATTTTCATCAAACTTCAGATTCAGTTACTCTTTGATATGAAATGATGCTGACTACGTGTTGGTGAATATCGCCCAATAGGTGGCGCTGCTGTTCTGTATTTTGCACTATTTCCTCAATAGCTCTATCTCAAGAACTAATGCACGAATTTTCATCAAACTTCACATTCAAGTACACCTTGATAAATGTTGATGCTGATTATGTAGTTGTGTAAATTGCTCAACAGGTGGCGCTGTTATGCTGCATTTGTCATGATTTGCGCAATTGCTCTATCTCAAGAACTAATGCACGGATTTTCCCCAAACTTCATATTCAGTTAGACATTGACATAAGTTGATGATAATTAGGTTCTGGTGTAAATCACCCAATAGATGGTGCTACTATGCTGCATTTTTATGGATTTACACGATTTCAGGGACAGTAATATGTCAAGAACTAATGCACGGAATTTCATCTTTTTAGAATCCTCATGATGAGCGTAGATGCACTGTGATAATGAATTTTGAAGTATTGACAAGTATGAGATAGAAGAAAGTTTTGTGATGGCCACAACATACTAGTTTTTAAAGGTGTAACTCAGCTCTTTTTGTACACTATGTATGGAATTGTTTCTTGTTTTTTATTTTAGTGATTTAGAAGTAAACCAAAGGTTTCTGATGTACTGTGCATATGTATGTATTTTAAAAGTTTTATTATGTTTTTTTGTACACTAAAACATAATTTTTATGTTGAATTTTCTTTTTTTCGCGTTTGCACCCCATTTTAATTCTTTTTCGAGTTACCCGCGGTGTCCTTGCCACCCAATTCCGCGGATAATCGGGGCTGTACTGTAGTGAATTCTCACCGGAATAATCGAAAAAATTTATTTTTAAATAAGCAAAAGCAATTTTTCAGCAATTTCCCTCCAAAGTTAAAAATATAAAATGTAGTTAAAATTTCCTGGTGAGAATCTTGTTTAAATTGGATGGGATATATTTTATCCCACCGCCCCTCAAGGGGTTGAAATATTTAATTGCTTAAAAGACGCTATAAAAACACATTAAAAGTAAATTAAAAGTCTTGTTTATATTCGATGAGTTTTTCAATTTTTCATATGCATTTGTAATTTTATGTTATACATTCTGAAGACGATTCAGAAAATGAGTTGAAACATATAAACATACAGAATTTTAATTTACTTTTACTGTGTTGTTATAACGTCTTTTAAGCAAATAAGTATTTTAATATTGTGCTATGGTTAATAGTGGGCGAAATTTTAACTTACGATTCGCACTTATTTACATTTGGTAGTTATGTTATTTAAAATAGGCTTCGTACGGTCCTTGAAATTCCAGACTAAGAAATTCTTCGGTACCAGTATTTTGTTATGGAAAATCTCTCCTTAAATAAGGCGAAATTTATTTCCGTTTAAACTAGATTTATTTTTCTATAAAACGAATACTGATATTTGGCCTTGAAAATAACGGTACCCGTGCGAATCCTGTAAAAAGAATTACTCTTCAGCAGTGTTAACCCTCCGTCTACCAGACGGGTCCATTGGACCCGACAGGTACATACAAAATATTCATTCAAACCAGAAATTTCTTTAAAATAAACTAAGTATATAAACCAGACAAAAATAAGGTAAATAAATAAGTTAAATAGTTTTAAATAAAAATTCTGGTGTAGAACGTTTTATTAAAACTTGAATAAAATTCCCGGTAGATCTAGGGTTAAATTATATGGACCGTAATTTCCAGAGTGTAAGTCACGGATAAAATAAGTCTGTATCGGAACCAGAAATTGTATTTGATAAATGAAGTTAAGTAATTGGTAATTTATTTTTGTATAAGTTACATTTTATAAAATAAAATTTCTGTTGTGTAACAAATTTATTTGAGTGGCGGTATATATGGTATCATAATGAAGAAAATTTTATATTTCTAATAAAATAAGATTCCTTCTTCTAATTAACATGCGCTTGTAGGAAGAAAAAAAAATATGTTAACATCTTATTTACAAACAGCAAAATTAGGACCCGAAGCTAAAAACAAAGTATCATTAGAAGCACGAACAAATAAAAAAAAAGTTACTTCTTTCTTAAAATTAGCTATTTTCTTTTTAAAAAGACAGAGAGAAAAGTTGTAGAGAAAAGTTTGAATTGTTCATCAGCATTACAACACGAATGAAAAAATGCAAGACTTTTAATTAGGAGCCTTGAATAGACCATTGTATTCATTTTCTATTTTAACAGTCTTCAAAAATGGTTAATATCATGTTTAAAAAATCCAGCTATAAAAAAGAGCCGGCGATGAAAATTATTTTATTACGAAAATCTTAAGCATTGTTTAATTATGTGCATAGAAAGAAACGTACAGAATGGTAAAAAAGGAGAAAACATTCATACAATTAACTTGTTGCGACAAAAAAGAATTCAGCTACAAAATTAAAACACATGTCTGAAAAATAATATGATAATAAGGATGAAAATCAACTAAAAAATGCTTGTTTTTTCTCTGAATTATCGAGTTTCTTTTTTTAAAATGTTTGTGTTTTATAATACATTTAATACACCGTGAAAAAATGTGGTAGAATATTTTGAAAGCTATTGTTACTGTGCGGTTGTATGGACAGGAAAATGTTTTCATTAGAATTCCTATTAGAAAAATTTGGGATGAAATTTCCGACTTTTGTACCCCAGTATAATCTTAAAGAAAATGTTATTTCATTTAATCGAAACATTTTTGCAATTTAAGCGAACAACATCGTCTCTGAGATCATACTGGTATGCAAAAAGTCGGAAATCTCATCCTTGACAAATACGTTATTAATTTGATATAAGAATACATGGTTCGTACGGATACCGTTATTTTTCCAGGAAAACTACCAGTATATTTTTATGGAAAATAAATCTAGGTTAAACGCGTAAAATTTCGCCTTCTTTTAACCCTTTCCGGCACAGGCAATTTTTGTTGTAAAATGATGAAATGATTGACTGACACCGGAATTTTAAAACGACTTTTTTAGATATTAAAAACATATTATCTTATATGTTGATTATTAAAGCAAAATTTTACTAAAATATTCTTGTTGTCGTTCGTAAGTTTGGAATTGAAATTAGGTACCCCGACCCGAGAACACTGTGCCGGAAAGGGTGAAGAAGAGATTTTCTGTACGATAATAGTGGTGACGAAAAATTTTCTGGTCTGCAAAATTCAAGGAGGCGCACGAACCATGGAATAGGAAATTATTTTAAAAAGGAATTAAAGTTCTGAAGAGCCAATGAGTAAGATATTGCTAATTTGTTTTCACTGAAAGATAAATGTTATTATTATCCAGTGTATTTCTATATTAATTTTATGAAATGTTTTTTTTTTAAATTGTTTGATGATGCAAAGCTTTTAGCTTATCTCGAAATAGACAAACGATTCTAGATAAATAATTATGGGGACATATTTTTAAACAGAAGTCAAGGGAAATTCAAAGGTATTTTGAATTTGTAGCTCTATATTTAAAGCATTATTTATTTATTTATTTTATTTCACAATTTTCACTACGGACACAAGGATGTTCATACAAGTATGCAAATCAGACTTTTATTTTTGCATTCCTGTAATTGTTTGAATTAATTGTAGTAATGAAGTTTTTTTCTATTACGAATGAATAAAAAAATTTGGCCTCATTAGAATTCATTAGAAGCAAATAAAGTTTACACAATATTGTTGTACGGTTGAATAGTGATGGCAAGAATGAATGATTTTACTATTAGAATGGATAATTCGGGCATATGCTAAAGCAAAGCAGCGAACCCTTTTTTAATTCAATTCCTAACAGTATTTTTGTATAAAAAAGCAGTTTCTGGTTTTAACCCCCTAATTCTTGCTCCCGTTAATATCACGGGCTGAGGCAAAGCTATATAAGTAAGCGTACAATGTCAATACTGGAATCGGGAGTATATTGACACATCTGCGCCATCTAGTGGACGGAGTGAATAATGCAAATACGCGGGTTTTCCGTATGACGTCATATATGACAGAATATCTACTATCTGCGCATATTTTCTGATTCTTTACTCACTTATGGAAGATGAATCTTGCTTCCCAGTTTTATTGCAAAATATTTTTATTACAGTTAGTTTTGATAAAATTATGCACATTTAAAAAAAAAAAATCGCAATATCATTTCAATTTCGGGAGAAAAGCACTAATGCTACGAAAGTATTACTGCCTTTAGCCCTTAAACTAAAATGACATTGCGACTTTTTTTAAAATACACATATTTTTATCAAAACAAACTGTAACAAAAATATTTTGCAATATATCTGGCAAACAAGATTCATCTTCTGTGAGTAAGTAACAATCTGAAATTCGTAATAGAAATTTTAACAGGGATTCTCTAAATGGCTTTGTCTGCTTCAAGGAAAAAAAAAATCTAATCTGGCGATTTTAGGAAAAATTTTTGCAGTTATTGTCTGGACTTGCAAAATATTTAAACAAATATTAAATTAACAATACTTGCTCGTTTAATTGTACAACATTTAATGCATGCATTTTAACACTAGAACGGCGGGAATTTTTACTCAAGTTTTTAAACAAATATTTCACATCAGAATTTTTACTTAAAACTATTTAACTTATTTAATTAAGTTAATTTTGCGCAGCATATATTAATCTTATATTACAAAGAAATTTCTGGTTCGAATCGACATGTATTCATTCAGAAAGGGTCAAAATGACCCCTCGCCGCCGTTCTAGTGTTAAATTAAAGTGATTCTGAATATAAAATAAAATGAATTTTAAATTAAATAAATGAACTATTTGTAATTTAAATAACATGAATACAATACGATCAAAAGAATATTGGAATAAGTTTTCGATGTATCGTCTGCGCTTGATAAACGAAGAAAAGGACTTAAAATTGAATATTATATTTATTATTAAATTCTATACGTATTCTAAACCTTGATAAACATTCTATTTTCACTAGATTAATATTAACACAATTATTCTAATTGGTAAACAAATCATATTAGATGTAATTGATATATTTATATAAATATTTTATAAAAATAATTTACCAATTAGAATAATTGTGTTAATATTAATCTAGTGTAATTTCGTATCCAGCGATTTCTGGAGTTCCATTACCTGTGATTTATTCTGTTGAGCTGAACCAGGTTTCAGACCAGATGCTGTAATCATCTAGGTTAGCCGGGTGAAAAAGTACGACCAGAATCGTCCGGGATAGCTCAGATGGCAGAGCACTGGCGGCTTCAGCCAGGAGGTCCCGGGTTCGAATCCAGGTCCGGACATTTTTCGCCCCGTTGGAAATTTACATCTAATATTCCATTTTCGTCTGGAATAGAACCGTGTATATCATTTTTTATAACTTTAGCACATCAAGAATTGAGTAAAAAATAAGACTACAAAATTCAATCTTTACACATTAACTACTTACTAATTTTTATGCGTCATTTTTCATTTCATTAAAAGAAAATAATTAAAATCGAGCGTATTTAAATCAACAACATTTTATAACATATATCAAATAATATTTTATTTTATTTTTAAAAAATTAAACTTAAAATACGTAACTAACTTGTTTTGCTCTTTGGAAAAGGACATATAAATTCTATAAGAAAAAGAATTTTCTTACAATTTCGAAAACTAGAGTTATTCGATTGCCAACATTTTGCCATTTTAACAAACAATGTTAGTTCTTAAAAAGAACTGTTTTTTATTTAAATAATTAACTATAATAAATAAGTCAAAAAACACGAATAAAAATTAATGGAACATTATATTACTGTCAGAATATAAATGCTACAAACAAATGAACACAAGATGTTGGCGCTTGCGCAGTTATTTCATAGATGTGCAATTAATAGATTATCCATAAAGAAGAAAACAGTTAGGCATCTTTCTGTTGTTCACTCCGTCCGCTACGTGGCGTGCGACCTTGTTTGATGTGACCTCGCCTTTAATCTTGCGGTTACCTCTCCCATTTAAGATAAGGCGCTTACCTATATCGCTTTGGGCTGAGGTTTCGTTCGTTATTTCTCGCTCCCGTCATACTTCCGGGCCGGAGATTTATTGCTGGGAAAAACTTCTGAAACCAGAAAAAAATTAATTGGCATTTCGGTGTGAAGTCTTTGAATATTGCCGCTTGGATTTGGCTTTTGCGCTGACTGTAATGTTGGGCTTTGTGTTGCATGTTTCGAAATATGTAACACACAAACAAAAAAAATTATTGATAATAAAAATTTAATGTTTGTATATTATTTCAAATATTATTTGTAAAAATGTGTGTGATGATGATAAATAAAGATCTAAGATGTGAAAAATAAAGGTTTTATTCGCATTAATTTGTACGGTGTAAAAAGACACAGAATTCTCGCATGATGGCTTTTATACAAATAAGAATTTGTTCTATAAAATCTTTTTTTTTCCGCCTTAAAAAAACAAACTAATCGCATATTTTATTTAGAGACCTTATAATTATTCAATTTCTCTAATAAAATAAATAGGTACTTTTTTGATGGTTTTTCCAAATATTAAGCGACCGTGAAGGGGTTAATTAGAATTAATATGAGAAAGCCATAAAAATATAAAAATTCCTTTCATCGTCAAAATTTCTTAAAATAATTTATTAGCAAAATTACGACAGCTGATAATTAAGCTTTTGGCTCTTTTCTTTTTACAAAATTTGTGGTGGTAATTGATTAAAAAATATATACAAAGTTTGGAAACTATATTTTTTAGCAAGCCCGAATGATTCGTTCGATAATAAAATCATTCATTCGGCCAATCACTGCTTTTGAACAATATTAAACCAATATTTAGAGATCCCAAATGGTCCATTTTTTAAATATACCAGTAAATATGAAGAATAATTTTTTGAACAGGATTCTATCAATGTTGCCATTTTGGTCTCCTTTTTATTCAGTATGTCCGAACTCATACTGGAAATTCACACAGTCTAATTTGTTCTTTAAACAGTCACGATATGCATATCAAAAAATCAAGAAACTATGAATAAAGAGCAATTAAAATATACTTAAAATGATGAAGCTGTCCGTGTTTTGCATGGATAAGCCACTTAAATAACCCGAAATTTCCTATTAAACGTTACTGGTGACAGATTGCCGAAGTTCTAATTAGAAATTGCTGATCCGATGTAAAAAAAAGCCCCCATTTTTGGACTACATCCTCAGTTTCTGCCATAGATGTCAACTTGTATTTGTTACAACTAAAATTTAATAGAATAGTTCGTCTTGTTTCGCGTTAAAAATCGTTACTTTTTGCGATTGGACGTTATTTTTTAGATACGACATTTTAATTGATGGCCGAAAGAAATAGCATATCTGGGGCTAATACAAAAAATATCGAAAAGTTTTATTTAACCCCTTAATTCTCGCTCCCTAGATATTCTCGGGCTGTGTCTTTTACTCAAATTGTTTGATTCCCACCAGTTTTATAAAATAGTGAAATTGGCTATATTTTAGTATCGTTTTTACTGTCATTAAATAAGGTGAATATTTCTTTTTCATGAAAGTGGTGACAATAAGCAATTTGAATTATGCAACCGTAATTTAATTCGAGCGTTAAGGGGTTAAAGAACAGAAACTCTTTTTAACACCATAACAAAATTTTCAGAGAATTGGTTAGGTTTTATGAAAGTTAAAACTTCTGAAGTCATAAAAACATAAAAATGCTGATGGACAGACAAATACATTATTGTTAGATCCTGATGATATTGAAACCGAACAATATGCACACGGAGAACTTTAATCAGGGCTGCCACAGTCGACTATTTTTTAATTATATTTCGCTCCACTTCTTCAAAACAAATATCTTTTATACATGCTTTGAAAACATTTTCAAGAGAAATATACTACCATTTTTTTTTTTAAATAGTGGTCCGAACAGAATATAGAAATAGTCGCCTGTGGCAGCCCCGTTTAATTGAAAATCATATCATCTGTTATGTGTGGACACACATAATAAATAACATATAAATATACATACGAATTGTATAACCTTCTTTGTTGGATGCCGGTTAACCCTTTCCGACGCAGTGGTCCCATGTCAGGACCACCTAAGTTTAATTCGAAACTTACAAATGGCACCAAGAATATTTTAATAAAATTTTGCTTGTACAATCAAAGTTTAAATTGAGACCCCCTTTTTTATAATTTCTAAAAAAGTCGTTTGTAAATTCCGGTGTCACTCAATCATTTCATCATTTTACGAACAGAATTGTTCTGTGCCGGAAAGGGTTAATGACGGACGTATCTTGGTTGCTTTCAATGAAAAAAAATAGGATGCAAAAGCAGAAAAACACATTTGACAATAAAGAAATGATTTTGTAACTACATTCTTTCAGTAAATATCAATAAGTAGATTTTTTAAAAATAGAAATTAATTTCTAAAATATCCAGATATGCATTTAAAGCAAGCTACTTATTATCATATATATGTTACATAAAAATTTTACTTTTATTATTCATTAAATTTTTTCTAAATTGCCGGCGTATTCATTATTTCCCTATTTCTTAATACTCTCTATAATTTATTTCTAGTTAAATTCCTATAAAATTAAAACGCGTATCTTAGTATTAGTCTTATTCAAAAACTTAATCTAAACTTTTAATCCCTTTATTAAATTTTATCAGCTACCAAACTGTAAAATTCTGAACGCAATTACTTTATTTTTCGAATATTTATAAAAGCCATTTTTACATTTATATTTTATTCCACCTCAATTTCCCGCCTGCCTGGCTAGCACCAGCCGTATCACTTCGGAATCCCTCCATCAGCAGAGCCGGGACTCATTTCTATGACGTTTCTCGCGCGCTCTCCATTGGTTGAGTGACGGATCGCAGTTTCGTTCGTTTTTCGTCCATGAATTTGTTTAGTTAGTCTGAAGTTTTCATTTCAATTGGTATTCCTCAGCGTATTCTAATATAACGCTCGAGCATGATCTCAGAAATAAGATTTTTGTGCTGTTTGATTGTTTATCTAATCTGTTAGTTTCCAAAGTCATGTAGAATTTAAATCGTTCTTTAACATCTTTTTCGCATGAATAATTAGTTCGTGCTCAAGCATGATGACTCTGATGAATTCTCACTCTGTGGAAATTGTTTACGTTGATATGTTGTGATGAAATAAACAGTTTAAAATGACTCCAGCCAATGTTTTATTGGAGAAAACCTGGATTTCTTCATCCTTTATTCACTAATCATGCGGCCTAATCTGCCTTGACTGTATCATGAACCAATGGTTCTTTGATTGGACTTCGCCAATCTCATCACTATCAACAATCGATAAAGTTGATTAAATAAGCCAACAGGAGTATTCTAGCTTCACAGCTGTTAAAATTCTACAGTGTTGATACCTCCAATAGAAATGTTTGCACTAAGTGGAACGACTGTTATACAACCTTACCAATGGCTGATTTATATATAGTACTAATCCAGCAGTATGTCGTAAAAAGCACGACGTGAATGTTCGACTTAACCAATTTATTTGCTACGTAAAATGTATGTAACAAGATATTTCTTTGAGAAATCTTGCTGATTACTGTGCTGATATTGAAATTGTTTTTTCTGCCATAGTATACAGTCTTAATCGGTTGCAAGCAGACATCGTAGTCGGTCCGTGTTTTAACACCTTGAGGGACGGCGACACATATTATATCCCACGTAATTTTAATGAATATTCACACCAAAAACATTCAATGAAATTTTACTTTTTTAACTTTCGTGGAAAACATTTAATCTTTCTTTTACCTCATTTTAAAGAATTTTTTTTTTTTTGAAAATTCCTGTGTGAATTCAACATTACACAAACACAATTCCTTGTCCTGAATGCGTAAAATACAATTATTTTTTTTACACGAAAATTTTCTTTTTAGATTTTTTATTACAAATTTTGTAGAAAACTGCCTCAAAAGTAATTTTTGCTGCAAGTGTTGTATAAACATAGCGCTAAAAATTCATTCAGAAATACTTGTATTCAAAAATTAATATGACTGTTTATAAGTCGCACATATTATGCTGGCGATCTTACTTTCGGAAATACAAACTTTACTGCTATTTTAAAAAAAATTGTGACCATTTTTTAAAAACAACTATATTTCTTAGGGAAAAAAAAAGCAAAAATAGATCTAAAAGAAAAGATGAGGCTAATAAATTTACTCTTTTTGTTATAAAAATGTTATTAGAAATATTTTTTATATTTCATTTTCAAAAACCAATTTATTTGAAATTTCAAATTCGTTTTCCATTCATATAATTAATTAATACTCGACAGGAAGCTTTCGTCTCTAGATTTTTAAACATTTTAATATCATATTTATTCTGAAGACGACTGCAGAAGCAGATCGAAACGTCGATATCATGCTTTATGAAAAATGTTAATTGTACAAGTTAATATAAATGTCCTTGTTTATTTATACATTTGAGCTTGTTTATATGTTTTTAACGTTTATTATACTTTATGGTGCAATTGTCCGATTAATAGTAAAGAAAAAATTTTATTTTAACTAGTGTAAAATTTTTAAATTACGTGTGCTAAACAAAATAATTTTGTCAGTTATGTTATTCTTAATCCTAAATATTTTCTATTTCATAGATTAAAGGGATTAATCGGACTTTTCTTAAAACTAGCAAAGAAATTTTAATTAGCTAATTAAATTTTTACATCTGAATTTCTTTCTTTAGAAATTGCACAAACTTTGTTTCCGATGCTTCCGAAGCACGCATTAATCCTTCTTTTTATGATGGAATTATTTTTTCGTCATCCTAGATAAGTTACTTTAATTTCAAATTGATAAAATTACAGAAAGAACAATATTTACAAGTGAAAATCTAGAACGGAAAAAAACCACAATTCTCATTCTTATTTTTAATTATTTTAAATAAAAATGGTTTTTTGTAATTGAAGCGAAAGGATGCAGATGTGAAGTAAAAAGCTCACGGCTATGAAAAATCTCGCCATACTTTTTTGTTGCATCGCGTCCGCTAGCTTGAAAAATAATTTCACTTTCGGGCGAATAATTTTACAAATTTAGTTTCTACGGCAAATCTCTTTAAACTTTAAAATGTTATTTGTAACAGTACACATTTTACAAATCCACTTCCTCAAGTAAGGAACTATGCATAAAGAAGAATTGGTGTATCCTTAACCCTTAAATACATGATTTTTTATTTTATTTCGAAAAAATTATATAGGATTCTCTGAAAGATTTATATCACAGGAAAAATAATGAAAAAAGAAATCAGTGATACATTTTTCGTATAACACTTCGATCATTTTCTTATGTTGCACATCTGAAACACAAGTAAAAACAAGTATTGCAAAAGTATTGCAAATTAGTAAATATTTTAATAAGTGTGAATCTAAATACTTTATTTTATATAATTTTTTATTTTGTAAAACGTAACATTTAAATGCATAAATTATTTTTTTAATTATTTTTTTAATGTTATATTAAAGATATGAAAACAGAAATTTTAAGATAGATTTTTAAATTTAGACTTTTGTAATTATTACAGGATTGATATTTCTAATACTGGTTGCTGAATCACTGTGTGTTAAGGGTTGAAAGGACGGAGCTTCAATTGTAACCGGTTTGAAGATTCTATTTACTGCAGGAACAAACTTCTGCCTGTAAATTTGAATAGAAATTTCCTCTTTATTTAAACGTTTTAAGCATGCTAAATTTCTTTCATAATTAACCCCTTAATTCTCGCTCCCGTCAATATCACGGGCTGGGGTGTCGTTCGTTATTTCTCGTGCCCATCATATTTCCGGGCTGGATATTTATTGCAGTAAAAAAATTCTTAAGCAAGAAAAATTTAACTGGCATTTACGTATGGAGTCTTTCAATATTAGTGTTGGGGCTTGGTTTTTGGCGCTGATTGTGATATTGAACTTGGTATTGCATGTTTCGAAATATTTCACACTCAAAAAAAATTATTAATAATCAAAATTTAATAAGTATTATATTACTTCAAATATTATTTGTAAAAATTTGTTTGGTGATGATAAATAAAGTTCTAAGATGTAACAAATAATGGTCCTATTCGCATTATTTTTATGGTGTAAAACAAACATTAAAACACAGAATTCTCGCACGATGGCTTTACCACAAATGTGGATTTGTTCTATAAAATCTTTTTTTTTTCGCCTTAAAAAAACTAATTGCATATTTTATATAGAAACTTTAAAATTATTCAGTTTCTGTCATAAAAAATAGGTACTTTTTTGACGGTTTTTCCAAATATTAAGAGACTGTTAAGGGGTTAATGCTGAAACATCTAGTCGTATTTCATGGTGGTAGCAGTTTGTCCCGGTAGTCGTCAGCCACTGGTGTTGTACTACACAGAGACAACATAAACAAACCTCTTGCGAATGTCAATTAATTTAGTTAACACCGGGACAAACTTCCACTAGTAAATTTGAATAGAAATTTGCCCTTATAAACACATTAAAAACGCTGAATGTCTGTGATAAATAGGGCAAAGATTTCATTTAGTTTTTACTAGTGGGCGTTTGCCTCGCGTTAATCAGGCTCTGTTCCGATGTAGACGAACACCGTCCGCCATCTTCTGACTACATCTGGATTGACCAACTGTGGCACGTCTGATACCACTAATTTTTTAAAGAAACAGCCGGCTTCTTGAATCGCAGGGATTCTATGATTAGATAAGGCAATGATTACTATAAAATTTCAGTTTTGTCCAGAATGCCACAGTTGGCTACCCCTGGATTACATCACAAATAACTTCCTCAATTGTATCTAAAACATGGAACTATGATTAACCCCTTGAGGGGCAAGCAATTACGTTTGCGTAATGCTGAATTCCCACCTGAAAATTAGAAAAGTTTTACTTCTAATTAAGGAAAAGCAATTTTACGACTTTTTTCCACCAAAGTTAGAAATGTAAAATTTCATAAAGGTTTTCTGGTGTAAATTTTCATTAATCGTAGGTGGGATAAAATATATCCCACCGCCCCTCAAGGGGTTAAAGAGGAACTTACATATCCTCAAAATGGTGAAGGTTCTACTGTAATTACTCCCACAATTAAATTTGAATAGAAATTTTCTTCTTATTTAAACGCCTTATCAATGCAGAATTTTTATCGTAATTATAGCCAAAAACATATACTTATTTTTGCTGACGGAAAATTAATTCGGCTGTAGCCAGGCCTCGAGTTTCCACCATATTATGAAAACCTAATCAATCTCCTGCTCCTGTCATTGAAAGAGATTATAATACTTGGGCCAACTTCCACCAGTAAATACGAGTAGAATTTTTTTACCACATTTGTGAGAGACATTTCATATGAATAAGCGGCTAAACTAAGGCGAAATTTTCTGTTAAAATTTATTGGTGTCAGCTTCGTTGGTAATCAGAAACTGTCGATTCGATCAAAAAATCAGCCGCCATCTTGTGACAACATCCTCAGTTGCTTCACTCGCAACAGATAGACTCTATAGGATGTGCCTCCTCTTTATTCAGAACTCCCTTTTCTAAACTATCTGCCCAATCTTTGTATTTAATACTCCATTACCTTAACAACAGTTGAAGTTTAAACCAAAAAAAAAAAAAAAAAAAAAAAAAAAAAAATTCCAAAAGTAGCACCAGGTGCCGTGTAGTTCTACAAGATTTTTTGTTAGAATATTTCGCCTTATTTTGTCACCGAAAAATTTTTCAGATTTCTTCAAATAGTCGAGATGAGCGAGAATTCTTCTTTTTAAATATGAATGAAATAGATATTTTCTAATCTTAACCACACTTAATTTTAATTGAGATTGGCACCAGAAAATTTTAATTCAGTTTTACTTTATAATTATGGTGAAAAAAAGCTGAAAAGTTGCCTTTCCTTATTTTGGTATAAAGTTTTTCTAAATTTCCGGTGGAACTCCTACATTACAGAAACACAATCGCTTTCCCCTCAAAGGGTTAAACAGTTGTTCCAAACTACTGGTAAATTGAAATGAGTGTACGCACCTTGAAGCACCAACAGAAAATTTTAATCCCACGTGTCCAGCAAGGTGTGTGAAGTTTTTTAATTTTTCGATAATTTGATAAAGTTATCGTTTATTAGGTAAATTATGTATTTGGAGGTAAATACTTCACAAAAATATTTATTTTGTATTTAAATGGAAATATATGCTCTTAATTTTGATTTTTTTTCACTTTGTTCACAGGCGTTCCTTTAGCATGTTCACAACTACCTTTTAGGCAAGGGCACAAGTGAGCATTTTCGATCAATCGTTAAAACGATTGAAAACCTTAGAAATAATTTTCATACACAAAAAAAAGGAAGGATAAATTTATGTTTGCATTTTTGCTTTGTTATCTTATAACATAATTAACCTAAATGATCCATCGAGTTTCAAAACACTGTGTATATAGAGGTAAACGACCTACAAAGTCGGGTGATACATGACAAGATACATACACTCACCAATTTTAAAAGTGCGCCTAGTGGCTTTCGTTCAGGAGTGCATCACTACTGCTGTGACGGATATTGAGAGAAAATGTTATTGAACGTATGGACAGAACTGGATTAAAGTTAAGATATGTGCCAGATGACTAAGGACGCACATATTGAACATTTTTAGTATGCACCAGAAATTTGGTGAGTGTATTATCTTCTCATGCATAACCCGTTTTTGATCGTCGTATACTTGTAAATAATTAGACTTATAAAACCCGGTGAATCATTTAGGTTAACCCTGTATTATTTAGAAGATAATACAGGAATGCAGAGACTTTTAATTTTATGCGATTTGACAATTTTCCAACTGACAAGGAAGATCTCCATACGGGCATATTTAGAAAAATATGAAAAAAATTACAGAGTGTTCTTCTCACGTGGATATATATGTTTAAAAAAAATTTTGGCGGAACCCCGATAGAACGTTCGTAAAAAAATAATGAAATTTTCGTTTGTTTGGCGATTTATCATCCGTTGGCGATGAAATTAAATTTCGAAAAATACTTTTTCATGTCGAATACTCTTTAAGATAAAAATATTTCATATTGAACTTGTTTAAATAAATTTAACTTAAATAACTGTAGTTTTGACAGTTTTAGTTTGATTTAGCTATAGTTTTGTCATATATGTATTTATAATGAAAGTTAAATATCAAATTTTATGAATTAAAACAAAATTAAAATTGTTTCAATATCTCAAAATTAAGTCTAATTGAGCGCTGTCGGTTCAATTTTGTTGCTATGGAAACGACGAATTCTTTGGTTTGAAATGAATAACTGCTAAATGAATCTTGCATTTATTTTGGAATACGCTTAAATATATGAAAGTATTTTTTATCTACCCTATATATATAAAATCCTAATGAAACGAATTTATGAAACGAATATATGAAACGGCTGAAATATTTATAGATTCTTTGAATCGATTGATTAAACAACTGATTATGTTTCACGGCGATTTCTCCTAAAATATGGAATACTTTGCGATGAAGTTAACACCAAAAATCCGTATTGGTCCACAGATCTCAAAACTGGTATTAGAATTTTTAAACTCGAATTAGTTTTCGAAATATTAATTTTTTTCTATTTTTAAATACATTTTTCTAATGATGGCAACTCAAGTTTTAATCATAACAGATACATTTTTTTTTCATAATTCAGAAAAGTTTACTATTTAAATTAATTTGGCGACCATTTTGGCCTTCTTTAAATCTATGCTAAAAACAATGCTTTTTTTGCATTTCGTTAACATTTTATTTAATACAAAACTTTCATTTAAAAATGAAACATTTAAATTGATGGCTGGCTTTCACCTCTTTCTTAAAAAAAAAAAAAAAAAAAAAAAAAAAAAAAAAAAAAAAACGAAAAGAAAAATATAAGGCACAGATGTCATATACGCACCGGGGTACCTAATTGGCGCAAAAATGGCATTATTTTGATTGACATGGCTATTGTCGTTTATTTAATAATAAATGTTCATTTACTTTTTTTTTTAATTTATATAAATTATTTTGTTCTATAGTTATTAATTATTTTTTTGCTATTTCCTTTTGAAAATAATAGAAAATAATTAAAAAATACGGTACAACGTAGTTATTCTCTCAACCAATTTCGCAAGTTATATAAATCGCCAAACCACTCGCCAAATTGTACAGATTGGCAAAATTTTTATTTTAAATAACGAAAGAACAAATAAATTAGTATAACATTAATAAATATAAAAATAAAACGTCGAAATAAAAATCACTTGATGACGTAACATGTGTAATTTGCTAAAAGTCAAGTGAATGTGACATTTTCGATCAACCGTTATTGGCATTTAATCTTATAGTTCGCGATAGATTTTTGGTCGACGGGATAACTAAGTAGTATCAAAAATACATATGTAACTGGTATTCGAAAACGGGGTTTTCGCCAAATTTCTCAAAAAAAAAAAAAAATCATGCCAAATATGCGGTGCGTATATACATCTGCCGAAATATTAAATTATGTAATAAACCATGACATTTAATTTCAACTTCAAATCAATGTTTTAATTTACCACTCGAAGAATAAAAAAATTCTAACTGGCGAGTTTCAAAAAAGATATTGACGAGATTTGCACCCGGCTTTGATTTCTTTCGGCACAGATGTAATATACGGCCACATATTGGCGCGATTTTTTTCTGACACCAATGTCATATACGCAACGGGTACTTAACTGGCGCCAAAGTACAGTTATTTTGCTTGATTTGGTAAGCCGGATGTTGTTGTTTATGCTGTTGATGTTTTCCCCAAATTAGCGTCGGAAAAAATCGCTCCAATATGGGGCCGTATATGACACTTGTGCGAAACCTTCATATGAAAGGCGAAGGGATAAGACCGTATTTGTTTATGGCATTTGATGACTTGAACTATTATAATATAGATGAAATGATGGGGCTAGAATAATATTTGGCGACTTATCACCTGTGCCTGGATAACATTAAAGTATCAAAATGGCACCTAGAGTATAAGAAACGAAGTGTTCCGCTGCGAACTGTTGATGATAGTCACATGATTTAGGCTATTGTTATAGAGATTGTTTTAAAATATCGGGAGACAAAGACTCTGAATACTTAATTCATTTTATTTTAGCTTCTTTTCAAATGTTTAACTGATCCTCTTTAATCAAAAACGAAATTAACGATTGGATGTCTTAACAGCAACTGATTCGCCCTTACATTTTTGCAATCAAAGGGAGTTGAATGGAAACCCGTTTACAGGGAGATCTGCACAGCTTTTTTCAGTATAATTTAATCGTCTCTAATATTTTTAAAACCCGTCAGATTAGCATGTTTTTTGATTTTTAGATTCTGCGGTGTCGGAACGGGGGTTGGCGAGCGTCCTAGTATATGAAATTATTTTTAAAGTAATAAATTTAAGTAACAAGCAAAATAAATATGTAATACGAAAAAATGTATTTATTATACTCTGTCATTGTTTATGTTTAAAATCATTAAATACTTCGAACTATTTACACGCATTCTAAACATCAATTAACAAACAATTTTCAGATGCACTAAAATTGTTTGCTTTTGGCGAGGAAAAGTACTACTCGCCAAATCGCGTGACGCTTTCGTCTTTTCGCGCCAAATACTCGAAGGTATTTTATTTTTTTACAGACTTTCTACTGTAATTCCGCCGCTAAATTTGACTGATCCTTTATTACATACATAAGTAGTTTAATTGGTATTTTTTTCAAAATATTCTGAGTATGCCCAGTATGGAGACTTTCCTTGTGAGTGAAAAAGTTTCCAGGTCGGAAGTGGAACCCATGAATATTATTTTAAATTGCCAAAGCTCTACCTGGACCATGGAACGATAAATAAAGAGGAAATGACATATTGTCAAATTGATGAAGATTAAACTGTAAACCGGTTTAGCACAGCTTGATTACCTCTAGAACAAACTTCCACCAGTACATTTGAATAGAAATTTTTGTAATTGTTCAAACGGCTTACTTATTCAAAATGACTGTAATAATTAAGGTTAAAATATACGTATATTCGTTTTTCCTGGTAGAAGTTTGCCACAGCGATAGTGAAGCCTGACGGTTCCGCCATATTGTCATAACCTAAACAATCCTCCTAGCATTAACAGTGAATTTTTTTTCGGCTTCGCAATCTTCCACCAGTAAGTTTGAAAAGAAATTTTTATTTTATTTAACCCCATAATTCACGCTCCCGTAATATTCGCGGGCAATGTCTGTTATACCGATTGTTTGATTTCCACAAGTTTTATAAAAAAGTATAATTGGATTTATTAAGGTGTCAATTTACCTGTCATTAAATAAGGTGAATATTTCTTTTTGAAAAAAGTGGTACTAATAAGCAATTTGAATTTTCAAATCGTAATTTAATGCGACCGTTAAGGGATTATATGTCTTATTCATTCAGCGTTTATCTCATATATCAGGGGGAAATTTCCACTCGTTTTTAGTAGTGAAAGTTTGCCCAGAAAAGTTAATCAAGCCCTGATCCGATGAAAGCAAACAACCTGCTCAGTTGCTTCATTCGCAAACAGTAGACACTAGATCAGGGACGGTAAACCTATGACACGCGTGCCATAAGTGGCACGTTGCAGATGATTTTTGGCACGGCGTAGATTCAGGTTCTACACCAAAATATAGTAGAATTTCAGAAAATGCTGTAATTAATTTTCATGTTGTCTCTGTTTATCTTAATTTGACTTGTTCGGTTGGTTGTCATTGTCAAACAGACTGAAGAAAAGGAATTATAACCTAACGTATCCCAAACTAACTTGATATTGGCTCTCAAACTTTTAAGAATAAAAGAGAATTATCAGGAGGTTATCGCAAAACAAAGATTAACCCCTTAACGCACGAATTAAATTACGGTTGAAAAATTCAAATTGTGTCGTTGTGGGTTAGGATTAACTCGTTCGACACTTAAACAATCACATTTTAATAACAATCACACACAAAATATATACAGATTCGCGAAAAGCGCAAAATAACTTTGGAACATACATATTTCCATAAAAACATCTCTAGGGGAGATACATTTCGAACACACGCCGAAACTTTACTTAAACCCGAACAAACATAATTACCTGCATTCACTTCACTTCATGTTTGGCAAAATATCTCAGGATATTTTGCCGACAGTGGCAACAGCGCCATCTATATGCTGTAAAAATAAGGGAAGGCAGTCATTTTGTTACAACCTCCCCCTCTGGTTCCGCGGACGTCCCGGTGAGGAACCAGTAACTTTTTAGGTGGTCTGCCGCGTTTCCTAATAGGTGCAACAGGCACAATGTCAGAGTCATTACACAGTTTCAAAGCTGAAGTATGACATGTAGCAAGAGGTTCATTTGGATTGTCCATGCTTGCTATAACAAATGTGGTGGGCGATTTTTGAGTTAAAATAATGTATGGTCCGTCACGTTTAGGCATTAACTTTGCAGTCTTATTGCTAGAGGATTTACTTACTGGATGTAAGTCAACCCAAACCTTGTCTCCTGGAGCAAAACAATGCCCTGATTTTCTTTTACGGTCAGCGTATTTCTTTCTTTGATATTGCTTAGCTTCAACTTTGTCTTTAATTTCTTTGGTGAAGTTTGCAAATTTCTTGAGGTATGGTGTAATTTCAGGTACAAAGTTGTCATTGTGAATTACAGCACGAATGTCGTGTTGAACATCGTCTGTCGTTCTTAATTCTCTCCCAAATTGTAAAAATGCTGCTGTTTCTCCAGTGGTGTCACACATAGCAGTATTCATTGCAAAACGTATTGTTGGAAGTTTTTCTTCCCATGAACAGTAGTCATTCTCTACTAATATAGCCAATCTCGGCTTGAGATCTTTATTTTTCCTCTCCACAGGGTTTGCCTGAGGTTGATATATGGGAGTTGGGTTTTGTTTGATACCTAAAATAAAACAAAGTTGTTGCATCACACTACTAACAAATTGTGGCCCGTTATCACATATTATACGTCTGGGTAGACCATATCTAAGGATAACTTCTTCTAGCAACGTAGTTGCACACTGTGCTGCACTAGCTTCTGTAAGGGCAAATAGTTCAACCCATCTTGTTGCACAGTCTTCCACTATGAATATCCATCTTTTACCATTCTTACTTTTTGGTAAAGGGCCAAAAAGATCAATTGATAGAACTTCAAATCGTTGCGAATATACTGGTGTTTGTAACAAACCGGATGGTTTTTGATTAGAAGGTTTATACCTATTACATTCAGCACAATGTTTGACGTAATCTGCAATGTATGAACGTATTCCAGTCCAATAATATCTTTTGGATATTCTATTTAATGTACCTTCAGAACCGTAGTGACCAGCCGTAGGTGAATCATGGTGTTCTTTTAAAATTTTCTCCCTTTCATGTGAGGGGACTACTAGTTCTGCTTCTTCAGATTCCGAACTTGGGGAATACCTGTATAAAACTCCTTGGTTCATAATATAACCACGTTCAGTCCAGTTAGTGTAGTCTAGAGTTTTTTCTTCATCTTCGAAACTTTTAATAATTTTCTTTAATTCTTCATCTTTCATTTGTTTAGCACGTAGATCACTAGACATTTTAGCAGGGATATCTATCATTATGGTGCAAATATCACAATCTTCTTTACTGATATGATCACACGCAGGACGAGAAAGCATGTCAGCTATGACGTTCGCTTTACCTGGAATGTATTCTATTTTCACATTAAATTCTTGCAACTGTAAAGCCCATCTGGCAAGTCTTCCAGAAGGGGACTTTAAGCTCATGAGCCATCGGAGATGCTGGTGATCGGATGCCACAGTAACTTCTGTTCCATCAATGTATCCTCTGAAT
Organism: Maratus speciosus; assembly: GCA_963932465.1. NCBI lineage: Eukaryota > Metazoa > Arthropoda > Arachnida > Araneae > Salticidae > Maratus > Maratus speciosus. Next base: position 371,234,896 of record OZ010797.1, on the reverse strand, counting down.
TTATTAAGAGCCCAGACAACAGCAAGAGCTTCCCGTTCCGTGGTGTGATAGTTGCGTTCTGCAGGAGTCAGCAATCTACTGGCGTACTCAATCGGATGCTCTTCTGCACCTTTACCCTGGAGAAGTACTGCTCGAAGAGCATAATTGCTTGCATCGGTTCGAATGGTGAATGGTTTTGTTTCATCAGTCTGTTTCAATATTGGTGATGAAACCAGGCATTGCTTCAAGGCTTGAAATGAATTTTCTTCATAGGCACCCCAATGCCATTGCACATTCTTCTTAGTGAGGTTACTAAGCGGCCTAGATATTTCTGCAAAATCTTGTATAAAACGGCGATACCATGAACATGTCTGCAGAAACGATTGCAGTTGTTTTATATTCTTGGGAGGCGGGATCCTCACAATAGCATCAATTTTCCCGGGATCAACTTCTAGGCCATTTGGAGTGATCCAGTGTCCCAAGTACTTTACTCTGGTACATGCAAAGTTGCATTTTTATCGATTTGCAGAAAGTTTCCATTTGTCTAATCTTTGAAAAACAGCTTCAAGATCAGATAGATGTTGTTCAAAACTTGATGATAAAATAATGAGGTCATCAAGGTAAGAGAGAATATTTACATCTGGGAGTCCGTTGCGAAAGTTATCCATCGTCCTCTGAAACGTTGCTGGAGCGTTACGGAGTCCAAAAGGCATTCTTCGAAAGCGGTATGTTCCGAGAGGACATACAAAAGCAGTTTTATCACGATCAGGCCCATAGACACTCACCTGATGGTAGCCAGCATTCAGATCCAGAGTGGTCATGAATTGGACAGACTTTGCCTGATGTAGAAGATCGTCCATACGAGGGAGTGGATAGGTATCCGGTATAGTCACCTCATTGAGCTTCTTGCAGTCTACACATAGACGTACACTACCATTTGGCTTAGGAATGAGCACGATTGGTGCAGAATATGAGATTCGCATTGCTCAATAATTCCTTTGGCAAGAAGATCATCAATTTGCGTTTTCAACAACTCTTTCTTTGCCGGTGATAATCTGTAAGGTGGTAATGATATAGGACGATGTTCTCTAGTGTTTATGTGATATTCGACGACCGGTGTTGCTTCTCCCCCTGGTTGAAAGGTATTGGAAAATTTTTCAAGCAAGTCATTAAGTCTCTTTCGTTGTATTGCAGATAGGTTTTGACCTTCATTTTCTCTTAACATAACTGTGTTAACTTTGACATTTGGTGTTGAGATTTCAGGTATCGTTTTGAAAGGATCATCAACAAAAGGAATTTTATATCTTGGATTGTTCTGGAAATACCAACTTTGGCTTCGCATATCCAACACAATTCCCATTTTATTCAAAAAATCTATGCCTAACAATGTTCTATTTCCGGTGGCTTCGGGTAACGCAAAAATCGTTGTTTTAGTTCTACGACCTTCTATTTAAACAGTGATTGTTGCTTGAAGAACGTTAGTTTCTTTTCGTATGCCATCAGCGAGCGTTATGCTTACACTGGTCTCTTCGAACAAGATTCCTTGGTCACGGAGGAGCTTGAACAACATTTCCCCAGCAATGGAATGAGTAGCTCCGGTATCTGCGCAAGCTACCCCTGTAATACCATTTACCTTAATATACAACATAGGTGTTGCCTGTGTATTAATATAACAAGATTGGAGGTGGAGGGAACTAAAATTTGCTGATTTTACTTGCGTAGATGGGGAACAATTACGACATTTTGCTTTGACAAAACCTTGTTTCCCACAGCCATAGCAGCTTATAAGTGGACGCTTATCATCATTTACAAAGCGTGAATTCGTATATTTTGAGGTAGGAGAAGTATTTTTGTAATTTCCAAAATGTTCGCTAGCTTCGTTTTTGGTTACCTGATTTTTCCAGAATTCCTGACCATTTGAATTTTTTGACAAAACATGTTTCTGTGTTTCACGCGATTTTGAATTACTTGCTGATTTTTGAAAAGGGGGTCTAATATTTTCGTATATGTCTAGCTTTTCGGCCAACACGACAGGGTCATTTAGTTTGTCCCAACCATCTAAATAATGATTTTTATATTCCGGTGGGCACTTTTTTTTAATCTGATCAGCGATTATTAGTCCTGAGAGCTTTTCAAATGAATTAACTTCTAATTCGGATAACCAACCTTCAAAATAATTTCTAATTTCAAAGTAAAAATCTTTCCAAGTAGAATTCTCTCTTTTTTGATGTCGGCTAAATAATACCCTAAACTTCTCCGCTGTTAGTATAAATCTTTTTAACAATATGTCGCGAATATGTGCATAGTTTTTGAACATTTCTTCAGGCTCTCTTGCTATAAGTTTAGCGATGTCGTTCGGAAGAACGGCGATTAATTGTGAGACCCAAAAATCTTTTGAGACATTTAACATTCTCATTTGACGTTCAAACATTGTCAAGAACAACGACATATCATCTTTTTCCGGATTAAATGGTGGTAGGATGTTTTTAATATCTATACGCATCTGGTCCATTTGATTTTGTGGAACAGTTGTCGCGGTATGGTTTTGAGCTTGCAGCTTAAGTTTTTCTAACTTATAAGCTCTTTCCTCTGCGATACGTTTGTCCTCAACCCTTTGTTCTTCTATGCTCTCTTGTTTTTTTCTATCTTCCACGATAGCAATCAATGCCTCTTTTACAAATTGTTCATCGTCTTTAAAAAGGGCGCACTTCATAATTTTTTCACGCAAGACTACTATTTTATCATTTGCATCTACCTGAAGCTCTAATTCGGTAGCCAAATTATATAAATCGATTTTTTTCCCTTTAAAAAGAAACGCCATTTTTCCTCAAATCAGTTAAATTTATGCTTAAATTACAAAATTATATGCAATACTTGACCCATTAAATAATCAAATAACAAAATAACTACCTTCCCCTTACAGGTAAATATGCATAAACTTTCATAAACAATTGATGAAACATACAAAAAATAATTTAATACCATACTAAAATCTATCTCTAATTAAACATGAGCTCATGTAAATATTAATGGAAAAATATTATAATCAGTTAATATGCAACTTTTGTTTTTCTAATATAACTTACCGTATAAAACTGTCAGAAATATTTAAATCATAAAATTTTAAGTATATGAAATACCATGGATAATTTGATGTGAAAAAAATTTTCATTCACAAATAAATATGAAAGCAACAAAAATATCAAAATAAAGTACTTACTTACTTCTTTAAAATAAATAACATTCTAAATAATTATTGACGATTACTGAAATCACTTTTCTTTTCTAATATGCTACGCTGTGCACAGTTAAAAGAAATAATCATAAAATTCACTTACTCAAATAATATTGAATTGAGAGAAAAAAAAAATTACCAAAAGAAATTATATAACTCTTTCCCTTTCAGAAAATTAATCTTTCATAATACTCTTAAAGAACAACAACAAAAAAAAAAACACATGCATAAAACAGCATTTAAAAATAAATAAACCACCAGCTGGCCAGCAATAAACAGAAAAACAAAAAAAAATTCAACTTTTTACCGGTAACAAAACAAATAAAATAAGATTTATCTTTCTTTAGCTAATCACTTTTCGATGATTCATATGGCGGTTTCAGATTTCTTTTAAACACACAGAATATCGGCGATAGTAGAACACTGAAAGTTATTTCGAACACATTTTAGGAAACAAACACTTTCGCCTTGAGAACTTTGAAGCTTGAAGCATACCCCACAAATAATTATTCCATAAGATGATTTCACAGAATTACGAATCTAGCTGATTCCAGCATACCTCACACAGAATTATTCCAGGAGATGGAGAATGGAACTAATGATTTATTATAAAAAATTAGGCACACTTTAGAACCGAAGCGGTTCTTTTTTTTACTTTAAACTATTGAATAATCTAGGTGATTCTTTTTATTCATTTGCCAGGGCGGCGATACACTATAGAAGGAAAACGCTTTTCTTGAAATTGGGCTTTCACATTCACAGAATTGAGAATGGTTTCTCAAACTTTAGAATTTGGAGATTCTTTTTAATCACTTACTTTGTCAGGATGACAAATACACAATTATCCACTGTCATTATTGTCCGGATGACAATATTTTCAACCTGGTATAGAGGTTCCTTTTTATTTCGTTTTTGAAGAAGGAGATTTTTTTCACGTTGGGCGCCATTTTGTGTCGTTGTGGGTTAGGATTAACTCGTTCGACACTTAAACAATCACATTTTAATAACAATCACACACAAAATATATACAGATTCGCGAAAAGCGCAAAATAACTTTGGAACATACATATTTCCATAAAAACATCTCTAGGGGAGATGCATTTCGAACACACGCCGAAACTTTACTTAAACCCGAACAAACATAATTACCTACATTCACTTCACTTCATGTTTGGCAAAATATCTCAGGATATTTTGCCGACAGTGGCAACAGCTCCATCTATATGCTATAAAAATAAGGGAAGGCAGTCATTTTGTTACAACAAAGAGAATTATCAGGAGGTTATCGCAACACAAAGATTAACCTCTTAACGCACGAATTAAATTACGGTTGAAAAATTCAAATTGCTTATTGACACCACTTTTAGGGAAAAGAAATATTCACCTTATTTAATGACAGGAAAAACGGTACTAAAATATGGTCAATTTCACTATTTTATAAAACTGGTGGGAATCAAACAATTTGAGTAAAAGACACAGCCCGTAAATATGACAGGAGAGAGAATTAACCCTCTGTCTACCAGAAGGGTCCAATGGATCCGACATGTGTATTCAAAATATCTATTCAAACCAGAAAATTTCTTCAAAACAAACTAAATGTATAAATCAGACAATAATAAGTTAAATAAAAAAATTAAATAGTTTTAAGTAAAAATTCTGGTGTAGAATGTTTTTATAAAACTTGAGTAAAATTTCCGGTAGTTCTAGGGTTAAGGGCATTATAAGCAAAAATGTAGGTGGTAAAATTAAAACAACTTGGAGTTCAATTTCAGTCACTAAAAGCTGTAGATGCTGGCGCTTGCTATTTTGATAATTATTTCTGAGAGATATTATTTTCGGAAATAAATAATATGAAAAATTCAAGTAAAACATACTGTCAAATGAATCCAATTCAGTTTGCATTCCCTTAAAAATAACTCAGTACAAAGCTGATATAATTTTTTTATATAAGATAAGGCAACAGAAATAATACTTTTAAATAAATTTCTAAAGTATAATATCAAATATTATCCATATTTTTTAATGCTAAAATTTTTTTAAGTAATTTTGATTCATTACTATTTGATGTCTTAATTTTTTTTTCTTTTTTTTGGCACATCATGATTACGCAAAATACATTTTGGGAAAATTTTGGCACGTGGATGTGAAAAGGTTCGCCGTCCCTTCACTATACTGTCTCCTCCTCTTTATTCATAGAATGGAGTTATGAATAAAGTAGAGGAGACATATAGTGTATAGTCTACCTGTTGCGAGTGAAGTAACTCAGGAGGTTGTCACAAGATGACGGCTCCTTTTTAAAAAATCGAATCGACAGTTTCTGATTACGGCCGGGGCAATAGACAACTTTGTCTTATATTAGTTACTTATTCATGAAAAATTTACGAGCGTCTGGGGAGAGAACGACTGCTAACAGTAGAACTTAGAAAAAATTCTCCTTTCCTTTCAGCTATGGAGAAAAGGGAAAAACTACTGCGTTCTTCCCTCAGCCTTATGTAGCTTTCCTCTTTCGCTTGCATTTGTTATTCGATTATGGAAATTGTTAAAATTATAAACAGCGAAGAATGCTGAATCTTATAATTTGAACAAACAAACAAAAAAAAAACATCGGATTTGCAAAAAAATGAAATGTTTTCAAAATAAAGTAACTTAAAAAAAAAAAAAAAAAAGAATTATAGTAATGGTTGTTATTTATCTGAAAATCTTTGGTTTGATAAATCTGAAAAAAGTATTTTTATAGCTTCCTATTTTATTATTATTATTATATTTTAACATATTTATGTAGCAAATTAAAAAAAAATAACTAGTTTTGTAAATTCTGCAGTATTTTTATAGATAATATATTTATTCGAAAATACCCATCATACTCTACTATTTTTCTTTTGTATGTGAGTGTGTGTGTGTGTGTGGGGGGGGGGGTTAGCTTATGTAAAATTTTACAGTTAAAGGATTTTTGTAACTTTTATACTTTTTTAAAAGATATTTTATAATATCTTACTGACATATTATTAAATGGTTTTATGAAGGAAAATGATTTAATAAAGGAAAAATTTAATTGTAATAAGATTTGAAAAGTTAATTTAAAAATTATTAAGAAGATTTTAAAACAACACTTCTTTTTCACTTCTTACAACATTCTCTTTCGTATTTTTAATTCTATGTGCGCTGTGTATAGCTGTAAGGACCAGATATTCGAATAATTATTATTTAAACCTTTATGTCCCGACGTTACTTTAACGTACCATTAAAATAACTTGATATAAAATATGCATCGATTAGTAGTTGTACATTTTAGAATGAGTTATAGATACTGTACGTTATCTTATTCCAGAAGCATTATGGGTTGAACAAAAAAAAACAATTTTTAAAAGAATGATTTTTTTTTCTCATTTGCATCTCTTCAGTTTTCTTGACGTTGAAAGTTTGAGGGCAAAAAGTTTCAGTTCGGAATTATTTCTAAATTTCTATTGTAAGAGCATTACACTTGTACATTTCCTAATTCTATAAAATACTTAAAAAAATATTTAAAATAAAAGATTTGAATGAAGTTATAAATATTCCACAAAATTCCTATAAATACAAATTTAATTAATTGACTTTAAATGGCAAAATCCTTCTAAAATTTATTGAATGATTGTGTAAATTTTCTAATGTAGTTTCAAAAATTCACAAAAAATGTTTTAGAAGATGAAATTTTCATGAATTCATAATTTGGGACATAAAGGGTTGAAAAAATAAATGAAATGTCATGACATGCTGTAAAAAATAATGTACAAATGACTATTTTCTTAATATTTTTATTTTAAAAACTCATCAACACTGAATTTATATTAAGGAAAATCCTGTCTTTAATTTTATGAACCATGAGGATTGTTCATTTAACAATCGAGTTAATTGAAAAACATGTCGAAGTTTTAGCATTTTAATCACACTGATATATATATATATATAAAAGAAAAGAAAAAGAACTTATAAAGATTGCAACTCTGGAAGGGAAATTTCATTTAATGTCAAATAGATGCAGTAAATTAAACGGACAAATTGATATTTTCGTCCCTTGTGTAAGTTAAAAAATTTAACACCCCCCCTCCTCCTTCCTACTTAATCTGCTAAACGTAATCGTTAAAAATATATTATCTCATACCTCCTTCATAATCATTTAATAATAAATTAAAGTAGTCATTGTAAAATATTCAAATCGAATTCCCCAAACTGGAAATATTGACATAAGCTTGAAAAAAAAAAAAAAAAAAAAAAAAAAAAAGTAGGATACGATGAGGTTTATGCTAATCTTAACAAAATGTTAAACATTTACGACAATTGGCCTTATTTAAAAAAAAGAATAGGTAAGGACGCAGAAAGGTAAATCATTAATATATAAAACTTAATAAAAAATGAATACTGTAAAAATGAATTTTCCGAGGTGAAAAAAAACAGTATTTCGTGGACACAGATTTTTTAATATAGTTATATACAATATTAATTGCCAAATAACTATATTATATATAAATATAATGCAGAAATGTCAAATCTACTTTTTTTTTTTTAAACATGTTAATATATATATGTATAATAAAATATTATAATATTAAAATATGAAGTTGTAATTATAAAAATAATTTTTACAGATTTATATATAAAAGGTTTTTATATAAATAACAGACATTCTTCTTTTTTATTTATTTCCTTTTACAGTTATTTATTTTTGAAAAAAATCATTTTTTTTCTGAGAATCAAATTAAAATTTCAACATTCGACGTTTTTTATTTATAATTTTAATGTTTCGATAACCGGATAACAAATGCAAGCGAAAAGGGAAAGTTACACAAGGTTGAGGGAAGAACGCAGACTGTTTTCTCTCTTTCTTCCCTGTTGAAACGGGAGCCGAATTTTTTCTAAGTGCTACTATTAGAAGTCGTTCTCTCCCCAGACGCTCGTGAAAAATTTCTTTCAGAAATATTGTAAAGATTTCTATTTGTTTTTACTGGTGGCAGATTTCACGGGTATTACAAGCCTTTCACTGATACGGACAAGTGATTGTCTAGGTTGTTACAACATGGGGGAATCTCAGGACTTGATTACTGCCGAAGTAAACTTCCACCAGTAAAAATAAATATATATTTTTGTGATTTTTTTTGACTGAAATTTTGCATTAATAAGGCGTTTAAAAAAGGGGAATATTTTTATTTAAATTTACTGGAATATGGTTGCCCAAGCAATAATCAAACGCTGAGAAAGCAGTTGCAGTTGAAGCTTCACTAATTGAGAGATATGTCAGTTCCTCTTTATTAATAGTTCCATGATTCATAGTTCCATTACCTGAACGTAGAAATTTCCGACGCAGTTCACTCAGATAACCTTGTTGGCAATAGCATGTGGTCTGTCATTTAACCCCTTGAGGGGCGGTGGGATATATTTTATCCCACCTACGATTAATGAAGATTTACACCAGAAAAATTTTATGAAATTTTACCTTTCTAACTTTGGCGGAAAAAAGGTCGTAAAATTGCTTTTCCTTATTTTGAAATAAATTTTTTCTAAATTTCCGGTGGAAATTCAGAATTTCACAAACGTAATTGCTTGCCCCTCAAGGGGATAAACAGCTCAACAAAATGTGTCGTATGTATTGAAACTCTATTAAATGGATACGCAGATATAAATTATCATTTTTAACTGAATCACACTGATTGTTAAAGCTATTTGAGTGTTTTTCAACACAATGAAAAAATTCCAAATCCGGAAGTTGAGCCAAAGAGCTTCGGTCTAGTCTGAAACTTGGCGTAGTCTGAAATTAAGCTAGTCTGAAATTTTAAATTTGCGTAAACTGAAAAAAAATATCAATTTTCATAACGTGACTGATGATCGTTAATATATGTTCCGTCCTATACATTAGTGAATTTTGAGAGATTTTTAGAAACTAGCAAAGATGTTTTAAATATTTAATAAAAACTCACGTTGCATTAATTTTTACCATACAATCCATACATTTTTTACCGTAGATTATGAAGCACATTATAATTCTTGATTTTAAGATTTTATTATTTTAGTCGAAATTAAGTATGTAAACAAATACATTATGCAATCACGACAATTTTCGAATGTAATTTTTAAAAAAAATTCTAGTAAACTTTATCTTTTTAAATCGCAGTAATCGGCCGATTAAATAAAGCAAAAGTTTCTATTAAATTATTGTGTTACAAAAAATCAGAAGAGCTGACAGCTATGTACATCTGATGCGAATAACACTAGAACCGCCGGAAATTTCACTCAAATTTTATACGAGAGTCACGCTGAAATTTTTGAGATACAAATAGTTTTTAAAGTTTTACTTACAAAATTTTAGGTGTGTTCAAAGTAGTCTCCTTTAGTATCAATGCACTTTTGTAGACGCATTTTCTACAGATTAAATGCCTCAAGCCATTCATTCCTTGGAATAGATGAAAAAATGCATTTATAGCCACATCAATCTCTTCTTCTGAATGAAAACAACGTCCACGTAAGTTCATTTTTAGATTAAAGAATAACCAAATGTCACACATAGCTAGATCATGTGACCACGGCGGATGATCTATCACTTTAATTCGTTTTTGTTTAAGAAACTCAACTAATAATCCGGCCGTATGTGAAAATGCATTGTCAAGGTGAAGTATTAGTCTCCAAACATTCACTTCTTGTAGAATTTCTGGAAGACATTTAGTGGTATACCATTTTGATGTTACTGTCTTCTGTCCTTCCAACTTGATGACTTTGACCAATTCCGTACTTCTGAAGAAAATGGCATACATCACTTTTTGCAGTTCGCGTTGTCTTTTCATCATTGTCGGCGTGTGATCCTCTTCAAAGACCCATACTTTGCTTTTTTGACTTGTTGGAACGTCAAAAAACGGTATGTACGTTTCATCACCCGTTACAATTTTAGAAATGATGCGGTGGCCACCATCATTTAGCAATTTAAGAGTTTCTTTACTGATTCTGACACGCTCCTCTTTTTGGTGCTCAGTTAGATTATGGGGAACCCAACGGCAAACTATTTTTTTCATATGCAACTCTTCATGAATAATTTTGCGTATGGCTGCGGATCCAATGTTAAGTTCCTTCTGTATCATTTGATAGGTACAGCGATTATCATCCATTAACATTTTTCGTATGGCAGACACATTATCCGGGATTACTGCCGACGGCGGCCTTCCTGTGTGTTCTTCATCCTGAAGAAAATTGCGACCTCTGCTAAATTCTTTAAACCATCTGAATACAGTAGCACTAACTGCAGATTCATCACCAAATGCTAATTTCAACCGTTGAACGCATTCTTCTTGATTTAATCCTGCTTTAAAATCGTAGAAAATCATAGCGCGAAAATGTTCTCGCGTCAACTCCATTTTCTCTTCTGTTTAAAATTTATTCTACGCTAAACAAGTTGAAGTAAGTCAGTAAAAAATAGTCTGCTGTGTTAAAATAGATTGTATTTTAAAATTAACCCCTTAATTTTCGCTCCCGTCATATTCTCGGGCTGTGTCTTTTACTCAAATTGTTTGATTCCCACCAGTTTTATAATATAGTGAAATTGGCTATATTTAAGTATCGTTTTTCCTGTCATTAAATAAGGTGAATATTTCGTTTTCATAAATGTGGTCCCAATAAGAAATTTGAATTTTTCAACCGTAATTTAATTGGAGCGTTAAGGGGTTCCCTTGAGGGGCAAGCAATTACGTTTGAGTAATGGTAAATTCCCACCGGAAAATTAGAAAAATTTTATTTCAAAATAAGGAAAAGCAATTTTACGACCTTTTTCCACCAAAGTTAGAAAAGTAAAATTTCATAAAATTTTCCTGGTGTAAATCTTCATTAATCGTAGGTGGGATAAAATATATCCCACCGCCCCTCAATGGGTTAAACCGTTATTTTTATTTTGTAAATTCTCGTCTGCGCGTATCTCAATAATTTCAGAGTAACCCTCGTAATATTTCACACCAGAATTTTTACTTTTGATTTATTTAATTAACCTATATTTGTGTTGTATACATTTAAGATATCTTATGAAGAAATTTCTGGTTCGAATCAACTATTATGAATTTGGCAAGGGTCAAAATCATGGCGGTTCTGTTTTAATCGTCCAAATATTTTTTATCCATAGGTTTGGAAATTCGAATCAGTATAAGCTCTATAGAGAAAAAACTCTAGTTACAGGTATAATTGGTTACCTAAAGTTGGTTGCTAAAGTTGAAACTAAAAGTGAAATTTAAAATCTAGAATCTTTTGTGTATTTTTTCTTAACCCCTTATTTCTCGCTCCCGTCAATATCAGGGACAGAAGTGTCGTTCGTTCGTTATCTTTCGTGCCCGTCATATTTCCGGGCTGGAGATTTTATTGCTGGAAAAAAGGTCGGAAACCAGAATAATTTAACTAGCATTTCCGTGCGATGTCTTTGAATATTCCCGTCGGAGTTTGGTTTTTCGCTCTGATTGTGATGTTGGAGTCTGTATTGCATGTTTCGAAATATATCACACTAAAAAAAATCAATAATCAAAATTTAATGTATATACACTATTTCAAATGTTATTTGTAAAACAGTGTGTGACGATGATAAATAAAGATCTAAGATGTGAAAAATAAAAGTCTTATTAGCATTCATTTGTATGGTGTAAAACAAACATTAAGTAACAGAATTCTTGCATGGTGGCTTTTCTACAAACGTGAATTTGTTCTATAACATTTTTTTTCGTCTTTAAAAAACTAACTGCATATTTTATTTAGAAACCTTATAATTATTCGATTTCTGTAATAAAAAAAATAGGTTCTCTTTTTATGGTTTTGGCAAATATTAAGCGATCCTTAAGGGGTTAATAATGGATTTATTTGGTTGCTAGCAATAAAATATAATGTGCAAATGCGAAACATATTTGGCAGAATTGAAATATATATATATGTATGAAAGTGCATTTCGTCAAAAAATATAAATGTTGTAGTATATATCTATTTTTAGGTAGATTCGTAATTAAGTAAATACGTAGCACCTATAGTTGTCGTCTGGACTGTCCTTCAGCCTATAAAACAGCGTGAAAACTACCCAACCAAATGCTTTGAATTTTAATATATATAATCGTTGCAGAATTTTGTCATTTCACATTTTAGGAAAATCGAATCAAAACTTAAAAAATATATTAATAAAAGCTTTCTTCATTCTATTAAATCCTATCATGCGTAATTTTTTCAATGATATCGTATGATAGGTAATGATTCTAGATTACCATGGTGATTACGTCCTATTTAAGATGGTGTCATATTAACTAAAATTAAACTGTTTACTAAAAAGGTGCATACAAATTTATTAAAATATACCGTTACACAATGAACTGGTCTTTAAAAACTTAAAAACCATTGATGTTAAAATCATAATGAAACAGAAAAAGATGATTGACAATGAACAGAATTGACAATGAACAGATTGACAATTGACAATGACAAATTGACAATTGACAATTGACAAATTGACAATGAACAGATTGATGAATGAACAGAAAAGATGAAAAACGGTAAATTTATTAAAATATACCGTTACACAATGAACTGGTCTTTAAAAACTTAAAAACCATTGATGTTAAAATCATAATGAAACAGAAAAAGATGATTCCTAAGATCTTTCGACCGCTAACGCGATCATTTTCAAAGGATACTTTGACTGGAATGTCGCATTCACCGAGCTATTTATACACCAGTCTGGGAAAAAGGGTCAGTCTATTATTTGTTGGGGGTGTCTATGAAGTTGTTTCGTTCCAATGCTGAAGTGTTAGATATTTTCAAAATGTTGAACCAAATATGAGGTATATCATAAGATAAAACATCGTTACATACATTATTTTCTTTACTTAAAATTTCCAATGATTCCCTAATTCTCAAAGCATAATGATCAGATGTAGGTAAAATAACTCTTGCGTTTTCGAAATCTATTTTTAAATTTTGGCGTTGATTTAATCTGGAAAGTGCTGTAGACGGTCGGTTAAACTCGATATCTCTCATGTGCTCCCCCAATCTTTCTTTAAATTTTCGAGTGGTCATACCTATGTAGCTTAACTCTTTCTGATTTTCCGTTTGAAATGGGATAGAATAAACACCTGCAATTTCCTTATTAGGTATGGGATCAATTTTCCTTTCAATTAGAGCTTTTAGTTTTGTAGGAGGTTTGGCTATTAAATTGCCAAATCATATTGGTGTCATGTTATTTTCGTATTACTGAATGTAATATATATAATAATAATAAATTTTGTATTCATGCATTTTTGCATAAGAGTGCAGCAGCTATTGCATCTATATCTGAATGTTTATAAAACTAGTTATAGTACGAAAGCAACTCATTTGTCACGTTTGACATACAATTTTCAACAATGGAGTTATGAATAAAGGAGTGGAGACATATACTAAATTGTCTACCAGTTACGAGTGAAGTAACTGACAAGGAAGGTCTCCATACTGGGCATACTCAGAATATTTTGAAAAAAAAACACCAATTAAACTACTTATGTATGTAATAAAGAATCAGTCAAATTTAGCGGCGGAATTACAGTAGAAAGTCTGTAAAAAAAATAAAATACCCTCGAGTATTTGGCGTGAAAAGACGAAAGCGTCACGCGATTTGGCGAGCAGTACTTTTCCTCGCCAAAAGAAAACGATTTTAATGCATCTGAAAATTGTTTGTTAATTGATTTTTAGAATGCGTGTAAAAAGTATTTAATGAATTTAAACCTAAACAATGAGAGAGTTTAATAAATACATTTTTTCGTATTACATATTTATGTTGCTTGTTACTTAATTTTATTACTTTAAAATAATTTCATATATAAAAAATACTTTCATATATTTAAGCGTATTCCAAAATAAATTCATTTAGCAGTTATTCATTTCAAACCAAAGAATTCGTCGTTTCCATAGCAACAAAATTGAACCAACAGCACTCAATTAGACTTAATTTTGAGATATTGAAACAATTTTAATTTTGTTTTAATTCATAAAATTTGATATTTAACTTTCATTATAAATACATATATGACAAAACTATAGCTAATTCAAACTAAAACTGACAAAACTACAGTTATTTAAGTTAAATTTATTTAAACAAGTTCAATATGAAATATTTTTATCTTAAAGAGTATTCGACATGAAAAAGTATTTTTCGAAATTTCATTTCATCGTCAACCGATGATAAATCGCCAAATAAACGAAAATTTCATTATTTTTTTACGAACGTTCTATCGGGGTTCCGCCAATTTTTTCCACATGAGAAGAACACACTGTAATTTTTTTTCAGATTTTTCTGAATATGCCCGTATGGAGACCTTCCTTGTGAGAAGGTTGTCACAAGATGACGGCTGATTTTTTTTTAGTCGGACAAACAGTTATGATTACCGCCGGTGAAAACTCCAATCAATTAACTTGAATAGAAAATTTCGTTTTATTTATTTTCGTTTTATTCGCACCTTATTCGTTAAACTGAACAGGTACTGAACAGGTAATCAGCATTGAGGGGTTTCCTAGCTGTTATCAGCTTAACACCCAGACTAGGAAATTAGAATGTCTTATGTTTTAATGAGCCATTGGGATAAAGTTAAACTGTAGCAATGCTACTATAAGAATAAAAGAAGTTAACAAGAGAAAAATAAGAAATTTAAGGAAAATAGGAATAAAATTAAATTTAAGTAAAAACTGAAGAAGAAAGAAAGTTAACAATAAATCTTAAAAAATTTACATGAGTCTTAAAGTAATTAAAGTCTAACTGTAGTTGTAAAACTACTATAAGGAATTTTGAAAGTTAAAGTTAGTACTGTTCAGTGAAACACTCACCAAGCAAGGGCAAGAAAAGATAGGGTGGCAAGACAACAACATCCAACCAAAAAAGGGACAATTCAGGGCCATACATTTTATTTTTTTTTAAGTTTTTCAATTTTTATGGTCTCTATGTATATAGAGATTTTTTTTTTTTTTTTTTTAAAGAAAAGTATATAAAAAGAAAAACAAGAGAAGGCAAAAATAGCGTGGAGAACTCAGATGTTACTGAGTGTCCATAATTATGGAAAACCTGGGCCATCTCCGATGGTGGGGTTCAAAAGCGTCATAATCCGGTAGCTCCGCTACAATTTCATTAGGGAGGTCAAAAATTTTATCATAAAATTTTTTGGCTAAGTCGTTTATGCGCTTACGTAATGTAGTAGTTTTAAGGTCTCTTCGGACCGTGGAGTTGCGAAGGTAACGAGATGCGTTACGGACAGTACGCAGGTTGGAATTGTGCAAGCGACTAAGGTTGTCCATAGTGGTCTTACAAGTGAAGCCCCAGACCGGACTGGCATAGGTTATGATGGGAAGGATGCATGAGTTATAGAGGATTAATTTATTGTGAACAGACAAGGTTTTACTGTTAAGGAGAGGTTTTATAGAGTTAAAGGCTCCGGCGACTTTACCTCTGATGGAGAAAGTGTGCTTTTTCCAGGTTAAGCGGCGGTCCAGAATGACCCCAAGATACTTAGCTTGGTCTGACCAAGGGATAACAGTGTTGTTAATAATGATTCTGTTAGGGAAAATTATTTTGCGAGAGAAATATACTGCAGTAGTTTTAGTTTAATTTATGACAACGCGCCAAAGCATGCACCAGTTCATGAAGTCATCAACATGAGTCTGTAGATACCTGTAAAGATTATACGGGTGGTGTGCCGAAGCGTAAATACAGGTGTCGTCCGCATAAAGAGCGAGGTGAGTGTGCAAGGAGCGTGGGATATCGTTAAAGAAAATGTTAAATAAAAATGGGCCCAACACGCTCCCCTGAAGGATGCCCGCTAGGATAAGGAGAATAATAGAAAGAATGTTGTTTATGCGGACTTGAAAAGAGCGGTCGCAAAGGTACGAATATATTAAATGTATAAGTCTGGGATGAAAACCGAGCTGAATTAATTTGTAAATGAGGCCCATATGCCAGACCTTGTCAAATGCCTTTGCGACATCAAGAAAGATGGCAGCTGCGGGAATTTTTGCATTGAGTTTCTCGCTGAGAAACTCAACAACCCTAAGAAGCTGGTGTTGTGTTGAGTGTTTTGGGCGAAAGCCGAACTGCTCAGGCATGAGAATGTTGTGTTGCTGAATGAACTCCCGCAACTGGGCACGAATGATACGTTCCACCACTTTACTGATAGAAGGTAGCAAGGAGATAGGTCTGTAATTAGTGGGGTCTGACAGGTTAGTTCCAGATTTTGGAATAGGAGAGATTATAGAAAGTTTCCAAGGTTTAGGGAAGTAGTTATGTTTTAAGATAGCATTAGTGAAGTCAGTGATATAGATTATGCAATTAGGAGGAAGGTTTCTAAGAGCAGAGTTAGTAATTTTATCGTATCCTGGGGTTTTACGCTTTTTGAGTTTTTTGATAATATTGTGGATAACAATAGGTTGAATTTTAGGGGGGGGATCTTGAGGGGGGGTAGCCAAAAAGTTCCGAACTGTCTCGTTAACATGATCAAGGTGAGCTTGGTTTGCAAGGGTAGGATTAGGAGAAAATTGGGTGGCATAAGAATTAGCAAGCATGTTAGCTTTCTCTTGGTCAGTATAAGCGGTAACATTATTAGAAGTGAGGGGGGGATGGAAGTGTAATGTTTATTCAGTTTGCGTTTAAGAATCCAAAGAGAGTTGTCCTCGTAAGATAAAGTTTTGAGAAAGTTGTTCCAACTTTTCTGTTTTTCTTTATAAAGACTGTTTTTGATTTTATTGTTTAACCTATTGAGAAGAGGTTTAATGGAGGGGTCTCTTGAACTTTGAAATTGTCGCCGGAGCCGATTGCACTGTTTGATAAGGTTGTAAATATAACGGGGTGGGACAAAGGCAAAATTATTTTTGAAGGTGTTAAAAGTAGACAAATTTTGAGCATTAGTGATATGAGAGTTGAGATGTCCAACAGCCGCATTAATGTCATCGGTATTATTAATATCAGGGAAGGTGATGTCCTGAGAGTTAAGGTAATTAGTAAATTTATTCCAGTCAATAGCCACGGAAGGGAGGGGGGGAGAAAGAGGATTAATAATATCTATTTTAAAGCAGACAGACAGGTGATCAGAGGAGAGATCATTAATAACTGTAGAGTAGATAGGGTAAGGAAGATTTTTGGAAAGAGCAAGATCAATGATAGAGTCCCAGGCACCAGGCAGTTTGGAAATGTGTGTTGGTCTGGGTGGTGCATGAAGATTTAATTTTAAGTTTTGGACTAAGTTGTGAAGAGAGGTACCCCGTCGAGAATTGCCATGGCAGTTCCAGCGTCTGCTTTTGGCATTGTAATCGCCTACGAAAAAGCAGTGGTGATGTTGTGAAAAAAGCTGTGTAAGACTATTAACAGGTAAGTTACCAGTGGGTGGAGCATAAATAGAAGCTAATTTAATATTGATATGAGGAAGTTTAAGATTGATACTGGTATACTCAAGATCATTAAAGGTGTGGTTGTGCGATTGGTAGTGTGGAAGATGGCTCTTGATGTAAATAGCGGTACCTTCTCTGTGCGTACCATCCGCACGAGGTGTATGGAATAGTTATTCGTTAAAATGTTTTTCTCACTATATCTTAAAAAAAATTCTGTTTATTTTTAGTGGTGTCAGTTTGCCGAAGTATTAAATTTTTTTTTAGTGACACTGGCAGGAGGTTGTTTTCGTTGTCACAGTATGGCGGAACTAATACTGTGGAAGTAAACTTCCACCAGTAAAAATGAGTAAAAGTTTCAGGCATTACTTTTGATCGAAACTTTCCAATTATAAGGCGCATAAATAAAGAGAAATTTTCTACTTAAATTATCTGGAGGAAGTTTTATCCCTCGTTAATGAACCCCTGTGAAGCGGTTACGATTTGAAGGCTCAATATTTTATAGATATGTCAGTTCTTCTTTCTTTATATTTCCATGTTTCCAACATGTTAATGTATAAATCTATTGACGTTTAGACATTTTTATTAATCTTAAATTTCTGGAATATACACGTATGGTTTTTCAAAAAGCCGCAAATCATAGTAGTATGTAGGTATAAAATACTCGATTTTGCTATTAAAGGTGCTGGAATTCAAAATTTTTTCCATCTAATACGTGTTACATCGGCCAATTTTCTTTGATATTAGCGCTACAAACAATGCCAATATTCTTACACTTAAAGAAAAAAACAAAAACAAATAAGGAAAATATTTATTCTTATTTACAACCTAAAATAGCCATTTTGATATAAAGTAATAACTGAGAAAAGATTAATTAAAATATTAAAAAGATAAATTTATTGTTTTCACTTATGGAAATACTTCAATGCATTTTTAAGACAGAATATTTAGCTAGTGTAAAAATTTTAAATTTAGTATGCTAAACGAAACGGCTTTACTCTTATATGATTGATGATTTCAAATATGTTCGCTCTTATATAATGAGGAATTAATCATAGTTTTCATGAAACTAAAAGGGAATTTTTAATTACTTAATTAAAATTCTATTTCTGACTTTCTTTTTCATAAAAAAATACACAAACATTGTTACCTAAGGATTGGAAATTCGCGTTAATCCTTCATTTTATGATTAAATTATTTTATTTGCCGCCTTTGATAAATTATTTCAGGTTAAAATTTACAGCATAGGGGGGAAAAGCAATACTTAGATGCAAAAATCTAGAGCTAAAATTAAGCTGAAATTTAAATTCTAGGACTATAATATTTTAATTTAAAAAGTTTTTGGTTTTTATCAATTAAGAATAATATAATATTTTAAGGTTGTTCTGAACTGCACTGCTAAACAAGTGCATAACCTTTTGACATATTTACAAAATCATTTCTTAACGGAAAGATACATAATTGGAAGGCCTGACTTTGGAAGCGATTTGGAATCGAAGTTTTGCAATTTTTGATAAATAAATTATGTGTTGAGTTATAAGCGATTTTGACCACGTGACAAACGTGTTTTTCTATGTTTCTTGTGAATTCCGAGGGGCGTACGCATCTTGGATAACTCATAAAATAACACTATGTTATTATAACAATTCATCATTCACATAGTAAAAATATCTATTAAATTGTGGGCTCCAAACAGCTGTATGGCAACGTATACGGACGTTCGAAAAAAAAAAATATTTTTCATATTTGGCTGTATGAGCTAGTTTACAGCTCTACTTTAGGTGGTCTGGAACAGAAAATTCTAAAAAAAATGCAATTTTTTTTTTTCGGCTTAAAATAATTTCAGAGTTTTTGGAGTTAAATACCGCAAACCGCATGCTTTTATCATGATTAGATAATGGAGTTTTAAATAAAGAGGAGAAGACATATAGTGTACTGTCTACCAGTTGCGAATGAAGAAACTGAGGAAGTTGTCACAAAATGGCGGCTATTTTATTTTAATCGGATCAATAGTTTCTGATTACAGCCGGGCAAGTGTCCCACCAGTAAATTTAATCAGAAAATTTACTCTTATTTAAGGGCTTTATAGTGTCTCACAAATATGCCAAAATATCTATTTATTTATTCTTGTGTCAGTTTGCGCAGGTATTATAATCATTTACACTGATACTAACTGAAGGTTGTCTTGGTTGTAACAATATGGCGGAGACGCAGGGACACGACTACCGCCAAAGTTAACTTCCACCAGTAAAAATGAATATCTGTTTTTGCCTTTATTTATCCCTGAAATTTTGCTTTAATCAGGCATCAAAATAATAAAAAAAATTCTACATAAATTTACTGGTGGTAGTTTTCCACGGCTGTAATCAATCCCTGCGAAAGCGGTTGCAGTTGAAGCTTCACTATTATTAGGATATGTCAGTTCTCTTTATTTATAGTTCGATGGATCAGATCCGGAGAGAAAACATATATATATTTTTTTTTTGCCTTGTGATGCCGCGCGCGATCCGTAAGTAAAGGAAACTTTAAATTCATTTATCTCGGAATGAATTTTTTCCTTATTTGACAACTTTGAAAGGATATACGAAAATTCCTTATAAGGAATATGCATGAAATTTATAAAAGAATTTCAGTAATATGTTTCTAATGCATTTTCAGGCCTCGGAGCGGTCTCTTTTTATCTAGGGTGGCCTACCAGTAGGTGATACCCTTCCAGTAGTTGATAAAAGTTTTGAAATATTGCACCATTTCAGGCGTAAATGAGTTTTACACGTGGAACTAGACATAATATTTTTGTCTGAATGTTGAAGCACCTGTTGTCACATTGTTGTCATCTGCCTGCAGTAGAAACCATTTTATGAAATTTTTTTTATTAGAAAACGTAAAAAATTAATTTTTTATTAGTTGAACACAATTACGGAAAGTTAAAATCATCCATTTCCATTTTTGCTTATTTCAAATAATAGCTTTATATCAATTATTACTAATCACAGCTTAAGCATGATATTTTAAAGATTATTGTTTGAATTTTCAACTGATTTCTTCAATTGATCAACTACTTGGAAAATGGCAATTGAAAAAAGAACTATTTACTTATAATTTTGTTGCTATTTAATTTCAGCAGATTTCATTTTTGCCCATTATATTTCATGTAGTTAGGGTTGTAGTAATCATGTTAGTTTACTTCTAAAACTTAAAAGGAAGGAAATATAATAAAAACCCAATAGCACCGACCTTATTTAATCAAATACTGGCTGGATCACCCTATACCAGAGGTCGGAGCATATAGGACAAATTTTATTGTTCTTACCATTATCTTTTATCAAGACCCTTGCCTATACCAAATAAAATATTTTACCTCCACCCTTTCATTAAGAAAATTTTCGTTTTAGAGTTACCTTGGAAATGTCACAGAAACCCACTTTGTGATGAGATTTTTGTTGCAGTTCTTGTAGTAATATGTCATAAAAATAATTTTATAAAATTACTTATGGCTAAAATAGTGACCGCTGCGAGGTCTGCATTCTCAACAGAATTTTCCATAAGTCACGGATTTAAAAAAAAAAAAAAAAAAAAAAAAAAAAAAAAAAATATTTCTTCACGTTAAAATTTATTATTAACTTTATAATTGATATTTTTATAAAGTCTGAAGACAAATTAAAAGTACTCATTTTATGTACACAACAGTGCAAAAATTATGCAAATCAGGCAAGTGGTAAAATAGTTACAGCAAAAATTAAATATGTTTAACTTTATAAATGTATAAATTTTAATTAAAACAGTTTTTCTCAATTTTTCTTTATTTTTTCACATGCAATATGTTTATTATAAAAGCACATATTTCGCACAAGAAAAAAAAAAAAATCATTAAAAAATGTCTATAAATAAAAAAATAGGATTTTGTGTCCCGGACCCCCATAAGTTTACTTAAAAGTGTGAATTAATGCCTTTTAACCCCTTAACCTACAATGACGGGCATAGCCCGAGTACGAAGATCGAGCCAAATGTAAATTCTTCTTACCTTTACAATTTCACAGTAAAAATAATTTAATTTAATAGTCGAAATTCCATGATTAAACAAGGCGAAAATCTCTATTAAATTTTAGTGGTAGCTATGGATTTGCCAAATCGTAGGTTAAATCGTAGGTTAAGGGGTTAAACATTTTCCTCATAATTAAAGAAAAAAAAGACAGAGATATGTGCAATTTAATTCAAAAACTCTTTTATGTTTTCAATTTTTCAAGTGATATTCATTCTTTTTTACACGTTTTATATCCTTTTTTGGCATTAGATGCTACAATATTTGCGGTAATACATCAGAATAACTTACATATTCAATATTTCAGAAAAATATTGTTTTTTTTTTTTACATAAGTTTGGAAATGTAACGATAAATCCATTTCTTTTGATGTATAAGAAATGATTTATTACGTTCATATGATAGTTGTCCATAAAGAATATTGGTGAACAATAAGACTGTCATTTATTCGAAATCGTATTCCTGATATTGTGTAACATTTTTTCCGACTTTGTTGTTTTGATCAAAGAACCGCTGTTTTCGTTTCTTTTCAGAGTTTCTTTCCAACAATGTGTTAGCTTAGAGATTTATATCTAAAGAAACTGCATATATTTATTCTTAAATTGTTATTATATGGGAAAAAGTTAATTTCTTTTTCATATACATAGTTTTTCAATAGTAAGTTAAAAAAATTATAAGGGATGGTTCCAAACACAACAACTAACCATTTCTGTTGAGGACAATAGTGTCGTAAATCATTTAAACAATCGAAAATGCAAGAAATCACAGATTAAACCGCAGCTAGATTTTATTCATAACTTAAATAGTAAGTAATTAAACATTTAAGTAAACTTAAGTAAACATTTTATAATATAAACATGTCATAAAAATTAGTCAAAATATGATGCATCATGCATCCCTAATGTAAAGTTTGGACATCCAACAAATGTATATAGTTCGTAAAACTAACCATGATATTTTTTATACGTTTGAACATATGAACATAATATAGATGGACATATGAACATCATGAGAGATGATAGCATCTCGAGTGACGCAGCTTAAACATAAAATCGTAGAATACCGGTACTATGTACATGAGTACAGCTCACTCGAGATAATATATATATATATATATATATATATATATATATATGTTTGTGTGTGTGTGTGTGTGAAATACCAAAATTTAATATCTGAGCAAATATATCACGTTTTTTTCTGATTTTTTAAAAAGTCTTATATCTGTTGTCTAATCCTATCCTGAATTTTCTACATTTTCAGATCTACATACCCATTTTTAAGTGAAATGTTCCGGTTGGAGGGTGTAATGGCGTCATATTTTTCCCTCCAAAATGACTCTTGCGATAAAAAAAAAAAAAAAAAAAAAAAAACCTAATACATGAGTATTAATCGGTTTGAGGTGAAGCAACTGACGGTTTCAGTTTTTTCAGAAACACTCTTGTTTTTTATATAATACAGTTTTAAAATGCGACTATATTTCTTTGGGCATCGCATGTTATTCTATGGGAACCTTATCGTAAGTACGTCACAAATCATTCCCGTAGATTCCTTATTTGATACCCGTTACAAACTTGACTGTATTCGTCCGCATGCCTTCCTTCTCTTCTACTGCTTAACCTCTTTGCTACCTGGGTCCACATATGTGGACCTCTATTCTTTTACCCATAAACCTAAACTGTTTGCCTTTTTTACATTTTGACCTCATTTCTAAATAGTTGAATGTTTTTTGCTTTAAAAGCAAACCAATAAATGGCAAAATCTATGCTGATTTTCTCACAAAATAGATGTTTTTTCATCTGAGTTTGCAAAACGCCTTCAAGAGGGTGTGGCCTAGAAATTGAGAAATTTTCATACTTATTTAACTTAAATACTTTACAATAAAATATTTTCAGTATTTGTATTTCATTCACTTGATTAAAGGCCTTGAATTTGTGATTGTGTGAATTTGGGTTAGTGATAATTAAATTGATATTTTAACGGAATTTCTAAATTTAGATCCCTAGTTGTAAACCTAAATTACTAGTCCCCTAAAGTATCAATTCCCTAAATTTTTTTTTTCTGTCATCTATGACGTCATTTTGTTTGTTTAAAATCAATGAATGAGTATTTGTAGTATTATTTTAGCTTTGGGAACGAAAAGGTTACATCTGAAAATCTGAAGCTAGGCGTTAGGGGCTGATTGAGTGAAAGAGAATGTTAAGAAGATAAACAGAAATATTTAGATTTCGGAAGAGAAACTGTTTAATATAGCATTAATCAATTGACTTGGCGCTTTCATTTACAAAATGTTAATAAACCGTTACAAATATCAAATTGGATGGTTTAATATCCATCAATTCACAAAATAAATATTTAAATATATGTAATGAAGTATTAAAATATATTATTTGATAAATACTGTTTAGAATCCACGTAATAAATAAGAATGTTAATTAATATTGTTGAAACTTATATAATAATTTTAATATCCTTGTTAAAGAAATATAACCTCTTATTATTTGAATGTAAACTTACAAAAATAGTAAAGTAGTAAATAAATATATAATAAATAAAATATTTCTTTGATGTATATAGTGTTATTATTTTGTGTTTTACTTTGTGCATTTATATTATTCATAATTAATGAACTCAAAATATCACTTCGAAGATTAAGATTTATTTGTGATATGACATCTCTCCATACTGAAGATTAAGTAAAATTAGCAAGTAAAAGTGACATAAGAGATACGTCTGCTTTCTGTCCAATTACTTTGTTTTTGTCGTTGCAGTACATTCAGGTCCAGGTGATATTTTAGTTATTTATATTTTTCACCATCTGGAAATCCTCATTTTATATTTATAAATTTCCTTACAATGACCTTTGTACTGTTCCACTATCTTGGATTTTAGGCCATAAAAAGTAAAGTAGAAACAATATATTCTCCTTCCATTTAGGAGAATTTTCAAATTTTATATTCAATGCATTTTAATTCCTTAATCTTGCAGTTTTAATTTTTTATTAATTTTAACCCCTTTAAATTCTTTTATTTTTTATATAAAAGGAAGAAATTTCTATATTTTACTTTTCATTACTGAAAAAATAAATTTTGACCAGCTCGGATATTTTTAAAGGCTGAAGTGAATCCTTTTCCCAACACTGCAAATTTTCACTACATGCAGAAGAACTACAGGTGTTCGTACGATATTACTCAGATGATGTTTTTTAAGACCAACAGGTTTACTCATTTTTTATATTTGTGGAATTTTTTTTCTAGTTCTAAACTGCTGTTATTTTCTGATATTTACTATGCTATTATTGGGGTTATTTTCTAGAAGAGTACATTAATGGGAAAACAGGAGAATATATTTTTAATATTAAAAAAGCTACGAATATCTTCACGTTGTTGTACTTCACTTCTAATGTATGTCAATCATTTCAAACGTCACAGATTATTCGATAAGTAAAAAGGTGTAAACAAGGTCTAAAAATAGTCGAAAGTTTTTATGATTTTTCAATGTCGGACATATTATTAAGGAAGACACCAAATACTACCTTGCCCCGGGTCAGAGCTTAATTTCTAACAAAAAAAAAAAAAAAAAAAAACAGATCTCTAGTTATCCCCAGTAATAAGAACCATAGTGTATCCCCCATTCCACTCTATTTGTATTTCATGTATAATTTGCAAAATTTAAAGCGATTCCATTCTTTTGCTAAATATTTTATTTCTATATTTTAACATCGATATGCAATTATATATAATAAACTATAATAAATGAACAGAGCGAAAACGTTAAAATCGTGAGTAGGGGAATTTTCAGAAAATCCTATTCGCGAGGGTTTGTTTTATATAAACTCGCAAAACACAGCACTGTTCCGGTGGGTTTCGGAGCTAAACAGCTGATCAGTAAAAGTATTTTACAAACACAAACAAAAATCAGCCAGTAAACAAAACACTACCACGAGTAAACATGGCAGATAGAGTGGAGGTTAATACTGGCATTCCTCGTCGCTGTTCGGAAAACACTGAGACTGCATTTGCAAGCGCTAGATGTGAGTATGTCCCAACGCATGCGAAACACTACGTTACATATATAAACGCTTTGGTAGAGAAAGGCACAAATGATTGGAGACAGGTAAAAAGGAAAAGATAATTTAGGCTGTTCCGGTAGGCTCCGAAGAGCAATATTTATGAGATCCGGTGAATTTCGATTAATATTTAAATACTGGCTAAAAACAAAGATGTACCTGAACCGAGCTCCGGCACAAATTACCTCATTAACGACGAGCCTCCTTTACATTTCTTTTAATTCTTCGACACCAGTTTTAGCGACTTTGCAATTTTGAATTATTTAATCGTTCAAAATCAGAGATTAGATAATGTGAACATTTCCAAACTAAAATACTAGTATTCAAATTTTAAATTTTTGCTCGCCTTGCAAGGCAAGTTTTCTTGCCAAACGTCTTTAACCCGAGATTGCTCGCGCAGGGTATGTCATACCCATGCTGGGCATGGTTATTACATTTCTCACCACTAATTTTCGAAAAGTAACCGTCAAATTATTTTTGTGAGCAATGCCAACGATTAATGACGATTTTGGTTTGAATTTATTGGTGGCAAAGTGTTAATTGTTCATATCCTGGATATGCGCGAGTATTCCCGGTTTAATTAGTTAAGCAATGTCCCGGGAGGTATTTTTTCTAGTTTCATCACTCGTCCAATGTATGTTAAAAATCCCAAAAGCATTGGAATGAGATGTTGATACAATACCGTGCTACACATCATCATCCCCATTATTGCTGTACATTTTTTAAGAGTGATGCGAGCTCTCTCAAAATGGCCACTTATCGCATCTGAACAGATTCAACTAGTTATTAAATGTCACAAAATAACGAAAATTGGTAAACACACAAATGTCTCTAATGAAAAAGAATTTTTATACATCTGGTTTGATGGCAGAGTTGTGTTTAGCTGTGAAGGAAGTAGTAATCCAGAGTTAACTCACACTTTGACATAGCTAGTAAACAGGAAATAGATGTAAATCTTTCAGAGCAGCTGGTATATTTCCTAAAATTTAAAGCAAAATTGATGGTTTTGAAAAATTCAGTAAACTAGAAATAATCAAATTACCGATATTTTAGTAGTTATGTATTAGATATTTATATTATTATTATAAAACATATAGTTCTAAAAGTTGTTAATATTAATAAGATGCGCTAAATCACAAAACTAGCAAAATTTATATACATATTTCTGCGTACAATTTGGCTTTAAAACTCATTACTTTCAATGTAACACTTACAAACAAAGGAACATTCAACACAAAAATATTAAATGTTTTACGTAATTGCATCCTCTTCAAAATGTCATCAAGTGAAGTTATGAAATTTATTTTAATCGAAAAGTTTTAACTTGACAACAGTAAAAGAAATTTAACTTAAATTTGCTTCACACATATAAAAAATATTTTGATATTATTTCCTTTACGTTGAATATAAATGATATAAATATATTTTTATACAATATATAAGACAATCTAAAATTTATTTTTGTTGTAGAAAAACATTTTGTTGCCTGAAGATCTCATGGATTTTTTTTCCTGTTTATTTGTTAGGAAATTGTTATATTTTTATTCATAAAAGTTTTTTATTTCATTCATAAGATGTTTGCCCACTTAGGATAACACTCAAGAATGAGACTGTCATTTATCAGAAATCATGTTCCTGATATTGAAAATATTTTTTGCCTTTGTTGTTTTGATAAATGATTCCTGATATTGGTTTTTTCTTTTCTTTTTTTGCGTTTTATTAGAACAAGATTCAGACTATAGTTTTTCATCTAAAGAAAACAGGTACATTTTTCTGGTTAATATACATAATTTTCATTTGAGTTGAAAATATTGTTTTTGTGTACATACTACGTTAACTCTTTGAGCTCTGGTGGTTGAATTTATTCCCACTTAATTTTAATCCTCAAATGTCACAATGACAGCAGA
Source organism: Maratus speciosus (assembly GCA_963932465.1). Classification (NCBI taxonomy): domain Eukaryota; kingdom Metazoa; phylum Arthropoda; class Arachnida; order Araneae; family Salticidae; genus Maratus; species Maratus speciosus. The sequence continues at coordinate 371,207,291 of OZ010797.1, read as the reverse complement.
ATATTCGACAAATTTATTTGAAAATAAATTAATGCATTTTTTCGTGTGTATTGTAAACTGCCTTTTTTCTTTGCAAAATACTGGTACCAATGTGACATTTGGGAATTTTGAAGAAACCCACCAGAGCTTAAAGTGTTAAGCGTAAATGTAATGATCAGTTATTGAATTATTTACGTTACATCCAGTTTAAAAAATTATATATATTTGGTAATTTTATTATTAAAATGTACAAATTTAAACTACCATGTTGTTGCCATTAAAAAACTTTCTTATGTTTCATTCTAATCTACAAGGTCGATATAAATTAATTCTTAAAAGAATCTCTTGTTATGCGTAATTAAACAGCCAAACATGATTGTAAGATAGTGAAAAACACAAAGCAAAGCTTTTTTTTAAAATGTTAGATATGACTGTGATTCTGCAGCTGTTCCATTAGTTAATCCGTTTTTGTCACATGAGTATCAGCATCTTCAACTCGATCAAATATAATGCAACTGTTAATTCGTGATTTTAATTTATGGGTGGATTTTAGAAGAGATGGACTGTATACCCGATAATTAATAAAATCATACGTAGGAAACTTACAGTAAAATTTGTTGAGATAATGGTGACTAGGGAATAAAACCTCCTCGTCCAATCCTAACTGAGACATCACTTAGGTAAGATTTCTGTGCGTAAAAATTTGATATAATCTGACACTGAACAAGTCCATTAAAATGAATATTTCATAAACTTTTTAGTTATGAAGATAATGCATTTCTATAGTTTGTATACGTAGTAACAGTCTTTAGTAAATAAAAATAATAACACAACATTGTACTCTATTGGATATTCAAAACTAAAGGTTGGATAACATGTAAAATTTCAATTAATAGTATAAAAAATAATGTTTCGTTCATTTCTTCCGAACAGAAACTGAGATACAACTTTAATATTTTATTGTAATACCAATCAGTCATATTTATCACTTAATACCAGTTTTGTATTATACAGTATCACAGAATACCATACAATATTTTATTTTTAATTTATTTTTACATTTCATCTTACTCATTACTATAAGTGCAATTCACCATCTGACAAGGTGAAAAGACTGAAAAACTATCTTATTTTCCAGAGATATTATATTTTGTGTTGCCACAATATTAACTACTAGATCTTTCAAACTAAATAAACAAGAACTCTCTTCAATCGTATTGGAGAAAGCTTTGCTATTATTATAATAAAGATGTTTTAATTAGGAGGTTGCCAGTTTGTCCTTCACTTTTATTAAAAAAACTCTAATCCACACCAAAGAATGCAAAAAATATTTTCAGATTTATTTAATGTCAGATTTTTTTGATTACTTAAATTAAAATTTCTTCTGCAAAAAGTTCCAGTCTGAAATCAAAATTTCGGGATAAAAATGGAGGCCAAACTCGCAACTCTGTTTCATTCATAGTGCAGCAAAACCTCCCTAAAGCGACCACGTTCCGTTCCAATAAAAATTGGTCGCTCCGAGAGGTGGTCGCTTAATGGAGGTCATGTTTAAATATAGATTTTAATTGTTGAAAAAAGGTAACAAACAATTAATGTTACTAAAATTTATTTTTCACATTAGGAAAAAATATAAAAATTTAAGTATCAAAACAAAAGTTAAATACATAAGTTAATATTACTTCAGAATTTAAAAATGAATACATTGATGTTTGCTTTGATTTTACAGTTTTTATCTTCTATAACTTTTATTTCCAAGTCCTTTCGAAGTTCAGTGAATAAATGCAATTTTTTTGGACGAGAACAAATTATTGCGATTTCATTAATTTATCTATATCTTTGAGAGTTTCTTTGTAGAATAGGGTAGGGGAGTTTACTGACCGTCATACTTAATTTGTCATCAGAGTTAAATTCATTGCCTAAAAAGGCACAAAGGTATTTAACACTTAAAAGTTACCAGAATAAATAAAAATTCTAAACTTAGATATAGTTTAGATGTTTGATAAATAATGCGCTCTCTGGAATTATTATTCTAATAAAACTTTCTTCAAACGATCAGGAAAAAACGGAATTTATTTCATTTTCTTGAAAGAAATTGGTCGCTCATGGAGGGAATTCGACTAGGGTGGTCTCTGAATAGAGGTAAAATTAGTATTGAGCCTATGGGAATGAATTTCGTTCCATGAAAAAATGGTCGTTCAGGGAGGTGGTCGCTTAATGGAGGTGGTCGCACAGGGAGGTTTCACTGTACCTTGATGTCATGAAACAAATGCACACAACCGTTGAACGGAACCCACATTATAATGAAATGCAGTGACAGACTATTTTTAGCATTTTCTGCTACATATGTATTGTTTCCACGATTTTTTTTTAATAACACTATTTTTATGCAGAAATACTTGTTAAATACAATCGCATAATTTCTGAAATGAAATAAAGCGAATACAAATAAAACGAATTTTTACCGTAAGAATTTACTGGTATTCAAAAATCGGAAGGCTGGAAACTATGCAGTATACATGGGTAATCGCAAATATTATTTTATTATTGAATTTATTATTAGTCCCTAATTGTGCTTTGAAATCAGTTTTTTAGCTCACAGGCTATCAAAGCCTGAGAGCTGTGCCCGCCCGTTCTGTATGTATGTACGTACGTATGTATGTATGTATGTATGTATGTATGTACGTAACGCGATAACTCTTGATAGAAACATCCGATTTGCTTCAAAAATTTTTTCTAGGTTCATTGTGATAAGGCGCTTGCCTGATTAGTTTTGGAAGTTCATTGGTTAAGGATAAAGGGGGAAAAACGGGGTTAGTCCAACCCCTTAATTCAGATAAACTTGTTTTTCATGCAGAATCATTCGATTTGCTCCGAATTTGGTATACCGGTTTATTATGTTAAGGAACTTCCCTGATTAGTTTTTGGTGTTCATTGGTTAAGGATAAAGGGGGAAAAGGGGGGTTAGTTCACCCCCTTAATTCAGATAAATGGATTTTTCTTGCAGAATCATTCGATTTGCTCCGAATTTGGTAAACCGGCTTATTATGTTAAGGAACTTCCCTGATTAGTTTTGGGGGTTCATTGGTTAAGGATAAAGGGGGAAAAGGGGTGTTAGTCTACCCCTCTTAATTCAGATAAATGGGTTTTTCATGAAGAATCATTCGATTTGCTCCGAATTTGGTATACCGGTTTATTATGTTAAGGAACTTCCCTGATTAGTTTTGGGAGTTCATTGGTTAAGGATAAAGGGGGAAAACGGTGTTAGTCCACCCACCTTAATTCAAATAAATGGGTTTTTCATGCAGAATCATTCGATTTGCTCCGAATTTGGTATACCGGTTTATTATGTTAAGGAACTTCCCTGATTAGTTTTGGGGGTTCATTGGTTAAGGATAAATGAAAAAAAGGATGGTTAGTCCACCCCTTTTAATTCAGATAAATGGGTTTTTCATGCCGAATCATTCGATTTGCTCCAAATTTGGTATACCGGTTTATTATGTTAAGGAACTTCTCTGATTAGTTTTGGGGGTTCACTGGTTAAGGATAAAGAGGGAAAAGGGAGGTTAGCTCGCCCCTCTTAATTTAGATAAATGCGTTTTTCATGCAGAAGGATTCGATTTGCTCCGAAGTTGTTATACCGGTTAAGGAGCTTCCCTGATTCGTTTTGGGGATTCATTGGTTAAGGATAAAGGGGGGCTAATCCACCCCTTAATTTAGATAAATGGTTTTTGTTTTGCAGGATTATTCGATTTGCTCCAAATTTGGTATACCGGTTTATTATGATAAGGAGCTTCCCTGATTAGATTTGGAGGTTCACTGGTTAAGTATAAAGGGGGAAATGGGGTTAATACCCCTTCACTTATTTTTTGAGGGGCATTATTCTTTAAAATAAGAGCATAATATACAATTAGTGTGAATAACCTGTGAGCTCAATGCCATCAGTTTAGCTGGGCACTTTTCTTTTTTATTTAAGTATACAGTCGAACTCGGTTAAGACACGTTTCAAGGGAGTGGCCAAAAGTCGCGTATTAAGCGGGATCGCGTATTAAACGTGATTTGTAATAATGTTGTAGGGCTTATTTGCACATTTTATCTTCTAAATGAACTTTAAAGCCTTTATTACAGTCGAAAATTGTCAATTTATTACCTTTAAAATACCTCGGCCTTTACTACAGTCGAAAGTGTTTATAGTCGAAAATTTTGTCTTTTACGCATATTTAGATTAAAATTTAATTGTATTAAATTAATTGTTTCTTTTTATATGACCGACTGGAATAATAACGGAAAATAAATATGATTCCAACATGGTATTTATTGTCGATTAATACGTTGCAACCAAAAGTAAAATAACAAAATTAATTTTACTACTAGACTAATTTTTTTTAACAGAAAGAAAAAAATATTAAATCTTTGAAGCGCAACCCAGTTTACAAAATGATATTTTATATTTGTATTAACGAGTAACACTATAATCTGTCCCTCTTTTTAATATAAGAAAAACTATCCTTATTAGTCTTTGTGAAAAATATATTGTTAGCATACCAAAAAGCAAATAAAACAAAGAATGATCCATCCGCTGTCGTGTTTGTTTAATCTTTACGAGTTTCATTTTTTGTTCCTATAATATACATTACAAAACATAATAGTGATATAACGTACATTTAACACCTTAATCGCCGCGTTTTTTATTTTACACAAAATTTGCCCGTGAATGTATCGGGCGTAACGATTAAGGGGGTAAAGCCTCACTAACAACGCGAGAGACAAACAATCTTAGGAGCAGGGATCAAAGAAGAATTGTAGTTTTGCTAATTTAGCTGCTTTTTGTTTAATTCAAATATCTACCACTTTTTCCGATTAGTAGTTTTTGCCTTAATTATCCTTTTACTAAATAAAGGACATAATGCTATTAGGAAACAGTTTTTTTATCTGACTAAAAAAATCTGCTAAATTAGCAACAAAAAATAAGGAATTCGCATCTTGATTAATGAATTATCGTCTTAAGCGTGATTTTTTTCCCTCAAAGAGCAGAAAATTTATCGCATATTAAGCGGGATCACGTAATAATCGTTCGCGTATTAAACGTGATATTTTTGCAGTAACCTTATGGGCGAAATCCCAGGGATAAGAAAAACTCCGAGTATTAAGCGGGATCGCGTATTAACCGTGAGCGTCTTAACTGGGTTCGACTGTACTAAGTTTCCATAGTCATATTCAAGGCTGTTACTGGCGACTATTTTTATATCCTATTCATACCACTATTTTTAAAAATAATTATTGTTTAGTATATCTGTCTTTCATATGCCGTTAAATCCAAACGAAATCCTAACTGAGCTACCTTATTATGACGTCTTTGAGCCCCACCACTGAAAACGCCCCAAATATACCATTATTATGGACATGTGGTGAACTCTGTGTTCACCATATTTAGATTGCTTTCTCTCTTTTTCTTTTTTAAAAACAAACCTCTTTTATATACATATATAATTATATATATATAGGAAAAGTAAAAAAAACTATATTTTGCCCTGATTAGTGTCTTTATTTGTTAAGTGACTTTTGTTGCCTCCTTTACAGCTTTCCTGCCCAAGCTTGGTGAGAGTAACTTCTGAACAGTGCTAACATTAATTTCTTTTTTACATCTTTTTCTTAATAGCTTTTATATCTACAGCTATACACAATATTAAGATCCCATTCAACTAAATTTCTTGACTTAAGTTAAAAAACTTAATACTTAGTTTTTATCTTTTCCTAAATTTCTTTACTTTTGCTTTTTCTTAATTTTCTTCATTCATCCATTACGTAGTTTTACACTACACTTTTCCTTTTCCCAATGGCTCACATAAACATAAGACATTTCATTAATAGACTGGGTGATAAGCTGATCATAGCTAGGAAACCCCTCAATGCTGCTCACCTGTTCAGCATCTCTCAGTCAAAGTGCATTGTACCGGGTGTCCCAAAAAGGACTGACTGATTTTAAAATTCAGTAACTTGCAAACGGTGACAGATATTTAAAAAATTCTTGCAGGAGGTTTATGCATAAGGTCAAAAGTTTTATTACAGTGATTTTCGATTTTAGTTCGAATTACAAACAATAGATGGCGCTGTAAGCAATAGTCGCTAAATACAGGCTCGATTTCTGGTCCTTTCTCTTGTTCCATGCTGAAAAAGGAGATGGAAATGTATTATCCGGGCCACGAAGTACCAAAAATCAAGCCTGAATTCAGCGTCTATTGATCGCAGCGCCATCTATTGTTTGTAATTCGAACTAAAATCGAAAATCACTGTAATAAAACTTTTGACCTTATGCATAAACCTCCTGCAAGAATTTTTTAAATATCTGTCACCGTTTGCAAGTTATTGAATTTTAAAATCAGTCAGTCCTTTTTGGGACACCCGGTAGTTTTATAACTACAGCTACACTTTAACTTAGTTTTCAATTTTTCATTTTATTATTCTGCCTACTATCTTCCTTGACTTAAGCATAAAATATAATATTTAATTCATAATCTTTTGTAGCTTTTATAAATTTTTGATTTTACCTTAAAGGGTCTAGCCGGATAAGAATAGCAAAATGGCGCCCACGGCCGATGTTTGAAAAAACAGATCTGGTAATAAGGCTCACCTCAAGAATAAAATATAGAGTGTTTTTAATTCCTGATCTTGAACTGTCCTTGAGAATCGTGGAAGTATGCGCCGGAGCTACTACTTTTCAAATACGTTTTTCTCAAAAAGTACAAAAGTTAAAATACTGAAACCAACGCCAACTATTGAAGAACATATTAGCTCACATTCTGTATTTTTTTCACATTTTTACACAAATTTTAACATAGAAAAATAAACAAAAATAATTAAAAAATATATTAATATAGTAATTTTATATTTACACCAATTAAAAAATTACAGAATAATGTTCAAAGTATGTACTTTTAAGGACAAAAATTTCGTTAAAATCGAAATTGCGCTGTTTGAGTTATAACAAAGTAATGCTAGCAACTTGCTAAAATATTCGTAACTTTCCCTGATTGTATTTGAAGAAATACGCTGCTAGCAACGCATTGGTCGATTCGAAGCATTTCCACTCCGACAGGATGCCCAGTTTGCTAAAATAAGAGAATGTTTCCATACATACCATTTCTCTATAGATTTTTTTCGTGTTTGTAAATATTTTGTTATTTTAGCGTTCTGCGCGTCCTTCTTGCTTAATAATATCAAGAACTGACAAAAAAAAAGGTAATGTTTGGCTACCATTATTTTCAGATAGAAGAAGGCTATGAGGTTGTACAGTTTACATATATAACATATCACTTTAGGGGGAAGTGTGGAGGAAGGGGTCTGGAACTTGCCATCGGAAAATATCTGTAGGGGGAGGGGGTTTGTCATTTGATATGGTTTTTATTTTTAACCAAACCAAAATTTACTTTTCTTTACATGTGTTATCTCGATTTTTTTAGTCTGTTTTCGTATATTTTATGAAAGTACAAGTTTATTATTAAAACCATTGAATGATTATCAAATAATTTCATTCCAAAATATGGAATAACCCAACGTTCGCCATTAATATTCGCTTGCCATATGCGTGTATAATCCGTTATTAGAGAAACCAGATCGAAATGATACTTGTTATTTTTGCTAGTAAAAGATGGGGAAGAATGCTGTCCACATGTTTTAATTACAATAAATTCTGTTTAGCCGCGTGCAATTAACCCCTTAATTCTCGCTCCCGTCATATTCTCGGGCTGTGTCTTTTACTCAAATTGTTTGATTCCTACCAGTTTTATAATATAGTGAAGTTGGCTAGTATCGTTTATCCTGTCATTAAATACGCTGAATATTTCTTTATCATAAAAGTGGTGCCAATAAGCAATTTTAATTTTTCAACCGTAATTTAATTCGAGCGTTCAGGGATTAAGAAGTGCAGGAAGACAATAATAATGTTCGATGCATTATGCAACAAAGAGCTATTAATAAAAACTTTTAAATAAAATTTTTTTAAGATGTTATTTGATATAAAGTTATTTCTTATACAAAAGTGATATTTTATGAATTTTTTCTCGTCATTTAAATCAGTAAAATATGCGAATAAAAAATGTATAACCATACATACCGTTTCATAGCTGCCAACTTTTACGCTTTTTTGCTACCACTAAAATTTAATAGAGCTTTTCGCCTTCTTTAATCGTGAGACTTTTCCGATTAAATAAGGCAACAGATTTTAGTGGCCAGAAGAAAGCGTAAAGGTTGTCACCTATACCATCGCTAACGTATAAAAAGAAATTTTAGTCACTGATAACGATATTATTAGCGAGAGTGGGGGAGAGGGGACGGTCGAGGAATGATAAACTATGATATCGGAAAGTTAGGACAGGGTCCAAAATTGCCAAAATTTTGATAATCTTATATATTTACAGACCCTATTGAGCTTTACCTGCACAATCGATTAGACCATCGACTTGATATTAGTATTATGCGAGAAGGATGCGTGGTACGCCAAAATAAAAGAATGTTTACAAACACAAAACAAACCTATAGAAAAGTTGTATGTATGGAAACATTCTCTGATTTTGGCGCACTGTGCATCCTGCCGGAGTAGAAATGTCATGAATCGACCAATGCATTAATAGCAGCGTATTTCTTCAAATACAAACAGGGAAAGTTACGAATATTTTATCAAGTTGTTGCATTGTTTTTGTCATAACTCAAAAAGCGCATCTTCGATTTAAACGAAATTCTTTTTCTTAAAAGTACATACTTTGAGCAATATTTTGTAATTTTTTGGTTGGTGTAAATATAAAAATACTACATTAATAACCTTTTTTTACAAATATTATTGTTTATTTTTCCATGTTAAAATTTGTGTAAAAATGTGAAAAAATATACATATAAAGTGAACTAATATATTCTTCAATAAAAAGCGTTGGTTTCGTTTCTTTTTTTCTTTTTCTTTTTTTTTTTTTTTTTTTTGAGAAAAACGTATTTGAAAAATAGTAGCGCCAGCGCATACTTCCCCGATTATCTCAAGGACAGTTTAAGGTCAGGGTCTAAAAACACTCTATATTTTATTCTCATGGTGAGTCTTATTACCACACATGTTATTTCAAACATCGGCCGGGTGGGCCATTTTGCTATGCTTATCCGGCTAGAACCTTTATTGTCATTTACTGTTTACGTAGTTTTAAACTGCACTTCTTTTTTTCCTAATGACTCACAATTATACAAAACATTCAAGAAATAGACTGGGTGTTAAGTTAATCACAAATAGTTAACCTCTCAACGCTGTTCTACTGTTCAGTACTGTTCAGCAGTCAAAGAGTATATACAGTCCAGGTAATAGTGACCGTATAGGGGCTCTACCTAGCAAAATTCATGGTAGTTCTGGAAAAAGGCTCACTATAAGTTTTTTTGGGTCGCTGAATCCGAATTTTTAACTTCCCACCAAAATTTCCCCCGGCAACCCCCCTAATTTTGGTAAAAAGCCCCCCCCCCCAAAAAAGGTTTTTATTAAAAAAAACCTTTATTTTTTTATTGTTTTAGAGAAAAAGTATCTAGAAATTCAGAAAGTAGACAAAATTTGCAACAAATTAGATATATGACATTATGACTTAGGATGAAGGGGAAGGGGGGATCTACCTCGGAACATGCGCGCGGTGCTGCGTGAACTAAATTGCGCAATTCCACTTAACCACTCACACGTTTACATTCGCCCGCCCATCTCCTGTGCAAACTTTCTCTATAAGGTTTACTTTAAGGTTTACTTTAAAGTTTTTTGGGTTGCTGAATCCGAATTTTTAACTTCCCCCCGAAACCCCTCCCCCCCCCAAAAAAAAAATTTGTTTTTAACTTAAATTTCTTATTGTTTTAGGGGAAAAGCCTTACGAAATTCAGAAACTAGACAAAATTTGCAACAAATAGGATACATGACATTATGACGTAGGATGAACGGGGAGGGAGAGGGCTGCCTCGGAACATACACTGCGGCGCTACGTGCACTAAGTTATGAAGTCCAAGTAATAGGGGATTTTAACTGGCAAAATTAATACTAGTTCTGGATTTCGTCTCACTTTATGTTTTTTGGGTCGCTGAATCCGAATTTCTAACTTCCCACCAAAATTTCACCCGGCAAACGCCCAAAAAATTGATTTTTTGAAAAAATTTGTTTTTTGAGAAAAACTCGCGGTGAATTTTCCGAGGCAACCGCCTCACCCCCCGTTTATCCTTCGTCATAATGTCATATATCCTATTTGTTGCAATTTTTTTCTATTTTCTGAATTTCGTAATGCTTTTCTCCTAAAACAATAAGAAATTTAAGTTAATAACAACTATTTTTTTGGGGGGGGGGGTTCGGGGGAGGGGGGATTTTGGGAGTAAGTAAAAAATTTGGATTTAGCGACCTAAAAAACTTAAAGTAAACCTTATAAGGAAAGTTCGGATGGGAGGGTGAATGTAAACGTGTGAGTGTTTAAGTGGAATTGTGCAACTTAGTCCACGTAGCACCGCGCGCATGTTCCGAGGCAGATCCCCCCCTTTCCTTCATCCGAAGTCATAATGTCATATATCTAATTTGTTGCAAATTTTGTCTACTTTCTGAATTTCTAGTTACTTTCCCCCTAAAACAATAAAAAAATTGATTTTTTTAAACCTTTTTGGGGGGACTTTTTACCAAAATTTGGGATGGTTGCCGGGGGAATTTTGGTGGGAAGTTACAAATTCGGATTCAGCGACCCAAAAAATATAAAGGAAGCCGATTTCCAGAACTACCATTAATTTTGCTAGGTAAAATTGCCTGGACCAATAAGAAAATTTTATTTTGAGAAAATGGTACAAGATAGAGTTAAAAAAAAAAATTGTTGCCAGTTTCAACCCTGTAATTGTAGATTGCAAAGGGAATGATTCGCGTGTATGTACGTTCCATTACTTGATTTAACACTTTACAGGCATTATAGAACATCTCGTAACGTCGATCTTTCGGTTATATATAGAGAGAGATAAATAGATACGGAAATAATTGTGTTTTTGACTGTTGCTTTTTTGTTTCTGTGACAAATGATGTTAGGAGATTTTTCTTTTAAAATCAAATATTTTTCTTTACCCTTGTTCCAAAATATCTCTGACAAAGGGAAATGGAATCTATCAAAATATTTTGATGTATCTGTTTAGAAATACAAAAAACATTAAAAAAGACATAAGAATTAATTCGTCATTTGAACAGTTCTATTTCATGCTTTCCTTTGTTTATACTAACTTTTTGAGATTCAAAAAGAAAGAAATACACATCAAATACATGAATAAAATTATATATTTTAAAAGATACGACACCGATGAAATATTTTGCTGAGTAAATTTTATTTGCTCGTTACACACAGTACATCAACTTCAACGTGAAAAAAATGTTTAAATATAAAGAAATGGAACAAAAAAATTAAAAACTGAGGAATCCTGTTAAATAATAAAACTGTTATTCACGTCCCATTAATTGAAATAACACCTTACATACAGCATAGGGCATCTCGCAACGTCGCTCTTTTAAATAAACTAGTTGCGTAGCAACCCGTTGTGTTGCTTTTGAATTGCATGAGACAATAGATCTTTTTGGAAAAAATGAAATCTTAACTTTATTGTAAATTTAGAAAGCCATTGCAATATTAATTTTATTAAATACAATATTTCAAATAATAAGTTATATTTACAATTTAAGTCAAAACTTTTCCAATAAAAATTCGCATATTCCATAACTTTATTTCCTAGAGCTTTTCGCTCTTCCAAGATTTTGCTTCGAATTTCGGAGTTCGTAGAAATGATGTCATTTGGGTCAACTTATACAAAAATGAATTTGTTTGGACGAATTTATTCAGAAGCATTTTATATTTATGAATTAAAATAAATATTTAAAGAATTATTTTTTTTTTCTCTATAAAACTTTTCTCTTTTTTTTCTGGCTTTTTCGCATTTTTAATGTCCACTTCTGAAATGTTTTATTAGCCATCTTAAGGCAATGGTTGAAAATCTACTTTACGACTTTAAATTAAATGAAAATAACGTACGATGTTTCTTTTTTCTTTTGGCGTCAACAGAATTTATCTCAATGTTCCATTCGAGAGTCGAATTTGTGTTTCTAAAATAAACGGATCCCTAAAGCTTGAATATGTGTGAGTTCATATTTCGTGAAATTTTCTTGAAAACTACAATCATTTTTTCACTATTTATACATATATACGTTAATTTCAATTTAAAATAATTTTCAAACAATGATACCTAATAATCCTTGTCATTTTCCCTTTTCTCTCTTTTATCCACAAAAATGGAGCAATTTTAGTTTCCATCATTACAGAAATATCATAAAAAATAACGTAAAAATTTATATCTCGAAAACTAAACAAATTTTAAAATTCTACGATAGTGTTCTACGACCCATGCGGATAACTGGCGTTAATTTTATCCATCAACATTCCATATTCCAGGAGGAACTGCTGTGAAATACAAATGGACAGTCACTTTTTAATATAATAGATTTATGAAGTTTTAATTTCACTATAAAAAATTAGTCAGGGACAAATGCTGAATTATTTATATTATTTTAAGTGCAAATGGCTTATTCCGTAATGGAGCCTGTACGCAGTGGATATAGATTAAAAAACATTATTCTTGAAAATTATTTAAAAAGACATAATAAATAAATCAATTAAGATAAAGTTTTCAAGAAAATTGCATTTGAAAGTAGATTTTTTCCCCTATATAACGGGTGTAAAAATTGAATAAGCGCGATGTTTAGAAATTCAAAAAATTGCAGTAGCAAAGATTGCAAATCCGACATTTAATCGTCAAGCGTTGCCGTTCTCAAAATGACACCAGCCGTACGCACGGACATATTTTTCCTTTAGAAAGATTTTCAAACGTGAAGTTCCGTTTGTCAGCTAAAACTTTGCATGTGAAAATGTATTCTTTTGTCTTGAGGGTCTAATTTCAGTACCGCGAAGTACAAATTCCAGAAATTGATGTCTTTTAGATGTATTCGTGTAAAAATATATAGTTTTATCAAAGAAAGGGATTGTTTTCTTTTAAATATGGCACTTACTGAAGCATTACGCCAACTGTCTCAAATTCGGTATCAGCCGAATGAAAATATATTGTAACATTAGCTTTATGTTCGAAAATGTTTTTTAAATAGTGACGTCATTTTCTGTTCAGACTTAAAATAAAGTTATTTTTAATTGTAATGAGTAAATGGTATCAATAAGGATAAATAAACCCCAATATTTCTTTTTTTCTGCAACAGTGGAAATAATACGATTGCTACCATTTTGATGAAATCTCAAAAAATCTTTTCAAATTAAATTAAAAATATAAAAGTGAAAATATTTATAAAAATAGCCAGTGCGTGGACAAATGAACAGGTTTCATATAAAAAAAGAATTATTAGCGAAATTGGTACAGTAGAAAGTTCAAGGAAAATGTCTAAAAAAGCTATCTTGTGTTTTCAATATATAGATTATTTTTCTCTTTTAATTTAACAGTTGCCTAGCAACTCTATTTCATACAAATTACATTTAAAAGCACATATTTTTCCCAATTCGGCTCTAAAAATTTAAATTGTTCGACTACATATATGTTAAATTTGTGCTTTTTTATATATTATTCTTTTATTTATTTATTGATGAAGCTTTAATTTCTTTGTAGAAAATTAGCGGGAGAGAAATTCTGAACTTTTTTTTATGTGCAAATTGTTTATTAATATTTCGCAATGGAGCCGGCAAGGCAAAATCATTTAATTGATAAATAACAACGAAATAAAGCCAAAACTCACTGGGTTTTATAACAGACGATATTCTTGACATAGCACGTATTTTAATTTCAATTTTTTTTTTTTGTTTTTATGAGAAAATGGCATCAAAAAGATACAACAGTTTACTATTTTCATTTTTTCCCTCTTTAGCTTTAACAGAAATGTAGTACTTTCAGATGCCACGATTACAAAAAAAGTAATAAAAACTACAAAAAAATTAATATCTTAAAATTAAAATGAGATACAGCTTTCAAACAAATTGCATTTAAAAGAGAATTTTTTTCGTTAAACGGCGGTGTAAAAATTTAAAATGTGCGATGTTTAGAAGTATAAAAATTTGCAGTAGAGAAAATTACAAAACCAAAATTTTATTTCAAATTTCAAAGAGTTGACATTCTCAAAATGACGTATGCGTTACGCACAGATATGTTTGTCCTTTATAATATAGATATATAAAGAGATAATTAGATATGAAAACAATATACTTTTAGAATTTTTGCTTTTTTGTTTGTCTGACAAATGATGTTAAGAGAATTTTCTTAAAAAAAAAAAAAAAAAAAAAAAAAAAAAAAAAAAAAGAAAAAAAAAAAAAAGAAAAAAAAAAAAGATTTTCTTTCAGTTTGTTCAAAAGTATCTCTGACACGCGAAATGGAATCTGTAAAAATATATTGTTCTTATCTTTTTAGACGCATACATAAAAAAAAATAATAATAATTTGTCATCCGAAAATTCTATGTCATGCCTTCCTTTGTTTGCCGTATCAATTCGAGATTTAAAATAAAGAAATATACATGAATAATTTTATATATTTTAAATTAAAAGATACGACAGCGATGAAAAATTCTGATGAGAAATTTTTGCAGTGCTCATTACACAGAGTAAAAGCACCAACTTCAACGGAAAAAAAATATTTAAATAGAAAGAAAATTGACAAAAAATTTATAATCCGAGGAAACATATTAAATATCAACATGGTTATGTAAGTCTCATTAATTGAAATAACTCTTTACAGACAGTAATAGAACATCTCGTAATGTCGCTCATTCGGATACACATAGAGAGAGATAAATAGATATGAACACAATATCCTTTTATATTTTTCTTTTTTTGTTTCAATGACAAATAATGTTAGAAGAATTTTTTTTTAAATCAAAGATTTTCTCTTTTCTTCTTTCCAAAGTATCTCTGACAAGCGGAAATAGAATCTGTCAAAATATTTTATTCTTATCTTTGTAGACGCGAGCGTGCAAAAAAAACTGAAGAATTAATTTGTCATTCGAACAGTTCTATTTCATGCCTTACTTTGTTTGCACTATCTTTTCCAGATTAAAATAAAAGAAATATACATGAATAAGATTATATATTTTAAAACACACGACAGCGATGAGAAATTTTGATGAGTGATGTTTTTTTTTTGTAGTCATTACACAGAGTATAAGCACCAACTTCAACGTGAAAAAATATTTAAATAAAAAGAAAAAGGACAGAAAATTAAAAACTGAGGAACTAAAACGGTGTGTAAGTTCCATTAATTGAAATAACACTTTATAGACAGCATAGAACATCTCGTAACGTCGCGCTTTCAGATACATATAGAGAGAGATTAATAGATATGAAAACAATATCCTTTTAGATTTTTCCTTTTTTTTTAATAACAAAAGGTGTTAGAAGAATTTTCTTTTTAAATCAAAGATTTTTCTTTTTCTTTGTTCGAAAGTATCTCTCACAAACGCAAATGGAATCTGTCAAAATATTTTGTTCTTATCTTATTAGATGCATGCATAGAAAAAAAACATAAGAATGAATTGTCATTCGACAGGTTTTATTTCATACCTTCCTTTGTTTATACAATAATTCTGAGATTTAAAAAGAAAGAAATTTACATCAAATACATGAATAAAATTATATATTTTAAAAGATAGGACAACGATGCAAAATTTTGCTGAGTAATATTTGTTGTACTCGCTACACGCAATATAAGCAACAACTTCAACGTCAAACAATGTTTAAATATAAAGAAAAGGGATAAAAAAATGAAAACTGAGTAATCATGTCAAATATTAAAACTGTTATGTACGTCACATTAATTGAAATAACACATTACAGACAGTATAAGACATTTTGTAACGTCACTCTTTTGGATACATATAGAAAGAGATAAAAAAAAAATATGAAAACGCTATCCTTTTAGACTTTATGCTTTTTTGTTTCTATGACAAATGATGTTAAGAGAATTTTCTTTTTAAAGTAAAGATTTTTCTTTCGGTTTGTTCCAAAGTATCTCTGACAAGCGAAAATTGCGTCTGTCAAAATATTTGATTCTTATCTTTTTAGACGCATACATACAAAAGAAACTTAAGAATTAATTTGCCATTCGAACAGTTCTATTTCATGCTTCCCTTTCTTTGCACTATCTGTTCCAGATTTTTTAAAAAATAATATACATACGTTAATAAAATTATATATTTTTTAAAAGTACGACAGCGATGAAAAGTTTTGCTGAGTAATTTTTGTTGTGCTCATTACACGCAGTATAAGCATCAATTTCAACGTGAAAATTAATTTTAAATTAAAAAAAATGGACAAAAAAAATAAAAATTGAGGAAAATGTAAAACAGGGATCTTCGCGTTCCTAAAATTTGCGCACTTTGCTACCAGTATTTTAAGTAAGAATTCTTCGTGGTAGATTTCTTTACCATCTGTAATATAAATATTCAATAAATATTATCGTTTTAAATTAGTGGTAGCAAAGTGCGAAAATTTTAGTCCTGTGTTAAATATTAAAACGGTTACGTACGTCCCAATAATTGAAATAACTCTTTACATATAGTATAGAGTAGCTTATAAAGTAGCTCTTTCGGATCAGGATTGCTAGTTTGTCCTCCATTTTTATTACGCTATTACAAATTCACACCGGAAATTTTGAAAGAAGAATCTTTACCTTTTGTAACCACAAAATTTCTGTCAATAAATAAAGCAAGAAATTAATTTCTGGTACGAATTCGAGTTTTCTACATAAAAATGAAGGCCAAATTGGCAACATTTTACTGTTTGTATGAAAAATGATGTTAAGAAAATTTTCTTTTTAAACCAAAAAATTTTCTTTCCTTTCGTTCCAAAGTATCTCTGAGAAGCGGAAATGGAATCTGTCAAAATATGTTGTTCTTACCTTTTTAGACGCATAAATAGAAAAAAACTTAAGAATTAAATTTGTTATTCGAACATTTCTACATCATGCCTTCCTTTGTTTATACGGTCTTTTCGAGATAATTTAAAAGGGAAATATACATGAATATATTAGATTTTATATTTTAAAATATATAACAGCGATGAAAATTTTCGGTTAGCAATTTTTGTTGTGATCGTTGAACGGAGTAAAAGCACCAACTTCAACGGGAAAAAAATATTTAAATAGAAAGAAAAGGGAGAAAGAACTAAAAACTAAGTAAACATGTTAAATATTAAAACGGTTATATACGTCCCATTAATTGAAATAACATTTTATGGACAGTACAGAACATCTCGTAACGTCACTAATTTGGATACATTTAGAGAGAGATAAATAGATATGAAAATAATATCCTTTAGACATTTTCTTTTTCCTATCTATGACAAATGATTTTTTTTTTTCAATTTTCTTTTTAAATGAAAGGTTTTTGATTTTCTTCTCTCCAAAGTATCTCTGATAAGCGAAAGTAGAATCACTCAAAATTTTTGTTTTTTATCTTTTTTGACGCATTCGTACAAAAAAATGAAGAATTAATTTATCATTCGAAAAGTTCTATTTCATGCCTTCATTTGTTTGCATTATCTTTTCCAGATAAAAAAAAAATATATATATATATATATATATACATGAATAATTTTACATAGTATTTTAAAGGATACGACAGCGAAGAAAAATTTTGATGAGATTTTTGTTGTGGTCATTACACGGAGTATAAGCACCAATTTCAAAGTGGAAACATAGTTAAATAGAAAGAAAAGAGATAAAAAAAATTAAAAACTAAGGAAACATGTTAAATATTAAGGGGGCACAGGACCTTTTTACTTTCAAGAAATCAGTTTTCTGTTTTTGTTTTATTTTTATTTTTTTAACTATATGCAAAATACCTTATTCAAAAATATGCAATATTTCTTGAGTTATAATAATTTATAGACAGTGAGTATAATTAAAAGCCTGTTGATATTGAAACTTTAAAACGTGTTTTCCCCGATTAGTAAATTTTGAGTTACCGCGCACGCTTATCAAACTGTGTAAGCTACAGCTTAAAAAAATTAACCAAATATACGTTTCTTTGCAGTCTACATGTTAAAATTTAAAAAAATCACATATTTTTGTTATGTTTTTATTATTTCAATTGGAAAAACCTGATTTTTTTTGTATTTTGTGCTAAAAGTAAATTTCAAACTATACTTTTTGTGTATTTTTTGGTTTCATTTTAGAAGTAGGTTTGTTATGATTCTATTTTCTTCAAAAATTGTTTTGTATATGCATAATTTAGAGTTAAGTCATACACGCAGCTTTTAATGATTTTAATTCACGCGTTAGTGAGATGAATTTTTAAATTTAAAATTAAAATATTAATTTTGTATGTACAACATATATCGTAATAAGAATATATACTTTAGGTAGAAGCGGGAAAAAAAACTTAATTGCATGTTATTTGTATTTTGGTACTTTGAAAACGACGATGTTTTTGATCGTTTTGACAAACTCAAAGGTCCTGTGCCTCCTTAAAACTGTTATGTAATTCCCAATAATTGAAATAACGCGTTACAGACATTATAGAACATCTCATAACGTCGGTCTATCGTATACATATAGAGAGAGATAAACAGATATGAAAACAAGAAGAAGAAATTTTTAGAAGTTTTGCTTTTTTGTTTCTGTAACAAATGATGTTAGGAGAATATTCTTTTTAACCCACAGATTTTTCTTTCCCTTCGTTCCTAAGTAACAAGCGAGTATGGAATCTGTCATAATATTTTGTTCATAACTTTTTAGACGCATGCATACAAAAAGAACTTAAGAATTAATTTGCCATTCGAACAGTTCTGTTTCATGCCTTCCTTTGTTTGCGCTATCTTTTCGAGATTAAAAAATAATAATAAATATAGTATATACATAACTGAATAAAACTATATATTTTAAGGGACACAAAATTAATAATTGAGGAACTAAAACGGGTATGTAAGTGCCATTAGTATAAATAACACTTTACACACAGTATAGAACACATCGTAACGTCGTTCATTCGGAAACATTATAGTTATAGATAATAGTTATGGAAACAATATCCTTTTAGACTTTTTTCATTTTTTTTTCTATGACAAATGATGTTAGGGGGATTTTCTTTTTAAACCATAGATATTTCCTTCTCTTTGTTTCAAAGTATCTCTGACAAGCTGAAATGGAATCTGACAAAATATTTTGTTCGTAACTTTTTAGACGCATGCATACAAAAAGAACTTAAGAATTAATTTGCCATTCGAACAGTTTTATTTCATAACAGCTTTGTTTGCAGTATCTTTCCGAGATTAAAAAAAAGAAATATACATGTGAAAGATTATACATTTTAATAGATACGACAGCGATGAAACATTTTGGTGAGTAATTATTGCTGTCCTCATTACACGGAGTATAAACACCGACTTCAACGTTAAAAAATATTTAAATTGAAAGCAAAAAAAAAAGAAATAATAATAATAATAATAATAAAAACTGAAAAAACATATTAAATATTAAAATGTTTTTGATTTTACAATTATATTCGAGAAGATAAAGGGAATATATAATTATCATTAATTAACTATTAGCATGAAACGTGATCTGATCATATTTTTAATCGGGGGGAAACTGCATTATTTACCGATCCATCGAGAATAAATATTGTTGGAGAAAAAGGAGAACGAGCCTCAATAATAACTAGGCACCGTGAGAGAATGTGTGATTGTTATGACTTGAGTTTCAAGAAAAAGAAATACAAACCCACCTCTACAAATTTCTCAGTTTAAAAAATGTAATCAATATGGAAAAGCATCAGTGTCATACCTGGAACAACACATGCAATAAGTAAAAATGTTTGGACGACAACCGAAATATTTGATTCATGGCAATTTCCCTAATATTTTATCACGAGCAGAGATGACCGAGCTTAGATCGGTCAAAATTAGCTTTGTGTTCAATTCGATATTTTATTATCACTGTATGTCATACTTGCTGTTTAGATACAATTGGCATGATCCTGATACATAGTGACCCAAAATTACACCCTAACGGAATTTTTTCGATCACGCGATCTAACCACTCTTCTCGAACCCGATGATGATAGCAGGGCTCGCTCCGTTCCTAAAATTTTCGCACTTTGCTACCAGTATTTTAAATAAGAATTCTTCGTAGTACATTCCTTTAACATCTATAATAGAACTATACAACAAAGATTATCGTTTTTATTTAGTGGTAGCAAAGTACGAAAATTTTAGGAACGGTGCGAGCCCTGTGATAGAATACAAAATTTGGTCAAAGTCGTTAAAGTCGTTTTATAAATAAAATTAGCTTGACCCACAGTAACCCAAAAGGGACCCACTAATCTAAATTTATCGAACATGTGACCTAACACAATGGTCTTCTCGTGCTCGAAACGATGTAATAAAATTTTTTGCCAAAATCGTTTGAGCCGTTTTTTAGGTACAATTAGCTTGACCCACAGTGAACCAAAAATGACCCACTAACTGATTTTCCTCGAACATGTGACTTAGCCCACACGTCTTCTCATGCACAGAAACGGTATAATATAAAATTTTGTCAAAATGGTTTGAGTCGTTTTTTAGATACATTTAGCTTGACCCACAGTGACCCACTAATCTATTTTTCTCAAACATGTGACTTAGCCCGATGTTCATCTCATGCTCAGAAGCGGTATATTACAACATTTTGTCAAAATGATTTGAGTCTTTTTTTAGATTCAATTAGCTTGACACCTGACCCATTGTGAACCAAAATGACCCACTAATCGAATTTTATTGAACATGCGACCTAGCCCAATGGTATTATTGTGCCCGAAAACGATAGAAAGCAAAATTTCGTCAAAATCGTTAGAGCCGTTTTCTAGATAAACTTAGCTTGACCCACAGTGACCCAAAAATGACCCACTAATTGAAAATTTTCTAACATGTGACTTTGCTCATTGGTCTTCTCGTAATCCAAAACAGTAGATTACAAAATTTAGTCAAAATCGTTAGAGCTGCTTTTAGATAAAATTAGCTTTACCCGAAGTGACCCAAAAATGACCCACTAATCGAAATTTCTCGAACATGTGACCTAGCCCAATAGTTTTCCCGTACCCCAAAACGGTCGTATATAAAATTTAGTTAAAATCGATTGAGCCGTTTTTAGATAAAATTAGCTTGACCCTGACCCATTATGACTCAAAATGACCCACTAATCGAATTTTCTCGAACACATGACCTACCCAAATGGTCTTATCATGCCCGAAAGTGGTAAAATACAAAATTTAGTCAAAAGCATTAGAGCCGTTTTTAAGATAAAATTTACATACACACATAATTTTTGCTCGTATTAATATAAGATTACGTCCTTAACCCCTTGGGGACGAGCAACCGGTATTCGTGCCGCGTAAGGTGCTCAGAATCGGGGATTATTCTCACCAGTAAATTTTTATTGTAGATTTTGCCTTATTTAATCGGAGCATTTTCCCAATTCAATTAGGCAAAAATATCAGTTTTAAAAAACCGGTGATTAAAGATTAAAAATTCTGTAAAAGACTCTCGTCCCGAAGAGGTTAAGGGAGATAAAATGCAAGCTGCATTCCTTAACACATTAGGGGTTATTTTGACCACTGGAAAATTGATAATAGTCGATTCGTACTAGACATTTTATCCTAAAATATGTTATATGTATCTAGCACGAAAATGGACTAATTAAATAAAATAAATAATAATAAAAATTCTGGTGTGAAACACTTTTTATAAAACTTGAGTAAAACAGCCGTCGCACAGTGGAGTATTTGACCCGAAATCCTGACCAAACATATTTTTCTATGTAAATATAGTCCGATTGCCTTGAAATTTTCAGATGTCATCGGGTATCGCTATGGCATGTTTGGTATTGCAAATGAAGTTTGTAGGATTTAGAGTTCATTTACAGAAACACTCAAAAGAATTCCCTCACGTTATGGACTATGCGGAAAAATCGTTTGCTCTGTATTTTAATAATATCACACTATTTTATACGTACTGAAATTTATTATATATTATTTAGGTGCACTAAATAACTTATTGTAGAATATGATGTGCATAGAATATATCGTTTATTTACAGGGACACACAAAGGAATTTGGCTGAAGAATAAATTTAACTGTTGAAGTCCATGACCAATAATTGTTGGAAGTGCGTTTGCAGTTGTGATATGCGTTTTTAAATTGAACCATTTTTTTAATATTACTTGGTATGGATACATTCTATAGATGATATACAGGGCTGCATAAAAGTTTGCAAGTACATTTCCGTTTATTCATTGAAATGGGTGAATGGAAATTTTTAACTGTGCTATGCGTTTCACTGAACTAACTTTTAGCATACTATGTAATATACATACAAATGTATAGTATAGTTTTATATTTTATACCTTAAAAGCTGACGAAATGTAAGTAAGATTTTAAAACTTCACATAAGAGTAAGTATACATTTTATAAATATTTTGACAACTAAGAAAAAAAAAGAGCAATCATTTAAGAAAAGTACAAAGAAAAAAGAAGCTAAAATATTAATTTACTAAGTAGATATTTTAAAAATACGAATACATCACATGCCCTTAGACTTAACTACTGCATGGCTTGCTCTTTTCCCTTGGTCTTTGTCTAGAGCAGCTTATAAAAGGATCACTTCTTAAAAGAAATCAATTTAGGACATCTCTATTGCTCTTTCTTGAGTACTTTGTACTGTAGTGTATAAAGTGTTTGTTTCTGGCATCGGCAGCTTCTTCTGATCGTTGCATTGTGGTACCATGAATCAAAAATTTGTGCATTGTTGGAATTATAGGGTTCCAATTGTAAAGATTCACATACAGGTTCACATATAGTCTTGCTGTTTCATCAGCACATGTTTGGAGCTTTTTTTTCGGCAATTCGATGTCCACTTGTTATGACTTTCAATATTACTTCAACCTTTCAATCATTTCTGCGTTTACCCCAGACATCTTTAATTCCTTCCTTTCTTCCCTCATTTTCACCCTATGAGCACCCGAAACTAATTAGAAAACCCTTTTCCAATAAATAACCCAACTAAATACAATTTGAAGGCGATCGGATATTTCTATCAAGAGATCTCGAGTTGCGTGCGCATGTATGTACGTACGTACATGCATACACAGAGAATCTGTATTGCAAAAGCTCTCCGCTAAAACCTGCAATACGACAGTAAATATATATTTCTTATCCCTTCAACTCGGTGGACGCAAAACGGAACATTTAAATAGTCATCTTGAAAAAAAATTATATATAAAAATAGCAAACATATGCGGAAGATTTTTTTTGCAGAATTTGGCACTCAAGATTATAACTAATACGATTATAATTCAAAAATGGTCCGGCAAAGCCCGGCACATATTTAACAATCTGTCTATATGTTTAAATTAGGGCCAAAAACGCTTTAACTATAACCCTTTTACATATTTAATGTTTTTTTATTACATTAAAAACTGAATTATTTAAATTAGCACATAGTTTAATACCCTGTTTAGTTTCAATTAACAATTCATTCAGCCCCCCAAAATTATATTTTAACATAACAACAATGCCAAAAAACAACAAAAATCCACGTATTCTCACAAAGAAAATTCATCTTTAACTGAGGTCAGGAGCCACCGGATATAACGCAGGTTTCTAAAACTGACATAGATTGACGCGCCAATTAGTTATCTATTAAAAAATATGGTTTTTACAATTGCTGACGAAATTTTAATTTTTGCATTTTTGTCCAGGTTTTTGGGTCAAATACTCCACTGTGCGACGGTTCTAGTGTTAAATACAAAAAACAATTTGTAAATAAATGTATTATTTTGTGAAATATATTTGATGTGCCAACCATTTCAGTAACGTTCTTTAATTTTTAAGATATTTTATAAATCTGTTTATATTTACAAGGAATATAAGTTCCGATTTTCGAACAAGAATGTTTCGTTCAATCTTTTATTAAATGTTTGGGTGTTTAAAACTTTCGCTTTTTATCACAAATAATGTCCAATAATCATCCTATTGCCGGTGTGATTATTGGTTTGCCATTTTTAAATTTTCTTAATATTATCTATAGCTTTTAAGCAATAAAACTAAATAAGATTTTTAGGAGCATAAAAATTATGTTTTTCTTCAATTTACATAGTTACTGAGTTATACGGATCTTTATAAAAAGTCACCAATAATCATCCCACTCTGCCCTAAGCACACAAATAAATAAAGAAAATACTACTGTAATGTGTAGAAAATACTAGTGTAGTACTTGTTGTAACAAATGTTACAATATATTTCAGTTTTCAGTTTTCGGTTTTAGTTTTATTAATGAAATATTATTGGCAGTGGAAACGAATTGTCCACTTTTCAGATACTGACACATATGTGCATATAGTACGCTGTTGCAGAAACCCCGTACGAAGTACATATGAAATGAAACTTGTTTTATTTTATTAGTAAAATAAAGATAAAGAACGTTGTCTTCCAGCTTTGTTGATAAGATGTTTTGCTTTCCCTCTCTCCATGCAGGGCACAATTGCAGGAAAATAATATTATTGTTGAATGCACTATGTAACAAAAACCTATTATTAAATACTTTTTAACAGTAACTATCTCGTTTAAATTTTAATCTATATAAAGTTAACCCTTTGCCTTCCATATCCAAAATATAAAAAAATCGTGTTTTCCCTATCAATCTATTCTATTAATAGACCTGCATAGAAAAAACACAAAAATCTACAAAAAAAAAACTTTATCTTGAATTTCTGGCATAGTAAAATCTTAGTTTAAAATGAAAAAAAAAAAAAATGGACGCAGTTTGAGGTTTTTCGCGATTTCCCAAAATTTGATGATCTAGATAAGACGAATTTTGAAACTCACGTCCTCACATATAATACGGATATTTTATTGACTTCTTCTTTTCAGTGTTACCAATAGGCTACTTTTTTTTAATTCGGATTTATCGATTGCCACCACTTTTTTGAAACGGTAAAATTACCTTTGTTTTCGTCTTAATTAATATGTCATTAAATAAGTCGTATTTTACCTTTTCAAAAAAGGGGTGCCAATCAAGAATCTGAATTTTAAAAAAGTAGCCAATCTGGCAACACTGCTTCTTTTATTCAGTAAAGTATCCTCTTTTATAAAAAAAAAACTACGCATTGCTGACGACTGGCTTTTTTGCTAATCTTTGCTACAGATTAATTTCGGATAATGAAAGATTTGAAGTTACTGAAAAAATTAATCGCTCGAAAAGTTTTTGTCAGAAAATTGTTAGACAACCTGCATTAGAAAGGTAAAAAATTGCATTTTTCTTGATATAAATTTCAAATCTAGTGATTATGCCATTTTTCAAATACTGAATTTCAAAAATTACCAAATGTCACAATGGAGTACTATAGCGAAACCAAAATAATGATAACAGCAATGTGTCTAGGCGTGTATACAGGCTATACCACGAGTCACAAATTATAGTAGCCTTATTATTATGTTAAAATATAATTGTGAGTTATATTCACGTGTGCATGATTTTTATTTAATTCTCGACAAATACTAGATCCGGCATTTCTGTTTAGTTGTCAATAATATAGGTTAATTCACGTATGACCTCATATTTAAAATGAATATAGGGCCTCTTTTACAAGAGAAAGTGATATCATGAAGGGCTTTTCATGAATTTCCATTTATTTTCCAATTTTTTTCCAAGAATCAAGACTATATTTATTTAGGCTTAGGAAACACTTTTTTAAATACTGGTATAAAAGCAAAATTTCTCAAGACTTTCAATATATTAAAAGATAGAACATATTTGCGCGAGATTAATAGTTCGTACGATGTTTAATTTTAAAATTGAATATCCTAATCAAACATGTTTAAAATCCCGAGCAACGCCAGATATTTCGGCTAGTGTGAGTAATAAATGTATAACCACACCTGTATATTAGCGCAGACATATAAAAAGAAAACCAAAAGAAAAATATTGTAAAACTAAAAATAATTTTGACACTGGTAACGATATCATTAGGCGCGTGCGCGGCGGTCGAGTAATGACAACGTATGATGTCATTGTGGTTGGAGAAGATCCATAATTACTATAAAGGTAATAACTTTCTATGTACAGCCGCATTTTGCATAAGTTTCCACAGTCTTTTTGTATGAATATAATAAATGCAATGATGGATTTTTTTAGCCCTCGATGTGCTATTTTTTTTCGTCCAACAATTAAAGTGTCGTCTAAAAAAAATAACGTTCCGTTGTATAAGCCTGTCGTGAAACAAAACGGACGTATCATTGTACTGTTAAATACTCTACTTCAATTTTTAAACTTCTAAACATCGCAACTTTTCAACTTTTGTACCGTCGTATTGGGAAAAAAAGTACTTTCAAATGCAGTTTGTTTGAAAATTGCATCAATATTTATTTTTGAGATATTCATTTTTTTGTAATTTATAAATAAATTTTTTTAATAATGTCAACTGAAGTATACCAAATTTCTGTAGAGAGTAAAGGAAAAAATATTCGGAAAATATAATTATATCGTTCTGTTGCCATTTTCCCATATCAACTGAAAAAAATATAATTCAAAAACGTGCTATTTTGAAGGGAAAAAAAAGAATGATTTCTGATAAAACATGGAGCTATTATAAACTATATTTAATTTTAAGTACCTATATTAATATTCCAAAGAAATAAAGACACGTGAATCATTAGATAGCCGAGTTTCTTATCGAGTTTCTTGAATGACGACATCTCTTTTTTATATTTATGTATTATTTAGCAATACTGACATCATATGCATATTTTACTAACTTCAATGCTAAATTCTGAAAAAAGCAGAATTACCGTTTTCTAGTTTTCCGCTTTCTTGGCAATATATTGTTTAAAACAGGCAATTTTCCGTACAAAGGCCATTCCAGGGTTTCCCCTGGTCCGTTTTTTTTATTCTACTATTTCTGAAGAAAGTTTTCGTTCTAGGTTTTTACGACTTTTTCAACAAAAATCACTTTCGGAATAGGTTTATATAAAAATTGTAAAATAAATAAAAAAAGCAGACTTTTCTCTGCAAATGTAGTATTTAACCTTTTGCCCTTCCGTGACACCTATACGGTGACATACTAAGTTCAAGGCTGCCACAGGCGACTATTTTTTAATTCTACTTCACATCAATTTCTCAAAACAAAAATTATTGACATACTGTTCGTGAACATTTGCAAGAGAAATATATTTTCAAAATCTTTTTTTTTTAATAGTGGTGCAAATAGAATAGAAAAATAGCCGCCTGTGGCTGCCATGCATGTTTAACCACTGTCACGGTATAGGTGTCAGTGGGGTGCACAAGGTTAGAAAAAGGACAAAGTGGGAGGCATGTTATTCTAAAATCTTTTCCGATTTTGAAGAAAACATTTTATTTTATATTCGAAAGAACAAAGCAAACCACTTAACCTTCTCGCTGCGTAATTGTTTTATTAAAATAGCTTCAAAATAATTAAAATAACTTCTTTGCCATTTGTTTTTCAAAACAAAATTTTTTGTCTAATTTAATCGGGAAATTTTTCCGATTAAAATCGTAAAAATAACATTCGTAAAAAATTCGTAAAAATTTACAAAAAAAAAAAACTGGTGGGAAAAATCAAGGAGGATTAATTAGACGGAAAAACGCATGCCCGAGAAAATATCGGGTTGCGCACCGAGAGGGTTAAATACTGTCACCGGGCCTCAAGTTTAAGATTTTTATTTAAAAATCAAAGATATTCCTTCCTACCATTGTCAAGCACAAATCCAGATCAAACTATTCAGCGAACCCGCAGACATTCTAATTGCGTCAAAGATACTACATTTTTATTACTCTAACCGGCTCAATGGCACAATTAGGCAACTGGATAGAAATATTCTAGAAAGATCACAGATATCAAACTATCACTTTCACTTTAAGTTATAGATATTACTTTATATTTTTTCCGATATATCCTTCTTTAATTGTTTATATTTTTTATTTAGAAAAGTGATTTAACCCTTTCCGGCATGGTGTCCTTAAAAAAGGACACTTAATTTTAATTCCAAAACTGACAAACGGCACCAAGAATATTTAACTAAAATTTTCCTATTATAATGTACATGAAAATAAGCAAGTTGATATTTTCTAATAAATTCGTTTATAAATTGCGGTGTCAGTCCATTATTTCATCACTTTATAAACAGAATTACTCCGCGCCGGTAAGGGTTAAATTGACTGTTTCTCATGTAAGTAACATATTCACTATTTCGAAAAAGAACCCTTCATTGATCTGGCTTAAGTGGCCACCTGGTACTGTGCATGTAGAAGTCTTTGATTTCTGCAGAAATAATCTTTTTTTAGCTGTCAGTTTTTTGGGATATCTAAAACTAATTAAACAATGAGGTGGCACCTTTTTCAATTCTTTTCTTGCAATAAAACTGCCTATATTTGGCAGAAATTGAACGTATGTAAATAAAGGATATTCTTTTCGCAGTTTGTTTGCATATCAGATGTTTACAGAGATTTAAAAAAAATTATAGTAAGTGTGATGTGCAAAATTTTTTTTCTAGTGTAAAATAAATTGAATGTTTCAGATTGTATTATGTTCTAGACAACTCAGAAAGGTATTAGTGAAACAGTTCGACTGTGCAGAAATTTGAGAGCTTTCGATTGCCTTTTATTGCGATATTTTTAAATTAAATTATACATAGTAGATTATACGAATGAATCAAATACTTTGTGCGAATTTTAATACATAAACGAAAACCTTTAACAACGTTTTAACGCACAAATACATACAAACTACAAACATGATACAAAAAATTCACTTTCGAGGATTCCCGGATCCCCTTCGTCAGTGCGAGAGAAAAAAAAGATTAAAATGGGTTCGAAGAACCCCTCGGTTATAGCCCCGAGTACTGACTAATGAACTGATTGAAAATGCGAAAGCAAGAGTTTATATATTTTAAACAAATGACGTAATTCACCGGAACTAACTGAAAAAAATGAGTCACTGCTCAGAATCCCTCCACACTTGCGAATGAAAAGAAATACTGGTCACATCACTCACCAAGGAAGAAGAATGTTTATGAACATAATAAGCTTCGTAAAAGTCTAGATCCAACCCTGAATTACATTTTTGGATACTTTTAGCCTCTGGATAATTAAACTGGTGGTTGAAATTTCAGCAATATTAAGCTAATGTAGAATTCTCACATTTCTGCATTTTAACGAGATTCTGGTGTTCTTTTAGCCCAATTCTAAGAGCACGCCTCGTCTGCCCAATCTAAGAGAGACCGTGCTCGCAAAAAATTGTATAAATGCCCCAGGTATTATGGTCGTCAATTGGATCTTTGAAACTGGAGAAAGAAACTACCGTATATACTCGCGTATAAGTCGACCCGTAAATTCGTGAAAAAAAAATATGTTACATACCAGTATTTTCTTGTAGCCATCTTCAGCTTGTTTAATATCAGCAAATTCTGCATTTAGATAAGACGGAGGCAACTTTTTTTTAAATACCGGTATTCAGTATATTATTCCTCCCGAATTTGGGGTCGACTTATACGCGAGTATATACGGTATATCTTTTTGGAGAGATAACATATTTGTGTACTGATTTTAGGAAAATGAATTAAGACAATAAGATTTCAAAATTCTTTATTTGCTGGAACAGAATCAGTGATTGCCGGAGGATTAGATAAAATACGGTTTATTATATTCAAGCTAAATCCATGATCGATGGCACTGCTTTAACACTTTCAAGAGCGCCGTTTGCAGTCTGCAAACGGTTAATTTTAATGTTTAACTTGCCAAATGGCATCAGTACTGTTTTGGTTCAATTTCAATATCATATTAGGCGTGAAGAAAAGCTCTTGATAATTTTAAAATAGATTTGTTCGTAAATTACTGTGTGAATTTATTATTTGTACATTTCTGGAGCAGAAATGCCTTGCCCTGAAAGAGGTAATATAGTTAATTTCACTATTAAATAACTCAAAATTTGAACAAATTTTATGTGCACGGATAATAAGTGTATTGAAAGCTGCTGCAAGTTTTTGATGTGGGGAATGATTGGATCTATAATGAGGGGGGAAACTTACAGCAAAAAGTTTACCGTCAAAAAATCACAATAATTACGAATTACCAGGACATCCAAAAAAGCTAGTGGTTGTTGAGTTTCAATTTAAAAAGTAAACTGGATACATGCATCAATTTAATTAAATAAATAGAGTAAAGCATTAAAATTATTTTTAGACAAATCAAGTAAAGCAAAAGAATCATCTACGTAACGTGTATAAAATGGTAATTGTATTAATTTAAATAATTTAACTTGAAAATAATACATATATTTCATTTAAAACTGTGCTTTTAAAGGTTTACACTTGGCTAAACCATCCGACATTTTATAAAACTTCCCTTGAAACACAAATGTATTTTGAGACAAACAACTGCTGGCTAAAGAAATGAGGTTATCAATTCCATATTGAAAATAGTGAAACTCATTCAATCTATTTCTCAAACAATCTAAAGCACCTTGTTCTGGAATATTTGTAAAAAGAGATTTGACATCGAACGAAACCATAGTATAACCTCTTGTATTGAATTTACGAATTCTACTGGCAAATTGAACTGAGTTTTTAGGCGTAAAAATATTGTTAACCATGAGGGGAGAAAACCTGGAAACTAAATGATTTTCAAGCCTTTAGGACGCAATATCAATATTGGAAAACATAGGGCGTAATGGAATATCAGGTTTATGAACCTTAGGTAAAGCATATAAACGAACACAATTTGCTACAGAAGGGATGAGAGAATATTTGCTGGAATCAGCAATAATGGGATATGAATTCACCGCAGATTTTATGTTATTAACCCGTTGGGGACGAGTGGCACGTATACGTGGCGCATGAAGCGCTCAGAATCCTTGTTTTTCCTCACCAGTAAAATTTTTACATGACTAAAAAATTCGCAAAAGGCTCCCGTCCCGAATGGGTTAAGTTCAGAGGTAGATGTATCTTTTTTAATATTGATGTAAGGACCCTCATTAATTAATTTCAAGACATTTTGAACATAATCAATTTTATTTATTACCACAATTTGACCTTCTTTGTCTGCTTTAGTTATAATGATATATGCATTAGATTTAAGAGTTTTGAGGAGATTTTTCGCTGAATTATTCAAATTAGTCTGACCCAGCTGTGCGTTGTAATGAACATTATTTTTAATAAGATGCTAATAGAGTCCTTTTACATAGGAGACAAAGCGCTAAACTTCAAAGCCCTTTCAATAGGTTATAACATACCTTAGCGAAACATTTTAAAAGTCTTTCTCTTTATGAAAATAAGTTGAAATCCGTCAAATGCCACACATGGAACAGATATTTAAAGCGGATTAAATAAGAATTTTCCTGTATTATGTTATTGAAAAGTCCTGAATGTATAATAGAACAAAAGGAAAAAAAAAATATCACTATTTTTAATTCATATATTTGACTCGAAGACGTGGTTAATTTATTTTTTATTTAATTTTGGTACTTAATTTGAAAACAAAATCAGCCGACGACAGTCCACAAATATATAATCGATGTTGGTTAATACATAGGTGCCAACCTCAAACTAATCTTCCGTAATATGTGTGTTAATTTGACCCTGGTTTAATACTTTTCGAACCAGAATTTCTTTTATGAAATAAAATTAAATACGCTCCACATAGAAAGCTTTAAAGAAATAAATAAAGATTCGTGAAAGAATTTTTCTGATTCGAAAGTGATTAACCTATGTCAAATTAATGTAGATATTACGGAAGGTTAGTGGAAGGTTGGCATCTATGTTAATATGTTTCAAACAGGTGTTGCCAGTTAGAAGGTTTTATAAATTCAGAAATTTCAAATTCTTACCAGAAAACTCAAATGAAATTTTGTGCTTCATTTATTGACAGACATTTTGTAACACCGTTGAGGAACTATTTTTCTTTCGTAATTTCGGGTATGAATTCAGATTTTCAGGATTAAAAAAAGGCCTAACTGGCAACACAGGTTCCAAGCAGTGCCATCAATTTGGCCTTCCTTTTTATTCCAAAATTTGAAACTCAAGCAAATAATTTTGAACACTAAATTTGGTTAATTACTATAAAGGCATGGTACATTATATCATAAACAATTTAAAAAACTAGATAAAATGTAATAAAATATACATTGCTAAATAATGTGTTTTTTTAATTTAAATCCTGATGATGGGGCCAGAAGAGGGTTGATACCGTTGATTTGTGTATTTTTAATGCATTTTTAATATTTTAAACAAAGTACATTACTTATCAATGTGTATTTAACTCCTTCAAGGTCGGTGGAATGTTTATGAAACCCCTTAATTATAATTTACATATGCTACAGGGGCACAAGATTTTTGATATAATCTTTTCCAGTTTATTATGTATTTCAACAAGTTGGAAATTGCTCGTCAAACGTGGCAAATGAGGTGCGTTCGTACTATAACTAGTTTTATAATTATTTTTGCACCCCATATTGTACTGAATGTATAATTTTTTGCACTTCATAATGTGCATAGTCTGTAACATCATAAAAATGCACTTCTAATAATTTTTTCCCATTCCCCGTAATGTAATGGAACACTTTTGACTGTCCTGTAATTAAACTATACATCCGATTTTCCTAAAATTTGAAATGGCTCGACAAAATTTTGCAACAATTATATCTTTAAAATTTCAGACCATTCGGAAGGCTGTAACATCATTAAAATGCACTTGTAATAATTTTTCCCATTGGCCGTAATGTAAAGAAAAACTTTTGACTGTCCCTGTAATTAAACTATACATCCGATTTTCATAAAATTTGAAATGGCTTGACAAAATTTTGCTACAATCATATTTAAAATTTCATACCATTCGGTTGGGTAGTTTTTGCTGTGTTATATGCGGACAGACGGACGGACTGAACGACGACTATAGGTGCTACGTATTTATATAATTACGAACGCACCTAAAAATGGCTTTTTCTTATTTCCAAATAAATTAGTACTTAAATTTCGGTGTCATTCATTCATTTCAACATTTTATCATTGGAAGTGCTTTGCCCCTGAAAGTGTTAATCATATTTTCTCACATTTATCTAGTTATTTAAATTTGCTTTATTAACCCCTTAACGGTCGCATGAAATTTCAGTTTAAAAATTCAAATTGCTTATTGGCACCACTTTTAAAAAAAAAGAAATATTCACCTTATTTAATGACAGATAAAATGATACCATAATAAAGCCAATTACACTATTTTTTATAAAACTGGTGGGAATCAAACAATCTGTATAAAGGACACAGCCTGTGAATATCACGGGAGTGAGAATTAAGGGGTTAAAGAAATGATCCCAACCTTTTTTTACCCACGCCCCACCAAAGAATCTCTAAAATCATGATGCCCCAACCCAAACTCTATAACATATATTCCTTATATATATTTTTTTCTTTTAATGAACACACATTCATATGGGGGTAGTCTAAAAGAGCATTAACAATCAGAAGTCACTCCGCACATTTTAAAGCTTTTAAAAAAGCTAATATTTTTGTTTCAAATATGTTTTTAACCTAAACCTATAAAGCAAACAAAGCACATTCATCTTCATATTTTATATAGAAGAGTTATGTTGATTTTTATCACTTTACGACGCTGTGAAATGGTCTATTCTTTTTCAAAGCGAAATTTCTTGAAGAGACTCTGAGATAAAGCCTTAAATATAATAACATGGATGTTATGGTTAATTTTAGTACATCATTAATAACATCCAGAAATCTTTTGGGAACTCTATTTGAATAACACAACCATAGCTGCTAACTACTACAATCCTTTGACATAACATTTTTAAAGATTCTTTGCCTTATTTTAAGGCAGAATTCTTTGATTTAAAAAGGAGATCTCTGTTCTTGATTACTAGTTCCTAAAATCATAGCCGTTGGCACTTATGAACACAGTACAGATTAATCATTTCTGGATTATAATAATTTAAATTTTTATGTAGTCTTTCTTTTCTACCATAACACACTTTTACGTTAGCACACTTTCTCTTCCCCATTTTTGTAAAATTTTCTAATCGGAATTACACATAATTAAACATAAAAAAAGTTGGTAAACGGCGGTCGTGAATTGGTGATGTAAAAACAACCAGTTGGAATGCTACAAAGAGCAGATCTTGAATCAGAACATTTAAATATTTATAATTTTTTTATAGTACTTATACACACATATATAGTATTTTGTGTTTTATGCTGAAACTATTCCTTTATTTTACTGTTTGATTTACATCACATTACAAAATGATTTGCGGTATTTGATAAATACATAAAAGGGTCCAATAAACTATTAAAAGAAGGCACTTATTAAGTAATTGTTAACTATGAATAATTTTTTATGTGACGCACATATTGCAAAGGAGCTCATTCAATAAAGAGTTGAAAAATTTACTTAAAATTCTAAAATACTGAGAAATGAGAAAAGTTATAGAGAATCTTCAGATACATAAATATATTTAACCACTTTATTGCTTTTTCTTAGAATTGTTCCGGTAACTATTGTATTTGAAACTAGTGATGGGAGATTCTCGTGAATTTACCAATCGAGAAAAATCGTCATCGCAAAAAATACAATCGATGTAGTCATCGATTACTTCTCGGAATCTACAATCGAGATGTTTTACAATCGATTGTTAAAATCATTGCTTTTACACGCTTATACAGTAATTATTAGTAAATATGTGGCAACTAAAGATCAATGGAGTAAAAAAACATACGAAGAAATCAATGTAACTTTAACATAGAGATGCTAGATGACTTTGTAAAAAGATCCTCACGTATAATCTTTATTTGAAGCTAAATGAAAGGTTGTGAAAAGGCAGAAGCGGTGTTGTAGTTTTCTGCTATCGTTTTCCTTATTTCTTTCATATCCATTCATATTTTCACTCCACTTCAATTGATGGAGGGGCACCCAATATGAATCATTTAAAAAGTTGTACTGTAAAATTTGTTAATAATCCTAATACAACTGTTTATGTATACATCTTAACAGTGTTTAACCCCTTGAGGGGCAAGCAATTACGTTTGGGAAATGCTGAATTCCCACCGGAATCTTTGAAAAATTCTATTTCAAAATAAGTAAAAGCAATTTTACGGCTTTTTCCCTCCAAAGTTAGAAAAGTAAAATTTAATAAAATTTTTCTGGTGTAAAACTTCATTAATCGTAGGTGGTATATTAATATATACCGGTTCCCCTCAAGGGGTTAAGCCTTCTGAAAGAAATGTTGATCCATAAACCTACCCCCTTTTCTGTGCTAATGGTTTATGACAATTAACAAATTGTTAGAAATGCATTCAAGAAATCAACTTTAATGTTACAACATCACCACTATAGTATTTATCTTTCGAACATTAAGTGCCATTCTATATTTTAATACAAGCCAATAAACTCTAAATGATTAATATCTTTAAATATCTTCCATGTAAATTTCTTTAACGAAGTGTGCATACTAATGTTTCTATAAAACATTGTAAAATTCACATTGTTTGAGCATATTAATAATAAGTATCATTTTATAACTTATCAAAATGCTAGCAAAATAAGTTGAACGCCAGTGCATTCGATAGAATCGAATAACTTTTTTCACTTTCTCGGTAAAAGTAAAAATTTGATAGAAGTTAAAGTTCCCCTAAAAGCTGTGGAATTTCCCCCTTGATGATAAAAGAGCTTTATCGAAAAAGCGAAGGAAAACTAGACAAATATACTTGCTAAGAAGGAATCGGCCTAAAACGGAAACTGGTTACCACTCACTATCAGTGCTAAAATTATTTTTTAAATTTGTATTCCAATTCAAAATACCTACTTTCTGGCACATTAACGAACTCATTTTTATTCTGAAGCGTATTAGCTAGAATCGAATAAATTCTTTCCTTTTTCGCTAAAGGCAAATGTTTAATAATGGTTTAAATTATCGTAAATGCGTGCTTAATATTGGGGAATTTCCCCATTCAAAAAGAACATAACAAAAGAACTTTATCGAAAAAGGGAAGGAAAACTAGACAAATATACATGCTAAGAAGGAACCTATCTAAAACGGAAACCGGTTTCCACTCTCTAATGATTACAACATAATTCTTTATGTTAGTACTCAAATCGAAAGTAGCTACTTTTTGTCTCATTTAAGAACTCAATTACATTCTCAGGTGCAGTTAGCTAGAATAAATTAGCTTTTTCATCTTTTCGATAAAGGCAAAATGTTTTGATACATGTTACACTTCTTAAATGTTGAACGCGCATCTAATTCTGTGGAATTTAGACAAATTCGTATAAATCAGAGACACTTAGCGACATAGACGCAGCAGACCAGTATATGGTGCCGTAGGCAGCGATGACCGTCTTCGTGGTTCGTTCGATTCTACACTGCTCAGCAAAAGTTTAGACACTGGTGATTTTTAATCTTTATACAAAAAATACGAGCGCTAGTGTTATACAAATGGCTGTACTTATTTTTTAATATATTTCAAACGTTTTAGGACAAAAATAACGGTTTTAATGTAGAATATTACTTAATTTAACTAAAAAAAGTGAAATTTGCATATTGCAAAAGTTTAGACACTTTTGTGATTTTTAGGCAACTGTTCACGGAAAAACGCAAATTTCAAACTTATAACGTCATATGCATGAAGTATTTAAGTGAACCTGGCGATAGTATCGGTTAGTGAAGATGCAGCAAGCTAAAAATTTTCAGTTAAATGAAGTAATTAACACTAGAACGGCGGCAAGGGGTCATTTTGACCCCTGCCAAACGAATACATGTCGATTCGAACCAGAAAACTTTTTATAATTTAAAATTAATACACGCTGCACAAAAATAACCTAAATAAATAAGTTAAATAGTTTTAAGTAAAAATTCTGATGTGAAATATTTTTATAAATCTTGAGTAAAATTTCCCGCCGTTCTAGTGTTAAAGCACGGAAGCTGAAATCGAAAGGGAAGACTGTTGCAGAAATTTCAGCTACTTTAAATCGTTCAAAGAAGTCTTTCTATTAAGTACTGTTTATGGGTAACTCTTTCAAAGCAAAACAGAAATCTGGAAGGCCTCATGTGACCAGAAAACGAGATTATAGAAGTATCCATAAACTGGTATCTTGACAAATGATGACTGCTTAATGCATTAAAAGTGAGTCAGAGCTTTCTGTATTAACGAATACTTTCGTAGATTAATTATACAGAGATGTACATTAGTTTATATGAAAATGATAAAACAACCAGCTTTGAAATCTCACAACCAATTGGCCCCTTTCCGTTGCGGAGTAACTCTGTTTATAAAAGTGATGAAATAATGGACTGAACCCAGAATTTATAAATGAATTTATTAGGAAAATCGAACTTGCTTATTTACACGTACATTATAAAAGGAAAGTTTTAATTAAATCTTCTTGGTGCCGTCTGTCAGTTTTGGAATTAAAATTAGGTGTCTTTTTTAAGGACACCGCCCTCGAAAGAGTTAATGATTTGAGCCTCACTTTGTTTAAATTCTCGAGTATCTCTGGAGTTTCTCAATGGTCGCCAAGAAGCGAAGATTATATACATACATTGGAAAACAATTTACAGAAATTTGGTGAACTTTTAGCTCTTCCAATGTATGTATTTGTGAAAGACAATGCGTCTATTCATGTTGCGTCTATTCACAAGTCAAAAAGTTAGTTTAACTCTCAAAATATTACTGTTCTTGACTGGCCCGCGTGTAGTCCTGATCTGAATCCAATCGAAAACTTTTGTAATATCATCTCTCATACGGTTTATGCAATTTTTTGACAATACTCCTCTGAAAATGAACTTCGATCTGCTTTTGAACGTATTTGGTACGAAATAGAACCCCAAGTGATGTAGGATTTAGTTTCTTCGATGGGAACTCACATTTTTGCATTCATAGCAGACAATGTAGGTCAAGTTCGATTTTAATTTATGGATATTGTTCTGTTAACAGACAAACTGTCTATACTTTTGCCACAATGTTAAATTTGTTTTTTTGTCGTTATATATTATGTAAAGTGTATAGATTA
Organism: Maratus speciosus; assembly: GCA_963932465.1. Taxonomy (NCBI): domain Eukaryota; kingdom Metazoa; phylum Arthropoda; class Arachnida; order Araneae; family Salticidae; genus Maratus; species Maratus speciosus. The sequence goes on along the minus strand of OZ010797.1, from coordinate 371,169,202 downwards.
AAATTTCTTGTTTGTGTATGAAAGATAAGTCCCCAGTAATATATGACAGTTGAGTTACAACAATTCGTTACATACTTCTCAGTACAGAAGCATAATCGATCATTGTCTAAACTTTTGCTGAGCAGTGTACATTCATTCGTTTCGAGGTTCGTTCGCCTCGATGTTTGTTCGCTTCGAGATTTCGTATTATTATAAACCCGATGTAATTAGGGACCCGCTAGTGGGAAAAACAGCTAGTTTGAATATTAATAGCCTTATTGTTGCCCTTGGCGCAGCTTCTGGAAAAAATATCATATTCTTTTGCAATTTTTTTATATAGTTCTAGGCTCCTCCGACTACTTTATAAACTAGTAAAAAAATTTCTTATACCGCAGCAACCACCTTTTAGAAAGATTAACTTTTTTTTTCGGCAGGAACTAAAAGTTTACTCACTATTACCATAAATTAAAAATTGCGCTACTATTAAAGGTAAATGGATAACGTTAGGTGTAAGAGAATTTCATCTGTAAATTAAATATCGCGTTCATAATAAAGGCAATTCGTTAAATTTACAGGCGTCCTCTCAGGGTCGGCTATCGCATAAAAGCAATTCGCTAACTGAAGTGATCGAGAAACATTTAACACAATCGAAAAAAATCGAGATGTCCATACAATCGATAAAAACATCTCGTTTTCGCCCACCACTATTTGGAACTTTTCAATAGAAACTTTATATAAATTGTGTAAAAAATTTATTATTTTCATTTTATTTTTGAAATTTGAATATGAAACTTTTATGTTTAGTGAACAACATTAACAAAGAAGAAAATACGGAGGTTCATAAAAATCTGAAATTGCCCTCCTGAGAGGCCAAATTGCTTTCTCCGGGGCGTGCGCCCCACACTGGGAATCACTGGGAGATAACAGAGATTTCGTGATTACTTATAACAAAGTTTCTTTAAAAATTTTCTGGTGACTAAAATTTTATTTATTTTAACAGTTGGCTAATCTAGCAGCACTGATTCCAAGTACACTCCTTTTTTCCCGTATTCGCATTATTTGTCTCCGCCGCATGAATGCAAGGCCTGAGCACTGACACAAAAATGGCAGCTGTCGTAGGCTGATTTTTTTTAACCCATTAAGAACCAGCATGTTTTACAGGAATATTATTCAGTTCACACCATTTTTTTTAAAACCTTTACTTTTACTTTATGAATCACTGAAATGTGTTAATTAAATAAGCCAAATATAACTTTTCTATTTTACTGGTATGAAGAAAGTTAATATATATATATATATATATATATATATAATGTTGCGAAAACGCAACGTCAGTCTTTAATGGGTTAACGCATATACGGTACTTTAAATTTTCACACCAGTATTTTATAAAATCTTTCTTTGACTTAATCTAAGAAAAATAAAGCGTTAAAAACGTAAAAAGATTATTGGTACCAAATTCATGGGACAGGACACCCGACATTTTTGTGTCAGCGCTTAGGCCCAATATTCAGGTGGCGGTGTTATTTCTTAAGAATGACGTCACATCCGAAATATGCGAGGCTAACGAAAAAGACAGGCTACCGCGATGATTTTATGTATCTTTTTTAACAGACCGCTCGCTGGAGTCACGTGATACTGAATGCACCAATGCAGGCGTAGGAAAAGAGCATCACTTCACTTTAGCAGTCTGTAAAAGAAGCAAATTTAGCAGTCTTTTTCGTTAGCCTTGAGAAATGTGAGAGTAAAATCCGTTTGATTGGCTGTACAATATAAGTCATAATATTTCGTTCCTTAGTAAGAACTACATTTACCAATTTTAGTATTTCAGAAACAATATAATTTACACATTAATTAAATAAATACAGATATTCGATTAATAAAATGCAGATGTCTTATAAAAACAGAAATTCAAATTTAAGAACAATGTTCCTTTTTCAGATAAGAAGGAACCAATAAAACGGCGCCTCGCTTACTAAATCCCGCTTGTATTTCAAATGATTATTTGAAAGCATTTCTGCTGTTACTGTTTTGATAAATGATAACTTGAATCTTTTCAATTTCCTTGAAGTTTTTCACTTTTTCTTTAAGAGAGGCATAAAAATTTAAAAATGATTGAAATGGCTAGTTTTAAACATTCCCTTCGTTGGAATTAAATTTTTCACTCCAGGATTTTTTTTTTTTTTTTTTTTGACTGAAAATGATCACAAGAAAAGAAGAAATTTTTTTTTCTCATATCGCGTTATTTCTGCATGAAATTTTGATAATGATATTACATTAAATACAAATAAAACAGAACTTTATGTTTTTTAACCTTTTTAGGGCAAAGTATTTGTGCTTTTGTACTGTTGAATTAACACCAGGTTTTCTTTAAATGTTTAGCCCTTTGAAGGGCGGTGAAATACATTACATCCCACATAACTGTAATTAAGATTTGCACCAGAAACTTTTAATAAAATTTTAATTGTATAAATTTGGTGAGAAAAAGTTGTAAAATTGATTTTACTTATTTTGAAATAAAAATTTTCTAAAATTCCGGTGTTAAATCAACTTTATAGAAACACAATTTCTTGCCCTAAAAGGGTTAATTGAAAATATGAAAATGCAATTTGGTGGCTTTTGTTCCACTAAATATACAAAAGTGAAATATTGTAAATCAAACATGGTAGGAGCTTTATTAAATCTAGTTGGTATAGAAAAAAATATTCCACCGCCTTCGAAGATATTAAACAGAAACCTGACCAAGACGTATTATTGTTCTGTTCTATTGAAATTCTGTCTTAACAAGTTTTGCTTTTCAACTCATTTCTATATAGAGTTTAGAAACTGAAAAAATGTATTTAAGTGCAGTTGGAAGTGAAATTCGTGAAGAAGAATAATTCTTAATTTTGTTTTAAATATTTTGAATCCTATATTTTTTCCCTTTCGAATGGTATATTACTTTTGTCTCTACGACAACAAGAAGTTTAAAAATATATAAGTAATTAATTTGTTTACATGATACATAATTATTATATATGTAAACTTTAACCTTTCAGGGGCGGTTGTATGTTTATGAAATCGCTTCATTTTATTTCTCAAACGCCACAATGGCACCAGAATTTTGGTAAAATATTTTACATTTAATACAGGGTTCGTACGCGTCCATGAATTTCCAGACTAAGAAATTCTTCGATACCAGTATTTTCTGATAGAAAATCTTTCATTAAATAAGGCGAAATTTCACGCGTTTTAACAAGATTTATATCTCAAGTAAAAATACTGATATTTGGCCTTGAAAATAACGGTACCCGTGCAAAACCTGTAATATACATGTGGGATAGTCTTTTTTCTTATTTCCAAATAGATTTGTTGCTAAAGTCAAGTGCCACTCATTTATTTGAACACTTTAACATTGAAAGTGCTCGGCCCCTGAAAGGGTTAAATTCATTTTTTTCAAAATGTTTCTTTCTTAACTTCGATGTATCTTTAAATAGAAAATACTGTATATTATTGTTTGCAATCTTGCCAGAATATTTCAAAGTCAATCAAAATTGATCAATCAAAATTGAACTTTCGTACAAAATTTATTAAAAAAGTGATTTTCTTTTGCAAAATGCAAGTTATTTGTTGTTTAAAAGTTGTTTTTATTCCAGATTTTTTTTTAAATATGGCTAAAGAATGTCTATTATTTTAAAACAATCAAACTGATTAGTAAAGTTATCATACGAAATGAATATTTCCAACTAATCGAAAAAATGGCCAGGTCGGAAATCGAACCCAGATCCTTGGCTTACACGGCTAATGCTCTACCGTTTAAGCTAACTAGGCCAACAACCGGTGAGCATATTTCGCTCAGGTAATCTTATTGGTAATAACATTTGTACTGATGTCATGTAGACAGCTCAGTCTGCGGTTTATTCTGTTGAATTGTCTACATGACAGACCAAATGTTATTACCAATAAGATTACCTGAGCGAAGTATGCTCACCGGTTGTCGGCCCAGTTAACTTAAACGGTAGGGCATTGGCATTGTAAGCCAAGGATCTGTGTTCGATTCCGGGCCTGTGCATTTTTTCGCTCAGTTGAAAATATTCAATTCGTATTATTTAAGAATATCTGTTTATAAATTTGACTTCATTTTACTAGGAATTATTCCTATTATTCATAGAAAAAAATTTCCAGTGAATATATTTGGTAGTTTCTGAGAAAAGGTGCGTTCATTTAACATGTTACCTGGCCGCTATTTTGGGTTTCTTGGCGATGTTGGCGGTGTTTGTGGATATGGCAATCATGTTCTGATAACCCCGTTTTTTTGGGAGATCAATTTTTCATGCGTATTCAGTTGACTGAATATGGCTTGTGATATCGTGTTGTGTTTCTGTAAATTATTTTTATGTTAAATTTATTGGATGTATTTGATTGAATATGGGTTCTGTAGTCCGTTTAAACGCTCTTGCTGAAGTAATTAAGAAATATGAGAAAATTTTGACGAATAAAGGAGGTTTGTTTACAGTGCGTTTGTGCGTATTCATAAGCCTATTTTGGAAAATGACGGTGATGCTAGTATGTATTTCATGCTTGAGCTTTCAAGAAAGCAGATGTCTGTTAAGGTATGTTGATAATTTGATGTGTATTTTGTTGCCTTACGAGTTTTGTACATATTTAGATTGCTACACAGCGAGAACTGCTGAATTTTGAGATTGCTACACAGTGAGAATTGCTGAATCCAGTGATTTTTTTCGGTTAATGAGCGCGGAGGCTCATACAACGATTACTGATTGCCACTTTAGCGAGTTTTGTTTATTATTTACATTTTATTTTCGTTAAGCCTAACATGCGTATAAATCGGTGCTTGGCGACATTTACCACCCTGCGGAAAAAGCGGTTTTCACGCCAAGAAAAATTACAAGATGGCGACCTTGGGAATTTATGACATCTGTTCCGGTATAGGGACTTTTAACTGCCTAGTTAATTGCCATAATAACACTGATGCTATTCACACAAGTTTGGACATGCTAAGATGGATCACCATAGACAGAAAAAAAAATTAATTCTGAAAATCTACCTGTTTTTGCTTATATTGCAGTTATATGGGTTTTTTTTCTTTGCCATATGATAAATAGCACATACTCCATAGCAATTGTTTAATCCTTTGAAGGAACCTTTTATGTTATATCCCACCTAATTTTAATTAAGATTTGCACCAGAAAATTTTAATTAACCCTTTCGGGACGAGAGCCTTTTACAGAATTTTTAATCTTTTATCACCGGTTTTTCAAAACTGAAATTTTTGCCTAATTGAATGAGGAAAATGTTCCGATTAAAATTAAGGCAAAATTTTCAATAAAAGTTTACTGGTGAGAATAATCACGGATTTTGAGCACTTTACGCGGCACGTATACCGGTCGCTTGTCCCAAAGGTGTTATGTTTTACTTTAGAACTTCGCTTAAAAAAAAGCTGATAAATTGCTTTTCCTTATTTTGAAATAAAATTTTTCCAAATTTCCGGTCGGAATTCAACATTACGGAAACACAATTGCTTTGCCCTCAAAGGGTTAAGAATAAACTAAAATCAGTAGCCGTAACTTTTAGATTTTATTTGCAGTTTATTTCTGGGAGCCCTTACAAATAAAAAAAAATGGTTGTTTGGTTCCGAAATAGAAATTGTTCTCAGATATAAACTACAATGAAAAGGGAAAACTACCAAGAAAAAAATTAGACATCGACTTCAAATATTCTATGCAAAATATATATATATATATATATATATATATATATATATATATATATATATATATAAATACATAATAATAATAAATAAAAAATAAATAATAAAAAACAAACAAAAATATTTAAATTTTAACGAGAGATTTGTAATAAAAGCTTCTACTGAATTAAAATTAATTTGCGAATATCGTCTCCTGAGAGCTTTTAAAAGTCTATTGCAATTCCGTCTTATCCGATTTAATTGTATTAACTTGTTTTTGAAATGTAGACATAAAAACATCTTTTAACCCTCTAATTCTCATTGCAGAATACGTTCAAGAAATTCCATAACTTAGAGAATCGGGATTCATACCAGAAAATTTCAATAACAAATTTCCCTTTATTTAATGGCGGAATGTCTCTTATTCAATGAAGCAAATAATTGCTGTTTTAAATTTCTGGTATGAATATGGAATATATAAAATAAAAAATCCAATAAATTGAAAACGCTGGTTATAACTTGTATGCTACTATGGGCATTAGAGTATTTAGGTATTAATAATTACCCAGGCCTCCCACTTGGTCCATTTTTTTAAATACTACTTTTTTCAAGGAAAAATATCATTTATATGTATAAAAAAAAATTCTTACAAATTTTGCAGACAACTATTTTGAAGGTATTTTTGATTCCAAATGTTGTAAGAAAAAAAGTGCGAAATGTGAGATACGTAAATAGTGGGAGCCTTACAAATTACAGAGAATCGCACTATTTACATATCTCTACCATACAACAAATATCTTTCTGAAAATTTTTCTAGCCTTTTGAAGTCTCATAATATCAGTACATCATTCAAGCCACAAAATGTTTTGAAAAATTTACTCTGTAAATCTAAACCTCCCCCTTTCTAAGAATCGGTTCAATTTACAAGTATCCCATGTAAAGATTGCGACTAGGTATATATTGGCGAAACTGGTCGTACTTGCGTCATTCGCCTTGCCGAACATAAACGTGACTAGAAATCTGGAAGCCTATAGTCTAAAATTGTACCGCGTTCTTTAGATACCGACCATATCCCAGATTTCGCAAATATGAACATTATCAGATCCGGTTGCAATAATGTTAAAAATAGAGTTTTTCTGGAAGGTGTGTTCACTCATAAGCAAACTTCGCCGTTAATTAAATCTTGTTCACTTCCACCTGAATACACAGCATTGTTTTGATATTTTTTATACTTTATTTAATTTTAATAACAATAATTTTTAACTATAAACATGATATATAGCTTTCTGGTCATTTGAATGTTATTTATTGCACTGACGAGGGGCTAAAATTTAGCTCGAAACGTTTTCTTTTTAATTGTTTTAAATGTATTTATGTAATTTTTACTTGTATGTCTGATGCATTGTAATATATTTTTTACTTAAAAAAAAATTCTTGTTTATCATTGAATCAGAGGCAATGATTGAAGAAATGAAACTAAGTATATATGTAATAAAAGTAGAGTGTTGTATTTATCAAGCAAAATGGTACAGATCTCATCACATGGGAAAGAGGGATAACAAAAAATGCATAATTTTGTCCTTCGAAAATTTTCGGAGTCACAAAAAAAGTTATTTTGAGATGTAAGGATGAGATACATGAGTCTTTCAGTAAGGTATATGCCCTCCTCCGACAATAATGCACATTTTGCACCTGTTATTCATGCTGCCTGCTGAACTATTGAAAAGACCTTGGAGAATATTGTCCCACTCTTCTTTCAAGGGGTTTTTCAGTTCTTGTACGGCTCGGGCCGGGTGAGTTCTTTGAGAAACACATCTGCCAAGAACATCCCATGCATGCTCTACAGGATTTAGGTCTTAAGAGGAGGCATTACATTTTTCAATATTTTCACTTTATAGTGTGTCTCAGTGTTGTAAGATGGGCTGCTTTTTAGGTAGTTTCGTAAGAAATACTACCTATTGCAGTCGTTACCATGGTGCGACTTTTCAAAAATTCCTTCATAACTTTTCATTATATGACCCTAGGAACCCAAAACCACCCCCACTTAAAAAGTTTATATATATATATATATGTATGTATGTATGTACTAAATTTTGTCCGCACGATAAAAGTCGCAATTATGCAAGGATCGTTTTCAAATTCGCCAACAACTTTGAGATGGCTAATATCTCGGCGGGGATTGAAAATGGGCAAAATCGGCCTAAGGGAATGGAAAGGGGGGGGGGGGGTTAAAAATTTTGAATACCGTCTTAACAAGATTCTGATAAAACCAGCTCTTACACAACAATGACAGGAAAAAATAAATATTTTTCGTTATAGCAGTTGCCAACAATTAAAAAAAAAAAACAATAAAATTTTCACCACAACAATTGCTTTTGTATTGCAATATTTTCACGTGAAAAAATAAATTAAATAAATAGTTTGACAAATTGAAAACAAATTGAATATTACGTCATAAGATTTCTAGAGCAAGATTTCAGCATGGAAACTCAAAATGAAAAAAATAGCTTGACGATATAAAATATATATATATATTGCGTCATATTAGAAATATAATGGACCTCAGCAGGTGAATAGGTAACGTCATGTGAGTTTGAAGAAACGTATTAAAACATGATAAAAAACCGACTATGGAAATATTAACATATTTTAACAATTTGAGGTTCTCTGAATTTGTTTAGCCATTTTTAAATCTATCCCATATACATGCGTGTGTGTATTGGTGTATATTAGAATTTTCACAAAATTTTCAGCTCCCTAAAGTTCATTCTTAGTGAAGGAACAGGGTTTATCTCTAATCTTGATTTAAGTTTTGTTGGTGAATTTAGTACTTAACATCGAAATCTACCTCCGCCTGTAGCCCAGAGCCGGCAGGGATTTTTTTAAATTCAGATACTTGATTGGCACCACTTTTTTGAAATGGTAAAATACCACTTATTTAATGACATATTAATTAAGGCAAAAACAAAGGGAATTTTAACGTTTCAAAAGAGTGGTGCCAATCAAGAAATTTGAATTAAAAAAAAAGTAGCCCACTGGCAACACTGGTGTGTCCGATCCTTAACCCATTCGGGACGAGCGTCTTTTAGAGGATTTTTAATCTTTTATCACCGTATTTTTTAACAGAAATTTTTGCCTAATTGAATCAGGAAAATTATCGGATTAAATATCGAAAAATTACAATAAAAATTTACTGGTGAGAATAATTACAGATTCTGAGCACCTTCCCCGGTACGTATACCGGTCGCTCGTCCCGAAGCGGTTAAACAATCCTGTGTGAGCGTGCATTGCCGTTCATAAACAGAAAGCCTGGACCTACCGCATCCCTAAGAAGACGAACATAACCCACAATAATCTCTCTTCAATACCACTGTAATGTAACGGTACCTCCCTGAAATATGTGAAGCGATATTCTGCCATTGTGCTTAAATGCTGCCCCCACCATCACGCCTTAGCCATATCTAACACATTTGTGAGCATCATGTGATACCGTAACATGTTCCCCTCTCTCTCCACACTAACTGTTAGCCAGAATCACATTTCACAGTAAGGCGCGGCGCGCATTGAGACGCAGCCGACACGCGCAGGGAAAGCTTCCACGTCCCGCGATTTTGTAGACCATCGAAATGAAGAAGAGAGCGCATATTTACTCACGCACAGTTTTTTTGACGCAGGTCCTGCTTGTCACTTGTTCGTGGAACGCAGTTTCGAGTGCGATTCTGGTTTGTCACGAGATTAATTTTTCTTTCGTAGAACAAATTAAATATTTCAGAGCAATATATTTGAAGTAATACTATTAAAGATATCAAATTACTGTGATTAATTATTTCGAATTATATAACTCATAATTAGTAAGATTTGTTTTAATAAATGTTTTTAATTTTGCTTTTGTATAAATGTTCTGTTTCGCAATAAATTATTGTAAATTAGAAATTTTTTATATCAGGACATTTTAAACAATCCGTAATCTCTTAAATTTATTATTTTTAAGTTTGAAGTTTAGAACATATACACACACGGAGACATCTGTCTATCTATCTATCTATATATATATATATGTGTATATTTTTCAATAATAAATGTGAATGCATTTCTCTTTTATGTTTATTTCTGCAATTTACAAAACATTTTGCTCAAATTTAAAAATGGTATTAAAATCCAAATATTTCTAAATATCATTGATTTTTATAAAACAAAAATAAATAAATGCTGTACAAAATTACTCTTTTTTAAGTGCATAAATAATATTTTAAGCAAAAGGCAACTTTTAAAACACTGTAAACTGTTCAAACTTAATATAGAAATGCTATTATTAAGTGAATAATAGAACTTCATGCACTATTCTATATTTTTAACATCTTTTCTTTGATTCCAATATATTCTTTTCAAGGCAGACGATTTTCTGGAAATTGATTGTTGGAAATGTGTCGTTCTATTTAAATCGTAACACTATTAATATTATATGCAACTAATATTTCGCAACTAATAACATTCGATTAAATGCAAATCAAAAACCTAATAATCATTTTTGCCTGTATTAATTTTCGTATCAGAATCTGATTTTGAATTTATAACTATCTACTGAATCAAGTTAATATTGGTAAATATACATGCCAAATTTCCTCAACAATGCAAACAAACGTGATGGAAAACTGAGTTGCAATATGTGCTCACCTTGCTTCGGACAGTTTTTTTCAGACCCGTGTCACTACACCTGCGCGTGATAGCTGCGTCTCAATGTGCGCCTTGGCTAAAGCGAGATTCGTCGGACGACACCACTCTACACTACTGTTACTGACAGCAACCAATATATTCAATATATATACAATTCCTTATACCAACGCAATCATTCTCGATGATGGCGTGGTTCAAGTTGGATCCATTGAACAGTCTTTCGTGCATACAACCCAGCCTGTTTTAATAGCCTAGAAATGGTTCCGGCAGATACAAGTTTACCCCTAGACGTTACAAGGTGCGCAGATATCTGACTAGGGGTGATATTTCTGTTTCTTTTCTCAATTAGGGATACATATCGATCCTCTTGACATGTAGTTTTCCTTCCACGGCCACGGGCATACTTTCAAATGACATTTCCATCTTCAGCGGACCTTTTTAACTCCTTGGGGACGAGCGACACGTATACGTGCCGCATGAAGCGCTCAGAATCCTTGTTTTTTCTCACCAGAAAAATTTTACTGTAAAATTTGCCTTATTTAATCAGCGCATTTTATTGATTGAAGAAGACACAAATTTTTGTTTTTAAAAAACGGTGAGAAAAGATTAAAAATTTCGTAAAAGGCTCCCGTCCCGAAGGGGTTAATCGTGAGGTGATACTTTTTACCATTCCGTTACTGTGGTCACAGTAGGGACACTTTGACCTGCTTCAAGCCGTCCAACAGCTCGTCCAAGATCGAAAGCATTCAAATGAATTATTACAGACATTTTGGACTTAAATTGCCGTACCACATGGAATTTCACACAAATTAGTTCAACAACCAACGGCGCTATTTTCGTGAAACACATTACTGCATGAATTGTCGAATGGATAAACAGATTTCGTGCACTGCCTTTTATGCAGATAACAGGTCCTGCCCTACTGAGCCATTTGCATTTAATTTTACTATGATTAGTCGGCTGTTGGGAACGCTGCATTGCAAAAACCAGTTGTTCTTTAGCAATTGTCAAGCAGTGCAGTTACAAAAAGTTTTTTTTTGTTGTTGTTGTTGACCACTGTTATCTATTTAACCCCTTGTGGACGAGAGATCCGTATACGTGCCGCGTAATGTGTTCAGAATCCGTGATCATTTTCACCAGTAAATGTTCATTGTAAATTTTGCCTTATCTAATCCGAGGATTTTCCCGATTCAATTAGACAAAAGTTTCTGTTTTGAAAAACCAGTGATAAAAGATTAAAAAAATCTGTAAAAGACGCTCGTGCCCGAGGGGGTTAGAGTGGAGAAACTTCTTACAGATAAGAATGTTTCTTAATGAAACTTTGATAGTAAAATTTAAATTAAGAGAGATGATACAGACGAAATGTGTCGTTTGTAATCTTGGCAATAAAGTCAGCAGTTTGTGGTTGCTCTACCAAGTTAATTTAATTTTGCATGTTTTTCTTGAGCCATTTACATGGGTTTTTTTTCATGTTTTATGTTACTGCGAATGTACTACGAAAGTTAGATGCTAAAGTAGGATCGTGTCTAAAACATGATTTTTCCCCTTCATTGCAATTTCATTTTACCTGTTGTCGCTACATCAAAAATATCAATATCACCAAGATATTTTAAATTATAATGAACAAACTTATCCGTCATAAACTTTAAGCTAAAAAAAATAATTGGCGTATCAACATGCGCTGAAGTTTTTGTTCCATATACCTCCGTTTTTCAATATCACAAGATTTCATCCTTGATTTTCTATTGTCTTTTTTTAGCTTAAAGTTTATGACGGATATGTTTGTTCATTATAATTTAAAATAACTGGATGATATTGGTATATTTGATACAGCGACAACATGTAAAATAAAATTGCATTGAAGGGGAAAAAATCCTGGTTTAGACATGATTCTGTTGTAGCATGTGTATTAACGAAGGCTGCCAACTTTTACGCCCTTTAACCACTAAATGTTTAAATTTTTCTTTACACAATAGCATATTTTTGGCGATTAAACAAGACAAAAAAGGGGTAATAGTTAGTAGCTATGGGGTTACCGGTTACTATAAATTACCAAGGATGCTCGGTATCATCAATGTAACTTTCATATTAAAAAAAGATACCAATTTTCCAATTCGTAACATCTATCAGAAAAATAATTAAAAATATAGGAATTTTGCTATTTCTTTAAAAAATAAAATAAATAAATAAATAACCAAGAAAATGGCGCAAAATAAAGTTAGCAGGTATGGTATTACAGGTTGATATATTTTATTTACTGACGTTCGAGATGAAACAAATAAATTTCACGTTAAAAATAATAAAACCTTTTCAGTACATAACATTTCTCACATAAATAATTCAAATTTAGGAACAATGCTTTCTCTTTCAAAAGAAATGACCAATAAAATGGTGCCTCATTTACGAAATAATACTTTTATTTCAAACCACTAATCTGAAAGCATTTCTGCTACTGTTGTTGTGATAAATCATGACTGGTATCTTTTCAATTCTCGTGAAATTTTATTCTTTTTGCAAGGAAGAAGTAAAAGTTGAAAATAATTGTTGATATATTGCTTTAATCATTTATTTAGTTAAAAATAAATTTTCCTACCAAGCTTTTCTGGAATTAATATGTTAATATAATTAAAATTTTCTGAAATTAATAAAGGATCTATGTGAAACAAAGAAAATTATTTAACCCATTAACCGCTGACGTTGCGTTCACGCAACAGTCAAAGTAATTGCTCATGCAATGAATTAATTAGATCGGCGCCACTGTTTTAGAATTTAAAAACATATCTTATTTATTGGCAGGAATTTTGCTATTTTAGTAAAGCGAAATTTACCTTACTGAATTTGTGGTGGCAAACTACTTTCAACAAGAAATTTGAAAATTTCTATCGTAATAGTTTTGGCGGTTAATGGGTTATATACATTAATATATTTTTACATGCAACTTAAAATAAAAGTAAATATTAAAAGTAGATATTAAATAAATACAATGTCGGTTGATAGAAGTATTGATTGAAAAATGATAATAAGCATGATAAGTAATATAAAAATTATAAGCTGAAACTATCAAAAAATAAAACTATGTTGTATATTTTAATAACTTAAATAGAAAAGTATTTAAAAATTTTTAATACATTAATATTTATAGTTATACAAATGTCATGAGATGCTGCATTAATTCTGGAATACATTAAAACATCCATTTTTTACAAAAATGTTTAGTAAAGTATTTAATATTAACATCCTACAGTTTCTATCTTTCTTTTCTTTTCTTTTCTCTTGTTTACACAATAAACTAAAAATAGTTAGTAAATATCAGTTTTTCCATACTAAAATATTTGCCTTATATAACCAAAAAATATCTGTCAACTAACAGTTAAAAATCATTGGTATTCAAAAGATTTTAGTAACGACGTAAGCAAACTCTTTTTGCGCGAGCGTTGCCCGTCAAAAACTTTTAACCCCTTGAGGGGCGGTGGGATAAAATATATCCCACCTAATTTAAACAAGATTATCACCAGAAAACTTTAACTAAATTTTATATTTTTAACTTTGGAGGAATATCGATGAAAAATTGCTGCTCATTATTTAAAATAAAATGTTTCGATTACTCCGATGAGAATTCAATATTTAGAGACATTTTTGCTTGCTCCTCAAGGGGTTAAGGGGTTACCCAGTAACGAACAAATGCCGCCATGTTCGCGACAACCAATTTTCTTTGCTTCAGATGTGATGTTCCCAATTATTATAGATTTGGCACCACCCTTTCTTACAAATCTTTTTTGCTTTGTATTATTGCTGCAATTTGATGTTACATAAGATGAAAATTTCGGCGCAAAAGCACTGGTGTCTACTTGAGTACAACACATTTGGGGATAAAAGCAAATCCTAACAGAAAAATACCACGATTATAGCTCCATTTGTTTCTATTAAGGTTTAAAGATATTTTGAAACAACTCTTTTTTTACCATATTATTCCATACTTTTTATCGCAGCATACTTGTGTACCGTCAAATACTCGAGAGGAGGCAGGGCCTGATTTCACTGGTCAGCAAAAAAAATTAATTTTTTTCTCCCTGCAAACTAAATATGTAAAATGTACAGATCTAATATTCCTAATTCTAAATATGATATCCAAATTGTTCCAGCACATACCGTTTTTTCTGACAATCGGTTTTATAATAATTTAATTATTTGCAATGCTAGATAAAATTGAAATCATGAAAAAAGGGCTTTAACTGTCTCAAATATCAAATTGATAAAATATAGCATGAAAATCTAGTTTGTTGACACTTGTATCGTGCATTTTTCTTTTTATGTTTTTTTATTGTTTAGATATTTGATCTTTAAAATGATTTGCTATTATTCTTCTCTTTTCTATAGCCACTTGTTACAAGCCTATCATAGCCTATGTTTAGCAAGATAATAAAGCTTTGAAATACCGTTACAATATGGCTTAACAGGAAGTACGATGTCTAACAATCGCCGGGCAAGCTTCCACCATCAAAATCGAAAAGAAAGTTTTATTTTATTTGTGATAGAATTTTTGCATGTATGAAACGCTTAAATAAAGCAAAATTATGTATTTAGATTTATTGGTGGAATTTTGTCCGAACGGTAAGTGTTTGAGGCAGTAGTTAGTAAGTTCATGCGAAATCAAATAAAAGCAGTGACTAAAGTTAACCATTTAATTCTCATGACCGTGACTTTCACGGGCAGGGTAGACTACTTTTTTTTTACTTAGATTGTTTGATTCCCACAAATTTTTAAAACAGTGTAATTGGATTTATCCTCGCATTATTTTATCTTCCATTAAATAAGGTGAATATTTCTATTTCAAATAATTGGTGGCAATCAAACAATCTGAATTTTCAAACGGGTAGCCTACATTTATCATGCGCGTCGTTTAACCCCTTGAAGGAAGGTGTGATAAAATGTATCCCACATAATTTTAATTGCGAAATGCTACATTGACACCAGAATTCAAGACTGAAAAGTTTAATTTTATTAAGGGGACCGGTGCTAAAAATTCTCAAAAAAAAAAGCATTTTTTTTATTGGCTTAAGAAAATACTGAGTTTTTAGCGCTAAAAACAGCAAACCACGTGCTTTATCATCATTAGATCCAGAGAAATAACACCTTTTGCCTTGAGAAGCGATGCATCAGCTGCCCTCTGACGGGAACTTTAACTTCATTTATCTCACAATGAATTTTTTCACGATTTGTCAACTTAAAAAAAATATATATCTAAAGTTCTTTGCAAGATATATGTATGAAATTTTGAGCAGAGATTTTATGCTATATTTCCAACAAATTATCTTCAGGATTTTTAATTTTGGGTGATAATTGTGAAAATGTGATAATTAATGCAAAAGTCACTCATAGAAAAACTTCAAATTTTTACTTAATTTTTTTTTTTATAAAATTCATAATCAATATTTTAAGAAATCCCATAAACAAATTAAAATGACACATTTTCTGTACACAAAAGTGTAAAAATTTTATAAATCGAGTAAGTACTTCCAGAGTTATGTAAAAAATTAAATATGTTTAAAATTTTAAAAGTAAATTAATAAAAAATATTTTAAATTTTTCAGATTCTTTTTAACACTAGAACGCCCGGAAGGAGTCGATTCGACTCCAGCCATAGGATAAAATCTCAATTGGAACCAGAAATTCTTTCACAAAATAAGTTAAACTTTAAGAGCGCAGATTTACGTTAAATAAACCAATCAAATAATTTTAAATAAAAATTCTGGTGTGAAATATTTTTATGAAACTTGCGTAAAATTTCCGGGCGTTCTAGTGTTAATGCAGTATTCTTATTATGTTAAAACATATTTCAGAAAAAAACTTTCATAACAAAATCTCTATAAATTAGAATTTTGAGCCCCGGGCTCCCTTAACCCTAGATCTACCGGGAATTTTATTCAAGTTTTAATAAAACGTTCTACACCAGAATTTTTATTTAAAACTATTTAACTTATTTATTTACCTTATTTTTGTCTGGTTTATATACTTAGTTTATTTTAAAGAAATTTCTGGTTTGAATGAATATTTTGTATGTACCTGTCGGGTCCAATGGACCCGTCTGGTAGACGGAGGGTTAATTACGTAAAAAGAAGCTTTTACCTATTTTGAAATAAATTTGTTTTTAAATTCTGGTGTGATTCAATTATTTCAGCATTTTACTAATAAAATTCCTTTGCCCTTGAAAGGGTCAAAGGGTTAAAGAATGAGCTAAAAATTTAAAAATGCCATTTTCATATGTTTTTAGCATTCTTATCCATTTACTTGGAATATTTACATTGCAACATTTCTGTTTTAAAACAATTAACAACTTAGTAATATTTTGGAAAGATTCAAATGAGCTCTAAAATTTTTATTAGAAATTTATACAAAAATAACTTATTATTCAATAGAAATATTATGAATTATAAAATAGTAGTAGAAGCCCTGTAACATTAACATAATCTTGTAGCGTAAACGTTTAATAAATATGTGATGTAACACAAAACGACACTTTTCTAAAAAAGTATTTCACAATAATGGCACTTTTAACATGTATCTTTGTACGTAGTCACTTTAATACTTTTAATCTAAGTTTCAATATCGTTCATTTGAGCTATTCCCACTCGATTTGTTATTACAAGATCCAAATCACTCACGACAACGGTCTTAATTCCGAGGTTAATGTACTTTCCAAACTTCTAGAAATGGTATTAGAATTGACACACTACACGTAACTGGTCACTTTCGGATTTTCAGTCACGCAATATCTCCGTTTCTATCGATCTGAAAGAAAAAAATCACCCTGCGTAAAGAAAAATTATTACCGAAACTCTATTTGTAATATTATGATTAAGTGAATGAAAAAATTGTGAAAAATAATATTTATTTTCTTAACGCCTTAATTCTCACGCCTATATCTTTTATGGACAGTGCAGGCTACATTTTTTACTCAGATTATTCGATTCCCACCAGTTTTTTAAAACTGTGTAATTGACTGTATTCTTGCATCATTTTATCTGCCCTTAAATAAGGTGGATATTTCTACTTCAAAAAATTAATGGCAATCAAACAATCTGAATTAAAAAAATAAGTTGTCTACACTTTTTGCGAGACGCTTAACCCCTTGAACGACGGTGAAGCACTTGTGCATCACATAATTTCAATAATCCAAAACAGCATTTACCTCGTAATTTTGGAATGAACATTTTCCTTTTCTTTTCAGTAGGTAAAGAAAGTTTACTTAATTACAAATAAATATATTTATAAATTCTGGTGCAAAAAATGATTTCAGTATTTTACAAATAAAAGCACTTTGTCCCTGAAAGGTGTAAGGGTTTAAAATATTGTCAGAGGTTCCAAGGTCCCGCTATAATTCCGTAATATGTAGATTAATCTGACCCTTTTTAACAATATTTTTGAACCAGAAAATTTATTCCATGTATCTTTATGTATTTCAATTCAGTTTTTTTTTTTTTTATGTGGAAAAAATGTAATTTCGATTCCTAGAAAAATTCTGTCGCGAAACATATTAAACGTGGAATAAATTAAAAAAAAAGAGTAGAAAGAGTAGTCATTATATAAATTTATCAATAAGACATTTTAATTCACGCAATAGCTATGCGTTTCTATCGATCTCAAAAAAAGTTTCACTTTGCGTTAAAAAAAAATGTCTGTTTACTGAAAAATTATTTGTAATATTAAGATAAAGTAAATAAAACAAATTGCGAAAAATAATATTTACTTTCTTAAAATACTTACCAATCGTGTAATTTTTCACTTCATTAGAAAATGTATGGCCTTACAATTAGTCATTATACAGAGTGGTTCAGAACTACATGTCAAAAATGTAAAGGCGAGTATAGGGTACCTAAATAAGCAAATTTCGTACAGTAATGTGGGTGCGGAAATGCAATGTTGAGGCAGTAGAGAGCCCTGTTGAATGCGGCGGATGAATTCTCTTCGTCATTTCCCGCACAGATTTCGAGCAACATGAATCATTACACCAATAGGGAGCTTGCCGACATGCATTTCATGTATGGGATTGCGCAAGGAAATGGATTGGCTGCTCAGAGGATTTAGACTGAACGATTCCCGGATAGTATTCTGCCGGATCCCCGAACATTTGAGCGTATTCATTAGGAGTTGTGCGCCAATGGATCGTTTTGCGTTTCCAGGCGTGATAAGGGCAATGTAAGATATCGCGGAATTCCTGCAGTGGCAGAACTATTATTACGCACAGTAGAGGATAATCCTTCGACAAACTCAAAAGCTGTTGGACGCGCGTTGGTTGTGAACCATTTCCTTGCTTAGTCCCATACATAAAATGCATGTAAGAAAGCTGTGCATTGGTGTAACGATGCATGTTGCTCGATATCCGTGAGGGAATGAAAATTCGAGCTAGCGAAGAGCTTTCATCCACCGAACTTAACAGCTCCTTCTATTGCCTCAACGCTGCATTTCTGCACACACATTCCTATACAAAATCTGCTTATTTAAGTCCACTTTACCTGCCTTTATATATTTTTTTTACATATAGTTCTGAATCTTACCTGTATAACAATAACATTATTAACAACTCTTCAAGGGCAGTTGGAAGAAAAATGCTTTAAAAAATTCTTTTTATTTTAAATATTTTCAATCTTTTATTTTCCTCCTTTCGAAAGGTATAATAATTTTGTTTCTACCCCAATGGGAAGTTAAATTTTTTAAAGTAATTATGTTTTCTTACATCATACATAAAACATTCCATGCATAAACTGTAAACTCAAATTTTCTCAAAATATTTTATTTATTTTTTTTTTTTAAATTTCGATGTACCTTTTAAAAAAACCACTACATATTATTGTCTGCAATATTCCCTGAATATGTTACACATATTCCTGATCAATCATTTGTGAAAGTGTACTACTTCCATGTATACAAATGTTTTATTAGTTTTTTGTTATTTAAAAGTGGTTTTATACCAGATAAAAAAAAAAGAACTAAATTACTAAAAACTATTTTTAAACTTGACTTCACCTTATAATGATTTATTTATTATTTATATTATGCATATAAAAAATTTAAAAGGAATCTTTCATACTTTCTGAGAAAAGGTGATTTAATTTAACGTGGTAGGTATAGGGGCTTCCAACTTGCCTTAAACTTTCATTTCAGTCAGACTAAAAATATTTCCTTTTGGTTTATATGATATTTTGTACGCTACTATTTTAATACGTACTATATTACAGCAATGATGCTTTTAGAGCTACAATTGTATAATAGCACTTATGATGATCAAGATCAAATTCTCGATTAACCCATTTGAAACAGTAGCTTGCACTTTATTAGCCTCCGGTACGGTATGCTATTTATTTTCTCCCAGCTTATTTTGCGTCCGAAAAATAACGTTACCTTAAAGAAGCTAGCTGTAAAACACAGCATTACGATTAAATAACTCTTTAGCAATTTTTTAAACTTCTAAGCATCGCACATTTTCAATTTTTATACCGCCGTATTGGAAAAAAAAGTTCCTTTAAATGCATTTTGTTTTAAAACTGTATCTCCATTTATTTTTAAATATTTCTTTTTTGTAGTTTTTGGAGCCATTTTCTTAATATTGGCAATGGAAGTACTCTATTTCTGTAGAAAGTAAAGGAAAAATAGTTTTAAAATAGTAATTATGTATTTTTGTTGCCATTTTCTCGTAACAACCGAAAGAAAATCTAATTAAAATATGTGCTATTTTGAAAAAAATATAAATGGATGATTTCTGTTAAAACAATGAAGCTATTATATGCTATATTTAATTGTAAGCATCAATGAATCATTAGATAGCCGGGTTTTTTTTTTTAGATTTTCTTGAATGACGGCATCTTTTTGCTGTATTTGTGCATTATTTCGATATAGTGATGTGCTATGCATGCTTTACTGTAGATGTTTAAGAGAGGATCGTAAATGTGGAATTCTTGAGCGGATGCGAATGACGTCATTTTACATATAAGAAACGTGTGCTTTAAGTCTTAAAATTGAAATATGTTTTGTACTGCAGTAGAGTCCGCTTAACCGAGTTCTTTTCTTCTGATGGACTGGTGGCTTCTATTATTATGAAACAGCCATTATAAATTAAGTGTTAGGTGAAGATGAAAGAGCAGTCGTAAAAAAAATGTGGCCATCCCCCCCCCCCCCATTCTGACCAGAAAATCAGAGTTCTAACTTCTTACGGCTGCTTTTCCATCTTCACCTAACAGTTCATTTATAATGGCTGTTTCATAATAATAGAAGCCACCAGTTCATCAGAAGAAAATGAAGTAATGGAAATGCTGGGGGCGACATTAAATTCTGAAAAAGCAGAATTCCTGCTCTCTAGTCAGTTCATTTCCTTTGCTATAATTTTTGTTCGCTCTCATCATCTGATTGTTTTGTGTTTGTTTATTTTCATTATTCTTTTTTATTAAGAAACTTCAAATTCACATCCGTAAATCTCAATAGTAATTTTTGCTTTATGTGGTGCTTATAGTTTACAGATTACATAAAATAAGAATTCTTCCTTCGGAATTTTAGAATAAAAATAAAATACCTAAAGTGGACGCATATATGCGATAATCATGCATAGATTAAAATCGGATTAAAGTAGTTAGTTAAGTTTGTTTATACTGCTAAGTATCGAGATTTACATAATTAAAACCTTAATAATCATTCAGAAAGTTTAAAGTAAATTAAAAAAATTGCTAACTTTTATAGGAATGTAACTTGCTATTAATTAATGTATTATAACAATGTATTATAACAATGTAATATATTAATGTATTAATAACATTAAAACATTAAAAGTAGATCATCAACACTTTTGTAACAGTAGGTATATCATTTCTTTAGAATACATTTTAATGGGTATTTAGCAGAGATATACACAATAAAGGATTTTACTATCGCATGAATCATTCCGACATGTGCCAAAACATAGTTTCCAACTTTTATATATTTTTTTAATGAATAGCCACCAAAAATTTTGTAAAAAAAGGAAACAAAAGTATATAGTTGCCAGTCGTAGTGCTTTTTAGGCACGTTCCTAATTATATAAATACATAGCAGCTATAGTCGTCGTTCAGTCCATCTGTCCGCATATAACAGAGCAAAAACTACCCAACCGAATGGTCTAAAATTTTAAATATATACTTGTACAAATTTTTTTCGAATCATTTCAAATTTTATGAAAATCGGATGTATAGTTCAATTACAGGGACAGTCAAACTTTTTCCGTTACATTATGACCAATGGAAAAAAAATGCTTCAAGTACATTTTAATAAAGTTACATCCTTTCGAACAAAATGAAATTGATATGCATTTATGATGTGCACTTAAAATGTACATTCACTAAAATATACGGTGCAAAAAATATTTATTTTTCATTTAAAGAGTCACACAAAAGAATTCCGTTATAAAATGGTATAGGGGGAAACATTGTTTGCGGCATATTTTAATTATGTAAACGATTTCACATATAATGAAATTGATATATGTTGGTGCGGTTTACTACAAGTTATAGTCTGTATAATAGAAAGTGCATAGTATTTACTGGGACACTCAAAAGATTTCGGATAGTATACTGTACCCGAAATACTGTATATTAGCGATGATTGCTGGAAATGCATTTTTAGTTGTGATATGAGTTTTTAAATTTAACTAATTTTTTGCATATTACGTTGCGTGTATAAATGCTGTAGATCATATAGTGGATACTAGGGAGGCTTGAACCACTCATCAGTTTCCATATTTAAAAGAATTTCAGAGTTTTATCAATAAGTGTCAAACAAAGCTATTCGAATGCTCCAACAACAGTCTTTGTTTCATACAGTTAATCGAAATAGGTGTGGAAAAAATTAATTGTGAGGCGTTTTGCACCTAAAAGCTCTGTTTTTTAGAAATATTTTGTAAGCTTTCTTCTGATAAAATATATAATAGAAAATTAAGTATGCTTTTTGTAATGCAGAAATATCCAGCTTTCATTCCAGGCATAAAGATTGTACAGTAAATTAGGCTTAGCATAACAATGTGCTATTCTTTAGACAAAGACTATGTGGGGAGGCTTGGCACAGTAAATGTAAGGGAGTGCTGACCAGGTGCTCAAGGATCCTTTAATTAAGTGGTTTTGGAAATCTCTTAATTATACACTGTGCATAATGAAAGGGTAATGGTTATATGTAAAAAATAATGTAAATTTATTCTATAAAGCTATACAGTGTTGCCAGATGGGCTACTTTTTAATAAATCAGATTCATGATTGGTACCACTTTTTTAAAATGGTAAAATGCGTCTTGTTTAATGAAATATTTATTAAGGGAAAACTAGGGGAATTTAACCGTTTCAAAAAAGTGGTGCCAATCAAGAAATCTGAATTTAAAAAAAGTAGCACACTGGCAACACTGAAGCTATAGTAAAATGGAGTGATGGAAAAGAAAATGTTTAAAACTGAATAAAGGTAAGAAAAATTGCTATAGTAACCGCTGCGACAAAAAATGTAATGAAATATAAATGGTAAAGTTGATAGAACATTTTTCCATTTATATATTACTTACAATAGGCAAATAGAAACAGTGCAAAACACTAGAAAGGTCTAGAAAGCATGTAAGCAACAGTCTTGACTCTTTCAGGGGCAATGGTATGTTTATGAAACCACTTAATTTTAATTCCCAAACGCCACAAATGCATCACCAGAATTTTGCTAAAATCTTTTCCATTTAATATGTATGTGAAATATGGCCGATTTTTAATTTCGAAATAATTTTTTTCGTAAATTCTGGTGCCAGTCATTTATCTCAAAGTTTTAGTACTGAAAGTACTAATTAACCCCTCAAAGGTAAAAAGATGTTAATAATAAGATAAGTGCTCATGCGCCTGCAAAATAATATAGCATTGATCGAAAAACTGTAGGAAGGTCTGTAGACAAATTGCAACCTGATGAATAGAGTGAGATGAAGCCAAACTATTTTAAAACTAGAGTTGTCAGGTCGAATGTCACAAAGTACGACAATGAGACAAAAAAAAAAAGCGGGAGAGTGGCTACTAAATCCGGACATTATAATGCATGAAACCCTATGAAAACGGAACTTGTCTCTAGCGGAATACTGTCTTAAATGTTAAAATTTCATTTTCCCTGCTGTACCATTATCATATTTCCGTACCATTATACATATTACCAGCTCAGACAAAATTCTGTTAAAAACAAAATTTTTCACCTCCGACATGCGATTACATCTTAACAGCTTTGTTTAAGCATAGTATTTTCAAAAAAATATATTTTATAATTACTAAAGCATGTAGAATAAATTTATTTTACTTTTTTAAATGATTTTATCTCTATTCACAAATATTTCAGTATAAAACAAAGTAGATCGAGCCTCCCATATAGCGGGTCAACCGTTTTATATGTGGGGAGCCTTGACCTATTATTTTCTTTCCATGATTAAAATCAATCATTTTTCAAATTTCTTATATATTACACTTATGCAGCAATTTTATTTTGATAACTGATTGTATAACGAATAAAATAATTCATAAACTTCAGTCTACGTTCAAAATAAAAAATAATAAAAAATAATTTTGTAAAAAGTGGGTCAACCCTCCCTAGACTACCCTACGGGATAACACAAAAAAATTCGTAAGGTTTACGGAATATGAACAAAAATAGCTTAAAGGTTACAGTAAGATTGTACAGTAAATTAAGCTTAGCATAAGTTTTTAAAGAAGTTATGCATTTTTACGCTGAACTACATTTAGCATACCAAGATAGGTTTGTAGAATATAGAAAAAATGATACACAGGCTACGCAAAGAATTAGATACATGGCCGTCTATGGAAGATAATCCATCGGTGGAAGTGTGATTTCACTAGATTTATGCGTGTTTTAGTCTTAATTAAATGTTAGATAAATAATGGCACGTATATAAAGATAACAGGTAAAATACAGGGCTGTATAAAAGTATTGAATTATGCTACCGTCTATTGGTAAACATTTCTGAAAGTCAAATTTCAACCTATTATGCGTTTTAACACTCTTCCATCATAGTAGAAAGTTTTTAAGAATTCGATTTGTCTGCCGTCTGTCCAAACTCTAACTTGAGTTAATACAGTTGGATTACTCTGTAATTGACGTATGGTATTGCGATTTACTATGTCATGTTCTTTATTGAAAATAAAGTACGTAATGTTCATAGTTTATATAGAGAAACATTCAAAAGTATTCCATTACATTATGGTCAATGGAGAAATGTCGTATTTATATAAAATAAGTTGCACTTATAATCTTCATCTGGTCTGTCTGTCTGTCCGCATATAACAGCGCAAATCTACCCAACCAAATGGTTTGAAATTTAATTTATATAATAGTTAGAGAATTTTGTCAAGCCATTTCAAATTTAAGGAAATCTAATCAGAACTTAAAAGATAATGATAAAAGTTTTCTTCGTTCTATTAAATTCTATCATACGTAATTAATTCAATGATATCCAATGATAGATCATGATTCTAGGTTTGGCATGTTGATTACGTCCTATTTAAGACGGAGTCTTATTATTTTCGCACATAAGAGTGCTACAGCTGTTGCATTAAGATCTGAATATTCATAAAATTAGTTGTAGTACGAACGCACCTCTCTTGTCACGTTTGATGTGCAATTTCTAAATTGTTTAATAAATTATCTTTAGAAATTTTGAAGATGAAAAGTATTATATTATTGTAGGGGTCTTAAATTCAAGGTTCTTCTACAATTGTTTCTCATTAATATAAGAAAACTCCTTTTTGATATAAAATGTCTGGTAGAAATAGAATAAAAAAAAAACGTTAGTAGCTATTCTTTTGCGCATACACGAATGATTCATTCGAAAAGTAAAATCATTCACTCTACCCATCACTAGTATTTAGAGTAAAACAGACGAACTCTTTCGTAATAAGAATAGATTTTTGTTGAGATTAGATTTTTTAAATATAGTATGATCCCAGATAGCATGCACATTTGTAGCAAATTTGTTTCTTTTTTCTCATATTATCTTAACGTGAAAAATTTGAAATGACAAATTCACAGCAAATCTCCAGCAAGGTATACCATTACCCAGTTGCAGGAGTAGTTTGTTGTGAAACTGATGCAAGACTGTCTTTAATTAACCAAAGTGACGAAAGCAAAAAATCCCTCAGTTGAGAGAATAGACAATCACCCAATGCGCAGAATAGTAGAAATTAACTGCTTCTCAAAGTCAAGACGCACACAACATTGTTACTGTTTTGGAATCCCATTTACATTGATTGTTTAAGTTAAGGAACACAGAAAAAGGTGTTTATTATTTTAACTTTTCTAATGAGTTATTTTTTGTAAAGTAACATTATATCTATAATCTACAACTTATTTTATATAAGCATTCTTACAAATTAAAAAGTTATGTTAATTTACTAATTTATGTTTACATCTTTCGCCACTTTAAATTTATATTGAAAATTTTAATTTTTCAATGAATTTTTCTCAATATTATTGTATTTTACTAAATACATCGATTAATTGATATTGATTTATTTATTTATTTTTGCCTTTAACCCCATTCGAGATGAATTTTAACTCTTATGATTTTTACGGTTTTTTAATTATTATTATTCTTATTTTTATGATTTGATAACCCCTATTATTTTTAACCCTTTCGCGACTGCATCCCTTACACAAATTTTATTCGATTGGGACTGCTTTTTTTTTAAACGTTATACTTATCAATTAGCAAAAAAGTCTCGAATTTATCAGTACTTATATTACCTTATTTTTTAGGTGGGGATAAAAACAGTGCACACTTTTCTGACAGTGCGTGTGCGTCAATAGACTTGAAGGAAATTTAGCCCCTTAAGTTTGTTACACTGAAGTACAACAGCTTGTAAACAGGTAGTGTGGTATGAAAAGATTACTATTTTGCGATACGCTCGCAGCATTTTTGACAAGAAAAAGCTAAATTTTCCTCTAGCTTGCAAAGAATTTGAATGACAGAACTAAATTTTCCACTTGTTTACAGTTAATTTGCAATAAATTTGATACAGCAAGAATTTTACTTGCACGATAAGTTATCTGCAAGTTGAAAGTGTGCTAACATTGGCCTTTGCGTTACCCTGCTGAAGTCTTGTTATGAACTTTTAGTCTTGTCAGGTTGAACTTGCTGCAACTTTGCAGGTTTGCAAAGCAAGACTGCTGCAAATGTTTCCGCAAACTAAAATTGCTAAGTGGGATGATATTTTTAATACACTTATAATAGATTTTTACCTTCTTCTACCATTACATAAACAAAGTATTGGATTCGTGAAAATTTTAGATATTTGGTTTTCGATAGATTTACACGTTTTAGGGCAGTGTTGAATTCAGACACTTTTCTCCGGGAGAGATTTCTGTGGCTCCGGGGGGAAATTGCACTTTTTGACCATTGAAAACACAAAATCTCAAATCTTCCGGGGGGGGACATTTCATTGCTCCGGGGGGGATGTTCCCCCGGGTCACCCCCTGAAATCAACACTGTTTTAGGGTTCAGATGTCCCGAAAAACATGTTTTTACTAAATGCCTGCCAGTGAGTATATCTGTGAGTCTATCTGTCTGTATTTGACACAAATTTTGTGAGCGATCTATCTCCAGAACTAATGAACGGAATTTAATAAACCTTTAGATTCACCTAAGCCCCTCATATAATTTGACGCTTTTTTGTGTAAATCGCCCAAAAGTTGGCGCTGCTATGCTGCATTTTTTAGGATTTCCGCCCTAGCTCTATCTCTAAAACTAATGCATGAATGTTCATCAAAGTTGGGATTCAGTTAGTCCTTGATATAAACCGGTCCTGATTAGTTTTGGTGTAAATCTCCCAACAGGTAGATCTGCTCTGCAGATTTTTTTTTGCGATTTCCGCAATAGCTCTATCTCAAAAACTAATGCACGGATTTTTGTCAAACTTTAAATTCAGTTAGAAGTTGACATAAGTTGTTGCTTATTAAGTTTCCGTGTCAATCGCCCGATAAGTGGTGCTGGTAGGCTGGAGTTTTCACGATTTTCGCAATAGCTCTATCTAAATAACTAATGCACAGGTTTTCATCAAACTTTAAATTCAGTTAGAAGTTGACATAAGTTGTTGCTTATTAAGTTTTCGTGTCAATCGCCCGATAAGTGGTGCTGGTAGGCTGGAGGTTTCACGATTTTCGCAATAGCTCTATCTCAAAAACTAATGCACGGATTTTCGTCAAACTTTAAATTCAGTTAGAAGTTGACATAAGTTGTTGCTTATTAAGTTTTCGTGTCAATCGCCCGATAAGTGGTGCTGGTAGGCTGGAGTTTTCACGATTTTCGCAATAGCTCTATCTCAATAACTAATGCACAGGTTTTCATCAAACTTTAAATTCAGTTAGAAGTTGACATAAGTTGTTGCTTATTAAGTTTTCGTGTCAATCGCCCGATAAGTGGTGCTGGTAGGCTGGAGTTTTCACGATTTTCGCAATAGCTCTATCTAAATAACTAATGCACAGGTTTTCATCAAACTTTAAATTTAGATAGAAGTTGACACAAGTTGTTGCTTATTAAGTTTTCGTGTCAATCACCCGATAAGTGGTGCTGGTAGGCTGGAGTTTTCACGATTTTCGCAATAGCTCTATCTAAATAACTAAAGCACAGGTTTTCATCAAACTTCAGTTTCTGTTAGACGTTGACATAAATTGTTGCTGATTAGGTTTTGGTGTAAATCACCCAATAGGTGGCGCTGCTACGCTGCATTTTGAATAATTTACACGATTTTAGCAGTACTCATATCTTAAGAACTAATGTGCGGAATTTCATATCTTTAAAATCCACATGATGGACATAGATTGTCATTTAATTTCGGTACTGTGATAGCGAATTTTGAAGTATTAACGTGTATGAGATAGAAGAAAATTTTGGGAATGGCATATCAGACTAGTTTTAATATAATATGATGATATATTTAATATGCTGATAAAAGATCTGTTTAATTGGTATTTAGAGTAAAACAGAATAATACTTTCATAATAAGAATATTCTTTAACCCCTTAACGCTCGAATTAAATTACGGTTGAATAATTCAAATTGCTTATTGGCACCACTTTTATGAAAAAGAAATATTCACCTTACTTAATGACAGTAAAAATGATACTAAAATATAGTCAATTTCACTATTTTATAAAACTGGTGGGAATCAAACAATTTGAGTAAAAGACACAGCCCGAGAATATCTCGGGAGCGAGAATTAAGGGGTTAAGCAGACATTTGGTCTACGCACAAAGATTGCCTGTTTGACCTCTTTTTCATCATTTTAGTAATTCTGAATAGTAATTTTTGGTTTATTTAATCGCAGACATTTCGTGATTACATAAAATAAAATTTTCTGTTTACCAACGTGAATTCGGAGTTTTATTTTTTAAAAATCCAATCTGGCAATCCTACTGTCGTGCTCATATTAAGTCATTTCATCTGTGTTTTTCATGCCGTGCACACTACTTTCTTTCATTTTTTCTCGCGATTCAAACCACCTAAGGCAAGGATCTGCGTTGTATTGAGTGTTGCACACGTAATTTATCGAAATTACGTGGTTAGTAGTCTTGGTTCCTGGTTCGTTATTGAGTACACATAATTGGTCACTTTAGGGCTTCGGTCACGCAATATGCGCGTTTCTATTGATCTGTAACAATGATCCTGGGCTAGTGTAAAAATGCATTTGACAATTATTATTTTTAATACGAATATATAGAGTTTTGCCTTAAAAGAAAAAAAAAGAAGAAAAAAGAAAAAAAAAAAGAAGAAGAATATGATTACCGCAAATCAATTTATTGAAAGATTTTAAGTGATTCTTAAAAGAGGTTTTGTTTTTCGTCAGAAAAGGCTGTGCCGAGCAATTTTTAATGTATTTTTTTTTTCTCACATAAGTATGTCCACGTAAGTATGTAAGTGATGGGTAAGTTAGTCATTATATGAAACTAATTGTCTTACTTGTTTAGAAAATAACGAGTTTCTGTTATTTGTTTTTTCTTTGACATACCTGCACTTTCTAAAAAAAAGTTTCGTGGCAGATTTCTTCAGCAATTTCAATATAAATAACCTTCTCTGTCTTTTTTTTTTTTTTTTTTTTTTTTCTTTCACAAAAAGAAAGAAAGAAAATATATTCATATTTAAAAATGATTTAGAAGCTAGTTTTAAATATCAAATATTTATTCGAAGAATTCATGTTCATTTTTATAAAAAAAATTTCATTTAATAGAAAATTAATAATTGATATCAGACTAATCATTTTCTTATCAATAAAAAATATTTTTGGATTTCAGTTGCTATAGAAACGAAATTACACATATTTTGACATTAATTATGAAATTTTGAATTTTTGTTTACTTAAAAAAATAATTAAATAAAAATACCCTAATTGTGCCATTTCAGTTGCGTTTTTTGCCCTTTGTTTTTGCGGGTTATCCTAGCTTTATGCAGTTTAATTTAATTCAACATTTATGTAGTTTTTTTAACACTTTTCCCCAATTAAGGAAAGAAAAGACTGGCTGCAATTCTATGGGAAATATGCGAGCTTTAAGACAAGTTTTCACGGAAACTACTCGACCGATTTTGATGAAATTTGGAATCCATATTCACTGGATTATGCCCAAGAATTTTCGCAGACAGTATTTTTCTGCGACTAAAACTTTTTATTATAGAGCAATAGGAATTTTTCAAAAATGATCCATTTTCAGAAAAAAGAATTCTGAAACTAATTACATTTTTTAAACTATCTGCCACATATAATCTTTTATTTATACTCTACTACCCATTTTTTTTAAATCGAAGTCGCTTGAGTACTTTATGAGTTAATGTGTTTTTTAGCTGAAAAGTGCAGTTTTTCGGAAAGCTCAAAAACTTAGATACTTCTAACTTGTGTGAATTTCTTGCACAGATTTATCAAACACTTGAATTAAAGTATATGTAGCGCTTCAATAAAATTTATTTATCATACATATCGTCGGTACAATGTTGAACTATCCAATATGAAAACAGAGTTACCAGCAGGCTACTTTTTTAAATTTCGGATTTCTTGATTGGCACCACTTTACTGAAGTGGTAAAATTCCCCTTGTTTTCGTCTTAATTAACTCTTCAGCCGCGGGAAACGCTATTTTCGCGTTCCAGTGGGCTACTTTATTTAAAATTCAGACTGCTTGATTCTCACCACTTTTTTAAAAGCACATAATTCCCCTTATTTTCACTTTATTTAATATGTAATTAAATAAGGTGACTATTTCTACTTTAAGAAAGTGGTGGGAATCAAGCAATCTTAATTTTTTTTTTTAAAGTAAAACACTGAAAAAGTTGCGCACGGCTGGTGGGTTACTATTCCATTCAATAATTCGAATTTTATTATTTAAAAAAAGTTGTGCTAATCAAGAAATCTGAATTTAAAAAATTAGACAACATTGTTTTCGTATAGGATAGTTTGACATGGTACCGATGATATAATAAATGAGTATAAAATGTTAGAGTAAAATTAATGTGAGTGGGCGTGCGTCCCAATTGTGTCTTCCCTTAACCCTCTCGTGGCGTATGTAATTCTTCGCGATGAGCGTCTTTTGCAGAATTTTTAATCGCATATCACCGTTTCTTTAAAGCAGAAAATTTTGTCTATCCTAATCGGGGAAAATGTCCTGATTAAATCAGACGAAGTTTTCATTAATAAATAACTCGTGGGATCAACCAAATAGTATTAATTTGACGGGAAAATGCATGTCCGAGCATAGCTCGTGCTGCGAAGCGAGAGGGTTAATGTTGGAAAGTTTAGATTAGTGCACGACCCGCAAAATGAGAAATTTCTGTTTCTGCCTGCTGGATTTGTCTGGAAAACAACAACAACAACAACAACAACAACAAAGGTAAACAATTTGAAATGGAAAATCTCATTTCGTATTACCTCAAAACGTATTCTGATATATATTTTTTTTAAATGCGCAATTTGTATTCGATAAGGCCATTTTATATAAATTTAAGGTAAGTTTGTTGTGTAATAAATGTTATTACACTAACTTAAAAGTAAATTGTGTGCATTTTTAATATTTAACCTAACAAAATTTAGTAATGGAAAATTTAAATTGTTTTTTTATTTCTTGACTGATACTTGTTAAATTAATTCACATGTTTTAACCCATTTTCGGCCAAAGGTGCGTAAACGCACCATTTAAACAAATATATTTTTATTAACACTGTGACGAATACTTTTCACTAATTTTATTTTTCTGCTATTTTTAAGGGTTCTGGAGTAATATCAGTAATTTAATTGGAGTAAACAATTTCTGTTGAGAAAATTTAAAATTATGCTAGTTTTTTTTTTTTTTTTTTTTTTTTTTTTTTTTATTGAAACGGTGATTGACAAATTCGACTTTTTGAAAATGCATAATTATTCCACTTGAGATTAATCAAAGGTTTTTATAATGGATTCAAGTTGCAAGTTCCGTAAATAAAATGATAATAAAACAAATGTTATAATAAATTAAAAAAAAAAATTAATTTTTAATTTAATGGTGCGTTAGCACACCATTGATAGAATGCATGAAAGTGCCGAATGCATTTTAGTTCTCAAGTAAAACATTATTTTTCAGGCGCGAACCCTTTTTTTTTTGTCTTAATGAATGTAATTTAAGTATATTTCAATGAAAATAAAACCACATTTTATAAAATTCCTATGCTTGGCCTAAAATGGGTTAAGCCATTAAGTTTTTTTAATGGACGTCCATGCGAATATATTTAATCTAAAATGTTTTAAAAATAATCTGCAATATGTGCTCACTAAAAATAATACACAAACATAAAAAAAAACAGTATATTTTTGTTTTGGATATCTAAGGACTATGGGATTTTTAGAAATTTACCTACGGTGTTTTTCATTTAATTGTTTGTTTATTAAATTATTGCGGATTACTTAATCGCATTAATCAAATGAGACTTCTATTTCCAGATATCTACATTTTCAAGACAACGATGTAAAATATTAAATAAAAGTTTCCTTTTTTTAAAGTTTTTTTAATTCGGTATTCGTGACACACTATACGCAATTATATAATGTCGGAATTTAAATAATACAATACTAGCCTTTTAATCGGTTAATGAGAAAATATATGTTTTTAAAAATGGCTAACACATTACTGGCAACGTTATTACCCCTCCCCCTCCCCCCCCCCCAAAAAAAAACTAATTAACGACTAAATTCGAATACTTGAAACGTCATTCTAATCTTGAAAAATCATATCTATCTTTTAACGATGTTAAAAGATAGATAACTTGCATCGTAAAAAATATCCATTATCCATTGTAAAAAATATCCAATAACTGTTAAGTCGTTAAATTCAAAATTTTCTTAATTAATAGATAAATAAAATAAAATAATGTTTAATTTCAACAAACTGCGTACATCCATCGGAATGTCTAAGAAGTTTGCCAACATTATTAAATATTTGAAAAAAAGGCACATTAAAAATGACTAATACCACAGCTGCAAACACTCCCGTCCTTTTATATTTCACAAAAATTTAATAGAAATATTTGTCTTAATCGGGCTGTAAACTTTTTCAAAGAAGGTAAAACGTTCTATAAATTTTTTTTTGGTACTAAAAAGCGGAAGAGTTTGCAAATGTGTTATTACTTTACTCGCAATGCAACTTCACTCCAAAACAAACCACTATATTCAAATACTGACTTTTAACGCTTTAACAATTGAACCGCCGTAGCGGTCATTTTGACCGCTACCAAATAAAAATATTTCGATTATCACCAGAAATTTTTTATTGTTTATAAGTTTAAAATATACCACGTAGAAATAAGTTAAATAATTTCAATTAGAATTTCCGGTGTAAAATATTCTTATAAAACTTCAGTAAAATTTCCGGCGGTTCTAGTGTTAAGGATCATGTAATTATGCTTTTGTGATATTGAATTCATACCACATTATTACATAAAGTTTATTTCACGGGACGGAAACACCCTTCCACCTACCATCCCAAATTTCTATAGGTAAAATCTCTCTATTCTAAAAAAAAGTAACTACCGTTGTCACCGCCACCGGTTTTGAATTTTTTGTGACAGGAGGTCTTTCTTCGTTAATATTAAAAAAATAATGCATACAAAAATATGAAAATCGGTAGTATGATACAGAAATGATTGATAAACAAGCTGAGGTAGACAGTTTTCAAATCGAAGAATTATTTTAAGAGATATTTAATGCTAAAGTTGGACAAAATCGTTCCACTAAAAAAGTTTTATAGGAGCAAAAACTATTCATAGGAATTTAATCATTTTTAGATCATTTTATACGTTTGAAGTTCCCGGTGTGCAGACTGTTTTTCTTTTTTTAATTTGACTAATTTTTTGAGGTTTTATTTCTATTTTAAATTCAAATTTTCAGCATTTCTAGAGATATTTTTTACAGATTTTAGAAAATGATATTAATTTAAACTGTTGCCAACTCTATAAACAGTGGAAATAATAATGTTTGCTTCAAAAAAAAAAATATTTATACTTGTAAATAAATTAAAAATTTATTTACACGTGTTTATTATAAACAGAAAAAAACATTTGGAATTAGAATTAAATAATTATGTACAAAAACCAGGAACTTATTAAAAATTACGTCATAAAAAACTATAATTACACGTGAATTTTAAGAGAGAAAGGAATTTGTAAAATAATAAATTTATTAACATGCGTTAGAAGTCTTAAATAGGAGAAATTATGTCATATTTACGTCACATTACAGTTATTACATAAAATGAATACAAAATAATATTGCAAAAAGGTTTAAATTCAGAAATTGCGCTAGACATTTATTTGATATTTTGAGCGGATACTTTTCAACTATTTTTGTTAGGAAAGCGCAAATAATATTTCATTTCTAAAACAAGCATTTTCACGTGAATATTAAAAAAGAGAAAGGATAGTTTGGTCAAAATTACGTCAGATTAAAAACGATTAATTTAAAAAGTCTTATTTAAAAGAACTTTCTTTTTGCTTTGTTAAAAAATACCGGGAGACAAAGACTCTGTTTACTTAATTCCTTTTATATTAGCTTATTTTGAAATGTTGTTACACGTGTCTACGTCAAAGACGAAAACAGCGATTGACATATGTATTTTTGGTACTACTTAGTTATCCCGTCGACCAAAACTCTATCATTCGCCAAACTATAAGATTAAATGCCAATAATGGTTGATCGTAAATGTCACATTAACTTGACTTTAAGCAAGTTACACGTGTCTGTGTCATCAAGTTATTTTTATTTGGACGTTTTATTTGTATTTTTATTAATGTTGCACTAATTTATTTGTTCTTTGGTTATTTAAAATAAAAAGTAGGCCAATTTATATAATTGGCGAATGCTTTGGCGATTTATATAATTTGGCGAAATTGGTCGACGGGTTCATCAAGTAGTACCGCAGCGGATTTGGCCTTAAAATTCCCAATTCAAAGAGAAATGAATAGAAATCCGTTTATAGGGAGATCGCCACTGTTTTTTAAATTATAATTCAATCTTCTGAAATCTGTTTAAAGGCGATCCAATTAGCGTACTTTTAGAGTCTGCGGTGTCTGAACGGGGGTTGACGAGCGTAGCTCGTAAGGGGCAGAGCCCCCTAGTTCTATTAAAAAATTCAGCTACTAATCTCGGGTAAAATATCAAGTACAAAAAAATATGCCGCCGCGTTTGACAGAGTTAGGTTTCAATAAAACACAATTTATTTAATTATAAAAAATAAAATTTTATTGACATTTTTCGCCTCCTCTATTCTATCTCTGAACTACTTTTCCATACATTCATTTATTACTGTTATACCTTCAGGAAAATCATCAAGATTTGAGGTTTTCACGAGTGGATTATTTTCTTATGCCCTTTCCTTAAGAGAGTATAAAATATTCTAGAAAAGGGTCACTTTATTTTTAAAAACCTCGTCGTCTCAGAAGGCTTTTATGCAAACATTTTCTGTCGCGGACCATTAAATTCTTGCATTAAAGGTACCTTTACGATCTGCGTAAATTTTTTAAATATATTTTTATGACTTAAACGACTGTAGAGAATCTTGAAACTAAAGTATCTTCTTTTGGATATTTATTATTCTTTTTTGTATATCTTATTTTAATTACTAAACTTTTTTGTCTACGCCTCAAAAAACGAAATATATATATATATATATATATATATATATATATATACTAGGGGGCTCTGCCCCCTACGAGCTACGCTCGTCAAGCCCCGTTCAGACACCGCAAACTCTAACAGTACGCTAATTTGATCGGCTTTAAAAAGATTTCGGGAGATTGAATTATAATTTGAATCTGACAATTATAATCTGACGTAATTTTCACCAAGCTTTTCTTTCCCTTTTTAATATTCACGTAAAAATACTTTTGTTAGAAATGAAATATTATGACCATCTTAAAATATCAAATAAATGTCTGGCGCAATTTTTAAATTTAAACTGTTTTGCAATATTATTTTTTGTTCATTTTGCGTAATAACTGTAATATGACGTAAATGCTTGTATTTAAGACTTCTAACGTATGTTAATGAATTTATTATTTTACAATATTCTTTCTCTGTTAAAATTCACGTGTAAGTATAGTTTTTATGACGTAATTTTCAATAAGTTCCTGATTTTTATATTTTCTGTTTATAATAGTCACGTGTAAAATAAATTTTTAATTTGAAGCAAACATTATTGTTGCGCTGTTTATACAGTTGGCAACAGTTTTAATTAATACAATTTTCTAAATTTTGTAAAAAATATCTCTTGAAATGCTGAAAATTTGAATTTAAAATAGAAATAGAACCTCAAAAAATGAGTCAAATTAAAATACCAAATGAAGTCTTCACACCGTTAAATTTGGACGCATAAAATGATCTAAAAATGATTAAATTCCTATGTACAGTTTTTGCTCCTATAAAACTTTTTTAATGGAACGATTTTGTCCAACTTTGGTATTAAATATCTCTTAAAGTAATTCTTCGATTTGAAAACTGCCTGCATCAGCGTGTTTATCAAACATTTCTCTATAATACCACTGATTTTCATATTTTTGTATGCAGCAGTTTTTTTTAAATATTAACGATGAAAGGCCAAGCTTAAGCATACAAACTGGATGCCGATCTACCCGGAATATCAACGCAAATTTTCATTGGTCCATTTCCAAATCAAAACTTTTTTTATATATATAGAAGGATATAGCTAGTTCCATGAGTACCTGTAGTACAAGTCACATGCTATGATTTTTGGCTACCATTATTTTAGAACGGAAAAATGTGACTATTTTATCGGGTATATGTCATTAATTGAATAAGTCGAAGCAAACTTTTCGAAAATAACGGTGAGTAACAAGCATTGTAGTTATCAGCTATGTTACTTACATTACAAAAACCCACGGAAATAGCCACATAATAAACATGAAATCATAAATATATGAACAAATTGGTAAAATTCTAAAGATGAACAAGATATAAAGATAGGAAACCACTATGTAAAATATGAAACTATAAATAACCCACAGAATCATTAAAGGAGCTTGCAGGTTTAATTCATAGTGAAGATGCATTATGTCATCCAATTTTGCCGGCATTAAGCCGAAAAATGACAAAATTTAGCTGCTAATAGCGCATCATAAAACAAAATAATTGATAAAAAAAACAAGAGATCTAAAGAAAGATACACCTCACACAAGATATTAAAAAATTGAAAAATTATTAGAGCACAATACCTCAATTATAGTCAGGAATCAAAAACTTCAGAAAGTTGTCCCACAATATTATAAGGTGTGAGGATGCAATCAGATTTAGGAATATTAAAACAGATGGCAAGCATTTAGTCAATAAAAAACAAAACGCTGCTATTATCTAGTGCGAAAAAGGAAAACTACATTGTAACTAGATTTTTAACAAAAGTATTTAGTGCTGCCACCTATACCCATTAGCATTTATTTAAAGTAGAATGAAGAAATAGGAATATATATATATATATATATGTGTGTGTGTGTATATATATACATATATATTTTACCTTTATGCTGAATTCCAAGATGGACGGTAAAACAATTAACGGGAGGTTACCGTTCATGAGCACGTAAAGCAGGGGTGTCAAACTGTGGCCCGCAGGATACCACTAAAATCTCTCTATTCTAAAAAAAAGTAACTACCGCTGTCACCGCCGCCGCCGCCGCCGGTTTTGAATTTTTTGTGACCGGAGGTCTTTCTTCGTTAATATTAAGAAAAATAATGCATACAAAAATATGAAAATCGGTAGTATTATACAGAAATGTTTGATAAACACGCTGATGCAGACAGTTTTCAGATCGAAGAATTATTTTAAGAGATATTTAATGCTAAAGTTGGACAAAATCGTTCCACTAAAAAAGTTTTATAGGAGCAAAAACTGTTCATAGGAATTTAATCATTTTTAGATCATTTTATGCGTTAGAATTTGCCGGAGTGCAGATTGCATTAATTTTTTTATTTTGACTCATTTTTTGAGGTTTTATTTCTATTTTAAATTCAGATTTTCAGCATTTCTAGAGATATTTTTAACAGATTTTAGAAAGTGATATTAATTTAAACTGTTGCCAACTGTATAAACAGCGGAAGCAATAATGTTTGCTTCAAAAAAAAAATAAATATTTATACGTGTAAATAAATTAAAAATTTATTTACACTTGACTATTATAAACAGAAAAAAACATTTGGAATTAGAATTAAATAATTATGTACAAAAAGCAGGAACTTATTAAAAATTATGTCATAAAAGCTATAATTACACGTGAATTTTAAGAGAGAAAGGAATTTGTAAAGCAATAAATTTATTAACATGCGTTAGAAGGCTTAAATAGAAGAAATTACGTCATATTTACGTCACATTACAGTTATTACATAAAATGAACACAAAATAATATTGCAAAACGGTTTAAATTTAGAAATTGCGCTAGACATTTATTTGATATTTTAAGAGGATACTTTTCAACTATTTTTGTTAAGAAAGCGCAAATAATATTTAATTTTTAACACAAGTATTTTCACGTAAATATTAAAAAGAGAAAGAATAGCTTGGTCAAAATTACGTCAGATTAAAAACGATTAATTTAAAATGTCTCGTTTAAAAGAACTTTCTTTTCACTTTGTTAAAAAATACCAGGAGACAAAGACTCTGTTTACTTAATTCCTTTTATATTAGCTTATTTTGAAATGTTGTTACACGTGTCTACGTCATCAAGTTATTTTTATTTCGACGTTTTATTTGTATTTTTATTAATGTTGTACTAATTTATTTGTTTTTTCGTTATTTAAAATAAAAATTATTTCAATTTGTATAATTTGGCGAGTGGTTTGGCGATTTATATAATTTGGCGAAATGGGTCGACGGGATAATCAAGTAGTACCACAACGGATTTGGCGTTAAAATTCCCCAATCAAAGAGAAATGAATAGAAATATGCTTATAGAGAGATCGCCAGTGTTTTTTAAATTATAATTCAATCTTTCGAAATCTTTTTAAAGCCTATCAAATTAGCGTGCATTTAGAGTCTACGCTGTCTGGACGGGGGTTGGCGAGCGTAGCTCGTAGGGGGCCGAGCCCCCTAGTTTTAAAGAAATAATCGACAAGTTGGATAGCAGAAATTCGACGATTAGATAAGGAAAAGATAACTGTAAAATTTTAGTGGTATTCGGCGGGCCACAGTTTGACACACCTGACGTAAAGTATGTCAACTTCGAGATTTTGCGCTACTTGAAAAGATGAAGTAACACAACGACTGAATTTACACACTAATTATACATAATTTTTAATATAGAACATTGTTCGTATGCAATAAATATTAAAATTGTTGGAGATATGTTTAACAACTGATAACTGACGGGGTAAACTTACACCAGTAAAAGTGGTAGAAATTCCTCCTTACTTATTACAGAGTTTTCCTTGGATTTTTATTAAATGTGTCTTGTGGAAGTTTACTGAGTTGTTAATGAGGCCCTGGCTATGTTCAGTTGGATATGTGTGTGGTGTGTGCGCATCCCAAGCACCATGTAATGCGCAATTTGTTTACAGTCATCTGAATGCTAGGCCTAGACGGTGGCACTAAAATGGCGGCTGTCGTGGGAAGAATTTTTTCAGCGTTTGTACAGTTCTTTAGTTATTGTTCCACTAATATTTATTAACCATTTGGAAAAATGGTTATTGTTCTCGTTAGGATGGGAAATCAAAAACATATCTGAAGGTTTTTATTGGTTTAATCCGCATTTTATTTGTTTTCTGATTGGTCTATACAGTAATATGTATTTCCCTTTACTTTCAACAGAGATGGATACCTTCTGTTGCCACTATGACAAAAAATTAATAAAAACTACAAAAAAAAATTAATAACTCAGAAACAAATTGAGATACAGCTTTCAAACAAATTGCATTTAAAAGTAAATTTTTTCTCTATACGACGGTGTAAAAAGTAATATTGTGGGATGTTTAGAAGTTTAGTTGTTGGTTGGTTGTATTTATGTCGGCCAATTATCTGCACGTGGGATATAGGTCCTAAGGAGGGGAGTGCCTTCCGTGGAGGTCTTTCTAAGGGAACCTAACCCGTATTAACGCTTGGAGAACCAAGGTTCGAAGAAAACCACGAAAACTCCGAACGATTAGGCCGACGGGCGCGATTGGGATCGAACCCAGCACCTCCCGTCTACCAGCTTCGAGAGCAGAACCTCTCGGCCACTGGTGGGGTGTTTAGAAGTTTAAGAATGAAATTTCCTTTAAAATGAGTCGTCAGATTTCTTGGAAATCTGACGATGGAAAAGCCTTTTCCCGAACAGTCAATGAAATGATTGGATAATACGTAAGTTTCAGGTGGATAATACGTACGAGTCGCAGGCGATTTTTGTCGCTTGGAATTTTTACGTGTAATAACACTATTAATGCTTAATTCATGGCGACGTAATGTATGATCAACTCCGTGCGATTTTTTATGTCTTAAATTTTAGTCTTCGAAAAATCATATTCCAAATGGTCGTTGTAATTTAATAAATTGCTTTTTTTTTTAGTACAATTATCCTTATTTTTAAAATTAAATAAAAGCAGAGGACACATAAGAAATATTGGCTTTCAAATTCAAGAGAACATACAAACGCTGAGAAAAATCCGCTTATGACAGCCTCCATTTTTGTGTCAGCTCTCTGACCTAGAATTCGGTAGATTGTCTAATTCATTCGAAATAAGCGGATAATATTTTTTAAAGATTTATTGAATTTGGAATGGAGGTGCCGCTTCTTTTTAATGAAATGTAATGAAATTTAGAAAAATGTAAGTGTCGTTGAAAAGAAGTATTAAGCTTTTCTTCTCTTATTCCGACTCTTTTTCGGAAGCCAGATTCATAGGTCCCCAGCCCAGCAAGGTTGAAAAAAATTTAAATTAAAACCGGACAAATTTACAAGGGAAATTAGAGAAATCAAAAACACCGAAGACCGTTAAATGTGCTAAAACTACGCATATACTGATAAAGAAAAATCAAATGCAATTGCCAGTAGCTTAGAATTACAGTTCCAAGGAAACCCTGTTATTGATAGTGAAACCGAAAGGGAAGTAAACATCAGTGTCAGGAATTTTATGTCTGCTGTTCACCCCCCCCCTCCCCCCTCCTGATATCCAAATCTCAAATGCTGACGTGATCAAAGAAATTAAAAAGCTTAAAAATAAAAAATCTCCTGGTATTAGTACCATTACTAAAGAAATGCTTAAAAATCTCCCCTCATCTTATATCCCTAAAATCACCCTCCTTATTAGCAATATTTTAAAATTCAGCTATTTTCCCTTGTCCTGGAAAACAGCCATTGCTATCCCCATCCTTAAATCTTCTAAACCTCCCGGTCGGGCAACTAGTTATCGCCCAATTTCTCTTCTTAATTCTCTCAGTAAATTAACAGAATCTTTTATTGCGCCTCAAATTAATGCACATTGTGATCAAAATAATATTTTGAATCCTGTTCAATTCAGCTTCAGGAAAGGGGTCTCGGCCCACATCAAGTTTTCCGATTGGTGGAAAACATCACGACAGGCAAAATTTCTAAGATAATTACTGCAGCTGTTTTTCTAGACATTGAAAAAGCATTTGATTAGGTTTGGATCTTCGGGCTAATTTTCAAGCTTATTAATCACAATTTCCCCCCTTACCTCATCAAATGAATTTACTTTTATTTACTTGATAGACATTTTAATGTTAGGGTTAAAAACCACCTCTCCAGAAATATTTTTGCTTTTTTCGGCCTCCCTCAGGGAAGTAAAATCTCCCCAATTCTTTTTATTTTATTTATTAATTTTATGCCTTCCTATCCCAACACATCACTAGCAACATATGCTGACGACACGTGTGTTTTCTCTTTAAATAAAAATCGTAGGTATGCCATTATTGCAGTCACCAAGCTTCTCAAATTACTCTCCACTTGGTTTAACAAATAGAGAATTGCCATAAATATTAATAAAACTCATGCTATTCTTTTTAGTAATCTTCAAAAAGAAACCCGTGTCAAACTTAAAATTAAATATAATAATACTGAATTGCCTTGGTCCTCAAGCTGTAAATACCTGGGTATTATCTTAGACCAGAAACTCACTTTTAAACAACACATTCACTCTACACGAAACAAGTTTCGAGTTGCTAAAAATAAATTGCTCGAAATCTTCTTGCTCGAAACAATGATCTTTCAATTAAAAACAAATTGCTCCTGTATAGTTCCTATTTACATCCCATTCTTACGTACGGGTCAGAAGTCTGGTCGTATGCGGCTAAGACACACATGAAACTTATTTTTCAAGCTCAAAATTCTACTTTGAGATTAATCTATGGTGTACCTTATTATGTCAGGAATTATCCTTTATATAAAGAAATTAAATTCCCTAGGCTCAGTACTTTTATCCAGCGCTTAAATATCTATTTTCATCTTGCCTTAGAAATTTCTGATAATATTGCTCTAAATTCCTTACCAATTTATGATATTTTTAACCCGAACAACCATAAACGTCCTAGAATGGGAATTATTTTAGATACACTTATTTAAATTTAATTTCTTTTATTCTTTATTGTGTATTTTTACTAACTCTCTGCATTTCGAACTATCTCTGCCAAAGCGATATCTCTGCTGTCAGTCTGCAATTGCAGGCTAAATCCCGCCTTTGGCTCCTCCCTTTTTCTCGGTAGCCTATTTAAGAGGACGATCCAGCCAGCGCTCCTTCAGGGCGTATTAAACCCACTTGTTCCAATTTTGGGCTCGGGCACCCAGCGAATTTCCTCGGTTGTCCAAAAAATCCCTATAGACTAGAAAATAAACAAAACCGTAAAACAAACCGTCAGCAATCTCTCCCAAGAAACCCAAATCTTAGCGGATATATTTAAGAATTATAATTATACCAAAAATACTAAAGACTCTGAACCCTCTACTAGTAATGAAGTATTAAACTCTGATATCAATGATAGTATTACCGCAAACACCCATTCCTCCCCTACTATTGAAAATTCTAATATTCATACAAATTACACCAATGATATAAAAGACATTCTTAATACTTTCAACGAAGTTAAACAAATTTTTCAAATCACTAAATTTCTAAAATGTATAAAGAACATCTCATCTCAGACTAAGAAACTCGATAATCCGATGCAAAAATTGATGGTTATATTAACTGAATTTGATAAACTTGCAAGTCATATCAGCATTAACGAAGATTAAGCTCTGCCTTTGTTATACTTTT
The DNA here is from genome assembly GCA_963932465.1 of Maratus speciosus. Taxonomy (NCBI): domain Eukaryota; kingdom Metazoa; phylum Arthropoda; class Arachnida; order Araneae; family Salticidae; genus Maratus; species Maratus speciosus. The sequence continues at coordinate 371,126,076 of OZ010797.1, read as the reverse complement.
TGCTTTCTTTTTGTTTGTGCTGTTTGTTTAAAAAAAAAAAAAAAAAAAAAAAAAAAAAAAAAAAAAAACTTCTTAAATTGAATTTTATGCTCTTCTCATGTTATTATTCTTATTGTTTTATTCAACTCAAATTACTAGACTGGGTGGACGCCGTCCTCTTGCTGTCGTTTGCTCCCCTCGGCTTTTGCGTTTATCTGTTTATTTAGTTAGAACTCTCCTCATAGTAGCTTTTTTTTACATTTTTATTACTTTTTTTCCTTGCAGTAAATTAAACTCTCTTGTAAATATGTATATAATTTAGTTTATTTTCATTTCTTCATTGTGTTAAACTTTTTACTTATCAAGTTATATTAATTGTATGGTCTCTGAATTGAGTCTTTTTTTATGGCGCTTCCTTTGGTAGCTTTTTCGCCTGTCCTGGACATTTATGTGGATCATATGGAACATTTTTTTCCCTACTAGTTATACTAACAATTTTTTCTTTTAAAAATTGTCTATCTTCTTAGCTTTTAATTTCTCTTTTTCGTGGCTACTAGCCGCGTTTAAACGCTCTTTTTTTCTAAGGCTCCCATTGCATTGTAACACGATATATTCTTAGCCTGGATGTAAAGTTGCCATGCAACTAGGGAATCCATACACCTGCTTTATTGTTCCATTGTTCCATTGCGCTCCTTCAGTCGAGCTCCAACTTCCACGCAGTGTACAGGGCGGATGGGCCGGTTCTTTTCAGAACCCACGGCATTTTTCCGATTTGGATTTCAGCTACTTTACTCCAGTAGCTGCTTCCCATATGTCGGCGATGAAATTCCGAGAGGGAGGGCCCTTTTCAGGGCAACGCGAAAGCGTACCTCCGCTCCCGGCATAGCCTCGACTCTTGGACGGCATCAGCTCAAACAAAGTTCCGGCACCTAGAGCGGATCCAAATCACACTTTCTCTGGCCGTTAGGCTAAGGCTACCCTTCTTCCCTTTTAATGCTAACAATCTCACTTACTACTGAATCTTTTCTACTTTCTTTTATAATATTTTAAAAAATTAAAAAAAAATATTTGAAAAAACTTACAAAAAATTTAAAAAAAATATCAAAAATATATCTTGTTGTTGTAATGCTATACTTAATCTTTCTTCTAGACTTTCTTCTTTATTTTTTACTTTTTATTTGAGCTCTTTATCCATGCAACCCCAGTTAGATACTTTTTTAGATACCCAGTTAGTACTTTTTATGCCCTCGCTGCTACCAGCTATGAATTTTGCTATTCCATTTAACCTGCATAATCTTATGTGACGGGGATGTGGGGCAAGTGGCGCCGGGCTCCTCGACCAAATCATCTTCGAACCGCGGTAAATTAAGTTTTGAAGCTCTGAACCTACTAAATGACCGCTGATGCGTCGCGCTTATTAACCCCTTGACCGGTCACCGGTATATATTATATACCACCTACGATTAATGAAGTTTTACACCAGAAAATATTTATTAAATTTTACTTTTCTAACTTTCGTCGAAAAAAGGCCGTAAATTAGTTTTTACTTATTTTGAAATAGAATTTTTTAAAGATTCCGGTGGGAATTCAGCATTTCACAAACGTAATTGCTTGCCCCTCAAGGGGTTAAGCTGATCTATTAGAAGTTATGTCTATCACTTCATGATTCTATAGATTCTATCATGAATGATTGTGAAAATGTCGCCGTTTGTGAGATGAAACGTTCGTCAATCTAAATAAAGATAATTTATCACTTTTTATAGCATTATTTAGCTTAATCTGTTTATCAGTAATTATTATACGTGCTGTTATAAGAAGTATAATTTTCGCCTTTGTTTCCTTTAACTTCAACATGGTTTATACAGATATATATATATCTGATTAAAGCAGCGTCATATATTACATATGAAAGGTTTATTGCCTCGCAAATTTTTAATTTCTGAAAAAGTTGATTGGTTAATTCTTATAAGTAATCGCCGCCATCTGAATATTAGGACTTCGCGCCGAAACCAAAATGTCAGCAGTCGTAGGTCGATTTTTCAGCGTTTGTATGGTCCCTTGCATAAGCACACCAGTTTTTCATTGTCCTACTCAATCTCAGAAAAACAGAGCTGATAAACTTTTTGAAATTATTGGTATTGAAGTAGGAGGAAACGCTGAAAAAAAACCCCGCCTTCGACAGGCACCATTTTTGTCTCAACTCCCAGGCCTAGTATTCGGTAGCTTGTATCATTCATCCGAAATTTAAAAAAATCGTATTTTATTAAAAGACTTATTGAATTTGGAAAGGGGGGGGCACTTCTTTTTAATTAAATTGAATGAAATTTAGAAAAATGTAAGTGTCATTGGAAAAAAGTATCATTTTTCGTTTAACTTCAACATGGTTTATATAGACATATATATCTGATAAAAACAACGTTATAGATTACATGTGAAATGTTTATTGTCTCACAAATCGCTAATTTCCGAAAAAGTCGATTGGTTAATTCTTATAACTAATCATACCCACCTAAATATTAACCCCTTAACAGTGTGGCCCGAACTGGATTCGGGCAAGAACACTTTGCTTGCTTCGTTATTAAAAGCATTTTGATGCCACTAATTTGTAACTGTAAATTTGTCTTTATTGATCCTCAGATAATTTTCGATTAAGTAAGGTGAATATTTTAGTATGGAAAAAGTGGTGTCCAGCCCCATTTTTAATTTTTTTGTAAGAAAACAAATGTCACTGTTAAGGGGTTAAGACTTAGCGTCGAAACCAAAATGTCAGCTGTCGTACGTGGATTTTTCAGCCTTTGTACGGTCCCTTGCGTTTACATACCAGATTTTCATTGACTTATTTAATCTCAGATAAACAGAGATAACAAATCTTTTAAAAATTATTGGTATATAAATTGGTGGAAACTCCCATTTGTGGAAAAAAAACCGCCTTCGACAGACGCCATTTTTGTGTCAGCGCGCAGGCCTAGTTTTCGGTAGATTGTCTAATTCATTCGAAATAATCAAATCATATTTTTCTAAAGACTTATTGAATTTGGAAGGAGGACGCTTCTTTTTAATGAAATTTCATTAAATTTAGAAAAAATGTAACTGTCGTTGGAAAGAAGTGTCATTTTTCGCTCGTTGTCTTTAACTTCAACATGTTTTATACAGATATATATATCTGATTAATCCGTTAAGGACCGGCATCTTTTACACGAATTTTATTCGTTTGGCACCACTTTTTGTTAATTATTTTAATTAACTTTGAAAATCAAAAATGTCGTAATTAAATGCAATCAATTTTAATTTTCTGTTTTACTGGTATCAAACTCAAGAGTTTTAAGCACTTTTTGAAGGTACATATATACACCCATGGTCCCGAATGGGTTAAAGCAACGTTATATATTACATATGAAATGTTTATTGCCTTGCAAATCGTTAATTTCCGAAAATGTTTATTGGTCAATCTTTATAATTAATCACAACCACCTGAATATTAGGACTTCGCGCCGAATCCAAAATGTCAGTTGTCGTAGATGGATTTCTCATCGTTTGTACGGTCCCTTGCACTTATGGACCAGTTTTTCATTGACTTATTTAATCTCAGAAAAACAGAGCTAACAAATTTTTTTGAAATTATTGGTACTGAAATTGGTGGAAACGTTAAAAAAAACAACCGTCTATGACAGCCGGCATTTTTGTATTAGTGCGCAGGTCTACTATTCAGGGGACGGTGAACCAGAAAGTCGTGACTCGTAAGGGGCTTATAATCCTTAATTATTCTTTACAGTAAATTTAACTCTTAATTATACCTTTTTCGATAGTGCATTTCTGCGATTAAACTGGTCAAAAAGCTTCTATTTTAAAAGCCGATGATAAAAGGTATATTCTTTTAAGGCGTCTCAGGACTCTTAAAATTGGAAAAAAATGAAAAAAAGGACCATTTTCAATGTTTAATATCTTAAAATGTATTTGATATTAAGACAAAATTTTAAATGGGATTAAAAGATACAAGTATGTTCTTTCATTTCAAATATTTGAAAAATTGCAAGATGCAGAATTAGCATATACAGGGGGCTCCACACTGTCAGACATTTGACGAGCAGAAAATCGGCATAACAGCTTATGCGCACGATTACAAAATAAATTTTGCAACTAGAATGAAAATTTTGGTACCTACTTATACCCCCGATTATAATAATTACACTGAACCTAAATAAATTTGTATTTAAAGCATTTTTATATTTTTAATACAAAGTTGCATTTAGCTAATGCAAAATTTAGAAAATTTCAACAATATAAACCGCTAAAAAAATATTTTTTCTTTACAATAAAAAGGAAATTTTAGGTTCAGTTTATACAGACTAACATGAAACATATGTTTCGAAAATTTCATGAAAAAATATTCAGAAGTTTTTGAGATATCGTGCGCGTTATGCCCAAACACGTCATTTGGAGAAAAATGACTTCAAAGTTTTGAAAACACCGCTTCAGCTATTGGGCTAGTATAATTCTAAACGCCATAACTTCTGTTCTAATGGGAGTTTCAAGATAACAATTATATCAAAATGTTCAGAAAACATAGAAGTTTAACATCGAAAAAAATTAAAATTTCGAAAATTTTAGAGCTTTAAGAGTCCTGAGACCCCTTAAGGCACTGTTCGCGAAGGCGTAGAACGCTACTTCACAGGGTGTGCTAAAAATATCATTTGAAGAAAAACGCGTTTAAGGATTTACAAAAGAAAAAGAATATAAACATTTTTAGTTAATACTTATATTTTGCGATTTATACATTGCGATTCCGAGGTTTATAACTACGAAGTAGAAAATTCAGCATGCGTGCACCTGGGATTCCGAATACTTGCATTTAAACCAATCAGAGCTGACTTTCGGTTGATTGTAATTTGTTATTTACTAATTGGAATTCACCTTACCGTTCTAGGAGATGATTCTAAAATGGAGCTATGAATAATGAGGAAGAGACATATAGTGTAGAATCTACCATGGAACTATGACTAAAGAGCAACTGATATATCCTTAAAATGGTGAAGCTTCAACATTAACCCATGGAACTATTAATAAAGAGGAACTGACATATCCTTAAAACAGTGAAGCTTCAACTGTAACCGCTATCGCAGGAGATGTTTACCACCGTTGGAAACTTCCACCAGTAGATTCATATAGATATTTTCAACTTATTTAATTTAAATGCCTTATCATTATAAAATTTCAGTCATAACTTATGCTAGAAACAGATTTTCATTTTTACTGGTAGGAGTTTACTTTGGCGGTAGTTAGGCCCTGCGTTTTCACCATATTTTGACAACCAAGGAAACAAACTGGCAGATTTACAAGCCATACTGGCACCAGTAAAAACAAATAGAAATTTTTACGACATTTTTGAGAAACTTTTTCATGAATAAGATGCTTATTTAAGACGAAATTTTCAATTCAGTTTTATTGGTGGGATATTTGACCTGGCGGTAATCAGAAACTGAAGATCCGATTTTTGAAAAAGAGCTGCCATCTTGTGGCAACCACCTCAGTTACTTCACTCGGAACTGGTAGACAGTACAATGCATGTCTCCTCCTCATTCATAACTCCATTCATTAACCGGTTTCGATGCAGCTCATTACCGCAGGAAAAACTTTCCACCAGTAAATTTGACAAGAACATTTCTCCTTCTTTAAACCCTTAATCTTGCAGAATTACAGCCATAATTAATTATGCATAAAAACAAATATTCATTTTTACTGGTGACAGTTTACTTCGGCGGTTCTCAGTCCCTGCGTTTCCGCCATATTGTGACAACCTGAACAACCTGCTTTTAGTATCAGTGAAAAGAGATTATAATAGCCAGGCTAACTTTCACCAGTACACAAGAATAAATATTTTTAGGATGATCGAAGAGAATCCACTACTTGGCTACACAAACTACATTTTGTTGTACACTTTACAAAAAAAAAAAACTATTCAGTATTTTGACTTGAAATTAAACAAAAAAAACAAATTATGATCTGTAGATTTGCACAATATTATATATATATATATATATATATATATTACAAAATAACCTTAAAATAATTATTATTTTAATTAATTTATTTTACATGTTTTTCCGTTACGTACGCATTTTTGCAAGTACGTATATTTTCAGAAGAAAAAATAAATTATGGAGTTAGTAATTATAGATAGAATCATGATTAATTAAATAAATAAAATATATTTTCATTATTCGCTAAAATATCTCAAAAATTGTTTTTTTAAATTTAATTAAGGAAAGAAGTATTTTTGGACTTGATAGAAATAAAATATGATCTGCAGATTCTGACAATATTATTTTCTTATCGAATGATTTTGTTGAATATATTTTTCCATCATACGGATTTATTGTTGTAAAAGATAATGAAACCTGCGTATTTCGTGCAGTAAATAAAAATCATTGAGTCAGTAAAATTAAATAAAGTTATGAATGATTAAGTACGTGAAATATTATCGTTGCATAAAAATTTCTCCTTCTTTAAATTATTGAAATAAGGAAAGGAACCTATACATCTGCAATCTGAGAAGACGAGAAATTTTAAATATTGAAAATAACTGCAGAATTTATACTTCAATCCATAAAAGAACATTAAATTTTCTTATATTAAAAATGTATGTTTTTTGAGAAGATATTATACATTTTAATAGAAAACTTTATTAAGATTGGTTGAAAATGGTGCATATTTTGGTGGTCATCAATTTTAATCATTTAATAGTTTCACGATTTCTGTTATGAAATATTTAAAATACCATTTTCATGAAAAGTATAGCATATTTTTAGTGAATTAAAATTTGTGAAAATTCAATTATTTACATTCAATTATAAAAGTATTTTTTAGTGTTAAGAATTCAAATACACAATTTATTCTTATTATGTGAAATCACTTACACAGACGATGCTTACGCATTTTAAAAGAATTATATTATGATTTTTTTGTAAAGGGACAACAAAAGAATTGTAAACAAATAAAATTAATTATTAAATTCGTTATATAAAGTGTTATTCGAATATGAAGGTTGATTAATAACAACAATATAATAAGTTAATAAGTCTTAGTATCAACGAGAGCAGATTCCAAATGTTTTCCAGAAAATAGGACATTGAAGAAGTAACTTTCGTCAAGCTCTCTTCGAATATATTATTCTAAGATTGCTATCAAATGTTATTTGATGTGAATTAGAAAGATTGGAAACATACATATTTCAGACCATTTGAGAAAACACCAGAGGGTATTGCAAAATGTAAAAACATTTTTAAAAGGGCTTTTAGTTGAAAATTTAAAAATATTTCGTTAAATTTTGTTTCGAAAATATTTTTTTTTATACCTGTCTTACATCATAAATAAAAAATTCCGAACAAATTCTTAGTTATTTAGCTGGATTTACATTTCTAAAATTGATATGCACCAAAACATAAAATAATGTTTTTGCTTAATAAAGATGCAAAAATAATATAAAAATAATGTTACTTTCAAATATTTATCTTATTAAATAATGCTTCGCAAATTCGAACAAAGATTGGCATTTGCTAGTTATTATATTTCTGAGTTTGCGTAAATTTATTTTTAATGAATAAGCTGCTAAGTGAAAATTTCCTGATGGAATTTTGCTCCTGCGGTAATCAGAAACTATTGTTCAGATGAAAAAAAATCAGACGGAATCTTGTTACAACCTCCTCCATGACTTCACTCGCAACTGGTATATTCTATATTAAATGTATCCTCCTCTTTATTCACAACTCTATTGAGTTTGCCTGTTGCGAGTGAAGTGACTGAGGATGTTCTCAGAAGATGGCGGGTATTTTTTTTACACCGCATGAATTGTTTTTTATTACCTCTGAAGCAACTTTGCTAGTTATTATATTTCTGAGTTTGCGTAAATTTATTTTTAATGAATAAGCTGCTAAAATAAGTGAAAATTTCCTGATGGAATTTTGCTCCTGCGGTAATCAGAAACTATTGTTCAGATGAAAAAAATCAGACGGAATCTTGTTACAACCTCCTCCGTGACTTCATTCGCAACTGGTATATTCTATACTAAATGTATCCTCCTCTTTATTCCCAACTCTATTGAGTTTGCCTGTTGCGAGTGAAGTGACTGAGGATGTTCTCAGAAGATGGCGGCTATTTTTTTTACACCGCATGAATTGTTTTTTATTACCTCTGAAGCAAATTTGCTAGTTATTACATTTCTGAGTTTGCGTAAATTTATTTTTAATGGATAAGCTGCTAAAATAAGTGAAAATTTCCTGATGGAATTTTGCTCCTGCGGTAATCAGAAACTATTGTTCAGATGAAAAAAAATCAGACGGACTCTTGTTACAACCTCCTCCGTGACTTCACTCGCAACTGGTATATTCTATACTAAATGTATCCTCCTGTTTATTCACAACTCTATTGAGTTTGCCTGTTGCGAGTGAAGTGACTGAGGATGTTCTCAGAAGATGGCGGCTATTTTTTTTACACCGCATGAATTGTTTTTTATTACCTCTGAAGCAAATTTGCTAGTTATTACATTTCTGAGTTTGCGTAAATTTATTTTTAATGGATAAGCTGCTAAAATAAGTGAAAATTTCCTGATGGAATTTTGCTCCTGCGGTAATCAGAAACTATTGTTCAGATGAAAAAAAATCAGACGGACTCTTGTTACAACCTCCTCCGTGACTTCACTCGCAACTGGTATATTCTATACTAAATGTATCCTCCTGTTTATTCACAACTCTATTGAGTTTGCCTGTTGCGAGTGAAGTGACTGAGGATGTTCTCAGAAGATGGCGGCTATTTTTTTTACACCGCATGAATTGTTTTTTATTACCTCTGAAGCAAATTTGCTAGTTATTACATTTCTGAGTTTTCGTAAATTTATTTTTAATGAATAAGCTGCTAAAATAAGTGAAAATTTCCTGATGGAATTTTGCTCCTGCGGTAATCAGAAACTATTGTTCAGATGAAAAAAAATCAGACGGAATCTTGTTACAACCTCCTCCGTGACTTCACTCGCAACTGGTATATTCTATACTAAATGTATCCTCCTCTTTATTCACAACTCTATTGAGTTTGCCTGTTGCGAGTGAAGTGACTGAGGATGTTCTCAGAAGATGGCGGGTATTTTTTTTACACCGCATGAATTGTTTTTTATTACCTCTGAAGCAAATTTGCTAGTTATTACATTTCTGAGTTTGCGTAAATTTATTTTTAATGAATAAGCTGCTAAAATAAGTGAAAATTTCCTGATGGAATTTTGCTCCTGCGGTAATCAGAAACTATTGTTCAGATGAAAAAAAATCAGACGGAATCTTGTTACAACCTCCTCCGTGATTTCACTCGCAACTGGTATATTCTATACTAAATGTATCCTCCTCTTTATTCACAACTCTATTGAGTTTGCCTGTTGCGAGTGAAGTGACTGAGGATGTTCTCAGAAGATGGCGGGTATTTTTTTTACACCGCATGAATTGTTTTTTATTACCTCTGAAGCAAATTTGCTAGTTATTACATTTCTGAGTTTGCGTAAATTTATTTTTAATGAATAAGCTGCTAAAATAAGTGAAAATTTCCTGATGGAATTTTGCTCCTGCGGTAATCAGAAACTATTGTTCAGATGAAAAAAAATCAGACGGAATCTTGTTACAACCTCCTCCGTGACTTCACTCGCAACTGGTATATTCTATACTAAATGTATCCTCCTCTTTATTCACAACTCTATTGAGTTTGCCTGTTGCGAGTGAAGTGACTGAGGATGTTCTCAGAAGATGGCGGGTATTTTTTTTACACCGCATGAATTGTTTTTTATTACCTCTGAAGCAAATTTGCTAGTTATTACATTTCTGAGTTTGCGTACATTTATTTTTAATGAATAAGCTGCTAAAATAAGTGAAAATTTCCTGATGGAATTTTGCTCCTGCGGTAATCAGAAACTATTGTTCAGATGAAAAAAAATCAGACGGAATCTTGTTACAACCTCCCCCGTGACTTCACTCGCAACAAGTATGTATATTCTATACTAAATGTATCCTCCTCTTTATTCACAACTCTATTGAGTTTGCCTGTTGCGAGTGAAGTGACTGAGGATGTTCTCAGAAGATGGTGGCTATTATTTTACACCGCATGAATTGTTTTTATTAACTCTGAAGCAAATTTGCTAGTTATTACATTTCTGAGTTTGCGTAAATTTATTTTTAATGAATAAGCTGCTAAAATAAGTGAAAATTTCCTGATGGAATTTTGCTCCTGCGGTAATCAGAAACTATTGTTCAGATGAAAAAAAAAAAATCAGACGGATTCTTGTTACAACCTCCTCCGTGATTTCACTCGCAACTGGTATATTCTATACTAAATGTATCCTTCTCTTTATTCACAACTCTATTGAGTTGGCCTGTTGCGAGTGAAGTGACTGAGGATGTTCTCAGAAGATGGCGGCTATTTTTTTACACCGCATAAATTGTTTTTTATTACCTCTGAAGCAACTTTGCTAGTTATTATATTTCTGAGTTTGCGTAAATTTATTTTTATTGAATAAGCTGCTGAAATAAGTGAAAATTTCCTGATGGAATTTTGCTCCTGCGGTAATCAGAAACTATTGTTCAGATGAAAAAATATCAGACGGAATCTTGTTACAACCTCTTCCGTGACTTCACTCGCAACTGGTATATTCTATACTAAATGTATCCTCCTCTTTATTCACATCTCTATTGAGTTTGCCTGTTGCGAGTGAAGTGACTGAGGATGTTCTCAGAAGATGGCGGCTATTTTTTTACACCGCATAAATTGTTTTTTATTACCTCTGAAGCAACTTTGCTAGTTATTATATTTCTGAGTTTGCGTAAATTTATTTTTAATGAATAAGCTGCTGAAATAAGTGAAAATTTCCTGATGGAATTTTGCTCCTGCGGTAATCAGAAACTATTGTTCAGATGAAAAAAAATCAGACGGAATCTTGTGACAACCTCCTCCGTGACTTCACTCGCAACTGATATATTCTTTACTAAATGTATCCTCCTCTTTATTCACAACTCTATTGAGTTTGCCTGTTGCGAGTGAAGTGACTGAGGATGTTCTGAGAAGATGGCGGCTATTTTTTTTACACCTCATGAATTGTTTTTTATTACCTCAGAAGCAACTTTCCACCACTAAATTTTGAATAGAAAATTTCGCCTTATTTTAGCGGCTTGCTCAATCAAAATTTCGCCAACAAATATGATAAAAAAATCTATTCGCTTTTACTGATGCCAGTTATTGTAATTTCTGTCACTGACAGAAGGAGGTTGTTTAACCCCTTAACGCTCGAATTAAATTACGGTTGAATAATTCAAATTGCTTATTGGCACCACTTTTATGAAAAAGAAATATTCACCTTATTTAATGACAGTAAAAACGATACCAAAATATACCCAATTTCACTATTTTATAAAACTGGTGGGAACCAAATAATTTGAGTAAAAGATACAGCCCGAGAATATGACGGGAGCGAGAATTAAGGGGTTAAGTTGTCACATTATGGCGGATATATTGGCCCTGATAATCGCCGAAATAAGCTGCCACAAGTAAAAATAAATATGTACTTTTGGTCATATTCATGACTGAAATTGTGCATTAATAAGGGGTTTAAGTAATGAGTAAGTGAATATTTCTATATTTACTGGCGGAAATTTGCCCGAGCGGTAATGAGCCACTAAGAAACCTAACACAGATGAAGCTTCACAATTGTGTGGATAAGACCTTTCCTCTTTATTTATAATTCAATGGATTCTGCACATTCTAAGGATTCAAAATGTGTAAAAGAACACTCGATTTGGTTATCGTGAACGAAAACTTTTTTTTAACCCTCTCAGAGGCAAGTAATTACGTTGCTGTAATGTCGAATTGACACCGGAATCTTCAGAAAAATTTATTACAAAATAAGGAAAAACAATTTTACGATTTTTTTTTCCAACAGATTTAGAAAAGCAAAATTTAATAAAATTTTTCTGGTGCAAATCTTCATTAATCGTATGTGGGATATAATATATGCCCCCGTCCCTCAAGGGTGTTAAATCATATTGTTTAAACTATCGAAAAAAAACATGGTTTCTCAAAGAATGTGAAGAATGTCCCTTAAGTCATTCTTAAAAAAAATATATATAAAACATTAAACGTTTAACTTTGAAAATTTGTAGAATATAAAAGTATTTTTGATGTACTGATAAAAAATTCCCTTTCAGAAGTTTACCTTGATTCACAAATGAGTAACTTAATGCTTACAAAAAGTAAAACACTCTTTTAAGATCAACGCGTATAAAAATTCTGAGTTGTTTTGAATTGACAAATGATAAATGCAAATTAAGTATCAAGAAGTATTCAGATGGCATCTTTTCTAAATATCCTTTATGAATTTATGAGTTATGTTTTGATCAGTGATTCATGAATATTTCATGAATGTTTTCTTTGTTCTTATGTCATATGATAAACGGATTTTATATACTTTTTTACCAAGAATTTGTACATATATTGAAAATATATAATGCTAACTGTTAAATTAAATTTTGTTAATAATGAAAATTTTAAAAGAGTAATTTATTTATTTCTTTATTAGCCCCAGTTATGCTATTTCTTTCTTCCAGCTATTAAATTATTGTCTCTAAAAATAACGTTACGTTACATAAGCTAGCCGTAAAAAAAGCAGATGTATGATTGTAAATTAAACTCTAGTGCAATTTTTTAAATTCTTAAGCATCGCGCATTTTCAATTTTTATACCGTCGTATTGGGGGAGAATAGTACTTTCAAATGCAATTTCTTTGAAAACGGAATCTCAATTTACTTTTGAGAAAATAATTTTTTGTAATTATTAGCGTTATTTGTTTAATGTTGGCAACTCAAGAAAACTATTTCTGTAGAAAAGAAAGGTAAAATAGTTGGAAAAATAAAATCATATCTTTTTGTGTCCATTTTCCCATAAGAACTGAAAAAAAAATGTAATTAAAATACGTGCTATTTTGAAAAATATATATAAATGAATGATTTCTGATAACATAAGGAGCTGTTAAAAAAACTTTGTTAGACTTTAATTAATATTACAAACAAACATGCATATGACTCATTAGATAGCCGATTATGATTGTCGAGTTTCTTAAATGACGACATCGGTCTTTTTTAGTTTGTGTATTATTCAACGATAGTGACGTCCTATGCATCCTTTATTGTAGATGTTGTTTAAGACTGGATCGTGAATGAGGAATTTTTCAGCGGATGCGAATGGCGTCATTTCATATAAAATAAAATCCCCCTGAATACTATGACTGAGCGCTGTCACAAAAATGGCAGCTGTCGAAGGTGGATTTTTTTCAGTGTGTGTACGGTCCCTTAAATATTCGTACCAATGATTTTTTTAATTTTTTTTCCGCTTTATTTTTCTGAGATTAAACGAGTTAGAGAAATCATTTATAAAATACTGGTGCCTACATCAGTGGGACCGTACCTTCGTTAAAACAAAATCCGCTTTCGGCAGCCGCCATTTTTGTGTCAGCACTCAGGCCAATGGAGTTATGAATTGAGAGGAGAAGACATATAGTGTACTGTCTACCAGTTCGAGTGAAGTAACTGAGGAGGTTGTCACAAGATGGCGGCTGTGTTTTTAAATCGGATCAACTGTTTCTGATTACCGCCGGGGCAAACTTCCCACCAGTAACTTTCAATAGAAAATTTCGTCTAATTTAAGCCCCCTTATTCATAAAAATATTTTCTCAGAAACGTGTTAAAAATTTCACCCTTTTTTTTACTGGGGCCAAATTGGCCTTTTTCACTACGCTGACAGGAGGTTGTCTAGGTTGTCACAATATGGCGGAAACGCAGAGCCTGACAACCGCCAAAGTAAATTTCCACCAATAAAAATGAATAACTGTTTCTCCCATTATTTATAAATTAAATTTTACATTAATAAGACGTTTAAATTAGTAGAAAATTTCTGTTTGCATTTACTGGTGGAAGTTTCCTCCAGCTATAATAGCCCCCCCCCCCCCCCCCTGCGAAACGGTTATAGTTGAAGCTTCACCATTTTAAGGATATGCCAGTTGCTCTTTATTAATAATTCCATGCGTAATATAGAGAAATGTACATGCATATATGCAGGGATCGAGCATATAGGACACATTTTATTGATTTTACCAGTATCTTTTATCAGTAATCTTCAAGAGACATTTTTATAAGACATGCGATAGGAATATATCATGAAGATTATTAATAAAATATACTGGTAAACACAATAAAATTTGTTCTATATGCTCCGACTCATGTATACGTAATCCCGTGAAATCCAGGCCCGAGTTATAGTGAAGATGCCTAAAAATAATAGGTTGGTCAATGTAGTAGATTTTCATGAATATATTTCGATTCGAACCAGAAATTTCCATTTAAAATAAGTTTAACCCTATGAGGGGCGGTGGGATACATTATATCTCACCTAATTTAAACAAGATTCGCATAAGAAGCTTTTAACTACATTTTACATTTTTAACTTTTTTGGGGGGAGGGGATGCTGAAAAATTGCTTTTTCTTACTTAAAAATATAATTTTTCGAATATTCCGGTTAGAATTCAACATTACAGAGACATTATTGCTAGCCCTTCAACGAGTTAGGAGAAAGAAAGAAGAAAACCAGTTACTCAATTTAAAATAAAAAATCTGGTCTAAATAATTTTATAAAACTTGAGTAATATTTCCATCCTTTCTTGTGTTACCTTATAGAGTTTCTAAATCGAAACATTTGCCTTTTGAATGGTATAAATTTCCAGTTACATTAGATGAACATTGCTATTCAGACATTGTGCTACCCAACAATTAAAAAGTTTGGCAGCTATAGTATGTTTAAGAAAATTTTTAACTGAATATATTTTATAAATACCGTATATACTCGCGTATAAGTCGACCCTAAATTCAAGAAAGAAATATGTTCCATACCAGTATTTTCTTGTAGCTCTCTTCGCTTTACTTAATATCAGTAAATTCTGTAATTAGACAAGGTGAAGATAACTTTTTTTTAAATACTGGTATACAGTCTGTTATTCTTCTCAAACCGACTTATACGCGAGTATATAAGGTTTACGGTATTACAATTCTGATAAAATTTTACTTAAAAGGTGCTAAAATACATAAAAAGGTTTCTACAACATAAAAACCGTCAAAGATGTTAAAATCCCAAGCGCTTTCAACTGCATTGTAACAGTTGTCTTCAGGGGAAAAAACCAAGGGAGTGAAAGTTCGCGGAAATTCTTTGCTTAAGCACCAGTGGACGAGTCTATTTCAAAGGAAGGGAGGAGGGGGGGGGGGGAGGTGGAGAGAAAAAAATGATTATGCTTCAAAATCGCTAGAAATATCTGGTATTCTATACCAGATTTTTGATATGTTGTAGTACAATGTATCGTTGCATGTATTCTTTCTTTGATTTAAAATTTCCAATGATTCTCTGATTATTGATGTGTAGTAATTTGAAGTACGGGCTATGATTCTTGCTTTACTGGAATCTATTTAACCTGGAGAGAGCAGTAGAGGGTTTGCTATACTTTATGTCTGTAATATGTTCTTTTCGTCTGTCTTTAAATTTTCTAGTGGTAATTCCTATGTATTTGAGGTCTTTCTGATTTACTTTGTCTGTAAAAGGTATTACATATATGCCAGAAGTTTCATCGTTAGGGATTGGGTCTATTTTCCGGTGTACAAGATCTTTTAATTTGGTAGATGGTTTTGCGATTACATATATATTATATTTCTTTAATGCATAACTAATCCTTTCAAATAACTGAGGTATATAATTGAAACTATAAAACTTGAGATTATTTTTAATGCTATTTCTGATTAACTCTCTATGCTGAATATCAAAGATTAATTTATTGATTTTTTTTTTTTTTTTTTTTTTTTTTGGGGGGGGGGGGGGGTTAGGAAACCATTTTCTATTGCAATCTTCTTAATGGTAAGTAATTCTGCTTGTAGGTATTCTCTTGTACAACATTCTATGTCTCTATTTATATAAAATTTATAAGCTGCAGTTTTGTATTTAAATGGGACATTACTATTGTAGGATATTGTACTATTTGAATTGCATGGTTTCCTGTAAATTTTCCTATCAATTTTGTATGTTGTATTATTTCTTATTAATTCTTCGTCTAAAAGTGGTAAGGATCCTCTTTCTTTGACTTCTAGTGTGAACTGTATATTTGAATCCATCCAATCTGGTATAGAATACTAGATATTTCTAGCGATTTTGAAGCATAATCATTTTTTTTCTCCCCACCTCCCCCCACCCCTTCTCCCTTCCATTGAAATAGAAATGGATTCAAATATACACTTCACATTAGAAGTCAAAGAAAGAGGATCCTTACCATTTTTAGACGTAGAATTAATAAGAAATAATACAACATACAAAATTGATAGGAAAATTTACAGGAAACCATGTAATTCAAATAGTATAATATCGTACAAAAGTAATGTCCCATTTAAATACAAAACTGCAGCTTATAAATTTTCTATAAATAAAGCCATAGAATTTTGTACAAGAGAATACCTACAAGCAGAATTACTCACCATTAAGAAAATTGCAATAGAAAATGATTTCCTACCCCTCCACCCCCCCAAAGTATCAATAAATTAATCTTTGATATTTAGCATAGAGAGTTAACCAGAAATAGCATTAAAAAAATCTCAAGTTTTATAGTTTCAATTATATACCTCAGTTATTTGAAAGGATTAGTTATACATTAAAGAAATATAATATATATGTAATCGCAAAACCATCTGCCAAATTAAAAGTTCTTGTACACAGGAAAATAGACCCAATCCCTAACGATGAAACTTCTGGTATATATGTAATACCCTTTACAGACAAAGTAAATCAGAAAGACCTCAAATACATAGGAATGACCACTAGAAAATTTAAAGACAGACGAAAAGAGCATATTACAGACATAAAGTATAGCAAACCCTCTACTGTTCTCTCCAAATTAAATCAAAAACAAGATATTCACATAGATTTCAGTAAATCAAGAGTCATAGCCCGTACTTCAAATTACTACACATCAATAATCATAGAATCATTGGAAATTTTAACTCAAAGAAAGAATACTTGCAACGATACATTGTCCTACAACATATCTAAAATCTGGTATAGAATACTAGAGATTTCTAGCGATTTTGAAGCATAATCATAATTTTTTCTCTCCACCTCTCCCCCCTCCTCCCTTCCTTTGAAATAGACTCGTCCACTGGTACTTAAGCAAAGAATTTCCGCGAACTTTCACTCCTCTGGTTTTCCCCCCTGAAGACGACTGTTATAATGCAGTTGAAAGCGCTTGGGATTTTAACATCTTTGACGGTTTTTATGTTGTTGAGACTTTTTTATGTATTTTAGCACCTTTTAAGTAAAATTTTATCAGAATTTTAATATCGTATATTTATATGTTTATCAAGGTGAATGTGACGTTCAATACCAATAGTTTGAACTATATTTTTTATATGAATATACTTTATTCTTATTTTTTAAACATCAAACACATTCAAAGCATTTATTTCCCTCACAAAAAAGTCAGCACTTTTTATCGATATTTTAGAGAAATATCATTTAATATTTTAAAAATACATATATGTTTAAATTTTCGAACAACAAAATTTTTTTCAGTGGCACCATCAAAAAAACAGCTAACTAAATAAAAAATCTGTAGATAGCACACTACATTATTGCCCTAATTGTGCATTACTTTGTCCCACATTAAAGGTTGACAACAACATAGCTGCCAACTTGTTCGAATTTTTCACACCACTAACATTTAATAATAAATTTTACTTAAAGCAATCGTCGAAATCTAGCGATTTTTTTAACGATGAAACAAGACTAAAAATCCTGTTAAATTTTAGTGGTATGAAATATCCGTACAAGTTGGCAGCTATGCAACAAGGAGTCATTGCACATTCAGTCAAGACTAAACCAAATTAGTAAAAAAAAAGCAGTTAAGTGGTTAAAAAAGACAAGGATTAGAGTTCGAAAATTGTTGATTTCCTTAATCAGGTCAGCAGTTTTATGTACTTCTGCGGAAGTCATGTTCTACATTCGTGTAGGGGCGTGTGTCTCTTCTAGCAACGCTATATGCAAATTTATTTTTAAAAATTAAATTTTACTAATTTCTTTTTTTTTTACTATATCTAAAATCAACCGTGACGTAAAATTATGCTATCATACCGGATATTTCGGCCATTTCTCTCGATCTCCCAGCCTTTTTATATAATAGACTAGCAAACCCAGCGGCTTTGCTCGCGTAATATTTGAAATATGCCAAGTGATATTTACATGTCTAAATTTTATTAAAAGGTACTAACTAAATTTTTATTTTATTAAAACGTAATATTTTATTTTATTAAAAGGTTTTTTTTTTATTAAAAGGTACTTATTATTTTTAGGAATAATTTAAAAATTACTATTTAAAACACGGTTTGATTAAATATCATTATTACACTGCATTAGGCAGAAATGAGACTTAAATTAATAAAATGAAATAAAACTAAATAAATGATAATTTAGAAAATATTTTGAAACTTTTATGCTAAATTAATACGCTCATTTCAGTATTCATTTGAAGTTTTGAATTTTTTAAAAACCATCTTCTTACATCTTAAAATTAACCATCATGTCAAATTCCAAGTCCTACCACCTCTCTCAGCATAAAGGGCTATGTTGAAATAGGGAATGTCACCATTAATTTGCCAACATTAATTATGAAATCGGTTTGTTATTTCCTAATATTCCACAGAAACGTATTTTAGAAAACTTTTAAAGGCCTTTTTTAGAACGTTTGTTGTTCCTGTGAACCCCAGGTTGTAGAATCATCGGCATAAAATATAGCCTGTGTAGTATCAGAGACTGTTACCATTGATTCGCAACTATTACTTTTATAATCGGTTTATATTCCCTGAAATTGCATAGAAATCGTAATTTAGGACTTTTTTTAGAATGCTTTTCGCACCTCCCCTTCGCTTTACCCCTTATTAATTAGAATTTATTTTCGACAGTCCTCGAGGGCATTTATATTTTATAAGTAACTACCATGCCATATTTAAAGTTTCTAGACTATTCAGTATTACAGAAATCGCAATTTAGAAAGTTTTTAGCTCCTGCAACTCTCTGGTGGTAGTGGCACAGACAAATATAACTTATGTTTGAGCATATAAAGCATATTATGTTTGAGCATAATATATAGCTTATGTTTGAGCAGGTTCTATCACCAACAATTTGTCATCGTTATTATCTTAGTCGGTTTGGTATTTTATAAGTTTGCTTAAAAATTGTAATTTATAACGCTTTTCGCTCACTTCATCTTTTTTAAATTTGGAATTTTCTTTCGAATGTTCTTAGAAAGAAGTTGCATCTTGTAAGTAAATACCATGCCATACTTCAAAGTGTTAGACCCCACAGTCATTCAAAAAACGCAAATTAGAACATGTTTTGCTTTTGCAACCCTCAGATGTTAGTGACAGTAACATAAAATATAACCTATGTTATAGCAGGGACTGCCATCATTGATTTGCAACCATTACTTTTGAAATAGTTTTGGTATTTCCTGAGATTGAGTAGAAATCGCAATTTAGAACGTTTTTAGAACGCTTTTCGCGCATTTTCACCCCTTTTTAAATTTCCAATTTTTCTAAAGTGTTCTTAAAGATAATTTATAGCTAATAAATATGTACCTTGCCTAAGTTTAAGTTGCTAGCCTCTGCCGATCACAAAAATCGAAATTTAGAACGCTTTTTCTCCTATAACGTCTAGGTGATAGTGATACCGACATAAAATAGCGTCTATGTTAGAGCAGAGGCTGTAAGCATCAATTTCCTACCATTACGTTTGAAATCAGTTTGATTCTTCCTGAGATATTGCTGACTAATCGGCATTTAGAACGTTTTTAGAACGCTTTTCGCGCATTTTGCCCCTGCATCTAATCTGGGGTAGTGGAAACAGACATAAAATATAGCCTATCTTGGAGCATGATCTGTCACCATCCGTTTTACACCATTATATTTGAAATCGGTTCAGTACTTCCTGAGATTGTATAGAAATCGCAATTTAGAACGTTTTTTACAACGCTTTTTGCGCATTTTGACCTCCTTTTAAATTTCGATTTTTTTTTAGGAAATGTCCTTAGAGATCATTGATATCTTATAACTAACTACCATCCCAAATTTCACGATTTTAGGCCCTACCGTAACGCAAAAACCGCAATTTAGAACGCTTTTCTCTGCACACCCCCCTTTGGGGTAGTGGTACCGACATAAAACATAGCCTATGTTGGAGCAAGGGTTGTCACCATCATTTTGACGCCATTATTTTTTAGATCCATTTGGTATTTCCTGAGATTGTGTAGAAACCACCATGTAGAACGGTTTTTAGAACGCTTTTCGCGCATTTTCACACCTTTTAAATTTTGAATTGTTTAAGAACTGTTCTTAGAAATCCTTTATATCTAATAAGTAGGTAATATTTGAAATTTCATATTTCTAGGCCCTTCAGTAACGCAAAAATCTCATTTTTAGAACGTTTTTTGCTCCTGCACCCCCTTTGGCGTAGTGGCACCGACATAAAATATAGCCTATGTTCTAAGTTGGACTAACACCATCATTTTGATACCATTACTTTTGGAATCGGTTCGGTAGTTCCAGAGCTTACCTCCTACAAATAAACAATTTTTACCTCTTTATAATATTACTAGCAGGCTATGCCCGCTGCGCTGGTCAATTTTTCCAAATGAACATTGGTGAATTTTAATTTGCATTTTAAACAATATGGACCTTCACCTGCACCTTACTCATTACTGAAAACGATGCGAACGCCATTGTGATATAATATTACCTAAAGCGTTGGTCAAAATTTAGCTATTAAGAAGTAATTCTTTTAGTTGATTTCTAACAATGCACTTTTGGTAAGGTAATGAGACCGTTATGACAGGGATGACAGGGATGACCGCCCCGGGAACCCAGCTTTCGCTTTAGAGTATAAGTGCAATCCCGGGGGGAGACGACCGTTATGACAACAGGAATTAATAGCTCTATAACTAATCAACATATGATGAAATGTTATATACTAACACCATTCCTGAAACGTTATGTAACTGTGCCACTTGTATCAAAATACGTTCTGTAGATTTTTTTTTTTTTTTAAAGGCTAAACTTTCATAATCAGGTTCACTTAATTTTTTAACTTTTTTTTTTTTTGCTCTATGACTAAGTAGCGTTGAACATTATGTATACACTAAAACCTTTCAAAATTATTACCTAACCACTTGGTCACAGATGTCATACATGCTCCATATAGGTGCGATTTTTTTCTGAAGCCAATGTCAGAAACATTGCAATACGCAACAATACTTAACTGGCGCCAAAGTGTCGTTATTTTGCTTGATATGGTAACCCGGAAGTTGTTGTTACTGCTGTTTATGTTTTCGCCAAATTGGCGTCGGTAAAACATCGCGCCAATATAGCATCTGTACCACCTAATACTTACACCTAATATAGGTAACAGGTACTTAACTTGCGCCAAAGTGTCGTTATTTTGCTTGATGTGGTAACCCGGATAATGTTGTTTATGCTGTTGATGTTTTCGCCAAATTGGCAACCGAAAAAAAATCAAGCCAATATGGGGCGAATATAACATCTGTACCAAGTGAATATGTGGCTTTTGTGATACTTTTATGTTAGCCGGGCGCAGGTAATAAATCAACAAAGATTGCGTTCATACCATATTCTTATATTTATTATTTTCATTTAAGATACAAACCTTTCACTCATTTCATTTAAAATGCATGCCTTACACTAATTTCGTTTAAAAAACTGAAAAGATAAACAATAACAGGAAATAATTCCATAATTAAAAACAAAGAATTATTTTTAATTTACTTACGCAAAATGTAACTACTGCTACTGGTAATTTTAAAAATGCTATTGGCGAGATCTGCGCACGGCTGTTATAAATGTATCCAATTTTTTGTTCTTATCGAGGAGTAAATTATAAATCGCCAAATATTATTCCAATTCCAATTTCTTTCTTTGAAAATAATTTTTAAGTCGTTACAAACATTGCTTTCATATTTAAATATTTTCGTTGGTACTACTTAGTTATCCCGTCGACCAATTTCGCCAAATTATAGAAATTGACATAATTTTTATTTTAAATAACGAAAGAACAAATAAATTATTATAACATTAATAAAAATACAAATAAAACGTCGAAATAAAAATCACTTTGTGACGTAAACACGTGTAATTTGCTTAAAGTCAGGTGAATTTGACATTTACGATCAACCATTATTGGCATTTAATCTTATAGTTTGGCGATAGATTTTTGGTCGACGGAATATCTAAGTAGTACCCTTTCGTTCTATAACGCTAATTTCTTAGTAAAATGGTTCCTTTTATTTTGCATAAAATCACTATTTTTATTATTATTATTATTGCTACTACTTAGTTATCCCGTCGACCAAAAATCTATCGCCAAATTATAAGATTAAATGCCAATAACGCTTGATCGTATATGTCACATTCACTTGACTTCAAGGAAGTTACACGTGCTTACGTCATCAAGTTATTTTTATTTCGACGTTTTATTTGTATTTTTATTAATGTTATACTAATTTATTTGTTCTTTCATTTTTAAAATACAACTTATGTCAATTAATGTAATTTGGCGAGTGGTTTCGTGATTTATATAATTTGGCGAAATTGGTCAACGGGATAACTAAGTAGTACCATTTTTTTATTAAGATGTTCGTTTTTTTTTTCAAACTCATAGAGCCGTTTTTGTTCTTTATCCAAAAGAGTTAATTTGAATTTTTTTCGTTGCTAGAGTAACGGATGTAATGTTAGATATTTTGAGGTTTAGACGCCAAAGACACCGCCAAATTAGAAAAATATGAAAAATGTCATGAACTGTTGGACTTATAAGAATTTACTTGGCACCAATCGATTCAGCATACAAAAATACATTAAATTATGCTATCATCTGACGCATAATTATAATATCAGATTTTTAAGGAATTGTTTTCTCTCCCCTTGCAAAATCGCCGTTAGGGGTGATACTTTAGAAAATCCTTTCTTAGCGATACTATATAGATATGCCATTTGGCGGTGACTCGATGATCGAAAATTAGTCCAATATCATTTGAAATATTACATAATAGAGGAGAAAATACGAAGAAAGACGAAGAAGAAATGACGAATTACAAAAGACATGCAATTTTTTTTTTCAAAATGTTGAAATTTTCGATAATAATAACGCATGATTGTATAAATTTCCTTAAAAACTATCTTCATTTCCTAGATTTCGAAGGTGTGAATTTTCCTATAAATGATATTGGCGATATGTCTTAAGAAAAAATGAAATAAACAATAGATAATATTTGCTTAAAAAAATGGATAATAGTCATTGATCTGAGTTCGAGTTTATAAATATCACATGCTTTCGGAATTACGGTGAAAAACATTTTAAAAAATATGAAATTATTTTACAATATGTGTGGCAGAAATTCACACTAAAATTAAGTATTTGATTCCATTTTTAAAATATTAACTGATATCTATATAAGTTACAATTGAATATAAAAATGTACTCAAAAAAGATCTCGTTCACTTGAAAAGAAAACACCATTTATGAGAATATCCTCAAGCTAGTGTCACGCTTATGCATTTTTGACTTAAAATTACATTATTTGGCGACCAAAAGTAAAATAAAAAATCATAAAGAAATAAATAATAATTACACATGTGACTAACAATTACATCTGATTTTTTCCCCTATAAGTTACGTGATGGGGCAATTAGATAAAAAGAAAAAGAAAAGAACAAAAAGAAAAAAAGTCATTAAAAATTCATCTAATCAAATTTTCAGTTTCATTTCTATAATCTAACGCAAGCGATAATGAGCCAAATATTGCGTATCAATTGTAATCTTTCACATTAAATTAATTTTTAAGCATTACAAATATTTCTTTCAGGTTTAAATTAAATTACAAATATTTCTTTTATGTTTAAATTAAATATATTCGTTTTTTAACATAATCCCTCATTTAAATGGATTTTTCTTTCTTTTTTACAATTAAATATCAGTAATTATTTTTTCATTTATTTTCTAACGGATACAGCGATTCCAATTCATTTGTCGCCGAAAAATAACCTCTGGCAACCTTTTCGTTCAAAATAACAATAAAATGCGAAATTTATTACCAAAAATCATAGTTATCCCTGTATATTTTACTCATAAACCACCACGTGAATATTCTCTATCGAATGACATTTGCAAAAAAATCCACCGGGTAGTTTTTGAAAACATTCGGGCGAACTTTTAGATCTTACTGCTTTATAATATATATGATATGATAAGTGGCTAATATTTCAAATTTCATATTTCTAGGCTCTTCCGTAACGCAAAAATCGCATTTTTTGAACGTTTTTTGCTCCTGCACCCGCATAGTGGCACCGACATAAAACATACCCTATGTTGGAGCAAGGGTTGTCACCGTCATTTTGACACCATTATTTTTTAAATCAGTTTGGTATTTCCTGAGATTGCGTAGGAACCACCATTTAGAACGTTTTTTAGAACGATTTTCGCGCATTTTCAACCCTTTCAAATTTCGATTTGTTTAAGTACTGTTCTTAGAAATCTTTTATATCTAATAAGTAGCTAATATTTCAAATTTCATATTTCTAGCCCTTCAGTAACACATAAATCGCATTTTTAGAACTTTTTTGCTCCTGCACCCCTTTGGGGTAATGTCACCGACATAAAACATAGCCTATCTTGGAGCAAGCGTTGTCACCATCATTTTGACACCAATATTTTTTAAATTGCTTTGGTATTTCCTGAGATTGTGTAGAAACTACCATTTAGAACGTTTTTTAGAACGCTTTTTGTGCATTTTCAAACCTTTTAAATTTCGAATTGTTTAAGAACTGTTCTTAGACATCATTTATATCTTATAAGTAACTAATATTCAAAATTTCATATTTCTAGGCCCTTCAGTAACGCAAAAATCGCATTTTTAGAACGTTTTTTGCTCCTACACCCCCTTTGGGCTAGTGGCACCGACATAAGATATAGCCTATGTTCTAAGTTGGACTAACACCATCATTTTGATACCATTATTTTAGGAATCGGTTCGGTAGTTCCAGAGCTTACTTCCTACAAATAAACAATTTTTTCCTCTTTATAATAGGAGTATAGATTACTAGCAAACCCCGCGGCTTTGCTCGCGTAATATTTGAAATATGCCAAGTGATATTTATATGTCTAATTTTTATTAAAAGGTACTAACTAAATTTTTATTTTATTAAAAGGTAATATTTTATTTTATTAAAAGTTTTTTTATATTATTAAAAGGTACTTATTACTTTTAGGAATAATTCAAAAATTACTATTTAAAACACAGTTTGATTAAACATCATTATTACACTGCATTAGGCAGAAATGAGACTTAAATTAATAAAATGAAGTAAAACTAAATAAATGATAATTTAAAAAATATTTTGAAACTTTTATGCTCAGTTAATACGCTCATTTCAGTATTCATTTAAAGTTTGGAATTTTTTAGAAACCATCTTCTTACATCTTAAAATTAACCATCATGTCAAATTCCAAGTCCTACCACCTCTCTCAACATAAAGGGCTATGTTGAAACAGGAACTGTCACCATTAATTTGGCAACATTAATTTTTAAATCGGTTTGTTATTTCCTAATATTCCACAGAAACGTAATTTAAAAAGCTTTTAAAGCCCTTTTTTAGAACGTTTGTTGTTCCCGTGAAGCCCAGGTGGTAGAATCACCGGCATAAAATATAGCCTGTGCGGGATCAGAGACTGTTACCATTGATTCGAAACTATTACTTTTATAATCGGTTTATATTCCCTGAAATTGCATAGAATCGTAATTTAGAACTTTTATAGAATGCTTTTCGCACCTCCCCTTCGCTTCACCCCTTTTTAATTCGAATTTATTTTCGACGTTCCTTCGAGGGCATTTATATTTTATAAGTAACTACCATGTCATATTTAAAGTTTCTAGCCTTTTCAGGAGCACAGGAATCGCAATTTAGAAAGTTTTTAGCTATTGCAACCCTCTGGTGGTAGTGGAACAGACATAAAATATAGCTTATGTTTGAGCAGAATCTATCACCAAAATTTGTCATCATTATTCTTTTTTAATCGGTTTGGTGATTTATAAGTTTTCTTAAAAATTGTAATTTATAACGCTTTTCACTCACTTCATTTTTTTAAATTTGGAATTTTCTTTCGACTGTTCTTAGAAAGCAGTTGCATCTTGTAAGTAAATACCATGCCATACTTCAAAGTGTTAGACCCCTCAGTTGTGCAAAAAACGCAAATTAGAACATGTTTTGCTTTTGCAACCCCCAGGCTCAGATGGTAGTGACAGCAACATAAAATATAACCTATGTTATAGCAGGGACTGTCACCATTTATTTGCAACCATTACTTTTGAAATAGCTTTGGTATTTCCTTAGATTGAGTAGAAATCGCAATTTAGAACGTTTTTAGGACGCTTTTCGCGCATTTTCACACCTTTTTAAATTTCAAATTTTTTCGAAACTGTTCTTAAAGATCATTTATATCTAATAAATATGTACCTTGCCTAAGTTTAAGTTGCTAGCCCCTACCGATCACAAAAATCGAAATTTAGAACGCTGTTTAACTCCTGCAACGTCTTGGTGATAGTGATACCGACACAAAATAGCGTCTATGTTAGAGCAGAGACTGTCAGCATCAATTTCCTACCATTACGTTTAAAATAAGATTCATTCTTCCTGAGATATTGCCGACAAATTGGCATTTAAAAAGTTTTTAGAACGCTTTTCGCGCATTTTGCTCCTGCATCTCCTCTGGGGTAGTGGAAACAGATATAAAATATAGCCTATCTTGGAGCAAGATCTGTCACCATCACTTTTACACTATTATATTTGAAATCGGTTCAGTACTTCCTGAGATTGCATAGAAATCGCAATTTAATATGTTTTACCACGCTTTTTGTGCATTTTGACCCCCTTTTAAATTTCGATTTTTGTAGGAAATGTCCTTAGAGATCATTGATAACTTATAACTAACTACCATTCCAAATTTCAGGATTCTAGGCCCTTCCGTAACGCAAAAGCCGCAATTTAGAACGTTTTTCTCCTGCACCCGCTTTGGGGTAGTGGCACCGACATAAAACATCGCCTATGTTGGAGCAAGGGTTGTCACCATCATTTTGACACCATTATTTTTTAGATCGGTTTGGTATGTCCTGAGATTGTGTAGAAACTACCATTTAGAAGTTTTTTAGAACGCTTTTTGCGCATTTTCACCCCTTTCAAATTTCGAATTGTTTAAGAACTGTTCTTAGATGTCATTTATATCTTATATGTAACTAATATTCAAAATTTCATATTTCTAGGCCTTTCAGTAACGCTAAAATCGCATTTTTAGAACGTTTTTTGCTCCTACACCCCCTTTGGGGTAGTGACACCGACATAAAACATAGCCTATCTTGGAGCAAGCGTTGTCACCATCATTATGACACCAATATTTTTTAAATCGGTTTGTTATTCCCTGAGATTGTGTAGAAACTACCATTTAGAACGTTTTTTAGAACGCTTTTTGTGCATTTTCACCCCTTTTAAATTTCGAATTGTTTAAGAACTGTTCTTAGACATCATTTATATAAGTAACTAATATTCAAAATTTCATATTTCTAGGCCCTTCAGTAACGCTAAAATCGCATTTTTAGAAAGTTTTTTGCTCCTACACCCCCTTTGGGGTAGTGACACCGACATAAAACATAGCCTATCTTGGAGCAAGCGTTGTCACCATCATTATGACACCGATATTTTTTAAAGCGGTTTGGTATTTCCTGAGATTGTGTAGAAACTACCATTTAGAACGTTTTTTAGAACGCTTTTTGTGCATTTTCACCCCTTTTAAATTTCGAATTGTTTAAGAACTGTTCTTAGACATCATTTATATCTTATAAGTAACTAATATTCAAAATTTCATATTTCTAGGCCCTTCAGTAACGCTAATGTCGCATTTTTAGAACGTTTTTTGCTCCTACACCCCCTTTGGGGTAGTGGCACCGACATAAGATATAGCCTATGTTCTAAGTTGGACTAACACCATTATTTTGATACCATTACTTTTGGAATAGGTTCGGTAGTTCCAGAGCTTACCTCCGACAAATAAACAATTTTTTCCTCTTTATAATAGGAGTATAGAAGTATAGATAAGTAAGTATAATAGCATAGATAAATATTATGTTAACTATATTTTTAACACAACAAAAAAAATTATAAATTTAAACATATATGTATCTTTAAAAAAAATTTAAAAGAATCTGGTATTAAAAAAGATAGCCCTTTCAAAAGCTTTTCGTTCATACATAACATAATCTAATTTTTATAATGTCAAAGTATCCTTTAAGGTAAACGCTGAAAAACTCTAAAATGTTTATAAATTGTTAAGCAAGAAAATGCAAATTTAATGCAAAAATATTCTGATTTTATCTATTTGGTATTTTTAAAGCGTCTAGACATCCGTTATGAATGTTAAAATTACATTTTGATTCACATCGCCATAAATTTTTCATAAATATTTTCTTTCTTTTTATGTCGCATGTTTAAGAGATTTTAGATTTTTACTTTTTAATCAAAAATTAAAAATTGTGCAGATATCTAAAATTAAATATTGTCAATGTCAGAAATTACAGAATTGCAATTTATTTACTCTATTTTTAAAGAACATAAAATATATCACTTGCGATTGTAAAACGAAAATTTAATGTATATTTATCAAACGCATAAGTACAGTTTTGTGCCTCATAAATTGATTAATTAAAAATTTACTTTTTTGTATATTCTTCCTGAACCTTTTTAAAATGTCATTTTGTTAGATGTATTTGAAATAGATAGTGGTATAAAACAAATTTTGTTACAATATAAGAATGTGCTTTCTAAAATGTCATTTAAAGACCACTAAACTTAAGTGGTCTCAGGAAAAAAAGGAAAAAAAAAGACCATTTTCATCATTTAATATCTTAAAATGTGTATGATTTTGAAACACAATTTTTATTGGAATGAAAAATATAAGTTTTCCTTACATTTCATACATTAAAAAAAATGCAAGATCCATAATTAGTATTTATAGGGGGCTCCAAACTATCAGACATTCGACGAGCAAAAAATTGGTATAACAGATTACGCGCAGGATTACAAAATAAATTTTGCATCTAGAATGAAATTTTTTTGCATAATTGTATTTGAGATTGTAATAATTAACCTGAACCAAAATAAATTTGTATTTAAAGCATTTATATTTTTTTTAATTCAAAATTGTATTTTGATAATACAAAATTTTCAAATTTTCAAAAATATAATAACATATTTTTTTTTTTCAACAATAAGAAGGGAATTTTAGGTTTAGATTATACAGAATAATATGAAACATACATTTTGAAAATTTCATGGAAAAATATTCAGAAGATTTGGAGATATCCTTCGCGTTATGCCTATAAACGCCATGTGGAGAAAAATGAATTCAAAATTTCGGAAACGCCATTTCAGCTATTGGGAGGGTATAATTCCAAAAGCCATAACTTCAGTTCTAATGGAATTTCAAGGAAACAATTACCTTAATTTCGGGTGTATAGCCCGCGTATCAAACAATCGTGTTTCGACCCAGAAATTTTTAAAAATAAAATGTAACTTTTTAGATCACGCTAAATATTGGTCTTCAAATACTGAATAAAATTTCTGGGTCCAAACTGAATTATTTGATCTGCGGGCTATACACGGGAATTACAGTATATCAAAATGTTCAGAAACGATATAGGAGTTTAACATCTAAAAAAAATTAAATTTTCGAAAATTTTGAAGGTTTAAGAGTTCTGAGAACCCTTAAACTTTTTCTTAGTTTTTAGGATTTCTGAGTTGCAAGAGTTACAAACACTAATCATAGCTCCACATTTAAAGAAAAAAATGCCAATCTAATTTTAACGTCACAGTTTAAACAACAAGGTCTCACTAATGTCCTTATGTGGAATTAAATTGTACTAGTTTAACAAAATTTCGAACCAAGTAATATGCTTGATAAATCTATTTATTTAATTTCAGCTTTCTATGTGGAACTCACCTAATTCTGTTTCATAAAAAGAAATTCTATTAAACCTTGCTAAAAGCAGAAAACCAAAGTTTAAAAATGCACAAATAATACATGAGAAGCAGCAAACAGCTGTTTCGAATCTACTAGCGAGATTCTTCTTCAGTGCAAGATAGGACAAGGCACAGCGCGCTAGAAAAAGCAAGGCTGAGCAAAATTACAGAGACGCGCCGGCTTCTATATCCAATGCGGGTAGCGAATGAGCCTAAAACAACCAATGAGATAGAACTAGAGGAAAAGACTGAGTGGACAAGTAGTGACATCTACCGGAGAAAGAGAGAAAGAGAAACCAAAGAAAGGTGGAAATTAAATTAATGCTTTCCAAATACTTGGAAAATCAGGAGTACTAGATAAGTCATTGACTAAAGAGTGAGAATTTTTAATGATGTGGTAAGTTTCCCAAAAATCAAGATCAAGGTTAGAAGAACATTTTTGGATAATGATAACTGAGGGAGAATTGAATCTATGTTGAAAAGACCAACAATGTTGAGAAATAGAAGAAAGTTTAAGCTCCTGATTTTTAACATAACCTTCGCGCTCTTTTAACACTGGAACTGCGAGAAATTTTAAACCAGAAAAAATATTTAAAATTATTTAGTTTACTGTTTTAACTTATTTCAGTGTGACTTGTATGTAACTTAATTTTTAAAGATTTTTCTGGTTCGAATAGACGATTAGTCTACTGATCGGTGTCGAATTGGCACCTGCTCGGCGTCCTAGTGTTAAATGAAATCTAAGAACACGTTTAGTCTGCCCGATATAAGAAAGACCACACTGTCAAGAGATTTGGTAAATACCCCAGTTATCTCGGAGCTCAACGGGGTGTTTGAGACTTGAAAAGCCTAGATAACTGGGGTATTTACCAAATCTCTTGCCAATGTGGTCTTTCTTATATCGGCTAGACTAAACGTGCTCTTAGACTTCGTTTAAAAGAGCATGAAGGTTATGTTAAAAATCAGGAGCTTAAACGTTCTTTTATTGGTCAAAATTGTTGGTCTTTTCGACATAGGTTCAATTTTCCCGCAGCCATGATTATCCAAAAATGTTCTTCTAACCTTGATCTTGATTTTTGGGAAGCTTACCACATCATTAAAAATTCTCACTCTTTAGTCATTGACTTATCTAGAACTCCTGATTTTCCAAGTATTTGGAAAGCTATAATTTAATTTCCACCTTTTTTGTGTCTTTTTCTCTCTTTCCCCAGTAGATGCCGCTACTTGTACACTCAGTCTTTCCCCCTGCTTCTCTCTCATTAGTTGTTTTTGGCGCATTCGTTACCCGCATCTGTCACCGCGATCTCCCGATTTATCGAGCCTTGATTTCTTTTTATGGAGACATCTGAAGAGTCTTGTTTATGAGACTCCAGTTGACTCAGACGAAAATCTAGTATCTCGCATATCCGGAGCTGCTGCACGTGTGCGGGAAATGCCTGACATCTTTAGAAGTGTACGCCAATAGTTCCACCGACGGTGCGAAGCATGTATCACAGTTGGTGGGCGCAATTTTGAACACTTAACTTTTGAACACTTGTAATATTATTGTACGCATTATTATTTATTTGTAAACTACATTGTAAATAAACATTTTATCTTTTTTATTCATGTATTTCGTTTGATAAGCTTGCCAGTTTTGTGCTTTTTTTTAATTCAAAAATTTCGATTTCATACCAAAAATTTTCAAAGAAGAATTCTATTATTAAGTAATTATGAAATGTCAAGAAAAGGATAACATAAAAATTTTCTGGTATGAATGAGAAATTTTGAAAATTAACAAAGGGGCTTAATTGCCCCTCTGGTGTTTTTACCTTAACTAGATAGTGCCCGTCAAGATTTGACGGTAAGTAACTTGAATGTTTCATTAGAAAAATTCTTGAATTTTTAATTAGTTGCTTTTAAATTAATTATTGAATGACAAATTACGTGATGAATTTCTATATTGATAAGTGACTCCTATTTCTTTAAGTCGATAGCTGGTGCTGTCAGTCTAATCTATTCAGTGAAGTGAAAGAATTTTAAGTTTATAATTTACAACCAATCATGATTGCTTTTTATCAGAAATTTACTTTAAAATACCGGGTAGAGAATTTATTTTTACTTACTATAGCCTCTCTTTTTAGGTGCGTTCGTAATTATATAAATACGTAGCACCTATAGTCGTCGTTCAGTCCGTCTGTCTGTCCGTCCGTCTGTCCGTCCGTCTGTCCGTCCGTCTGTCTGTCCGTCCGCATATAACAGAGCAAAAACTACCCGACCGAATGATCTGAAATTTTTAATATATAATTGTTGCAAAATTTTGTCGAGCCATTTCCAATTTTATGAAAATCGGATGTATAGTTTAATTACAGGGACAGTCAAAAGTTTTTCTTTACATTACGGCCAATGGGAAAAATTATTGCAAGTGAATTTTAATGATGTTACAGACTTCCGAATGGTCTGAAATTTTTAATATATAATTGCTGCAAAATTTTGTCGAGCCATTTCCAATTTAATGAAAATCGGATGTATGGTTTAATTACAGGGACACCCAAAAGTTTTCCGTTACATTACGGCCAATGGGAAAAAAAATATAGCAAATGCATTTTAATGATTTTACAGCCTTCCGAATGGTCTGAAATTTTTAATATATAATTGCTGCAAAATTTTGTTGAGCCATTTCCAATTTTATGAAAATCGGATGTATAGTTTAATTACAAGGACAGCCAAAAATTTTCCGTTACATTATGGCCAATGGGAAAAAATTATTGCAAATGCATTTTAATGATTTTACAGCCTTCCGAATGGTCTGAAATTTTAAATATATAATTGCTGCAAAATTTTGTCGAGCCATTTCAAATTTTATGAAAATCGAATTTATAGTTTAATTACAGGGACAGTCAAAAGTTTTCCGTTACATTACGGGGAATGGGGAAAAAATTATTGTAAGTGCATTTTAATGATGTTACAGACTATGCACTTATGAAGCGCAAAAAAATATACATTCAGTACAATATGGGGTGCAAAAAATAATTATAAAACTAGTTATAGTACGAACGCACCTCATTTGCCACGTTTGACGAGCAATTTCCAACTTGTTTTTTCTTAATAACAATATTTATTTCCATTTATTTATTTATTTATTAAAACTACACGACCATTAAAAGTTGCCATGAATTTTATTTTTATCTGTCTTATTCTCTAAAAACTTAAATCTGAAACTTGATGCAGCTAACGATTTATAATATAGATATTTTTCTTTACTTGAATTTTATTTTACATTTTTTAAATATTAAACCTGAATGAAGAGCTATATAATTTCTTTTATAGCTCTTATACGAATATTTTTCTTTCTTTCCGTTTTATTTTTTACGCGTATGAATGACAAACTTTTCTTTCTGACACACACCCATATATATTCTTGATAATGGTCAGAAAATATAACGAAAACTGTAGATCAGTTCAGTTTATTTAATTGATAATTACATGCAAAATATTTTAAATATAAAATCATTATTATTTTCTTTTTCAAAATATTATTAAGAGTTAAATTTTATTTAATTATAAAGCATTCAAATAATAATAAAATAAAAATCTTATAATTTCTCTTCCTAATAAAATATGT
This sequence comes from Maratus speciosus, assembly GCA_963932465.1. Lineage (NCBI taxonomy): Eukaryota > Metazoa > Arthropoda > Arachnida > Araneae > Salticidae > Maratus > Maratus speciosus. The sequence continues at coordinate 371,092,275 of OZ010797.1, read as the reverse complement.
CATTATTGAAATGAATTATCGACAAAAATAGTACACATTTTGCCAGGCTTGGACTCGAACCTCTGCAAAAATTCAGAGCCTTAAACTGCTGCCTTAACAGACTACGATATCAAGAATTAATTTTCTTCCTTCTAAATTGAAGAGGTTTGAAATACAGTTGACGCATACGCAATTGCCTCGAATTTGAGTTTTGATCTTACAAAAATAGTTTTGCGTTTTAATATTTATGTTACCTTATTTTTTTAAAAGAAGAAACTACAACTTAACATGCTAGTTTCCCAATCTTCCTGTGTAACTATTGGCAATTCACCAGCCATAACTTTTAGTTTCAAATCACTGTGTTTATCTTCAGCGTGTAATATGACCAAAACAATGTGACACCCCTGAAATGAGTCTTATCTAGCTCTTAATATCGACACAATAAATTTTTTAATAGTTAATAATGCTGAAAGAGTCAAATATTAACTTTGTGAAAGAAAGAAAAGCTCGTTTACAGTAAGATTGAATAGCAGACGAACTTAAAACAACTTCTACCTGTGATATGATATTTCAACTGAGCGAGAATCTTTGCGCATGTGCAGCGCCTCACTCCAAAGGCAGACTTCTACTTGTATAACGTGCATGCGCAACTGTAGAATTTTAATTTAAAATTACTGTTAATTAATAAAATATTTGAATAAACGAATGTACGATTACAAATTTGTGGCCAAATATCTTTCATTTAAAAAAAGATTGGTGTAATTTGATGCAGTAGTTTCTTCTCACGGACTGTCGAAAGAATACGCTTAGCGTTTTAAATATATAGATGCGTCACTTGGTCCTATACATTCCTATACAATAAATGATTGTTACTGTGTGCTCTACCTTCTCTTAAAGTTTGTACCATGAGTTTAGAAACACCCTGTATAAGCCGGCGCGCCTCTGACATTTTGCTCAGCCTTGCTTTTTCTAGCACCCTGTGCCTTGCCCAATCTTGCATTGAAGAAGAATCTCGCTAGTAGATTCGAAACAGCTGTTTGCTTCTTTTCATGTATTATTTGTGCATTTTTACTTTCTTCTATCTTCAATAGAAGAAAGTATTGTAATCGAAATTCTTTTCGACTTCCGGTTTTCGACGGATTTGCATGTTTTAGGGGTCAGAGATTTCAAAAAACATGTTTATGGAAAATGTCTGTCTGTCTGTGTGTCCGTCTGTCTGTCCGTCCGTCTGTCCGTCTGCACGTCTGTCTGTCGCCATTGTACCATCAAAAAGTGTATGAAGTTACGTATAGAAATAAACCAAAATTTTATTATATGTTTTTGGCTATGGCAAGCAAGTCCTCCCGGAATTTGGAAAAAATTCGCCGGTAGGGGGCGCTGATACAACAATTTTTGTGCGATTTTGAATATTGTACCATACAAAAGTGCATGGAGTTATGCATAGAATTGAACAAAATTTTTATTTTAAGTTTTTGGATATGACAAGGAGGTCCTCCCTTAATTTGTAAAAAAAATCGCTCGTAGAGGGCGCTGTAATAGTGATTTTTGTACAATTTTTGTGCCATTTTGAATATTGTACCGTCGAAAAGTGTATGAAGTGATGCATAGAATTGAACCAAATTTTATGTGTTTATTTTTGGTCATGTCACGAAGGTCCTCCCTGAATTTGGAAAAATTCTGCCGGTAGGGGGCACTATAATTGCGATGTCTGTACCATTTTCATTATTGTACCATCGAAAAGTGTATGAAGTTATCCATATAATTGAACCAAATTTTTTGTGCAAGTTTCTGGCTATGGCAAACAAGTCCTCCGTGAACTTTAAAAAATTCCGAAAGAAGGGGGCGCTATAATTCCGATCTGTGTGCCATTTTCATTATTGTACCATCGAACAGCGTATAAAATTATGCATACAATTGAACCAAAATGTTTGTGCTTGTTTTTGGCTTTGGTCAACAGGTCCTCCTTGAATTTGGAAATATTGCGCGGTAAAGGGGCACCGTGCTAGCGATTTTTGTATACTTTTCTTGATTTTTCGTAGTTCTATTGTGCATCGGCGGCTCATGCAGCGGCGGGAACTCGCTTCCTGCTAATCCGGGTATTCGCAAACAGCTGATAACAACAGAATAAGGAAAAAATTAATAATTTTAACAAATATCATGATATAGATTAACTCGTTTTTAGTCCGTTTAATTGAATGGAGCAGAAATTTAAGATGAAAATCAAAGTTGGTATAGTAATGAACTAATAATATTGAAGTATTAACATGTGTAACTAGGTTTTGAAATATTAAGATGTATAAGATAGAAGAAAGTTTTGGTATTGGCACATCCAACTAGTTAACCCTAGAACTACCGGAAATTTTACTCAAGTTTTATAAAAACATTCAACACCAGAATTTTTACTTAAAACTATTTAATTTGTTTATTTAACTTATTATTGTCTGATGTATACATTTAGTTTGTTTTGAAGAAATTTCTGGTTTGAATAAATATTTTGAATGTACATGTCGGGTCCAATGGACCCGTCTGGTAGACGGAAGGTTAAATGTTGGTTTTCTGCTTTTTAATACTGTTGCACAAAGGCTTTATTTGCTATTTTTATATTAAACCTTGGTTAAATTAACCTACATATTTTTGAAGAAAAGTTGAAGTATTGCACCTCTGTAAACATCGTTACTTAGACTGATGGGATAACTTGACTGACCTGTGAATGTAGTGGAAATTTTTAATTGTATGAAAATTTGAGCACAACGCCTCAAACAATAGGAAAGCAAAAATAATAAAATCGGATAACTTACTAAATATACCGGGTGTCCCAAAAAGGACTGACTGATTTTAAAATTCAATAACTTGCAAACGGTGACAGATATTTAAAAAATTCTTGCAGGAGGGTTATGCATAAGGTCAAAAGTTTTATTACAGTGATTTTCGATTTTAGTTCGAATTACAAACAATAGATGGCGCTGTAAGCAATAGTCGCTAAATATAGGCTCGATTTCTGGTCCTTTATCTTGTTTCATGCTGAAAAAGGAGATGCAAATGTATTATCCGGGCCACGAAGTACCAAAAATCGAGCCTGAATTCAGCGTCTATAGATCGCAGCGCCATCTATTGTTTGTAATTCGAATTAAAATTGAAAATCACTGTAAAAAAACTTTTGACCTTATGCATAACCCTCCTGCAAGAATTTTTTAAATATCTGTCACCGTTTGCAAGTTATTGAATTTTAAAATCAGTCAGTCCTTTTTGGGACACCCGGTATGTAAAAAATAGGGAAAATTGGACTTGTTGGAATAATAGTTATTTCCACTAAAAGCTGTAAAGACTAAAGATCGATTATCCCTCCCCCCCAAAATTGCTACAGATGTAGACGACAAGGTTTTGTTACGGACAAGTGTACTACTTTCTCCTTAATTAACGAAGTAACATCTATCGGATTTCGTAGCATAAAACTCTTTTTACACGACTGCGAAGAAAGGTTATGTGTTTCACGCGTATCTGGGTATGTAGATTTCTTTATACTGTTGAAACATTTCAACGGCTGGATGGATTTTAATGCATGAGGTCTCTATCAATTCGTCTTAACCATCCGATGGTTATAGGCTAGGTTTTGTTTTTATGAATTCAAAAAGGCGGTCGTAAAATACAAAATGCGGTAGAGACGAAAAAAAAATTTTTACGCACCCTATTGAGGGGCATATCATTGGATACATATTTCAAAATGAAAACGATGTTTCATTGACTGTTTTACAGTCAGAAGCTAAATAACAGTCAGAAGTTTAAATATTACACAACCTGGAAGTTGTGTAGGTAGGATCTCTAGCTTTACTGCAACTCTAACCTTCATAGACATCTATAGGCCTCATCAAAACAGTGTTTATAGATAGGAACTAACAATTAAACACAAATTAAAAGTGATCAATACAAGTAAATAAAATAAATAGGTAAGTAATATGAAAAATAGTTTCATATTGATGAGAAATTATTAATTAGTTCGCTTTTTACGCAGTCGGGTTTTTTGATTTTTTAAATTTAATTTTTACTTGTTTCATTTCCTGACCATAAATCGCAAGAATATTTGCTAAAATTGAGAATAATATGTATGAATGACGTAGTTTGTGCTAATTTTGTTCTAAATACTGTATACATACTCAGGGCTCGAAGCGTTCCTAAAATTTTCCCACTTTGCTACCAGTATTTTAAATAAAAATTCTTCGTAGTAGATTCCTTTAGCATCTATAATAGAATTATACAATAAAGATTATCGTTTTAAAATACTGGTAGCAAAGTGTGAAAATTTTAGGAACACTGCGAGCCCTGCATACTGAAACTATGTATTGCTGTTTGCAAGAAAAACAGACTAAATTTGAAGACGCAAATATGAACATTATCCTAACTCAAAAATCACAAAAAATGTTGAATTTCATAAAAGTAATGTGCATATAACTGTCAAAGCTCATTCCATCAGAATTGTATTTTTCGACTTGCAGTCTACAAAAGAACAGAACCGTGCTTGATTTTTTACTCAAAGTTGGGATTGTGTTAGCTATTACGAACCAAAATTGGTACTTATTCTGAAATCCAAAAAATAAACTTCTCTGAAGATAGTTTCCGATATCTAAATGGAACTGTAGAGAAAGTGCTGATTTTTTTTTTTTTTTTTTTTTTTTTTTTTTTTTTACAGCATCGAGAAAATAAAGGCAAACGCCAGTGGCTTAGCGTTGAGGAGAGCGGGAGCTCAAATCATTTTACTAGCAATATCATTGTATGCTTAATTTCTTTGTTTAACCATTAAATGCGCGATTTTTTGTTTTGTTTGGAAAAAATTATGTATGATACTCTGAAAGGCTTATAACACAGGATAAATAATGAAAAAATATGAGATACAATTTTCCTATAATACGTCAATCTTTTCTTCTGTTGCACATCTGCTATATAAGTAAAAACTACTGTGGTGCGGCTGTTTTACTCTAAAATAATGCAAATTAGTAAATACTTTAATAAGTATATCTCCAAATGCGTTATTTTATATAATTATTTATTTTATAAAACTTAACCTTTAACCCTTTAATTCTCTTAACAGAGCACGTTCTAGATATTACATAGTTCAGAGAATCTGACTTTGCACCAGAAAGTTTTAGTGGTTAATTTCGCTTTATTTAAATACGGAATGTCTGTTTTTTTAATTTAACCAAATTTGCGATTTTAATTTTCTGGTGTGAATTAGGTATATGCGAATAAAAAATTCTATTAAATTCAAAATAGTGCTCTTTGCATATATGCAAAGCTGCGCACAAAAGGGTTAATCGTATAACTTTCAACAATTAGATAAAATAAAATTTTCTATATAATAGTGTTGGTTGTAAAGTATTCGAGCCCCCCCCCCCCTGAAACGCCGCGCTACTGGCAAATACCTCCATGTAGTATAAATATTGCAGTTAATTTATTTCATAGAAACATTTGGCCATATCTTGCAAGATTGGTATGAAGAATAGAGTTAAAAATAAAGAGGAGGAGACGCATAGTATACTGTCTACCAGTTGCGAGTGAAATAACTGAGGAGGTTGTCACAAGATGGCGGCTACTTGCTTTTAAATCGGATCTACTGTTTCTGAATACCGCCGGTGCAAACTTCCCACCAGTAAAATTGAATAGAAAAATTTCTTTTATTTAATTCTTTTATTCATGGAAATATTTTCTCACAAATATGGTGAAAACTCCTATTTGTTTCTACTGATGTCAGTTTGCCTTTTGAAACAATCAGTCAAAATATGGTTGAAACGCAGGGCCTGACTACCGCAAAAATAAACTTCCACCAGTAAAAATTAAAATCTTTTTCTGCCATTACTTAAGACTGAAATTTTGAATTAATAAGGTCTTTAAAGAAGGAGAAAATTTCTGTATAAATTTAATGGTGGAAATTTCTACAGGAGGTAATCAGTTCTTGCGAAAGCTATTACAGTTGGAGCTTCACTATTTTAAGGATATGTTAGTTCCTTCTATTTAATACTTCCATGGTAAGATGTTACACCGATAATTCAGCATTTCATTGATACAGAAAAATATGGTTCTGTACCTGAACCCTTTTACTTAATGCCTCAGTCTCCTCCGAAGAAAAAATTGCTGGAGAAAAATTAGGTAACTTGCAAACTAGCGGTATTATAGAAGAATGTGAATCTACTTCTGGTGCTAGCACAAAAAAACAAATGGGAAACTGCGTGTCTGTATTCTTTATCGAAAACGTAATGCTTTTACAAAATAATAACGGTTTACAAAAACATAATGGTGTTACAAAATCGTTCACAATTTACAAAAAAACAGTTGGTAAAGGCTTCTAGAAGACCTGCCTTTTATGTCAATGATTAATTTGAAATCCGAGTCAGCCAAATTGAAGTTAACACAGTGGAGCGTGGTAAGAGAACTTATATCTGTCCTTTTCACATTATCACTATAGTAGAATTCCTTTTGGATTAAAAATCGATCCAGCAACCTTTCAAAAGTTAATGGACAACTTTCAATACTTTTCGAAAATCAGTTTTGTACTGTCATTTTTAAACGTCATAATCCTTCTGCGAAAAACGTTTGAAGAACACCTATCCAACTTATTGTATGTTTTCACTAAATTATGAGAATTTAAAGTATTTTATGGTAGTGTTATGCACAAAATAATTCAAGATGGAGATTTGTCTACAAGCTGAGATATGGCAAGCGCAATATGTCAAAAACGCACGGCCAAACTGTTGTTTTATTGTAGTTACTGGTATGTACTTATCTCAGAGTGTAACTTAAATTTATTTTTTATCATTTTTAAATAATAGTACAGAAAATAAATCATTTTGCAAAGTTTAGCAATTAACTAAAAAATATATGGTTAAGACCTACATTTTGTATGGTTTCAGTAAAAACCTCAATAATTTTACATGAAAAAAGAATATTTTTATACAAGATATGGGGAAAAAACAGAAAAGAAATAGGGATTTTGAAAAGCTGTTAACCCCTTCGGGACGGGAGCCTTTTACGAAATTTTTAATCTTTTGTCACCGCTTTTTAAAAACAGAAATTTGTGTTTTCTTGAATCGAGAAAATGCGTCGATTAAATAAGGCAAATTTTACAGTAAAATTTTACTGGTGAGGAAAAACAAGGATTCTGAGCGCTTGATGCGGCACGTATACGTGTCGCTCGTCCCCAAGGGGTTAATAATGACATACTTGTTGAGACGTGATCAAACGTTTCAAAACACATTCTTGGTTTAAAAAACACAATTTCAAGGCTGCTTGACAGTCCTGAAACTTGTTCCTATCATAAGTATGTTGCTGTAAATGAAACATTTATATGATGTTACCATAACATTAGTCTCAAGTAATTTTCACAAAGTAAAGATATCCAAAGCTCTTTCAAAGTTTATACTGCAGAAAAGTGGCATCGTTGCATGTGTATATGATAAGAAATGGAACATTGGAATTATTAATGAAGTGAACCTTGAACATAGCGATTTCAAAGTTCATTTCTATGAGCCAGCAGGACCAACAACTTCATTCAAGTTATCAAGAGATGACAAGATCCTTCAAATAAAATTCTGATAAAGATCACCCCTATAGAAATGACAACAGTAACTGGTCGGACTCATAACATCTCTCCTAAATTGAAGAGCTTAGTGGATATGTGATAATGCTAAGATGCTTTACAGACACGCACTGTTTAGTCGGTTAAAAAAAGGAAAAAAAAAACGCCAAACGTTGGGAATATTTCCTTCAATGGTAACCTGGCTATTATGATTGAATTAAGTTATTGCTGTTGAATGGGCGTAGCCGGATAAGCATTGGAAACATATCTTTTAATGAAATTTCCTGATTTTTTCCCAGATGTAGCTACCTATCTGTCAATATCAAGTCTGACATCTCCCATATTTTTCACCTTATAAATATTGATATTTTATGAGATAAATATTTTCTCAATTTATTTTCTCAAAAACTATTGCACCAAATTTCATTATCATTAACTAAGGTTATAAAGATACCAATGATGCATGACTCGGTATTTTTGTATAATTTTCTGTTAATAAAAGCTGTGTGAAATAGCGATAAAATTATTTATAAATATAAAAATCATATCTTAACGTTATACGAAAATTACCATTTTCCTGTTAAAAATCCTTCATATGTGCACCTCATAGTATACATAAATGCTGAAAGTATGCGTTGGGAATAACATATAAATGTTTACAAAAATATGCGTAAAAATACATAAAATTCATTTAAAGGCGTTATTTGGGGCGGAGCTACTCAAAATCAACACCAGAAGAATTTTTGGAATAAAATCAGTAGACAATGAGTCAACTGATGTATTTTAGATTTCAATAAGCATATAGGCCATCTTTTTCAACATTGTTGATGCTTTTTCTATACCGAAAACTAACGCTTTGTATCGGAGATAAAAGAGAAAAATACATGAGCTAAATTCTTTAACAACGATTTAACGCGTAAATACATACAAACATAACATACAAAATCACATACGATCGTTTCGAGGATTCCCGGATCCCCTTCCTCAGTGAGAGAAAAAAAATGATTAAATTGGGTTCGAAGAACCTTTCCGTTATAGCCCCAAGTACTGACGAATGGACTGATTGAAAACTCCGGGTCCAGTACTCTGTCCCCGAACACTGGACCACCGAGGAGTTCTTCGAGCCCATTTTAACCCATTTTTTTCTTGCACTGAGGAAAGGCATCCTATAATCCTCGAAACGATCGTATGTGATTTTTTATGTCATGTTTGTAAGTATTTGTGCGTTAAATCGTTGTTAAAGATTTCAGCTTATGTATTAAAATTCGCAAAAAGTGTTTGATTTAAGTTTAAAAGAGAAAAATGTTTTTGCTTAGAAAAGAACAAGATTTTACGATATCGAAATGTAACGATAGTTATTATAATGCTGTTTATTTAAACATTTTTCTCACCACTTTTAACGAAGAGTAATAAGAGTAAGTAATCTCGTCATTTTTTTAACGCGAGTCAATGGAATAAAATAAGTAAGTTATGTAACTAGAGTTTGAGCCAATTGCGCTCATTTATTTCCGTGGTGTTGCCAGATAGTCATAGATAATGCTATATTCAAGATATATATCGCTCGTAACTTTTGCTTTGTCTAACCCATTAAAAAGCCTAGAGGTACCATATTGTACCAGAAAAGTTTTAACCATTCTTATGCTTGAATACCAGTATTTTTGAACGGAAACATTGTCTTTATTTTATGACTTATACTTCGTGATAAAACCAAGCAAAAATTGATATTTAAAAAAAAGATGGTGAGAGATACAAAATTTGCGTTTTAAAGATGAAAATATTTCTTGTTTTAATGGGTTAAAGGCAGATAGATATCTCTAGCTATTTAATTCAAAGATAAATATTAGGGAAAAATGGTACATAATTTGAGTAAAAAAAAAAAAAAATCCAAGAACGACAACACTGGATGATGTTCTGTATTTAAAAATAAATTTCTTTAATGTTGCGCCTTCTAATTCTTGATCATACACACACACGCACACACACACACACACACACACACACACACACACACACATATATATATATATATTAATAAATAAATATGAGTCTAAAAAATAGTGTAACAAATATCAGGAGATTAAAAAGTACCGTAAAGAAATGGCAAAGTTTTTGAAAATATATTTATAAACATACATACAAACGCATAGTCGGGTTGAATGTTTCAGGCCTCACTCTAAAAAAAAGTGACATTTAAGGGGAAAAACTGCTGACAATTTATTAATGTATTACATAATTTTATTTTATACATAAAAATAAAATATTCAAATAATACAATAATAAATAAAAAAAAGAGAAAAAGTAAATTCTAGCTTGTAATTACTTTTCATTAAAATTGGTGAAAAAACATTTTCCTTTAAATTGATTGTGATCACTATCGTTACATTTCGATGTCGAAGAATGCAATTTTTTCCATGCGAAAAATATTCTTCTCCATCAAAATATTCTTCTCTCCAGTCTTCTTCATCATATTCATTGGCTGCGATACGAACAACAATTTTTGATATCGAAGCAGAATCAACAGCGTTGAGAATGATGCCCATGTGTTTACTTAGATCTGAAATACAGAAATTATGTAAGAGTTTATTCCAAATATTCGTCGGATGTCGAATTTGAGTAGCTCGTCCCGAAATAACGCCTTTAAATGAATTTTATTAATTTTTACACATGTTTTTGTAAATATTTATATGTTATACCGAACGCAAACTTTTAACATTTATAAATAATGAACGTTCACATATGAGGAATTTTTTACAAAAAAAAAAAAAAAAAAAAAAAGTAGTTTTCGCATAACCATAAGATATGATTTTAACATTTGCAAATTTTTCTCGCTATTTCACACAGTCTTTATAAACAAAAAATTATACAAATATTCCCAGTTATACATATTTGGTGTTTATATAACCTCAGTTAATGGCATGAAATACGGTACAGTAATTTTTGAGTAAATCCGTTTAAAAAAAAAATCGAATAAGCATTTTTATCTGATAAAATATCAATATTTATAATTATAATGTGATAATTGGGGAAATATATTATCAGATAGATATCCACTTCTTGGAAAATATCAGGAAATGTTATTAAAATGCATATTCCCAATGCTTATCCAGCTATGACCTTTGATTTTGCATCCCTCGTTTGCGTGGTTATGGAAAGACGATAAAGAAACTTATTGCGAATGCATTTGTTACGTCATTGAGGATGAAATAGCGAAAATTACAAAATTTCAAAACTTATTTTTAAAGCAAATTTTTAGAGCTTTTTGTAATGCACATTTCACACTATTTATACTAAACACTGTAAATTGGGTAAACGAAATTGTGAAATACTCGGAACTTCTTTGTGGATTTAACAATGCTTACTCTAACAAGCCTCTTTACTCATTAAAATGACGTAAGGATTTTATTTGAAAGCTTGCAAAAAATTTGAGATTAAACGATCTGATGTCTACTCTGATGTACAAGGGCATTTTAACCCTTTCCGGCACAGTGTACCCGGGTCGGGATACCTAATTTTAATACCAAAATTACGAATGGCACTAAGAATATTTTAGTAAAATTTTGCTTTTACCATCAGCAGGTAAAATAACGTGTATTTAATATCTAAAAAAGTCATTTTAAAATTCCGGTGTCAGTCAATCATTTCATCATTTTACAACAAAAATAGCCTGTGCCGGAAAGGGTTAAAAGCATTTCCCATAAAGCATTCCCCAAGTGTCACATTTCCCATAAACGTTATGTTGTATAATATGTATTTTTGCTTTATTTTGGTTGTTTTGTAAAAATACATCTTTTTTTTTGCTTTTTAACCCCTTGGGGACGAGCGACACGTATACGTGCCGCATGAAGCGCTCAGAATCCTTGTTTTTTCTCACCAGTAAAATTTTACTGTAAAAATTGCCTTATTTAATCAACTGAACAGGTACTGAACAGGTAATCAGCATTGAGGGGTTTCCTAGCTGTTATCAGCTTAACACCCAGACTAGGAAATTAGAATGTCTTATGTTTTAATGAGCCATTGGGATAAAGTTAAACTGCAGCAATGCTACTATAAGAGTAAAAGAAGTTAACAAGAGAAAAATAAGAAATTTAAGAAAAATAGGAATAAAATTAAATTTAAGTAAAATCTTAAGAAGAAAGAAAGTTAACAATAAATCTTAAAAAATACATGAGTCTTAAAGTAAGTAAAGTCAAACTGTAGTTGTAAAACTACTATAAGGAATTTAGAAAGTTAAAGTTAGTACTGTTCAGTGAAACACTCACCAAGCAAGGGCAAGAAAAGCTAGGGTGGCAAGACCACAACATCCAACCAAAAAAGGGACAATTCAGGGCCATACATTTTATTTTTTAAGTTTTTCAATTTTTATGGTCTCTATGTATATAGAGAGTTTTTTTTTTATTTTTTATTTTTATTATTTATTTATTTATTTTTTTTATTTATTTTTTTTTTAAAGAAAAGTATATAAAAGGGAAAGAAAAATAAGAGAAGGCAAAAATAGCGTGGTTTTTAATCAACGCATTTCCTCGATTCAAGAAGACACAAATTTCTGTCTTTAAAAAACGGTGACAAAATATTAAAAATTTCGTAAAAGGCTCCCGTCCCGAAAGGATTAATACTTTTTTATTTATAAGTAGTGCATTTCCCATGATTCAAAGTTGTCGATGTATTCGAAAACAGCATAGTTGTCAACCTCCCGATTTTTCTTCTACCAATATTTTTATCCAGAAAAACTTGATTTGTATAATCGCGCAATTTATCCAATTACATAAAGTGAACATTTTTGTAAGATTTTACAGGTACTGAAAAATCGGGAGGTTGGCTACTACGTGGGCTAGAAAAGCACGCCAATCTAAAAGTCGCCAATCACCCGTGCATTGTTGAAGCACATCTGTTCAAAAACACATAACATGTTCATCCACTCAGCTCTTCAATTGTGTGAGGATATTTCTCAGTTCATTGTTGAACATATATAGTCACTTAAAAAATTAAATATTTGTTATTACGCTGTTTTCAACAAACCATATTTTGTGTGTAAATATATTAACAAAAGAGATAAATCAAATTCATCCTAGGATTCTCGTAATAGCATCTGTTGACATCTTGTCTTCGCCATATCCCAGCTTGCAGTGAAATCTCTATTTTTAATTTTTTTGTGCATAATACTACTGTAAAATACAATCAGAAGCCGGATTTTCAGATTTTTAACTCGTGTTCTACCAGAGACATCGAAGCCTTAAAAGTGTTATTTTTTAAATTTTGAAAAATTTGGTATTTTTTTTAACAAAGGGAAAGCAAGTCCAGATCTGGAACTTTGTGTGTAAGTACAAGCATTTTCTGCCTATTTGTAAAAAAAAAAAAAAAAAAAAAAAAAAACGTCATGTTGACAGTATTAATTTCTAAAGAAAAAACTTCCTCTTGTAAATTGACAAGTTGTTTAAAAAATCTTATATTTTAAGATAAAATTTCACCAGTAAGGATTTATTTTAGGAAACTCTTTTATTACCAGACTTTTAGTTCATTTCATTATGAACAAATTGCTTTATACCCCACTTGAATTGAAAAAAGAAAAGAGTAGATTTTTACGATTCCCTAAACCCTAGGACTGAGAAAATTGCTGCGCACGATGGAACAAAGATAGCCTCCATGCACAAACAAAAATTAATAAAATTCAAATAATAGTCATTTTGAACTTCCATTATGTTAGGGTTGTTGTACAAAAATTTTCAGATTTTTTAAAAATGGTAAAGCAACCAATAAAATATTTTCTGGACCACTTTAAATGGATTGACTCGATACAGAGTACAGCAACAAAATTTTAATAACTTTTCTATCGTCCATATACTATATCGTTGCACATTATCGATGAGTCCACCATACCATAGCATAACCACAACCTCTGAACGCTACCTGAGCGCTAACAGAAAAAGGCGGCTGCCGAAGGTGAATTTTTTTTAGCGTGTTCCTTGTATTTTATCAGTGACGTCCCTTTTGTCAGTATATGTAAGTTCGGTCCCTTGAATTTTGGTACCAATATTTTTTGTAATTTTTTTCAGCTTTAATTTATGAAATTAAGGGGGTTCGGGACACAAAAATCTCCAAATTTTCTAAATAACTTTTACTGCACTAAAACTTTCTCTATGTCTTTCTGCTTGAAATGACGTTTAAATCATATTTTTATTTTAACTAGAACAGGAAATATTAAAATTTTCGTTTTGGTTTGTTTTCAAAATATAGCTTTCAAGCAATGATTGTCATGAAAATGATTTCTTGTGAAAATGCGTTTTTCTTATATATGCGTTTTTATATATTGCGTTCTTATATAATGCGTTTTTCTTAAAAATATATATTCCACTAGCTTTACTTATATACCACATAATGTTTCGAAATCGAATGTCTTTTTTAGGTTCCATTCTTGGAAATTCTGATTCTCTTATTATTGAAAAATGTAAAAATACAAATATTTGATTGAAAGAATAACCTGTAGTTCTCCATTTGGAATTCATAAATTGCTATGTATTCATTAGTATTTTCTGAGTTATGTTTAACACGTTCACGCCGCACAGTGGGGTATTTTACAAATCTGGGCGGCCAAAAGTCGATTTCATAAAGTACAACGCAAGATCGAATGGATGGATATAAGTTGAAACTGAATCATTGGGGAATCACGTGATGCGATTTTTATCTCCTTTAAGTGAACGATGACCTCCTATTATCAGTTGAAACTGGAGTGTTGCGTTAAGTGCATGAGTGTCAAATCGTTCTTCATTGTGACTTTCTATTTTTGAATTTGAATAACTTTAGTTTTGGAAGTATTTAAAATCTAATCGTTATGGATAGTGACGAGGCAGGTATGTATCATTATTTTTTTTAACTTTGAATTGAGAAAGAAATAGTTTTAGTATTTACAAAATTAATTTAAAATAACGCATATTTTTCTATTATTTTTTCCCTTGTTTCCCAATTCACGAAGGGTTTAGTTATATTTCCAAACATTTCCAAGCAAAGTTACTTGTTGTACCAATAAATATACACCCTTCTATTTGTGTTTTCGTTTAAAGTAGTTCCACCTTTGTCCCCTTTTTAAAATGAAGGCGATATAAATATGCTCTTCCAAAATTCTGAGTAAGCATACAAAATTACTACATATTGATTTTTAACTGATATTTATCATATAAATTTTAATATGAAAAAAATTGTTATGATTCAATAGAAAGTGATTAGATTTGTTTATTTTTCAGTTATTCTGATTGAAATTAAATTTATATAATTTAAAAAAAAATTGCTTTAAAGTAATGTATTCATTCCCTTTTATCTCTTTTTAAGCTCTTTTCAGATAATTGAAATAATTTATTGCTCGTTATTAACATTTGTTTATCTAAAAAATAAGTCGAGGCAATTTTCATATGTTTTTGTTAAAAGTTAGCGAAAGATTGTGAGATTTTTTAAAAAATAAGGGATAAAATGATGTTATCTATCTATATTGCATATAATTATTATGCATTCTTTTTTGTTCGTATTTTGTATTTATTTTTATTTAGGGCCTTCGAATGTCAGAGTAATGACTCAAAAAGAATTTTTAAACATTATGCAACAGCAGAATTTGCCAAACATTAATCATAGATTAAATTTCCTTGAAAATTACCTTCTTAATGGCGATAATTTTGATGATGATGAAATTAAAAACCTCAAGCACAATTTCTCCCAATTTAAATCTCAGTTCAAGAGCAAATGGATCGAAGCCCATTATATGTTAGATAAATTTGTGAAAAATAATAAAGAATGGCTTGAAGGTACAGTAGAAATTTCAAGAAAAATAAATCGACCAAGAAGGCCAGCAAAAGCTTTCACTGAATCAAGTGACAGGTCAAAGCGGAGAAAGTCTGAAAGTTTGAGGAGCTCGACTGATGTGGAAGTACTTACACATACTTTACACAGAAGATTCTTTACTGACCCATCTCTAGCAGCGGAAATTACCGGCATTGATGCAAATTTAATATATCGATTTAAAGTTATTCTTGAAACCATATCAAGTGGCCACAAAATTCACCTTGATAAATTTAAGAATATACAGAAAAAACAGAAGAGCTCTACGTCCAGTTATACGAATGGTATCCAATGTCACCCACAATGCATAAAATATTAATCCATGGACGCATTGTGATAGAGAAAGCTTTACCAGTAGGCCAATTGTCTGAAGAAGTAGCCGAAGCACGGAACAAACATTTTCGATTATTTCGCCAAAATCTATCGCGTAAATTTTCAAGAATTTCTTGTAACCGTGATGTTCTCAACAGATTGCTTTTGAGTTCAGATCCAGTTTTAACTGGAATAAGACCCACGATAAGAAGAAAATCAAAATTGTTCCGTAAAGAAACTCTAGAAATGTTACTGCCTATGGAATCTTCTGAAGCTCGTGATCCAGAGGATTCTGATTATGAAGAAACAGATTACGATTCTGAATTATCATCTGATTAAAAGATCCCACCTTGGTGATTTACAAACTAATTGTTCTTATCATTAATAATCTGTTTTTATAATTTATTCAATATATTATTCCATTTTTTTTATCATGATTATCATTTATTTTATAATACTATTTATCATAATTATCATTTATTTTATAACACTATTTATCATAATTATAATTTATTTGATGATACTATTTATCATATTATCATTTATTTTATAATACTGCTTATCATAAATATCATTTATTTTATAATACTAATTTTGATCAATAAATATCAATACGAAGTTGCAAAACATCCATGATTTTCAAGTTATTAAACAATATTTATTTCAAAAAGTGCATTTATTTACTGCTTTAAACGTTTAAATTAGTTTAAAAGAAAAAAATAATTTTGGCCGCCCAGATTTGTAAAATACCCCACTGTGCGCCGTCGCGGTGGGTCACACTCCAATATCTCAGAGTTGTCAAGATTCCGGCTTTTTGCACACCACTGTTATTTTAGAGAAAATGTTGTTCCTTTTGAATCGCCCAAGTGTTCTAATTAACCCCCTAATTCTCGCTCCCGTCATATTCACGGGCTGTGTCTTTTACTCAAATTGTTTAATTCCCACCAGTTTTATAAAATAGGGAATTTGGCTATATTTTAGTATCGTTTTTCCTGACATTAAATAAGTTGAATATTTCTTTTTCATAAAAGTGGTGCCAATAAGCAATTTGAATTTTTCAACCGTAATTTAATTCGAGCGTTAAGGGGTTAAATAAAGCAACATTTTTTGTATTAAAATACTGGTATCCAAAAAGCCGGAGACTTGGCAGCTCTGAGACAGTCGAGTGTGACCCACCGCGCCGGCGTGAACGTGTTAATACACGCTTCGTGAAAAATTTGAAATGTTGTTGTTGCATTTCTATGATATACTTCAGAAATTTTATATTTTTACATTTGTGCTTAGAATTCAAAGATGTTCGTGAAACAAAATGTGTTATTAGGAATAAATTTACTAAATATTGGAATTTTAAGAACCAGTGTATTTCGAGTGTCTTTCATGTACTTTCAAATTATTCATAATTTTAAAGAAAGACATACTTCTAATTTTGAATTGTCGACATTGTAATTTGTCTCCAAAATATTAATGTTTCTGCATTAAACTATAATTATAACTATAACACATAAATACATTCCTATGCGTATACGCTCTTAAACATTTTTTACTATGTTTATCTAAATTTCGGTATTCTATTAGCTCTAACTATGAGATAATCACAAATTTTGCTATGATTTTGGGGTTTGTATGAACTAATAAACTGTATAATATTGAGGCATAATTTTGTTTTAGATTATAAACTTTTATAAGTTGCATTTTTTACTAGTAAAATGTTAAACCATAAAGTTGCTACAGTTATATGTAGCCAACAGCAGATAATTATGGAGGTACCTGTGTTTTAAAGGGTATTAGATAGAGAGGCAGCAGCACAGAAAATCATTTCATCGAGCTCACTGCTACAATTCCAGAATATTTTAAAACTCGATTCACATATTGAAACGCAATTGGTCTGCTAAGTCTTATCTTGATGGAAAACGCCTGAAAACCCGATTTTAGCGGTTGACTCGTAGGTTTACTATTCTGTTTTCCTGCACCCAAAGGAATAAAAACATGAAGGGTTGGATCAGGAAAACACAATAGTAAACCTACGAATCAAACGAACAATTGGGTTTTCAGTTGTTTTCCACCAAGATGTGATTTGGCAGACCAATTGCATTTCAATATAGTAATCAAGTTTAGGTAACTAATTCTTTAATTTCATTAGTGAACTCGATGAGATGATTGTCTGTGCTACCGTCTTCCGGTCTAAATCTAATACACTACGAAACTGGACATGTATTCTAATCTGAAACATTCTAACTTCGAACATGAACAACACTGTAAAAAAATCTTAAAAGAACAGAAAAAAAATCTTCGAATTCCGGCAGTAAAAATTACGTTAACAGACTTCTTATGTCATTCCATCCTCATATCGCTTATTTTCATGTCAAAAAACAAAAAATTATGTTTCCTTTGACATCGGTTTTCACTGCGACAGAATAATATGTTGGATAACAGAAGAAATGCTTTGAACGGGAGGTCATCCCCTATGACGTCTACAAGGTCATTTAGAATGACCAATTAGCATTGGTTATAATACGCCCCACGCTAAGGCGTCTCTTCTAACTTGAAATATTTGTTGTGTCTTGTCTCTTGTGTACTGTTGAAAATGGCAGTTCGTTCAATAAATTCATCTAAATGAAAAAGAATAAAATATAAAGAATCTTAACAGAAAATTAAGAATCAATTTCACCATTGGAACCGGCGACACACACCTTTGACATCA
Organism: Maratus speciosus; assembly: GCA_963932465.1. NCBI lineage: Eukaryota > Metazoa > Arthropoda > Arachnida > Araneae > Salticidae > Maratus > Maratus speciosus. Next base: position 371,073,898 of record OZ010797.1, on the reverse strand, counting down.
GAACCGCATTAATGGAGTAGTTTTCTTCAATGATTAGGATTTACTGTTCTAATACTAGAAAACAAACATAGATGTTTTCATCATTCTTTTAAATATGTAACAATGTTTTTCCGAAACGTAACAATATGTATGAAAAATATTTCATATTTACTAAAAATCTTAATTAAGCAATACTATTTATTATTATTATTATTTTATAATGTATGATTTACTTAAATTATAAGTATTATTTTATACTTTATTATTTATACACATTAGTAACTTAGTTGATCTAATCCTGTTAATAACTGTAGATTGTTTTTGATCAGTTGTTTATTTTAAGTTAAATAAATAATCTTAAGTTTATGATTAGTTTGCAAATCTTGAATTTTTACATAGCTGTAGAATTACTTATTATATTTAACCTTTTTATGACTAAGAGTTTAATTTTACTTCATATGTATTAGTTCTATAAATTTCGATTGAGATTTTAAATTAATTTTGTCATCAATTGACATACGTGATTAGTTTTGGAGTGATAGTTTTAATAATAAACAGGGAGTAGCTGCATAAATTATTATAGTTATAGATAAATGATATTTTCGTTTAACATTAACCAGAATAATATTTATTAGATCTGACGCTGTTCATATACTTCTATTGTTTAAATTTATCACATTTCTTACTATTTACCATGTTGTTTAACACCTTAAGGGGCACCGGTATATATTATATACCACCTACGATTAATGAAGTTTTACACCAGAGAAATTTTATTAAATTTTACTTTTCTAACTTTGGTGGAAAAAAGCCGCAAAATTGCTTTTTCTTATTTTGGAATAGAATTTTTCTAAATTTCCGGTGGGAATTCAACATTATACAAACGCATCTGCTTTCCCCTCAAGGAGTTAAAATGGAGTGATTGATATTTTGTTTAATCGTTCCATATGTTGATTCTGAAGATTTTTTTTTTTTTTTTTTTTTAAGTAAATCTTAGAGTTAACTGTTTTGGTTAAGTTAAAATTTGTAAATTTTATTCACTCCATTTAATGAAATAAATTTTGAGCTGTGTGAATTATTTTGAAAATAACTCCTATTTAAGCTTTAACCATTCATTTTATAGAATCAGCAAGTTTAATTTTGTTTAACATTTTAATTTAAATTATATTGTAATATTTTTTCTTATTTAGTTGATGATCATTTACTTTATACGGAAAAACATTGTAAATTTTGTTAAGAAGGATGAAACTAATTTTATCACTTTAGCTGAAATGAAATATTTTGTTATGGTGATGTTTATATAGATTTTAGTGGCTCTTCTTTTTCATTTCTCATCTTTGCTCATAGCTGTCAACTTTTACACATTTATATATACAAAGCTTTCTATTCGAAGAAATTATAAAAATTGGCAGGATATTATTTACATAATTAACCAAAGTCACTGATTTAACCTAATCAATTTTTAAAAATATTGCATGAATAAATATTAAAGTTCTTTTAATTACAAAGCACATTCAATACTTATATTTATTTTATTAATAAATATTTTTATGGGGGAGGGGGCTTACCTTATATCGTATATATATATATTATTATTATTATTCTGGGGGGGGGGGGGGAGTTTAAGATACCTTCTTTCACTTATTCCAGTCTTTAATCTACTTAATTCACAAATCTATATAAATTCAACTGTTTAAATATTTTATTGCGAATAAGCTATTTAAATTAATTTTATAAAAGTTTGGAGGAGAAATTCCTATAAATATTTATTATTATTAATATAAACAAATCGATCGGTAAATAGAAATTTCCCGTGTACCTAACCTATAATACGCAATTCTTCTGTTATAAAGAACCTTCTCCCCCCCCCCCCCCCCCTCGCCAACAGGAATCGACCTACAGATTTTGACTGTTGGGAAAAACGTCAATTGTCAACACGAAGTACCTGTATGACTACGTATTTCTGTCGTCTGATAACGCATTCTTTTGTTTTACAGAAATATTTTTAACAGTGAAGCAAGCGGATATCTTTGTGCTCTAAAGCAACACACTGAGTAACCAAAGAACTAGTACTCGCTCTTACTGGCTAGTAAACCAAGAAAGTTTGCCAAAATCTTCCTGGAGATAATTCTCCCCTAAATGTTTCTACCAAAATTATCCAAATTATTGCTCTTTCTTATAACACATAATGAACATGTTTAATGAAGAATTTATACACCCTGCTATATAAATTTAGACAGAAAGCTGATGAATAGGAATATAGATATAGGAAATGTCTATGACATTTGAACTTTTACAAATACGACTTTGCAATATTAATCAAAAAATAGGCTAATGTTTCGTAATTCAGTTTTGTAAGGTCATTTATTAGTTATTGATAAAGGCATTCAATGGGCTCACAATTCAATAAATTGAGAATTTTTGATTTTCACCTCCAGATTTTTGGATCCATAGCCATAGAAAATACTGGCTGATCAAGCTAATTTATAATATTATTTATAAACTATTTTATAATATTTTATAATATTATAACACTATTTCTACGGAACTCGGACAATAATTTTCTTTTCATTGGATAAAAGGGCGTACTGGAGCTCATGGATACGATATAATAGATCTCTCAAAAGAATCTACTGAAATAATAAATACATCTGTACTGAATTTGTGCATTCTTACCTTCACTTTTAAAGAAAAAACTGAAAAAAACAAATGCTAGAGAAATGTTAATATGAAGGAAATATTGGTGATAGGCGGATGTATGTCTTCAGTTTTTTAAAAGGATTCTGAGCGGCACCTATTGTACCACAGGAAAAATAACGTTTTAATATTAGTGGTGGAAGTTTGCCAGTTGTGCCTAAGTTAACCCTTAAATACGCGATTTTTTATTTTGTTTTGAAAAATATATATATGATTCTCTGAAAGGTTTATTACACAGGAAAAATAATGAAAAAAATCAGAGATACATTTTTCATATAATACATCAATCTTTTCTTATGTTACACATCTGCAGTACAAATAAAAACTACTGCCGTGTGGCTGTTTTACGCTAAAATAATGCAAATTAGTATATATTTTAATAAGTATGTCTCCAAATACCTTATTCTTAATTGTTATTTATTTTATAAAACTTAACCTTTAACGCTTTAATTCCCATGATAGAACACGTTCTAGAAATTACGTAGTTCAGATAATCTGACTTTAGACCAGAATGTTTAAATGGTTAATTTCGCTTTATTTAAAAACAGAATGTCTGTCATTAATTAAATCAGATATTGCTATTTTAATTTTCTGGTGTGAATTAGGTATATACGAATAAAAAAAAATATTAAATTCAAAACACTGCTGTTTGCATATATGAAAAGCTGTGCAATAAAGGGTTAAATCGGCGCTTTTGGTATCAAGTTACTTTGTTAAACGTAAGAGAACCACTTTGTGCATGTGGATTTTTGTCAACTTCTCTGCACTATTTATTAAATTGCCCTCAGACATATTTAATATTTAATATACTTCATATTCTTTAATAGATTAAAGAAATCATTCTTTTTAGTTCTAATTTTTACCTTTCGTTCTGTTTTTTAATACTTTTCACACAATCCTGCTAGCTTGAAATATTGTAAAATTTTCAATTGTATATCAAAAGTCCTTTAAATGATTTTTCTAGCTTCGAAATATTAAAACTAAAATAAATTTTAAAAAGGTACTTGTATAGTCAAAACGGACGTTTTCAAGCGGTGTGAAAATTTTTACATGTAACAGCACATGTGTGTATGTGTGTATGTTACTGTATGCAGTTGCTTTTGAAACAGTTTTCTTATCTTCTGAGTTTTACTTCCAATCTCGCTTTTATGAGTACATGCATCTTTTTTATTTACAGACTAATACTCAGTATTTTGACAGAGCACTCGGTAATCAGCAACTCCGCCAAAATAGTACTCGGTACTCAACTACTTAAAAAATATATATAAATAAAAATATGTATACAATTAGAAATATTTAAAAAAAAGGTTATTTTTTTTATATTTTAAATATTATAGTCAATAGTTGTTTAAAGAGAACATTCGGTTTAAATTGTGGGATAAGAAACTTCAGTATATATATTTATGCATGCAAAAATGCACAAATATACATTCATATGCACTATATGCTTTTCCACCTGTCGATTTCAATAATGATATAGAAGTCACAGTGTATGTGAATGCTTTTTGCATTACATCAATGACGGATAACGATAAAAATGTATGATATATCGGTGTCCCGTTGGTTAACAGGAAAGCAAATAAAGTTTGGCAAATCTTAACAAAACTTCAAATATCATTTACAGAAAGATGTTTTTTATATATAAATGTGTAGTTGGAATGCGCTTTGCCTGGTAGATATCTGTATGTACGCCAATGCATAGAAATTTACAGCGCTTTTACATTTACAGACACGACACCAAAAATTTTCACACAATTGTCATTACCTGAAATCTTTGCTTGAAAAATGCATTTATATAGGGTAGCTAGGGGATTAATGGGACAAGGGATGGATGGGACATTCCCAATATTTTAGGCAATAAACATGTATTTTAAATTGCTTCCTATCCCCATATAAGGCTCTACTACAGTGCGCTTCACAACTAAAAGTAGGACCACATTGTTGTTTTCATTTTCCTTCAAAGTTGTATTTTCTGAAATCTCTGCTTAAAAGTAAGTTTTTGTTTACATTTGAAGATGTGAAATATCTTATACAATATAAAAAATTAAGCTATGTTGTAGTTATTTATTTTAAGGTTCAATATCGATAATTAAAATGAATGAATAGTAACCATCGTGACAAAATAATTTTTTAGGAAAAATGGCTGAGAAGGGAATATATGCATCATGGGGATGATTGGGACATTTCAAACGGGGATGAATGGGACATTCTCATTTATCCCTAGAGAGGTTGAAAATTTTATTTATTAACTAAATAGTATTATATAGGTTAATAAATTAATAATTTACGCTAATTAATAGTATTAAATAGTATTATATGAGTTGTTATTTTTAAAATTTCTGATTGTTATTTATTGTATTGTAATAATTATTAATGGATTATCAAAAAATTGGTACTGAAACTTAATCAAAATAGATAAAATTGTTAAAAATAGTATATGTTTATTGATCAAATGGGGGAAATTATATTGAATTTTGAAATTTTGTACAAATATATCCCCACCCCTAACATATTGGGTCGATCGGAAAGTCGTGTCGCGTTGGGAAAATCAGTTTGTACCGGAAAATTCTATCTTTTAATTATTAGACATTGATTCCGATATCTAATGTCTAATAATTGCCGGGCAGAATTTTCCGGTACGAATTGATTTTCCCAACACGACTCGATATTCCGATCGACCCAATAATTTCCGTTCTGCATGTTTTTAAGATACATTTAATTAATATTAATTAACAAGTTATGATTGAAAAGTATTAGCTATGTCATATTTAAAAGACATTTTGCACTTTCATTTCAAATCTAAAATGCTTCATAAGTGGGAAAAAAGAACAGATTGATAACCGAAGTCTGCATTAAAAGTTAAAACTGCAATAAAAGAAGTTATTGAAAAAAAAAACATATCGATTCGTGCTGTAATATCATATATTACAAATATAATTACATATAAGGTTATAATTATAAATTTTAATTTGGTAAAATTGAATACAGGGAGGAAATTCTTTCTGTCCCATCCATCCCTATTAGTGTCCCATTCATCCCTGCAGTGGGGATGATTGGGACAGGGAAGAACGTTTTTTTTGATTTCATAATATTTTTCTTAATAAATAATAATCTAGAATAAATATTGCTCATATATGTTGTCAAATACCTAATGTATGAAATGTGATATATAATATTGATAATAAAAAAAAAAAAAAAAAAAAAAAAAAAAATATTTTTGTGAAAATGTCCCATTTATCCCCCACCTCCCCTACACCATAGCAAAAAAGTCATCTAATCAGTAGGTTAAAATACACTAAATCTAGAATATATTTTTAATCAAATACCACCAGAAATTTATTTTAAAAAAATAATAACAACATCACAGTTGCCAGCTTTCGAACTTTTTTTTATCAATCTTCGTCAGGAATTTTGAAGTTAAACAGTATCTCTATATTTTATATGGGTATATATATATGGGTTTTAAATTATTTCTTATTTAAATAAAAGAATGTGCTTTCGATACAAAATTTCTGGTAGAATTAAATAAAAATAAAGTCTGTAGCTATGATTTTGTGCATGCTCGAACAATGCATTCGAATAGTAAAATCATTAATTCTGCCCGCCACTTGTTTCATCTATTGTTAATTGTTTTAATATTGGTAAGCCTTTATTTTAAATTATAACAGGATTGCTAAGGCTCTAAAACTGAACTAGCATTTTTACTTTCTTGTATCTTTAAAATGTGTAGCTCTATCTCAAAAACTAATGCTTGGATTGTCAACAAACTTCAGATTCAGATATACCTTGATATGAATTAGTATTGTTTATGTTTTGGTCCAAATAGCTCAACAGGTGGCGCTGCTATGCAGCATTTTTTCCCGATTTCCAGAATAGCTCAATCTCCAGAACTAATGCACGGATTTTCATCAACCTTCAGATTCAGATAGTCTTTGACATGAATTGAAGTTTTGTACATTTTGGTATAAATTGCTCAACAGGTGGCGCTGCTATACTGCATTTTTGCGATTTCCGCAATAGATCTATCTCAAGAACTAATGCCTGGATTGTCAACAAACTTCACATTCAGTTATACCTTGATATGAATTAGTGCCGTACAATGTTTTATTTTAAAACGTTTAACATAGCAAAAGGAAGAAGCTGAGAAGAAAGGTATATTAAAAATATCTTAAAGACATTTATGCTTTTATTTTCGTAAGTCTGCTGAAATTCTGCGTAAGAAAATATGTTGCAGAGAAATTACACCGGAAACAATATAAAGGAACTTTGTATAAAATAAAAATGTTCATCATGAACACCATTTTGATATTGATAAACATATTTTGTTCAAGTTATAAACCGCTCTTTGAAGACAGGTGTAATAATAGAAAAATAATAATTGCGGTCTTGTAATAAACGCCTACCGCTGTGACCGAACTCTGTAAGTTCTGAAATAAATAAGACATTATATTTAATTTATGTATTGATCGCAACTGACTTTTATTTCCGAAAATCTAAAAAAAAAAAAAAAAAAAAAAAAAAAAAAAATGCATTAGAAATCTCTAAAAATTCCGTATTATTAAGTGGACAGCATTACGGAAAAAATCTAAAAGATTTAATAAAAATGTGAAAAAAAAGTTTATGTTTTTTAGCTACTATTCAACACAATAACGTTTTGGTTTTAACATTATATAAAAAAAAAAAATCTAAATTCTACTTATCAATGAATATGATGCAAGTCTGTTGAACAGAGCGATTATACTTTGAGCGTATTCAGTAGCTACGTGTTACATTTACGAGAGCACTTTAGCTCCACCTTGCGGACGGCGTTCAATTTGTTCGGATATATGAGCTCCACTCTCTTCTATTATTACGAGTTATCAATTAAAAAGCTTAGGGGAAAGATAATAGATACAAGTTGTTCTTAAATTACATAGCCCATCACACTGGTTGATTGGTTGATTGAATTTTAATGCCACAAAGTCCCATTAGGGTCATGCTGCGCCAAGACAAAGTTAAAAACAAAACAAAGAAATATATTTTTAAAAGTTAAAGTTTTAAAATGGTCCTCATAATAAGATAAGAAAAACAACAAAGTGGAGTGAAGACAGTAATGATATGACATGAGAGTTAAAACCACATATTAAAAGAGTCAAATGAACTTAATTAAACATAAGAATATAAGAAAAACTGTACACGTTGTAAATATGATGAATACAAAACAAAATTAAATGAAGAAAGCAATGCGATGATAAATATAAAACCAGCCAAAGAGACAAAGAAAATATTAAGTTAAAATGTGTGCAGTCCATAAAGTAATGATAAATGAATAAAATGGAGTAAAAAATGTCCAAAGACAAGATAAAATCAAGAATATTTAAAGCACAGATAAAATCAATTAACAAGGTAAAATCAGTTGGGCTCCTATTCTTCGAACACAGTATTTTCTTCATCTACATCCCAGTCATTACTGTAAGACTCCGATTCAATAGTCTCTTTCACATAATGCTGAAGTTGTTTGCAGTCCTTCACACTGGTAATACATGAGCTAAGAGATGAGTTTTTCTTTTTTTTCACAGTCTTCCACGTTGAAGATGCTGTAGTTGACGATTTTCTCCTCTCTGTCTGTGCACAAGATTTTTGCTTAACTTTCTCATTCGAGGAGAATCAGGTTTCTATAATGGTTTTGGAGATGGAGCAGCCTTAGTATCAGTCTGATGTTTGGATGACGTTTTGGATTCAACTGGAGATTTCTGTGACTAAATAAGTTGGTATTCTCTTACAACAGGTTCTGAAGATGGTAGCCAACTTTCTAATTTTGGGTTCGCATATTTTTTAGTAGCACAGCAGACAGCACGGGTTGCACTATTTGAAGTGCTTGTTGATTGTGTCATAGCTGAATTACTTGGTTGAAAATAGGAGTTGGTCTGGGTGCTAATGTGCCTTATGGATTATATTTGTTGTTTGAGTTGTTAAACTAGAGTAAGAAACCCCGACAGACGGGATTCAAAACTCAACAAGTTTAGGAGCTTCAGGATAGGAAATTTTGTGAGTTGTTTTAATACCAAGTATTTCTTTTTCACGAATCATGTTTGGACAAGAACAGGAGTATGCTGGATGGTCACCCTTGCAATTTAGAAGGCGTTTTGAGTTTTCACAGGATTTACCGTCGTGGCCGACTTCTACACAACGAGGACAGGTGACGAAACCACGACATGTAGTGTTGGCACAGCTATGTAGTTTTGACATTTAAAACAGCGGAGGGGGTTAGAAATATAAGACCGCAGTGGACTGCTTAGGTAGCCAGCATTAATTATATTTGGAAGAGTAGTAAGAAAAATGTGCTTTGTCGGAAGCATTTATCCCTTAAGCCACGGATAGTAATACACCGAACATCTATGACATTTTGATCTTTTAAATTTTATAATAGTTCTTCTTTTTTGCATAGGGAAAGTTCTAGTTCAGATAAAACACTACGGCTCTTATTCAGAGTTTGATGTAGCTGGACAGAAACAGAAAAAGAACCTATTGTTTTACAATTTGACAAAAGTTGCGACTGGCTGGCTGAGGAGTCCTCAACAAGTAAATTCACAGACTGCAATTTGTTTGAGTGAATGACTATCGGCAAAAATAGATTGGAAAAATTTTGCAATCAACAGCTCTTGATTACCTTGGATGCAAACGCCCGACCAGTAAAGTTCAAAAGAAAAATTCGTCTTACTTCAGCACCTTATTCGTGGGGATATTATTGCACAAAAATTCTAAAATTTCTATTTGGTCTGTTTCTATTGGTGTTAGTTTGCCAGGTATTATTGGGTCATTCGGAAAGTCGCGTCCCTTTGGGAAAATCAATTCGTACCCGAAAATTCTATTAGTTAATTATTAGACATTGATTCCGATATCGAATGTCTAATAATCACCAGGCAGAATTTTCCGGTACGAAATGATTTTCCCAAATGGACACGACTTTCCGAACGACCCAATATATTCTTTTTCAATGATACTTACAGGAGGTTGTTTACATTGCCACAAAACTGCAGAAATGCAGGGTTTGACTACTGCAAAATGACTTCCACCAGTAAAAATGAGTATATGTTTCTGTCATTATTTATGACTGCATTTTTTTATTAATAAGGCTTTTAAATAAGGAGAAAATTTCTTTTTAAGTTTACTGGTGGAAGTTACTAAAGCGGTAATTAAAACCTGATTAAGTGGTTACAGTTGAAGCTTCACTATTTTAAGGATATGTTATTGCCTCTTTTTTAAGCCCTTAATTCTCGATCCCGTGATATTCACGGGCTGTGTCTTTTATTCAGATTGTTTCATTCCCACCAATTTTATAAAACAGTGTAATTGGCTTTATTATGGTATCATTTTATCTGTCATTAAATAAGGTGAATATATTTTTTTCCAAAAAAGTGCTGCCAATAAGCAATTTGAATTTTTAAACCGTAATTTAATGTGACAGTTAAGGGGTTAATAGTTCCATGGTTTTCACATATTTCTCATAAATTGCATCTGTTTACAGACTTGGTTTACTGTGGGAGTGGATAAAACAAATTTTATATACCTTCTAAATGGACTTTCTCATTTTTTTTTTCAAAATGGACTTCGTCTACTATGGTTGTGAGCCCCACATTTATCGGTGCCTTGTAGGTTAATAGGAAAGCGCACTAAAGTAAGGCCAAATCTTAACAAAACTTTCATTGGAGTACATAGAAAAATCATTTATGTATATAAATGTATGAATTTCAGAATGTTTTGCATGACGAATATCTGAATGCACGTTACTGCAAAGAAATTTACAGCGCTTTTCCATTTACGGACACGACACCCAGAATATTGACTGACACCGCAAATTATAAACAAATTTATTAGAAAATACGAACTTGCTTATTTTCATGTCGCAAGTTCGTATTTTATATTCGTATTGTATTGTATAAATAGGAAAATTTCAGTCAAATATTCTTGGCGCCGTTTGCCAGTTATGGAATTAAAATTACCGCGCCGTAAAGGGTTAAAAGCGAATTAGTCAATTTGTAGTTATCGTGCACTGTTTCTTTCAAACTTTATGAACTAAAGCTTTAAAAAATTAACCAAATATGCATTTCTTTTTATTCTTCATGCTAAAACCAAAAAAATATACATTTTTTTCCCCCTTCGAAAACTAGAAAAAAAAATTGAAAATTTTGATTTTTTTGCGCTAAAATTAAGTTTTGTATAAAACTTTTAGTGTATATTTTGGTTTTAATTAAGAAGTAGGTATGTTATGATTCTATTTCGTTCATTTTATTTTCTTTATGCATAATTTAGAGTTTTATCATGCACGCAGCACTTAATGATTTTAATTCACGCATTAGGGCGATGAATTTTTAAATTTAAAATTTTAATTTTAATTTTGTATATACAACATTTATTTTGCTGGGTAATATAGTTAAGAATAAATACTTTGGACAAAAATTAAAAAAAAGATCTTAATTTCATATTATTTGTGTTTTGTTACTTTGGAAAAGGAGATGTTTTTGGTCGTATTGACAAACCCAAAGGTCCTGTGCCTCCTTAATACTCATAAAAAATCCTACTCATACCGATTTTGATAACGACAATCATGTAAGATTGATCAGTGTTGTAATAAAAAGCGCTAGATGAGAGAAGTTTTATCAGTGCATTTGCTCGTGTAAATCCACAAAATGACGGTTTCCAGCCCTGATTTAAAAGGAAGAAGGTTTTTTATTCATTTGAACTTTACTCTAAAAATGTCTAAAATTTTAAAGCGCTTATGAATGACTTTACCGTAATATCATCAAGATGTTTGTCGTCAACTTTTGGCGATTTTCGTCTAGTATTAATTATTTTAATATAGGTGTATCGTTATTTTAAACCATAACAGGATTCGTAATTTTTTTAATCTAAACTACCATTGTTAAACAATACTTTGTCTTGTACAATGATATACTTTTAACTTTACGTTATATAATCATAGAAAACTATTTTTTAAATCTTTCTATTGAAAAATAGCCCCGTTTTAAAGTCGTACGTTATTGTACGTATCATGTAATAAGTAAATAGCTCGCTAACGCAACATATTGGAGAAACTATTGAGTTTATTTCTATATGCAGAAAAAATATAAATATGTTATTGTTTTAATGATTAAATTATGTGCATTTATTTTTAAAATAATGTTATAAAATATTTTATTTTAATCCTTTTAAGTAAGCAGAAGGATTGGAAAACTGCAAAGAAATAAAATATTTCGAATACATTTTTATCTTTTTATTTCGTAAGTCGCTTGCAATTTTGTGCTAAAAAACTTAACGCTGTAGAAAATTAAAACCGGGAAAAATATAAAGGAACTTCATATAAAGTGAAACTTTCATCTTACCTGGTATTCAGATTTTACCAAGGGACATATGTTCAAGTTAAAAAGCTGTCTTCGAAGATGGCTTTAAAATCAGGAAGTATATAACTGAATGTGCTAACAGCATACCCCTGAGAATAAAAAAGACAAACTTATTTTGTGTGTACAAGTTGTTTCAAAAGTCTCTTGACATTTTTCTCAAAAGTGCTCTTAAGTGGCGAATATAATATCTCGAGAATATATTGGCAAGAGCAAAAAAAAAATCAAAATATTCAATAATAACAGAGTTATCCCACTTTTAGTCGAATGCGCCAGAGCCCGCATGTTGTTCTAGCGACATAAATAGCGTGGAAGATATAAAAAAAAGCACTTATGTCTACATATTATCATATTTTTTTTAACTGAAAAAACCCCCAGCATGAAAATTGTTCGAGAGGAGCCGAGAGTTGATGCAAGTGGCAGAAAGCTATCGCTTTGAATGAAGATCCTGAAAACGAAGATATTCCTCCTTTACTTCCTCAAGAACTTCAAGAGCATATCAAACCATTCAAATAAAATTTATCTAGAAATGATTGGGTATCCAAGCATCTCCAAAGATGCTTGGGTGGCCATAGACAGAAAGCTAACGAAAGTTTTAACGTAACAGTTTGGCGGTTTTCTCCAAAACACCAGCATTCTGGACTACAATTGTTGAAATTTCTGCATACATCGCTGCTGGGATATTTAATGAAGGTTACACTTCCGTTCTTAGAGTTATGGATAATGTAAATATTGTTGTTGGCATTTATGCCATAGTTTTTGTCGAAAACGCCGATGGGGCGCTAGTAACGAGACAGAACCGGGGGAGTCTTTTTTTTAGACAAAAGCAGCTCGAACAGCCCGAAAACAGCAGCAACTCTAAGGAAACCAGCTTTTCGAGGAGTCCGAATGTCTATTAAATTCACCTGGGATTTCTGATTGATCGGTAAGCCACTACAACCAGTAATTTTATAGTAATGAAATTTTAAACGCGATTATCTCTAAACTATGTTTTCAAAAACTACTCGTGCTGTAACTCAAAAAGTTATCGGTCGATTTTGCTTATTTTTGGTGAGGCTTTTCTTTATATCATTACCGGAATGATATACCGAAAATTTAAAACATTTCGTGTAAATAAACAATTTTTTAGGGATGAAAACTGTCGAAAAAAGTAGTACAAAATCCGAACATTTTATTAAAAACCGTACTTAATTCTATACTTTATACTTTTTTATCGTTTTATAGGTTTATCCTTTCCGTGCATATGTAAGAAAAAAAAATTATTTTCAGATCAATATAAAAAGAGGGACGGAGTTACCACTTTTGAGACAAAAAAAAAAAAAAAAAAAAAAAAAAAAAAAAAAAAAAAAAAATTGTACTCTATAAGGATGGAATAAAGTTATGTTACAGTTTCAAAATTATCCGATTATTTTATCACCTTTAAAAAAGTAATGAAAAACGACTGATTTTGAGGCGTTTAAACGGACTCCCCTCCCCCCCCCCTTAATAAAGAACGTGTTAGTAGAAATAAGAAGTACAAGGTATAACTAATGCATTTCAATATGGTTGTCCTGTAAGTCTAAGCATAGGCACCACCTTTCTTGGGTGGCGCAAAAGAGACTTTTCATATTACTCTTCCTAAAGCATGTCTTCACTAAACAGAATGATATAAATTCTAAAACAATAGAGTCTGGTACTTATAAAAATCAAACTGAATTAATAAAGAACAATCTTCAAAAATCCTTAACAATATCAAATTTATATTTACTTTTAAATTCATTCATAAGTTCTCACAATACCTCTTCAATATACTAGACCAGGGTTGGGCAGCTGTGGCATGCCTGATGCCACTATTTCTTTTAAGAAATAGCCGTGTTCTTGAATCACTGAGATTCGATGATTAGATAACGCAATGAATAGTATAAAATTTTAGTGGGTGTCGAGCCTGCCACAGTGGGCCACACCTGTAGCAGACACTATTTCAATATACCAGACCTGAAATTAAACACTTCTTTATTTCAAGACTCAATATATGAAACTAATCGTTCTTAAAAACTCAACTGAGAAAATTAGATGAGAAAGATCGAAGCGCAAAAGCTCTTACTACCGTACACAAGCCAACTTGTTATATCCACGGAACTGATATAGCCTCAGAATGGTTGAGCCTCAACTCTAACCGGCTTCGCACCAGATTGCAACCATCGGAGAAAACTTCAAACAGTAAATTTGAATAGAAAATTTCTTCTTATTTTAACACCATATTAAAGCAGAATTTCAGTCATAACTATAGTCAAAAAGAGTTATTCGTTTTTACTGGTGGAAGTTTACTTCAACAGTAGTCAGGCCCTATGTTTCCGATATATTGTGAAAACCTAAACAGGGGTCATACGCGTCCTGAATTTCCAATATCAGGAATTTTTTCGGTACCAGTATTTTGTTATAGAAAATCTATTCTAAAATAATTCAAAATTTCACCCATTTAATCTAGATTTATTTTCTATAAAAAAATTCTGGTATTGGTCCTGGAAAATTCCTGAAGAGTACAACCACTGCCTAAACAATCTACTGTCAGTGTCATTGATAGATATTATAATACCAGTGCCAACTACAAGAGTTAAGACGAATAGAATTTTTCACTATATTTGTGAGAGAAATCTTGCGTGAATAAACCGATAAATTAAGATGAAATTGTCTATTCAAAATTTACTGGTTTAAGTTTACTCCGGCGGTATTTATAAACTGTTGATGCGATATAAATATTCAGCCGCCATCGTGTGGTAACCTCCTTAGTTACTTCACTCGTAACTGGTAGACTCTACAGAATACGTGTACTACCCTTTCTTCGAAACTCCGTTGTTTATCCGAGAAACAAGATATTATGCCCTATATATTAGCATAAGCACTGACAACTCACTGACCGACCCACATACAAGCATATGCTTGTAAAAGAGTGTGGTGCTATACGGGGCATAGTACTTGATAGAATAAGATTATTTTAGAAGAAGAACGAATCGCCATTAAACTTGGTTACGATGCCATTAATTCCTTGCTCAAGTTTTTATCTTGTCTCAAAGGTCTAATCAAGCTTGTGCAGGCGAGTATCTGTAATATCTTGATTGTGAATTTGCCATAGTTGGTACAAAAACTACAGTCTGAGCTTGCTCCCTGTGCTTATTTCACCAATCTATTGAACAGCCACTTTCGTACGTACGCTTAATATTTTTCGATGGAAATATTATTCCCTTGAAAATTAGAAATTAAATGAAGTTAAGAAAATAATAATAACAAATGAAAAATGTGCTAAAAATACTAAAACGTGATAAAATTCCTTTACAACATTATAAAGTTACAGTTGCAAATAAAATCAATAATTTGTGAAAATTTTCGTAAGTCTATTATTGAAAAGTATCAAGATTTTGCCATTTCGCTATGAATAAGTTAAAGTTCCGTAGAATTACTTTATAATACAGTGTAGCGCACCAAAACGTAAATAACCCGTAAGGCATGGTGACGTCACGGCGACGTCGTTGTGAAGTCACACTGTGATTTTGTGACCGTCGATGTGACGTCACGTGACGTGGATGTGACGTCACAGTGACTAGAATGCGAGGTCGTTATGGCCGTTTTAGAGGTCGTTTGTGACGTCACATTGTGACCACTCTGTGAAGTCACGGTGTGACTAATTTGTGAAAAGTGGGTCGTTTGTGACTATTTTGGCATTAACTTTGTGACGAACCTGTGACGAAAGTGACAATGTTTTGAAGTCACACTGTGACCAATTTGTGAAATATGTGTCATTTGTGACGAACTTGTCATAAACTTTGTGATGATTTCAAATGAAAATCAAATTTCAAATTAATTGCTTAAAAGGCGCAAAGGCGAACTAGTGAAAAAGATTCCATGCTCGAACTCGAACCCGGGCCATCAGTATAGCGCACTTACATTCTACCGACTAAACCACATGGAACGATACCCAGCCTGGAAAATTTCTCACTATTACATGTTGGCAAGGCTACAAACGAAGCACAAGATGCAATATTTATCGTCAGCCACCGACATGGCGCAAACAAGAAACTTAATTAAATCCAGCATCGATTGAAACTATATTAATACTTGGAAATTTTTTTCAGAGAGAACCATTCGCCTTGCATACAATATTTCAAATGAAAATCAAATTTCAAATTAATAGTGTAAAAGGCAATTTTAATTTGAAATTTGATTTTCATTTGAAATACTGTATGCAAGGCAAATGTTTCTCTCTGGAAAAATTTCCAAGTATTAATATAGTTTCAATCGATGCTGGATTTAATTAAGTTTCGTGTTTGCCCCATGACGGTGGCTCACGATAAATATTCCATCTTGTGCTGCGTTTGTAGCCTTGCCAACATGTAATAGGGAGAAAATTTCCAGGCTGGGTATCGTTCCATGTGGTTTAGTCAGTAGAATGTGAGTGCGCTGTACTGATGACCCGGGATCGAGTCCCGGCGTGGATATTTTTCACTATGTTGGCCTTTGTGCCTTTTAAGCAATTTATTTGAAATTTGAATTTCATTTGAAATATTGTATGCAAGGCGAATGTTTCTCTCTGGAAAAATGTCCAAGTATTAATACTGTGATGATTCTTGTGATAAAAACTACGATAATTTTAAAGTAAAGTTTTGTTTGAAATATAAAATTTTATCTTTTTACCGTACTTTTTAGCAAGATATCACTATTTTGGAGTCCTATTCTTCTAAAATATTTTTAATTTTCCATTTAAAAAACAATGCTTATTAACTTACATCTTTTTTTATTAAGTTCTAAGCTTGATCTTTAATTCAAGCTTAATATTAAGAATGTGTAAGCTTTTTTTAATGTGTTATTATTTGTCATTGCTTTATTAAATACGAACATGGAGTCTAACGGACATTAATACAACTGTTACTTATAGAACTACATGATAAGTCCTATTTATTTAAATTTTTTATTCCCATATATATTGTATTTTGTGAATATGAGCTAATTAGATTTGGTATGTTTTATATGAAAAGACTGATCTGGGAAATAGAAACAACAAGTAAGATATATCATGCGTTAGGCATAGATTATAAAACACTTTCCAACTCTTCCTAAATGTTTTAACAAGACATCGGCGGAAATAACATAAATAAGATAACTAAGTAAACATGTAAACGCGTAAAACATTTGAAAAACTGATTTACGCAGTTACCATCCACTAAAGTGTAAAAAAATCATAATTTTTTTTAAAAAAAATAAAAAAATCGGATTTTTTTTATTTAAATCAGATTTTTATGATTTTTTTCCCAGCGTTCAAATACTGAATAGCTATCATGAGTTTTAGGTTTCCAAAACAATTACACCACTAATTGCTAACATAATCTATGTTTTTACACTTTAATTAATAAAATTATAATTGTTAGTTAGTAATTACAGAAATAAAAACTGCAAATTAGTAGTTTCATTAGGTAGTATTATACAATAATGTTATATACATTAATATTGTAATAATTATGTAAAACTTTATAAATACTAGTGATACTTAACATTTATGAAAATTATTAACTGCATTTTATATTAAATAGCTAACATTACTTTAAATTAATTATTAAACAATCAACTCTCTAATTAGGAACATATTATACATTTTTTAAGCCTTAATTATTAAAATGATAATAATTCATTTTAGAAAGAAAAAGGGACAGGATGCTAGTTCAAAAAACGGGCACTATTTCATGAGGAAATATATTAGTAATGTGTTTAGTAATGATGTAATAAAAAAAAAGAATATTTTTTAGCATTATAAGTAAAGTGTCCTTAATTTTTAATAATTTTATGAATAACAAATTGAAAAATACAATTAAATAACATATTTTAATAATATCCTGTTTTTTCTAAAGAAATAAAGTTCCATATTTTTGCAAGTTTTTTTCCACATGAATTTAGAATACTGTTGAATGGGGAAGTTTTTTACAAGAAATCTCTGGCTACAACTACAGGTAAATTTCAACTTTTTTTTCTTTTTTTAAGGCAGGGTGCATTTTGCCAATTTCAAAAGAGGCATGGTGTGGCACCATTAAAAAAAATGGCCTAGAAGAAGCAGTATAAGTAATTACAGAATTAATAAAAACTGCAAATAAGTAATTTCATTAGTTAGTAGCACAAATAACAAAACTAACAAATATTATTTGCAGCTCATTTTGCATTTGTATTTAGGAAAATTTCTGTAAACCACCAAAATCTATACTTACACACATGTACGTGTATGCTAAGCAAAAAAAAAAAAAAAAAAAAAAAAAAAAAATGATTTATACCCATTCATATAGAATAAATATAAGTTAGCCACTAATATCTGAAATCCTCAAAATATTTAAGTAACAGCATTATTACCTCTATTAGCTTTCAATGGTTCAATTTTTTAATATATATGAGTTACAATAATAATAATAATAATAATAATAATAAACATTTTTTTAACCTATACCAAAGAAGCTCTTGCTGTGCTTAGCATTTTTATACCAATTGTTTCTTTTTCTCTTATGCATTCATTTACAATTTAGCTGCTGAGCAGATGTCATTCTTTCATTCTTCTTTAACTTGAGATTGCTATTAATTACTATTTATTCTTTTACTTGTAGAAATGTAATTATACTTGCTATGTGTATTTTATATAAAATAATGCATAAATTGATTACCTAAAGGAAATTATGACATTGCAAATTATGTTAGATTTAAATATCATTTTTAAATGAAACTGTTTTAATTTGGATAAAAACTTAAAAACAATGCTTTTTACAAACTCAACTGTTTTTAATTTTTTACAATACTAATGAATTAAGCTTAGAAACAATTATTTAAAGCTCTTTTTTTGTTTATTCATAAGTCAAAATACCTGTAGAAACTTTCAAATTATGTTCATGTTAGATTTTAATACTTTTTTTGACATTTTAAACATTTAGAAAATTTTTGATTTTAATCAATGATTTTTTAAAAAAAATCGGTTGATTAAAATCATGATTTAATCGCTGATTTAAATCAACCGATTAAAATCGTTGACACCCTACCATCCACAGCCAAATATGTTTTCTAATTCTTTTAAACAGTCCTGTATTTGATCTGTAGATTGATATATATATACTATATAATGGAAAAATTTAGTTTATCAAGGAAACGCATAACAGGTTGAAATTCTCTTTCAGCAATTTATACTAATATATGGAAACATACTTAAATAATTTTGTACAACCCTGTAGTTTACCTAGAACCTTTATTACACGCCACTATTTAGTTAAAATTTAGTTCAAGCTAAAACACTCTTAAAACTGCTGAAATCACATTTCCAGAAATTATAATTCATAGACGGCAACGTATCCAATTCTTTGCGTGACCCTGTATATCATTTTACCTATATTCTACAAACATTTCTTAGTAAATTAAATACAGTGCAGCGTAAAAATGCATAACTTATTTAAAAAACACCTTTAAGCAATACCCAGTAACCCTTACGAATACTTCTGTATAGTCCTGTATATGAATTATAGCATATATATATACACCATATACTTTGCATAAATGTAGTGAATCATAAAAGTGCATATCATAATTAAAAATGTATTTCCAGCAATCATCGCTAATGAACAGTACTTCGGATACAATATAGTATCTGAAATATTTTGCGTGTCCCTGTAAATGCTATATACACTTCGTAATATACATGAAATAATTCATAGTATGTAAACCTCAACGACCTATATCAATTTCATTACATATCAAACAGATTAACATAAATAAAGTACGCCGCAAACAATTCCCTCCACCCCTACATCATTATGTATTGGAATTCCTTTTTTAGCCCTGTAAATGAACAATAACTATTCTTTGCATCGCATATTCTATGGAATGCACATTTTAGTGCGCTTCATAAATGCATATCAATTTTATTCTCTTTGAAAGCGTGTAAATTCATTAAAAATCATTTAAAACGATTTTTTTCCCACAGGCCGTAATGTAATTTAATAGAATTGACTGTCCCTGTAAATGAACTAAACATGCTACAAACTTCATTACAAATAGGGGTCTTGCTATGGTAAACGTCAATAACATTAAAAAATTTTAGGTCAATCCGAGTATATTTACGCGAGTTAGAGCGCGGACAGACGGCCAGACAAACCGAAGTCATAAACACTTTTCAACTTTATCGGCATGAAAAACACTTTATTTCAATTCTTAAATATTATATTTTATTTTTTAATGCCAATAAAATAAATGTATCGAAAATGTAGAAAATGAGTTTACAAT
The DNA here is from genome assembly GCA_963932465.1 of Maratus speciosus. NCBI lineage: Eukaryota > Metazoa > Arthropoda > Arachnida > Araneae > Salticidae > Maratus > Maratus speciosus. Next base: position 371,053,571 of record OZ010797.1, on the reverse strand, counting down.
CAAAGAAAATTTAATAACTGACTCTGAATGTCTACAATTAAATGTTTGATTAAAATCACAAACAGCAAAAAAACGCTTAAATACAATTTAAAAAATATATAGCAATTTGAAAAACACAAAATAATTAGTATTTATAATTGTACTATTAAACAACAACAAACTATAATAGATGAATTAAATGCATTTAACAATTTCTCAAAAATCTTTCCATCGCCATATTTGCTTTTGAAAGGAATACCAGATCAGTCTCATTGCATATGACATACAACTATTTAACTCATGTAATAATCTGTCAAAAAGGAACAAAAAATTTAAATTAAATAAGACACACCTTTTAAGTTCCATAAATATTTTAATAATATCCGTATTTTATCGTAAATTGTCAGGCATATTTCTGTTAGCTTAAAAAAACTAACTCTCCGTGTCAGAAGTTCTCTGATCCTTATTTTATTCTGCGGTTTAATCCAGCGCAGACGATATTTGACCAAGCAGCTGCTCCTACTGTATTATTATAATTTTTTTTTCTTTTGTATACAACAGAGTTTAAATGCGCAGTAATTTTACCTTTATGAGAGTATCTGTAATGAAAATTTTCTATTTGAATGAAACACCTGCCTTTTTTCTTTCTTTTTTTAAAAGTACAGTTTGTTTTACACCTAATAAATAAATACGTATCTTCTTAATAAATGAAAAGAGAGTATACAGGATAAAAAAATTTTCTTTGTCAATCTGTCATTTTTTTTCATATTCATTTTCTGTAGAATAAAACAATTTTAAAATAACTTTTTTTAAAGTCATATCTCTAAAACACGAATTTGAAATACGAATAATTATATCATGGGTTTTGTATAAAATTTGTATGCATATTTTTTCGGAAAATACTAATTTTATTTAAAAAGTCTGAAAGAAGTAGAATTAAAAAAAAAATAGTTATTTAAAATAGTTAAACACTAACAGGAAAAAATATGACTTGAATGCAAATTCTAAAGTAAGAAATGCATATATGACTAAACTCTGAGTATTCTTTCTACGTGCTCATTAAAAGCTACAGACTTAACTGTAATAGAAAATTTTAGTTTGAAACCACAGAAGGGTTTAGAATACCACTGGTCGACAAAAAATAAAATAAAATAAAATAAAATAAAAAAATATAACAACTTCCTCCCTGAAAACTAAATATGTAAAGTGTACAGATGTAATATTCCTAATTCTAACTATGTTATCCAAATTGCTCCAATACGTACCATTTTCCCGAGAAACATTTTTATAATAACAATCAGTGAAGGATTAAATTGCAATGGTAGATAAAATTGAAATCATAAAAAAGTATACTTTCACTGTCTTAAATAAGAAATTGATAAAATATAGCATGAAAATCTAGTTTGTTGATACTTCTACTGTGCATTTTTTTTCTGCCCCCCCCCCCTCTCTTTTCGTGTCCGAATTTACTATTTCCTATCCACTAATATATTTTCATTCCTTATGTCGCTGTAACTCGGGCATGTAATATTTCTGTTCATTTTCAAAGATTTTTGATGTTCATATTTTTGTCACACTGTGACTTACATTATGGTGATTTTTTTCGTCACAAATGTGACGTGACGTACGTTACATGCAGTGTCATAACAGTGACGTCACAATTTTTTTTAATTGCCAGAAAATATAATTTTACATAAATAACATGTTTTGAATATTTTTTGTAATTTTTCAAAGTTTTCTAAGAAGTTCACATCTCAGTCACAATGTGACATCACTGAGTGGTGGCATTTTGGTCACAGATGTGACGTGACCACAGTGACTCACAGTGACGTAACAACGACGTCACCGTGACCATGCATGCTATGAGGGAACTTCTCTATCGTCCAAACACGATATCGTAGCACATTATTGATGAGTCTACCGATTTATTATAGCATAACCACTGCACCATGAATACTACGCCAGAACGCTGACACAAAAGTATCGGTTGCAGAAGGCGATTTTTTTTTCAGCATGTCCCTTGTAGTTTGTCAGTACTATCCGTTTCGACAATATTTGTTAGTACGGTCCCTTGAATTTTGGTAAAATATTTTTTTAAAGATTTTTCCGCTTTAACCCATTAACGGTAGAATTAAATTACGGCTTAAAAATTAAAATTGCGTATTCGTACCACTCTTTTGAAAAAAAAATATTCACCTTATTTATTGACAGGTAAAATGAAACCATAATAAAGCCAATTACACTATTTTATAAAACTGGTGGGAGTCAAGCAATCTGAATAGCAGACACAGCCCGTGAATATCACATAATCGAGAATTAAGGGGTTAATTTTCTGAAATTAATCAAAACAAAGAAATCTTTTACAAAATACTGGTGTCTCAATTAAGGGGACGGTACACTCGTTAAAAAAAATCAGCCTTCGGCAGCCACCATTTTGTGTCACTGCTTAGGCCAACTTTTCAGGAGGCTGTGGCATAACAATCAATTATCAAAATAATTCTCAAATCTACTTCGACTTCTTAACACTTTAGCGGGCGGTGTCCACAAAAAGGACACCTATTTTTAATTCCGAAACTGAGAAACGGCACCATGAATATTTAATTAAAATTTTCCTTTTATAAAGTACTGGAAAATGAGCAAGTTTTTATTTTCTAAAAAATTCTTTTGTAAATTCTAGTGTCAGTCCTTCATTTCATCCTTTTACAAACAGACTTACTCCTCGCCGGAAAGGGTTAACATGCATACCTTACAATAATAAGAAATTTTATTGCTTATAAAAAATATGTTTAACTAGCTTTTCTTAGACATTACCTAATTTTTAGAAATTAAATGTCTATTTTAAATTCTACTTATGAAAATTCTCATTTTCTTATTATTGAAAAATATAAAAATACAAATTTAAGTTGAAAAAATAGCCTGTCCTTCTTCATTTGGAATTCGCAAACTGTTACGTATTCATTAGTTATTTTTAATGCACGCTTCATAAATATTTTGAAATGTTGTCTTTCCATTTATATGATATACTTCAGACCTTTTATATTTTTATATTTGTGCTTAGAATTCAAAGATTTTTTTTTAAACAGATTGTAGTGTTGCCGGTGGGCTACTTTTTTAAAAATTTAGATTTCTTGATTGGCACCACTTTTTTGAAACGATAAAATTCCCCTTGTTTTAACGTTCATTAATATGTTATTAATTAAGTCGCATTTTACAATTTCAAAAAAGTGGTGCCAATCAAGAATCTGAATTAAAAAAAAAAGTAGCCCATCTTTCAACATTGACAGAATGTGGTATCAAGGATAAATTTACTAAAGGTTTGAAGTTTCAGGAACCTGTTGGTTTCGTATGTCTTTCACGAACTTTCAAATTATTTATATTTTATAAAATGAAAAGGCATTTTATAAAGAGGGGCCAGACTTCTAATTTTATTTGTAGACAAACTATTAATGTTTCTACTTTAAACCATAATAATAACTATAAGACTTTCACATAAATCCTTTCCTATGAATATACGCAGTTAAAAATTCTTTGCTAAGTTTATCTAAATTTCGGTATTGTATTTGCTTTAAGTATGAAATTTCAGCAGAAATTTTACTATGATTTTCCAGTTTGCATAATTTTATCATGATTTTCCAGTTTATATGAGCTAATAAACTGTATAATTATGAGCTATAATTTTGTTTTAGATTATAAAGTTTTATAATTTGAATTCTTTACATATATAACGTTGAACCATAAAGTTGCCGCAGTTATATCGTCGGTACCCTGTCAAACTATCCGATGTGAAAATAGTGGGCTACTTTTTTTTAAATTCAGATTCTTTGTTTGCTACCACTTTTTTTAAATAATAAAATTCGCCTTATTTAATGGCATATTAATTAAGGCAACAAGGGGTAATTAACAAGGGGAACTTTACAATTTCAGAAAAGTGGTGCCCAAAGCGTTATAAGTAAGCGAACAAACTTAATGCTGGAATCAGGCGTAAATTAACACAGTTGCACCACCTTGTGGACGGAGTGATAATTCACAAACGCGGGCTTTTAGTGTGGTGCGTATTTTCTAAATCTTTAGTCACTCACGGAAATAAATTTTGTTTGCCACATTTTATGCAAAATAATGGCGTAGCGAGAGGGGCATCCCAAAGCGTTATAAGTAAGCGAACAAACTTAATGCTGGAATCAGGCGTAAATTAACACAGTTGCGCCACCTTGTGGACGGAGTGATAATTCACATACGCGGGCTTTTAGTGTGGCGCGTATTTTCTAAATTTTTAGTCACTCATGGAAACGAATTTTGTTTGCCACATTTTATGCAAAATAATGGCGTGGCGAGAGGGCATCAAGATACACTTGATACTACGAAGTTTTCGTTGCCTTATCAAAGCCTCTTCAGTTATTAATCAAGTTGAAAAAAGCTTTACAATTTTAGTGGTGTGAGTAAGAAAACAGTTAGGTATCTACCTGTAGTTCACACTCCATCTGCTACGTGGCGCATGATCTTGATTGATGTGACCTCGCTTTTAATCTTGCGGTTATTTCTCCCATTTAAGATAGGACGCTTACTTATATCGCTTTGGGGGCATCCAGATGCATTTGACGCTACGGAGTTTTCAACACCTTAACAGAAGCACTTCAGTTATTAATCTAGTTGAACAAAACTTTACAATTTTAGTGGTGTGAGTAAGAAAACAGTTAGGTATCTACCTGTAGTTCACACTCCATCCGCTACGTAGCGCATGACCTTGATTGACGTGACCTCGCTCTTAATTTTGCGGTTACTTCTCTCATTTAAGATAAGACGCTTACTTATATCGCTTTGGTGGTGCCAATAAAGAAATCTGAATTGACCCTAGAACTACCGAAAATTTTACTCAAGTTTTATAAAAATATTACACATCAGAATTCTTATTTAAAACTATTGAACTTATTTACTTAACTCATTATTGTCTGGTTTACATATTTAGTTTATTTTAAAGAAATTTCTGGTTAGAATAAATATTTCGAATGTACCCACCGGGTCCATTGGACCCGTCTGGTAGACGGAGGGTTAAAAATAAAAGTAGCCCACTGTTTTCACATTGGATATTTTGACATGGTACTGACGATATAGAGCCAACTGTAGCTTATTAACACGTTGACTGCCAACTACGAGTATTCTCGTAGCATTAATATTCGTGGCTTTAATTTATTACTTATTTCTTCACCATTATTTTAGAATAAAAAAATGCGTTATTTATTGGCAGAAATTTCGCTGTATTAGTAAAGCGAAATTTACCTTTCTGAAATTGTGGTGGCAAACAACTTTCAAGAAGAAATTTGAAAATACATACTTTATAGCTTTGGCAGTGAACGTGTTACGCCGGAACCTCTGTTATAAGGGGAATCTAATACATTGAAAATCTTAACCGTTTCTAACCCTCTGACCTATGCTTAATATTTAATTTACTTTACATTCTTATTACAAAAATTGTCATAACAAAACTTAATTAATATTAGGAACAGCGATAATACATTGAAGTAGTAATTGATTTTTTAAATTATATTTTCACTTTTTCATTCTCTTTTTAATATTTTTCAAATAATGCGGCTGACTTAACTTTTTGCGATCAAAGTCACAGCCATGTCTTACACAAATTTGTTAAGTTGTTACCATTCGTTTTAAAGAAGCATTCTGACAGCATATGCAAGGGACGTTTACTAAAAAATGAACTTTTAAAATAAAGTGGTGCTAAAAAAATAGCATATGCAAATAGAATCATGTATATAACGCTTGGGCGGCTATTTGCCGAAACTCGTCCGCAAAGGGATAAGTCATTGAATAGTTTTTAGTAATATATAAAAGTTCTTTTAAACGTTTTGCTTGCTTTAAAAAAATTAAATTAAATTAAATTATAAAAATATACTTGCACAGTCAAAATCTATGTTTTCAAGCAGTGCAAAATTTTTTATGTGTAACTGCGCATGTGTGTGTGTGTATGTGTAGTTGCGTTCGTAACAGTTTCCTTATCTTCTGAGTTTTCCTTCTAATCTCGCTTTCATGAGTACATGGGTCTTTTTTCATTACAGACTACTGCTTACTATTTTGACAGTGAACAACTGAACAGAGACATCGGCAACTCGTCCAAAATAGTACTCGGTACACCACTACTTAAAAGTAAATTTAAAATTATATATATATATATATATAAAGAGAAAAGAAGACTATTAGAAACACTTAAAACATAATTTATTTTTTGCATTTTAAGTATTATAGTCAATAGTTGTTTAAAGAAAATATTCGGTTTAAATTGTAGGATAACAAACTTCAGTATATATATTTATGCATGCAAAATGCAAAATGCAAAAAAAAAAAAAAAAAAAAAAAAAAAAAAAAAAAAAAAAAAAAACATTCATACTCACAACATGCTTTTCCCCCTACCGATTTCAATGATGATATTTTAGTCATAGTGTATGTGAAAACTTTTCGCATTAAATCGATGACGGATAACAATAAGCATTTATGATTTTTCGGTGTTCTGTTGGTTAACAGGAAATCGCCATAAAGTATGGCCAAATCTTAAAAAAATTTCAAATAACATATACAGAAAGATTTTTTTTTTTTTATATAAATGCATGATTGCATTACGGTTTACCTGACTGTATCTGTATGTACGTCAATGCAGAGAAATTTAGAGCGCTTTTCAATCAGTGTTGGGCACGTTCACAAAAAAAAACAAGTTGGAAATTGCTCGTCAAACGTGGCAAATGAGGTGCGTTCGTACTATAACTAGTTTTATAATTATTTTTTGCACCCCATATTGTACTGAATGTATAATTTTTTGCACTTCATAAAGCGCATAGTCTGATACATCATTAAAATGCACTTCCAATATTTTTTTCCCATTCCCCGTAATGTAACGGAACACTTTTGACTGTCCCTGTAATTAAACTATACATCCGATTTTCCTAAAATTTGAAATAGCTCAACAAAATTTTGCAACAATTATATCTTTAAAATTTCAGACCATTCGGAAGGCTGTAATATCATTAAAATGCACTTGCAATAATTTTTCCCATTGGCCGTAATGTAAAGAAAAACTTTTGACTGTCCCTGTAATTAAACTATGCATCCGACTTTCCTAAAATTTGAAAGGGCTCGACAAAATTTTGCAACAGTTATATCTTTAAAATTTCAGATCATTCGGAAGGTTCTAATATCATTAAAATCCACTTGCAATAATTTTTCCCATTGGCCGTAATGTAAAGAAAAACTTTTGACTGTCCCTGTAATTAAACTATACATCCGATTTTTCTAAAATTTGAAAGGGCTCGACAAAATTTTGCAACAGTTATATCTTTAAAATTTCAGATCATTCGGAAGGCTCTAATATCATTAAAATGCACTTGCAATAATTTTTCCCATTGGCCGTAATGTAAGGAAAAACTTTTGACTGTCCCTGTAATTAAACTATACATCCGATTTTCCTAAAATTTGAAAGGGCTCGACAAAATTTTGCAACAGTTATATCTTTAAAATTTCAGATCATTCGGAAGGCTGTAATATCATTAAAATGCACTTGCAATAATTTTTCCCATTGGCCGTAATGTAAAGAAAAACTTTTGACTGTCCCTGTAATTAAACTATACATCCGATTTTCATAAAATTTGAAATGGCTCGACAAAATTTTGCAACAATCATATATTTGAAATTTCAGACCATTCGGTTGGGTAGTTTTTGCTCTGTTACATGCGGACAGACGGATAGACGGACGGACAGACGGACAGACGGACGGACTAAACGACGACTATAGGTGCTACGTATTTATATAATTACGAACGCACCTAAAAACGAACTAATTCAAACTCAAACTCAATTTCTCAAAACTGAGTGAAGTTCACGCTCAAATTCAAAATATTTCAAACGAACTCGTTCTACTCAAACTCACCTATGAAAGTGAACAAAGTTCACTAAAAGCTCGTTTTATTTATTTGTTTATTTTTTTTAAATGTATTACAACTTTATTGTCCAAGTTTACAAAATTTTGTGAACTAATCTTTTGGTTATTCGATGTAAGGGTCTTCATGGGCGCGGCCTAATTTTCCTCCTCGACACTCGGCCCGAGCTTGGTTTGGGATTCTCTATTTTCTAGAGGTTCGGACCGAGATGGGCCGGGACTACATTTATTTTCCGGCCCAAGTCGGGGTTGGACTGCATTCTCCTTGAGGTCTGAACAAGCAGAATAATTTTCAGTTCAGCTTCCAAAGAAGATCATACGAAAATCATTGGACATGCACGAATTTGGTTTGCCCCTTAAAAATATCACTAAAATTTGTACCGGCACAACTTTTTTTTTCTCAAAAAATGCATGTATTTTTAAATCGCTGTTATTCCCCAATTAAGATTGAAATAATTTGTCTTTATTATTTTTTTAAGATGTTTAGGTGTATTTCTAGGCAATAGAATTAAAGTATAGTAAAACCTGCGAGAAAAGAACCTGAATATGATGGAATCCCGTGTTTAAGAAAAAAAAAATTGTTGATCTATGTAAATTGAGAATAACAGTACTTGCGAAAAGAATATAAGGCATTTACAACAGTCGATGAACCTGTTCATGGGGAGCCTACCCATAACGGATTTTTTTTCTTTCCTGTGCAATTCCGTCTTAAAAGATTTTATTCTACAGAATTTAAAAAAATTTTAAATCTCCAAGCCATAGAATGTGGATTAATGATAACTGTGATATTTACATATAATCCGATGTATTTAAAAAACTTTTTTAACATGAAACTTTTTTAAAATGAAGAATATAAACATGAAATAAAACGATAAAATATGTACTTTTTGTTAGAACTTCTCGTACAAGACAATTTTAACCTTACAGAAGTAAAAAATCTATGTTCAGCTTGGTCGCGCCGAGCCGAGCCGAGCCGATTAGTTTTTTGTGCAGGCTGGGTCGAACTTTTAGTTTTTATACCCGGCTGGGTCAATAATTTTTCTGAACCGACCAAGCTCGGCTGGGAACAGCTCTGGCCGAACTTTGAACTTTTATACCGAGCTAAAAGAAAAATTGTCTACTGATCACACTCGGCTTGAAAATTTCTTTTCGCCCGCAGAGACTTCTATTTATACTTTTTAATGAAATAATTGTATATAAAAAGAAAGAAAAAATAAAATTTAAATCTAACGAGCACAGGATATATATTTCCAAACGCTCAATGGTATTAAGAATTTATTTTTATCATTTTGCTTTAATAATTTTTCATTCATACAAAATGGCGATAGTGTAATACACGGTAGCAGAAACTTCAAGACGGGAGATGGGCGTCGCAGATTTTCTTTTCTATTTTGCAGATTATCTTTCCATCGAACCTTTATTTCGCTTTCTATTAGTACTTAATACAAAAACTTAAGATTATTATTAATAAAAATTAATGAAATGCATAAAGACATCACTGGTAAGTGATTATTTGATTAATTAACCCTTCAATTGTAAAATATTTTACCTGGAGATTATTTTTTGCCTCTGAAGTATCTGTCGCAGTCACTTGGTGTAATTTGCTACTGTAGTGTAATAATTATAATTATATCTTTAGTTTTCATTGATTATTTTATGTGTACAAATAAGTATTATTTTATAAGTACAAACACCGTCTGGGAGGGATCATGCCGGCCATCTGCATTTTGAAATTTAATTACATTTTATTTGTCACTAATTTTGAAAAAAAAAGTTACTTTTGTCACCTTAAATAACTTAAAATAATTAAACACAAAGAGAAAGAATAGTAAAAAATTCTTTTGTCATAATATCGCTGCTTCTCAGCCTATCCTTAATCCACCCAAAAGATAAATTTTATTTCTTTCTTTGAGTTCGTGCATTTCAAATTTATATTATATGGTAAAACGAAAAAAAAAATGAACTGTTTCACTTGCCAATTTTGAAAAAAAAAAGATATAAATTTATTTTTCAATATTGTATATTTCTTAATTGTTAAAATTTCTGAAATGCTAATGTGAGTTTATATGTTTAAAACTGTCTTGTTCGAGGAGTTCTAAAATAATTCCTAGTTTAGTTTATTTCATGTCTATATTCTTCGTTTTAAGAAACCGACTAGTGATGGGCGATTCTGGAAAATTTGAGAATCGATTAAAATCGACATCGTATAAAACAGAATCGATCGCAATAAGAATCGATTCCCAAATTCTAGAATCGATACTTGAATCGATATTTCGATGTTCACAGATTCACACTGATAAGCTGAAAAATAGTAATTCCAAAACGTAGCGAATCAACAGGGTCGTAACGGCTATCTCTCACCCCTTTTCTCCATTTATGGAGACAATGTTAGTGGCCCAGAAGTAAGCTACTACACACCTTTGAATCAAATAATAAGGTTTTTTAACTTTAAAATTATTATTTTTAAGAGGTATTTTGATAATAATTTATATTATATTTAAATTTATCTTTAAAAAAGATCTCGGTCAGATAAAAACTAGTATGTTGTGGCCATCACAAAACTTTTTTCTGTCAGCGATTTGCAACAACACATAATCAGCAGCAATATTAATCAAGTTATACTTAAATCTGAAGTTTGATGAAAATTCGTGCATTAGTTCTTGAGTTAGAGCTATTGAGGAAATAGTTCAAAATGCAGCACAGCAGCGCCACCTATTGGGCGATTTACACCAACACGTAGTCAGCTTCTTTTCATATGAAGGACTAACTAAATCCGAAGTTTGAGGAAAATGTGTGCATTAGTTCTTGAGATAGACCTACTGCGAAAATAGTGTAAATCCTGCAAAATTCAGCATAGCAGAGCCACCTGTTGGGCGATTTACACCAAAACGTAAACAGCATTCATTCATGTCAAGGACTAACAGAATTTGCAGTTTTATAAAAATCCGTGCATTAGTTCTTGAGATAGAGCTTTTGCGGAAATCCTGCAAAATGCTACATAGCAGCGCCACCTGCAGGGAGATTTAAACCAAAAACTAATCAGCACCAATCTATATTAGGGACTATCTGAATATAAATTTTTATTAAATTCCGTGCATTAGTTCTTGAGATAGAGTGCCCACAAAATTTGTGTCACATACAGACAGACAGACAGGCTCACAGGCTCACAGACAGACATTTTGTAAAAACATGTTTTTTTTAATCTCTGACCCATAAAACGTGTAAATCCGTCGAAAACTGTCATTCGAAAATTTTGATGAAATCAATACTTTCTTCTTGTAAAGATAGAAGAAAGTAAAAAAGAAAGAAATGATTTTTTTTCTTCATCCGGAAAAGATATACTTTCTACTCTAACTCTTATTTTCTTCAACCAAACAGATGGGGACTTACTTCCGTCATTCTTCTTAAGAATGCGCAGATGAGCGAAATTTTGAAGGCTCTAAATTTATTTAAAAAGTTAAATGGTTTTTCAGTCTTTTTAGGGTCTCCTATAAGCGTGGGGGAAATGCAAATATTGCAAATCTTCTTTTACAATAGCTGTGATGTATATAATTAACCAATCATCACATACTAATTATCCCCCAATTAATAATCAAATTATCCTTTCAATAATATATTTAACTAAAATTTCTTTTCCTTTTTAAAATATATATCTCCTTATCTCATTTACAATTTATAAATATCTTTCTTTTTAATGTTTACTAAATTTTCAGCTGTTAGGGAAAAAAATGTTCTCATCCTAGAGCCATTAACAATGAAATAACATACTTTTCTATAGTTAACAAATAAATAAAAGTATATTCCTTGATTATATGTTTTTTTTCCCCTCAGCAGTAATCTAAAAACTATAAACAGTTATTGACTCATTCGCTGACATGCACAGTGCACTCACTGAAACAATAATAAATAAAAAAGAAAAGTATCGAGTTAAACTGATGGCATTGATCTCACAGTCTATTGATACTAATTGTATTTTATACTCTTCAAAGAATGCCTTTCAAAAAATAAATTAAGGGGGAATCAGCCGCCCCCCGTCACATCTCTATACTTAAATTATAAGCTTTCAAATCTCATCTGGGAAGCCCTTTATCAAAATAAACTGGTTACCAAATTTGAAGCAAATCAGATAGAAAAACCCATCTATCTAAATTAAGGGTGTTAGCTTCTGTACCTCCCTTTATACTTAAACAATGAACCTCCAAATTTAATCAGGGAAGCGTCTTATCAGAATTAACCGGTATACCAAAATGTAAGCAAATCTGATAATTCTGCATGAAAAACCCATTTATCTACGTAGAGGGGGAATAGCCCCCGTACCCCCGACCTTTATGCTTAACCAATGAACCCTCAAAACTAATCAGGGAAGCGCCTTATGAGAATGAACCTAGAAAAAAAATTGAAGCAAATCGGATATTTCTATCGAGAGTTATCGCGTTACGTATGTACGTACATACATACATACAGAAACTGCGGGCACATTAGCTCTCAGACTTTGATAGCCTGTGAGCTAAAAAGAAAAGTGCCCAGTTACTGATGGCATTGAGCTCACAGGCTATTTACACTAACTGTATATTATGTTCTTATTTCAAAAAATAATGCCCCTCAAAAAATAAACTAAGGGGGGGGGGGGGGTTGCCCCTCCCCGTTTCCCCTCTTTATACTTAACGAATGACCCTCCAAATGTCATCAGGGAAGCGCCTTATCTAAATAAATCGGTATACCAAATTTGAAGGAAATCGGATAGAAAAACCCATTTATCTAAATTAAGGGGGTATTAGCCCCCTGTTCCCCCCTTTATATTTAACCAATGAACTTCCAAATCTAATTGGGGAAGTGCCTTATCAGAATAAACTGGTATACCAAATTTGAAGTAAATCGGATAGCAAAACCCATCTATCTAAATTAGGGAGGGCATTATCCCCTCGTCCCCCCCTCCCCCCTTTAGACTATAACAATGAACCTTCAAATATAATCAGAGAAACTCGTTATCAAAATTAACCGGTATACCAAAATTTGAAGAAAATCTGATAATTCTGCATGAAAAACCCATTTATCTAAGCTAAGAGGGGGATTAGCCCCCGTTTCCCCTTTATACTTAACCAATGAACCCCCAAAACTAATCAGGGAAGTGCCTTAGCAGAATGAACATAGAAAAAAAATTGAAGCAAATCGGATGTTTCTATCAAGAGTTATCGCGTTACGTGCGTACATACATACATACATACATACATACATACATACAAAACCGACGGGCACACTAGATCTCAGGCTTTGATAGCCTGTGAGCTAAAAAGTGCCAAGAGCGTGTAACTAGTGGGGGGAGGGGGGGACAGAAAATAAAAGAGGACATTAAAAGCTTTCCAACAATATGTTACACGAGATGGTTTGGAAGAAACAATAAATATGCCCCCCGGGGGCAGGTAAGTCTCAAACGGTGGGAGGGGTGAACTCAAATGTATCTTTGGTCAAGGTTTCAAAATGTGGATTTATAATAAAATAGAACGAGAATTGGGCATTTTTAAAATAGCATGCATATTTTGAACGGCCCTCTAAATTAACATTGGCGGGGAAGGGGGGCGGGGGGAGCGGAAAGTATTAGAAGGGACGAACTTGAAAAATACAGCATAATAAACTAGTAACCCAAATAACTAGGCTTCTAAACGAAAGTATAACGATTTAACCTAGTATTGAATTCAGGGGGTGAACCGGGGGAACATTGGAATGTCCCTCCCTAAAGTTTTCAGATTTTATGCATTTTAATGGACAAATCTCCCCCCCCCCCCCACACACACACATCCCGACCGAAGCAGTCAAGAAATCAACCCGCCATTCAACACTGAACCTAGAAAGAAAAAAAAAAGGCTCTTATACAAAATTTTACAGCAATTCTGCCACCAAAACAGTAAAAATGGAGGAATCTATTCAACCCGAATCGTCGATCATGCGCAATGCGATTTGAATTGAAGTAAATAAAAAAATAACAATTTCACCCGCATCTAAAAATCGGCATCGAATCTGAACTGAATCGATTCGAATCTAAAGAATTGAAGTAAATCAAAAAATAGTGATTCTGCCCGAATCTAAAGATCGACATCGGCATCGAATCTAAACTGAATCGATTCGCCATTTCTGATCTTAATTTACGGGCAGAATCGATGCGTTAATTTTTTCTTGCTTTCTTTTGTCTTTAGAAAAAGAAAGCGTTGGATTCGTGAAAATTTTCGACTTCCGGTTTTCAAAGGATTTATAGATTTAGAAGATCTTGTCTGGAATACGATTTGACTATTTTTATACATTGTCTGTCTGTCAGTCTGTCTATTTGTTTGTCTCTGACAAAAAAAATTGTAGGCTGTCTATTTCAAGAACTAATGCATGGAATCTGTTGAAACTTTAGATTCGATTAGACTTTCATATAAATTGGTGCTGATTACTTTTTGATGTAAATCTACCGGCAGGTGGCCCTGCTATGCTGCATTTTCCCGATTTTCGCAATAGCTCTATCTCAAGAACTAATGCACGGATTTTCATCAAACTTCACATTCAGTTAGACGTTGGCATAAATTGTTGCATATTAGATTTCGGTGTAAAGCACCCAACAGGAGGCGTTGTTATGCTGATTTTATCAGCAGTGTTGAATTCAGACAATTTTCTCCGGGAGGGATTTCTGCGGATCCAGAGAGGGACAGTTCAGAGGGGAAGGGGATTGGACTTGTGTACATTAAGCATAAAATCCCAAACCTTTTGGGGGGACATTTGAATGTTGCACGGGGGGGGGGGGGCATGTCTCTCCCCCGGAATTCAACACGTTTTTCTGGATTTAAACGATTTTAGGGATCATATAACAAGAACTAATGAACGGAATTTCATCAAACTTAATATTCTGTCATAAGTTGTTCATGATTACGTTTTCGTGTAAATGATATAACAGGTTGTGCTGCCATGCTGTCTTTTTTTTAGCAGTGTTGAATTCAGACATTTTTCTCCGGGAGGGACATTCTAGAGTTTCGGGGGGAGGGGGGGGGTCCATTAAACATAAAATCTCAAATCTTAATGACGGACATTTCAATGTTCCGGGGGATGGGGGGAGGGGGTTGTACAGACGTACCATCCCCTGAATTTAACACTGTTTTTCAGAATTTACACGATATTAGCGATAATATCTTAAGAAGTAATGACCGGAATTTCATCAAACTTAATATTATGTGTCATTGACATAAGTTGTTCCTGAGTTTTTCGTGTTAATCATGAAACAGGCTGCGCTGCTATACTGTTTTTTTTTTTTTGCATGATATTCGAGATAGCCATATCTCAAAACTAATGCACGGAATTTAATCAAACTTCATATTCTGTTACACTTTCAGATAAACAGATCCTTATTAGGCTTGGGTGTATACTGTCCAACAGCTGCCGCTTTTATGCTCTTTGAATTGGGATTTTCCGTTGCAGACATCTAGGCTAATATCAGAAGAACATCTTTTTGCACGCTTTTTTTTTCGTTCTTACACCGTCCCTACACATGCTAGCGAAGGTGTAGGGATTGCGTAAGAGAGAAAAAAGCGTGCAAAAAGACGTTCGTCTGACATTAGCCTAAGAGGGTGTGGGCCGAAATTCAATAATTTGTTAGGAAAATGCAGTGCTTATATTTTCTTTTAAAATGCTCATACTTCAACGAACCTATCCTTTTTGAATCCTCATGATGCGCATAGGTTATCATTTAAATTTGACACTATGATAGCGAATTTTGAAGTTTTAACATTTATGAGGCAGATGAAAGTTTTGGGATTGGCACATCTAACTACTTTATCTTCAATTTTTGAAGGAAAATGAAAATGATATTACCTTATTTTGTCTTAGAGACATCGATTAAAAAATTCATAGTGTCGATTAAATCGAGTTGGTCATAGTATCGATTAAATCGATTAAAAAAATCGAAATCGCCCATCACTAAACCGACCTGAACTGGCGGCTACAGCAAGCACATTTAATCCAAAATTCTTGTTCTCTTTCCCCTGGATTTTGTTCAACCGAGCGCTGATAAAAGTTAAATGTCTGACATAAGAGAAGGGGGGGGGGTGTCCCTTTCATTTTTGCATATGAATACATAAAATTTGCTTGTTTAATTCCTTAAGAATCTAATAGTTTTTCATCTGCCCATGACATTAACGTATGTTTTATTATTATAAATTATTGCACCTCGACCACGGCCCTTCAGAGACTGCCGAGTCTTGAAAATTAGACTTTAACACCTAATTTGACAGCCTTTTCTGGAAGATCTTTTGTTATAGAAAATGAAAAACTGTACAATTTTTTGCTGTTTTAAGGCTGTTATTAACTGCTCTGCTCAACAAGCGCAAAACGTTCTGATACATTTACAAACTCATTTTTTAACGGAAAGATATAAAATTGGAAAGCCTGGCCATGGAAGCGTTTTGGAATTGAACTGTTTTTTTTCATTTTTTGATCCATCAATTACATATTGAGTAATAAGCGTTTTTGATCACGTGACAAACCCGTTTTTCGTCCGCTCTTGCGTGATTTTTCTACTAGCGCGGAAATTCGGTTCAAAACGTCTATTTTGACGCTATTTTCTGAAAGATCTATTGCGTTTGAAAAAAAAAATGGCAAAAACAGTTCAATAACATAGTTTCTGAACAACAATACCAGCTAGTTTCATGCATTTTCGAATAAAAATAAATTAAAACTTATGTCAGAAAGTTGCCCTTTTGGATTTGAGAACACTCTTAACGAGTATTATGCAAATTTTTTGAATTTATAAATGAAAATGAAAAATTATTTATTATTTTAAAAGTTAAATTCTTTTTTAAATCAATAATTTATTTATAAATTATAAAACTTACCATTTCTAATTAAAGAAAAAAAATTGTCAAAACTACACCCAGAAAAAGGAATTGATTAAAACTACAAAACATGTTTTGTTTGGTACATTTTGATTGTTTTAAGCAAAATTTTTAGTTGAAGTTAAAAATCGGTTTTGTTGCTCGGACAAAAAAATATTGTTAACACTCTTACAAAATTATAACAAAATTTCATCAATTTTACTTGATTTAACAAAATCTGTTTTGTTAATTTTACAATAATTTTCTGTTTTAAATTTGTAATTCCAGCAAAATTTTGTTGTTTTTGCAAAATTAAAATGGTTGTGTAGTAACCATAACTCTCTCACGTAATTGGTTTATTTGACTTATATACCTATACTAGCAGATCTACCCGGCTTCGCTCGTGTCAATAATAAGGGTCCTCCCGGGTAAAATACTTTAAAATGAAATAATACGGCAATGACAATAACTGAGATTGGTGCATTTCCGTCCACGAATCATTAAAAAGACCGATAAGAAATATAAGTAAAATAGTCTTAATTGCGTCTACTATTAACTATACCATAATAATATATATTCCAAGCAAATGTCATAACATATATTAAAGTACAATTATTTGCTTAAAAACGTCATTTCAATTAAAAAAAAAAACATTAAAAATATTAAAAATGTACATATTTTCATACTCTTTACTGTATACTGTACATACTCTTTCATTGAGTCATCTTCAGAATATACAAAAAAAAAAAAAAAAAAAAAAAAAAACCTACAAACACAATGCCAATTGTGACATTATACTGATGATGGCAATGACCTAACCCATAAATTTTGCTTTTACTAAATATTTTTTAACGGATGATGATCATACAATTTCGTTTTTCACACTGTCGAATAGAAAAAGTTTCTGTGAAATGAAATTTATTTGAAAATTTTAATCTCAATTTTTTCATGTGAATGGATTTTAAAGCAATTTTCACTCATGGATATTTTTTGATTTGCATGCAGCCAGGGATAAGATTTCCACGTTTTTTCACACCAGTATTTAGTTAGAGAAAATGATATTTCATTTAATCGGAACACTCTCTTGATTTAACAGAACAACATTTTCTTTAAGAATATACCGGTGTGCAAAAACGTGGAAATCTCATCCCTACATGCAGCCCAATTACGAAAGATATACCTGTTTGCTCTTAATGCAATATTATAAAGTAAAGATATTGATGAACTATGAATATCTCTAGCATCATATTGTTGGTGGCAACAACCTAACCCAACCATAAATTTAACTTTTACTGCAATTTGACCTTTAAACATCGCACATTTGATTATTCCAACATCTAATAGAATACAAAAAGTACTTTCAGTAATATTTGTTTAAAAAGCTTATCTCAACTTACGGATTTTCTATCTATTTTAAATTAATTTTCAATCACGGAGATATTTTTAAATATACCTGTAACCCAATTAAGAAAGATATATCCGTTTGCTATTAATGCAATATTATGAAGAAAAGACATATCTATGAGTAACGCCTAGCACCATATTGTTGGTGGCAACAACCTAACCATACCATAAATTACGTTTTTAATGCAATTTGATCTCTAAACATCATGCATCCCATTATTTCAACATCTAACAGAAAAGTCTGTCAGTCATGAAATTTTGTTTAAAAAAGAAAAAAAGCTTACCCTAAGAAATAGTAGCTATAATTTCTATTTAATATAAATCGTAGAAAAATCATATTTTGTATAACCGTATTCGATACAAATCGTAGAATGTTATCATTGCATTTCAGGTATTAAAATATTTATCTAAATGATATAATTAAAGATTACAAAGAAATATGGAATAAATTATAGCATCCAGTTTTTAGAACCAGTTTGAAATTATACTGACGAAATTGATGTCATATCTAGCAAACGATTTTTTTTTACTATTATCTTTTTCCTTAATGGATTTCTTGATATTGAAACGACTTCATTAAAATAGATTTTTTAACATTCAACTAAGGTACTACTAAGGTCATTTTAAAACATGCTTAGTTAAAAATTTCACATAAATATATGAAAAATGTGCATTTTCTTATTTGAATGACGTCAATTTCAAAAACAGCAAAAATATAGTGAGACAATCCAAATTTTAATGACTTATAAAACAAAGTACTCGAGTTATCAATTTTTTTTTAATTATTGAGCTGTTTTTTTATGTGTGGCAACAGGAAAGAAACTTGAATTTTAATATTTAAAAAGAGATATTTCTATAATGTTAAATTATGAAAGGTCGTAGAAAAAAGGGATAAAAATTGGTCTGATGATTTTTTTAAAGTAGACAGGGATATTTTCCACGTTCTAAATCGTATATACAGCAAGTTTCGTGCAGTTCGGTCTAAAATTGAAGATTTGTATAAGGGACATACACACAGAGAACGGCTTTTATATATTTTTAAATGATTAGCATAATTTTTGGATAATTAAAACTTTTTAAATTGGGACGGACCAAGGTAGTTCTAAAAATCCCTCTCTACCATTTAATTTTCTTGCTTTTCATTTGAAATTGAGCATTTAGATTTTGAATTGTTCACAATATTTAGCAAGCAAATTACATCAAAATAATGTATACAGATAATTCTTTGTTGAGGTCTTAATTTTAAGAATAAGAAAAAATAATACAAGACAAAGACATTTTTTTTAGGAAATAAAGTATTTGTCGTATTAAAAAAACTAAGATATTCTGAAATATATTTTTACTGAACGGATTTTATTTATATACTAGCCGGGATTCGCCCTTCTAGACCGGAGTTCCCGCTGCCTTCAACTCTGTGTTTCCCGGGCTCCTTCAAAGAAATAACTTCATATTTATAAAGTCCTCCAAATTTTCCTCCCCTTTCGGTAGTTTCTCAAGAAACAAATTAATCGCAAAGAATCCCGAAATGTTCATAGAACACAGGAAAAAAAAAAAAACTTAAATCACCGGTTTTTTGAGATATTTTATTAATTTATGTGAACATTATTTTCGACTCGCAGCCTTTTCTGAAAAAAATAATCGTGAATTTTTAACGAAAATTTCCGGAAAAAAAAAATATTTTACCAGATTTCGCGGAGTTTTTTTTTTTTTTTCGAAAATTGCGTTAAAATCTGTATTTGTTTTTAAAAATTGGTATCGTCTGAAACAGTAAATCATTACCTTTATTTTCATATAAATTGTTAGCATTTCAGTTGAAAAGTAATGGAGATATTCAATATGTGAAAAACAGAAAAAATCGTAAATCTCTCTATTTTTATAAGTTCTGGTAAAAATTGTATACACTGTCTTTATAATCCAAAAAAAAAAAAAAAATAATCGCGATTTTCCAACGAAAATTTGTGGAGGAATAAAATATTTTATCGAGAAAGATGGATTTTTGCGATTTCTTTCGAAAATCTGATTAAAAATCCTATTTTTTAGAAAAGATTGAGATCGTCTAAAAGGAAAAAAAAATTCTTTCTATTACGACGTCAACTCCGTGTATTTCGGATGAAAATTGTGGGCATTATAAAATATTTAAAGAAAACCGAAAAAAAAGTCGACATAAGTCCGAATTCGGAACATTTATTCTTTTTACATTTTTGTTGAAGGAGTTTATTTGGGAATATTAAATATATTTTGAAATTAAAGTGTTTTATAATATTTTCTTAATTTGCTTCAATGAATCATTATAACAATGTGAAATAAAACTGTTATTTGTTTTATTCCTATCTATTATATAAGAATAAATAATAGTGATAAATAAAAGATGCTATTAGAAAAATAAAATAATTTAAAATATATATATATATATATATATATATATATATATATATATATATTTCATATAAAATTCTAACACTGATAAACAGAATAAAAGAGAAAAGTGCCCAGTTAAACTGATGGCATTGAGCTCACAGTCTATTCAAACTAACTGTATATTATACTCTTACTTCAAAAAAATAATGCCTTTCGTAAAATAAATTAAGTGGGGGATTAGCCCCTCCCATCTGATTCATATCTTTATACTTAACCAATGAGCCTCCAAATCTCATCAGGGAAGCGCCTTGTCAGAATAAATCGGTATATCAAATTTGCAGCAAATCGGATAGAAAAATCCATTTATCTAAATTAAGGATGTATTACCTCCCTCCATCCCCCCTTTATGCTTAAAAATGAACCTCTAAATCTATTCAGGGAAGCGCTTTATTATAATAAACCGGTACACCCAATTTGAAGCAAATCGGATAGGAAAACACTTTTTTCTAAATTAAGGGGTATTACCCCCCCAATCCCCTCTTTATACTCAAAAAATAAACCACTAAATATAATCAGGGAAGTACCTTATCAAAATTAACTGATATATCAAAATTGAAGCAAATCTGATAATTCTGCATGAAGAACCCATTTATCTATATTAAGGGGGGTTAACCCCTGTACCCCCCTTTATACTTAACCAATGAATCCCCAAAACTAATCTGGGAAGTGCTTTATCATAATAAACCAGTATATCAAATTTGAAGCAAATCAGATAAGAAAACACATATTTCTAAATTAAGGGGTATTACCCCCCCCCCCCCGATCCCTTTTATACTTAAACAATAAAACTCCAAATCTAATCTAGGAGGCGCCTCATCAGAATTAACCAGTAAAACAAAATTGAAGAAAATCTGATAATTTTGCATGAAAAACACATTTATCAAATTTAAGGGGATTTTAGACCCCCGAACACCCTTTATACTTAAACAACGAACCCCCAAAACTAATTAGGGAAGCATCTTGTGAGAATGAGCGTAGAAAAAAAATTGAAGCAAATCGGATGTTTATGTCAAGAGTTATCGCGTTACGTACTGGAGTCTCAGTGGTCGAATGGTTAAAGCATAGACCTTCTGTCCTTTGGGTCGACAGATCGAATCCGTCGATGGCATGTCTTCATTTGAAATGTTAACAAATGCAATGCAGTATGTTCGTTTGAAGATCTAACAAACGTACCTATCAACACGGCTCAATAGATGGCGCCATCAAAGCGGAAATATTGTTTCTAAAAAATAATTTTAAAGTAAACATTATTGTTTCTTTAACAAAAAATTTTGTTGTTAAAACAAAAAAAATTCTTAAAATTACACAAAACAATTGTTCTTTAAACAAAAGTTTTTGTTGCCGAAACTAAAATGTACTCTTAAGGTAATTACATTTATTTTTTAAAAAATTTCAACAAAAGAATTTTGTTAATTTAAACAAAAAGGGGACCATTTTACTTGAAATAACAAAACATTTTCTTGCTGGCGATATAATTTTTTTTTGTTGCAGTTGCAAAAAAAATCAACAATATTTTTTGTTGATTCAAACAAAATTTCCATTGACCCATATTTAAACGAAAAGTTTTGTTGGAACAACCAAATTTTAGTTGATTCAACAAAACTTTTTTCTGGGTGTAGCGATTTGTGAAGGCCCCATGGTTTTCTCTTCTGTTGCCCTCACATAAATCCGGACCTATGTATCATTTTCTTAAGGGTGTATCCGGAAAAAATATTTTTCCACCCTCAACAGCTCGAAATTTTATGAGACATTTTCAGACTCATTTTTAAAAGTAAAAACATGAAACTTGTTGAGGTGATTTTTGGAGAAATGTATAAGAGGCCGTGTGATTTCATTTTTCACTCAGTTAATCAGAATTTGATTTTTAAACAATTATTTTCTCAGTATGACCATTTTTTTCATTTGCACATCTCCCGCTTCGGAAAATTCGGTTCAAAACGTCCACTTTGACAGCATTTTTTACAATATTTTCTGCATTTATCAAAAAATTGAGAAGCACGGCACATTATGAGTTTCTAAATAAGAGAATTTCTCAGTTTGATGCGTTTGAGAGCAAAAATGAATTTAAAAATAAATCAGAAAATAAGCAGTTTGGATTGAAATACACCCTTAACCCTTTCCAGCACAGTGTGCCTGGGTCAGGATACCTAATTTTAATTCCAAACTTACGAACGGCACCAGGAATATTTTAGTAAAATTTTGCTCTTACAATGAATAGTTAAAATAACATGTTTTTAATTTCTAAATAAGTCGTTTTAAAATTCCGGTGTCAGTCAATCACTTCATCATTTTACAACAAAAATTACCCGTGCCGGAAAGGGTTAAAGCCAGGCCTCTTTCCTTTTCAATACAAAAAGTTACACATTTTGTATGCATTGTAAAAAAATTCCCGGAAGGTTCCGGAAAAAGTGATGGCATTAAGATGCCACGGCTTTTTGCTGTTACGTTTACATTTCAATTTTTCAGAAACATTCCATAATATATAGGGGAAGTTGGCCTAAAATGATCCTAGCGGGCAAAACGATCCACATAGGTTTTCTTCCAGCCAGGTCGCGCTATCTACAGTGTAACATTTATACTAGTTGTGTAAGGTGAAGAAGAAGCAATGGCGGTATTTCAGCGATCGCAGTATTACGCGTCTGAAAAGAATTCTTTGAAAAAGTGGTTTTTATAACATCTGTTATAAGATAAGCTCTAACTTTCATATTTATTTAGATAGACAGTCTTTCATGTACAGAAATATGACTTGGTTTACTTAATAGAGTATGTTTTTAGGTGTAAATTACACTTGCTAAGTTTGTTATTTTTCTCGGCGTCATCCAGCTATATGACCTAAAATAGATGGCCATCTTGCCGGGTAAAATGATCTATTATGTGGATCGTTTTACTACCATTTCATTAGCTGAAGAAAATCCGGTACTGCGTCCTAGCTATCATGGGAGCCAAATGTGTGATTGCCCCAAACCTTTCTCTTTGAGCCCACATGTTATCCTACCGATCATAATTTTCTAATATTCCATTTTATTGTTTTTTCAAAAATATTTGTGAAGCTTTATTTTAAAATTTACATAAAATAAATTATGTATGCTATTTGATTGCAAAACTTATTTTATTTCATTTTGTATTGTCGTAATTACTTTTATACCCACTATTTTTCCGATAAAAAATAATTTACAATGATTTTTAAATGAAGGATCATTTTGCCCTTGGGTGAGGGTAAAATAATCCTATGGACACTTTTTCAAAAATCTATTTTTTTCATTACTCAATTTGGGTTTAAAATATTATTAAAACGTTTATAATGCAACATATACTGTAAAACATATTATCATAGGGCCAAAGTTTCATTTAAACAGTTATGTTATTTTACACAAGTTTTCCCCTTAAGGGGATCATTTTAGGTCACCTTCCCCTACTCCGAAACCTTTCATATGAAAATCTCTATATAATAAAAGGCAGTGTAACGCATCCAGAAAGAATCCACCAATCTTACCAGTCTCCGAGGGAGAGACTCAAGGGTGAAAGGTTCCATTCTCCCATTGGTTGACAAGAAATAAAGGTTCCAAGTCCTGATAATTGAGCAGTGGTAGATACTCCTTCCTAACAAATCAGAAGGCACATCGCATTTCACCACCAAAATAAATCGCCAAGTGTCACTTGAGATTATTTCAAGTATTAAGTTGCAATCATATTAAATTTTCTTTGTGACATGTAAGGAATTTTAATTTATTTCTCATATAAAGTGATTCACGGAAAACAATGATATGGTATTTTTTAAAATATATTTTTTTTCCCTGCAAAAAATTGATAAAACACTGACTTTCTTTTAAAAAAGTAATCAATTTAAATATTTTAGACTTATTATTTTGTAACTTATTTTTAAATTACACATTAATTATATTTTCCTTTTCTATATACAGGTGTATATAAATTTAAACTTAAAAAAAAAAAAAAAACGAACATATTCTATATTTTAAAAGTAAAAAATTAATATTTATACGAAAAGTAAAATTTATATTTTTTTATTTATAGCTTTGCATCAGGAGGACAGAAGCTTAGGGGATTAGACGATTGGGATTCAACCCGAGATACTTATTTATTAATCAATATACATATTAAAAAATTTTGGAGGAGGGGAGGAAGGGGGAGGGGTAAACGATAAAATACAATTCCAAAGTGTTATTAAAAAAATAGTATTATTTCTATAGTTGCAGCAGACTGTTTTAATTGCGCACTTTTCTTGCATATTTATTAAATTTTTGTTTTATTAAGAAATCTTAATTTTCTTATAGTATATTAGCCGAAAAACCTAGTTTACCCAGAAATATTGTAAATGCTAATTGTGTGTTTATTAGAACATAAACTAGCCAAACTTTGCTCACCTAAACGCTTCCATATTGTCAATTATTTTTTATCATTTTCAAATTGTAAGTGAAAAACACAATTTTTACCCACCGTCCTAGGACGGGCATTTACACTAGTACTAAAATATTTTGATATGAAAGGTTTCGGAGTATTTATTATGGAATGTTTCATTTATTTGTTGTGAAACGTAACAGTAAAAAGCCGTGGCATCTTAATGCCACCACTTTTTTCCGGAACTCTCCTTAAAATTCAGATACGAATACATAATATAATAAACATTTAGATAAATGTATTTTTTATTTCTATCTTATTCTACTCTAAAAGAATACAATATTGATTGTAATCAGTAGAAATTTTTACAATAGATTAAAAATATTAAAAAACTTTTACAAACATTGCATACCAAATCCCCCCCCCCCATCCCACCGGAAACAAAATCAAGGAACCCAGGTCCATGGCCCATTTGGCCCATGTTTTAATTAATTAAAAGATTCGGACTTTGATCTTTTGCATCAAAAAATTACAAAATTTGCGTTTTGATCCTTTTTATTTTGATACATTTATAGTAATATTTTGCAGTTTTTACATTTTTATTCCTAATAAATTCGTGAATGACTTGTATTTCACATCAAAGAAGATGCTTCAACTTTAAACAGCTATTACTCATACAGTTTTAATAGTAGAAAAATGAAACTTTTTTTGTCCTTTTCTTAGGATATTTTTACTAAATATTAATTATAGGACCGGAAAACCGTATAAAAATTTAAATTTCGTGTTATTTTAAGAAATGTTTTTATTGAACTGAACAAAATCACTTTTAAAATACCTCATAGTATCTCATTTAACACTGTTCTCAAATCCAAGAGGGCAACTTTATGAAAAAAGTTTTAATTTATTTTTATTCGGAAATGCATGAAACTAGCAAGTGTGGTTGTTCAAAAACTATGTCATCAAGCTGTTTTTTCGTTTTTTTTTTTTTTTTTGTGAACGCAATAGATCTTTCAGAAAATGGTGTCAAAGTGGACATTTTGAACCGAATTTCCGCGCGAAAGTAGAATAACCTCTCAAGTAAAGGCGAAAAAACGTGTTTTGCCGTGATCAAAATCGCTTATAACTCTATAGGTAATTTATTGATCAAAAAATGGAAAACACAGTTCGATTCAAAATCGCTTCAATGGTCAGGCTTTCCGATTTTATATCATTCCGTTAAAAAATGAATTTGTAAATGTGTCAAAACGTTTTGCGCTTGTTCAGCAGAGCAGTTGAGAACAGCCTTAAAACATTTTTGTAATTAGAACTATATGGCTATGCCTCACGGTTTAGGAATTAGCTATGGCAAACAGTTGAGAGTGGACACCCGTATAGTAAAACCTCCGAATAGCGGACACCTCGGTACCCATGAATTCGGCTGTTATTCGGAGGGTCCTTTATTTAGAAATAAAAACTAAAACATACAAATATATATAGTTGTTATGGGATTGAAAAGGTGTTCGCTAAATAGTTGTGTCAAGGTAAAGAAGAAAATTAAACAAAGGAATGTTTTATCATTTTTGTTTATAAAAAAGAAACAAAGTCCCGGAATCTGCATAAAAAATATAAGGCACGGGGCCGATCCAACACGGAAAGAATGAAATAAATCTAAGCCCTATTCGAATCTTCGGAGCAATTATGCCCAGCCCTGTCACAAATTAAATGATAGAAAATTAGCACAAATTCGTGCTTCGGGTCCATTCAGACCTCCACCCTCTTTCCCCTCTCAGAATTAAGAAATATCCGAAAGTAAAGGAATATTTATTTCATATTAGAAATTTTCTAAAATCAATATGATTTCAAAATATTTCTGAAAAGGTACATATAGGATAACTGAAAGACAAACGTTCACAAACTGAGTAAATACTAATAAGTAAAACTGAAAGTCATAGACATATTGCTAAATAGATATATCGGAATCACTGATAATGATAACTTAGCATCTCCCCTCCCCCCTTCCCCATGGAAATGTCATCGCAACAATAAAACTGTTTTATTTTCTGTAAAATAAAATCTAAAATTTTTATTAATAAAAACAAACATACTTTCGAATATTGCTTACTCTCTCATACATAATCATTCTATGTACAAGAGAATATAAACAAAGCAAAATGCTGTATCAGATAACGTCTTTGAGAGGAGACAGAGATATCTAGCTTCCTAGAATCTATTTTAAAGACTTTTACCGGAAAGGACCACACAACTTCGCACTTCAGGCAGTATCGAGACTTTACAGGCTCTAAAATCAGACCATAAACGAATCAATCTCATATCTGACATGCTTAGCACCTTCCCACACCACTAAATAGTGGCATCCTACATTTTAGGTAAGGATGAAATAACATTACTACAATAGTACTGAATAGCCAACGTTCGGTTCTTACTTTTCTTTTTTTTCTTCTCTTCCTTTTCAAAAATTATCTTGATTCGGTATCAGGGCCGAAACTAGGAGAAGAGGAAGGGGAGGCACGTCGTACTCCAGGCGCCAGAACAGAAGGTGAAGATCCAAATGAAAATTTTGTTTGTCGTTTTTTCTCACGTCTGTGTTAACTGTTTAGCACAATTGTTAAAATTGTCCTTTCTAGGGTACGTTAAAGAATAGAAAAATCCAAGGATGATATAGAATAAGGATCCTGTATAAAGCAGAATTTTTTTTCTCATTTCCTTTCGAATCCGTTTTCAAGGTTTTAATGAATCAATATTTGAGATAACTGATTACGTAGTTCAGTTTTGCGCATTTTATGATTACATATTTTAAATTTTAAAATAAATCGGATATTAGAAACAGTAAAATTCTCTTTGAAAAAAGCTTAGCGGAAGAGGGGGGGAATGGGGCGCCAAAATACATGTTTGCCCTGGGTGCAAAAAAGGCTAGTTTCGGCCCTCTGTCCATTATAACTGCTCTTTAAAAAATTATTTTTAAATTCATCATATTTTCACTAATAAAATATTTCTTAGGTGTGCAGTCGGAAGTCTGGGGGGTTCATTATCACCCCTGGACTCCCCTTCCCGCGCCCAAGCCCATGTAACACACATGTAACGTGTGTGTGCATGAATTATCACAAATATAATACGTGTGTGTATCAAAAATGAAATGCTGGCAATATTTTTCATACTCCGAGATAAGAAAAAACAAAGTTCTTAATTGTACCGTATAGAAAAAATAATCTATGATCACATTTCTTAGACATTTCATTTCTCATGTTGTAATTTGAATATATACTCATGATACTCAAAAACGTATTTATTGTCATCGGAAACATAGATGTGCTCAAACTCTTGTGAAAATCCAAACAACCCGATTTTGAAAAAAAAAAAAAAAAAAAAAAAAAAAACTATGGAAAGAAAATTAAAATCATTAAGACCGAAAACAGAGGGTAGCCGACAGGTTCTTCTCTCAAAGCTGGTAGACGGAAGGTGCTGGGTTCGAACCCAAGCGCGACCATTGGCCTAATCGTTCGGAGTTTTCCTTGGTCTTCGAACCTTGGATTTTCTTGCGTAAGTACGGGTTAGATTCACTTAGAAAGACGCCCCGGAGGGCACCCCCCTTTTGGGCCCATATCCCCCGTGTAGATAATCGCCCGTCGTAAATAACACGAACATTACCGAAAACAGAAGTTTATGGACAACCTGACCCGATGAACTCTATTCAATGATCCCGAGGTGTCCACTATACAAAGGTTTTACTATACTTGAATATTAAAGGATGAATTTTATGAATATTTGAATAGTAAAAACTTGTTCTTTTTTCTATAAAAATCATAAAATTGGTATTAGCGACATAATTGTAGATTACTTTTCATAACTGGATTAAAACATAGTTTACTTTCCTTTCATTTCGAGCTCGGGTCGGGTTGCAAGTAGAGCTTATTCTTTTCGTGGGGTTCAGTTCGGGTTTTGGGTTAACTTCAAATAGAATTTTCGGATTCGGGGTCGAGCTGAACCTGACCCGCGCATGACTATCTCTAAACATCTCAAAAAAAAAAAAAAAAAAAAAAAAAAAAAAAAGTAAAATTTATTCGTCGTAAGTGACGCAAAAATGTTAAGGCTGTTCTTAACTGCTCTGCCCAACTAGCGCAAAACGTTTTGACACATTTAGACATTCATTTTTTAACGGAAGGATATAAAATGGGAAAGCCTGGCCATGGAACCGATTTGGAATTGAACTGTTGTTTTTTTTTCATTTTTTGATCAATCCATTACCTATTGAGTTATAAGCGTTTTTGATCACGTGACAAACACGTTTTCGCCCGCTCTTGAGTGCTTATTCTCCGTTCGTGCGGAAACTCGGTTCAAAACGTCCACTTTGACACTCTTTTCTGAAAGATCTATTGCGTTTGGTAAAAAATGAAAAAAAAAACAGCTCGATAACCGCTAGCCTTTTTAACGACTATACAGGGTGCATAGGAAAGTCCCTTTAACCTGAAAATACTTGCGAACGGAGAGAGCTAGAGCTATGCAAGTGATGTAACGGTATAGTAAAGCGACTACACTCGACCTAATATAAACGACAGCAGCGCCCCTCGTGGCGAAATTTGGAAGATAGCCATTGCAAATCGAAAACAAAAAGAGATAGAGAAAAATTTCCAATTAGAAAGTTTTAGAGCATCAATTAATTAATACGAAACGACATTTGGTTCACACGGATAAGATAAATCTTCGCCTGAATACACAAAAATGTCCGAAATCGATGAGCGACGATTCTACTTTGCATATTCACATTTCGGAAATGTAGCAGTGCGCAATTGCAGATTGTGACGTTGTACTGTACTGTAATGTCTGTAAAAATTTAATTTCAAATACATTTAAAATTTTAGTTTAACCCTTTCAGGGGCAGAATAATTCTGTTCGTAAAATGATGAAATAATTGACTGGTACCAGAACATTCAAACGAATTTCTTACAAAATAAAAACCCGCTAATTTCCAGTTTCATTGGAAAAGCAAAATTTTATTAAAATATTCTTGGTGTCATTTGTTAGTTTTGGAATTAAAATTAGATGGCTAGACGGTCTAGTCACCGCCTTTGAAAGGGTTAAATCTATGTCGCCGTATTGAAGAGGCTTGCAATATACGTTCCATGCTGAAAAATGTGCATGCAGAATTACTCTCACGAATACAAACGTGCATCGTGAGCAATGGCGCACTTTTCGAACATACTGAATATTAAACTTTTTATTACTGTCAAACAGTTTGTCTTTTTTTTGTGATTTTATCAAAATGTATTGAGGAAAGTACGTATTTATGGAATAAATTGTGCGTATTTCTTCAGACTTTTGGCTATTCCATTCAAACGTTTCCACAAAATGGACTGCATCGATTTCGGACATTTTTGGGTATACAGGCGAAGATTTATCTTATCCATGTAAACCAAATGTCGTTTCGTACTACTTAATTGATGCTCAAAAACTTTCTAATTGGAAATTTTGCTCTATCTCTTTTCGTTTTCGATTTGCAATGGCTATTTTCCAAATTTCGCCACTAGGGGCGCTGCTGTCGTTTCCATTAAATCGGGCGTAGTCGCTTTACTATACCTTTACCTCACTTGCATAGCTGTAGCTCTCTGTGTTCGCAAGTATTTTCCGGTTAAAGGGACTTTCCTATGCACCCTTTATAAGTCAAAAACAGTGTTGCTAAATCTGGCGGATTTTTTACTGAAAAATTTCGAGTTAGCACCATAAAATTTTTAATACTAATTTTCTTTCACGAATAATTCACGAAATATTTATACTTATAATAATCAAAAAGTTCTATTCAAACTTTTTGGGAAGAATTTGGAATTTCATAATGATACTTTTTATAAATAACGCATAAAAGGCATCAACAGACTGTATAGATATTTATTTTTACGTCGATATGTTTAAAATTTTGTATTGTGCTAGAAGTTCTGACAAAAAAAAAAAAAAAAAATAAATTATTAGTCTATTTTCCATGTTTATATTGTTCATTTTAAATAAAAGTGCCATAGACTGCATAGTACAAGGACCTCCGTTCCAAAATACTGTTTCTCCTGCATTTCTTTTTATCTATCCTATTGTAAACTATATTGGTTTTTTAATGAATCGCTATTTGTATGTAAATATACGATTATTACGAATACCATTAATCCATTTACATGGCTTGGAGACTTAAAAATGTGAAAAATTCTATATCGAAAAACCTTCTATGACGGAATCACATAGGAGAGCAAAAAAATCCTTATAGTTAGGTTCCTTTTATACCAAATCTGTCGTCTCTATCGAATGTATTATTTATTTTCAAACGGATTATTATATCCATTTTACACCGATGAAGAAATTTTTCTGTTTAAAACATGCTTTCGTCATACACAGATTCTTATAACAGGTTTTACAGTACTGTATCACCCTACCCTAAAAATGTATACGTACTACTATTCTTCAAGGAGAATTTCAATCGTAGAATAACGGTAATTTAAAAATATATGCATTTTCGGCAAAAATTGCTGACCCAAGGAGGTTGTTCCTTAAACAGATTTTTGAACGAGTCAGACAGGGACGGGTCAATGATTTTCATACAAGCAGCGTTGTGACCGGAACCAAAAATTTTTGGTCTTCTTTCAATCAGAAAATTCGCAGACTTCTAGAAAGAATAAAGCACTGGCCCAGAAATAAGTCCAGTTCGGCCTGGCCCGAGCTTCCAGTGAAAATAAGAACCAGGCACGACCCAGAAAAACTGATGATCAGACTCTACCCGTCTCGAGTCTGTGTAGACCTCTGAATTGCATCCGAATGGGAAAACATGTTCTTAACGGCTGGAAAATTTTAAAATCAATTATGAAAAAAATTGAGTTTGAGTTGGAAATTTCGTTCAAACTCATGGATTTTTTGAACTTTCGTTCAGCTCACGTTCGTTTATCAAAAAGTGAGTCAAGTTCAGTTCAAAGTTCACATAAATTGAACTAAGTTCACGAGTTTTCGTTCAGTGAACGCGCTCATACCCAACACTGTTTTCAATTTACAGGCACGACTCCAACAAATTTCACACGATTGTCATTATCTCAAATCTTTGCTTTAAAAATGCATTTATATACACTAGGAGAAAAAAGTCATCTAATCAGTAGGTTAACCCTTAAATGCACGATTTTTTATTTTGTTTCTAAAATAAAGAAAAATAATATACATTGGAATATTGGAAAATAATATATATTGGAAAAATAATAAAAAAAAATCAGATCTACATTTTTCATATAATACGTCAATCGTTTCTTCTGTTGCACTTCAGCAATACATGTAAAAACTACTGCCATGTGGCTGTTTTATGCTAAAATATTGCAAATTAATAAATATTTTAATAAGTATGTCTCCAAATACCTTATTTTACATAATTATTTAATTTATTAAACTTTGACCCTTTAATTCCCATGATTCTAGAAATTAAGTAGTTCACATAATCTGACTACAACCACAAAGTTTTAATGTTTATTTTTTCTTTATGTCTGTTATTAATTAAAGCAAATATTGCTATTTCAATTTTCTGGTGTGAATTAGGTATACATGGATAAAAATGATCTATTAAATTCAAAACACTGTTGCTTGCATATATGCAAACCTGCACACGCACTAAAGGGTTAAAAAACACTAAATATAGATCAATAGTTTATAACATTTGTACACATTTTTAATCAAATACCACTTGAAATTTATTTAAAAAACAAAACAAAATCACAGTTGCGAACCTCCGAACTTTCCTTTATGAATCTTCTTCAGCAATTAAGAAGACTCTGAAGTATTTATATATTTGTATGGGTTTCTTAATTTATTTTTAATTCAAATAGAAAATGTTCTAACTGATGTAGAAATGATGTCGAAATTAAATGAAAAAAAAAAGTCTGTAGGTATGCTTATGTGCATGTCAAAATAATTCATTCATATAGTAAAATCAATCATTCTGCCCGTCTTTAGTTTAACCTAGTATCAATTATTTTAATATTGATGTGCCTTTATTTTAAATTATAATAGGATTTCTAAGGCTCTAAAACTGAAATAGCATTTTTTGTTACGAGGAGTAAACTGCACTTTAATCAAAGAAATTTATAAAAAAAATATTCAAAAAAGGTGGTGCTGCAATTCAAATATCACACGTATCATATAATAAGCAAAAAGTGCGCTTGCGCATCACTCTGGGACACTGTAGAAGTTTATTTCTATATCTGGTAAAAAATAGATATGGTAATGTTTTATTGATTAAATTATTCGCATTGCTTTTAAATGTTATAAAATGTTTTATTTTAAACCTTTTAACATTTATGCTTTACTTTTCGTAAGTCTCCTGAAATTCTGTGGAGTAAAATATATTACAGAGTTTTCAAACCGGAAACAATGTAAAGAACCTTCATATTAAATCAAATTTTCCCGTGTGTGTTACTATATTCTTGTTAAAATTTTCTTGCTCAAGGTATAAATCTGTGTTCGATGATAGGTTTAGTAATAGAAAAATAACTGCTCTGTTGTAGTAAACGTCTTCCGCTTTGAACGAACGCGTTTAGTTCTGAAATAAATAAGACGTTATATTTTTTTCATGTATTGATCACAGCTGACTATTATTTTAACCCTTCCAGAGGCAAGGATGTTCTATTCGTAAGATGCTGAAATGTGTTAATGACACCGGAATTTACAAACAAATTTATTTCAAAGTAAGCAAGTGCTTTTGTTCACGAGCTTAATAAAAGTAAAATTTTCATTCCAATGTCTGGTGCCAATGTGGCAGTTAGGAATAAAAATTGAGTGGTCCAAAAATGAACCACCGCCCTTGAAGAGTAAAAATTCTAAAAAAAATGCATTAGAAATCTCTAAAAATTCCGTAATATTAATTGGACAGCATTACGAAAAAAATCTACAAGAACTAATAAAATCGTGTAAAGAAAAGTTTATGTTTTTAGCTACTATTCAACACAATAACGTTTTGATTTTTATATTATATTAAAAAAAATCTAAATTTTACGTATCAATGAACATGGTGCAAGTCTGTTGAGCAGCGCTTGTATCGTTTGAGCGTGTTCAGTATGTAAGTGTCACATTTGTTATTGCCCTTTAGCTTCAACTTGCGGCCGGTGTGCAATTTGTTCAGATATATGAGCTCCATACTCCTCTATTATTACGAGTTATCAATTAACACTTTGAGGTCTCGGGATGAATTTCTTCAAAATGCCCAAATATCACATTGGCACCAGTATTTTGTGTACAAAATATTCATCTTATAAGAAACACGAAAAAATGCATTAATATATTTTCAAAAATATTTGGTTGAATATTCCGGTGCCAATGTGGCATTAGGAGATTAAAATTAAGTGGGAAGAATTTCACCCATCAGAGCTCAAAGGGTTTTAAAAAGCTGCGGACGGAAAGATAATAGCTACAAGTTGTTCCTAATTTACATATCCCATCACACTGTTTGGTTGGTTGATTGAATTTTAATGGCACAAAGTCCCTTTAGGGATACGCTACGCCAAGACAAAGTTAACATATGACAGTAATCATATGACATGAGTTAAAACCGCATATTAAAAGAGTCAAATGAACTTAGTTAAAACATAAGAATATGAGAAAAATTGTACACGTATGATTGTAAAGTAAATATAATGAATAAGAAAAAAAATTAAATGAAGAAAGTAATGCAATGATAAACATAAAAACAGACAAAGAGACAAAGAAAATATTCAGTTAAAATCTGTGCAGTCTATAAAGTAATGATAAACCAATAAAACGAAGTAAAAAATGTCCAAATACAAGATAAAATCAAGAATATTTAAATCACAGATTATTAAAAAAAAAAAAAAAAAAAAAAAAAAAAAGGTAAAATCAATTAGGCTCATATTCTTCGAACACAGTATTTTCTTCATGTACAGTCGTGGAAGAAAAAAAAGTAAACACCCCCTACTAACTCCTCAACAAATTATCGTAGAAGAAAGTTATTGATACCTAACGATTGGAAATAAAGCCTACTTTTAAATGATGTATATAAAATTTGCTTAGGGGACAATCTACATATTAAAACCAATCATATCTTCATTTTTTTCAATGGCAATACCTGATTCTGACAGTATAAATGAACTCTACACCCTTCAATTAGCCTAAAAACAAACTTTTATGCAATTCGTACCATAAGTTTCCGAAAAATTAATTTTTTTAAAACGAGTTGTATTTTAAGGGCTATATCCAAATTGAATTCCGTACTCGATTGCTAACCGAGAGAGCCCCCTTCTTGATCAAGGCACCTTAAGCACCACTCAAGCAGTCAATGAAGCCTGTTAGATAACAGGATAGCAGAAGAAATTTTAAAATAGCTACTCACTTCTATCATAGCCGGCCCCTTAAACCATCATTTTGCGGCTTTATAAGCATAATTTTAAAACTATTTGGAAGAAAAATGTGAAATTTTTTGATTTTCATAAAGCAGGACTTAATAAATCTAAATCCATTAAAAAAATTGTAGGTTGCAATTCATAATTTTTTCGAATATTAATTTCATAATTTATAATTCATATCATAAAATTATAAAAATTGCAAATTCATCGTATTTATGTTTGGGCATATTAGTATTATTGCTACACAAAAAAATTAGCACATTAGGAGCATAATTTCAGGAGATATAAATAAAAATATGAAAATGTAATTTAACATTAGAAGCACTAAATTTTGAATGTTTATAATTCAAAAACTCATCATTCAAATGACTTGGAATTTGGTGTCTAGGCATAGTTTAAACCGAAGATTTGAAATATCTCGTTAAAATTGTGTATTGCCTTTGAAAAAAATGAGGTTTGGGTTAGTTTTAATATGTAGATGGCCCCCTAAGAAAATTTTATATACATCATTAAAAAGTAGACTTTATTTCCTGTTTACTTTTTTTTCCACGACTGTCCATCCGAATCTTTACTGTAAGACTCGGATTCCATAGTCTCTTCCACATAATGCTGGTGTTGCTTTCGGTCCTTCAAATTGGTAATACATGATCTGAGAGATGATTTTTTTGTTTTCTTCACTGTCTTCCACAGTGAAAAGGCTGTAGTTGATGATTTTCTTCTCTCTGTCAGTGCACAAGATTTTTGCTTAACTTTCTCACTTCAAAGAGAATGAAGTTTCTGTAACGGTTTTGGACATGGAGCAGTCTTAGTGTCAATCTGATGTTAAGATAACATTTTGGACTCAGCTGGCGATTTCTGTTACAGGCTAAGTAGGTATTCTATTACAACAGGTTCAGAGGATGGTGGAAAATGTTCTAATTTTGGGTTCGCATATATTTTAGTAGCACAGCAGACATCACGGGTTTCTCTATTTGAAGTACTGTTTGATTGTGCCATAGCTAAATTACTTGGTGGAGAAGAAGAGTTGGTCTGTGTGCATATGTGCATTACGGATTTTATTTGTTGTTTGAGTTGTTAAACTAGAGTAAGAAAGCCCGAAAGGCAGGGTTCAAGACTCAACACCTTTACGAGCTTCAGGAGAGAAAGTTTTTTGAGTTATTTTAATAACAAGGTATTTCTTTTTCTCGGATACAATTTGGGCAGGAACGGGAGAATGCTGGATGGTCACCCTTAAAATTTATGCAGCTTTCTAAGTTTTCAGGAGATTTACCGTCATGGGCGACTTCTGCACAATGAGGACAGGTAACGAACTATCCCACACAGCACACGTTATCTATAGGATGTCGATGTATAGTGTAATTACATCTATAGCGTCCACAACATCTTTTACATGTGCATAGCATTAAACCAATAGATGTCTATCGGGCATTTCCCATTTAGATATGTATTAAACGTCCATGACCTGCTATAGACGTATTATAACTATGACTTTTTTATGTCTACTGGAAATGCTTTTTTTAATTTCCAAAGGATGTACTCTTTAGTGCATCGAATGAATTTGCGAATAACACCTATTACGCACATCTTATGGAAAAAAAAATACTGCTACTTCAATCTTGCCGCGCATGCGGAAATGGAAAGTCGAAGGTCGCTCCTAGAAACTCCGGACGCGAACGCAAAGAAGTTGGAAATAGATTAATATTCCTTCTTCCATGCGCGAACGATGTTTACGTCTGCTCTCGCTCAACCCGCGTGATTCGCCATTTATTTGGTAAGGCTCTATGTGCATTTCCCCCCCAGTTTTACTCTGTTCAGTCATTAACGACTTGCATAAAAGGTAAGTTATTCATTTCTTATTTCATGTATTTACTTTTCTGTATAGTTTATATTTTAACACCGATTACTGCTATATCCGTGTATCGTGCAGATAGATTTAAGCTTAATGCTACGATAATTTTCGTATAAAATGAAAATAAACTTGCAAATTGTTGCTGTATTAGTTGCATAAATATCGAAATTTAATCACATATTTTGCAGATATAACGAACGGTATAGTAAAAGAGTGTTAGAGCCACATATTGTTTTGTTTATCACCAATCGCCGATACAGTCTTGGCTATTTTGAACTTGACCTTTTGAAAGGCTGTGTTGTTATGTTATTTATACAATAAATTTTAATCCTCAGCCATAATGTTTACCAGAATTTTCAAATAACATTTAGGTTTTATGTTGTATGTGTAGCAGAAAAAAAGCAGTTAATTTTAAATGAATTCCACTAATTCTGGTTTCAATAAAATAGAAAAAAAATTTCAACATCTTAGCAACTGAATTATTTTACCCTTAAAATAAGTGTTGTATTATTTACAATGGTGGGTCCAAGGGGGAAGTCACGGGGGTCACGATCCACCCCCCCCCCTCTGTGAACATCAGGAAAATGCTAAAAATTATTTAAAAAATGAAATATATTTTAAATTCCCCTCCCCCCCTTCAACAATGTGAATCAAATCAAAATTAGGTAATTTCTGATACATCCGTGAAAATCTTTTTAATCTCTAGAAATTTGCAAGTTCACTTATTTTCAGAAACTATGTGATCAAATAGTGTTTTCCATTTTTCAATAAAAGAAAAGTCTATCCAAAAATTCCATAAAATTTAGCATTTTAAACTAAATTTTCGGACGTGAATGCTAATTGCTCCCTCATGACTACATTTCTGTGGCTCTTAAGTCCTAAAAATTGGCTTAATATGGTAACTTGACAACATTTCTGAATCATTCTTAGCATTTACAAGAAAATGAGAAACGCTTCAATTTCTTGGTATCTGAATGAAATCTATAAATTATATATTTTACGAATACCAATGCAAATTTTTAGTATAAATGAATTCACGAAAGTATCAGAAAAATTGTCAGTTTTAATTTGGGAATAGCCTCCAATATAAAAATTTATCATGAAGTGGGGTGACGACCCCCTCTGCAAAAAAAAAAAAAAAGCCATGACCCCCCCCCCCCCTCTAAATTGAGGGCTGGATCCATATTTAGAATAAAGTTAACTTCAATTATTACATATAAATGTTCCAATTGCTTAAGAAACTACTTTTGTATTTATTATAATCTAAAGTTCCCTCTTGGCATTATTTAAGGGTGCTCCTTTTTTAAAATATTGAAATGCATCTTTAGTTTTAGCCAGAGATCTCTTGTAAAAATCTTCTCCAGTACCAGAGTATTTCTAAATAAATGTGCCTGAAAACTTGCAAAAATTATAACCTTTTTTATTTTTTTTTTTAGGAAACACCAGGGTTCGTTGATATATATCAATGGATATACTATATCTTGATATATATCCGATATTTATTTTTAAAATATCAAGATTTTTGATATTTTCAAATTCTTGATATTTATTTTCAAAATATCAAGATGTTTGCTATTTTGTATATTTGATATTTATTTTCAAAAATCACCAAGTGAGATAATTTTGATATTTTCCACATTCAAAGCAAGTGTAAATGAAATTTCCACATGTTATTGACTGTATCATTCTATAGATAATTTACTTTTGCCTTTGGCAGTAACTTTTTTAGGAAAAGAAGAAAACAAATCTTTTCCAAGCTTTATGTTTGAAACTTTTATTTTTAAATGTAGAGCTAATAATTATGTTAGACAGTAAATTCAGAACAGCCATTGAAAGATAAAATAAGGTTTAATGTAGTCTCCTGTCACTGTAATTTTGATAATTCTTTATATATAGCCAGAGTTCATTAAAATATATCAATGAATATATATCCAATATTTATTTTCAAAATATCAAGATTTTTGATATTTTCATATTACTTGACATTTATTTTCAATATATCAAGATGTTTCATATTTTCTGCATTTGATATTTATTTTCAAAATATGAATGTGTGCAAGATATATATTTGATATTTTCAGTCGTAATTCGTAATATTTCAGTGTAAATGAAATAAATTTTCAACTGTTATTGACTGTGAATCTGTAGATAAAGAACTTTTTTCTCTTCTGGATGTGACTTTTTTAGCCAAAAAAGAAAATAAATATATTTTTGAAGCTTTTATTTTTAAAATGTTGAATTAATAATTATGTGGGACATAATTAATTCAGAACAACCATTGAAAGATGAACTGACTAACTTAAATAAGCAGTTATATACCGTTTCATTAGAAAGGAATCTTTTCTCATGTTTTGGTCCAGTTTAGTTTAAACTATACAACATGTTTGAAAACACGAAATAAGATATTTTATACTTAAATTTATGTTAAAATTTTTCAATTAAAAGAACTTTTTTCTATTTAAAATTTCTGATTTTTTTATACTTGATCTTGATACTGAATCCTATAGTTAGTTTTTTTCTTTTTTTTTTTCTTTATAAAGCAAATTGTTACTGTTTTCAATTAGTTCATCTTTAATTTTGTTCTAAGTGAAAAAAAACAAAAACAAAACAGAAAATAAAAAGAAAAGTGCATTTTTAGAATATTCTTTGTTTTCATGTTAAGTGCAATATATTTTAGTTTCTAATCTATATTATGCTTGAAAACATTTATTATCAGCAGTACGTTGGCTGCTTTGAAAATATCGGATATATATCGGAAATATCGGATATATATCAAAATATCGGATATTTTTGATATTTTCGAAAATATCATGATATTTACGAACCCTGGGAAACACAGACTATTATTAAATCATGTACTTTTTTTATCATTACTTAACAAAATTTTTTCTTGAAAAGGCTCATTTTTACTCAATAGTGATCTTTTACTGCTGAAGTTGTGCCTTTATTAGTGGATGGCACCCTACCCTTTTCTTTCTAAAGTGAACAGTATATTAATCAATAAAATTTTTATAACTGTATATTCCCAGTAGCAGAAAATTCAAGACTGATATCGCATATTTTTTTTTTCTCTTTTGCAGATTATTTTTCTATCAAACCTTTATTTTGCTTCATAATTATGTTTAGTTCTTTATTACTTAATACAAAACTTAAGATTATTATTAATAAAATGCATAATGACGTCACATGTAAGTGATTGTTTGATTAATTAATGATCCAATTGTAAAATATTTTACCAGCAGATTATTTTCTGCCCCTTGAAGTATCTGTCGCAGACATTTGGAGTATTTTCTGCTACTGGGACCATATTTAGTTTTGACTCTAGAAAAAAAAAAAAAAAAAGCTGCCATGCAGGAATCTTTTAAAAAGTGCACACTATTCCAAAAAAAAGCACAAAAGATATTTTAAATTTGTTTGTTAAGAGTCCTTTTTTATCAGTAGAATTTTGTGATATTTTCCCACGACAGATTGAATTTCATGATTTGCCCCTCTACTGACTGACAAATTTTGAGATTTTTCCAGCAACCAGTCGATGAATTTTACATTTTTTTCTGCAACCAACATAAGAATTTCACGAATTTTTTTTCCTGATAATTGACTTCTGAAATTCTAGATTTTACTATTTATTGATCTTGGTAATCTTTTAGCAAATAATTTTCAGATTAAAAAAGTATCATATAGCCATGGAAAAATTATAGGTACTTGTTAAGATGAAAACATTGAAAACCTACCTAAAACGAAATTTTTCCCAGTTCCATGCAATTCCATCTTAGCATTTTGATTATATATAGCTGCTATGATAAAAAACTATTTAAAGAGAATTTTTTTCCGTTTCTTGTGATTCCCTCTTAGAAACCAGGGTCGAAACTAGGGAGTGCAGAGGTGCCGAAGGCACCAGAACGAAAGGCGTAGGGGGTCGCCTAATAAAGATTTTGTTTGTTGTTTCATGCAATAATGTATATATATATATATATATATATATGAAATATAAGGAAATTTGCAAGCTAATGTAAACCTGTGGAAGCATTCTTTTCAAAATTTGTGGAAGTGAAAGTAAATTTATTTAAGAAAAATAATCTGCAACCAAACTCTAAAGAGTAAACACTGACCTGGTTAGAATTCAATTTCAGCTATTATAAGCAAGAAAAAAAATCATTTAAAACTATTAATATGCAAGTAAGAAACTTTAAAAAGAATGTTCCCATAGGTTTAACATTAGCGATTCAGTTTCTTCGCATGACTAGTATAGGATCTTAATGCTCAAGCTAATGTTAATCCTATGGGAGAGTTGTTTACATATTTCTTTCTAGCATTTTAATTATTTTTATTTTTTAAGGAATTTTTTTTTTTTTTTTTTTTTTTTGCATTGGGTGCCTGCAGTCAGTAACTTTTATTGTGCATGAGGAGGAAGAGGGGGGATGCAAAATCCATGTTTGCCCTGGCAAACATGGGAGAAAAAGGCTAGTTTCAGCCGTCTTTTACTGTATGTCAGCCCCCTCTGAAATGATGAAGTCTAGATATGCCACTGCTCATAGCCGCTATTTATATTACATCCATTTCATTTAAAATATAAGCCTTTAACACACTTTATTTAAAATATATTACATTAGAAATACATTCTTGTACTTATTTTATTTAAAACAATTATATTTAAAATACATGTCTTTTACTCGTTGAATTTAAAAACAAAAGAAATAAAAACTACTACTAGGACTTCCCTCAGAGGGATTAGTCTGAGCGATATTGTATTATTATAGCCGAGTATCATAGTATTTGGCCACGCTCAAATATTGCTATCAGTTAACACTGTGACTGACACTTAAGCTGAAAAATTTACAATGTTTAATTTTTAAGAAAGTATAATCCTGTAATAAATAAAAGGTAAGTAAAATATTAAATACATTTTCAGTAATTACATAAAACAATTATATTTTTTTTAGTTTCATATCATATTTTAGACCGTCAGTCATCGGCGAATGATGCATTCTGAACGGAAAATTCAGTGTCAGCCACCGGTGGCTAATGTGCCGCTCAATGTTTTAAATATTTATAATCATGGGTGGGAAATTACCTCATTTTACTCATCGCTGGCAAGTGAATTTTTAAGTAGTCTCTTAAAAATTACAGGCTTTAATCAGGGTTGCCGGCTTTTAGCCAGGCCAAAAAAAGGCGGCTGGCTTTTTTTTTTGGTTTTAACCACTTAAAAAAGTCGGTTAAGTTGGTTTACAGCTAATTAGTTTTAAATTTGGATCAATTAATTTATAATACACTTACTTATAAATATTTTCTGCTAAGAAAATTATGAATTTCTATTAAATTTTGTCAAATAAATGTCTTTATAACTGCTAAAAGGCAACTGTAAAGGCATTATATCTGAAAAAATATATATAAGTATTGAAAAGAATATAAGTTACACTCCAAATTGATGTTTTGAAATTCTATATTACATATATAGCTCCACATATACTACACATTTTAAAGATTATAATTAATTAAACAATGACAAAATGTAGCACATCAAAATAGAAACATTCTTATGTGTCCATATGAAGAGTGAAGTTATAAATGTTAAAAGAGAAATTAGAAAGGATATAATATTTGAGGAGAGTTTGGTACATAAGTGTATAAAAATAAACAAGAAAAATAAAATTTCGAAAAGCAATTATGCTATTCATAATGTTTTTAATAGTGAGAAATGATATATTTTTTTATATGACTATGCATAATTTTAAATGTTTAATAGAAATAAAATAAGACGTATATTAATAGCTCTTAAAATTAAGTAATAAAACATGTAACTAAGTAACCAATGTCCTCTTTAATTTTATAAAGCTGTAGAAATGAAAAAATTGGTGGGGGGGGGGGGGTGTCTGTTAAAGGTCAGTGTAAAACAGATAAAGCAGTTGATATGGAGCTTTTAAAATTTAGCTGACATATTTGTAATTCTAACTACAAATCACTAGCAAAACCATCTAAGTTTTATTTCAGTTAATGTCTTCATTATTGAGAAATTTGGTTACTTATTAAACTCTAAATAATTGAATGTCATTAAAACTAATTAAAAACACTTTAAAATGCATAGTTTATAATTATAAAGCCAATTATAGCCAAAAAAAAAGTCCATTTCTTGCCAAAAAAAAAAAAAAAAAAAAAAAACTTAAAACCAATAAAAGCCGCCGGCGTGGCTTTTTTGCAACCCTGGCTATAATAGAAGATATATGTTTTACTTGTTAGCTATATTTTTCAACTCTCCAACTTACTGCAATTGTAAATGTGTTATTAAATTCTATAAAAATTTTCTTCTGTTTATATGTAATTCTTAATTTTTTAGGGAAAAAATTAAAAATCTATTTTGGTAATAGTAATTTTTTTTTTTTTTTTTTTTTTTGTAATCATGTAAATGTTGTCATAGCAATTTTCAACTATACATGGCTTCTTACTAGCTGGTAAAATAAATCCTTCGCTGGTAAGATTTTCAAAATCTCCCTCTCTCACCCCCCCCCCCCCCTCGTCCCACCTTCCGTGTTCATAATTATTCATTAATTGTTTGCGTGTTTAAGTATCTTAAATAAAGCTTATTCATACAGTCGATTCCCTGAAATCAGTGTTCAATTCACATACTTTTCTCACGGGGGAAGGTGAAAATTGCACTTTTTGACTGTTGAAAAACACAATCTCAAATCTTCCGGATCCACTCCTTGAATTCAACACTGTCTGAAATCTTCACTTCAATGCAGATGTAAACAGTGAAACTCACAATTCAGATGTTCAGG
The DNA here is from genome assembly GCA_963932465.1 of Maratus speciosus. NCBI lineage: Eukaryota > Metazoa > Arthropoda > Arachnida > Araneae > Salticidae > Maratus > Maratus speciosus. The sequence continues at coordinate 371,009,661 of OZ010797.1, read as the reverse complement.
GAAATTTCAAGGTTTTTTTTTTTTTTTTTTTTTTTTTTGTCATTGTGTACACATTTTATATGAAATTCTGGTTAATATGACTGAATTAATGCTTTCTCATGAATGAAATGAATTTATTTCCAAAGAAATTCAAGATACAACACAGATATCTCTGGCAAGCATAATCTTTTTTTTTTTTTTTTTCAAATACATTTGTGTTACTGCAGCTTTTTTTATCTAATAGTCTGATTAAACATGAAATAAAACATGGTTATTTTAAGATTTATTTATTTATTTATTTTTGTAATTTATTACTTTACCTAATAGAATTTTGTAATTTCTTTCCCCGCAACTGATTGACGAATTTTGCATGTTTGTCTGCCACCAACTTAAGAATTTTTTAACGTTTCCGCACAATTGATTGCTGAATACAATGTTTTCCTGTGACCGATTGATGAATTTCCCAATATTTTAAAGCAACCAACTGAAATATTTCTGTGTCCCCCCCCCCCCCCCCCTACAATCAACTGACAAATTTTGTGGGTTTTCTTTGACGGCAGAATGTCGATTTTGGCAATTTTTTTCCTGAAATCGATTGATGATTTTTGTGCTATTTATTTCTCCGATTGCCAAAATTTGTGGGAATTTTTGCGACTGATTGGCAAAACTCTTGTTCTATTTTCCATACAGTGCAGGGTTGCCGGCTTTTAGACAGGCCAAAAAAAGCCAGCCAGCATTTTTGGTTTTAACCGCTTTAAAAAAGCCAGCTTTTATTTTTCAGAAAGACGGTTTATAGATAATTCATATAAAATTTGGATTAATTTATTTTTAATACACTTATAAATATTTTCTACTAAAAAAATATAAACTTTATTAAATTTTGTCAAATAAATATGACCTTATAACTGCTAGAATGCAACTGTGAAGGCATTATGTCTGAAAAAAAAATTATGAATATTCAGAAGAATACATTAAATTAGAATCTAAAGTATTGGTTTGGAATTCTTTATCATGGTTTTACACATACTACACATTTTAAAGATTATATGAAAGAATAAGAAAATGTCACACATTAAAATAGAAACATTCTTTCATATACCTACTGATATTTACTTTTAAAATTGATTAAAACTAAATAGCTATATGTATTTAATAACTGAAATTATCTTATATAATACTTGAGCAATAATAAGCAATTGTTAGATAAAAAATACTTATAAAAATGATCGACTTATAAAAATGATATATGTAAAAAATTTTTCTACTACTAAGCTGTTATGTAACTTATTCCAGATATGTCCATACTGACAGATTAAAATCATAGAATGAACAATTCTGAAAGAGAAATTAGGAAGGATATAACATTTGAGGAAATTTTAGTACATGTAAGTGCTAAAAATAGAGATTTTTTTTTTTTTTAAATTCTCCGAATAAAACTTGTTGAATTAGAATTTTGAAAAGCTAGTTGTTATTTAAAATAGTGCATATGCATGCATAAATTAATGCATATGTTATTCATAATACTATTTTAATAGAGAAATGTTTTTATGAATGACTTTGTGTGTGATTTTAAATAAATGTTTATGAAAAAAAATAAGACTTGTAATATTAATATCCCTTAAAATTAGTTAATAAAATATAGAACTAAGCAACCATTGTCCTTTTTAATTATATAAGAAGTAAAAAAAAAAAAAAAAAAGATTGTTAAGGTCAGTGTAAACCAGACAAAGCAATTGGTATGACCTTTTATTCCAATATTAATGTCTTCATTATTGAAAAATTGGGTTATATTGATGTCTACCTCAATTAAATATCTTTAAAACTAATTAAAAACACATAAAAATGAGTCGTTTATAAATAAAATGCTTCACTGTATAAAAGCCAAATTTGCCAAAAAAAAAGCCGGCTAAAACCAATAAAAACCACCGGCGTGACTTTTTTGCAACCCTGATACAGTGGGAGGAATTTTGCAGATTTTTCCTGCAGATGATCAATAATTTCATTTTTTCCTGTAAATAGTTGATGAATTTGTAGATTTTTCTCAGTGATTTACTGGCAAAACTCATACTTGTTTTTTCATGCAATTGATGGACGAATTAAGTTGTTTTTTTCGTAACCAACTGGCAAATTTATCATTTTTTTTTCTTTCAAAGACAAAATGACAAATTTCACGATGCTTCCCTGCGACAAAATGTCAAAATTTAGGTGAATTTAAAAATAGCAGCAAGGGACACAATATTATGTAAACAAAACAGTGACCAGAAATCTGCGCAAACTCTTGATTCCAAGCTATGTGGGTTTGAGGGAGTCTACTGTATAAATAAGTAGTAGAAAAAAATGTGGGGTGCTATCCACTAATAAAAGCACAACTAAAACAGAAAAAGGTCAGTAGTTCAGCAAAATTGTTTTACTCACACACAAAGGGTTCTGTACAATAATTGAATTCAATTGCAATGAAAAACGTTGACTTATTCATCACTGTGAGTCGGCAAATTTTGAAAAAAGCACTTAATTTTATCTCTCACAGACCCAAAAATTGAGGAAAGATGGAAAAAACTTAAAATTTTGTTATTTCTGTGTACTCAAAAAGAAAAAAGTGAAATTTTAGAATCTTGGTTCACAAACTCAAAAATCTGGAGAGAAAAAAAAAAAAAAAAAAGAGTGAATTTAAAAAATCAGAATGAAAGGAAGAAAAGAATACTCAAAGCATTACTAGTAAACAATCAGAAGGTATTAAAAGTAAAACTATTCCAAATGATCAAAACAAAAAAGTAATTATTTTTTAATTAAATTCTAATTTCACATCTGAAACTGATTTAAATATTAAGATTTCTTTAATTTGGCATGCTCATATCCTTGCAAATAATTGTTCTTCTCATCCCATAAGTAATCATATTCATATAGAAGTTGATGTGAAATATAAACACGCAGTCACATTTTAATATAATAGACAATGCCCCAAAAATAATGAAGGTTTTCTTGATTTCTTTTACAGATAGAACTTGCAGCCGGAACACACCGTCACAAACATTTGAAGATAGCCTTGAAGAAGTCCTAGATGAGGAAGACTTGTATGAATACTGAGTTAGTATATTTTAAAATTCAAAAATCCTTTTTTGTTTCTTTTTTTTAGACAAATTAGTTTGTGAGATTTTAAAATAAGTATTAAACCAAAAATTTTTAAACAAAATATTTAATGTATAATATAACTCATGTAGTCAGGACTGACACAACCTTCGAGCGAACGGTTAGCTGCAACTCCCCTGTGCATGTTGGAGTCTTGTTTGTGTCGCCAAGCCCCTATATATTTCAAAATAATAGTTGCTTTGTAATAAATGATAATAATTTTGCTCTAAATTTATTTTTAAATGTTCTGTGAGTAAAAAAAGTTAACTTTATTTCTTACAGGCAAAATTGATATTATTGTCGGTGAATATATGGATTTGATGACCTTGAAATTAACTGTGAATTCAAAAAGTAAATATTTAAAATATTGTAAAAATAGAGGATTTCTGGAAATTAAAAATAATTATGTTCATTAAATGTAAAAGTAGTGGTATTTTTAATGCATTTTATCTCTACATGTATTTTTTTCTTACATAGCAAGAAAATAATGATAATCTGTAGTTTACTGTGTGGCAACAACCATAAATTAACGCATCACCTAAAATGTTATTGACACCTATTTGCTATAGGTCCTGATTCACAGTTGCCACGTGGCGAGTAATTTTCTTTTTTTGTGTGTCCATTAACTTTCGGTGTCCTAAGTCGCCAAGATTTTTTTTTTTTTTAGAAAAACAAATGTTTGAAGTACATTTTGATTCTTATAATGCGAGATTCTCACCATATTCACAATTTTTTTAATGTGTATTTTTATATGACAAAATCAAAATAAGAAATATTGTTTTCCTAATACTCCTTAGTCATGATTGCTTAACTTATACATACATATTTTTAACTATATCTAGCCCAACTTTATATTCTAACGGTACATAGTTTAAGATGCATATATTTAAGTAATATTCAGATTTAAAGAATTTTATGATTAAATTAAACACATTTGATGTAATTAATCTGTTTTGTTGTACATGCGTTTATATTAAGTAAATTATTTTTCACTTTGAATTCCTGAGATTTTTATCCGTATAAAACCAATCGCTATTGTTTTCATACTTTTATTACATAGTGTGGCCACTAGATTTTTTTGAGTTTAGGAGCCACTGACTCCTTCCAGATTTTGGAAATCTGCATCTATTACTCAAAATGTATTTAAAGAAGAAACACAGGTTTCAACTAATTGTTTTATAAAATTGGATATTAAAACTTTTTACAAGGGAGGAAAAAGAGGAATGGTTTTGCATGAAAAATTACTTGTTTTTAGCATTTATTTTAATTTATAAATCTAAAATATTTTTGCTTAACTTTCCTAATGATGTCGTTTTTAGTTTTCAAAATATCTTGTTGTTGTGAAGAAAAAAGAAAATCAGATTATTGTTGATGCCATTTTCCACTAATAATTTTATTAAAGTGTTTAAGGCTTTTTCTATGGGTTATCAAGATTGGACAGTATTTACCGTCTGATGGTTTTTATCGTCCTTGGTAAAACGTGTTTTTACCATCTTTTGAAAAAACTTATTAATTAGTGTTTTTTTTCACTTTTATGAAAATTTATTTACCAATTTTTCATTTTACCAGAGGTAAAAATTTTACGGTATTTAATACTACTATAACAATATTCACCTAATTTAGTTTCTGACTAGGTAAGTAAAAGAATGTTGTATGAAAATAGTGATTTTAAAGAATATAAAAAGGCCGGAAAACTTTCATCCAAGTTTCCCTCCTACAAGAATTCAAATTTTAAAGATATTGTTGTATATTTTTTATTATTAAATCTGAAATTTATATTCTATATGTGTATTTCTCTTACATAGCACGAAAAAATGCTGAATTTGTAGCTCTTCTTTTGGCAGCAAACACAGTAACATAAAATAAATTTGTCTTAAAACATTCCAGCTATTAGAAGCATAATTTCACCGCTGAAGCTTGCCTCATATTTAAAAGAAAAATTTCAATGGTTTTCATCAAATGTATTTTTTTTTTTTTTTTTTTTTTTAGCTGAACCAATGAATTTAAGCATAAACAACTTTAATCTTCACGTATTTAACTAAACAATTATTGCCTCTTTTCAGAATAATGAATGAGAGAAGAAACATAATTTGTAAATTTCATATAGAGTGTTTTCATTTGTGTTTTATGAGAGTTGCTGCAAAAAGTGTGGAGCAAGAAAAGCGAGTATCCGTTCTTCAAAAAATAATAAGTAATAAGCTTGAATTCTGCTTTTTCAGAATTTAGTGTTATCCCCGATGAGAGGGGAGACTTTAAAATTTATTAGCGCCATGGCCCATTAAAAAATTGTACAAAATTAAAATTTTTTTTCAACTTTCATTATACATAAAATGACATCATTTGCATCTGCTGAAGAATTCCACATTTACGATCCAGTCTTAAAGAACATCTATAGAAAAGTAGCGTATGATGTCACAATCGTGGTATAATACGCAAACGCAGAAAAAAACCGATGTAAATTCGACAAAAAGATTGCCTAGCTAATGTATGCCTTTATTTATTTGTAATGTTAATATGGATACTTAAACTTAAATATAGTTTATTGTAGCTCCATGTTTTATCAGAAATCGTTAATTTATATATATATATATATTATTATTATTATTTTTTTTTTTTTGAAAATAGCATGTATTTTAATTACATTTTTTTTTTCAGTTGTAATGAGAAAATGGCAATAAAAAGATAGTAATCTAGTATTTTCCAACTGTTTTCCCTTTACTTTCTACAGAAATGGAGGACTTCAGTTGCCACCATTATAAAAATGATATTAAAAACTAAAAAAAAAATGAATATCTCTAAAATAAAATGAGATGCAGTTTCCAAACAAATTGCAGTTAAAAGTACTTTTCCCCTTAAACGAAGGGTAAAGTTTGAAAATGTGTGATGCTTAGAAGTTTAAAAAAAATTGCAGTACAGATTATCAATATTTAACCATACAATGATACATCTGCTTCGTTTTATGGCTGGCTTATGTAACGTTACGTTACTTTTTAGTGACATCTTAATTGTTGACTGAAAGAAATAGCATATTGGGAGCTAATACCTTTTTATCTACAATTATTTCAAAAGAAATTTATTAGCATAAGAAGCAGGGCCCGACTTATGCAGGGGCATGCAGGAAAATCGCCCCATCACCTCCCTTTTTTAGAGGCCCCCCATGAGAGTAGTCAGGATTTTCATTAAAAGATGCCAAGTGATTAAAATTAGCCAAAAGTGGCCAAAATTCATATATTTTCAAACATTTAGGGAGTGCGGTTTCCCTTCTCCTCTCCTTCCAGTACACTCTCCATCCATGTAGAAAACAAACTATATCATAAGAAAACTAATGATTAATATTTTATTATGACGACTTAGTATTCTATTGTTTTCAACAGAAATTCTTTATTAATGTTTTCCTTGTAATGTGGCAAGTGAAAACCATTAATTGTGACCCATTTGGGGCATTTTCTTTTAGACATGACATACACAGATAAGCAAAGTAAAAGTTTGCAAAGAAATACTCGTATCAACCAATATATCACTTTTTTTCTACTATTATCCTACACTAGTATTTTTTCTTAAAGTTGTGACCATCTTTTTGTGACACTATGTATAGAAATGTGAGCAGTACCAGGTACAAAATGTATGCATATAATACAACATGTATGAAGTTTAGTACTAGACACTTTCACATTATTCACAAAAAAATCTATAGATAGAAGGGAGGCCCCCAGAATGATTCTTGCCCCCCCCCCCCCATAACCTAAGTTGGGCCCTGATAATAAGTATATATTTAAATGCAGTTTTACAATATAAATAACTAGTAAATCTGCAGATCAAGAGCCTCAACGTCATATCTGCAACTTATTGTTTTTAGCAAATTTTTCTTAATACTAATCTTTCTACAAAAACAAAATTTAAACTTTTAAATTACACAAACATTTATAGAAGGAGAAAAAAATATTTCGATGGTTTCAGACATTAGAAGCGTTAAATTAAACACGTTGTTATGTAATGATATTCTGAAATTCTCACGAGCTACTAGTAATTTTTATATAATAAAGCAAATTTCTTCAGGGGGGTGCGCCGCCCCCCCCCCCCCTGAACCCCCCGTTGTGTAATTTATTTTGCATTTGTAATTTTCTATTGATTGAGTTAATGATTATCCTATATCTTAGATTCATTTTTACGCTGCGATTTATAAGGATAAGCAACAATTTGGTCAAGCATTTTACGTTATCCTAATATCCATACAGCGGTATTTACTTGCCTGCTAACCACAAACATCTGTATCTAATGGATAAAGAACTTTTGGAAATGTAAACTGAGACATCTAATTTAGAAATCTAATAATAATTTTGATTACCATTCTGCAATATTTATATCTAAGATCTAATCTAAATATCTAAAAATGTACTCGATAGCATTAACTTACTAAAATCACCCTAAAGTAGGGGGAGTTCTAAACCTAACGGTTAATAATTCATCATCGTGTCCACTTCCAATTGACTAAATAGATAAACGTGATATGGCGCCGTTAAGTATTTTTTTGTAATAGCCTTTTAATAGTATCCACATTTAATTTAAAATCGTGATGTTACAAACGCCGTTGAAATTTGATGCACACCTGTGTTCAGGTCAAATTACGAAAGGTTAACTAACCTTTTATTTCCCTTAGCCGGGCATTTTGTTTCATTTTTCGTAATAGGGATTATTTTAATAATTTATTTTACACTCTACAAGCTGTTACACGGGACGTTGTTCACGTAGCATTAAAATAGAGATAAATGCATTAAATAAAACATTTCACTCACCACCAGACATGGCAAGTCTCAGGCTTTTTGCACAACACTATTACCTTACAGAAAATGTTGTTCTTTTAAATCGCGCAAATGTTTCAATTAAATAAAGTAACATATTTTGTATTAAAATACTGGTATCCAGAAAGCCGGAGGCTTGGCAGCCCTGCTCCTCTTAATAGAAACATATATAGTTAACCAACACTTTATCACATTTTATAGGAAACAATACGGAATTTCTTATTTGTATGGCCTTACATATACCTCAGTCATAAAAATGTAAAATTTTGTGCCAATTAATATACGCAATTGCGAAAATGAAATCGCAACCAATGAGAAAAGGAAGGCCAAGTAAAATCGTGTAAATCGAGGAATCTTTCTTCGTAGTGTGGGAAAATACCACTACAAAAATTAATTTAGGTGGTATTTGGTGTGAAATGTTTATATGTATTCATTACTGTCCTATTTATCTTTTTTATTATTTGTAATTTGCTGCATTTTCCCTTTGCACGTGGAAATCTTACAAATTAAAATGAACTCTTTGGGAGAAATTGTTATTCCCCTTTTTTTTTTTTTTTTGGCAACAATAAAGTTTATAAAGTTTAATAGAATAATGTCAGTTTATTCTGTATGAAAATAACGAACTTTTTCCTTTATAATCAAAATAGTTGAATACATAAATAAAGATATTATTCTATATAGTATATAAATACTATTTTCATTTCTGCGTTTAAATCAATTTATATGCAAATATCTATACAAAGGCATTCATTAATTCATTCCTTTTAACTTTGATTTGTCTTTAAAAACCATACATACTTTCACATTTATGATATTTTTAGATGAGATATAGTTGCTACGCAACGGTTAAAAGAAAAAAAAAATGAAATATAAGTAAATTCATAAAATAAAATGTTTTATATTATTCGAACACATGTATAAAATTCCATCATAAGTTATACACCTAATTTAAAAGCTCTGACAAATGTTTTGACAAAATTGCAAACTAATAGGAATAATTTACTACTCTTATTTAAAAATTTCAGCATCAAAAATTTACCATTTAAATCCATATTTATATGAGCCATTTCTTTCAACAAATGAAAATTTGAAAATCGTCTGACTTGCCATTGAAAAGCATTACAGAGCAAAATAAAATATTCTATATTTCCCGAACGAATGAACCAAATTTAACCAAAAACCATACAGCTAAGTCCGAGTACCTCATCAACATGCCACATTAATTTCAAGCCGATCGGATGCTTTTTGCGGCAGTTATCGCGGAACAGACGGACAGACAGACAGACAGACAGACAAACGGAAATCAAAACTTTTCGTGTCTCCACAGTAAGCCTTCACTGACGTTTCGGCAATAAAGATATTCATAATGTTATTGCTGTTTAAATAATTTTAATGCAAATAGAATATTTCTTATTTTATCGATAGCACTTCAACTACATTTCAAACTGTTTTTTAAGCAATTGTAAAACACTTTAAAGAAACTTCAAATTCACTCTTGTTTCTCAAATAACTTTTTTTTAATACTTTAATTACTAAATGTTCACTTTGACCCTGAGCCTGAAAACTACTATAAGAATCGAGCCCACTTCCTGAGTGGGATTGAGATTTACATTAAATGATTTTTTCATTAAGGTTACAGATGTACTTTACATCTGAGCTATGTATGAGATTTAATGTTTTAATTATATAGTGAGGGAAGATGACTCGTAATTATTGTTGCATATATATATATATATATATATATATATATATATTAAATGATTTTTCTGTTGCCTATCCTTAATTACTAAAATAGTGGTCTTTTCCGTTTTATTGTAGGTGCTGCTCAAAGAAATCAGTTTATAACCATTGTAGTGAAAACATAAGATCTGCTTCCGGCATGTCAACGCCCATTCCAAGAATTATCTTTGTTAATAACTATTAATAATATTATTTTTTTTAAATAAAATATTATTTCTTCATGTAATAAAGTCTTAATTTTCTTTACTTTTTCTATTTCAGTAAATTCTGTGCCACCTAGTACAAGTATTAATAACAAAATTTATTACTTATATGTTTATTAAATTTTATTGTGTGAAAGAGTATTTGAAAAATAAGATGTATCCTAAAATAATAATAATAATAATAAATAAAGCATGCAATAATTTTCAGCATTTAAATAAGATCATGTTGCAAGATGTAATTTTTGTAAAATTGACTGCCTCCTATCTTTTCTTTTCTTTCCTTTTCTTTCTTTCTTTTTTTTTTTTTTTTTTTTTTTTTATTACTTTAAATTTTTTCCCTTTCTTTCTGAACATGCAAAACTGGGGTAACAGGCAATTCCTTTCTCAAACTAAGATAATTGAGTTAAAAATGTTTTGATGTAAGCAGACATGAGAAAAAAAAATTCTGAATGGTCTGTAATGTATTGATTGCAATATTTTTATTGATAAAAGTTTTAAAATATTGAGTTCAGTACACAAAATGGATTTTTTAAAACATTTCTAGTAATGTAATCAAAATAAGTTTTATCTCTTCTCTGTATTGGGAAATTAAAAACAGAATAAAAAATTTATTAGTTTGCATTAAACCCTTCAGGTAATATAAAATATAATATAATATAAAATATATGTAATATAAAATTGCCATTCCAAAATATTAGTGTAAAAAATTAATCATTATGTTTCCTGCATGTAATGTATATATGAATGATGTTTGTTGCAAAAGTCATATCCCCCTGCCGATTCTTTTATACATACGAATACAATTGCAATAAACACGTAAAGTTTTCTATTCTATGTTAGTATACTTTTTCCTTCTTTTTTTCCTCCCTCTGAAAGGAAGATTTGTTACCTTTAAATAATGAGAAATAGCAAATCTTTTAACCTCTTCATTTTCTTTGCAAAATACTGGATGACTAAGAAATTTCTCCCAAAGTAAAACTTAGCCAAACTGATTTTAAATACCATATTTACACGTGTATAAACTATAAAGTGCATTTTGATTTAGATTAGGAATTTATTATTATTATTTTTTTTTTTTTTTTTTTTTTTTTTTTTTTTTTTTTTTTTTTTTTTACATATGCACAACATTCTATTAACATAAAATATAAAGAATATAAAAAAAAAAAGGAAAAACTTGTAGAAATCGTGATTTGAAATTTTTTCTCAAACCTAAACTATCAGATTTCCTCATGTATATTTTGCCCCCTTGTTAAAATACCATAAAATAAAAGGTTTTTGCAGAAAGTCGATGTCACATGATTGTTCATAATACACAAGATATTGCATAGATACAATAATACAATTACTTCCGTTTTATTTTCTACTTCTATATTTGTATAAGCATATTTGTATCGCAAAAAAATGTGTATTATGTACTCACGACTATTTAGACATGAAATTTTGGGGAAAATGTATGCAATATGTTAAATTATTCTGGTAGTTTTTGAATTCAGTTGAGAAATTTCAGTGAACAAAATGGTTAATCTTAAATAGCCCAATTATAATACAGTTTTTAATTAGATAAGAGGGGGGGGGTCTTCAATTTGGAGCCTGAAAAGAAATGAAAGTAAAAATTGAATGCTTCATGTATCCCAAAAATGAAACTAAAATTTCTCCGTGACATGAAAAGCAGGGCTTGTGAGAGCTCGAGCCATTTGGTAGGCCTCCCCACCTGGTTGACCCTGACATGAAAAAGCAACAACATAAAAGATGTCTATTGGAAATATCTAAAAAATTAGTCAGTGCTCTTTGGGTGTTAATGTTAGAATAATGCTAATATGGTGCTAATTACATAATTGTTTTAGCATTAGCAACGGTTAACTGTTTGGCTTATTTAGTATGCCATTAGTGTCTTTAAAGGTTATTACAGTTTGTGAGAAAAATGGCAGCAAACCAAGTACTGTACTTTTAATTAAAACATTTGCTTGAAAAAAATAAAAAATAATAATTCTTGCTCAGTGTTTCATTAATGAAATTTGCATGGCATAGCAATTGTTATGCTTATGCTAGTACAATAGATAATTTTAGGAATTATTCTAATTTTCATGATTAAGTATAGGAATTTATTATTATTATTATTATTATTTTTTTTTACATATGCACAACATTCTATTAACATAAAATATAAAGAATATAAAAAAAAGGGAAAAACTTGTAGAAATCGTGATTTGAAATTTTTTCTCAAACCTAAACTATCAGATTTCCTCATGTATATTTTGCCCCCTTGTTAAAATACCATAAAATAAAAGGTTTTTGCAGAAAGTCGATGTCACATGATTGTTCATAATACACAAGATATTGCATAGATACAATAATACAATTACTTTCGTTTTATTTTCTACTTCTATATTTGTATAAGCATATTTGTATCGCAAACAAAAATGTGTATTATGTACTCACGACTTTTTATACATGAAATTTTGGGGAAAATGTATGCAATATGTTAAATTATTCTGGTAGTTTTTGAATTCAGTTGAGAAATTTCAGTGAACAAAATGGTTAATCTTAAATAGCCCAATTATAATACAGTTTTTAATTAGATAAGAGGGGGGGGGGGGGTCTTCAATTTGGAGCCTGAAAAGAAATGAAAGTAAAAATTGAATGCTTCATGTATCCCAAAAATGAAACTAAAATTTCTCCGTGACATGAAAAGCAGGGCTTGTGAGAGCTCGAGCCATTTGGTAGGCCTCCCCACCTGGTTGACCCTGACATGAAAAAGCAACAACATAAAAGATGTCTATTGGAAATATCTAAAAAATTAGTCAGTGCTCTTTGGGTGTTAATGTTAGAATAATGCTAATATGGTGCTAATTACATAATTGTTTTAGCATTAGAAACGTTTACATGTTTGGCTTATTTAGTATGCCATTAGTGTCTTTAAAGGTTATTACAGTTTGTGAGAAAAATGGCAGCAAACCAAGTACTGTACTTTTAATTAAAACATTTGCTTGAAAAAAAAATAATAATAATTCTTGCTCAGTGTTTCATTAATGAAATTTGCATGGCATAGCAATTGTTTTGCTTATGCTAGTACAATAGATAATTTTAGGAATTATTCTAATTTTCATGATTAAGTACATATTTTATAATTTTTATTGATGCGTTAAAAATAAAAATCATGTATAAATTTAAAAGTTTTTTTAACCATAAGATTTCTTTTTTTTGTTGTTGAAGACAAGATTATTTGTATTTTGAAATTCCAAGAATTATTCTGATTTTCATATAGGTAGGTATACTTATGACATGTAAAAAAATGTCATTTCATGGGAAATACATACTTGACCGAAGGTATTGAGCAACCTCCCTTCACCCCAATATTTTTAATATATTTGTAAAAATAATAGTTATATACAAATATTTAAGTACATACAATTAGAAATTTTCTTAAGTTACCACAGTTTGAAAAAAAAAAAAAAGCCAACGAACTCATCTTTTAATGAAGTCATTTTATTTTAAAAACCCTTTTTTAAAAAAAAACTGTTAAATTAATTTGTTTTCTGGGAGTTTTATTATATAATGCATGCCGATAGATAGTCATGAAAATAATTCTTAATATTTTTAACACATTGAAATTTAAATGTAAATTTAAAGTATTTTCAACATAAGATATCTTTATTTTCATTGTTGAAGACAAGTTCTTTATACTTTAGCACTTTTAGCTATAATTATTCTTATTTTCATGATTATCTATTAATTGGCATGTATAACACAACAAAGTAAATATATATATAATGGCTTCATTAAAAAATTAGTTGTTACTTTGTATTTTTTCTTCAACTGTAATAACTCAAAAAGAAAATTCATAGTTGTATGCAGTTAAATATTTGTGTATTACTATTATATTTACAAATATATTAAAAATATATGGTTGCTCAATACTTTTAGCCAAGGCTGTATTTCCCATGAAATGACAGCTGTTTCTTGCCCATCTTAAGTATATCTATAAGAAGTACCGAATATCAAGAAATAGACGAACATTTAGAGTTCTTATAGATGCTTATCAGATGTACCTGGGTAGCTACAGTGCAAGTCTTGGGTGCATCTATAAGAAGTACCCCATGTCGAAAAGTGGTCTATGCTTGGAGGTCTTATAGATGTGGTTTTCATCTATAAGAAGTACCCCATGTCGAAAAGTGATCTATGCTTGGAGGTCTTATAGATGTGGTCTCATAGATTTTCTGGATATAATCGACGTCTGAAGGAACTCAAAAACGACACACATGTTATTTCTATTAGATGTGAAAAGAGTGTATCGTGGATATTTTTAGACTACTTATAGATGTGTTGGCTGTCTTGTGTTTACAGCTTGTAGATGACTTATGGATGGTTGTGTGCTGTGTGGGATGATAGGTAGCATTTGTATGGTCATATTGTTAACATTTAAAACAGCGGAGGGGATTAGGGATATAAGGCCGAACTGAGCTGCTTACGTAGCCAGCTTTAATTCTATTTGGAAGAGTAGTGAGAAGAATGTGCTTTGTCGGAAGGACTTGCCCATTACTGCGTATGGTAATATGCCGAACATCTAAGACATTTTGATCTTTTAAATTTTGATTTAGTTCTTCTTTCGTGCAAAGGAGAAGTTCTGGTTTGAAAATAACACTGCGGATTGTATTCAGAGTTTGATGTAGCTGGACAAAAACGGAAAAAGAATCTATTGTTGTACAATTGGACAAAAGTTGCGACTGGATGGCCTAAGTAGGCTCAACCAGTAAATTCTCAGACTGCAATTTTTGGAGTGAAGGACCATCGCCAAAATCAGATTGGAAAGTTTTTGCAATCAAACATGGTGAAATTCTCTTAAATGACCTATCAGACAGATTATCGGTGCGTTTGATAACAAAGAAACGAGTGAACAAATTATTCTGAATAGTTTAATGCTCTCCACATGGGAGAGAGTTAGAAGGAAATGAAGTAATTCTATCCATATTAGTAAAAGATAATAATTCAGATATCGACCGTACCACCCACTACCGAGTCCAACAAGGGGATGCACATTCGTGCACTAGTGCTAACCAGGGCCGATACAGTCACAAGACACTCCTATGACAGTCTCCTAATTGTCGTGCCCGAGTACCTCTCAGGCAAGATGTATATGCCATCTTCCATACAAAACCCTTTTGGGTACCATATAACTTTAACTGTAGTCTTTGGTTTGTTAAATGGCGTAGCTTTATCGATTGCACAATGCCAAATATCTTAGAAAAAAAAAGTGGTGCCGGGTAATGAATTTTAATTTATTGTGTCAAAAAAGAAACAGTTAAAGGATTAACCCATTCGGGACCATGGTGCATATATGCACCCTCAAAAAGTGCTTTAAACGCTTGAGTTTGATATTAGTAAAAAAGAAAAGTGAAATTGAGATTATTTAATTACGACATTTTAGTGATTTAGAAAGTTAATTCAAATAACTAACAAAAAGTGACGCCAAATTTATAAAATTCGTGTAAAAGATGCCGGTTCTGAAAGGGTTAACGAGATAGCTAATATATTTATGTTTTTTAAAACCAAGTGTACCATTTTAACATGAATTGTATTCTTTTTAAATTAATGTTGTATGCTGCGATAAAAATGCTGTTCTCTCGGCGGTACTGGATTGGGCCGTTGTTACTGTTTTGTCTGTTTTTATACAATAATTGCAGTCCTTGACTAGTTTATTAACAAATTTCCAAAAATAAAAAATCTGAGCCTCAAGCGCATCAGAAAGTGATTTAGGCTATTTTCACAACCAATATTCAGACGGCCATTTACACACAAAAACACAGCAACGCTCCTCCTTTTTTTGTAAAGATACTTTTATCTCTAAATATCGGAAAAAATATATGGTCCAGAACTGTCTTCATATTTGAGGTTTTAGAGTATTACTTTAAACAAATTAAATTAATTCATTGGTTAATAAAAAAGTAGTAATGTTACCCAACCACGAGTTGAAGATTTAAAAAAAACACGTACTATTTAGTCTGTAAATGGAATATTCCTCCCTACTATCGTTTATCACAAAAACAGAAAAATCTATTCAGCGCAAACTGTTTTTCGAACCAGGGTTGACAGTGTGGCCTCCATTTTCAGTTCGAAAATTCAAATTCACAAAACGTCGAAAGGAGATTTTTACTTTAAGTAATCGTGAATTGTACGTCATTAAATAATACTTCCTCCGTCACAATTTAGTTGCGACATTTCGGTCGATAATTTATTCTCAAATTAGTTGCTACAGTTCAAGTGGGTGGAGTCATAAATAACTTCTGATGCAGTTTAGTAAATCGACACCCTTTTGTAAGGACCCTACCACCAGTATATCATAAAAATCATTATCTTCTTAAAGAATTAACGATTCGTTAGTTAGAAGGTAGTTTTATGCGATTACTGGTGGAACAATCCTTTCAAAATGTAGCATGGCCCAAAAGCGTGCGAACCCTGGATTTTTTAAACTAATTTGGTACTTATTTAAGGAGAGACGGAGGGAGTGCTTGGTAATTAAATGTTGTTGATTGATAGCATAGCACTGTGAAATCTCTGAAAATTTTTCAAACAAAATCATAAAATCATCAGTATCAATAATCTGTACAAAAGTAATCAAATATAGCAACTAATTTGGGACTGATGGAGTACAATAAATACTACTTTCTGGTGTGGATTCGTATTGTCTGAATAAAAATGGAAGGCAAACTGGCAACCATTTTCCCAACTGTATTAACCCGTCAGTACTTGAAGGGTTAATATCCCCATTTTATCTCCCATTATATGTTTGGTTAAAATACGTTTTAAAACGAATCTTCTGTTCTGTATTGTAAAATGCAACAGTACTTCTTCTTTTTAGGTAAAAAATCATGCTTTTCATATTTATTTTCACATTAAGTAGCAGATTTTGTAAAAATCACGCTTTTTCTTAATAAATATGCAAACAATTTGTTTTACCTTTTTTAAAGCATGAATTATTTCACAATATTGATATTAATTATATTTAATAAACTTTCATCAATATATACAAGTAGCTTTTACCTTGCTCTTTCATTAAAATTATTTTAGTGTATGTTATCCAGTAAGAAATGGACGTACCGAAATGAAACGCGTGTACACTCGCGGGACTTTTATTATCCCAAGAGCCATATTTTCCCCCTCCCAATGAACACAGCAAAGACATTCCTTCATCCATCCCTTCTCGACCATAATCTTGAAAGGTGAAAGGCAGTTCAGAAGCGTCTTGAAAAAATTTAGTCTTTTTTTTTTTGAGAAAAAAATTGGTTTTGGTAGCTATTCTCCCAGCGCGTGCGCTGACGGGTTAATACTCTCCATAATTGCATTTCTCTAACCGACTCATGGAACTATTAATAAAGAGGAACTGGCATGTCCTTAAAATAGTGAAGCTTCCACTGTAACCGCTATCGCAGGAGTTGTTTTCCCCGGGTGGAAACTTCCACCAGTACATTTATATAGAAATTTTCAACTTATTTAAACGCCTTATTATTAACGAACTTCAGTCATGGAAAATGGTAGAAACAAATTTTCATTCTTACTGGTAGGAGTTTACTTTGGCGGTAGTCAGTCCCTGCGTTTCCGCCATATTGTGACAACCAGGGAAACAAACTGACAGTTTTACAAGGCATACTGACACCAGTAAAAACAAATAGAAATTTTTATGACATTTTTAAGAAAAATTTCCTTGAATAGGACGTTTAATTAAGACGGAATTTTCTGTTAAATTTTAGTGGTAGCATGTTTCCCCTGGCGACAATCAGATCCGATTAAAAAAAGGCAGCCGCCATCTTGTGACAACTTCCTCAGTTACTTCACTCGCAACTGGTAGACAGTACACTACATGTCGCCTCCTCTTTATTCATAACTCCATTAACCGACTCAATGGCATAGTTAAGCACAGGAAAATGACCAGAGAATTACCAGCAAGATAGTGTATTTTTTTTTGTCTTTTTCAGTTGAGTATGTTCTTCTATATTTTCCCCGGTATTTATTTCTTTAATTATTTTTTCATTTTTTTTTTAATACAGAAAAGTGACATATATTTAAAGTCGAATATTTCTCATATAAATAATCAGGTTCACCAGCATGTTCATGTAGATAAACTTGCCTAATAAATTCGCGTTATTGCAAAAGACAAGATTTCCCGCTAAGCAAATACTTGTGTTAACCCTTTCCGGCGCGGAGTACTTCTGTTTGTAAACTGATGAAACCCGGGATTTATAAACGAATTTATTAGAAAATGTGAACTTGCTTATTTTCAAGTATATTATAAAAGATAAAATTTTAATTAAATATTCTTGATGCCGTTTGTCAGTTTTGGAATTAAAATTAGGTGTCCTTTTTGAAGGACACTGCCCTCGAAAGGGTTAAGAAGCGTTGAAGCGAATGTTTTATTTAGAAACATTGCATTTACTCCAAGAAATTTTGAATAGTAGTTCTTCTTTGTTTTATTTACGGAGTATCTATCAATTTTAAAACAAAAATTACTGTTAAAAGTTACTGGTGAAAATTCCAAATGCCTGACTAAAAAATCAGCCAAATGCGGCACCACTGATTTTAAGTGAGGAAAAAGTCAGGGAATTCTCTGACAAGTAGCAACACTGGATAAACTAAAATAATTATTTTAAGACTAACAAGTAAGTTCACGCATTGCTTTTACACAGCCTGCAAACTTCCGCCATTAAATCACCTTGCTTAAATGGATTATTATTGAATGATTTCTACCAAGAATAATCGGGAAATCTCTATTCGTTTTAACTGGTGATAGTTTGCCGCTGCATTAATCGGGCACCAGTGTTTTTTTTTTTTTTTTCTCACGAATTTTCTAAAGAACCGTTCTTATATTTTGAATACATAGATAGCCCAGAACACTTAAAAAATAATTATGTGAAATTAAAAAAATTGCTTAACGATGATAATCTTCTTAACTTATCAGACTTTCAGTTCTCAGATTAAATTACTTATTAGTAACTGACAGTAAAATGTGAGTCGAATCGATTAACCCTTTCAGGGGCAAGGCATTTTTGCTAAAATGTTCAAATAATTATTTCGCACAGCAATTAACAAACAAATTTATTTGAAAATAAACAACAGCTTTTTTTTTTTCACTTATATTATGAAATCGAAATTGTACTAAAAAATTACTTGTGCCATTTGGCAATTTAGACATTAAATTTAACCGTTTGCAGACAGCAAACGACGCCCCTCAAAGGGTTACTAGACTTTGGAAATATTGAATTTACAGCCAATTTTTAACAATTTTCAAAAAAGGGAAGAGGTGTCAATTCGACAGGATGTAATTTTTAATGTATGACATCGATTAATCGGAAACTAGGTGACCAATTCACGCGATTTTTTTTATTGAAAGAGGATACACCCGAATGGG
This sequence comes from Maratus speciosus, assembly GCA_963932465.1. Lineage (NCBI taxonomy): Eukaryota > Metazoa > Arthropoda > Arachnida > Araneae > Salticidae > Maratus > Maratus speciosus. The sequence continues at coordinate 370,990,414 of OZ010797.1, read as the reverse complement.
TTCAGTTTAAATTTCATTAAAATTGTTTTGGTATTTTTTTCGAAATTCAACAAGAGCCAAAAAAATCAACATTTGTCCTTATTCTTACGTTATCTGCTTGCAAATCACTACGTTAGCTGTATGCGAAGTGCCCATTAGGGTGGGCCGAAAAAACTTTTCTTAGAAATTGATTTTGGCATAGTGCGCAAAAGTTGTGTAATGGGTCAGTTAGAACTCACAAAAATTTTCATCAATATTGCTCAATATTTAACCGCGCCCCTCTAACATTGAAAAACAGAAAAAAAGAGAAAAATCGTTATTTTTTGTAAAAAAATATATTTTGAAAATTTTTCCGAAATTTTTATTAGCATACAGTGAAAATGTTACACAATGGGTCAGTTAGAATCCACAAAATTTTTTATCAATTTCTATCAGTATTTAACCGCGCCCCTCTGACATCGAAAATTGTAGAAAAATGAAAAATATATTGGATTTTCTAAAAAACTGCGCTATGAAAATTATTTTTCGTAATTGGTATTGACGTTAATATTTTTCATATTAATTTTAAATAAGTATATTTTTATTGAACTGCACAAAGGCAGAATTCAGATCGGAACAAAATCTATACATCTATATTTGAAGTACATTTAATAATATCGTACCTCAATTAGAGCAGTGGCCAAAATTATTACAGCAGTACAGGCAGATTTCGATTTAGTTTCACCTGAGAAACAAACTTATATAGTTCATAAAAACAAAGTGAGAAGAGAACTAGGGAAAAAAAGGAAACAACTAAGAGGAATAATTTAAGGGCATTTGAAGTGACGCCTCTTAAGAGTTTAATTTTGATTGGCGCAAAAATGATACCTTTGAACAAATATCTGGTCATCAAAAATTAACATCAGTAGCACACGTAGCGTTAATAGAGGAACCCGGCAGAAAATATGTAGGTCATATATCGTTAATTGCCGGTGAAAATGCAAAAGAAATAGCCCAAATTATTATCACATTTACAAAAACGTATAATATGATTTTGCAGAACCTATCGGTTATATGGAAAGGCGGAGTAATACGTTTGCTTGAGACATACATTGGAAGACCATTACAATGGAATATATGTATGTTACATATTAATGAGTTACCACGAAGGCAAATTATTCTGGAAATGGTCAATTGCATAAATGTTCCATATTCATAATTTGAACCTATTGGATTGCTTCTAAAAAATTGCAAAAAAAAAAAAAAAAACACTGGTAAAATTTGATCAAATTCACGGTACTCTTCAGCCTATGGATCTGAAAGGTATCCAAAAGCTAAGTATTGAGCAACAATATTTGTATCGCATCTGTCTTGCATAAAAGATGGCACCTGCTCTTCTAACGTGACTAACAATAACCCAGGTAAACTGAGTCATGCACGATGGTTGTCCACTGCAAACCGTTTGTTATGGTTATATATTAGCACTACAAGACCGTCACAAAATCTTATAATACTCGTGAAGTATGTAATGCTGGTGTTGCTCCAATGTGGTTCGATATAAAAATGAAATCGAATTGCTTGTATGGTGCCCAACATTGCTGGAAAATTATTTCACTTGAAAGGCAGCTTCCAGATAATGTTAAGCAAATTATTTACTAAGTGTTCTCAAACAATGCATATTTTGTGCATCCTGAACACCTATTATTAGCGATGCTACATGATCCTAGAAAACACATCCGGGAAATAACAGTTAGGCGCATTCTCAGCGCCCGAGATAAGAAAACGAAGAGCTTGGGTGGATTGCGTTTTTTCAAGCTTCCAAATCTCAATTTGGAAACAGCCGATTATATTGATTTAATTGATTGGTCAAACACTGGTATAACAGAGCTACCTCTTAAAATTCATATAAAGGACAAAGACTTGAAAGATATGTGGAAAGAAAAACAGTGTCCAGTACTAACTTTTGAGGAATTTCCATGTCACACGCAATCTGTTGAACGATGTGTTAAACTAATATATGAAGCTGCAATGAAAGTTTATGGTGACACTGCAGGAGATGGATATATTCGTGCCAAGCTTTAAGCAAGGAGAGAACTTCAAACATTCGACAACAAGGGACAATGTTATTCTGACACATAACATTCAATTTTCATCAGGTGTTATTAAATACATTTCAAATTTCTAGATATTTGTTCTAATCTGTATTCTGTCTGCGTGTAATAAAAAAAAAATTCTAGTATTAATTTCGTAAAAAAATGAATAAAAAGTTAAAATAAGTATTAATTATAGAATTAGTATTATTTGTAGTACTATTTAATTAATCAATTAATATCAAAACTAATTTCGAAAAGTAATTTTCCTAGAACAGTTTTATAGAAAATCCGATATATTTATATTTTTCTCCAATATTTGATGTCAAAGGGGCGCGGGTAAATATTGAGAGAAATTGATACAAAAATTTGTGCATTATAACCGACCCATTATATAACATTTTAATTGTATGTCAATAAAAATTTTGGAATATTAAAAAATATATATTTTTTCACAAAAAAAAAACGATTTTCAGTGTTTTTCAGTGTCAGAGGGGCGAGGCTAAATATTGAGCAATATTGAAAAAAAAAATTGTGAGTTCTAACTGTACCATTACACAACTTTTGCGTACTATGCCAAAATCAATTTCGAAAAATAATTTTTTTTAGCTTATTTCGGCCCACCCTAGGGCCCATGACTGCACGAGCAGGCAATATATTACAGAACTGCGAAAAATCATATTTTTCCATGTATGTTCATTGATTACTTATTTTAACTTAATAGAACCACTTTGACCATGTGGGTTTACGTTAACTTCTCTTCACTAATTATTAAATTGCCCTCTGATCTATATTTATCATTCAAAAAATTTTACACTCATAGAATCAAAATTGTTATAGAAAGCTATAATCATTTATGATAAGCCGAATTGAAATCAGAAACAGCGATAATAGAGTGAAGAAATAATTGATTTTTGTTAGTTCTAGTTTTTATCTTCCATTCTCTTTTTCAAGACATTTTCCATTCTGCGGCTAGCTTAAAACATTGAACGATTTTCAGTTACATATAAAAGTTCCATTAAACGTGCTTGCTTTGAAAATTTTAAAATTAAAGTAAATTTTAAAAATATGCTTGTTGTCAAAATGGATGTTTTTAAGCAATGCAAAACTTTTTACATGTAACTGCACATGTATATATATTTGTGTGTGTGTGTGTATGCATTTGCATTTGCAACAGTTTTCTTATCTTCTAAGTTTTACTTCAAATCTCACTTTTATGAGTACGTGTGTCTTTTTTCTTTACAAACTACTATTCACTATTTTGACAGAGTACACGGCAATTGGCAAATCGGCCAAAAAAAGAACTCGGCACACAACTACTTAAAAATAAATCAAAAGCATAACAAAATAAAATTAGAAATATTTAAAACATAATTTATTTTTTTATATTTTAAGTATTATAGGCAAAATTATAGTTAAGTATTATAGTACAATAGATGCTTATATAAAATAAAAACATTCGGTTTTTATTGTGGGAAAATAAATTTTAGTATTTATATTTATGCAGGTAAAATGCACATAAAAAAACATTAATATCTACTACATACTTTTACACCAACAGGTTTCACTGAAAGCGTAGTTTATGTGAATGCTTTTTGCATTAATCGATGACGTGTAACGGGAAGCATCTATGATACGAGTGGGGCAGAACCATAGTAGACTAAGTTTATTAAATAAAAAAGAATGAGCCAGTCTATTTAGAAAGTGAAAAAGTTTTGTTTTACATACCCTCACATGAAACGAAGTCTGTTTTCACTATGGAGTTATGGATAAAGAGGTAGTTACATATAATGTATTTTATTTAAGGTGCGAGTGAAATAACCGTGGAGGTTGTTACAATATGGGTTTTTTTTATCGGATTAACAGCTCTTGATTACCTTGGATGCAAACGTCCGACCAGTAAAGCTCAATAGAAAAATTCGTCTTACTTAAGCATCTTATTCGTGGGGATATTATTACACAAAAATTCTAAAATTTCTATTTGTTCTGTTTCTATTGGTGTTAGTTTGCCCAGGTATTATTGGGTCATTCGGAAAGTCGCGTACCTTTGGGAAAGTCAATTCGTACCCGAAAATTCTATTAGTTAATTATTAGACATTGATTCCGATATCGAATGTCTAATAATCACCAGGCAGAAATTTCCGGTACGAAATGATTTTCCCAAATGGACACGACTTTCCGAACGACCCAATATATTCTTTTTCACTGATACTTACAGGAGGTTGTTTACATTGCCACAAAATTGCGGAAAAGCGGGGTCTGTCAACTGCAAATTGAGTTCCACCAGTAAAAATGAGTATATGTTTCTGTCATTATTTATGACTGAATTTTTTTATTAATAAGGCTTTTAAATAAGGAGAAAATTTCTTTTTAAGTTTACTGGTGGAAGTTACTAAAGCGGTAATTAAAACCTGATTAAGTGGTTACAGTTGAAGCTTCGCTATTTTAAGGATATGTCAGTGCCTCTTTTTTAAGCCCTTAATTCTAGCTCCTGTGATATTCACGGGCTGTGTCTTTTATTCAGATTGTTTCATTCCCACCAGTTTTATAAAACAGTGTAATTGGCTTTATAATGGTATCATTTTATCTGTGAATATAAGGTGAATATATTTTTTCCAAAAAAGTGGTGCCAATAAGCTATTTGAATTTTTAAACCGTAATTTAATGCGACCGTTAAGAGGTTAATAGTTCCAAAGTTTTCACATATTTCTCATAACTTTCATCTGTTTACAGACTTGGTTTACTATGGGAGTGGATAAAACAGATTTTATGTACCTTCTAAATGGACTTTCTCATTATTTTTTTCAAAATGGACTTCGTCTACTATGGTTGTGAGCCCCACATTTATCGGTGTCGTGTAGGTTAATAGGAAAGCGCACTAAAGTAAGGCCAAATCGTAACAAAACTTTCATTGGAGTACATAGAAAAATCATTTATGTATATAAATGTATGAATTTCAGAATGCTTTGAATGACGAATATCTGAATGCACGTCAGTTCAAAGAAATTTACAGCGCTTTTCCATTTACGGACACGAGACCCAGAATATTGTCTGACACCACAATTTATAAACAAATTTATTAGAAAATATGAAATTGCTTATTTTCATGTACATTATAATAGGAAAATTTTCATTAAATATTCTTGGTGCCGTTTGCCAGTTTTGGAATTAAAATTAGGTGTCCTTTTTTAAGGACACCACGCCCAAAAGGGTTAAAAGTGAATTAGTAAATTTGTAGTTATCGTGCGCTGTTTCTTTCAAACTTTATGAACTAAAGCTTTAAAAAATTAATCAAATATGCGTTTCTTTTTAGTCTTCATGCTAAAACCAAAAAGATTTACCTTTTTTTTTTTCACTTCGAAAACTAGAAAAAAAAATTGAAAATTTTGATTTTTTTTTGCGCTAAAATTAAGTTTTGTATAAAACTTTTAGTGTATATTTTGGTTTTAATTTAGAAGTAGGTATGTTATGATTCTATTTTGTTCATTTTCTTTCTTTATGCACTGTAAATGAAAATGTCTGAAATTCAAACACTTAAGTTTCTGAAACGGAGTGTTCAATTTTCAGACATTTTAAAATGTCTGAATTTTTTCAGACACTTTTTGCGTCCGAATTTCAGACACTTCATACGTCTGAATCTCAGTCATTTTTTTTTTGTAAGCCTTATACGTAGCCATATTTGGCCACATTGAATGCTGGAAAAAAATATGGTCATAGTCCTGCCCCCCCCCCCCCCACCCGCACACACACACAGCCTGGTTTTAGGGGGACCAAAATTTTGTATGCAATTTTTATAAAGCTGATAATTGAAATCTTTTTGGACCTTGGACTGATTATAATAAATATTTTGAATTTCTAGAACAGAATAAGATTAAAAACAAAAAATATTTTGTCTTGATACTCAGTAAAATCTTTCAATAGCGGGCACCTCGGAATCGTGGAATTTGTCCGCCATTCGGAGGTGTCTGATTTTCTGAGGTAAAAGTATATAAAAAATATGCATGTTGTGAATAAAAAAAATGCGTTTCTTAAATAGTGGTGTCCTCCATTTAGGAGTGTCCTTTATGGAAATTTTACTACAAAATCTTCATGCGGACAACTTTGTTTTCTGAACACTTTCCTATTCAACATAAATATATAAAATTACCTCAGAAAAGTGAACACCTGCGAATTGCAGACAAATTCAGCATTTCCGAGGTGCCCGCGATTGAGAAGTTTTACTGTATTTAGATTATTTTAAAGTTCGTTTTTAATGTTGTTCTACTTTAAAAGATCCAAATATTGCTTATAATCATACAATGTCAAAACAGATTTAAAGTAAAATCCTTACAACAATTGCTTACGTAATTTGGGGCCCCCAAAATCATAGGGGAAGGTAGGGGACGCTTCCCAATTTGCCCATGCTTTAATAAATTCCTTCTGCAAAGTACTTGAACCTGCATTCTGGTTCGTTAAATAGAGGTGTCCGGTATTCGGGAATGTTAGTTATGGAGGGACTTTTCTTAATGCACAACGCACGCATTTTGTAAAAAAAATTGTTGGAAAATAAATAATGTATGCAAAAGTTGTATAAGTTAAATAGTGTTTATCTGTGAATCTCAGTCGTTAAATTCACTAAGAGAAAATAGCTTTCTTTGTAAAGGAAAAAAAGTAACTGATAAACATTTGAACGTAACTTTTCTTTTGATTAGGCTGGCATTTTCTGCTCTGATCGAAGTAGGTCAAAGGACACGTGTTATCAAATCATTAGTCATTTATCTTGAACACTTGCAATTCATCGGTTTAGAAATAAAGAATCGTAAAAGAAATGCATAAATCGCTCATATTGTATTATATTTAATCCCGTTACTGCCTACATATTTGTTTATTTTTTATGAAAAATATATAAATAAAGTTATATACAAACATCAATTTTAAGTGCAAAATCTAGTTATGAAGTAAATATATAAAATTCTAGCTTTTTACTGATATTCATTTTTAGGTGCGTTCGTAATTATATAAATGCGTATCACCTATAGTCGTCGTTCGGTCCGTCCGTCTGTCTGTCTGTCCGTCCGTCCGCATATAGCAGAGCAAAAACTACGCAACCGAATGGTCTGAAATTTTAGATATATAATTGTTGCAAAATTTTGTCGAGTCATTTAAAATTTTATGAAAATCCTATGTGCAGTTTAATTACAGGGACAGTCAAAAGTTTTCCGTTATATTACGGCAACGGAAAAAAATTATTTCAAGCACATTTTAATGATGTTGAAGCCTTTCGAACAGAAAGAAATTGATATTCACTTATGAAGTGCATTAAAATATACATTCAGTACAACATGCGGTGCAAAAAATATTTATAAAACTAGTTATAGTACGAACGTACCTCATTTGCCACATTTGGCGTGCAATTTCCAACTTGTTATTTTCAAATAACTTTTTTACTAAAATTAACCAAAAATCCATATTATAATTGACTTCAAATTAAATATATATGAATCTAAAATAGAACATTTAACCCTCCGTCTACCAGACGGGTCCATTGGACCCGACAGGTACATACAAAATATTCATTCAAACCAGAAATTTCTTTAAAATAAACTAAGTATATAAACCAGACAAAAATAAGGTAAATAAATAAGTTAAATAGTTTTAAATAAAAATTCTGGTGTAGAACGTTTTATTAAAACTTGAATAAAATTCCCGGTAGATCTAGGGTTAAACAAAAACTTACTTGAAATGCTTCGCAGATGGTAAGAAAAATTTCTGGATTTGAAATATTAAAAACTCACAGAGGGTGAGAACGACTTGCATCTTTTTAAAAGGAAATCCTTTCATACATCCCACTAGCTATACAAAGAAAATGTTTTCCATCCTCAAAATATAACCCGCCAGACAAAAGTTTTTTTTAACCAGCTTTACAAGACGAAAACGAATAAAACAGAATTATTGATATAAACTAATACAAATAGCACTAAATCCCTAGCATGCTGTGTTTGTGGAGTTCCCGGATGTAATCTTCAAGCGTTGTTACTTCCTTGTGTCTATCCCGCCTTTATATCGACGACGGCTTATTAGCGACATTTGACGTGAAGCACATGAGTCCATGTATGTAATAAATACATAATCTAAGTAGATGCGTATTGCAATCACAGAAGTTTACATTCCACAAAAAATAAGACAAGTCAAGATAAATAAATAAATAAAAATCTACGCGTACATAAAAAGAAACAACCGTCTGATTTACAAACGACTATCACTGTAGAAAGAAACAAATGTAAAACGCATGCGCAACTGAGGTGCCCCCCGGTGCCTAATACGAACAGCAGTAAGAAAACGTCTTAAAATAAGATGCCTGCAGATATTTTAACCACGTATTTTAGTTCGTTTATACCGTGATCGTAGTAAGACACTTATATGTTTTAAATTAAGACATCTATCATGTCTTAATTTTCTGATTCAGTCACTTAAGTGTCTGAAATTCTTTTTCAGTCACATATAGACGCCTCTATTTAAGACGCCTCTATTTGCAGTGTGCATAATTTAGAGTTTTATCATGCATGCAGCACTTAATGATTTTAATTCACGCATTAGGGCGATGAATTTTTAAATTTAAAATTTTAATTTTAATTTTGTATATACAACATTTATTTTGCTGGGTCATATAGTTAAGAATAAATACTTTGGACAAAAAAGAAAAAAAAAAGATCATAATTTCATATTATTTTTGTTTTGTTACTTTGGAAAAGGAGATATTTTTGGTCGTATTGACAAACCCAAAGGTCCTGTGCCCCTTAATACACATAAAATATCCTACTCATACCGATTTTGAATAACGACAATCATGTAAGATTGATCAGTGTTGTAATAAAAAACGCTAGATGAGAGAAATTTTATCAGTGCATTAGTTCGTGTAAATCCACAAAATGACGGTTTCCAGATGGTTTCCTGATTTAAAAGGAAGAAGGTTTTTTATTCATTTGAACTTTACTCTAAAAATTTCTAAAATTTTAAAGCGCTTATGAATGTTTTTACCTTAGTATCATCAAGATGTTTGTCGTCAACTTTTGGTGGTTTTCGTCTAGTATTAATTATTTTAATATAGGTGTATCGTTCTTTTAAACCATAACAGGATTCGTAATTTTTTTAAGCTAAACTACCATTGTTAAACAATACTTTGTCTTGTACACTGATATCCTTTTAACATTACGTTATATAACCATAGAAAACTATTTTTAAGTCTTTCTATTGAAAAATAGCTCCGCTTTTTAATCGTACGTTATTGTACGTATCATATAATAAGTATATAGCTCGCTAATGCAACACATTGGAGAAACTATGGAGTTTATTTCTATATGCAGTAAAAATATAAGTATGTTATTCTTTTAATGATTAAATTATGTGCATTTCTCTTAAAAATAATGTTATAAAATATTTTATTTTAATTCTTTTAAGTAAGCAGAAGGATTGGAAAACTGCAAAGAAATAAAATATTTCGAATACAATTTTACCTTTTTATTTCGTAAGTCGCTTGCAATTTTGTGCTAGAAAACATAATTTTGTTGAAAATTAAAACCGGGAAAAATATAAAGAAACTTCATATAAAGTGAAACTTTCACCATACGACGTGTTCTAATTGTATCAAGGGACATACGTTCAAGTTAAAAAGCTGTCTTGGAAGATGGCTTTTAAAATCAGTAAAAATGTAACTGTTTGTGCTAACAGCATACCACTGCGAATAAGAAAGACACCATATTTTTTATGTACAAGTTGTTTCAAAAGTTTCTTGACATTTTTCTCAAAAGTGCTTTTAAGTGGCGAAGTCCCTATAGATATTTCAAAAAATAGATTTTTTTCATATTTCGAAAATATAATATCTCGAGAATACATTGGCAAGAGGAAAAATATTCAATAATAACAGAGTTATCCTACTTTTAGTTGAACGCGCTGGAGACCGCATGTTGTGCCAGCGACATAAATAGCGTGGAAGATATAAAAAAAAGCAGTTATGGCTACATATTATCATATTTTTTTAACTGAAAAAACCCCCAGCATGAAAATTGTTCGAGAGGAGCCGAGAGCTGATGCAAGTGGCAGAAAGCTATCGCTTTGAATGAAGATCCTGAAAACGAAGATATTCCTCCCTTACTTCTTCAAGAACTTCAAGAGCATCTCTAACCAATCAACTAAGATTTATCTAGAGATGATTGGGTTTCCAAGAATCTCCAAAGATGCTTGGGTAGCCATACCCAGAAAGCTAACGAAAGTTTTAACGTAACAGTTTGGCGGTTATCTCCAAAACACCAGCATTCTGGACTACAATTGCAGTGGTGGAAAATTGGCGCAGAGGAGGAGCCTATTGATACCACTAAAATTTTATAGTATTCTTCACCTTAATAAAAACGCAGAAATTCTGTCATTAGATAAGGCGAAAAATACCACTAAAATTTAGTGGTGTCAATAGGCTCCTCCTCTGCGCCAATTTTCCACTACTGCAATTGTTGAAATTTCTGCGTACATCGCTGCTGGGATAGGGGAGGCGGGGGTTGTATGGGATATTTTCACAAAAATATTTTTTTATTTAAATTACTATCAATATTATATATCACATTTCATACATTAGGTATTTGCCAATATATATGAACAATATTTATTCTAGATTATGATTTATTCATAAAAATATTATGGAATTAAAAAAACGTTCCTCCCTGTCCCAATCATCCCCACAGCAGGGATGAATGGGACACTAATACGGATGGATGAAACACAAAGATTTTCCTCCCTGTATTCAATTTTACCAAATTAAAATTTATAATTGTAACCTTATATGAAAATTATATTTGTAATATATGATTTTACAGCACGAATCGATATGTTTTATTATCAATAACTTCTTTTATTGCAGTTTTAACTTTTAATGCGGACTTCGGCTATCAATCTGTTCTTTTTTTCCACTTTTGAGGCAATTTAGATTTGAAATGAAAGTGCAAAATGTGTTTTAAATATAGCATAACTAATAATTTTCAATCATAACTTATTAATTAAATGTATCGTAGAAACATGCAGAACGGAAATTATTGTGTCGATCGGAAAGTCATGTCGTGTTGGGAAAATCAATTCGTACCGGAAAATTCTTCCCGATAATTATTAGATATTAGATATCGGAATCAATGCCTAATAATTAAATGATTGAATTTTCCGGTACGAATTGATTTTCCCAACTCGACCCGACTTTCCGACTGATTCAATATGTTAGGGGTGGGGATTTATTTGTGCAACATTTCAAAATTCAATATAATTTCCCCCATTTGATCAATACAAATATACTATTTTTATCAATTTTATCTATTTTGATTAAGTTTTAGTACCAATTTTTTGATAATCCATTAATAATTATTACAATACAATAAGTAACACTCGGAAATTTTAAAGAATAACAACACATATAATACTATTTAATACTATTAATTGACGTAAATTATTGATTTATCATCGTATATAATACTATTTAATTAATAAATAAAATTTTCAACATCTCTAGGGAGGAGTGAGAATGTCCCATTCATCCCCATTTGAAATGTCCCAATTATCCCCATGATGCATAATATCCCTTATCAGCCATTAAACCTCAAAAATTATTTTGTCACAATATTTACTATTCATTCATTTTAATTATTGATACTGAACCTTAAAATAAATAACTACAACATAGCTTAATTTTTTATATTATATAAGATATTTCACATCTTCAAATGTAAAAAAAAACTTACTTTTAAGCAGAGATTTCAGAAAATGCAACTTTGAAGGAAAATGAAAACAGCAATGTGGTCCTACTTTTAGTTCTGAAGTAGAGGTAGTAAGTCTGTGGTAGAGGTATATGGGGTTAGGAAGCAATTTAAAATAAATGTTTATTGCCTGAAATATTGAGAATGTCCCATCCATCCCCTAGCTCCCCTATTTAATGAAGGCTACACTTCCGTTCTTAGAGTTGTGGATAATGTAAATATAGTTGTTGGCATTTATGCCAAAGTTTTTGTCGAAAATGCCGATGAGGCGCTAGTAACGAGACAGAACCGTAGGATACTTTTTCAGACAAAATCAGCTCGAACAGCCCAAAAACAGCAGCAACTCTAAGAAAACCAGCTTTTCGAGGAGTCCGAATGTCTATTATATGCACCTGGGATTGCTGATTGATCAGTAAGCCACTACAACCAGTAATTTTATCGTACTGAAACTTTAAATGCGGTTATCTCTAAACTATGTTTTCAAAAACTACTCGTGCTGTAAGTCAAAATGTTATCGGTCGATTTTGCTGATTTTTGGTGAGGCTTTTCTTTATATCATTACCGGAAGGATATACCGAAAGTTTAAAAGATTTCGTGTAAATAAACAATTTTTAAGGGATGAAAAATGTCGAAAAAAGTAGTACAAAATCCGAACATTTTATTAAAAACCGTACTTAATTTTATACTTTATACTTTTTTATTGTTTTATAGGTTTATCCTTCCCGTGCATATGTTAGAAAAAAAAATAATTTTTCAGATCAATATAAAAAGAGTGACGAGTGCAGCACTTTTGAGACAAAAAAAAAAAAAAATTGTACTCTACAAGGATGGAATATGTTATGCTACATATGTTACAGTTTCAAAATGATCCGATTATTTTATCACCTTTAAAAAAATAATGAAAAAAGACTGATTTTGAGGCGTTTAAATGGACCCCCCCCCCCCTTAATAAAGAACGTGTTAGTAGAAATAAGAAGTACAAGGTATAACTAATGCATTTCAATATGGTTGTCCTGTAAGTCTTAGCATAGGCACCACCTTTCTTGGGTGGCGCAAAAGAGACTTTTCATATTACTCTTCCTAAAACATGTCTTCACTAAACAGAATGATATAAATTCTAATACAATAGTGTCTGGTCCTTATAAAAATAAAACTGAATTAATAAAGAACAATCTTCAAAAATCCTTAACAATATCAAATTTATATTTACATTTAAATTCATTCATAAGTTCTCACAATACCTCTTCAATATACTAGACCAGGAATGGCCAACTGTGGCACGCCTGATACCACTATTTTTTTAAGAAATAGCCGTGTTCTTGAATCACTGAGATTCGATGATTAGATAACGCAATGAATAGTATAAAATTTTAGCGGGTGTCGAACCTGCCACAGTTGGCCACACCTGTAGTAGACACTATTTCACTATACCAGACCTGAAATTAAACACTTCTTTATTTCAAGTCTCAATATTTGAAACTAATATTTCTTAAAAACTCAACTGAGAAAATTATATGAGAAAGCTCGAAGCGCCAAAGCTCATACTACCGTACACAAACCAACTTGTTTTATCCACGAACTACGAATAAATAGAAACTGATATAGCCTCAAAATGGTTGAGCCTCAACTCTAACCGGCTTCGCACCAGATTGCAACCATCGGAGAAAACTTCAAACAGTAAATTTGAATAGAAAATTTCTTCTTATTTAAACACCTTATTAATCCAGAATTTCAGTCATAACTATAGCCAAAAAAAATTATTCGTTTTTACTGGTGGAAGTTTACTTCAGCAGTAGTCAGCCCCTATGTTTCCGATATATTGTGAAAACCTAAACAGGGGTCATACGCGTCCAGAAATTAAAATATCATGAATTTTTTCGGTACCAGTATTTTGTTATAGAAAATCTGTTCTAAAATAATTCAAAATTTCGCCCATTTAATCTAGATTTATTTTCTATAAAAAAATTCTGGTATTGGTCCTGAAAAATTAATTCCTGAAGAATACAACCACTGCCTAAACAATCTACTGCCAGTGTCATTGAAAGAGATTATAATACCAGGGCCAACTACAAGAGTTAAGACGAATAGAATTTTTCACTATATTTGTGAGAGAAATCTTGCGTGAATAAACCGATAAATTAAGATAAAATTGTCAATTCAAAATTCACTGGTGGAAGTTTGCTCCGGCGGTATTTATAAACTGTTGATGCGACATAAAAATTCAGCCGCCATCGTGCGGTAACCTCCTTAGTTACTTCACTCGTAACTGGTAGACTCTACAGTATATGTGTACTACCCTTTCTACGTAACTCCGTTGTTTATCCGAAAAACAAGAGATTTATTGATTAGTGATTTTAATTCCCTTGATTAAATACATTCTAGAAATTAAGTAGTTCACAGAATCTGACTACAACCAGAAAGTTTTAATATTTAAATTTTCTTTATATAAGCAAATATTGCTATTTCAATTTTCTGGTCTGAATTAGGTATATATGAATAAAAATGATCTATTAAATTCAAAACACTGTTGCTTGCATATATGCAAACCTGCACACGCACTAAAGGGTTAAAAAACACTAAATAAAGATGAATAGTTTATAACCTTTGTATATATTTTTAATCAAATACCACTTGAAATTTATTTAAAAAAAAAAAAAAATCACAGTTGCGAACCTCCGAACTTTTCTTTATGAATCTTCTTCAGCAGTTAAGAAGACTCTGAAGTATTTATATATTTGTATGGGTTTCTTAATTCATTTTTAATTCAAATAGAAAATGTTCTAATTGATGTAGGAAATGATGTAGAAATTAAATGAAAACAAAAGTCTGTAGCTATGCTTATGTGCATGTCAAAATAATTCATCCATATAGTAAAATCAATCATTCTGCCCGTCTTTAGCTTAATCTAGTATCAATTATTTTAATATTGATGTGCCTTTATTTTAAATTATAACAGGATTTTCTAAGGCTCTAAAACTGAAATAGCATTTTTTGTTACGAGGAGTAAACTGTACTTTAATCAAAGAAATCTATAAAAAAAAATATTCAAAAAAGGTGGTGCTGCAATTCAAATATCACACGTATCACATAATAAGCAAAAAGTGCGCTTGCGCATCACTCTGGGACACTGTAGAAGTTTATTTCTATATCTGGTAAAAAATAGATATGGTACTGTTTTATTGATTAAATTATACGCATTGCTTTTAAATGTAATGTTATAAAATGTTTTATTTTAAACCTTTTAACATTTATGCTTTACTTTTCGAAAGTCTCCTGAAATTCTTTGGAATAAAATATGTTACAGAGATTTCAAACCGGAAACAATATAAAGAACCTTCATATTAAAAACAAATTTCCCCGTAATTATTATCCCACATCTGTTAAAAATTTCTTTGCTCAAGGTATAAATCTGTCTTCGACGATAGGTTTAGTAATAGAAAAATAATAACTGCTCTGTTGTAGTAAACGCCCACCACTGTGACCGAACGTGTTTAGTTCTGAAATAAGTAAGACATTATATTTATTTTATGTATTGATCACAGCTGACTATTATTTTAACCCTTTCAGGGGCAAGGTAGTTCTATTCGTAAAATGCTGAAATGTGTTAATGACACCGGAATTTACAGACAAATTTATTTCAAAGTAAGCAAGTGCTTTTGTTCACGAGCTTAATAAAAGTAAAATTTTCATTCCAATATCTGGTGCCAGTGTGGCAGTTAGGAATAAAAATTAAGTGGTCCAAAAATGAGCCACCGCCCTTGAAGAGTAAAAATTCTAAAAAAAATGCATTAGAAATCTCTAAAATTTCCGTATTATTAAGTAGACAGCATTACGGAAAAAATCTACAAGAATTAATTAAAATGTGGAAAAAAAAAGTTTATGTTTTTAGCTACTCTTCAACACAATAACGTTTTGGTTTTTACATTATATTACAAAAAATCTAAATTTTACGTATCAATGAACATGGTGCAAGTCTGTTGAGCAGCGCTTTTATCCTTTGAGCGTGTTCAGTATGTAAGTGTCACATTTGTTATTGCACTTTAGATTCAACTTGCGGCCGGTGTGCAATTTGTTCAGATATATGAGCTCCATACTCCTCTATTATTACGAGTTATCAATTAACACTTTGAGCTCTGGGGATGAATTTCTTCAAAATGCCCAAATATCACATTGGCACCAGTATTTTGTGTACAAAATATTCGGCTTATAAGAAACACGAAAAAATGCATCAATATATATTTAAATCAATAAATCATTAATATATTTTCAAATAAATTTGGTTGACAATACAATAAATCATTAATATATTTTCAAATAAATTTGGTTGGATATTCCGGTGCCAATGTGGCATTTAGGGATTAAAATTAAGTAGGAAGAAATTCACCCATCAGAGCACAAAGGGTTTTAAACAGCTGCGGACGGAAATATAATAGCTACAAGTTGTTCCTAATTTACATATCCCATCACACTGGTTGGTTGGTTGATTGAATTTTAATGGCACAAAGTCCCTTTAGGGATGCGCTACGCCAAGACAAAGTTAACATATGACAGTAATCATATGACATGAGTTAAAACCGCATATTAAAAGAGTCAAATGAACTTAGTTAAAACATAAGAATATAAGAAAAACTGTACACGTATGATTGTAAAGTAAATATAATGAATAAGAAAAAAAATTAAATGAAGAAAGTAATGCGATGATAAACATAAAAACAGAGAAGGAGACAAAGAAAATATTCAGTTAAAATCTGTGCAGTCTATAAAGTAATGATAAATCAATAAAACGAAGTAAAAGATGTCCAAATACAAGATAAAATCAAGAATATTTAAATCACAGATTATTAAAAAAAAAAAAAAAAAAAAAAAAACAAGGTAAAATCAATTAGGCTCATATCCTTCGAACACAGTATTTTCTTCATGTACAGTCGTGGGGGAAAAAAAGTAAACACCCCTACTCACTCCTCAACAAAGTATCGTAGAAGAAAGTTATTGGTACCGAACGATCGGAAATAAAGCCTACTTTTAAATGATGTATATAAAATTTCTTAGGGGACCATCTACATATTAAAACGAATCATAACTTCATTTTTTTCAATGGCAATACCCAATTCTGACAGTATAAATGAACTCTACACTCTTCAATTAGCCTAAAAAGCAATTTGTATGCAATTCGTACCATAAGTTTCCGAAAAATTAATTATTTTAAATTGAGTGTATTTTAAGGGATATATCCAAATTGAATTCGGTACTCGATTGTTAACCGAGAGAGCCCCCTTCTTGATCAAGGCACCTTAAGCACCACTCAAGCAGTCAATGAAGTCTTTTAGATAACAGGATAGCAGAAGAAATTTCAAAATATCTACTCACTTCTATCATAGACGGCCACTTAAACCATCATTTTGCCGCTTTTTAAGCATAATTTGAAAGCTATTTGGAAGATAAATGTGAATTTTTTTTATTTTCATAAAGCAGGACTTAATAAATCTAAATCCATAAAAAAATTGTAGGTTGCAATTCATAATTTTTTCGAATATTAATTTCATAATTCATTTCATAAAATTATAAAAATTGCAAATTCAGCGCATTTATGATTGGGCACATTATATTATTGCTACACAAAAAATTAGCACATTAGGAGCATAATTTCAGGAGATATAAATAAAAATATGAAAATGTAAATTAACTCCTTGAGGGGCGGTGGGATATATTTTATCCCACCTACGATTAATGAAGATTTACACCAGAAAAATTTTATGAGATTTTACTTTTCAAATTTTGGTGGAAAAAAGCAGCAAAATTGCTTTTCCTTAGTTAGAAATAAAATCTTTCTATTTTTCCGGTAGGAATTCAGAATTATACAAACGCAATTGTCTGCCGCTCAAGGGCATTATAAGCACTAAATTTTGAATGTTTATAATTAAAAAACTTATCATTCAAATGACTAGAAATTTGATGTCTAGGCATATTTTGAACCGAAGATTTGAAATACCTTGTTAAAATTGTGTATTGCCATAGAAAAAAATGAGGTTTGGGTTCGTTTTAATATGTAGATGGCCCCTAAGCAAGTTTTATATACCTCATAAAAAGTAGACTTTACTTCCAATCGTTCGGTGCCAGTAACTTCCGTCTACCATAATTTGTTGAAGAGTTAGTACGGGGCGTTTACTTTTTTTTTCAACGACTGTACATCCGAGTCATTACTGTAAGACTCGGATTCCATAGTCTCATCCACATAATGCTGGAGTTGTTTGCGGTCCTTGAAATTGGTAATACATGATATGAGAGATGATTTCTTTGTTTTCTTCACCGTCTTCCACAGTGAAAATCTGTAGTTGATGATTTTCTTCTCTCTGTCAGTGCACAAGATTTTTGCTTAACTTTCTCACTTCAAAGAGAATCAAATTTCTGTAACGATTTTGGACAGGGAGCAACCTTAGTGTCAATCTGATGTTAAGATAACATTTTGGACTTAGCTAGTGATTGCTGTTACTGGCTAAGTAGGTATTCTATTACAACTGGTTAAGAGGATGGGGGCCAATGTTCTAATTTTGGGTTTGCATATATTTTAGTAGCACAGCAGACATCACGAGTTTCTCTATTTGAAGTGCTGTTTGATTGTGCCATACCTAAATTACTTGGTGGAAAAGACGAGTCGGTCTCTGTGCATATGTGCCTTACGGATTTTATTTGTTGTTTGAGTTAATAAACTAGAGTAAGAAAACCCGAAAGACAGGGTTCAAGACTCAACACGTTTACGAGCTTAAGAAGATTAAGTTTTTTGAGTTATTTTAATAGCAAGGTATTTCTTTTTCTCGGATACAAATTGGGCAAGAACGGGAGAATGCTGGATGGTCACCCTTAAAATTTTTGCAGTATGCAGCGTTCTAATTTTTTAAGAGATTTACCGTCATGGACGACTTCTGCACAATACGAACAACGATAACGAACTACAATAGGTAGCATTTGTATGGCCATATTGTTAACATTTAAAACAGCGGAGGGGATTAGGGATATAAGGCCTAACTGAGCTGCTTAGGTAGCCAGCTTTAATTCTATTTGGAAGAGTAGTGAGAAGAATGTGCTTTGTCGGAAGGACTTGCCCATAACTACGGATGGTAATGTGCCGAACATCTATGACATTTTGATCTTTTAAATTTTGTAGTAGTTCTTCTTTCGTGCATAGGAGAAGTTCTGGTTCGAAAATAACACGACGGCTTGTATTCAGAGTTTCATGTAGCTGGCCAGAAACGGAAAAAGAATCGATTGTTGTACAATTTGACAAAAGTTGCGACTGGATGGCTTAGGTAGGCTCAACCAGTAAATTATCAGACTGGAATTATTTGAGTGAAGGACCATCGCCAAAATCAGATTGGAAAGTTTTTGCAATCAGACATGGTTTCTCTTAAATGACCTATCAGACAGATTATCGGTGCGTTTGATAACAAATAAACGAGTGAACAAATTATTCTGAACAGTTTAATGCTCTTCACATGGGAGAGAGTTAGAAGGAAATGAAGTAATTCTATCCATATTAGTAAAAGATAATAATTCAGATATTGGTCGTACCACCCACTACCGAGTCCAACAAGGGGACAAGGGGATGCACATTCGTGCACTAGTGCTAACCATGGCCGATACAATCACAAGACACTCCTATGACAGTCTCCACCCTTAATTGCCGGGCCCGAGTACCTCTCAGGCAAGATGTGTATGCTATCTTCGATACTAAACCCTTTTGGGTACCATTTAATTTTAACTGTAATCTTTGGTTTGTTAAATGGCGTAGCTTTATCGATTGTACAATGCCAAATATCTTAGTAAAAAAAGCGAAGCCGAGTCCTCATTTCTAATTTATTGTGTCAAAAGAGAAACAGTTAAAGGATTAACCCATTCGGGACCTTGGGTGCATATATGCACCCTCAAAAAGTGCTTTAAACTCTTGAGTTTGATATTAGTATAAACGAAAGGTAAAATTGATTTTATTACCACATTTTAGTGATTAACTAACAAAAAGTGATGTCAAAAGAATAAAATTCGTGTAAATGATGCCGATTCTGAAAGGGTTAACGAGATGGCTAATATATTTATGTTTTTGAAAACCATGTGTGCCATTTTAACATGAATTGTATTCTCTTTAAATTAGTGTTGTATACTGCGTTAAAAATGCTGTTCTCTCGGCGGTACTGGATTGGGCCGTTGTTATACTTTTGTCTGTTTTTATAATTGCGGGGCTTGATTAGTACATTAACAAATTTTCAAAAATAAAAAATCTGAGCCTAGAGCGCATCAGAACGTGATTTAGGCTATTTTCACAACCAATTTTCAGATGGCCATTTACACACAAAACCACAGCAACGCTCCTCCTTTCTTTGTAACGATACTTTTATCTCTAAATATCGGAAAAAATATATGGTCCAGAACTGTCTTCATATTTGAGGTTTTAGTGTATTACTTTAATCAAATGAAATTAATTCCTTGGTTAATAAAAAAGTAGTAATGTTGCCCAACCACGAGTTGAAGATTTAAAAAAAAACACGGACTATTTAGTCTGTAAATAGAATATTCCTGCCTACTATCGTTTATCACTAGAACCGAAAAATCTATTCAGTGTATATGCGCAAACTGTTTTTCGAACTAGGGTTGACAGTGTGACCTGCATTTTCAGTTCGAAGATTCAAATCCACAAAACGTCGAAAGGAGATTTTTACTTTAGGTAATCGTGAATTGTACGTCATTAAATAATACTTCCTCCGTCACAATTTAGTTGCGACATTTAGGTCGATAATTTCGTCCCAAATTAGTTGCTACAGTTCAAGTGGGTGGAGTCATAAATAACTTCTGATGCAGTTTAGTAAATCGACATCCTTTTGTAAGGACCTTACCACCAGTATATCACAAAGATCATTACCTTCTTAACCCTTTGAGCTCTTGGGATGAATTTCTACAAACTGGCCAAATGCCACGTTGGCACCAGTATTTTGTTAACAAAAGATTCGGCTTATCAGATACACGATAAAAACACTTATCTAATTTCAAATAAATTTGGTTGAATATTCCGGTGCCAATGTGACATTTGGAGATTAAAATTAAGTGGGTGAAAATTCACCCATCATAGCTCAAAGGATTAAAGAATTAACGATTCCTTAGCTAGCAGGTAGTTTTATGCGATTACTGGTAGAAGAATCCTTTCAAAATGTAGCATGGCCCAAAAGCGTGCGAACCTGGATTTTTTAAACTAATTTGGTACTTATTTAAGGAGAGACGGAGGAATGCTTGGTAAATAAATGTTGTTGATTGATAGCATAGCACTGTGAAATCTCTGAAAAATGTTCAAACAAAATCATAAAATCATCAGTATCGATAATCAGTACAAAAGTAATGAAATGTAGCAACTAAATTGGGACAGATGGAGTACAAAAAATACTATTTTCTGGTGTGGATTCGTATTGTCTGAATAAAAATGGAGGCCAAACTGGCAACCATTTTCCCAACTGTATTAACCCGTCAGCACACGACGGATTAATATACCAGAGCTGCCAAATCTCCGGCTTTTTTGATACCGGTATTTTAATACAGAAAATGTTGTTTTATTTAATTGGAACATTCTGCGGATTTAAAAGAACAGCATTTTCTCTAAGATGATACTGGTGTGCAAAAAGCCGGAGACTTGGCAACTCTGATATACCCATTTTATCTCCCATTATATTTTTGGCTAAAATACGTTTTAAAACGAATCTACTGTTTTGTATTGTAAAATGCAACAGTACTTCTTCTTTATAGGTAAAAAATCATGCTTTTCATATTTATTTTCACATTAAGTAGCACATTTTGTAAATATCACGCTAAAATATGTAAACAATTTGTTTTACTTTTTTTAAAACATGAATTATTTCCCAATTTTGATATTAATTATATTTAATACACTTTCATCAATATATACAAGTAGCTTTTAACTTGCTCTTTCATTAAAATTATTTTAGTGCATGTTATCTAGTAAGAAATGGACGTATCGAAACGAAACGCGTGGGATTTTTAGTATCCCAAGAGCCATATTTCCCCCCTCCTAATGAACACAGAAAAGACATTCCTTCATCCATCCCTTCTCGACCAAAATCTTGCACGGTGCAAAGAAGTTCAGAAAAGTCCTGAAAAAATTTAGTCTTTTTTAAGAAAAAAATTGTTTCCAGCAGCTATTCTCCCACCGCGCGCGTTGCCGGGTTAATACTCTCCTCATTGGCACAGCTAGGCACTGGAAGACGGCCAGAGAAATACTAGCAAGATAGTGCATTGCTATTTGCCTTTTTTAGTTAAGCATATTCTTCTATATTTTACCCGGTATATATTTCTTTAATTTTTTTTTAAATATTTTTTTTAACCCGTTGGGGACGAGCGGCACGTATACGTGCCGCATGAAGCGCTCAGAATCCTTGTTTTTCCTCACCAGTAAAATTTTACTGTAAAAACTGCCTTACTTAATCAGCGCATTTTCTCGATTCAAGAAAACACAAATTTCTGTTTTTTAAAAACGGTGACAAATGATTAAAAATTTCGCAAAAGGCTCCCGTCCCGAAGCGGTTAATACAGAAAAGTGACATATATTTAAAGTCGAATATATCTAATATAAATAATCAGGTTCCGTACGCATCAAGCAGCGGTTGGAACTTATAGGACAAATTTTATTGTTCATACCAATATCTTTTATCAATAATCTTCAACAGACATTTTTATAATGCATTCAAAAGCAGTATATTATGAAAGTTATTAGTAAAAGATACTTGTAAGAAGAATAAAATTTGTCCGATTCCTGCATCAAGGGATTTTCGGTGTTTTAGTATCAGAAATTTCGTAAAGTTCTGGTCATTTGCCTGAAAATACATTTATTTTTCATTAAATAAGGTAAATATTACTTTTCAGAAATTCTGGTAAAATGTGCTTGAAAGTTCTTGAAGCGTACGAACCAGGGAACCGATTCACTAGAGCCCGTGAGTAGTCACATGGTACTAGGAATGTCTAATTCATTAATTTCTAAAGAAATATACTTTTCATAGGTGTCAGTTTTCGGGATTTCGAAAATCAATAAAACATTGAGAGGGCACTTTATTCATTATCTTCTTGCAATAAGGCAATTTGAATATTATAATTTGAATATTTGGAAAATAAAGGATAATGTTTTCGCTGTTTATTTACATATGAGATTTTTATACATATTTTTTACTTTTTATGGTTTAACGTACAAAATAATATTTTTTAATGTAAAAGAAATTAAATATTGCAGATTGTATTAACCCTCTCGCTGCGTAATTTTTTTATCAAAATAAGCTCAAAAATTGCGCACATTACATTTAAATCAGGGCTGTCGCTGGAGGCTATTTTTATATTCTTGCACCATTATTTTAAGAAAATCGATTTTGCAGTATATTTCTCTTGTAGATGTTGTTAAAGTCTATATGGAATTTTTTATATTTAAAAAGTGATCCGAGTAGAATAAAAAAATAGTCGCCAGTGGAAAAAATGAATCACCGAAGAAGTCTCGGGTTGCGCAGCGAGAGAGATAAGTTCTACGAACAGTAACTCTAAAAAATTATGAGTAAAATATTTAAAATATGCACAAACTGCAGTACTTTGGATTCCCTTTAATAAAATGTTTTGAGATTACATTACTGTGAACAGATTTACTCACATTGCATCTCACTGAAATTTACCTCTTTAATGTTATATTATTTTCGTTACAATAATACTTAATATATGTACATATATCATATTTTATCTATATTTAAAAACAACTAGAGAATTTATAATTTAAAAGTAAAACTGCCTTACTCAACAGATTTTTTTTTTTTTTTTCTTTTTAACTAAAGCATTTGAATTCCTTTGTGTCATTTAACGGAGCTTAGTTTATGTCGAAATAATTCTTTCAGCTTTCGTTCATAAAGTATAATATAATATCGAATTAAGTTTAAATACTGAAAAAAATATATAAACATGATATTCAGGGCTCCCATTCGATTTATTTTTTAAACAATAAAATTTTTCTGTGTCAATAAAGCGATGATTAGCTAGCACTAATCATGGAACTATTAATAAAGAGGAACTGACATAGCCTTAAAATAGTGAAGCTTCAACTCTTATCGCTATCTCAGGATTTTTTTTACCGCTGATGGAAACTTCCACCAGTAGATTTATATAGAAATTTTTAACTTATTTAAAGGCCTTATTATTGCCAATTTTCAGTCATAAATAATGGTGGACACAGGATTTCATTTTTACTGGGAGGAGTTTACTTTGGCGGTAGTAAGGCCCTGTGTTTCCACCAAATTGCCACAACCAGGAAAACAAACTGATAGTTTTACAAGGCATACTGACACCAGTAAAAACAAATAGAAAATTTTCCACATTTATCAGAAAAATTTCCATTAATATGACAATTAAGATGAAATTTTCCATTCAATTTTACTGGTGAAATGTTTGCTCTGATGGTAATCAAAAACTGAAGATCCGATTAAAAAAAAAAAAAAAAAAAAATCAGCCGCCATCTTGTGACAACTTCCTCAGTTACTTCACTCGCAACTGATAGACAGTGCACTATATGTCTCCTCCTCTTTATTTATAACTCCATTGCTTTGATTATACAGTCATTGCGCCACATAGGATTATATTTATAATCGGTGCTCTCCAACTCTGGAATACATAGGAAGAGGCTATGGGGTTTTTTTAACGCTCCACCAGAGATTCCAAATTCTATTTTTATTTGGCCGTGTACTGTTTTTAGGTACTTTCGTAATTATGCTATAGATATGTAGCATCTATAGTGGTCGTCTGGTCCACTAGTCTGTCCGCATATAACAGTGCAAAAACTGCCCAACCGAATGGTTTTAATTTTAATATATGTAATCGTTGCAAAATTTTCTGGAGTCTTTTCAAATTTTATGAAATTTGAATGAAAACTTAAAAAAGATATTAAAAAAGTTTTCTTCATTCCATTAAATGTTATCATACGTAATTAATTCCATGATATCCCATGATAGGTAAGGATTCTAGGATGCCATGTTAATTCTTGTATTGAATTCTATCATACGCACTTATTTCAATGATATCCCATGGTAGGTAATGAATCTAGGTTGCTCTGGTTATTTTGCCGTATTTAAGATATAGTCCTATTATTTCCGTATTATTGAATTTAATATATATAGTCGTAATAAATTTTGCATTCGTGCATTTTTGCATGAGAATGTAACAGTTATTGTTTTTTTTATTGACAACGAGTGATTGGATGCTCCAGTTCTTGATGATCTTAATGTCAGCTTCTACCGCAATAAACGATTTTTAAATGCAAATAATTGGTATCTGTCAAAACGTGATGGCGTGGAAGTAAATAAATATATAGTAAAAAGCAAAATAAAAATCGCCAGATAGATCTTTAACCCCTTAAAAGTCGGTGGAATATAATATGTCCCACATAAATTAATTTCCAAATGCCACAATGACACCAGAATTTTGGAATGAAAAATTTAATTTCATCACTAATATGAATTAAAGCTTCCATCTACTATGCAAAAAATTTGTTTATAATTTCTGGTGTCAGTCATTCATTTTAGAATTTTACGAAAAGAAGTACTTTGCCCCTGAAAGGGTTAACAAATATTCGCTTCTTTGACTTAGTATAAAATACGAAACCGGGTGTTGCGTATACGCTATGAATGTTTCAAAAATCAGTTTTCAGAATAATACTGTGCATACGCGTAAAGCATATTTTAATTAATCATCTCTAATTAATAAAAATTGCAGCCATAAAAATCTAATTTTGACATATCGATAGACAGGGTTGATACGCTTTCTGTTGAAATACCAGTGTTTTCATACAGAGAAACCCGCTTAACCCTCTGTCTACCAGAAGGGTCCAATGGACCCGACATGTATATTCAAAATATCTATTCAAACCAGAAAATTTCTTCAAAACAAACTAAATATATAAATCAGACAATAATAAGTTAAATAAACAAATTAAATAGTTTTAAGTAAAAATTCTGGTGTAGAATGTTTTTATAAAACTTGAGTAAAATTTCCGGTAGTTCTAGGGTTAATGTAATCGCGTTGTTATAAAAGACAAGATTTCAGGCTAAACAAATACTGGTTTTGAGCAGTGTTGCCGCATCTGGCGAATTTTTTATTTAGAAAAATTGCATTTACACCAATAAATTTTGAATAGCAGTTCTCTTCTGCTTTATTTTTGGAGTATCTATCAATTTATAATATAAAATTGCGGTTAACAGTTACTGGTAAGAATTCCGAATTGCTGACTGAAAAATCAGCCGAATGGGGTAGCAGTGGGAAAAAACAGGGAATTCTGTGACCAGTAGCAACACTGGATAGACTAAAATCATTATTTTAACACTAACAAATAAATTGACGCAGTGCCTTCAAACTTCCGCCATTAAATTTTAATAGAAAATTTCAGCTTATTTAAATGGATTATTATTGAATGGTTTCTAGCACGAATAATGGGAAAATCTCTATTTGTTTTCACTGTTGGTCTTCACTAATCGAGCACCAGTGGTGTTTCTTATAAATTGTCTAAAGAACCGTCCTTATATTTTAAATACATAGATACCCGGAACACTTGAAAAATAAAAATGATAAATTAAAAATTTGCGTAACGATGATAATCTTCTTACCTTATCAGACTTTTTGTTTACAGATTAAATTACTTATTAGTTACTGACTGTCAAATGTCAGTCGAATCGATTGATAGACTTTGCAAATGTTGAATTCACAGCCAATTTTTAACAGTTTTCAAAAAAAGGAAGAGGTGCTCAATTCGACAGGATGTATTTTATAATGTAAGTACATCGATTACTCGGAAACTAGGTGACCAATTCACGTGATATTTTCTTGTTGAAAGAGGATACACCCGAATGGGTTCAATTTCAATTTCATCAAAATTGTTTCGGTGCTTTTCTAGAAATTCAACAAGAGCCAAAAAAATCAACATTTGTCCTTATTCTTCTGTACGTTACCTGCTTGCAAATCACTATGTTAGCTGTATGCGAAGAGCCCGTGACTGCACGAGCAGGCGATATACAACAGAACTGCGAAAAATCATATAATTTTTATGTATGTTCACTGATTACTTATTTTAACTTAATAGAACCACTTTGTGCATGTGGGTTTTCGTTAACTTCTCTTCACCAATTATTAAATTGCACTCTAATCTATATCTAGCATTCAATAAATTTTACATTCTTAGTATCAAAATTGTTATAGCAAGCGACAATCATTTATGATAAGCCGAATTGAAATGAGAAACTGCGATAATAGATTGAAGAAATATTTGATTTTTTATTTTTTTTAGTTCTACTTTTTATCTTCCATTCGCCTTTTCAACACTTTTGCAATAATGCGGCTAGCTTAAAACATTGAACAATTTTCAGTTACATATAAAAGTTCCTTTAAACGTGGTTGCTTTGAAAATTTCAAAATTAAAGTAAATTTTAAAAATATACTTGTTGCAAAATGGATGTTTTTAAGCAATGCAAAACTTTTTACATATAACTGCACATGTATATATATTTGTGTGTGTGTGTGTGGTGCATTTGCGAATGCAGCAGTTTTCTTATCTTGTAAGTTTTACTTCTAATCTCGCTTTTATGAGTACATATGACTTTTTTCTTAACAAACTACTACTCACTATTTTGAGAGAGTACACGGCATTGGCAAATCGGCCAAAAATGGACTCGGTACACCACTACTTAAAAATAAAACAAAAACGTGACAAAATAAAATTAGAAATATTTAAAACATAATTTATTTTTTTATATTTTAAGTATTATAGGCATAATTATAGTTAAGTATTATAGTACAATAAATGTTTACATAAAAACATTCGCTTTTTATTGTGGGAAAATAAATTTTAGTATATATATTTATGCAGGCAAAATGCACAAAAAAAAAAAAAAAAAAAAAAAAAAAAACATTAATATGCACTACATACTTTTACACCAACAGGTTTCACTGAAAGCACAATGTATGTGAATACTTTTTGCATTAATCGATGACGGGTAACAACAAGCATCTATGATATGAGTGAGTCAGAACCATAGTAGAGTAAGTTCATTAAAAAAAAAAAAAAAGAGCCAGTCTATTTGGAAAGTGCAAAACTTTTGTTTTATCCACCCTCACAGTAAACCAAGTCTGTTTTCACAATGGAGTTACGAATAAAGAAGAAGATACATATAGTGTATTGTCTTTAACCCCTTGAGGGGCAAGCAATTGAATTCCCACTGGAAATTGAGAAGAATTTTATTTCAAAATAAGGAAAAGCAATTCTACTACTTTTTTCCACCAAAGTGAGAAAAGTAAAATTTCATAAAATTTTTCTGGCGCAAAACTTCATTAATCGTCGGTGGGATAAAATATATCCCACTTGCCACTCAAGGGGGTGCCCCTTGAGTGGTGCGAGTGAAATATTGTCATAAGAGATTGTCACAAGATGGCTGATTATTATTATTTTTTTTTTTATTATCGGATCAACAGTTCTTGATTATCGCGGGTGCAAACATCACACCAGTAAATTTCAATAGAAAATTTCGTCTTACTTAAGCGTCTTATTCGTGGAAACATTATCTCACAAAAATTCTAATAATTTCTATTTAGTCTATTTCTATTGGTGTCAGTTCGCCCAGGTATTATTGGGTCATTCGGAAAGTTGCATCCCTTTCGGAAAGTCATTACGTACCAAAAAATTCTATTATTTTATTATTAGACATTGATTCCGATATCTAATGTCTAATAATCACCAGGCAGAATTTTCCGGTACGAATTGATTTTCCCACATGGACACGACTTTCCGAACGACCCAATATATTCTTTTTCACTGATACAGGAGGTTGTCTACATTGTCACAATATTGCGGAAATGATGGGTCTGATTACTGCAAAATGACTTCCACCAGTAAAAATGAGTATCTGTTTCCGTTATTATTTATGACTGAAATTTTTTATTAATAAGGCGTTTAAATAAGAAGAAAATTTCTATTTAAGTTTACTGGTAGAAATTACTAAAGCGGTAATTAAAACCTGATTACACATTTACACACTGTAAAAAAAATACGACCAGTTTTCCTGTAGGAAACGGAAAAATAGTTGGCCCTTATCGTACCGGAAAAATTTCCGACCCAGCTCGAAGTACAATCCATAAAATACCGTTTTATTGACTATTTCCTTTTCTTTACGGATTTTATTCCGAGTTGGGTCGGAAAATTTTCCGGTACGATAAGGTTCAACTATTTTTTTCGATTCCTACAGGAAAACTGGTCGAATTTTTTTTTTTTTTTCTTTTACAGTGCAGTTGAAGCTATACTATTTTAAGGATATGTCAGTCCCTCTTTATTCATAGTTCCATAGTTTTCACACACTTTCTCATAAATGTGATCTGTTTACAGACTTAGTCTACTATGATTGTGAGCTCCTCATTTATCGGTGCAGTGTTGGTTAATAGGAAAGCACACTAACGTAGGGCCATATCTTAACAAAACATCCAATGGAGTACATAGAAAAATCATTTTTGTATATAAATGTATGAATTTCAGTATGTTTTGCAAGGGGAATATCTGAATGCACGTCAATGCAAAGAAATTTACGGCGCTTTTCCATTTACGGACACGAATCGGAGATATTTCAAACGATTGTCATTATCTGACATTGATTGTTTGCAAAATGCGTCTATATACACTTTGACTAGTGATCGAATCTGTAGGTCTAAAAACAGTTAAGAGGCACAGGACCTTTGAATTTTCAAAAAAGTAAATTTAGTAAAAAAGTAGTAGTTTAGTAAAAAGTAAATTAGTAAATTTCTAGTTTGTGTGCACTGTTTCTGTCAAACTTTATGAACTAAAGTGTTAAAAATTAACCTAATATGCGTTTCTGTTCAGTCTTCATGCTAAAACCAAAAAAAAAAAAAAAAAAAAAAATCATATTTTGGTTATTTCTTTGTTTTTGCACTTCAGAAACTTCTTTTTTTTTTTTTTTTTGTTTTTTTTTTTTGTTTTTTTTTTTTTTTGTTTTTTGTTTTTGTGCTAAAATTAAGTTTTGTATAAAACTTTTAGTGTATATTTTGCTTTTAATTTAGAAGTAGGTATATTATGATTATATTTTGTTATTTTTTTTTCTTTATGCATGTTTCAGAGTTTTATCATGCACGCAGCACTTAATGATTTTAATTCACGCTTTAGGGAGATGAATGTTTAAATTTAAAATTTTAATTTTAATTTTGTATATACAAAATTTATTTTGCATTTATTTATATTATTTTAAGAATAAATACTTTGGATGAAAAGGAAAAAAAAAAGATCTTAATTGCATATTATTTGTGTTTTGGTACTTTGAAAAAGAAGATGTTTTTGGTAGTTTTGACAAACCCAGTGGTCCTGTGCCTCCTTAATGCACATAAAAAATCCTACTCATACCGATTTTGAATAACAACAATCATGTAAGATTGATCAGTGTTGTAATAAAAAACGCTAGATGAGAGAAATTTTATCAGTGCATTTGAATGTGTAAATCCGCAAAATGACGATTTCCAGCCCTGATTTAAAAGGAAGAAGGTTTTTAATTAATTTGAACTTCACTCTAAAAATTTCTAACATTTTAATGCGCTTATGAGCGTTTCTACTGTAATATGAACAAGATGTTTGCCGTCAAGTTTTTGCGGGTTTCATCTAGTATTAAAGTATTAATTATTTCATATAGGTGTATCGTTCTTTTATATTATAACAGTATTCCTAAGTTTTTTAAGCTTTACCATTGTTATACAAGACTTTATATTGCACAATGATATCCTTTTAACCTTAAGTTATATAATCATAGAAAACTATTTTCAAATCTTTATATTGAAAAATAGCGGAAAAATTTTATTTAAATTATTAATATTTTATTTAAATTTGAGCTCTGCATTTTAATCGTACGTTATTGTACGTATCATATAATAAGTAAATAGCTCCTCACTAACGCAACACATTGGAGAAACTATGTAGTTCATTTCTATATGCAGTAAAAATATAGATTTGTTATTGTTTTAATGATTACATTATGCGCATTTTTAAAAAAAAGTAATGTTATAAAATATTTTATTTTAATACTTTTAAGTAAGCAGAAGGATTGGAAAACTGCAAAGAAACAAAATATTTCGAATACATTTATGCCTTTTCATTTCGTATGTCGCTTGCAATTTTGTGCTAAAAAACATATTTTTTTAGAAAATTAAAACCGGGAAAAGTATAAAGGAACTTCGTATAAATTGTATCTTTCATAACATTTTGTATTATGATTTTTCAGGGAATATATACTCAAGTTAAAAAGCTGTCGCTGAAGATGGCTTTAAAATTAGAAAATATAAAACTGTTTGTGCTAATAACATACCGCTGCATATAATAATAAAAAAGACATCATATTTTTTTATGTAGAAGTTGTTTCAAAAGTCTCTGGACATTTTTATGAAAAGTGCTGTTAAGGGGGGAAGTCCCTTTAGATATTTCAAAAAAATCGATTTTTTTCCTTATTTCTTAAATATAATATCTCGAGAATATATCGGCAAGAGCAAAATATTCAATAATAACAGAGATATCCCACTTTTAGGCGAGGGCGCCAGAGCCCATATGTTGTGCTAGCGACATAAATAGCGTGAAAGATAGGAAAAAAGCAGTTATGGCTACTTATTATCATATTTTTTCAACTGAAAAAACCCCCAGCATCAAAATTGTTCGAGAGGAGCCGAGAGTTGGTGGAAGTGGCAGAAAGCTATTGCTTTGAATGAAGATCCTGAAAACGAAGATATTACTCCCTTACTTCTTCAAGAGCATCTCTTACCAATCAACTAAGATTTATCTAGAGATAATTGGGTATCCAAGCATCTCCACAGATGCTTGGGTGGCCATATCCAAAACGCTAACGAAAGTTTTAACTTAACAGTTTATCGGTTATCTCCAAAACACCAGCATTCTGGACTACAATTGTTGAAATTTCTGCATACGTCGCTGCTGGGATATTTAAGGAAGGCTACACTTCCGTTCTTAGAGTTATGGATAATGTAAATATTGTTGTTGGCATCTATGCTAAAGTTTTTGTCGAAAACGCCGATGAGGCGCGAGTAACGAGACAGAATCGGAGGAGTCTTTTTCAGACAAAAGCAGCTCGTACAGCCCGAAAACAGCAGCAACTCTAAGGAAACCAGCTTTCCGAGGAGTCCGAATGTCTATTATATGGACCTGGAGTTGCTGATTGATCGGTAAGCCACTACAACCAGTAATGTTATCGTACTGAAACTTTAACCTTCCGTCTACCAGACGGGTCCATTGGACCCGACATGTACATTCAAAATATTTATTCAAACCAGAAATTTCTTCAAAACAAACTAAATGTATAAATCAGACAATAATAAGTTAAATAAACAAATTAAATAGTTTTAAGTAAAAATTCTGGTGTAGAATGTTTTTATAAAACTTGAGTAAAATTTCCGGTAGTTCTAGGGTTAAACACGATTATCTCTAAACTATGTTTTCAAAAACTACTCGCGCTGTAACTCAAAAAGTTATCTGTCGATTTTGCTGATTTTTAGTGAAGCTTTTCTTTATATCATTACCGGAAGGATGTACCTAAAGTTTAAAAGATTTAGTGTAAATAAACAAATTTTTAGGAATGAAAACTGTCGAAAAAAGTAATGCAAAATCCGAATATTTTATTAAAAACCGTACTTAATTTTTTACTTTATATTTTTTTTTATCTTTTTATAGGTTTATCCTTCCCGTGCATATATTAGAAAAAGAAAATAATTTATTTTTCAGATCAATAGAAGAAGAGTGACAAGTGCAGCACTTTTGAGCCAGAAAAAAATATCGTAATCTACAAAGAAAGATTAAAGTTATGTTACAGTTTCAAAATGATCCGATTATTTTATCGCCCTTAAAAAATTAATGAAAAAATTATTGCTTTTGAGGCGTCTAAAGGGACTTCCCCCCTTAATAAAGAACGTGTTAGTAGAAGTAAGAAGTACAATGTATAATTAATGAGTAAGTTTAACCCCTTGGGGACGAGCGACACGTATGCGTGCCGCATGAAGCGCTCAGAATCCTTGTTTTTCCTCACCAGTAAAATTTTACTGTAAAAATTGCCTTATTTAATCAGCGCATTTTCTCGATTCAAGAAGACACAAATTTCTGTTTTAAAAAAACGGTGATAAAAGATTAAAAATTTCGTAAAAGGCTCCCGTCCCGAAGGGGTTAAGCATAAGCACCACCTTTCTTTTTGGCGCAAAAAAGACTTTTCATATTACTCTTCCTAAAGCATGTCTTCTCTAAACAGAATAATATAAATTCCAAAACAATCGTGTCTGGTCCTTATAAAAATCAAAATGAATTAATAAATAACAATCTTCAAAAATCTTTAACAATATCAAATTGACATTTGCATTTAAATTCATTCATAAGTTCACACAATACCTCTTCAATATACTAGACCAGGGGTGGCCAACTGTGGCACGCCTGATACCACTATTTTTTTAAGAAATAGCCGTGTTCTTGAATCACTGAGATTCGATGATTAGATAACGCAATGAATACTAAAAAAGTTTAGTGGTGTCCAGCGTGCCACAGTTGGCCACTCCGGTACTAGACATTATTTCAATATACCAGACCTGAAATTAAACGCTTCTTTATTTCAAGAGTCAATATTTGAAACGAATATTTCTTAAAAACTCAACTGAGAAAATTATATGAGAAAGCTCGAAGCGCCAAAGCTCATACTACCGTACACAAACCAACTTGTTTTATTCACGAACTACGAATAAATAGAAACTGATATAGCCTCAAAATGGTTGAGCCTCAACTCTAACCGGCTTCGCACCAGATTGCAACCATCGGAGAAAACTTCAAACAATAAATTTGAATAGAAAATTTCTTCTTATTTAAACACCTTATTAATGCAGAAGTTCAGTCATAACTATGGCCAAAAACAGGTATTCGTTTTTATTGTTGGAAGTGTACTTTAGCAATAGTCAGGCCCTATATATGTGATATACTGTGAAAACCTAAACAGGGGTCGTACGTGTCCTGAAATTCCAATATCAGGAAATTTTTCAGTACCAGTATTTTGTTACAGAAAATCTCTTTTTAACCATTTCGCGCCGGGAGCCTTTTACGAAATTTTTAATCGTTTGTCACCGTTTTTTAAAAACAGAAATTTGTGTCTTCTTGAATCGAGAAAATGCGCTGAGTAAATAACACAAATTTTACAGTAAAATTTTACTGGTGTGAAAAAACAAGGATTCTGAGCGTTCATGTGGCCCATATACGGGTCGCTTGCCCCCAATAGTTTAAAAAAGGCAAACGATCGCAAATTTAACCTAGATTTAGTTTTCTATAAAAAAAATTCTGATACTTGCCCTGAAAATTCCCTGAATAGTACGACCC
Organism: Maratus speciosus; assembly: GCA_963932465.1. Classification (NCBI taxonomy): domain Eukaryota; kingdom Metazoa; phylum Arthropoda; class Arachnida; order Araneae; family Salticidae; genus Maratus; species Maratus speciosus. Next base: position 370,956,143 of record OZ010797.1, on the reverse strand, counting down.
CTGCCTAAACAATCTACTGCCAACGTCAGTGAAAGAGATTAAAATACACGGGCCAACTTCCATGAGTTGAAACGAATAGAAATTTTTACTATATTTGTGAGAGAAAACTTGCGTGATTTGTGAGAGAAACTTGCCGATAAAGTAAGTTGAAATTTTCTATTCAACATTTACTGGTGGAAGTTTGCTCCGGCGGTATTCACAAACTGTAGATGCGATATAAAAATCCAGACGGCATCGTGTGATAACCTCCACAGTTACTTTACTTGTAACTCATAGACTCTACACTATATGTGTATTACTTCGTTGTTTTATCCGAGAAACAAGAGATTATGCCCCTATATATTGGCATAAGCACTGACAACTGACTGACTGACTGACTCACTTACAAGCATATGCTTGTAAAAGAGTGTGGTGCTATACGGGATATAGTATTTGATAGAATAAGACTATTTTAGAAGAAAAACGAATAACCAATAAACTTGGTCACTATGCCATTAATTTCACGCTCTAGTTTTTATCTTGTCTCAATAGTTTAATCAAACTTGTTCAGGCGAGTATTGCCATGATCTGGATTGTAAATTTGCCATAGTTGGGACAAAAACTGCAGTCTGAGCTTTCTCCCTGTGCTTATTTCGCCACTCTATTGAACAGCCACTTTCGTACGTACACTTAATATTTTTCGATGGAAATATTATTCCTTGGAAAAATAGGAATTAAAGTTTAGAAAATAATAATAAAAAACGAAAAATGTGATAAAAATACTAAAAAGTGATAAAATTCTTTCACAACATTACAATCTTACAGTTGCAATAAAATCAATAATTTGTGAAAAATTTCGTAAGTCTATTATTGAAAAGTATCAAATTTTGCAATTTTGCTATGAATAAGTAGTCCAGGCAATAGAGACGGTATAGGGGCTCTAACTAGCAAAATTCATGGCAGTTCTGAAAAAAGGCTTACTACACTGCTCAAAACAATTAAAGGATATTGCAGTTTTAGGTGGATTTTGTATCTGGTAAACTGTTTAGCTGACTGATACATGGTCGACAGACATAGTAGGTTATATATGAATAAATTACACATGTTTGGCAGAAAAAAATGCATTTTATTGCGCATTTGTGTACTAAAGGAAAAAAAACACAATTTGTGCATATGAGAAAAAAAGAATAAGAAAAGGTGTTTTCTTCAAAGAGAATCATTTTCAGTAGGGGGTATGGTTTCCACGGGCGGCCAGCAACGTTGAACACCTTTGAGGCATGGATTCAATGACGCTATTAATGACGAGTTGGGGTATTCTGCCCCACTCTTCCAGAAGAGCTCTTTCCAGTTCTTGGAGAGTTTGTGGGGGTTGTTGGCGGCCAGAAACTCGTCTTCCTAGAGCGTCCCAAATGTGCTCGATTGGATTCATGTCTGGAGAACACGCTGGCCATTCCATTCGAACGATTCCTTCCTCGAAAAGGAAATCCTCCACCAGGTTTGCACGATGTGGCCTGCAGTTATCGTCCATTAAAATGAAGTTATCTCCGATTGCTGCAGCGTAAGGGACTACAATAGGTCTGAGGATCTCATCCCTATATCGGCGACCAGTCAGAGCTCCATCTCGAATGATGTAGAGGTCAGTGCGCCCGTCAATGGAGATGCCACCATACACCAACACTCCTCCACCGCCAAATCTGACACTTTCGTGCACGGACGCAGGATTATTCCTACTGCCACGGTCCCTCCAGATGAAAATACGCCTATTATCCGGATGCACAGAAAAACGGGACTCGTCAGAAAACAGAATATTGCTCCATTCATTTCTCCTCCAGTTGACATGCTCGGTTGCCCACTCCCTGCGGTCGCGACGATGCCTTGATGTTAATCTAACACACACCATCGGTCGGCGAGCATACAGACCTACAGCATGGAGCCGGTTTCGCACAGTCTGAGTTGAAATCGTGGTGCCTGTAGCCGAGCGAAGGTGTTGTTGGAGAAGAGTAGCGTTCATGGTTCGGTGTCTCCGAGCTGTTAACGCTAAATACCGATCTTCATTGGGAGTTGTTGCCCGTCTACGACCTTGCCCTGGTCTTCGGCCTGCACATCCACTCTCCAAAAAACGGTTCCAGATCCTGGAAATGACACTTTGTGACACTCCAATGGCTTGCGCTACTTCGGCTTGAGTTTGGCCCCCTTCTAACCTACCAACAATTCTCAAAGCTTCTGAATCTGTCAAATGACTTCGCTGAGACATCGTAGTCATCGAAACAAAGCAATCACTGAATGCCGATCATCCTTGTCTTCATTCTCTTTTATCCAGTTGAAAGTCAAATTTCATTCGCTGCCGCTGAAGCGACGTTTTTGACGTCGAACTCAAAATTTGCATACTCCACAGTTTGAAAACCAGAAAAATTTGCATTTGTGATTCTCTTCTTCTATTTTCGGCAAAAAAAATTTCGTTTATATCTTTATTTTATATAAAATAAAACTTCAAATATCCTTTAATTGTTTTGAGCAGTGTATATGTTTTATGAGTCGCTGAATCCGAATTTTTAACTTCCCACCAAAATTTCCCCCGGCAACCCCCAAAATTTTGGTAAAATGCTCCCAAAAAAGGTTTTTATTAAAAAAATCAATTTTTTTATTGTTTTAGGGAAAAAGTATCTAGAAATTCAGAAAGTAGACAAAATTTGCAACAAATTAGATATATGATATTATGACTTAGGATGAAGGGGAAAGGGGGATCTGGCTCGGAACATGCGCGCTGTGCTGCGTGAACTAAGTTGCGCAATTCCACTTAAACAGTCACACGTTTACATTCGCCGTCCCATCTCCCATCCGAACTTTCTCTATAAGGTTTACCTTAAGTTTTTTGGGTCTCTGAATCCGAATTTTTAACCTCCCTCCAAAATTCCCCCCCGAACCCCCCAAATAGTTGTTTTTAACCCTAGAACTACCGAAAATTTTACTCAAGTTTTATAAAAACATTCTACACCAGAATTTTTACTTAAAACTATTTAATTTGTTTATTTAACTTATTATTGTCTGATTTATAAATTTAGTTTGTTTTGAAGAAATTTCTGGTTTGAATAAATATTTTGAATGTACATGTCGGGTCCATTGGACCCTTCTGGTAGACAGAGGGTTAACTTAAATTTCTTATTATTTTAGGGGGAAAGCATTGCGAAATTCAGAAACTAGACAAAATTTGCAACAAATAGGATATATAACATTATGGGGTGGGAAAACGGGGAGGGGGAGGGGGAGGGCTGCCTCTGAACATGCACTGCGGCGCTACGTGCACTAAGTTATAAAGTCCAGGCAATAGGGAATTTTACTTGGAAAAATTAATACTAGTTGTGGATTTCGACTCACTTTATGTTTTTTGGGTCGCTGAATCCGAATTTGTAACTTCCCACCAAAATATCACCCGGCAACCCCCAAAAAATTGTTTTTTGAGAAAAGAGCGCAAGGAATGTTCCGAGGCAGCCCCCTTTCTCCCCGTTTATCCTACGTCGTAATGTCATATATCCTATTTGTTGCAAATTTTGTCTAGTTTCTGAATTTTGTAATGGTTTTCCCCTAAAACAATAAGAAATTTGCGTTAATAACAACTATTTTGGGGAGGTTTCGGGGGGGGGGTTGTGGGGGTATGTTAAATATTCGGATTCCGCGACCCAAAAAACTTAAAGTAAACCTCATATGGAAAGTTTGGAGGGGAGATGGGAGGGCGAATGTAAACGTGTGAGTGGTTAAGTGGAATTGCGCAACTTAGACAACGCAGCACCGCGCGCATGTTCCGAGGCAGTTCATCCCCTTCCCCTTCATCCTAAGTCATAATGTCATATTCGTCTTATTTGTTGCAAATTTTGTCTACTTTCTGAATTTCTAGATACTTTTCCCCTAAAAAAAAAAAAAAAAAAAATGATTTTTTTGATAAAAACCTTAATTTGGTGGGTTGCCGGGGAAATTTTGGTGGGAAGTAAAAAATTCGGATTCAGAGACCCGAAAAACATATAGTAAGCCTTTTTCCAGAACTACCATGAATTTTGCTAGGTAAAATTCCCCGTTGACTGGACTAAAGTTAAAGTTCCGTAGAATTACTTTATAATACAGTGTAGCTCACCGAAACCTAAATAACACCTCTATCGTCCATTCATGATATCGTAGCAGATTATCAATGATTCCACCGTATTATAGCATAACCACCGCCCAGGTCAGAGCGCTGACACAAAAATATTGGCTGCAGGATTTTTTTCAGCGTTTTCCTTTTTGACAATACTTGCCAGTAAGGTCCCTTGAATTTTGGTACCAATAACTTTTTTTCCACTTTAGTTTTCTGAAACTAAACAAGACAAAGAAATCTTTTATAAAATACTGGTGTCTAAATTAAGGGGACCGAACATTAAAAAAAATAATAAATTAAAAAAATCAGCCTTCGGCAGCCGCCATTTTTGTGTCACTGCTTAGGCCTAGTATTCAGGGGGCGGTGATATAACAATCAATTATCAAAAAGACTTGTCAAATCTACTTCGACTTCCTAACACGCTTACCTCACAATGATAAGAAATTTTATTGCTCATAAAAAATATGTTCCACTAGCTTTTCTTAGATATCACCTAATGTTTAGAAACCGAATGTCTCTTTTAAATTCTACTCTTGAAAATTTTCAATTTCTTATTATTGAAAAATATAAAAATACAAATTTAAGATTGAAAAAGTAGCCTGTCGTTCTCCATTTGGAAATCGTAAACTGTTAGGTGTTCATTTGTAATTTCGGAGAATTTTTAAATCCACGCTTCATGAATATTTTGAAATTTTGTAGTTGCATTTATATGATATACCTCAGAAATTTTATTTTTTATATTTGTTCTCAGAATTCAAAGATGTTTTGTAAACAGAATGTGGTATCACGGATAAATTTACTAAAGTTTTGAAATTTCAGTAACCTGTGTATTTCGCCTTTCTATCACGCTCTTTCAAGTTATTTATATTTTAAAATGAAAATGCTTTTTAAAGAAAGACAGACTTCTAATTTTTAATTTTCAACATTACAGTCTGATTTGCCCGAGTGCTACTCTGGAAAAAAATGTTTGCTATCTTCGATACTAATTTTTTTTTCTTTTTTTTTTTGAAACCACGTAATTTTAACTGCGGTCTTTGCTTTCTTATATGCATACCTTTTTCGATTGTACAAAACCAAATATCTTAGTAAAAAAAAGTGGTTCAATATCCTTATTTTTAATTTATAGTGTCAGGAGAAAACAACAGTTAAGTGGTTAACTCTAACTATGAGAGATCACCAGAAATTTTACTATGATTTTACGATTTGCATGAACTAATAAACTGTATAATATTGAACAATAGTTTATTTTTGGTTACAAAGTTATAGAAGTTGTGTTATTTACTAGTAAAATGCAACTCCATAAAGTTTAAACAGTTATATATCGCCAAAAGTAGCTAATTAAGCGGGTACCTCTGTTTTAAGCGGAATACAATACACTACGAAAATAAGTCGGTATTCGAATCTGAAACCTCTTAAGTTTGAACATGGATAGGCAAGCGGATATTCTTAATCTGTAACGCACCACATTGAGTAAGCAGTGTACTAATATTTTTATTACTGGCTAGTAAGCTTAAAATGCTCGCCAAAAATCTTCCTGGAGTTAATTTTCGCTCTAAATTTTTACACCAAATTCTTGTAACTTTGATATAACACGTGTATAAAGAACATGCATAATGAAGGATATATACGCTCGATATAGAAATTTATATAGAGAGCTAATGATAGATTTAGGAACTGTTTATGTCATTCGTATTTTACAAATAAAATTTTGCAATATTCCCAAACAATTAAAGCAATGATTCACAATTCAGTGTTTCGAGGTGAATTACTAGTTATTGATAAAGGAATTCAAAGGGCTCATAATTCCAAAAATTGAGAATTTGAGATTTTCACGGGTAGCTTTTTGGATCCATAACCATAGAAAATTCTGACTAATCAAGTTATCTAATAATATTATTACTCAAATTTCTACAGAACTGGGATAATTAATTTTATTTTTATTGCATAAAAGAGTATGCTGATGTCTATGGAAACGAAATAATAAATCTCTGAAAAGAATCTACTGAAAAAAAAAATATATATCTGTACATAATTTTTGCATTTTTACCTCCACCTTTAAAGAAAAAGCTGAATCAACAAATGCTAGAAAAATGTTAACATGAAGGAATACTGATGATAATGGAATGTATGTTTACAAATTATTAACAAGTAGGAAATTGTACGTCAAACGGAACAAATGATGTGCGTTCGTACTATAACTAGTTTTATAAATATTCAGATCTTTTTGCTATAGCTTTTGCCCTCTTATGCAAAAATCCATGAATACAAAATTAAACACGTATGATAGAATTTAATAGAAGGAAAAAAAACTTTTATTAATATCTTTTTTAAGTTTTAATTGGATTTTTATAAAATTTGAAATGACACAACAACTTTCTGCAACGGTTATATATATTAAGCTTCAAACCATTCGGTTGAGTAACTTTTGTGCTCTTATATGCGGAAAAAGGGACGGACCAGGCGATGTTATACGTGCTACGTATTTAAATAATTACGAACGCACCTAAAAATCTTCCGAACGCCTCGTACGTTAACAGATCGCCGGTGGGCAATTTTTTATCAAATCTGAATTTTAAACAGTAGAAGCTCCTTTATTTTTATAAGTCTTTCATATTATTTTTATAAGTCTTAAATATATGTTCTAGATAGGTTTCCCAAGTTTGTGGAATGGTAAATATCTTTCAGTGTACAAATTTAACACAAAATGTCTTAAAATCTAAAAACAAATATGGACAACATGACATAAATGCATTTTGTATAAGGTAGAAGCCACGCTCTTAATCAATGATGTTTTTGAATGAAAACGAGAACTCTCGTTTCACTTCTTGAATGTGTTAATACAGGAAAAATTCAACACCTTAATTCTCGCTTCGTCAAAATCTCGGGCTGAGGTGTCGTTTGTTATTTCTCGTGCCCGTCATATTTCCAGGCTGAATATTTAAATGTTTTGAAAACTTCTGAAACCAGAAAAATTTAACTGGCATTTCCATGTGAAGTCTTTGAATATTCCCGTTTACGCTAAGTTTTAGGCGCTGATTGTGATTTTGGACTTTTACATGTTTCAAAATGTATCACATTCACAAAGTTATTAACCCTTACAACTCGGCTGCGGAGACATCATCTTTCTTTGCAAAATTTGTTTTTGGCACCAGTGATAAAGGAAAATAAAATTTAGCTTATTTAATCAGAGCATTTTCGAAATTGTGTGGTTGAAGGAAACTTCTTTTAAAAAAGTGGTGCCTATTGAATAAAATTTGTCTAAGAGACGCCGGAGCTTTAACCCCTTAACAGTGTGGCGCAAACTGGATTCGGGCAAGAACACTTTGTTTGCTTCGTTATTAAAAGCATTTTGATACCACTAATTTGTTACTGTAAATTTATCTTTATTGATAGTCAGATATTTTTCGATTAAGTAAGGTAAATATTTTAGTATGGAAAAAGTGGTGTCCAGCCCCATTTTTAAGTTTTTTTAAAGAAAACAAATGTCACTGTTAAGGGGTTAAGGAGGGTTAACACTTAAAATTTAATGTATATGTATTATTTAAAATATTATTTGTAAAAATTTGTGTGATGGTGATAAATAAAGATCTAAGATGTGAAAAATAAAGGACTTATTCGCATTAATTTGTATGATGTAAAACAAACTTTAAGACACTGAACTCTCGCATAATGGCTTTTCTACAAATGTTAATTTTTTCTGTAACATCTTTTTTTTCGCCTTAAAAGAAAAAAAAAACTAATTGCATATTTTATTTTGAAACCTTATAATTATTCAATTTCTGTAATAAAAAAATAGGCACTTTTTTATGGTTTTTCCGAATATTAACCCTTAAATTCGCGATTTTTTAAATTTTGTTTGGAAAAAATTATATATGATCCTCTGAAAAGTTTATTACACAGGTAAAATAATGAAAAAATATGAGATACAATTTTCATATAATACGTCAATCTTTTCTTCTGTTGCACATCTCCAATATAAGTAAAAACTAGTGTCGTGTAGCTGTTTTACGCTAAAATATTGCAAATTAGTAAATATTTTAATAAGTATGTCTCAAAATACCTTATTTTATGTAATTATTTATTTTATAAAACTTAACTTTAACCCTGTAATTCCCATGATAGAATACCAGGGTTCGCAAAGCTGGGCCCAGTTTGAAAAAACCCGGTGGGTTTTTTCAGAATGGGCCCACTTGAAAAAGCCCACTGAAAAACCCATAAAGTGGGTTTTTTCAATTTTCAGATATAATTTAAAAATTTAAACAACATATACATTTAATAAATTTAAGTCATTTCAGTTAATTTTGAAAAATATTAATACATAAAAGCCATTACATACACATCTGAAGTAAAATAAAAATGTATTTCAGCACATTGAAATACTTTACTAACATAGAACCTAGTAAGCAACATACATAGTACATAATTATAGGTATGTCTTTATATAAAAAATTCAAATCATCTATATTAATGGAAATAAAAAATATGTATTTTTACTTTCTTCTATCTTTACAAGAAGAAAGTATTGGATTTGTGAAAAATTTTGACTTCCAGTTCATGATGGATTTATACGTTTTAAAAAGGTCCTGAAGACAATTTGATAGTTTTTAGAAAATGACTATCTGTATGTGAAAAAAAAAACTTGTGGGTGCTCTATCTCAAGAACTAATGCACAGAATTCCACAAAACTTTAAATTGAGTAAGACCTTGATGTAAACTGGTGCTGATTAGTTTTTGGTGTATACTGCCCAACAGGTGGCACTGCTATGCTGCATTTATCTCAATTTTTGCAATAGCTTTATCTCAAGAACTAAGGCACGGATTTTCATAAAACTTCAGATTCAGTTACAAGTTAAGTTGTTGCTTATTGAATTTTCGTGCATATCGCCTAACAGGTAGTGCTGCTATGTTGCATTTTTCGCGATTTCAGCAATAACTCTTATCTCAAGAACTAATGTACGGATTTGAATAAAAAATTAGATTCAGTTAAACCTTGATATAAACTGGTGCTGATTAGTTTTTGGTGTATATCGCCCAAGCGGCGCTGTTGTGCTGCATTTATCTCACTTTTTGCAATAGCTTTATCTCAAGAACTAATAATGCATGGATTTTCATCAAACTTCAAATTCAGTTAGATGTTGACGTAAATTGTTACTGATCAGGTTTTGTTGTAAATTGCACAACAGGTGATACTTATATCTCCTTGTTAAATGCATCCAATTCAACAAATCTATATTTTACAATTCTCATGATGAGCATAAATTGTCATTTAATTTTGGCACTGGGATAGTGAATTTTGAATTATTAACATGTATGAGATAAAAGAAACTTTTGGGATTGGCACATCCGACTAGTTTACCCCTTTATTTCTTCCTACTTATATATTTTAAATTTTAATATTCTATTCATTATTTGATTTAAAGAAAATTAACAATTTTATTGAGAAACACTGACATTTAAATTCATATAATTTATACAATTTATAACTTGTAAAATAGCATTATAATTATATTGCATATAAGGGAACAATGTATTTTTTTTATGTATAGTGTATGTAATATATAGAAAATATAGTATACAATAATATAATTACGCATGGATTATATTTTTGAAAAAACCCGATTTTCCCCGGGGAAAATTGAGTTTTTCATGAAAAAACCCGAAAAAACCCATGTGGGTTGGGTTTTTTCAGAAAAATCCGGGTTTTTGCGAACCCTGTAGAATACGCTCTAGAAATTACGCAGTTCAGAGAATCTGTCTTTACACCAGAAAGTTTCAACGGTTAATTTCGCTTTATTTAAACACGGAATGTCTGTTATTAATTAAAGCAAATATTAATATTTTAATTTTCTGGTGTGAATTAGGTATATATATATATATATACGAATAAAAAAATCTATTAAATTCAGAGCACTGTTGTTTGCATAAATGCAAAGCTTCGCACTAAAGGATTAAGCGATCCTTAAGGGGTTAAAATTAGTGATAGAAGTTTGCTTGTTTTGCCCAAATTAAGTCGGTGACTGCGTATTAAGTTATTTTTTTAAATGCACGAGAATCATTTTGTAGATGTGGGTTTTCGTCAACTTCTTTGCACTCTTTATTACATTGGTGTTATTAAATTGGTGTATTTAATATTTAATATAATTTACATTCTTAACCCTTAAATGCATAGTGTTGTATATCTGCATCACTTTTTATTTTACTTTTACTAAATAAGTTAAGTTCTTATAGCAACCCATATATTTAAATAAAAATATTTATCCACTGAGAATTACAAAGGTATGCTTCTAAATAAATTTAAAAATCAATCTTAAACTTTTGGTATATTATCCTTAATATAAGAATAAGAAACACAATTCTAATAGACTAATTCATGCATTTAGGTTTAATATCAAAATTGTTATAGGAAGCAATGATCACTGACGGTAAACCGAACTGATATGAGAAACTGTGATAATACATTGCAGATATAATTCATTCTTTTTAGTTCTCCTTTTGACCTTTCATTATTTTTGACTACTTTTCAAATAATGCAGCTGGATTAAAACATTGAACAGTTTTCAGTTATACGAGCGTATAAAAGTTCCTTTAAACGCTGTGTTTCTTTTAAAAATTTTAAAATTAAATTAAATTTAAAAAATATATGCTTGCATAGTCAAAAATGTACGTTTTCAAGCAGTGCATTTTTTTTTTTTACATGTAACTGGGCATGTGTATGTGTGTTTGTGTATGCAGTTGCTTTTGTAACAGTTTTCTTATTTTCTGAATTTTACTTCCAATCGCGCTTTTATGAGTACGTCTGTCTTTTTTATTTACAAACTACTGCTAGTATTTTGACAGAGTAAGCGAAAATCTGCAACTCGGCCAAAATCGTACTCGGTACTTCAGTACTTAACCCTTTAACTGCCGACGATATCTTACACGATCTCCAATGCCTTACTTAAATCGCATATTTCTGCAATTAAAGAGGGTATATATTAGTTTTCTGAAATAACAGTAAGAAAATGAACATGTTATGCAGTTATATATAATGAACCTGGTGGTGAAAATTGCCTCATTATTATTGAAATTCGCCAGCTCTATAATAGATGCATGCATTTACTAAAGACTTATATATACGTCCGGGGCAGTTAAGGGGTTAAAAATAGATTAAAAACACAATAAAATATAATTCGAAATATTTAAATATTATAATATATATTTTTTTTATATTTTAAGTATTCTAATCAATAATTGTTTATATGAAAACATTCGGTTTATATTATGGGATAATAAATTTTAGTATATATATTTATGCATGCAAAATGCACAAAAAATACATTCATATGCACTACATAATTTCCCACCTACTGGTTTTAATGATGATTTCGTCGTCATAGTGAATATGATGTCTTTTTGCATTAAATCATTACGGATAGGGATAAGCATGTACGATTTATTGTTGTCGTGTTGGTTAATAGAAAACCGCACTAAAGTATAGCCAAATATTGACAAAATTTCACATATCATATACAAATGATGTTTTTTAATTATAAATGTGTGGTTGTAGTTTCGCTTTGCTTTGCGGATATCTCTCGGCAAGTCAATGCAAAGCCATTTACAACGTTTTTCTATTTACAGACACGACACCACGAATTCTACACGATTGTCATTATATGACATTTTTGCTTGAAAAATACATTTAACTACACTAGGACAAAATAGTAATCGACTCTATATGTCTCAAAGCACTTAATGTACATGAAAACCTCTTTCTTGTACCGATTTTCGGTAATGATAAACGTGTGAGATTTTTCAGTGTTGTAATGAAAAGCTTTAGATGAGAGAAATTCTGTGAGTGCATTTGCGTGTGTAATTCCGCTAATTGATGGTTTCCAGCCCTGATTTAAAAGGAGAAAGGTTTATTATTTCTAATATATTAAAGCGCGTATGAATGTTTTTACTGTAATATCATCAGGATGATTGCCGTGAAGTTTTGAAGGATTTCATCTAATGATGGGCAGAACGAATAATTTTACATTCGAATGAATAACTTGGACATGTGCAGAAAAAGAGTTTTCAACCTTTGCATATATTTTTAATCAAATATAACCAGAAATATAGAAAAACAAGTGGGTAAGTGTGATCACAGATCGCACAGAGGGTTTCGTTTAATATTCCTTTCAAAACACTTTATCCTTTTGAAAAATCTGTTAGTTACACATTTTGCAACCAGGGGCGCACTCTATTCTAAACAAACCTCGATCCGAACGAAACAACGTTTTACATACTATCCGTATATATATTAGTCGAAGAGATTGGGCCCATAGCACCCGAGATAAGTAGGCGCCCCTGGCGTTAAAAAGTGGAACAAAAATATGTAAGGTTATGTTGCATAATATGAAAGAATGATCTAAGGGGTGTCGGCAAAAGTTGGAAAAGTGCTCCCCGGGTGAAAAGGGCGGAGGTTAGAAATATTGCTTAAAATATACAAGTTAGAGCCCGGAGGAGTAAATAATATAAGACTTTTTAAAAAATTTTATGATTTGACGCGTGGTCTGAGGTATTCAGCTATACGTATGCAAAAATTCATGTCTCCAGCTTAATTATGGGCTCTCTTAGAAAGAATTGCTTAAAATACATATGAGGTAGCTCAAAGTGTTAAACGTAAGACTTTTTCAAGATTTTATGATTTGTCGCATGGCCTCAGGTGTTCTGCTATAAGTATGCAAAATTTCAAATCTCCAATTCAATAAGGGGCTCAGTTAGAAAGAATTGCTTAAAATACACATGCGGGAGCCCAAAGGGTTAAATGTACGACCTTTTCAAATTTTTATGATTTGTCGCATGATGGTGTTCAGCTATCAGTATGCAAAATTTCACGCCTCCAACCTAAATAGTGTATCACTTTGAAAGAATTGTTTAAAATACACCCAAAAGGTTAAATGTACGACTTTTTCAAAATTTTATGATTTATAGTTTGATGTGAGGTGCTCAGCTATAAGTATGCATAATTTCACGCCTACAACCTAATTAGGGGCTCACTTAGAAAGAATTGTTTAAAATACACATGTGGGAGCCCAAACGGTTAAATGTACGACTTTTTCAAAATTTTATGGTTTGTCATTCATCTATAAGCATGCAAAATTTCACGCCTCCAACCTAATTAGGGTTCACTTAGAAAGGATTGTTTAAAATACACATGTGGGAGCCAAAAGGGTTAAATGTACGACTTTTTCAATATTTTATGATGTGTCGTTTGATCTGAGGTGTTCAGGTATAAGTATGCAAAATTTCACGCCTGCAACCTAATTAGAGGCTCAGTTAGAAAGAATCGTTTAAAATACACATGTGGGAGCTCAAAGGGTTAAATGTATGACCTTTTCAAATTTTTATAATTTGTCGCATGATGGTGTTCTGCTATAAGTATGCAAAATTTCACACCTCCCACCTAAATAGGATGTCACTTAGAAAGAATTGTTTAAAATACACATGTGGGATCCCAAATGGTTAAATGTACGACTTTTTGAAAATTTTATGATTTGTCGTTTTATGTGAGGTATTCAGCTGTAAGTATGAAAATTTCACTCCTCCAACCTAATTAGGAGCTCACTTAGAAAGAATTGCTTAGAATACACATGTGGGAGCCCAAAGGGTTAAATGTACGACTTTTTCAAAATTTTGTAGTTTGTCGTTTGATCTGAGGTGTCCATCTATAAGTACGCAAAATTTCACGCCTGCAACCTCATTAGGGACTCAGTTAGAAAGAATTGTTTAAAATACACATGTGGGAGCCCAAAGGGTTAAATATACGACTTTTTCAAAATTTTATGATTTGTCGTATGATGTGTGGTGTTTATCTATGAGTATTGAAAATTTCAAGTCTCCAACGTGTATAGTTTCTGAGAACGGGCTCTATGACGGACAGACAGACAGAGGAGCGAGGCGAATAGGGTTTCGTCAGATGAACGAAACCCTAAAAATAAGAAAATCATAGTTGCCAACCTTCGTAATTTTTTTATCAATTTTCTCCAGAAATTTTGAAGATAAAATATTTTTTAAAATTTTATAGGTTTCTTAATTATATCTAATTAAAATAAGAAAATTTTCTTTCGATACGAAATTTCGTGTAGAAATTTAATAATTAAAAAAAAAAAAAAACAAAGGTTGGCAGCTATGTTTTTTCGTATAGCCGAATGATTTATTTGAGTAGTAAAATCATTCAGTCTATCCGTCGCTAGTTTCATTTAGCATTAAATATTTGTATATTGTTGTGTCCTTCTTTTGAACTATAACAGGATTCCCAAGTCTCTCAAACTAAACTACCATTTTTTTAAGAAAACATTACCTTATATATAATCATACAAAACTATTTGTAAACATTTTTATTCAGAAATATTGGTGCTGCAGTTTAAATATCGTACGTATTATATAAAAAACAAATAGTGTGCTTACGTAACACATTGGAACACTATGGACGCTTATTTCTATATCCAGTAAAACAAAAAGATGTGGTATTGTTTTAAGCATCTCGCTGCATGATTTTTTTTTCATCAAAAGAGACTAAAAAATTGCTCATTTATTTTATAACATATTTCAAATCTACATACATTTTAGAGTTAAAATATGTAAATTTTTGTCTAAAAGAGTTCTTTTTTTAAAAACAAAGAATTAGATCATAAAAAAAAGATCACGGAAATCGTGGGTTGCGCAAATTTTGCTACTTTTACGTTACTCGAGGAAACTGTGGGATGCGCAGCGAGATGTTCAATGATTAAATTACGTGCATTACTTTTAAAAGCAACGTTATAAAATGCTTTACTTTAAACATTTTAACTAAGCAAAATGATTAAAAGCTAAGAAGAAATATATATAAGAAATATTTCGAATACGCTTATGCTTTTTAATTTCGTAAGTCTCTTCAAATTTTGTGCTAGAAAATATTTTATAGATAATTGATACCGGAAAAAATATACCAGAATTTTCTATAAAATAAATTCATAGCAGATAGCACTCGCTCTCGGTAGTAGTGTCCTTCTAATCAAGGGAAAAGGCGTCTTCGAGGACGTCTTTAAAAATAGAAAAATATCGACCGTTGTGTTATACTAACATACCTCTGCGACCGAACACTGTACATTCTCAAAGAAATAAATCATATTTTATATATTAATCGCTGCTGACTACGAAAATCTAAGAAAAAAACTACATTAGAATTGTCTGGAAATTTTACGATATTAACCCTTTAACTGTATCTTTTCTTTTGACACAATAAATTAAAAATAAGGCCCGGCACCACTTTTTTTAAAACTAAAATATTTGCCTTTGTACAATCGAAAAAAGTAGGCCATGTAACAAAACAAAGATTACAGTTAAAATTAAGTGCTATCCAGTAGTGGTATCAAAGCTTAGTATCGAAGTTAGCAGACTTTTTGCCCGAGCGTCACTCGGGGAAAATAATTAAGGGGATAAGTAGGCAGCTCACGCAAAAAAAAATCTGCTAGGTTTAATAAAGGATAAGTAAACGTTTCGGTTTTTTAGCTGCTATTCAACAGAATAATTTATTGGCTTTTGTATTATATTAAAAAAAGTCTAAATTCTACGCATCAATGAAGATGATGCAGAGTTGCCATGTCTGCAGCTACCACTATTAATTTTGAGAGAATGTTGTTTTTTCAAATCGTCTAAATATCCCGATTAAACAAAAGAACATTTTCTGTATTAAAATACTGGTACCCAGGGCTCGCAGCGTTCCTAAAATTTTCGCACTTTCCTACCACTATTTTAAAACGATAATCTTTATTGTATAGTTCTATTACAGATGTTGAAGGATTCTACCACGAAGAATTCTTATTTAAAATACTGGTAACAATGTGCGAAAATTTTAGGAACGCTGTGAGCCCCGGGTACCCACAAAGCCGAAGACTTTTTAGCTCTGATGATGGAAAGTGTTGAATGTGTAAAAATATTAATTTCAGAATAGCAAGAAAATTGGCAACTATTCAAATGTGACATTTGCAACAAAATGCTTCTTGTGTCTATGAAAATGCTGTTCTTTGAAAACAAATAAAAATGAAAATTTAAAGTTATTAAAGTAAACACTTATACCAAGGTTTAAACCAGTCGAAAATTCTACGTCAAACGAGGTAAATGAGTGGAATTGCATTCGTATTATAACTAGTTTTATAAATATTCAGATCTTGCTGCGATAGCTGTTGCACTCTTACGCAAAAATGCATAAATGCAGAATTAATTACGATTATATATTTTAAATTCAGTATTGCGTAAATAATAGGACAACATCTTAAATAGGACGTATTCACCATGGCAACCTAGAGTCGTAAGCTGACATGGGATATAATTGAATTAATTACGTATGATAGGATTTAATCGAATGAAGAAAACTTTTATTAATATCTTTTTAAGTTTTGATTCTTTTTGCATACACTTTAAAGTGACTCGACAAAGTTCTGCTACGATTATCTCTCTATTCTAAAAAAAAGTAACTACCGCTGTCACCGCCGCCGCCGGTTTTGATTTTTTTGTGACCGGAGGCCTTTCTTCGTTAATATTAACAAAAATAATGCATACAAAAATATGAAAATCGGTGGTTTTATACAGAAATGTTTGATAAACACGCTGATGTAGACGGTTTTCAAATCGAAGAATTATTTTAAGAGTTATTTAATGCTAAAGTTGGACAAAATCGTTCCACTAAAAAAGTTTTATAGCAGCAAAATCTATACATGGCAGTGTAATCATTTTTAGATCATTTTATGCGTTAGAATTTCTCGGTGTGCAGATTGAGTTTATTTTATTTTATTTTTTTTTTTTTTTGAGTGCAGATTGCATTATTTTTTTTTATTTTGACTCATTTTTTCAGGTTTTATTTCTATTTTAAATTCAAATTTTCAGCCTTTCTAGAGATATTTTCACAGATTTCAGAAAATTGTACTAATTTAAACTGTTGCCAACTGTATAAAAAGCGCAAGCAATAATGTTTGCTTGAAATTAAAAATTTATTTACACGTGACTATTATAAACAGGAAAAATACTTTCAAATTAGAATTAAATAATTACGTATAAAAAGCAGGAACTTATTAAAAATTACGTCATAAAAAGTATACACGTGAATTTTAAAAGAGAAAGGATATTGTAAAATAATAAATTCATTAACATGCGTTAGAAGTCTTAGGAGAAATTACGTCATATTTGCGTCACATTATAGTTATTACATAAAATGAACACAAAATAATATTACAAAAAAGTTTAAATTTAGAAATTGCGCTAGACATTTATTTGATGTTTTGAGAATTAATTTAAAATGTCTCATTTAAAAGAACTTTCTTTTCGCTTTGTTAAAAAATACCAGGAGACAAAGACTCTCTTAACTTAATTCCTTTTATATTAGCTTATTTTGAAATGTTGTTACACGTGTATACGTCATCAAGTTATTTTCATTTCGACGTTTTATTTGTGTTTTTATTAATGTTGTACGAATTTATTTGTTCTTTCGTTATTTAAAATAAAAATTATATCAATTTGTATAATTTGGCGAGTGGTTTGACGATTTATATAATTTGGCGAAATGGGTCGACAGGATAATCAAGTAGTACCGCAGCGGATTTGGCGTTAAAATTCCCCAAACAAAGAGAATTGAATAGAAATTCGTTTATAGGGAGATCGCCACTGTTTTATTAATTATAATTCAATCTTTCGAAATTTTTTTAAAGCCGATCTAATTAGCGTGCATTTAGAGTCTGCGGTGTCTGGACGGGGGTTGGCGAGCGTAGCTCGTAGGGGGCCGAGCCCCCTAGTATATATTAAATTTCAAAGCATTCAGTTGGGTAGTTTTTCGCTGTTATATGCGGACAGACGGACAGACAGATGGCCGGACCAGACGACGACTATATGCGTTACGTATTTATATAATACCGAACCGTACCTAAAAACAAGTATTACATAGCAGAAAAAAAATTTGAAAATTTTTTCAATCGGAGATTTTACAGTTCGCAACGGTAAAAAACATTTTAATTTATCAAAACGTAAAATATATAATGTGAACATTAAAAAGGTCCGCAATCTTACTTAAAAGGCGACTAATGCAATGAAAAAGATGTTACAAGTTTAAAATATACATTTTATTTAAAACTTCTTAGTACTTTCAAGCCTTTCAGGCTCATCATCAGAGAATATCTTAATAACTAAATGTTGTTTATTTATACAATTACGTCACTTTATTTTGAAAATAACGTAATTCACGTAATGGTATCTATAAACAACATTTAGTTATTAAGATATTATCTGATTATGAGCCTGGAAGGCTTGAAAGTACAAAGAAGTTTTAAATAAAATGTATATTTCAAACTTGTAACATAATTTTCATTACAAAAGTCGCCTTTTAAGTAAGATTGTGGACTTTTTTAATGTTCACATTATATACTAGTCGCCTCTGGCGACCAGTTTTGTCTCCCTTAAATGTATCTAAGCTTGCAATATGCTACTTTTATTCATAATGTTATTTAGTTACATACCTTCACAAACGTAAATGTAAAGATTCTGATACAGAAATGAACAAATTTATGCGATCAGGGCAGCATTTCCTTTATATATTATATATATATATATATGTGTGTGTGTGATGTGTGTGTATTTGTCACTATAAATGCAGATAAATGTTGAATTAACCCTTGAATGTCTGTTTTTGCTTGTCAGCAACATACCCAATTTAGGCTCTAAAATACTATTAGAATAATATTGAAGCTATAATGCCTAATGTTGCCAATAAAATATATTCTGAAAATATTATTAAATCGATTTTCAACATGTAGATCGCAACACTTGAGCAGTTTAAGAATAAAGATAGATTTATTTTTTCAATTGTTGCTACTTGTTCTTTTTGTTTTGTTTGGGAGCTTGCGAAATACCCTATTTTGACCTACAGTGAGCAAGTAAAAGTGATTTCTTATTATAGTTCCTAAAATTCTTGTTTGTTTAATATTATAGAATTTCATCAAGGGAAATTATTTTTTCAATTAAACACCACTATTGCCGATTAGTAACAAACGGTGTTTTACCCGTAAACTATACTTAAAACAAAATATGATTTTTTTAAGTATTTTTCCCATGATTTATTTAAAAAATGAAAGCCGAAAAACATTATTACAATCATTTTTGAAAAATCAAGCATTTAAGGGTTAAAAATCCCTTCATGAAGTAACAAACAGCTGTAATGAATCTAACGTCAAGTGCATGTGACATCAAGATAATTTATTCTTGCTGTGTGAATGATTACCTCAATAAATTAATATTTTTTTCTTTCACTCAAGAATGAATATTTCATGTTTACTTCGGTGGAAAGAGATATAGACTGTCAATCTAATTTTGACTGAAATTATCTCAAAACATATACATATTTTAAATATAACTCATCTTTCAAAAATTAATTATTTTAAATAGTTTTCTAAAAAATCAAATTTTAAGCAGTTTTATTATTATTTTTTTAATTGAGTAAAAATGGTTGAATTATTATGTTGGGCGGACGCAAGTCTCGCCAACAGCATTTTTTCCGTGCTAGCTTTTATTTTTCGTGTGCGTAAATTAGAAACAGTGCTTTGATGTTGAAATAAAATATTTTCTTATTTACTATTTATTTACTATTAATTATTTATTTAGATATTTTTGCACTGTAGGCGCAGTGGCATTTTTTAAAAAGCTTGGTGCAATTTTAGCTTCAAAATCGACAAACGTTGTTCCCGTCGTATTTTTTCGTATTTCATTTAAAATATAGTACTTTCATTCATTTTATTTAAAATGCATAAACATCAATTTAAAATTTATGACTCTCAATTATTGCTCAAAAAAAAGAAAAAAAAGTAATAAATAATACCATAAACCATGACATTTAATTTCAAAATCAAAGCTTTGTTTTAATTTACAACGTGAAAAATTGTTTATGACAGTCGCATGAAATAGACTATTATAATACTGACTAGCCGCCCTTGGCGACCAGTTTGGTCTCCTTCAAATCTATGCTAAGCATTGTATCATGTTACTTTTATTCACGATTGAATTTACTTGCTCAATCCTTCGCCAAATCGGAAGATTCTGATACAGAAATCATGAACTCGGTATTTTTATGTTAGCCGAGTGCAGGTGATAAATAGCCAAACATTGTACCCGTCGTATTTTTCTTATTTCATTAATTTCATTTAAAATATAATACTTTCACTCATTTTATTTAAAACTTTAATTTAAAACTGAAATACTGGAAATTTATGACTCTCAATTTTCTCTTATTTCTTAAAAAAAAAAAAGAAAAAAAAGCAACAGAAAAGAATGAAAAAAAAGAAAAAAAAGTAATAAATAATACTATAAACTATCGCATTTAATTTCAACATCAAAGCTTTGTTTTAATTTACCTCGCGAAAAATTGTTCATGACAGTCGTATGCGATGGACTATTATAATACTGATGATAGGATGGCGATGGAACAATATTTGGCGATTTATCACTTGCGCCCGGCTAACATTAAATTACCAAATTGGCTGTTTGGCATATAAAAAGTGAAGCGGTCAACCCGGAACTATTGATGACAGTCACATGACTTAGGCTATTATTATAGAGATGAAATGATATTTAAAATATTTGGTGAAGTAACGCTATTTTGAGATTTATCCCCTGCTCCCGGCTAATATTAAATTACCAAATGGGCCACTTGGCATACAACGAGATGAAGTGGTCAACCCGGAACTGCTGATAACAGTCACATGACTTAGGCTTTTATTCTATAGATTTTATGTTGAATCAACGTGAAAAATTGCGTTTCGTCTTATGATATTATCTATCGAAACGTGATATACCGAAGACGAGACATAGTTACATGCTTTTTTCTAACTAGAATTTTTCACATGACTAATCTCATGTAAATTGTCTGAAGTGATTTTACTTTTTAACGTATAATAGCATTTCAAGTGCTTAATTCGTTTAACTTGTCAAAATGAATTTTCTTGATTCGGAAGCGAGATACACAGTTTTCTTTAACTTATGTTATAGTCCAGGCAATAGGGAATTTTACCTAGCAAAATTAATGGTAGTACTGGAAATCGGCTTTCTAGATGTTTTTTGGGTCGCTGAATCCGAATTTGTAACTTCCCACCAAAATTTCCCCCGGCAACCTCCCCAAATTTTGGTAAAAAGACCCCCAAAATAGCTTTTTATTAAAAAACTCAATTTGTTATTGTTTTAGAGAAAAAGTAGATAGAAATTCAGAAAGTAGACAAAATTTCCAACAAATTAGAAATATGACATTATGACTTAGGATGAAGGGGAAGGGGGGATCTGCCTCGGAACATGCGCGTGGTGCTGCGTAAACTAAGTTGCGCAATTCCACTTAACTACTCACACGTTTACATTCGCCCTCCTATCTCCCCTCCGAACTTTCTCTATAAGGTTTACTTGAAGATTTTTGGGTCGTTGAATCCGAATTTTTAACTTTCCCCCCAAAATTCCCCCCCCCGAAACCCCTCCCAAATAGTTGTTTTTAACTTAAATTTCTTATTGTTTTAGGGGAAAAGCATTACGAAATTCAGAAACTAGACAAAATTTGCAACAAATAGGATATAGGACATTATGAATTAGGATGAACGGGGAGGGTGAGGGCTGCCTTGGAACATGCACTGCGGCACTACGTGCACTAAATGATGAAGTCCAGGCAATAGGGGATTTTATCTGGCAAAATTAATGGTAGTCCTGGAAATCGGCTTTCTAGATGTTTTTGGGGTCGCTGAATCCGAATTTGTAACTTCCCACCAAAATTTCACCTAGCAACCCCCCCAAAAATTGATTTTTTGAAAAAAATTGGTTTTTGAGAAAAGCGCGCGGGGAATGTTCCGAGGCAGCCCCCTCTCCCTCCGTTTATCCTACGTCATAATGTCATATATCCTATTTGTTGCAAATTTTGTCTAGTTTCTGAATTTCGTAATGCTTTTTCCCTAAAACAATAAGAAATTTATATTAAAAACAACTATTTGGGGGGGGATTTTGGGGGTAAGTTAAAAATTCGGATTCAGCGACCCAAAAAACTTAAAGTAAACCTTATAGAGAAAGTTCGGAGGGAAGATGGGAGGGCTAATGTACACTTGTGAGTGGTTAAGTGGAATTGCGCAACTTAGTCCACGCAGCACTGCGGCGCATGTTCCGAACTAGTTCCTCCCTTCCCCTTCATCCTAAGTCATAATGTGATATATGTAATTTGTTGCAAATTTTGTCTACTTTCTGAATTTCTAGCTACTTTTTCCCCTCAAACAATAAAAAAATAGAATTTTTTAATAAAAACCCTTTTTTTTTGGGGGGGGGGCTTTTTACCAAAATTTGGGGGTGTCCGGGGGACATTTTGGTGGGAAGTTACGAATTCGGATTCAGCGACCCAAAAAACATCTAGAAAGCCGATTTTCAGTACTACCATTAATTTTGCTAGGTAGAGTCCCTATACGGTCTCTATTGCCTGGACTATTACTATAGGACGCAAGTTTAGAGGAAATCATACATACTGACATATTGTCCATAATTTGTTGCTGATCAATGATGATTAGTATCAGAAAGAATTCTGATTGTGGCAGATTAAATACAAAAATCGTTTTAACCCCTTGAGGGGCAATGGGATATATTACATCCCACCTAATTTAGACAAGATTCGCACCAGAACTTTTAACTAAATTTTATACTTTCACTTTGGGGAAAAACATTGCCGAAAAAATATTTATTTAAAACTAAATTTTTTCGATTATTCCTGCGTGAATTCAATACTTCAGAAACATTATTGCTTGACCCTCAAAGAGTTAAACTATCAAAATGACCGGTCAAGACTAGTGTTGACAGCTCGCTGCTTTTTAAAAATTCATATTGCTTGGTTGCCAATATTTTTTTAACTAGAAATATTTGACGTATTTAATAACAGATAAAAATAATGTTAAACCAAGAAAAAGTTATAATATTTTGAGAAACTGGTAGCAATTATACAATCTGAATTTTTTTTAAAAATGCGGCGAACTGGCAAAATTGTTCGACACATGTTGTATTGTTGGAAGATTTCGAAAGATTCTTATTATGTTGATTAAGAAAAGAATGTTCACTAGAAGTTCAAGTCAAATATTAACTACTTGAAGAAAACTTTAAAAATTGAATCAATATTGGACTGCTTACCTAAAAAAGATGCGCGATTTGGGTGGGTGGCATACTTTTTTACATTTACAGTTATATAAAAATTAATTAATTATAATTATAAAATATTCTACAGCATATGCAAAAGACTATATTAATTATCTTAATATAAGCTTGTGTTTATATTAAAATATATTGGAGTTCCTATGGCCCTTAAACTAAACTACCATTTTTCCCGAAGAGCCAACTTTATCTTTTGGAATGCCAGAAAATTATTTATAAGATTTATTATTCAGAAACAGTGGTGCTATAATTGAAGAATACTATGCGGGCGAATCTCCAATAAGTGGGCTATTTCACTCTGTGATTTACTGAAAAATAAAAGATTTTTATGTATATATAAATAGTCTGGGCATAGAATAATGAGCAATATACAATATTCAGACATAAACTTTAAACAGTATTCTTCTTAAAAACATTATTTTATAAATTAATTTGATGATCATTGTCACTTTTGTCTGTCCGCAAGGTAGTTCCTTACTTTATAATTTAGGATTTTAGCAGATTTTTAAGCATATTTATTTCTTTTCAATGGCTTTTTATAATAAGAAATATGTTGTTTGGTATTCTTTCTGGGATAAATTTCAGGGTGTTTCAAGATTTATGAATAAGGGATAGGAGGGACATTTATACTGACAGAAGTGACGTACACTTAAAAGTATTCAGTTTATACATTTTAACAATTATAAACTGTTGTACATCTATATCTAATCAAAAACAACCCGTTGTAAATGATCCCGCCAAGCCACAAACGTAAAACTTCACTCATAAAAAGAAGTGATATCACAAAGAAGCGATATAGAAGTGCATTTCTCCGAGTGCCGAAAAATCTATCACTACTCACAATGTTTCCGAAGGACTCGGAGTGAGGTACTATAAGTGAAAACTGCTTGGCGGCCTGCAGGCTTTTATAATGTTTTTTCTTCCCTCACTTACATATGACTATTTGTTTAACCATTTTCTTCTGCTATTACTGATCCTATTAAACTGTAAAAAGTTGAAGCGTTTACATGCCCATTCTTATTTATAGTCATGGGATCGATTTGTTGATTTTATTTACCATTATTTGAACGAGAAAGACCACTTTTACAAGGAGGATTTTCTAAGTAAACATGTAATAAACATTTTGAGTTTGTAAAATAATAATAAAAAAAAGATCATATGAATAATACTAACAATGCACCTAATAATAGACGTTATCCCCTTGAGGGGCAAGCAATTGCGTTTGTGTAATGATGAATTCCCACCAGAAAATTATAAAAATTTTATTTCAAAATGAGGAAAAGAAATATTACGGCTTTTTTTCACCAAAGTTAGAAAAGTAAAATTTCCTAAAATTTTTCTGGTCCAAATCTTTATTAATCGTAGGTGTGATAAAATATATCCCGCCGCTCCCTCAAGGACTAAACTAAGATATATTCATGTAAAGCCTGCGTAAACGGAACTGCACATGACGGGGGGGAAATCTGTTCTAGTAAGGTTTCTGTCTATTATATAACATTGTTGGATTGTTCATTCCTTATGTTCGAAACACGACATTTTACGTTTAACAAATAATTCTGTCATGAACAAGATCCATTTTACCAGTTTTCCCTTTAATTTTGAAACAGTGTATTACTAAACGTATTTATGTAATTAAAAATTATGTTTAAAATATTGAAAAGTATAATTGTAATAATGATGATTACCACAATTACATACCATTCCCTGCTTGTCTTATAAATCTTTCTTATTTATGACAGATATTACTCCTACAAATAGTTATAAGAGTGATATAATGAGAATTTAAAATTAATTTTTCTACTTTCACAATTTTTCGTATTGGTATAGGTGATGCATATATTAAATACACGCCTGCAGGTCGCCAAGTAGTTTTCACATACTGCACCTCACTCCGAGTCGTTTGGAAACATTATGAGTAGTGATAGATTTTTACATGGCACTCGGAGTATGCACTTGTATATCGCTTCTTTTTATGTGATATCACTTTTATGAGTGACGCTTTAGGCTTGTGGCTTGGCGGGATCATTTACACCAGGTTGTTTTTTATTATATATCACTTCTTTTTGTAAGGTATTTCATTTGAATTATACATATTCCATTTTAATTCAGAAAAGAAAAAATAAACGAAGGGTGATAGAAGTAAAAAAATAATTTAATAGTGATGCTATCAACTTTTAAAAAGTGTAATATATCTAGTAAGACATAATGTTGGACTTTTATAAAATAATTCAAAACCATTTTATCGATCCTTACAAATCTCAGAAGAAATCCCTTATTTTTTAGAAATGATAGAATGTGCCGAACTAACCAGCAATATTTTTTGCTATATGGTGATTAATTAATTAACTCAGCAAGCGTTTTTTCCTAATAACTTTTGAAAAACTGCCTTTACATTTTCAAAATTCACATCAATTTACACAAAATATGTACAGACTTAAAAACTTAAGACTGAATAAGACTTAAGACTGAATAATGAGCATTTGTTTAATCACCGGGAGTGCTTGAAGTAATTTTTAAATAAAATTAGTTTCTTTTTTTTCAGGAAATCCAACGTCTGTTCGATAAGCGCGGCAGAAATTCAGATTGTCTGATAAAGCTTTTTTTTTTTCTTTTAAAATGTTTTCATAAGCTCTAACACATGTTGACTCTTCAGAATTTTCAACGCATGTATTTTCTAAATTCCTAATTGTTTTTTACGTGGCTAACAGGACATAAAAAGTCGAATGCTTTTCAAGTATTTTCTCATATATTTCGTATAATTTATCCGATAAATCATAATTCATTTCAATAAAAGTTCAGAATTCGATATTTCATAGCTATGAAATGATTCTCCCTAATTCCGGTCATATTTGTGAATTTTTATGTAACTCAATTTTCTGATTAAAAATTAACTAAAAGCTATTTATGGGGCTATTATTGATATCATTATTTAATTACCAAGTCAAAATTAACAGAGTCGATTAGTTTAATAAATCATTTATTAATCTGTTTAAATGAAAAGAAAAACGAAAAATTCCAATAAAACTGGCAAAAATTTATTTGATATAAAAGGATTGTAAAAAAAAAAATGAAAAATAAAATTAATAAAAAACCAGACTAACTGCATTACCTTTGTAAAATGGTTTAAATTGAATAAATTGCAAAGTTTTGAATGTTGAAAATAACGGCACCCGTACGAACACTGACCTACACTTGATATTTAAAAAAATAATCCCTTTTTATACTTTAATTTTAAAAATGTTTTAGGAAATTTCTTCACACTGTTGGCATCTGGGCTACTTCCATCGTTACAGAGAAAAGGAAAACAGTTGCAATTACTACATCATTACGGATACTATTCTCCCATATAAAATAAAAATAACTGTCTTTTTAGGGTTTCGTTCATCTGACGAAACCCTATTCGTCTCGCTCCTCTGTCTGTCTGTCTGTCTGTCCGTCTGTCTGTCCGTCACAGAGCCCGTTCTCAGAAACTACACATGTTGGAGATATGAAATTTTGCATACTTATAGATGACCACAACACATCATACGCCAAATCATAAAATTTTGAAAAAGTCGTACATTTAACCCTTTGGGCTCCCACATGTGTATTTTAAACAATTCTTTCTAAGTGAGTCCCTAATTAGGTTGCAGGCATGAAATTTTGCGTACTTATAGATGGACACCTCAGATCAAACGAAAAATCATAAAATTTTGAAAAAGTCATTCATTTAACCCTTTGGGCTCCCCCATGTGTATTTCAAACAATTCTTTCTATGTGACCCTCTAATTAGGTTGGAGGCGTGAAATTTTACAAACTTATAGCTGAACACCTCACATCAAACGACAAACTATAAAATTTTGAAAAAGTCGTACATTTAACCCTTTGGTCTCCCACATGCGTGTTTTAAGCAATTCTTCCTAACTGAGCCCCTTATTAAATTGGAGATTTGAAATTTTGCATGCTTATTATAGCAGAACACCTGAGACCAGGCGGCGAATTATAAAATCTTGAAAAAGTCTTACGTTTAACCCTTTCAGGGGCAGAGGAATTCTGTTCGTAAAATGATGAAATGATTAACTGACACCAGAATATTCAAACGAATTTCTTACTAAATAACAAAACGCTATTTTCCGCTTTAATTGCAAAAGGAACATTTTATTAAAATATTCTTGGTCCCAGTAGTCAGTTTTGGAATTAAAATTAGGTGGCTAGACCCTCTAGCCACCGCCCTTGAAAGGGTTAACGCTTTGAGCTACCGCATATGTATTTTAAGCAATTCTTTCTAAGAGAATCCCTAATTAAGTTGGAGACATGAAATATTGCACGCGTATAGCTTAATACCTCAGATCACACGACAAATCATAAAATTTTCAAAAAGTCATGTTATTTACTCCTCCGTGCTCTAACGTATATTTTAAGCAATTTTTCTAACATCCGCCCTTTTCATCCGGGGAGCACTTTTCCAACTTTTGCCGACACCCCTTTGACCATTCTTTCATATTATGCACCATAGCCTTACATATTGGAGTTCCACTTTTTACCGCCAGGGGCGCCTACTTATATCGGGTGCTATGGGCCCAATCCCTTCGACTAATATATATACGGATAGTATGTAAAACGGAGTTTCGTTCGGATAGAGATTTGTTTAGAATAGAGTGCGCCCCTGGTTGCGAAATGTGGAACTAACAGATTTTTCAAAAGGATAAAGTGTTTTGAAATGAATATTAAACGAAACACTCTGTGCGATCTGTGATCACACTTACCCACTTGTTTAAATAGGAAAAGACCTGACGTAAAAAAAACGAAAGGAATATAAATTATCCTATACATATAAACAAAAATATGCAAATTGGGAACATTTTCTACTATAAAATGTGATAAATGGTTTTTAATTACCGAAATATTTTGCCTAATTAATGCATTTATTCTTCTTTAAGTGTTACGTGAACGAAGTCACGGGTAACAGCTAGTCTTGCATATTTGGACAATAATTATTGTCTTTCATTTCTTGACATGAAGTTTATTTTATGGATATCGTTACTTTCCGTAATTTCCGGCGTATAATCCGCGGATCAAACAATTCCGTTTGCACCCACAAATTTTATTTAGTAATTGAAACCAAATATTTACCGAGATCTAAAACGTTACATTATATTTTAAGAAATTTCTGTATCGAAAGAAGATTATACGCCGGAATTAGCGGTACTTTTTCCATTAAAATTATTAAAAAAAATATTGTAATAAGTAATATAACTTTAATGGCGATTAAATAAAAATAAAATTTAAAAACTCAACTAAAAGTATATATTTACCATACACATCTACAATCTGAACTCCTATACTAATAGGTTCATTTTCTAAATCAGGAGTTGACACTTGAGAAACTGTACAATCATTATAGTCCAGGCAATAGAGACCGCATAGGGACTCTACCTAGCAAAATTCATGGTAGTTCTGGAAAAAGGCTTACTATATGTATTTGAGTCACTGAATCCGAATTTTTAACTTCCCACCAAAATTTCCCCGGCAACCCTCCAAATTTTGGTAAAATGCCCCCCAAAAAAAGTTTTTATTAAAAAAATCAAATTTTTTTTATTGTTTTAGGGAAAAAATATCTAGAAACAGAAAGTAGACAAAATTTGCAACAAATAAGATGCATGACATTATGACGTAGGATGAATGGGTAGGGGGTGATCTGCCTCGCAACATTCGCCGCTGTGCTGCGTGGACTAAGTTGCACAATTTCACTTAACCACTCACATCGTTTACATTCACCCTCCCGTATCCCCTCCGAACTTTCCCTATAAGATTTACTTTAAGTTTGTTGGGTTTCTAAATCCGAATTTTTAACTTCCCCCCAAATCCCCCCCCCCGCAACCCCCCCAAATAGTTCTTTTTAAATTATAATTTTTATTGTTTTAGGGGAAAAGTATGTAGAAATTCAGAAAGTAGACAAAATTTGCAGCAAATAGGATACATGACATTATGACATAGGATGAACGGGGAGGGGGAAGGCTGCCTCTGAACATGCACTGCGGTGCTACGTACACGACGTTATGCAATTCCAGGCAATAGGGTTTTACCTGGCAAAATTAATACTAGTTCTGGATTTCGACTCACTTCATGTTTTTTGGGTCGCTGAATCTGAATTTGTAACTTCCCACCAGGCAACCTCCCCCCACCCCCCAAAAAATGATTTTTTGATAACAGCACGCGGGAAATGTTCCGAGGCAGCTCCCCCCCCCCCCTCTCCCCGTTTATCCTATGTGATAATGTCATGTATCATATTTGTTGCAAATTTTATCTACTTTATGAATTTCTACATACTTTTCCCCTAAAATAATAAAAAATATAATTTAAAAACAACTATTTTGGCGGAGTTACGGGCGGGGGATTTTGGGGGGAAGTTAAAAATTCTGATTCAGCGACCCAAAAAACTTAAAGTAAACATTATAGGGAAAGTTCGGAGGGGAGACGGGAGGGCGAATGTAAACGATGTGAGTGGTTAAGAGAATTTGCTCAACTTTCGTACCGCGGCGCATGTTCCAAGGCAGATACCCCCATCCCCATTCATCCTACGTCATAATGTCATACATCTTATTTGCTGTAAAATTTGTCTACTTTCTGAATTTCTAGATACTTTTCCACTAAAACAATAAAAAAATTGGTTTTTTTTTAAATAAAAACCTTTTTTGGGGGGAGGGCATTTTACCAAATTTCGGGGGGTTGCCGGGGGAAACTTTGGTGGGACGTTAAAAATTCGGATTCAGCGACCAAAAAAACACAAAGTAAGCCGATTTCCAGAGCTACCATTAATTTTGCCAGGTAAAATCCCGTATTCCCTTGACTATTAGGATGATTTTAAAAAGAGGGGAGGAAGTTTGTAGATGATGGGTCTAAAGTATAAAGTTCATATTTTTTATGTGTGTCATGTGAAATAACTTAAGTATCGCAGTTGAAGTTTAACTTTTTCTAACTTGACTAAAAGTTGCAAAAAGTGATGAAATATATGCTTAAAAGGCATAATAACTTTATTTAGATCGGCATATGTTTTATCACCCAAACAGCGACATTTTCAAGATCCTTGTTAACCCTTTATCTACGGCATTATGATCTACTGCAATTTTTTTCATGTAATATTTTTTTTTTCAGTTACAACAATGAAAATTAAAGGATAAACATAAAAGAAAATGCTCACACGTGAGAAATTTAATTATTTCGAGGTAATTAATCAATGTGGTACTTTAAAGTACCGTCAATACACTATGACTGAAATATCGTAACAGTAAATCAACAAGATATTAAAACTGGCACCAAAAAATATTTTCGATTTAATAAGCTCGTGAAATATAGGTTTTTCCATGTTTACGGATAAATCGCTTGGCAAATTCCGGGGCCAATCATTTATTTCATCACTTTAGAATTGAAAACGTTTTGTTCCTGAAAGGGTTAAAAAAAAACTATTTTTTTTTTTAGGTTTCGATCTTGTTAGCAGTCCTTTAATTATGCGACGTCAATATTCCAGGGATAACATGTTCTCTTGCGTCTCCACATATGCAATATATGAATTTACTTATGCCATTTCTAGCATAGCAAAAACGAGCCGGTGCCACAACTTTTTCGATTTCCTATAAAAAATAACAGTGAAACATAAAAGAAGTACCAGGAAAATCATTACTACTCTACATTTTAAAGCAGATGAAAACGATGGATAACTACACAGACGAAAATTAAACAAGAAGTTTTTCTCCAACACCCAGTGTACTGACGGTACTTAAAAGTACCACCGAGTAATTCAACTGTTAAATCAAATACATACACCGTTCACCTAAAATAGCTAGTCATATTGTATTCTAAAATCATAATGAACACCTAAAAAAATCCAACACTTACCTTATATCCGTTTACTATGTTTATAGCAATAAAATGACAAGCGTGACAATCTGTACAAAATGTCGCAACAAAACACAGCGACTGTTTCAAAGATAGCCTCCTTCCTTGCTAAAATAACAAACCTACAACTACTGCTGCCATGTATCTGGATAAAGTAGAGCTAAGAGATTGTTTTTTTCAGAGTACCATTGGAAAATTAGTAATATTCACTATGGGATATACTTGGTAAGTGGTACTTATAAGTACCGTCAACAGATAAACGGCAAAGCGCTATAAGTAAGCGTACAAAGTTAATGCTGGAATCTGCCGTAAATTGACACAGCTGCGCCATCTTGTGGATGGAGTGAATAACGCAAATACGCGGGTTTTTTGTATGACGTCATATATGACAGAATATCTACCATCTGCGCATCTCGTGCGCAGGTCTATTTGAAGATATTTACAATTTAAGAGTTATAGGCGGAAAAGCAAAAAAAGCTATTTTAGAGAATACCTGTTAAAATTTTAATCATGAATTTCAAATATTTACTCACTCATGGAAGATGAACCTTGTTTACCAGATTTATTGCAAAATATTTTTGTTACAGTTTGTTCTGATAAAAATATGTGTATTAAAAAAAAAAATCGCAATGTCATTTTAATTTCGGGAGAAAAAGCACTAATGCTACGTAAACAGTATTGCCTTTTGCCCCGAAACTAAACTGACATTGCAACTATTTTTTAAATACATATATTTTTATCAAAACAATTGTAACAAAAATATTTTGCAATAAATCTGGTAAACAAGGTTAATCTTCCATGAGTGAGTAAATATTTGAAATTCACGATTAAAATTTTAACAGATATTCTCTAAAATGGCTTTGTCTGCTTTTCCGCCTATAACTCTTAAATTGTAAATATCTTCAAATAGACCTGAATTTTATGCAAGCTATTCGGGTTTTTTTCCACATTGGAAGAAACTTGCCCACCTTGGGTTTATGTTATTATTTATTAGAAAAGAAAATGTATTTTAAATATAATGAGCGAAAAGCATGTGTTTAAATTGATGTAATATACCAGTATGTATGTATTTTAAATAAAGTTATGTTTTTCAAATGACGAGTATATTTTTAAAATGATGATTTTATATTTTGAATGAAATGAATGCAACATAAACGCTGGTGATGGGAAAAATATTTGACGGTTTATGAACTGCTGCCGGCTAACACCGGCGTACTTTTTTACACTGTTTATTTAATCTAACCCTGT
Organism: Maratus speciosus; assembly: GCA_963932465.1. NCBI lineage: Eukaryota > Metazoa > Arthropoda > Arachnida > Araneae > Salticidae > Maratus > Maratus speciosus. Next base: position 370,923,718 of record OZ010797.1, on the reverse strand, counting down.
TCATATATATGAAAAGATAAAAAATTTTAATCGATTTTTCCCTCCCAGATATGCTAGAAAAATAAAAATTATGTACATGGATGTGTTTCTAGCAACAATACAACATTTTAGTATTTTTACAACTTGATTATAAATTAACAAATTAATTTTACGTTATCTAAACGTAGCTGATAAATCCTTAAACATTCTTTATGGTTGTTACAACTGTATATACAAGTACAACAATTAAGTAAGTTATGTAACAAACTACGATTTCTAAAATATACCAGCTGGTTCGGAAATTACAAAAGAGAATTATTTAAAACCTTTAAGCATCTTAAACGTGATTTTCAGCCCTATAATTTTTATAAAAAAGTTAAAATATTTTTTAATATATATTATTAAATGTCAGTGATTTTAATACATTCAATTGGCCCATCCCTGTCCGCAGCCCTTTATTCTACTACTTATTCCGACTCTTTTGCGGAAGCCAGATTGAAAAAAAAAAAAAAAAATCAAAAATTGAAACCGGACAAAATTAAAAGGGAAATTTGAAATTATTGGCTACCGACCAACAACTGCTACGTCGAGCTTATTATTTGTCTATAGTTTTCAGTTATTGGCAATTGTTGTGTGCTTCATAAGCCTTTTTCAAATTTGGAGAATGTTCCGCAATTGGGTTATTTCGATAAAAGTTACTTTCATTTTCTAACCATTATTTAACTTTTATGCAGTTACAATTGTATACTGTTTTCTCATTTGACGCCAATCATGGCCATCGGCCCGATTACGGAAAGTTATCCATTTTACCCCTGCGAAGAACCGGTGTAAGATAATAAATGTTTAATTGAGCATACCACGTACTATTTGTAAATATTTTATATTTTATTCCAATTTTTGAAGTTTCTTCTATACTTTGTATGCTTTCTGCAATGTTATTCACCTGTGCGAAGTGCAGGTATCCCATGAAAACTATTTTTCCCCGATATGACACAATGACCGACATATTTCTAGATTTTAAAAAAAAAAGTAATTTGTTGATTTTAGGAATTTTTTTAAAGCTGTTGTCTAAAATTCTCTAAATATTTAAAACTATAAATAATCAATTATTGCTGGTTTAATAGTACAATAATTACTGCTTGCATTTTAAATCAAAGCGGATCCTAATGTAAAATTAAATGAGTTTTAAATGAAATGTTTCTATTTTAAATATTATAAATACAATTCGATCAAGAGAATATTTGGCAATTTATCGCCTGCGCCCGGTAAATAAAAAATATGCCTTAAAATTAATTAAATAATTTATACTTAAACTCTAAGCGTAATAAAACGTTTAATTATCATTGGAAATACACATGTTTATGTAATTTTTATAACTTTATCTTATCAGGAATTGAATTAAAAACGCTGCTATAAAATTCTATCTTAACATACATTAACTAATTTTTATATGTCCTTGTTCATTGCATTACAAAAATATAATTCAAATAGAACGTATTAAAATCACTGACATTTAATAATATATATTAAATAATATTTTAACTTTTTTATAAATTATAATAAAACACAAAACTAACCTGTTTTTCTCTTTTGGGAAGCGAAAAAAATGAGTTCTCTCAGATAGGGAGTTATATTTGCAGTTTTGAAAACTGCAATAATTAGAACGCCAACGTGGCATTTTCCCAAATAATATAAGTTCTTAAAAGAACTGATTTTGTTTAAATAACTAACTTGAATTAATAAATTAAATAATGGCGAATAAATAAATCGAATTATATCTATACTTCCAAGTACTGCAGACGACAAACGAATAAAATCACGGCTGCGCGTGCGCATAGTTACTTCATAGATATCGAACTTATAGATCATCCACAAAGGGGAAAGAAGTTAATAATCCTCTTGTATTTCACTCCATCCGCTGGGTGGCGTATGACCTTGATTGACGTGACCTCGCCTTTAATCTTGCGATTACCTCTCCCATTTAAGATAGGACGCTTACTTATATCGCTTTGGATAAACGGTTAAAAGATTCCATATTTGATTTCGCTGACCGGCCCAATAGCGCAGTTAAGCAACTTGATAAAAGTTTCTGAAGTTATAAAAAATACTTCAGGGTTACTTTTTCTTTTTAAGATCAAAATATTCTTCTATATTTTTCCCGGTATGTCTTTTTTTAATTTTTTTATATTTTTTCTACAGAAAAGTGACCTATGTTTATAGTCGAATATTTCTCATGTAAGTAACTGATTCCTTATTTCGAAAAAGAACTCTTCATCCATCCATCTTCTGTGGCCACGTGGTACCGGGCATGGGTAATTCATGGATTTCTACAGAAATATTCGTTTTTTAAATATCAGTTTTGGGGATAACTAAAACCAATAAAACATTGAGAGGACACGACATTAAATCTTTTCTTGCAATAAGACTGCCTATTTTCGGTAGAGTTTTTACATTTGTAAAATAAAGGATATTCTTTTTTCAGTTTATTTACATATTAGACTTTTTCAGAGATTTCTTTTTAATGGTAAGAGTAATGTGCAAAATAATATTTTTTAAAGTAAAAGGAATTGAATGTTGCAGTTTGTATTAAAATCTATATAGAGTTACTCAAAAAAATATGAGTGAAGCATTTCGATTGTGCAGAAAATGGAGTACTTTCGATTGCCTTTTTGTCTAATGTTTAGAAATTACATTATACAGTCGGACCTCTATTTAACGAACCTCTATTTTGCGAATTTCTCTATTTTGCGAGCTTTTCCTTGGAACCAAGAACATTTTGCGAATTTCTTCGTAAAATAACCTCCAAATAGCGAAGTACATTCTCTATTTAACGAACTTTTTTGTGATCTAATGTTTTCTTTCTCCCATTTTCTCAAAATATTTCTGGACATTTCAAACTTATTCTTTCTTTAAACACATTTTACGATGTTCAATGGCCTTGAACAGGTTTTACAAGGCGTTTTCTTTGTCAGCAGTGAGAATTCGGTAAATACGGAGGACGAAGACGATAATCCCTTAGAGTAACTCAAAAAATGTGGACAGAGATGAGGAAAAAAAGAAGAAATTAACCATGATGTGCTGATTGATGATTGTATTTCACTTAATTCTGAAATTGAGACCTCGGAAACACTATCCGAATTGGATATTTTCGACAGTGTGAAAAATAAAAAAAATACAGCAATGAATTGCGATGAAGACGAATATGATGATGATGGAAATGATCATGATGCAGCAATTTAGAAAACTTCGTATGATGAAATGCTAAAATCATTTGAAACAATCCGACGCGGATTATAGTTAGAAGAAAATACGCATGAAGGGGTTTTTGGTGCATTGCAAAGATGCAAGACGTATTATGAGAGAAAGCACTTTTCTAAATAGAAAACTCAGGCAAAATTAACAGAGTTTTTCAGAAATTATATTTAAGGACGCATATGTTAATGTATGGTAAAAATTATTTGTATAATAATAATAAATACGATAATGGCATTAAAATTCGTTAATTTTAATGTATAACTATTTACTTTAAACAGAAAATACAGTGTATTCCTGGACAATGTTTTGTTTTCCTTGCAGATTTCAAAGATTTAAACACATGGAAAAAATGAATTGATGGTGGATATTGGTGGGTAAAATAAATAAAACAAATCGCTATAATTTATTTAAAAAATGTGATTAGTTACTTTTAGTAAAAATATTTAGTGTTTATGAATTTAAAATCTCTTTTATGTAGTTTAAAGTATTTTAAAAGGTGAATCTCTATTTAACGAATTTTCCATATAACGAACTTTTTTCCGGGATTTAGCGACTTCGTTAAATAGAGGTTCGACTGTAAATAGATTCACTTTCTTATCATATCGCTGTTTGGTTGTAAATTCCGGTGTCTATCAATCTTTCACCATTTAACGAGTACAAGTACATTGCCCCTGAAAGGGTTAATCCAGGGATGCACGCGCTGCGCCATAAATGGCTGATTTTCACCACTAAATTTCAATTGTATATAACTTTTTTAAATAATAGTATAAACTTCGCTTTATTAAACCTTTCGAGGGCGGTGTCCTTAAAAAAAGACAGCTAATTTTAATTCCAAAACTGACAAACGGCACCAATAATATTTAATTAAAATTTCCCTTTTATAACGTACGTGAAAATAAGCACAGTCGTGGGGAAAAAAAAGTAAACACCCCCTACTAACTTCTCAACAAATTATCATAGAAGAAAGTTACTGGTACCGAACGATTGGAAATAAAGTTTACTTTTAAATGATGTATATAAAATTTGTTTAAGGGGCCATCTACATATTAAAACGAACCATAACTTTGTTTTTTTTTTCAACAGCAGTACACAATACTGACAGCATAAATGAACTCTACACCTTTCAATTAGCCTATAAACAAATTTTTATGCAATTCGTGCCATAAGTTTCGGAGAAATTAATTATTTTAAAACGAGCGTATTTTAAGGGCTGTATCCAAATTGAAGTTCCGAACTCAATTGTTAACCAAAAGAGCCGCCTTCCTGATCAAAGCACGTTTAAGCGTCAATGAAACCTGTTTGATTACAGGATAGCGGAACAAATTTCAAAAATTTACTCACTTCTATCATAGACGGCCCCTTAAACCATCCTTTTGCCGTTTTTTAAGCATAATTTGAAAACTACTTGGAAGAAAAATGTGAAATTTTGGATTTCCATAAAGCAGGACTTAATAAATCTAAATCCATCCAAAAAATTGTATGTTGCAATTCATAATTTTTTCGAATATTAATTTCATAATTCATATCATAAAATTATAATAATTGCTAATTCAACGTATTTATGTTTGGGTATATTAGTATTATTACTACACAAAAAATTAACTCATTAGGAGCATAATTTCCGGAGATATAAAGAAAAATATGAAAATGTAATTTAACATTAGAAGTACTCAATTTTAAATGTCTATAATTCAAAAACTTATCATTCGAATGACTTGAAATTTGGTTTATACGCATATTTTGAACCGAAGATTTGAAATATCTCGTTAAATTTGGGTACTGCCATTGAAAAAAATGAAGTTTGGATTCGTTTTAATATGTATATTGCCCCCTAAGCAAATTTTATACACACCACTTAAAAGTAGATTTTATTTCCAATCGTTCTGTACCAGTAACTTTCTTCTACGATAATTTGTTGAGGAGTTAGTAGGGGGTGTTTACTTTTTTTTTTCTTTCCACGACTGTACATTCGTATTTTCTAGTAACTTCGTTTATAAATTCTGGTGTCAGTCCATAATTTCGTCAGTTTATAAACAGAAATAGTCCGCACCGGAAAGGGTTAAATCTCAGAAAGTCTATCATTAAATAAGGTGAGGAATACTATAAAAATTTAGTGGTAGCGATCAGTCATTTGTGGCGCAGCGCTTGACCTCTGACTTAACCCAATGCGGTCGAGTGTCGGCAAATAGCCGCACAAGCTTTAAATATGATTCAATTTTTATATTTTATTCGCACCACTATATTATATAAGTAAATTATTGACTAAATTTCTCTTACACGCACACACAGAAAAATATATATTTCCTATATATATATATATTTAAATATAGGGGGGGGGATGTATCGCCCTGATTAGTGCCTTTTTTATTAAAGTGGCTCTTGCTGCCTCCTTTACAGATTTTCCTGCCCAAGTTGGTGAGAGTAATTCTGAATAGTGCTAACTTTTATTTCCTTTTACATCCTTTTCTTTATTTATAGTAGTTTTATAACTACAGCTATACCATTTATTAAGATTTCTGTCATTTAGCTTAATTGATTTAAATTTGAACATAATTTTTAACTTTAATATTATCCAATATTTCTAACCCTTAATTTTTCTTTAATTTTCTCCTTTAACCCCTTCGGGACGGGAGCCTTTTACGAAATTTTTAATCATTTGTCACCGTTTTTTTAAAAAAGAAATTTGTGTCTTCTTGAATCGAGAAAATGCGCTGATTAAATAAGGCAAATTTTACAGTAAAATTTTACTGGTGAGGAAAAACAAGGATTCTGAGCGCTTCGTGCGGCACGTATAGGTGTCGCTCGTCCCCAAGGGGTTAAGTAGTTTTTAACTACAGTTATACTTATCCCAATGGCTCACCTATACATAAGACATTTCATTTATAGTCTGGGTGTTAAGCTGGTCTCAACTAAAAAACCCCTGAATACTGCTCACCTGTTTGTCGGTACCATGTCAAACTATCCAATATGAAAATCTCATATTCGATATTAGATGTAAATTTCCAACTAGGCGAAAAATGTCCGGACCAGGATTTGAACCAGGGATCTCTTGGCTGAAGCCGCCAGTGCTCTACCATCCGAGCTATCCCGGACGAATCTGGTGAAACTTTTTCACCCAGCTAACCTTATTGATCAAAGCATCTGGTCTGAAACCTGGTTCAGCTCAACAGAATAAATCTCAGGTAATGGAACTCCACAAACCACTGGATACGTAATTACACTAGATTAATTTTAACATTAATCTAGTTAATCAAGGTAATCAAGTTAAAATTAATCTAGTGTAATTACGTATCCAGCAGTTTCTGGAGTTCCATTACCTGTTGAGTTCTGCTGAGCTGAACCAGGTTTCAGACCAGATGCTATGATCACTAAGAGTAGCTGGGTGAAAAAGTTCCACCAGATTCACCCGGGATAGCTCAGATGGCAGAGCACTGGCGGCTTCATCCGAGAGATCCCTGGGTCGAATCCTGGTCCGGACATTTTTCGCCCAGTTGGAAATTTACATCTAATATGATTTATTTACCATTAAGAATAATTGCGTTAAAATTAATCTAGTCTCATCTCATATTGGATAGTTTAACAAATATCGACGACGTTGTCAAAGTCCAACTAAATATGTTTCGTAAAAAAGTGATGCCAACCGAATAAATTCGCGTAAGTGTGCCCCTGCGTGGAACCCATACTTCGACGTCAAAGCATGTAACTATTAATAAAGAGGAACTGACATAGCCTTAAAATAGTGAAGCATCAACTGTAACCGCTTTCGTACGGTCTGATTACCGCGGAGTCAAACTTCCACCACTAAATATAAATGGAAAGTTTCACCTTGTTTAAAAACCTTTTTAAAGCAAAATTGCAGTCGTAAATAATGGCAAAAACAGTTATTAATTTTTACTGGTGGAAGTTTATTTCGGCTGTAGTCTGGCCGGGTGTTTCCACCATATTGTGACAATCTATACAATCTTCTGTCAGTGTCAATGAAAATGATTAAAATACCTGGACAATACGCCACCAGTAAAAATAAATAGAAATTTTAGCTATATCTGTGAGAGAAATGTTTCATGAAAAAGGTCGATTAAGTAAGGCAAATCTATCTATTCAAAATTTGCAGGTGGAAGTTTTCGTTGGCGGTTATCAGAAACTATTTATACGATCTAAAAAGATCAACCGCAATCTTGTAACAACCTCTTCAGTTACTTCGCTTGCAACCGGTAGACAATACACTATATGTCACCTACTCTTTGTTCATAACTCCTTTCTGCAAAGAGTTAACCCTTAAATGCGCGATTTTTTACTTTGTTTCGAAAAAATTATATATGATTCTCTGAAAGGTGTATTACACAGGAAAAATAATGAAAAAAAAAAATCAGAGATACATTTTTCATATAATACGTCAAACTTTTCTTGTGTTGCACATCTGTAATACAAGTAAAAACTACTGACGTGTGGCTTTTGTATGCTAAAATAATGCAAATTAGTAAATATTTTAATAAGTATGTCTCCAAATACCTTACTTTAAATTATTATTTATTTTATAAAACTTATCATTTAATCCTTTAATGCCCATGATAGAACACGTTCCAGAAGTTACCTAGCTCAGAGAATCTGACTTTACACCAGAAAGTTTCAATGATTAATTTAGCTTTATTTAAAAGCAGGATGTCTGTTATTAATTATAGCACATCTTGCTATTTTAATTTTCTGGTCTGAATTAGGTATATACGAATAAAAAAATGTATTAACTTCAAAAAACGGTTGTTTGCATATATGCAAAGCTGCGCACTAAAGGGTTAGACTTTCACTCTTAGTTTTTAGGATTATGGAGTTGTAACAGCTAAAAAAACTAATCATAGCTTCACAGTTTAAAGAAAATGTACCTGTCGAATTTTAACGTCACAATTTAATCAAGAAGATCCCACTAATCATCCGTCATATGTGTATTAAATTCATCCAGTTTAACAACATTTCGAACCAGATAATTTATTTGATGAATCTTCGTTTATTTAATTTCAGATTTCTATGTGGAATTTATCTAATTAAATTTCTTTAAAAAATTCTTTTGCGAAACCTAATAAACCTTGATTAAATTAACCTACATATTTTTAAAGATTAGTTGAGTGTTTGCACCTCAGTAAACATCATTACTTGGACAAATGTGGAAACGTAACTCACATGTGAAGATAGTGGGCATTTTTAATTGTACGAAAGTATATGAACAACACCTAAAATAACAGCAAACCGAAATAATAAAATGGGTTAACTTAATATAACTATATATTTCGTTGACCATTTCTTAAAGTAACAGCCGCGATGATGATATTGACATCTGTAAGCGCAGTATTTGGAGATTCATGTCCATGTTTTTTTGAATTTCAAAGCCCTTTTACATAGACCATTGGATAAGCAAATTAAACTGTTATCTAGCAATACTACATGGAAAAAATAGCGTATTCATAACATCCATGTAGGGAGGTAGTAGGGAGGTAGGGAGGTCAGGATGTAGCAAAATCTCAAATTGTTCATCGAGTGCTGCCGCAATCCTTCAAGTGATACTCAACGTATTCGAAGTTTAACAACTACAACTGACGCAGTATTGCAATTAAATAAATGAAGAAATTACAACATATTCATTTAACATAAACGTAACAACACAATATAAAATTTAATTTGTGTACAATAAATTAGATAATTTTGATTATTCTTTGTTGAACAGCCACTTGTATAGTCATCTATATTGTTCTTATTTTCTTTGTATGTAAACAATTTTAACATAAGTAGGACAAATAAATTTATCCTACTAATGTAAATGATTAAACGCAAATATCTCTATTAAATATTATAAAAGGAGAAATTATTGTCTGCTTTACAATATTTAAAACATTCTTAGGGTACAGACAAATACTTTATGCTAGCACGTGCCATGATAATATAGTAAAAGTTTAATTCTAATTTAAAGAAAAAGATTTTTTAAAAGTAAAATAAGGGTTTCAGCTTGAAATTCATACTAAAAGAGACTTCAAATTACTGTTCCTAAAAGATACCTTCTTAAAGTAGAATAATATAAATTCTAAAACGATAGTTCCTGTTCCTTATAAAAATCAAACTCAAATAATAAAGAATAACCTTCAAAAATCAACAACATCAAATAGACATTTACATTTAAATTCATTCATAAGATCTCACAATATCTCTTCCATATACAAGACATCATTTTAATATACAAGACCTGAAATTAAGCACTTCTTTATTTGAATTTTAAACAGATTTTTTTTCCATATTTAAACGCCTTATTAGTGCAGAATTTTAGTCACAATTATGGACAAAAACCGATAATTATTTTTACTGGTGGAAATTAACTTATGTGGTAGTCCGCCATATAGTAACAACCTAAACAATCTCATGTCAGTGTCAGGGATTATAATACCCGAGCCAACTTCCATCAGTAAAAACGAATAGAAATTTTTACAATATTTGCAAAAGATTCATTGTATGAATAAGCAGCTCAAGCCGAAATTTTCTATTCAAAATTTATTGGTGGAAGTTTGCTTCGGCGGTCATCAGAAATTGTTGATGTGATGTAAAAAATCAGCCGCCATCTTGAGACAATCTCCTTAGTTACTTCACTCGCATCTGGTAGACTATACACCATATGTCTCCTCCTCTTTATTCATAACTCCATTTTATTACCAACTCAACTCAGAATACTAAATGAAACAGCTTGATTGGCCGAAGTCCATCCTACCGTACGCCAGCATACTTGTATTTTTCATGGAATTAAGAGATTATGTCCCTATGTATTTGTAAAAGCCTTGACTAGAATGTTTCTAAAAGAGAGTAGTGCTATAGGGGTCATAATATTTGATAGAATGAGACGATATTATTGGAAGAATGAATCGCCATGAAACTTGCTTAGCTTGCCATTAATTCCAAGCTAAAGTTTATTATCTTCTCTTAAGGGTCTAATCAAGCTCGTTCACTTCGATAATTTAATTTTGAATTACGAAGTACTTCATTGTGAATTTACCTTATTTCGGACAAAAACATCCATCTGAGCGTGCTCTTTCTCCTTATGTCGCCACTCTTTAGATCAGGCACCTACGTATATACACTTACATCTTTTTCGATGGAAATACTCACAATTGGAAATAATGAATTAGATGAAGTTTAGAAAATAATAAACAACAAATAAAAAAGGTGCTAAAAATACTAAAAAGTAATAAATTTCTTACACAGCAACAAAGACCTACAAATAAAGTTTGTCATTTACAAATAAAATCAATAATTTATGCAAAATTTTGTAAGTTATTAAGTATCAAGATTTTGCCATTCAACTATGAATACGTTAAAGCCTCCTAGAATTACTTTATAATCGAGTGTAGCTTACCAAACATAAATAAATCTTCTATCGTCCATAAACAAAATTGTAGCATATTATCGATTAGTCCACCGTATCATAGCATATATCAATGAGCAAAAAGACCTCTCAAATCTGCTTCGATATGTAGCACACATAACTTAGCTTCTTAATTCTCACTCACGTGATATTCACGGGCTGTGGCTTTTATTCAGATTGTTTGATTCCCACCAGTTTTATAAAATAGTGTAATTATTCATATTAATGGCTTTATTCTGGTACTAGCGAAGTTGCCCGGCGTTGTCCGGGTACGTTAAAAAACAGCAGGATCTACGAAAAAGCTCTCAAAATCACAATAAGATATCGCGAAAAAATTTTAAATCGCTTCTCAAATTTTGAAAATAGAAAAAATTATATATTGTGTTCGAAGATTGCAAGTTGTTTCCTTTCACTAATGTGGAAAAATAGTAGCAAATCACTAAAATACACTAAAAATGACATACAAAATTCCCGAAAAATTCGAAAATTGCTATACGAAATCCGAATAAACTTTATTGAAATGAGGGCAGAATGTATTTTAGGTCAAAAATGGAATGTCAAAAAATTGCAGCATATCGCAAAGAAACGTAAAAATCGCATTAAAAATCACAAAAAGTTCAAAAATCACGAAAGCCAAAATTTACTATAATTGGATGAAAGTTTCAAATATAATTCCTTTGACCTGTGGGCTCTCTTAAAATTTATGTTTTGGAAATCATGCTAAGCATTAGATCATGTTACTTTTATTCGTAATTAATTTACTTGGCCTCCATTAAATATAATTAATATAATCTCTTAAGTTAATATTAGTTTTTGTTGCATTAAAATATCTCAATTTGTTGATTTTCTGTAAGCAAGTAAACCCTATTGTTTTACAGTGGAAGTTTATGGGAATTTGTCGAAATATTAGAGATATCGCGAAGTTGGCATCCATTTTGGCGACTAATTGTGGTTGCCAAATTTGGCGATATATCGCCAAGTTTGCGACAAACTTGGCGGCATTTGGCGACAGAACTCTGTCCCTCTACGGTAACATCGTTATAGGTATGGAAATGCATTAAATACTGTTCAATAATTGCATAAAAAATTCGCTAAAAATTCAAAATTCGCTGCACGAATTCCGAATAAACTTTTTTGAAAACAGAACAAAATTTACTATATTGAAGAAACCATATTCTTCACACTTATATGGAAAAATCGCCTCGAAACTTAAAAAAGTGCTAAAAATCGCATAAAAAATTAAATTAAATCTAATCAAAAAATTGAAAATCGGGCTTCGAGGTGCAAAACTTCATACACAGACGAACCTTTTCCCCAAATTTTGTAGCTCTACGTGCAGTGGTCTCTTCAGAACACCATCGACACACTCACTCACACACAAACTTCTTTCTTTATTATTATAGATAATTTTACTTGTCAATAGTAAGGTGAATACAGTCGAACCTCGCTATATAGAACCCGGGATATAGTGAACACTCGGATGTAGTGAACTTTTTTAGTGTTTCTGTCCGAGCTCCCATTTAACTAATGTTACTTTATACGCTTATAGTGTAGAGTTAAGAATTTGGTGGTTCGTTTATAGTGGACTTAAATTTTATTTCCTCAGATTCTTTTTTTTTTTTTAGTTCTCCAACCTTAAATTTGTACTAATTATGACTACAAATGATGGCATTCCTTTACATTGTGTCACATTTCACTCTTTCACGCTCTTCGCCTTAAACTAGAACAAGCATGTTATTAAACTGCACTTGGCTCTTCTCCCCCCCCCACACTTCTGGTATCACTACCATGGAACTTGTAATAAAGAGGAACTGACATATTCTTAACCCATTAACCGCTGACGTTGCGTTCACGCGACAGTCAAAATAATTGCTCATGCAATGAATTAATTACATTGGCACTACTATTTTAGAATTTAAAAAAATGTGTTATTTATTGGCAGGAATTTTGCTAATTTAGTAAAGCGAAATTTACCTTACTGAATTTGTGGTGGGAAACTACTTTCAACAAGAAATTTGAAAATTTCTATCGTAATAGTTTTGGTGGTTAACGGGTTAAAATAGTGATGCTTCAACTGTGACCGCTATCGCAGGCGTTGCTTACCGTCTGTGAAAAAACAGAATTTTTCAACTTATTTTAACGCCTTATAAGGGCAAATTTTCAGTCATAAATTATGGTTGAAACAGATTTTCATTTTTACTGGTAGGAGTTTACTTTGGCGGTAGTTAGGACCTGTGTTTCCGCCATATTGTGACAACCGAGAAACAAAATGACAGTTTTACAAGGCACACTGACACCAGTAAAAACAAATAGAAATTTGTACGTCATTTTTGAGAAAAAAATTCAATGAATAAGACGCTTAAATAAGACGAATTTTTCTATTCAGTTTTACTGGTGGGATGTTTGACCTTTGCGGTAATCAGAAACTGAAGTTCCGATTTAAAAAAAAGCAGCCGCCATCTTGTGACAACCTCCTCAGTTACTTCAGTCTCAACTGGTAGACAGTACACTAAATGTCTCCATTACCCCTACAGACAATGGCATTGTATCTGAAGTTAAACTAAAGAACGATGCTAAAGAAGTCTAAGAAGATGACGTTGAAGAAGACTTAGAAGACGATGTTGAACAGAAAATGTGAACCAGAAAATATTGGATTATTTACTGATTGTGATAAGAGAAATAATGAATTCTACTTAAAATCTAATTGTATTCAGTAAAAAATCACCAATTGTTTCCATAGAATGGAAAGAAAAAATGAAGTTTTAGTAAGTAACTATTTTTCTTTTTAATATTTGATTTAATATCTATTTAATTAGTTAATAAATTGTAAGCAAATTACGTATTATTGCACTCACTGTTTAACAATACTATATCATACGCTAAAATTATGTTTTCAAAGAATTTGGATATAGTGAACCATCGGTTATAGTGAACATATTGCTGGGTCCGCGTATGGTTCACTATAGCGGGGTTCGACAGTATTTCTTTTTCAAAATAGTGGTGGATATAAACAGTCTGAATTTTTACACCGTAGTTTAGTACGACCGTTATCCGGTTAAAACAATAACAAATTTTCTTGGTATTAAAAAATATCTTCCACTAGCTTTACTTAGTTACCGCCTAATGTTTAGAAATAGAATGTTCCTTTAACACGTTGGGGGGCGGTGGGACATATTTTATCCCATCTACGATTAACCCCTTCGGGACGGGAGCCTTTTACAAAATTTTTAATTTTTTGTCACCGTTTTTTAAAAACAGAAATTTGTGTCTTCTTGAATCGAGAAAATGCGCTGATTGAATAAGGCAAATTTTACAGTAAAATTTTACTGGTGAGGAAAAACAAGGATTCTAAGCGCTTCATGCAGCACGTATACGTGTCGCTCGTCCCCAAGGGGCTAATGAAGATTTACACCAGAAAAAGTTTATAAAATTTTACTTTCCTAACGTTGGGGGGGGGGGGGGTCGTAAAATAGCTTTTCCTTATTTTGAAACAATTTTTTTCTTCTTTTCCGGTGGGAATTCTAGGTAGTCATTAGTATTTTCTGAGTTATGTTTTATCCACGTTTTATCAAATTTAATGAAATGTGGTCGCTGCATTTATATGATACTAGCTGTTACCCGTGACTGCGTTCACGTAACATTTAAAGAAGAAGAAATTTACCGATTAATTAAAAAATTTCGATAATTAAAAGCATATATATAATTAACATTTTATCACAATTTATAGTAGAAACACTTCTGATGATCCCACTTTGCTTATTTTTGTTTATATATATAGGATCATTTTAATTTCCTTCGTGAGCATGAAATTTCATATACGTTTTCTAAGATTAAATGAGGAATAAATTTACATCTCTGTTATTCTATTTTATTATTTATATTTATTCTATTTTATATTTATTCCGTTTAAGGATATTGATTTAATTTATGTTTTCGAGAGAAAGAATATTATTTAAATAATTATCAGGGTTCGTACGGGTACCGTTATTTTCAAGGCCAAATGTCAGAATTCTTTTATAGAAAATAAATCTAGTTTAAACGGACGAAATTTCGTCTTATTTCAGGAGAGATTTTCCATAAGATAATACTGGTACCGAAGAATTTCTTAGTCCGGAAATTCAAGCACTCGTACGAAACCCGAATATATAAGAAAATATTTTTAAAGGAAAGTGGTAAAACAGGTCACTTCAGACGTGACTTTGATAAAATTAGACTAATTGAGAAATCAACATGCAACATTCTGTTTTTATTCCAAAAAATCAAATCTTGCGAAAAATAAAGATAATTTATATTAAAAAATAATAATCAAACCTAGTGAAGCATGAAAGTTAAAAAATACAGACCTTTATCAGCTGTAGATCTACCAATAATATCAAACTGTTTATCACGCTCTGAAGACTCTTGAGCCTAAATACTTATTATTTAAGCAATAGTGTTGCTTATTGCTTTTGCGGAATAAATCTTTATATAGAAAAGCACCCCAATTATGAATAAACATTTTCATATCTAATGTTGTGCTGTAATTTTGGCTTATGAAAGCTTTGAAATTTCCACGAATATGCTAAAATGGGGGGGGGGGGAGATTGTGTTTCAGAGAGATTTTTAACTATAGATTTCGATATTTTAAAACCGAAAGACAATTTCCCTTCTTCCTTTATGCTTTTCGATAATCACGGTGTCTTTAAAAATTAGAGGAATCTGAGGTAAAGGCGAATTTATTGCTTATTTAGTGGTTTTGGCTCTTGTTTACACGTGAATGATGCCACATGTAAAGCATAATTTCAAATTAAAACTACTTGCTAAACTTTTTTAAGTCGACTTTCATGTGGCATTTATTAAATTTTATTGAAACCAGTGTTCCAGGAGATTGTACGGTAAAAGGGTGTTAAACTTATGTACAGTCGAACCTCTATTTAACGAAGTCACTAAATCCTGGATAAAAGTTCGTTATATGGAAAATTCTTTAAATAGAGATTCACCTTTTAAAATACTTTAAACTACATAAAACGGATTTTAAATTCATAAACACTAAATATTTTTACTAAAATTAATTAATCACATTTTTTAAATAAATTATATCGATTTTTTTTATTTATTTTACCCACCAATATACATCATCAATTCATTTTTTCTATGTGTTTAAACCTTTGAAATCTGCAAGGAAAACAAAACATTGTCCGGGAATGCACTGTAGTATTTTCTGTTTAAAGTAAATAGTTTTACATTAAAATTAACGAATTTTAATGACATTATCGTATTTATTATTATTATAACAATTAATTTTAACCATACATTAACATATGAATCCTTACATTTAATTTTTGAAAAACTCTGTTAAATTTGCCTGAGTTTTTTCTTTTAAAAAGTGCTTTTTCTCACAATACGTCTCGCACTTTTGCAATGCACCAAAAACCCCTTCATGCGTATTTTCTTCTAACTATAATCTGCGTCGGATTCTTTCAAATGATTTTAGCATTTCATCATACGAAGTTTTGTTAATTCCCGCATCATGTTCATTTCCATCATCATCATATTTGTCTTCATCACAATTCATTGCTGTATTTTTAGGTAGCTTTCTTTACAAAAAAGCTACCTATTGCAGCCGTTCGGAGGAAAGCGATTTCAAAAAATTTTGGTATATTTTCATCGATCATGACCCCCAGACCCCGAAACCACCCTCCGTTCAAAATTGATATATATATATATATATATATATATATATATATCTATATATATATATATATATATATCTGACCTATGTCACACTGTAACTCCCGTAATTATGAACCGATTTCGATGTAATTCGGTGTGTACATAGTACATACCAATGTCTCGACCGAGTTCGTTGGCCAGCTTCATCCGCCGTTTTGTTTCAAAATGGCGGCCATTTAAAATTTAAAAAAAAAATTAAAACTTGAAATGTGGTACCAAAAAATTAAAAATGGAAAAATATTTTTTTCTTATGTGTTTTACCTTTATACAAAGATTCCGGAGCAGTTTTTGTTTCGTCTATATCTTAAAAAATGGCTGAGTTATAGCATTTTGAATTTCTAGCGTGGCTGACATTTTGAAACGTCCTGAAATTTGTCACGCGATAAAAGGCGTATTTATGAACCGATTTGGATGTAATTCGGTGTGTACATAGTACATACCAATCTCACGACCGAGTTCGTTGGCCAGCTTCATCCGCCATTTTGTTTCAAAATGGCGGCCATTTAAAATTTTTTTAAAAATTTAAAATTGGAAATGTGGTACCAAAAAATTGAAAATGGAAAAATATTTTTTTCTTATGTATTTGACCTTTATACAAAGATTCCGGAGCAGTTTTTGTTTCGTCTATATCTTAAAAAATGCCTGAGTTATAGCATTTTGAATTTCTAGCGTGGCTGACATTTTGAAACGTCCTGAAATTTGTCACGCGATAAAAGGCGTATTTATGAACCGATTTGGATGTAATTCGGTGTGTACATAGTACATACCAATCTCTCGACCGAGTTCGTTGGCCAGCTTCATCCGCCATTTTGTTTCAAAATGGCGGCCATTTAAATTTTTTTTTTAATTTAAAATTTGAAATGTGGTACCAAAAAATTGAAAATGGAAAAATATTTTTTTCTTATGTATTTGACCTTTATACAAAGATTTCAGAGCAGTTTTTGTTTCGTCTATATCTTAAAAAATGGCTGAGTTATAGCATTTTGAATTTCTAGTGTGGCTGACATTTTGAAACGTCCTGAATTTTGTCACGCGATAAAAGGCGTAATTATGAACCGATTTGTATGTAACTTCGTTTATACATAGTACATACCAATGTCTCGACCGGGTTCGTTGGCCAGCTTCATCCGCCATCTTGTTTAAAAATGGCGGCCATTTAAATTTTTAAGAAAAATTTAAATTTAAAATGTGGTACCAAAAATTGAAAATTGAAAAAATATTTTCGTCTTATGTGTTTGACCTTGATAAAAAGATTCGGGAGCAGTTTTTGTTTCGTCTATATCTTAAGAAATGACTGAGTTATAGCATTTTGAATTTCTAGCGTGGCTGACATTTTGAAACGTCCTGATTTTTCTCACGTAATAACAGGCGTATTTATGAACCGACTTTGATGTACCTTGGTGTGTACATAGTACATACAAATATCTCGACCGAGTTCGTTGGCCAGCTTCATCCGCCATCTTGTTTCAAAATGGCGGCCATTTAAAAAAATTAAAAAATAAAAAAATTTAAATGAGATACCAAAAAATTGGAAAATGAAAAAGATTTTTTTGTATGTGTTTGACCTTAATACAAAGATTCCGGAACAGTTTTTCTTTCGTCTATATCTAAAAAAAAATGGCTGAGTAATAGCATTTTGAATTTCTCTTGTTCTCTTGTGGATGACATTTTAAAACGACCTGATTTTTGTCACGCGATAACAGGCGTATTTATGAACCTATTTGGATGTAACTTGGTCTGTACATAGTACATACCAATGTCTCGACCGAGTTCGTTGGCCAGCTTCATTCGCCATCTTGTTTCAAAAGGGTTGCCATTTAAAAAAAATTAAATTTAAAATTCAAAATGAGGTATTAAAAAATTGGAAAATGAAAAAGATTTTTTTTATGTGTTTGGCCTTGATACAAAGATTCCGGAGCAGTTTTTGTTTCTGAAAATTTGTTCTTTTGTTGATATCTTAAAAAATGGTTGATTTATAGCATTTTGAATTTCTAGCATGGCTAACATTTTGAAACGATCTTGTATTTGTCACGCGATAACACACGTATTCGCCTATTTCGATGTAAGAAGGCCTGTGAATAGTATACATCAACACCTCGACCAAGTTCGCTGGCCAGATTCATCAGCCATCTTGTTTCAAAATGGCGGCCATTAAATTAAAATATATATATATATTTAAAGTGAGGTGCAAAAAAATTAGAAATTGAAAAAGGTTTCTTTCTTAAGTATTTGATCTTGATATAAGGATTCAGGAGCATTTTTTGTTTGTCTTTACCTTAAAAAATGGCTCAGATATAGCAGTTTCAATTTCTATTGTGGGTGACATTTTGAAAAATCTGATTTTTTGCATGCGACAGCACTCCTATATATTAACCGATTCCGATGTGAGTGAGCATGTTCACAGCAATTACTAAGGTCTCGACCAAGTTCACTGCTTAGCCTCATCCACCAGGTTGTCTTAAAATGACAGGCACTTTAAGAAATTGCCGAATTTGGCAGCCAAATATAAGTTACTTTAAAGAAAAGCAGCTTGGATAAAGCTGACTAATTTCGCGAAATTCTCATTCATTATATTGATAAAAATTAGTATTGAATCTCCTATATTCGGTTTCCACTAAATTGAGCTTCGTGTGTTTGCATGATATAAGTTGGCTTTTTTTAAATAAGGATTATGAAAGCTACCTCTTCCTCCCGGCACTGGCCGGAAGGACTTTTTTTTTTCACACTGTCGAAAATATCCTATTCGGATAGCGTTTCAGAGATCTCAATTTCAGAATTAAGTTAAACACAATCATCAATCAGTTAATCATGGTTAATTTCTTCTTTTTTTCTCCTCTGTATCCACATTTTTTAAGTTTATCTAAGGGTTATTGTCTTCGTCTTCCGTACTTACCGAATTCTCACTGCTGACAAAGAAGGTACCTGGTAAAACCAGTTCAAGTTCATTGAACATCATAAAATCTGTTTAAACAAAGAATAAGTTTGAAATGTCCAGAAATATTTTGAGAAATGGGGAGAAAAAAATTTAGATTACAAGAAAAAGTTCGTTAAATAGAGAATGCACTTCGCTATTTGGAGGTTATTTTACCAAGAAATTCGCAAAATGTAATTGGTTCCAAGGAAAAGTTCGCAAAATAGAGAAATTCGCAAAATAGAGGTTCGTTAAATAGAGGCCCGACTGTATTTGCGATTGTTAAATTCTTTGCAAATCCCGCCATTTAGTATAACTGCTATAAAATGATAATCTTTTCTGAAAAAAAACCAGCTAATGGTTTAAAATATGACGACGCTTTCACTAGGTTGGTTTTTCCTACGAATGATACTTGTCGAAATAAAAAATATATATATTCTTTCACTTCATGAATCATTTAAAACTATGCATTTTAATTTAAAAAATGAGATCGATTAATGAAATCCAATATTATTGTACATTTAGAAAAACTTTGAAACTATATTTTTATTAAATATACTAAATTTCAAGTAAGAAAATCTATTTAAAATATAAGCTAAAATTTCATTTTGAAATAATGCGACATTTGGTGCAAAATTTTATTTCTGAAAAGTACATTGTTATTTTAAGATTTCGTTTTAACTTTCGAAGCTGGTGTAATGAAAACGACATCGCTTTGGTGAAATTAAAATAAATATATTTTAATGCTTTCGTATTAAAATTAATGCTTTCCACGAAAAAAATATTACATCATTTTTACCCGATGAAATCTTTTACTAAAAACGCCTTTTTGACATGTTTTCACTGCCATTTTTTAAAAATAATTGATTAAAATAGTATATGATTTTTTAAAAATTTAATTCGTATGAATGGTGGGTAATAACTGTCCACTCAAATGTACAGAAGTTATATTTACACCCTTGGTTCTAAATGTCAATATGTTCGCAGACGATTTTCACTTCTGTGGAATAAATTCATTCATGAAGCTTTGATGTGTGTAAATATGTTTTCAGTTTTGGAAAATTTACATTAATCATGTTTTTGTACCATTTATACTACTTGAAATTCAATTATTTTTTATTTTAATGAGGAAATAGCGTCCAAAAATATATTATTGCGTTTTAATTCCCGTTTCTTCCACCAAAAATATCTTTTCCTGATAATCATAACGTGAATTTTGAAAGAAAACTCTAATTTGTATCTAACTGATATTCAAACTTTTTAATCAGTATGGACAGTATTCCTGTGACATCACAATTAGTATAAAATGGCAGTTTTTATATCCTCGAATTGAAAGCAAGAATAGGGTCCATTAGCAAAAAATATTTCTGTTATTCGTTTTAATATGACGTCATTATTTATCTATTTTCATTAGTTACTATGATATCCATGCCCCTTGCATTTTAACGAATCCTTGGAAATACCTGTTTTATTTCAAATATGACGTCATATTTTTCGAAGCGAATAACTTTATTAATAATATGATTCTTTTCCATTCTTTTTCCTTCTAATTTTGACTACATTTTTGGAAGAAAACCCCTATTAACGTAACCGATATTCATCCTTCATGTATAATAAAATATACCCCATTTTTCGTTTCAAATATGACGTCATATTTATTTTCTTTTGAATTCTTTTTATTTTTATTTTTAATTAATTATAGAGGAGAAATTATTATTCCAGATTTAGATTTTCTTGGCAACAAGAAAGAAAGATGGTTAAATTTATCAGGAAAATATCAATTGAGTCTGTATGAAAAATAATGAAATTTTTAATTATTAAGAAACTTATTGGAATAAATTAAAGAAAATATAGCCTATTTTTATATCCTTTTTATATTACACCTATATGCAAAGATACAAAAACATTAATTCATCCGTTTAGATGTTGAATTCATTCAAACTTTCGTACACACATTGACTTTTATAGTATTACTAGCTGTTACCCGTGACGTCGTTCACATAACATGAAAAGAAATTAATTAATTAAGCAAAGCATTTCCCTTCCGATAATTAAAAACATATATAATAAACCAATTCGTTATCACATTTTATAGGAGAAAATATCTCCATATATATATATTACGCTATCGCACGTGGCACAGAAAGCGCAATTATTTGTTAATTGTTTAATGGCAACGCCC
The DNA here is from genome assembly GCA_963932465.1 of Maratus speciosus. Classification (NCBI taxonomy): domain Eukaryota; kingdom Metazoa; phylum Arthropoda; class Arachnida; order Araneae; family Salticidae; genus Maratus; species Maratus speciosus. Next base: position 370,902,286 of record OZ010797.1, on the reverse strand, counting down.
AAATGAAACACATCTCATTGGTTATTGAACAACATTTAATGCATCACCATACCTATAAGGAGGTTACCATAGGCCACCCTGTTCTGTCGCCAAAAGTGACGCCAACTTGGCGATATCTCTAATATTTCGCCAAATTCCCATAGACTTCCATTGTAAACCAATAGGGTTTACTTGCTTACAGAAAATCAACAAATTGAGATATTTTAATGCAACAAAAACTGATATTAGCTTAAGGGATTATATTAATTATATTTAACCCTCTCTCTGCGTATTTTATTTTCTTTTTTAATCAAAATATGTTCAAAAATTGCACCTTTTTTTATTACATGTTTGAAATATATATATATAGCTTAGAAGCTTAGAGTTTAAATATGTAAAATTTTTTTTGTAAAAGAGTTCAGGATCTTAGATGGGGTAGGATATTAGAAATTAGGCGAAATCAGGGATGTCACTGGAGACTATTTTTATAGTCTCGCACCACTATTGTGAAAAAATCAATTTTGTAGTACGTAACCTATCGTAAAATGTAATCTTGTAGATGTTGTTAAAGTCTATATGGAATTTTTGTACTTAAAAAGTGATCCCAGTTCAATTAAAAAATAGTCGCCAGTGGAAAAAATTAATCCCCGAGGAAATCTCGGATTCGGCAAATTTTGCTGCTTTTACGTTGCCCGAGAAAATCTCGGGTTGCGCAGCGAGAGGGTTAAGGGAGTCAAAGTAAATTAAATTATGAATAAAAGAAACATGATTCAATGCTTAGCATGAACATAAATTTTAAGCGAGACCAAACTGGTCACCAAGGGCGACTAGTATGAGTAATTTAAGGTATTTCTTTATTATAGGATCATTGACATAACTCAGGTTTATACGCTGAACCAGGATGTCTGTTTACATAATGAAGTAATAAGAAAATGGCACAGATGTTATATACGCACCGGGGTACCTAATTGTTGCAAAATAGATTATTTTGCTTCACATGGTAACCCGGCTATCGTTGTCTATTTATTAATAAATTGTTTATTTACTTTAATTTTCTTTTAAAATTACATAAATTAATGGAACTTTTTTCGTAATTTATTGCTATTTCCTTTTTTAAGTAATAGAACATAATTTAAAAATATACATGTAATTGGTATTCGAAAAAGATGTTTTCGCCAAATTGGCGTCAAAAACAGATCGCGCCAAATCAGGTGCGTGTATGGCATTTGTGTCAAGAAAATTATCGGATGATACTTTTTTATATGTTGTACAATCATACTTCGCATCAAAGATGGGCGAAGAAATGATCATCTAGAATATTATTAAGTCTTTACTACACAAAAAACAAACCTGTTTACAACAATGTATTTATTTTTGCAACAAATATATTTCTCTAAAAAAAAAGCAAATTGACTACGAACCCGATTAGAGAACATAATCTTTCTATTTAGTTAATTTTTTACTTTTTAAAAATGAAAATACATATTTCCTGCTAATCATTACGTCATTTGCGACATTGATAATTTTACTGTGCATATTATTGACATTTGCTATCCATTTGCTCTTCAAAAGTTTTTATTTTTATTTTTAACCCTCCGTCTACCAGACGGGTCCATTGGACCCGACAGGTACATACAAAATATTCATTCAAACCAGAAATTTCTTTAAAATAAACTAAGTATATAAACCAGACAAAAATAAGGTAAATAAATAAGTTAAATAGTTTTAAATAAAAATTCTGGTGTAGAACGTTTTATTAAAACTTGAATAAAATTCCCGGTAGATCTAGGGTTAAATGTTAAATGTAAATTTAAATCTTTATGTTAACCGTGCGCAGACGATAAACCGTAAGCATTGATAACAATTTTCTCTAAATAATAAGAATTAATACAATAACACAATCTCATTTTATTTAATATTTGAATAAAATAAATTAAACATAGCCTATGTTCATTTCCAGGTTGTAATCCATCTATATCCAAAATTGCAAAAGCCGTTCCGTTTACAGCAAGGCTGCATTCAAACTTTCGGACACACATTGACATTTATAATATTATAAGGATAAAGATACTTCAGATTTTTGTATTTTTATATTTATGCTCAGAATTCAAAGATGTATTTTTAACAGAATGTGTTATCAGGAAAAAATTTAATACAAATTGAAATTTCAGGAAACTGTGTATTTCGTTTGTTTTTCACATACTTTTAAATTATTCATATTTTTAAATCAAACGGCATTTTAAAGAAAGACATACTTCTAATTTTGAATTATCGACATTGTAATTTGTCTCCAAAATATTAATGTTTCTGCATTAAACTATAATTATTAGTATAACGCATAAATACATTCCTGTGAGTTTTTATACACTCTAAAACATTTTTTTACTATGTTTATCTAAATTTCGGTATTGTATTAGCTCTAACTAGATCATCACAAAATTTTACTATGATTTTGCGATTTGCATGAACTAAAAAACTGTATAATATTGAGCCATACTTTTGTTTACTAGTAAAATGTTAAGCCATAAATTTGCCACAGTTATATTTAGCTCACAAAAGCTAATTAAACCGGTAAATGTGTTTCAAAGGAAATCTAATACACTACGAAACTGGACCTCGAATAATATAATTCGAATCTGAAACCTTCTAACTTCGAATATAGACAAGCAAGTGCATATCCTTGTGCTCTAAAGAATCACACTGACAAGGGAGCCACTTTTGGTGTTGCTCGCACCAAGCACTAAGACCTGGTGTATTTTAAAGCCTTATTTTATTAAGTTTGAAAATCCATAAATTTTTTCTGTTAAAATAATATTTCTTAATTATACAGAAATATTATTTGTTTTTATTAACTTTCTGAAAATGCAATTTTCCAGACCACTTATCGGACTATTAACATTGAATTTTTTTAAAGAAAAGCATTTAAAAATAAAAATTAGATAATAATAAGTATAAAATATTGAAAAAAGTTTGAAAATTCCTTCAAAAACCCACGAATTTGATTTTGAAAAATTGCAAAGTTATATTCATATTTTTGGCGGGGAAACAGTTAGCGTTTATTTTCAAAAGTAGAGCTTTCCGGCAACCCTAGCCAAATGTCATAGCTGAATTTGTAATAGTTAGAAATTGCAATGTCCGACTTATTTCGCCACAGTAATTTTTCTAAATTGTGTAAAAATATTAATTTACTTTATGATTACTTTTACCGAAGGTCCATTTAATACAGCAACATTTCATTTTAAACATTCGAAATTTTATTTCATTCGATTTCAAAAGAAAATAGTTTGCTTATTTTATATTTCACTAAAAAATAGTTTTCAATGATCTTCGAAGCTTTTATAGAATTATATTTATTACTTGTATATTTGTCGTCTGCATAGAAAAAAAAATCGGTCAACAGCGTCGATTAAGTCCCCACAAGCTTCCATTCTGCATTGCTTCTCATCGTCTTTCAAAAAATGCGGCACAAACCGAGAACAGTTCTTTTTGTATTTCAACAGTGATTTCTGTTCAGCAAATTTCCCCCCAAAATCTTGTGCACCGTGTCTTTGCCGATATTTAACTCGTCCGCAATCATCCTAAGGGTATTTTGTCGATCTGCAGTCACCAAAGCGCGGACTTTTGCGACCTCATTTTCTGTTCGTTTTGTGATGTGTCACCCACTTCGCTGGTCATCTTCCGTGCTTTCCCTACCATCGCGAAAGCGTGCATACCATTCAAAAGTATGGGAGCGGGACATAGCAGCATCTCCATATGCAATTTTCAGTAACTTGTAGGTTTCACTCGGCGTTTTCCCAATTTTGAAACAAAACTCGATATTCACTCTTTGCTCCATCACCAACCATGACACGCGCTCTAATGAACCACCTGCGTTTACCGTCTTCAAACTGGAAATGCTGAAGGAATCACTGCACATTTGTTCAACCTTCGCGCCTGACTATCATACACTATCACATCCGCATGATGACGCATTCTTATATATATTTATTCATTAACTACACGTATAGTCCTGAAATTTAATAGGTAAACCTTGTATTTTTAACAAAATATCAGCAGAAATATATTAAAAAAAAATTTAATAAAATCACAGTTGCCAAGCTTCGGACTATTTCTATCAATTTTCATCAGAAATTTTGAAAATAAAAAGAATTTATATATTTTTATGGTTTTCGTAATTTATTTATAATTAAAATAAGAGAATGTTCATTCGATACAAAATTTCTGTTTGAAAAAAAATCTGTACCAATGCTTTTGTGCATGCCCGAATAATTCATTCAAATAGTAAAATCATTCATTCTTCCCGTCTCTAGTTTGATCTAGTATTAATTATTTTAATATTGGTGTGACTTTATTTAAAATTATAACAGGATTGCTAAGGCTCTAAAAGTGAACTAGCATTTTTTTACGTGGAGTAAACTATACCTTAATCAAAGAGACCTATTAAAAAAGTATTCAAAAATAGTGGTGTTCGAATTCAAATATCGTACGTATCATATAATAAGCAATTAGTGCACTTACGCAATACTTTGGAACATTGAGAAATTTATTTCTATATTTAGTAAAAAATAGATATAGTATATTTTATTGATTAATTTATATGCATTGCTTTTAAAAGGAATGTTATAAAATGTTTTATTTTAAACCTTTTAACCTAGCAAAAGGATTGGAAAGCAGGGAAGAAAAGGATTTAAAAAATATTTTAAATAAATTTATGCTTTTCTTTTCGCAAGTCTCCTGAAATTTTATGCAAGAAAATATGTTGCCGAGAATTGAAACCGGAAACAATATAAAAAAACTTCATATAAAATAAAAATTTCATCTCTTAACCCATCCCATTCTGAATGATAGATCACTCATTCATGTTATAAAGCTGTTCAAAGACAGCTTTAATAATAAAAAATTAATAACTGCTGTGTTGTACTAAATGACCAAAGCGTTATAAGTAAGCGAACAAACTTAATGCTGGAATCAGGCGTAAATTAACACAGTTGCGCCACCTTGTGGACGGAGTGATAATTCACATACGCGGGCTTTTAGTGTGGCGCGTATTTTCTAAACCGTCAGACACTCATGCAAAATAATGGCGTATCCAGACGCATTTGACACCACGAAGATTTCTTTGCCTTATCAGAAGTACCTCAGTTATTAATCAAGGTGAAAGAAACTTTACAATTTTAGTGGTGTCAGTAAGAAAACAGTTAGGTATCTACCTGTAGTTCACACTCCATCCTCTACGTGGCGCATGACCTTGATTGATGTGACTTCGCTTTTAATCTTGCGGTTACTTCTCCTATTTATGATAGGACGCTTACTTATATCGCTTTGCTAAATGACTCTCGAATTGACAGAGCGCTGTAAGTTCTGAAATAGAAAAGACGTCATATTTATTTTATGTATTGATCGCAGCTGACTTTTCTTATTGACTTTAATTTGAGAAAATCCATTAAAAAAATTCATTAAATATCTCTAGAAATTTCATTTTAAGTAGACGGCATTACGGAAAAAATCTACAAGATTTAATAAAAATGTGTAAAAAAAAGTTTATGTTATTTAGCTACTATTCAACACAACAAAGTTTTGTTTTTTACATTATATTTAAAAAAAAAATCTAAATTTAACGTATCAACACCGCCCCCTGAATACTAGGCCTTAGCGATGGATCAAAAATGGCGGCTGCCGAAGGCGGATTTTTTTCAGCGTGTGTACGGTCCCTTAAATATTCCTACCAATAATTTTTTGAAGTTTTTTCCGCTTCATTTTTCTGAGAATAAACAAGGTAGAGAAATCTTTTATAAAGTGCTGGTGTCTACATTTAAGGGACCGTACCTACGCTAAAAAAAATCCGCCTTCAGCGGCCGCCATTTTTGTGTCATTTTTGTGTGAGCGCTCAGGCCTAGTATTCAGGGGGGCGGTGGTATCAATAAAGATGACGCAATTCAAGATGATGCAAGTCTGTTGAGCAAAGCGATTATATTTTGAGCGCGTTCAGTAGCTAAGTGTTACATTTGTTAGCGCACTTTAGCTCCACCTTGCGGCCGGTGTGCAATTTGTTGGGATATATGAGCTCCGCTCTTCTCTATTATTGCGAGTTATCAATTAAACAGCTGCGGAGGGAAAGATAATAGCTAGAAGTTGTTCCTAATTCACATACCGCATCATAGTGGTTGGTTGGTTGATTGAATTATAATGACCCAAAGTCGCTTTAGGGACACGCTGTGCCAAGACAAAGTTAACATGTGACATGAGTTATCCTATGACAGTAATCGTATGACACGAGTTAAAACCACATATTAAAAGAGTCAAATGAACTTAGTTAACCCCTTAACAGTGTGGCCCGAACTGGATTCGGGCAAGAACACTTTGAGTTCGTTACTTTGTTATTAAAAGCATTTTGATACCACTAATTTGTAACTGTAAATTTATGTTTATTTATTGTCAGATATTTTTCGATTAAGTAAGGTAAATATTTTAGTATGGAAAAAGTGGTGTCCAGCTCCATTTTTAATTTTTTTGTAAGAAAATAAATGTCACTGTTAAGGGGTTAAAACATAAGAATATAAGAAAAACTATACACGTTGAAAAGTAAATATAATGAATAAGCAACAAAATTAAATGAAGAAAGCAATGCAATGATAAATATAAAACCAGACAAAGGGACAATGAAAATACTAAGTTAAAATCTGTGCAGTTTTTAAACTAATGATAAGTCAATAAAACGAAGTAAAAATTTTCCAAATACAAGATAAAATCAAGAGTATCTAAACTACAGATTATTAGAAAAACAAGGTAAAATCAGTTAGGCTCATTTTATTCGTACACGGTATTTTCTTCATCTACATCCGAGTCATTATTGTAAGACTCGGATTTCATAGTCTCTTCCACACAATGCTGGAGTTGTTTGCGGTCCTTCACACTCGTAATACATGAGCTGAGATGTGATTTTTTTTCTTTTTTTCTCAGTCTTCCACTGTGAAGAGGCTGTAGTTGATGATTTTCATCTCTCTGTCTGTGCACAAGATTTTTGCTTAACTTTCTCACTTCGAGGAGAATCAACTTCCTATAATGGTTTTGGAGATGGAGCAGCCTTAGTATCAGTCTGATGTTTGGATGACTTTCTGTGTAAAAAAAAAGTTGTGCCGGGTCCTGAATTTTAATTTATTGTGTCAGAAAAGAAACAGTTAAAGGGTTAACACATTCTGGACCATGGGTGCATATATACACCCTAAAAAAGTGCTTGAAATGCTTCAGTTTGATACCAGTAAAAAAGAAATGTAAAATTGATTTTATATAATTACGACATTTTTTTTTTAGATTTACAAAGTTAATTCAAATAAGTAGTGGTGCCAAATGAATAATATTCGTGTAAAAGATGCCGGTTCTGAACGGGTTAACGAGATGGCTAGTATATTTATATTTTTTAAAACTAAGTGTGTCATTTTAACATTAATTTTATTCTCTTTAAATTAGTGTTGTATGCTGCGATAAAAATGCTGTTCTCTCGTCGGTACTGGAACGGGCCGTTGTTACTCTTTTTTATCTGTTTTTATAATTGCGGGGCTTGATTAGTACATTAACAAATTATCAAAAATAAAAAATCTGAGCCTCAACGCATCAGAAAGTGATTTAGACTATTTTCACAACAAATTTTTAGACGGCCATTTACACACTAAAAGACGACAACGCTCCTCTTTTCTTTGTACTGATACTTTTATCTCTAAATATCGGAAAAAATATATGGTCCAGAGTTGTCTTCTATTTTGAGGTTTTAGTGTATTGCTTTAAACAAATTAAATTAATTCCTTGGTTAATAAAAAAGTAGTAATGTCACCGGGCCACGAGTTGGAGACTTAAAAAAAACTCGGATTATTTAGTCTGTAAATGGAATATTCCTCCCAACTATCGTTTGTCACAAGAACAGAAAAATCTATTCAGTGCAAACTGTTTTGACAGTGTGGCCTCCATTTTCAGTTCGAAAATTCAAATTCACACCGGAAACGTCGAAAGGAGAATTTAACTTTAAGTAATCGAGAAATGTACGTTATTAAACAATACTCCCTCCGACACATATTAGTTGCGACATTTAGGTCTAAAATTTTGTCTCAAATTTGTTGCTACATTTCAAGTGGGTGGAGTCATAAATAACGTCCGATGCAGTTTAGTAAATCGACAACATTCTGTAAGGACTGTACCACCAGTATATCATAAAGATCATTATCCTCCTAAAGAATTAACGATTCATTAGCTAGAAGGTAGTTTTTACTGGTGGAAGAATTCTTTCAAAATGGGGCGTGGCTTATGATCAGGCGAACCCTGGATTTTTAAAATTAATTTGGTACTTATTTAACCACTTAATGGTCACATTAAATTACCGTTTAAAAATTCAAACTACTTATTGGCAGCACTTTTCTGAAAAAAGATATATTCACCTTATTTAATGACAATTAAAATGATACCGTAATAAAGCCAATTACACTATTTTATAAAACTGGTGGGAATAAAATAATCTGTGTAAGAGACACAACCCGTGAATATCACGGGAGCGAGAATTAAGTGTTTAACCCTTTATCTACTGACGGTACTTATAAGTACCACTCACTTTAAACTTTAATCCCATAGTGAATATTACTAATATTCTAATGGTACTTTGCTAAAACACTCTTTTAACTCCACTTTATACGGACGCATAGCAGCAGTAGTTCTAGGTTTTTTATTTTAGCGAGGAAGGAGGCTATCTTTGACACAGACGATGGGTTTTGTGCCGACATTTTGTACAGATTGTCACGCTCGTATTTTTATTGTTGCAAACACAATAAAGGATATAAGATAAGTGTTGTACTTTTTTTATGTGTTCATTATGATCTTAAAATACAGTTTGACTAGCTATTTTAGGTGAACGGTGCATGCATTTGATTTAACAGTTGAATTACTCGGTGGTACTTATAAGTACCGTCAGTGCACTGGGAGTTGGAGAAAAGCATCTTGTTTACTTTTCGTCTGTGTAGTTATCCATCGTTTTCACTTGCTTTAAAATGTAATTAATAAAATGTAGTGTAGTAATGATTTCCCTGGTAATTCTTTTCTGTTTCATTGTTATTTTTTTTATAAGAAATCGAAAAAGTTGTGGCACCGGCTCTTTTTTGGTATGCTAGAAATGGCATGTGTATATTCATATATTGCGTGCGGGAGAACATGTTGTCCCTGGAATATAGACGTCGCATAACTAAAGGACTGCTAACAATATCGAAACCTAAAAAAAAAACAGTTTTTTTAACCCTTTCAGGGGCAAAGCGTTTTCAATTCTACAGTGTTGAAATAAATTATTGGCACCGGAATTTGCCGAAAGATTTATTTGTAAATAAGAAAAAAAGGGCCTATGTTTCACATACTTATTAAATCGAAAGTATTTTCTGGTGCCATTCGAAATATCTTGCGGGTTTTCTGTTACCAGATTTTAGTCATAGTGTACTGACGGTACTTTAAAGTACCACTTTAATTAATTACCTCTAAATAATTAAATTTCTCACGGGTGAGTATTTTTTTTATGCTTATCCTTTAATTTTCATTGTAGTAACTGAGAAAAATATTACACGAAAAACATTGCAATAGATCATAATGCAGTAGATAAAGGGTTAAGGAGAGACAGATGGAATGCTTTGTAATTAAATATTGTTGACTGATAGCACGGAACTCTGAAATCTCTGAAAAATGTTCAAACAAAATCATAAAATCATCAGTATCAATAATCAGTACAAAAGTAATCAAGTACAACAACTAATTTGGGACAGAGGGAGTACAAAAAATACTATTTTCTGGTGTGGATTCATATTTTCTGAATAAAAATGGAAGCCAAATTCGCAACCATTTTCCCAACTGCATTAACCCGTCAGCACATGCAGAGTTAATATACACATTTTATGCCCTGTTATATTTTTGGCTAAAATACGTTTTAAAACGAATCTACTGTTCTGTATTGTAAAATGAATCTTCATACCAGTATGTTTTATCAATAATCTTCAAGAGACATTTTTTATAAGGCACCCATAAGGAGTATATTATGAAGATACTGGTAAGAAGAATAAAATTTGTTCGATCCCTGCATCAAGGGATTTTCAGTGTTTTAGTATCAGAAATTTCGTAAAGTACTGGTCATTTGTCTGAAGAGAGATTTATTATTCATTAAATAAGGTAAATACTACTTTACAAAAATTATGGTAAAGGTGCTTGAAAGTCCTCGAAGCGTACGGACCAAGAAAACGGTTCACTAGAGCCCGTGAGTAGTCACATGGTACTAGGAATGTCTAATTTATTAATTTCTACAGAAGTATACTTTTTATAGCTGCCAGTTTTCGGAAAATCGAAAATTAATAAACAATAAACATTGAGAGACACTTTATTCAATCTTTTCTTGCAATAAGACTGCCTATTTTCGGTAGAATTTTAAAAATTAGAAAATAAAGTATAGTGTTTTAGCCGTTTATTTACATATGAGATTTTTATACACATTTTTACTTTTTATGGTATAACGTGCAAAATAATATTTTTTAATGTAAAAGAAATTGAATATTGCAGATTGTATTAAGTTCTACATACAGTAACTAAAAAAAATAGGAGTGAAACATTTCGATCGTGCATAAACTGGAGTACTTTCGATTCCTTTTAATCTAATGTTTTGAAATTACATTATAAATAGATTTACTCACATTGCATATAGCTGAAATTTACCCCTTTAATGCTATATTATTTACGTTACAAATAATACTTAATTTATGTAGATATGCCATAATATTTTTTATCCATATTTAAAAACAACTAGGGAATTTATAATATAAAACTAAAACTGCCATGTTTAACAGTTTTTTTAACTAATTCATATGAATTCCTCTGTGTCCTTTCACCCTCTCGCTGCGCAACCTCGCTGCGCGCCCGTTTCTCGGGCAACGTAAAAGTAGCAAAATTTGCGCAACCTGAGATTTCATCGGGGATGTATTTTTTCCGTCTAATTAACCCTCTTTGATCATTCCCACCAGTTACTTTTTATTGTAAATTTTGCCCCATGTAATCAGAGCATTTTGCCGATTAATCAGACAAATTTTTTTTTTTTTTTTTTTTTTTTTTTTTTTTTTTTTTTTTTTTGAAAAATCGGTGACAAAAGAATAAAAATTCTTAAAAGTCGCTCGTCGCGAAGGAATTAATTGTGCAATTTCTGAAACTATTTTGATAAAACAATTACGCAACGAGAGGATTAACAGAGCTTACTTTATGTCGAAATAATACCTTGAACGTTCGTTCATAAAGCATAATATAATATCGATTTAAGTTTAAATACAGAAAAAAATATAAAAAGATGATATTCAGGTCTCCCATTCGATTTATTTTTTAAACAATACCATTTTAGTGTGTCAATAAAGCGATGCATTGATTAGACAGTCATTGCGCCACATAGGGTTATATTTAACTCCGGTGCTCCCCAACTCAGTAATTTATAGGAAGAGGCTTCGGGTTTTTTTCCACGCTCCACCAGATTTTCCAAATTCTATTTTTATTTGGCCGTGCACTGTTTTTAGGAGTACAAATTAAATTATTTCCAGAGGCGTTTCAAAATATTAGAATATTTGTAAATTTTATGATTGGTCAGCGATGATGATACTTTTTCCACAAATGGCTCCTCTGTAGAGATAGTACGCATATAAAGACTCGTTTTACCGTTAGCTTTAGTTAGTTGTTATTAGGTTGAGCAAAAATTTCTGGGAAATTTTTAATTTAATGTTTACCAGAATTTGTATCGTATATAGGAGTACTATTGGTATATCTATAGTTCAGGAATTTCGTCTCCAACATACCTATTGAACAGTATGATTTTCGTGTGTTGATCTGCCATTATTGGAGAAAAGGTCTAACGATTCTCAAAGTCGTCGATGAGATTAATGAGGATGAAGGGTTGAAGAAGCATTTCAATAGTTTTTAGATTCCAGGGAGCCGCCATGTTACTTCCAGCAAATCCGGAATCTGGCAGAACGATGGCAGAAAGTAGTGGACTATGATGGTCTCTACTTTGAAGAATCGTCCTTGCTGTTTTTGTTGTTAATTTGCGCATAATGCAACTTTCATAAATTTCCCAGAACTTTTTGCTCAACCTAGTAGTTCAAAACAGGCCGGGCGAAAGGCATACAGGACTATACATAAACTGCAGTTGTCAGTGAGGAACTTATTCAGCATATGATTGCCGAAAAAGTGAATTGATTTCAAGCAATTGTGAGTAAAGTTTTAAAATATTATTAAAAAATCAAAATTTTAAAAATAATCGTGCAAATTGTGATCGTAAAAGAATACCACCCTAAAACACGATAAAATGCTGACACGTTTCGTGAGGAAAACCCGCCTAAGGAGTCTGAGATCCATAAGTACGATAGTGAGTCGGAAAATAAGTTTCCCTTGGCAACTGTGGCCAGAGGTGTGTATGAAAGACAAAAAATGTAATGAAACATTAAAGATAAGACGTAACCTTATTGTTCTACTTAAGTGCCAATTGAGTTGAGACATTTGTCATACACTTTATAAGCTTCATAAAGCCCTCCAGGAAAAAAACAGGGCTTTGCATACAAAAGAAGCGTTGAACGGCTTGTGAGACTTCAGCATTGCTTACAAAGAAGTAATCAAACATTGCTTTCGTCTGTAGTGGCCGTGTACGTCCGTCCACGGCTCGGCCTGTTCAACACTTGCTGACGCCCTCACTGAATTGGCGGCACCATCTCCGCATCATTTGTTTCGACATCGCATCTGGCCCATAGACTCCCACGTGGCAGTTATGGATTTCTGCTCCCAATACTCCACGTGCCCATTCATAGCAAACAACCGATCTCACTTCCTCCTTTGACCACGAATTCACAACGCACTTTCTCTCCATATCTACCGGGAACAGAATGAGCAGAGTCCTGATTTTTTTCAAGGAGCGCTTTTTGAAACATATAAAGGGGTATGAAAAATGCCTGAACTCACTTGGTGCTTATGTAGAAAAATAAAGTTATGTCTTATCTTTAATGTTTCATTACATTTTTTGTCTTTCATACACACCTCTGTCCACAGTTGTCAAGGGAAACGTATTTTCCGACTCACCCTCGTAGAAAATGGCGAGAAGAAGGAGAGGATACCTCAATTTCTACCCCACTTTGACCAGTCCACGAACTTGATTTTCAGTCGTATGTGCCGAAGATAAAGCCTTGTGAGCATAAAAGAGCAAGTTACGGTGGTGGAAAAACAGATTGCAATGGGGTTTTCAGAACTAGAATAACATAATTTTCACTAATGAATCGATGTTTTGCGATTCGACAGGTCACCAAAGTATACGTGTTTGTCTTCAGAAGGAAAAAGTTTAGTAGAGAGTGCTTGAAACGATCAATGAAGTTTTACACTTCTGTCATGATTTAGTCTTGTATGAGTGCTGAGTACTTGGGAAATCTGTGAATTTTGACAGGAAGGGTACATTCCGAAGTATACACAGAGGTACTTGAGCATTTTATGCTATCATCGAAACATCTATTTGAGGATGACTTCATCTTCCAAAAAGACTCTGCATCTTGCCACACGTCAAAACGCACAACTGCTTGGCTTAAAAAAATCAAATCAAATTATTTCTATAATTATAAATAAAAGAAATAAGTCTTAATACGTCTACTAATAATCATATCACAAAATATATTCCAAATGGAAAATTGAAAACATATATTAAAATATTTACTTGCTTAAAAGACGTTACTAAAACACATTAAAAATATATTAAAAATCTATAATGAGATGTTTCAACTCCTTTATTGAGACGTCATCAGAATGTATAATTCAAATTACAAATACAATGCATATGAAAGCCGGGAAAAATCATCGAATACATGTAAACGTAAAACGTCCCCTACATTTTTGAAATCGCACATGTTCTTTCTATGTCGCGATTATGCAAGTTGTCCAAACATTCAATCCATATATTCGAGATGCGAAAAGATAACGCATCGTTAAAAACCCCTGAACCTCTTAAATAAATCTCAGTGGGCTGTCTTATGAATAATTGTAAATAAAAATTCGATTTATTAGGGAGGGAGGAGTCAGAAATCATTATATAGGTATGGCCCAGCAAAAATTCAATATCAGATGTAAAGAACATATGGCAGATATAAAATATAACAAGGGTAATACGGCTTCATCCTCACTGAATCAAATAGAGAACATTAACATATTTTTTACACTAATAAATAAAAGTAATATTTGTATTTTCTAGTTTGAATATCTTCATGACTAATAAGTAACATTTTTATTTTAAAAATAAGTAGCACGTATTGAATGAAATTTGTTTAAAAGGCGTTGGGCCTGAAGGTATTCAGAAATAATAATTTGAAAATGAGATAAAGCAGGGTTCGTACGCTTCAAGGACCTTCAAACACCTTTTACCAGAATTTTCGTAAAGGAAAATTTGTCTTATTTAATGAAAAAAAAAATTTATCTTCAGATATAGCGAGCAGTACTGTACGAAATTTCTGGAACTAAAATACTTAAAATCTCCTGAATCCCATGATGCGTAGGAAGCCTGTAAAAGGGACATCTTAAGAACATCTCATTTTTTAGAAGAATTGGAAAATGAACTATAGACTGCATATGCATACACTATATGGCCAAAGGTGACAGGCCACTTGCGAGTTTTGATGTTTTCTTAAATATCTAGAAAAATACATGAGGAATTATCCTGAAACTTTAGGTGTGTAAACAGAATAGTACAGGTCATATATTTCAGTGAAGATTTCTTCCCGAAACCCCATAGGGAATCGTCAACAAATTGAAAAATAACGAATATCTTTTGGACAACTCTTCAAAAACTAATGTAGCAAAAGCGTTCAAAGAGTAAATTATGATTAAGTACTTTATTGTAATAAATTGTGTCCATTTTTATGAGAATAGCATGTACAATATTCGTAGCGAAATTAAAGTTTTTATAAAAAGAGTACCAAATTTTTTGCTTGAAAAATGTTTTTTTTACTTAATTTGTACAGTTCTTAATATAAAAGAAAGTTCTTTTCAGAAAATATGACAAATAGCACTGTACATAATACCCTGCAATCAGAATTTAAAAAAAATAATAATTGTATCAAAATGAGAAGTTTTACTAAATAATGATACACTGCGCATGCCCGAATGTAAAGAAAATATAATTTGCGTAATGTGTTAGCTAAATGTATTAAGCAATTTATGTGAAAATCTCAAAAATATAGTTTGACAAGTCTGAAAATTATCGTTTATAGAATGAGCTCAAAATCCGTTATTCCAAAAAAAGGAAGCAAAAAGATGAGGGGCTGTATCAAAACACAGTAGTACGTGCAATATTGTGTATGCTATACTTGCACTAATCAATGGACATATAGATAGAACCCCTCATCTTTTTGCTTCTATTTGGAAACAACGGATTTTGAGGTCATTCTATTGTTGTAGTGAAAATCAAACAGTAATGTTTTAATTGTTAAAAATGTTTATGAATTAAATAATCAGTAACAAAAAAAAAAAAAAAAAAAAAAAAAAAAAAAAAATCTGCAGTGCACTCGCTTTATTTGAAGAACGATATTTTTACGGTGGATGAATTGGTACGTTAATATAAAGGTTGGCCAAAAAGACCCAGAATTTTTTTTTTTTTCAATTTTAATAAAAAGTCAACTAATTGAAAGAGGGAATATTTTTGGTTAAAATGTTTATAATTATAAAAAACTACTCTTGTGGAATCAAGGACACAGAGAACAATAAAATTATTGTATCTTAGATTTCATAAACTAACGTCAAACTTGATTATATTTTATTAAACTTTGGGAAAACTATCTGTTTAGAATGAAAATAATCCTGTTATAATAGCCTTGGCCAACTATGGAACGTTGTACATCACTAAAAGTTTATAGTAAACATTGCCTTATCTAATCATCGAATCTCTGCGATTCAAGAAGCCGACTATTTCTTTAAAAAAATTATTGATATCCGACTTGCCACAGTTGGCCACCCTTGAGTTATAAGATAGTCCGGGAGTCGATGACATCAAAAGCCCCGCGTTCGCGGAATAGAATTTTTTTTTATTTAAATCGATAAAAAAATCATACGAACAAAATCAGCTACGTATTACCAGGTTTGACAACCCGAAAATATGTTTCAATAAATTACTCAGTACTGAAAGCTATAATAATTTATCGTTGTCGCGGAAAATCGACACTCAGACAGTGTTGCCAGGGGTTACTTTTTTAAAATTCAGATTTCGTGATTGGCACCACTTTTCTGAAATGGTAAAATTCCCCTTGTTTTTGGCCTTAATTAATATGTCATTAAATAACGCGAATTTTACTATTTCAAAAAAGTGATGTCAATCAAGAAATCTGAATTTTAAAAAAGTAGCCCACTGGCAACATTGCACTCAAACAGCGTCGAGACGCGAAATAAAGACAACACCGGTAAAACGTCTGAAACTTTATCACCGGGACCGGCTAGGGCTTAGCAAAGCGATACACGCGCCACGTAGCGGACGGGGATAAACTGCGGGAAGATGCCTAGCTGTTTTCTTACTTCACAGCAGTAAAATTGTAAAGTTTTTTTCACCATGATTAATAGCTAAAATGTCTTTGATAAGGCGAAGAAAACTTCGTGGTGTCAAGTGCATCTGGACGCCCCTCTCGCTACGCCATTATACTGCAATAAATATGGTAAACAAAATTCAGTTCCATGAGTGACTAAAGATTTAGAAAATATGCGCAGATGGTAGATATCCTGTCATGTATGACGGCACGCTAAAAGCCCACGCATGTGGATTATCATCCCGTCCACAAGATGGCGCAACTGTGTTAATTTACGCCCGATTCCAGTATTAAGTTTGTACGCTTACTTATATCGCTTTGGGGTTTAGCGCTGAAACTGCATACATATTAAGCGTACAAACTTAATGCTGGAATCGGGAGTAAATTAGCACAGCTGCGCCATCTTGCGGACGGGGTTGATAATCCACATACGCGGGCTTTTAGTGCGACGTCATATATGACAGAATATCTACCATCTGCAATTGTTTGCTAAATCTTTAGTCACTCATGGAATATGAAACTTGTCTACCAGATTTATTGCAAAATAATGGCGTAACGATAAGGGGGTCCAGATGCACTTGACACCACGAAGTTTTCTTCTCCTTATGTAATCAGAAACTTTTCAGCTATTAAACAAGGTGAAAGAAAACTTTACAATTTCAGTGGTGTGACGTCAGAAAACAGTTAGGTATCTTCTGTAGTTCAACTCCATCTGCTACGTGGCGCAGACCTTGATTGATGTGACCTCCTCTTTAATCTTGCGGTCACCTCTCCCATTTAAGATAGGACGCTTAATATGTATGCACTTTGCTTAGCACCGACCGGTCCCTTAATATAAGTATGGTGGACGTTTCCGGCATAATATTGCTTGTCGTACCAAGTTTCTTTGTAA
Source organism: Maratus speciosus (assembly GCA_963932465.1). Taxonomy (NCBI): domain Eukaryota; kingdom Metazoa; phylum Arthropoda; class Arachnida; order Araneae; family Salticidae; genus Maratus; species Maratus speciosus. The sequence goes on along the minus strand of OZ010797.1, from coordinate 370,884,832 downwards.
TAGCATAAAATGTTCTTATAGTGATCAATAACTGCGGTGACAGTAAAACATTATAGCTTTTCAATACTAGTTAATTTTATTTAACTTATTTTTGGCTGTGTCTAACCAGATCACTTTTTTCATATAACTTTTCCTCTAGGTTAGCATAATTTTTTTTCAATTCCGCGACCACGGGGCTTTCGACGTAATCTTAAATAAGAATTTTCCCTTTATTGAAAAGTCGTGATCTTATACGTATAATGAAAAACAGAAGAAAAATTCCACAATGTTCTTTAATTTGATGTAATTTGACTCAGACACTCTTAAAATTTCTTCATTAAATTTTCGTGCTTATTTTATAAAAAGCGCCTTCGGCAATCTACAAATGTAATGGATGTTGGCTAAAATGTTTCCAAGCAGGGTTGCCAGCCTGGTCTCTATGTTAGAGATCAACCGAAAATTCGGTTCCGTTTTCGTTTTCGACACAAAATCAAAGTTTCGCCAAAAATTCGTTTTCGGTGAAAATGCAGTAAAAAATTCGGCAGGACGGAAACTATCTGTATTCCAAAAATCTTGTTTCTTTTCCGGAAAATTTCAACATCACTCACTGCTATGAGCTGTATCGGCTCAAATGAGACACTCTTTATTTATTACTATGAACTTCACTGTTTATAATTATCAGTCATTACTGACTCAAGACATGAGTACAAATTATAAAGCAAACAATGCATATAGGACTAAACTTTGAAGAAGATTTTCACGTGCTCATTAAAAGTTGCACACTTAAAAGTAACAGAAAATTTTTAGTTTGAAGTCGCAGAAGTGTTTCGAACACTCTTTGAGAAAGTTCCAATCTGATGGGCGGGTCGGGGCTAATTTTATCACTGTGGGTCGTGTTACTTCAACTTTTTGCTGCGGCTCGCTTTGGGTCCGGTTGACTTCTATTTTTTGCAACTGGTCGAGTTCACTTATACTTTTTTGCTGTGGGTCGGGCTAATATCTACTTTTTTGCTGCGGGTCGGGTTGACTTTTCTTTTTTGCTGCACTCTAGCGCGTTGGGTTTAGGGTAGATTGACATACATTATTTCGTGTTTGGGTCAGTTTCGGAGTGGATTTTCACTCGTGCGAGAAGGGTTCGGGCCGAACCGAATTTTGAAAAGCAAGTCTAAATATTTTTGAAGATAAAAACTATATACAGTAAAAGCTCCATAACGGGCACGCCGAAACAATTACTTAATAATACTTTTTAATCTTCAGGATTATGTAAAAAATACTAATTTGGTATAAGAATACTTGCCTCTTTATATCTAATATGAGTTGTAATTCAGTAAAGAATGCTTTGAAACTTATTTAAAAACATATCGGGTGCCCTAAAATGGATCGACTGATTTTAAAATTCAGTAACTTGCAAATGGTGACAGCAATTTAAAAAAAACTTGCAGAAGCGTTATGTAGGATGTCAGGAGGTTTTTTACTGCGATTCTTGATTTTGCTTTACAATACCAGTGATAGATTGCGCTACAAACAATAGTCGTTAAATCGGGCACCAATCAAGCCTATTGCTAGCAGCGCCATCTGTCGTTGTTATTATGAACTAAAACTGAAATTCGCAGTAAAAAAACACCTGATCAAAGTTGATTCTCAGTAAAAAAAAAAAAATAATAATAAAAATAATAATAACAATTCTAAAATTCTAAGCAATTTTTCTGAAATGTTACAGCAGAAGTTGGGGGGGGGGGACTCCCTCCTGGCACTAATTATTTTTGTTGCACGTCGGGTTAGCCGTTTTCGATTTGGTTCGATTTGAGGCTGAGTGTAGATTCTTGCAAGCTGAGTTTGGGTTAACCCGTTTTCTTCAAAAGTTAGTTCAGTATATTATTTCAGATTAAAAGCTATACCTATAATGATAAACATAGGTGTTTGTATGTGTGCTGTTTCTAAAGAGACCACTGGATTTTTTCCACGACTCTCTTATAAAATGCGCATTTCTTCCACGACTCTGATGAAATTCGTGTTTTTCCGCAACTGTTTGGCGAAATTCGCGTGCTTTCGCAGCCCTTTGATAAAATTCGCGTTTTTCCGTAGCCGTTTGATGAAATTCACATTTCTTCCATTATCCTTTGAGGAAATTTACGTTTGTTCCGCAACCCTTTGACAAAATTTGCGTTTCTTCAGCTATCCTTTGACGAAATTTGAGTTTTTTCGTGACCCTTCGAAAAAATTCGCATTTCTTTCGCAACCCTTTGATGTAATTCGCAGTTCTTCGATCGAATTTAGATTTTTTCGCGATCCTTTGACGAAATTCGCGTTTTTTGCGGTTATTTGATAAAATTAGCGTTTTCACTGCGATCCTATGACGAAATTTGCATTTGCCGTGATCATTTGAAGAATTTCGTGTTTTTTCCGTGGCCCGTGGCCTTTTGACCAAATTCGCGTTTTTTCGTTGATTCTTTGGTGAAATTAAAGTTCTTTTCTGCGAAAAATTGACGAAGAAGTTTTTTTATGGGGACCATTTGTCAAAATTCGCGATTATTCTTATGTCCGAATTTTTGGACTGACGAATTTATTAAATTTTCGGAACCGAATGCTTTAACCCCCTCGCTGCGTATATATATATACATATTTTTTTAATGAAAATTGGTTAAAAATTGCGCCTTTATTTTATTACATGTTTCAAATATGCATATATTTTAGAGTTCAAATATGTCCAAAATCTTTGTGAAAGAGTTTATTTTTTAAATATAAGTAGATCATAAAAAAGGTTTGCTGTGGAAATTGCGGGTTGCGCAAATTTTGCCACTTTTACATTGGCCGTGGAAATTGTGGGATGCGTAGCCAAAGAGTTCAATTTTCGGAAAATTCGTAACAGAATCACCCCTGCTCTTGAGATCTTACATAACAATCCTTCAAGTGCTTTTTTTAAATAGCTGTCGCCGTTTGCAAGTTATTGGATTGTATTTAAAATCCGTCAGTCCATTTTAGGACACACGGTATATTCAGTAGTTATGGGATGATGGGTGAAAGAAGCATTTAAAAAAAATTAAAGCTGACTTCGATATGTCAGTGAGAGATTTACCGTGGAGGAAATTTCCAGGTCAAACCCAGACACAAAAAAAATTATTGGCCCGTCCCAGTATAAAAGCTAAAAAAACGACTCCAACACAGGCTGAATTTTGCAATTAAAATCATTCATAAAGCACACTTACTTATGTTCATATTGCAGTGGTGGAAAATTGGCGCAGAGGCGGAGCCTATTGACACCACTAAATTATAGCAGTATTTTGCCTCTTATCTAATGATCAAACTTCTGAATTTTTATTAAACTGAATAATACCATAAAAATTTAGTGGTGTCAATAGGCTCCACCTCTGCGCCAATTTTCCACCACTGTTATTGTATTTTAGATTATGACTACAGAAAAACTTTAATATTAACGACTATTTAGGGAGTTATGTACATAAACACTACGTAAAAATCATTACTTAGTCAAATACATTCAAATTAAAATCCAGTAAGAAAATCAATTTAGAAGGAAAGAAACGGGTGATAAAAGAAAATCACAATTTTAGCTCTATAACGAAAGAAAGTAGATTTTTAAAAGTGCATCTCTGTAACTTATCAAATCAAATTAAATTTTTAAAGATTTCGCTAAAAAATGTATAACATAAATATAATTTTTATGAATAACAAATAAGTAACATGCCAGACCAACTTTGGCTCGCGGAGAAGAATTTAGACAAGTGCACGTGTCGCAGTCGGGTCAATACGGCTTAAAATACGGGCTGACACGGACCTAACGTTTAGCTTTTATTCCGGGACAAGCCCCAATCTGGAAATTTTGGCCAGTGCAGACCTCTAGGAAGAATGAAGTCCAGGCCAGGCTCGACCTGGAAAAAAAAAGAAGTCTGTCCCGACCCGAATTTGCAGAAAAACTTAAAATCAGGGCACGGCCCGGCTTTAACAGAGAGACCTTACCCAGGCCGAGTCTCGTGGATTTAAACTGGCGCTATCCGTGTTGGGTCGTGTTGGGTCGCGTTGGGCTCGAGCTTCGCCCAAGTCATTTCCCGTGAGGATGCATAATGCCGTTTTGCAAACCCTTATTTGCCCAGGGACGATCGCCCCTCACCCCCCCCCCCATCTTAGATCCGCCATTGGATAGTTCTAGAATAACAGATGATCATTTTAAAAAATCATTATAAAAGGTAATCTGGGTATACATACGTATAACATTTTTTAATTAGATGAAGTTCTTATCATTAGAAAATAATTCTGTATCTTTAATGAATTCAATACATTTTATTTTATATGAAAATTAAAAGTTTTTGTCAGAGGCAGAGAAAAACAATTTGGGCCACACGTTTAATTAATTAATAATTATGTATATTTATGTATATGTTAATTACTTAAAAAAATTGGACATTTTCGTCTCCATTTTCGGCCGAAAGTAGGAAGATTACCTAAATCCTGTTTATGTTTCGGTCTTACAAGCCTGTTTTGGGCGATCCTTACTCCTTTTTAACATTTTCCAACGAAGTTAAAAAGTGTTTATTATTTCGGTTTGTCTGTCCGTTTGGCCGTCTGTCCGCGCTCTAACTCTTGTAAATACACTCGGATTGCCCTGAAATTTTTGGATGTTATTAAGATCCATTATAGCACAATTCCTATTACAAATGAAGTTTGTAGCATGTTTAGTTCATTTACAGGGACAGTCAAAAATATTCCGCTATATTAAGGAAAATGGGAAAAATCGTTTCAAAATATTTTTAATGATGTGACACGCTTTCAAGAATAAAATAATTTATATGCCTTTACGAAGTGCACTAAAATAAGCATTCTGAAGAATATGCGGTACAAAGAATACTCATTATTCATTTACATGTTCACACAAAATAATTCCGTTACATAATGATATAGGGGGAGGTGTTTTTCGCGGCGTATTTTAATTATGTTAAACTATTTCATAAATAATGAAATTGATATAATTCGCTGAGGTTTACTATAAGTTATTTCATGCATAATAAGAAGTGTATAGCATTTACAGGGACACATAAAATATTTCAGATAACATATTGCGTCCGAAGTACTGTACATAAGGGATGATTGCTGGAAATGCGTTTTTAATTATGATATGTGCTGTTATTTTTCACTATATTTATGTATACTATATGGTGTGTAGAAATGCTATAATTCATATACAGGGCTACACAAAAGAATTAGTAAGGGTTAATGGGCATGAGCGCAAATTGATTAAAAGTGGTTTTAAAGGAGTTATGAATTTTTATGCTGAATTGCATCTAGTTTACTAAGAAATGTTTGTAGAATATAGATAAAATTATATACAGGGTCACGCAAAGAATTGATTGTATAACCGTCTATGGATCATAATATCTCGAAATGCGATTTCAGCAGTTTTAAGAGTGTTTAATTTAAATTAAATTTTAGCTAAATAGTGGCGGTACTATTGGCTCTGGACGATAACTGCTGAAATATATTTTTAAAATGTTTATGTGTTTCCTAAAATGTTTACTTAATTATCTTATTTACCTTATTTCTTTAAATAACGAAGTTTTGTTAAAGCAATCAGGAAGTTGGAAAGTGTTTCATAATCTATGCTTAACGCATGATTTTTCTTTCTTGTTTAATCATAAATTCCGAATTCATTCCAGAAATTTTGTATAGTAATTTTTCTTTAATTTAATGGACAGACATTTCGTGATTAGTTACAGTAATTTTTCCGTAGTTTCAAAGATGACATTTCGCGATTATTTTAAGATTTTTTCTTTTGAAATTTCCGGCATCAACTTAAAATTTCTTAATAATATAAGAGAACAAACTAGCAACCCTGGTTCCATTTTTTTTTTCTGATTATGCAGTATCGGCTGGGAAAGATGTCACTCCAGAAATGTGACAGTGACCTCCATTTGGTCTGACTTTTCATTATAATTTATAATAATTCCTTTATTATAAAGAAATATTATTTATTCTACCAAATTCGGTATTTCAGAAACAATACAAACTACATATTAATTAATTAAATACAGATATACGATAAATAAAAAAACAGTTACTTTTAAAAATAAAAATTCATATTTAAGAGCAAGCAATGTTAATTTTTCAGAAACAAGCAACCAATAAAATGATGCCTCGTTCACTAAATCCTACTTTTATTTCAAATGATTATTTTAACGCATTACTGCTATTGCTGTTTTGATAAATGATAACTTGAATCTTTTTCATTTCTTTGAAGTTTTTCTCTTTTCCTTTAAAGGGGGCGTAAAAATTGAAAAATAATTACAAATTACTTGTTGTAAACATTTCCTGCGTTGGAAATAACTTTTTCTCACCAGGAGTTTTTGGACTGAAAAAGATTAATAAGAAAATAAGTTTTAAGTATCACGTTCGTTCTGCGAGAATTTTGGATTTTAAATTGCATAAAATATAACTAAAATATATTGTTATACTTCTTAACCCTTCGAAGGCAAGTAATTATGTTTCTCTGATGTTGAATTAACACCAGAATTTGCGCAATTTTTTATTAGAAAATATGAAAATAAAATTTTATATTTGTTGTTTTATTAATTTTATAAAAATAAAATAGTGGTAATTAATAGTGGTAAAAACTTAATTAAAATTAACTGGTATAAAATAATTACTTGCTGTTCTTTAAGTGGTTAAGCGGTGATCTGTACAAGACGAATTACTTTTTCCGTTCTCTTCAAATTATTTCTTAGCAGGTTTGACTTATTAAGTTATTTCTGCGTGGGGGTTACAATATGTTACAATATGTTAATTTTCATAATAATACTGACATTACTGATACAGGAGAACATGCTAAAATAGATTCGCCATGGACAGAAAAATAGAAGATTTTGATAAATGGAAACATGAATCTTTTCAATTTCTTTTACATTTCCCCTTTTCCTTTAGCCGTTTCAGGGGCAAAGTACTTTCAGTACTAAAAATTTTGAAATAAATGACTGGCACCGGAATTTACCAACAAATTTTTTTGGAAATAAGAAAAAGGCTGTATTTCACATACATATTAAATGGAAAAGATTTTAGCAACATTCTGGTGGCGTTTGGGACTTAAAATTAAGTGCTTTCATAAACATACAACTGCCCGTGAAAGTTATAACCCCTTGAGAGGCGGTGGGATATACAGGGTGCAAAGGAAAGTCCCTTTAACCTGAAAATACTTACGAACGGAGAGAGCTACAGCTATGTAAGTGAGATAATGGTATAGTAAAGCGACTACGGCCGATTTAATGCAAACAACAGCAGCGCCCCCTAGTGGCGAAATTTGGAGAATAGCAATTGTAAATCGAAAACGAAAAGAGATAGAGAAAAAAATTCCAGTTAGAAAGTTTTAGAGCATGAATTAATTAGTACGAAACGACATTTGGTTTACAAGGATAAGATAAATCTGCGTCTGTACACCAAAAAATGTCCGAAATCGATGCACTCCATTTTGTCTAAACGTTTGAATGGAATAGCCAGAAGTATGAAGAAACACGCACAATTTATGGCGTAAATACGTACTTATCTCAATACATTTTGATAACGTCACACAAAAACACAAAAAAGACAAACTCTCTCACAGTGATAAAAAGTTAATATTCAGTATGTTCGAAAAGCTTGCCATTGCTTACGATACACATTTGTATTCGTGAGAGTAATTCTGCATGCACGTTTGTCAGAATGGAACGTCTATTGCAAGCATCTTCAATACGACGACATACATTTTACCCTTTCAAGGGCGGTGGCTAGACGGTCTACCACCTAGTTTTAATTTCAAAACTGACAAATGGCACCAAGAATATTTTAATAAAATTTTGCTTTTGTAATGAAAGTACAAATTAGCGGGTTTTTATTTTCTAAGAAATTCGTTTGAATATTCTGGTGTCAGTCAATTATTTCATCAGTTTACGAACAGAATTCTTCTGGCCCTGACAGGGTTAATCTGTTAAATGCATTGGAAATTAAATTTTTACAGACATTACAGCACAGTACAACGTTAAAATTTGCAATTGTGCACTGCTACATTTCTGTAACGTGAATATGCACAGTAGAATCGTCGCTCATCGATTTTGGACATTTTTGCGTATACAAGCGACGATTTATCTAATCCGTGTGAGCCCAATGTTGTTTCGTACTAATTAATTGATGATCTAAAACTTTCCAATTGAAAATTTCTCTCTATCTCTTTCCGTTTTCGATTTGCGATGGATATCTTCCAAATTTCGCCACTAGGGGCGCTGCTGTCGTTTGCATTAGGTCGGGCGTTGTCGCTTTAGAATACCGTTACCTCACTTGCATAGCTGTAGCTCTCTCCGTTCGCAAGTATTTTCAGATTAAAGGGACTTTCCTTTGCACCCTGTATATTATCCCACCTAGGCTTAACCCCTTACGTGCCGAGAAAAACTTACGAGATCCACTCCCCAGTGCCACAGTTAGAACTTAGTGGCCTTACAAAATGGGTCGTGGCTTAAGAGCGTCCGAACTCTGTAAATAATCATTGCGAGATAGAAGATGTTCCATTAAAATTTTAATTTTTGTGGATTCACTAATGACTGAAAGCTGTGCCCTTAAGCTACCGATAGGAAACTATTGTATATATCTCGAACAAAAGATAAGTGAACAGCAAACCAAACAATATTTTCTCTAAAATAATAGTGGTGTACAAAAAGGGCGGAGCTTTGTCAAATATGGAAAAAAATTCGCTTGTATTTTCACGTCACTAGCTCAGTGCGACAGCCTTTATGAAGGTACTTCCTTCTACCCCTTCTCCTCTGAAATAGGTCAGTCTTTCAAAAACACCTTCAAAGTCTTTTTTCTTTTTCTTTTTTTTTTATTCCAAAGCCGTGGGCGTGGTTTTACTGGTACAGCGCAGTATAAAGGGTAATATTTTGGACTGACGTATATATACGTCGGTGGCACTTAAAGCATCGACTATGCGCGACAGATATACAGTGTGCAAAGGAAAGTCCCTTTAATCTGAAAATACTTGCGAACGGAGAGAGCTACAGCTATGCAAGTGAGGTAACGGTATTCTAAAGCGACAACGCCCGACCTAATGCAAACGACAGCAGCGCCCCTAGTGGCGAAATTTGGAAGATATCCATCTCAAATCGAAAACGGAAAGAGATAGAGAGAAATTTTCAATTGGAAAGTTTTAGATCATCAATTAATTAGTACGAAACAACATTGGGCTCACACGGATTAGATAATTCGTCGCTTGTATACGCAAAAATGTCCAAAATCGATGAGCGACGATTCTACTTTGCATATTCACGTTACAGAAATGTAGCAGTGCACAATTGCAAATTTTAACGTTGTACTGTGCTGTAATGTCTGTAAAAATTTAATTTCCAATGCATTTAACAGATTAACCCTGTCAGGGCCAGAAGAATTCTGTTCGTAAACTGATGAAATAATTGACTGACACCAGAATATTCAAACGAATTTCTTAGAAAATAAAAACCCGCTAATTTGTACTTTCATTACAAAAGCAAAATTTTATTAAAATATTCTTGGTGCCATTTGTCAGTTTTGAAATTAAAACTAGGTGGTAGACCGTCTAGCCACCGCCCTTGATAGGGTAAAATGTATGTCGTCGTATTGAAGATGCTTGCAATAGACGTTCCATTCTGACAAACGTGCATGCAGAATTACTCTCACGAATACAAATGTGTATCGTAAGCAATGGCAAGCTTTTCGAACATACTGAATATTAACTTTTTATCACTGTGAGACAGTTTGTCTTTTTTGTGTTTTTGTGTGACGTTATCAAAATGTATTGAGATAAGTACGTATTTACGCCATAAATTGTGCGTGTTTCTTCATACTTCTGGCTATTCCATTCAAACGTTTACACAAAATGGAGTGCATCGATTTCGGACATTTTTTGGTGTACAGACGCAGATTTATCTTATCCTTGTAAACCAAATGTCGTTTCGTACTAATTAATTCATGCTCTAAAACTTTCTAACTGGAAATTTTTCTCTATCTCTTTTCGTTTTCGATTTACAATTGCTATTTTCCAAATTTCGCCACTAGGGGGCGCTGCTGTTGTTTGCATTAAATCGGCCGTAGTCGCTTTACTATACCATTATCTCACTTACATAGCTATAGCTCTCTCCGTTCGCAAGTATTTTCAGGTTAAAGGGACTTTCCTTTGCACCCTGTATACGTCTGTGGTACTTAAGGAGTTAATGAAGATTTGTACCAGAAAATTTTCATTACATTTAACATAACTTCGGTGTAAAAAAGTTCGCAGAACTGCTTTTCCTTATTTTGCAATAAATCTTTTTGCAGATTCCGGTGTGAATTCGACATTACAGAAACAGAATTACTTGCCCCTCAAAGGGTTAAAAGGGGCGTAAAACTTGAAGAAAATCAGAGATATATTTTTCTTATAATACGTCAACCTTTTATTATGTTGCACATCTGCAATACAAGTAAAAACTACTGTCATAACAAAAATATTGCAAATTAGTAAATATTTTAATAAGTATGCATCTAAATACCCTATTTTATATAATATTTTTTTTTTGTATAATTTAACCCTTAAATGCATGAATTATTTTTTAAACCGTATTTTTTATTTTTATGTTAAAGATTAGACACCAGCAAGTTTAAGTTTGATTTTTCAGTTTATACAGCAGCACATTTCTGTAATTTTTACAGCATTAGTATTTCTGTATAAATATAGTGGTTGTAGAGAGTTAATTAATAAGTGATGCAGATAAGTACCACTATTCATTTAACCGCGGAGTAATTCTGTTTATAAACTGATGAAATAATGGGCTGACACCGCAATTTATTAACGTATTTATTACAAAATACGAACTTGCTTATTTCCATGTACATTATAATAGAAAAATTTTAGTTAAATATTCCTGGTGACGTTGTCAGTTTTTGAATTAAAATTAGGTGCCCTTTTCTAACACCTTAATTCTCGCTCCCGTCATATTCACGGGCTGTGTCTTTTACTCAGATTGTTCGATTCCCACCAGTTTTATAAAATAGTGTCATTGGCTTTATCTTAGTATCATTTTACCTGTCATTAAATAAGGTGAATATTTTTTCTGGTGAAATTTTGCACCAGCGCTAATCAGGTAAACAAACATTCACCATTTTATGTTTATATCCTTAGTAACTTCACTAACAACTGATAGACATTATATTAAATATCTCCTCTGGTTTATTCATAGCTCCGTTACCCAGCGGTGCCATTCTGCTATTTTTTTAATAGGAATTGTTTGATTACTGCATCGTTTATAAAACAATAATATTTATTTTATTTAATGATAGATTAACACTTACCGGCGCGGAATAATTCTGTTTATAAACTGATGATATAATGGACTGACACCGCAATTTATAAACGAATTTATTAGAAAATATGAACTTGCTTATTTTCATGTACATTATAATAGGAAAATTTTTGTTAAATATTCTTGGTGCCGTTTGTCAGTTTTGGAATTAAAATTAGGTGTCCTTTTTTAAGGACACTGCGCCAGAAATGGTTAAGGGTTAACTTTTAAAGATTTAGGGTACGGTTTATTCCTTAGGATGCTTTCAATTTGTGAAAAAATATTCGTTGGTTTGTTAGAATAGAAATTTATTTCTTGGTGGTACCCCTTATCCTAAAGCTGTGAATTCTCTAAAAAGAAGATACTTTGGGTCTGAAAATGGAGTTATGAATATAGAGGAGGAGACATATAGTGAGTGTACTGTCTACCAGTTGCGAGTGAAGTAACTGAGGAGGTTGTCACAAGATGGCGGGTGCGTTTTTTAAATAGGATCTTCAATTTTTGATTATCGCCAGGGCAAAGATTCCATCAGTAAAATTAAATAGAAAATTTCGTCTTAATTAAGCGTCTTAATCATGGAATTGTTTCTCAAAAATGTCTTTAAAATTTCTATTTGTTTTTACCGGTGTCAGTATGCCTTGTAAAACTGCCAAATTGTTTCCCTGGTTGTCATAATATGGCATAAACGCAGGGTCTAACTACCGCCAAAGTAAACACCTACCAGTAAAAATGAAAATCTTTTTCTACTATTATTTATGACTGAAATTTTGTGATAATAAGGCGTTTAAATATGTTGAAAATTTCTATATAAATCTACTGGTGGAAGTTTCCACCGGCGGTAAATAACTCCGGCGATAGAGGTTACAGTTGAAGCTTCACTATTTTAAGGATATGTCAGTTCCTCTTTATTAATAGTTCCATGATCGACATAAGGAATTATGCTACACCAGTCATGTTTCATTGACTTTTCCTGCCAGCAGATATATCAATCACAAAAACCTTTCTTTAATTATTTTAGATAGGTACTTGTTAACTTTATAACTTTCGGCCATCTTCTAAATGGTTTAATATGACTGTTCTTTTTACTATTACGATTTCCTTAGAGTCGCTATTAACCTCTTAACGCTCGAATTAAATTACGGTTGAATAATTCAAATTGCTTATTGGCACCACTTTTATGAAAAAGAAATATTCACCTTATTTAATGACAGTAAAAACGATACTAAAACATATCCAATTTCACTATTTTATAAAACTGGTGGGAATCAAACAATTTGAGTAAGAGACACAGCCCGAGAATATCTCGGGAGCGATAATTAAGGGGTTACCTCGTTGAGAGGCGCTGGTATACATACATCCCACCTAATTTTAATCATGACTTGCACCAGAAACTTTTAATTGAGATTTACTTTTAGTACTTTTGAGGAAAAAGTTATAAAATTGCTTTTCTTTATTTTAAAATAAAATTTTTCTAAAATTCTGATGTGAATTAAGCGTTTCAGAAACGCAATTACTTGCCTCTGAAAGGGTTAACGTTCGCCTTACAAGATAATGATGTTTAGAAGTACGGTTACAATATATGGAGTAATAGGGAGTTGCTAGTAATCGAATAAAAGCAATAATTAACGCTAACGAACACACTAAAAATTTAAAGAAGTTTTTAGAGTATTTCTTTATTTATATGGAATATTGATATTACAAGACATCTGGTTTAACACTACAACGTCCAGCTTGTGTCAATTCGACACCAGCAAATTGATAAAATGTGGATTCAAACCAGAATTTTTTTCGTAAAATCATTTAAATTTAAAGTAGAGAAAATTCAATTAAATACATGAATGAAATAGTTTAAAATAAAAATTCTGGTGTTAAATATTTTTGTTAAAGTTGGATAAGGGTTTCGGACGTTCCAGTGTTAAGATAATTAACAACTTAATAATGCTTGAAAAATTTCAAATGAACTTTAAAACTTTTACTAGAAATGTGCAGCAAAATAGCTTTTTATTATACGACAGTAACATAAAGAATTAGAATATAGTAGAAGCCATATAACATTACAATATTCTTTTAGCGTAATCGTTTAATAAATATTTGATGTAACACAAAACGACACATTTCTAAGACGTATTTCAGAATAATGACTCTTTTAACCCATACCGGCGCGGTGTCCTTAAAAAAGGACACCTAATTTTAATTCCAAAACTGACAAACGGCACCAAGAATTTTTAACTAAAATTTTCCTATTATCTCTCTATTCTAAAAAAAAGTAACTACCGCTGTCACCGCCGCCGCCGGTTTTGAATTTTTTGCGACCGGAGGTCTTTCTTTGTTAATATTAAGACAAATAATGCATACAAAAATACGAAAATCGGTAGTATTATACAGAAATGTTTGATAAACACGCTGATGCAGACAGTTTTCAAATCGAAGAATTATTTTAAGAAATATTTAATGCTGAAGTTGGACAAAATCGTTCCACTAAAAAAGTTTTATAGCAGCAAAAACTATTCATGGGAATTTAATCATTTTTAGAACATTTTATACATTTGAAGTTCCCGGTATGCAGATTGTATTTCTTTTTTTAATTTGGCTAATTTTTTGAGGTTTTATTTCTATTTTAAATTCAAATTTTCAGCATTTCTAGAGATATTTTTTACAGATTTTAGAAAGTGATATTAATTTAAACTGTTGCCAACTGTATAAACAGCGGAAACAATAATGTTTGCTTCAAAAAAAAAATATTTATACGTGTAATAAATTAAAAATTTAATTACACGTGACTATTATAAACAGAAAAAAACATTGGAATCAGAATTAAATAATTATATACAAACAGCAGGAACTTATTAAAAATTACGTCATAAAACTATAATTACACATGAATTTTAAGAGAGAAAGGAATTTGTAAAATAATAAATTTATTAACATGCGTTAGAAGTCTTAAATAGGAGAAATTACGTAATATTTACGTCACATTACAGTTATTACATGAAACGAACACAAAATAATATTGCAAAACGGTTTAAATTTAGACATTTATTTGATATTTTGAGCGGATACTTTTCAACTATTTTTCTTAGGAAAGCGCAAATAATATTTCATTTCTAACACAAGTATTTCCATGTGATTATTAAAAAGAGAAAGAATAGTTTGGTCAAAATTACGTCAGATTAAAAACGATTAATTTAAAATGTCTCATTTAAAAGAACTTTCCTTTCGCTTTGTTAAAAAATACCGGGATACAAAGATTCTGTTTACTTAATTCCTTTTATATTAGCTTATTTTGAAATGTTGTTATACGTGTCTACGTCATCAAGTTATTTTTATTTCGACGTTTTATTTGTATTTTTTATTAATGTTGTACTAATTTATTTGTTCTTTCGTTATTTAAAATAAAAATTATGTCAATTTGTATAATTTGGCGAGTGGTTTGGCGATTTATATAATTTGGCGAAATTAGTCGACGGGATAATCAAGTAGTACCGCAGCCGATTAAAATTTCCCCAATCGAAGAGAAATGAATAGAAATCCGTTTATAGGGAGATCGCCACTGTTTTTTAAATTATAATTCAATCTTTCAAAATCTTTTTAAAGCCATTGCGTGCACAATTAGCGAGCACATTAGCGTGCATTTAGAGTCTGCGGTGTCTGGACGGGGGTTGGCGAGCGTAGCTCGTAGGGGGCCGAGCCCCTAGTAATTTACATAATAATAAGCAAGCTCGTTTTTTCTAATAAATTCGTTTGTAAATTGCGGTGTAAGTCCATTATTTCATCAGTTTATAAACAGAATTACTCCGCGCCGGTAAGGGTTAAGATGCATTTTACGTAATAGTTTAACACATTTATTCTGTCGTTCATTTGCCTACTCCCATCCATTTTGTTATTGGAAGATCCAAATCACTCCCGACATTGGTCTTAATTCCCAGGTTAACGTACTTTTCAAACTTCTAGAAATAGTATTAGAATTGACACGCTACACGTAACTGGTTACTTTCGGATTTTCAGTCACGCAATTTCTGCGTTTCTATCGATTTGAAAGAAAAATTTCACTGTGCGTAAAAAAGAGTATTACCAAAACATTACCAATTTGTGTTCGTTAAAAAGTTTATATTATTACTATTTCATAAATTTCTATAATCTAGATGTTAAACTTATCTTGCTGAAAACGTTTTTTTTGTGTATGGTTTTGCTAATCATAAAATTACGCTTAAAAAAAAGACGAGAATATTAATTCGATGCGTATGATCTTTTTTTATGTGTGTTCATCGAATACTTTTAAACTAAACTACCTATTTATGTGATTTTTTTTAATTGAAAAAGGATACTTTCGAATGTGTCCTACCAAAATTTCATCAAAATTGGTTCAGTACTTTAACCCGTTCACGGACACTTCCATTCCTAAAATGTTGAAATAAATGTATAATTTGGAAATTTTGAACAAATTTATTTGCAAATATGAAAAAGTAATATTTCACATACATGATAAATGGATTTTTTTAAAAATTAAAATCCTGGTGTCATTGTTGCATTTCGTATTTAAAATTTTGTGGTTTCATAGACAAACCACTGTCCATGATATGTTTAACCCGTTAACTGTTTCATTTTTGGGCCACCATAAACTAAAAATAGGGGCGAAACACCATTTTTCCCTTACTTAAATGTTTTGCTTACATAATCGAAAACTGCCTAACAACTGATAAAGATAAATTTTCATATACGAATTACTGGTATAAAAAAGGTTTTAGTAGCGAAGGAAGCAAAGTCTTTTTGCCCGAGACCAGTTCAGGCAAAACAGTTAAGTGGTTAAAGAAAACGAATCATATGAATTGCGTTTAGCCAATTAACTTTCATTGTGGTAATCTATCTATACTAATATTATAAATAGGTAAAAAATGTTTATTTGTAGGAGGTAAGCTCTGGAACTACCGAACCGATTCCAAAAGTAATGGTATCAAAATGATGGTGTTAGTCAACTTAGAATATAGGCTATATTTTATGTCCGTGCCACTGGCCAAAAGGGGGTGCAGGAGCAAAAAACTTTCTAAAAATGCGATTTTTGTGTTATTGAAGGGCCTAGAAATAAGAAATTTGGAATATTAGCTACTTATTAGATATGAATGATGTCTATGAACAGTTCTTAAACGATTCGAAATTTAAAAGAGGTGAAAATGCACAAAAAGCGTTCTAAAAAACGTTCTAAATGGTGGTTTCTACACAATCTAAGGAAACAGATATACCGATTTAAAAAAAAAAAAAAGGTGTCAAAATGATGGTGACAAAACTTGCTCCAAGATAGGCTATATTTTAGTCGGTGACGCTACACCAAAGGGGTGCAGGAGCAAAAAATGTTCTAAAAATGCGATTCTTGCGTTACTGAAGGGCCTAGAAATATGAAATTTGAAATATTGGTTGCTTATTAGATATAAAGGATTTCTAAGAACAGTTCTTAAACAATTCGAAATTTGAAAAGTGTGAAAATACGCAAAAAGCGTTCTAAAAAACGTTCTAAATGGTGGTTTCTACACAGTCTCAGGAAATACCAAACCGATTTTAAAAATAAGGATGTCAAATTGATGGTGACAACGCTTGCTCCAAGATAGGCTATATTTTATGTCGGTGCCACTATCCCAAAAGGGGTGCAGTAGCAAAAAACGTTCTAAAATGCGATTTTTCCATTACTGAAGGGCCTAGAAATATGAAATTTGAAATATTAGTTACTTATTACGTATAAAGAATTTTTAAGAACAGTTCTTAAACAATTCGAAATTTAAAAGGTGTGGAAATGCACAAAAAGCGTTCTAAAAACGTTCTAAATAGTGGTTTCTACACAATCTAAGGAATTACCAATCGATTTAAAAAATAGTGGTGTCAAAATAATGGTGATAACTCTTGCTTCAAGATAGGCTATATCTTATATCGGTGCCACTACCTCAAAGCGGGTGCAGGAGCAAAATACGTTCTAAAAATGTGATTTTTGCATTACTGAAGGGCATAGGATCATGAAATTTGGAATGATAATTACTTATAAGATATTAATGATCTCTAAGAACATTTCCTAAAAAGATAAATGGAAATTTAAAAAGGGTGAAAATGCGCGAAAAGCGTTTTAAAAAACTTTCTAAATTGCAATGTCTATGTAATCTCAGGAAGTATCGGACGGATTTCAAATATAATGGTGTAAAAATGATGGTGACAGCTCTTGCTCCAAGATAGGCTATATTTTATGTCGATGCCACTATCCCAAAGAGGGTGCAGGAGCAAAAACCGTTCTAAAAATGCGATTTTTGCGTTACTGAAGGGCCTAGAATCATGAAATTTGGCATGATAAATACTTATAAGATATCACTGATCTCTAAGAACATTTCATAAAAATATCGAAATTTAAAAGGGGTGAAAATGCGCGAAAAGCGTTGTAAAAAACCTTCTAAATTGCAATTTCTATTCAATCTCAGGAAGTTCTGAACGATTTCAAATATAATGGTATAAAAATGATGGTGACAGCTCTTGCTCCAACATTGGCTATATTTTATGACTGTTTCCACTACCCTAGAGGAGCTGCAGAAGCAAAAAACGTTCTAAAAATGCGATTTTTGAATTATAGAACGACCTAGATTCATGAAATTTTGCATATGGTATATATCTATTAGATATAAATGAACTCTATTAACATTTCTTTAAAAATTTGAAATTTAAAAAGGGTGAAAATGTGCGAAAATAGTTCTAAAAACGTTCTAAATGCCAATTTGCGAGCAATCTCAGGAAGAATCAAACTGATATCAAAAGTAATGTCAGGAAATTGATGCTGACAGCTTCTGCTCTAACATAGAAGCTATTTCATCTCGGTATCACTATCACCTAGAGGTTGCAGGAGCAAAACACATTCTAAATTTCAATTTTTTTGATCGGTAGGGGCTAGCAACTTGAAATTAGGGAAGGTACATATTTATTAGATATAAATGATCTTTAAGAACAGTTTCGAAAAAATTAGATATTTAAAAGGGGTGAAAATGCGCGAAAAACGTTCTAAATTGCGATTTCTACTTAATCTCAGGAAATACCAAACCTATTTGAAAAGTAATGGTTGCAAGATGATGGTAACAGTCCCTGCTCCAACAAAGGCTATACTTTATGTTGCTGTCACTACCGTTTGGGGGTTGCAAAAGAAAAACATGTTCTAATTTGCGTTTTTTGCACAACTGAGGGGTCTAACATTTTGAAATATGGCAAGGTATTTACTTACAAGATGCATCTGCTTTCTAAGAACAGTCGAAAGAAAATTCTAAATTTAAAAAGATGAAGTGAGCGAAAAGCTTTCTAAAAAACGTTCTAAATTAGAATTTTTATGCAATCTTATCATATGCCAAACCGATTTAAAAAATAATGGTGACAAATTGTTGGTGATAGAACCTGCTCAAACATAAGCTATATTTTATGTGTGTGCCACTACCACCAGAGGGTTGCAGATGCAAAAAACTTTCTAAATTGCGATTTCTCTGATACTGAAGAGGCTAGAAACTTTAAATATTTCATGGTAGATACCTATAAAATATAAATGCCCTCGAAGGACTGTCGAAAATAAATTCGAATTAAAAATGGGTGAAGCGAAGTGGAGGTGCGAAAAGCGTTCAAAAAAGTTCTAAATTACGATTTTTATGCAATTTCAGGGAATGTAAACCGATTATAAAAGTAATAGTTGCGAATCAATGGTAACAGTCTCTGATCCTACACAGGCTATATTTTATGCCGATGATTCTAGCACCTGTGGTTCACAGGAACAACAAACGTTGTAATAAAGGCCTTTAAAAGATTTCTAAATTACGTTTCTGTGGAATATTTGGAAATAACAAACCGATTTCAAAATTAATGTTGGCAAATTAATGGTGACAGTTCCTATTTCAACATAGCCCTTTATGTTGAGAGAGGTGGTAGAACTTGGAATTTCACATGATGGTTAATTTTAAGATGTAAGAAGATAGTTTATAAAAAATTCAAAACTTGAAATGACTACTGAAATGAGCGTATTAATAGGCATAAAAGTTTCAAACTATTTTCTAAATTATCATTTATTTAATTTTATTTCTTTTTATTAATCTAAGTCTCATTTCTGCCTAAAGCAGTGTATTAATGATGTTTAGTCAAACTTCGTTTTAAATAGTAATTTTTGAATTATTTCTGAAAGCATAATTTCTTTTAATAAAAATTACCCATATAAATATCACTTAACATATTTGAACTATTACGCGAGCAAAGCCGCGGGGTTTGCTAGTAATAAGATAAAGATAGTAAAACAAATTGTGAAAAATAATACTTACTTTCTTAAAATTCTTCGCCGATATCGGGTAATTTTGCTCTTCTTTTGAATCGGTATGGCCTTACAATTAGTTATTATA
The DNA here is from genome assembly GCA_963932465.1 of Maratus speciosus. NCBI lineage: Eukaryota > Metazoa > Arthropoda > Arachnida > Araneae > Salticidae > Maratus > Maratus speciosus. The sequence goes on along the minus strand of OZ010797.1, from coordinate 370,865,148 downwards.
TACAGGGTGACCATAAAAATACATTGCCGATATATGGAACTCTAGCGGCTTGTCCGTTTAAGCGATCGAGATGAGATTTCAGGTATAGTTATTCAGAGGTATGAACTCGGGATTCTCTGAACGGCATCAAATTGGTGCTCACGGTTACGGTTATAGGTACAGAAACTCGAAATTTTCGAATGGCAACGCCCATTTTTTTTCTTCGCAAAATGCTCAGCGCATGCAAAAACATTAAATAGCGCTGAAACGGTACGTGTATCGCAATAAACGGACGCGTTATGCACGCACAAAAAACAGCTCTGCGAAAGGCAAAAAAAAAAAAAAAAAAAAAAAAAAAAAAACCATCTAGGCGCACCAAAGCCGCCTCAAGACTACAAGTCAAACACAAGGTTTCGTGACGTCACGACGCGGGGCTTAGATCAGCCGTGGAGAGCACATGCGTTATTTAAAACATTAACTCTTTCCTCCATATTTCAACTTATTATCACAGCATATGGAAAAAAAATAAAAACTTATAGTTTAAAGACGCTAATTAAGTGCTTTTTAATCAATTTCGATCACTCGAAACAATAATAACGATAACACAAAAACAATATTTATGAAATAATATCACTGTGTCAATGAAAATGTGCATCAGAATTAAAGATACATTAAAGAAAATTCGTTCGTTAATGAAAAAAAATCCCAAGTATTAAATTAATTTTAGTAGACAGTTTTTATTATTTATTCTACTTTGAAATTTAGAAACAATATCAATTATCTATTTGGTATATATTAAAAAACAAGACATTATACATTATTACATATATGTATATATATACATATATATATATATATATATATATATATATATATATATATATATATATATATACATATATATATACAGGGTGTTCCGTTAAAGGGGTCCAATATTAATAGGGGTAATAGAGGAGATCACATGGAGCATAAATCAGTATATAAAGCCTGGTCGGATCTCAATAGTTTTCAAGTTACAGCAAATAGAATGAAAATTCGGAAAATTGTAAAAGAACCCTCATTGCTAAACTATCGATAATGTTACATAAAAACGAAGCACATATTTAGAAAGAGCAGAAAAAAACCTACAAAATGACATCAATTGTATTAAAATAGCAATATTTATTGACGAGTTACAAGCCCTGAAACAGTGAAAAAAGTACGAAATCCAATATACATCAAAATAGTTAATCGTTAATTCCAAAAAGACAACTCTAGCTACAACAAGGAAAATGTAGTAAAATTTGGTCCATTCCGAAAACTTTCGAAAAAGCTTACAATGAACCATATCGGTTTAATTGTGTGAGAGAAATTAATCAGTTTCTTAGTTACAACTCCGCTTTCTTTGACACTAGCAAAGGTTAAACTCCGCCCATCACGATTGGAAACACCGCCTTTTTAATTACTCTCAACTATACATTTTCGATCATACTTCTTCTGAGATGCAACATTTTTAATTATTCAAGAGTTGAATGAACCAAAATAACTTTACAATAATAGTCTACATTTTAAAGTGGTCTTTTATTGATATAAAGCTTAAGTTAAATTCTTTAAAATTAAACTGGTGGTGAAAATTCGGAAATAATTAAAAATATTGCGATTTGTAACTATGCAAGAAGTTTCAGTACATGTTTTACATGGACAATTATTGTATGTATATGTGCATCATAATTTATGATAGGAAATAATAATAACAAATAGCATAATAATTTTATTAATTATAAATTTAAAAAAGACACTAAATTTTAAATTAATTCATACAAACTTTGTAATTTACAATTTGAGTACACCACAGTCTGTGACTTACAAAATACTGTGCCAAAAAGTGTTGAAAATAAAAGAAAAATGACAAATAAAGAATTACATTCCACGTACTTTATGACATATGTGAAGCACAGTCTTCTGGCCTGCGCTGCACAGTTCAATGTCGGAAGGCAGACGAACGGACATTATTATAATAGGTGTTCGAAGTTGCGCCCATTAACAGAATCGCACAGCCGACAGCGACGTCGTAAAGATTGGCGAACACGCCGAAAAACTCCGACGGAGTTGGGAATGTCTCCTGCAGCGACAACGATTCGCGCTAGTAAATCCTCCGGTGTATCCACAGGCGTTTCATACACCAGCGATTTAAGGTGTCCCCAAACAAAAAAGTCTAACGGATTGAGGTCTGGAGAGCGTGCAGGCCAAGCAACAGGTCCACTGCGTCCAATCCATTTCCCAGGATATGTTGAATTGAGGTGATTGCGAACACCTATGAAAAAATGTGCCGGTGCGCCATCGTGCATAAACCACATATTGTGGCGCAATGTTGCAGGCACATTTTGCAGTAACTGCGGTAAGATATCCCGTAGGAAAACCAAGTACGTACTGCCATTGAGTACATCTGGGAGGAAATATGGTCCTATGAGATAATCGCCGAGGACACCTGCCCATATGTTCACACTGAACTTTTGTTGTGCGTTCGACGGGAAAACAGTGTGCGGATTTGTATATGACCATGTGTGCATATTGTGCGTGTTTACCACACCCTCTCTCGTAAATGTTGCTTCATCAGTAAATAAAATATTTTCCAGAAATTGTGGATTATTTTCTGTTACATTAAGCAACCAGCGTACGAATTCTGTCCGCTGAGCACAATCTGTTACTGATAACAGTTGTACCCGCTGCACATGAAAGGGGTGCATGTTTTCTGCACGCAGAACACGCCACACACTTTGGTGAGAAACACCGACTTCAGACGCAGCAGCTCGTGTACTCGTGGAGGGGTTATCTTTAAAAATATTCAGTACATCTTCTTCCATTGCAGGTGTTCGTACATGTCGAGGTTTCCCTGCATCAATGCTTGCTGTATTAAACGATCCAGTCTCCCGTAATCGTCTATCGATTTTTATGAAGAGTTTCGAACTTGGGCAACGTCTCCTTGGAAATTGCTCACGGTACATGCGCTGTGCTAGACATGCATTTCCATGAGCTTGCCGTACATCAGATGCATGTCCGCATATTCTTCGTTAGAGTATTCCGGCATAATTATTATACTAGATGTAAATCTCCAACTGGGCGAAAAATGTCCGGACCAGGATTCGAACCAGGGATCGTCTGGCTGAAGCCGCCAGTACTCTGCCATCTGAGCTATCCCGGACGAATCTGATCGAACTTTTTCACCCAGCTAACCTTAATGATTATAGCATCTGGTCTGAAACCTGGTTCAGTTCAACAGAATAAATCACAGGTAATGGAACTCCGGAAATCGCTGGATACGAAATTATACTTGATTAATTTTAACTACTCTTCAGCCAGACGATCCCTGGTTCGAATCCTGGTCCGGACATTTTTCGCCCAGTTGGAGATTTACATCTAATATGATTTATTTACCAATTAGAATAATTGTGTTAAAATTAATCAAGTGTAATTTCGTATCCAGCGATTTCTGGAGTTCCATTACCTGTGATTTATTCTGTTGAACTGAACCAGGTTTCAGACCAGATGCTATAATCATTAAGGTTAGCTGGGTGAAAAAGTTCGATCAGATTCGTCCGGGATAGCTCCAATGGCAGAGTACAGGCGGCTTCAGCCAGACGATCCCTGGTTCGAATCCTGGTCCGGACATTTTTCGCCCAGTTGGAGATTTACATCTAATATGATTTATTTACCAATTAGAATAATTGTGTTAAAATTAATCAAGTATAATTATTATACATCAACTTACTACAATCCCACTTACAACAGCCTCCCTTTAACATAACGCCCACTGATGACTGCTGTTTTATTACACTTTTCTTCCTATACACATAGAAAATTTGCATAAAAAGTACTTCGTCTTCATCATCCTGAAAGTTCATGGAGGAAACGCAGCAGTCACGGAGTTTGCTTTAAGACAAGGCGAGAGCTGCACAATATGTCATTCACTTGACCAGACTGAATAATGAAAGGGTATTGATAGAGGTTGATCAGAAATGTATAATTGAAAGATATTAAAACGGGGTGTTTACAATCGTCATGGGCGGAGTTTCGCCCTTTCCGAGCGTGCAACAGTACAGAGTTGTAACTAGGGAACTGCTTGATTTCTCCCATACAATTAAACTGATATGGTTTATTGTCAGCTTCTTCGAAAGCTTTCGGAATGGACCAAATTTTATAACATTTTCCTTGATGTAAGTAGAGTTGCATTTTTGGAATTAACGATTAACTATTTTGCTAAATATTTGATTTTGTATTTTTTCACTGTTTCAGAGCTTGTAACTCGCCATTAATTCTCAATATTCTAAAACAACTTATGTCATTTCGTAGGATTTTTTCTGCTCTTTCTAAATATGTGCTTCGTTTTTATGTAGCATTATCGATAGTTTAGCAATGAGGGTTTTTTTACAAATTTCCGATTTTTCATTCTATTTGCTGTAACTTGAAAATTATTGAGATCCGGCCAGGCATTATATACTGATTTATGCTCCGTGTGATCTCCTCTATTACCCCTATTAATATTGGACCCCTTTAACGGAACACCCTGTATATACATGTATATATATATACATATATATATATATACATATATATATATATACATATATATATATATACATATATATATATATATATATATTTGCAGTTTAAACACATAAATTGAATTATTTTGCTTTCAATTATTTCAAAATAAATAAATAACAATAAGTGGGCCAATCAAAACCGACATTTAAAAATTAAATTAAAGCGGAAGAAAAGTGAATGTTAAATGAAAACAAATTCAAGTTGTGTTCTATTTTTATTTTTAATTGGGCTTGAAATTATACTGTAAATATCCTATTAAATATTAAGTGATTTGAAACCTGCATATAATAAATAGTAAAATTAAAGTATACATGAAATTAAGTATTCTTATAAATAAATTTTCGTACTGTAAACTTTACTTATCAGAAATGGGTAATTTTCACATAAAATCCATTAAATTAAAAAACATAAAACTGTCATAATACTAAAACAACGCAAGTTCATGAAACAGAAAATTATTATTTAGTCTTGTATTAGTTTGATATATTATGCAAGGTACAAGCAATAGATTTTTTTAAAAATGTATTGTCATATGAAGAGAAAAATAAAAGAAAGAAAGAAATGACTTTCATCAAATAGAATTAAAATATTCCTAATTTATGTTCATTTTCCTCGAATGTTTAGGTAATAGCTGATAGCTGATATAAAAAAAAAAAAAAAAAAAAAAAAAAAAAAAACCATCGAAAAACACAAAAACCTCCCACGAAACTATTTCATTTCCAAAATAATGTTGTGTGGGTTCTTAAATGTTTGTTCACATCTTTTAAGCTTAAAATAATCAATTTTTATGAGATGTAAAGTATTTCCTCACTAGATCTAAAAGTAAATTTATAATTATAGAATAATAATTTTATTTATTGTTATCTATTTATATAAAATCCAAGTCTCTGTGTGTCCCTCACTATTCCGGTAGGACCGCCTCATTGAAATGAGTAATTGTTGAAAAATATTAATGCAGGGTTACCACAGTAGCGCCAAATGTTAGCCAACTTGGTGATAGCTGGCTAATTTGGCGAAATTCCCATTTAAAATCATTAATCTTTCATAATGGAGGTCACCGAAATTTAATTTAAACTCCACTCTTTTAAGATATTTTTTCGAAATCTATGGGTGAGAATTTAAATTACATCTTTACGTCTTCCGCCCGCTGCTAACTAATAAGATAACCGCCAATAGACAACGGTGTACTGTGTGAGCTCCTAACTGCGCGATTTTAATGTACTTTAGGTACTTTTCCAGTATAGGTGCCTTGGCGAAAAAGGAAATTTGGTAACATATTTTCCGGGAACATATTCACTGTTTCATTTTATATTCACACGCATTTTTTTCGATATTTATACGATTTATTTAACATAAAAAAACCGTTTCTCTAATTTTATACAGAAACAGATGTAATTTGTACATAAAAACATCAATAATATACATATAAAACAAACAAAAACGCTCATCAAATTTGTTTTCATAGCTGTTTATATGATTTGACAACAAATCTCGATATTTTTCCGCTATACGGACACCATGCCAAAATGTATGCTAATGCGCCAATTATTTCAAAATGCTAAAAGGTATTTGTAATTTTATGCCAGCAGTTTAATATGAGTTTTATTTTATTGCTTTATTTTATAGCAGTTATTTGTTCACTTATTTTAAGTATATATTTGTGATTTGATAAAATAGTTCGTAAAAGTCTGGAATTTTCAAATGTTATATTTTTTAAATGTTCACTTTAGTATCGACAATGGTTTTTCTTTTATTTTTCAAATGCTTCAATTCACGATTTTGCGCCAACTATTACGCTTGGCGACAATGGTGTCCGCATAACGGAAAAGTACCCAAATCTCACTTTCTGATGCCCAAATTACACCAAGCTTTTTTTAAAAAAATGCCAAAGCCCCTACAGTGGAAAAGTACCAAACTGTCTATTATTTTGCGCTATCCGTGTTATAGTTTGTACTATATGCAAGGGGAGGGCACAGATGTCATATACGCACCATATTGGCGCGATTTTTTTCTGACGCCAATGTCATATACACAACGGGTACTTAACTGGCGCCAAAGTGTCGTAATTTTGCTTGATATGGTAATCCGGATGTTGTTGTTTATGCTGTTGATATTTTCGCCAAATTGGCGTCGGAAAAAATCGCGCCAATATATGATAACGTATATGACAACTGTGCAAAGTTCCTGTAAAGCAGTATAAGACTAAAAAATTAAGAATAAAATAAATGCAAAATAAGACTAAAGAAGAAAGAAAAATCATACGTTAAGCATAGAATCTGAAACACTTTCCAACACATCCTGAATGCTTTAACAAAACTTCGTTATTTAGGGAAATAAGGTAAATAAGATAATGTTACTTCTTAGATATCCGTCGACCAATTTCGCCAAGTTATATAAATCGCCAAATCAATAGTAAAACATTAATAAAAATACAAATAAAAAGTCGAATTAATGGTTTTATTGGCCATTATTGGCATTTAATTAATTAATTAATGGCAACCATTATTGGCAATTAATCTTACAATTTGGCGACAGTAATTTGGTCGACGAGATAACTAAGAAGTACCAAGATAACTAAGTAAACATTTTAGAAAACGCATAAAAAAACTTAAAAATTGATTTCAGCAGTTACCGTCCATAGTCAATAGTACCGTTATTACATGCCACTATTTAGCTAAAATTTAATTTAAACTACTCTTAAAACTACTGAAATCCCATTTCCAGACATTATCATCCATAGACGGTTATGTATCCAATTCTTTGCGTGACCATGTATATCATTTTATCTATATTCCACAAACATTTCTTAGGAAACTAAATGCAGTTCAGCGTAAAAATGCATAACTCCTTTAAAAACCACCTTTAAGCAATTTACTCTCATACTCAGTAACCCTTACGAATTCTTTTGTGTAGCCCTGCATAGGAACTGTAGCATTTATACACACAGTATAGTATGCATAAATATAGTGAAACATAAAAGCGCATATCATAATTAAAAATGCATTTCTAGCAATCATTGCTTATGTACAATACTTCGGAGAAAAGTTTCTTGGCGAGAAAGAAGTTTGCCAACGTATTTTCTGGCAACCTATTTACTGCTTCATACTCACAAGCAATTTTTTTCCATATGTATACAATTTGGCACAGACGCCGATTTGGCGAAAACATCAACAGCATAAACAACATTCGGGTTACCATTACAAGCAAAATAACGACACTTTGGCGCCACTTAAGTACCCGGTGCGTATATGACATCGGCGTCAAAAAAAAAAATCGCGCCAATATGGGCGTATATGACATCTGTGCCGACAATTTAATATAAAAAAAGCTATTTACCCATTTTTATAAAGAAACAGAAGTAATTTTTGCGCAGATGTCATATACGCATGGGGGTTGGCGTGATTTTTCTATGACGCCAATTTGGCAGAAATCTCGCTTTCGAATACCAGTTACTTATATATTTTTCAATTATTTGCTATCATTTTGAAAAGGAAATAACTATAAATAAATAAAATTTTGAATAATAACTATAGAATAAAGCAGTTTATATAATTAAAAAACAGAAAATAAAAGTAAATAAACAATTTATTAATAAATAAAAAACAATAGTCGTGTTACCATAGCAGGCAAAATAACACAATTTTGGCGCCAGTTAGGTATCCCGGTTCATATCTGAAATCTGTGCCGTAATTTGTATATAAAAAAAATTATATATATTTAGAAACGATTTTTTATGCATATAAGTGCATATATAAACAAAGATAAAAGTTCATCAGATTTGTTTTCATAGCTGTTTATATATTTTAGCAACATATCTCACTTTCTGATGCCCGAATCGCGCCAAGCTTTTCATAAAAATGCGCTATAATGGAAAAGTACTTAAATAAATAATTAACAGAAATAACAAATTATACAAACTAAAACTTTTTATTTCGAGATCAAAACATTGTTTTTAATTTCGATTAAAAATACATATATCCTTGGATAACTTCAATTGAAATTAGTTTCACAGCTTAATATCTCATTCCATAAACCTAAACAAACACAAGTGATTCATTCATCGTGAAACGTCAAAAATATTAAATCATTGAGGTAATCATTCACAAAGTAAGTTCTCCAACAATCAATGGGCAATATTCTAATGATGTCATAGTAGGTAAAATGGTGGCGGTATCGTTTGTTTATGGTTTGTAATCACAAAATTTAATTTTGCAATGTCTCTTAGTTACATTATTTTAATGTCATATTTATGAGCTCAGAACAAAAGCCTATTTTTTCATTATTTAGTTATTAAAGATGGAAAAAAATCATAAATGCATGATTTGAAAATTTTAAATAATTTTCTTTCTTAATACTAAAAAATAACATCGGGAAGTAACAGCGAGAAGTTAAATAAGTTTAACTGTTTAATTCTGTTGTAATACTCAAAATAACTGTATTTATTAGATTTCAGTACTCAACATCAGGGCCCGATTAAACTTTGAAGTTAGAGGAATTACAATGTCATTTCAGGACCTTTCTTTTGGAAGAGCTTTTCTAAATTCCATATATACATGGAAAATCTTCAGTGTTAGAAATATTATTCCTAGGACTGACATAACACGAGAACGGCCTGCAATTTTACACAAGTTTTTGAAAGCTACTTTATATAAGAAATTTTACTAAAAACTGGTTACTTTTTTGTTATAGCGGCCCACACTATTAGGATTATGACAAGTTGCAGCCAATTTCGCCAACTTCGTAACCAAGATCGTGAAGCACACACATATAATACCATATAATACCATTTCATGAAGTCGTATACGATAATTTAATAGTTTTTAACCTTACTTCACGTGTGTTATTTATTTATTTTTAAGTCTCAACAATCTAAATTGTCCAATATATGAATTTAAAAAAATGTAAACAACGATTGAATAGACATGACCGCAAAAAGCCTCAAAACTGCATAACACTTGGAACCAAACTGTGCAGATTAGTGGTCTTCTACTGTACACAGTTTTTCATAAATGTGTTTCGTTCTTAAAATGTGTTATTTTCATCTATCACTGCGGAACAAGCGAGAAAACTCATATTCTTGCACATGAGTTGTAAATATCTTTATATCTAAATTTCCGTCATTTTTGACGGGCTACCTTTCTAGTTTGTAATTAAACATTAAAATGTATATGAAAACACATAAGATTTTTGCGAAGAAGGTGTGTGTGTGTGTGTGGGGGGGGGGGAACTACTGTTTTGCATAAGGTACTAACAACCCTTACTCTAGTCTTGTAAATAAATTGTTTACAGTTGTGGCAAAAATAGAGAGATTCAAAAACATTATCCCCATAGCTTTATTTACACAGTACATAAGCATTTATAATTTAACAAAAAATTATAAAAAGAATTTTTATTAAGATAGAAAACGTTTAAGATTAAAAAACAACAATAAAGTGATACAAGTATATCGATCGGGGTTTGCTTTAAAAGAAGTAAACAAGATAAAAATACTATGTATTGACAGCGACTTTTATGAAAATTTCTAGAATATTTAAATTTTTAAGTATGAATATATATATATATATATATATATATATATATAAATACATAAATTTGTTGTCAAATTAAAGTCCAACTAATTCTGCATACAAAATAACCCGAGTTTCTATTCACACGACAAGTGTCTTTTAATAAATGGGCGTTAATTAAAGGTCACTCTAATGAATTAGAGAAAACAGAACAAATTATAAACAGAGGATGGTGTGACAAGATACAAATTAAATGATATAAGTCTTGACAAGATTTAGGGATGCTTGCCATTTTAAATTATTGCTCTATGTGGAAAGAAACAGAACTACAATAATATCGTTTCGTTTTGAGATACGGCATTATTGATAGAATCGTACTAGGATTTGCTAGTTAATTTATTTCAAAGAAATTAAAAATAAAAGATTTTGAACACAAGAAATAAAACTTGTGCTGATAGCATATAAATATAATTTGAAAATAAAACTTACCTTGGAAAAAATATGTTATTAGGCTAAGTAAAACGCACGTGCACGTAAAATAGGAAGATACAAAATTCAAATGTTCGGGGCTAGCGCGTTGGCAGTTAGACAGCCCCGGGCTGTGACGTCACATGTGGGGGGAAGAAGGGCGTGTCTGGCTTGTAGTCTTGAGGCGGCTTTGGGCGCACGGAGGAAATTTGCATATGACAGAGGCAAGACACCAATCACAGAACGCCTTCGCCAGATAGTCAGCTTAAAAAACGGATTCTTGCCTCTGTCATATGCAAATTTCCTGTTCGTGTTTTTTTTTTTTTTTTTTTTTTTTTTTTTGCCTTTCGCAGAGCTGTTTTTTGTGCGTGTTTAACGCGTCCGTTTATTGCGATATGCGTACCGTTCCAGCGCTATTTAGGGTTTTCGCATGCTCTGAGCATTTTGAGGCCAAAAAAAAAAAAAAAAAAAAAAAAAAATGGGCATTGTCATTCGAAAATTTCAATTTTCTGTACCTATAACCGTAACCGTGAGAGCCAATTTGTTACCGTTCACAGAATCCCTAGCTCATACCTCTGAATAACTATATCTGAAATCTCATCTCGATCGATTAAACGGACGCGGCTGCTAGAGTTCCATTTATCGGCAAAGTTTCTTTATGATCACCCTGTATATTATATAACAATAACGCTATCAAAAAGATATATTCTTTAATCTTTCATTCTAGTAAATTTATATGGATAATTAGTGTAACCTCCTACCCAATAAATATACTATAGCAATGATGTTTTAAAATCTTAAATCGTATAAAAGTATATATGATTATCACAATTGATTTTAACAGGGTGAAACAAATATAAACCTTAATTTTTGTTTTTTAATTTATTGGTACAAGATACAAAACAGAAAGTTACATATTATTTTTCTATATAATCTCCTGATTTCAAAACCCATTTTTCCCAACTGATCGGAAGTTTTTTGATGCCGTCATCATAGAAAGAAGAGGGGTGTGTCTACATCCAATTGCGCAAGAAGGATTCCAACAGCAGTGTCATCGCCGAATCGTTCACTCCCTAATGCTTCTTTCAAAGGCCCAAAGATGTGATAATCACAGGGGGACTGTAGGGAGGGTGTTCCAGTGATGATCAATGCATTTCCTCCAACTTTTCCCGAGTCAGGTTGGCTGTATGGGGGCGGGCACTGTCATGAAGCAAAATCACTTCTCTGGTCGGAAATTCACGTCTTTTCCGCCGATATGCACGTTTTGTTTCATCCAACAGCTGACAGTAGTAGGCAGCACCCGTGTATCAGCGCAGAATGTCCCGAATGGCGCTAATGTGTTCCTCAGTCAAACTTGTTCGAGGGGGGGGGGGGGGGGGCGTGAGGGGGATGTTTCATCTTCTGTTCGTCCTTCCACAAACTTTCTGTGCCAGTCATACATTTGGGATTTCTGCAGACATGTCTCCCCAAACTGTGCTTGAAGGCTTCGTAAGATTTCAGCCGGTCTTACGTCTTCATTTGTGAGAAAATTAACGATAACGCGTTGCGCAACGTCGCGGTGAACATCTCCCTTATTCATCCTGATGCCGACTGGGGAACGGAAAGGGTAGCACATATTGGCGCATAAATAGTCATATGACATCCCCACCTGCCATCCGCAAAGGTTTGAGCTCCCTCGCGATGACTTTCAGGCCTCCCAGCAGAAATTCCGGTTAATATTTGATTTACCCTCGTACTATTAATCCATTGGCGTCCCAAGCTGGAATTTCAGAATTCTTTTCTTTTCAGAAATTTCAAATTAATATCCGGAATTATTGTGATTAGAAATTTTTGCTTTTTTGTGACAAACCTTTCGTGATTATATAAAATTATCGTGATTACATAATTCTTCATTCAGATTTTCCTGTACTTCTCTTCGGAATTTCTGAATAAAGAAGAAATTATGGAAATGGGCGCTTGTATGCGATAATGATACAAATGAGTTAACGCAATTATTTAAATTTCTTTTTCAGATATACTGTTAAATATCTGTATTCAGATAACTAAAATCTTAGTGATGATTCAGAAAGTTTAGAGTGAGTTTAGAAGACAATGAACTTGCCAACATTCAACATTCAACAATAACATTATAAGCAGAACATAAAACTTTTTTTAGTAACATTTTATTATTTGATTTGAATAGGTTTTAATGGATATTTAGTATAAAAAACAATAAAACTTTCTTAAGCGGACTATAACAAAGAGGATTTTTTTAGCAAGCACGTTTCTTTGTATGTACCAGGGTTTCTGTTAGACCATTTTTTATTCAGTAAATCCGAATTCATCCAAGGAATTCCTAATAGTAGTAATTTTTGTTTAAGTTGATAGCAGGCATTTCGAGATAACATAAAGTAAAAAATCTCAGTTCAGAATTTCCGATGTGAATGCGGAATTTCTGATTTTAAACAAAAGTTAAACTATCAACCCTGGTACCGTACTCAGATTAACCCTCAATGGGCCAATGCCGAATATAAGAGGCATTGGCAGCTTTAATCAACTTTATTCTCTTGGCACAACTTTTTTTTTTTTTTTTTTTTTTTTTTTTTTTTTTTTTTTTGAAGGGGCGATTTTAAGTGCACTTTGACAACATCTACAAGAGAAATTTACTAAAAAAATATAGTGGTGAAAATAGAATATACAAATAAAATTATGTATTTAAACCTACTGTCTGTCAAGGGTTAACGCGTCTTTCTTTTTCATGTCGTGCGTTTACACTACTTCCATTCATTTTATTGGCGAGATTCAAACCATCTAAGTCAAGTGTCTGCGTTTTCTCGAGTGTTGTAAATGTAAGTGACCAAAATTATGTGGTTTGTTGTCTTAGTTCTTGGTTCGTTATTGAGTACACGTAATTGGCCACTTTCGGATTTTCAGTCACGCAATATACGCGTTTCTATCGATCTGTAAGAATAATTCTGCTCCGCCGAATAAAAACGCTTGACGAAAGTACTATTTTTAATAGGAAATTATTAGACCTTTTAAAAATAAAAATGACTACAGCAAATTACTTTAATCAAAATTAGGATTTTAAGAACGCCTTAAAAAATATATTGTTCTTTGACAGAAAAGGTTGTGCCGCACAATTTTTAATAGATTTTTTCTCACAAAAATATGTCAAATGGGTAAATTACTAATTTCATGAGTTAAATCTTTTATTCGTTCAGAAAATATGTAATTTTATTTCTGTCATTTTTTTTCCCAGAAGTAATACCAGGTCTGGAATCCTAAATCGTCCGCTTAGTGAATACCAGTATTTCCTAAGAAGGATTTTCATGGTAGTTTTCTACAACATTTTAAAGCAGAATTAACTTTCGATGTAGCGATGGGCAGATCGAATGATTTTACTGTCGAATGAAACTTTCGGGCATACGCAAAAACATAATTTCCAGCCTTTGTATATATTTTTAATCAAGCACTACCAGAAAGTTAGTTAAAAAAAAACAAAGTATTAAAATAATAGTTGCCAACCTTCGTAATTTTTTAATCGATTATCTTCGGAAATTTTGAATTAAAAAAGAACTTTAAAATTTTTATAGTTTTATAAATTAATTCTAATTAAAACATGAAATTCTTTTCGATAAAATATCTGGTAGAAATTGAATTTTTTTAAAAAAAGAAAGGTTTGCAGCTGTGATTTTGAGCACGCTCGGGTGTTTCATTTGAATAATAAAATTCTTCATTCTGCCCACTTTTATTTCGCGATAGGTTTCTGCAAAATTTACAAGAAAAAATTAAAATAAATGAATTAGAAAATCTCAAATGCAAGTGCTTTTATTCCCATTTGATCTATATCAATCATTTCTACCACTGTAAATATCTCAAATATAAGTGCTTTTAATTTTCATTTAATTGATATTGATCTTTTTTAAGCATTGTAAATAAACCTTATCCCATGTGCAAATGTAATTTTGGATAAGTCAATCCGCGTTCATTTTTAATAGATACTATAGCGAGCCAAATCGGAGATATCCGGGTTGATTGTTGCCAGTGGACTACTTTTTTAAAATTCAGATTTCTTGAACGGCACCACTTTTTTGAAATGGCGAAATTCCCTTTGTTTTCGCCTTAATTAATAATGTCATTAAATAAGGCGAATTTTCCCAGTTCAGAAAAGTGGTGCCAATCAATAAATCTTAATTTTTAGAATGTTGCCTGCTGGCATTACTGCCCGGGTTTCAGAACTTACTGCAGAACATAGGTGAAAATAATTGGCGACTCTAATAGATTATAATATATTATAATATACTTCTCACCAATTAGAGCAAAAAAATATATAAAATATATCAGTTATGCCTTTAAATAATATATATTTTTTAATTTATTAAAACGGTATTAATTTCGTATCAGTGAAATGAAAGCTGTAAATAGACAAAGAAATCGTCAAAGATTTCACTATTTCAAGCATTCTTCTTATTCTGATTGTATCAGTTTTTAAGCTCGTAGTTCGATTCATGGAACTATTAATAAAGAGGAGCTGACATATCCTTGAAATAGTGAAGCTTCAACTGTAACCGCTATCGCGGGAGATGTTTACCGCCGGTTGAAACTGCCACCATTAGATTTATATAGAAATTTTCAACTTATTTAGAAGCCTTAGCTTTACGAAATTTTAATCATAAATAATGGCAGAAACAGATTTTCATTTTTCCTGGTAGGAGTTTACTTTGGTAGTAGTTAGGCCCTGCGTTTCCGCCATATTGTGACAACCAGGGAAACAAACTGACAGTTTTACAAGGCATACTGACACCAGTAAAAACAAATAGAAATTTTTAGGACATTTTTGAGAAACATTTTTCCATGAATAAGACGTTTAATTAGGACGATATTTTCTATACAATTTTACTGGTGGGACGTTTGCTCTGTCGGTAATCAGAAACTGAAAATCCGATTTAAAAAAAGCAGCCGCCATCTTGTGACAACCTTCTCAGTTACTTCACTCGCAACTGGTAGACAGTACAGTATATGTCTCCTCCCCTTTATTCATAACTCCATTGTTCGATTACGCATATTTTAAACATGTGTTTTATTTATTTGCTTATTTACATTTTAATGAAGAATTGCAAATTATGTTATTGAATACTAGCCGTAAACAAATAAGAAACTATTTACATTATTTCAAGTGAAAACGTATTAATCTTCTAAAACCAGGTTTAAAAATTATTTCAAAATCATAAAAAATCAGTAAATTGAGACTCAGTTTTTAGACAAGTTGCATTTTGAAGAACATTTTTTTTCAATTTGACAGCATAAAAGTAGAAATTGTGCGATGTTTAGATGTATAAAAAAATTTAGCAAAAGCAAAATTTATTCCTCAGGTGTGGCCAACTTTACTATGACGTCAGCGTTCTTCAAAGTCATGATTTTGCTTTATAATATAAATATATTCACTTGCAACAATTTTTCATGCAGCATCGCCCCATATCGAATTCTGACCCATATCGAATTCATTACGTTCACTTTTTCGGATGCAGAACAGTTTATATGTATTGTATTATATATATATATATATATATATATATATATATATATGTATGTATATATATATAATTTATTTATTTAGTACAGATACGCGTGATTTGAAAAATGTATCACAACATAATTTGCTCACAACTTCCATAATTTTAAAATTTGACTTCAAATTATCTTAAAGAGAAAAACTTCAAAAGCAATATATTATATTTATCAAGCCTTGCGAATATAATACAGATGCGGTCATAAGAAGTTTTTCTATACTAAAAAAAAATTACCAGTGATTAAATACATTATCAAATTATCTTAAAGTTATAATTAAAAAAGAAAAAAAAAAGTGCATTTACCAAACCTACTGAATATAATACAGCTGCAGTTAAACAAATTATTTTATAGAACAAAAATTATTGGAGGAGATTCAAAATCTTTCACACAAGTGAAATTTATTATCGAATACTTTATTAAGTAACATAGCTGAATTATCCACATCATTTAACTCTTTCCGGCGCGGTGCCTTTAACCCTAGATCTACCGGGAATTTTATTCAAGTTTTAATAAAACGTTCTACACCAGAATTTTTATTTAAAACTATTTAACTTATTTATTTACCTTATTTTTGTCTGGTTTATATACTTAGTTTATTTTAAAGAAATTTCTGGTTTGAATGAATATTTTGTATGTACCTGTCGGGTCCAATGGACCCGTCTGGTAGACGGAGGGTTAAAAAAGACACCTAATTTTAATTCTAAAACTGACAAACAGCACCAAGAATATTTAACTAAAATTTTCCTATTTTAGTGTTCATGAAAATAAGCAAGTTCATATTTTCTAATAAATTCGTTTATAAATTGCGATGTCAGTCCATTATTTCATTAGTTTATAAACAGAATTACTCCGCGCCGGTAAGGGCTAAAAAAATCAAAAATGTATGCTATACTCGACATCTATCCTGATTGATGACATAGTTTTGAGTTTAAAAAGTAATAGACCGGTGGCGTTTGTACAAAGCATCATGCCATTGAGTTCATGGCTGAAATTTTAGGATTACGTAAACTCAATTGGCATATTAAAACTAGAACACCTGGAAGGAGTCGATTCGTCTCCGACCATATGATTAAATGTCAATTGGTACCAGAATTTCTTTCACAAAATAAGTTAAATTTTAAAAACGCAGATATACGTTAAATAACTCAGCCAAATAATTTTAAATGAAAATTCTGGTATGAAATATTTTTATGAAACTTGAGTAAAACTTCCGGGCATTCTAGTGTTAAAATACAACAGGTCTGGCTGGTCATATCGTTGGAACCCCGTCAAACTATCCAATATGAAAATAGTGTTGCCAGTGGGCTACTTTTTTTTAATTTCTTGCTTGATACTACATTTTTAAAATAGTAAAATTTGCCTTATTATACTTTTTTAATGATATATTAAGGCGAAAAAAATTTTACCATTTAAAAAAATTCTGCCAATCAAGAAATCTAAATTTTAAAAAAGTAGCCCTGGCAACATTGTTTTGATATTGAATAGTTTGACATGGTACCGACGATATGTTCAGTATAAAAATAATTACAACATATACTACCATTCCACGGAACCAGAACGTTTAACCCTTTCCGGCGCAGGGTAATTCTGCTTATAAACTGATGAAATAATGGACTGACATAAAAATTTATAAACGAATTTATTCAAAAATACGAACTTGCTTATTTTCACGTACACTATAAAAGGAAAATTTTAATTAAATGTTTTTGTTGCCGTTTGTCAGTTTTGGAATTAAAATGAGGTGTCCCTTTTCAAGGACACCGCCTTCAAAAGGGTTAAAAGTACTAAAACCAGATTACAAGACTGGACAAGGTTCCTACAATGGAGTTACGAATAAAGAGGAGGAGCCATATAGTGTACTGTCTACCGGTTGTGAGTGAAGTAACTGAGGAGGTTGTCACAAAATGGCGGCTGTTTTTTTTTTAAATCGAATCTTCAGTTTCCGATTACTGCAAAGGCAAACTTCCCAACAGTAAAATTGAATAGAAAATTTCGTCTTATTTAAGCGTGATATTCCTCAAATTTTTTTCTCAATAATGAGATAAAAATTTCTATTTGTTTTTACCGGTATCAGTATGTCTTGTAAAACTGTCAGTTTGTTTCCCTGGTTGTCACAATATAGTGGACAAGCAGGGCCTAACTACCGCTAAAGTAAACTCCTGCCAGTAAAAATAAAAATCTCTTTCTACCATTATTTATGACTGAAATTTTACAATAATAAGGCATTAAAGTAAGTTGAAAATTTCTATATAAATCTACTGGTGGAAGTTTCCCCCGGTGGTAAACAACTCCTGCGACAGAGGTTGCAGTTGAAGCTTCACTATTTTAAGTGTATGTCAGTTCCTCTTTATCAACCCATATTGGACCACACCGATTAAATATTTTTGAAAATTTGTAAAACTTCAATTATATAATTAATATGATATAAATAAGTAGATACTAGCAAAATTTTGAAAATTTTTTTTAAATTTTTTAAGTAACTAGTTGTCCTATAAACGGGACATATTAGTAAGACACATAGTAAGGACATATAATATGCATACATAAACTAATTTTATGAGCAAATATTTCATTTTACTTTAAAAATACTGTTTATTCTGTACAAAAATACTCTATGATATCTCCAATAAAAATATAATAACGGTAAAATTCTAGATTATAAGATCACAATTCTTAAAGAAATTTTTAACTAGATTTTTTTCAATTAAATTTTAATTGATTACTTGTTTTTTGTTTATATGTTATACTTTTGTGTATTTTAAAGACGTCATAACAAAATGCATCCAAAAAAATCCTTACCAATTTTATTTTAAAAAATGTTTTATTAGCTGCCTGTTGGAGTTTCCTCTTAGTCCGCACAACTTGGAAGAAAATCCTTATTATTTATATGCTGCCACCACCGATATGATTACGTGATATCGGTCACGCGCTGAAAGGATTGTTTAAATGAAAACCAACGCTTTCAATTAACTAAACTAACAGTTTATTTACACACTATTTACACAACAACAAACACTATTTACACTTATAAACTCGGATATAGATGATCCGGTTCAACATTAAATTGAATACAGTAAATGCTGGCTGTGTACTGTTAAACTACTTTAAATCACTCTCACTCTACTCACGTTAAGTTAGCTTTCCGTTGATCAATCTCGATCTCCCAACACATGGGCTCTAAGCCTAAGCTATCCGAGCCTCTCTCAACCCTACGCACTCTCTCAGAGCTATCCAAGGCACGACTGTCCACCTTGCGCGCTCTGCTCCAACTCTCTCAGCAGAACAGCCTGCCTTCCAGGAACCCCTTGCTCCTTCTCAACGTAACCCCTCCGGGGTTTTCTACCTGGCTCCCATTGTCTCCCCATCTTCCACAGACATCTCAAAAGGTTGGGCAAGCCCCTCTCAAACTATCTTTTCCCCCTTCATACCATCTATACATTTTCACCGGCTTAGATCCAGTTTTAGATAAGGAAAGACAGTTATTTTGAAATTCCAGTATACAGCCCATATAATATATAATATATTAAGACAAAAAAAAATTATATAGAACCTCAGTTCTAATAGCAGATGTTTCTCAGATCCCGACACTGCCCTATTTATAGGACAGCGTTCCAATATGGGTTAATAGTTCCATGGTTCCTACAGCTCAAAGAAATTTACCCAACTTTAGGTCAGATACACAGCAGTATTTTCTTAGAGAAAAACTCGCATTTTGTGATTGCTTGATTACACAAGTCGAGTTTACATAAAAATACTAATACTTTTTCTGAAAGTGTAAGAACCCTGCTAGAGTTTCTTGCTTATAATCCATATCAAATACTTTCCACTTTTTTGAAATAGTAAAATTCGCCTTATTTAATGATATATTAATTAAGGCGAAAACAATAGGAATTTTACCATTTCAGAAAAGTGGTACCAATCAAGAAATCTGAATTATAAAAAAGTAGTCCTCTGACAACATTGTTTTCATATTAGATAGTTTGACATGGTACCGACGATATATTGGTGGAAATCACTTGCAGATCCAATTTAAGTGGTTGACTGGTAGATTTTCCATTGTGTTTTCCTGTACCTAGACCTCCATGTTTTCATTCATTTGGATGCAGGAAAGCACAATGGTGAACCTACCAATCCACCACTAAAATTGGGACTGCAGGTGGTATTCAGCAAGATATGACTTTTCAGAACAGTTGCACTTTAATATGCTAATACATATTTCACTAATACTAAAATTTCTGCAGTAAACTCGATGAGGTGATAGTATGTGCAGACGGCGGCGGGTCTGTAAAGGGAAATCTGGAAAAAAAGATATATGAGACGTATTGCAGCTAAACGTAAACACAATTGTACCGGAGATTTTTCATCTGATTTATTTCATATGAAATTATTCCTGCGCATGATAAAAGCATCGGAGTTGATATTTCAGGATCACAAATCAAAGGGGGAAATGATTACTAATTGAATTTATGAAATTTAATTTAATTTGAAACTGACGGAGATCTTGGAAGGAATGTATTATAATTTAAGCTATTAAAAAATAACAGAATAAAAATCATATTTTCATTGCATTACTGAACAGCAAAAATTGTGTTGCAATGAATTATACACAAAAAATGCTTAAAAATGAAGTAAAAACAATCTTTTGAATTCGCAATTTTCACGTATATGGATGCAAGTAGTAATTTTAGTATAGCAGTGAAACCGGTAAGCTCTAATCAGGACTTGGCAGGACGCAAAAATAAGTTTTAAATAATTTAAAATTATGAAGTATGAACAGTAAAAATTTCGAGAAATAATCACCAGAAATAATTCACAGAAACAAAATGTAATATAAAAATAAACCATCTCATCTACGATAAGACTGGCAGATCGTCGAGATTAAATGAAACCTGACCGAATTATGGCTCGGTTAGATTAAGAAAAAAATCAATATTTCGATAGCTCTAAGCAATACATTAGAATTTATGGTCTATAAACAACGCATTTTGACGGGGTTAACCCTCCAGCCGCGGGCAATTTTTTCTGTGTGTCACTTTTTTAAAATAAAGGTTGTTTGATTCCCACCACATTTTTGAAGTAGAAATAGTTACTTTATTTAATTACACGTTAAATAATGCCAGAATAAGTCGAATTACGTGGTTTAAAAAAAAATTGGTGGGAATCAAGCAATGTGAATTTTTAAAAAGTAACCCACTGGAACGCGAAAATAGCGTTTCCCGCGGCTGGAGGGTTAAAATCATTCTGCTACATAGCCCAATTTGTTCAGTTAAGCACAAAAAGAAACATATATATAGGTTAATGCAATTTTTCTTATTTGTTAATTAAAAATACAGTCTAGTGTGCTATTAATATTTTTAAATTCACATTTCGATTTTAGGATAAAGATTGGCATCAGATACGAGATTTGAAGTTATTAGTGATGACGTTTGAAAATGTTTATCTAAAAAATTCCTCGCCAGTGAAATTTTTTTCTCAGTTAACCTATTGAATTGCAATGGGATATTAAATATCCATGGTTCGTACGTTTTGCAGACCAGAAAAAGTTTTCGGCCTCAGTAATTTCTTACAGAAAATCACTTCTTAACCCCTTGAGGGGCAAGGAATTACGTTTGTGAAATGCTGAATTCCCACCGGAATCTTTGAAAAATTCTATTGTAAAATAAGTAAAAGCAATTTTACGGATTTTTTTCCACCAAAATTAGAAAAGTAAAATTTAATAACATTTTTCTGGTGTGAAACTTCATTAATCATAGGTTGTATATAATATATACCGGTGCCCCTCAAGTGGTTAACCCCTTGAGAGGCAAGCAATTGCGTTTGTGTAATGCTGAATTCCAACCGGAAATTTAGAAGAAGAGAAAATTCAATGTAAGGAAATGCAATTTTCCGACCTTTTTTCCACCAAAGCTAGAAAAGTTAAATTTCATAAAACTTTTCCGGTGCAAATCTTCATTAATCTTAGGTTGGATAAAATATATCCCACCGCCCAAAGCGATATAAGTAAGCGCCCTATCTTAAACGGGAGACGTAACCGTAAGATTAAAAGCGAGGTCACATCAATTAAGGTCGCGCGCCACGTAGCGGACTGTGTTAAACTACAGGATGATGCCTAACTGTTTTCTTACTTCACACCACTAAAATTGTGAAGTTGTTTTCATGTTGATTAATAGCTGAAATGTTTCTGGCAAAGTGAAAAAAACTTCGTAGTGTCATGTGAATCTGGACGCCACTGTCGCTACGCCGTTTTTCTGCAAAATTTGTGGTGAACAAAATTCAGTTCCATGAGTGACTAAAGATTTAGAAAATATGTGTAGATGGTAGATATCCTGTCATATATGACGTCGCACTAAAAGTCCGTGCATGTGGATTATCACCCCGTCCACAAGATGGCACAACTGTGTTAATTTAATCCCGATTCTTGTATTAAGTTCGTACGCTTACTTATATCGCTTTGCCACCGCACGTCAAGGGGTTAAAACGAAGCGCAAATTTGCGCGTTTAACCTACATTTCTTTTTCTATAAAAATATATTGGTAGGTTTTTCTGGAGAAATAACGGTAATCGTACGAACCATGATATCCCACTTAACCCTCTGTCTACCAGAAGGGTCCAATGGACCCGACATGTACATTCAAAATATTTATTCAAACCAGAAATTTCTTCAAAACAAACTAAATGTATAAATCAGACAATAATAAGTTAAATAAACAAATTAAATAGTTTTAAGTAAAAATTCTGGTGTAGAATGTTTTTATAAAACTTGAGTAAAATTTCCGGTAGTTCTAGGGTTAATTTCAATCTTCAAATGACGCAATAGCACCACAATTTTGGTATAAAATTTTGCTTTTATAATATACAGTCGTGGAAAAAAATAATCATCCTCTACTAACTTTGCAACAAGTTATTGTAGAAAAAACTTACTGGTACCAAACGATTGGAAATAAACTCTACTTTTAAATGATGTATATTTAAAATTTACTAAGGGGGCCATCTACACATAAAAACAAGTCCAAACTTTGTTTTTTGAATGTCATTTACAAATTTTGACACCATAAATAAAATCTACTCCTACAATTAGCTTAAATACAACTTTTAATACAATTCGTACGATTAGTTTCAGAGAAACTAGTTATTTTAAAATGAGCACCGAACTCGATATCGGGAACCGAACTTTAATTTAGATACAGCCTCTAAAGGCTGTATCCAAATTAAAGTTCGGTACCCGATATCGAGTTCGGTATTGTTGAAATGCTACAGAATCACTATGTCACTTCTATAAATGTATATTTCTTGCCAACATGATAATTTGTTTTGCTTAATATGTTTCGATTATTACTAACCCAAATGTTTCAATAAAATGAGTAAAACATAGGTTTTTTTTTTCAAATTATGCTTTTCAGTACATCATAGACAGTACATTCAGTACATCATAGACTTAAACCATCCTTTGGGCGTTTTCTAATCATAATTGGGAAACTACTTGGTAGAAAATTTGAAATGGAGAAATAAATTAAAGCAGGGCATAATAAAAATAAATATATCAAAATGTTTGTATGTTGCTGCTTGAATGATATACAATCGCCAAAAATGTATCTACAAGAAATGTATTGCAACACAGGCAATGATTAGTTGCCTATTATCTAGGCTAAGGAGATTAATTGTTAGTAAAATTGAGTATCGTATAGCGTTCATTAGCACCAATGACTCTGGGGATGTGATATAAAGAAAAAGCCCCTTTCTAGGAATTTAAAGAAAATATCTTATATTAATTAATAATCTAAAACATGCGCTGATAATCTTTTTCGCTGATCACCCACCTTCTAAGTCTGGGCAATCGACTGAAAGTTACTGAAATTACCAAAATAAAATATTTATATAAATCAAAATAAAAGCCCCCTTTTTTTAATGGCAAACTGAAACAATGAATACCATATAATCAGCTTACCTAGCAAATAATGACACTTGAGGCATAATACAAATTAAATATTACAAATAATTAAATCTTAACTTAAATTTATTTAACCCTTTCAGGGGCGGTGATGCCGTCACGACATCACATAATTTTAATCCCTATTTGCCACATTGGCACCAGTTTTATTGAATGAAATCTTCACTTTTATTAAATAAGCGAAAATATATCTTTACTTGTTTACAAATAAATTTTCTTGCAAATACTGGTGTCATTCAATTTTTTCAACAGTTCACACACACACAAATGCCTTGCCCCCGAAAGGGTTAAAAAAATATTTACAAGTA
Source organism: Maratus speciosus (assembly GCA_963932465.1). Lineage (NCBI taxonomy): Eukaryota > Metazoa > Arthropoda > Arachnida > Araneae > Salticidae > Maratus > Maratus speciosus. Next base: position 370,840,801 of record OZ010797.1, on the reverse strand, counting down.
AAATTCATGTTTGCAATTACATTTTGAGGGTAATAAGCCTCAATACACATGACTGTTGCACATACAGACATTTTTAAAAGATACATTTAAATTAATTAGTTAATCGATTAATATCACCATATTCTACCTAACTAGCGCAAGTAATTATTCATAACAAATGGAATGGAATGAAAGCAATAAATTTATTCTACCTTGTAAATCGCCTTCTGCAACATAGATTATACCAGTGTTCACATCAGCACAGTGATTTATCAGCACAATATTTTAATCCACAATTTAACCCCTTAACCTACGATTTACTTTTAACAGCTCCACGGTTTGGCAAATCCATAGCTACCACTAAAATTTAATAAAACTTTTCGCCTTATTTAATCATGGAATTTCGATGATTTAATTAAACTATATTTACTGTGAAATTTTAGTGGTAACATGAATTTACGTTTAGCTCGATCATCGTACGCGGACTATGCCCGTCATTGTACGTTAAGGGGCTAATTATCGTTAACTGTTTGCTTTTTCAGCATAGGTGTCCTCCGATAGATGTAGAGCATATTGCTAAAAAACAATCGGGAGCTCCATCATCTCTTACAGTATCTCTTAATTCCGAATGAATAATTTTTTTACATGCACACACATAAAAAAAATACATTCCGGAAAAGCATACTCGTTACATTACATATGCATACATAAAATTATACGATACATATGTAAAAGTTGCATGTAGAGTCGCCGCTCATTTTTACGGACGACTCCGATTAGGTGATGCTTATCTTACGTAATTCATCCGCACAGGTTGATTTTTGATGAGAAAAACTATATTGTTTTCGCCATTCCATATACGTGTTTTTTCTGATATTAAAGGTCAAATGTAAATTTTCGTTGGTACCTTTTCGTGATGCCTTACACCCAAAGCGATTTAAGTAAGCGCTTAAATGGGAGAAGTAACCGCAAGATTAAAAGCGACGTCACATCAATCAAGGTCATGTGCCACGTAGCGGATGGAGTGTGAACTACAGGTAGATACCTAACTGTTTTCTTACTGGCACCACTAAAATTATAAAGTTTTTTTCACCTTGATTAATAACTGAAGAGCTTGTGACAGGGCGAAGAAAACTTCGTGATGTCTAGTGCACCTGGATGTCCCTCTCGCCACGCCATTATTTTGTAATAAGTTTGGCAAACAAAATTCGTTTCCATGAGCGACTGAAGATTTAGAAAATACGCGCCACACTAAAACCCCGCGTATGTGAATTATCACTCCGTCCACAAGGTGTCGCAACTGTGTTTTTTACGCCTGATTACAACATTAAGTTTGTTCGCTTACTGATAACGCTTTGCCTTACACCACTATAGTTCGTAAATCGTTCTGACTTTTATAATTTTATTACGGGTAATAAATCATATCTGTATGGTAAGTACTTAAGAAGAGCACTTAAAAATTTTTAGATGTTATTGTAGTCCAAACTGTACCTTTTCATATGGCGAACTTGTAAATAAGGACAGTATACAGGCAAGGCGAACCTTTTTACGTACGCTTGCCAAAAATTCCCAAACAACATCTATCAGCAATGACAAATGTCAACATTCTACATGATATAATTTTCGAGTACGATGTCTATACGAATGTTTGAAATTCGAGTACTCATTTTATATGAAATTTTAGGAAAACCGTGGTTATAAAATTCTATTCTTTCATAGTTGCTTCCATGCATTAAAAATTAATAATTAAAAAATATTAAAAATCAAATCGCAAATTCTCTGAATATTGAAAGCGGACATTAACCCTAAATCTACCGGGAATTTTATTCAAGTTTTAATAAAATCTTCTACACCAGAATTTTTATTTAAAACTATTTAACTTATTTATTTACCTTATTTTTGTCTGGTTTATATACTTAGTTTATTTTAAAGAAATTTCTGGTTTGAATGAATATTTTGTATGTACCTGTCGGGTCCAATGGACCCGTCTGGTAGACGGAGGGTTAAATTAATGAAGTGTGAACTCGGAAATATGTTTCGTTTATGTGGTATACAAATTAATAAGAAAAAAATGCTAATTTTATTTTGGCAATTTTTCACTTATTATTAATGGAACATATCCCTTATAATTATAAAAGTTGTATTAACTCTTTATCTACTGACGGTACTTATAAGTAAAATTAAACTAACTTGTTATAAAATTCATTTAATACATCGATTAGTTGCAATACAGTTTAGAATTAGTTATAGATACATTACATTATTTTATTCCAAAAGCATGTTTACACAAAACAAAAATAATTTTTAAAGGATGATTTCTTTTGCCTTTGCATCTTTTCAGCTTTTTGGCGTTGGGGGTGGGGGGATTTTTCAATTCGGAAATATTTCTATATTTCTATTGTAAGAACATTTCCTGTGACTGACAGATTTGCCGGTTTTGTGTTTTTTTTTTATTAAACTAGGGGGCCTTGCCCCCTACGAGCTACGCTCGTCAACCCCCGTTCAGACACCGCAGACTCTAACAGCACGATAATTTAATCGGCTTTAAAAAGATTTCGGAAGATTGAAATATAATTTGAATCTGAGAATTATAATCTGACGTAATTTTCACCAAACTTTTCTTTTTCTTTTTAATATTCATGTAAAAATACTTTTGTTAGAAATGAAATATTATGATCATCTTATAATATGAAATAAATGTCTCGAGCAATTTTTAAATTTAAATTGTTTAGCAATATTATTTTTTGTTCATTTTATGTAATAAGTGTAATGTGACGTAAATGTGACGTAAATTCTCCTATTTAAGATTTCTAACGCATGTTTATGAATTTATTATTTTACAATATTCTGTTTCTTTTAAAATTCACGTGTAATTATAATTTTTATGACGTAATTTTCAATGAGTTCCTGCTTTTCATATTTTCTGTTTATAATAGTCACGTGTAAAATAAATTTTTTATTTGAAGTAAACATTATTGTTTGCGCTGTTTATAGAACTGGCAACAGTTTAAATTAATAACATTTTCTAAAATTTGTAAAAAATATCTCTCAAAATGCTGAAAATTTAAATTTAAAATTGAAATAAAACTTCAAAAAATGAGTCAAATAAGAAAAATAAATACAATCTGCACACCGGGAACTTATAACGTATAAAATGATCTAAAAATGATTAAATTCTCATGTATATTTTTTGCTCCTATAAAGCTTTTTTAATGGAACGAGTTTTTCCTACTTTAGCATTAAATATCTCTTAAAATAATTCTTCGATTTGAAAACTGTCTGCATCAGCGTGTTTATCAAACATTTCTCTATAATACCACCGATTTTCATATTTTTGTATGCAACAGTTTTTTTTTAATATTAACGATGAAAGGCCATGCTTAAGCATTCAAATTGGATGTGGATCTACCCGGAATAGCTACGCAGATTTTCATTGGTCCATTTCCAAATCAAAACTTTTTTTTTATATATAGAAGGATAATCTCGATTTCAAACCGGAAATTTTCAAAGATGAATATTTACTGTATGTAATCATGAAATGTCCGTCTCAAATAAATAAAAAATATTATAGAAAGAATCTGGTATGAATAGGAAATTTTGAAATAAAAAAAGCGTCAAATTGCACCCCCTGGTGTTTGTACCTCAACGCGTCACTTCCGGTCATATATTCCTATACAATAATTGTTTGTTTTACTGAGCTCTACCACCCCTCAAAGTTTGTGGCATGATTTTAGACTCACCCAGTACGTAGACAGTATACAAATAATAGTATACAGGGTGTACCTAAACTCTTGGGCAAAACTTTAAGGAGTGATAGTACACATCAAGACAAACAATATTAAATAGGAAACTAAGGGTCTCAAACGTCTTCAGAAGGAGATAGGCGCCATTAAAGTTTAGGGTCCAAAATTTCAAATGATTATAAAAAACGGAAAAATTGGTCCATTCTTTTGCGGTATTCGCTAAAACTATTCTTTATGTCAGTATTTTCCTGAAAATAAATTTTAAAGATAAATTTCAAAAAATGCTGATAGACTTTGGTGTAACAATGGAGTTATGAATAAAGAGGAGGAGACATATAGTGTACTGTCTACCAGTTGCGAGTGAAGTAACTGAGGAGGTTGTCACAAGATGGCGGCTGCCTTTTTAAAATCGGATCTTCAATTTCTGATTACCGCCAGGGCAACCGTCCCACCAATAAAATTGAATAGAAAATTTCGTCTTAATTGAGTGTCTTATTCATGGAAATTTTTCTCAAAAATGTCCTAAAAATTTCTATTTATTTTTGCTGGTGTCAGTATGCCTTGTAAAACTGTCAGTTTGTTTCCCTGGTTGTCACAATATGGCGGAAACGCAGGGCCTAACTACCGCCGAAATGAACTCCTACCAGTAAAAATGAAAATATGTTTCTATGATTACTTATGACTGAAATTCCGCTATAACATGGCGTTTAGCTAGGTAAAAATTCTCTATATAAATCAACTGGTGGAAGTTTCCACGGCCGGTGAACAACTCCTGCGACAACGGTTACAGTTGAAGCTTCATTATTCTAAGGGTATGTCACTTCCTCTTTATTCCATGGGTGTAACGAACAACTATTTTTTACCGTTATTTTTTGTATCTCATTAAATGCTTTCAAAAGCTTAGATTTAAACTTAAATTTTGAGCTCAAAATCTGAATCGTTGGGAGTGGTTAACCCGGTGGAAGGCGTGCACTCATTAGCACATATTTGGTCGCGTGGGGTTCCTGTATAACCCCACCGAAAAACTTAAGTTTAATGCAATTTACGCATGTAAATTTATTCAAACATATATAAAAAATGTATAAAATATATTTTTAAGATATAAGTTTCAATTTCAGAATATATTTAAATAAATATCTGCACTAATAATTCTTAAAAAAAAAAAAAAAAACTTACTCATTTTCAAAAAAAATTACATACCTTTATTGGACTTTACATACATTTGTCACAGACGTAATTAGAGTGATCCTTGCAAGTAAAATGTTCACATTTAATACAACTAATTGTGGTTTTTTTGTCCTTAGCTCGAGGACAAACTGCACATCGTCCTTTACCAAGCTTTATTCTCTTTGGCAAGTTATTATCAGGATCATCATTACTTTCTGTTGAGGGCAAATCAGATTTAATTTTTTCTCGTAATTCCTTGGGCAACATTGACATAGTTGATCTTTTCATAATTTGTTGGTTAACTAGAGACAATGCCAATGTTTTCAAGAACATTCGCCTACTTTTGTACTGCAGAGGAGCATTTTTGGTGGACATAAGTGCAACTCGCGCATTTATAGCTGCCACATTCAACACACAATAGAAAACAACCATCGGCCACCTATTTGTTTTCCTCGCAGTAGAATAAAGTGTAGACATTTCATCAACAGTATCCACTCCTCCCTTTGTTTCATTGTAAAATTGTATTATTTCCGGCTTCTTTTTCTCAGAGTTTTCATCTATCGTGTTATCATGATGCATTGTAGACAACAAAACTACACATTTCGATTTCTTCGGAACATAAGACACTAATGTTACGTCCTTTTGGAATCCAAATATAGATGAAAAAACTTCCCTTGTTTTTGCTTCTAAAAATTCAACAGGAATCACAGCTTTATTTTTCTTCAAAGTTCCCACGATAGTTAGTTTTTTTGATAGAAGCTCTTTTGCTAATGGATAGCTTGTGTACCAGTTGTCCATTGTCACGTTCCTTGCGGATCCAAATAACGGGGTGCAGAGTCGTTTTACAATTGCAGATGGTGAATTGTCGACTTTGAACGGACCTTCTGGTTGTTGTCCGGCATAAATTTCCATATTATATGTATAAAATGTCCTCGCATCGACTAAGGCGAATATTTTAATTCCATATCTTGCCGTTTTTTTCGGCATGTACTGCCGAAATCCACAACGACCTCGAAACTTTTCTAACTTCTCGTCTATAGTGACATATTCACTAACTGAATATATCTCTTGACACTTTTTATTGAATGCACTGAAAAAATCTCTCACTGCTGCCAGTTTATCTAATTGACGTCGATCTTCACGGTCTTTTATATTGTCAAATCTCAAGCATCTGAGAAGAAATGTGAACCGCTTGTAAGACATTGTTTTTCGAAGCAATTCAATTCCATTTCCATCGGCGCTCCACAAATCCTTTGCATTAGTATGGGATGATTTGTGTAGCCCGCATAAATATAAGAGACCAAATAGCGCTCTCATCACCACTTCATCCGTATTTCTAGCATCACGACTTCGTTGGAAATTTGCAGATATTTTATCAATAAAAATATTAGTGCAATCCACGATATTTTTTATAACGTTGGAATCAAAAAAGAGTTCCCAACTTTCAACAGGTTCCGTAATACCTGATGCAACTGATTTTAGTCCAGGTAGATGAATAATGATGTTGCACGAGCTAGTTCTCACTTTTGCATTCGGTTTATCTTTTTTCCAGACTGTTTTATCTTTTCCTACGTAAATGTCATTTTCTTGATCGGATTCACCGCTTATATTGGCAGCTTCAAATTCACTGTCACTGTCGTGACTACTATAAATTTCATAATCAATTTCATCTTCACTAGCAGAGTCTATTTCTTCATCTGAAGTTTCAACAGTATCCAGCAGCCCTCTCAATCTCTCCATTTCTTTCTCATATTCCGTCAATTTTCGTTTAGCTGCCATTTTCGAAAAGAACAAAAAATCAAGCGTCCACTATCTATGCGAGCAGAAAACTAATGAGAGGGAATTGCTGTAAAATGCGGTCGCGCGGGGTTGCTAGGTTACCCCAGTGGCAGGTGGCTTTCCAGGAAATGATTGCTTCTCCCTAACAAAAGAAAAACACCTGCTGATGGCAGGTGCTATTGAAAGAAAACATTTTAAAAGTTAGCTACTGAAGGGATGAATAATGACGGACTAATACGAATTCCAGAATAGAAGTTTTTATGAGACTGGGGTGACTCAGGTACCCCGCGCGCCTTCCACCGGGTTAAGTACCGCAAACTAAACTTTGTTCAGGAGGGGGTTCAAATTTCAACTCCTGAACACAGTTCAAGAAAACTGAACAAAGATAATCCTGAACAAAGTTCGTTTTTTTAAGCATTTTATGAGATACAAAAGATAACGGTAAAAAATAGTTGTTCGTAACTGCAAACTCTAAAGCGCCCTTTATCGGCATTTTTAAAACTTTATCTTTAAAATTTATTTTCAAGAAAATACTCACATAAAGAATAGTTTTAGAAAAAAAACTGCAAATGAATCGACCAATTTTTCAGTTTTTGATTATAATTTCAAATGATTATAAAATCATTTGAAATTTCGGACCTTAAACTTTAATGGCGCCTATCTCCTTCGGAAGACGTTTGGGACCCTTAATTTCCTATTTAATATTGTTTGTCTTGATGTGTACTATCACCCCTTAAAGTTTTGCCCAAGAGTTTAGATACACCCTGTATACTATACCTTTCAAATTCCCACTAAACATTAAACGAAAAACTACCGTACCTTCCAGGTCAGGTCAATATATAAAGTGAAAAAAAAATGTTTTCATTATTTAACCCCAAGAAACCAGATGAAATAAAATGTTCATGTTTTCTGACACATTGTAACTTTTATCACGCAATTTCCGTGTTCCATTCGATTAGCCAGCGAAGTACACCAAATTGCGTGAGGGCAGATGACTGCTAAGCGACCACTGAGTATCGGTAACATGAAATAAAAAAAAAGTTTATGGGCAAGCAAACCAACACGTTCCCCCCATTATACCCTCGTTATTTAAGTTTCCATCGTCATCACTATAAACTAAAATAACAAACTCAAATTGGCCTTGACATCTTATTCTTGAGTTCTATTGTTTTATCTTTCTCTATTATTGTATCATAGTGTACTGCTGTTTCTGTATTCTTCTTCTTCTTCTTCTTTGCATAAAACTTGAGTACTGGTGTGGGCGTGTCTGACACTTTTAGGCATAAATTAGCACATTGCTTAAGTTGCTTAAACCTTTCCGGCACGGTAAATTTTTGTTGTAAAATGATGAAATGATTGACTGACACCGGAATTTTAAAACGACTTTTTCAGAAATTAAAAACATGTTAATTTAACTATTCATTGTAAAAGCAAAATTTTACTAAAATATTCTTGGTGCCACTCGTAAGTTTGGAATTAAAATTAGGTATCCCGACGCGTGCTGGAAAGGGTTAAAGCCTAAGTTTTTTAATTAAATATTTTTATGTTTATACATTATTTATCAATCGTAAAATTTTAGAGTCGATATTCAAAATCAATTTACTCATCAGTTGTTTCGATCAAATGTTATCATTACTGTATATTGTGAATATAACCTTAAATTAATTTACAATGCATACACCATTATGTAATTTTATTTATTTTATACCATTTAAAAGAGTATTCCATACGAGGCATGTCTGTTTATGGATATTGCAGTAAAGCTCTTAACCCCTTCGGGACGGGAGCCTTTTATGAAATTTTTAATCTTTTGTCACCGTTTTTTAAAAACAGAGATATGTATCTTCTTGAATCGAGATACTTCGCTGATTAAATAAGGCAAATTTTACAGTAAAATTTTACTGGTGAGGAAAAACAAGGATTCTGAGCGCTTCATGCGGCACGTATACGTGTCGCTCGTCCCCAAGGGGTTAAGTGATTGAACATTTAACTATCCGGATAATACAGATTCAGATAGATGCAGTGTTACTGGATTTTTATCAGGCCTCCCACTCGGTGCGTATTTTAAATAACACTTTTTTCAAAGAAAAATTTTCTTACATTCGAGAACAAGAACTAAGACTAAAAAATTACTTACTTATCCAATTTCGAACAATTACAATTAGCAATTTCAGAATCGCCTTTATAATTTTGTCTTGAAAAAAAGTTTCGCCCCACCATACTTTTTTTTTCTTTTCTTTTTTTTTTTTTTTGAGATGCCATTAGAATGCTTTCCTGAAATCTGTACATACAGCGTGAATACTTTTTACAGAAAAATCAAAACTTTCGTTTTATGCGTTTTAACGACATCGATTGAGGGGAAAGTAGCTAAAAAAAGAGACCTAAATCTTCTTAAAATAATCATAAATCATATCAAAACTATGTTCATCACAACAGCGTTACAGAGTAAAACAACATACCCAGGGTTAGCACATTTTTACCACAACATTTTAACAGTATTTTGAAAGTAATTCACTGCAGTAAAATATTGCAAAATCTGTGAATAAAGGTGGGAATTGCGACTTCTGTGTTTTTAAAATTAAATGTAAATTTTCTTATCATTAATAGTGGTGTCAGAGTCCTTGGAAATTCCAAGGAGTGTGCGAACCTTGATACCTTACAGATGAACGGGGTGGCCAACTGTGGCACTCCTCATACCTCTAATTTTTTAAAGAAATAGCCGAATTCTTGAACCGCAGAGGTTCAATGATAAGGCAATGATTACTATAAAATTTTAGTGTTGTCCAGCATGCCACAGTTTGCCACGTGCAATTTTCCAAATTAAATTTTGTATTGTGCAGTTTTCCAAAATAAAATACCATTAGAATCCCATCATCAAATCTGAATCTAAAGCGTAAGTATTTTTTACAGAAAAATGAAAATTTTCGTTTTATGCATTTAAAAGACATGTGTTTAAGGGAAAAAAGGACTAAAATCTTCATAAAATAAGCATAAATCATATCAAAATTAAGCTCATCATAAACGGAGTAAAACCGCATACATTACAAATGAATAAATTTTGTTTAGTTACAGCTTATTAAACATATGAAGGTCAAATAATATTGTACAATTTTCATACATTTTGAAGCTAATGTATCCACGGAAAACGACAAAAAAAAATTAAAAATTAACATTTCTTATGTTTTAAAATAAGCATAATAAAAGGGTCAAAAGTAAAAAAATTAAAAACATTAAGATCTTAAAACATCGTTCATTATTTGTTTTGACATGGAATGATTCAGATAACCCTTTCTGGTGTGAATATAAAATTGTGTTTCTGTAATGTTTAATTCACACCGGAATTTATGAAAAAAACATTTCCGAAAGTTGAAAATCAATTTTTGAACTTTTCCCCACCAAACACAAATGAGTAAAATATAGTTAGAAGTTTCTGTTAAAATCTTGATAAAAACTAGGTGGTATCAACGGGTTAATCACGCTTTAAAATGATTCATAAAAGCAAATCTTAGATTTAACCGTACAAATCATATAGGTTTGTTTTTTTTTCAAATCCATAGGTTGCGTTGTATTGCTTCTTCTAAAAAAGTAGTAATAAACAAATTTTATGAAAAGTGCATGTAGGGCTGATAATATGACTGTCACATATGGGTGATATGCAAATTCAAAATTGCATCAGAGCAACAAAAAATAATCAAACCTTCAGAATCCGAGATTGCCAGTTTGGCTTCCATTTTTATTCCGAAATTTCGACTTAAGAGCGGAACTTTCTGAAGAAGAGTTTTAACCAAAGCGATATAAGTAAGCGTCCTATCTTAAATGGGAGAAGTAACCGCAAGATTGAAAGCGAGGTCACATCAATCAAAGTCATGCACCACGTAGCGGATGGAGTGTGAACTACAAGTAGATACCTAACTGTTTTCTTACTGACACCACTAAAATTATAAAGTTTTTTCACCTTGATTAATAACTGAAGTGCTTATGATAAGGCGAAGAAAACCTTGTGGAAAAGCGTTATAAGTAAGCGAACAAACTTAATGCTGGAATCAGGTGTAAAATAACACAGTTGCGCCACCTTGTGGACGGAGTGATAATTCACATACACGGTCTGTTAGTGTGGCGTGTATTTCCTAAATCTTCAGTCGCTCATGGAAATGTATTTTGTTTGCCACATTTATTGCAAAATAATGGCGTAGCGAGAGGGGTATCAGACGCACTTGACACCACGAAGTTCTCTTTGTCTTATCAGAAGCGCTTCAGTTATTAATCATGGTGAAAGAAACTTTATAATTTTAGTGGTGTCAGTAAGAAAACAGTTAGGTAGGCCACATTTATTGCAAAATAATGGCGTAGCGAGGGGGGTATCCAGACGCACTTGACACCACGAAGTTTTCTTTGTCTTATCAGAAGCACTTCAGTTATTAATCAAGGTGAAAAAAAAACTTTATAATTTTAGTGGTGTCAGTAAGAAAACAGTTAGGTATCTACCTGCAGTTCACACTCCATCCGCTACATGGCGCATGACCTTGATTGATGTGACCTCGCTTTTAATCTTGCGGTTACGTCTCGCGTTTAAGATAGGACGCTTACTTATATCGCTTTGCCTCGTGGTGTCAAGTGCGTCTGAATGCCCCTCTCGCCACGCCATTATTTTGCAGTAAATGTGGCAAACAATATTTATTTCCATGAGCGACTGAAGATTAGGAAAATACGCGCCACACTAAAAGCCCGCTATGTGAATTATCACTCCGTCCAGAAGGTGGCGCAACTGTGTTAATTTACGCCTGATTCCAGCATTAAGTTTGTTCGCTTACTTCTAACGCTTTGGTTTTAATTTAAAGTAATGAAGATAAACGTGTCATTAAATAAATCTAAAAACATTTTTTATATTTTCTGGTGTGAATATGAATTTTTTGAAAAAAATTGGAGGTGAAATTGGCAACCCTGTCGGAATCCATCAAAGACCATTTTGACATTTTCCAAAGCCCCCTGAATCCAAGGCCTGAGCATGGAACTATTAATAAATAGGAACTGACATATCCTTAAAATAGTGAAGCTTGAACTGTAACCGCTATCGCAGGAGCTGGTTACCGCCGTTGGAAACTTCCACCAGTAGATTTATACAGAAATTTTCAACTTATTTAAACGCCTTATCTGTACAATATTTCAGTCATAAATAATAGTAGAAACAGATTTTATTTTTGCTGGTTGGAGTTTACTTTGCGGTAGTTAGCCCCCGCGATTCTGCCACATTGTGACAACCAGGGAAACAAACTGGCAGTTTTACAAGGCATTACTGACACCAATAAAAACAATTAGAAATTTTCTTGAGAATTTTGAGAAAAGTTTTCATGAAAAAGACGCTTAATTAAGACGAAATTTTCTATTCAATTTTACTGGTGGGATGTTTGTTCTGGCGGTAATCAGAAACTGAAGATCCGATATTTTTAAAAAGTAGCCGCCATCTTGTGACAACCTCCTCAGTTAAGTTAAAATTTTTACAAGATTAATATTTCTATATAAATAAAGTGGTTGCTAAAATAAAAAGTGATGCAGATATGCATCAGTATGCATTTAACCGCTTAGTGGTTGCAATAAACTATGGTTTAAAAATTCAAATTGCTTATTGGCACCACTTTTTTGAAAAAGAAATGTTCACCTTATTTAATGACAGGTAAAATGATACCATAATAAAGCCAATAACACTATTCTACAAAACTGGTGGGAATCAAACAAACATGAATAATCTGAATAAAAGTCACAGCCCGTGAATATGATGGGAGCGAGAGTTAATTGGTTAAAGATCTTTATCGTGTATCCAAGTTCTCATCCATATGTCGCACTTTACAAAATCGGATTTAGGCCACCCACATCGGAGAAATATTCTACAGTTCGATGTCTGCCTGTCTGTAGTGTCTGTTAAGGGTCCTGTCCCTGCCGGCGAAGACACTCACGAGCTAATTCTAATCCTATGGGGAGGGATTTTTCTAATATCTCGTTTGCATTTCGACATTTTTAAATAATTTTTTTTTTGCATTGGATAGCCGAGGTCCGTCTCTACAGTGCACCTTGGTTACTTTTTCGATTTTGGTCGCAGATATTTTTAATAAAGTTACTTTCATTTTCAAAACCGGTTCTGAAAATGAAAGTGCCATTCGTGATTGTCTTCGCCGGCAGGGACAGGACCCATAACCCCTTAACCTACAATGACGGGCATTGCCCGCGTACGATGATCGAGCCAAATGTAAATTCTTCTTACCACTAAAATTTCACTGTAAATATAGTTTAATTTGATCGTCGAAATTCCATGATTAAACAAGTCGAAAATCTCTATTAAATTTTAGTGGTAGCTATGGATTTGCCAAACCGTGGAGCTGTTGAGACGTAAATCGTAAGTTAAGGGGTTAAATACAAACAGACAACATACTCCAACGAGTATTAGAAATAATGAAGAACGTATTAATGCTAAGTATTGTAAACAGCAATTTTTAAATTTATTTCTTAAGTGTGTGAATTTTTATCTCATTTTCCATAATTTTTGTATATCAGAAAACTGCAATTGTAATTAAATTTTAATTTTCTTGAAAGTAGTAAATGAAAAATCTCAATACATATTTATGACCTATTAAAATGGTAAAAAAATAATTCTTGCAATTAATTTATTTAGCTATTCAAATTTTGAATTCAAAACGTTTTAGATTTTCTTTTATTAAAAGCAGAACTATGATCATTTTGAGGATTCCTGAGCCGAAAGTTAATTAAAATATATATTTCAGTTGTACTCTGATTATTCTAATGATTCATTATATTTAAATGAACTTTGAGATAACTGAAAAGATTTCATTTCTTTATCATATTAAATGAGCTAAAGGGAAAAAATGTAAAATTATTATAGAAAAATGAATTAATATTTTGTATTTTTTTTCTCGCTTGACAATTTAACAAAAGTATGGAAAATAATAATAATTAAAAAAAAGATAAAACTAATTGTTAATTAAAAACTGTTGTAAATGAAGTAAATGAAGTAGGCTACACGTAACTGACACATAAAAATATTTTTAGTGAACATAGAACTTAACAAGTAACAAAGAATGATACATTGAAGATATGTTTTTTAAAGAAAATCGTGCAGGTTTTTTTTCTCATACTTTGCATAGAAAGCATTTTTGGAGTACAGAAACATTGTGATCATTATAATAATTCAATAAATATTTAAATTAGGTGAAACGTATTTTATTTTATAAAATTACAATAATCATAGGGCTTTTTCTCCAATCAGTAATTTAAATTAAGACATTTCATTTGGGTCAAGAAAAAATACATATCCAAGTATTTATGTACAATATTAGCACATAAGTGCAAGGATTTCGCCATAAAATTTATTAGATTATATACTCACTGCTTTTTTCATAAATTTTTAATTAAATGCAATTTAGTAACAATTAAACAACGTGTTAAAAAGAAATTCGGGTGTACGAGGTATAGCTATAAAATAAGAGACTAACATTGTAAACTATTTTATTTTACATTTATGCATATTTATGTATTATCCCCTTCAATATACTGCCGTCTTTTCCCCCTACAACCCTCCATGTGAATTTTTCGTTGTTTGAAACAGTGCCGGAAGTCTTCTTCTGTGAGCTTTTTCATGACGCGTGCTGCTTTTGTTGTCACAGCTTCAACGGTCTGAAATCTGGTTCTTTTTAACCCTTAACAGCACGACATGCCACATCTAGAACATACCTAAAAACACTGTAATTCTTATTATGTGCCATGAATTTGGCCAATATGATCTCTATTCCTGGTCAAGAAAATTCCAAAGAATGGAATAACCCTTATTTTGTGTATGTCAGATGGCTACATTTGAAAAAAAAATAGAATTTGTTCTTCGGAAAGAAAAAAAAAAATGGTCAAGCTATTAAGGTAAAATTTACTTTCATTATTTTTACTTAATACTTAAAAATATTAATATTAAAAAAGTTGCAGATTTTTAAGGAGATAAAATTAATTAATTTAAGCTCATTTAGTTGTAATATATATATAGCAATACAATATTTTAAAACCCTTATTGTGTACATAGGGTACACGCCATAAAATATCAAATTTTAGCTGAAAATTTGAAACTTAAATATTTTTGCTATTTTTCCCATTATTAGACCGATATAAAGATTTCAAATCATTTTTTTCATAAAAATAGAAAAAAATCGTGCAGTGAAGGGTTAATGCAGATTTGACCTTGGGGAACAAATAAAAGTCACATGTTGCCAGCTCAGGCGAAAAAGACGGTGGTCTATCACTGAGATGTTATACTTGGCTAGAAAAATCTTGACAGGCAATGTAGTGTGAGCCAGTGCGTTGTCCTGGTGAAGCACCTTTGACTTGTTCTTCCACAATTCGTGTCGTTATGTATTTTTTAACGGAGTTGATCAAGGACTTCAAGGTAGTAATGATGATTAATAATTTGACCTCCAGGAATTCAATTAAGATACACAATCTGACGAATATCGAAAAATTTCTCCTTTGTTGACGTGGAAGGGTTACACGGGCGGATATCATCTTCATTGTCTTCTCTGCTTTTTTAGAAACGCTTAAACCACTGAAAAACACGCACACGGGATAAACATTCACTGACGTATACCTCTCTTAACCCTTAACGGTGCGCAGTAATTCTGCTTATAAACTGATGAAATAATGGACTGACACCGGAATTTATAAACGAATTTATTACAAAATATGAACGTGCTTATTTTCACGTACATTGTAATAGGAAATTTTTTATTAAATATTCTTGGTGCAATTTGTCAGTTTTGGAATTAAAATTAGGTGTCCTTTTTTTAGGGACACCAGCCTTGAAAGGGTTAACAAATGGCGAGTCTCAGTAGCGGATTTTCCAAGTTTAAAAAGAAATTTTGCATTAATTCGTTGTTCATTTAAAACACTCACCATTTTTTCGGCAAAACTCTAAAACAGGGTCCAGAACAAATGAAAGGCACGGCCAGACTAATTACAATACAGCCAATGAAGAGTGCTGAATACTGGAGCAGTATTAAGGGGCTTCCTAGTTGCTATCTAATTCACACCCAGACTCGGGATAGAATGTCTTGCAGAATATGTGAGCCATTGGGAGTAGATATAACTGTAATTATAAAATTGGAAAGTTAAAAAAAAATAATTTAAGAGAATGTTAAAGTAATTCTTATTAAAATACAAAAAAAAAAAAAAAAAAATCGATACAAAATTTCTGGTAGAAATTGAATAATAATAAAATAAAATAAATAGCAGCTATACTTTTGCGCATGCTCGAATGATTTATTCGAATAGTAAAATCATTTATTCTGCACATCACTACTACACTATGTAATAATATTCTGCATAGGATATTTTATTTTTAAGTGACTATATTTTTAATGTCAGAAATACCTTTTTGGACATTACTAAGATTGATTGCATTCGATTTGATAAAATAGTCTTTTTACAGAAAAATCAAACTTCATTTTTTTTTATCCTTACATTTGTTCTTTTCTAGCAGTCTTTTATTTTTATTTCATTGATTTTTTTTTTTTTTTTTTTAATAGAAATGTCAAAGGCAAAAAAGAAAGTATCGGTGATCATTCTTCTGGATATTTGTTTAAAACCTGTTTGCTTCCGTTTTGATGCAAATCGTCATATTATGAAAAACTAATGGAAACGCCCGTCCTAGGAAGGTGAGTAGAAATCGTGGTTTTCCCTTAAAATTTTAAACAATTGATAAAAATATTTATATGCCATTATTCCGTAATCGAGCTATTTCATTTAAAAATCATAAAAAGTCTGTAAATTGAAATACACTTTACAAACAATTTACATTTGAAAGTACACCCTCCCAATACAACGGTGTAAAATTTAAAATTATGTATTGTTCAGAAGTTATTAAGTTTGCAAAAAAAAAAAAAAAAAAAAAAAAAAAAAAAAAGGAAAATGGGTTAATTATTCATCAAATCAATTTCTCCAAAATGAATTAAACATACAAACCTGAAACAAAAAAACTGAAGATTATGTGTATTACATTAATACTCAGAAAATTGAGTACTTTTATATTAGCTTGGCGATATGATAAATCACCAAATAGTGTTCCTATTGACATCATTCATATTCCTTTAATTTCACTTAAAATATAAGCCTTTATCCCATTTCATTTAAAAAGCATAACTTTAATTTAAAATACAAACATTCAAAATACATATATTGCATACAATTAAAATACATGCATTTCACTAATTTTTTTTAAATGTATAACAATAATAATAAATGCCATAGCATTTTATTTTAATTTTAAAGCATGGTTTTTAAATCACACATGCGAAAAAATAACTACTATTGTCGAAAAAATCCTGTTATTGGTAAGTCTTCGCTTTTAAATTAAAAACTATTTTCATTGATTCATAGGATAATGTCGTCAAATGAATATTAATACTAAAGGAGTTAAAATATTCAATACGCGAAAGTTTTTAAATGTTTATCAATGAATTTTCAAAAATAGATGACTTACTACACATTGTTTACATTTTCAAAATAAATCACAATGTTCATTTATTTATGACGGTAATCTGTTGTTGGTAGAAAAATACAATTTTTTACATTTCTAACGCAGTTTGTCTAACAATTTTCCGCCAAATACTTTTCGAGCTATTAATTTTTTCAGTAAGTTCAAATGTTTCAATTTCCGAGATTAATCTGTGGCAACGATTAGCGAAAAAGCCAGTCGTCAGCAACGCATATCTTTTTATTAACCCCTTGGGGGCGGGCGGCCGGTATACGTGCCACGTAAGGTGCTCAGAATCCGTGATTATTCTCACCGGTATATTTTTATTGTAAATTTTGACTTATTTAATCCAAGCACTTTCCCGATTCAATTAGACAAAAATTTCTGTTTTGAAAAACCGGTGATAAAATATAAAAAATTCTGTAAAAGACGCTCGTCTCGAAGGTGTTAACCCCTTGGGGACGAGCGACACGTATACGTGCCGCATGAAGCGCTCAGAATCCTTGTTTTTCCTCACCAGTAAAATTTTACTGTAAAATTTGCCTTATGTAATCAGCGCATTTTCTCGATTCAAGAAAACACAAATTTCTGCTTTTAAAAAACGGTGACAAAAGATTAAAAATTTCGTAAAAGGCTCCCGTCCCGAAGGGGTTAAAGAGGATTGTTATTTCTCCATCTGAAGCATATGCGTCCTGGTAATAGTAAGTCTAATTTTTTCGTTTCACAAATAATGCAACTGATTTTTAACATTTATAGAAATAACTATTTGTGTTTATGTAATATTCAATTCACTTCAGAATTTTTTATAAATTTTGTTTGAAATAAAACCGCTACCAAATTATTAAACACCCTCCGTTTCTTCTGAACCCATTCTAGGGCAAAGCGCTTTCATTGCTATAATGCCGAAATAAGTGAGTTACAAAGGAATTTACAAACAAATTTATTTGTAAATAAGAAAAAAGCTTTATTTCACATACATGTTAAATGGAAAAAGGTTAAACAAAAAAAAATTGGTGTCACTCTGGCGTGTGGGAATTAAAATTAAGTGGTTTCATAAACATACACATCGCCCTTGAAATGGTAAACCCTTTCAGTGGCAAGATACTTGTATTCGTAAAATGATGAACTAATTGAGTGACACCAGTATTAAGAAGAAAATTTATTTGTAAAGAAGTAAAATTATATTTTCGCGTACTTAATAAAAGTACAATTTTCATTAAAAAATTCGGGTGCCAATGTGGCAAATAGGGATTAAAATTATGTGATGCTGTGACGCCATCACCACCCTTCAAGGGGTTAATACTGTTTTTAATTGCCTAGTTAGTTTCAATTCTCCTCATTTAACACTAGAACGGCGGACAGGGGTCATTTTGACCCTTGGCAAATGAATACATGTCGAATCGAACCAGAAAACGTTTTATGATATAACCTTAATGTAAAATGAACAAAAGTATCTTAAATAAATAACTTAAATTTTTTTAAGTAAAAATTCTGATACGAAATATTTTTTATAAAACTTGAGTAAAATTTCCCACCGTTCTAGTGTTAAATTTTTTATTATTTCTTTTTTGTTATAATTTCATGCCTAAGTTTAAATTTCCGATTTGTAAATATTTTTTAATTTTAATTTTCTTCCTTTCTATTCTGCATTTTGTGCATTTTATAACTTGTTAAACTTTAATGTATGATCTCTGTAAGGAGTCTTTTTTAATGCTGAGGCAACCCTTCGTAGCTTTTTTTCGCTGTTTTTGGACTGTTTCAAGTATGATTGGAACTATTGGACATTTTTCTTTATTTTTCTTTGAATATTGTTACATTTGTATAACATATTTTAGTTATTTTATTACCTTCTATTTTTTTAAAATAATTTTTAACTTTCTATTTCTGCGGCTACCAGCCGCGTCTAAACATTCTTCAATGGCTCCTCTTCCATTGAAAATTATTTTACCTTTCTACTGGATGTAAAATTGCATCGAAACTAGAGAATCCATAAAACGTTTACGTTGTTGAATTGAAATTAAAAAAAATTGTACAAACCACAATTGCCAGTTTGGCCTCAATTTATATTCCTAAATTTCGAATTCGAACTTGAATTTTCAAAATAAGAACTTTTACCTTCACGAAATATTTGTCGTTAATAAAGCAAAGAATACCATTCTAAATCTCTGGCATTAACTCTCAATTTCGCATTAAAAATGGAAGGCCAAACTGACAACAAACATACAAACATTCTGGCATATATTTTCGTTAAAACTATGTGGTACAAAAATGTGCCTTCTCTGCAAAAACAATTTATTTATAAAATTATTATATAAAAAATAAGTTTTTATTGATATTTTACGCCTCATCTATTCTGTCACTGAACGACTTTTCCATATATTCCTTTATGGATATAGTAGCTTCACGAAATATTTGTCGTTAATAAAGCAAAGAATACCATTCTAAATCTCTGGCATTAACTCTCAATTTATCATTAAAAATGGAAGGCCAAACTGACAACAAACATACAAACAATCTGGCATATATTTTCGTTAAAACTATGTGGTACAAAAATGTACCTTCACGAAATATCTGTCGTTAATAAAGCAAAGAATACCATTCTAAATATCTGGCATTAACTCTCCATCTCGCATTAAAAATGGAAGGCCAAACTGACAACAACCATACAAACAATCTGGCATATATTTTCGTTAAAACTATGTGGTACAAAAATGTACCTTCACGAAATATCTGTCGTTAATAAAGCAAAGAATGCCATTCTAAATTTCTGGCATTAACTCTCCATTTCGAATTAATAATGGAAGGCACTGGCAACAAACATACAAACATTCTGGCATATATTTTCGTTAAAACTATGTGGTACAAAAATGTGCCTTCTCTGCAAAAACAATTTATTTATAAAATTATTGTATAAAAAATAAGTTTTTATTGATATTTTACGCCTCATCTATTCTGTCACTGAACGAATTTTCCATATATTCATTTATGGATATAGTAGCTTCGTGAAAATGATCAATATTTGAGGTCGTCACGAATGAATTCCTTTTTAAGTGCTTACCCCAAGAGAACATGAAATCTTCTACAGAAGGGACACTTTATATTACAAAATCGTCTCATTTCAAAACGATTTTATGCAAGCATTTTCTGTCGCGGAACATTAATTTTTTGCATTAAAGATACTTTTACGATCAAAGTAAAATTTTAAATATATTTTTATGACTTAAAAGACTGCAAAAGAGCTAAAAAGTAATGTTTTTTTTTTCTGATGGGCATTTATTATCCTTATTTGACGTGTCTTCTTTTAGTTACTTAAAATTTTTATTTGCCCCTCTAAAAAATTTCAAATATATATATAAATGCAGTCTAATTTTTTGTAATTATAAACCATTTTAAGTAATGAAAAATTGACGGTAAAAATAAAATCATTTATGATACCATAAAATTGATTATCCAAAATGGAATAATTGAAAATGTAATAGAAAGCATTACAAAACATGATTAAAAATTAAAATTTGTATTGTGAAACTCTCGTCAGGGACATTATTTCACAACATAAGTAAAACACAGTTGATTTTCGATATATTATATCATATCATATTATATAATATCATATGTTCATTTAAGGCTATAGTAGCTTCATGAAAATTATGAATATTTAAGGTCGTCACGAATGAATTTCTTTTTAAGTCCTTACCCCAAGAGAACATGAAATCTTCTACAGAAGGGACATGTTATATTACAAAAGCTTCTCATTTCAAAACGCTTTTATGCAAGCATTTCCTGTCGCGGAACATTAATTTTTTGCATTAAAGACACTTTTACGATCTAAGTAAAATTTTTAAATATATTTTTATGACTTACAAGACTGCGAAGGAGCTAAAAATAAATGTTTTTTTTTCTTATGGGTACTTATTATCCTTATTTTCTGTGTCTTCTTTTATTTTCTTAAAGTAGTTTTATTTGCACCTCTAAAAAAATGTCAAACATACAGTCAATCAGGGTAACTTTGAACCACGAGTTGTAACTTTGCACCACCTCCTATTTTTCAATATTTTTCACTCTAAAAGACTAAATAAACTCCAGGACTGTGCTCTGTTGGCAAGGTTCTAAACTGAGATTTCTACTCTTTATTTTAGAAAATAAATTAGCAACATTATACACAATTAATTGCATCATCTGACTATTTTTGTGAAGTACGGTTTTCAAGTTAATTTTGAACGCTGTTTTGAAGTTGTTGTGATCCAATTAAATTTTCATAATAAGTAACAATATACTCATTTATCGGACATATTATTATCTAAATGTTGTAAATGTGTTAATATTTTGTGATTATTTATTTATTAATAGTTAATAAAATGTAAAATAAGAAGTCACTAGCATTTTACAGCATTTTCAGGGTAACTTTGAGCCTGCTCAAAGTTACACTGATGCTTATAATTTACTGATTATAGGTGCTACTGTCGAAAATTTCCCATATTTGCACGTATATTTTATATAAATGCCGAAAGTTACATTAGATATGACATGTAAATATTTTTACAAATATGTGTAAAATACTAAAATTCATTTGGAGGCGTGATTAGGGGCGGAGCTACTCAAATTTGACATTTCATACGTTGGACGTTTTTTATTCTTGTTTGATTAATACTAGTACTTGTATGTATTAATGTAACTATGGATATATTATAGAGTTAAAACAGTGACAATTGTTTTTCAATGCATTTTTACGTTTTATATGAACAATAAACAGGTTTTATTTATTTCTAAATGTTCATGGTTCTCCTTTTCAACTTTTCTTATGCCTGATATTTGTTGTAATATCATAAATTATACAAATCTTGTGATGTTGGGAAATGTAAATTCGCAGTCTTTACATATCTGAAAACATTTTTTGGTGTTTAAAGTTGTCCTGACTACAATACTTTTTTTTATAATTAATTATTTTATATAAAAATTTATCATATGGTGCAAAGTTACTCTAAATGGCTGGGTAACTTTGAACCAGGCTAAATATCCATTTTTTATTGCTTTTATCCTTATAATTCCTTATTTTTTTATAGTCAAACAATAATTTAGGATCATTTCTTCTCTTTTATGCCCCTAGTTGCGACAATATTCTTCAAATAAGAGTGCGGCATATGAAAATAGAGAAAATGCGGATCAAAGTTACCCTGATTGAGTGTATATAAGGCACTGTCACAAAAATTTTACCTTTCAGGAATAAAAATCTGGTGAAATTAAACTTAATAAAGAAACATTTTAAACTTATAGACGAATGCTTTAAGGGGGTCCGGCACACAGAAATCTTAAAATTTTCTTAAATTTTTTTATTACATACAAATTTTTTCTGGGTTTTTTATCTGCTTAAAATGAAGTTTAAATCATGTTTCTATCTTAATTTGAACAGAAAATATTCATTTTTAAGTTTTGGTTTGTTTTCAAAGTCTAGCTTTCAAGCAATGGTAGCAATGAAAACGACTTTTTGCGAAAATGCTTTTTTTTTTTTTTTTTTTTTTTTTTTTTTTTTTTTTTCATGATGGGTTTTTTCTCAATTTCGCGTTTTTAAATTGTTATAAGTCAAGAACCGACAAATGTAAATTGTTCAAATTTGGAACATGTCTTTTTCAATTGTTTTACTTTAATTTTGATTTAGCAAATTTGAAAACTATATTTACTTTTAAAAACATGATTTTTTTAAAAAACATTTACGTCATTTTTTCTCCATTTTCCAACAAAGCTGACAAGAAGTTCCGAAACCATCCCCGGCAAATCTTCTCGTGGAAATATAATAAGGTTACGGTTAGCAGTTAAAATTAACTATTTTAAAATTATCAAAACAAATTATATATATATATATATATATATATATATCATTGTAATAAAAACAAATAAAATCGATAAAATAAAATAAAATACATTATCATCTAAAATTAAAATATATGTATGCATGTGTATATATTATATTCTTTCTACTTGTATGCTAAATTCGCTGACGGATAGCAGTATAATTAAGAGGAGGTTATAGTTCTATAACCCGAAAAGTAGATCAAATTCAAAATTTTTTATCAAAATAAATAAGCAACACAAAAACTGAATTTATCCGCTTATTAGCCATAGCTTTACTATAAAATATTCTCATCAAACAATAATTATGAAATTTTCTGGAGATATGGTCAGTTGCATATGAGTATGCTGTGCGCGCATCTCCTGCACCATGTTATGCATACCTTGTTTACAGTCTTCTGAATACTGGGACTATGCGCTGACACTAATATAGCAGCTGTGCAAGACAAATTTTCTTTCAGCGTTAGTATATCTTAACCCTTTAATCTCTGGTGGCAGAATTTCTTCCCTCTTAATTTTAATCCCCAAATGTCACTATGTCACCGGAATTCGCGACTAAATTTATTTGAAAATAGATTAATGCATTTTTTCGCGTACATAATAAACCGAAATTTATGTTTGCAAAATAATGGTGTCAATATGACATTTGGGTATTAACCCTCTCGCTGGACAATAGTTTTATCAAAATAACTTTCAAAATGACCTATTTAACACCATCGCGACGATCGTAATTTAACAATTTTTATTCTTTTGCACTGGTTTTTCAAAACAAAAAATTTTGTCTAATTTAATCGGGAAAATGCTCCGATTAAATAAGTCAAAATTTACAATAAAAAAATAACTGGTGCGAATAATCAAAAAGGTTTAATAAAACGGAAAAAATGCATGCCCGAGAAAATCTCGGGTTGCGCAAATTTTGCTACTTTTACGTTGACCGATGAAATCCCCTGTTGCGCAGCGAGATGGTTAAAATTAAGTGGGAAGAAATTTACCCCTCAGAGCTTAAATGGTTGTGCAGTTGAAAAGGAAATTCGTGAAATAAATAGTTTTTTTTATCATTTATTTTTCCCTTTTTCAGTGTTTTCGGGTTTGATAAGTAAGATTAATTACACATTTGGAATTAGCTTGTATAAAATGATTAGATTTAAAATGGCACTATCTTTCTAAGTTTTATAGCGGCGCTATGGCCCTTCATTTAGTTTTCACGTTAAAAGACTCCGTCTGCTTTGGAATAGCTTTCAGATAGACGTTCCGAAAAGCATTCTGTTTTGAAATTTTACGGTTATATTTTATGTCTATGTCTTGATCGAGTTTTAGATATTTCTAGAACCGGTATCCGTTATTCATGAATTCTTTTCTCTGTTTTAACTACCGCTAACATACTCTCGGAAAAAACATCCGTGCCTTTCGGAAACGAGTGGAAAAACCTTATTCGATATATGTCAGTTTCAGAACATTTGTTAAATAAGTAATTTTGATACAGGAATGTTAAATTTGTGCATTTTACCCATTAAAGACTGATGTTGCGTTTTTGCAACATTATATCATTGATTTTTGCACTGTTTTTGATAAAATTTGCCTTATTTCATTAAAAAATAAAACGTTAAAAAACTCCGTCTGCTTGGGAATAGCTTTCAGATCCACGTATCGAAAAACATTCTGTTTTGAAATTTCACGGTTATATTTTATGTCTTGATCGAGTTTTAGATATTTCTAGAACCGGTATCTGTTATTCATGAATTCTTTTCTCTGTTTTACCTACCGCTAACATACTCTCGGAAAAACACCCGTGCCCAAAGCGATATAAGTAAGCGTCCTATCTTAAATGGGAGAAGTAACCGCAAGATTAAAAGCGAGGTCGCATCAGTCAAGGTCATGCGCCACGTAGCGGATGGAGTGTGAACTACAGGTAGATACCTAACTGTTTTCTTACTCACACCACTGAAATTTTAAAGTTTTTTTCAGCTTGATTAATAACTGGAGTGACTGTAATAAGGCGGAGAAAACTTCGTAGTATCAAGTGCATCTGGATGCCCCTCTCGCTACGCCATTATTTTGCAATAAATGTGGCAGACAAAATTCATTTCCATGATTGACTAACGATTTAGAAAATACGCGCCACACTAAAAGCCCGCGTATGTGAATTATCACTCCGTCCACAAGGTGGCGCAACTATGTTAATTTACGCCTGATTCCAGCATTAAGTTTGTTCGCTTACTTATAACGCTTTGTCCGTGCCTTTCGGAAACGAGTGGAAAAACCTTATTCGATATAGGTCAGTTTCAGAAAATTTGTTAAATAAGTAATTTTGATACTGGAATGTTAAATTTGTGCATTTTACCCATTAAAGACTGACGTTGCGTTTTTGCAACATTATATCATTGCTTTTTGCACTGTTTTTGATACCAGTAAAAGAGGAAAGTAAAATTTGCCTTATTTAATTAAAAAATAAAACGTTAAAAAACTCCGTCTGCTTGGGAATAGCATTCAGATCCACGTATCGAAAAGCATTCTGTTTTGAAATTTCACCGTTATATTTTATGTCTTGATCGAGTTTTAGATATTTCTAGAATCCGTTATTCATGAATTCTTTTCTCTGTTTTAATATTGCATCATGAATATTTTCAAGTTATTTGTACAATGTATATTGTTTGTATGATACTACTTGATTATTCCGCCGACCAAAAAACTATCGCCAAACTATAAGATTAAATACTAATAACGGATGATCGTAAATGTCACATTCAGTTCACATTAAACACGATACACGTTTTTGTTACGTCATCAAGTGATTTTTAATTGGCTTTTTATTCGTATTTTTATTTATGTTTTACTAATTTATTTGTTTTTTCATTATTTAAAATAAAATTATGTAAGTTTGTATAATTTGGCGAAATTGGTCGTCGGGATAATCAAGTACCGTTTGTATTAATTAATAAAAATATACGAATTTTCGAATTTGTATTTTTTGAATAGTGATTCGTTCAAAATAAATAGAAACTATTTTGCGCATACATTTACTTGTATTTATGCTGTCTCAAGTGGTGTAATATATAAAAAAAAGATTTTTGGCGCACCACTATAATACCATGTGACGTCAGATTAAAAGTTTCTGGTAAAAAAAAACGTTTTAAAAGTATCGTTTTGTAACGTAGCGCAAATTTCATTATTAAATGGAGGTCTCATGCAATAATTTATTTATTTAAAAAAATGTGTTTTAAGATTGACGGGTACATATTTTTTTTAACTTAAAGCATTTGTAAATATTATTTGAGATTTTTAAGTAAGACCTAATATTCAACATTAAAAGTTTTCACGTCCAACAATTTAATTATATTAGGCACTTTTATCTTATGATATTTAACCCATTCGGAAATGGTGATGCAAATATACATTGTTAAAAGGTGCATGCGGATTTTGTTTTTGGCACCATCAATAAATAAATGTAATGTTTTATTATTTTTATTATTATTAGAGTATTCTTTGGTATTTTAAAAGTAAATGGAACTGTTTAAAAATAGCGGTGCCACCCAAATAAAATTTGTGTAAGGGATGCCGTCTCGAAAGGGTTACCCTTTCGGTACGAGTGATGCATATATGCATAGTCAACAGGAGCGTGTGGAATTTGTTTTTGACACCATTAATAAATAAATGTAATATTTGTCACTTTTAATTGGAGTATTTATTGAAGGATTTAGTGAATTTATAAGAAATTTTGAGAATAGTTATGCCCCACATAAATCTTTTATTTAAATATTTTTCTTGGTATTGTGTATAATTAGGAAATGTACAAGTATAATGTTCTTACAATAGAAATATAGAAATATTTCGGAATTGAAAAATTCCCCCCTACCCCCTCAACCCCATGACATCTGAAAAGATGCAAAAGCAAAATAAATTATTATTATTATTATTTTTTTTTTTTTCCTGTGTGTGTGTGTGTGTGTGTAACCAATAATGCTTTTGGAACAAGATAAATTAATGTATCTATAACTCATTTTAAACTGATTACAAGTAATTGATGTATTAAATGAATTATATAACAAGTTATTTTAATGGTACTTATAAGTAACATCAGTAGATAAAGGGTTAAAGCATACTTGGCAACCTTCAACTTAACTTCCGTAAAATACCGGTTAATTTTATCCAGGTTAAAGACGTTCCTAACCAACAAATTTATTTGATGTAACACTATATATTTAATTTCATATATACAAGAAGAATCTATTTCGATCCATTTCTTTAAAATATTTCTGGTTCAAAACGTCTTTAACCTGGATCAAATTAACTGGTATGTTACGAATGCCATGTATCATGCGCATAAATCGAGCCTCAAAATGCTCTGGACACTAGTAATTTAAAGTACAGTAAATTCTGTCTAAGGCGGACTCTGTATAAGCCGGAAATCTGTCTACCGCGGAAATTTTTTCAAGTCCCGGCGAACCCATAGAAAATTACATTAATTCATGCTGCATAAGGCGGAATCTGTCTGACGCGGAAACGGAAAGGATTTTAAGGTCCCACCGAAACCAAAATTTTGCATAAGGCGGAAAAAGGATAATTTAAAAAAGAAAAGCGTTTTGTTTATTAAACTTTAAAACTGATAAGTCAAATAACTCAATGTCGAGCATGTTAGCTAAAATTCCGTAAGCTTTTAAAAAAGTTAATTAAAAAGAACAGAAACTTTAAATTTTACGGAATTTATGCTTATGCCATTTTTTCATATGCAAAATTGCATCTAAAAGTTAATATTTCTAGTAAAATGAACATTTATGAAAATGATTACGTATTTTCGAAAGTACAATATATTATACTTTAAGATTGTACTCAAATTCAAAATTATAGCGTTCTTTCTCATTCTCGAAGTTTTTTTTTTTTTTGGTGTGTATAAACTTCCAGTATGAATGTATTACAACAGTACTAAGAAATTGAATAAAGTTTCTCATTTATCTTTAAAAAGACAAAGGATCTTTCAGAATTTCAGTTTTCAACCGATTTTCTAGTCAGGAGAATCAATAAATAATCGTCATCTTTCAGGGATTTTTTTTTTTTTTTTTTTTTTTGGGGGGGGGGGGGTAGCTTTTTTGCATAAGCCGGAATATTGTCTACCACGGAAATTGTTCTCAGTCCCGACCGATTCCGCCTTAGACAGAGTTTACTGTAATTGTCTTCGCCTTATCTAACGACAGATTTATCTGCGATTCAAAATGACGAAATAAACTGTTAGAAATTTGCGGTGTCGAGGGCATTTGGGCTCTAATTTGCGGAGGACACCTGACAACACTAGTAAAGAATGTCCCTTTATGTCGTTCTTAACCCCTTCGTATCCGGCGGCTTTTATACAAATTTTATTCGGTTTGCACCCCTTTTTTTTTTAAAAAAGTCGACTTTACTTAGATAAGCACAAAAATGCTTTAATTAAAGAAGGCAAATATTACTTTTCTTTTTCATTGCTGCCGAAAACAACTTATGTATACTCTCTTTGAAGGTGTATATATGCATATATGCCCATATTCCCTAATGGGTTAGCACCTTAATTCTCGCTTCCGTGATATTCACGGGTTGTGTCTTTTATTCAGATTATTTGATTCCAACCAGTTTTATACAATAATGTAATTGGCTTTATTATAGTATCATTTTAACTATGAATATTTCATTTTCAAAAAAGTGGTGGCAATAAGGAATTTGAATTTTTAAACCGTAATTTAATGCGACCGTAAACCCCTTGATGGGCGGCGGGATGTGTTTTATCCCACCTACGATTAATGAATATTTGCACGCACCAGAAAAAAATTATTAAATTTTACTTTTCTAACTTTGGTGGAAAAAAAAAAATTGTAAATTTGCTTTTCCTCATTTTGCAATAAACTTTTTTGAAGATTCCGGTGTGAATTCAACATTACATAAACACAATTACTTGCACCTCAAAGGGTTAAGGTGTTAAAGAAATTGTTAAACATAAAAAGTTTATATTTTACAATTTTTATAATATAAAAGATATTTTTGCATATAATAAAACATTCCTTTCAGATGTTTACCTTGATTCAGAAATAAATAATCTGACGATTAAAGAAAATTGAAAGACTCTTTTAAGTTGAAGGCGTAAAAAAAAAATTCTAAATTGTTTTTAAACTGGCAAATAATAAAGGCAAATTAAGTATCAAGAAATATTCAGATGTTAAATATTTGACATTTTTAAAAGTTTCTATGCATCCGTTATGAGTTTGTGAGTTAGGTTTTGATCCATGATTTATGAATATTTCATGAACTGTTTCTTCTCTTTTATGTCATATTTTAAAGTGATTTTACATTCCTTTTGAGCACGAATTTGGATACATATTGAAAAAATACATCACTATAATATATCATAAATAAAATGTTGATGAATTTTTTAAGTTTCATATTTTTATTTATTTATTTTGCAGTTGTACAGATAAATTGTCTAGAGTTTGTAAACATTCTATTTTTAATGTAACGATGACAAATCTCCTCTATCCCCTATCTTCATTAATTATAAATATTCTTTTATATAGTAGACTTGGAAAATTTCAAATTTTAACTATTTTTTTAACATTTATATAAAATTGATATTGCTATGTCAAAAATGTAATATGTTAAATATCAAAAGATAAGATAGGATAGGTGAACTTTTTTACGTGCGCGTGCCAAAAATTCACCAACAATATCTATCACAGTGTAGCGTGCCACACTTTGACATAAAATAATTTTAGGACGTAGGATGTTTATACAAAACATTAGTTTACAAAAACAGTTGCTTTCATGCATTAATAATTAAAAAATATTAAAAATCAAAATTAGGGATTGACCGAAGCAGCAAATTTGCCGAATACCGAATACCGAAGCTTCGGTCAAAGTGTACACCGAATATTCGGTATTCGGCAACCGAATACTTAAAAATTTACTATACACATTTTTGCATATATTAGCTTTTTTAATCATTTTAATTAACATTAAATTCTTAATAATTTAATTCAGTTACATTTTTATTCTTAAATCTAATTTACACAAAATAATTTAATGACTTCTTTCCACTCACAAATTCATTAACCCATCACTTATTTTTTTTATTATTTTATCACTAGTCAATACCCTAAAGAACCTATGAAAATATTAAGAATTGTCAGAAAAACAAAAGTTCATTCAAATGAAAAGAAACAATGTTGTCAAAGCTGATTTACTGATTGTCTAAGTCTAATTATAAACATATTGAATAGGAATGTTTTCAAATACAAAAGGTATTATACCAATATGTACATTTAACTATATTTTCTGTCAAATTACTGATACATATTTATATTTTGATTAATATTTTAACATTGTGGTTATGAAGATAACAAATATGAGCGATTTTAATTTAATGATTATAAAAGCTATAGGATAGGGATACTTATTTGATGTGTGTATTTTCTTTAATATACACCTTAGATATACAGAGATGAACTTTGATATACTTATTTGGTGTGTATACTAAAGAAAATACACATTAAACAAATTTAAATTATGAAAACTAATGTAGAAATAATTAAAATTAAATGATAAGGGAAAGATGCCCATCTTCCTTATTTTTTTCCTCTATTGTAGACAGTTGTTTTGATTTCACCGCTATGTAGACTATTTTAGAAAGGAAAAAGTTTTTTTTTTAAATTAAAAATGGCCTTTGACTTGGTTTTTTGTAGTGCAGCTGAAGTCTGAACTCATGCACCTAATATTAAAACTCATTGTTGAGCCTATTTTACTTCTAATTAAAAGAGAATTCTTTTACTTTAAAAAAAAATACTTATCCACAATTATTCGGCCGAATACTTAAAAGTATTCGGCCGAAGCCGAATATTCGGTTTACATGCCAAACCACCGTATACCGAATCGACTATTCGGTATTCGGTCAATCCCTAATCAAAATGCTATTTCACTGTATATTCAAATAAGCCATTAAATTAATGAAATTTTAATACCTAAATATGATTCATTTATGCAATAATTATTACTGTAATAGGGAAATAAAAATACGAAATTCCATTTTAGAAATTTTTGACCTTATTATATATACAACATCTAGTTATAATTATCCAAGTTGCATTAAACAATATATCAATAAATTATTGATGAGATGTTTGTTGTTGTATGTTCGATGGAGAATGCTTTACACCTGATTCATATTTTGATAATTTTATAAATTGGATCCATTTGCCATATTAATGCGGTAACTGTCTAAAAAAATTAATTTGAAAAATACAGCTTTATAAAATCATATAGAAAGGCAAATTACATGTCAAAATCGCTGCATAACATCACAAGAAAAGAAAATTCTTTTCATGAAAAAATCATTGCATTAGTTGTAATAGTCTTTTCGTATGAAACAAAATTTTAACAATTGTAATAGACATTAAATGTTACATGTATGTTAATTATAAAATTTATTTTTTCGCGTGCCATAGAAATTGTGTTACGCGCCAACGCTGGTACGCGTGCCATAGGTTCGCCAACCCTGAATAGGTGGAAGCCATCAAATATCACAGTAACAAAAATTTAAAAAATAATAAATGAGAAAATGAAATATCCTACAACGTATTACATAATTGGACAAACTGGTGTGAACCACTATGGGCAAAATAAATTCGTAATAATGCCAAACAAAAATAGAAAACGCGGAAGGTCTTTCAAAAGAACATTGTCTATCTTCATCAGGTACAAAACCAAAACAGGTGATTCCACTTTGAAAGCAGGATCATTACTTAACTTTTTCTATTTTAGCTCGGTTTTTATCACTTATAAAAATTACTATGGTTTTTGCTATGGTTTGTATGGTTTGTAATGCTTTAGTAAGGCTTTTGACTTTTTCTTTTTTTTTTTTTTGTAAAAGCAGGGGGAAGCTTTCTTACTCCTGATTTCAAAGTGGTATAGCGTGTTATTTCCATCTGATGAAGAAAGACAAAGCTCTTTCAATAGGCCTTGTGAAAATTTATTTTTTGGAATGTCATTATGTAATTATTTTGCAACTTATTGTTTTACAATGTATGTGATGATAATATCACATAATTTAACAACCCTTATTATTTTAAATAATTATACATTTAATAATCACATGTAATAGAACTCCAGTAAACACTGTATACATAATTAAACTTGATTAATTAAACCACATGAATTGTAAGTCGCAACCAGAGTTTGAACTAAGGTCCAGTGTTGATAATGGTCTATTTATTTTTTCAGTTTTCATGATTGGCACTACTTTTTTGAAATGGTAAAATTTCTCTTGTTTTTGCCTTAATTAATGAATCCCTAATTAAGGCGAATTTTATTATTTCAAAAAAATGGTGCCAATCATGAAATCTGTATTTTTTAAAAAAACAGCCCACTAGCAACACTGCTATGGTCCGTTTGGCTGAAACTGCCATTGCTCTGGTAACTGAGCTATCGTTGGCGAATCTGATGGACAAACAATTCACCCAGATACCTTAATGATTATGACATCTGCTCTAATATATGAATCAGCCACACAGTATAAATCACAGGAACTGGAAACTTTTTCACCCAGTTTGGAAAAGTTACAACTCGTGTGATTTAATTAATGAAGTGTAATTAAGTATCCAGACTTTAGGGAATTCTATTAGTGGCAGTTTATGAGTATTATTATATCTATATAATTATGAGTATCCACTACCTGTATTTTTTTTTTTTTTAAGTGTATACGATTCAGATATCATAATCAATAATAAGCTCTCTGGGATGAATTGTGTGTGTGCCAGTTTTGCCCAGGATAGCCCAGTTTCCTGAATACTGGCAGCTTCACCCAAGATCCCTGCACCGCCTCCTGAACACTAGGCCTGAGCGCTGGCACAAAAATGGCGGCTGTCGAAGGCGGATTTTTTTCAGCATGTGTACGGTCCCTTAAATAGACGAACCAATATATTTTTTAAGTTTTTTCCGCTTTATTTTTCTGAGATTAAAGGATTCATTGAAATCTTTAATAAAATACTGGTGTCAAAGTTTAAGGGACCGTACCTACGTTAAAAAAATCCGCCTTCGACAGCCGCCATTTTTGTGTCAGCGCTCCCGTCTAGTATTCAGGGGGTGGCGATCCCTTGTTGGATTACGTGCCTGGACACTTTTTCACCTATTTTAATAAAATTATAACTCGTGTGATTTTATTAACACGTTGACTGCAACGCTACGAGTATACTCGTAACTTTAATATTCCGGGCTTTAATTTATTACTTTCTCACCATTATTTTAAAATAAAAAAATGCTTTATTTATTGGCAGAAATTTCGCTGTATTAGTAAAGCGAAATTTACCTTTCACAATTTGTGGTGGCAAACGATTTTCAAGAAGGAATTTGAAAATTCTCACTTTTTGCGACAGTGAACGTGTTAATCAAATTTTCTTTTTAGATTTTTCTTGCAATATACACAGAAATCACCTTTGGAAGTTCCTTCTAACGCAAATGCTGCGGAAACCTACCAGGAAATTTTCTGTTAAGAAGTCAAGAAATCTGAATTTGACCCTTTGGACTCCGGCATCTCTTATACAAATTTTATTCGGTCGGCACCACTTTTTAAAAAGAAGTTTCTTTCAAGTACACAATTTCGAAAATGCTCTGATTAAATAAGGCAAATTTTATTTTCATTTCTTACTGGTGCACACATCAGTTTTGCAAAGAAAGATGATGTCGCCGCAGCGGCGACAACGGAGTGCAAAGTGTTATAAAAAGTTGACCACTGGCAAAACTGTTTTCATGTTGGATAGTTTGACATGGTACCGACGATTTATGTAGATTCGCTTGTCTTCGCTCACTTTGTAATGTTTAACTATATTAAAATAAATAAAATTCTAGTAATTTCCTTCTTGTTTTTCCTATATGGGTGAAAAAAAAATGTACTTTTCATTTCCACAATTTGAATATTTTTTTTCAGTTTTTTTTCTTTGTCTTGGAAAGAACTCTTTTTATTTTTTTGTTTCCATTAAAACAATCAGTAAACATTCATTAGTAAAAAAAATGTTAAAAAATATATTTTTTTATTTAAATTATCCATTTTTATTCATCTTGACTAACAAAACAGTCTGTCCGGATAACAGTAGGCATAGTTTTCAATTTAGGTTTCTAATTAATAATATTTAAAATTACATTTTTAACTGGTTTTATGTAATCATACACCATAGTATTTTAACTAGTTAGGCCCAAAACACTAAAATAATTATTTTTTACTATTAAATTTTAAGATTAAATTTTGTACGTTGAAATTGTAACTTCTGTTGCTGTAACTTTTCTTATCAAGGAAATGACTTCGATTGTCCCCTACAGACTTTACTACTGCGCTTACTTTTAGATATAAATATTAGAAAAGATATGCTACAGCCATTTTGAATTTGTTCTGCACACATATATTCAGTAAGCTGAAACATCTGAGTTCCAGATTAGTGTATTTTCTGTTTTTAACCCATGTTACATAAATTTCAAATTTAAATATTTTCATTTTAATTAAAGTTTTATTTTTATTATATGAAATTAAGTTAACTTAATTTAAATAAATGTAAAATTTAAATTATTTTTATAAAACTATAGAAAATAAAATATTTTTCTTTGTTGAATGTTACATCTGCTACCTGTAACTTCTGTTACAACATATTTGTAACAGATGTAGCTAAATTAACAAAAATGTAGTTTAAAATTAATATGTGTAATAAAAATCCATCAAAGTGCTTTAGTTGTGCCATTGTTGTTAGATTAATGTAATACACTTCTACTGTCTAATTTGTATTGCTCAATGTACATTCTGTTACAAAAATGCTATCTCTGTTACTACATATATATAATTTCTATACTCACACTTTTTCTCTATTTTTACTTTCTTCTAAATTTACAAGAAGAAAGTATTGGTTTCATGAAAATTTTCGAATTCCAGTTTTCGATGGATTTACACGTTTTATGAGTCAGAGATTCCAAAAAACATGTTTTTACAAAATGTCTGTCTGTGAGTCTGTCTGTCCGTCTGTCTGTCTGTCTCTCTGTGTGTGACACAAATTTTGTGGGCGGTCTATCTCAAAAACTAATGCACAAAATGTAATAAAAGTTTATATTCAGGTAGACCCTGATATAGATTGGCGCTGATTAGTTTTTAGTGTAAATCGCTCTGCAGGTGGCGCTGCAATGTAGCATTTTGCAGGATTTCCGCAAAAGCTTTATCTCAAGAACTAATGCACGGATTTTTATAAAACTTCAGATTCCGTTAATCCTTGACATGACTGGATGCTGTTTACGTTTTTGTGTAAATCGCCCAACAGGTGGCGCTGCTATGCTGCATTTTGCAGGAGTTACACTATTTTTCCAGTAGCTCTATCTCAAGAACTAATGCACACATTTTCATCAAACTTCGGATTTAGTTAGTCCTTCATATAAAATGATGCTGACTGCGTGTTGGTGTAAATCGCCCAATAGGTGGCGCTTCTGTGCTGCATTTTGGACTATTTCCTCAATAGCTCTATCTCAAGAACTAATGCACGAATTTTCATCAAACTTGAGATTTAAGTATAACTTGATTAATATTGCTGCTGATTATGTGTTGTTGCAAGTCACTCAACAGGTGGCACTTCTATTCTGCATTTGTCATGATTTGCGCAATACCTCTATCTCAAGAACTAATGCACGAATTTTCCTCAAACTTCATATTCAGTTAGACGTTGACATAAGTTGGTGATAATTAGGTTCTGGTGTAAATAACCCAATAGGTGGCGCTGCTATGCTGCATTTTGCTAGATTTACACGATTTCAGCGACAGTCATACCTCGAGAACTAATGAACGGAATTTCATATTTTTAGAATCCTCATGATGAACACAGATAGCCATTTAATTTGGCACTGAGATAGTGAATTTTGAAGTATTGACATTTATGAGATAGAAGAAAGTTTTGTGATGGTCACAACATACCAGTTTTTCTTGTTGTATATGGGTAGTTCTTAAAAATGTTCCCAAAACATCAAAAGGCATCTCTTCTTTCAATATTAAAAACTATCTGACCATTTAAAAATATATTTAGTACAGGGATTTGAAAATTTTGGCTGTAATGCTTAATACAAGTGACAGGGGTTACATATTGTTACATAAATCAATCCACATTGCTGTTTTCATTTAAATATAAAATTACATATTGAAGTTTAATACACTAATGATGATATAATAGACTAGAAATAATATTTTGATATGAAAATAAATGTCGTAAATTGAGAGTATGTTGTCCAGTACAATAATCATCTTCAACCCTTTCACAAGGTACTTCTATTCGTAAAATGCAGAAATGAATGAAGGCACCAGAATTTACAAATAAATTTATTTCAAAATAAGGAAAAGCTTTTGTTCACGTACTTAATAAAAATAAATTTTTCGTTCCAATATTCTGTTGCATATGTGCCATTTAGGAATTAAAATTAAGTTAGAGGTTAAGGCATTTTTAGGTGACTGTATTTTTATCCTAACTATGAATTTAGCTATGCTGGAGCTGATTTTATATATATTGTATATATATAAACACGGAAAAAATTATATTTGGTGATAACTGAATACTTAAAAGAAAATAAAAATTATTGGGAAAAGGACTTTTTTTTTTTTTTTTGACCCATATGTATAATTATCCGCGAAGTAAAATCATGATTTTACACTAGTCTTTCAGCCCTCCCAGCCTTTTTATATAATAGATATGTGTTGCATGAATGATTTTTTTAAAACAACGGTAACATTCTTAAATATAACATATATTTCTATATTAAAACAAAAGATATGCAAGCATCTTATGTTCAAAAAAGTAATCCCTTTCGGAGATTTTCTTTCATACACAGAGAAAAAGTCTAATTTTTATAAAGAAAAAGTTACTTTAAGTTAAACGCTCAAAAATTCTTAAACATGAAAATGCAAATTAAATTTTAAAAATATTCAGATTTTATCTATTCGGAAATTTTAATGCTTCTAGGCATTCGTTATAAATGGTAAATTTATGTTTTGATTCATAACGCTATGCATTTTTCATAAATGTTTTCTTTGCTTTTATGTCGCATTTTTTGGAGATTTTAGGTTTTACACGTTTTAAATTGAAAATAAAAAATTTCACTTAAATCATAAGTTTGAAATTTAATACTATCAATGTTAGCAATTACAGAACTGCAATGTGTTTACTTTATTTTTTAAAATGCATAAAATGTTTCACTTGTGTTTGTAAAGATGTAATTTTAATGTCTATTTAGCAAAAACATTATCATAATCTGTGCCTTATAAACTTGAATAATTAGGAGTATACTTTTATGGAAAATATTTCAGAAACTTTGAAAATATTTTCATTTTTAGATGCATTTTAATTTTAATGCATAGATATTAGTGTAATACAAATTTTGGCGGATTGCAAAAATGTATATTGTAACACGTCACCTAATGATCAGTATTTAAACTTAAACAGTCATTCTTAGTTTTTAGTATTACAGAGTTCCAACAGTTACAAAAACTATTCATAGTTGCAAAGTGGAACAAAATACGCCCACTTATTTTTAACGTCACAAGTCAGTGGTGGAAAATTGGCGCAGAGGTGGAGCCTATTGATACCACTAAATTATAGTAGTATTTACCCTCTTATCTAATGATCAAATTTCTGAGTTTTTATTAAACTGAATAATACCATAAAATTTTAGTGGTATCAATAGGCTCCACCTCTGCGCCAATTTTCCACCACTGCACAAGTTTTACAGGTGACAAGCTTCCACTAAATTTCCGTAATAAGCGAAATAATTTCTCCAGATATAACGACGTTTCGTATCAGAATATTTATTTGACCCATCTTTAGATATTTAATTTCATATTTCTGCGCGTAATTCCTGGCATTTCATTCCTTAAAATATTGCCTATGCAAAGCGTATTAAGCCTGGGTTAGCACGTTCACGCCGGCGCCGTGGGTCACACTCACAATTTTCATCTGATTTAATTGTGAAAATGCTCCGATTAGATAAGGCAAAATTTACGATAAAAAATAATTGGTGGGAATGATCGAGAAGGGTTAATTAGACGGAAAAATGCATTCCCGATGAAATCTCGGGTTGCGCAAATTTTGCTACTTTTACGTTGCTTGAGAAACTCTCGGGTTGCGTAGCGAGAGGGTTAATGGTCTCATTAAATTACGGTTTAAAAATTCAAATTGCTTATTGGCACCATTTTTTTGAAAAAGAAATATTAACCTTATTTAATGACACATAAAATGATAACATAATAATGCCAATTACACTATTTTATAAGACTTGTTAGAATCAGACAATCTTAATAAAAGACACAGCCCGTGAATATCATGGGAGCGAGAAAAAAGGGGGTTAAGGGCACATGGAACTACATCTCGGCAAGTTAAATGAAGCAGTTTTTGCGGAATATTTAACCCTTTGCACTCCGTTGTCGCCGCTGCGGCGACATTGTAAGGTAAGTGAAAAACTCCATTGTCGCCGCTGCGGCGACATGGTAAGGTAAGAGAAAAACTCCGTTGTCGCCGCTGCGGTGACATTATCTTTCCTTTCAAAATTTGCTTTTGGCACCAGTAATAAAGGAAAATAAATTTTGCCTTATTTAATCAGAGCATTTTTTTTAAATTGCGCACTTGAAGGAAACTTATTTTAAAAAAAATGGTGCCGGCCGAATAAAATATTTGTGTAACGCAGAGTTGATGGCAGCTCACAGACAAAATGACGCGGAGTTGCTGGTAGACCTTACTTAAAATAACGCTGGGTGTAAAGGGTTAACATCATGTATTTTACTTAAAAACAGAGATAAAAATGATTTTTTTACTTTTACAGTAAATATATCTATTATACACATAAATCAAAATAAATTAATTTTATGCATAAATTTGTTTTCAAGAACTAATTAACTTTTTACATATTTTTTGAACAATATGTCTGTTCGGTACACTTTTCTATAAAAATGTTGAGTATATAACCTTAAATTGTTTTATTGTGTCAGAAAACATACTATTTGACAATAATAAGAAGCAATTTCCATTTTGGCTTAAAAGAAATAAAATTAAAAATATTTTACTAAAAAACTTTGAAAATTGTAAAAATTTTAAGAACATATTTTTCATAATTTAATTTTTTTTTCACTCAGACCTATACAGGGTGCAAAGGAAAGTTTCTTTAACCTGAAAATACTTGCGAACGCAGAGAGCTACAGCTATGCAAGTGAGGTAACGGTATAGTAAAGCTACTACGCCCGATTTAATGCAAACGACAGCAGCGGTCCTAGTGGCGAAATTTGGAAGATAGCCATTGCATATCGAAAACGAAAAGAGATAGAGCAAAATTTCCAATTAGAAAGTTTTAGAGCACCATTAATTAATACGAAACGACGTTTGGTTTACATGGATAAGATAAATCTTGGCCTGTATACCCAAAATGTCCGAAATTGATGCACTCCATTTTGTGTAAACGTTTGAATGAAATAGCCAGACGTATGAAGAAATACGCACAATTTATGGTATAAATACTTACTTATCTCAATATATTTTGATAACATCACACAAAAAAAAAAAAGAAAAAAAAAGAAAATTGACTTACAGCGATAAAAAAATATTCAGTATGTACGAAAATTTCGCCATTGCTCACGATTCTCGTTTGTATACGTGTGAGGGTAATTCTGCATGCACATTTCTCAGCATGAAACGTCTATTGCAAGCCTTTTCAATACGACGACATAGATTTAACGCATTCTATGGCGGTTGCTAGACGGTCTAACTACCCAATTTTAATTCCAAAACTGACAAATGGCACCAAGAATATTTTTAAAATATTTTGCTTTTGTAACGAAAGTGCAAATTAGCGGGTTTTTATTTTCTAAGAAATTCGTTTGAATATTCTGGTGTCAGTCAATTATTTCATCAGTTTACGAACAGAATTCTTCTGCCCCTTAAAGGGTTAATCTAAAATTTTAAATGAATTCGAAATTAAATTTTTACAGACATTACAACATCGTACAATGTCACAATCTGCAATTGTGCACTGCTACATTTCAGGAATGTGAACATGCAAAGTAGAATTGTCGCTCATCGATTTCAGACGTTTTGGGTATCCAGGCGATGATTTTTCTTATCCGTGGGAACTAAATGTCGTTTCGTACTAATTAATTGAAGCTCTAAAACTTTCTAACTGGAAATTTTGCTCTATCTCTTTGCCTTTTCGAGTTGCAACGGCTATCTTCCAAATTTCGCCACTAGCGGCGCTGCTTTCATTTGCGTTAGGTCGGGCGTAGTCACTTTACTATACCGTTACCTCACTTGCATAGCTCTAGCTCTCTCCGTTCGCAAGTATTTTCAGGTTAAAGTGACTTTCCTTTGCACCCTGTATTGTCAGGTATTTTTAAAGAAACAAGTTAGTTTCACAATTTTGCAAAGTTTCAACTGTTTACCTGAAATAGACTTTTAGAAAAATGTACCAAAGCATAAAATAGCAGATTTTAAA
Organism: Maratus speciosus; assembly: GCA_963932465.1. NCBI lineage: Eukaryota > Metazoa > Arthropoda > Arachnida > Araneae > Salticidae > Maratus > Maratus speciosus. Next base: position 370,800,277 of record OZ010797.1, on the reverse strand, counting down.
AAAAGTAAACGAAAATATATACACACCCGCATTGCTTAAAAAATATTATTTTCAAACCTTGCAGTACGATAATCTTTTAAGTCCATAATCATTTAGCACCATAATCCTTTAGATTTATTTTTTAGGCCGATATTTAAAAACTCAAAAATTTGAGCCATTTTATGTTCCATGTGCCCTTAACACGGTCACTGCCCCCATAAGAATTTAAAGTGATCACCCGGGAGTCAAACACAAAACAGATTATTTAACTTCTTGAAGGACGGTGATGCCGCTATGGCATCACTTAATTTTAATCCCTAATTGCTTCATTGGCACCATAATTTTTCTATGAAAATTTCACTTTTATGAAGTACGCGAAAATATACTTTTATTTATTTATAAATAAATTTTCGCATAGATACTGTTGTAATTCAATTATTTGAACGTTTTACGAATACAAGTACCTTGCCCCTGAAAAGGTTTAACCCTTTATCAACTGCATTATGATCTACCGCAATTTTTTTTTTCAGTTACTAGAATGAAAATTAAAGTAAATACGTAAAAAAAATACTCACCCGTGAGAAATTTAATTAATTAGACGTAATTAATTAAAGTGGTACTTTAAAGTACCATCAGTACACTCTGATTATATTATCATTTGATATTATCGTAAATGAAAGCCAACAAAGTATTTCAAACGGCACCACAATTGTGGTAAAATATTTTCGATTTAATAAATAAGTGAAATATAGCCTTTTTATTATTTATAAATGAATTTTTTGTCAAATTCCGGTGCCAATCAGTAATTTCATCACTTTAGCCTTGAAAATGCTTTGCCCCTGAAAGGGTTAAAAAAACTATTTTTTGTTTAGGTTTCGATCTTGTTAGCAGTCCTTTAGTTATGCGACGTCTATATTCCAGGGACAACATGTTCTCTCGCATCTCTATATATGCAATATATGATATTACAAATGCAATTTCTAGAATAAGAAAAAAGAGCCGGTTTTACTTTGGACTTCCTATAAAAAATTATAATGAAACTGAAAAGAAATACTAGGAAAAAATGTTACAACACTACATTTTAGTAATTAGATTTTAAAATAGATGAAAAAGCAGGATAACTACACAGTCAAAAAGTAAACAAGTAGTTTTTCTCCAACACCCAGTTTACTGACGGTACTTATAAGTACCACCGAGTAATTCAACTCTTAATCACGGTTCGTGCGGTCCTTGAATTCCCAGACTAAGAAATCCTTCGATACCAGTACTTTCGTATAGAAAATCTCTCCTAAAATAAGACGAAATTTCGCGCGTCTAAACTAGATTTATTTTTCTATAAAAAAAATACTGATATTTCGCCTTGAAAATAACGGTACCCGTACGAACCCTGTTAAATAAAATACATACACCTTTCACCAAATATAACTAGTCAAATTGTATTCTAAAATAATTAATGAACACATAAAAAAATCCAACACTTATCTTATATCCTTTACTGTCTTTGCAGCAATAAAAAGACGAGCGTGACAATCTGTACAAAGTGGGGGCACAAAACACATCGACTGTTTAGTCTCATTCCTCACTAAAATAACAAACTTATAACTAATACTGCCATGTATCAGGATAAAGTGGATTTAAAAGAGTGTTTTGCAAAGTACCATTAGAATATTAGTAATATTCACCATGGGATGAAAGGTTACAATGAGTGGTACTTATAAGTACCGCCAGTAGATAAAGTGTTAAAGTCAAGTAAGGGGAAAACTGAACAATACAATTTTTGATAACAGACATCATAAAATAAAATAATGACGGACTAAAGGCCAAGGAACATTCTTCACTCCAGTAGTGCACAAGCCAATCAAAAAGCTCGCAACGATGTTGCAATAAATCGTGAAAACAGCCACTAGGTTCCAATGGACTGATCGTAAAGAGCGCACTCACGTAAAAAAGTAATATCCTAAAATGTCATAAACCAAAATGCGACCAAAACAAGAACCCACCAGCCACAATTTCGCAATGTGTCAGCAACAAGCTCTCAAACTGAAAAATCAGTCAACCGAAAAGGCGATAATATCGCACCGTGTCAAATCCCATGAATAGAGACTTAACCCTCCGTCTACCAGACGGGTCCATTGGACCCGACAGGTACATACAAAATATTCATTCAAACCAGAAATTTCTTTAAAATAAACTAAGTATATAAACCAGACAAAAATAAGGTAAATAAATAAGTTAAATAGTTTTAAATAAAAATTCTGGTGTAGAACGTTTTATTAAAACTTGAATAAAATTCCCGGTAGATCTAGGGTTAAAGAAAATACACCACAGAGACGAATACATGAAATATGAGAACATACCCCACAGAAGAAGAACCAAGACACCCAAGAAAAGTAAGATCACCGGGTAAGTAAATTATAAATATTTTAACAAAGTTAATTAAAGTAAACCATAATAGGTAATATGATTAACTTAGGTCAATATAGATAATTCAAGACAATTTAGGCTAACCATGAATTACGTATAACAAATTATCTAAGGAAATACTAACTAACATCAGATTAGCCAATGACAGTCCCTATAGATTCCATCCCCCACACTCTCATCTCAGCCCTCCCATTTTTTTTATGAAGAGCCGGGGCATCCCCAGTCTCTTACACCTTTCACCGCGCCCCAGAGAATGCACCCTGGGGAAAGGCCCAGCGCCCCCCCCCTAATAGTCTTAGTCTAATATTCATCTGCAGCAATTAACGCTTAATCTTAAATAGTAAACTATTTCTAATCAACTAGGTCAGATAAACAACACCCGATCTCCTTTGCTAAGCAATAGTTTCACCCTCATAGTAAGTAGCCAAAGTACTCATCAAATTAAGATAATGTCTGTTTGTACTCTTAACCAATTACTAGTAATTTAGGTAATATCGTGTCCTTTACACTTTGATAGCTCTGGCCTGGTGCATAGGATAGTTATAATTTATTACAAAGTATTAAAAGTAATCCTAAAGCTAAAAGTGTAATAAACATGTCCAACTAACCCTTCCCTTTCAGTTTTTTTTTTTTACTGCTATATTTTTATTAAGTGCATATAGGCTGCGGCCTGCACGAGCTACCGAACCCGCTCCTATGGAAAAGCTTACGAAGTCAATCTTTACCCGGTGGGGTGCGGTAGAAAGGTGGAGTCTCATCTCACAATATAGTGAGCTTCCTTTGCATTTCGGCCCAAAATTTCCTTTGATGATACTTGTCTTTCAGCGGCACACATTGTTTTTTCCCCCTTTTTCTAAATTGGCTCACGAACAACTTTTCACGACAAGTACCCACCACAGATTAGGTATCTAAAAACCAGATTTCCCTACTCCCCAAGCTGGATATGTGTGTGTAATGTGCAGGAGCCAAATGAACAAAGTCAATTAGTTAAGCAAGCGGTACAACAGAGAAACCAGCAAATTACAGGCTCTACAATTAGGTCGGCCGGAGCATTGGTCTACTTGATGGCCGCCATGCGGCGACCAAGTGGACAATCGCCCAGATACCAGACAGGTATACTCGTTCGGCTAGGGAAATCTGGCAGCTAGGGGTCTGGCCATCGGTTTGGTGTCAGCCGATGTCCGTTATGTACGCTAATGGAGCTTGGTGCATGTAAAATCCGTCGTGGGTGCAAAGTCCTCCACGTTACCTGTGAATTATACCTCTGGAGGTGCCTTGCCAGCTGAAGGTATCGTCACCTGATCAAGGTCCTAAATTACGAGGACAACTTGGGTAGCAAAGCAAAGGTACAAAACAACAAGATAAAAATGTTAAGTAACCGTTTTAACAAAGTTCGCATCTAAGCAGTAGGCACAGTCGATAGGATGAAGATCTAGGCCCTCGTCAGATTTATTGTCGCTACGCGGCGATTAGGCGATCACCGCCCCGATACCAGGTATCAAACCCGTTCAGCTGGGGAGACCCGGCAGGTAGGGGCCTGGTCATCGGTTAGAAAGAAAGAAAGGATTAAAGCGTTTTTAACCCGTTTGCCGCAAGCGTCTTTTACAGAATTTTAAATCTTTTATTACCGGTTTTTCAAAACAAACATTTTTGCCTAATTTAATTGGGAAAAGGCTCGGATAAAATAAGTGGAAATTTACAATAATAGTTTACTGCTGAGAATAATCACAGATTATGAACGATTTTTATTTAATATTATATGGAAAGCTACTTGTGACCCACGGTAACGCTGACTGCACAGAATGAAAAAAAAAATTGAGATCCACAGGTGATGCACCTGGCAGTGAACCCCTAAAGTAACGAAGTACTATCAACTGAATTGAATGTCATACAGTTCTTGTCATTTTCCGCCCATAAACCGCAAGAACGTTTTCTAAAAATATGAACAAAAGGGATGAATGGTAGTGCTTGTGCTGATATTAGTCAAAAGGGCTGTGTACCTAGTTAAAACCTCTACCATCTTTTACAAGAAAACCAGACTGAGTTTGCAGATATAGATATGAACATTGTCTTTGTTGATGGATCACAATGGATCGGAGTTTTTCAGCGTAATGGTAACTTGAAGTTTGGCACCAATAATTTTTAAAGTTTTTTCAGCTTTTTTGTCTGAGATTAAACAAGTCAAAGAAATCTTGGAACAGATGTCCGCCGTCTTTGAATTTTTCTTGGCGTGAAAACCCCTATTCCGCCAAGTAATAAATGTCGCCAAGGTCCGGTTTATACGCATGTTAGGCTTAACGAAAAGAAAATGAAAATTATAAACAAAACTCGTTAAAGTGGCAATCACTGAACGCCGTATGAACGCTACGCGCTCATTAACCGAAAATCCATTACTGGATTCAGCAGTTCTAGTTGTGTAACATTCTCAAAATTCAGCAGTTCTCGCTGTGTAGCAATCTCAAAATGTACAAAAATCGTAAGGCAACAAAATATATATAAAATTATCAACATACCTTAACAGACATCTACTTTCTTGAAAGCTCAAGCACGAAATACCTGCTAACATCACCGCCATTTTCCAAAGTAGGCTTATGAATACGCACTGTAAACAAACCTCCTTTATTCGTCAAAATTTCTTCATATTTCTTAAATACTTCAGCAAGAGCGTTTAAACGGACTACAGAACCCATATTCAATCAAATACATCCAATAAATTTAACATAAAAATAAGTGACAGAAACATACAGCACGATATCAGAAGCAAAAAACGGCCTTCTCGCGTACTCGCAACACAAACTCGAATGAAAAACAGGGTTGCCAGAACACGGTCACGCCAGAATACACACGTCACACGGGGTTCCACACATCGATAAAGATCGCCAACATAAAATCCCCAAGAAATCTCAAAACATCCAAGATGGCGGCCATCTGGGAATATACGGTATCTAAGTCGAAATCTTTTATAAAATACTGGTGTCTAAATTTAAGGGACAGTACATACCTTTACAAAAAAAAACCTTCGTCAGCGCTCAGGTCTAGTACAGATTTGCCAGTGGGCTACTTTTTTGAAATTCAGATTTCTTGATTGGTACCACTGTATTGAATTGGGGAAAATTTCTTTCTTTTCGCAATAATTAATATTTAATTGAATAAAGCGAATTTTACCGTTTCAAAAATGTGGTACCAATTAAGAAATCTGAATTTTAAAAAGTAGCCCACTGGCAACACTGTTCTAGTATTCAGGGGGCGGTGTCTAATGCAAACAAAATCTTTTGATGAGGATTGAGTTGTTTATTAGATGAAGAAATCTTGTTTCTTTTCCAGAAACGACGTGTTAATTTAATAGGTCATTGTCCGTACAGGATTCCATACCAGTACCTTTTAATTTTGAAATTTCGAGTTCATATTGAAAATTCAGAATGAAAAAATTTTTACTCTATGCAATTGCTAAATGTATATATCATTATACATTGCAGCACAAAATGCTCTTCCGAATTTCTGAATAAAAATAGACCAAACTGGCAACTCTGTATCTGTAAAATGGGGAAACTCCAAGGTTGCCAGTTTGGTCTCCATTTTTATTTCTAAATTTCAAATTCATACCGGAAATTTTGAAAGAAGAATTTTTACTTTATGTAATCCATAATTTCTTTCATTAAATAAGACCAAAAGTAGTTATTTTAATTTCTATAACGGATTCAGATTTCCTGAATAAAAATGAAGGCCAAACTCACAAAAATTCATCAAATTTATTCTGAAGAAATTGCAATGAAAGCAGCCATAATTGCTGAGAAGCTTTTTTTATATATACAGGGTGTTCCGTTAAAGGGGTCCAATATTAATAGGGGTAATAGAGGAGATCACATGGAGCATAAATCAGTATATAAAGCCTCGTCGGATCTCAATAGTTTTCAAGTTACAGCAAATAGAATGAAAATTCGGAAAATTGTAAAAGAACCCTCATTGCTAAACTATCGATAATGCTACATAAAAACGAAGCACATATTTAGAAAGAGCAGAAAAAAACCTACAAAATTACATTGTAAATAATTGTATTAATTGTATTAAAATAGCAATATTTATTGACGAGTTACAAGCCCTGAAACAGTGAAAAAAGTACGAAATCCAATATACATCAAAATAGTTAATCGTTAATTCCAAAAAGACAACTCTAGCTACAACAAGGAAAATGTAGTAAAATTTGGTCCATTCCGAAAACTTTCGAAAAAGCTTACAATGAACCATATCGGTTTAATTGTGTGAGAGAAATTAATCAGTTTCTGAGTTACAACTCCGCTTTTTTTGACACTAGCAAAGGTTAAACTCCGCCCATCACGATTGGAAACACCGCCTTTTTAATTACTCTCAACTATACATTTTCGATCATGCTTCTTCTGAGATGCAACATTTTTAATTATTCAAGAGTTGGATGAACCAAAATAACTTTACAATAATAGTCTACATTTTAAACTGGTCTTTTATTGATATAAAGCTTAAGTTAAATTCTTTAACATTAAACTGGTGGTGAAAATTCGGAAATAATTAAAAATATTGCGATTTGTAACTATGCAAGAAGTTTCAGTACATGTTTTACATGGACAATTATTGTATGTATATGTGCATCATAATTTATGATAGGAAATAATAATAACAAATAGCATAATAATTTTATTAATTATAAATTTTAAAAAGACACTAAATTTTAAATTAATTCATACAAACTTTGTAATTTACAATTTGAGTACACCACAGTCTGTGACTTACAAAATACTGTGCCAAAAAGTGTTGAAAATAAAAGAAAAATGACAAATAAAGAATTACATTCCACGTACTTTATGACATATGTGAAGCATAGTCTTCTGGCCTGCGCTGCACAGTTCAATGTCGGAAGGCAGACGAACGGACATTATTATAATAGGTGTTCGAAGTTGCGCCCATTAACAGAATCGCACAGCCGACAGCGACGTCGTAAAGATTGGCGAACACGCCGAAAAACTCCGACGGAGTTGGGAATGTCTCCTGCAGCGACAACGATTCGCGCTAGTAAATCCTCCGGTGTATCCACAGGCGTTTCATACACCAGCGATTTAAGGTGTCCCCAAACAAAAAAGTCTAACGGATTGAGGTCTGGAGAGCGTGCAGGCCAAGCAACAGGTCCACTGCGTCCAATCCATTTCCCAGGATATGTTGAATTGAGGTGATTGCGAACACCTATGAAAAAATGTGCCGGTGCGCCATCGTGCATAAACCACATATTGTGGCGCAATGTTGCTGGCACATTTTGCAGTAACTGCGGTAAGATATCCCGTAGGAAAACCAAGTACGTACTGCCATTGAGTACATCTGGGAGTAAATATGGTCCTATGAGATAATCGCCGAGGACACCTGCCCATATGTTCACACTGAACTTTTGTTGTGCGTTCGACGGGAAAACAGTGTGCGGATTTGTATATGACCATGTGTGCATATTGTGCGTGTTTACCACGCCCTCTCTCGTAAATGTTGCTTCATCAGTAAATAAAATATTTTCCAGAAATTGTGGATTATTTTCTGTTACATTAAGCAACCAGCGTACGAATTCTGCCCGCTGAACACAATCTGTTACTGATAACAGTTGTACCCGCTGCACATGAAAGGGGTGCATGTTTTCTGCACGCAGAACACGCCACACACTTTGGTGAGAAACACCGACTTCAGACGCAGCAGCTCGTGTACTCGTGGAGGGGTTATCTTTAAAAATATTCAGTACATCTTCTTCCATTGCAGGTGTTCGTACATGTCGAGGTTTCCCTGCATCAATGCTTGCTGTATTAAACGATCCAGTCTCCCGTAATCTTCTATCGATTTTTATGAAGAGTTTCGAACTTGGGCAACGTCTCCTTGGAAATTGCTCACGGTACATAGCTTGCCCGTACATTAGATGCATGTCCGCATATTCTTCGTTAGAGTATTCCGGCATAATTATTATACATCAACTTACTACAATCCCACTTACAACAGCCTCCCTTTAACATAACGCACACTGATGACTGCTGTTTTATTACACTTTTCTTCCTATACACATAGAAAATTTGCATAAAAAGTACTTCTTCTTCATCATCCTGAAAGTTCATGGAGGAAACGCAGCAGTCACGGAGTTTGATTTAAGACAAGGCGAGAGCTGCACAATATGTCATTCACTTGACCAGACTGAATAATGAAAGGGTATTGATAGAGGTTGATCAGAAATGTATAATTGAAAGATATTAAAACGGGGTGTTTACAATCGTCATGGGCGGAGTTTCGCCCTTTCCGAGCGTGCAACAGTACAGAGTTGTAACTAGGGAACTGCTTGATTTCTCCCATACAATTAAACTGATATGGTTTATTGTCAGCTTCTTCGAAAGCTTTCGGAATGGACCAAATTTTATAACATTTTCCTTGATGTAGGTAGAGTTGCATTTTTGGAATTAACGATTAACTATTTTGCTAAATATTTGATTTTGTATTTTTTCACTGTTTCAGAGCTTGTAACTCGCCATTAATTCTCAATATTCTAAAACAACTTATGTCATTTCGTAGGATTTTTTCTGCTCTTTCTAAATATGTGCTTCGTTTTTATGTAGCATTATCGATAGTTTAGCAATGAGGGTTTTTTTACAAATTTCCGATTTTTCATTCTATTTGCTGTAACTTGAAAATTATTGAGATCCGGCCAGGCATTATATACTGATTTATGCTCCGTGTGATCTCCTCTATTACCCCTATTAATATTGGACCCCTTTAACGGAACACCCTGTATAAACTCTAGAGGATATGTTTTAGAATGTAATTCATTAATAGTAGTTCCATGGTTTCACATTACCGTATTTATCAGGAATCAATTACTTTTCACAATATTATTGGCAGCACTGAATACCATGTTATTTTTAATGATCTGTTTTAATTCTTTGGCAGAGCCATTTTACTTTCCATTCTTGGATACTTCGCAGGATAGGATAGTTCAAATGTTATTGAAAGAGTTTCAGTCTGCTCAACAAGACCTATCACAAACCATCAGAAGGTTATCATTTTGAGCGGAAACCACTATTGTGTGCTATATGAGTAGTAGATTGAACTATTGTAGTGTTGAAATCGCCATTCTCTCACCATGACAAGAAATTTTAGTAGATGTAGCTCGGGTATCCCTTTTTACGTTCTTTAATACATTAGGCATTAGTTCCATTAGTTCCAGTTATACCAGACCTGAAATAAAATACTTCTTTATTTCAAGACTCAATATTTGAAACTTATTACCAACTCAACTTAACCCTTGAAGGGCGGTGGTATGTTTTGGGAATTAATTTTAATTCCCAAATGCCACATTGGCACCAGAATTTTGGTTACAAAAATTTCTTTTATTATGTGTGTGAAATATTAATTTGTCCTATTTATAAGTAAATTTGTTTTCAAATTCCGGTGTCATTCATTATTATCAACATTTTAGCAAAGGAATTGCTTTGCCCCTGTAAGAGTTAAAATACAATTGAAACAGCTCTACATGCCAAGCACACTCTAGCGTATACATCACGTGCATTTTCCCTAGGAATCAATTGATTGTGCCCTTACTTACTTCCATAAGCTCTGACTGGAATGCTATATCATTTAGGCATTCTGTAATCTCACTAGTAAGAATTAATAGTTATTTTTGTATTATAAGATAATAGGTATTCCATAAGTAAAAAAATTAAAATTCCTATTCAAAATTTTCTGGTGTGAAATGAATATTTCTAAATAAAAAAATACGTCAGATGCGACAACACTGCCAAGATTCTTAGTAAACTTGCCATTAATTCCAAACTAAAGTTTGATAATTTGTCTCATTTGTTTAACACTAGAACGACCGGAAGAAGTCAATTCAACTCCGACAATATGATTAAAAGTCAATTGGAACCAGAAATTCTTTCACAAAATAAGTTACATTTTAAAAAACGCAGAATTACGTTAAATAAATCAGTCAAATAATTTTAAATAAAAATTCTGGTGTAAAATAATTTTATGAAACTTGAGCAAAATTTCCGGGCGTTCTAGTGTTAATCAAGTTCCTTCAGGCAAGTACGCCAAGTTCTTAATTGTAAATTAACCTGAGTTTGGAAAAAAACCTGAGTTTGAGCATGCGCTTTGTTCTAATGTCGTCACTCTCTTCTAGAGTCATTCTACCACAGACACTTTTAACTTTTCCGATGGAAATAGTCGTCCCGAAACATTATAAATTAGATGATGTTTAGAAATAATAACAATATTTAAAAGAACGCTTTAAAAAAATAAAATGCAAAAAAACTTATTCACAACATTACAAAGTTACAGTTTCAAATAATATCAACAATCTGTAGAAATGTTTTTTAGTCTGTTATTGCAAATTATCCAAATTTTTCAAATCCAATTTGGATAAGTTTGTCTCGTAGAATTACTTTATAATCCAGAGTATCGTACCAAAATATAAATAAAACCTCTATCTTCCATAAACAATATCATAGTATATTATCGTTGAGACCTACACATCATAGCATAACAATCATTGAGCAAAAATTTAAAATATTCTCAATTCTACTTCGAATTAGTAACATGCATACCTTACAACAACAAGAAATGTTATTGCACATAAAAATATCTTCCACATTTACTTAAATATGAATTAAAGTTTGGAAATCGAATGCCTCTTTTAAATGCTAATCTTGAAAATTTTGAATTTCTTATTATTGGAAAATATGAAAATGCAAATTTAAGTTTAGAAAAATTGCATGTTGTTCTCCATTTACAAATTCGTAAACTCCTTGGTATTCATTAGTAATTTCTGAGTTATGTTTTGATCCTCTCTTTATGAACATTTTAGAAATGTTTTCGTTGCTTTTACATGATGCACTTCAGAGGTTTTATATTTTTAGACTTGTGCACAGAATTCAAAGATGTATTTGAATAAAAAATAGTATCCCGAATAAACTTATTTTATGTTTAAATTTTCAGCATCCCGTGTCTTTCGTCATGTATTTTCTAATTATTTATACTTTAAAATGAAAACAGTTTTTAAAGAAACACAGACTTCTAAAGTTTTAGTCTTAAAAAGATTTTTTAATTTGTCTCCAAATTATTATTATTTTCTTCTTTAAACTATATTACAACTATAAGACATAAATAGCTTCCCTTGTGTACGCACTGAAAGCATTATGTGTTAAACTGATCATAATTTCTGTATTGTATTAGCTCCTATTATAGGATGATAAGAAATTTTACTATGATTTGGATCTATTCATGAATTATAAAACTCTATAACATTGAGTCATATTTGTGTTTAGCCCCTAAAGTTGTGTGAGTTATATTATTAACTAGTAAAATGTTAAACCTTCACGTTGCCTCAGCTTTAACCCCTTAACGCTCGAATTAAATTACGATTGATTAATTCAAATTGCTTATTGGCACCACTTTTATGAAAAAGAAATATTCACCTTATTTAATGACAGTAAAAACTATACTAAAATGTACCCAATTTCACTATTTTATAAAACTGGTGGGAATCAAAGAATTTGAGTTAAAGACACAGCCCGAGAATATCTCGGGAGCGAGAATTAAGGAGATATATTGCCAGTACTCGCTAATTATACCCGTACACCTCTTTAAAGGGAAAATCCAATAAACAACGAAGCTCGAACTAATGCCTGAAACTAGTGCTGATGACGATTTTACTATCGAATTAATTATCCGGGTATGCGCAATAACATAATTTCCAATATTTGTATATATTTCAAATCAAATACCACCAAAAATCCTGTAAAAGGAAAAAACAAACAACATCACAGTTGCCTACTTCGTAATTTCTATAATTCATTACCTTCAGAAATTTCGAAGATAATTATTTTTTTATGGATTCCTTGCGCTAACGCTAATTAAAATACGATTTTTTTTTCTCAATAGAAAATTTCTGGTAGAAATTGAATTAAAAAAAATAAGTTGGCAGCGACGCTTTTGCGTATAATCGAATGCATTGTTGCCAGTGGGCTACTTTTTTTAAATTAAGATTTCGTGATTGGCACCACTTTTTTGAAATAGTAAAATTCACCTTATTTAATGACATATTAATTAAGGCAAAAACAAGGTGAATTATACCACTTCAGAACAGTGGTGCCAATCAAGAAATCTTAATTTCGAAAATGTAGCCTACTGGCAACACTGTCCGAATGATTCCTTCGAATAGTAAAATCATTCATTCCGCCCATCACAACCTAAAACCCTTTGACTTCGAACTACTGGACAAGCAAGCGGATATGCTTATAGTCTGAAACATCATATTTAGATAGCACAGTAATTTACAGTATATGCAGTAAAATCTCGTTTCAACGAATCTCTCGGGAGCACTGATTAAATTCGCAATACTGAAAATTTCGTTAACCCTTTGAGGGGCAAGTACTGTAATGTCGAATTCACACCGGAATCTTTCAAAAAAATTATTGCAAAATAAGGGAAAGCAATTTTATGACCTTTTTTCCACCAAAGTGAGAAAAGTAAAATTCAATAAAATTTTTCTGGTACAAATCTTCATTAATAATAGGTGGGATATAATATATCCTACCGCCGCTCAAGGGGTTAACCGTTTCAGGGGAAAATAACTTCCACTACTAAAATGTTGAAATGAATGAATGCCACCGGAATTTAAGTACAAATTTATTTGTAAATATGGAAAACTATTTTTCACATTACATAATAAACGGAAAAAAATATATACTAAAGTTTTGGTGTCATTGTAGCATTTAGGAATTAAAATTAAGTAGTTTCGGCAACATTCCACCGCCCTTGAAAGGAGCAAATTCAATATTTTTATAATGAAATAGATTAATGGGATTTTCTTTTTACAATCCAAATAACATTCATTAAACTAAAAAATACGTTAAAGCGTCGTAACTCCAGCACCTTTCATGTGTTCACCCTAAATGTGTTTTAGATAGGTGTAATGAAAGATATATACGCCCGGCAATAGAATTGTATACCTATGGTTAGGGATAGAAAAGGGAACATATAATGATTTTCTTATTTTTAAAAATGCAACTTTAAAAGAAAATAAAGCTAATTTTCAAAACTCTAGTGTTTCAAGATAAATTACTAACGATTTATACAGTATTTCACTGGGCTCATAATTCCCCAAATTGAGAATTTTTGGTTTTCAAGGCCAACGTTTTTGCATCCATAGCCATGTAAAATTTTCACTGGTCACATTATCTTATTATACTATTATTGAAATTTGCACGGAACTCAGACAAGAAAATTTTTGTTTATTGTATGAAAGTGCATGCTGGTGTCCATGGAGTCGAAGAAACAGATCTCACAAAAGAAACTACAGAAATAATAGATATATGCGTACAGATTTTTTCCCACTCACACCATCACTTAAAATAAAGCTGAAACAACAAATACTAGACCAATGACAATATGAAATAAAAAATTGGTGATACGAGGATATAAATTTACAATCTATTACAAAAAGTGTCTGAATACCGCTTATTTTATCACAAGAAATTTATATTTATTACCCCCCGATATGCTATTTGTTTCGGCCAGCAGTTAAAATGTCGTCTCTTAAAAATAACGTTTCGTTGTATAAAGTTTTTTTCTTGTTTCAAGGTTCGCACACTCCTTGGAATTTCCACGGACTCTGGCACCACTATTAATGATAAGAAAATTTACATTTAATTTTTACAACACAGTATTTGCAATCACCGCCTTTATTCTCAGCTTTTGCAATATTTTTCAGCTGAGAAACACTTTGAAAATACTGTTAAAATTTAGTGGTAAAAGTGTGCGAACCCTGTGTTTTTTTTTTTTTTTCAAAGTGATGTTCTATTAAAATAGAAATAATACGTAAAATGTTTAAAATAACTAAATAAAAATAAATTTTCCAAAAGTTCCAAGTGGTTTTATTTTATTTTATTTTATTTTTATTTTTATTTTTATTTTTATTTTTATTTTTATTTTTATTTTATTTTATTTTTTTGTTGTTGTTATTTAGACATTATTTATACATTTTAAATCTTTTGTAATTGTTGTAGTTTTTATATTATTGTAGAGATACTTACCTCTTTTTATGTTTTTTGCTGAAACTTGTATTTCGATTCAGAGTGCAAAGCGTCGCATTAACTACGTTGAATACACTTAACTTAAATGTTTTTGAAATAGCTTAACGGTATACCGCTTTTATAAAATTAAAAAGTCTCAAAATGAGCATATCAGAAGGAACTTCCTAAGGCTCCTAAGGGAAGTGAACCTCCTAAGGCTCTTGTGCAGACCACATAAAAAATATATAAACATATAACATGACATATACATGTTAAAATTTAAATTAGGATAACACGTGACGGCATACTAATGATAACGAGAAAAACAGAGCCCACTACCAGATAAGTATGTTATAAGAAGAAAGCAAAACGGCTGCTTACAGTTAATAAAGTTACAAATCTGTAACTGCTACTTGTAAATTATGTTAGCCACACAATGTCGGTGGTTAAAAAAACTTCACATGTTCTCAATGAAGCATAAAAACAATTAAAAATGTATCAATTTTATCAAATTTAATAATACAAAATGTGAGAGACTCTTCAAGAAATTTTATGAAGAAAGGAATCTAAAAAATAATTTACATACATTTATTATTTTTCATTTCGGAAGTCTCCTGAAAGTTTTTGCTAGAAAACAAAATTTCATAGAAAATTAATAACGGAAACATTATGACGTAAAGAGTATAACGCTGCGACCGAACGCCGGGGACTCTTTATGTTTATTTTATTTACGGACGGTTCTTCAGCAAGTGGAAAGTTTGTGTCCCTTGGAATTATATGTTACATTTTATCATTTATAGTATTTTGTTAGCATAAAATGTATTGTGTAATGTCTTTCTACAATTTCGAAGAATTTTCAAGAAAGTAACTGTAAATTTTACTCCAATAATATTTTATATATTGTTACTTGTGTCCAGGGTTCGTACGGGTACCGTTCAAGGCAGAATTTCAGCATTTTCTTTTTAAAAAATAAATGAAGCTCAAACGCATGACATTTCGCCTTCTTTCAGGTGGGATTATCTATAACAAAATACTGGTATAGAAGAATTTTCTGGTTTGGAAATTTTTAAGAACCGTACGAACCCTGGTGTCCCTTATACCCCACTTTATGCAAAGAACTTCTAAGGTGTGTCCCAACGAAATAAAGCCACCGTAATTCTGTGCCGTAACTGGACACGAAACAAAAAAAATAAGAACGAAACAGATGTATTAAGAAAGTCTATGTACAAATACATATTTACAAGGAGTAACTCACTCCCTGCCCTAACAGGGCAGGAGAAAAAAGATGCATGTGTATAGAAAGAGGAGTTCCGCCGAAATAAAGCCTCTGCCAATATTAGTATTTATTGGTAACTACCGACATTCGAGTTGCTGCAGTTCAACATGTTTATGACGTCAGGAAGTTGTCTAATACTTGTTCTGTGCCAATCGAACTTCGTGCAGACTTTAGAAGTTTGTATTTTCTATTTCTCCTGCAGTATTGCAATGGGAAAGAAAACTCAGCTATCAAAGTTTGAGATAGGACAAATAACAGCTTTTAAGCAACAATGTCTTTCACATAGACCAATATATAAGCAAATCAAATGCTTTAAAACCAAAATAGACATTTTTGTATATCAGGGAAATGCATAAGCTTATAAAAAATGGAGGTGTACATGCAGATAAATGGCTTCCAGGCAGGAAAGTGAAGTTTTGAGTCGTCTTGCATAAGGTGGTATTTCCCTAAAACATTTGTCCAAATAGAATAACATCCCTGTGACAAAATCAAACCTGTCACGAATTGAAAAACGTACAAGCATCTTGCGATATCATAAAAGGAAATACTCATGTTGAAAGCTGTCCACATGCAAAGGAGAGTCGATTGAGACGAATCTGGAAGGACAAGGGGCATCGTGTTATAGTCTCAGATGAGAAAAAAATTAATTTGGATAAGGCTAGAAGGGCCTTGATTTCTTATTGGTATGAGATGAGTAAAGAAGGGGAAATTTTCTCCAAAAGGCAGCAAAGTGGAGGCTCATTAATGGTGTGGGGAGGCTTTGCCTATGGATGAAAACATAATCTGTCTTTTCTCGCAGGCTGCATGAAGACTACCGATTACCAAGAAATGCTAAAAAACCATTTACTATCATTTGCAAAGAAAATTCGTGCACTAAGTTGGATTTTCCAGCAGGACAAGACCCCCATTCACGTTTCAAAATCCTCCTGGGAATGGATTTTTTTGAATAATCGGGTGCATGTCATGGAATAGTCTGACCTTTCTTCCTGATCTCAATCTCCAAAAAAAAATGTGTGAGGTATCCTCAGTAGGGCTGTATATGCCAATGGCAGACAGTTTCAGTCTGTGGCATGAGTGAAGGTCATCATCATTGAAGCTTGAGAGAATATTGATGCTATTGTTCTCCAAGGATTGGTAAAAGGTATGCCACATCATATATTACAAGTCATATATAACCACGGCTGATATATTGTCTATTAACAGTAATGGCTTTATTTCGGTGGGACACTGCCCCCCCCCCCCTCTTTTTTTACAATTTCATTTTTTTCCTGCCCAGGTAAGACAGGGAGTGAGTTACTCCTTGTAAATATGTATTTGTATATAGACTTTTTTAATATATCTTTTTTGTTCTCATTGGTTTGTTTCGTGTCCAATTACAACACCCAACCACGGTGGCTTTATTTCGGTGGGACACATCTTAGAACTAATTGCTATGACAAACTATGTTTAGAAATTTTACTATAAAAAAATAAAAATGTGCATTATAAAATATATTAAAATTCTTTATAAATTATAAATATTTTTATATTTATTTGGTCACATAAAGGTTGTCCCCTATTTTTATGTCACTACTGCCCGCTGATATAAAACTCCTCATGTGGCCATGGCCGTGCAGATGTCAGGTAAAATTTGGAGGACAGTTACATTTAGTATAAGCAGCAATCTTGAATTCTGAGAAAGACACACATTTTAATCTTCTGGACTTCAAAAGCAGTAACCAGCTGCAAATAGATAGAAAGATATGATTATATTTATTACCCGTCTGCTGTCCAGTACTTAAAGTTTGCATATTATTATTTTTATTTATTTAAAGTTTTGTCATAATGTAACTTTCTTTTGCTTTGTGTAAAATATCATATTTCAATCTCACAAAACTTACTATGTTTTACTTACTATGAGCACAAAAGGAATTTTCCCCACTTTGTCACTACAGTTCCTGTCTTTTCTGCCCACTTACAGTTAAATTGCATCATTTTACTACCCTGTTGAAATTTTACTCAACATTGACTGAAAACATATACACCAGAACATTTACTTAAAACTGTTAAACATATTTATTGAACTTAGTTTTATGAAACTTTGATTTAAATAACTTTATGAAGAAATTTCTTGTTCGAATCCAATGCAATAAATTATAGAAAGTGGTATATTAGAGGTAGGTACGTTAAAAATAAATACTATTTAAAGTTTATGCTAGAATATTTATAATTACTCAATACCTCATGTCTTATCTCATTCTAAAAAAACATTCCTCAAAATTTAACTTTAATTTTTCCTTATATCTTCGGTATCATGTCAAACTATCCAATATGAAAACGATGTTGCCAGTAGGCTAATTTTTTTAAAATTCAGATTTCTTGATTGGCACCACTTTTCTGAAATGGTAAATTTCTCTTTGTTTTAGCCTTAATTAATATGTAATTAAATAACGTTAAATAAGGTGAACTTTACTATTTGAAAGAAATGGCGCCAATCAAAAGATCTAAATTTTAAAATAGTAACCCACTGGCAACACTCTTTTCATATCGGATAGTTTGACATGGCACCGGTACCGAAGATATCAAAGAGTGAAATTACCAACTTATGGGAGAGTCGCCCAGTTGTTTATATAAAAATTTCTTTATATAAAGTGGGATTATAAATTTTACTACATATATATACGTATGTTAAATGAACGCGAAATACAGTCATATACCGGGTGTCCTAAAAAGGACTGACTGATATTAAAATTCAATAACTTGCAAACGATGACAGATATTTAAAAAATTCTTGCAGGAGGGTTATGCATAACGTCAAAAGTTTTTTTTACAGTGATTTTCGATTTTAGTTCGAATTACAAACAACAGATGGCGTTGTAAGCAATAGGCGCTGAAAACAGGATGGATTTTTTGGCCGATCTCTTCTTCCATGCGGAAAAAGGAGATGGAAATATATTGAGTGGGTCTGGAAGGACCAAAAATCGAGCCTGAATTTAGAGTCTATTGATCGCAGCGCCATCTATTGTTTGTAATTCGAACTAAAATCGAAAATCACTATAAAAAAACTTTTGACCTCATGCATAACCCTCCTGCAAGAATTTTTTAAATATCTGTCACCGTTTGCATGTTATTGAATTTTAAAATCAGTCAGTCCTTTTTAGGACACCCGGTTTATGCTCTCCATGCTCTTTATCATGTTTTTCTACCGACCGATTACAACGATGATTTTGTGGTCATAGTGTGTGTCAGTGTTGCAGTGGGCTACTTTTTTTTAAATTCAGATTTCTTGATTTGCAACAGTTTTCTGAAACGGTAAAATTCCTCTCGGTTTCGCCTTAATTAATACGTCGTTAAATGAGGCGAATTTTATTATTTCAAAAAAGTGGTGCCAATGAAGAAATCTGAATTTTAAAGAAGAAGCCCACTGGCAACTCTGGTGTGTATGAATGCTTTATTCATGAACTAGCAGAGAAAATGGAATTCTCCCAGAGTACTACAGAGAAGCATCTTCACGCGATGGGAAAGTTTCAGAAAGGGTGGAGCATGGGTTCCACATGCTTTATGTGATAACAAAAAAAAAAAAAAAAAAATCAACGAGGCACAATCTCAGCTGCTTTGCTTCCTCGTCACCGCTCAACTTACGAACATAAGTAACGATTTTTTTACCGAAACGTTACTGCAGACGAAAAATGGTGCCTGTGCATTAATATGAAGCAGCGCAAGGAATGTCTTTGCCCCGATAAACTAGCGAAACCGCACGTGAAACAAACTAGCGAAACCGCACGTAAAAGGATGTTGTGCTTATGGTGGGGCTGGGAAGTGATTATCTATTACGAATTACATGAACGGAATCAAACGGTCAACTCGGAATTCTATGGTCAACAGATAGAACGACTGAACATGATTATTCAAGAGAAAAGACCTAACCGGCAGCATGGAGTACTTTTGCTGCACGAGAACGCCCGCCCTTATACCACTAATATGACCAAAAATGCCACTCAAAGGCATGGCTGGGAAGTGCTACCAAACCCGCCGTAATCTCCCGATTTGATACCAACGGATTTCCCCCTCTTTCGATCTCTTTCAAATGCTATGATGCAGAATTGAAGAGCTAAGTGCAAGAACATGTTAGGTAACAAAAATTACATTTCAAGAAATTTGAGGTGAAAGTTTTTGCTGTAAATTTTAATGATTTATTTTCTGTTTGATATCATGTGTTTAAAATATTAACAGGTATGGTACTAAACTCTCTCAAAAAAACTTATTCATATTTAATTTTCCAATATTAAAAATTATTAATATTACTGACATTATTAAATACTAAAATATTAAATATTAATGAATAATCTCTTAAATCTTCAAGACTAAATAGAATCTTAGTATTTTAGCTTCAACATGTGATAGGATACCTCATAACGCTTTCATCCAAAAGATAAAAAAAATATTTAGAAAATGTAGCATAACATGTTCATCCACTCAGCTCTTCAATTTACAGCTTGTTTGGATGAATTTTTCGAGTCGAAAGTGGGTGATTTCTACAAACGAGGTACTGAAAACCTTGTTGAACTTTGGGAAGAAGTTGCAAACAACAAGGGAGAATAACTTGTTGAATAATTAGTTGTTAATTTTCATTGCTAAATAAACTTTTAAAACATTTAAAAAGAAACGGCGGGAACATAGTTTCCAACTCAGTTGACATCCCATAGATTGCGTTCCAACCATAGTTGGCATTCCATCTAAACACATTCACGACGGGAAACGAGAGTTATCGTTTTCATTCAAAAAACATCATTGACTAAGGGCGTGGCTTCTACCTTACAGAAAATGCATTTATACCATGTTGTCCATATTTTTTTAGATTGTAAGACTTTTATATTAAATTCGTACATTCAAAAATATTTACAGATGCATAAATTTGGGAAACCTATCTCGAACACCAATTTACAAAGGACTTTCAGAACAGGGAGGAGCTTCTACTGTTTTAAAATTCAGATTTGATAAAACTCCCCGTCGGTAATGTGTTAATGATCTGAAATTTAACGTAAATTAACTCTATCAAAAATTAAATATAGATTCGGTAGAAAAATAAATAAATAAATAAAACCAGTGAGAAATTAGTTGCCAACTTAATGTTAAGGGGACAGTAATATTATGGGGACAGTTCATCTTAAAATTAGTCAAAAAGTCGATATTTTTAAAATATTAAATGGGAGCACATTTAATTGCGAATATTTTGACACCTCGTTTTTACCCATACGCTATTACATGGCAAGATATTGAAAATTTTGTTAATACACCCAGCTCGATTACCAACACGAATTAAAATAAATGGCTTTTTCTCCATGTTCATGTTTTCTTCAATTTCATATTTTAGAATGCTAAGGCCTTTTTTTTTTTTTTTTTTTTTTTTTTTTTGTATTTCAGAGATTTACCACTAGAACGTCCAGAAGGAGTTGATTCGACTGCGACCATGTGCTTAAATGTCAATTTGAACCAGAAATTTTTTCCTAACATAAGTTATATTTGTGTCGCGCAGAAATACGTTAAATAAGTCAGTTAAATAATTTTAAATAAAAATTATGGTTCGAAAAGTTTTTATGAAAATTGAGTAAAATTTCCGGGCGTTTTAGTATTAAACTTTTTTGTACTTGTTCTTTATTATATATGTGACAAATCTGCGCATGGAATTAGACTTGAGGTTTATTTTTTGTTATTTAAAAAAAAAAAAAAAAGATAAATGTATATGAACATGTTTTAGATTTCAGAGTTTTACAATACATATATCAGTAAAAAAATATATTAAATGTAATATTAGAATTATCTAAAAATTCATGCGCATTCTTGTGTAATACACTTTCAAAAATTAAAAAAAAAAAAAAAAAAAAAAAAAAAAACGCGCAAAAATATCAATGTTTAAAAACAGTTGTAGGGATTATAAAAAATTCAAATTTTTAAAACATTTTAAAACATTTAATTAAATATGCAGTTATTTTTTTTTCAAAATGTACTTTTAGATTAACAATAAAATGCACTAAGTTTAACATTTGAACCATATTTTTAAAAATAAACATAATCGTTGAAAAGGTAAACTGTCCCCTTAAACTGTAACAGGATATCTACGGCCTTTAGTCAAAACTACCATTTTTTACGAAGAGTAAATTTCACGTTGTGTAACAATAGAAAACGATTTTTAAATACTGTTATTCAGAAATAATGCTGCTGTAATTTAAATATCGCACGTATCCTGCAATAAGCAAATAGCGCTTATGCTACACAGTTGATTACTGTAGAATGTTTATTCCGTATACAGTAAAAAAATAGATGTATTGTTTTAATAATTAAATTATGTGCATTGCATTTCAAAGCAATATTATAAAATATAGTATCCTAAACATTTTAATTAAGTGAAATTATTGGAATGCTGAGAAGAAAGAGATTTAAAAAATAATTTAAGTATATTTATGCTTTTTTATTTCAGAAGTATCTGAAATTTTATGCTAGAAAACAAATTTTCATTGAAAACTAATACCGGAAAAAAGTATGAAGAAACAATATATATATATAAAATAATTACGGTGTTGCATTCGACTTCGCCAATAACCTACTTTCGATTCATGTTATAAAGCTGTTCAAAAGAGACAGTTTTGAGAACGGAAAATTTGATGTTTGGTGTACTACTATCAGAAAAACTTTGCGACCGACAGTTGCTTACTCTGTTTTGTTAATTTATAGTCCCGGCAATAGATACCGTATAGGGGCTCTACCTAGCAAAATTCATGGTAGTTCTTGAAAAAGGCTTGCAACATGTTTTTTGGGTCGCTGAATCCGAATTTTTAACTTCCCACCAAAATTTCCCCCGACAACCCCCCCCCCCCAAATTTTGCTAAAAAAACCCCAAAAAGGTTTTTATTAAAGAAATCATTTTTTTATTGTTTTAGGGAAAAAGTATCTAGAAATTAAGAAAGTAGACAAAATTTGCAACAAATTAGATATATGGCGTTATGACTTAGGATGAAGGGGAAGGAGGGATCTGCCTCGGAGCATGCGCCGCGGTGCTGCGTGGACTAAGTTGCGCAATTCCACATAACCACTCACACGTTTACATTCTCCCTCCCATCTCTCCTCCGAACTTTCTCTATTACGTTTACTTTAAGGTTTTTTCCTCGCTGAATCGGAGTTTTTAACTTACCCCCCTAAATCCCCCCCCCCCCCAAATAGTCGTTTTCAAATTAAATTTTTTTATTATTTTAGGGAAAACTATGTAGAAATTCAGAAAGTAGACAAACATTTCCAACAAATAGTATATATGACATTACGATGTAGGATGACCGGTGAGGGAGAGGGCTGCCTCGGAACATACACTGCGGCGCTATGTGCACTAAGTTATGCAAGTCCAGGCAATAGGGATTTTACCTGCAAAAATTAATGCTAGTTCTGGATTTCGACTCACTTTATGTTTTTTGGGTCGCTGAATCCGAATTTTTAACTTCCCACCAAATTTTTCCCCGGCAAACCTCCAAAAAATTTAATTTTTGAAAAAATTTGATTTTTGAGGACAGCGCGCGGGGAATGTTCCGAGCCAACCCCCTCTCTCCCCGTTTATCCTACGTCATAATGTCATGTATCCTCTTTGTTGCAAATTTTGTCTACTTTCTGAATTTCTACATAGTTTTCCCCTAAAACAATAAAAAGTTTAATTTGAAAACAACTATTTGGGGGGGGGGGGGGTTCCGGTGGGGGGTATTTTGGGGTAAGTTAAAAATTCGGATTCAGCGACCCAAAAAACTTAAAGTAAACCTTATAGAGAATGTTCGGAGGGGAGATGGGAGGGCGAATGTAAACGTGTGAGTGATTAAGTGGAATTGCGCAACTTAGTCCACGCAGCACTACGGCGCATGTTCTAAGGCAGATCCCACCTTCCCCTTCACTCTAAGTCATAATGTCATATATCTAATTTGTTGCAAATTTTGTCTACTTTCTGAATTTCTAGATACTTTTCCCCTAAAACAATAAAAAAATTGATTTTTTTAATAAAAACTTTTTTGGGGGGCATTTTACCAAAATTTGGGGGGGGGGGCGGAGGTTGCCGGGGGAAATTTTGGTGGGAAGTTACAAATTCGGATTCAGCGACCCAAAAAACATAAAGTAAGCCAATTTTCAGAACTATCATTAATTTTGCCAGGTATAATCCCCCTATTGCCTAGACTTTTATGCGCGATTCTCCGATAAAAAGGTAATTTGTATCCATTTGGGTTATATGCTACATTTTATCATTTAATTTTTACTAGCATAGCATGTATTGGGTAATGCCTTTCTATAATTTCTAAAAATAATTTTTTGAAAAATAAAAGGTAAATTTGACTTCAACAATATTTTAAATATTCTGTATTGTAATTGTCACTTCTGTCTCTTGTCCACCCACAGTGTTCCCAGTGGGCAATTTTTTTTTAATTTTAAATTTCTTGATTGACATCACTTCTTTGAAATGGTAAAATTAGCCTTGTTTTCCCCTTAATTAATATGTAATTAAACAAGGCGAATTTTACGATTTCAATAAAGTGGTGATAATTTAAAACTCCAAAATTTAAAAAAAAAAAAGTAGCCCACTGGCAACACTGGAACCCAACTTCACGTACTGATCATCTGAAACACATTTAAGTGTTATGACAAACTTTTTAAAGAAATTTTATTATAAAACAAAAAAAATTGTATATTCTAAAGTATAAAACAAAAATTTTTAATTGTAAGTTATAAATACTAGTTTTATTATTATTCTGGCCAGAGAATTGTTGTCCCCTAGTAGGATCCCCTTGTATAAGACTGCTCACGTGAGTATCAAGAGGTCAGATAAAATTTGGAGTATATTTACATTTAGTAGATGCATAAATCTTGATTGCTGAGAAAGTCACGTGGTTTAATTATCTAGACTAAATCCGTTACAAGCTGTAAAATAGATAGAAAGATAAAAATATGTTTATTACGTGTCACTACTATCCCGTACTTAAATTCCCTTTATTTTTATTTTCATTTATTTATGATTTTTTCTTGATGTTAAATAGTTTTGCTTAGTTCAAAATATCATATTGCAGTATTACTAAGATTAACTTACTATAAGCGCGGAAGCAATTTACTTAATTTTGTGGTTACTGTTCCTGTCACTTCTGTCCCCTTTGAATGAAACTGCAACAGCTCACTACCCCGTTGAAATTTTACTCAACATTGATTAAAAACATAGACACCAGAAATTTTATTTATAACTATTCGACATATTTATTGAAGTACAAAACGACTTTATCAGTATTGTCCTTTTTTTTTTTAAGAAAAAATATATTAATTCCACGTTCTAAACTTGATTACCCTTCTTTTATTATTATATTTATAACTTTTCTTTTCTTATTTATTGTTTTCTTCTACTTTCATAGTGTTACCAGACTGGGCGGGTGCCGTCCTCTTTTCCTCTTAATTTGGCCTTTGCTTCATGTGTTTAACTGATCTGTTAGCTTGATCTCTTCTCATTTATAGTTTTTACTATAGTTGTTAGTACTCTTCCTTGTAATTAATTATATTTTTCACTTGTAAATTTGTAAATTTTTCCTCTTTTTGAACTGTTTGAACTGCATTTATATATTGATTTAAACTAAAATGTATACTAGATTAATTTTAACACAATTATTCGAATTCTGGTCCGAACATTTTTTGCCCAGTTGGAAATTTACATCTAATAAAATGTATAGTCTCTGAAAAGAGTCTTTTTTTTATGCTGATGTATTAGGTTGGTCACAAGAAATCAATTTTCGAATTTTTTCGGGGGGACCCCCCCAAAAGTTGCCAATTGACTAGAAAATGAGATTGGCTAAGTTTCAGCTCATTTGGATAATATTAACCCGTGCCTCATTGAGGTTTAAGTTTGAAAAAAACGTGATTTTTCGCAAAAAAAATGCTGTTTTTCCTTCATGAAATGAATATAATTAAACCTAGGAACATAATGCAGGTCTCATTTTATATAAAAATAGTTTTTCTTTGATGAACCACACACCATTTGTTTCTAAAAATGTATAGATTTAAAAATATGAGCATTTTTCAGGACCAGACTTCACCTGAATCCTAAAAATTGACTTTTTATGAAAACGCGAAAAAAAAAATTTGTAACATTGCATTTCATCTGCTTTCCACCTTTTGTTTTTCTTTTTTTCGTTTTGTGAAGTCCAATAAAGTGTTTGATTAAAAAAAATTCCAAAGAAAAGGAAAAAAATCGAATTTTAAACTGAAAGAATTTTTTATAAAAAGGGAGGGCAAAGGAAGTATAGAAATGAGAGCAAATAATGCTCAATTGCATTTTATTATTAAAGTTGTGTTACAGGAAAGGAGGCATAATAAAGAAAATAAA
The DNA here is from genome assembly GCA_963932465.1 of Maratus speciosus. Lineage (NCBI taxonomy): Eukaryota > Metazoa > Arthropoda > Arachnida > Araneae > Salticidae > Maratus > Maratus speciosus. The sequence continues at coordinate 370,774,174 of OZ010797.1, read as the reverse complement.
TTATTTTCCCTTACAACTGTCACGTTAACCCTTTCCGGCACAGAAAAATTCTGTTCGTAAAAGGATGAAATGATGGTCTAACCTGGAATTTACAAACGACATTTTTAGAAATTAAAATCACATTACTTTAACCTTTCATTGTAAAAGCAAAATTTTATTAAAATATTCTTCGTGCCGTTTGTAAGTTTGGAATTAAAATTAGGTGGTCCCGGCGTGGGACACTGCGCCGGAAAGGATTGAAGTGGTAATGGTTTAGATAAGGTGGCTTATGTTGACTTTTTTTTACCAAAGTATTATCTAAAAGTGAAAATGCAACTTCATCCGAGTTAAGATACAAAAGGCGGTTTGTCATTTTAGCAAGTGCTTTGTCTGTAACCTATTTACCAAATTTTCTGTAGTGAACAAGTGCTTTTATCATTTGCAGGTCTTGAATTGGGGGCTAAAGTGGCAGTGGAAGTATTGAAGCACGCTTTTGCATAAATATTGATTAAAAATATGAAAAAATCTCTGACACCTTCTTTTTCTAAATTTGTTATTGAAAGATGATCCCTGAAATAATATATTTTAAGAGAATGAATGGCCTGTGCCTCCATCCATCTGACATGATTAAAAGTACCAGGTGCTTTGAAAAAAAGTCTTTTGCAGGAAGGAGTTCTATAAAAATTAAACAAAGTTGGATAAACGCTTTATAATCATCCCTGAGCTGTTAATTTTTAAGAGTTCCTGTAAGAAATTTGAAATTTCTTCTGAATTAATTATTTATACCTAGTATTTCATCTTCAGTAACATTTGCATACTTACTCTGGTTTAATTTAGACCACCCAATCAGAATTGTTTTTTTTTTTTAATATCTGGCTGAGGGGCAGTGATTATGCCCATTTTACAATCAAGAACAGCTCTCTAAATTATGCTGGCAGTATGGTAAATACAGAAGACTTTTCCTTTAACAATTGCTATAGAAAAATGCAGGTTAACTCTGAGGCGACCTGTGTTTACTGCAGTTGTATCAAAAAATATTGCCTGGATTTTACCAACTACCTCCCACTCTTCAACTGCTGAAAATACAGCTTTCGCCTGAATTGTTCCGATACTATTTTCAAGTTGAGGAACTCGTAGTAACTGTTCTTCATCCTCACAACTAATTAAAACTTTTATCCACTCTACATTTTCTTTATTCAAAAAATGGTGAAGCAGTTTTCCACCCCAGTGAACAACAGTTCTCTCTAAATGGGAATTTTAAAATCTGTTTTTGTTAAGCTCAGTTTTTTGTTTACGAAACAGTTATTTGCAAAGTCGATGTCTGTGGTTAGCTAGTGGATGTATTCTAAGTCTAGCAGCTTCTCTGGCGTTCAGTTCATTTTGCGAATATTATAAAATAAAATACATAAAGCTTGACAATTACTTAGCTGCTTACTGTCGATGATTTGATGAGACATGTGGCCAATTTAAAAAATATTACATTTCTGCCATCATATCAAGAGGGGGAAGGGGTTTTACGGAATGTTTCGTCAATTTTAAAAATAGATAACCATAACAGATAACAAAAACAGCCTTGTAATAAAAAGAGAAATTCAGAGGTTCAACTGCAACACAAATCGAGAAGCTCTTTCTTACCAGACACAGAACTAGATAACTAATAATCAATTATAATTCGTGAAATATTTTTAAAGTTACAAAAATTGTTCACTTATTTTTGCCTATTAATAAAAATGATACAAAAAAATTATCAAAAGTAATAAAACTTTTAATTTGTCATTTTTTACCTATGTTTCAAAAATGCAGAGTTTGAGGGTATGGTTCACTAGATGTCCTGAAAAATACTAAATGCTCATTAAATATAAGTTTTCATGAGAGTGAAAGTTCAAGGCAACAACAGTTTCTATGAAATAAAACAAGAATCAGGTTTCTAAGACAAATATTTTTCACGTAAGGAAAGAAAAACGACAATTTTTTGCCAAAAATTGCAAATTTTCAAGAATTCAACCTCGATGAGGCACGGGTTAATAGTATTTATTTGAGCTGAAACTTTGCCAATCTCATTTTCTAACTAATTGGCAACTTTTTGGAGGGTCCCCCCCGAAGAAAACGTTAAAAAAAAATTTCCCCATGATGCTTGTGACCACCCTACTGATGCATCCTTTGGTAGTTTTTTCGACTGTCTATGTTTGGAACTAATGAACATTTTTTTCATATATTGTTATACTATCATTTCTAGTGTAAGTTTCTTACTAACTCTTAATTTTTTTGTGTGTGTGTGTGGCTACCAGCCGCGTTTATTCATTCTTCATGGCTCCCATTGCATTGAAAAACGCACTACATCTACACCGGATGTGAAGTTGCACGGCAACTAGGGAATCCAGAAAATTACTACATTGTTCTATTGTTCCGACTTTATGGAAATATTTTACGTCCTAATTGAATGCAATAAATTAAAGAAACGGGTCAATTAGAGGTATTTAGGTTAAAGAAAAATACTGTTTAAAGTTTATGCCGAAATATTGTACGTTACTCTTTACCATATGTCTCATCTATTTCTAAAAGAAAAATTGTTTAAAATTTAACTTTTATTTTTCACTAAATCACAGATTGAAATTACCCACTTATTGGAGCCTTATTATTGCCCTTATACAAATCTAAGAATGCAGTTCCTTTCTATTTACGAAAATCTAGAAAACAATTTCGTTAGAAATCCCTAGAAATATGGTATTGTTAAGTTCGACGACATTACTTAAAAATCTACAAGATTTAACAAGTAGGTAATTGTACATCCAACGTGGCAAATGAGGCGCGTTCGTACTATAACTACGTTTATAAATATTCATGACTTGGTGCAATAGCTGATGCACTCTTATGCAAAAATGCATGAATACAAAAATTATTATGATTATATATACTAAATTCAGTAATATAGAAATAATATGACTCCATCTTAAATAGGACGTCATTTCCATGGCAACCTAGAAACATTACCTATCATGGGATATCATTGATTAATTACGTTTGATAGGATTTCAAATAATAATTACTATGGCAACCTAGTACCAATACCTATTATGTTACATTATTGAATTAATTATGTATGATATGATTTAGTAGAATGAAGAAAACTTTTATTAGTATCTTTTTAAGTTTTGATTCGATTTTCATAAAATTGCAAATGACTCAACAAAATTATTCAACGATTATATATATTAAATGTCTAGCCATTCGGTAGGGTAGTTTTTGCACTGTTATATGTGGACAAACGGACGGATCAAACGACGACTATAGTAGAACGTGCGACGACTATAAGTACTACGTATTTATATAATTACGATGGAACCTAAAAATATGAAAAAAGATCGTGTATATTTTATAGTTGCTATTCACCACAATAACTTTTTAGCTTTTACATAAATGAAACAAGTTGGAAATTGCACGTCAAACGTGACAAATGAGTTTCGTTCGTACTGTAACTAGTTTTATAAATATTTTTTGCATCGCATATTGTAATGAATGCATATTTTAGTGTACTTTATATGTGCATATTAATTTCATTCTGTTCGAAAGGCCGTAACATCAATAAAATGCACTTGAAATATTTTTCCCCATTGGCCGTAATGTAATGGAAAATTTTTACTGTCCCTGCAATTAAACTATACAACAGATTTTCATAAAATTTGAAATGACTCGACAAAGTTTTGCAGCAATTATATATTTAAACTTTCATATCATTCGGGTGGGTAGTTTTTGCTTTGCTATATTCGGACGGCATACAGACAGACGGACCGAACGACGACTATAGGTGCTACATATTTATATAATTACAAATGCACCTAAAATTTGTAAATTCCACGAATCACTGAAGATGATGCAAGGTACTGAAAGAGAAAATATATTACTTTCGTAACCGCAAGCACAATCACAATTATACAAAGGTGATATTTTCTTCAACGTATTTCTTGTGCGTTTGAAAAACAAATTGTTCCTAAAAAGTAAATAAAAATAAAAATTTAAAGGGATTAATGTTAACATTAATGCGAGCTTCTAAAAAACAAATATTACCGGGTAGAAAAAAAATTATGTGAATGAATTTTCACTTGGAGATTTTACAGTTCGCAACCGGAAAAAATATTTTCTTCTATTAAAATGTTTTTTGACTGAAGTCGAGATGTAGTTACATGGTTTACTTGAAATAGAATTCCTACATATTGCTTATTTTGTGAAAACCGTAGGAACCGATTTATTTTTCAATATGTATGATAGTTTCAAGTCGGAATTTGTTTTAGCATGTTAAATGAATTTTCTAGAATGCGGAACCAAGCTAAATACTTTTCTCCTCTTTATGTTAGTATAGGACACAAGTTTACTGTTAGTACTGACTAGTTAGTACTGACATATTGTCCTTAACCAGTGTTACTGGTTAGTGTTACTGATCAATGATAAATAGTATCAGTGAAAATTCTGATTGTGGCTGATTGCATACAGAAATTGTTTTAAACCAGGGGTGTCAAACTGTGGCCCGCCGGATACCACTAAAATTTTACAGAAAAAGTCGACCTCTTGAATCGCAGAGATTCGATGATTAGATAAGGCGATGATTACTATAAAAATTTTGTGGTATCCGGCGGGCCACAGTTTGACACCCCTGTTTTAAACTATCAAAATGATTTTTTTCCGAAGTAAAGACCAGTGTTGCCAGTTCTGTGCCTTTTTAAAAATTCAGATTGTTTGGTTGCCACCCCTTTTCTGAAGTAGAAATACTTGACTTATTTATGGACAGATAAAGTAATGCAAAAAGAAGTGAAAATATACTATTTTGAAAAAATGATAGAAATCAAGCAACCTGCAGTAACAAAAGAAAGTTTCGCTCTCTGTGTGTGTGCGATGGCTAGCAAAATCTACCGCATGTACGAGGCTGAAAATTTGTGTGAGGATAGTTTAAGACACATCCCAATGCAGCTGATAATCAAAATTTAAAATTTATAATAATTAGCTGAAATATTAATTAAAAATTCCAATTAAAAGAAAGGAAAATTATTCATAATTCAACTCATAGATTTTAATCCTACCGCAAAGAATTTTTTTTTTAAACTACTTGCTGGTGTGAAAACTGGACTAGGGGTTTTCAAAGACACCATTATCTTAAAATTACCAAACCTAGAAACGTAAAATTTCGTGCACACGAAAAAAAAAATTATCTTCAAGAATTTTCAGAAGTTAACACTGAAAATCACTTTTAATAAATAAAATTTAAAATCCTTTCAAAAACCACGAGTGTGACATCTGCTCCCATTGTCAGAATTGAAAAAAATCCCTGCCGGCTCGGGCCTACTGGCGGAGGTAGATTTCGAATTTAAGTACTAAATTCACCAACAAAACTTAAATCAAGATTAGAAATAAACCCAGTTCCTTCACTAAGAATGAGCTCTAGGGAGCTAAACATTTCGCGAAAATTCTAATATACACGAATACATACACGCATGTATACGGAATATTTTTAAAAACGGATAAAACAAATTCAGAGAACCTCAAAGTGTTAAAATATGTTAATATTTCCATAGTCGTGTTTTTATCATGTTTTAATACGTTTCTTCAAACTCATATGACTTTACATATTCACCTGCTGAGGTCCATTATATTTCCAATATGGCGCAATATGTATATATATTTAATTCGTCAAACTATTTATTTCATTTTGAGTTTTCATGCTGAAATCTTGCTTTAGAAAACTTATGACGTAATATTCAATTTGTTTTCAATTCGTCAAACTATTTATTTAATTTATTTTTTCACATGAAAATCTTACAATAGAAAAGCAATTGTTGTGGTGAGATTTTTTTTTAAATTGTTGGCAACTGCTATAACGAAAAATAATTATTTTTTCCTGTCGTTGTTGCGTAAGAGCTGGTTTTATCAGAATCTTATTAAGACGGTATTCAAAAATTTTAACCCTCCCCATTTCCATTCCCTTGGGCCGATTTTGCCCATCTTTAAACCCCGCCAAAATATTAGCCATCTCAAAATTGTATATATATATATATATATATATATATATATATATATATATATATATATAAACATTTTAGGCGGAGGTGGTTTTGGGTTCCTGGGATCCTATAATGAAAAGTTATGAAGGAATTTTTCAAAAGTCGCACCACGATAACGACTGCAATAGGTAGTATTTCTTACGAAATCTACCTAAAAAAGTTTTGCCGTAGTAAGCCGGTTGCCACATTTCAAAGTGCACTAAGAATTTTTAAGAGACATTATATATGGAGTGAACCAAAAGTCTTGCCCTGATTATAAATATTTATTATTCCCAAACTATTATAATTATACATATGTTTGTTTCGATACATTGTAAGTACTGTTATAAAAATTTTTATATGACTACGCACCTCAGTAAATTTCAACGTGTGCCCCCTTGGTTACTTGGAGAATGTGTAAGCGGTATTCTAGCTCCCGCAAAGTGTTCTTTAACATGTTTTCTGTTACAGTACACACAGCAGCTTGTACCCTAGTCTTCAGTTCTTGGACGTCAGAAATTGGTGTGGCAAAAAGTGTGGTCTTTGATATACCCCATAAAGAGAAAATCCCGAGGATTAATATCTGGAGAGCGTGGAGGACGGAGTGTTGGTTCTTCCAATCCACCAATCCGGAAAAGTTTTGTTCTATTGCACAAAAAACTACTAAAACTGACCTATCCAATGATACAACAATTTACATTATTATACAAACGGTTAATTTGTAATGAATTATTATAATCAGGGCAAGACTTTTGGTTCACCCTGTATATATTTTTTAATGTTACATTTATCGATTTGAAATTAACACATCTATATATTTTTTTAAACGGCGATTTCAAAATATCAAATTTTCTTTAAAATCCGGCCTTAATTAACGAATATATATGAATTAACAATTTTACTTTTTCGCTAATTAGGACAACTTATATAAAAAGTCTAATCAAATATCGCGAAAATTCAGAAAGTTTGGTCTGATATAGCGAGTTCCTTTATTATACAGGATTTTCTTAAAATTTTCAACCAAATCACTGTATCTTTCTGCGTTTTCACAATATTTGACTGGAATTTTTCATAAAAGTTGCCCAAAATGTCTAATAACAAATTATGAAATAAAAATTTGAAAATTTTCACGCATGCGCAGTTAAAATTATTTCATAAAAATGCCCATATCACATCAAATATTTAACCTCTTAACGCCCATGGCCACATATGTAGACGTTTAGATTTTTATAGTTATAATTACTGTCAATAATAAAAATAACAAAAAATTTATAATAACTTATTCACTTATTCACTGCAGAATCCCTAGACGAGAGAAGAAAAAAAAATTACGCTTTTGTTTCACTGTTAACATTATTTCCGATGTACAGTCAGAGATTTAAAAAAAAAAAAAAAAAAAAAAAAAAACGTGAAGTAATTTTTCGGCAGTCAGCATTGTTGGATTACTTGAAATTTTTAATATTTGATAAAAATAGTATCAGATATATCAAATATACTAAGTTTTAATAATTTGTAGAAGTGTAAGAATAAAATTTACTGTTAGTTTTTTTTTATTTTATAACATATCATTTCACTCATAAATTAAAATTAAAGCTCAGTGGCTTCAAATGTGTACGTTTTTTGTGAATTTTTATTGCTTTTCGTATTCTTTTTATGAATTTCTATTAATATAAAAAAAAAAAACTGTCATTTTTTTTCTCACTATAAAAAATAGTCTCTGAAGAGGTTAATATATACTTGTTTTAATTGCAGTTTACTGGTTCTTCTGTTCTTTGTGAGGTTTACGGAAAATTGTGCTAAATTTGGTTGAATATTCTCTATGCTAGAAACAGAAGAAATGTTGAATTTTTCACAGAAACGTTAAAATCTTCACGAAAATAAGTTATATCAGGGGTGTCAAACTGTGTCCCGCCGGATACCACTAAAGTTTTACAGTTATCTTTGCCTTATCTAATCGTCGAATTTCTGCGATTCAAGTTGTCGACTATTTCTTTAAAATTTTAGTGGTATCCAGTGGGCCACAGTTTGACACCCCTGAGTTATATGCTTACACAAATGAACACAGCGTTTAACAGGATCAGTGTTGCCAGATAGTCAGAAGTCTATTTCCCCAAATTTTCTGAAATTTTCCCCAAATCAGTGTTTTTTTTTCCGAAAAAGTCCCCAACTCAGTTTTTACTCAAAAAGGGAACTTTTACATTTTCAATTTACCACTATAAGAAATATTTAAAGTAATTTAAGCTCAAACTTTTCCCACAAATCAAGCCTTTTTTAGAAAAAATTCCCCATTCACAGAAAAAAAAACACTTTTAAAGTGAGCTGAATGCATATTCTGTAGCTATATTACGAGAATGAGAGAGATATTTTGCAGTGACAAGTTATTTTACGTTTGTTTTAAAAGTATTGTCTAACAATGTTGGACTATTGTTACATTAGCTCCATAGCTTCAGACAATCTATTATCAGTTGGGATTTGAATAAATCTGAGATTTTACGCTGTTTTAATTTTTTTGTCATCCCTATACTGAAGTACATAATCATAATGCAAAGAATTTTCGCTGTATCAATCGATGTGCTTTTGTACATCATAAGAGAAAAATATCTGCTTTCCACCCATTTAAATTACTTTTTTTTAAGTACGACGAAAGAATTTTTCCTATAAGTCCTGCAAATTTAGTAACGTGAAGGTTTAAGCTGCTTAAGACTTACAGTCAGATTAGAATAAGAGTCTGATGCATCTGTAATACGTGTAAACTGTAATGTAGTAAACAACGAACACGACCAGATCCAAGAGAATAATGATTCATATTTCCGATTTCTGGATTGTATTTTCGTTTTTCAAATCAACAGATTCGGTTTTTCTACAGGACTAAAAGAAATCTTTGCGGAAAATAGTAAAAAAAAAAAAAAAAAAAAAAAATCCCCAAATTTTTCCCAAAAATTTTTATAGTCCCCAAAAATTTCCCCACGAACTACTTGTCCCCTTGTGGCTAGAGGGTCTAGCCACCTAATTTTAATTCCAAAACTGACTACTGGTACAAAAAATATTTTGATAAAATGCTCCTTTTGTAATTAAAGTGCAAAATAGCGTTTTATTATTTACTGAGAATTCCGTTTGAATATTCTGGTGTCAGTGAATTATTTCATCATTTTACGAAGAGAATTCTTTTGCCCCTAAAGGGTTAATAAGGCGACAAACCATTTTCAGCATTTTCTGTTACCTGGGTGATCGCAAATGTTATTTTATTATTAAATTTATTATAAGCCCTCTAACTGTTCTCCCAAGTTTTTCTTTCACTGAAAAATATGTAGTAAGATATTTTCTTTATATCCCATAGGTTCAAAAACAACTCGCCAAGAATTTCAGTAGGCAATAGACAAACCGTGAGAAATCGAAAGAGTCCTTTGACTTATCCTTAATTTTTGGACATAAGCGTATATTTTTTATGTAGGAATCTAAATTAAAGCACACTCCTCAAAGTAGTTTTTGAATTATAGTTTCAAAATTATCCGCATCAAAATCTGTTTTTCAATGATTAGAAATAAATATAACATTATGTGTTTCAATTTTTAAAACTTCAAAGTGCCTAAATTGTTTGATACAATGATGTAACTTTTCTTTTCTAAAAATCCAAATATACTGTCAGAATTGAGTGTTTGTATTTTTTGGTGTTTTGCACATTTTCAGTATAAAGACAACCTCTTATCTTCTTTTTTAAAATATAAATTGAAGGAAGGCAGGAATAGCAAATGGTGCTTTCCATTTTTTCTAGAACAATTTGATGATTAAATTGTGTGGGGTAGTCTTTCTCTCTACTTCTTTCTTTCTCTCTTTTCATTTTGGACAATTGTACATATCAAAAAGTCATTTTTTCAGTTAAATTGAGCGCAACGTTATTAAAGTCTGGAAAAAAATTTCTGAACAGAACTTTACACCAAAGTTTAATATTATTTTATCAAAATGAAAACATCACTTTTTTAGTATATTCATAAACATTGAATGAATTAAAGAAAGGAAATAATTTTTGTATAATGCAATGCTTTTAATTTAAGAAAATTGCTTTGAAAGGCGGCAAACATAATATAAAACTTGTAAAGGAAGTTAGCTCACATTTTCAATGAATTTTCGACATTTAATTTTCCATGCTTATAAAAAGATAAAAGAAAAGCGAAGAAAATGTTTTTTTTTTTTTTTTTTTTTTTTTTTTTTGCAAAATAACATACGCATAAAGATTTCTTGGTGATGTAATTTAAATTTTATGATTTTAATAAATGGTTAAAAAAAAAATTATCCTTTAATGCTCTTTTGAAAATTGATTTTTTATTTTAATTTAAATTTTCTGAAAATGAAGTCATTTTTTTTTTTCTGAATATGGATGTTTAATTATTTCTTTTGTGATTAAATGTTTTCGATGTAATACAAAAAGAATACGCTATGTCGTTAGTAATCTTTCTTTCGTCTTCTTTTGATTAGAAATTTAGTCAATCTCAATTCCTCTTATAAAATAATCTTACAATTAGAATAAACTTATTAAATATAGATGTAGTTATACTCTTTTAAAATAAATATTAATAAATAAGCAAATATACACATTTTTTAGCATTTTTGCAGTTCATGAAAGTAATAACGATATTTTGAAAATATTTGGATTTTTTAATCTCTATTTTGAAAAATTACGCGCCGTCTTTTTTTACTATGCTTTTCACTGTAAAAGCAAAAGCATAATAATTTAAAATAGTGGAAGGACGTTTAACCCTTTACCTATTGTTGGGATTTATAAGTATCACTCACTTTAAACTTTCATCCCATAGAGAATATTACTAATATGCTAATGGCACTTTGCAAAAGCACTCTTTTAACTCCACTTTATCCGGATACAGGGCGGCAGTAGTTCTAGATTTGTTATTTTAGAGAGAAATGAGGCTGTCTTTGAAACAGTCGATGTGTTTTGTGCCGACATTTTGTACAGATTGTCAAGCACGTCTTTTTATTGCTGCAAACACAGTAAAGGATATAAGATAAGTGTTGGATTTTTTTTATCTGTTCATTATGATCTTAGAAAAAAAACCCACTTTTAAAAGTGGGCTGAATGCATATTCTGTAGCTATATTACGAGAATGAGAGAGATATTTTGCAGTGACAAGTTATTTTACGTTTGTTTTAAAAGTATTGTCTAACAATGTTGGACTATTGTTACATTAGCTCCATAGCTTCAGACAATCTATTATCAGTTGGGATTTGAATAAATCTGAGATTTTACGCTGTTTTAATTTTTTTGTCATCCCTATACTGAAGTACATAATCATAATGCAAAGAATTTTCGCTGTATCAATCGATGTGCTTTTGTATATCATAAGAGAAAAATATCTGCTTTCCACCCATTTAAATTACTTTTTTTTAAGTACGACGAAAGATTTTTTCCTATAAGTCCTGCAAATTTAGTAACGTGAAGGTTTAAGCTGCTTAAGACTTACAGTCAGATTAGAATAAGAGTCTGATGCATCTGTAATACGTGTAAACTGTAATGTAGTAAACAACGAACACGACCAGATCCAAGAGAATAATGATTCATATTTCCGATTTCTGGATTGTATTTTCGTTTTTCAAATCAACAGATTCGGTTTTTCTACAGGACTAAAAGAAATCTTTGCGGAAAATAGTAAAAAAAAAAAAAAAAAAATCCCCAAATTTTTCCCAAAAATTTTTATAGTCCCCAAAAATTTCCCCACGAACTACTTGTCCCCTTGTGGCTAGAGGGTCTAGCCACCTAATTTTAATTCCAAAACTGACTACTGGTACAAAAAATATTTTGATAAAATGCTCCTTTTGTAATTAAAGTGCAAAATAGCGTTTTATTATTTACTGAGAATTCCGTTTGAATATTCTGGTGTCAGTGAATTATTTCATCATTTTACGAAGAGAATTCTTTTGCCCCTAAAGGGTTAATAAGGCGACAAACCATTTTCAGCATTTTCTGTTACCTGGGTGATCGCAAATGTTATTTTATTATTAAATTTATTATAAGCCCTCTAACTGTTCTCCCAAGTTTTTCTTTCACTGAGAAATATGTAGTAAGATATTTTCTTTATATCCCATAGGTTCAAAAACAACTCGCCAAGAATTTCAGTAGGCAATAGACAAACCGTGAAAAATCGAAAGAGTCCTTTGACTTATCCTTAATTTTTGGACATAAGCGTATATTTTTTATGTAGGAATCTAAATTAAAGCACACTCCTCAAAGTAGTTTTTGAATTATAGTTTCAAAATTATCCGCATCAAAATCTGTTTTTCAATGATTAGAAATAAATATAACATTATGTGTTTCAATTTTTAAAACTTCAAAGTGCCTAAATTGTTTGATACAATGATGTAACTTTTCTTTTCTAAAAATCCAAATATACTGTCAGAATTGAGTGTTTGTATTTTTTGGTGTTTTGCACATTTTCAGTATAAAGACAACCTCTTATCTTCTTTTTTAAAATATAAATTGAAGGAAGGCAGGAATAGCAAATGGTGCTTTCCATTTTTTCTAGAACAATTTGATGATTAAATTGTGTGGGGTAGTCTTTCTCTCTACTTCTTTCTTTCTCTCTTTTCATTTTGGACAATTGTACATATCAAAAAGTCATTTTTTCAGTTAAATTGAGCGCAACGTTATTAAAGTCTGGAAAAAAATTTCTGAATAGAACTTTACACCAAAGTTTAATATTATTTTATCAAAATGAAAACATCACTTTTTTAGTATATTCATAAACATTGAATGAATTAAAGAAAGGAAATAATTTTTGTATAATGCAATGCTTTTAATTTAAGAAAATTGCTTTGAAAGGCGGCAAACATAAAATAAAACTTGTAAAGGAAGTTAGCTCACATTTTCAATGAATTTTCGACATTTAATTTTCCATGCTTATAAAAAGATAAAAGAAAAGCGAAGAAAATGTTTTTTTTTTTTTTTTTTTGCAAAATAACATACGCATAAAGATTTCTTGGTGATGTAATTTAAATTTTATGATTTTAATAAATGGTTAAAAAAAAAATTATCCTTTAATGCCCTTTTGAAAATTGATTTTTTATTTTAATTTAAATTTTCTGAAAATGAAGTCATTTTTTTTCTGAATATGGATGTTTAATTATTTCTTTTGTGATTAAATGTTTTCGATGTAATACAAAAAGAATACGCTATGTCGTTAGTAATCTTTCTTTCGTCTTCTTTTGATTAGAAATTTAGTCAATCTCAATTCCTCTTATAAAATAATCTTACAATTAGAATAAACTTATTAAATATAGATGTAGTTATACTCTTTTAAAATAAATATTAATAAATAAGCAAATATACACATTTTTTAGCATTTTTGCAGTTCATGAAAGTAATAACGATATTTTGAAAATATTTGGATTTTTTAATCTCTATTTTGAAAAATTACGCGCCGTCTTTTTTTACTATGCTTTTCACTGTAAAAGCAAAAGCATAATAATTTAAAATAGTGGAAGGACGTTTAACCCTTTACCTATTGTTGGGATTTATAAGTATCACTCACTTTAAACTTTCATCCCATAGAGAATATTACTAATATGCTAATGGCACTTTGCAAAAGCACTCTTTTAACTCCACTTTATCCGGATACAGGGCGGCAGTAGTTCTAGATTTGTTATTTTAGAGAGAAATGAGGCTGTCTTTGAAACAGTCGATGTGTTTTGTGCCGACATTTTGTACAGATTGTCACGCACGTCTTTTTATTGCTGCAAACACAGTAAAGGATATAAGATAAGTGTTGGATTTTTTTTATCTGTTCATTATGATCTTAGAAAAAAAACCCACTTTTAAAAGTGGGCTGAATGCATATTCTGTAGCTATATTACGAGAATGAGAGAGATATTTTGCAGTGACAAGTTATTTTACGTTTGTTTTAAAAGTATTGTCTAACAATGTTGGACTATTGTTACATTAGCTCCATAGCTTTAGACAATCTATTATCAGTTGGGATTTGAATAAATCCGAGATTTTACGCTGTTTTAATTTTTTTGTCATCCCTATACTGAAGTACATAATCATAATGCAAAGAATTTTCGCTGTATCAATCGATGTGCTTTTGTATATCATAAGAGAAAAATATCTGCTTTCCACCCATTTAAATTACTTTTTTTTAAGTACGACGAAAGAATTTTTCATATAAGTCCTGCAAATTTAGTAACGTGCAGGTTTGAGCTGCTTAAGACTTACAGTCAGATTAGACTAAGAGTCTGATGCATCTGTAATACGTGTAAACTGTAATGTAGTAAACAACGAACACGACCACATCCAAGAGAATAATGATTCATATTTCCGATTTCTGGATTGTATTTTCGTTTTTCAAATCAACAGATCCAGTTTTTCTACAGGACTAAAAGAAATCTTTACGGAAAATAGTAAAAAAAAAAAAAAAAAAAAAAAAAAAAATCCCCAATTTTTATAGTCCTCAAAAATTTCCCCACGAACTACTTGTCCCTAAAAGTAGGGGACAAGTAGGAACTACTTGTCCCCTTGTGGCTAGAGGCTCTAGCCACCTAATTTTAATTCCAAAACTGACTTCTGGCACCAAAAATATTTTAATAAAATGCTCCTTTTGTAATTAAAGTGCAAAATAGCGTTTTGTTATTTAGTAAGAAATTCGTTTGAATATTCTGGTGTCAGTGAATTATTTCATCATTTTACGAAGATAATTCATCTTCCCCTAAAGGGTTAATAAGGCGACAAACTATTTTCAGCATTTTCTGTTACCTGGGTGATCGCAAATGTTATTTTATTATTAAATTAATTATTAGTCCCCTAACTGTTCTCCCAAGTTTTTCTTTCACTGAGAAATATGTAGTCAGATATTTTCTTCATATCCTATAGGTTCAAAAACAACTCGCCAAGAATTTCAGTAGGTAATAGACAAACCGTGAAAAATCGAAAGAGTCCTTTGACTTATCCATATTTTTTGGACATAAGCGTATATTTTTTATGTAGGAATCTAAATTAAAGCACACTTCGCAAAGTAGTTTTTGAATTATAGTTTCAAAATTATCCGCATCAAAATCTGTTTTTCAATGATTAGAAATAAATATAACATTATGTGTTTCAATTTTTAAAACTTCATAGTGCCTAAATTGTTTGATACAATGATGTAACTTTTCTTTTCTAAAAATCCAAATATACTGTCAGAATTGAGTGTTTGTATTTTTTGGTGTTTTGCACATTTTCAGTATAAAGACAACCTCTTATCTTCTTTTTTAAAATATAAATTGAAGGAAGGCAGGAATAGCAAATGGTGCCTTCCATTTTTTCTAGAACAATTTGATGATTAAATTGTGTGGGGTAGTCTTTCTCTCTACTTCTTTCTTTCTCTCTTTTCATTTTGGACAATTGTACCTATAAAAAGGCATTTTTTCAGTTAAATTGAGCGCAACGTTATTAAAGTCTGGAAAAAAAAATTCTGAATAGAACTTTACATGAAAGTTTAATATTATTTTATCAAAATGAAAACATCACTTTTTTAGTATATTCATAAACATTGAATGAATTAGAAAGGAAATAATTTTTGTATAATGCAATGCTTTTAATTTAAGAAAATTTCTTTGAAAGGCGGCAAACGTAAAATAAAACTTGTAAAGGAAGTTAGCTCACATTTTCAATGAATTTTCGACATTTAATTTTCCATGCTTATAAAAAGATAAAAGAGAAGCGAAGAAAATGTTTTTTTTTTTTTTTGCAAAATAACATACGCATAAAGATTTCTTGGTGATGTAATTTAAATTTTATGATTTTAATAAATGGTAAAAAAAAAAAAAAAAAAAATTATCCTTTAATGCCTTTTTGAAAATTGATTTTTTATTTTAATTTAAATTTTCTGAAAATGAAGTCATTATTTTTCTGAATATGGATGTTTAATTATTTCTTTTGTGATTAAATGTTTTCTATGTAATACAAAAAGAATACGCTATGTCGTTAGTAATCTTTCTTTCGTCTTCTTTTGATTAGAAATTTAGTCAATCTCAATTCCTCTTATAAAATAATCTTACAATTAGAATAAACTTATTAAATATAGATGTAGTTATACTCTTTTAAAATAAATATTAATAAATAAGCAAATATACACATTTTTTAGCATTTTTGCAGTTCATTAAAGTAATAACGATATTTTGAAAATATTTGGATTTTTTAATCTCTATTTTGAAAAATTACGCGCCGTCTTTTTTTACTATGCTTTTCACTGTAAAAGCAAAAGCATAATAATTTAAAATAGTGGAAGGACGTTTAACCCTTTACCTATTGTTGGGATTTATAAGTATCACTCACTTTAAACTTTCATCCCATAGAGAATATTACTAATATGCTAATGGCACTTTGCAAAAGCACTCTTTTAACTACACTTTATCCGGATACAGGGCGGCAGTAGTTCTAGATTTGTTATTTTAGAGAGAAATGAGGCTGTCTTTGAAACAGTCGATGTGTTTTGTGCCGACATTTTGTACAGATTGTCACGCACGTCTTTTTATTGCTGCAAACACAGTAAAGGATATAAGATAAGTGTTGGATTTTTTTTATCTGTTCATTATGATCTTAGAAAAAAACCCCACTTTTAAAGTGGGCTGAATGCATATTCTGTAGCTATATTACGAGAATGAGAGAGATATTTTGCAGTGACAAGTTATTTTACGTTTGTTTTAAAAGTATTGTCTAACAATGTTGGACAATTGTTACATTTGCTCCATAGCTTTAGACAATCTATTATCAGTTGGGATTTGAATAAATCCGAGATTTTACGCTGTTTTAATTTTTTTGTCATCCCTATACTGAAGTACATAATCATAATGCAAAGAATTTTCGCTGTATCAATCGATGTGCTTTTGTACATCATAAGAGAAAAATATCTGCTTTCCACCCATTTAAATTACTTTTTTTTAAGTACGACGAAAGAATTTTTCATATAAGTCCTGCAAATTTAGTAACGTGCAGGTTTAAGCTGCTTAAGACTTACAGTCAGATTAGACTAAGAGTCTGATGCATCTGTAATACGTGTAAACTGTAATGTAGTAAACAACGAACACGACCACATCCAAGAGAATAATGATTCATATTTCCGATTTCTGGATTGTATTTTCGTTTTTCAAATCAACAGATCCGGTTTTTCTACAGGACTAAAAGAAATCTTTACGGAAAATAGTAAAAAAAAAAAAAAAAAAAAAAAAATCCCCAAATTTTTATAGTCCTCAAAAATTCCCCACGAACTACTTGTCCCCAAAAGTAGGGGACAAGTAGGAACTACTTGTCCCCTTGTGGCTAGAGGCTCTAGCCACCTAATTTTAATTCCAAAACTGACTTCTGGCACCAAAAATATTTTAATAAAATGCTCCTTTTGTAATTAAAGCAAAGCCCTTGAATATACAAGCCTTCTCACTACGTGTTAAATTTGCTAGCGCACATCAGCGCCAACAGCGGCCGGTGGGCGAAACAGAATGCGCCGCAGGGAAACCAGCCACCAGGTTTTTATCCGATTTTTGTCGTTTTGCTCCTTTAAAAGCTTGCTAATTATTGATACATCAAATCTAAAACTTTTACGAAAATAAAATAATTGGAATTAAAAAAGAATTTAGTACATATATTAACAAAAATCTGCTAATTTAACAAGAATATTTTATTACTGTATTTCATGACTTTTTTTTTTTTTTTTTTTGTGAAATAATCATTAATCTTATGAAAATACAGTTTTTTCAGACATATTCATCAATAGAATTGCGTTTTTTTTTTTTTTTTTTTTTTTTTTAAATAGCAATTTAGTACTTTAAAATCGGATAATTTAAATATTTGCTTTCTATGAAATAAATTCATTTGAAGATTTTATGTACATACAGGATAAGAAAGAGGAAAAACTGTACACACACATACATACATATATATATATACATATATGCATGCATACACATATATATATATATATATGTATGTATATATTGGGGGGGGGGGGGGGCGGGCAGGGAGTTAAGAAATATGCAATAAAAAAATTATAATATTTTTCCACCTAAATCAGCCATATATCAAATAATTTTTAATTCAGCATATTTTTAGTACCATGATACAATTTCAAAAATGTATACTCATAAAAATGTTAAATAAATTAAGCTTTAAAATTTATTAACTTAACAAGTTCAATTTAACATTTTACTAAGTATAAATTTTTGCAATTATATCATGGTACTAAAAATATGCTGAACTAAAAAATATTTGACATAGGGTTGAGTTCGGTGAAAAAATATTTTAATTTTTTTAATTATACCCTCCTCACAAATCAAAATAATATATATATATGCATGTGTACAATTTTTCTCTTTTCTTATCTTGTATGTACATAAAATCTTCAAATGAATTTATTTCATATTAAGCAAACATTTAAATTATTAGATTTTAAAATACTAAATTGCTATAAAAAAAAAAAAAATGAAATTTATTTCGAAATTCTATAGTTGAATGTCTTTAAAAACTGTACATTTTCATAAGATTAATCATTATTTCACAAAAAACAATTTGCATCATGAAAGGCAGTAATAAAACATTCTTGTTAAATTATCAGATTTTTGTTAAAATACGTACAAAATTCTTTTTTAATTCCAATTATTTTATTTTCGTAAAAGTTTTAGCTTTGATGTATCAGTAATTACCAAGCTTTTAATAAATTTTCTTAATTTATTTAAATAAATTATTATTCCCCACCCCCCTCCTCTTCCTTAAAAAATACACATTTCCATTAAATGCAGTAAAAGAATACATTTTTTTTTTTTTTTTTTTTAACACAGGACGTCATAAACTTTTATAGTAAATTTATCTAGTAATTTTTTGTTTAAATATCCACTACTAAACTTTTTATGCATTTTTAAGCTTCAGGTAAAATGCTTCATTTAAGACTTCAAACTTTTGATGAAAATAAATAGGTCAAACTAATTAGCAGATAGTTAACTTTTTATCCACTTTTTGATAATAAATTATAAAATGAGTAATTTTAATAATTTACATCAAAAATGTCATTTTGACGCAAATGATCTGGGAAAAATATCAATAAGAAATTGAAAAGATAATATTCAAAATCATTCTTAATATTAACTATTATCTTGTTTTAGCACACTTGCAAACATTTTTAAAGAAAATTATCAATAGCAAATATAGGAATTTGTCGAATCATTGCTTCATTACAAGTTATACCAATAACAAATATAGGGGGTTGTCTAAGGGACACAAAATAGAGAATTGGCGATTTTATGCTTATAATGCTTGTGTAATATTAACTATGAATTTTGAATTATATCTTATCAATTTCATTGTAATTTTTCCAGTTATAAGAATGAAATACATCTCGTCCTCTTCAGGGGAGGGTGCTTGAATCCAATACTTAACTCTACAGCACCATTACAACAAAAGAAAAAGAATAATGTATATTTAAGGAAGTTTTCATTTTAATGGAATTAAGCTTGACATAATTAAAAATATGAAAACCCAATAAATATTCATATTCATTATTGATGAACAACATATGTTAAAGTTGGATCATTTTTATAGTTCTTGAATAAAACATCTATCATAAATTAATGATTAATATAAATAATCCATAAGATTTTGACAAAGGATCACTAACAGCATTACATAATACACAAGCACGACCTTTCCACAATGTGCCAATGTAATGCTAAGAAGCAGCAGTTGAAGTCAGGAATTCTCATACCGAGTACAAAATTTAAAAAAAAATTATTAGAAATGAGATTCCATATACAGTAGAGCCCCGATTATCTGTGGAATTGGGTGGCAAGGGCACCGCGGATAATCCGAAAAAAACTGAAAATGAGGTGCGAACATGAAAAAAAATATTTGAACATAAAAATTATGTTTTAGTGTACAAAAAACATGATAAAACGTTTAAATCACATATATGCACAGTAGAGCAGAAACATTTGCTTTACGTCTAAAGCACTAAAATAAAAACTGTAAACAAGAAACAATGCCATACATACTGTATAAAAAGTGTTGTGTTAAACCTTTTTAAAAAAATCAGTCACTTGTTTTTGCTTCTTGCTTTGGAAACACCTTTTCTTTATTCTAAATTGTACTTTCCTTAACATAAGTTTTTCTGTGGGGTAATTCTAATTTTTTGTAATCCGAACACGCACGGTCCCAATTAGTTCAGATTAGCAGAGTTCTACTGTATTTTAAACGTGGCAACCGAAACTAGAAATATTCTTCTATTACTTTCGAATACACGAATTAATCTGTTTATATTTATTAGTAGGGCTTATTGTATTTTCCTTGTTGTTGGCTTGAAATTAAAAAAAAAAAAAAAAAAAAAAAAAAAAAGAGAAAAAGAAAAATCACCTCGCGGATAATCTGGGCTCTACTGTATATATTTTTTTAAGCTGAGTACATATCCAGTTTGGATGTTCGAAGTTCACGGATGTCAGCAAATGTGTATTAGCCTAGTTGGTAATTTTTTTATTTATTCTGTAGATATTAATTTTTGGGACTATTGGCAGTAAATACATTTTGGTTATTTTTCTGATGCAAAGTTTAATGTTGATCATTAAACTTAAAAAGATACGAACCTCAAAAATGGTTTTTATACACAATATGTAATGCAGAGCTCGGCCTCAAATATCTCATAAAAATATTGAAATATTCTGGAAATACTTTTTTTCCCCAAAAGGATTAACAGACAGATTTATTATGTACATCTGGCAGAGTCATCATTTTATTTAAAAAAAAGTCAAAGCTGCAAATGGGTCAAAGATTACTACGAGTATATACTTATATATACATTTTGGTTAGTCTAAAAATTAAAAAAATCAGAATCTTAACATTGATTTTTAAGTGTTTATATGCAATAAATAATGCAGAGCTCAGCATCAAATATTTAAGTCAAAATATTGAAATATTATGAAATTATGTTTTATTTTCTTTTTTTCCAAATAGGATTCCATTACAGATAGAATTAGTATGTTAACACTTAATGGATGAATCACGTAAATTTACATTTTTACATTCTGACTTCCTAGGACCGGCTGCATACAACCACAATGTGTCAGAAAATGCCCGGAAAACAAGAAAAACAACCTGTCTGTTAAGTGTTAACATTAAATATGTACATCTACATGTAGCAAATTAATCACTTTATATGAAAACAGTTAAAGCTGCAAATGTGCCAGAGTTCTGGTAGTATGTACCCAGAAGAAAGGATACTGTGTTCAGGATATATCTTTAAATGTAAAGGGAATTTGAATTAGATGCATAATCTTAGACAAAAAACAACAGTATGCATTATCAAACAAACAACTGGAAGATTCTTCAAAAAATCTGAACTGTGACCACTCTCTTTGGGTTCAATCATCACAAGCTGATCAGTTAATCAGAATAGACTTCACCAATAAGAAAAAGCAACTAAATCTTATTTACAGCAGTCAAATGGAAAAATTAGTCTGAATAACACTAAGCCTTTTTCCCCTTCTCATATGTAGGGACAGAACTCTCATAAAATCCAAAAGTTTCTGTTTCAGTCTCCTATGCAGCCAGATTTGCCCAAAGTTTTTCAATCGGTGACTTTTGCGCATTATTTTAGACAAGAACACCTATAACAGGAGAGAATTTAAATGCCTTAGTTTAGATTTTTTTTTTTTTTTGTCACAGTACATATTTTCTGCAAATATTTTAAATGTTTGAAAAGACTTTCTATCGTATGCAATTTTGATGTTCTCATAACTTGAGTATTATTGTGCCGGAAAATATTACATTAGTTTTGTGAAGCTTTATTTTTCACTCTCTTTGCTACTAAGTTTACTAGTTAAATCAATTAAATTTCAAATTAATATATTTTTTAAATGAAGAATTCTTTAAGGGTGCATTCAAATCCAAACTGCTTATTTTCTGACTCATTTTTTAATTTATTTTTGTTCTAAAACGCATCAAATTGGTAGATTCTCTTATTCAGAAACTATATAATGTGCCGTGCTTGTCGATTTTTTGATAAAAGCAGAATATATTTGAAAAAATGCTGTCAAAATGGGCGTTTTGAACCGAATTTCCCGAAGCAAGAGAGCTGGGAATGAAAAAAAATGGTCAAGCTGAGAAAATAATTGTTTGCAAATCAATTTCAAATGAATTGACTGAAAAATGATCACAAACGGCTTCTTATACATCTCTTCAAAAATCATATCAGCAATTTTCATGTCTTTACTTTTAAAAAATGAGCCTGAAAATGTGTCAGAAAATTTCGAGCTGTTGAGGGTGGAAAAATATTTTTTTTTTTAGTATACCCTTAAAAATTGATTTTTTTATGTTTATTATGTACAGCATAATGGGCGAAATACAAGTCATATTAGAATCTCTTTGTAATTAATAACTAAACAGTTAGAAGTGTATTATTATTTCATTTATTTTAATTGTTGATAAGTTAAAATAAATTGCGTGATGGGTTTTGCTTATGCATAATAAAGTAATTTTTTTACCAGCATGCACAAAACCTGTTTCAGTAATTTGGGGAGTTTGGGAGTTTTCTATAATCAGTGTGAACATAAAATTGGCAATTTTGATATAATACTCATTTGAAACTTAAGAAAATACTTCACTCAAGCGAAATCATACTAAAGTTAATATTAAACTTTTAAAGATATCTTGTTTAGATTTCAGTATTTTTTTTTATTGGATAGCTGAAGTCAATCTCTACAAAGGCTTTCTTTCTTTCTTTTTTTTTTCTACTTTCACTTTCAGAACTGGATTTGAAATTGAAAATATCATCATAAAAGGTAATCCTTCAAACAAAAAAGTAAAAATGACCTTTACAGAGATTGACTTCTGTTATCCGATGCAAAAAAAAAAAAAAAAAAAAAAAATACTGATATTTAAAAAAAATTCTCCCATGCCATAAACATTAGTGAACAGGTATTTTCACCCGAGTGAAGTAGCCCATTAACGTAAAATAGTACTGCTCACCCTGCACTTCGTTTATCATATGTAGAAGAAGATATATAAGCAATCTTTTCTTCAGTTTTAAAATCTTTCAAATTCCAAAATTTACAAATAATCTGTATTTATTTTACTAGTCTATTTCAACAGGGTGTCTAGTCCAGCTCAACCAAAATTTACTGACTTTTCCATGTAAAAGAAAAAAAAAAGAGAGGTAATGAGAATTTGTGATGTTACATAACAAAAAAATTGAAGCAAAATTTTCATACCTGTTTATAAAGAAAAAAAAAATAAGCAATTTTATAAAGGGGACAATGGCTCCTCTATTATCACAATAGCCAGACTTTTTTTTTTTTTCATTGATTGGACTATTTCATTGAAACATTTTAAATTAATTCATCATGAAAGTGCATTTTTTTTGTTATATTCATTTGTAAAATACCTTGTCATTTATTATAAATTGTATAAAATATTTGTATCCAGATCTGAACAACCATAACTTTACTACATAAAATTATAAAAAATATGCCCCCCCCCCCCACACACACAACTTTATGAAAATATTTGTTTGCAGAAAAAGTCATTATTTATGAAATCCATAGTCACTAATTTCTGACTTATTCCTAAAGTAATTTTTATTTGTTTAATAATAATAAACTAGATAGAACCCGTCAAGATTTGAAGATAAATAACTTGAATGTTCCATTAGAAAATTCTTGAATTTTGAATTAGTTGCTTTTAAATGAATTATTGAAATCTTAACAAATTTTTATATTGCATAAGTGATTCTTATTTCTGGAAAGCGAGCTAAGGGTGCTGTCAGTCTAACCTATTAAATGAAGTGAAAGAACTTTAAGTTTATAATTTAGAACCAATTATGCTTGCCTTTTATCAGAAATTTACTAAAAAATACTGGGCAGAGCATTTACTTTTACTAACTACAATCTCATTTTTTTTGTTGAAAAAATAACAATATCTATTTTTATTTTTTTAATTACACGACCTTTAAAAGCTGCCAAGAATTTTATTTATATCAGTCTCATTCTCTACAAGCCTAATTTTAAAACTTGATGCAATTAACGATTTATAATATATTTTTTATTACTTGAATTCTATTTTACTTTTTTCTTCATTTTTTAAATATTAAACCATGGATATCAATATAATTTATTTTACAGTTCTTATATCAATATTTTCCTTTCTTTCAGTTTTATTTATTTATTTACTTTTTTTACGGAAAAGAATGGCAAACTTTTCCTTCTGACTTGCACACTTATATATTCTTGATAATGGTGAAAAAAATAAACAAAAGTTGTAGATCAGCTCAATTTATTTAATTGATAATTACAATTACATGCAAAACATTTTAGGTTAAATATTTTAAATAGAAAATTATTTTTTCAAAATATTTGAGCGTTAAATTTTATTCAATGATAAACCATTCAAATAATAATAAAATAAAATAATATAACTTCTCTTAATAAAATGTCATTATCGAAAAGAATTATCACCAAAAAGGGTACAGAAATAATTTTGCTGGGCGTTGGGCTCAAACCTGCGTCGTCTACAAAAGTTCAGAGCTTTAAACTGGTGCTTTAGACTACTTGGCTAACCAGACTGCACTACCTTTCCTCTAAATGGAAGATCTAGTAAATTTAACTTCACACATGCACAAATGCGTGAATTTTTTAGTCTTATCTTACAGAATCAGGTTTAGGCTTTAATATATATGATCAGCTTTCGATTTGAAGATACTTCATCTTCCAGAAAATAGTCTAAAATTTAAATAATTTTCGACACATGACATAGACAAAGCAAACTAAATTATAATTAAAGATTATCATAATTTTGACAGTAATAATTTATTTTATTTACAATATTTTTTGACATAAATTAGTGTTCATTACTTATAATATAATAAGACACAAATTATAATAAAAATTGAATTGAATAATTCTGGTTTTGAGTACATGATGATTCACCGTCTAAATCATAATTTTCTGAAAAACTATTACAGCCAGATAGGAGAACATGACTGAAGTCCCACAGCTCGTGAATTTCACCATTATACAGCAGACACTGCTGTTGAAAAATTGGGTCTGAAGTTTAACCTGAAAATAAGCAAAATAGACAAAAAATAAGTAAGTAATTCCAGAAGATAGATATGAACATTTCATATTTGCAAATTCAGAAGAACAGAACTACTTATCAATAAAGCAGACGGACAAAATTCTCTTGTATGACAGAAGAAAAGGAATGCCAAATGTTGGGGTATTACATATTTTGGAATTAAATAATTTTATAATCATTTAAAGATTTTAATAATAACTTTGTATTCCCATAAAAAGAGATAACAGACTAAAAAAGATAACATGCAATTTTGATATAAAGACCAAGTTACAAATAAAAAAAGAAAATTTTGGTTGCGTGAAAAACGATATCGATATCAAAACACAAATCCCCCCTCCCCCTATCGATATCATGTGCCAGACTCCCCCCCCCCCCTAAAATGATAGACGTTATATATGAACAGCCCCAAAGAAGAGTTCCACCCTGATTAAGAAATAATACAAGAATAAAATTAAACATTTTTAAGGACTTTTTGCAGATTTTGCAAGAAAATAAGTACTTTTAAGCACTAAAAATTCTATTTGAAAAATGTAAGCACTTTGAAGGACTTTCAAGGACCATACGAACTCTGTTTTTGTTTTCCAAACTAGGAAAAGAAATGAATTGAAAGGGCATGTCAAAAATGGCTGAAAGAGACTCTGGGTGAATAAAATAATTAAAAAAAATTGGGCACATAAATTAGTTAAAAAGGGTTGTCTACAGTGCTGGACATAATTATAAGACACATACCTAATTTTACATACAGTGAAAGAAAAGATTCAAGGCTTGAAAATGCTTTATCAAATACGACAAAAACATAAATTTATTCTGTTATCACACGTAATTGTTTTACAGAAACGATATTTTTATAGAGTTTAATAAAAAAAGTTAAAAATACCATGGACAAAACTATAAGACACCCTAGCATTTTAATTAAAACACCTGCTTTTTTTCGAAAATAATGTGCAATATGCAAATTTTCTGCACGCTGTTATGACGTCAGAAGTTAACAGTGAAATTAACGAAATTTGGAGATTAAATGGAACTGGGGCTTCCGTTAATAATATTTCAAAAGTTATTAAACGCTCTAGATGTGCAATTTCAAATGTTTTGAAAAAAGGAATTAATGGATCTGTGATTAAAAGATCTGGACGTACTCCTTGCTTATCCTCGAGAGGCAGACGCCAGGTGATTTCGGTCGCTACACAGAATAAGATGACCACTACAGGCATTAAAAATGCTTTGAAACTGAATTGTTCAAAGAGAACCTTTCGCAGGGTGTTGCATAATGCTTCCTATGTGAAATTTAAAAAATTGAAGAAAAAACCACCGCTTCTAAGGCGGCACAAAATGGACCGTTTAAACTTCGCTAAACAAACTACGGCATCTCCCTCCAAATGGTACTCTGTGTTATTTTCTGATGAAAAAAAAGTTTAACCTGGATGGTCCTGACGGGTTTCACTATTATTGGCATGATTTATGGATGTCTCCTGATGTACAAATGAGCCGCCAAATGAGTGGAGGCTCAGTAATGGTTTGGGCTGGTTTTTCGGCTCAAGGGAAAACCGATATCGTTTTTGTGCATTCAAGAATGAACTCCGAAAAGTATAAGAATCTTCTTAAAGATCAACTAGCCATATACGGTGAACTTCTTTGTGGCGAAAACTACACTTTCCAGCACGATAACGCGTCGATTCATACATCACACGTAACAAGAATGGGGCTTTCAGAGCAAAGTATCAATGTTCTTCCGTGGCCTTCTCGCTCCCCAGACTTAAATTCCATCGAAAACTTGTAGGGGATCTTAGCTCGTGAGGTTTACCGAGTGGGAGGCAGTTTACATGTGTCGAAAACCTAAAGAATGCTATAAAATGTGCTTGGGAAGAACTGTCTTGCGATATTTAGTTAGAATTGATAGATTCGAGGCTGAATCGCATCTTACATGTTATAAAAAACAATGGCGGCTCCACCAAATATTGAATAACCATGTTAGAGGATTTTTTTTTAAACCATTAGTGTCTGCTAATTATGTTGACCACTGTATTTGGAAAAAAAAGGTTGGTGTCTTATAATTTTGTCCATGGTATTTTTAATTTTTTTTTATTAAACTCTATAAAAATATCATTTCTGTAAAACAATTACGTGTGATAACAGAATAAATTTATGTTTTTGTCGTATTTGATAAAGCATTTTTAAGCTCTGAATCTTTTCTTTCACTGTATCTCAAATTCAGTAGGTGTCTTATAATTATGTTCACCACTGTAGTACCACATCTTGCCAAATTGGCCTATAGTCCATTCACCGTAACTTGTCAGTGCTGATTACCCTAGAAGAGCCGAATTGCAGCTGTTGATGTAGAAACCAGGGTTTGCTCGAAGAGCAAAGGATTACTAATAAACAAGGAAAAGTGCCATTTTGGCAGGAAAACCTGTATGTTTTGAACTTCCTGGGAAGTTAATTTTATTATAATAATCATTTATTAAAATAACGAATGGCATTATTATTCTTTTCTTATTTTTACATTTTTTAGATTGATTTCAGCACTATTTTATATTATATTAGTTGAACTGCCCGACATTGTGTGGCTCACAAAATGCAAAAAATATCTAAAAATTGCATTAAAAAATCGAGAAAATTTAAAAAATCACTGTACGAATTCCAAATGAATTTTGCTGAAAACAGGACATCATTATTTATATTGATTTATTAGATTTAAACCAAATTATCCGGAAATTTATTTAAACAGACAGTTTGTTATTTATACGAAACCATTGGCATAAATTTGGAAAAGACAAGGTCTGCCCGTCTCATCTTTAATGTACATATAATTATATATATTAAGGTGTAATAAAATCATGATTTTTTAAAAATCAAAAGTAATCGGATTTTTTTTAGTCATATAAGATTTTTAAAAAATTTAAATAAATTTTTTATGTCCCCCACACCTCCCTGTGCTTTAAAAACCAGAATTGCTACCAAGAAATTTATGTTTCCAAAACAATCACATTTCTAATTGCTAATATAGTCTATGTTTTTAAGCTTTAAATATTAAGATTATAATTATTAGTTAGAAATTACAAAAATTATATTAACTGCAAATCAGTAATTTCATTAGTTAGTAGCATATAATAACATTATGTACATAAAATTTTTATAAATATGGAAAACTATGTTAAATACTACAGATACTTAAATTTATTAAAATAATTAAAAACTGCATTTAATATTAAATTGTTAACACTGCTGATAAATAAAGGACTACTTTACTCACACAAAAACACCTGCTTTCTAATGTTAATCCTATGAAAGAATTTTTTTTTTTTTTTTTTTTTTTTTTTTTTTTTAGTATCTCATTTGCATTTCAGTATTTTTAAATTATTTTTTCTTTCTTTTTTTTTTTTTTTTGGCGGGGGGGGGGGGGGGGGTATTGGATAACTAGCGTCGATCTCTACAAAGAACCTTTTTATTGTTTCGATTTCATTTGCAGGGTTTTTTATTTTAATTTTATTTTATTTTTTTTTTTTTGGGGGGGGGGTTACAGAACCGGTTTTGAAAATGAAATTATCCTAAGTAAAAAAAAACCTCTAAACAAAATCGGAAAAGTAAAAAAAAAGATCTTTGCGGAAATCGACCTCAGCTATCAAATGCGGGGAAAAAAAACTAGAGAACAGGAATTCTGCTTTTTCAGAATTTAGTGTCGTCCCCGTCATTTTCATTACTTCATTTTCTTCTGATGTACTGGTGGTTTCTATTATTACGAAACAGCCATTATAAATGAAGCGTTCAGGTGATGATGAAAGAGCAGTCGTAAAAAGTTAGTACTCTGATTTTTTGGTCAGAATGCGAAAAAAAAAAAAATGGTCATCCCCCCCCCCCCCCAATTTTGACCAGAAAATCAGATTTCTAACTTTTTACGACTGGTCTTTCATCCTCAACCAACGCTGCATTTATAATGGCTGTTTTGTAATAATAGAAGCCACCAGTCCATCTGAAGAATATAACTCGGTTAAAGCGGAAACTCTGTTAAGTGGGACTCGGATAATCGGGACTCTACTGTAGCTCAGTTTTAAGACTTAAAACTCGCGATTTTATTTCTATAAAACGACGTCATCCGAATCCGCTGAAGAATTCCTCATTTACGGTCCAATCATAAACATCTACATAAAATTATGGGTAGGACGTCACTATCTCAGAATAATAGACAAATGCAGCAAAAAGAAATCAATTCATTTATATTTTTTCAATTAGAAGATTATCGCAAAAGAAAGATTAAAATGCATTATAAGCAAAACGGCCGATGGTTAAATTATAACAACTTGGAATTCAATTCCAAATACTAAAAGCTGTAGATTCTAGCACTTGCTATTTTAACAATTTTTTGTGTGACATTCTTTTCGGAAATAAATAATGTGAAAAATTCAAGTAATTAAACATCTTGTCACATGAGTCCAATTCAACTTGCATTCTCTTTAAAAACAACTAAGTACGAAGTTGATAATAAATTATTTGGCATCTAAGATAAGACAACAGATATAATAATTTTTAATTAAATTTCTAAAACTTTTAAACTTCTAAAATTTTTAAAACTTACATTCATCAAATTTAGCATTTCAGCTGAACATGCTTGTCAGTAAGTTTCTGCACTAATTGTTGAAATCTCTTGTGATCCACAATTACTGTTAAACAACACCACAGTCAAATCTGTTACTGGCATCTAAGGAAAGCAAGAAAACAGAAAATACTTAAAACTTGAATTAAAATATAACTTGTCGGCATAAAATTTATAGATATTTACAAACTGAGTAAAGGATATTTTCATGTATATAAGGCTCATTTTAAGCAACAACAAATATTGAGAAATTGCTAAATGGATGGGCATTTAAGATTATACATTATTTGATGTGGCTTTCCATTATGAAAAATTATCTGCTTTTTTACACTTGGTAGAAAGCACAAGCAAGTGAATTTATCAAAAAATATGTAATTTTTGTTCTATTTTGTAAAGACAGGGCAATCGGGGGGGGGGGGGACATTATTTAATTCTCTTTTTAGGGTTTCTAAGTTGATTTCTCAACAAATAATCATCGAAAATTTAATATGAAACTATTGAAACAGGGTTCATACTCTATTTGAATTACAAAATTCCCTGACTTTTCCAGGTTTTCTAGGCCATATTTCCTACAATTCCCTGACCAAAATTCACGACATTTTTAGAAATACGAATTACAATTCAAGATCTTAATGATTAAACTTACATCTGAAAATTAAAATAACGTATAAAATTGAAACTAAAAATCTATATCATTTGACATTTACAATATATACACAGTAGACTCCCTTAAATCCGCGAACACCTAAAATCTGCGTATTTTTTCAGATGTAGACAATGAAATTTATAGTTAAGTTGCAGGAACAAAATTCAAGATGGCGCCGTAATCAGCGACTACCACAATGATTTTTTTTTTCTAAATTTTTTTTAATCATTCTCTTATGGCTATTAAAGCTGATTTATTAATAAATAAATTTACATTACTTTTTATTTTTATATAAATTAGCATATCTATATCAAAAATTCCAGGGTTCGAAATGG
Organism: Maratus speciosus; assembly: GCA_963932465.1. NCBI lineage: Eukaryota > Metazoa > Arthropoda > Arachnida > Araneae > Salticidae > Maratus > Maratus speciosus. The sequence goes on along the minus strand of OZ010797.1, from coordinate 370,743,510 downwards.
AAAAATCCACGAACCGGAACGGTATTTTAAAATAATTTTTCGCGGATTTTTTTTTTTTTTTTTTTAATTATAGACAAATTTATTTCTAAACATACAAAGCAGTATAAGAAAAGCATTCAAGACTCTAAATAACTATGAAAAAAGTTACAGTGAGCGCAATATAGTTATACTGATAATAGCATTAACACTGTTCTCCTTGCTATGATGGCAGCATAGGACTTTTGGAATCGATTTCATCAGTTATAATTTAATATTTTTCTAAATTTTTATTTTACATAATTATTTTAATAATTACTTACTTTTAAACTAATAAATTATTTTAATATTTAACTTATTTTAATGTTTCACTTTATTGTAAGCATTCATTATAATTCCCCTTGCTTAACCACCAATCAAATTTAATGTTTCAAAAATGTAAACAAATCAATGACCAGAAATCCGCAAAATTCTAAAATCCGCACATCTGGTCCCAAACTTTGCGGATTTGAGGGAGTCTACTGTATAATATAAAACAAGCAAAACTAAAATACAGCTCAGATGGAGTCAAAGTAACTTTTTATTTACATAACTGAATTTATACATATCAAACATTTAACTTTTTTTAGACTTCTACTATCATGTCATTTACTTGCGTTGTTTTAGAAGCAGTTTGTTGTGTAAAAGTTTCAAATTTTTGTCTTTTAACATTTTAACTTCAGCTACAGCTTATTGTATTAATTTATACTTAAATTCTAAAACTATTAAAATTTTGTATTACCATTGGACATACACTGGTGGGCATATATTTTTTACATTCTAGCACATCATGAAGAGGGCTAAAAATTTATTATAAAATTCCACCTTTACACACTAAAAAATCTCAATTATTTTACATAAAACATAAATTAAAGGAGTAAAATATATACAAAAATTTATAGGGCTGTAATAAATACTTATTTAGTCAAATTGCAATATATTAAGTGATCAGGTAAATGCTAACACAATAACAAATTAACACTAAAATAAAACTCTATTTTCCCTGCCCTATTTGTACTTTTATAGTACTAATAGTAAATAAATAATGAATCATCAAATCAATCGCCCCTTCCCCGCTAAAAAACTGCCACCTTCTGATGTTTTTATCACTTATTTCTAACATTAAATAAATAATGATCGAAATCCTCTACTCCCTTTGAACTTTCAGTTTTTCCTTATGAACCTCCTCCCCCCCCCCCCCCTCACAGAACACAAAGTACAAAATTTTTAAATCGTGATTAAAAAAAAACTCCCTATTCTTTACTTTTTAGTAGGGATGCACCGAATATTCGGTATCTATTCAGTATTCGACCAAGTTACCGAATAGCAAACTATTTGGTATGCTGAATATTTGGTTTGGCCGAACATCAAATTATTCGGCTGAGCCGAATACTTACAAAAAACTTTTTAAACATATTTTTAAAAACCTTATACAACTTCTATGTTTAAGAGTCAACTTATAAAGATCTTCAGAATAATTAGAAACAAATTCATAGGTATTTAAATAAAAGGAATGTTTTTACATTATTTATTTGCTTTTTGTTTATTTTTTAAGAAAATTAACCAATCACGAGGATTTTCATAGGAATTAATTGTGTACAAAGGCAAGTTCCTGAACATTATCCAGTAAATAATATGTTTCTAGCTAAGATTGTCAGAACAATGTTTACAATCTCTGAAACTGATTGCCCACTCCAGATACCGATCTAGGATGCATTTAAAAACTTCCTTGCTTTATCAAAGGGAGTACAACAGTTATTCTTGCTAAGTTACAACCATATAAAATTTGAATAGATTGTATTATTTATTTACTTTTGTCTCTTCCTGACAAACAAATATTGTGCTGTCCTCTAAAAACAACCCACTTTTTTAATTTTTCTCTATATAAAATTTAATAAAAAATACAAAACAATTTGAAGTAGCTACATTTTCACAGCTTGTTCTGACTAAGATTTTAATGCATAGTATTTTTGATTTTGTCAATATATTATAAAATGGCAGCCAATTAAAGAAGAATTTGAAAAAAACCCACTTTTTCCTAAAAATAACCCATGTTACCTAAAAAAAAAAACCCACATGTAAAAACACTTCTAGAAACCAAAATATTAGACAGCAAAATATTTTTTTCATTATTAATTATTTTTAAAACACAATTCTGCAAAAAAAAAAAGTTTTTTTGTTTTTTTGCAATCAAATCCAAAGGGGCAACTTAATCACACAAGTTTAAATTAATCTTTTTTCAGAAAGTAGTAAATGCCTGAAATTGGCACTGTGTTGTTCAGAAACTACAGAAATGTTCAATTTTTTGGTAAACATAAAAGATCTTTCAGAAAATAATGTCAAAGTTGCCGTTTTGAACCAAATTTCCTGACAAAAGGAGAAAAAACACCCAAAGAGAGGCGAAAAACTAGTCGTCATGGGACCCAAAATCGCTTGTAACTCTATAAGTAATTTATCAAAAACGTAAAACTCATTTTGATTCCAAATCGCTTAGTCAGCCCTGTCAATTTTGTACCTTTATGTTTAAAAATGAGTAAATGCGTCAGAAAGTTTCGTCCTTGTTGAACAGTGAACTTGAGAATCGCCTAATAAAATTTGCATAGAAAAGCAAAATAATGATTAAAATAAAATAAGCTTGTAAGCATTAAAACAATGTATGATATAAAAGTAAAAGGATATCTTTGTGCACATAAAAAAAGTGGACGGGTTTTATTTTTGCAAAAACAAAGAGGCGGGGGGAGGTATGACATAACTTGTACAAATTCTTAGAAATGCAAAATTTGCATAATTTATTGTGTTTTTTCCCTTAATTAATATTTTAAAGAAAAAATATATGCTTCACCATTTATTTATATATATATATATATAAGTGGGTTTTTTTTTTTAGTTCCCGCATGGGTTTTTTTTTACATCTGTTTTCAAAAGGTCACAAACTGAGCCAAACATAATATAAATCAGCTGAAAATGGTGCATTTTATTCACATATTAATAGTTTAACATAAAAATATCTAAAAACTGATGTACATCATTGTAACATGTCGTATTATAACAAGAAAAACTGTGAAAATGAAGCTTTTTTTTTTTGCTAGAATTCTGTATTATTAGCTTATTTAAAAAAAAATTAAATAAACACTTTTAAAGTAATCTTAAATAATTTTATTATTGTAAATGGCATATAGAAACAGGACAAAAAGAAAATTTTACTTCAGTGATTTTTTTGATGAAGTTCTAGGGTGGGTTTTTTTTAGGATAGTACATTTTCCTGTGGGTTTTTTTTAGAGGACAGCACTATAATATACGATCCTGTACAATTTTCCTTCCAATATTTTCACAATTTCTCTTTGATTTTAAAATGTTTCTTTTGAATTTAACAAAATTTTATTCATCTGTTTTAATTCTCAGAAGAAGACATGAAATTAAAAATTTTATTAATTAAAAAAGTTTTGGCCTAGCAGTTACTATTCGGCTAGCCGAATATTTGGTATTCGGTTCGCCTGTAGGCCGAATATTCGGTATTCGGTCAAAATCACTATTCGGTGCATCCCTACTTTTTAGCAACATTAAATTAATTCAACCATCTAAATCATCACCCCCAAACCTCTTTAATTCTTGTGACAATAACACTAATAGAGAATAAATGAACGAAATTAATCTCATAAATATTTTACAGACTACAGACTCTTCATTAAAAAACGTTACTTTAGTTTTGATTCTAAATACAATCGTGAAAATTATAGAAACAATAATAAAATGTCATCATAAAATGAACAATTTTATAAAAAATTAAGTCACCAGAGGAAAAAGAAATTACATAAGTAAGAACAATAAGTAAAACTATTTACATTACACATTTGAAACAACGATTTTAGGCCTAGCCTAATATAAATAGCTATATTAAAAATAAAACAATAAGTTTAAAATGAAATACCTGATTACATCTTTGGAACATCATGCTATTACAGCATATTTTTTACTTGAGTACTAGTTAATCATATAATTGAATTTAAAATAATTAAATGTCAGAAATAGAACGTCATGCTATTCCTCCATTAAAGCCTCTCTCAACAGCAACAGCCAAGTCAAATATGTAAACAACGAGAAGTTTAACCTCACCAGCCGCCAGAGGGCGCTACCTTCAACTCGCTAAATTTCTCCCATTGAACTGACAAGGCTTGTATATTCAAGGGCTTTGAATTAAAGTGCAAAATAGCGTTTTTTTATTTAGTAAGAAATTCGTTTGAATATTCTGGTGTCAGTGAATTATTTCATCATTTTACGAAGATAATTCATCTGCCCCTAAAGGGTTAATAAGGCGACAAACCATTTTCAGCATTTTCTGTTACCTGGGTGATCGCAAATGTTATTTTATTATTAAATTAATTATTAGTCCTTTAACTGTTCTCCCAAGTTTTTCTTTCACTGAGAAATATGTAGTCAGATATTTTCTTTATATCCTATAGGTTCAAAAACAACTCGCCAAGAATTTCAGTAGGTAATAGACAAACCGTGAGAAATCGAAAGAGTCCTTTGACTTATCCATATTTTTTGGACATAAGCGTATATTTTTTATGTAGGAATCTAAATTAAAGCACACTTCGCAAAGTAGTTTTTGAATTATAGTTTCAAAATTATCCGCATCAAAATCTGTTTTTCAATGATTAGAAATAAATATAACATTATGTGTTTCAATTTTTAAAACTTCATAGTGCCTAAATTGTTTGATACAATGATGTAACTTTTCTTTTCTAAAAATCCAAATATACTGTCAGAATTGAGTGTTTGTATTTTTTGGTGTTTTGTACATTTTCAGTATAAAGACAACCTCTTATCTTCTTTTTTAAAATATAAATTGAAGGAAGGCATAATATATAGCAAATGGTGGTTTCCATTTTTTCTAGAACAATTTGGTGATTAAATTGTGTGGGGTAGTCTTTCTCGCTACTTCTTTCTTTCTCTCTTTTCATTTTGGACAATTGGACATATCAAAAAGTCATTTTTTTCAGTTAAATTGAGCGCAAAGTTATTAAAGTCTGGAAAAATAATTTCTGAATAGAACTTTACATCAAAGTTTAATATTATTTTATCAAAATGAAAACATCACTTTTTTAGTATATTCATAAACATTGAATGAATTAAAGAAAGGAAATAATTTTTTATAATGCAATGCTTTTAATTTAAGAAAATTGCTTTGAAAGGCGGCAAATATAAAATAAAACTTGTAAAGGAAGTTAGCTCACATTTTCAATGAATTTTCGACATTTAATTTTCCATGCTTATAAAAAGATAAAAAAGAAGCGAAGAAAATGATTTTTTTTTTCAAAATAACATATGCATAAACATTTCTTGGTGATGTAATTTAAATTTTATGATTTTAATAAATGGTAAAAAAAAATTATCATTTAATGCCCTTTTGAAAATTGATTTTTTATTTTAATTTAAATTTTCTGAAAATGAAGTCATTATTTCTCTGAATATGGATGTTTAATTATTTCTTTTGTTATTAAATGTTTTCGATGCAATACAAGAAGAATACGTTATGTCGTTAGTAATGTCTTCTTTTGATTAGAAATTTAGTCAATCTCAATTCCTCTTATAAAATAACCTTACAATTAGAATAAACTTATTAAATATAGATGTAATTATACTCTTTTAAAATAAATATTAATAAATAAGCAAATATACACATTTTTTAGCATTTTTGCAGTTTATGAAAGTAATAACGATATTTTGAAAATATTTGGATTTTATCCCCATTTTGAAAAATTACGCGCCGTCTTTTTTTACTATACTTTTCACTGTAAAAGCAAAAGCATAATAATTTAAAATAGTGGAAGGATGTTTAACCCTTTACCTATTGTTGGGATTTATAAGTATCACTCACTTTAAACTTTCATCCCATAGAGAATATTACTAATATTCTAATGGCACTTTGCAAAAGCACTCTTTTAACTCCACTTTATCCGGATACAGGGCAGCAGTAGTTCTAGGTTTGTTATTTTAGAGAGAAATGAGGCTGTCTTTGAAACAGTCGATGTGTTTTGTGCCGACATTTTGTACAGATTGCCACGCACGTCTTTTTATTGCTGCAAACACAGTAAAGGATATAAGATAAGTGTTGGATTTTTTTTTATCTGTTCATTATGATCTTAGAATACAATTTGACTACCTATTTCAGGTAGACGGTGTATGTATTTGATATAAAAGCTGAATTAGTCGGTGGTACTTATAAGTACCGTCAGTACGCTGGGTGTTGGAGAAAAACTTGTTTACTTTTCGTCTGTGCTGTTATCCATCGTTTTCATCTGCTTTAAAATGTAATTTATAAAATGTAGCGTAGTAATAATTTTTCTAGTATTTCTTTTCTATTTCACTATTATAGGAAATCGAAAAAATTGTGGCACAGGCTGTTCTTTGCTATGCTAGAAATGAGGTATGTAAATTCATATACTGCAATGTGGAGGTGCGAGAGAACATGTTGTCCCTGGAATATAGACGTCGCATAACTAAAGGACTGCTAAGAAGATCAAAACCTGAAAAAAAAAAAATCAACTCTTTCAGGGGAAGAGAATTTTCATTCTAAAGTCTTGAAGTAAATGATTGGCACCGGAATTAGCTAAAAAAATATTTGTAAGAATGAAAAAAAGGCTCTATTTATAGCTGCCAACCTCAAACTACTTTTCCGTAATACTTGCGTTAATTTGACCCTGGTTTAATACGTTTCATACCAGAAAATTTTTTAAGAAATGAAAATAAATATGTTCCACGTAGAGACCTGGAACTAAATAAATAAGCAGGAAATGAATTTTCTGGTTCGAAATGTGGTTAACCTGGGTTAAAGTAATCCAGACATTACGGAAGATTAGTGGAAGGTTGGCAGCTATGCATATTTCATATACTTATTAAATCGAAAATATTTTTTAGTGCCATTAAAATACGTTGTGGGTTTTCTGTTGCGATGTTTCAGTCATAGTGTACTGACGGTACTTTAATGTACCACTTTAATTAATTACCTCTAAATAATTAAATTTCTCACGGGTGAGTATTTTTTTATGTTTATCGTTTAATTTTCATTGTAGTAACTGAAAAAGAAATATTACGTGAAAAAAAATGGCAGTAGATCATAATTCATTAGATAAAGTGTTAATCTCCATTTTGAAAAATTACGCGCTGCCTTTTTTTACTATACTTTCCACTGTAAAAGTATAGTAATTTAAAATAGTGGATGAACGTTTTGTGGCCAATGAGTGCAAGATGGTCATTTGAGTTTGTTCAGTTGCACAGTGTTGCCAGTAGGCTACTTTTTTTATATTCAGATTTTCTGACTGGCACCACTTTTTTGAAGTACCATAATTCGCTTTCTTTAATTTTATTTAGTCCGTCATTTAATAATAGGAAAAAGAAAATTTCATAAAAGTGGTGCCAATCAAACAATCGGAATTTAAAAAAGTAGCCTATTGGCTACACTGCCGTTGTATAGCGACCCTGCCACGCTGAAACTGGGCTAACAGTCACCATAGATGATGGTTTGTGACTTTGAAGCAGAAGATTACATTTTTCTAGTTCTTATCTCATTTTATTGTTTTTCCCATTATTGATTTTAGGCAAGTGCTACGATTTCTTGATTAGAGCTAAATAACATGTAGTGCTACAATTATTAGCCCTTATGTTGCTTGATCTCTGTGAAATAACCTTTTAAATGATGTGTGTTTGAAAATACTAAGTCATATAGATTAGATGCTAGCATACTTGCCAACGTCCGACTTAACTTCCGTAAAATGTGAGTTAATTTAAACCAGGTTAAACAAGTGTTACCAGTTGGTCTACTTTTTAAAATTCAAATCTCTTGATTGGTACCCTTTTTTTTTTTTAATTGTAAATTTTTCTTTGTTTTCGCCTTAATTAATATGTCATCAAAAAGGGTGACTTTTACTACAGTAGCCTTTCTGTTAACCGGCCTCCTCTTAACCGGAACTCCGTTTTAACCGGCCTAATTTTTTTCCCAACATCAGGCAAAATTGAGTTAGGAAAATTTCGGTTCTCATTTCTTTATGGTTAATTAACCCCTTCGGGACGAGAGCCTTTTACGAAATTTTTAATCTTTTGTCACCGTTTTTTAAAAACAGAAATTTATGTCTTCTTGAATCGAGAAAATGCGCTGATTAAACAAGTCAAATTTTACAGTAAAATTTTACTGGTGAGGAAAAACAAGGATTCTGAACGCTTCATGCGGCACGCATACGTGTCGCTCGTCCCCAAGGGGTTAACGCAAATTTACATAATGTTGAATAATTTCAACTTCTTCTAAATGAATCTGAAAAGATTTTCAACAATTTAATTTGTATTAAATATTGTTCATTATTTGTTATTAGTGATATATTTTTTTTCAATTCAGTTAATTACAACTAGTATTCATTTCACATAATATAGAAAATGTGAACTTTTTAAAACTACCCAAATTAAAAACTAAATGCATCGTACGCATTTCATTAATTAAATTAGCAGTTACCTTTTAAAAAAAATTTCACTTCTCCGGCTTAACCGGTTAACCCTCAGTCCCGTTTAGGCCGGTTAAGAGGGAGGCCTACTGTGTTTCAAAAAAGTAGTGCCAATCAAGAAATCAAAATTTTTAAAAAGTAGCCTACTGGCATCACTGAGTTAAACATATTTCGAACAGGATTTTTTTATTAAGAAATGACATCAGTTAAGTTGTACTTTGAAACGGGAAATTGTCTATCGAATGATACATCTAAATATTTTCTGGTTAGAAACCTATTTAACTTGGTTTAAATGATCTCGCATTTTACGGAAGTTGGCAAGGATGGATGCTACGCCATAGTTATTGTAATGAGATCATTCTCAACCAAGTGGCCACAAAGAGATCGGGGAAAATGGGCAAATGGCTACTTTGCCCGGAAAAGACTTTCTATTCATTGTTGATAAAAAATACTACTCAAAACTATAGGCAGAAGACATGTCTGTACAATAACTTCTGCAGAGAAAGTCTTACTCTCGACATTTTCAGTCTACATGTCTGTTGTGGATGCTTGTACTTCTCCATTTGTCATATTAATACTAATTTCTGTTTGCTTTATTTTATTTTATACTTAAAATATTACAAAACATTTTATTTATTCTGAATCTATGTTACTCAAGTTTGTGTTGATTTTAAAATGCACATCCTGAATCAATGTGATTTTTTATCTACCTAAGCTGGCCACTTTACCCAGCATAGACGGGCAAAGTATAGCATAAGTTTGGCAAAGCCGGGCATTTTGTAGTTTTTTTTTTAATTAACGTAAACATTTTAAAATAAATTTAAAAAAAAAGTAAAGTAGCAATTGAATTTAAATTTATCTTACTTATTATTCGTATTTGTTTCTAGAACTTTGCTGATTAAAAAGGTATTATGAAAATCCACCAAACATTAGAGATGCCACTTTATTCTTCTTTCACCTACATAATAATGATACGACAAAACCAAAACTTCGGAAAATTAAAACAGTTGTAAAATATTTATATAGCAAAATCGGATTTTTGACCGTTGCATTGACAATATACAAAATAGGCAAAAATATAGATAAGAATATAAATTATCAGGAATACTGAAAATAAATTATCGTTTTTTCAATATATATAAATATACATATATATTAAGTTTTTTCCTAAATTTTGTTCGTTTCCATTGGATATTAATAAAAAATGTGACTGATTGAAAATACTCAAAACTGCATAATATGCAAGCATATTTAGAAACTAAACAAGCATTGCAGTCATTCTACAATATGTATCGAAAACTGCAGAATCGATTGAATAACAGGCGTGGTGATACATCACGCAATGTGGAAAAAACACCCTGGAATCTTCATAAATGCCGCATTTTATATGTGTCTCAAAAATAATTAATTTTATGTAATAACTTCTGGGGAAGTTAGACGAAAAGGACACGTATTCGGAAAAAATCTGTAGGATATTGATTTCTTAAGTGTTGTGCTGTAAGGATTTTTTTCGAGCCTTTGATTACCGTATAATTATATTTTTTATCCGCATCTGTGAATGCAGAGAGTGCTTTGGGCAGTGTGTGTAACAGAATTATAAGCCTTTATTTCCACTAAATTCTAGTAAGAATAAATGCATTTATACTTTTACATGCTATTTCAAAAAAGTGGTGCGAATCAAGAATTCTGAATTTTAAAAAAAGTAGGCAGCTGGTAACACTGTTTCCATATAGGATAGTTTAACATGGTAGCGACGATATATAGATGAAATTTTTATTCATATTGAAAAAGAATTGAAAACTAATACCGGAAAATATATAAAAAATATTAGAATATTAAACTAAACGTGCATTTAAAATCGGAAAAATATAGTATTTTTCGATCAAAGTATCTAACCGTGTCCTCACGGTTATTGAGAAACTCATACATAGAACATAATGCATCTTGTAGTTAGGCGGTAGGGTAGACCGGGGCTAGTAGGCCCAGTTTTTAGTTATTGATTTTTATTAAGTTTTTGCTTAAGATTAAAAAAAAAAATCACTGCACTTTTAAAGCAGAGACATTTGGCTATAAATACCCGGAGTTCTGTATTTGTAGTTTATGTTTAGAGAAAGCCTGAAGTAAGAGAAAAAATGTGTGCCAAACTACCCCGCCGCGGGGTAAGTTGCCTATTCCTACGGGGTAAGTTGGGTCACGCTTCATAAAAAGTTAATTTAAGCTCAAATAAGACAAGTAGTTAAGAGAAATCAATTTTGTTATTACCAGCAAGTTTAAACACAGGAATTATCCCCTTACAATGTAGATTCTAAATTATACAGATATAAAAATAATGAATAAAATTTTAACATTTAGTAGCTTCTATCGTACTCGATATTATTTTCAAAGTTATGGTTATCACAAATGTAAAATCGAGTGTCCTCGTTTGTGCAGGCCACATGTGCTTAAACACTGCATAGCACACACTTTTATCGGTGTTTGCTGTTTCTAAAGTACCAATACACACCAGATATTAACCTTCCTCGTCATCTCAGGATTTATCAAGATTTGTGCTTTTCTCAATAGCAAGTTCCCTTTTATTGTAGGCGGAAACAAAGTTTTCTTTATTATCTGTTTACCTTTGGCCAACTTTTCTGTTGCCTTTATTTTCTTTCTTTTTGTATTTCATCTTTTTTCCTCTCTAAACCTTACTTTTCCTCTTTCGGTGAATCTGTCATTATTCATGCGGCTGTCTTTTACCTATACCTATTTTTATCTATTTTCTTTTTTGATTCTGTCTTTTATATTGGGCTATCATCCTCAGAATATAATTATCCAAGATCCTAAGCCGAAATCAGAGGAGCTCCAGTGACTGCTGGAGATAAAACTAGAAAGGTGATACTGAATCTTTTGAACATCCAGCTTCTTGCCTGTTATATAGCTGAGTTAGCAACATCAGCACTCGTTTAAACATCATTCTTCATACTTTTAGAATATACGGCCAGACTGCTCTAAGGAATATTAAGAGCTTTAATAGTTTGCCTAATAGAGCGTCCGTTAATTATTACGACTTCTACATCATTTCTTATAATATTTTTCGGTGTATTAACCCCTTCGGGACGGGAGCCTTTTACGAAATTTTCAATCTTTTGTCACCGTTTTTTAAAAACAGAAATTTGTGTCTTCTTCAATCGAGAAAATGCGCTGATTAAATAAGGCAAATTTTACAGTAAAATTTTACTGGTGAGGAAAACAAGGATTCTGAGCATTTCATGCGGCACGTATACGCGTCGCTCGTCCCCAACGGGTTAACCTGTTCGGTTTTTTTTTCTTTTTTTTTTTTGTTAATTACGCATGTTTTTTGTAAAAGAAAAAAAAATGTACCGTAATTTCCGGCGTATAATCCGCGGATCAAACAATCATGTTTGGACCCAGAAATTTTTAAAAATAAAATGTAACTTTTAAGATCGCGGTAAATATTTTTATTCAATGACTGAATAAAATTTCTGGGTCCAAATCCAATTGTTTGATCTGTGGAATATACGCCGGAAATTACGGTAATTAATTTATCAAACGTGATAAAATAGCAGAAAATATTACGAAACAGTGTAACGGTGTTAGTTGGCGCACCGAGCCAACTTGATCTGCGTTCAATGTGCTTACTAGACCCATAACAAATTTCTTCATAAAATTGGAGATGTAACCCTCTAAACATACAAAATCCAAGTAAATCACATATGGAATAGGTAGAGTTAATCGTTCACTATAAAAAACTACCAAAGTTAAATCGAAATTATTAAGATAAATATTACAAATTAGAAAAAGAACGAAGCAAAAAAAAATCACTTATGAATGCAAAAAGAAGAAAAATCGTAATAAATGTCCACTGCACGTGGCTAACGTTTCAAAACTACAATGGGGATTGTAGAAAGGTAGAAGAAACGTACTCTGTGACTGTGTGCGGCATCTATGCATAAACAGACAAATTATGAAGACTGGGCCTACTTACCCCTGTAGTCAACTAGCCCCGGTCTCCCCTATCCTGTAAGAATTTACTACCTTATTATATCATACAGTAAGTATGCAAATATCATTGCTCACCCGGGCGACTTAACCCCTGGAGGGGCAAGTGATTATGTTCCTGTAATGTTGAACTCACACCGGAATCTTTGAAAAATTCTATTTCATAATAAGTAAAAGCAATTTTACGGGTTCTTTTCCACCAAAGTTAGAAAAGTAAAATTCAATAAAATTTTTCTGGTGTAAAACTTTATTAATCGTAGGTGGTTTATAATATATACCAGTGCCCCTCCAGGGGTTAACACTAGGACGCCCGGAAGGAGTCGATCCGAATCTGACCATAGGATTAAATATCAGCTGGAACCAGAAATTCTTTCATAAATTAAGTTAAAATTAAACCACGCAGATTTACGATAAATAAATTAGTCAAATAATTTTAAATAAAAATTCTGGTGTCAGATATTTTATGGAACTTGAGTAAAATTTCCGGGCGTTCTAGTGTTAAACCCTTAACGGTCGCATTAAATTAAGGTTTAAAAATTCAAATTGCTTATTGACACCACTTTTCTGAAAAAGAAATACTCACCTTATTTAATGACAGGTAAAATGGTTGCATAAAAATCCAATTACACAAATTTATAAAACTGGCCGGAATCAAACTATCTGTATAAAAGACACAGCCCGTGAATATCAAGAGAGCGAGAATTAAGGTGTTAATGCAGGGTTTCTACATTTTCAGCTATAGTACTAGTAATTTTATGTAAAAAAATCTCCAGTTACAGATTCCCGTGATAGCTATAGACGAGTTTTTCTCTTAGAAAATACTGGTGTTTATTTCCTTACCTGTAAAAACCCTTTAATACCTACTAACTGCTGCTGGACCTGACTTTACATTTGTCAAGTAATAATAGGAAACATAACATTTTACACAGTGAATGAATAATTTCAGTTATTAAAAGTTTAAAATTATGAATTTAGAGTCTCCACAAAATATGTTAACAAAAAATATTTTTTTACACTGTGTAAGGAAATAGTTAAAGAGATCGGGAAATCTCCGCCATGTTAAATAGGGTGGAGTGAGAAAAACGAAAATTGGAAAATTAATGTGTAATACCGCGCAATAATTGTGTATGGTCCTCAGTAATAAAACTGTACATTTTTTTCAAAATCAAATTTTATCTTCCGGTGCCCCTGGGGCCCACAATTTTTTCGAAAATCATCAAAAATGCCTTGCACAACTTATAAATCAAAATAAACATAAAGTTGGAAAATAAAAATTTCATACCGCGTAAAAGTTGTGTATGGCACATAGTTTTGAGCCTGCAAAGATTTTTTAAAATCAAGTTTTATATTCCGGTGCCTCCGGTCTCCCCAATTTTTGCGAAATCCGTCAAAAATGCCTTGTAAAACTTATAAATCATAATAAACATAAAGTTGGAAAATAAAAATGTCATACAGCGGAAAAGTTGCGTATTATACATAGAAATATGCCTGCATAGTTTTCTCGAATTCACATAATATCTTCCTGTCATTGGAAGTTTTGAAAAAATTCCCTTTTATCTGTTGTACATGTATAATAGAAAGCATCGCTCAAGAAGCAAGAGTGCTATACAAACATTTAATCATTAACCCTAGAACTACCGAAAATTTTACTCAAGTTTTATAAAAATATTACACATCAGAATTCTTATTTAAAACTATTGAACTTATTTACTTAACTCATTATTGTCTGGTTTACATATTTAGTTTATTTTAAAGAAATTTCTGGTTAGAATAAATATTTCGAATGTACCCATCGGGTCCATTGGACCCGTCTGGTAGGCGGAGGGTTAAAGAGTACAGAAACAATTAACTCCTTGGGGGCGAGCGACACGTATACGTGCCGCATGAAGTACTCAGAATCCTTGTTTTTCCTCACCTGTAAAATTTTACTGTAAAATTCGTCTTATTTAATCAACTCATTTTCTGGATTCAAGAAGACACAAATTTCTGTTTTTGAAAAACGGTGACAAAAGATTAAAAGTTTCGTAAAAGGCTCCCGTCCCGAAGGGGTTAAAGTTCAAGAATGAAAAACAAACGTTTAAATTTGCTAAAAATGATAAAAAATTTAAAGTTCAATTAAATCAGTTCGTGCTCATCAATACAAAAATGTAAATATACGAAATATTTCGGCTTGGTGTTTATTGTTGGTCTTGTTGGAGTTTTGTAACCTTAAAATCGACAGTCTCAAAATTTCGCATAATGGCTCCTTATTCTAATCGAGATCTTATGAATCCATCCCTGTTGCCCAGTGGTGTAGTCGTAAAAAAAACAGAGGGTATACGTTCTAAGCAGAGGTTATACGTTCAAGGCAGAGGGTACACCCTAGTGTATATATACTAAAGCTTTCTTGAGAAACAGAGGGTATACGGTGTTCCTTAAAAAAATCCAGAGGGTATACGGCGTATACCCCCGTATACCCTCCACTACTTCCCTGCTGTTGCTTGCACCAGCAACTGCCGCAGCAGCTTCAGAGACCACTTTGGCACACCTTTCTACACTTTGAGCGTGACATGGAAACTCAGCAAACGAAATGATATCTTCACGATCACGTTTGTCAATGTATATCTTTATATCATCGTATGAAAGATTGGTGAAACTATGTAGTGGGGTGAGATAGCTAAAAAAAACTTCACATCTGGCAACCAATGCGCCACTTCGGATTCAGATAGTATATGGATAGATGAGTCTAAAAAGCCCGGTACACAAATTTTCCTGGCCCTCTAGCGGCGATGATGACGTAATCAATGATCAATATGGCCGCCAAAGTTTGGACTGATGGCTTCCATTATTATGAAACAGTCATTATAAATGAAGTATTAGGTGAAGATGAAAAAACAGTCGTAAAAAATTAGAACTCTGATTTTCTGGTCTGAATGGGGGAAAAAATTGCCATAATTTTTTTTGAAGAAAAGGATCCATTCGAAAGGTATAAGTTTGATGAACTCGGATAATCGGGACTCTACTGTATCTATATTTATATTTATATACATACACACACATATATATATATATATATTTGTCATCGGGGTCGACACTAAATTCTGAAAAAGCTAAATTCTTGTTTGTTTTTTTAATTAAGTTATAAATATTTGTTGTATTATGAACCTAAACAATGATGCCAAATATACCGTTGGAAAGGGCGTTTTCTGCGAATTAATAATCACTAAAAATATAGGTTAATATCAAAATATTAATTCGAGTTATATACAGAAATGTAGAAGCGCGTCGCAAACTTTTGACGGCCATATTGATTACGTCATCAGCGACGCTAGAGGGCCAAGAAAATTTGTGTCTCGGGCTTTTTAGACTCGTCTATCCATGTACTATCCGAGTCCAAAGTGGCGCATTGGTTGCCAGATGTGAAATAATTTGGTATAATTTTGAGCTAACTCACCCCACTAATGTGGATCCATAACTTCTACCTTATCCCACTGAATCAGATCAATATAATCTGCTGCGCTAAAGTTGATTGCAGGAACTTGGAACTGCCTGACTTCTCCACTAGTGTTTGCACTTTGCGCTTTAACCCCTTGAGGGGCACCGGTATATATTATATACCACCTACGATTAATGAAGTTTTACACCAGAAAAATTTTATTAAATTTTACTTTTCTAACTTTGGGTGAAAAAAGCTGTAAAATTGCATTTACTTATTTTGAAATAGAATTTTTCAAAGATTCCGGTGGGAATTCAACATTTCACAAACGTAATTGCTTTCCTCTCAAGGGGTTAAGGATTCTATGAAATCCTAGTTTGTGAATGTGTTTCCTATCATCAATTACCATGGCAATCAGCAGGTTTTCCGGATGAGTAA
This sequence comes from Maratus speciosus, assembly GCA_963932465.1. Classification (NCBI taxonomy): domain Eukaryota; kingdom Metazoa; phylum Arthropoda; class Arachnida; order Araneae; family Salticidae; genus Maratus; species Maratus speciosus. Next base: position 370,727,148 of record OZ010797.1, on the reverse strand, counting down.
AAAAGGCATTGCGCTGGATTACTGGGTCAATGTCAACTTTAACTGCTTGGGGCTTATCCCAGGAAAAATAAACAATTTCCGAAAGATGGATTGCACCGTCTTTGGAGGATGGCTTGCACTTAATTGCAAACAATACACATGCGTACACTTTGACATCAAACTCCGTCAATATCTTCAGATTTGACGTTGGATCCGAACTTTCCACATAGAGTCTCAAAATTTTATTGGCAGTGGTAACCCATCTGCTCTATGAAAGTCTACCAGGGAATTTATGTGCAAGGTCTTACAAACAACCTCCCATAGGTGCTAACCTTCCACTAATCTTCCGTAATGTCTGGATTAATTTGACCCAGGTTAACCACTTTCTTACCAGAAACTTTATTTTCTGAATCTTTGTTTATTTAATTCAAGGTTTCTACGTGGAAAGTATTTAATTTCATTTCTTCTAAAAATTTCTGGTTCGAAACGTATTAAACCAGGGTCAAATTAACGCTCGTATTACGGAAGATTAGTTTGAGGCACCTATGACCTTCTTTCTTAATAAATGGGATAATTTCCTTTAGGTATTTTTGATCGGTACTGAGATCGTCAACATATTAGTTTCTATTGACGTCATACCCTATAAACGATCTTGACAACCTCATGAATGTTTTTCGTTTGCCTTCCAATTTTCCCTTTTTTCTCTACTTTCATTGGTTAAGCGCTAAAAGATCGGTGATTTTGATTGGTTGGTGGAAAATTGGTGGGCATCTGGCCACGTGGTTGAAACTGGTCTGTAACTGTTTGGAGGTTATAATTAATGTCGATAGTTTGGAAAGAAACGATGGGAAGGGATTCACACTTGTCCAAAAATTTCTTCAATTGACCCACTATAACTGTATGGTCCTTGCTGCCTCCGTCTAGCTGTTGAAGCAAATGTCGCAATGACAGCTCATTTGCATGTCACAATCAAGAGCCATTCTGCCATATTTTCAGACTTAAAGTCAGATTTTAATTTTACAAAACTCCAACAAGACCAACAATAAACACCAAGCCGAAACATTTCGAATATTTAGATTTTTGTTTTGAAGAGCACGAACTTATTTAATAGAATATTAATTTTTTTTATCACTTTTAATAGATTTAAATGTTTGTCATTCTTCAACTTTAATTGTTTGTGTACTCTTCACAGATTAAATGCTTGTATTGCACTCTTGCTTCTTGTTTGATGCATTCTACTATACATATATAACAGATAAAAGGGAATTTACGGCAATGTTTTCAAAATTTCGAATGACAGGAAGATATTCTGTGAATTCGAAAAAACTGTGTTGGCATCTTACTTATCATATGCAACTTTTCCGCGGTATGACATTTTTATTTTCCAACATTATGTTTATTTCGATAAATAAGTTTTACAAGGCATTTTTGACGAATTTCGCAAAAATTGGAGTAACCGGGGACACTGGAAGATAAAACTTGATTTCGAAAAATCTGAGCAGGCTCATTACTATGTGCTATAAACAACTTTTACGCGATATAAAATTTTTATTTTCCAACTTAATGTTTATTTTGATTTATAAGATTTACAAGGCATTTTTGATGATTTTCGCAAAAATTGGGGGAATCGGGGGCACCAGAAGATAAAATTTGATTCTGAAAAAACTGTGAAGTTTTATTACTGAGGACCATACACAACTTTTGCGCGGTGTTGCGTTTTAATTTTCCGATTTTCGTTTTTTTCCACTCCACCCTAATGTTGAATTCACCAAATTTATGTACCTTTTTCTCAGAAATGTTGAAAGATAGAAGTCTAAATTTTGTATACTGTTTAGCAAGGGGGTAAAACTGTGGCCCGCCGATTACCACTAAAATTTTACAGTTATCTTTGCCTTATCTAATCGTCGAATTTCGGCGATTCAGGTTGTCGACTATTTCTTTAAAATTTTGGTGGTATCCGGCGGACCACAGTTTGACACCCCTGCTATTTAGAGACATGTTTTACATGCTATAACAGACATTTTTCTATGCGAAAAGGAAAAATTATTATTAAATATTTACGAAAAATCAATTTTTAAATAGCATTTTTGTTAAGATTTCATTGCCTAAAATATATAATTTTCAACAAATCATCAAACCCCTGTGTTAAAGTGTACAATATAACATAAGATATGTTTCATTAAAAATTTGAGTTCTTAAGATTCATAGATATTTAAAAAAAAAGAACACCAACCTGAAAAATCCAAGTTTTTAGAATAAAAGGTTTAAAAATGGCCATTAAACTGTAAAGTGCTCTTAAAAATAATGAAAAATTCCGACACCTTTTTTTATAAACATGTGTGATACAATAAAGATAAAAGTTTAATTTATTGAATGATATAAAATAGGAACAATCAAATATTTGGTCGAATTTCGCGTACACGGTCCCCTTAATATTATCAGAAATGAAATTAGAAATAATTTGCATAGTAATAAATTTGATAAGCTCAGATAAGACAAACAACAAATGCATTTTTAACGGCATACTCTGTACGTGAGGTGTAGGAAGCAAACCTTTCCATGCATGAACACTTCCAAAATATGATAAAAGTAGATACCTCAATGACTGGATGATGCAATAGAAATTTTTCATGTAATTTTTAGTCAGACACGTAGATCTTTTTGAATTTGCGTTAATAGTTTGTTACTGATGCTACTTTTTATGTGGTTTCAACTTCATTTCCGTTGAAAGTAGTCCATTCAACTGTATTATTAAGGAACTATGAATTTAGAATCTCCACAAAATACGTTAACAAAAGTTATTTTATTACACTGTATAAGGAAATATTTAATATTATTAGAAATGAAATTAGAAAGAATTTGCATAGTAAAAAATTTGATTAACACAGATAAGACAACCAACAAATGAGAGTTATAACGGCACACTTTGTACGTGAGCAGTAGGAATCAAACCTTTCCATTCAAAAACGCTTCCAACACGTGATAAAAGTAGATATTTCAATGTTTGGAAGATACAGTCGAGGAAATAAAAGTAAACACCCCCATACTAAATCCTCAACAAACTATCGAAGAAGAAAGTTATAGGTACCGAAAGATTGGAAATAAAGTCTTCTTTTAAATGATGTATATAAAATTTGCTTAGGGGGCCATCTATACATTAAAAAAACACACAAACTTCATTTTTTTCAATAGCAATACCCAATTTTAACGAGATATTTCAAATCTTCGGTTCAACTATGCCTAGACACCAAATTTCAAGTCATTCGAATGATAAGTTTTTGAATTATAAACATTCAAAATTTAGTGATTCTAATGTTAAATTACATTTACATGTTTTTATTTATATCTACTGAAATTACACTCCTAATGTGCTAATTTTTTGTGTAGCAATAATAATAATATACCCAAACATAAATACGTTGAATTTGCAATTTTTATAATTTTATGATATGAATTATGAATTATAAAATTAATATTCGAAAAAATTATGAATTGAAACCTACAGTTTTTTTATGGATTTAGATTTATTAAGTCCTGCTTTATGAAAATCCAAAATTTCACGTTTTTCTTCCAAGTAGTTTTCAAATTATGCTTAAAAAAAGGCAAAATGGTGGTTTAAGGGAACGTCTATGATAGAAGTGACGAGATATTTTGAAATTTTTTCTGCTATCCTGAAATCTAGCAGTCTTCAATGACTGCTTGAGTGGCGCTTATGATCCCTTGATCAAGTACGGGGCTCTCTCGGTGCACAACCGAGTTCAGAACTTCAATTTGGATACAGCCCCTAAAATACGCTCATTTTAAAATGATTAATTTCTCGGAAACTTATCATACGAATTGCATAAAAAAATGTTTTTAGGAAAATTGAAGGGTGTAAAGTTCATTTATGCTGTCAAAAGTGGGTAGTGCTATTGAAAAAAAACAAGTTACGGTTCGTTTTAATATGTAGAAGGCCCCCTAAGCAAATTTTATGTACATCATTTAAAAGTAGACATTATTACCAATCGTGTGGTACCAATAATTTTCTTCTCCGATAATTTTTTGCAGAGTTAGTAAGGGGTGTTTTCTTTTCTTTTTTCCACGACTGTACATTAGAAATTTTCCACGTAATTTGTAGTCTAAAACGTACATCTTTTTGAATTTGCTTTAATAATTTGTACTGATACTAGTTTTTATGTATTTAAACTTGTCGTTGAAAGTAGTCCTTTCACCTGTATTAATAACTTAGTAATCTTCGCCATTAATCATGAAACCGAGTATTTATTTTATTATTATTATTGTTAGCATTATTATAATTATTATTTTGTAAAATTGGATTTGGCATACGGCAGGCGAATATCTTGAAAATGCCTATTCTATGCCATCAACAGAGTCCTATTGTCCTTCAATTTTAGTGCCACTCTTAGAAAATTGCAAATGAGTCTCACTCCTAAAAATTCGCAGAATTTGTAATAATTTTCTGCGATACTACTATTGAGAAATAATGGTACTCAAATTCAAGGACCGTTCGAACCCTGTTAGAATGTCATCTATTATGTAATATAATGTTGAAAGTTTTTTTTTTTAAGAATGTGAAGGATTTTGATTAAATTTATTTCTCCTAAATTAAATAAATATATTACACTGCTCAAAACAATTAAAGGATATTTGAAGTTTTATATAAAATAAAGATATAAACGAAATTTTTTTTTGCCGAAAATAGAAGAAGGGAATCAAAAATGCAAATTTTTCTGGTTTTTAAACTGTGGAGTATGCAAATTTTGAGTTCGACGTCGAAAACGTCGCTTCAGCGGCAGCGAATGAAATTTGACTTTCAACTGGATAAAAGAGAATGAAGACAAGGATGATCGGCATTCAGTGATTGCTTTGTTTCGATGAGTACGATGTCTCAGCGAAGTCATTTGACAGATTCAGAAGTTTTGAGAATTTTTGGTAGGTTAGAAGAGGGCCAAACTCAAGCCGAAGTACCGCAAGCCATTGGAGTGTCACAAAGTGTCATTTCCAGGATCTGGAACCGTTTTTTGGAAAGTGGATGTGCAGGCCGAAGACCAGGGCAAGGTCGTAGACGGGCAACAACGCCCAATGAAGATCGGTATTTAGCGTTAACAGCTCGGAGACACCGAACCATGAACGCTACTCTTCTCCAACAACACCTTCGCTCGGCTACAGGCACCACGATTTCAACTCAGACTGTCCGAAACCGGCTCCATGCTGTAGGTCTGTATGCTCGCCGACCGATGGTATGTGTTAGATTAACATCAATTCATCGTCACGACCGCAGGGAGTGGGCAGCCGAGCATGTCAACTGGAGGAGAAATGAATGGAGCAATATTCTGTTTTCTGACGAGTCCCGTTTTTCTGTGCATCCGGATAATAGGCGTATTTTCATCTGGAGGGACCGTGGCAGTAGGAATAATCCTGCGTTCGTGCACGAAAGTGTCAGATTTGGCGCTGGAGGAGTGTTGGTGTTTGGTGGCATCTCCATTGACGGGCGCACTGACCTCTACATCATTCGAGATGAAGCTCTGACTGGTCGCCGATATAGGGATGAGATCCTCAGACCTATTGTAGTCCCTTACGCTGCAACAATCGGAGATAACTTCATTTTAATGGACGATAACTGCAGGCCACATCGTGCAAACCTGGTGGAGGATTTCCTTTTCGAGGAAGGAATCGTTCGAATGGAATGGCCAGCGTGTTCTCCAGACATGAATCCAATCGAGCACGTTTGGGACGCTCTAGGAAGACGAGTTTCTGGCCGCCAACAACCCCCACAAACTCTCCAAGAACTGGAAAGAGCTCTTCTGGAAGAGTGGGGCAGAATACCCCAACTCGTCATTAATAGCCTCATTGAGTCCATGCCTCAAAGGTGTTCAACGTTGCTGGCCGCCCATGGAAACCATACCCCCTACTGAAAATGATTTTCTTTGAAGAAAACACCTTTTCTTATTCTTTTTTTCTCATATGCACAAATTGTGTTTTTTTCCTTTAGTACGCAATAAAATGCATTTTTTTCTGCCAAACATGTGTAATTTATTCTCATATAACGTACTATGTCTGTCGACCATGTATCAATCAGCTAAACAGTTTACCAGATACAAAATCCACCTAAAACTGCAATATCCTTTAATTGTTTTGAGCAGTGTATTATGAAAACGACATTTATAATTAGAAAGACAATGAAAAAGTAAAAATTCTCCACAGTTGACCTTTTGCTCCCTAATAATGAACCTTCCTAAAATGAAAGTCTTGAAGTGGTTATTGAATATTGTTAATTTGTAGCTTTTCTGCAAATCAAGACAAAAAACATACGCTTGTAAAACAGTAAATAAAATAATTTTTGCGTAAGGAAATTCTTTTTGGTTCATTTATCCATCTTGCTTCATAATGGTTAAATCTTTAATGCGCAGCTTTGCTTATATGCAAAGAACACTGCTTTGCATTTAACGCTAGAAAGACGGAGAATTTTGCTCAAATTTTACGAAAATATTCCCACCAGAATTTTTATTTTAAATCATTAACCTATTTATTTAACTAGTTTTTTTTCCCTTTGTACCTTATAAACTTCTTTTATAAAAAAAAATCTGGATCGAACCGAGATGTGTTCATTTGGTAGCGGTCAAAATGACCGCTTGCCGTCTTTCTAGTGTTAATAGATTTTTTTATTCGTATATTTCTAATTGACACCAGAAAATTAAAATAACAATATTTGCTTTAATTAATAACATACATTCGGTATTTAAATAAAGTGAAATTAACCATTGAAACTTTCTGGTGTAAAGTCAGATTCTCTGGAGTACGTAATTTCTAGAATGTATTCTATCATAAGAATTAAACGGTTAAAGGTTAAGTTTTATAAAATAAATAATTATACAAAATAAGGTATTTGGAGACATACTTTTAAAAATATTTACTAATTTGCAATATTTTAGCGTAAAACAGCCACACCACACTAGTTTTTACTTGTATTGCAGATGTGCTACAGAATAAAAGACTGATGTATTTTATGAAAAAATGTATCTATGTGTTTTTCATTATTTTTCTTGTGTAATAAACCTTTCAGAGAATATATATATATTTTTCGAAACAAAATATAAAATCACGCATTGAAGGGTTAAGGCGCTGGGTACTTGACAAGAGATGCCACCGTTAACCCCTTGAGGGGCGGCGGCATATATTATATACCACCTACGATTAATGAAGTTTTACAGCAGAAAAAAATTATTAAATTTTACTTTTCTAACTTTGGTGGAAAAAAAACAATAACATTGCTTTTACTTATTTTGAAATACAATTTTTTTTTTTAATTTTCCGGTGGGAATTCAGAATTTCACAAACGCAATTGCTTGCCCCTTAAGGGATTAAAAACCAACGAGTCAAACTTCCAACAGTAATAAAGAATAGAAAACATATGACACGAGATTTGCATGAACGTGGGTCTTAAATAGGATGTAAGTTTCCATTAAAATTTATAGGTGCACTATGGGTATTTATTATACCAGTCGTAGGCATATTTTTAAATGAAATTTTGAATAATGTGGAAGAGACATATAGTGCTTTCTCTACCAGTTGCAAGTGAAGTAACTGAGATGGTTATCACTTTATGGCGGCTTTTTAAAAAATCATATAAGCAGTTTCATATTACCTCCGGGGCAAACTTCCACAAGTAAATTTGAATAGAAAATTATTTAAGCACCTTATTCGTGAAATTTTTTTTCACAATTATGGTAAAAATCTTTATTCATTTATACTGGTGGCAGTTTGCACATGTATTATAACCTGTTGCACAGGTATTTTTCACAGACGCTAAGAGGAGGTTGTCTTGATTTTCACAATGTTGCGGAAACGTAGAGCCTCACCACCTCCGAAGTAAAGTGCCACCACTAATAATGAATATCTGTTTTTGCCATAATTTATGACTGAGAATTTCCATTAATAGGGCGTTTAATTAAGGAGATAAATTTTGTCTAAAGAATGGAGTTATGAATAAATAGAAAAGACATGTACAGAGTTCGAACGCCTGAAGGACTTTTTATCAGAATTTTCATAAAACAATATTTGCCTTATTTGATGGGGAAAAAATCTATTTTCAGACATAGCGACCAGTACTTTACAAAATTTCTGGTACTAAAGCACGTAAAATTCGCTGAATCCCTTGATGCGTACGAACCCTGATAAAAGTGTACTGTCTACAAGTTGCGAGTGATGTATTGGGTCGTTCGGAAAGTCGTATCGGAAAGTCATTGGGAAAATCAATTCGTACCGGAAAATTCTGTCCGGTAATTATTAGACACTAGATATCGGAATCAACTTTTAATAATTAAATGATGGAATTTTCCGGTACGAAATAATTTTCTCAAACGGACACGACTTTCCGAAAGACCGAATAACTGAGGAGGTTGTCACAAGGTGTCTGTTGGCTTTTTAACCCCTTAATTCTCGCCCCCGTCATATTCTCGGGCTGTGTCTTTTACTCAGATTGTTTGATTCCCACCAGTTTTATAAAATAGTGAAATTGGCTATATTTTAGTATCGTTTTTTCTGTCATTCAGTAAGGTGAATATTTCTTTTTCATAAAAGTGGTACCAATAAGCAATTTGAATTTTTCAACCGTAATTTAATTCGAGCGTTAAGGGGTTAAAATCGGATCAACAGTCGCTAATTACCGCCGGAGCATACTTCCCACCAGAATATTTGAATAGAAATTTTCGTCTTATTTAAGGGATGTTTCTTTATTCATGGAAATATTTTCTTAAAAATTTGGTAAAAATTTCTATTTGTTTTTACTGGTGACAGTTTGCCCAGGTATTAAAATCTTTTTCACTGACACTGACAGGAGGTTATATAGGTTGTCACAATATGGCGGAAACGCAGTTCCTGATTACCGCCAGAGTAGACTTCCACTAGTAAAAATGATAAACTGTTTCTGCCATTATTTATGTCTGAAATTTTTCTTTCGTAAGACGTTTAACCGTTTGAGGGGCGGTGGGATATATTTTATCCCACATAAGTTTAATCAAGATTCGCACCGGAAACTTTTATATAAATTTTATTTTTGTAACTTTGATGGAAAAATGGTGTAAAATTGCTTTTCCATATTTTGAAACGAAATTTCTCGAATATTTCGGTATGAATTCAACATTACAGGAACACAATCACTTGCCCCTGAAGGGGTTAAATGAGGAGACAATTTATATATACATTTACTGATGTAAATTTCTCCCGACGGTAACCAACCCTTGCGAAAGCGGTTACAGTTGAAGCTTCACTATTTTAAAGGTATGCCATTTCGTTTTATTAATAGTTCCATCATCTAAAGTTACTGTTGGAAGTTCATCTCGGCGGTAATCAACCCTTTACAAAGTGGTTACAATTGAAGCTTCACTATTTTAAAGGTATGCCATTTCGTTTTATTAATAGTTCCATGATCTAAAGTTACTGTTGGAAGTTCATCTCGGCGGTAATCAACCCTTTACGAAGTGGTTACAGTTGAAGCTTCACTATTTTAAAGGTATGCCATTTCGTTTTATTAATAGTTCCATGATCTAAAGTTACTGTTGGAAGTTCATCTCGGCGGTAATCAACCCTTTACAAAGTGGTTACAATTGAAGCTTCACTATTTTAAAGGTATGCCATTTCGTTTTATTAATAGTTCCATGATCTAAAGTTACTGTTGGAAGTTCATCTCGGCGGTAATCAACCCTTTACGAAGTGGTTACAGTTGAAGATTCACTATTTTAAAGGTATGCCATTTCGTTTTATTAATAGTTCCATGATCTAAAGTTACTGTTGGAAGTTCATCTCGGCGGTAATCAACCCTTTACAAAGTGGTTACAATTGAAGCTTAACTATTTGAAGGATATATCAGTTCCTCTTTATTAATAATTCTATGATTTTTTAATCCTTTGAGGGGTAAGCAATAATGTCGCTGTAGTATTGAATTCTTACTGGAATAATCGAAAATTTTATTTTGAACTAAAGAAAAGCAATTATTCAACATCCCCCCCCCCCCAAAAAAAAAAAAAATATAGTTAAAAATATAAAATTTAGTTAAAAGTTTCTGGTGCGAATCTTGTTTAAATTATGTGGGATATAATATAGCCCATCTCTCCTCAAGGAGTTAAGCGTTTCTTTTGTACGTTAAACTGAATTTCCACATGAGCTTTTTCTAAAAGTTTAATTTGACTTATTGAATCTCCGAAAAATAATGCGGAGAAAACTTTTATAAACTTCTGATTTTCAATTTCAAGGTACAGTACTAACGCTGAAAAAAAAAAAAAGCGTCCCCGACAGCCGTCATTTTTGTGTTAGTGCTCATGCCTAGTATTCAGATGGCGTTGATATTGAATTTACAGAGACATGGATTACGACCCACTGAATACTTGGCCTGAACACTGACACAAAAATGGCGATTTTCGCAGGCGGATTTATTTGAGCGTTTGTAGGGTCTCTTCAATTTTAATACCAATAATTTTTTAAAGTTTTTTCAGATATATTTTCATGAGATTTAATATGTTAAATAACTTTCGAAAATTACTGGTGTCTAAATTCAGGAGACAGTATAAACGCTTTGAAATATCTGACTACGAAAGCCTCCATTTTTATGTCAGCGCTCAGGCAGCGTATTTTGAATGGAGTTATGAATAAAGAGGAGGAGACATATAGTGTACTGTCTACCAGTTGCGAGTGAAGTAACTGAGGAGGTTGTCACAAGATGGCGGCTGTTCTTTTTGAAATGGTTTCAACAGTTTTTGACTAACGCCGATGCCAACTTCGCACCAGTAAATCTGAATAATTTTCGTCTTATTTAAGCGCCTTATTCATGGAATTATTTTCTCAGAAATATGGTAAATTTTTCTATTTGTTTTTACTGGTGTCAGTTTGCACAGATATTACAATCTTTTCCACTGACACTGACAGGAGTTTGTATAAGTTGTCACAATATGGCGGAAACGCAGGGCCTGATTACCGCCAAAGTAAACTTACACTAGTAAAAATGAATATATGTTTCTTCAATTGCTTATGACTGAAAATTTGTATTAATAAAGCGTTTAAATAAGGAGAATTTTTTTATTTAAATTTAATGGTGGAAGTTGCCCTCTGTGGTAATCAACCCTTGTAAAAACGGCTACAGTTGAAGCTTCACTATAGGATATGCCAGTTCCCCTTATTAATAGTTCCATGGTATTTAGGGGGCGGTGCATGCATACGACTCAACTCATCTTACATGTCACGTGGCTTTGATGAAGGAAATAATGGCTGGATTCTGATGACGTCGCTTTCACATTTTGATTAAATTGGGGATGCAACGTTATCGGCATAGCTTTTTGAATGCAACAAAAAATATCACAAAACTTGTAAAAGTGATGAAATCGTTGAAGAGCATTTCAAATGCAAGTGTGAATTGGAGTATACTGGTTTATTCAAAGTAGAGGTTATCTCTTAATCAAAATAGTGGTTTTAGTGATTATCTTTTAATCAAAATATAGATTATAATGTTTAGCTCTTATTCAAAATAAAGGTTAGATTGATTATCTATTAAATCGATACAAAAATATATTAATATGCTTCCAATAGAGTTGCTACTGGCAACAAATTCTTAATTCTATCTCGCGCCACTTTCTTACAGAAAAAAATCACTTATACTTTACACATCTTGCTGCGAAACCCGAGATTTCCACGGCCAACTTAAAAGTAGCAAAGTTTGGGCAACCCGAGATTTACTCGAGGATGCATTTTTTTTCGTCTAATTAGCCCTCCTTTATTATTCTCACCAGTTATTTTTTATTGTAAATTTTGCCTTATGTAATCGGAGTATTTTCCCGATAAAATTAGACAAAAATATTTGTTTTCAAAAACCGGTGACAAAAGAATAAAAATTCTTAAAAGACGCTCGTGGCGAAGGGGTTAAATACGCAATTTTTGAAGCTATTTTGATAAAACAATTACGCAACGAAAGAGCTGATAACATGTGCAAGAAAAATATTTTACAAAATCATTTTTTTTAAATAGTGGTGCGAGTAGAATATAAAAATAGTCGCCAGTGGCAGCACTGAAATTAAAAAGATTACGCAAACTACGTTTAACTTTCTGATATGGAATATGTTTAACCCCTTAATTCTCGCTCCCGTCATATTCTCGGGCTCTGTCTTTTACTCGAATTGTTTGATTCCCACCAGTTTTATAAAATAGTGTAATTGGCTATATTTTAGTATCGTTTTTCCTGTCATTAAATAAGATGGATATTTCTTTTTATTAAAAGTGGTGCCGATAAGCAATTTGAATTTTTCAACCGTGATTTAATTCGAGCGTTAAGGGGTTAGTAAAGTTTCTATACATATTACTGTATAAAATTTAAAAGTTTTTTACGTCTCCTTTTTTCTGAAATTTAAATTTAGAAAAATGTTATAAATAAAATATTATTAAAAGGTGTATCTATATTATAAAGGACAAACGTATCTGTGCGTAACGCATACGTCATTTTGCGAATGGCAGCACTTTTCAAATAAAATTTTGGTCTTGCAATTTTCTCTACTGCAAATTTAAACTTCTAAACATCGCACATTTTAAATTTTTACACCGTCGTACAAGGGAAAAAATGCTCTTTTAAATGCAATTTCTTTGAAAGCTGTATCTTAATTTATATTTGAGATATTAAATTTTGTGGTTTTTAATACCATTTTTCGTATCGTGGCAACAAAAGTACCCCATTTTTATTGAAAGTAAATGGAAAATAGTCGAAAATAGGAGATACTGTATCTTTTTGTTGCCATTTTCCCATAAAACATGAAAAAAAAGCTGAAATTAAAATATTGTCTATGTCAAGAATATTGTCTGATATTCCGTGACAGTGACGTCATATGCAGAGGTGCCAAGTTGCCACTAATCCTCCGTAATACGTGGGTTAATTTAACCCTGGTTTAATACATTTCGCACCAGAATTTTTTTTCAGAGATGAAATTAAATATGTTCCATATAGAAAACTGGAATTAAACAAATGAAGATTTATCATATAATTTTTCTGGTTCGAAACGTTGTTAAACTGGATCAAATTAATCCATGCATTACGGAAGATTAGTGAGAACTTGGCACCTCTGCATATGCATACTTTTCTATAGACGAAGTTTAAGATTGGATTGTAAAAGTGGATTACTTTAGTGGATTCAAATGAGGTCATTTTATAAAAAAGCGTGTATTTTAATTCTTAAACCTGAATTATGTTTTGTAGAAGTGCGTCATTTTCACAGCCCAGCTGCTCTGAAATTTTTCACAGGTGAAAATGCTTCACTTTTAAAAATAATATAATCGAAATAACACACTGATAAAATGCAATGTTTTACAAAAATTTAGAATGTCTTTATAAGAGAGAGGTGACATGACAATAACAGCGATTTATATTACAGAATTTGATGATTCTCGCCTGAATGGATTTGTTTCGCCGAGTTAGACAAGCAAACAAATAATTCGTGGTTTAAAATAATATCATATTCCTGAAGTTTTTGTCCAAAATTCTCTCGAATAATAAAATTTTAATGCTATTCTTTAGGACATTGTACTATAATTTTGTCAAAATAACATAATTTGCTTAATTTAATTTTTCGTAATTTTATATAATCTACACAAGTGTGTTTTTTAGTCATCCCCCCTGATCTTTCACGGAACCAATTTTACTAATATTTGTTTAAGCTAAAAGCTCTTCATTTGCAGATGTGGTCGCACTGTCTGTTTTTTGTTTGTTCTTTTTTATTTTTTTTTATATCCCCATTTTATATTTTAAATTTAAAAGCATTTATGAAATTTCTTCAAAATGGTGAAAATTAGGTAGCTTTCATTATTGCAGACAAGAGAGAAATATTGAGGTATTTTTATCTTTATTCATGCTATTTTCTGATAAAAATTCGAAATTGTTGCATAGGGTTTTGTGTCGCAAAATTCCATTAGGAGCAGAATATTGTATTAGGGGCATAATAACGGAAAATGACATACAGCTTTTGGAAACACGCATTTTTCCTCATAAATTTTCTATATTGTTTTTCCTTCTGCATGTGTACTGATACTAAGTTTCAGGCACTAGCGAAATGCTTATTTAAATGACAATGAAGTCATATTTAAAGGAAAACGATCATTTTCTTTGATAAAACTAAACATTTTAACAAAAATGCGTCTAAAAATCATAAATTACGGAAATTTTTACTCTCCGGAATTGAGATTGGAACTGATAACAGATGTTTCTGTCAATCGTGACTTCGAGTTTTGAGTTAAAATGATTTTTAAATGCTGAAACAAAATACAATTTTTTTTTTTTTAAATAATGAATATGGATATGAGAAGTGCGTATGCAAATTTTGAGAAGGTGAAAATTGCTGTTTTTCATTCGGGAATACCGAGCATAAGAGCCACAATTGATAACCGCATCCTAATAACTGATCTTTATTATATTTTACTGATTAAGTATCTATATTATAAAGAACAAACGTGTCTGTGCGTAACGCTGACGTCATTTTGCGAATGGCAACACTTCACGATCAAATTTCGGTCTTGAATTTTTGCTACTGCAATTTTTTAATCTTCTGACCATCGTACATTTTCAATTTTCGTCGCATAGGGAAAAAATTTACTTTCAAATGCAATTTGTTTAAAAACTGTATCTTAATTGACTGATATATTATATTTTCTAAAATAATTTTTAAGGATGACTTTTTAAATTTTATCTTATCACGTGCCTGTTTCAATACATAATAATAATAAACATTTTACACATAAAGCAACAAACATTTTTCAGCATTTGTTTCTGACTATTTTTGCATAACAAAATTAATACTTCCTTTATAAACAAATAAAAGAATAATATTAAAAAAACCACCAATCTAACATATTTGTAAAAGACAAATTAATGAAATTAATACTTCTTTTATAAAGAAATAATAGAATAATATTGAAAATACACAAATCTAACATATTTGTAATTGTAGAATTTAAATTTTTAGATCACCATGTAGGATTAGGTTTTTTTTTCAAATGGAATTTGTTTACAAAGTTCATCTCAGTTTACCGATTGTCAGTTTGATTCAGTTTATTGTCAGTTTACTGTTTACTGATTGTTGATTGTTTTAAAAACAATTTTAAAACATGAAATATTTTTTAATTTATCTATATCACGCGGAGCTCGATTACGAAAAATTAATCCGTTTTCCCTTAAAACAAAGAGTTCATCATTTTCTTACGGCTAATTTCCATTAAAAAAACTTCATTATGAATAAATAAATAAAATAATATAAATAAAACACAAATTTAACAGACATGCATAAACTCTGAAATTATCAGAACATAAAAGGATGCCATAAGTAGCAAAATCTTGGTCAAATAACTCTTAGCATGCGGCTAATAAGAAAATATCGCTTTTGATAAATTTCAAAAATTTATTTGATTGTATAATTCGTATTTCCCATATGAAAATTCTTTTTTAATGTAAGTTCGTAATCTAAAAAATTTATTCCATATAAAAAAATTATTAGTTTTCAATTAAATAAATGTTTTCACCTATATTCTTTAACCCGGGAAGAACCGGGTACGATCCCCTAGTTAAATTAAATGTGTCTTGGCTTCTCAGCAGTACTTATTTGCATTTTCTGGTTTATTATTTTTATTTTTAAAGCGGGAGGTTGGCAAGTATGTTTACGTATTTTTCGTCTTCCGCATCTACGCATCTTACTTATATGATTATAAAACATAAACATACATTTCCAATAAAGGTGTTATACCGAAAAACATATAAAATACCTGGGACAATATTTATTTTAGTAGATAATACCGAGTTTATATCAACTTAATCGTACAAATTTATTGCTTTTAATTTTTAATTGTCAATTATTCCTAAAAAATATACATTTTTCCAATGTTGTGTAATAAGTATTTCATTAAATATTTCTCGTTATCTTGTACATAGAAAAGAAATATTGAATAAAAGAATTTAATTACATTTTGGACAACAGGTTCAAATACGAGAATACATTGTAATCAATCGGAAAGCTCTTTTGTATAGCTGTAGATCAAAAAGAATTGTAGGCGTGGCATTACATCACGCAATCGGTGAAAATATCGGAAAAATCTGTGAAATGTGTCGTATTTGATTTGTTTCTTGGTTACAATTTAATACATTTTCTGCAGTACCTTTTGTAAAATAAAGTAACCTATTGATTCGATTATATACATTTAAATCTTCGTAAGATTATGTTTTTAAATGGTATTTTTTTTTTAATTCAAAATCTTGACTTTTGAGATGGTAAAATAACTTTTTATATATTTATTTTCTTTTCGCAATATTGTTCCATAACAATATTTATTCAGCAAATATTATCATAGAACTGGCATCTTCAAATGAAATAACATAAACAAAAAGAAATCTTTCAAAATTTTATTATATAACTGAAGAAATCTTAGGTGTGTCTTTTAAACTCATCATAAAAAAATTAAGCAAATGAATACTTTCTAATAAAAAGAAAAATATTTAATCGATATGTATGAAATTAGCAGCACAGGTTCTTATGGACAGAATGCCGCACGTATAAAAAATGGAACTTTTCGAGTTTTCAAAGCTTGAAACAATTCTGGCTTCAGAGAGTCCGAGCCAAATAATATAAATAACTATAAAACATGTCTGATGATCTTTTATGATTAATTATATATGTAATTATATATATTTGTTTAAACATTTTATTTAAATATATACATATACATACATATATATATATATATATATATATATATATATATATATATATATATATATATATATTACGTACCATTTACTTCTATTTGTAAATAACAATGGTAAATGGACTGTTTATAGCAAATATTTAAAACATATATATATTTGTTTACATGAAACAATGAATAGGTTGCCAGAAAAAATGCATGCAAAATATTTTCTTCTCTCTCACGCCTAGGCCTCTACACTCGAAAAATATCTAAAACTTTAAGCAAATCCACAACTCTTTAGATAATGGCTTTTTAAATGGACGCATTTGATAATGAGAATTATAAATGGAAACATATAAACTTCTAATTGATGCATGCTTGACAATTATTTCAGCAATGTCAATAATAATATCGACAGTGTTGCCAGATTGGGGACTTTTTTTAATTCAGATTATTCGACGGTCACCACTTTTTAAAATAGGATAATTTGCCTTATTTTTCAGAATGTTTACTCTATTTTTAAATATGCCGAATAATTCTATTTAAAAAAAACTTGTAACAATCAACAATCTGGGGACAAAAAATCCCCACTCTGGCAACACTCTATAGCGACAACATTTTTATAGCAGTAATGCAGATTCTATTTTTTTAACACTAGAACGGCCGTGAGCGGTCATTTTGACCGCTACCATATGAATATATTTCAGTTCAAACCAGAAATTTCATTATAAAATAAGTTTAAAAGATACAAAGAAGAAAGTCGTTAAATAAAAAAGTTAAACTGTTTTAAATCAAAATTCTGGTGCGAAATATTTTTTAAAACTTGAATACAATTTCCGGCCTTTCTAGTGTTAAAGCATGTAGCATCTCTTACGTAATATTTCAAAGAACCACCGCTCTCTGAATACTTGGCGTGAGAACTGACACGAAAATGCGGGGATTTTTTGTCAGCATTACTACGGTCATTTAAATTTGAATACCAATAACTATTTTTAATTCCGTTTTATTTTTCGTAGGTTAAATAAGTCAAAGAGAAATTCTGGAAAATACTCGCACCTAAATTCAGGGGATCGTACAAACGCTTTTACTAGGTTGAGCGAAAAGTTCTGGGAAATTCGTGAAAGTTGCGTTGTTATGCACAAATTAACAACAAGGACTGTTCTTCAAAGTAGATGACTTTCTGCCATATTCCGTATTTGCTGGAAGTACGAAGTTTGTCGCCGTACCAGCACCTTCAACCTCAATAATGTCATCGACGGCTTACAGAATCGTTAGACATTTTCTCCAATAATGCCGAATCAACACCCGCAAATCATACTGTTCAATAATGCTGTCTGCAAAGAATCCATTGACACCGCAAAATTTTACTAGTATTCTTCATCTAACTTCTGGACAAAATGGGATTTTTGAAGGCGAAGAATACTACAAGAATTTAGTGGTGACAATCTCTCAACTGCGGCGCCGCTGTCCTATCACTGCATTTTGGAGCCGAAATACCTGATCTGTTATAGATATACCACTAGTACTCCTATATAGGACACAAATTCTGGTAACTATTAGATAAAAAATTTCCCAGAACATTTTGCTCAACCTAATAATACTAAAATTTTGACCGGTACCAAATAAAAATACTTCGATTATCATCATAAATTTCTTTATAAAATAAGTTTAAAATGTACCACGGAGAAATAAGTTAAATAATTTTAAATAAAAATTCCGGTATAAAATATTTTTATAACATTTCAGTAAAATTTCCGGCTGTTCTAATGTTAAAAAATCCGCTAACAACAGCCGTCATTTTTGTGCTAGCGCTCAGGTCTAGTATTCAGGAGTCTTTAACCCCTTGAGTACATTTGACAACTGTGATACGTCATACATTTGGTCACTAGCGCCTATTTTTATATTCTATTCATTTTATATTCTGTTTAACCCTAGAACTACCGGAAATTTTACTCAAGTTTTATAAAAACATTCTACACCAGAATTTTTACTTAAAACTATTTAATTTGTTTATTTAACTTATTATTGTCTGATTTATACATTTAGTTTGTTTTGAAGAAATTTTCTGGTTTGAATAGATATTTTGAATATACATGTCGGGTCCATTGGACCCTTCTGGTAGACAGAGGGTTAAGGGGGTAGGATTCCTTTAAACCATCAAAATTTTCGATTTTTTTTTTTAAATAGATATTTTGATTCCGTAACCATTTCTGAACAATATGCAAAAAACCGCATTAAAAAATTCCCATTATTTTATAATTATATGTTTTATATTAATATGTTTACTAATTATGGCAGTTTTATTATGACTACATATTAAGACTAAATACGATAATTAAACTTTGCGTTGCGTTTATTCAAAACGATGAATTTTGATACTGCGCGCAGTGTTACTAGAAAACTAAGCATGACAATCAAAAGAAATTACCACATATTCATTTCGGTATTATCTACAACTTAAAACCCGAAAAATGTAAAATTTTATTTTTTTCTCTTTTTGTACTTTGAAAATATTTTTCAAAAAGTGTAATTTTCTAATTTTTTGTTAATTTTTTAATTTAGTCAATATTTTTTACAAATATTCTGGTTTTAGTATAAAGGTAACTCTATTATGTATTTATTTTTACCAAAATGTCCTCTTTATATGCATATTTTCAGATTTTATCATGCGCGCAAGATTTTTTTCTTTTATTAACATATATTTTTTAACTTATCATTTCAATATTTATCTATCAATTTACAAGAATATATATTTTTTTAATTATAAATTTAAATATGAACTTTATATTTAAATGAAGTTTGATTTTTATTTTTGACTTATTACGCAAGTTTTGAAGCTTGGAACATAGTGATATTTTTTACTTTTTCGACATGTTCAAAGGTATACTACCCCCTTAAAGGAAAATATTTTTGTAGTAATTTTCTCTTGCACATACTGTCAAAGTGTATGTGAACGTTTTTTGTTCTGAGAAAGTGGTTCGAGATAGAATTAAAAAAAAAAGCCTGAGGCAGACCTGAAATAAATCCGTACCCAAGGGGTTAAATGAACATTAAGATCTATAATCCATGCACCTATTCATTTCCACCTGTGTACAGTATCATTTCCACTTATTTTATCCAGCTATAATAAAGACATTGAATATGCAGAATTTTCACATTCTTAATCTTCATCACTTTGCGGCCGTGCATTATCGTTCATAATTCTGCGTCTGTAGATACTCCAACAATATTAAGACAAAAAATTAGATTACTAGTATTTCTTTGAATACCAGAGAGCATATATATATATATATATATATATATATATACTAATAAAAGTAATGGTCAGAGCAGTCAGCTGTTTTTATTCCTGCTCGCACAAGTAAACTGTTAAATCTGCAATCGCCTTTATCTCGCATTAATCGCGTAGTTTAACTTAGTTCTAGCATAAAACAGTGACAACTGAACACAAATATTTGTTCGGGTTAAAAGCAGTATAGTGTCCAGAACTTGATTTCGAACCGGGAAAATCTCCACCAGGAATAAAAAAATTTACCTTATTTATGACAGCAGTTTTGCAAAAATACGGTGTTTAAATAAGAAGCAAATTTCTATTAAATTTTCTGGTGGAAGTATTCTCCGTTGGTAATCATGTACTGCCAGTATCTATGAACATATATTTCAACTTTTACGCTTTTTGTTAACACTATTTTTGAACCGTAATTTTCGTGATATTTAATCTCCGAATTTCTACGACGTAAAAAAAACCATTCAAAGGTGAGAATAAAAAAAATTAAAACTTGTCAAATATGCATAAGTCTACATGGTGCAATACTGTTCCCGATATTGACTTCGTGAATCCGGAGACAGTTAAGAAGCTAATCTTCGTACTGCAAAGGAGTCCTATTTGTACAATTCTGGAAGGATTGCATAACAGAATTTTCAAGCGGAATTATTTGAAAAATAAGTCAAATATTTTCCCCGAGCACCACATATTTTACCCCTTGACGGTTGCAGTAAATTGCGGTTTAAAAATTCAAATTGCTTATTGGCACCACTTTTTAGAAAAAGAAATATTCACCTTATTTAATGACTGATAAAATAATACGACAATAAAGCCAATTACACTATTTTATAAAACTGGTGGGAAACAAACAATCTGAATAATAGATACAGCCCGTGAATATCACGGGAGCGAGAATTAAGTCGTTAATTAATAATTCTGTATACTTATGTATATATTAATCAATACAAAAACCCTTAACGGGTTAAAAGTTTGACGCAGCACTTTACTTTATGGCTATATGAATCTGAAATATGGGTCTTAAAAATTCTGATATCAAATTTTAAGTGACGCTGTGCTATTAAAATGAATTTATATATATTTAATTTTTCTTTTTTGTTGTATTTATTTTTAATCAGTGATACTTTTTCATTCAAAATATGAGTTTTAAAAGATATGATATCAAAATTAAAGTGACGCTGTGATCTGACTTAGATTAGTTAAAAAATTACTTTACACATACTTATGTTTTGTCTTCTGAAATATATTTAGAAATTGAAACATTTTTTTTTCAATACACTATCAAATATGTCATACATTTTCTCAGCTGATGTTATGTATTAAATGTATTTAATTCAATAAATTTATTTATCTTTTGCGTTACGATATCCAGAATCATCCGTAAAACTTGTGTAAACGTATATTTTGCGTCATAGTATCTAAACTAAGTAAATAGTATGCAAATAGATAACAATTATATTGAATACATATAATTAAAAAAAAATTTCCCTTTTTTTAAAAAAAAATGAATCTAAATATTTTTTCGACAAAAAGCAGTAATATGGAATAATAATTTCTTCATAACAAAAGAGAAAGATAATATCAATCGAAATTTCATTTAATATATTTAATATTTTAAAACACATAATAATTAACATTTAAAATTTTAATATTAAAAAAAAGATTTACTGCCTACATTCAACTACATTTAACTCAACTTAGAATACCTAAAATGACTTTGCAAATTTTGCCCACAGCAGATGGATTAAGACTCCTCCTACATACGAAGTGACGTCAAACCTATTCACCAATCACAGACGAGAAAAGTAAAAAAAAACGATTTTTTAAAATAACGATTTTTAAAATAAAGCGAGTTTTCCCAGAAAAAAGAAAAGTGTTATTCAAACCTCGTCTTAATCAGATTTATATGATATATCAATTTAAAGATAATCGTTAGAACCGTTTTCGAGATTTTCAAATTAGGAACTTCCTCTTATACCATATCAACGTTTTCACTTTAAAAATGGCTATTTAGATCTCAAAATATACTGCACGTAGAAATGTAAAAATTTCAGTATACGATTAGACTGCTGATATAAGACTGTTCTACAGGGCTCGCAGCGTTCCTAAAATTTTCGCACTTTGCTACCGCTAAATTAAAACGATAATCTTTGTTGTATAGTTCTATAATAGATGTTAAAGGAATCTGCCAGGAAGAATTCTTATTTAAAATACTGGTAGCAAAGTGCAAAAATTTTAGGAACGGTGCGAGCCCTGGTTCTAGAAAATTCAGAACAATAGGACCTATATCTGCTGAGTTATTAAAAGGCGGCTTTTCGCGTTTTCTTTGATGTCGAGTTAGCTGTATATATGAGTTCCGCCATCTACGATTTTAACGATACGATACGATACGATTTTAACGATACGATACGATACGATTATAGGCTTAAGGCTGCGTCACTCGGAATACTACCGTCTTCCATGATTACTTTTCGGTACTTTAATTAGTGATAGGCAGAATGAGTGATTTTACCATTCGAATGAATCATTAAGGCATGAACAAAACGTATTTTCCAAGCTTTACATATATATTTTTAATAAATTGCCACCTGAAAGTTTTTAAAAAGATTATAAACAAAAGCATAGTTGCCAGCAATCATCTATAAGCTATATAGTAGTTTTTGTAACTACTGCTATAACTTAACTTAATTTTCTACTTACTAACTTCCTTGACTTAAGTTTAAAGCAGTGTTGCCAGATTTGGGATTTTGTCCCCATTTTGGGGGATTTTAAACCTCTAGGGGAATTTTTTGGGGACAAGAAGTTCGTGGGGAAATCTTTGGGGACTAAAAAATTTTTGGGGAAAAACCTGGGGATTTCGTTTTTCTTACTATTTTTCGTAAAGATATCTTTTTGCTTGAGTAGAAAAACTGGATCTGTCTCGAACTCAATTTCGATTTGAAAAATGAAAATACAATCCAGAAATCGGAAATATCAATCATTATTCTCTTGAATGTGGTCGTGTTCGTTGTTTACTATGTTGCACTACAGTTTACAGATATTACAGATGCATGAGACTCTAAAGTCTTGAGCAGCTTAACCCTTTCAGGGGTTGTGTTGGCATTTGCCAACACCCTGTTCTAATTGCGAAATGCCACATTGACACCGGAACTTTGGAATGAAAATTTTTATTTCCTAAAGTATGTGAATAAAAGCTCTTAACTACTGTGGTATAAACTTGTTTATTGATTCTGATGTCAGTCATTCATTTTAGAATTTTACGAATAGAAGTACTTTGCTCCCGAAAGGGTTAAACCTGCACGTGACTAAATCTGCAGGATTTTGACGAAGAATTTCTTCGCCGTACTTTAAAAAAAAATTAATTTAAATATGTGGAAAGTAGATATTTTTCTCTTATGTAAAAGTACATCGATTGATACAGCGAAAATACTTTGCATTACGATTATGTACTTCAGTATAGGGAGGACAAAAAGAATTAAAACAGCGTACCATCTGGGATTCATTCAAATCCCAACTGATAAGAGATTATCTAAAGCTATGGAGCTAATGTAACAATAGTCCAACATTGTTAGACAATACTTTTAAAAACAAACGTAAAATAACTTGTCACTGCAAAATATATCTCTCATTCTCTTAATGTAGCTACAGACTACGCATTCAGCCCAGTTTAAAAGTTTGTTTTTTGTAAATGGAGAATTTTTTCAAAAAGAGGCTTGATTTGGGGAAAATTTTTGAGCTCAAATTACTTAAATATTTTTTATAGTGATAAATTTAAAATTTAAAAATTCCCTTTTTGAGTAAAAAGTGAGTTGGGGTCTTTTGCAGAAAAAAACACTGATTTGGGAAAAATTTCAAAAATTTTGGGGAAATTGACTTTTGACTATCTGGCAACACTGGTTTAAAGACTTAATATTTAATTCTTAATTGTTAATATATTTTTGATTTTACCTTAAATTTCTTCATTCAACTTTTAAGTAGTTTTAAAACTACACATTTTCCAACATTTTTTACATTTCAACAATAGACTGGGTGTTAAGGTGATCACAGCTAGGTAACTCCTCAATTCTGCTCAACTGTTCATCTCTAGACTGGGCGTAAATTTGACTGCAACTCGGAAGCCTCTCAAGTGTCTACACTGTTAAGCACTCCTAATTGTTTGATGAAATTATCTTCAGAAATTTTGAAGATAAAAACAAATTTTGATATATCTGTGGTGGTCTGAAAATAATTCTAACTAAAGTAAGAAACTTCTTTTTCGATACAAAATTTCTGATAAAAAGGAATTTTTAAAAACAAAGGTTGGCAGCTATTTTAAATTTATTTAACATTTCCAGCAACTTATAACT
The DNA here is from genome assembly GCA_963932465.1 of Maratus speciosus. Taxonomy (NCBI): domain Eukaryota; kingdom Metazoa; phylum Arthropoda; class Arachnida; order Araneae; family Salticidae; genus Maratus; species Maratus speciosus. Next base: position 370,702,842 of record OZ010797.1, on the reverse strand, counting down.
TCATTTTCCTGAACATTTATCTCCAATAATAATTAATAACTTGTTATTTAATGTCACACAATCTGATTTTCTTGAAAAATATGACATAATTCAAAGACTGCGTCATTCTTCAGAAAAGTATTTCTTAGGCAATTGTTGATTACGGAAATATTCAAAAAGAAATATGTTCAACGTTTTATTAAAACGTATAACGCACTTTCTTAGAGAAAACAATATTTTCTAAATTAGATATTTATCATACGCAAGTATAATATTTTTCTTTAATCCTACAAAACATCAAGTGATAATTCTCTCTGTATTAAAATATTTGCCCTAACAATAAATCTTTTATTGTCATTAATTTTCAGATAATCACGTTTTTCCGAAAGTTTCCCTCCTGTCATCGGTTCTGTCATTCTCCTGAAAAGGATCATTATTTACGTACTTGTTGATCATGCAGCTATTCATAAATACGATATTTAGAATGAAATATTATTGTAAGTGTCGAAAAGGAAAACGTTTGTTGCTCCTATTTCAATATTTTTCAAACGTGAGCATAAGAATATTTACTTCATTTACATCAAAAGGATAAATCGTAGTTTATTCAAATATTCCGGTCTTAAACAATACCGCATTTTGTAATTTATTTTAATATTATATTATTTCTCAAAAGCCCTTGTTATACCGATAGCTTTGTCATGTTGTGAGAATTATAACTCATGAACCAAGAATTTATTAAAAAAGAAATCTATCCTTTATTGTTATTTAGATTTGTTGTCAGACAGATTTGTTTCAGAATATTTTAAAATTGTAAATGGCTAAAATGAAAGCAATTTTTATTCTAGCTAAATATTTTTCTGGCGTGAACACAAGACATTTACCTTTTATTATTCTTTATGTCAAAATATCTAAAAATGAAAATGCATTTTTAAAAAATCATTGCATTCTTTATTTTTTACTTACAATTTATTTTCTACTTTTTAGAGTTTAAAATATTTTAGTGATGCAGTTTCACAGGCAGTTAACAGATTTTCACAAGTGTGGTTTAGTGCATAATCAACTCTATTGTTCTTTGAATTCACATGCACTTGTATCCATAAGGAGCATTCGACGATATATTAGATTCGCTTAAGGGGGTACGGCAAATTACCTAAAGAAATTTTATTTCATTAAAAATTTTTCTGCTATCTTTCTGCTTAAAATAACGTTTAACATTTTCTATCTTAATTAGAACAGGAAAGTTTAACTTTTTCATTTTGGTTTGTTTTCAGAATCTAGCTTTCAAGCAGTGGTTGTCATGGAAATGACTTCTTGTGAAATTGCGTTTTTCTACAAGATGGGGTTTTTCATCATTTCTCATATTTAAATTGTTATAAGTCAAGAACCGATAAAGATAAATGTTTGAAACTTGGAACCTGTCTTTTTCATATGTTTTACTTTAATTTTGATTTGGTAAAATTAAAAAAATATTTTCTTTTGAAAATATAATTTTTTTTTTTATTACATCATTATATTTTAAATTTTTACTTTTATTTTTTTTTTTAATTTTTTTTAAAATTATTATTTTTAAAAATGCTGAATCAAATTTAAAACCTATATCAGTGGTGGAAAATTGGCGCAGAGGAGGAGCCTATTGACACCACTAATATTTTATAGTATTATTCCCTTTAATAAAAACTCAGAATTTCTGCCATTAGATAAGCCGAAAAATACTACAAAAATTTAGTGATGTCAATAGGCTCCTCCTCTGCGCCAATTTTCCACCACTGCTATATATTTCAGTTTATTTAAATGAAAAAAAAAAATGAAATTCTACAAATAATATTTCGAGCTATAACGATTTAAAATTATCCCACTTTTTAATACATTTTAAATTTTAAATTTTTTAGAAAAATTATGAGAAGTTTTATCATGGGATATTGCTTACAAATAATATGGATAACAATAACAAAAAAATTCAAAATTTTAACTCAATAAATAAAAATTATTTTAAAATTTGTCGCGGACCAAATTAAAAGATAATATAAGTTGAAATAAAATAATATTATGTGAAGCAACCTGTGCAACTTTCAATTTTTCAGGCTTGTTAATTCTCTTACTTCGTCTAAAAAAAGATCGTACATCAGATAGCTAGAGAAACGAAGAGGTTCACTTTCAGGTTGCCATGCCACAAGCTACTATTTTTATATTCTATTCACACAACTATTTTAAAAGAATAATTTTTTTTTTGTATATTTCTCATGCGCATGTTGTCAAAATGCATGAGAAAGATTTTTTTTTAATTTGAGAAAGTGAAGCGTATAGAATTAAAAAATTGTCGCCAGTGCCAGCCCTGCTCTTGCGCAATCTATTACAACGTAAATAGTGTGTTTTTTTATACATGTTGGGAAAATAAAACTGGCACAAAAAATATTTATACCATTGACACAGAACTGACCTTTGTTAATGAACAGGAGAAATATCCATCACAGAAAATGATGGAAATGGCCACCGTCGACGTCAATGTGAGCTGTGCCGTTGCCATCGAAATACTCAAGGTCAGAGGACACAAGTTGTGAGGTCATCACTAATCGACGGACTTATCACATTTTTTTGAATTCACATTTTGAATAGCAAATTCCTTTTATTTTATTTGTGGAATATCTATCATCTTATAAAACAATAATAACTTTTGAAACTTACTGATGAGAATTCGGAATCCCTAGATCAAAATTCAGAATTATGCGAAAGTCTACAATGTTGCCGCATCTGGCTGATTTTTTACTGGGGGATTTCAAATTCTCACCAGTAAGTTTAAAGAGTTATTATTATTTTATAGAATAATAGATATTCCACTAATAAAATTAAAGGAAATTGCCATTCAAAATTTTCCGGTGTCAAATCCAACTCTGGTGAGAAGTTTGCCGATTAGTGATGACATCACAACTCGTGTCCTCTGGCCTTGAGTATTTCGATGGCAGAGGCTGTGCTCGATTTATCAAACACGTGTAGCAGCTCTGCCTTAGAGATAGCAGCAATAGCGTTTTCCACAGATTAAAGTACAAGATGGGACATTTGCGGCAAAATCTGTAACGGCAACAGTACTAGTGTCACTACCGACAATGGGGAAGAATTAACAAGTCTCCGAAATTTACCTATGTTGATGAAATAAGTTTACTCTCTATGTTTTGAACATCTATTCTTTCCTAAACGACCCAGAGGCAGACGACATTTTATTTATGTTTGATTTATTTAGCTGGGTGGCTGGGTTTTATTTTTGTTGCACTTGTTCGTCCAGCTTTAACTGACAGAATGATAATTATAATATAAAAGAAGACCCCCAGGAAATATTGTTGAAAACCTAAATATGTAAGTTAATGAGATAAAATTGTAAGAAATTAAATTCGGGTATTGTGTTAATTTGTTCACATCGAATACAATTTTATAAGTATCGCTATGTTTTGCTTTATTTTAACGTTTAGATTTATATAATTCTAAAAATTTGTAAAAATGAATTTTCCGCTATCTATAATTTTATTATTATTTCCTATATTTTAATATCATAAATATTATTGAACAGATTGTATGTTATTTAGATTAAAAACAATCATTTTATTTTATCTGTGAGAATGTGAAAATGCATAAATTTTAAAAATTATTGTAATGATTGTTTAATACATTAAACTTCATAAATTAATAAAACATCGTCTGTAAAAATTTTTCTGCCAAATGGAAATATTTATGAAAGTTTCTGGGACTTGTAGAGTGCAATATTTCGTATATTTTTACATTACTCCACCGCTTTATGTAGCTTTAAATCCAATTATATCATATTAAGTTGACGTATAATGTTCAAAAGTAAATTTATAGCTTGTTTTTCGTTGCACTTAAATCGTTCACCCATCATGTACGAAATATATATATATATATCAGTGCATGAACATAGAATAGATATTAGATATATAGAATAGAATATCTATTCTATGTTCATGTATCGGTGTAACATTCTGGTGAAAACGTAAACATGAAACATTAAAAACGAAAGATCACAATAAGGTAGACGCTCAATAACGAAAATATTACAAGGATGGGAAGTATCTTCCCCATTGTCACTAAAGGTGCTGCGATCGCAATCGCATTACCATTCCGCTCTATGGGAGTGTCCGATCTTGTATGTTAATATATGAGCGTTTTCAATGTTCTGCTGTAGATCTTCCAGTGAGTAAAGATTATTTGAGTAGACCTGATGCTTAAGTTTGCTTCACACGCAAATATCACATAGCGAGAGATCAAGCGATCGTGGCGGCCAGAAAATTGCACTCCCTTACCAAAATTTCTATATTAGGTCTTCCGGAATGTTCTGTTCGATAATGTGTTTTCACGCCTAGTTTTTAAAATTCAGATTTCTTCATTGGTACCACTTTTTTGAAATGGTAAATTTCCCATTGTTTTAACATTAAAAAAAAAAGGGTGAAAAGAACGGAAATTTTACAAATTCAAAAAAGTGGTACCAATGAAGAAATCTGAATTTTAAAAAAGTAGGCGTGAAATAAGATCATCGGACAGAAGTTTCCGGTAGACCTAATACAGTTCTATAAAAATTAATTACAGAAAAATTATTATAGAATGCTATACGGGGTGTTTCATAAAAGATGGGCAAAACTTTAAGAGGTGATAGTACACATCGAAACGAACAACTTTCATCAAATAATACATGGTCGGAAAAAAAAACGCAAAGGTGCTGGCATTTAGAAACTTGGTTCAGTGTTGCCAGTGGGATACTTTTTTAAAATTCAGGTTTATTGATTGCCATCATTTTTTTGAAATTGCGAAATTCGCCTTATTTAATGACAGAATAAATAAGGTGAAAACAAGGCGGATTATCAATTTAAAAAAAAAACTGATATCAATCAAAAAATTTGAATTTAAAAAAAGTAACCCACTCGCAACACTGATTTGGTCCATGCAAACGTTAAATCTCCATTCCTATTGGGAGTTATCGGGAGAAGAACGACACTAATAGCATGCAAATGTGATATGACGAAGAAGAAGAACGCGTATGCAAAATTTCGCCGCACTGGTGTCCAAAATTAAGGACCAATCACAAAATGCCAATTTTCAAACACACGAATGCTCAAAAGGAAATAATATAAGTCGAATAATTACTATCTCTACAGCACAACTAGTCCATATAACATCTCATTCATGTCACACATGGTCACAAGTGTCACTGTCGCTACGTTGAAGCCAAAAAATAGGAAATTTCATACATCTCATTATGAGTCTCAAATGATTACTATATGCGACTCCACTGAGACGTCACTGTGACTGCTGCTTTCTGACGAGTTACCATGTGACTTTGCAATGTAGTTACATTGTGACTCTCGTGTAACTGTCATCTGTAGACTCAATTTCAAAGTCATCATGAACGCTGCATTGTGATAAGTTACCAAATAATGTCACATTAAAGTCACATGGTGACTTTCCGGTGACAGAGAGACTACTGTGAAGTCACCATTGAGCTCTTTCGTGAAACGTCACCATGTGACTATAATGTGGTATTATTTGGTGACTTATCATAATGCAACGCACATGATGACATTGAAATTGAGTCTAAAAATGACAGTCACATGAGAGTCACAATGTAACTACATTGTAAAGTCACCTGGTGTCTCGTCACAAAGCAGCAGTCACATTGACGTCTCAGTGGAGTGACATCTAGTGAACATTTGAGACTCATAATGAGACTTGTGGAATTTCCTATTTTTTTTGTTTCACCGTAGTGACTGTGACACTTGTGACCAGTGTGACATGAATGAGATGCTATATGGACTAGCTGTGCTGTAGGGATAGTAATTATTTGAATTACATTATTTCCTTTTGAGTATTCGCTTACTTAAAAATTAGCATTATGTGACTTGCCCTTAATTTTGGACACCAGTGTACATAAAAACTGCTGATCCGTGTGTGCAGCTGTCAATCGTAGTATGAGCGTAAAGGAAGACGTTGGCCTTCACTAATAGGGAAAAAGCTGGTATGCATTTTATCTACGGAACTGCAAACGGAAATGGCTTAGAGACTCAACGATTTGTACGGAGAGGGGTTTCCCACCTTGCTGTCGTTACTTATTCGTTCTTTGCTTGTTTCTGCCTCACATAACAACATATCCAGTGTTGCCAGTTGGGTACTATTTTAAAATTCTAATTTCTGGATTAGCACCACTTACTTGAAATTGTAAAATTCGCCTTATTGAATGATATATTAAATAAGGCTAAAGCAAGGGGAATTTTAGCATTTCATAAAAGTGATGCCAATCAATAAATCTGAATTTAAATAAAGTAACCCACTGGCAACACTGAGTATCTCCGTTGGCTTCATCTAGCAACTTTGCATTTTAATTCCGACATACATTCTTTGATGAAAATTATTTGTTTTAATTTGTACTATCACCTCTAAAAGTTTTACTCATCTTTTATGAAGCACCTTGTATAATTATGGCCCGTTTTTCTATAAGCTTGTTTAACCAAAATGCGTAGAAATATCTGCAGAAGTTCAATAGAGATGTCTATACAGCTTCTATAAAAATACCTATAGAAATCTTGCCTCTGCTGATTGTCCTCTTCTCACTGAACACCTCATGCACTCACGACAAGGTTGCCAAGCCACTGTGTGCTGTTGCTATGTCTCGCTTGCGATGACACCATTTTTCTGTTGTGGGAAGTTCTCCTGTTCATTAACAAGGATCAATTCCGCGTCTATCTAGAAATTTTTTCGGGCCAGTTTCATTTTCTCCACTCTATATGGAAAGATAAGATATCATGGACAGCCTTTATCGACTTTTTAACACTAGAGCTACCGGAAATTTTAGTCAAGTATTATAAAAATATCTCACACCAGAATTCTGATTTTAAACAGTTTAATTTTTTTATTTAACGTTTTCTTCTTCGTATCTTTTAAACTTATTTTATAAACGAATTTCTGGTTTGAACCGAAACATATTCATATAACCGAAACATATAACCGAAACATATTCAGCCGCCAAAATGACGGTTCACGATATAGATTGGGAGTCGGCAGCACAGATAATCACCTCATCGAGTTCACGGCTGAAATTCCAGAATTAGTTAAAACTCGATTCGCATATTAAAACGCAATCGGTCTGTCAAGTCATATCTTGGTGGAAAACACCTAAAAATTCGATTTTAGCGATTGACTCGTAGGTTTACCATTGTGCTTTCCTGCTCCCAGTCCTCCGTGTTTTCATACTTTTGCGTGCAGGAAAGCATAATGGTAAACCTACGAGTCAACAGCTAAAATCGGGTTTCCAGGTGTTTTCCACCAAGATTTTACTTGGCAGACCGATTGCATTTAGATATGCGAATCGAGTGTTAATTAATTCTGGAATTTCAGTCGTGAACTCGATCAGGCGACTGTCTGTGCTGCCGGCTACCGGTCTAGTAGTTCTAGTGTTAAATTTGATCAATTTCCTTTCGACCGAGGTTGAATAAAACTTCCAAAGCATTTTTACATACAGTTGTAAACCCATTTTTTTACTGTAAAGAGGAAACACAAAGATTTGTATTTATCGCATCTTTCCTTTCTCTCTGTACATTAATACGTCTCAGAAAAGTGTAGAACAGCACAGTTTTGGAATTAATCTTCATTTTTAGATATAAAAAATCCGACTATGTCTTTTACTCAATTTTACTTAATACTAAAAAAATACCTTTCATTATATAACATATCCAAGTATGTTTTTTTTTTTCTTTTTACTTTCTTCTATCTTGACAAGAAGAAAGTATTGGTTTCATGAAAATTTTCGAATTCCAGTTTTCGACGGATTTGCACGTTTTATGGGTCAGAGATTCCAAAAAACATGTTTTTACAAAATGTCTGTCTGTGAGTCCGTCTGTCTGTCTGTATGTGACACAAATTTTGTGGGCGCTCTATCTCAAGAACTAATGCACGGAATTTAATAAAAATTCATATTCAGGTAGTCCCTGATATGGGTTGGTGCTGATTAGTTTTTGGTGTAAATCGCTCTGCAGGTGGCGCTGCTATGTAGCATTTTGCAGGATTTCCGCAAAAGCTCTATCTCAAGAACTAATGCACGGATTTTTATAAAACTTCAGATTCCGTTAATCCTTGATATGAATTTATGCTGGTAACGTTTTGGTGCAAATCGCCCAACAGATGGAGCTGCTATGCTGCATTTTGCAGCTTTTACACGATTTTCGTAATAGCTCAATCTCAAGAAATAATGCACGAATTTCCATCAAGCTTCAGATTCAGTTAGTGCTTGACATGAATTGACGTTTTGCCCCTTGTGGTGTAAATCGCTCAACAGGTGGCGCTGCTATGCTGCATTTTTTGAGATTTCCGCAATAGCTCTATCTCAAGAACTAATGCTTGGGTTTTCAACAAACTTCAGATTCATGTGTACTTGGATATGAATTAGTGCTGTTTATGTTTTGGTGTAAATCTCTCAACAGGTGGCGCTGCTATACAGCATTTTTCACGATTTCCACAATAGCTCAATGTCCAGAACTAATGCACGGATTTTCATCAAACTTCAGATTCAGTTAGTCCTTGACATGAATTGATGTTTTGTACCTTTTCGTGTAAATCGCTCAACAGGTGGCGCTGCTGTGCTGCATTTTTTGTGATTTCCAAAATAGCTCTAGCTCCAGAACTAATGCACCGATTTTTATCAAACTTCAGATTCCGGTATACCTTCATATGAATTAGTGCTGCTTGTGTTTGGGTGCAAATCACTCAACAGGTGGCGCTGCTATGCTGCATTTTTAAGAATTTCCCCTACAGCTCTATCTCAATAAGTAACGGACGAATTTTCATCAAACTTCAAATTCAGGTATACTTTGATACGAATTGGTTCTAAATTGATGTAATTTCTTTTACTATTTAAATGATTTAATTGACGTGATTTATATAGAAGAAAGTTTTGTGATGGCCACAACATACTAGTTTTTTTTTGAGAGGGAAATTTTTTCCTGAATAAGATTTTTTAAAATTCTAAATCAACGCATTTTTAATGAAAGAAGGAGGTTATATGCACTAGACATGTTTTTCCACTTCTATTGAAAAAGTCCAAAGTCTTGTACCTAACATGCTAATTCACTTAAAATTAGTTTATTTGGAGACTTGACAAAAGAAAATGACATTCAGTCTTTATGTTAAAGCATATTAAATACATGAAGCTATGAATAAATAGGAAATAACAGAGCCTCAAAAAGGTGAATTTTCGGCTGTAACCGGTTTTGCATGGTCTCATTACCCCCCGGGGCAAACTTCCACCAGTAAATATGAATAGAAATGTTCTTTTTATTTAAACGCTTTATTAATTTAAAATTTCAGGCAGAATTGTGGCCAAAATCAGATATTTATTTTTACTGGTGGAAGTTTATTTCGGTGATAGTCAGGCGTTGCATTTCCGCTAGTGTGACAACCTAAACAACTTCCTGTCAGTGTCAGTGAATGTGATTATCATAGGTGCCAAGTTGCCACTAATCCTCCGTAATGTGTGGGTTAATTTAACCCTGGTTTAATACTTTTCGCAAAAGAATTTTTTTTCAGGGATGAAATTAAAGAAGTTCCACATAGAAACCTGTAATTAAATAAATAAAGATTCATCAAATATTTTTTCTGGTTCGAAACGTTGTTAAACTGGGTTAAATTAATCTACGCATTACGGAAGATTAGTGCGAACTTGGCACCTCAGGATTATAATACCCATAGAACTATTAATAAAGAGGAACCGACATGTCTTTAAAATAGTCAAGCTTCAACTGTAACCGCTATCGCAGGAGTTATTTACCGCCGGTGGAAACTTCCACCAGTAAATTTATATAGAAACTAGCAAACCCCGCGGCTTTGCTCGCGTAATATTTGAAGTATGCCAAGTGATATTTATATGTCTAATTTTTATTAAAAGGTACTAACTAAATTTTTATTTTATTAAAATGTTTTATTTTCTTTTATTAAAAGGTACTTGTTACTTTTAGGAATAATTCAAAAATTACTATTTAAAACACAGTTTGATTAAACATAATTATTACACTGCATTAGGCAGAAATGTGACTTAATTAATAAAACGAAATAAAATCAAATAAATGATAATTTAGAAAATATTTTGAAACTTTTATGCTCAATTAAAACGCTCATTTCAGTACTCATTTCAAGTTTTGAATTTTTTGGAAACCATCTTCTTACATGTTAAAATTAACTATCTTTTCAAACTCGAAGTCCTACCACCTCTCTCAACATAATGAGCTATGTTCAAATAGGAACTGCCACCATTAATTTGCCAACATTAATTTTGAAATCGGTTTGTTATTTCCTAATATTCTACAGAAACGAAATTTAGAAAACTTTCAAAGGCCTTTTTTACAACGTTTGTTGTTCCTGTAAACGCCAGGTGGTAGAATCATCGGCATAAAATATAGCCTGTGTAGAATCAGAGACCGTTACCATTGATTCGCAACTATTACTTTTATAAACTGTTTTATTCCCTGAAATTGCATAGAAATCGTAATTTAGGACTTTTTTAGAATGCTTTTCGCACCTCCCCTTCGCTTCACCCCTTTTTAATTCGAATTTATTTTCGACAGTCCTTCGAGGGCATTTATATTTTATAAGTAACTATATACCATCCCATACTTAAAGTTTCTAGCCTTTTCAGTATCAAAGAAATCGATATTTAGAAAATTTTTAGCACCTACAACCCTCTGGTGGTAGTGGCACAGACATAAAATACAGCTTATGTTTGAGCAGGTTCTATTACCAACAATATGTCATCATTATTTTTTTAATCGATTTGGTATTTTATAAGTTTGCTTAAAAAGTGTAATTTATAACGCTTTTCGCATACTTCATCTTTTTAAATTTGGAATTGTCTTTCGACTGTTCTTAATAAACAGTTGCATCTTGTAAGTAAATACCATGCCATACTTCAAAGTGTTTGACCCCTCAGTTGTGCAAAAAACGCAAATTAGAACATGTTTTACTTTTGCGACCCTCAGATGTTAGTGACAGCAACATAAAATATAACCTATGTTATAGCAGGGACTGTCACCATTGATTTGCAACCATTACTTTTGAAATATTTTTTTAATTTCCTGAGATTGAGTAGAAATCGTAATTTAGAACGTTTTTAGAACGCTTTTCGCGTATTTTCACCCCTTTTTAAATTTCCAATTTTTTCGAAACTGTTCTTAAAGATCATTTATATCTAATAAATATGTACCTTGCCTAATTTTAAGTTGCAAGCCCCTACCGATCACAAAAATCGAAATTTAGAACGCTTTTTTTGCTCCTGCAACGTCTAGGTGATAGTGATACCGACATAAAATCTTAGAAATCCTTTATATCTAATAAGTAGCTAATATTTCAAATTTCATATTTCTAGGCCCTTCCGTAACGCAAAAACCGCAATATAGAACGTTTTTCTCCTGCACCCACTTTGGGGTAGTGGGGTGGCACCGACATAAAACATAGAATATGTTGGAGCAAGACTTGTCGCCGTCATTTTGACACCATTATTTTACAAATCAGTTTGGCATTTCCTGAGATAGTGTAGAAATTACCATCTAGAAGGTTTTTTAGAACGCTTTTTGCGCATTTTCACACCTTTTAAATTTCGAATTGTATAAGAACTGTTCTTAGAATTCCTTTATATTTAATAAGTAGCTAATATTTCAAATTTTATATTTCTAGGCCCTTCAGTAACACATAAATCGCATTTTTAGAACGTTTTTTGCTTCTGCACCCCCTTTGGGGTAGTGGCACCGACATAAAGCATAGCCTATCTTAGAGCAAGCGTTGTCATCATCATTTTGACACCAATATTTTTTAAATCGGTTTGTTATTTCCTGAGATTGTGTAGAAACTACCATTTAGAACGTTTTTTAGAACGCTTTTTGTGCATTTTCACCCCTTTTAAATTTCGAATTTTTTAAGAACTGTTCTTAGACACCATTGATACCTTATAAGTAACTAATATTCCAAATTTCATATTTCTAGGCCCTTCAGTAACACATAAATCGCATTTTTAGAACGTTTTTTGCTCCTGCACCCCCTTTGGGGTAGTGTCACCGACATAAAACATAGCCTATGTGGGAGCAAGCGTTGTCACCATCATTTTGACACCAATATTTTTTTAATCGGTTTGTTATTTCCTGAGATTGTGTAGAAACTACCATTTAGAACGTTTTTTAGAACGCTTTTTGTGCATTTTCACCACTTTTAAATTTCGAATTTTTTAAGACTATTCTTAGACATTATTGATATCTTATAAATAACTAATATTCCGAATTTCATATTTCTAGGCCCTTCAGTAACGCAAAAATCGCATTTTTAGAACGTCTTTTGCTCGTGCACCCCCTTTGGGGTAGTGGCACCGATATAAAACGTAGCCTATTTTGGAGCAAGCGTTGTCACCATCATTTTGACACCAATATTTTTTAAATCGGTTTGTTGTTTCCTGGGATTGTGTAGAAACTACCATTTAGAACGTTTTTTAGAACGCTTTTTATGCATTTTCACACCTTTTAAATTTCGAATTTTTTAAGAACTGTTCTTAGACACCATTGATATCTTATAAGTAACTAATATTCCAAATTTCATATTTCTAGGGCCTTCAGTAACGCAGAAATCGCATTTTTAGAACGTTTTTTGCTCTTGCACCCCCTTTGGGGTAGTGGCACCGACATACAATATAGCCTATGTTCTAAGTTGGACTAACACCATCATTTTGATACCATTACTTTTGAAATCGGTTCGGTAGCTCCAGAGCTTACCTCCTACAAATAAACAATTTTTACCTCTTTATAATAGGAGTATAGATTATCAACTTATTTAAACGCCTTATTATTAGAAGGTTTCAGTCATAAATAATGGTGGAAACAAATTTTCAGTTTTGCTAGTAGGAGTTTACTTTGGTGGTAGTTTAACCCTGCGTCCCGGCCATATTGTGACAACCAGGAAACAAACTGACAGTTTTATAAGATATACTGACATCAGTAAAAACCAATAGAAACTTTTACGACATTTTTGAGAAAAATTTCCATGAATAAGACGCTTAATTAAGACGAAACTTTCTATTGAATTTTCGTGGTGGGATGTTTGCCCTGGCGGTAATCAGAAATGGAAGATGCGATTTTAAAAAAAAGCAGCTTCCATCTTGTGACAACCTCCTCAGTTACTTCACTCGCAACTGGTAGACAGTACACTGTATGTCTCCTCCTCGTTATTCATAACTTCATGTTAATACCCGGGCCAAAATTCACCAGTAAAAAGGAATAGAAAATTTTACTATAATTGTGAGATAAATTTTGCCTGCATAAAGTGCTAAAATAAGGCGAAATTTATTATTCAAAATTTACTGGTGGAATTTTGTTTCTGCGGTCATCAGAAACTGGTGAACCGATTCAAAAAAAAAAAAAAGTCGCATCTTATAACAACCTCCTCGTTTCTTCAATCGCAACTGGTAGACTCTACAATAAATGTCTCCTCCACTTTATTCACAACTTCATTATTAAATCATTCCATGTGGTACTCTCGATTTTTTCCTAAACTGTGACTTAACATGTTCATAGACTGAGCTCTTCAATTTTCTATTTATTAGAACATTCTACTGTAACAAATCTTTTTAGCCCCCCGGTACGGTATGCTATTTCTTTCTCCCAGCTTATTTTGTGCCGTCTTCAAAAAATAACGTTACCTTACAGAAACCAGCCGTAAAACAAAGCAGTACGATTAAATACTCTACAGCAGTGTTTTAAACTTCTAAGCGTCGCACATTTTCAATTTTATATCGTCGTATTGGGAAAATCTGTATTTTTAAATGCAATTTGTTTGAAAACTGTATCTCCATTTATTTTTGAGATATTAATTTTGTTGTACTTTTTGGAGCCATTTGCTTAATATTGGCTACGGAAGAACTCCATTTCTGTAGAAAGTAAAAGAAAAATAGTTGTAAAGTATTAATTGTAAATTCTTTTTGCCATTTTTTCATAACAACTGAAAGAAAATGCAATTAAAATATGTGCTATTTTGAAAAATATAAACGAAGGATTTCTGTTAAAACATGGAGCTGTTATAAACTATATTTAATTTTAATTATGTATATTAATGTTACAAACAAATGAAGGCCTATGAATCATTAGACAGCCGTTTTATTTTTGTTTTTTTGTTTGGTTGAGTTTCTTTAATGACGGCATCTTTTTGCTGCATTTATGTATTATTTCGCGATAGTGACGTCCTATGCCTACTTTACTGTAGACGTTTAACCCCTTGGGGACGAGCGACACGTATACGTGCCGGAAATAGGTCTAAGGATCCTCGTTTATCCTCACCAATAATATTTTACTGTAAAATTTGCCTTATTTAATCCGAGCATTTTCCCGATTTGAATAGGCACAGACTTCTGTTTTTTAAAACCGGTAGCAATGTAATAAACATTTCGTAAAAGGCTCCCAAAGCGAAGGGGTTAAGAGTGGATCATAAATATGGAATTATTAAGCGGATGCGAATGACGCAATTTTACATAAAATAAAAGCATGTGCTGTAAGTCTTAAAATTGAAATATGTTTTGTACTATATATAGTTTTTTCTACCGGGAGCGACACTAAATTCTGAAAAGCAGAATTCATGCTTTCTAGTCTTGTCATTATTTTTTTAAATAACCGAGTTTTTTCCGAAAGTTTTCCTTCTGTCAACGGCTGTGTCACTTTCTTGAAGAAGATCGTTATTTATGTACTTGTTGATCATGCTTCTCTTCCGAAAGATTTGTTTTAGAATAAATCTGAATAGTAAGTTTCTGAAAAAAAAGTATTGTTTTCGACCATTTCAATTTCTTCATACATGAACATAACACATTTTACTTTGTCAAAAGACAAAGTAAATTCTCATTCTATTCATTTGTTTTGTTTATAAAGAAACGTTCTGCAATTTATATTCATATATTAATGTTCCCCATCGAAATATTTTTCTCTTATTATCTTGAAAATATTATTTATTAGCTAAAGTACCCGGCGCTGCCCGGAATTTTAAAAATGTTTGTTAAGAAAACCAAGTTCAAAATTTAACGCAACATAAAAAAAAAACAGTCGAAGTGTTGCACACATGAATCAAATGAAAACCCAATATGAAACATAACAGACCCAAAAAACACAGCTATAAATGAACTTATTTCCATTCATCATTGGAGCAATAATGTTAAAATACGCCAACATTTACATAGTTGAGTTTTTATCATGCTTCAATACAATTTTTCACACTTATATGACGTTATATATTCACCACGTCCTTTATATTTCCAATATGACGTAATATTCCACTTTTTTAATTCGTCAAATTAATTAAATAATTATACTTTTTCACATGGAAATCATAAAACAGAAAAATTACGATGTAACATTCACTTTTGTTTTAAATTCGTCAAACTATTTATTTTATTTTCATTTTTCACGTGAAAATTTTTCAGTAGAAAAGTTATGATGTAATATTCCATTTTTTTAAAATTCGTCAAACCATTTATTTCATTTTTCACGTGGAAATCTTTCAGTAGAAAAGTTTTGA
This sequence comes from Maratus speciosus, assembly GCA_963932465.1. Taxonomy (NCBI): domain Eukaryota; kingdom Metazoa; phylum Arthropoda; class Arachnida; order Araneae; family Salticidae; genus Maratus; species Maratus speciosus. Next base: position 370,687,287 of record OZ010797.1, on the reverse strand, counting down.
TGTAATATTCCATTTTTTTTTTTAAATTTCGTCAAACCATTTATTTAATTTTTTCACGTGGAAATCTTGCAATAGAAAATTAATTGTTGTGGTAAGAATTTCATTGTGGATTTTTAATTGTTGTTAACAGATATAACGAAAAATGCTTAACACTAGAATGCCCTGAAATTTTACTCAAGTTTCATAAAAATATTTTAAACCAGAATTTTTATTTAAAATTATTTGACTGCTTTATTGAACGTAAATCTGCGTTTTTAAAATTTAACTTATTTTCTGAAAGAATTTCTGGTTCCAATTTATATTTAATCATATGGTCGGAGTCGAATCGACTCCTTCCAGGCGTTCTAGTGTTAAATTTGATTGAAAATTTATGTTAAATTTGTGTTTTTTTTTATTATTATTAAAAATTAACTATAAGTTATTCCGATTCCAGATTACTTTAGTTGCCTCGGCCGCGTTTTAATGCATATATATGTAACTATATGTAACATTTCACAAATCTGGCATAAAAATTGCGGATTTTATAGTATTACAGACAGACAGACAGAGAAGTTTTCACTTTAATACATTAGATTACTCTCCTGATATCCTATAGCTATTCGAAATAGTACATTTTGCAACTAGAGAATTAAAAAATTCAAAGGAGGATATTGATTTGTTCTATATTCCCTACGTTCTCCAGGTTTTAAATATAAAACTTTTATAATTATAATCTTATTATGTGGTCCCTCTATTAAGAAGTACAGTAAAAGTACAGTTTTTCAGAAACAACTGATGGTTATTCACCAAAAGTTAGAACGAACTTCGTTTTGGCACTGAAATGAACATCCGATGTGTCACCAAAAAATAAATTTGGTTTACGAATGTTTTTGTGGATAAAGAGGTGCATTCAGTTAGTGGGGAAAGAAAATTTGTTTAATTAGGCCAATTGAGATATCGTTTGTTATGTATTTTCTTACAAAATTTCTAACAAACTAAAAAAAATAAATCAAATTGTGATGGAAAGAGGTTGGAGAGAATTAGCCTCTTAATTCTCGCTCCCGTGATATTCACGGGCTATGTCTCTTATTCAAATTGTTTGATTCCCACCAGTTTTATAAAATTGTGCAACTGGCTTTATTCTGGTATCATTTTACCTGTCATTAAATGAGGTAAATATTTATTTTTTAAAAAAGTGGTGGCAATAAGTAGTCTGAAATTTTAAACCTTAATTTAATGCAACCGTTAACCCCTTGAGGGGCCACCTAACATTAATTAAGATTTGCACCAGAAACATTTGACAAAGTTTTACTTTTATAACTTTGGGGGAAAATAGTTGATAAAATTGTTTTTCCTTATTTAGAAATAAAACAAATTTCAAATTTTCTATGGGATTCAGCATTACACTGGCGCAATTGCTTGCCCCTCAAAGGGTTAAAATGTTAAATCATAATTTTGTTTGATATTTTTTAACCCACTGACAAAACAATCAACTCTCAGCATATTTTTCTAAAAGCTTTTTATAGGCACACATTCCTGCTTCTCACACTGCCATGCATAACACTAGAAAGACGGGGAATTTTACTCAAATTTTATAAAAATATTTCCCACCAGAATTTTTATTTTAAATCATTAACTTATTTATTTAACTAGTTTTTTCTTTGTACCTTTTAAACTACTTTTATAAAAAAAAATTCTGGTTCGAACCGAGATGTAGTCTTTGAGTATCGGTCAAAATGACCGCTCGCCTTCTTTCTTGCGTTAACCCCTTAATTCTCGCTCCCGTCATATTCTCGGGCTGTGTCTTTTACTCAAATTGTCTGATTCCCACCAGTTTTATAATATAGTGAAATTGTCTATATTTTAGTATCGTTTTTGCTGTCATTATATAAGCTGAATATTTCTTTTTCATAAAAGTGGTGCCAATAGCAATTTGAATTTTTCAACCGTAATTTAATTCGAGCGTTAAGGGGTTAAATAAAGCCAGGGATTTCCTACAGCTTTTCTTATTACATACCGAGTTGCATCTTCCTTGAGTTTAAACCTATCCTTACCCACTAAGAGAAGTTGCCTAGGTTATAAAAAGAAATTATTTAACATGTTTACGCCGCCATGCATCACCGGTGTGTCACGCTCGACTATCCCATCACCTGGCGTGTATCAACGGTAGGTCACACTTGACTGTCGTATCAGGCGACGTGCATCACCGGTGGGTCACACTTGACTGTTCATAGAAGTCGTGTACTACAGGTGGGTCACACTCGACTAAGCTATAGACGGCGTGCCCTACAGGTGGGCCACACTTGAATATTCGAAAATTCAGTAGTAAAGACAATTCATTGTTATAAACTTAATACATTCACGACGTAAAACGAGAAATTTCGTTTTCATTCAAAAAATGTTATAGACTAAGGGCGTTTTTTCTACCTTACAGAAATGCATTTACATCATGTTGTCCATATTTCTTTAGCTTGTAAGACATTTTATACTAAATACTTACATATGTAGGCATTAAAATAATGTCTATAGATAATTTGCTTACACCTTACGAACTTTCAGGCATTCACAATCAACTTTGCTTGTTTTATTCGAGTTCAATTTAACCCTAGATCTACCGGGAATTTTATTCAAGTTTTAATAAAACGTTCTACACCAGAATTTTTATTTAAAACTATTTGACTTATTTATTTACCTTATTTTTGCCTGGTTTATATACTTAGTTTATTTTAAAGAAATTTCTGGTTTGAATGAATATTTTGTATGTACCTGTCGGGTCCAATGGACCCGTCTGGTAGACGGAGGGTTAATAAATATGAGAGAGGCGGGTCATTACATACAGTGTCTGAATAAGGGACAGTACTGCGCCGCCAGATGAAGCGAAATATGAATTCGAGCGTCGTCTCACCGCGAAAAACATAAATATAGCGCGACGGCGTGAGCGTGTTAATATAAAAGATTAATGTTCACTGACAAATAAGACAACTTTTAAAATTTAAAAATGTTATTCAGGTATGTTAGAAAAATATATTCATCCTTTCACCTCCTGGTGCACCCTGGATTGGGAGTGCCATTCATTCACCCCCTGGATTATGGACACCATCCATTCACCTCCTGGGGCACCGTGGATGAAGGGTGCCATTCTGGCTCCCCCAGAGGTGTCACCAGTGAGACAACTATTTCACCCCCAAAAAGGTGCCATACAAATCCCTAAAAGTGCATAATTCATTTTATATCCCGCTCCAGCAGTGGCCGAGAGGTTCTACTCTCGAAGCTGGTAGACGGGAGGTGCTGGGTTCGATCCCAATCGCGCCCGTCGGCCTAATCATTCGGAGTTTTCGTGGTTTTCTTTGAACCTTGTTTTTCCAAGTGTAAATACGTGTTAGGTTCCCTTAGAAAGACCCCCCATGGAGGGCACCCACCCCCTCAGGGCCTATATCCCACGTGCTGATAATTGGCTGTCATAAATACAACCAACCAACCATTTTATCTCCCAAAAATTCTCATTCTAATGTTTAATCAAAGTTTGCATTTAATATCAGACTATTCGGTATCAACCCCTTAACGGTCGCATTCAATTACGGTTTAAAATTCAAATTGCTTATTGGCACCATTTTTAAAAAAAGAAATATTCAAGTTATTTAAGGAGAGGTAAAATGATACCATAATAATGCCAGTTACACTATTTTATAAAGCTGGTGGGAATCAAACAATCTGAATAAAAGACACAGCCCGTTAATATCACGGTAGCGATAATTAAAGGGTTAAAATTCAAAGACTTTGAAATTATCTTTGCCTTCCCACCTATTAAAAAAATAATTAGCCATTTGTTGACAATGGAGATATTAAAATAAATCTCTTCGGTCTTACATTAAAATAAGCGATTAATTTATTTTAGCTAAAACAAAATATTCCGATATTTATCATATTTAAGCACATGGAATAATTCTTTTGTATTCCTCAACGTCAAGTGAGAATTCTATTCTTATTCGAATATTTTATTCTAACAGTAAATCTTCCCTTGTCATTAATTTCCAAATTATCCCGTTTTCTTGGAAGATTTTCTTCTGTCAACAGCTTTGTTATTCTCCTGAAAAGGATATTTATTTACGTACTTATTGATAAAGGAAGATTCAGAAAGGATTGTTTTCAGATAAATTGGAATAGTAAGTATAAAAAATATATAACTTTCGACTCCCATTTCAACATTTTAGGACATGACCAAAAAAAGCTTTTTTTTTTTTTTTTTTTGTCTACTCGCCAAAATATAAATCTTAATTTATTGAATTGTTCTGCTGTAAAGATAAATATCACTCAGTAAATTAATCTTGCATAACATTGCTTTCCCTAGGAAAAAATTCTCTTAATATATAGTATTATGAATATATATATATATATATGTATAGTATTATATGTGTATATATGCTGAGTTATGTGTGTCAAGTTGGATTAAATGGTAGCTTAAAATGTGATATGCCTAAAAATCCAATTATTATATGCAATATTCATAAATTCACGTTACCTTGCATGTACAATAGTTGCTAAAAAGTAAATTTTCATATGTGTTACACTTTTTCCAGCTTAATTAAATTTTAGAAAATCATGTTGTTAGTATGCAGCTATACAGATAGCATACACTGTTACACAATAAATTCATATACCTTACCGACTATGGACATTAATTGCTGAAATTAGGTGTTCAGCTTAATGGCGATCGGTAATTTCAGTCGGAAATATTCTGTAGAAAAGATACTTATTCGTGAACTTTTTTTTTATACAAATATTCAGAACAACAAGTTTCATATAAATCAGAGTAGAGATGGCAGCACTAGTCATTACGCATCGCTCAAATTTTGCTCCGATGGAAATGTAAATATTTAAGGAATGGGGTAAGCTAGAGCCTTGTGTCATATATGTTTCTCTTCTTCTTTAAATGCTGATTAAAATGATATATGGTATGTGCAGTTATGTGTAGGGGTTCAGGAGAAATCTGTAGTTAAACTTTCTTCTTCTTTACTTTCGTTTTCTCCTTGAACCAGGTTTTGCCACCTATTCAAATGCTTCTCGTGCCCCCTTATCTATATCAAAACTACTGAAACTTGATAAATTTAGATTCTACATACTCTTGTGATCTTTTTAATACCTAGCTTGTCCTTCCGGGCACAGTTTTTTACATACAATTAACCCATTAAAGACCATGCACTTTATGTTTACTTCGAGCCATTTTCAAATTAAAGTGTTTTAAATATGCTTACAAGTTACACATAACTATTTGATAACTCAATAAAATGGCACATTTTGTGTCAATTAAACTCTGTAGATTATTTTGGTACTATTTTCATTGAGTTTTCATGAAGTTTTAAGCCTTAAATATCCAATTTAAAAAGTGAAGTTTTCATGTTTTTCTCCCATAGAGATAACATGGGAAAAAACAATGGAATTCCATTGCAATTTTGACCATGTTAAGTTACCTATTGTTTTTTTTGTTTTTTTTTTCATGGCTCATTTGCCCTTCACCATCTTCTTAGCTCTATTCTAAGTCCTATCTTGTATCTCTAAGTCATTCTTTCTATTAATTTTAACATAAATTCTATAAATTACTTTCAAAATTTTGGAGCCATTTTCAAAAATGACATTTTTTAGTTCCTTCAAAAACAACTAAATCTTTCAGATAACTGAAATCTATTGTTTCATTCACCTTAACTAAAGTACGTAGTTTATTTTAGTACCATTGGTTTTAAGTTAACGGTTAGTTTTAACCCTTTAAACTTTACATCAAAAACTGCATTTTTTGACATTTTCCCCATAGACTTAACATGGGTTAAACAATGGAATTCTATTGTCCTAAAAACTACCTAAAACTCTTCAAAATGATAATATATTGTATTTTTCACTTAGATAAGGCTATAAGCTTTAATTTGATACCTATTATGTCCAAAAATATTGATATTTACTATGCCAAATGATTATTTTTAAAAGTGTTCTTTTTTGTGATTTTTGATACCTGAAGTAACCCTCATTCCCATAGAGAAACATGGGTTTTTGGAGGCATATTCTATACTTTTAACATAGCTTAATTTTTATGATCTCTTTATTATTTTGAAAAACTAACGCCAGATCTCGATATTTTGAACTTTTAGCTTTTCTCCGCCTCCACCCGTGTCTCTCTAGGTCAATTTGATATTTTTTAATTGATTTTTGAAAAAGTGTCATTTTTTTTAAGAAACTTTTCCGATTTCCCATAGGATTGTATTAGGTTGTTTACTTTTTTAATTTAATTTTTTAACTACTTTTTATGTACCGATCTTTTACATATTTAAATATTCTGAAAGTTGAATCTTTACTCTTTTTAGCGGTACTATTTGTTTTAATACTGAATACCTAGAAGTATTTTTAATTTTAATTTTAAAATTGGTAATTTTTGATTTGGAGCGGTTGGGTGGACACTGGTTGCTCTCACACAATTCGTGTTCTGTAAGGGCAAGTCAATATTAATGCTTTAAAATAATTGAAAACTCAAGTAGGTTGCCTTCTCAAAAAATTTCTCAACGCTTTAAAATAATACATAAATTAATTATAATAAAAACTAATAATGAACACTTAACTATTTTTTTTTTCAATGGCAACATGTATAGGAAGGTCTTCTCCAACTTTTAGCACAATAATTAACTACTAGGTTTGCCATCTAATCACTAAAACACGCCATTTTGTTTCTGATGGATGTATTTTACACTTGAATTATTGCATAAAAAGCTAAATAACTCGAAAAGTATTGGTCGTAGGGGTATTCTGCTGCACCAAAATCAGCTGCTTGCAGCCTAAGTGAACTTCCCCCCCCGTCTTTTCCACTATTCCGTTTACTCTAGCACAATTAGGGGCCTGCCGGGGAGGGGTCAAATGTGGCTCTTCATTATAATAGCTTTTATTTTTGTTATTGTCATATATTTGACACTTTTTTACATACTACATTATTATTTCTACTGTCACCATCTTTTGCACCATTTTTTGCCTACCTCCCTTATCTATAACAGTTGCTACTTTTTTCCTAATTGGGCTAGAGACATGGTTTTTTCTAATTTACATTCATTTTCGACTGTTATAACAGTCCCAAGTCACATTTTACACTTTTTATAAGTTGTTAAGGTTTTTCCTTAACATTGGCAACTTTTACAATTATTAAGATATTTTTCTGGTTTTTTCTTGATTGTACTAGGGGTTGCACACAGTATTGATCCCACTAAAATTATTTGACCTTGCACTCATTTCTAAGCTTAACATTGACTACTTTTTTATTATTTGAGTTATTCTTCTGATTTTTTCACTAGGATAACTCATATGGCATATTTTCTTGATCCCAATATACATTTTTACATTTAATATTTTTTATCCTTAACAATAGCAACTTTTTTGTTTATTGGGTTATTTCTCTGGTTCTTTCTGGAATGTACTGGAGGTTGCCAACAATTTTGTTCCCATTATAATTAATTGACCATACAAACATTTCTTTGCCTATCATTGAGTACTTTTTTATTATTTGAGTTATTCTACTGATCATTGGGATTACTCATATGACATACATTCTGTTGTTACTGGATTACTATTCTGGTTTTTTCTTGAATGTACTGGAGGTTGCCAAAAGTTTTATTCTCATTTTAATTATTTGACCTTGCACACATTTCTTGGCTTAGCATTGACTACTTTTTTTTTTTTTTTTAATTATTATTTGAGTTATTCTTCTGTTTTTCATTGGGATTTCCCATACGTCATATATTCTTTCCCACTAATCACTACTACAATTAGCACTCATTTCCTTATTATTAGCAACTTTTTTGATTACTGGGTTTAATGTAAACGATTATTAAATTTGAGTCATACCATGTCCTACATTCTTGTTCCCATTTACTATTTTACATTTAGCACTACATTGCTGTTGGCATTATCCTCTCCGTCTCATTTTACCCTCCTTGGTCCTTGGGAGGTCCCTGCACTGATTTTGGCGCACTTACATTTAAATCTTAAAGTTTAAATCTGTTATATTGTCTTTTACATTATCTTACAGGCAAGTCGGCGGGACCCTTGTATTGTTGGATGAGTATTGTTTGCTTTCCTACTGCAGTACATTAAGAAATATTTTCCAAATGTTTTCCATCTGACAGGTCCACCCAATCTACCATTACTCCCTTTACTCCTTTTTTACTCCTTTTTTGGTTCGTTTATGGGAAATCGAGACTCGACGTGCAATACTCATACTAGAACAATATTGCTGAAGTTGTACATAACAGATCAACATTAAGAGTGATTAAATGCAAATTTGTGTACTAATAAATTACTTTCAATGATTTATAACAAATTATCAATATCAAAAATGTACATATGTAAATTTGTCTATTATTTAAAATTGAATTAAATTACATTTTATATTACATACTATATTATATAATTCTTTATATTGTACATAATTACGAATTCCTCATCAAAATTTAACGCTACAACTCCTGTGAAAAATAGTGAGATAATGTATACATGCAGTAATGCATTTTTCACAGGGGAACAATGTTATTGGTAAAAGAGTAGTAACTGATAATTAATAATTTAAGTGTATGGTCTTGGTGGCACGGGAGCAATAGCACATACTTCCCTCTTTTCTCCCATTAGTAATGGTTTTACTATCACTATCTTTTTTTTTTTTTTTTTTTTTTTTTTTTTTTTTTTTTTTTTAAATTCAAAATTACCCCCCATTTGGCAATTTAATTTTATTCTAAGTCATCTTCGGTGGTTACGACCACTGGTTTTTGCTTTTAACTATCTATTTCCCTTTCCTTCAAAGATGTGTGGCAGGGGCCTAGTGGCTCCCCGATCCAGTTACAATATAACTTTCAGATATAAATATACTAAATAAATAATTCTCACGAAATAAACGATTATAAAACGTCCAAAATAAAAGTGGAATAATGAATAAGTCACAAATACAAGAAGAAAGCTCTTTAATAGGCGAACATTCATATGAAATAAGTAGCTCGGAACCGACGCTCCTACAAATATTTCACGAATACAGTCAGAAATTAAAAAATAAAAAGAAGAATAAATTAAATAAAGAACAAAACGAACTTAAAATAGCAGAGTACAAAGAAAAATTAGAATGTGCTCTGATGAAAAGTGACGAAATTGAGCAAAACTTGAAGGAAAAAGAACATGAAATAATGGAGTTGGAAGAAATCGTAGAGGAAAAAGAGAGAATGATGATACAACTGGATCAGACAATCCAAGAATTAGAAAATCAGTTAATAACTGCCCAGGCGACTCCAAAGCCACAGAGAGTAAAGGATCTTGTGGAGCATGAAACTGAAGGATCATTTGATTCCAGTATATCAATACACTCAACACCAAGATTAAATACTAAAGACCTTCCAAAAAATCTGACAACATATTCAGAACCCATGGCAAAATTAATGTCGCTGGAACAATTGATAGATAGCGACAGCAAGACGAAGAGCACTCATGCTAAAGGAGCGTCTAGTATGGCAGAAAAATATCTCATCAAAATAAAACAAAAAATAAGAGAATTAGATGACAACAAAAATAATCTGGAAAAAAGAGCGGAACAGCAGGAAAAGATGATTAGAGAATTAAAGGAGAAGAGTAGAAGAACGGGGACAGGAAAATCGGGCAGACATGACTTAAAAACTACAGAAGAAAGAGCAACTCAAATATCTATACGAGAAGACAACACACAAAATTCCTCAATGTCGACTCAAGATTCTCCGGAGGAAGTAGCCACGCCGAGGTATGGTGAACTTGCTATAAAGAAGATGACAATGACTCAAATGATAGAGATTTATAAATCATTTACAAGAAGTAGAAGAAGAGGTGATTGTGAAGAAGCTAAAAAATACCTAGACAAAATTATCTTTAAAGCAAGTGAAATGGTGAAAGACCTTGAAATACAAAGAGAAGAAAATAATAGAATAACGGCGAATCTCAATACCGTCAATAAGGTGACGTTAGATCAACGTCAAAAAATCCTTGAACACGAACAAATCATAAAAGATCAATTAGAAACGATTAAGAAGTTGCAAGAACAGCCCACTCTAACAAATGAATTGGAAAAATGCAATAAAGAATTGAATGAACTACTAGAAAAAGAATTAAAATACAAAGAAGAAATAGAAAAACAATTAAAAGAAATAAGAAACAAAAATAAAGTAATAGAAGACTTAATTCAACAGCAAAATACAGAAGAAACGATACCTTATACTAGAATCATCTTGGAAGAACTTAAAAAGATAAGAGAAAAAATAGAAACAGTAGAGGAACAACAACCAATCATAAAATGCAATAATATAGAAGAAAACATACAGGCAAATACAGATAATTCACTATATTCGGAGGTGGCTGCAATACCTAAGAAGACAACAATTCCAACGGTACATGCACAGTATTCAAAAGCAGCTATCCTGATAACTCGGCAGAAAAACACGAATATGTCGCTCAATGACATAAAAATCATGCTAACAAGAGAAACTAGAAACACAATTGAATATAAACAAATATATTGTGAACTTGCCAAAAACAAAAATGCACTAATAATTAAAACGTTTAGTGATGAAAACACGAATAAGCTGCTTGAGACGATTGAGAAGATAGAAACCCTAAAAGACATTGTGGATATAGAATATAAGGCTGCGGATCTCCGAAAACTGATTCTTTTAGGGATCCCGACATATATGGATCCACAAGAAATAATAACCAATCTAAAAAATCTTTATGATTCAGATATTCCAATAAACTACATTAATAGAAAACAAAGAGAAAAAGCTTCAACATACCAACTAATTTTTGAAGCAGAAGCTCCAGTTGCGATTCATCTACTGAGACAACGAAAGATCGTCATGGGATTTACATCGGTCAGGATTGCACCTTACCAACCTATATTAAGATGTAAGAACTGTCAATCTTTCGGACACGTGGATCAAAATTGCCGACAATCTCCAACGTGTGAATACTGTGCAGGACGCCATGATCAAAAATATTGTTATTACAGAAATAAACCACAACAACACAGATGCAGAAACTGCATGGGGAGTGCGAGTGACTTCCCGCATGCAGCTAGTTCTAGTGAATGTCCGACTTTACAATATTTAATACTACAGCGAAGCAATCTAGCACAAATAAATAAAATAAATTCGATATAGGCAGAAACTGTGCTGGAACAAATAGCGACTTCCCGCATAGATCGAGTTCATCAGACTGTCCAACACTACAGTACTACCTGTCACAGAGAAATAAAAATATACAAATTAATCAAGAAAGTTCAATCCGATAAATGAAGAAATAAATAATTCTAATAACTCAACAAACTCAAACAACTCCAATACTCAAAATGGAAATTTAACAGTAAACCAAGAACAAATAATAACAGAAATTCTGAATAACCCTGCAAAACCACAGAAAATATATATTCCAAATGAACTAACCTTTATTCAAATTAATCTACAGGGATCAAGTTCTGCAACATCAACCCTAATGGGATTTGCAAATCAGCATAAAATACTAGTTCTTCTATTACAGGACTTTTACTACTTTAACGAAGCCATATGGTCAATTCCGTCAAATTGGCAAGCATTTATCTCAAAAAATAAAACAGCGGCAGTTGTGGTAACTCGAAAGGACGTGGAAGTGATAGAGACATATAAAGACGATAATGCAGTATTCGTCAATCTTACTACTGAATCCGGCAAGATCACAATAGGCTCTGTGTATGTCAGACCAAAAGGTAATTTCAGAGGTGATATGAAGTGGCTGGACTTCTTCGAACCATTGAATCACATCATAATGGGAGGAGACCTCAATGTCCACTTGTCACTTTTAGGATATCAGAAAGAAGATGAACGGGGAAAAATTTTGACATACTTACTATTATCTAATAACTTAACTCTGATCAATGATATAGAGGCACCTCATTCATTTATAGGACAGCCGAATCGTCCCATGAAGGGGAATCCAGATGTAACCCTTTGTACACAAGACCTGGTGAACTGCGTGGACTCATGGTATGTAGATGACACAGTAGAGTCGGACCACAGGTATATCAGATTCTCATTAAATCTTAAACCAGTTATTCTAGACCTTAAAAGATTTAAAACAAGATACTCAAATTTTAAAAAATTTAATTACATCTTGAAACCGAAAATTAATAATTTACTTAAATCCTTATCTGATACTAAAACTCGACTAGAACTGGATGAATGGCTTGATGGTTTTAACCAAGTAATTCTAGACACCTGTAAATCCTCACTAAAAACAAAAAGTTTCAAATTATATCCAACATTTGACTGGTGGACAGCAGAGCTGAAGGTCCAGCGAAATAAAATCTCAGCATTACGGAAAAGATTTAAATCAACAAATGACCCAAAGTGGAGAACCCTCCTACAAAGAGAAAGAGCAATATACAAAAAACGTATAAAACAACAAAAACTAAATCATGGCAGAGTTTCTGCTCTAAAACAAAAGACAAATTTGGCCAAGCCTTTAAAATAGCAATGAATAAAAGACTCAAAAATAATCATTTCATACACACAACACTACAGGGTTCAACCCCATATACTACAAAATTAGACACTTTCAACATATTACTTAACCACCATTTCCCAATACATCAAAACCCGCATCCACCTCTCATGGACCCTGCGGCAGAGGAAGATCTCCCCCCCCCTCCCCCCCCTAATATCTTTTAAAGAAATAAAATCAGCACTTAATGAGCAAAATAATTTAAAAGCCCCTGGATATGATAAAATTGATGCATTTATTATTAAAAACATATACAATAATTTTAAACATCTAATACGTGACTTATATAACAAATGTCTTACTCTTAACTACTTTCCTAAATCATGGAAAATAGCAAATGTGATCTTCTTCGCAAAACGTAATAAAAATCCACGCCAACCTTCCTCCTATAGACCCATTTGTCTCCTTCCCATGCTGGGAAAAATCTATGAGAGGATCCTAAAACGAAGAATTAATCACTACTTAGAAAAATTAAATGTTCTTCACGGGGCCCAGTATGGCTTCCGTGAGAACAGAAGCACAATTCAACTGTTAAACAAATTAAAACATAAAGCAAAAACGTATCTTGAAAAATATAAATACTGCAGCATTATCTCATTCGACATTGTAGGGGCGTTTGACAATATCGATTGGGTCACTTTGGGTCAACAAATTAACGAATTACCAATTCCGCAATATTTAAAATGTATCCTTCTTAGCTTCTTATCCGAACGAGAACTAATAACAAATTATTTATCAAATAAGATTAAAAGACCAACTTATCAAGGCTGTCCACAGGGGTCGTGCCTTGGGCCGCTTCTGTGGCTAATCATAGCAAATATAATCTTAATAAACTTTTACAGTAAATTCGAAGACCTGTATGTTTTTTGCGATGACTTCAATATGGTTGTCAAAGCGAGGAGCAGACTCATCTTAGAGACCGAAACCAACCAAAAAATAAAACTTTTTTATAATATTTGCAATAACTTAAATTTACAGATTTCAAAGGAAAAAACGACTTTTATTATGTTGGGGAAAAACACTTTGGATAAACGTCCACCAACCTTTAAATTGGGTAACTATACCATCAAGCCATTAAAGGAAATAAAAATTTTAGGGATAATTTTCCAGAGTACTTTAAAATGGGACAAGCACATAACTAGCATAAAAAACAAAATTTTACAGCTAACCTCATCCATTAAACGGGTCTTCTCGGCTACTTGGGGGGTGGACAGAGGCTATCTTAGAACCTGGTACATAGCAGTACTAGAAAAAATTATAGATTATGGTTCGGAGGTGTGGTTTGGAGACCTCAGGATAAAAGATAAACGCGCTCTCCAATCCATCCAAAGAACTTGTCTCACGTCAATAACCAAAACATATAAAAATGTTGCAACACATACGTTACAGGTCCTATTAGGAATACCACCAATTTTAATAACACTGGAATATAAAAATCTAAAATACAATATTTTACACAATAAAAACTTATTACTTAAAGAACCCAAACCAATATGTAAAGATGATATAGAAAATAAAATCCTAAAATATGAAATAAATCCGGAAATTCATTTAAATAACTTAATAGTTACAGACAAAATTATCACAAAAACTAATCTTATTTCGATTTACACAGATGGTTCTAAGGTGGACTCTGGCACAGCATATGCAATGGTAGCCTACAATCATAACATTAAAATTTATGAAAAAACAGTCAAACTGAGAGCAGAAAATTCAATCTTTCAGGCGGAGCTGCACGCAATAATTTCGGCAATTAATTGGGCCATTAACTCCCCTTATACAAAATTCCAAATATTAAGTGACAGTCAGTCTACTATTAAAGCTTTAGACAATTTATTTCCAACTAACCCCTCAATTTATTACATCCATAATTTAATTAAACAAAATCAAAATAAAATTCTTTACATTACTTGGATAAAAGGCCACATTGGCATAGCGGGTAATGAACTGGCGGATGAGCTGGCGAATGATGCCGCCCAGTACTGCGACCTACCAGTGGATCGAGGAGTTAAATTGCCTCGGTCCTATCTTATAAAATGTATTCGAACCCAATTACTGGACAGGTGGCAGTACAACTGGGATCACTCAGGGGGTGGCAGATATACGCACGGGCTGGTACCAAAAGTTCAGAACCAAATAATTTCAAAAGATAAAGTATCTATTTACTTTTTAACAGGCCGCGGCAGCTTCCCGTCTTTCCTTTATAATATCGGCAAAAAAGATGACGACCTTTGTAAATGTGGTGGTCGAGGAGACCCGATGCATTACATTTTCGGCAACTGCAAATTCATGAAGTTTAAATTTCACAGAACAGAAACGACAATCCTTCAGGACATCCTAAAAATAATTAATGACCCGGCACAACTTAAAAAACTTTATGCTAACTACGATATTCTCAATAGCCATTATTCTTTTATTCAATATAAATACATTCAATAATTACATCTTCTGATTGCCTGTGGTGGACATGTCATGGGTCCACGTGGTGTATGGAAGGGTGTTTTTGAGATTGTTTTATTTTTAAGAACTTAAATACCACTAGAAATATTGTAAATATGTATAAATATTTTTGTTTAAAAGGGTGAAAAAAAGGGAAAAAAATATTTCTTATCAAATGAAAAGACGAATGTAAATACTTAAATTTTTTTCAAATAGTACGTAAATTCCAAAACATATAAATCATAATCGTATTATATTTCTAGGCTCGCCCTGAAACAATAGGGTAGCCAATTGTGATTGGTAAAGAATCGCCATCTTAAATAATAATAAATTTTCACAGGCGGTCCGGGGACACGGCACTTGCCTCTTGTGCTCTCTTCGGCGTGTCAGGCGGGTTGTTCTGAAGTCTTCTTTCCCGGAGACTGGGGTTCTGGGCTTGTTTCCGCAGGTAGTAAAACTTTTCCCTGCCCTGGGCTTGGGGGTTACACCTAACCATAAGCCAAAAGCGGGTTCCCAGGGTGGGTGCTTACTTACTTACTTACATATAAATCAGAAAATAATGATTTTAAAGCAACTTTTTTTTTTCGTTCCGTATTTTTCCTTGTTTCAAGTATGTATCTATCTCTTTCTTTCTCTCTGTATACATATATATAGATATACATTTTATTTTTATGTTCTCATGTTTTGCATAAAATATTAATTGAAAGAATTTTAGAAATTTTTATTTTTATTTTGTGAAAAAATGTCTGCAAATGACTGTGTTAAACTCTTGAAAAAAAAAATTCATTGTATACGTACTTGTTCATCACAGATCTATATAAAAAAGTTTGTTTTTCTTTAACAAAAAAAAGGTAATATTGATTATTGAAAGAAGAAAGATTATTTTTGAAATTTATTTTCCTCACATGCAGTTACAAAAAAAAAAAAAAAAAAAAAAAAAAAAACTGTTGATTTTTAACAAGTGAAAGTTCCATTGCGAGTTTTAACTCTTATAATAAATCTCATTCCGGTATTTGTTTTCGGATATTCCCATTTTCTGGAAAGCTTTCCTTTTATCAACTGCTTTGTCATTCTTCTGAAGAGGATCATTATTTATGTACTTGTTGATCATGCAGCTATTTAGAAAGATTTATAGAATGGAATGCTGTGTATTCAATAGGAGAATACTTTTTCTCCTACTTTAATATTTTTCTTGTAAGAGCGCAAAATGTTTTACCTCTATCACTCTCTTCGACCAAAATAAAACTGGATTGATAAATTATTCTCTATTAGTAATAAACATAATTTGTCATTTATTTTAGTTTAACATTGTTCAAGAATAAATTACCCTTCTTTACGACTCTTTTTATTTTGAAAAGGTCCATTATTTTAGTAGTTGATGATACTAGATTAGCCAGAAAATTGCGTGTATTTAGTAAATCGAAAAATAAATACTTGAAAAGATAATAGTTTGTTCTCTATTTCTTATTTTTTCTCAGTTTTAAGCATAATATTTTCTATTGTTATCCTGTTCTTTGTAAGTTATAATACTCTTCAGTCTATGAAAATTTTAATTTTTTATACACTCTATGCCTGGAAAAAAATGTACCAATAAACACATTAATAATGTGTTTATTGGTACATTTCCTGGACTATAATGATTATAGTCCAGGAAATAGGGGATTTTACCTGGAAAGTTAATGGTAGTTCTGGAAACCGGCTTACTTTATGTTTTTTGGTCGCTGAATCCGAATTTGTAACTTCTCACCAAAAATTTCCCCAGGCAACCCCTCCCCCCAAAATTTTGGTAAAATGACCCAAAAACAGGTTTTTATTAAAAAAATCAATTTTTTTATTGTTTTAGGGGGAAAATATCTAGAAATTCAGAAAACAGACAAAATTTGCAACAAATAAGATATATGACATTATGACGTAGGATGAATAGGGAGGGGGATCTGCCTCGGAATATCCGCCGCAGTGCTGCGCGAAATTTGACTTTCCATAAGACTTTTAGCATTAGTTCGAAATCCGACAATTTCATTGGCTATCGGTGAACCGAACTTCTTTCCCTGAAAGGAAAAAATCCATTTTACGAGTAACAGCGCTACTACTAATTTAATCTATTGTATTTCTTGATGATAATAACTTGATGCATTAAAAAAAGCTTATGTATTTCCGATACTGAGCACGGAATCAATTGTTATACATTTAATAACATAATATATAATTAATTATTAAATTTGATTTAATTTTCTAGTAAGAAAATTATTAACAATTCTAAAACAACATTGACTTAGTTAAATTATGATAAAATAATAAGATTGTTATAATAAGCTGCTTAGAACATTTTTTTTTTTTTTTTTTTTTTTACTCAGATGTTTACAGTCAGTATTAATGTTCTAGCAGCTTAACTAAAAATAAGTAATTGAAGTTCCATCTAGATATATAAAAATATTTTTCTATGTCATTTTAAAGGTACTATTATTGCATTTAAATAGATATTTTATTTTAATTATATAACATTAGCTCCTAAGTGGTATTATGTAGTAAAATTTAGTCACAATATTATATTTCGAATAAAAATTGAAAAGCTACTGATAACAAGTTAATAAATAAAGATAAAAACAAAAATCTCCATAATAATAATAATAATCGTTATTTTAAATATATATATATATATTGCAACTAATAGCAAAATATTTTTCATAGTTCATGTTTGATGTATATTACATTTTTACTGCAACATATATATACATATAATAAAACTTTTTGCGAATAATTATTAAATCATAGATATAATGTATCTATATATATATATTTGTTTTTGTTGCATTTTTACCATACATTCAATTATTTAAAGTATAGTAATTTATTGTCTTCAATGGCTAAATTATCATTGAAATATATATTATTAATGTAATTTATATATAAAAGATAAATAATTAATTTTTAAAGATGAATAATTTAATAATTTAATTCTGTTAATTACTACTTATATGTTAGTGGAGTTCTAGCATAAAAGTAGCTTTCATGAAAGTTTAGAAGATATTAAGATTAAATTTTAATATATATTCATTTTAAACATACAGTTTATACATGATAAGAATTTAGGAGTATTGAATATACAATAAAAAAATTAGAAATCAGCTGATAAATTGATAAATATTTTTATATATGAAAGATAATACTTAATTTTGAGAAATGAACACTTTAACAAATTACTTTTGCTAATTATATACTATATATATATAATATATATATATATATACTAGCAAACCCCGCGGCTTTGCTCGTGTAATATTTGAAAAATGCCAAGTGATATTTATATGGCTAATTTTTATTAAAAGGTACTAACTAAATTTTTATTTTATTAAAAGGTAATATTTTATTTTACTAAAAGGTACTTATTACTTTTAGGAATAATTCAAAAATTACTATTTAAAACACAGTTTGATTAAACATCGTTATTACACTGTATTAGGCAGAAATGAGACTTAAATTAATAAAATGAAATAAAACTAAATAAATGATAATTTAGAAAATATTTTGAAACTTTTATGCTCAATTAATACGCTCATTTCAGTATTCATTTGAAGTTTTGAATTTTTTAGAAACCATCTTCTTACATCTTAAAATTAACCATCATGTCAAATTCCAAGTCCTACCACCTCTTTCGACATAAAGGGCTATGTTGAAACAGGAACTGTCACCATTAATTTACCAAAAATTAATTTTGAAATCGGTTTGTTATTTCCTAATATTCCACAGAAACGTAATTTAAAAACCTTTTAAAGCCCTTTTTTAGAAAGTTTGTTGTTCCTGTGAACCCCAGGTGGTAGAATCACCGGCATAAAATATAGCCTGTGTAGGATCAGAGACTGCTACCATTGATTCGCAACTATTACTTTTATAATCGGTTTATATTCCCTGAAATTGCATAGAATTGTAATTTAGAAGTTTTTTAGAATGCTTTTCGCACCTCCCCTTCGCTTCACCCCTTTTTAATTCGAATTTATATTCGACGTTCCTTCGAGGGCATTTATATTTTATAAGTAACTACCAGCGATATTTAAAGTTTCTAGCCTTTTCAGTATCACAGAAATAGCAATTTAGAATGTTTTTAGCTCCTGCAACCCTCTGGTGGTAGTGGAACAGACATAAAATATAGCTTATGTTTGAGCAGGTTTTTCACCAAAATTTGTCATCATTATTTTTTTAATCGGTTTGGTAATTTATAAATTTGCTTAAAAATTGTAATTTATAATGTTTTTTTTCACTCACTTCATTTTTTTAAATTTGGAATTTTCTTTTGACAAAGCACATTAGAAACCAGTTGCATCTTGTAAGTAAATACCATGCCATACTGCAAAGTGTTAGACACCTCAGTTGTGCAAAAAACGCAAATTAGAATATGTTTTGCTTTTGCAACCCTCAGATGGTAGTGACAGCAAAATAAAATATAATCTATGTTATAGCAGGGACTGTCACCATTGATTTGCAACCATTACTTTTGAAATAGCTTTGGTATTTCCTTAGATTGAGTAGAAATCGCAATTTAGAACGTTTTTAGGTCGCTTTTCGCGCATTTTCACCCCTTTTTAAATTTCCAATTTTTTCGAAACTGTTCTTAAAAATCATTTATATCTAATAAATATGCACCTTGCCTAATTTTAAGTTGCTAGCCCCTACCGATCACAAAAATCGAAATTTAGAGCGCTTTTTAGCTCCTGCAACGTCTTGGTGATAGTGATACCGACACAAAATAGCGTCTATGTTAGAGCAGAGGCTGTGAGCATCAATTTCCTACCATTACGTTTGAAATAAGATTCATTCTTCCTGAGACATTGCCGACAAATCGGCATTTAAAACGTTTTTAGAACGCTTTTCGAGCATTTTGCTCCTGCATCTTCTCTGAGGTAGTGGAAACAGATATAAAATATAGCCTATCTTGGAGCAAGATCTGTCACCATCACTTTTACACCATTATATTTGAAATCGGTTCAGTACTTCCTGAGGTTGCATAGTAATCGCAATTTAGAATTTTTTACAACGCTTTTTGCGCATTTTGACCCCCTTCTAAATTTCGATTTTTTTAGGAAATGTCCTTAGAGATAATTGATATCTTATAACTGTTAGAAAAATTTGTGAGTCTAACAGTTTTTGGGGTGAATCCACACGCTCCTCACTAATTCATATACTATAAACGCAAACTGCGCGATGCCTCATCACAACAATAAAAGAATAATTAAAGGCCTTACCTTCTATGTATAGATATCCGTTTTTCAGCTCGCGGTTAGTCAGGGCGTCTAAGAATTATGGAGTATCCCGTATCATCATATATTCGTATATCTTTACTCCTTCAGGTCTCAGTGCATCAGGCTTAAAATAGGAATCATGTAACAGACGGTTTATTGCGTCTGTACTCCATTGAAACTACTCATATTGTAGGAAAGGAAAAAGGAGAAGTTTAATTAGAGATACTAAGAAAGAGATTACATTTTGTACGTCTTCACTTGTGTGAGGACGTTTTAAAAGTGAATATTACATATGTTTTTCCGCGCGTGTTACATCATTAAAATTGATAACCATATGGATGTATTTTCGGCACTTTGAGGTAATCAACCAATTATACATAATTGGATATTTATGAAAGTTACAAGGAAGTAAAGTCTGATAAAATAGTGTTCAGTGTAACAGTCAATTATAATGTTTATAAGTTTATAACGCGAACCAGAATAGAACATAAGTGCTTGCGAGTCTGGTTTAAAACATATCTCACATAAGGCGAAGAAAGATGAAGAGATGCAGTTTCTGTGCATATTACATCTGTCGACTACTAAGTGTTTCTTTTTCGCTATGAACTCTAATGATGTTTTTCTGCAGTAGAAAGAGGGAGAAAATGGGTATCCAAAACTCTTGATAAGGGGATTATATGAATATATCTTCTATCAAGTTCCCCCTTAAGCCCCTAATCAAGATTGATCTGTAATTTTAATTTGTCTCTGTTCTCTTGAAATTCAGGCTTGGGTTCTGGCTTCGTCAAAATGTCTGCCAGCATAGATTTGCTCGGACAATAACGTAATTCTATGGTACCATTTTCTTTCATATACTTAATCATGTGATATTTTAGATCGATGTGTTTTGTCTTGTTGGTGTATTTTTCAGATTCTATCATTTTTATGCAGGATATGTTATCTTCATATACAATTACGGGTAGGTTTTGTGGTAAATTCAAATCTTGTAAAAGTTTTATTATCCACACAAGTTCTTGTGCAGCGTTTGCTGCGGCTACGTATTCAGCTTCTGCTGACGATTGCGCAATGCAAGTTTGGCGTTTGGTTATCCATTGTATCGGATTTTTCCCAAGAAGGAATAAATTCCCTGATGTTGATCTTCGTGTTTGCGTATCACCGGCCCAATCGGCATCGGTGTACACTTCCAAAATTGGTGTACATTCAGTGCTGATTATGAGATTTAGGTCCTTTGTGTGGTAGAGGTACCTGATCAGTCGTTTAACACCTTTCCAGTCTTTTTCCGACGGATTTTCGTTCTTTCTGCTAAGAACATTTACAGCCAGTAGTATGTCCGGCCTAGTTATAGTTGCAATGTATAATAACGCGCCTATCGCTTTACAATAATTTATGTTGTTTGGCATTGGATCTTTATCCTTTTCTGATCTTAAGAAGCCCGTTTCCATGGGTGTTCCGTAAGGTTTTGATTCCTCTAAGTTAAACCTTTTAACGATTTCCATTATTTTTGTTGTTTGGTTAAGGTTAAAGCCGTTATGTGTTTTCTTAATTTTTATCCCAAGATAATTACTAATTTCCCCCAAATCTTCAAGTGTATATTGTGTTTTTAACTTATTTATTACTTCTTCAATTTGCGCATTGTTTCCCGCTATGAGAATGTCATCTACGTACACAACTACGTAGACTATATTTTCCCCCTGTCCTTGTGTAAATAGGCAGGTGTCTGCCTTGCTTTGCATAAAATTTAGTTCTCTAAGAGATTCAGTAATTTTTGTGTACCAGGCCCGGGCTGCCTGTTTAAGCCCGTATATGGCCTTTCGGAGTTTACAGACTTTATCGGGTTCGTTTGTGTTCACGTACCCTTCCGGTTGTGACATGTATACCTCTTCTTCTAGGTCTCCGTGCAGGAACGCGGTTTTTATGTCGATGTGCCTGACACTAATGTTATGATAGGCTGCGGCAGTGAGGAAACATCTTAAGGTGGTGTGGGATACTACTGGGGCGTAAGTCTCGTCAAAGTCGACCCCGTATTTTTGTTTAAATCCCTGAGCTACTAATCTCGCCTTGTAACGCTTTACTTTCCCAGATTCATCATATTTAGCCTTGTAGGTCCATTTGGATCCAATTACTTTGGCTCCCTGTGGTGGTTTTACCAAAGACCATGTTTCATTTTTCATAAGCGAGTTTATTTCGTCGCGTGTCGCTTCAATCCAATTCATTTTTTCTTGTGGGTTTTCAATGTTTAGCATGTCGTGCCAACCTTTCGGTTCATATACCGGATCATGCCGGACTGCATAGGCAAACCTGTCCGGTGGCACGCCTCTATTATGCCTTTCAGATCTTCTCAATTGTTGTGTATGTTGAGACGCGGGTGGTGTATCTGAAGAATTTTGGTTTTGTGTTAGATCAAATTCGATTACGCTTGTGTCAGTCTGTCGTGTGTGTTTGTTTGTTTCTGACATTAACTCATTCGTGTTTGAACTTTCATCAGCATTTATATTACCCATGTTATTTTCCGCGAATTTTACGGTTCTAGCTAAAATGACTCTTTCGTCACTAGTAAATATTCTGTACGCTTTCGATCGGTTGTCGTAACCTACGAAAATGCCTTTCTCTGCTTTATCATCTAATTTGCCGCGTTTTGATTTGTGGATGTATGCGTACGCAGTACAGCCGAATACTTTAAGATATCTTAAATTTGGTTTTCTGTTTAGCCAAAGCTCATATGGCGTAGTGCTAATAGATTTGGAAGGCAAGCGATTCTGCAAATGATTTGCGGTGCAGATTGCTTCTCCCATAATTTATGTGGGAGGTTAGCTTCGCTTAACATGCTTCTAGTCATGTCTAACAGTGTCCTGTTTTTCCTCTCAGCAATGCCATTTTGACTTGGACAGTATGGTACGGTGAGCTGGTGTTCGATTCCGTTACATTTAAGATAGTTTTCTAATTCATCGTTGACATATTCCCCGCCATTGTCGGATCTGATGGCGGTTGGGAATTTTCCAAACTTATTTTTGACGGTTGAGATGTATTCCCTCAATTTTTCATATGCTTCGCTCTTTTTCGACATTAAGTAGATAACACAAAATTTGGAATAGTCGTCAATGAATGTTATGAAGTACCGCTTTCCCCTATGGTGGGTGTATTTATCGGCCCACATACGTCACTGTGGATTAATTCTAGCCTTTTCGTGGCTCTATGTGCACCCGATTTGGGAAATGGGGCGTCGTTGGTTTTGGACTTTATGCATACCTCACATTCTTTGTCGTGTCGGCAGTTGTTTATGGTAATTCCGTTCACTAGTTGTTTTTGTACAATGGTTTTAATTGTTTCGTAGCTTCTGTGGCCTAACCGCCTGTGCCACAACTCAATACATTTTGTGTTTGAACACTTATGCGTAATGTTTACATGATTGCTTTCAAATTGATTATCATTGTTTACTTGTACTTCATATAAATTGTTCTTTAATCTACCTTGAAGAATTACTTCATCGTTATGTATAATGTCGCATGTATCTTTTTCAAATTTAACTTGACATCCGTTTTTCGTTGCCCTGCTTACTGACAGCAGGTTAGTTTCGATTTCAGGCACAAACAGTACGTCACGAAGTATAATCTGCCTGTTGTTTTTTCCTGTGTGAATTACAATTTCCCCTGAGCCATATGAAATTAGTTTATTGCCATTCGCGACTGTTACGTTAGTTTCTGTGTCGCTAGTCATATTTGAAAACATTTCTTTGGAGTTGGCAATATGGCTAGAGCTTCCGCTATCGATAATAAAAGTTTGTTTATTTGCGGGTCGTTCAATTAACAACGCAACATTTTTATTTTCATTTCCTATCTGTCTTGTATCTTGCGGTTTCGCGGTTTTGGCCGGGGCATTTTCTTCAAAACATAGAGAGGTGGTGTGATTTTTATTTTTGTAAAATTTATTATTTTGTACTGGATTATTATTATTTTTCCGTTTCAGGAACCAACAATCGTTGTACGAATGGTTCTTCATTTTGCAATAGGAACAAAATTTGTTACCTCTCTTGCGGTCTGTGTTAACTAATTTTTCTCGAGCCTTGTATGCTTTAGTACTATGTTCCGAGTTTTCGGAATTTTCAACTCTACGAGTATACTCATCAAATAATTTGCTTTTAATAAAGCTGGGCGTCAATTCATCTTCATTTCTCGACTCTAACGCCGTAATCAATGTGTCATATGACGGCGGTAATGAGCACAAAAAGAGTGCAGATATATGAGAGTCGGTAACATTTTCTCCGATCGCAGCTAATTTGTCGATAAGTTCCATTAATTTCGTGATGTGTGCGATTAAGTTCCCTCCTTCGTTTAGCTTTGTGCTATACAATTTTCGAAGGAGGTGCAATTTGCTTGAGAGATTGGACCGTTCGTGAATATTTTTCAAAGTGTCCCAAGTCTCTCGAGCCGTGTTTAAATGTTTGATGTTAATTATCTGCCCATCTTCAATACTGAGATTGATTAGTGCCCGTGCTTTCCTGTCTTTCTTATTCCAATTTTCAGTCAAAGGGTCTGGAGCTTGATCGGTAATGACATCAAATAGCTCCTCTCTAATTAAAAGCATTTCTAATTTAAACCGCCAACAAGAATAGTTATTGGCGTTAAGTTTTTCAATGGCTGCACTATCTTTTGCGTAAGCCATAATTTTTCTTTCCTTTAAGTCAATTAGATACTTTTTCCTTCACCTGACTACCGGATTTATTTATCTGGCTTAATTTGCCTAAATGGATATCTATATTTGTTTAATTTACTAAATGAGACATTAAATCAGTCTCATAATCAAAATATGTTAGAAAAATTTGTGAGTCTAACAGTTTTTGGGGTGAATCCACACGCTCCTCACTAATTCATATACTATAAACGCAAACTGCGCGATGCCTCATCACAACAATAAAAGAATAATTAAAGGCCTTACCTTCTATGTATAGATATCCGTTTTTCAGCTCGCGGTTAGTCAGGGCGTCTAAGAATTATGGAGTATCCCGTATCATCATATATTCGTATATCTTTACTCCTTCAGGTCTCAGTGCATCAGGCTTAAAATAGGAATCATGTAACAGACGGTTTATTGCGTCTGTACTCCATTGAAACTACTCATATTGTAGGAAAGGAAAAAGGAGAAGTTTAATTAGAGATACTAAGAAAGAGATTACATTTTGTACGTCTTCACTTGTGTGAGGACGTTTTAAAAGTGAATATTACATATGTTTTTCCGCGCGTGTTACATCATTAAAATTGATAACCATATGGATGTATTTTCGGCACTTTGAGGTAATCAACCAATTATACATAATTGGATATTTATGAAAGTTACAAGGAAGTAAAGTCTGATAAAATAGTGTTCAGTGTAACAGTCAATTATAATGTTTATAAGTTTATAACGCGAACCAGAATAGAACATAAGTGCTTGCGAGTCTGGTTTAAAACATATCTCACATAAGGCGAAGAAAGATGAAGAGATGCAGTTTCTGTGCATATTACATCTGTCGACTACTAAGTGTTTCTTTTTCGCTATGAACTCTAATGATGTTTTTCTGCAGTAGAAAGAGGGAGAAAATGGGTATCCAAAACTCTTGATAAGGGGATTATATGAATATATCTTCTATCAATAACTAACTACCATTCCAAATTTCACGATTCTAATCCCTTCCGTAACGCAAAAGCGTAGAACGTTTTAGAACGTTTTTCTCCTGCACCCCCTTTGGGGTAGTGGCACCGACATAAAACATCGTCTATGTTTGAGCAAGGGTTGTCACCATCATTTTGACGCCATTATTTTTTAGATCGGTTTGGTATTTCCTGAGATTGTGTAGAAACTACCATTTAGAAGTTTTTTAGAACGCTTTTTGCGCATTTTCACCCCTTTCAAATTTTGAATTGTTTAAGAACTGTTGTTAGACATCATTTATATCTTATAAGTAACTAATATTCAAATTTTCATATTTCTAGGCCCTTCAGTAACGCTAAAATCGCATTTTTAGAACGTTTTTCGCTCCTACATCCCCTTTGGGGAAGTGACATCGACATAAAACTTAGCCTATCTTGGAGCAAGCGTTGTCACCATTATTATGACACCAATATTTTTTAAATCGGTTTGGTATTTCCTGAGATTGTGTAGAAACTACCATTTAGAACGTTTTTTAGAACGCTTTTTGTGCATTTTTCACCCCTTTTAAATTTCGAATTGTTTAAGAACTGTTCTTAGACATCATTTATATCTTATAAGTAACTAATATTCCAAATTTCATATTTCTAGGCCCTTCAGTAACGCTAAAATCTCATTTTTAGAACGTTTTTTGCTCCTACACCCCGTTTGGGGTAGTGGCACCGACATAAGATATAGCCTATGTTCTAAGTTGGACTAACACCATCATTTTGATACCATTACTTTTGGAATCGGTTCGGTAGTTCCAGAGCTTACCTCCGACAAATAAACAATTTTTTCCTCTTTATAATAGGAGTATAGATAAGTTACTAAAGTTCCAACAAAAATATTTTTAAGGTAAGGTAAGAATATATTGTTATTACATTATTATTAAAAATAGATTAAATGAATTTTTTAATTTAATTATTTAAATTTATTTTAAAAAATCTAATTGACAATTTTTTTTTTCAAAGGAACTGGTGATAAAGATCAACTGATTTTAACTGACTGACTTAAGGGTGTTCTCAAATCCAAAAAGGCAACTTTCTGACATAAGTTTTAATTTATTTTTGTTCGAAAATGCATGCAAGTAGCTGGTGTTGTTGTTCAGAAACTATGCAATTGTGCTGTTTTTTTCATATATATATATATATATTTGCAAACGCAATAGATCTTTCAGAAAATAGTGTCAAAGTGGGCGTTTTGAACCGAATTTCCGCGCGAAGGAAGGAAGAGCACTGAAGAGCGGGCGAAAAACTTGTTTGTCACCTGATCAAAATCGCTTATAACACAATAGGTAATGGATTCATCAAAAAATGGAAAAAACAGTTCAATTCCAAAACGCTTCCATGGGCAGGCTTTCCAATTTTATACCTTTTTGTTAAAAAATGAATGCGTAAATGTGTCAAAACGTTTAACGCTTGTTGAACAGAGCAGTTAAGAACAGCCTTAAGAAAATACTGTTATTACTCTTTAATTATTAAAGAAATTTACTTATTAGAAAAATACCGTATAAGTCATATGAATTTTAAAATTTAATTTAATTATCTGTATAACATTTACAATAAAAATAAATGGTAATCTAAATAACAGATAAATTTAAAATGATCAGAACTATATAAAAAATCTAACATGAAAATACTTTTAATGTAAACTTGGGAGATTTATTATTGCATTTTAATAAATGTTTACTTTAATTATTAAAAAATAGATTAAATGAATTTTACAATTTAATTATTTAAATTTATTTAAAAAAATCTAATTGACAAAAAAAGTTACAACTCAACTCGTAATAAAGATCAACTGATTTTAACTAACTGACTTAAGAAAATATTATTATTACCCTTTAATTATTAAAGAAATTAAAGAGTAATAATAATATTTAAATTATATTAAAATTTTATTATCTGTATAATATTTACGATAAAAATTTTTCAAAGCAACCTAAGTAACAAATAAATTTAAAATGATGAGAACTTTATTAAATTCTAACATAAAAATACTTTTAATGTAAGCCTAGGAGATTTATTATTGCATTTTAATAAACGTTTACTTTAATTATTAAAAAATAGATTAAATGAATTTTTTAATTTAATTATTTAAATTTATTTTAAAAAATGTAATTGACAAAAAAAAAAAAAAAAAAATCAAACGGAACTTGTAATAAAGATCAACTTATTTTAACTAACTGACTTTAGAAAATACTATTATTGCACTTTAATTATTAAAGATTTTTTTTTAATTCCCTATAAGTCCTATGAATTTTAAAATTTAATTTAAATATTTGGGTAATATTTAAAATAAAAATTTATAAAGTAACCTAGCATAAATTAATAAAGATTTTTATGTCTCAAGGATAATTTTAAAATAAAAAACCTTTAATATATTAATTCTGATAATTCTGTATTTATCTGTTACTATAGTAATAGACAAATTTAAAATGATCAGAACTTTATAAAGATCTAACATGAAAATACTTTTAATGTAAGCGTAGGAAATTTATTATTGCATTTTAATAAATGTTTACTTTAATTATTAAAAAATAGATTAACTGATTTTTTAAATTTAATTATTTAATTTATTTTAAAAAATCTAATTGATAAAAATTTTTTACAAAAGAACTGGTAATAAAGATCGACTGATTTTAACTAACTGACTTAATTAAAATCAAAACAAAACTCTAAAAAAGTGAAAACGCCAGCGAAAGGACAGAACACGCAACTTTAGGATTACAAATGGAAAATCTTAACCAGCCCTAGTCTTGACCACTGGGCTAGATCATTCATACGCTTTGAGATACCAAAATACCATGTGCCGGCTTTATACAGTATTTTACTCTTGTACTTGTCCTTTCAGGGAAAAAAGTTCCGTTCAATTTAATTGGCTATCGGTGAAGCGATAGCCAATGAAATTGCAGGATTTCACACAAATGCTAAAAGTCTTATGGAAAATCAAATTCCGCCGGTGCTGCATGGACTAAGTTGCGCAATTTCCCTTAACCACTCACATCGTTTACATTCGCCCTCCCGTCTCCCCTCCGAACTTTCCTTATAATGTTTACTTTAAGTTTTTTGGGTCGCTGAATCCGAATTTTTAACTTCCCCGGAAAATCCCCCCCCCCCCCGCCCCCGCAACACATCAAAATAGTTGTTTTTAAATTAATTTTTTTATTATTTTAGAGGGAAAGTATGTAGAAATTCAGAAAATAGACAAAATTTGCAACAAATAGGATATATGGCAGTATCACGTAGGGTAAACGGGGGATGGGGGGCTGCCTCGGAACATTCCCCGCGCGCTGTTCTCGAAAAACAATTTTTTTCAAAAAATCAATTTTATTGGGTGAAATTTTGATGGGAAGTTGCAAATTCGGATTCAACAACCCAAAAATCATAAAGTGAGTCGAAATCCAGAACTAGTATTAATTTTGCCAGGTAAGATTCCCTATTGGCTGCACTTCATAACTTAGTGCACGTAGCTCCGCAGTGCATCTTCAGAGGCAGCCCTCCCCTTCTCCGTTCATCCTACGTCATAATGTCATATATCCATTTGTTGCACATTTTGCCTACTCTCAGAATTTCTACATACTTTTCCCCTAAAACAATAAAAAAATTAATTTAAAAACAACTATTCTGGGGGGAAGTTAAAAATTCGGATTCAGTAACCCAAAAAACTTAAAGTAAACCTTATAGACAAAGTTCAGACGGGAGACGGGAGGGCGAATGTAAGCGATGTGAGTGGTTAAGTAAAACTGTGCAACACGCAGCACCGCGGTGCATGTTCCGAGGCAGATCCCCCCTCCCCATTCATCCTACGTCATAATGTCATATATCTTATTTATTGGAAATTTTTTCTAATTACTGAATTTCTAGATATTTTTTCCCTAAAAAAATTTTATTTTTTAAATAAAAACACTCTTTTTTTTTGGGGGGGGGGGGGCATTTTACCAATTTTTTTTTGGGGGGGGGGAGTTGCCGGGGGACATTTTGGTATGAAGTTAAAAATTCGAACTCAGCGACCGAAAAAACATATAGTAAACCTTTTTCCAGAACTACCATGAATTTTCCTAGGTAGAGTCCCTATACGGTCTCTATTGCCTGGACTAATTAACACTATACTGCAATAATCTTTCTTTTGGAAGTATCTTTTTTAACCTTTAACATTCGCATTAAATTAAGGTTTAAAAATTCAGACTGCTTATTGCCACCACTTTAACAAACTAAAAAAAAAAAAAAAAAAAAAAAAAAAAAATATTAACTTTATTTAACCCTCTCGCTGCGTAATTGTTTTATCAAAATAGCTTCAAAAATTGGGTACTTATAAAATTTGTATTCGTTTGTCAACGGTTTTTCAAAACAAAATTTTTTATCTAATTTAATCGGGAAAGCGCCCATTGAAAAAGGCAAAATTTCCAATAAAATATAACTTGTGGGAATAATCAAAGAGGGTTAATTTGACGGTAAAAATACATCTCCAAAAAAATCTCGGGTTACGCAGCGAGAGGGTTAATTACTATGCTAATCCACCGAACAATTAATAACTTTTACATTATGAATAAATTATCTACTTAACTATAAACTGGTCGTCGAAACAGAATTATTTTTGTACTGCACAAACAAATGGTAATTAAGGGAAGACAAGACTGGGTTCAATCCTCTGGAAAATACGCCAGCTTTACGACCCGTTTCCTCGGAAACAAACCGATCAATTTTAGTGGAATTTTAAACCCATATTCACTGGATTATGCTCATTATTTATAGCAGACAGTTTTTTTTCTGCGACATATTTTTTATTTTAGAGTAATGTCGATTTTTCAGAAATTTTCCATTTTTCAGAATTTGTTTTTTTTTTTTTTTTACCTGCAACTAATTAAAATTTTGTTAAACTTTCTCCCGTATATGATCTTATATTTATTCTCTACAACCAAAAAAAAAAAAAATCAAAATCGCTCGGATACTTTGTGAGATAATGGGATTTTTACCTGAAAATTACGATTTTTCAGGAGTTCTAACCATTCGGAATTTTCGTTATTTTCTTCGAACCTTGGGATACCTTGCGTAAATGCGGGAGAGCAGTGGCGGCTCGTCAGGGGGTGCACGAACAGTATTTTTAATCAAATAAAGTTTTCCTTGATTAGTTGTTAAACATTCCACAATTAGATAATGTCAAATTGAATATACGAATTTTCTGGAAGTAAAGTGACTGTGAACCCTCTGACGAGCCGCCACTGCAAGTTAGCTTATGTTAGAAAAACCCCACGGAGGGCACTCACTGTAATAAAAAAAAAAAAAAAAAAAAAAAAAAAAAAAAAAAAAACGGAAATACTACTGGCAATCTAGACGCCAGTACTATTTCCGTTTTTTTTTTACGGGAATTTTTACATTTTTCCGTAAAAATTCCCGCAAAAAAACTGAAATAGTACTGGCGTCTAGAATGTCAGTAGTATTTCCGTTTTTTAATCCTTTTTTTTTTACAGTGAGGGCCTATATCCTTCGTGCGGATAATGGGTCGCCATAAATCACACCAATTAAAACTATTCATTTAATAAAACATAACATTTATTATTTAAAAGTAAAGTATATTTTTGTGCTATTTTCTTGAAGTGAATCACTGCTTATGTACAGTCGTGAAAAAAAAAAAAAAAAAAAAAAAAAAAAAAAAAAAAAAAAAAATTAAACACCCTTACTAAATCTGCAACAAATTATCGTAGAAGAAAGCTACTGGTATCAAACGATTGGAAATATAGTCGCCTTTTAAATGATTCCTATAAAATTTTCTTAGGTGCCCTATAGATGTAGGTAGGTATCTACCTACATATCAAAACAAACACAAACTTTGTTTTTTTTCAATAGCAATACCCAATTTTGACATCATATAAAAATTCTACAACTTTTAATTAGCCTAAGTACAAATTTGCATGAAATACCAACGATTATATTATTATTTTTAACACAATCATACTCTTTGTTAAAGCTATCATACGAATTGAATATTTCCAACTGAGAGAAAAAAATGGCAAAGCTGGGAATGGAACCCAGATCCTTGGCTTACATTGCCAGTGCTCTACCGTTTAAGCTCCCAGCGCTGAGAACCGGCGAGCATATTTCTTATTAGATGTAATTTTCCAACTGGGCGAAAAATGTCCTGACCAGGATTCGAACCAGGGATCTCCTGGCTGAAGCCACCATTGCTCTGCCTCTGAGCTATACCGGACTAATCTAGTGGAACTTTCTCACCCAGCTAACGTTAATGATTATAACATCTGGTCTGAAACCTGGTTCAGCTCAACAGAATAAATCTCAGGTAATGGAACTCCAGAAAACGCTGGAAACGAAATTACATTAGATTAATTTTAACCCCTTGAGGGGCACTGGTATATATTATATACCACCTACGATTAATGAAATTTTACTCCAGAAAAATTTTATTAAATTTTACTTTTCTAACTTTGGTGGAAAGAAAAACCCGTAAAATTGCTTTTACTTATTTTGAAATAAAATTTTTCAAAGATTCCGCTGGGAATTCAGCATTTCACAAACGTAATTGCTTGCCCCTCAAGGGGTTAACACAGTTATTCTAATTGGTAAATAAATCATATTAGATGTAAATTTCCAACTGGGCGAAAAATGTTCGGACCAGGATTCGAACCAGGGATCTCCTGGATGAAGCCGCCAGTGCTCTACCATCTGAGCTATCCCGGGTGAATCTGGTGGAACTTTCTCACCCAGCTAACCAGAGCTAATGGGAGAGCACTGGCGGCTTCAGCCAGGAGATCCCTGGTTCGAATCCTGGTCCGGACATTTTTCGCCCAGTTGGAAATTTACATCTAATATGATTTATTTACCAATTAGAATAACTGTGTTAAAATTAATCTAGTGAGCATATTTCTCTCAGATAACCTTATTGGTAACCGGGATTCGATTTCCCGCATGGACATTTCTTCGCTCAATTGGCAATAATCTATTCGTATTATAAATTTACAAATCAGTATGATTACGTTAAAAATAATAGCATATCTACGTATCCATCGTTTATATGGAGTTCCTTTACCTGTGGGTTTTTTCTGTTGAGCTGGCTACATGGCTGAAAAGATGTTATTACCAATCAGGTTATCTGAGCAAAATATGCTCGTCGGTTGTCAACCCAATTAGGTTACACGGTAAAGCATTGGCAATGTAAGCCAAGGATCCGAGTTCGATTCCCGGCTTGGGCATTTTTTTCACTCATTTGGAAATATTCAATTCGTACCAACGATTAGTTTCAGAGAAATTAATTATTTTACATTGAGCATAATTTAGGGCCTTTATCCAAAATGCGGTTCTGTACTCGAATGTTGAAATGCTACAGAAAGATTCAATCACTTCTATTTATGTATTATTTCTTCCCAATATGGCCATCACTTAACCCCTTAAAGGTTGGTGATGCCACTACAGCATCACATAATTTTAACCCCTTAATTCTCGCTCCCATCATATTCACGGGCTGTGTTTTTTACTCAGATTGTTTGATTCCAACCAGTCTCATAAAATAGTGAAATTGGCTATATTTTAGTATAGTTTTACCTGTCATTAAATAAGGTGAATATTTCTCTTTCATAAAAGTGGTGCCAATAAGCAATTTCAATTTTTAAACCGTAATTTAACTCGAGCGTTAAGGGGTTAATCCCTAATTTCCACAATCGCACCCGAATTTTTTAATGAAAATGTCGCTTTTATTGAGTACGCGAATATATATATATATACTTTTACTTCTTGACAAATAAATTTTCTTGTAAATGCTGGTGTCATTCAATTATTTCAACATTTTACGAGTACACGTACCTTGGTCCTGAAAGAATTAATATGTTTCGGCTACTTTTATACACGGTAAAATCATCTTCAATCTTCATTTTATAGTGTTTATAAAAGATTGACTTATCCGATTTATAAAAAAATATATATAAGGTATCTGTAATTTAACCCTTTCAGGGGCAAAGTACTTCTATTCGTAAAATGATGAAATTATTGATTGACACCAGAATTTACAAATTATATTTAATTGAGAATAAATAATAATTTTAATCCGCGTACATATTAAAAGGAAAATTTTAATTTCAGAATTCTGGTGCCTATGTGGCATATAACCCTTTCCGTCGCGGAGTATTTCTGTTGAAAAACTGTTGAAATAATGGACTGACACCAGAATTTATAAACGAATTTATTAGAAAAGACAAACTTGCTTATTTTCAAGTACATTATAAAAGGAAAAATTTAATTAAATATTCTGGGTGGCAGTAAAATAAAAATTAGGTGTCCTTTTTTAAGGACACAGCTCTCGAAAGGTTTAAGGATTAAAAGTAAGTGGTCCGAAAAGGAACCACCACCCTTCAAGGGATTAAATAGTTTTCGAATATGTGAATGTGATTGGAATTTTATAGATGCTTGTAGAATACTTTTTTCCCAGATTTTGAATATTTTTAACTCGTTTTTTCGAAATGTATTGGCTGTCTTTTCTATGTATAGAAAGGATATCGGATAAAACAAAATTTAGAATAAAAATATTAAGAAGCAGCACAAGGAAACAATGTAGAAGAAACCAGTTCAAATTGCTTTTTAATCTAATAATGAATCCCATGTCTATTGCTAATGGATATTATAAAAACTTTTTTAAGATCACAAACATTTGAAATACGATTTATGCTTTTTTAACATCGTAATACAGACCTACGCTCTATGTTGATTTTCCTAGTGATCATACCTTCTAGAAATTCTGTAGTTCAGAGAATCTGAATTCATACCAGAAAATTTCAATAGTAAATTTCGCTTTATTTAATGACGGGATGTGTGTTAATAAAGAAAGCAAATATTGCTGTTTTAAATTGAAGTTTGAATGTGGAATATCTGAATTAAAAAATCCAAAAAATTTGGAACACATTGGTAGCATATATGCAACCATGGACTTTCGGGGATTAAGCAAGGCATTATAAACATAGCCCAAATGTTTCAATAATATGAGTAAAATAATTTTTCAAATTATTCTTTTCTACACATCACAGACGGCCGTATAAACCAACATCTTGACTTTTTTGTTGTTCAGTACATAAAACGTATAAATGGAACTATGATAAGATCACTCCCCTATCTGTATATCTGTCCCTCTATTACAGCCATTTTACTCGTAAACTATGGAAAGAGCAAAGTTCAAATTGGCGGAAGTAATAAAGACCATTAAGCCACATATTTACTGATTATTAACACTAGAACGGCCGGAAAGTTTACTCTAGTGTTATAAAAATATTGCACACTAGAATGTTTATTTAAACTTATTTAACTTATTTATTTAACTTTTTTCTTTGTGGTACGTATTTAACCTATTTTAGAAAGAAATTTCTGGTTCGAGTGGAAATATTTTTATTTGGCACCCGTCAAAATGACTGCTATGGTGGTTCCAGTGTTAGCAATTGACAAATACGTTTAGGAGAAATGTAAAGGGGCTAATTATTTTACTTGGAAAAGAAAAACCTTTTGATTGTATATCATATGGGGTATCATATGAAAGCTTTCGTAACGGAGAATTCAAAAATACAATTTAATTTTAGTTGCTATATTTTCAGAGATATCATCGAAAATGTAATGCAAAAATATGTTCCTCTCTAACCTCCATTTCCGAATCTACTGAAACTAAAATTCTGAAAAATTAGAGATAGTAGAAGTTAATTTAAACCTTGTAGGAAAACTATAGCGATTAAATTAGGTCACATAAGTTTTGAGAAAATCGCATTTTTTCGTTACAAACAAATTTCGATTTATGGGCGTACAGCAAAGGGGTTGAGGAGCGCTGTAGGTAGCTATCGTTACAGAAATATAAAAGGACTGAGGATAATAATTTTCGAAAAAAAATATTAGTAGTTAGCCGAGATATTAACCCTTAAAGAGAGGATCGGCCTTCGTTTGGTTGTGTGCGGACGTGTCCCAGACGCGCTCCCAAAAAATGCTTGGCTAAAGGCGTCCCAAGACCCGCGGGCCAGGGGCCCTCTATGGATTCTGATGTGTGAATGTCCCTGCTACAGTTTAAGGTATGTTGCATGTTTCTCGGCCTTTTAATTATTAAGTTATGAGTAATTTATTATTTCATTCCTCAGTCATTTAATTCTGCTGGTCCTTGCACTTGCTAGTATTTTAAAATATAACTTAATATTCGGCATTTCACCTTCTAAATCGCCGACAATCTAATCTAATAGCAACAACAAAGCAGCAGTTATTATTCTAATTTAATTTCTCATGTTTTCATTAAAATGTTCATTCCTACTTAAGATTAAATCATTATTATAGCTGCTTTTAAACCCGGACCATGTGCTTCGAATTCGCTGGATTTACCCTAAGTCCAGCCTCCTTGGGATGACTATTAAGATAACTATATCCCATGCTGGCGTCTTCTCACCCCCGCCAGCAGCTAGTTGGGCCATAGGCGAGGTTCTGGAGGGGGGGGGGGGGGGGGGGGCGGGGGTCGCAGTCGGGTGGGGTGCATCCGCCCTACTGGTCGTGTGTGTGAGTGTTTTTTTTTCTTTTCTTTTAGAGAGAGAGATAAGTGCGAGGTTTACCTCTACTTGGTTCTTTCTCCGTTTCTCCATCTGAATTTTGAGGGGAGTGAGGGGCTAGTAATTTGGAAGCGATTGATACCTTCTCATCTTGTCTGCAATGGGCAATCAATCGGGACTGGCTTGGGATATTGTACAGCGGGGGTGGGGGATTTGGTTTATGAGATGTATAGTAAAGCCCTTTTTTCCAGACTTTACTTTCGGATCGTTTATGTAAAAATATACTTTTAAAAATTACAATTCCCATTAATGTATATGTGCATATATATATATATATATATATATATATATATATATATAAATCAGCGTAAATACACATAATTATTATTTAAAAAAATATTCGAATAAGTTAAAATACAGAATTTAATGTTTAGGCATTAAAGGGGAATAAATAAATAAATAATTAAATCCTTTATAATCTCCTTCTTTTAATTTACGATTAGAAGCATGAACTAGTGCATTTAGTTTTTTTAAAAAAGGCAATTTTCCCCCTGCTTCTTTCTTTATTATTTGCTAAAGTTAAAAGTACAGTTTTAACTACCTCCCAAGATATTTTAAATGTTCCATTTTAAATTTTAAAATCATTAATAAATAAATAATTTAAATAATTGTCGAATAAGTGCATTTAAGAAATATATATTACATACTTTATACTTTATTTTTTACATTTTAATATTTACATTTTTGTATTGTTGCAGTTTCATAGCAAATTGGCATATTTTAGCGTACATGATTTAGCATATAATTAATTGCATTCTTCTTGTAACTCTAATACAATTTTATCCATAAGCATTATTTAGAATTTTTCACCTGGAACCACCTTAGGAAAAACATTATCAATTTAAATTAAATTATCAAAATATTAAAATGTTATTTTTTCATCGAAAACACACAAGCTTGCACAATTTGTATAACCTTTGCTTACCAGGAAGTGAATGAAATATCTTTGAAAAAAGGAAAAAAAAAAAGAAAAAAGGAAAAAAAGTCCATGTAAAAATACATAAACCACGTTAAAAAGAGTAATTATCTTGGCTACGGTCTTTTTATTTTCTTTTCTTTATCCATTTTCTTTTATTGTGTAACATCATTAACTTAAAAAACTTAAAGCCAGTAGTAAACCTAAGAAATCAGTGTTTATGACTAGTAGTGTTTGTGAGACAAAAAGGCATTCAAATAAGATTACACTCACGCCACTTAATGTAATTTAATAATGGGGGGGGGGATGATTTATAACAAACCTTCTACAATCTAATGTCAATCATTCAAGCAACCGGCTTTATCACAATTTTAAAAACAGTGTTTAAATATTAATTTTACCTCCGCATGTATATGTGTATGTATACATGCAGTATGTATGTGTGTATATGTATATATATATATTAATCTTACTTTCCCCCCATAATACTCAGAGTGTCTTTAGCTTTCCACTGCACACTTTCCTGTATGTCCAAGCATAATAAGATCGTTTGGATATAATACTTTTAATTTTCAATTACCACTAGACTCATGTTAAATCAGCGTTTATAGAGATGACGTTACAAATTACTTATTTAAAGCAGATTAGTAAAAATAACATAACCTATTTATGGGACTGCTTGTAAATAAAATCTGTTTTTTTTAAAGTAAAAGTAAAGGGGGGGAAAAAGGTAAAGAGAAGGAAGGGGGAAAAATTAAAAGGAAAGGAAGGGAAAAGTAAGGAAATAAAGAGAAGGAAGGGAAAAAAAAGGGGGGGGGGGCGGGAACTTTAAGACTTTTCTTTTTTTTTCTTCCTAATATGTTAAACTTTTATTTCTGATGGACAGCGCAACATAAACAAAAATAACTTATTGTACATACTTTTTCAAAATAGTTCTTGTATTTTTTTTTTTATGTTTCTATATTCTTAATGATTAAAATTGGTTAAAAAACTGACATTTTTCTTTTTTTTTAATTATTTTCCATTAGGCCAAATAAGGGGAGGGGGGAAAAAAGGGAAAAAGAAGGGAAAGAAAGGAGAAAAGAAATTGCATTTTTTTTTTTTTTTTTTTTTTTGAAAGCTTATAGTATTCTGGGATAATTGTGCAATGCGGCTTGGGTTCGGAGTCTTTAATTCAAGTTTTTTAGGGAATCGTCGGGGTGTCTAGGGTTGGTTTTGGTGGCTTGTTTTGAATGGAGCGGTGGGGTTCTCTTCAAAATTGCCGGCTTTTTTCTTTTTAAAAAGGGGGTGGGGGGAGAGAAGAAAAAGAGGGATTTTTTTTTCATTAAAAAGAAAGGTAGAAAGGGAAATGGATTTTTTTTTCCGTAAATGGAGTATTGGATGTTTCCCATACCACTAGAGATTGCTCACTGTAGGGGACGCGCCCTGGTGACCAGTGGGGTGTCTGGGCTTCGCCTGGCTGTGGTTTTCGCCCTCCATTTTGGAATTTCGCGGCCCATAGCGAGCACATGGTTCGGGTTTTGCTACACTTCTTGATTGTCTCATCCTAACTCTAATAGCAGGCCTAATGCAGGTTAATTGCTGCTGATTTCAATCGAGACAATGTTGTCTAATTTTATTCTTAATTATCTAATAAGAAAAATTTTTTTTCTAAACATTTCATTTGCCACACATTTCGGACTCTAACTTATTCTCAGTTTTTCATTTATTTTTCAAAACTTAACCCATTAAACGCCGCTATATGAACCGCATCCCAAAAATTATAATTTTTATATTTTTTTAGGTTTAATATACGTCTCTAATCATATGCAGTTTAAATTTTTAAAATATCTTTATTTGGTTAGAAGATATGATATAGTCCCAAAATGGGAGACTTGGCACCTAATGGGGATAAAATAGAAACCTCCACCACAATGTTTAGAGTTGAATGTTTAGTTTTAAAATATTTCGAAATCGAGTTATAAATCCCAAAATTTATTTGTATATGGTAAATAAAGTTAATTATCAATACCTTAATTGCATATTAAATATATTCAAGCCATAAAATGAAGAACTCGTAAATGTTCTTACCTTTTTAATATCTTTTTTCTTTTACATTTTTGTATGAAACGGTATTAGGCAATTTTTGTGGAGCATTACCTTACATTTCTCGCACCACAGACGAGTATTCTTTTTACAAAGTTTACATTTTGATTGCTTTCCTGCCTGTGTGATAAAATGATTTACACCATCAAAGCGTATGTTACAGTTCACTGGTGTGTGTGGTCCAAGTTGAGGTATTGGCAACGATTGCAGTCTGTCTGATTTCATCAAACCCATCACAATGTCTCGTAAAAATCTTAACTGAGACATTTGTCCATTCATCTCACGATGGATTCTCCAAGCCGCTACCACAGCCATGTTCAGTGTGTTGGTGAAAAATGGCCACCACCATTTCTTACCCTTTATTCTGGGTCGGTAACTACTCAAAAATCGATCAAGAAGATTTACGCCGCCCATATTTTTATTGTAAGATCCAACTATTCCTGGTTGAGGCAAATCAATCTTCTTTTTAGATTTTCGGCACCAACGCTTTGCTTGCCCCATAGGCTCCATACATTCAAAATTCGATGCTAAGCATACAACTTTATTGTCTTTCCATTTTACTACACTTAAATCCTTTGTTATAATGTAGTCAAATGTCCCTCTTTCTTTTTTTACCAAAACTTTACTATCTTGTAAAGGACAGTTCTGCAGTCGGTTCTCTCTCACCGTTCCAGTTAGACGGAATCCCCTTCTTCGCATTTCTTCAAGCAATGGCAGAGAGTTGAAAAAATTGTCAACATACACTTTGTGTCTTCTACAGTTTTCTACACATTCTATTAGATCCAAGACAACTCTTGTTCCAAGGGGAGTTTTGTCTTCGGCTGCTGTTTCTTTTCCCACATAAACTTGTAAATTGAATGGATAACCTTGAGAAGAAGCAAGAATCCATAATTTGTAACCAAATTTTATTGGTTTTCCACGCATATACATTTTGGTAGAATGTCTGCCTGTATAAGGGATCATTTCCTCATCAATACTTAAAGATTCAGAAAATGTTCCGAATTGCTGCAGTTTTTTTCCAAACAACTCTATAAAACATCTAACTTTGGCCAACTTGTCAGAGCCATCAATAGAATTATTATCACATAAATGGAGATACTTCTTTATATCTCTAAATCTCTGTCTACTCATGGCATTTTGTATGAAAGGCAGATTACAATCTTCTGAATTGCTCCAATATAAATCTTCTTGAGGCAAGGAATGATATCCGCTAAACAACAGAATTCCGAGAAATACTTCCAATAACTTTTCAGATAATGAAAAGGTATAATTATTGTTTTGCATAGCATACCTTAAAGTTTCTTCTAAAATAAGATTCATGATATCAGAATCAAAATACATTTTGAATAATTCATAAGGAGTTTTACTTGCTAACTCAGGATGGATCTCTTCTAAAATTGGTGTTTTTTCAGACTTAATTGGATCTAATTTATAGACTTTTTTCCAAACATATGGTTTCGTTTTTGGCTCTTTCTCCTTCTTTGTCCTAATAGCTTTATTTATTTTAACCTTTTTTTTCCGTTTTGTCAATTTTTTGGACTCTGTTTGTTGGTTTTGACTTTTGTTGCAGTCATCTTCATCACTTGAAAAATAATTTTCTTCTGGACACCTCTTCCTCTTTTTATATGTTACTTTCTTCTTTGAAATATCTAGTGTTTCACGACGTTTTAAATTAAGTTCGACTTCTCCGCATACATCCACTGGTTCTACTTCATCTAAATAATTTTCATTAAAATTTTCCTCATCAGTTATCTGATCAGGATTTGGTGGCAAACAAGTGATTGTACACTCATCTGCTGAGAATTCGTCCGAATCTAATGTTTCCATATAGTCTAAGGCTTCCTGCACAGTTAAAAACTTAGACGCCATTTTTACACTTTAAATAAAAGTACAGAAATTTCTCTATTGAAAATGAACCTTGCTTACTGAGCACCTAGCTTAGACTGCTGACCAAGAATTTATCACACGTTTATCTAGAACATTCTCCAGAACGTTATGAATAGAATCAACTGTTTTGATAAAAACACCTGGACTTCAGCAACAAAAGAGGGGTTACTATGTTCAATAACAAAAGAGCCTGACCTT
This sequence comes from Maratus speciosus, assembly GCA_963932465.1. NCBI lineage: Eukaryota > Metazoa > Arthropoda > Arachnida > Araneae > Salticidae > Maratus > Maratus speciosus. The sequence continues at coordinate 370,645,751 of OZ010797.1, read as the reverse complement.
CAACAGTAAAGAATAAACAGCAGAGAGGTCAACAGATGTATTCATGGAAAAGGGGTGAGGACTTTATTTTGCTAGTCAGAAAGGGCCAAGTCTCCCATTTTGGGACCTTTCTAAATAAACAACTGTAAAACCCTTTTAAATTATTTTTCTTGATCTATGTTTGTTATGATTTTAAAAAATAACTATTTTTTTTTTCATATTCAATGTTTCGAAACTTTCGCCGTCGAATTAATTATTTTTAGTGATTTTTTTTCTTATGAAGTAAATATAGTCAATTTTCCTTAAATTTGAAAAATTTTTAAAAATAGAATTTAAATTACAAACTTTTTGAAAAAAATTCCAACCATGCTAAGTACTTCAATATTCAATAAAAGTAATATAAAATGTATGTGTCTTAATTACTTGTGGAGAAAAAAAATCTTAACAAAGGTTCCCAAAATGGGAGACTTGGCGCTTAATGGGTTAAAACATTTTTTTCTTTTTTCTCCCCATCTGACTTAATTTTCTATTTTATCTAACCACATATTTATTTAAATTAAAAGTGTTTGTCATTTTATTGAATTTTTTTCTCAATTACTGAACTTTGAAATTATTCCCAAATTGCAAATAAAGCTTGTATTATTTTTTTTCCCTCACCATTTCAACAAATTAGAAAAAGTTGTTCTTGAGACTTGATTTTCTAGAGACTCAGCCACTTCTGTTCAATTCCCCCGTGTCCGGCGGTGGTCTCTGGACGGGCTTAGCAGCCAATTTGTTTACATGTCATTTTTTTTTTGTATGTCCCTTCTACCTGTAATTTGTCAAAATCCAACAATATTTCAAAAATGCTTCATTCCCCCACCCCTCTTTTAAAGATTTTTCTCTCATTGTCCCGTGTTCTGCTGGACTCTTAACTTACTTCCAGTACAAATACTAAATTCCTCATGTTCAACAATAAACATGATTTTTCATCTCCAAATACATACTTTCGAACTTTACAATACAATAACAATACAACAATTCGAACTTTAGCTTTCTTTTTCCTTTTTGAGAGAAAAAAGAAAAGAAAAAATCACTAGGAACTTTGAATCCAGCAGAACTTATTAAATTTTTAACCTGTGTTTTGCTGGACCCTTATCTTATTTTCAGCAAGAATTTTAAATTCCTTATTTTCAACAATAAACTTATTTTTTCCCAATGCATATTAAATTCGAACTTTAACTATCGTTTTCATTTTTTTTTTTTTTTTTACGGGAACTTAGAACATTTCGGCCCTTATATCCTAAATTTCGTCAAAGTCCAAACCCACTTCAAAATTCATCTAAGTCCCCCCCCCATACTTTCTTCAATGTCCAGTCCCCTATGTTCCTGTGTCCAGCAAATTTTTAAACTTTAACCTGTGTTCCCGTGTTCTGCTGGACTAACTTACTCAGCAAAAATATTAAATTCTTTATTTTCAACAATAAACGTGTTTTTTCATCTCCTAATACACATTTAATTCGAGCTTTAATTTTTTTTTTTTTTTTTTTTTTTTTTTTTTTTTGCAAAAATTTTATTTTTATTGGAAACTTAGAATATTTCGACACTCATGTCCAAACCCACCTTAAATTCATCTTGTCCAGTACCCCCACGCCCTAAAATAAAATTACAACAATTTTATCCAAAAACAACTCCTAACATATCTAATTACAGTGCTGAGCAGATGCAGGGGCTCACAGACTAAATGCCTCGTTACCTTCCCACCCACTATTCCAAACCTAAACATGCAACAGGCCGGGACGGCGCACAGGGGCCTGTAGATGGGTTCCCACAACCCGCGGATCATTCTTCTGACTTATAATATTTTTTTTAAACTATATCTGCCATTCTAGTTCTCAAAGCCATTTTTTATTTTTTCTCACATACCATCGCTGCTCACAATGGGAGAAAGCCAAACATATTCCATTGCCGAATTGGCAAACAAGGCTAAATCCCTCGTTACCTTAGTCCTGTCAGAGGACGAAAATACAATCACAGAGGAATCTGCTGACCACCTGAAAAATGTGAAACTGATCCTCCAATCGATCAGAAAACAAGACCACGCCAATCAAAAATCAGTACAGGAGTCCAAACAGGAGTTTGAAAAGCTCCGCTTAAAAGCAGATCTCCTTAACCCCTTCAGGGGCGGTGGCTAGAGGGTCTAGCCACCTAATTTTAATTCCAAAACTGACTACTGGCACCAAGAATATTTTAATAAAAAGTTGCTTTTGTTATTAAAGTGCAAAATAGCGTTTTGTTATTTAGTAAGAAATTCCTTTGAATATTCTGGTATCAGTCAATTATTTTATCAGTTTACGAACAGAATTTCCCTGCCCCTGAAAGGGTTAAGGAACAGCTCACCACACTAAACGAGAACATTGCCAGCCAGATCCAACAGATCCCAAAGACTGAAGAAATAGTAGCCAGGCTTGAGGAAAGTCTCCATAGCAGACTAGACAAATTAAGAATTGATAATGATAGGGACGCATACCTTCGTAGTCAACAACCTTCCCTGCTCTATAATGATCAGGACGGCAAGTCTCAAGAGTTCCCTTCACCGACAGAGGAGGTAGTACCGGCGGAGCCACAGCGGAGGCCAGGAGAGGAGAGGCATCTTCGAACAATTGTGGTCAGGGGCAAGAAACGCTCCATGTCCGGACTGGCTATTAGAAACCTGCTCGAAAAACAAAATATCGCCTGTCCAAAAGTAGTATTGGAAATCAAATGCCTTCGAAGACAACTGGAACTCTTCTGCCGATCCGCCGAAGAAACGAAAGTCGTCCTAAGTAATCTAAAATCCCATGCTAGAATTGCTGAAGATCTATTCTTCAGCATTAAAACCCTCCCATTTCACAAAACTATCCTGTTTGGAGTTCCCGACGGAACAACACTAACTTATATTACCTCGACGTTGGATGAAATCTACGATTATCACCCAGACGAAATCCGATTCATTAAAGCCGTTCCTTCTAAAAGACCCTCATGCAAGGACTGGCACCTCATTCTGTCAGAAAAATTAGCCATGGCAGTAATCCAAGATGGAGGGATACCACTGGGATACAATCTCTGCAGACTGCGGCCACACACCACAGTCCAAAGGTGCAGAAATTGCCAGCGATATGGCCACGTAGCAAAGTACTGCCATAATGATGAAACCTGCGAAATTTGCGGAGAACTCCACCCATCCTCAACCTGCAACAAATCCCCCTCGTGCGTGAACTGTAGACGCGCAAATAACCTTTTCAATGCACACTGCAGAACTGATCACATAGCTTCTGCCTCCAACTGTCCAACCTTCAAGTTCGAGTATAACAGAGAGCGGGCAAGACTGAACGATCTCTTCCAACTTCCCTTTCGAAATCCCCAAGCACCTCCCCCGGCGGCTCCATCCTCCCACTCTGGTCCGGGACTCCTGGGCGAACATCCTCCTGCACATCGAGGTTATTTTCCTTTTCCGAGTCATGCTCCACCTTCGAACCTCTACTCACCTTACTACCAGGAGGACTACTTCAGCCAGCAGCAGAACTTGGGCTTTCAAGGTAGGAGGTTTTAAACTTTTTATAACATACACAATACAATGTCATCCTCAGCACCTTCTCCCCACCCACCCCTTCCTTTAGGCCGTCTAAATTTTCTCCAAGTAAACCTCAATCACTGCATAGCAGCCAGTGTAAGCACAATCAACCACATGGAAGAGAACGAGATTGACATCGCTCTACTGCAGGATGCTTACTGCTCCGATGGAAACCTCGCTATCTTCAGCAAGGACTGGAGAAGGTTTTCCTCTCGGAATCTCTCCGCCCACATCGTTGTCAGGAGCTCGAGTCTTGTATGTACCCATCTCTTTACCGGCGACAATAGCGTCTTCATCTCCATAACGGCGAAGGAGGGCGAGATTGTCGTCGGATCCTGCTACGCAGCCCCCTCGGCAAACTTTGGCCTTTGTCTCTCGGAATGGGAACACACCATCACAAACAGGAAGGCTTTCATCTGTGGTGGAGACTTCAACGCGAACACATCCCTCTGGGGATGTCCGCGTGAAGACGCCCGGGGTGACTTGCTGTCAGGACACATAATTATCCATAACTTGGCACTTGCAAACATGCACAACTCTGAAGCCACTTTCGAAAGACGAGATACAGAAGACAGAGTCATAGCAGAAGGCTGGCCTGACCTAACAATTACAAATTCCTTCACCCTACCACGAATATCACAATGGTCCGTATCAGACAAACACAGTGGCTCAGACCATAAATACATACACTTTTCTTACATGACCTCTCCACTCTACACGCAACGTAGACGCTACAACACAACTCGCGGAAACCTTCGCAAATTTAACAACGTCATCAAAAGTCATAAGTCATCCCTTTCAGCACAACTCGAAGGGGTGCACAGCGAAGACACACTCAACTCTTTCACATCTAATTTAATCGAAACCATGCAGACTGCGGCGAAGGCTTCCTTTCGACTGAAAACAGTCCAAAAATCACACACTTTCTCATTCTGGAACAAGGATCTTAGAAAGCGGAGGAACCAGCTGACAGCCCTCAAACGCAAGATTAAAACATTGCGCCTGCTCAATCCTATCCCCCCTGAAGTAAAGACCCTTGCAGCACGTCGTACGAGACTTAAAGCAGTTTACAAACGGGAGATTCTGGCGGCGAGACGGGCGGCGTGGAAGAAATTCTGCAACAACAATGAGAACCCTTTCGGCATCACTCAAAAATTTCTGATCGGCAAGTTCTTCACTCCGGATGAAATACGTCTAGAAAGACCAACTCACGAAACCTCGCGACAAAATAACCTGGAATTCCTGACACACACTCTCTTTGGCCCCTCGGCTTATCCCCAACAAGACAACCAGGATATCCTTTTCACAGCACACGAAGACAAACGCTTCACAAAGGCAGAAGTAAAAACAGCACTATACACATTGAATGACAAGAAGGCCCCAGGGCCGGATTCAATTGACTTTCGGATACTAAAACTCACTCACAAACAACTTCCACACATATTCACGCGCTGGGCTAACCTCTGCCTCACCATGAGGTACTTTCCTTTAGTACTCAGGCAGGGAGAGGTAGTTTACTTTCTGAAGCAAGGCAAGTCTCCTTCCGAACCCAAGTCATACAGACCCATCTGCCTTCTTCCCACTCTGGGAAAGCTTCTGGAAAAACTTCTGCTTATGCGGTTGACACACTTCTTGGAGTCAAACAACCTTCTCCACCCCAGACAATTCGGGTTCCGCGAGGGCCAATCATGCGAGCTCGCACTTCATGCCATAATGACTGCCTGTACTGAAAGCATAGCCCAGGGCAACGCAACATCACTCGTTTCACTAGACATACAAGGCGCATTCGACAACGTAGAATGGCGGGACATTCTCTTACAACTACAAGCACTCAACTGTCCGGGGAACATAGCTGGTCTCATCGGCTCCTACCTCTCACAGAGGAGCGTCTTGATTAACTGGGGTGCTGGCACATCTACCCACCGATTACAGAAGGGTTGCCCCCAGGGCTCGTGCCTTGGCCCAATCATCTGGTTGCTTGTAGCAAATGTGCTACTAACAGAACTAAATCGGCTGGGATTTAAACTATTTGCCTTCGCCGATGATTTCAGCTTCATTTTCTCCGGTCGTTACAGACGTCATCTGGAGGAACAGTTTGCCGTAGCTCTTCCTATTTTCTGCCGGCTCCTGGATTTACTGCACCTCACACTCTCACCACAAAAGTCTCAAGCACTAGTATTCACCAAACCACACAGATATGATCCAAAACGCCCTCCAGTGATGAGGATCAATAATGTCTCCATTCGACACGTACAATTCATAAAACTCCTAGGTATAACCATTGACGCAAATCTTAACTGGATCCCACACATTAACGACCTAAAACTTAAATTGACAGCATATCATAATAATTCATTAAGACTAACTTCTAAATTGGGAGGGGTAGACAACAAAACACTGAAGATCTGGTACCTAACAATAATCGAAAGAATAATACTTTACGGGGCCTGTATCTGGGGGGGGGGGGTAATTTATCATCCATAGCACAACCTAAACTAAAATCAATACAACGCACTTTTCTCCTACAAATTTCAAGAGGCTACCGCACAATCTCCACAGATGCACTACATATACTTACAGGTATTCCACCCATCACACTTCAACTAGAATACGAACACGCCAAGTCCTCAATCCTACAGCTAAAACGTGACACAGTAATAGATTCTCTTTTTCCAAACACAACATTGCAATACAAAGTCAGGAGCTGGCAGCTCCACCCCGCTGAGGAGACTTCACATTTTCAAGTAAACACAACACGCAACAGCTACACACCTGCCCTTAGCACCACACTCTTCACTGATGGTTCAGGCACAGAGACTGGCGTGGGCGCAGCCTTCTGCGCCACGGAGGGCACGGTGGTGGTCCATCAGTGGTCTGCAAGGCTAGATGATAATAACTCCGTATTCCAAGCGGAGCTGTTCGCAATACTAAACGCATTAGAGTGGGTGGAATCCCACTCTAGCAATAGTATTATCATCTACAGTGACTGCCTCTCTGGCCTGCAGGCAATACAGGCACACAGGACAAAACATCCTCTAGTACTGCAAATCAAACTAAAACTTAAGAATCTCCTACATCGTATCTCACTAGGTCACGTCTCGGCTCACAAAGGTATCTTTGGCAATGAACTAGCAGACAACCTAGCGAAGAAGGCCACACAGAAAGAAACAATAGACACACACCTCCCAGTGCCCCAGTCATACGTCAAAGGGGTCCTTAGAGCAAGGATACTGACGCGATGGCAGGAGCACTGGGATACTTCAAAAAAGGGCAGGCACACATATAAGCTAATTCGTATAGTTTCTCTCACGCTATATAACTTAACACCCTACACCACTAGCTTCTTAACAGGACATGGCCCTTTCATGGCATATCTGGACCGCTTCAAAATAAGATCCACTGCCACTTGCGTCTGCGGTGAAGATGGCACTATAAGTCACCCGTACTACAGTTGTACTCTCACGCAACGCTGGCACTTGAGGCGTCCAGACATACTGCCAGTCAACTGGCTCCAAAACGTCCTTTCCCGCATCCTCCTACTCAACAAATTAAAACACATTCACAATTTCCTTACATACTTAACAAACTTAACTTAAGCCCTGGTTCTGCTTATCTGCTCGTGCCATCTTACTTGTGCCACACAAAGCATCACATCTCCAATGGACGCTGAGTATTTGCTCGTGCCATCTTATTTGTGCCACGCAAATCATTACATCTCCAATGGACGCTTGAGTATTTGCTCGTGCCATCTTACTTGTGCCACGCATTCCATTCTTTTCCCTTCCTGCCGCCCCTTGTCGCGAGAGGGGTTCCTACCCCGGCGGCCAGGATCAGTGATGTTTATTATTATTATTATTATTATTATTATTTATTTTATTTTATTTTTACTTTAAATGTTCTCATACTCCCGCCCTCTGTCGCGAGTAGGCGTTTTCCTGGCGGGAAGGCATTCGTCTAATTTTTGTAATCCCACTTTGTTCTTTTTAAAATAAATTCTGGGTTCTGTGGTCGGTGGTGCATAGACGACCTTGGCGGGTGAGCGTCGCCCCTTGAGCATTTTGTGTTTGTCCGTCTGCATACGGCCGGACAGGGCTGTACTCACTAACGAGCCCCAACGTCAGGGATGTACTGGAGGGTATACGGGGGTATACGCCGTATACCTTCTGGATTTTTTAAGGAACACCGTATACCCTCTGTTTCTCAAGAAAGCTATAGTATATACACTCTAGGGTATACGCTCTGTCTTGAGCGTATACCCTCTGCTTAGAACGTTTACCTTCTGGTTTTTTTACGACTACACCACTGCCCAACGTGTCGGGGAACATACCGGGAGAGACGTTAAGCTCTAAGGGGCAGGCCTAGCCGGCCCTGAGCAGTCTCTCTTAGGCTGCCTAACCCTTAAAGACATGGACGTTTTGGACATACAGATTCAGGCAGTTGGGGAGGCCTACCAATTGGTTTGAGCTCAAATTTTTGGACATACATAAAGACACGTGCGTCTTACTGCATACGCCATCGGCTTTTAAAGCCTAGATAACAACTTTTAATGATATAACTGTGTAACGTAATGCCCAGTTATTAATTTATATATTTATTGTACGGAACACTCGCACTTGACCGTTTATTTTTTAAGCAAATTTGAAAACTATTTGGAAGAAAATATTGACATTTTGCATGTACATAATGTAGGACATAATAAATATAAGTCCATCCCAAAAATATAAGTTGTAATTCATAATTTTTCAGAATATTAATTTCATAATTCATAATTCATATTATAAAATTATAAAAAAATACAAATTCAATGTATTTATGTTTGGAATTTTTAGTATTATAACCATACAAAAAGAAAAAAAATAGCACATTAGCAGTATTATTTCGGGAAATATTAATAAAAATATGAAAATGTAATATATCGTTAGAAGCTCAATTTTGGATGTTTATAATTCAAAAATATATCATCCAATTGTCTTCACATTTTGTATCTAGGCATAATGTGAATCAAAGATTTGAATTAGTTTGTCAAAATTTGATTTTGCCATTGAAAAAAAATGGGCTGGTTGTTATATGTAGATGGCTACTTCAGCGGTGAGGAACCTTCACCTTTATATACATCTGTTAAAAGAATACTTTATTCCTAATAGTTTGATACCAGTAACTTCCTTTTGCGATAATTTGTGGCACATTAATAGAGGTTATTTACTTTTGTCCCCATGACTGTACTTGTTAATCATGCAGCTTCAAAAAGATTTGGTTACGGTTAAAATTGAATACTAAAATTATCTAAAGGAAAAATATTTTTTCCTTCTATTGTAATTTTTTTTAAGGTAATATTTTCATTATGAAAATTTTAAAGATACAATAATAAAAATTATCTTGTTATTAATTTAAAAATATCCCGTGTTCGCGAACGATTTTACGATGTCAACGGCAGGGTCATTCTCCTAAAGCGGATCATTATTTATGCACTTGATCATCATTCAGCTATACAGAAAGATTTGTTTTAGAATAAAATTGAATAGCAAGTATCTAAAAGGAAAATATTTTTTTTTTCATATTCCAATAGTTTTCATCGGTAAATATAAGAAATTTTATTTCTATCTTTCTCTTCGTTACAATAGAAATCTCAGTTTATTAAATTACTCAGCTATAAAACGTAACCTTATTCCGGCGATTATTTTAGAATATTCCTCTTTTACTGGAAATAGGGCTTTACAACCACGCAGGAAATCTTTTAAGAATAATTATTATTTATCTAATTGGTCATCATACAACTATTCAGATTGTTTTATATTTTTAACTAAGCATAATAACAAAGACTTGGAAGACAAGAATTGTTTTTGGAGGTTTTTATATAACGTTAATACATGCTCGCACATGCTCGCACTAATCTTCCGAAATGTATGGATTAATTAACCCAGGTTAACCACGTTTTGAACCAGAAAACATATTTCGTGAATCTTTATTTATTTAATTTTAGGTTTTTCACTAAAACTTATTTTATTTAATGTCTTTGAAAATTGTTTTTCTCGAAACTTATTAAGCCTGGGCCCAATTAACCAACATATTCAGGAAGATTAGATGAAGGTTTGCACCAATGCCCGTTAAGCACGTATTTATGCATAAATTGTTATAATGTTCTTTGTCAACGTGCTTAAAAAATGTGCTTTGTAAAAATGCCTTATGTGTTTCTAAAAACTTCATATAAAAAAAGGTCGGTTGGTCTTGCATAGCACATAAAATATCTACACTGCTGGCCAAAAGTACTGCAAGATTGAAATGTTTTTTTATGAAGAAATGATTAAAAAAAAATTAATATATTTTTTAATGAAACGGATTTTTTTAAATGTCAATATGTTCAAGAAGTTTTAAGCTATTGCGTCATTTTATGCAATATTTACCAACAATTGCGTCATCCCAGGTATTTATTTTAAATACGAGTTGAGTACATAGAACTTCAGTTGATTTGTTGCACTGCTGCGGTGTGTAACGCTACATATTGCTTTTAAAATTAAGCTGTTTATGTCTTTCAAAATGTGTGAAGTAACTCCTTGGTAGCGCAAGGCTATTGTTTTAATGCATCAAGAGATCATTTCAAATGTTAGGATTGTTGAGTCGACTGTTTCACGCCTCATAAAGATTTTAAAACAGAAGCAAACATGGATAAGAAGCCTAGAAGTGGTCACCCGAATTTATCTTCGAAAGGTAATGATGCTTCATTGACACGGTTATGCCGAAAAAAAAAATAGGTTTGTCAGTTCCGCTACACGTGCAAGAGAAATGAATGAGTCGACCAGGGGCGGATCCAGATAATCGTTTTGGGGGGGGGGCGATATCGAGTAACATATAATCAACGTAGTCATAATTTCTGTAGCTCAAATCCTTCCTTGCAGTTAATTATTAAATGAATATGAAATTAATGCGATTTAAAAATATTACAGACTCTCGATTATTCGACATCCGATTAACCGAAACACTCGTTTATCCATCATTCTTATTTTATAATCTCGACCTCTCCTCAAAATATCGTTTATTGTTACTTATTAGGTCGTAAAATTAAAAACGTTATAACAGAATTTATTTATTAAATGCCTTTCTTTTTTCTTTTTCTGTTTACTCTTATACTATGGTAATTATTTATCTTATTTTTTGTTCTTTTAGTTATAGTGAAGAACGTTAGTAACACAAGCCTGCGATGATTGTCTTTTTTAACTTTTGATAATTGATTTTGATGTAAGACTTTTTAAAAATTTGCAATTTTTGTGAAATCCTGACGTGATGGCATGGTACAAAATGAAGGTCATTTTTGGATTCAGCACTAAAAAATACATAAGAACCAATTACCGAAAGCTGAAAAAGATAATCATCACATCCATTTTTTAATATCAGATTTCTGAAAGAGGAAAATCTCTGAAAAAAGATCCCCTTCAGAAATCTGACGGGCCTTTAACATCCTAGAATGTCAAAATATGTCATCTACGTGGTGTGTTATAGTTCTGCACGGGCCGGGGCCTGGGCCGGCCCATTTGTAATTTTTAGAGTTCTCGTCCCTGCCCGGCCCGTACAAAAATCAAAGAAACAGGCCCGGCCCGACTCAATTTCTAAAAAAAAAATGCGTTTTTTCTCGACATACAGTGATAGAACAGTGTAGCACTAGAGAATAAGTTGACACCGCTAAAATTTATTAGTATTCTTCGTCTTATTTAAGGATAGAATTCTGAGATTTTTCAATATAAAGAATACTAAAAAAAGTTAGTGGTTACAATCGCCTAACTGCTGCGCCACTGTTCCATCACTGGGCATACAATTAAGATTCTCTTGATGAATACTACATACATATTTATGGGAACATTTTACAGTATATTTTAGATTACTATGTGTTCGCAAAACAGAAAACACACAATAGTAAACATTAACGATTACTTACAGTGTTTTAGTAATCGTCTCTAAAGACATTTCAAAATTCCAATAAGGATTCATTAAAATGTTAATGTAATTCAGAATAAAGGATTAAAAACATGATAACTTTTGAAGCTGTATAATAAAAAGTAGATTTGTGAAAATATTTCTCTCATTTTTAAGGCTTTTCTCAAATCCAAAGGAGCTACATATCGACACATTTATGAATTCATTTCTTTTTGGAAACGCGTAAGATTGGCAGGTATTCTTATTCAGAAACTATGTAAATGCCGTCTTTCTCATAGATAAAAGCAATATATCTTTCTCTGAAACTACTGCCAAAGTTAGCGTTTTGAATCGAATTTCCGGAAGCGATAGGACAGGAAAGGAGAAAAACGTACAGTCAGATGACAAGAATCTCTGTTATCTCTGTAACTAATTTATCAAATATGGAGAAAGCTATTCGTTTCCAAATGCTTTCAATAGTCAGGCCTGTCAATTTTATGCCCTTATAATTAAAAATGGGCCAGAACATGTGTCTGAAAGTTTCGCATTGTTGAGCAGTGAATATGAGAACTCCTTAAGGTATATTTCCAAAGATACTGTTAAAAGAAATTCATTATCACTATTAATACTTTTACAAAACACAATGCCTGTCCTACACAACCTGAGATCGATTAAGACCAGTTCCATCCCGGCACGAGTCTGCTGAAAAAAAAATTAAACCCGGAATCAGATGTCTTGTAACTGTACGATGCCGATCTCTACGATGGACATGTTATATATCTGTATCGATGTTGTTAAAATCGCATTGGCTCGTGACGCACATTTATACTTCTCGAGAAAATCGTATTCATTAAAAATGGCTCGTATATCGGTCCGATTACTTTTTTATCGCCCCGGCCCGGCCCTGCACTCCCGTTCAATTTTGTCTGTCGGCCCGGCCCGTTTAAAAAATTGTCCTAATTCTGCCGGCCCGTTGGAAAATTCGTCTTCATTCCGCTGGCCCGGCCCGCGGGCCGGGCCGGGTACGGGCCAAGCGCGGATCCGTGGAGACCTCTATGATGTGTATACCTCTTCACTGGCGCGGATCCAAGGAAGGGGGGTGATCGCCCCTCCCCTTTGGATAAAATAAATAAATCCACCGCGAATTTCCTCGAATGGTAGCCGAAAAAAATCTATTTCGTCAATCGTTCGCAGGTCAAAAAATCGCACAAAAATGCGAATTTCGTCAAAGGATCACGCAAAAAACATGAATTTCGTCAAAGGATCAAGCAAAAACGTGAATTTCATCAAAAAAGCGCGCAAAAAACGTGAATTTCGCCAACAAATCGGACATTTCATCAAAGGACCCCCAAAAAAACGCAAAAAACGCGACTTTCGTCAAAGGATCGCAGAAAAAAACGCAAATTTCGTCAACGGATCGTAGAAAACAACGCTAATCTCGCCAAGCAATTTCGAAAAAACGCTAATTTCGCGAAAGAATTGCGCAAAAAACGCTAATTTAGCGAAAGAATCGCACAAAAAACGCTAATTTCGTCAACAGATCTCGGAAAAAATGCGAATTTTTTTCAAAGAATCGCCAAAAAAATAGGCGAATTTCGTCATAGAGCCGCGGGAAAAACGCACAATTAGCACAAGGAGAAGATTCCCCTAGGTGCGCATCAACGGGGGGGGGGAATCGATCGGGGCAGTTGCCGCCCCCCAAGATATAAATCCAATGCTTTTAACGGCAGTTTTCGCGGAACAGACAGACAATCAAACGAAAACACTTTTTGCGTGTCATTGGCAAACCTCACTGACGTTTCGGCAGTTAGTGAACAAAATAGGATTATGTCCTGTCAAAAGGCATATGGCGCCATAATTTTTTACACTAATGGGTTGAGGTGGGGACGATGCTACATCGTGTACCTGTTGTTGAATCTCTACAACAGAAATTGGCAACGTTATTCGGATCCCTTTAAAGTGTTTAAACTTTTTCGTTCTTTCAAAGAAGAAATGGAAAATTTTCCCTAATTTTTGCCTTAATGTGTTATTTAGCATGTCTTTAAATAAGACGAATTTTACTATTTAAAAAAAGTAGCGCACTAGCAACACTGAAGAGAACATGAGCCCAGACTACCTGGTTCGTACAACAAAACACCCAGAAGGCCAAATGGTGTGGTGTTGCATGTCGTACAAGTCAACTGGACGACTTCATTTTGTACAGGGAACTATGACCAGTGACCAATATATTAACCCTCTAATTCCCATGGTTGAATACGTTCTAGAAATTCCGTACACCAGAATTTCGATAATAAATTACGCTTTTGTAAAATACGGAATGTCTGTTATTAATTAAAACAAAAATTACAATTTTAAATTCCTGGTGTGAATTTGGAATATCTGAATTAACCCTAGAACTACCGGAAATTTTACTCAAGTTTTATAAAAACATTCTACACCAGAATTTTTACTTAAAACTATTTAATTTGTTTATTTAACTTATTATTGTCTGATTTATACATTTAGTTTGTTTTGAAGAAATTTCTGGTTTGAATAAATATTTTGAATGTACATGTCGGGTCCAATGGACCCGTCTGGTAGACGGAAGGTTAAAATATTCACTAAATGCGAAACACTGTTGGTAGCATATATGCTACTATGGGCATTTGAGGGTTAATGTGCTGAAAGAATCGATTGTTGCCTTGTTGTCATTATCTGTTCACAAAGCTAAAATGAATATTTTGAGCCTGACCTAGCTGCCTGCCATACATCTATAGAAAGGAAAGAAAAACATTAAAATTAAATTATATTTCTTTAAATGAAACCTTAAATGTCATTTCCCGTTATTTTATGTTCAGAGTGAATTTGTAAAGCATGGTATCAATGTTCTTCCATGACAGGAAACTCGCCATATTTAAATCCTATTGAGAATTTATGGAGTAAAATTGGTAGGAAAATATCACCAAATTCTCCCAAAAGAGCTTTAGAAGATCATAATTTAAATTTGCACCATGAAATACCGAAAGAATTGTTGCAAAAAATTTTGATTCCATGCCTGAAAGAATTGCAGGGGTGAACAAAGCTAGATGCTATACAACAACATATTAAATGTTTTTAGGTTAGATTTCATTCATTTATAACTAATATTTTCTGCTCAGAAGAAATTAGGTAAACAATAAATTATCTAATGTAAGTAAGTACGAGTAATAAGCCTTAGTTACGTCCACTAACAACCATATAACAATATATTCCAAAACGGAAAAGTAAAATATTTATTTGCTTAAAAGACGTTACTAAAAGCACATTAAAAGTAAATTGAAACATATATTGACATGTTTCAACTCCTTCACCGAGTCGTCATCAGAATGTGTAACAGAAATTACAAAGACAATGCATATGAAAAATTGAAAAAAAAAATCATCGAATACGAACAAGTAAACATATAACGCGTCCTACATTTACAACGAAAATTCAATATCAGATGTACAGAACATATGGCGGACAAAAAATATAATGGAGGTAATACTGCTTTATCCCGGCTGAATTAAATAGAGAGCATTAACATACTTTATAACGAGAGTAAATTAATCTGCAGGTCTAATTTTTATTTACAATTATTCATAAGAGAGTCCATTGAAATTTATTTAAGAGGTTCAGCAGTTTGTAACGATACGTAAATTTTCGTATCCCGAATATTTGGATTGAATGGTTGGACAACTGGCAGAATCGTAACATAAAGAGAATAGGTGCGATGGTGAAAATGTAGGGCGCGTTGTATGTTTACTAGTTTGTATTCGATGATTTTTTTCCATTTTTCATATGCATTGTATTAGTAATTTCTGTTATGCATTCTGATGACGACTCAGTGAAGGAGTTGAAACATGTCAATATATGTTTTTAATTTACTTTTAATGTGTTTTTAGAAACGTCTTTTAAGCGAATAAATAGTTTACTTTTCCGTTTCAGAATATATTGCGACATAAATTATCTGTTTATTTCCTTTTACTCCGGGATACCAAAATGTATGCCGATTTCTGATAACTTGTAAAATTTTTTGTATGCTATTTTTTATAAAAATAAATAATTATTTTTGCTCAATAACTTACTCAAATATTGTCTTTAAACTGATTTATCATAGTGACATTAAAAAATCAGTTTAATTAAAAGATATAAATTTTCAGGAGCTTCTTCAAAAAACAAAAGCTAGCATTTTCAATTTTGCAATACTTTTGGCCATTAGTGTACTTCTGTAGTTTCAAGATGGCTGGTTTAGTGGATAAATTAAACAAATTGTAAGAATTCTCACTTTTTTTGGTAGATAAAATGTCAGTTCAGTTTAAAATTCCTAGAAAATTATTTAGCTGCGATTTCTGTGGGAAGTATTAAAATTCAAAAGTCTTTTCACATTGAAAAACAATATATTATGTTCAACAGTGTATAATGAATTCGAAACAAAATGAGGTTTTTTAATAAAATTTCAGTGGGTGTATATAGACGAGTAAATACATCTATAATCTTATAAAAAGCATTGATTACTTCCATTATCAAAATCATTTATTCATTTTTAATTTTTTTTTCAAAAAAACTTTAAAAATTGATTGTTGAATTTTGATTTTAAATGTATTTATTTTTTATATACGGCTACATTTATAACTGGTACAGATGTCATATTCGCCCCATATTGGCGCGATTTTTTTCTGTCGCCAATATCATATAGGCAACGGGTACTTAACTTGCGCCAAAGTGTCGTTATTTTGCTTGATGTGGTAACCCGGATTATGTTGTTTATGCTGTTGATATTTTCGCCAAATTGGCAACCGAAAAAAATCGCGGCAATATGGGCGAATATGACATCTGTACCTTATGACTTTATTTAAATCAATTCCATATTTTTATAGAATAATTATCTATCTGTAAAATAAAAGCAATTTGCCTTTTTTTTATTTGAATGCAAATCAGGTACATCCGTGCAATAAATGTTGTACGTTAAAACATAAATGAAAATAAATTTAAATAAATGAATGCTTTTTGAAAACCAGCTAAGTATTAAATAAAAAATATGTTTGTAAATGAGATTTTAAAACCACATTAGATGTTCCAAATAAATTCAGTTTTCTTACCATTAGATAAATGAAGAGCTCAGATGGTAAAGGCGATAAATGACACAATCCTCATTGTCAGAAAATGAGCTGTAAAGTTCCAAATATCTATTTGCGTTTATTGTCAAATGCTTCTTTTATCTATCATAGCAAACGCGGTAGCGTTAAGCTATAATATGATTAAGAAATACAAAATGCAAACGACTTTCTTAAATTTCTGGCGAACCAGTTGACATACGACAATGATTTTCTTTTTGAAAGATAGAACTCGACGAGACGAATAAACTGATAGCATTAAAAAAATTACTGTAGATTTCAGTAGTTTTTTATTCAACCTGAAACGAAAAAAATGAAGACACAAAATTCAACAAAGTGTAGCTAACGTTCCAGTGGGTGGATTAACTTCGTTTTTGTTTTATTTTGATCCTCTTGTTTAAACTTAAAATAGATTTTTTTTAAATCTTTGTATGTTTGACGGTCGCTGAGAAAATCGAATTTGTCTCTTATAATGTCTCCATAAAATTATAGCAATCTCTCCTTTTCATTTTTTAATTTTCTAATTCAATAATTTCTTTCGTATTGCCACTCCCTAAAAAGCAATACAATAATTAAAAAAAAAAGGATAACACGTGTACTTTTGTTGTTATAAGTCAATAAAAATTGAAATTCAACTGATAGATTTTTTAAATTTTGAAATCGACATCAACCTAAGCAGATAATGCATAATTTTCATAAATATATATGAACTTTCTTGATTAATATTTTGAACTGGGGTAATAGGCACAATGGAGCACAAACGAGTTGATAGGAAGAAAAAACAGGGTAAATCCCAAGCTTCTGTTCAGGAGCTAAATGTAAGTTTTTTTTAAATTAACATCATAACATCTTAACTTACACAAGCGAATGGTATGCAGTAATATAAATACTTCGCATACTAAGCGTACCTTAAAAAATAGCATTTCATCTATTTTAAATAAGGAAAGAGATGTCATATACGCACCGGAGTACATAACTGGTGTGATAATGGCGTTTTTTTGCCTGATACGGTAACTGAGCTATTGTTGTTTATTTATTAATTATTTTTTTATTTACTTTTATTTTATTTTTTAAAATTATATAAATTGTTTTGATCTATAGTTATTAATTAAACTTTTCATTATTTATTGTTATTTCCTTTTTTAAACAATAGAAAGTAATTTAAAAATATATATGTAACTGCTATTCGAAAAAATGTGTAACTGCTATTCGGTTTTCGTCAAATTGGCGTCAGAAAAAACCGCGCCAAACTCGTTGTGTATATGACATCTGTGCCTTAAATAATTAGGGTTTCGTTTAACTTTAGGTACTTTTTCTTGAGATATTGTCGAAAATGTACAGCAAAAACATACGGTACTACTTGATTATCTCGTCGACCAATTTCGCCAAACTATTCGCCAAATGATACAAACTGACATAATTTTTATTTTAAATAACGGAAGAATAAATAAATTAGTAAAACATTAATAAAAATACTAATAAAAACTTGGGCACAGATGTCATATACGCTCCGTAATGGCGCGATTTTTTCTGACGCCAATTTGGCGAAAGCCTCGTTAATATATCATCTATATCCGGGTTACCATATCAAGCAAAATAACGACACTTTGTCTCCAGTTAAGTACCCGGTGCGTATATGACATCTGTGCCAAAACTTGAATTAAAAATCTCTTGATGACGTAACAAACACGTGTATCGTGTTTAATCTCAAGTGAATGTAACATTTACTATCATCCATTATTGTCATTTAATCTTATAGTTTGGCGGTAATTTTTTGATCGACAGGATAATCAAGTTGTACCAAGTATGGTACAGATGTCATATACGCACCACGTTGGCGTGATATTTTTTCTGACGCCAATTTGGCGAAATCCTCGTTTTCGAATACCAGTTACATATGTATTTTTAAAAATGGTTTAACAATAAATTAAAAAAAAGTTTAATTAATAACAATAGAACAAAACAATTTATATAATTTTAAAAAAGAAAATAAAAGTAAATAAACAATTTATTAATAAATCAACAACAACATCCGGGTTACCATATCAAGCAAAATAACAAAACATTGGCGCCAGTTAAGTACCCCGGTTCGTATATGACATTGGCGTCAGAAAAAAATTGGGTCAACGTGATGCGTATATGACATCTGTGGCGTTTCAAGTACCCTTCTGAACGTTACTTTGAAATCGGTGAGTTTCATCGCCAAAATCGCCAAGATGCTTAATGATCATCGCCATTGAATATATAAATAATGCCATATTTGCAAACTTATAAGTCAAAATATAAGTGGAACCTCGGTTCACGACCGTCTCTGTTTATGACCAGTTCGGTTTATGTCCAACTTCGGTGATCAAAATTTGACTTGGTTGGCGTGCAATATCTCGGTTCACGACCAAGGCTGCCGAATAGTTCAGTTGGCAACCCTTACATAACTCTTGTTATTAGTCAAGTTTGGAGTAAGCTGTGCATATCAGAGTGCTTTGTGTACCTTTATTACTGTAAAAAAAATTAACCTTTTGTTTTACTTTTAGTCAGGTTTGCGCTAATTTTAGCTCTCATTATGGCTTCTAAGAAGGAAAAAGTGCTTAGTGATAGCAGTAGTAAGAAGCTTAAGCGAATTACTGTTCAATAAAAGGAATTGTAGCAAAACATGAGAACGATATTAGTATAACCGGTCTAGCTAAACAATACGATGTGGCCTAAGCCTTCGATTTCCTCGATGATCTGTATATATATATATATATATATATATATATTACGCTATCGTATGTGTCACAGAAATTGCGATTAGTTGTTAATTGTTTAATGGCAACGCTCGAGTGAAACGTATCTCATAGGTTATAGAACAGCATTTAATGCATCTTTATACCTATAAGGGTGGTTACCATAGGCAGGACCCTGTTCTGTCACCAAATACCGCCAAGTTTGTCATCAACTTGTAAATATATCGCCAAATTCCTACAGACTTCCATTGTAAAACAATAGGGTTTACTTGTTTAGAGAGAATCAACAAATTGAGATATTTTAATGCAACAAAAACTAATATCAGTTTAAGGAATTACATTAATTATATTTAAGGGAGCCCAAGTAAATTAAATTATGAATAAAAATAACGTGAATTTGATTTAAAAACCTTGAACCTTTTAAAAAAGTGTGCATTACTTGGTTAAATAGTGCATTATTGCGCGAAATAAGAAAAAAGTATTGGGAATATTTAAAAGCAACTCAGGTTTATTTATATTCAATATATAATTATAAAAAAATTTAAATGACTAGTATTAAAAAATGCTCTGACGAGCACCAAAAAAGGCTAATATGTTTTTAAGTATGAAAAAGGGTTTGACAAGTGCTTCTAATTAGGCATGAAAAAGGACAAGGGGTCCCTTCTTGGCTGCAGCTCACTGTCAATGCCAACTTTGAAAATATCATATTTGCGCTTTTTTCATATAAAAAAAATCGGCCACAGTTACGATAAAAATGTGCAGTATAACGACGCAGCCTGATTAAACATGAATGTAAGGCGACATAGCACCAAAAACCTTAGTTCCTGCAGCGGATCACACTCATGCAGGGCCACCAAGAACGCCCGCAGTGTAGAACTGTACAAAAAACTGATTTGCAATGCAGTGCAGACTGTTGCAGCACTCTGCACAGGAACAATTCCACATGTGCACGCATAACAGTATAATGCATTCATTGATTGTTGAAATTATATGCAAGTGGCTGTGGCTGTACAATGTACTATGCAGTACAGCAATGCATGTAAATTATAAACGAACATTAGACGCAGACACCTTTAATACGGAAGTACAAAAGCACACTGTGAGTGTGCGCTGAGGTTCAAATATTAAAAGCATAATAGGAATGTACAGTGTAGTATAATTTATAGAGAAATAATGGTACACAGTGCACTGTACAAAGTTGCATTGCAGACGCATGCGCAGTACAACAGTGCAACAGTGCATTTAACATGTAAAGACGACGGAAAGTTTTACTAAAGTACCGCGAATTTATTTTATATAGTAAAGCGCAAATGATTTTTTCAAAGTTGGCATTGACAGTGAGCTACAGCCAAGAAGGGACTCCTTGTCCTTTTTCATGCCTAATTAGAAGCACTTGTCAAACCCTTTTTCATACTTAAAAACATATTAGCCTTTTTTGGTGCTCGTCAGAGCATTTTTTAATACTAGTTAAAATCTCTCTGAGTATTAGCTCAATTGATAGTTTTCAATCATATGATGAATGCTTTTTTTTTTTTTTGTCACATACCATCTTTATCATCTGAGCTCTTTAGATACGTATTTCCTTTTACATTAAAATATTATTACGTGGGTTAGCTACGTAATTGCTTATCTTCCAATTACCTTCACTTTAGTTCCCTAATTTCTTCCCTAAACTCTCCTTAAGGGGCGAGATGAATCAATGTTTTTGAAATAATTGTGTTTTTTTTTATTTATTGCTTAAAAAGTTCTTTAAACTTCCTGAATCCATTGGTATGTTTTTTTTTCTCTAAAACCTGTGAAACCATATGAAAAATATGCCAGCTTTAAGAACCGTTTCCTCGGAAACAAACCGACCAATTTTGGTGAAATTTTAAATCCATATTCACTGAATTATGCTCATTATTTATGGCAGATCAGTTTACAGTTAAGTAGACAATTTATTCATAGCGTAAAAGTTATTAATTGTTCGGTGGAATTAGCATCGCAATTAAGAATAAAATTATTATAAAATCATCTAAAAATTCATTTTAAAATAACTATTTCTTTTAACGAAAAAAATGAATATTAAGTTTTCTGAATTATAATTTTGTGGATTTATTTTTATATTCTGACTGATTGTTTCTTTTTTTTTTTGACGCGTTGCAAATAATTTTTCTCGACAAGTAAAATAAAGCTAAATAACATGCTCTATGTTTTAGTACAGTACGAAAAACAACAAAAAAAAACAGATAATTTTACAGGAATACACGTTCTGCAATGTCGTCAATAAAAAACTGTTTATTTTGTGGAGAAAAAATTCTACATAAAAAGTGCTTTCCATAAAAACTGAGAGCAAAATTATAAAAAATCAAGAAATATATTAGCAAAAAATTTCTCTCAGATGATATACAACGGTCCCATCGTTCAACCCATTTTTTAAAATAAGTAGAGAAGCGTATTTCTGGAAGTTGCTTCAAAGAACTCTGCATTTCTGAAATAATTTCAGAAACTGTATTAAATTTTCTGCCACGGATTTTCTCCTTCAACGTCTGAAACAGCCAGAAATCGCATGGTGTGAGATTGCGACTGTAAGGAAGATGTATCATGATTTTAATATTGCATTTACTAAGATATTGCTGAACAGAAGTAGCGACATGCGGTTATCGCAAAATTTCAAACCTGAAACATAATATTCACCATTCACAGTATTTTTTGGAGGCACAGCATGCTGATAGATTACGCGTTTATTATCAAAGAAAATAATCACCACGACCTTTCCAGTAGATTTGGTTTGTTGAATTTTTTCGGATTCAGAGAATGAGTGTGTTTCCACACACTTGTTGCGGACTTGGTAAGGGGATCAAAATGATGCACCCAAGTTGCGTCACCTGTTATTACGGTCTTTAGGAAATTTGGATCATTTTGAAGCATCTGTTTCCGCTGACAACATTGGTGAATTCTTGTTTGCATTTTCCTTTAGTAAGGTGATGAGGGACCCATCTGGAACAAACATGGCGAAGGTGATAATTGTTGTATAAAATTCAAAATATCGACGTTTTCGAAATGTTAGTCACCGCCCACCGAACGCTAGGCCTGAGCGCTGACACAAAAATGGCGGCTCCCGAAAGCGTATTTTTTTAACGCATGTACGGTCCCTAAAATTTTGACACCAGTATTTTATAAAAGATTTCTCTGACTTGTTTAATCTCAGAAAAATGAAGCGAAAAAAACTTATTATTACGAAAATTATTAGTATGAATATTTAAGGGAACTTACACACGCTGAAAAAAATCTGCCTTCGGCAGCTGCTATTTTTGTATCAGCGCTTAGGCCTAGTATTCTGAGGTCGGTGTGTCAGTTCATGCCACTATCTCCTCAAATGACATTCGCCGATTTTCTTGCAAGATTGCCCACATTGTGTTAACATTTCGATTATTCTTATCGGCCAGGCTTAGGATCCAGTACTGCAGACAAACGTCCTTTTTTGAAATCACATGCCATCTAAAAATCGTAGCCTCGCCAAAACATTTGTCTTTGTAAGTGTTTTTCAATAACTGGAGCTGTTTTGCCCAAGCGATAAGCAAAATTTTATTGCCCAACGCATTTCGTTTTTTTAACTCTGAATCACTCATCTCCATTTCAGTAGGGCAAATAAAAACATTTCTATAAACAAGCACGAAACTACGAAAATAAAATCGTTTGCTTTGTTTCGAACATTTATAGACGTACAGTTAACAGTTTGAAAAAATCGCCTGAATTTTGATTATTTAGTTTCGCGGTGTTGCCACTACGTAAAAAACTCTCAGTTTATATGAAATGCCCTTTGTATATTACGATCTTTCTGTAACATCTTACTTGGTGACGGAAATTTAACAATTAGGTAAGATAAATATTTTTTTTTTTTTTTTTTTTTTTTTTTTTTAAGGGGTATCACTGCGACCTGCGTAGTAGTCATCACTGTTTTACTAACATAAATGGATAGTTTTTACGGCTTCCTAGCTGGCAGACTTTTTTTTTTTTTAAATGAACGGATTTTTTTTTATATATATGAGCGATAGAAGGGCTATATTACAAAGTGAAATTTAAAACTCCCTTCATACAGGGTGTCCAGCGAAAAAGACCCTGATTTCAAAATTAAATATCTTAAAAACAAAGATCAATAGAATTATGCGGACAACGGTTTGTTTATTAGCTAAGCTGTAAAAATGTTATGTAGAAGTTTCAAAAATTAGTTCCAAATACCGCTAACAGATGGCGCTGTAATTGCAATGCCTATAAATTGTGTTTTGAAATCCAGAGTACTAGCGTCTCATTATTAGATGGCTTCCTATGGAAGAACGAAAATTGGGAAAGACCACTTTTTCGATTGGGTGATATGCACAAGAGGAGACATCTGGTCAAAGCTTCAATTTTCGAGAATTTCAATTAATAGAATTTTCAATAAAAAGTTTAGCAATCATTATATAAGAACTTATTAAAATATTTTTTTGGGGTAATGTGCAGAAGCGGAGCCATGTGTTGACAGAATTGAGATTTGTTTCAAATTTTGTTATAAGCTACTTCGGTCCAGATACCAGTATCTCTGGTATGTCTTTTCTCTCCTAATTGGTAGATTGTGGAATCGAATCTAAGGAGAGGAGGATTTGAGAAAAAATGGAAATCTTTACTTTTTAATGTTTATTTAAACTATGAAAAAAGTTTGAATAAAAAAAATCCAAAGTTTCAGGTTTTAAAATTTAATTAAGCTAAAAGAAACCCCTGTTTTAAAAATCATTGAGCATTTTTAATAATGATTCATAAATAATTTTTTTTTTAATTATAGAGAATAGTTTGAATGAAAAAATTCAAAGTTTCTATTTTTGAAAAATTAAGTTAAAAAAATAATTTTAATTTTAAAAACCCGTTTTCATTTTTTTTATCATTGAGCACAGAAATATTTTGCAGCTTCTATCGATAGGATCCGAAGTGTTGGAAAGGAATGCGGCATCCAAAATACTTTTGCTTTGACGTTGATGATATGATTTATCATCAATTCCTTTTAAAAAAGAAATAATTTAAAGCATAATTTCTGTCTCTAAAACTTTGTTTACAAAGAAAAGAAATATATGTGTTGTGCTAAAACCAAAGTATTATGCCGTGATTTAAAAATAAATGAAAAGTGCAAAATTACTTTTTTATTTATAATAATTCAGGTATAAACAATAATGCCAAAATATTATGCCGTGATTTAAAAATATAAAAAATAAATAAAAAGTACACAATTATTTTTCTAAATATTTGCATTTTGATTTAAATAATTATATGGCATTAAAAATTGAATTTAATAAAATATTTCAATAAGTTCTTATATAATGATTTCTAAAATTTTTATTGACAATTCTATTAATTGAAATTTACTAAAATTAAAGCTGATGCAATAATTCTGTGACCAGATGTCTCTACTTCTGCACATCACCTCAATAAAAAAGTGAACTTTCCCAATATTCGTTCTTCCGTAGGGAGCCATCTAGGAATGAGACACCAGTGCCTTTGATTTGAAACATAGTTTACAAGTATTGCGATTACAACGCCATCTGTTAACGGTTTTGTAACTAAATTTTGAAACTTTGGTATAATATTTTTACAGCTTAGCTAAGAAACAAACCGTTTACCGCATAATTCTATTGATCTTTGTTTTTGAGATATTTAATTTTGAAATCAGGGTCTTATTCGCTGGACACCCTGTATATTAATATATATTTAGTTCTGCAAAGTGTAGTATTAATAAGCATTTAACAAAATTTTATATTAAAACGAAATTGTATTTACTATTTAGTAATTTGTGTAATTGTGTTATTTAGAAAAGTCCTTCATTTCTGCTTTATAGAATGAGTACATGCATGAACAACAATTCATAGCAATTTCCAGAAAAATTCCGGGCTTAAACACGTTAATTATCTACAATTTTAATATTATATCCAATTTACCTTTAATATCATATTATATCTCATAAGTTAGTGTTCTGCCATTCTAAATATACTTAAACGTTTGGAAAACCAACCTGCATCAAAATGTAAAATTATTTTCAAAGTCTGAGAATTCAAATCCCATTAGCTGGTAGACGGGAGGAGTTGTGTTCAAACCCAAACACGCCCGTCTGCCTGATCGTTCAGAGTGTTACGTGATTTTGTTCTTACCTTGCTATAAATACAGGTTAGGTTCCGTTAGAAAGACACCCATGGAGGGCACACGCCCCTCGGGCCTATATCCCTCGTGTAGATATTCGGCCTTCATAAAACAAACAAACCTCATTAGCAAGTGGTAAATCAATTTTTATATCTTCCACTGCGATAAATATTTCTCACTTCTATCAACCAATACCTTATAGATTGATTTTTAAAGGTTCGTGTCTAATATTTTCTGCTCAATTTCGCTAAGCAACTGCCTAAATCAGGGTTCGTACGGGTACAGTTATTTTCAAGGTCGAATATCAGAATTTTTTTTTATAGGAAAATAAATCTAGTTTAAACGGACGAAATTTGGCCTTATCTCAGGAGAGATTTTCCATTAGAAAATACTGGTACCTAAGAATTTCTTGGTCTGGAAATTCAAGCACCCGTACGAACCATGTAAACTTTGCCTAACAAGTTAATATTTTTGTCCGTATGCCGCGCCGTACTGTCAAGAAGTGTTTGCTTGATCCATTGCTTAAAGCTTTTTCATACCACTAAATTTTTAATTAAAATATCGTTCTGCTTAATAATAGAAATTTTTAGATTAAGTAAACCGAATTCGTCCCTTACCCTCTGTTTGCTACGACCAACCCGATGCTGTCCTATTTGCGTGCCAATTCCATTTTATGCTTAACACGTTGAATGTCAAGTCTATTTTGCCTGTGTTTCCGTTCAGGCCGCGAAATAAGACTCACGTTACAGAATCTATAACTGTCAGTTGCCGACGACTGACGCGGCCTAATCGCAAAGACTAGTGTCAGCCACCGGTGACTGACGTGGCATTCAACGTGTTAATATGCGCATCAAGAACTTACTCGACTCATCACTATCGATTGGAAGTAAATGAGAGCATTGCGACTCTCTTAGGCATTCCAGAGATATCTGCATTGGTTCAAATAAACCGAATATTTCAATTAGGTGTTTACCTCATTTAGATTATTGTCTCAAAGAAAAGGAAACTGTTAAGTGGTTAATTGAATTTTCCCCTTGCTAGTTAAAGGTGGTTGTGTTTCGACCGACATTGATTTATATTTGATTGAATAAATTTATTAAAATACTAGCAATCCCCGCGGCTTTGCTCGCGTAATATTTAAAATATGCCAAGTGATGTTTATATGTCTAATTTTTATTAAAAGAAACTATACTTTCAGGAATAATTCAAAAATTACTATTTAAAACACAGTTTGACTAAACTTAATTATTACACTGCATTAGGCAGAAATGAGACTTAAATTAATAAAAAGAAATAAAACTAAATAATTGATAATTTAGAAAATATTTTGAAACTTTTATGCTCAATTAATACGCTCATTTCAGTATTCATTTGAAGATTTGAATTTTTTAGAAACCATCTTTTTACATCTTAAAATTAACCATCATGTCAAATTCCAAGTGCTAGACCACCTCTCTCAACATAAGGGGCTATGTTGAAATAGGCAGTATCACCATTAATTTGCTAACATTAATTTTGAAATCGGTTTGTTATTTCCTAATATTCCACATAAACGTAATTTAGAAAGCTGTTAACCCGGGAATGCTCGCGCAAAACCGGGTTATGTACGATTTACACTTTGGCACATATAAATAAAAAAAAAGGCGTCATTTTATACAATGGGTGACATTGCTAACAAATTCCACGCTAAAACAATTTGCAGATTACTTTTCGAAAATTAGTGGTGAGAAATGTAATTAGCACATGTGTGCAACACCCAGATGGTAGTGCAAGCAACATAAATATAGCCTATGTTGGAACGGGACTGTCACCATCAATTTGCAACCATTACTTTTGAAATAGGTTTGGTATTTCCTGAGATTGAGTAGAAATCGCAAATTAAAACGTTTTTAGAACGCTTTTCGCGCATTTTCACCCCTTTTAAATTTCCAATTTTTTCGAAACTGTTCTTAAAGTTCATTTATATCTAATAAATATGCACCTTGCCTAATTTCAAGTTGCTAGCTCCTACCGATCACAAAAATCGAAATTTAGAAAGTTTTTTGCTCCTGAAACATCCAGGTGATAGTGACACCAACATGAAATAGCGTCTATGTTGGAGTAGAGGCTGTTAGCATCAATTTTCGATCATTGCTTTTGAAATCAGTTTGATTCTTCCTGAGATTGCTCACAAATCAGCATTTAGAACGTTTTTAGCGCATTTTCACTCCTTTTAAATTCCAAATTTTTAAAGAAATGTTCTTAGACATCATTTATATCTAATAAATATATACCATGCAAAATTTCATGAATCTAGGTCCTTCCATAATTCAAAAATCGCATTTTTAGAACGTTTTGTTTCTCCTGCATCCCCTCTGGGTTAGTGGAAACATATATAAAATATAGCCTATCTTGGAGCAAGAACTGTCACCATCATTTTTACAGCATTATATTTGAAATCGGTTCAGTACTTCCTGAGATTGCATATAAATCGGAATTTAGAAAGATTTTTACAACGATTTTCGCGCATGTTTACCCTTTTTAAATTTCGATTTTTTTTTAGGAAATGTTCTTAGAGATCATTGATATCTTATAAGAGATCGTTCAAGTATTACGTAAGCAGTAAGTGGGGGAGGCGGCGGGGCAGTGTCTGCTTATTTTTGCTGACAAGGGGGAGAGGGGGGGTCACGGAAATTCTTAGGTAAGCATTAGACAACGAAGCAACTATAGTTTAACAAGAAAAAGCAAAAGAGCATGATTTAGATGAGCGTTCCGCGGATGTTGAACGACTTGAGAAAAAAGATATGCAGTAAACAAGGGCTGGAAACGAGGATCATTCCAGCCCACCACTATATTGAAAACTTAAAAATAGACAATGCAGAAACATGGATTCAAAGATCTTGGACAACAGACTCAAATGTGAACGCCAAACACATAATATTCCTATGATTCTTGTTAAAACTTTTAGTTATGTGCCTAAATAATTTAGGGCCGGTTGTATTTCTTAATGTTTTTTTTGTTGTTGTTGTTCAATGCGATAAATAATAATACGTATATAAAGACTATTTTGTATTCTATGAATTGTTTAATGCCATAAGTAACAATATATTAGACCGATTTTTTTTTCTTCCATACCACAACCCCTATGTGTCTGTTTATGTAAATTTGCTGGATTAATAATGCAATTTATCTCTAACTGTAATTTTTTATGGCAAATAGTGTTGATGTTAGAATGTCATAAAATCGTATGTAAGCAAAGGGGGGGGGGTCTAGTATTTGCTTATTTTTCCTTACAAGGGGGAGGGAGGGGTACAAAATGACTAAATATATGCTTACGTAATACTTGAACGGCCCCTAAGTAACTACCATTCCAAATTTCATGATTCTAGGCCCTGCAATAACACAAAAAACACATTTTTAGAACATTTTCGCTCTTGCACCCCCTGAGGTAGTGGCACCGACATAAAATATAGCCTATCTTGGAGCAAGGGTTGTCACCATCATTTTGACACCGTTATTTTTTAAAATCGATTTAGTATTACCTGAGATTGTGTAGAAACCACCATTTAGAACGTTTCTTAGAACGCTTTTTGTGCATTTGTACCTCTTTAAATTTCGAATTTTTTAAGAACTGTTCTTAGAAATCATTTATGTCTAATAAATATATACCATGCAAAATTTCATGATTCTGGGCCCTTCAGTAACGAAAAAGTCTCATTTTTAGAATGTTTTTTGCTCCTGCACCCCTTTTGGGGTAGTGTCACCGACATAAAACATGACCTATGTAAGAGCAAGTGTTGTCACCATCATTTTTACACCATTATTTTTTAAATCGGTTTGGTATTTCCTGAGATTGTGTAGAAACTATAATTTAGAACGTTTTTTACAGCGCTTTTCGCGCATTTTCACCCCTTTTAAATTTCGAATTGTTTAAGAACTGTTCTTAGAAATACTTTATATCTAATAAGTAACTAATATTTCAAATTTGATATTTCTATTCCCTTCAGTAACGCATAAATTGCATTTTTAGAACGTTTTTTGCTCCTGTACCCTCCTTGGGGTAGTGACACCGACCTAAAATATAGCCTATCTTGTAGCAGGTCTTATCACCATCATTTTGACACGATTATTTTTTAAACCGGTTTGGTATTTCTTGAGATTGTGTAGAAACCATATTTCCTGAGATTGTGTAGAAACCACCATTTAGAACGTTTTTTAGAACGCTTTTTGTGCATTTTCACCCCTTTTAAATTTCTAATTGTTTAGAAAATGTTATTAGACATCGTTTATCTCTTATAAGTAACTAATACTCCAAATTGCATATTTCTAGGCCCTTCAGTAACACAAAAATCGCATTTTTAGAAAATTTTTTGCTCCTTCATCTTCTTTGGGGTAGTGGCACCGACATAAAATATAGCCCATGTTCTAAGTTGGACTAACAACATCATTTTGATATCGGTTCGGTAGCTCCAGAGATTACCTCTAACAAACACACAAATAATTTTTACTCCTTTATAACAGTATAGATAAAAGATATGCAAATCTTTGTGTGTTAAAATACTCATTGGATCTTAAAAAGAAAACCTCAAGCATTTTCACACTACATTAAAATATATATTTTACGAAATATACATTAATATGCTGAAGGAGAAGATTAGAGATTATTTTCCTTCGAATCTGATTTGCCATTCTGTACGTATTTTCATAGAGAAATTACAAATTAATGCCAGAAATTCAGAATTATATTTTTTGATTTATTTAATGACGTATGTTTCATGATTACACAAAATAAAAATTTATCCGTCGGAATTTTCGGCAGAAAATCGGAATGTCTAAATGAAAATACTCCAAACTTGTTACCCTGCTCCAAATAAGCATATATGTTTGCATATTACAAAGAGAAAAAAATCTCTAATCACATTAATTATAGATTTTTTTTACATTCTAAATATATGTATAGTTATTCAAAATCCTTCTCACATTAAATAAAAAAGTACCTCCTGAATTAGATTTTCAAATCACAAAAAAATCGCTTTTGATAACTTACACTTTCATAAATATTTCACTTTATACTAAAATATTATTTCATAAAATACATAGATACCTTCTTACGTCCTTTTTTTTTTCGTGCTTTATCATTCTAATCACTTGTTCAAACTTCTGATAGTTACATTTTAACTGTAAGGTTTCTAATGATTCTGTTTCTATGATGAGTACATGTATAAGAAGATAGGTTAGCCACGTTGTAATGCTCTATGGATTAAAATAGCAGATGATACTTGATTTTTTATAAAATATTCTAACGAAATATCTACGTTATATATTAAAGCTCCTTTTTCAACATTAAATTTCAGCGACCTCCCGGGTAAAGCTGCGATTACGTACTATTTTATTATAGAAAATATCAAATATTTCCTCATAAAGAAAATTCTCAGGATGGAAGGGATAGTCTACCTCTTGTAAATTTGTCAGTTACGAAAGTATTGCTATTTGAATCTCCTATGGTAGATATCAGATTGAATTTCACAAATAAGGGAGCTCTAAAGGTAGTTGTTATCAGCTCTCAGAACTTTTTAAAACATTTAGAAGGATCATTCTCAGATAAGGTAAAATTTTATCTCCTTGACCAACAAAATGAAATTTAATAAGTCTAACATTAATGTTTTATTTTTATTATAACAAATACCGTAATGAACTGTATTGTAAAATAGTTTGAAAATGGGAAAACTACAATTTGAGTTAAAAATAAATAAAATTTGCAAATGTCATTACGATGGTATTTACCTAACTTCAAATTTAATAGTTAAAAATTATAGTTCGGAGTGTTGGAAAGCCTTTGAGTAAGTACAAAACAAATATAATAAAGTTTCATCTCGTTCCTTGTAATGTAATTGGCATTTTAACTTCAATGGAAAAACTATTTCAGTTATCTTTAATTAAAACATTATCGCTGGAGTTATTTGTCATTAGCATGGTGCAAAATAATTTATTTCTTAGCTCATCACTAGAACCTTCTAAAATACTCTTTATGTTGCTACATTGTAGGGTAACACATGCCCGTAAAAGCAGTGAGGACCCTTTTTTACCCAACTGCCAAGAAGGGTTATGTGTTTGACTTGTATCTGGGTATGTGAATTTTTTATACCCTCGAAACATCCCAACGGCCTGATGAATTTTAATGAATGAAGTTACTATCGATTTATCTTAACCGTCCGATGGTTATAGGCTAGGTTTTGCTTTTATAAATTCGAGATGGCGGTCGTAAAATACAAAAAGGCGTTAGGGCCGAAAAAAATTACGCACTATATTCTGTGGCATATCATTGATTGGTCTTTCAAAATGAAGACGATATTTCATTGACTATTTTACAGTCAGAAGCTCCGTTTAAATATTACACAACCTGGAAGCTTTGTAGGAAGGATCTCTAGCTTTACTGCAACTCTAACCTTCATGGACATCTATAAGCTTCATCAAAACAGTGTTTATAGATAGGAACTAACAATTAAACACAACTTAAAAGTCATCAATACAAGTAAATAAAAAAACATAGGTAAGTAGTATAAATAATAATTTCACATTGATGAGAAATAATTAATTAGTTCGCTTTTTACGCAGTCGTGATTTTATTTTTTTTTTAATTTAATTTTTACTTGTTTAAATAGGCAGTTCTGTTTCACTTGGAAACTTTTATTAAAAAATTAAGAACAATGATTTCTTCATGCGTCATCACCATGTTTCACCTTACTAAAATATAACAGTAGATAATAACAATTTATTAATTCAATTATAAAGAGCCCTCCCACTATTTTTAAAGTAAAATACTATAAACATTCAAACGCTATAATTAAGTCTAAAATCGAATTTAAGATTAAAAACTTCCTACCGTGTATTTTTGAAAGCATGACGAACAGATCACAAAAATGACAAATTTGAAGATTTTTTTTATTTGTTTTCACTCATTGAAGGTCAAACAGTAAGTTTTAAAGGAGTTATTTTCTCCCTCCTGTTGAATTCATTAGCCGTTGTGTGTTATATTAACCCCATGAGAGGCTGTGGGATATATTATATCCCGCCTACGATTAATGAAGATTTGCACCGGAAATTTTTTATTAAATATTACTTTTCCAACTTTGGTGGAAAAAAGTCGTAAAATTGCTTTTCCTTATTTTGCAATAAAATTTTTCAAAGATTCCGGTGCGAATTCGACATTACAGTTACGCAATTACTTCCCCCTCAAAGTGTTACAATATACAAATTTACTACTGAAGAAACACTTTTTCGAAAACGAATAGGGGGAGAAAATGTCATGAAGCAATTAAATATCATCAAGTTACATAATTCACATCATTACCATATCACACTGGAAATCAAATCATCATAGATATTTTCTGAAAGTAGTACAATATTGTTCAGACAGACAAAAACGCGTAAACCTTTCAAACACGGATGTCGAAATTTTTAACGATTCTAGTCCTTTATTTTTATGTATACAGAAAAAAGTTAAAATCGGAAAATTTTACAAATAAGGAATGTTTAACCCTAGAACTACCGGAAATTTTACTCAAGTTTTATAAAAATATTCTACACCAGAATTTTTACTTAAAACTATTTAATTTGTTTATTTAACTTATTATTGTCTGATTTATACATTTAGTTTGTTTTGAAGAAATTTCTGGTTTGAATAAATATTTTGAATGTACATGTCGGGTCCATTGGACCCTTCTGGTAGACAGAGGGTTAAAGTATCTTTGCTGAACTACGTTTCAATAAAGAGTGTTTAACCCCTTAACGCTCGAATTAAATTGCGGTTGAAAAATTCAAATTGCTTATTGGCACCACTTTTATGAAAAAGAAATATTACCCTTAATTAATGACACGAAAAACGATATTAAAATATAGCCAATTTTACTATTTTATAAAACTGGTGCGAATCAAACAATTTGAGTAAAAGACACAGCCCGTGAATATGACGGGAACGAGAATTAAGGCGTTAAGCAAGTAGACAGATAGCTGGTTGCATATCAACATGTAAAAATCGCGAAGACTTCTAACAAAATATTGAATTTGAAGTACTAGCTACAACGCCTCGCAAACGAACTATAAATTTACGTCTTAACAAGCGATGATTGTTTGAATAAAACCACCACTCTACGCCCTCCAAAGAGATATGTAGGCAACGTGATTAGTTTTTAGAATTTTCTTATTACTTCACGCTAAAATTTTAATTTTTTTTAATATATCAATTTAGTTGACAAATTTTTCCGGTATCAGGTTTATCAATAATTTCCTTACATTAAAAAGGAAAATAAACACTCGCGGTAAAATACCCATATCCTTAATTACTGCGCCACAAATTATCACATAAAAAATGTAACTGGAGCCATTCAATAAGTAATAACGGCTAGTAAATATTGCTATACTTAATCTTTACTAAAGGGTCGCGTGCGTTTTGAAATTGCCACTAGCAATCAAATTTTCAATAGTAACATCTATACATAGCTGCCAAGATCTTACGCTTTTTCAGACCACAAAAATGTTATAGTAAATTTTACCTTTTTAAATCGCCGTATTTATCTGACGATTAAATAAGGCAAAATTTTATATTAAATTTTCGTGGTCTGAAAAAGCGGAAGAGTTGGCAGCTATGTCTATATAGTATATAAAACGCAAGGCTGTTTTTAGTCATCTGGTCTGAGCTTCCTACTGAAGCAATTTTAATGCTTATTTTTTTAAATGAAAGTTGATCATTTGTATATGTGTGCACGCTCTAGCTATACTTAAAGATATTCCAATTTTTTATATTTTATCCACTTGAGGGGCGGTGGGATATATTTAATCCCATCTACTATTAATAAATTAAATTTTACTTTTATAACTTGGGGGGGGGGGGGGAGTCGTAAAATTGCTTTTCCTTACTTTGCAATAAATCTTTTTGCAGATTCCGGTGTGAATTCTGCATTACAGAAGCAAAATTACTTGCCCCTCTCAAAGTGTTAATAAAGCAAAATATTTAACCCTAGATCTACCGGGAATTTTATTCAAGTTTTAATAAAACGTTCTACACCAGAATTTTTATTTAAAACTATTTAACTTATTTATTTACCTTATTTTTGTCTGGTTTATATACTTAGTTTATTTTAAAGAAATTTCTGGTTTGAATGAATATTTTGTATGTACCTGTCGGGTCCAATGGACCCGTCTGGTAGACGGAGGGTTAATATTTAAATGTAAAATATTATTTTCGAAATATTTTTATTTAATTAATTATTTTTTTTATTTAGGTGAAGGAACAAATGTTTTATTGCTATGTTGCTCCTTGCGAAATGATAATTATCAGATTATTGGCTATTTAACACTAGAACGGCGGCGAGGGGTCACTTTGACCCTTGCCGAATGAAAACATTTCGATTCGAACCAGAATTTTTTTTATAATATAAGATTGATATATACTGCACGAAAATAACTTAAATAAATAAGTTAAATAGTTCTAAATAAAAATTCTGATGTGAAATATTTTTCTAAAAGTTGAGCAAAATTTCCCGCCGTTCTAGTGTTAAACTACAGAAATAAAACTTATTCTGATATTTATTTTTATGTATTAACCTTCATGGAAATCTTTCTTCATTCTGTTTTCTCCTTCATTCTAATGAAGCCAAAGATTATTTATGTACTTGTTGATTATGCAGTTATTTAACACTAGAACCGCCAGAAATTTTACTTAAGTGTTATAAAAATGTTTTACACCGTAAATTTTAATTGAAACTACTTAACTTATTTATTTAACTTATTTATCCGTGGTACATTTTAAACTTATTTTAGAAAGAAATTTCTGGAGATAATCGAAATATTTTTATTTGCTAGCGGTCAAAATGACCGCTACGGTGGTTCTAGTGTTAAAACGGTTTGGATATAGTTAAAATGGAATACTATAAGTATCTAAAGTAAAAATATTTTTTCCATCTATTACAATATGTTTAAGATAATAATTTTTTATAATAAGTTTCACTTATAATCGCCTCTACTTTTAAAGGTATAAGGGTATTTCCATGAGTACATGTCGTGTAAGTCACATGCTACGATTTTTGATTACCAGTATTTTAGAACGGAAAATGTGACTTATTTTATGGTAGATATATTAACTGAAAAAAGCGAAGCAAACGTATCGAAAATAACGGTGACTAACAAGCATAGCAGTTATTAGCAATATGACTTACACTACAAAATCTCATGGAACTACACATAAGTATAAATCTTCAGATGTTATTAATTTTTAAATAATCTTGTTTTCGTGAAAGTTTATAAGATGACAAAGGTTATGTCTCCTGAAGATTATCGTTATTTATGCATTTGATGATCATTCAGCTGTACAGAAAGATTTGTTTTAGAATAAAATAGAATAGTATGCATCTTTAAGGTAAGTGTTTCTTTCTCCTTAAATTTTTTTTTCGATAAACAGAAGAATTTTTATTTCTATACTAGAAATAAACATACTAGATTTTTTTTTACTAGATAAAATATACCAGATAAAATTTCTATACTAGACCCGCTTCGCTGGTCCATTTTGCAAATGAATCTTGATCAAACAAAATTATGAATTCGACCTTGCATTTTAAATTAATATGGATCTTCCCCTGGAAAGTCTTTCCGAATTTGCTGAATACGATGGCCCGTACCGAATAAATAGGTTTCGCTTCGAACCAGAAATTTAAAAGACACAAAGAAAAAATAAGTTAAATAAATACATTAACCACTTTTAAATAAAAATTTAGGCACATTAGCAACACATTTTTTTAAAACTTGAGTAAAATTTCCCGTCTTTGTAGAGTTAATATTTTGTGGCAGATCTTCGTTGTTTTCTTTTGTGGGGAGAACGGTCTGTAACCAGAGTTGTCAGTGGGCTACTTTTTTTAAAATTCAGATTTCTTGATTGGCACCATCTTTTTGAAATGGTGAAATTCCCCTTGTTTTCGCCTTAATTAATATGCCATTAAATAAGGCGAATTTTTCTATTTCAAAAAAAGTGGTGTCAATCAAGAAATCGGTATTTTAAAAAAGTAGCCAACTCGCAACACTGGCCAGGCATGTGATTTCCGCGTTTTTGCACACCAGTATATTTTTAGAGAAAATGCTGTTCTCTTAAATCGCAAAAATGTTTCGATTAAATGAAATATCATTTTCTCTAAGAATATACTGGTGTGCAAAAACGCAGAAATCACATGCCTGCTGGCTGCACCTGATAATCGTACAAATAGTTGAGCTATCTTTTGCCTTAAAATATGGTTTCGGTTTTTAAATATGATGCTTTCAATACAAAGCTATTTTCACATTAGTAAATAGCAAATCGATTTTGATATTTCCCAGTCTCACAAATGTTCCATCTAACACCAAAATAATCTTTCGCGGAATGAATACGTAACAATATGTGTTCCCTTTTCCAACGCTTTACTTCACTAGTCAAATACGAAAACTTTCTTTAATTGCATTTTGCATCTGCATTTATGGATTTACGACTGATTATGTTTCGGCGATCAGTATATGGTTTAGTGTATACGTTAATCGTATTGCAAGAGTTGTCATTTTCTCGGTGGATTAAAGATGAGTATAAAATTGTTATAAAATAGCCTAGTCGCCATTACTTATTTTCAAGTTGAAATTTCTACAAAATGCTTTAAAATTATATATTTTTTGCGATAAGTTAAAACGCACTCACAGAATCCAGATTTACCTTATACAACATACAAAGCACTAAAAAGTATACTACTGTTCCAAAAACACATATCATTTTAGAAAAATTTTTAGTGAGGGTATTTAAAATATATACTTTATGTACAAAACTGTATTTTCAGAAAAACCAAGCACATTCGGATGAATTAGACAGTCCCATTCATTCCCATTTGAAATGTCCCAATCATCCGCATGATGTATATATTCAATTGTTAACCATTTTGCCTCAGAAATTACTTTGTCACAATGGTAAATATTCATTGATTTTCATTACCAATATTGAACCTTCAAATAAATAACTAGAACATATCTTAATTGCTTATATTGTATAAGATATTTGACAACTTCAAATGGCAAAAAAAATTACTTTTAAGCGGAGTTTCAGGAAATTCAACTTTGAAGAAAAATGAAAACAGCCATATGGTTTTACTTTTGGTTCTAAAGCACACTATGGTAGTGCCACATATGAGAATAGCAAGCAACTAAAAATACATATTTATTGCCTGAAATATTGAGACTGTCCCAGCCATCCCTTGTCCCATTCATCCCCCAGATTTCCTATGATTTAAAAGGGTTTGTATAGTTCTTGGAATTTCCGGACCAGGAAATTCTTTGGAAAATAGTATTTTCTTATAGAAAATCTCTCTTTAACCCTTTCATGTGCAAACCACTTTCATTGCTTTATTACAAGTATGCTTTATCAAATCTGCATGTTTAAATAAACGAATGACGCCGTATTTTACGAGCAAATTAATTTATAAAATAGAAAAGGGGTGCATTTCACATATATATTAAGTCGGAAAAAAATTACAAAAATTCTGGTGCAACTGTGGCGCTTGGGAATTAAAATTAAGTGGTTTCATAACATTCCACCGCCCTTGAAAGTGTTAAATAAGGCGAAATTTAGCCCGTTTGACCTAGATTTATTTATTTATAAATAAAATACTGATATATTGCTTGGAAAATAACGGGACCCGTAAGAACCTCGTTAATAATGTAAATAAGAAACTGTTATATATTTTACTCTAATTATTTTTTTTCTTCAAAATCTTAGCCTTTTAAATATAAAATCATCTTACGAATCAGGTTTTGAAATTCCATTAGGATGTAGGTAATCGATTGGATATCTTCCAGATCGATAAATATTTCCCTTTTACATCAAAATATTATTTCATGAATTGATAAGTAATGGCTTATGTTTCCTTTTAATACGCTTTACCTCCCTAATCTAATCAAGTATCCAAATTTCGCTTAGTTTCATTTTGCTTCTTCCATTTCAGATGATTTCATTTCAACGATCAGTTTATAGTTTATTGCATAAGTTAATCAGATCGTAAGAATTACATTTTACTCGCTGGATTAAGATAGAAGTTGACAGTAAATTTTTTATAAAATTATTTTGCAACAGCTGTGCTATTAGAAACTGTAATTGAGAAAAATTATATTATATCCTGCCGACTATTATTAAATCCTAGTCAGGCTTTGATTAGGTTGCATAAAATTCGTATTACACTAGTGAAAGATTGCTGCTGGAGGCATCCGAATTATAAAATATTGGCAGCTGTTGACAGTCTGATTACTTTGCTGTTGACAAATTTAATCATTTATATTGATTTGTTGGCAGTAGTGATATTGGCTAAGTCCAGTCGAAACACCAGGGATTCATTAAGCAGTCGAATTCTATTTCGATACTCAGGTCATTTGAGTAGTAAGGCAAAACATTAAGAAATCAGGTGGTTTCGCCATTGAAACAGAGGTCACTATCAATTTAAAATGTTTATCGAGCCACACATAAAAACGTGAACAACAATCTCATTATGAGAGTTTTCGTATGAGAGTATGTATTACTGTAACATGGATATATTATTGAGTTAAAACATTGAAAATTGTTTTTCACTGCATTTATGTGTTTTATATGAACAATAAACAGTTTTTTTAATCTAAATATTCATAGTTCTCTTCTTCTAATTTGCTCATGCAAAATATTTGCTGTAATATCATAAATTATACAAATCTTGTGATGCTGGGAAATGTAAATTCGGAGTCTTTACATATCTGAAACCATTTTTGTCAGTTCAAAGTTGTACTAACTATAATACTTTTTTATAATGAATTATGTTAGATAATATTTATCATATGGTGCAAAGTTACCCTAAATGGGAGGGTAACTTTGAACCAGGTTAGAAATTCATTTTTTATTACTTTTATCATTATTATTCCTTAATTTTTGATAGTCAAACAATAATGCAGGATCATTTCTTCTCTTTTCTGCCCCTAGTTGCAACAATATTCTTAAAATAAGAGTGTGGCATATGAAAAATAGAGAAAATGTGGACCAAAGTTACCCTGAATGACTGTATTTCAAAAGAGTCTACAAGCTAAGAATTTGACTTACGGTTTTGGATCCTTGATAGAAAAAATACAAATAAACTTACTTTTTACATTTCGCCATTTGAAAAATTAAAAATTTATAAACACCGAAAAAAGCTTTCATTTAAGCAAATAAATATCCACCTTATGCTGTCATCTCTCCGTTATAGATAAAGACATTTATAAATAAGGATTTCATACAATTTTCTTGGTATAAAGGAGAAGAAAATCATACAAATTCATTAACCCCTTGAGGGGCGGTGGGATATATTTTATCCCACCTACTATTAATGAAGATTCACACCAGAAAAATTTTATGAAATTTTACTTTTCTGACTTTGGTGGGAAAAAGGCCGTAAAAATTGCTTTTCCTTATTTTGAAATAAAAGTTTTCTAATTTTCCGGTGGGAATTCAGCATAACACAAACGTAATTGCGTGCCCCTCAAGGGGTTAAAATTTAAAACGATCCAAAAACGGGACGCTAGACACAAATGTGTTAAAATGTCATTGCCTAATAATCTGATTATTATATGAGGGGCTCACCACCTTGTAGACCAAGTCCATTTTGAATAAAAACGAGATAGTCCATTTGGAAGGTTCATAAAATCCGTTTTATCCACATCCACAGTAAACAAAATCTGTAAATATATGAGAAAGTATGTGAAAACAGAATTTGGTCACTGTGGGAATGGTTAAAACAGATTTTATGCACCTTCTAAATATGAACTCATTTTTTTCAAAATGTACTCGGTCTACTACGGTCATGGAACTATTAATAAAGAGGAACTGACATATCCTTAAATTAGTGAAACTTCAACTGTAACCGCTGTCGCCGGAGTTGATTACCGCCGGTGGAAACTTTCACCAGTAGATTTATATAGAAATTTTCAGCTTATTTAAACACCTTATTATTACAAAATTTCAGTCATAAATAATGGTTGGAAAAGATTTTCATTTTTACTGGTAGGAGTTTACTTTGGCGGTAGTTGGGCCCTGCGTTTCCCTCCTATTGTGACAACCAGGGAAACAAACCGACAGTTTTACAAGGCATACTGACATCAGTAAAAACAAATAGAAAATTTTACGACATTTTAAAGAAATATTTCCATGAATAAGACGCTTAATTAAGACGAAATTCCCCATTGAATTTTATTGGTGGGACGTTTGCCCTGGCGGTAATCGAAAACGGAAGATCCGATTTAAAAAAAGCAGCCGCCATCTTGTCACAACCTCCTCAGTTGCTTCACTCGCAACTGGTAGACAGTGCGCTATATGTCTCCTCCCCTTTATTCAGAACTCCATTACTACAGTGGTGAGCCCGTCATATGCAATTTGCATACAAAAATTTACGTTACCTTGCATGGGCAATGGTTGCTAAAAAGTAAATTTTCAAATGTGTTACACGTTTTCTAGCTCAATTTAATTTTAGAAAATAATATTGTTAGTATGCAACTATATAGATAACATACGATGTTCCACAATAGAATTCATATACCTTGCCGAATCGGAAAATTATGATTTTAAAGCAACATTCTTTGTTTTGTATTCCGTATTTTTCCTTGTTTTAAGTATGTATGAATCTATCTATATCTTTCTCTCTATATACACACACACACACACATATATATATGTATATATATATACATTTTACTTTTTAGCCCCCCGTACGGTATGCTATTTCTTTCTCTCAGCTTATTTTGTGTCCAAAAAATAACGTTACCTTACAGAAGCCAGCAATAAACAAAGCAGATGTATCATTGTATAATTAATTACTCTATAGCATTTTTTAAAATTTCTAAGCATCGCACATTTTCAATTTTTATACCGTCGTATTGAAAAAAAAAAGTACTTTTAAATGCAATAGGTTTGAAAACTGTATTTCCAATAACTTTTGAAATATTATACATGGAGTTATTATAAACTATATTTAATTTTAAGTTATCTATATTAGTGTTACAAGCAAATGAAGACCTATGAATCATTAGATAGCCGTTTTTTTTTTTGTTGAGTTTCTTTAATGACGGCATCTTTTTGCTGTATTTGTGTATTATTTTGCGATAGTGACAACTGCGCGCAACGAATGCTTTACTGTAGATGTTTAAGAATGGATCGTAAATGTGGAAGTCTTAAGCGAATGCGAATGACGCCATTTTACATAAATAAAAGTGCGTTCTTTAAGTCTTAAAATTTAAATATGTTTTGTACTGTTTATATATATATATATATATTTTTCATCGGGGGCGACACTAAATTCTGAAAAAGCAGAATTCCTGTTTTCTAGTATTTTAACTTGTTTTGCATGAAATATTAATGTGAAAGAACTTTAGAAATTTTAATTTTTAAAAGATTACTTTGTGGGGAAAAAAAAGTCTGCCAATGACAGTTATTCTCTTGAAAAAAAAAATCAATGTATACGTACTTGCTGATTACAAATCTATCTAAAATAATTTGTTTGTTTTTAAACAAGAAAATCTTTTTCTGAAATTTCTTTTCATCACATGTAGTTTCAAAAAAAAAAAAAAAAAAAAAAAAAACAGAAACAAAGAAAGAAAACTAAAACCTGTTGAATTTTGACATGTGAAAGTTTTACATTTATGGCAAGTCTTCACTCTCATAATAAATTTTATTCAGCTATTTCTTTTCAGATTTTCCGAAAAGCTTTCCTTTTATCAACTGCTTTGTCATTATTCTGAAGATGATCATTATTTACGCACTTGTTGATCACGCAGCTATTTAGAAAGATTTGTTGAATAAAATACTATGTATCGAATAGGAAAGTACGTTTTCCCCTATTTTAATATTCTTTACGTTTGAGTGTAAAACGTTTTGCCTCTATATTACTCTTCCCCCAAAATAACCCTGGATTGATTAAATTATTCTGTCTTACTGATAAACATCATTTGTTGTTTATTTCAGTATAACATTGTTTTTCTGAATAAATTATCCTGCTTTACAACTCTTATTATTTTGGAAAAGTCCATTATTTTCGTTGTTACTGATACTACAATTATTCAGAAAAGTGTGTCTTTTTAGTAAATCGAAAAAAATATATATTTAAATTATCGTTTGTATTGTATTTCATATTTTTTTTTCAGTTTTAACATGAAATTTTCTATTGTTATCCTATTCTTTACAAGTGATATTTTCTCCAGTCTGTTAAAATTTAACCCTTTAGTGAGCAGCTTTGCATATATTCAAAGAAAACTGTTTTGAATTTAATAGATTATTTTTTATTCGCATATACCTAATTCAGACCAGAAAATTAAAATAGCAATATTTGGTTTAATTAAAAAACAGACATTCCGCATTGTATAAAGCAAAATTAACCATTCAAACTTTCTGGTGTAAAGTCAGATTCTCTGAACTACGTAATTTCTAGAACGCATTCTATTATGGGGATTAAAGGGTTAAAAGTTATGTTTTATAAAATAAATAATATATAAAATAAGGTATTTGGAGACATACTTATTAAAGGATTTACTAATTTGCATTATTTTAGCGTAAAACTGCCACACGACAGAATTTTTTACACATATTGCAGATGTGCAACAGAAGAAAATATTGACGTATTATATGAAAAATATATCTCTGATTTTTTTCATTATTTTTCCTGTGTTATAAACATTTCAGAGTATCATACATAATTTTTTCGAAACAAAATAAAAGATCATGCATTTAAGAGTTAACATTTTTATAAACTTTCTGCCTGGAAAAAAATCTATCAACAGGTCTGTTATTTTCTTTCAATTTTATTAATTAAAAGAACCATGTTCGTACGCCTCCTTGAATTTTACAGACCAAAATATTTTTCGGCCCCTTTATTATCTTATAGACAATCTCTTCTTAAAAGAAGACGAAATTTTGCGCGTTTAACCTAGCTTTATTTTTCTATAAAAAGATACTGGTAGTTTCCTGGAGAAATAACGGTATCCGTACGAACCACGGAAACAATAACTATTGCACCAAGATCTGAATATTTATAAAACTAATTATAGTATTACTAGTTATTTACTATACGTGACGTACTATTTCTGAGTTGTTAGTTCTATTTTTTGCTGTAGAGGCTGAAATTATGCTAAACTTAGAAATAAAATTAAGAGTGTTGAAAGAAAATACCTAGTTACCAAATAAATACTAAAAATACCTTAACACAGACAGACAAGCAGACTCACAATTTTTTTTAATTATTACATTTTAATTTCTTTATATTACAAACCTCAAAATCTCCTTTTCTAGTTCGAGGTTCACTGATGTAGCATCAATTTGTAAAAATCCATTTAGACTTACAAATATTTTGTTTTAAAGAAAAATGAGTTTCGTTTTAACCCTAGAACTACCGGAAATTTTACTCAAGTTTTATAAAAACATTCTACACCAGAATTTTTACGTAAAACTATTTAATTTGTTTATTTAACTTATTATTGTCTGATTTATACATTTAGTTTGTTTTGAAGAAATTTCTGGTTTGAATAGATATTTTGAATATACATGTCGGGTCCATTGGACCCTTCTGGTAGACAGAGGGTTAATACATTCTTAGTAAAATCAACAGTATAAGACACTTGCGTCATGCCTCACACCTATGTAAGTAGCGGTAAAGAATTCTCTATAGTATGCATTACGAACAATCCACCGAAATGGGCAAGATCGTTTTAAGAATCATTTTATTCTATGATTTTATCGCAGGGTCTTTTGCCAGTGTTGCCAGATAGTCAAAAGTGAATTTCCCCAAAATTTCTGAAATTTTCCCCAAATCAGTGATTTTTTTCCGCAAAAGTCCCCAACTCAGTTTTTACTCAAAAAAGGAATTTTTAAATTTTCAATTTACCACTATAAAAAATATTTAAGTAATTTAAGCTCAAAAATTTTCCCCAAATCAAGCCTTTTTTTGAAAAAATTCCCCATTTACAAAAAACAAACTTTTAAACTGGGCTTGCAGTGACAAGTTATTTCACGTTTGTTTTAAGTATTGTCTAACAATGTTGGACTATTGTTATATTAGCTCCATAGCTTTAGACAATCTCTTATCAGTTGGTGTTTGAATGAATCCGAGATGGTACGCTGTTTTAATTTTTTTTGCCAACCCTATACTGAAGTACATAATCATAATTCAAAGTATTTTCGCCGTATCAATCGATGTGCTTTTGTATATCATAAAAGAAAAAAATATCTGCTTTCCACATATTTAAATTAATTTTTTTTAAGTACGGCGAAGGAATTTTTCATTAAAGTCCTGCAGATTTAGTCAAGCGCAGGTTTAAGCTGCTTAAGACTTTCGAGTCTCATGCATCTGTAATATGTGTAAACTGTAATGTTGTAAACAACGAATACGACCACATCCAAGAGAATAATGATTGATATTTCCGATTTCTGGATTGTATTTTCGTTTTTCAAATCAAAATTG
Organism: Maratus speciosus; assembly: GCA_963932465.1. Lineage (NCBI taxonomy): Eukaryota > Metazoa > Arthropoda > Arachnida > Araneae > Salticidae > Maratus > Maratus speciosus. The sequence goes on along the minus strand of OZ010797.1, from coordinate 370,600,816 downwards.
AGTTCGAGACAGATCCAGTTTTTCTACAGGACTAAAAGAAATTTTTACGGAAAATAGTAAAAAAAAAAAAATCCCCAAATTTTCCCCCAAAATTTTTGTAGTCCCCAAAATTTTTCCACACGAACTACTTGTCCCCAAAAAATTCCCCTAGAGGTTCAAAATTCCCCAAAATGGGGACAAAATCCCCAATCTGGCAACACTGTCTTTTGCTTTTAAAATTATTTATAACTTTACTGCTCATATTTGCTGGTAGGAAACATTTATTTTGAAATATTTTTATGATAATGATCAGAAAATAGTGTCCTTGAGGGTGGGAAGGGTGCAGTTTTTTCCTGTTTGCGCATTATGTTAACCGAAATTATAAACACTAATTACTGGAAATTATAGGAATAATGTTTATGTAAACTGTGGCCTACTATGACGTGTTGATCCTATTGGAGCGTTGTTTACACATTTCTTGCTAGCATTTCACTTATTATTAATTGTTTTTTATTTTTTAAGGATTTTTTTGCATAGGGTACCTGCGGTCGATAACTTTTGTTGTGTGTGAGGAGGGTGGGGGTGGGGGCGTCAAAATCCATGTTTGACACTGGCGGAAAAAGGGCTAGTTTCGGTCCTGCTGTAGTGTTTCTCTCTTTTTTAAACATATCTATTAGCATTTTATTCCGTTTCATTTAAACTCTGCCACAATGTTTTTACAGAAATTACGATACGCGAAGGGTTTTTTTTTTTATCTCTTGTTGAGAACTTTTATTAAATACTAGATTTCTTTGAAAAGACTATGTTATAATGGAATATAATTCTATACAATACAATTTTAATTAAAATGTTGTTCAAAACAATCTGTGCTGATGTACTTTTATTTTGGATAATGTTGGAAAATGTGTCTTTAGTGCAAGACCGAAACTAGGGAGGTGCAGAGGGGGCATGTGCCCCGAGCGCGAAAAGTAAAGGCGAAGGGGGGCGCCAAATGAAGAAACTAAATTTGTTTGTCGTTTCATACAAAAATGTATATATATATTACGGTGGTCCTTAAAAAATTAACTTTTAAATTTTCTATGGGGCACACTCCTATTTTGTTCTATGTATAAAATAAAGACTTCCGCAAAAATTTTAAAATTTTAAAACATTTTTAAAGGGTTGCTACCAAGGTTTGAATGTTTAAAAAAAATTAAATTGACATCAATATAATTAAACCCGAAGGTTTTATTTTGGTTAATACCTGTACTGTACTATACTTTTATTTATTACCAAATTTTCCCAGGTATTATTTCAAACAATGGGGTCCATTATACATGTCTGTGTTATATGCTTATCTCTAAAAATTAGTCATAAAAATTTTTTTATTCATCATTTGTAAATACGTTTACTGTTGTTTTCCAATATAAAAATTCTTTCTACAATTTATCTATAAAACTGTATTCTGCATTGGTATAATAAAATAGCAAAGTTTTACTTTTATTTCTAAAAACTTTTATTTCTAAAAATTGGTAATAAATAAAAGTATAGTTAAATTGACATATTTTGTAATCTAATAATATATTATTAATACAAATACATAGTCATTGCCAAATTGAATCATGGTATGATATTAGGCTGTAAAGACTGTCATTTGTTTCAAGTTTCCACATATTTACACAGTCTATTGTTCAAACACAGACAGGAGTATTTCATGTCTACACTCTATTTTACCTCAACTTGGCAGCATTGTGAAAGGTAGAGAATCTAACATTCCGCCTTGAAAAATAGTTCTCCGTTATTTTTTAATCTTAAATAGCTAAAATGCATAGGAATTTATAAGATAATGTTTATAAATTATAGAATTTGATTTTTTTATATTCGTAAAATGTTATAATAAATGGCCATATTCGTATCAAAAGCAGAGCACAAAACTTAGAAAAAGAATTTTCGGCAAGCGTTCATTTGACTGTTCACTGTGATTGGAAAATTTTAGAAGACATTTCAGGATCTGAAACTGTAGACAGATTACCCATTATCGTTTCAAGTAAAGGTATTGACCAGTTGTTGTTCCAAAACATCAATCAGGAAGAGGTGAGGCAATATCTTCTGCTGTTAATGAAATATTGGAGTCATGGGGAGTACCGAGCAAGTAAAATGTATGAGTTTTGATATAACCTTTGTTAATACCGGATTATCAGGAGAAGCTCGTGTTCTTTTGCAACAGAATATGAACAAAGAAGTGCTTTGGCTTGCCATCATAACATCCTTGAAATACTGCTTTTATTCTTTATGTTTTGAATGAAGTTTATTGTATTCCTCCATGAGTGATATCCCACTTTCGGCTACATCATTAACAACTTTGACTGATGTCGCTAGTGTCTTATATATCTTGTAGGATTCATTTTCATTCCAATTAGTCGCATCTGTTTCAAAAAAGTCTGAATGTAAATCCATAATTTAAAAAAAAAAACTCTCAGAGTGCTGCTTGTTAGAAAATCTTGCAAGCAGGGGTGTAAAAATCTAGGCGCCAGCGGACAGTCTCTCACCAGTAAATTTTATTAGTTTTCTTCGCTTAAACTTTATTAGCCTTCTTTCAAAAAAATTAGACAAAATATTATAAGAAAAATAACGAATAAAGTTCAGTGGGGGGAGACTGCCCGCTGCCGCCTAGATTTTTACACCCCTGTTTGCAAGTCATTTTGGAGAGTGACAGTAGGATCAGCACGTGTACGTTTCAACAGTTCACAATTTTCTTCATTTTCAAAGCATGCACCATATTCCTTTTAATGTCTAAAAAGACATTATCATTGAAAAATGGAAAAGCAACTAGTTCTACTGTGAAGTACAGAAATGCCCTAGGAACTTCTTCGAAGCACACAAAGAAATAATTTCACTTACATTTCCATTTTTTTCAAGTTCTTCAGGAGCAATAAATTATTGGGCCTGATACCAGCTGTGAATGTAGATTTTCACCACAAACGAGTAAACTTGACGCACTCCAGAATCTTTCTGCTTAGAGAGTTTAAACTGATCTGTAAATAAATAAGCCTTGAGCGAGTATATGGCATTCATCATGCATGGAACCCGATGCAATCCACCTGGGGCTCTAATGTTAACACCTCTTTCGGGTACTCCTCCAAAGAAAATGATTGCAATAGCTCTATCAGTTAATTGCAATCGTTCCTTAGTTGAAAATTATTAAGATAGTTTTGAGCAAATTCTGTAATTTCTGACGCATTATGTATTATTTTTTTCATTGATTAAATTGTCAGTTATGGGAGTCTGAAATATGCCATAATCGATAGACGTCAAAGAAATTTTAAATCGTTTAGATAACGGTATGCCTGGTCGGCTTGAATCTCCGAGAAACTTAACAACTTGCTCAAGCATAATTTCAAGGATGAGATGATGGCAAGTCAGATCATTTCTTTGTTCATATTTTAATCTAGAAGAGCACGAGCTTCTCCTGATAATCGGTTATTAACAAAGGTTATATCAAAACTCATACATTTTACTTGCTTGGCACTCACCATGACTCCAATGTATCGTTAACAGCAGAACCTATTGCCTCACCTGTTCCATATTGAAGTTTAAAACAACAAGTAACTGGTCAATAACTTTACCTGAAACAATAATGGGTAATTTGTCTACAGTTTCAGTTCCTGAAATGTCTTCTAAAATTTTGCAATCCCAGTGAAAAGTCAAATGAACGGTTGCCGAATTTTTTTTTTTTTTTTTCGTTCTCTGCTTTTGATACGAATATGGTAATTTAGTATGACATTTTACGAATATATAAAAATCAAATTTTATAATTTATAAACATTATCTTATAAATTCCTACTCATTTTAGCTATTTAAAATTAAAAAAAAATAACGGAGAACTATTTTTCAAGGCAGAATGTTAGATTCTCTACCTTTCCCAATGCTACCAAGTTGAGGTGAAATAGAGTGTAGACTTGAGATACTCCTGTCTGAGTTTGGACAATGCACTGTGTAAATGTGTCGAAGCTTGAAACAAATGACAGTCTTTACAGCCTAATATCTTACCATGGTTCAGTTTGGCAATGACTACCCAAACAGCAAATAATCCTTGGCCGAACTTCCGCCGAAAGTCTTAACTCGACTATATTTCGTCCTGGAGATCTCATTTTCTGGGGTCAGCAGATATGACTTCTTGTCTGCAAGGCAAATCACCCTTCGAGCATCGCCTCCCGACTACAATTGTGTAAGTTTTTAAGCCTTTGCGTATTAGTTTTCTATAATTTGGTCACTTGGTAATCTTTTACCGAGTACATTTCAATATCATATGGTCTTTTGCCGATTAGCTAACCATATCGAATGGAAGAATTTGAACGATGCAAAAATAGTATTTACAACGTAAAACATTTCGTTTTAATTCAAAAAATAAATATTGTTAATTGGGAACATTTTCCCCTATAAGATGCAAAAATATTTCCATATCGAGGATGTAACTAATTGAAATGTAATAAATCTTGTTTTGTTTAAAGTCAAAATATTGCTGTTAAATAATTTTACAATTAAAATTACAATTAATTTTCTATTGTAAGATACAAATAAAATTACATTTAATTTAAAAATTATGCTCTTGCTTATAAGTGACTCACGCAGTTGATATACAAATATTATTGTATCTTACAAAGAATAATTAACTGTCATATTCATCCCAAGATCAGCAATATTCAGAATTTAAATTAAACAAAATGTCTTACCCTTTAAATAATTACTCCCTCGATATGAAAACGTTTTTGTATTTTAAAGAGGAAAATATTTCTGTCTAACAATATTTATTGTTTGAAGTAAAACGAACTTTGATACATTTTAATTTGATAATTTTTGCATCTTACAATGTAAAATATTCTCATTTAACATTGCGTCCTAGCTGTGAAAATTCCATCATTTAAAGCGTCTCATTAAATTTTGGTTATGTATGAGAAAAAATTCTTTTTTTCAATATCTAAATAATTATTTCAATTTAAACAAAATTTCAGACTTTTTTTTTTTTTTTTTTTTTTTTTTTTTTTTAACTTTTAAAAGCTTTAAAATGAAAAAGAAGAAGATCAACTTCTTTATAATTTATACAATAGCATTATCTGATTTTTTTTCCCAAATAAATTAAATTTTTAATCAGAAATTTCTAATTCGTAACTAAGAAAATACATTTAGAGCAAATATTTTGTTGTTGTAATAGTCTAAATTTCAGACATTTTCCGGATATGAATTAAATTTCAGATCTTATAATTTTCAATTTATTTATCCAATAATTATTTTAATTAACAAAATTGTTCAGTCATTTTTTAACTTTTAAAAAGGTATAAAATTAAATTTATCACTATTTGAAAAAAAAAGATAATAATAAACTTATTTATAATTTATACAATACATTATCTGAACTATTTTTAAAAAAATAATTTTTTAATCAGAAATTTCTAATTCACAACTACGAAATAATCATTTAGAGCAAATAGTTTGTTGTTGTAATAGTTTCAGACATTATCAGACAATTTCAGACATTATCCTGATATAATCTAAATTTCAGATCTTAAAATTTTCAATTTATCCATCTAATAATTATTTTATTTTAAAAAAATGTTCAGTCATCTTTTTTTAACTTTTTTAAATGTATAAAATTATATTTCTCACTATCTAGAAGGAAAAAGGATGATCAACTTCTTTATAATTTATACAATAACATTATCTGAACTATTTCTAAATAAATTAATTTTTAAATCAGAAATTTCTAATTCATAATTAAGAAAATACATTCAGAAGAAATAGTTTTTTTTTTTTTTTAAATAGTCTAAATTTCTGATATAATCTAAATTTTAGATCTTATAATTTTCAATTTATTTATCTAATAATAATTTTAATTTAAAAAAATGTTCAGACATTTTCAAAAACTTTTAAAAAGGTACAAAATTATTTTTTTTAACTTTTTTGGGAAAAAAAAGATGATCAACTTCATTGTAATTTATACAATAACTTTACATGAAGTACACTAACGGAAAAAAAATCCCAACACCAAGAAAGACTTGCGTTAGATAAACGAAATTTGGTAGGCGTGTTTATACATATGAAAGATGACATCGATTGAAATTTCGCGCTTCGCGCATAAGTGTGGCGCTAGTAGCGCCACTCAGAACTTGTAGATCAGGTTTACTTTAAATGCGTGCTGTAAAGTTCGTAGGCGTTATTTAGCTTCGAAATGTGGCGTATTGAGTTGATGTTAGCCAAAAATGTCTTTAACGAGACGAACAAGTCACTGTCAACAGCTCACTGAGTTGGAACGAGGTCGCATAATCGGGCTACGAGAAGCTGGATTTTCTTTCCGCGATATTGCAGAAAGACTTGGCAGGAATTTATCCACTGTGCATGATTGTTGGAAGCAGTGGTCAAGGGATGGTATTAGCCCAAGAAGACCAGGTTCCAGGCGGCCACGTGGCATTCCTGAGAGGGAAGATCGCCGTATTCGGCGTACGACTGCGGCGCATCGTACTGCGTCTTCGGCAGAAATTCGAGCTGCAGTTGGTACCACAGTGACACAACGAACTGTTAGAAATCGATTACTTCAAGGACAGCTCCGAGCCAGGCGCCCTGTAGCGTGCATTCTACTGACTCGAAACCATTGCCGGTTGCGACTCCATTCGTGTCAAGCCAGAGCTCATTGGTGCTCGGAGTGGAGATCTGTTGTGTTTCTTTTTTATCAGAAAACACAACAGATCTCTACTCCGTCCTCCAATGAGCTCTGGCCTGACACCAAGGGCGTCGCAAACAGCAATGGCTTGGAGTCGGTAGAATGCACGCTACAGGGCGCCTGGCTCGGAGCTGTCCTTGAAGTAACCGATTTCTAACAGTTCGTTGTTTCACTATGGTACCAACTGCAGCTAGAATTTCTGCCGCAGACGCAGTACGATGCGCCACAGTCGTACGTCGTATACGGCGATCTTCCCTCTCAGGAGTGCCACGTGGCCGCCTGTAACCTGGTCTTCTTGAGGTAGTACCATCCCTTGACCACTACTTCGAACAACCCAGATAGCATGAACATTTGCAGTAAGTTTGATTTTTTTCTGATATTATCTTGTCGTGACAAATTTGAATTGAGGAATTCACAGCAAATCTCCCACAAGGTGTGCTATCACCCACTTGCATGAGTAGTTTGTTGTGAAACTGATAGCAAGACTGTCTTTAATTCACGAAAGTGACAAAAGCAAAAAATCCCTCTGTTGAGGGATATTGCAATCTGCAGATACGCAGAAATTGCAGAAGTTTTATTCGGCTGGCACCGCTTTTTTTAAACGCTTTACTTTTCAAATACCAATGAGGTTCGAATTGAAAAGTACAAATATTACCCTATCTTGTTTGTGGTGGTAAACCGATGCATGCACTTTAAAGGTGCGTATGCGTCAATAGGCCTAAGCAGGTCTGTGGACCCCTTCGAAGGGGTTAAACTTATAGTGTACCAGTTGTAAACAGTTACTGTGGTATGGAAAGATTAGTACTTTTCAATAAGTTGCCAGTATTTTTGATTACTTGTTTGCCATTAGTTTATAATAAATTTGATACAGCATGAATTTAACTTGCACGACAAGTTAGCTGCAAGTTCAAAGTGTGGTGACTTCGGCGTTTACATTACCTTGTTGCCGTCTTGTTATGAACTTTCAGTCTTGTCATGCTGAGCTTGCTGCAACTTTGCAAGTTTTCAAAGCAAGATTTCTGCAAATTTTCTGCAAACTAAAAATGCTATGTGGGAATCATGCACAGTGGATAAATTCCAGCCAAGTCTTTCTGCAATATCGCGGAAAGAAAATCCAGCTTCTCGTAGCCCGAATATTCGACCTCGCTCCAACTCGATGAGCTGTTGACAGTGGCTTCTTCGTCTCGTTAAAGACATTCTTGGCTAACATCAACTCAATACGCCACATTTCGAAGCTAAATAACGCCTACGAACTTTACAGCACGCATTTAAAGGAAACCTGATCTGCAAGTTCTGAGTGGCGCTACTAGCGCCACACTTATGCGCGAAGCGCGAAATTTCAATCGATGTCATCTTTCATATGTATAAACACGCCTACCAAATTTCGTTTATCTAACACAAGTCTTTCTTGGTGTTGGGATTTTTTTTCCGCCAGTGTATTGCTAAATAAATTAATTTTTAAATCAAAAATTTCTAATTCATAACTAAGAAAATATATTTAGAGCAAATAGTTTGTTGTTGTAATAGTCTAAATTTCAGATATTATCTGATATAATCTAAATTTCAGATCTTATAATTTTTAATTTAGTTATCTAAATCAACAAAACAGCAAATATCTCTAATCATTTTGTTAAGTATAATTTTAAGTATGAATGTCTATACGTTATTATTGAAAAAAAGAAATAAAAAACAAACAAACGCTTTTAAATTGTTAGTTTACTCTTACACTAATTGCCCTGCTATCTGTAAGTTTTTAAGAAATTTAAGTTTACTGATTTGTAAATAATAATGTATTCTCACCAAAGAACATTTCTTGGAAAGTATTTTTTTTCCCTTATATTCCTCCGATTGTCCATTTTGAAATGATGTCCTTGAAACGTGAAAACGTATTTTGACCGGGAGGGAGATAAGATATTGTAGGGCATTGGACAGTTTATTCACGTGACACACATCCCCTATCATCACTGCAGGGGGTATCTCATATACTTCTATACAGCGGAAACCAACAATATCAACTCAGTAAAAAGATTCGTTTTTCATTACTTTCCGATTGCCGGCCGATTACATGAATAAGAATAAAGCCCGATTAATTGACTTGTAGTAATAATACGATTTCCTGCCGACGTTTTCCTACGACATTGTCTAGATAAATCGCTAGACGATATTATGACATGATATAGACGTTCAGACGATATTATGTGAAGCTCTCCATTCAACTACTCATCATTTGCGGACAGTTCTGGTATTAGGCCGAAATTTAGCCGATATCTCTTGCTACTGGGGTAGGTATTTGTATTAATAATAGATTATTAGATTACAAAATATGTCAATTATAATTTTTTTTCTAAACATTCAAACCTTGGTAGCGAGCAACCTTTAAAAAATGTTTTAAAATTTTGAAATTTTTGTGGAAGTCTTTATTTTATACATAAAACAAAATAGGAGGGGGCCCCATAGAAAATTTAAAAGTTAATTTTTTAATGACAACCCTAATATACATATATATATATGTATGAAATACAAAGAAAATCGCAAGCTTATGTTAAACCTATGGGAGCGTTCTTTGCAAATTTGTGAAAGAGAAGTAACTTTATAAAAAAAAAATAAAAATAAAAATAAATAAATAAATAAAATAAAATTAAATAAAAATCTGCAACCAAAATCGAAAACGTAAACCCTAAACCGGATAGAATTCAATCTCAGCTATCCTAAGCAAGAAGAAAATCATTTAAAACTATTTATGCAAGTGAGAAATTTTAAAAAGAAATCTATTATAGGTTTAACATTAGCGATCCAGTTTCTTCTCGTGACTAGTGTAGTCTCTTAACGCTCAAGCTAATGTTAATCCTATTGGAGAGTTGTTTACATATTTCTTGCTAGAATTTTACTTATTAATTTATTTTTATTTTTTAAGGAATTTTTTTGCATAGGATACCTGCTATCGAAAACTTTAATTGTGCTTAAGAGTCGGGGTGTGGCATCAAAATCTATGTTTGCCACTGCGGGAAAAAGGGTAGTTTCGGTCATGCTGTAGAGTTTCTCTCTTTTTTAAAAAGGTATTTTAGCTTTTCATTCCGTTTCATTTAATCTCTGTCACAAAGTTTCTGCGGAAATTATGATCCGCAAAGTTTTTTTTTTTTTTTTTTTTTTTTTTGAGAATTTTTATCAAATACGTTTCTTTAAAAAGACTTAGTTATAATAGAATATAATAATTATATAATACAATTTTAATTGAAATGTTGTTCTAAACAATCTGTGCTTATATACTTTTTTTTTGATGAAAAGGCATTTAATCTATTTGGAATTTATGTCATTTTCACCAACAGAATTGTCTATGCGTTTGAGATTAGCCCCTTCGGGACGGGAGCCTTTTACGAAATTTTTAATCTTTCGTCACCGTTTTTCAAAAACAGAAATTTGTGTCTTCTTGAATCCAGAAAATGCGTTGATTAAACAAGACGAATTTTACAGTAAAATTTTACTGGTGAGGAAAAACAAGGATTCTGAGTGCTTCATGCGGCACGTATACGTGTCGCTTGTCCCCAAGGGGTTAATGCTTCATTTCAGTCAATTATTTTTAAATATTTCAGGTTTCAATTTTATTGATTACTTATTTTGATTTCAAAGGAATAGAAGAAAATAAATTTAGAAATAAATTAATAAATTTTGGGAACTTTGTGTGCAAGCTAAAAGTATATTGAATATGACATCATACTGACGCAATCAGGCTAACTTGTTTTAGTTCTATATATGAAAATGATCTTTTCATTTGAAAATGATGCCAGTTTTATCATCCGAACTAATCTGAAATCTAAGATTAGGTCTCCTTCTAAGGACTTCATCAAAGAAATATGTTCCTACGACCAACAACACGAAACTTTTACATTTTTATGGACACATTTTCAAACACAAAAGCATGACATTTGCAGGCCTGACTATTGAAGCGGTTTGGAATCGAATAGTGTTTACCAATTTTTGATCAACGATTTACTTATATATTGATAAGCGATTGTTTCCATGTGACGATAGGTTTTCCTTTGACAGTATTTTATGAATGATCTTTTGCTTATATTAAAAAATGGAAAACATTCGATCGCATAGTATCTGCAGGAAAGCACCTGCCAATTTCATGTGTTACAATATTCCTTTAAATATATCTTCATTTTCACTTGTGGAACTGTGGAACTTTCACCTATGTGTATTCAACTGCACCGTAATATCTTCAGATTTACTTGATAGTGCACAATTTTTTTATGAAATTTGTCATCTAAGAAAATAAAATCTCAGAAAGATTACAGAATAAGTCCCTTTTATTGGCGAAACCTACGTAGTACTAACAGCTGGATTGGCGCATATTTATTGTACAAGTGCGCATATTTATTGTACAAGTGCGCATATGTATGCCTGATACATAAATTAAAAAATCCACTTCCACACCATCCAGGAAACAAAATGAATGCTTATATGGATCATCGCTAGGCAAATCCACCATTTCAAAGAAAGGGTTAATTTTTCTCCCCATTCGAGATGGGGAGAATGATGAATGGCTTTCATATTGTGTGATTTGACCCGGGCCACTTGGACCTGAATCCCGATGAGTCCACAAAAAATAAGCTTGTCTTACTGTGTTTTGTGGGGCAAACAGGGCATTTTAACTCAAACTAAGCGACACCCCACTTGACCTTTCTAAAAAAAGTCGAGTACCCCCCCCCCCCCCCCCACACACACACACTCCCCGAGTTAAAATGTCCTGATTTTGTCCCACAAAAAGCAGTAAAACAAGTTTTTTTCTTGGGGACTCATCGGATCTTCATTTTTAGTGCCAAAATGAAGTTCTTTTCAAATTGTTGTTAATCGCGCCCGTCGGTCTACTCGTTCGGAGTTTTCGTGGTTTTCTTCGAACCTTGGTTTTCCATGCGTAAATACAGGTTAGGTTCCCTTAGAAAGACCCCCACGGAAGGTCCCCCCCTTAGGGCATATATTCCTAGTACTTATAATTGGCCGTCACCCACCCAACCAACCAACAATCCAAATTGGTGTTAATGGTCGCAAGCTCTTTCTGTAAAAACCTGTTTAAACCCTTTCCTGCGAGGAGTAAGTCTGTTTGTAAAATGATGAAATTATGGACACACACCAGAATTTGCAAACGAATTTATTAGAAAATAAAAACTTGCTTAGTTTTCCGTACCTTATAAAAGAAAATATTTAATAATAGATTCGTGGCCCCGTTTGTCAGTTTTGGAATTAAAATTAGACGTCCTTTTTTTATGGACACTGTCCGCTAAGTGATTACAGTCGTTCAGGGTATCTTTCATCCGCATTTTCTCTATTTTAAAATGCCTCACTCTTATTTTAAGAATATTGTTGCAACTTGTGGCATAAAAGAGAAGAAATGATCCTAAATTATTGTATGACTATCATAAATTAAGGAATAATAATGACATAAACAATAAAAAAAATATTTTAAACCTGGTTCAAAGTTATCCAGGCACGTAGGGTAACTTTGCACGATATTATAAATATCATACAAAATAAGACATTATATATATATATAAAAAAAATTATAATTTGGACAACTTTGAAGCGAAAAAGGGGTTTTTCAAATATTTAAAAACTTTTAAATTACATTTCCCAGCATAACAAGATTTGTAAATTTATGATTTTACAACGAATAATATGCATAATAAGGGTGGAAGAAGAAAACCATGAATATTTAGCAAAAATGAACTGTTTATTGTTCACATAAAACATAAAAATGCAGTGAAAAACAATTTTCAATGTTTTAACTCTATAATATAGCCATAGTTACAGTAATACATACTAGCACTAGTATTAACCAAACAAGAATAATAAATGTCGAATGCTGGGCTGCCAATTTGACCTCCATTCTTATTCAGATATTTAATGTCCATACCAGAAATAAAGAATACTACTCCATGCTTAAGTTAATCAGACAGATTTAACGATCATAGAAAATAAAAATTCTTCTTTGGAAATTCCCAGTATGAATTTAAAATGTCGGATTAAAATTTGAGTCCAAACTGGCATGCCTGGTCGAATGTACGAGATGTCAAATTTGAGTAGCTCAGAACCAAATCTCGTCTTTAAATGAATTTTTTGTATTGTACATATATTTAAAAAAATATTTACATGTTACAATCAATGCACATTTTCAGCATTCACATATAATATACGTGAACATATGGGGAATTTTTGACAAGAAAATGGTATTTTCGTATAACCATAAGATATGATTTTTATTTTTGTAATTTTTTTAATCATTATTTCCCATAGAATTTATGAACAGAAAATTATACAGTATTTATCAGTAACCATTAAACCTATACCTAAATTTGAGCCGGCTCAATGTTATACTGAAAATAAAGTAAAATGGTAGTGCCTTAAAATTTTATATTTTACTGACTATTAGTAAATACATAATAACAAAATAATAACACATTAAAAATATTCAGATAATAATATGTCTGGTAAACGAGTATAGTCTTACTTACTATAAAAATTTAATTGGATTACAACAACTTCAAAATAAACTACATTCAAAATTAAATAGAAAACAGTACTTTACAATAATAGATGGATGGTACAATTAATTGTGTATAACATTGCCAATTTATTTTCTAAAAAATAGAGTAGAAAGCTCAGTGTTTAACCTTGCCAACAGAGTGTGGCACTGGAGCTTATCCAGCCTTTTGAAGTCAAACATATAGAAAATTAGGACGTGGTACAAAGTTACACCCCATGGAACAAAGTTACACCCTATGGAACAAAGTTTCCCTGATTGACTGTAACTGCACTAAAGTATAATGTTCGATTTTGTGTTCATAACACCTGAGGTAACTCTGTAAAAAATAATACTATCGACTTGCGGATGTTGTTATTCAATTCATATTTACTAAGTACATAATAAATGTACTTCAACCCACTTAACCTTTATCCTGTTGAAATTTTACTCAACCTTAATAAAAATATTTCACACCAGATTTTTTTAAAACTATTTAATGTATTTATTTATGTTAGTTTTCGGTGCTTTCTATCTGTCTTACTTTACAAAAATATTTCTGGTTCGAATCGAATGAAATGAATTATAGAAATGGGCCGATTAGACCCATTCAGGCTGTGAAGGTTAAGAAAATCAAGTTTCAAATACCCTGAGTTAAAATGCCACCTTTTTGGCCACAAAACCATGGTAAAACAACTTTATTTTGAGAGGCTCGTCAGATCTTCATTTCTAGTGCCTAAATGAAGTTCTTTCCAAAGGGCATAGCCGGATAAGCATTGGAAACATGCCTTTTAATCAAATTTCCTGATTTTTTTCCCAGACGTAGCTACATATCTGACAGTATATTTCCCCAATTATCACCCTATAAATATTGATATTTAATGACATAAAAATGTTTTTTCGATTAAAAAAAAAAACGGATTTTCTCAAAAACTGTTGAATGGAATTTCATGCCATTAATTGAGGGTATATAGATACCAAAGATGCATAACTGGTAATTTTTGTATAATTTTCTGTTTATAAAAACTGTGTGAAATAGCGAAATAAAAATTTAAAAGAGTAAAAATCATATCTTATGGTTATCCGAAAATTACCATTTTCTTGTAAAAAATTCTCCATATGTGCCCGTATATTCTATATAAATGCCGAAAGTTTGCGTTGGGTACTACATATAAATATTTACAAAAATGTATATTACAATTATGGAAATTCATTTTAAGGCGTTATTTTGGGCGGAGCTACTCAATTTCCACACCCGAAGAATTTTCGGAATAAACAGTTACAGAATTGCTGTATTTTAAATTTTAATGAATACATTAGTAACATTCTCAACACTGTCGATTTCAAAATGAACATGATGTTGAAAAACATAGCTTATATGCTAAATGGAATCTAAATTACATCCATTGACGTATTGTCTGCTGACTTTGTTCCAAAAATTCTTCGGATGGTGAAGTTATGTTGCTCCGCCCCAAATAACACCTTAAAATCAATTTCAATAATTTTAATATACATTTTTGTAAATATTTGCATGTAGTACCCAACGCAAACTTTCAGCATTTATATAGAATATACGGGCACATATGGAGAATTTTTTACAAGAAAATGGTAATTTTCGGATAACCATAAGATATGATTTTTATTCTTTTAAATTTTTATTTCGCTATTTCACACAGTTTTTATAAACAGAAAATTATACAAAAATTACAAGTTATGAATCTTTGGCATCTATATATCCTCAGTAAATGGCATGAAATTCCGCGCAGCAGTTTTTGAGAAAAACCGTTTTTTAAAAAATCGAAAAAACATTTTTATGTCTTTAAATATCAATATTTATAGGGTGATATTAGGGGAAATACATTGTCAGGTATGTAGTCACATCTGGGTAAAAAATCAGTAAATTCGATTGAAAGGCATGTTTCCAATGCTTATCCGGCTATGCCTTTTTCGGAAATTACCATCAGTTGCCTTATATTAGTCGAATTTTAGATTATTGTAGTTGTATGAACACTAGAAGCGCGGAAAGCAGTCAATTTGGTTGATGCCAAATATGCATATTTAGATTTGAACCAGAAATTTCTTTAAAAAAATAATAGTTATGAATTGCGAAAAATAAGATAAAAAAATAAGTTAAAATGCTTTAAATAAAAGTTCTGGTGTACAATTTTAATAAAACTTGAGTGAAATTTATTGCGATTCTAGTGTTAAAGGAATAATTCAGTATACTCTGTAGAAATTTTAATTTCTTTTTTAAACTCTCTGCCTAGAAAATTAAACAAGTCTGACATGTTCTTGAACAATTTACGAACAGGTTTTTCAAAAAAAAAAAAAAAAAAAAATTAGTAAACGTAATACTGAAGATTAAAATGTAAAATGTTTCGTTTTCACAGAAATCCCCCCCCCCCCCCTTTACTCAGATGAAGGCACAAAATGTTTATGTTGTTTTTCCACAAGTGATAATTCTTTCTTTATTTGAATATTTTAAACAAACAAAAACTTCTTTTCTTATCTTATCTTATCTTATCATTAATATTAAGATTATTCCGTTTTCGCGAAAGTTTCTTTTTTCTGTCAACATCTCTATCATTTTCCTGAAGAGAATCATTATTTACATAGGTCTTCATCATTCAGCGGGGTGTCTACAGATCAGGGAAAATCACAGTCAAATAAAATAGAAAATCTGAGTATTTACTTATAAAAAAGTTTTCTTATTTAGTCGCGTGATTAAAAAAGATGAATTTTTCTGTAAGAAAATACTGGGATTCAACTCTTTATTGGAATGTGTTTTTCCCTGATCTGTAGACAACCTGTTCAGTTATTCAGAAATACTTTTTTTTCAATTAAGAGGAATTTTAAATTTGTAAAAAGAACTTTTTTACCCTTCTATTTCAATATTTTTAAAATTCAACCATAAGAAGTATTATTTCTATCCGTTTCAAAGTCAAAAAATTTACCTTAGTTTATTAAATTAGTACGTATTTGAAATAAACGTCATTCTGCATGATATTTTCGTATGATGTTTTTTGGTAACTATTCGACAACCGTAACAGGTTTGACCTTTTTTTTTTGACACCAGAAATTACCTATTATATTTTACTGTTTGTATAATGACAAGTATTTTAATATAAATTAATACTAGAAAGGCCAGAAGTTTTAGTCAAGTTTCATAAAATATTTCGCACCAGCATTTTGATTTAACCCTTTCAGTGGCAAGGTACTTGTATTAGTAAAATGTTGATATAATTGAGTGACACCATTTACAGGAAAATTTATTTATAAACAAGTAAAAGTATGTTTTCGCGTACTTAATAAAAGTGAAATTTTCATAAAAAAAAAAAAATCGGGTGCTAATGTGGCAATTACGGATTTAAAATATGTGATCCCATACCGGCATCACCGCCCTCCAAGGGGTTAAAACACTTTAACTTTTTTATTTAACGTTTTCCTTCTTTATGTTTTTTAAACTTATTTTATAATGAAATTTCTGGTTTGAACTGAACTATATTTATATGGTAGCTGTCAAAATGATCACTCACGGCCGTTCTAGTATTAAAGTAAAAATTCTGCTCTAAGAGTTGTTTGTGCAGTGGTGGAAAATTGGCGCAGAGGAGGAGCCTATTTACACCACTAAATTTTTATGGTATTATTCAGTTTAATAAAAACTCAGAAATTTGATCTTTAGATAAGAGGCAAAATACTACTATAATTTAGTGGTGTCAATAGGCTCCACCTCTGCGCCAATTTTCCACCACTGTTTGTGTGAATTCGAAGTTCTTTTCCCTAAAGTAAAGGCCAAACTGGCAACCTTCAACTGTGTACTTTTCGTGGAAAGTAACATATATTTACATACTTGAGGTTCATACTATAATTTTGATTAGATTTTCTTCTCCCAACAGCATTTTCGTTTCTCTTCTCTCTTTTTATTTCTTTAAAACAAAACGAAATATTAAATATTTAGAAAAAAAAAATTCACTGGATTTGCTTTATTTTTCAATTACATCCATAATTCTTTTTATTTCCCAAAAATTCTCAGTTTTTAATGTTACTAAAATCCTGCGTTTAATATCAAACTATTCAGTTTTCCCGTAATTATATTATTATTCAAATACTCTGTAATTATCCCTCCCCATAAAGTTATAATTCCCCTTTGGTTGATAATGAAAATATTCAAAAAGAAATATATTCAGTCTTACATTAAAATAACTCATTAATTTATTTTAGCTAAAACAAATATCATTCTCATCCTGATATTGTTTATATGCATGCACATGGAATAATTCATTCGTCTTCCTGAACGTCAAGTGATAATTCTATCCTTATAATAGTATTTTAAGCTAACAATAAATCTTGCTTTGTCATTAATTTTCAAATTATCCCGCTTTCCAGGAAGATTTTCTTCTGTCAACGGCTTTGCTATTCTCCTGAAAATGATATTTGTGTACACACTTGTTGATAATATATAGTTATTCAGAAAGGATTGTTTTCGGATAAATTCAAATAATAAAAATTAGAAATCAGAAATTCTGATTTTTCAGAATTTATTGTCGCCTCGATGAAAAAAATACATATATGTGTATAAAACTATAGAATGTGCAAAACAAATTTCAGTTTTAAGACATAAAACTCCCACTATTCGCATTCGCTAAAGAATTCTACATTTACCATGCAGTCTTAAAC
Organism: Maratus speciosus; assembly: GCA_963932465.1. Taxonomy (NCBI): domain Eukaryota; kingdom Metazoa; phylum Arthropoda; class Arachnida; order Araneae; family Salticidae; genus Maratus; species Maratus speciosus. Next base: position 370,582,946 of record OZ010797.1, on the reverse strand, counting down.
AACATCTACAATAAAGTTTGAATATGGCACCACTATCGCTGAATAATACACAAATCCAAAGCACAAGATATCGTCATTCATGTAGCACTACAAACAAGAAAAAAAAAATCGGCTATTTAATGACTTATGTGCCTTCATTCGTTTGTAATATTAATATAGATATTTAAAATTAAATATAGTTTATAATAGTTTCCATGTTTTATCAGAAATCATTCATATATATATATTTTTTCAAAACAGCACATAGTATTTTAATTACATGTTTTTCATTTGTTATTGGAAAATGGCAACAAAAAGATGTAATTACTATTTTCTAACAAATTTTCCTTTACTTTCTACAGAAATAGCGTACTTGAGTTGCCAAAATTAACCTTTTAACTGTTTTGCCGGAACTGAGTTCTGACAAGAAGACTGCGCTTGGTTCGTTACTGAAACCTTTCGGACACCAGAGATTTTTAAAGGTAAATCTTCACTTTAGTAATTGTCAGACATTTTTCGATTGTACAAGGCAAATATTTCAGAACGGGAAAAGTGCTGTTTCGCCCCTATTTTTAGTTTTTAGTGTGAAAAAAAAAAATGAAACAGTTAGGGGGTTAAACAAATGCGCTAAAAACTACAAAAAAAATTAATACCTCAAAAATAAATTGAGATGCAGTTTTCAAACAAATTGCAATTAAAAGTACTTTTTACCCCAATACGACGATATAAAAATTGAAAATGTGCAATGCTTAGAAGCTTATAGAATTTCAGTAGAGTGTTTAACCTTACAATGATATACAGTTGAGCTCGCTTATAACGAGCCCTGATTTAACGAGAACTCGGATTTAACGAGGAAATCATAAATACTTGGTTGGTACAAAGTTAAGTCTATGAGAGCATAACTCTCTTTTAACGAGCAAACCCTGGTTAGAGCGAGCAATATTTTTGTGATTCATAAAATTTCTATTGACTTCCGTCTCTCCAGCTCAGATAATCGTTTCTTGGAAAAATTCCTTTAACATTCCAAAATTAACCGAAATTGAGTGCGCTAAAAAACTTCAAACATTTTTCGAACCCAGGGATCTAAACGACGATGTTTTTCGGGCCACGAGTTCTCTCCGAAGAACAATAACATAAGAAAGAGACAATAAGACAGTTCAAAGCTAATTAACCAACTTCTTTTGAATTGTACAGAAATAAAAAATAAATAACGTATGTATAACAAAGTAAATATGCAAGATTTTGTGTATTTTTTTACGAACCCGTTTTTTACGAGCACCCGGTTATAACGAGCAAATATCACGGTCCCTTCGCGCTCGCTATAAGCGAATTCAACTGTATCTGCTTTGTATTACGGCTGGCTTATACAACGGAACGTTATTTTTTGGAGACGACACTTAAATTGCTGGCCGAAAGAAATATAGCATATCGGGCTAATAAATAAAAAAACGTAATTTTCGAATCCTATTGGAATATTAAGACATAAGCATAAAAAGTTTTTTTTTTTTTTTTTGCACGCCAAAGATTAGTCTTAATTCATTGAATTATTGTGTTCTAAATCTTAACAATATTTAGCTCTATGCTATGCTTGTAGAATATGAATTAATTGACATTTTGAGCAAAATTGGGTAAACTGTCATCTATGGATGATAATTACTAGAAGTGCATTTTTAGCTATATTATGCGATCCAAGTTTGATTAAACTGTAGCTTAAAATGTAACATGCCAAATAATCTGATACACTGTTAAAAATTTTGCAGCATTCTGGCAGGTCATTCGACCGTTTTTTGAAAACACGGTTTCATAACCATAATTTAACTATATTCTGACCATAAAATGGCCAATAATATGGTCAGAATACTGTTAAAATTACGTTTGTGTAACCGTTTTCGGAAAAAACGGTCAAATGACCTGCCAGAATGCTGCAAATTCTTAACAGTGTATGAGGGACTCACCACCATAGTAGACGAAGTCGATTTTGAATAAAAACGAGATAGTCCTTTTAGAAGGGGCATAAAATCTATTTTATCCACTTCCACAATATACCAAGTCAGTAAACATATTACATACAGGGTGGTCATTTAAAAACTTTCCCAATATATTTACCCCTAGCGACCTAACCGCTCAACCAATCGAAAGGGAATTTCAGATTTAGTTGTTTGAAGGTATGCTGTCAAGATCGTGATGATTTAACCCTAGATCTACCGGGAATTTTATTCAAGTTTTAATAAAACGTTCTACACCAGAATTTTTATTTAAAACTATTTAACTTATTTATTTACCTTATTTTTGTCTGGTTTATATACTTAGTTTATTTTAAAGAAATTTCTGGTTTGAATGAATAATTTGTATGTACCTGTCGGGTCCAATGGACCCGTCTGGTAGACGGAGGGTTAAAACAATAGATCCCTCACGGTTACGGTTACAGTAAAAAAAATTTCGAAATTTTCTAATGGCAACAACCTTTTTTTCCTGCGCAAATGCATCAGCGCATTGAAAAACTATAAATGGCGTTGGAACGATACACGTATGACTAAGATTGGCGGTGTAATATCGTAGCACTCAATCGTAATCAGTTCCTATGTAACATAATATTCAGCACTCTAAAAAAATTATTACATTTTTATTTTCAATATGCGTACTAGTGTTGGCTCTAAGCCGTTTTAGTAGGGCGCAGTGCCCGGTGGCCCATTTTATTACTTTTATGCGTCCGGCGAAGGTTTTTCACTGTAACTGTAACCGTGATAGCTCTATTGTTTTAAAATCATCACGATCTCGAGCGCATTCCTTCAAATAGGTATATCTAAAAAAAAAAAAAAATTCGATTGGTTGAGCGGTTAGGCCGCTAAAGGTTCATATATCGGGGAAGTTTTTTTATGGCCACCCTGTATATGAGAAAGTATGTAAAAACAGACTTTGTTCACTGTGGGAATGGATAACACAGATTTCATGCTCATTCTAAATATGAACTAACGCATTTTTTTTCAAAATGGACCCGGTCTTCTATGGTGGTCAGCCCCTCATATGCAATTTGCATAAACAAATTTATGTTACCTTTCAATGACAATAGTTGTTTAAAAGTAAATATTTCAAATGTGTTACACGTTTTCTAGCTCAATTTAATTTAAGAAAATAATGTTGTTAGTATGCAACTATATCGATAACATACAATGTTACACAATAGAATTCATATACCTTGCCAAGTATGGGCATTAATTGTTGAAATTAGGCGTTCAACTCAGCGGTTATCGTAATTTCGGTCGGAAAGATTATTTTGAAAGGACCTTGAAAGGATCATTATTTGTGAAATTCATAATTTTACTAAAATCTGAATATTATAGGTTTAATATAAATCGGAAAATAAGGATTTTAAAGCAACTTTATTTGTTTTGTATTCCGTATATTTTCTTGTTTTAAGTATGTATCTATCTCTCTCTTTCTTTCTGTATATATATATATATATATTTACAGTTTACTTTTATGTTATCTTGTTTTGCATGAAATATTAATGTCATAGCTGCAAACCTTCCGCTAATCTTCCGTAATATCTGGATTAATTTGACCCAGGTTAACCACTTTCGAACCAGAAAATTTATTTTTTGAATCTTTATTTATTTAATTCAAAGTATCTACGTGGAGCATACTTAATTTCATTTCTTCAAAAAAATTTTGGGTCGAAATGTATTAAACCAGAGTCAAATTAACTCACGTATTACGGAAGATTAGTTTGAGGTTGGCCCCTTTGTAATGTGAAAGAATTTTAGAAATATTAATTTTTTTCAGCTTACTTTGTAAAAAAAAAACAATAAAAAAGTGTCAGACAATGAGTGCTATACTCTTTTTAAAAAATTCAATGTACATGTACATGTTGATCACAAATCTATTTAAAATAATTTGTTTGTTTTTAACAGAAAGTAATATTAATTATTTAAATGAGAGAGATTTTTCTGAAATTCATTTTCCTCACATGTAGAAAAAAAATAAAAATAAATAAAAACCTGTTGATTTTGATTTGTGATATGTGAAAGTTTTATATTTATGGCAAGTTTTCACTCTCATAATAAATTTCGTTCAGCTATTTCTTTTAAGATTTTCCTATTTTCTGGAAATATTTCCTTTTATCAACTGCTTTGTCATTATTCTGAGGATGATCATTATTTACGCACTTGTTGATCACGCAGCTATTTAGAAAGATTTGTTGAATAAAATACTATGTATCGAATAGGAAAGAACTTTCCTCCCTATTTTAATATTCTTCACGTGTGAGTGTAAAACGTTTTTTTTTTCTATATTACTCTTTGACCAAACTAACCCTGGATTTATTAAATTATTCTGCATAGGTGCCAACCAAAAACTAATCTTCCGTAATACTTGCTCAGGTTGACCCAGATTTAATACATTTCAAACCAGAAAAGTTTTCAAGACATGAATTTAAATATGTTCCACATTGGAACCTTGAATTAAAGGAATGAACATTCATGAAATAAATTTTCTCGTTCAAAAAGTGGTTAACATGGGTCAAATTAAACCAGACATTACGGTGGATTAGTGAAAGGTTGGCATCTATGATTCTCTTTATTAAAGTAATAAAACTTTGTAAAAAATCCCCATAAAATAAAACAATACACAGGACGCGTTTCGAACTAAAAACATAACAGCTCGTCATCAGCTAGAACAAACACGTGTCCGCAAGCGAACAAGGTCAAAAATGAACTGAAGGTAAAGAATGTTGCAAAGAATCCGACAGATGGCGCTATCTGAAAGAGGTACATGTAGAAGAGAAAGGTGTTGCCAAAAAGATAGAAGAGAAATTGATAGGGAAAAAATGGAAATAAAAGAATTAAATTAAAATAAAAGAAGTAAATTTAAAAAATATATAAATAATAATAATAAATAAAGAAATATAAAAGAATAAAACAAGAAAAAACCAAAAGATCCCTTTTTTTAAACAAAATAAAAAGAAAAGAAACAAGAGAAAAGGGAAAAGAATTACAAAAGTAATTTCCACGCTGGAGATAGGAAAGGAGATGATGGGAGATCATTGACAAGATTAGCAGAATTTTTAGAAATAATATATGCTTCATGAAAATCCAAGTGAGAGGGAGAGGCAGGGGAAGAAATAATTTTGGCCATGAAGAAATTGAAACAATGACTGGAAGACCAACAGTGAGAAGCAATCGAAGATTTAGAGATTTCTTGATTTGCAATATACTTCTGTTGCTCGCCTAATCTGAATTTTAAAGCTCTCTTTGTTTGGCCAATATAACCTAAATTGCAAGAGCAAGGAATAAAATGAACACCCCACCGGTTCTCAGTAGGAACAGGATCTTTTAGAGAAGAGAATTTAATTTTATTCATAGGTTTGAAGATAACTTGAAAATTAAAACGAGAAAGGATTTTAACAGAGAAGAGAATAAAAGGGCAGAACTATTATAGAATTAAAATTAGGAGGATTATTTGAATCAGAAAAAGGACGTTTAGGCTTATTAAATTTATACAAAGCTTTATCAATCAAAGAGGGATTATAACCACGAGCAAGGGCAAGAAAGGGCATAGCCGGATAAGCATTGGAAACATGCCTTTTAATCAAATTTCCTGATTTTTCTCCCAGACGTAGCTACATATCTGACAGTATATTTCCCCAATTATCACCCTATAAATATTGATATTTAATGACATAAAAATGTTTTTTCGATTTAAAAAAAAAACGGATTTTCTCAAAAACTGCTGAATGGAATTTCATGCCATTAATTGAGGGTATATAGATACCAAAGATGCATAACTGGTAATTTTTGTATAATTTTATGTTTATAAAAACTGTGTGAAATAGCGAAATAAAAATTTAAAAGAATAAAAATCATATCTTATGGTTATCCGAAAATTACCATTTTCTTGTAAAAAATTCTCCATATGTGCCCGTATATTCTATATAAATGCCGAAAGTTTGCGTTGGGTGCTACATATAAATATTTACAAAAATGTATATTACAATTATGGAAATTCATTTTAAGGCGTTATTTTGGGCGGAGCTACTCAATTTCCACACCCGAAGAATTTTCGGAATAAACAGTTTCAGAATTGCTGTATTTTAAATTTTAATGACTACATTAGTAACATTCTCAACACTGTCGATTTCAAAATGAACATGATGTTGAAAAACATAGCTCATATGCTAAATGGAATCTAAATTACATCCACTGACATATTGTCTGCTGACTTTGTTCCAAAAATTCTTCGGATGGTGAAGTTATGTTGCTCCGCCCCAAATAATACCTTAAAATCAATTTCAATAATTTTAATATACATTTTTGTAAATATTTGCATGTAGTACCCAACGCAATCTTTCAGCATTTATATAGAATATACGGGCACATATGGAGAATTTTTTACAAGAAAATGGTAATTTTCGGATAACCATAAGATATGATTTTTATTCTTTTAAATTTTTATTTCGCTGTTTCACACAGTTTTTATAAACAGAAAATTATACAAAAATTACAAGTTATGAATCTTTGGCATCTATATATCCTCAGTAAATGGCATGAAATTCCGCGCAGCAGTTTTTGAGAAAAACCGTTTTTTAAAAAATCGAAAAAAACATTTTTATGTCTTTAAATATCAATATTTATAGGGTGATATTAGGGGAAATACATTGTCAGGTATGTAATCACATCTGGGTAAAAAATAAGTAAATTTGATTGAAAGGCATGTTTCCAATGCTTATCCGGCTATGCCCTTTGAGATAATTAATTCCATTATTCAGAGCAGAAGAGTCAGAACAAATGCGTAACGCCCTACAAACAAAAGTATAAAAGGACGCCACTTTTTGTTGAGGAGGATGATTTGAAAGAGCATGAGGAGGAAGAGAGACAGCGAAAGGTTTTCTATAAACGGAGGTAGAGAACCGATCTGGGTGTTTTGAAAACAAGACGTCAAGGAAAGGAAGAGAATTGTTCTCTTCTATCTCGAGAGTAAATGGAATACAAGGATCAACAGAATTAGCAAGAGAAAGGAGATTAGAAAGATCCAGGTCAGAGGTGATTAAAATGAAAGTGTCATCAACATACCTAAACCAGAAAGGAAATTTATATAAACTGAAGAGTTTTTCTTCAACAAAATGCATATAAATATCACATAAAAGAAGAGACAGTGGATTACCCATGGCCAAACCTTCAGTTTGAGAATAGAAAGTATTATTAAACTGAAAAGCAGTTTGCCTGACACAAATACTAACTAAATGCAGGATTTCATCAATCTCAATGGAAGAGTAATGAAATTCGCGCAGCCTTCTTTCCAAACAATCAATTGCCCCTTGAACAGGCACGTTAGTGAAAAGGGATTTAACATCTGAGGAAACCATTATATAATTGCAAGGAGAAAGGTGTTTAATTTTATCAACAAAGTCATAAGAGTTTTTCACGGTGTGAAAGTTAGTGGAAGATAAAGGAGCGAGTAACTTAGAAAGGAACGTGGCAAGTTTATAAGAAGCAGTACCAATATTGGAGACGATAGGGCGAAAGGAAAGGTAGGTTTATGGACCTTAGGAAGAGCATAGAAACGAGCACAATTAGCGATAGAAGGGGTGAGAAAATGTTTGGTGTTATCATTGAGAAAGACAGAATTTTTAATGACATGCTTGATATCAGATAAATGCTTAGTAGAAGGATCCTTTTTTAATTTGGAATATGGACCAGAATTTAACAAAGTTTCATTGTGGGAAATATAATCAGATTTATTGTGAAGAACTGTTTGACCGCCTTTATCTGCCTTAGTAATAAGAAGGTTAGGAACGGAATCAAGTTCACTTAGAGCAGATTTCTGAGAAGAAAAAAGATTAGACTTTTTAAAAGATTTATTAGAACAAATGACATTAACCAAAAGCATAGCTGCCAACTTGTCCGGATTTTTGCTACCACTAAAATTTAATAGAAAGTTTTGTCTAATTCAATCGCCGAATTGCTGTGAATTTTAATAATTAAATAAGGCAGAATTTTTTTTTAAATTTTAGTAGTAGAAAAAATCCGTACAAGTTGGCAGCTATGCAAAAGGTAGCGAAGAGAATCAAGTTGACCAGAAGAAATTTTACTGTTTTTGAAAGAATGTTCAATGGGAACAATTAAGTTTGGAATAGAAGGCTTAGAAATGCATTTTCTAGGGCAATTAAGTTCGGAATAAAAGGCTTAGAAATGCATTTCTTAGCTTTCTATTCCGAACTTAATTGCTCCCATTGAACATTCTTTCAAAAACAGTAAAATTTCTTCTGGTCAACTTGATTCTCTTCGCTACCTTTTGGCTAATGCCATTTCTTCTAATAAATCTTTTATAAAGTCTAATCTTTCTTCTTCTCAGAAATCTGCTCTAAGTGAACTTAATTCCGTTCCTAACCTTCTTATTACTAAGGCAGATAAAGGCGGTCAAACAGTTCTCAATTAATCTGATTATATTTCCCACGTTAAATCTTTGTTAAACTCTGGTCCATATTCCAAATTAAAAAAGGATCCTTCTATTAAGCATTTATCTGATATCAAGCATGTCATTAAAAATTTTGTCTTTCTTAATGATAACAGCAAACGTTTTGTCACCTCTCCTATCGCTAATTGTGCTCGTTTCTATGCTCTTCCTAAGGTCAATAAACCTACTCCTTCCTTTCGCCCTATCGTTTCCAATATTGGTACTGCTTCTTATAAACTTGCCAAGTTCCTTTCTAAGTTACTCGCTCCTTTATCTTCCACTAACTTTCACACCGTGAAAAACTCTTATGACTTTATTGATAAAATTAAACACCTTTCTCCTTGCAATTATATAATGGTTTCCTTAGAAGTTAAATCCCTTTTCACTAACGTCCCTGTTCAAGGGGCAATTGATTGTTTGGAAATAAGGCTGTGCAAATTTCATTACTCTTCCATTGAGATTGATGAAATCCTGCATTTAGTTAGTATTTGTGTCAGGCAAACTGCTTTTCAGTTTAATAATACTTTCTATTCTCAAACTGAGGGTTTGACCATGGGTAATCCACTGTCTCCTCTTTTATGTGATATTTATATGCATTTTGTTGAAGAAAAACTCTTCAGTTTATATAAATTTCCTTTCTGGTTTAAGTATGTTGATGACAATTTCATTTTAATCCCCTCTGACCTGGATCTTTCTAATCTCCTTTCTCTTGCTAATTCTGTTGATCCTTGTATTCCATTTACTCTCGAGATAGAAGAGAACAATTCTCTTCCTTTCCTTGACGTCTTGTTTTCAAAACACCCAGATCGGTTCTCTACCTCCGTTTATAGAAAACCTTTCGCTGTCTCTCTTCCTCCTCATGCTCTTTCAAATCATCCTCCTCAACAAAAAGTGGCGTCCTTTTATACTTTTGTTTTTAGGGCGTTACGCATTTGTTCTGACTCTTCTGCTCTGAATAATGAAATTAATTATCTCAAATTTCTTGCCCTTGCTCGTGGTTATAATCCCTCTTTGATTGATAAAGCTTTGTATAAATTTAATAAGCCTAAACGTCCTTTTTCTGATTCAAATAATCCTCCTAATTTTAATTCTATAATAGTTCTGCCCTTTTATTCTCTTCTCTGTTTCAAAATTGCTAAAATCCTTTCTCGTTTTAATTTTAAAGTTATCTTCAAACCTATGAATAAAATTAAATTCTCTTCTCTAAAAGATCCTGTTCCTACTAAGAACCGGTGGGGTGTTTATTTTATTCCTTGCTCTTTCAATTTAGGTTATATTGGCCAAACAAAGAGAGCTTTAAAATTCAGATTAGGCGAGCATCAAAGGTATATTGCAAATCAACAAATCTCTAAATCTTCGATTGCTTCTCACTGTTGGTCTTCCAGTCATTGTTTCAATTTCTCCATGTCTAAAATTATTTCTTCCCCTGCATCTCACTCTCAATTGGACTTTCATGAAACATATATTATTTCTAAAAATTCTGCTAATCTTGTCAATGATCTCCCATCATCTCCTTTCCTATCTCCAGCGTGGAAATTACCTTTGTAATTCTTTTCCCTTTTCTCGTGTTTCTTTTCTTTTTATTTTTTTTATTTTTTAAAGGATCTTTTGTTTTTTTCTTGTTTTATTCTTTTATACTTCTTTCTTTATTATTATTATTTATATATTTTTTTAATTTACTTCTTTAATTCTTTTATTTTAATTTTTTCTCTATCAATTTCTCTTCTATCTTTTTGGCAACACCTTTCTCTTCTACATGTGCCTCTTTCAGCTAGCGCCATCTGTCGGATTCTTTGCAACATTCTTTACCTTCAGTTCATTTTTGACCTTGTTCGCTTGCGGACACGTGTTTGTTATAGCTGATGACGAGCTGTTATGTTTTTAGCTCGAAACGCGCCCTGTGTATTGTTTTATTTTTTGGTGATTTTTTACAAAGTTTTATTATTTTAATTACTTCAAATCGCCAGTTTTCGGTGCTGTTTCGCTATGATTCTCTCTTACTGATAAACCTCATTTGTCGTTTAATTTAGTATAATATAGGTTTCCTGAATAAATTATCCTACTTTACAACTTTTATTACTTTCAAAAAGTCCAGTATTTTCATTGTTATTAATACTACAATTATTCAGAAAAGTGTATCTTTTTAATAAATCGAAAAACACATATTTAAAAGGATATTCTTTTGTTTTGTATTTCAATTTTTTTCAGCTTTAAGCATGACATTTTCTATTGTTATCCTATTCTTTACAAGTCATATTTTTCTCCAGTCGGTTAAAATTTAAATTTTTTAGAAACTTACTGCCTGGAAAAAAAATCTATCAACAGGTCTGTTATTTTCTTTCAATTTTATTAATTAAAAGTGCAGCATCTATTGCACCAAGATCTGAATATTTATAAAACTGGCTATAGTATTAATAGTTATTGTATATTTGCCACTCGTGACGTCCTGTTTCTAACTTGTTAGTTCTATTTTTTTGCTGTAGAGATTGAAATTATGCTACACTTAGAAATAAAATTAAGAGTGGTGAAAGAAAATACCTAGTTCAAAAATACCTTAACACAGACAGACAAGCAGACTCATATATTTTTTTTATTAATCTAATCTTTTTTTACTACAAACGTCAAAATCTCTTTTTCTAGTTCGAGGCTCACTGATGTAGCATCATTTTGTAAAATTCGATTTAGACTTAAAAACAGTTTGTTTTAGAGAAAAGCGAGTTTCGTTTTAATAATATCTTTTTAGTAAAATCAACAGTGTAAGACACTTACGTCATGCCTCAGTTCTATGTACCGTATACTTCCGTGTATAAGCCGATCCGTATATAAGCCGAGTATAGGACATCTCAGTGAAAAGTCGTCCAAAATCGGAAACCCGTATGTAAGCCGATGTTAGAAAAAAAGTGATGAGAAATTCATCGAACAGAAATTTAGCTCTTTTATGTGCATAGCAGATAGAAATTATTGATCTCTTGTATTCTGTCCTGGTGCGCTGTCAAATCCGTTTAACACTAGAACGCCCGGAAGGAGTCGATTCGACTCCGACCACATGATTTATGTCCATTGGAGTCAGAATTTTTTTCATAAAATAAATTAAATTTAAGCGACGCAGAATTATGTTAAATAAATCAGTTAAATAATTTTAAATAAAATTCTGGAGTGAAATATTTTTATGAAACTTGGGTAAAATTTCCGGGCGTTATAGCGTTAATTGCGTTCCACACATCCTGTTGTGACTTGGTGGTTCATAAAAAAAAAATCCTATTTTTATAAACGGGAAAACCTTTCTTTTCGTCACATGACTTATAACTGTTACTTTGGCTTAAGGAAATATGGCAGGACAACAGCGTACAACTTATACTGCCGGTTTTAAATTAAAAGTCATTAATTTTACTGAACTGTCGAATAGCTCAGTAGTTGCTTGTCATTTCACACTAATTGAAAAGAAAGTGCGAAAAAAAGACGAAATTTCAAATATTACAAAAGTAATGAAAGCTGCACGTGGGTGCAAAGATGTCGTCTTTGAAGGAGATGGCGTTGATGATGGGGATGAATTATTAACTAAAGACATTCTGGTGTACCAATGAAAGAAAGCAATTGTAAGGAGTTGCTTGAAAATTGTGATAATAACTTCGATAGTGAATGATTATTGATGACTTTCGCTTTTAAAAAGAGTAGAGTACTTAAGTATTTTTAGAAATTTATAAGTGTTTTTTAATGTCAGAATATAAATTTTGGTAATGTTCTTAGACTCGTGTATAAGCCGATCTCCAACTTTGGAGTAAAAAAAAAAGCCAAAAAGTTCTCGGCTCATACGCGGAATTTACTGTAGCTAACCGGAAAAATTCACATTCGCAAGGAGATTTCTATATTATGCATTATTAACAATCTGCCGAGATGGACAAGATCGTTTTCAAGATTCAATTCCTTCTATATATGTCAGTTTACATGGTCCGTTGCTTTGAAAATAATTTATAACTTTACTGCTTATACTTACTGGTGGGAAATATTTATTTTGAAATTTTTTATGATAATAATCAGAAAATAGTGGATAGAATAGAGCAGGGTTGGCGAACCTTTTTATAGTCGCGTGCCATTTTTTTTTTTCAAAAAATATTTTACTTGATGTTGACGTGCCAACTAAAAAAGAAATTTAGTGGATTGAAATATGATGAATCAAAACTACGTGAAAATTACTTATAGATATTTTCTAAAATGAGTAACATACATGTAAGTATTACACTGCAATAATTATCGAAACAATTATATTTTAGAAATTAATTAAAAACATAATGAGATTAATTGTTGTGTCTTGGATGAAAAATAATTAATATGTTCATGTTCAGTTAATTTCAACAGAATGCAAGCTAAATGAATTTATATGGCAATCACTCTCTATTTGATTTTTTATATTATAAATTTGCGAAAATGTTGACTCACAGATATAAATAGTAGAAAAAATTATTAAAAAAGAAAAAAAAATGCAATTTAACAATTTCTTTTGTTCATCTCTGTTGAAAGTAATGGGAAATACATATTACTGTATAGAAAAATCAGAAGACGAATAAAAGGATGATTAAACCAATAAAAACCTTCAGATATGCTTTTGATTTCCTACCCTGACGAGGACAATAACCATTGTTCCAAATGGTTAAAAAGGTAGTTTATTTGAATAGTTCTGAAATTATTTTCCAAGTTGAAAAATGTACCATTGGTAATAATCTTTCTTTTTTGATAGTTTTCAAATATTTTCTTTGTTTGATAAATTTTCGAAACCATATTAAGATTAAAGTTCTTCAATTTGCAATTAATCGAATTTAGAATCGAATCAGATCATCAAAGTTCGTGTATTTTGTGAAACATCGCTGTATCTCCATTTAGTGACATAGTGAACGCCGCGAAGTGCCAAAATTATTCCTTTGCGTGCCGAAAGTGGCACGCGTGCCATAGGTTCGCCAACCCTGGAATAGAGGATAGGAAGGGTGCAATTGTTTCCTGTTTACGCAAGATGTTAACCGAAATTATAAACACTAATTACTGAAAATTATAGGAATAATGTTTATGTAAACTGTAGCCTACTATGAAGTGTTTTACTTGCCTACTCTACCCTTTTTATATGGCTAGTACAGTGCGTCTCATAAGTATATGGACAATAGGTTTTTTGAATAGCAGCTCAAAATATGAAGCCATAATAACGAAAAAAATAATAAGTATATGGAATCATGCTATACGTTTGTTACAACAACGAATTACAGTATAGAACTTACAGATTTTTTGTAAAAAAAATAAAATTCAAAATAAGCTGTTTCAAAAATATATGGACAAGGTAGAGATTTGCGTTTATATCCACTGTATGAAAAAACAAATTGCATTTTCTGAGTTCTGTACATGTGAAGCACCCACTGCGAAATATAAAATCACTGCTCGTTCTTCAATTGCCGAATAGTGGGAAAATGCCTCGCAACGTTCAATTCCCTGCTGCTGATATAGCTAAAATTTGGCGTTTAAAGACTCAAATGTTAAAATTTCTGATATTGTTAAACAAATAAAAAATAACACTAGGAAGAGAGAGGAATTTGTGAAATTTTATCAAAAAGTGACAATGCGATTTCAAAACAACTTTCAAGTCGACCAAAAAAGCAACTCTACAACAAGACAGAGAGATTTTGTAAGCAGTTTAAACCCAAAAGAAGTTTGTTCGTGAAATTACGAAGACTTTAGCGTTCCCTGTTACGAGATCTTCTGTTCACCGTTGCATATAGGCAAGCATATTCATAAATATCGCAGAATGTGTCGGAATCTATGCTGAAAGTGCACCATAGAAATGCGCGCTTTCTTTGAACTAAAAAACACACGCATTGGGAAGATGAATTGTTGTTTCTTCAGTGACGAAAACAAAACCAATTTGGACGGCCCTGATGACTGGGCATATCATCGGCATGATCTGCGACGAGGATCTCGGGAGTTCTTTATTCGACATCATGGAGGGGATTCTCTCATGGTGTGGGGTGCGATTCTTTCAATAGAACAGTGTATCTTGCTTCTGTTAATGGTCGACAGTTTTCTGAGGATTATTAAAATGTACTTAAAAGCAATCTACTTCCTTTTGAAAACTTTTTTGGAAGGTATAACTGAAAATTCCAAGAGGACAATCCGTCGATTCTCACCTGTCATTCAACAACAGCTTGGTTTACGCAGAATCAAGTGACTGTTATAGACTGGCCAGCTATCAGTCCAGACCTAAATCCAATTGAAAAGCTTTGGGAAGTACTTGCACAAGATGTGTATGCTCATGATCGTCAATTTTCTACTATTCAGGAATTAAAGCAAAATGTAGAGCAGAATTGGTTCTCTTTACAGCCATACGTTCTCCAAACACTAGTTTGAACCTTACTTGATACGGGTTTCAAGATAATTCAAAGAAACGGATCGAAAATTTGAATTTAAATGCAAAAAAACTCGAAATGTCCATATATTTTTGAGACAGCCGTTTTTGATTTTTATTTTTTTACAAAAATTCTCTAAAACCTATACTTTATTTCTTTGTTGTCATAAACTTGCATTATAATTCAATATGCTTATTATTTTTTTCGTGATTATGGCTTCCTTTTTTGAACTGTTACTTCAAAAAATCGCCTGTTCATATACTTTTGAGACGCACTGTAGTACATCCTAAATTTAAATAATTTAGATAATAACTTTTTTTCACACAAGAAAGGTAATTATAAACACACACCAGGGTTCGTACGTGTCCTTGAATTTACAGACTAAGAAATTTTTTGGTACCAGTATTTTCTTATAGAAAATCTCTCCTTAAATAAGGCAAAATTTCGTGCGTTTAAACTATAATTGATTTATTTTTCTATAAAAAAATACTGATATTTCGCCTTGAATATAACGGTATCCGTACGAACAATGCATACGTTATTCAACTTTGGACTGATGTAACTCAGTAAAAAAAAACAAAATTTTGAAAGTTTAGTACCATTATAAAAACTTTCTATTATGATGATTTTGAATGCTTTTAACACTTTCCAGGAAAGATGAAAAGTTTTATGAATTCGGCTTGTGTGTCTATCTCCTATCCGTCAGTTATGTAAGTCGTGTAATTATACTCTGATTGCATTAAAATTCGTAGATGTTATTGGGTACCACTATGGTGTGTTCGGTATTGAAATTTGTGTATTGTATTTACTTTCCATTTACAGAGACACTCAAAAGCAAAGCAATATAAGTAAGCGTACAAACTTAATACTGGAATCGGACGTAAATTAACACAGTTGCGGCATCTTGTGGACGGGATGATAATACACACACGCGGCTTTTAGTGTGACCTCATATATGAGAGGATATCTACCATCTGCGAATATTTTCTAAATCTTTAGTCACTCAAGCAATTGAATCTTGTTTACCACATTTATTGCAAAATAATGACGTAACGAGAGGGGCGTTCAGATGCATTTGACACCACGAAGTTTTCTTCGCATTTTCGGAGACACTTAAGCTATTAATCAAGGTGAAAAAAACTTTACAATTTTAGTGGTGTGAAGTAAGAAAACAGTCAGGCATCCTCCTGTAGTTTAACCCCGTCCGCTAAGTGGCGTGCGACCTTCATTAACCCTAGAACTACCGGAAATTTTACTCAAGTTTTATAAAAACATTCTACACCAGAATTTTTACTTAAAACTATTTAATTTGTTTATTTAACTTATTATTGTCTGATTTATACATTTAGTTTGTTTTGAAGAAATTTCTGGTTTAAATAAATATTTTGAATATACATGTCGGGTCCAATGGACCCGTCTGGTAGATGGAAGGTTAATGAGACCTCGCCTTTAATCTTGCAGTTACCTCTCCAATTTAAGATAGGACGCTTACTTATATCGCTTTGCTCAATAGCATTCCGTCACATTACGGTCTATGGGGAGGGGGGGGGGGCGACGGGGTGGAGGTATCGCTTGCGGTGTAGTGTGATGCTATAACACCCTTTTAACACATTGAGGACAGGTCATTTTTCGAAAACGAGAACCAAATTTACGTTTACAAGTGTCGTTAGAAATTAAAAGCTGCTCACAACCAATCAGAAATGAGCATGCCTGAATTACACCTTCTTTACCCATCCTTACAAAATTTCCGGTACCAGTAATATTTTCTTGCATCAATCCCCGAAAACGTCAATTCACGTGGCCCGTCTTCAATGTGTTAGCCCCTTGAGGGGCAAGCAATTACGTTTGTGCAATGCTGAATTCCCATCGGAAAATTAGAAAAATTTTGTATCAAAATAAGGAAAAGCAATTTTACGACTTTTTTCCACCAAAGTTAGAAAAGTAAAATTTCATAAACTTTTTCTGGTGTAAATCTTCATTAATCGTATTTGGGATAAAATATATGCCAACGCCCCTCAAGGGTTTAACTCAATACTATGCGGTTTTTTATGTTGGAAGTATATTTTTCAATAATTCATATTCGGTTTAGGCACAAGAAATTTTAAAGATTTTTTTTTTCTTTTAAAGCAGACGTTTGTGTTTATATAACAGTAAGATATTTTTTAATTTAGTGGTGGCAATTAATTTTATGTATTAAATGTTAAATTTTAATTGATTCATATATGCATCATTGCGCAGTGTAGGTTTAAGGTTTAAGTAGTGATGGGCAGATTGAATGATTTTACAATTCGAATGAATTCTTAGGGCATGCGCAA
This sequence comes from Maratus speciosus, assembly GCA_963932465.1. Classification (NCBI taxonomy): domain Eukaryota; kingdom Metazoa; phylum Arthropoda; class Arachnida; order Araneae; family Salticidae; genus Maratus; species Maratus speciosus. The sequence continues at coordinate 370,565,818 of OZ010797.1, read as the reverse complement.
AAACAAAGCTGCCAACGTTTGTTTTTAAAATTCAATTTCTCGGAGAAATTTTGTATCAAAAAAGAAATGTCTTATTTTAAATAGAATACATTTAAAAACTTCGTAAAAATATAAAAATTCTTTTTATCTTAAAATTTCTGAAGATAATTGATTGAACAATTTACGAGGGTGGTCTGGTCATCTATGTTTTTGCTTCTTTTCTTTTTACGAAATTTCTTGTGGTAGTTGATTAACCCCTTCGGGACGAGCGTCTTTTACAGAATTTTTAATCTTTTATCATCGGTTTTTCAAAACAGAAATTTTTGCCTAATTGAATCGGAAAAATGCTCAGATTAAATAAGGCAAAATTTACAGTAAATATTTATTGTTGAGAATAATCACTGATTCTGAGCACCTTGTGCGGCATGTATACTGGTTGCTCGTCCCCAAGGGGTTAAAACCATATACAAAGGTTAGAAACTGTGTTTTTGTGCATACCCGAATGATTCATTCGTATAGTAAAATCATCCATTCTGCCCATCACAACGTTTAAGTAGTTTATGATGACAAAACTATGCATTTAACCCCTTGAGAGGAGGTGGGATATATTTTATCCTACCTGCGATTAATGAAGATTTGTACCAGAAATTTTTTTTATTAAATTTTACTTTTCTAATTTTCGTGGAAAAAAGTCGTAAAATTGCCTTTCCTTATTTTGCAATAAATTTGCCGGAATCTTTTTGCAGATTCCGGTGTCAAGTCGACATTACCGAAACACAATTACTTGCCCTTCAAAGGGTTTATAAAACAAAATATTTAAATGTAAAATATTATTTTCGAAATATTTTTATTTAATTAATTAATTTTTAATTTAGATGAAGGAGCAAAATTTTTATTGCTATGCCAAATGATAATTATCAGTTTATTAGCGATTTAAACTACAGAAATCGAACTTATTCTGATATTTATTTTTATGTATTAACATTCCTGAAAATTTTTCTTCTTTCTGTTTTCTTTTTATTCTCATGAAGTGAATGATTATTTATGTACTTGTTGATTATGCAGTTATTCAAAACAGTTTGAATATGGTTAAAATGGAACACTATAAGCATCTAAAGGAAAAATAATTTTTCCATCTATTACAATATGTTTAAAAGACAATAGTTTTTTTAATTAATTTTTATTTATAATAACCTCTACGGTTAAAGATATAAGTATAAAAATCTAATCTTATTAATTTTAAAATAATCCCGGTTTCCTGATTTTTTTTTCGATGGCAAAGGCTGTTTCATTCTCTTGAAGATGATCATTATTTATGCATTTGATGATCATTCAGCTGTGCCGAAAGATTTGTTTTAGAATTAAATGCAATAGTATGTATCTAAAATAAAGTATTTCTTTCTCCCTTTAATTTTTTCTTGTCGGTATACATAAGAAATTTTATTTCTATATTTATCTCCGTTTCAATAAAAATCCCAATTTATTAAATTATTCTGTTATAAAAATTACCTTATTTTAGCATTTATTTTTAGTTATTCCATTTTTCACCTAAATAGTTTCTGAATCAACTCTTTTCTTTTCTCCGGGATTTCTTTTGAAAATAATTAATTATTTATCCAATTGTTCATCATATAGTGTTGCCAGGGTTCCCACGTAAATCATGGCTCCAAATACTCTGAACACCAGTATTTTAAATTAATTTTCTTCGTTTTACCTAATGGTAGAATTATCATACAAGGAAGGTCTCCTTACAGGGCATACTCAGAATATGTTGAAAAAAATGCTAGTGAAACTACTCGTGTATGTAATAAGGGATCAGTCAAATTTAACGGCGGAATTTCAGTAGAAAGTCTGTAAAAAAATAAAATACTTTCGAATATTTGGCGCGAAAATACGAAAGTAACTCGCGATTTGGCGAGTAGGACTTTTCCTCGCCAAAAGCAAGCGATTTTAATGCATCTGAAAATTGTTTATTGTTTTTTAGAATGCGCGGTTTTTTTAATTTAAACTTAATCAATCAAAGAGATTATTATATATTTTTTTATATTACATATATATGTTCCCTGTTGCTGTAGTTATTTAATTTTATCACTGCAAAAATATTTTCTGTGCTTTAGCAACAAAATCTAATCGACAGTGTTCTATTTGCCTTATTTTTAAGCTTGAAATAATTTAAATCAATTAAAATTTTGTTTTAAATCGTAAAATATGGTATTTAAATTTTATTATAAATACATATAAATATATATGACAAACTATAGTTAAAACAAGCTAAAAATGTCAAAACTATAGTTAAAACAAATTGAAAATGACAAAACTAAAGTTATTTAAGTAAAACTTATATAGACAAATTCAACATAAAAAGTTTTTTCCTACATAAAAGCATATTTTTTTTCCATCACCAACCGGTGATAAATCACCAAATAAACGAAAATTTCGTTATTTTTTTACGGACGTTTATCGGGGTTCCGCCAATTTTTTTTTTTATAAACGTATATATCCATATGAGAAGAACATTCTGTAATTTTTTCAGATTTTTTTGAGTATGCCCGTATGGAGACCTTCCTTGTTAGATTAAAGATGGCGAAATAAACTGCATGAAATTAGTGGTATCCAGAGCATTTGGAGAACTATTTACGTGAGACAACTGGTAACACTGTTATCATACAACAGGGTTGCCAAAACAGCACAAAGGAATAGTTTTACAACAGTAAATTCTCAGCCAGACTGACACTAAAAACTGTTTATTTTGCCGAATACTCTCCGTATTTATTACGAACATTCTATTGCTTTAACCCCTTAATTCTAGCTCCCGTCATATTCTCGGGCTGTGTCTTTTACCCAAATTGTTTGATTCCTACCAGTTTTATAAAATAGTGAAATTGGCTATATTTAAGTATCGTTTTCCCTGTCATTAAATAAGGTGAATATTTCTTTTTCATAAAAGTGGTGCCAATAAGCAATTTGAATTTTTCAACCGTAATTTAATTCGAGCGTTAAGGTGTTAATACTGTGATATTCAGTACTTTTTTCGAAAACGATGAAAACAGTCGTACTACAGCTGGTCGTACTATGAAGACTAAAAAGTCCTACTTTGTTTTTTATACGATTTAAGAAGAGAAAATTTGGGGATAGGTCGCCCACATTTTATTATTTGGCTTTTCTCAATGCCAATTCGACGGGAAAATGGAATTTCCAATGAAGAAATAATATCTTTACTTGTGCTTCCAGCTAAATCCATTTAGCATTAGTTCACAGAAGTCCCCATTACACGAAAATATTCATATGGAATGAAGAACCCAAAAATCAGCGTAAAAACCAATCTATGTGTGTGTGTTTGACGGAGATGGCTAGAAATATTTTTATTTAAAAGAAAAATGGTATAACTGCGGACTGCTGTCTGTAAACTTATACTGAGTATACGAGCATTCAGAAATGTTGGCTATAAAATAAACAGGTTACAGTTTTTTCGCGTAACATAAATGGTTGTTGCTGGCTTCCTATCTGGCACTTTTTTTTAAAGGATTTTTTTATTTATTTATGTACATTACAGGAGTTATATTACAAATTTAAATTTAAAACGTTCTTCATATATTAAGATATTATTTAGTTATAAAAAGAAATTTATTAATAAGTATTCAATGTACTTTTACATTAAAACGTAATCGTATTTATTATTTGATATTTTGTATATTATGTTATTTTTAAAAAATCCCCCATTGCTGCCTTACAGTATGGGTACGTGCGTGCATAAAAATTCATAGCAATCTCGAGAAAACTTTCGCAAATATACACGTTAATTATCTACCATTATTATACCATTTAAAGAGGAATATCACATGTATATGTAAGTTAATATTTCTGTCATTCTAAATATACATAAGCGTTTCCAAAACTTGTAAATTATTTTCAGACACCGATATTCAAATCACATTAACAATGATAAATCTTATATATATATATATATATATATATATATATATATATATATATATATCTTCCAGTTACATAAATGTATCTCTTTTTATCAAAATATTATTTGGTAAAATAACGCTTAAACTCTCACGCTCAATTTTTCTGAGCTTTATTTCTCTGATCAATTACCTAAGCTTTACTTAACCCTAGAACTACCGGAAATTTTACTCAAGTTTTATAAAAACATTCTACACCAGAATTTTTACTTAAAACTATTTAATTTGTTTATTTAACATATTATTGTCTGATTTATACATTTAGTTTGTTTTGAAGAAATTTTCTGGTTTGAATAGATATTTTGAATATACATGTCGGGTCCATTGGACCCTTCTGGTAGACAGAGGGTTAAATGAATTTTCGAGTTCTAAGTGATTCTGTTTCGACCTTCATCGAATTATAGTTTACTGAATAAAGTTAATTACATTATAAAACCTTTGTGGATTAAAACACCAAATGGATATTAAAAATAATATCATCGAGCATTACCACAATACATTAAAAATATATATTTTATTATATATGCATTATTTTTCTGAAAACAGGGTTGTCACTGGCGACTATTTTTTAATTCTATCTCGCACCGCCTTCTTTAAACAAAAATCTTTCAAATATACTTGAACGACATGTGCAAACGAAATATATTATAAAATTTATTTTAAAAAAATAATGCTGCGTTTAGAATATAAAAATGGTCGCCAGTGGCAGCTTTGAAAGAGAAGTTTTCAGGTTATTGCCCTTCGTATCAGGTTTGCAAGTTTGGCCTCAATTTTTTTTCATTGAGAAATTCCAAAATCATACCAGAAATACAAAATAACAATTTTTATTTTATTTATTGACAGACATTTCGTGATTACATAAAGTAAAAATTCTTCATTCATAGTTTCCGGCATGGATTCTGAATTTCTTAATAGAAAATGAGGCCAAACTCGCTATCCTGCTTCGAATAAGAAGACGTTCATACATACATCTTACGATATAAATTGCATAGCTGCCAACTTTTCAGCTTTTTTTTACCACAAAATTTTAATAGAATTTTTTTCCTTCTTTAATCGGCAGATTACGGCGATTTTAAAATGTAATATTTGCTAAAAAATTTTATCTCACGAAAAAACGGAAGAGTTGGCAGCTATAAAATTGTATAAAAAGATCATTTTCCACGTCATTTACAGAAGTGTTTTATCACTCTAAATAGTATATTTATCGTTGTTGAAAATCCTTCTCACGTTAAATGAAAAACTATCTTCTGAATCTGGCAACACTGCTTCTAATTAGAATGCGTGGATACATACACCTTACGAAATAACTGTAGGAAACATAACTTATCACGTTAATTATAGAAATGTTTTTTACATTCTAAATATTTTTATAGTTGTTAAAACTCCTTTTCACAGTAAATGAAAAATTATCTTCTGAATCAGATTTTCAACGCACATTAGCAATTAACAAATCACATTTGACGTATTACAGTTTCATAAATATTTCTCTTTCTATTAAAATATTTTTTCATAAAATAAATATCAGCTTAAGTCCTAATTCCCCGTGCTTCATCATTCTAATCAATTGTTCAAACTTCTGTTACTTACATTTTAATTGTAAAGTTCCGAATGAGTATGTTTCTATGATCAGTATATGGTTACGTGGATAGGTTAACCACGTTGTAATGCCGGATGGATTAAAATAGCAGTTTATACTTGATATATTATAAAATATTCTAACGAAATAATTGTACAGTAGAACCTACTTTATACGAAACTCTTTTAACCGAAACCCTCGGTTAACTGAAATCCATTTTTAAAGCTTTTTTTTTTTTTCTTACTTTCATATCCCTTGTATGCAAGCGGTCCTTTCCGAACTACGAGCACATATAAATATTTTCGATCCCGTTTTCTTAGAAATCCTTTGAATTTAACTTGAGCTCCCGTAAATTGCGAACTGGAACGAAGAAACAGTGGCGCAGCTACATTTTTTGGCACCAGGGGCAGGAAGAAATTTTGCGCCCCCTTCCCCCCAAAAAAAAATCCCATTATTTTTCCTCAAGGTGAAAAAAAAAGTACTTTTCGCTTGTACCGGGAGGAAAAGGCAGCTTCATTCTTCTTTGATTTAAGGATTTAACTAATTTTTTCCAAACACACGAAACTAAAATGCGTGGAACCCGATTCTAGAAGATTTCTAGTTTTCGTCAATACTGAATTTGTATGGAAATTTTAAAAAACATAGCGGAACGTCCACGGATATGACTGTTGTTTTAAGCGTATGGGAGTAGCAACATTGAAAATAAATTGTCAAAAAACACATTTGCTAAAACTCCTAAAATGCGCCCGATTATGGATATATCTCCGATATATCTCCTGTTTCAAAACGGTAACCACCCAAGAATTTGAAATTGCTATACCATTTTTTTAAGATATAGAGGGGGAACCAAAAATTTTTCTTGGATCCTTCTATCAAGATTTAACGATTATGCAAGAAATAAATTTGTATTTATAATTTTTTGTACATTTTTATTTTACTTTGAAATTTTTAAGGGGCTACCATTTTGAAACAGGATGGCGGATTAATATGTCTGACGAATTTGATCGAGATCTTAATAAACCATTAACTCAATCACATTCAAATCGGTTTATAAATACGAGCAGTCGCATGACAATGATCAGATATTTATAGAGAGAGACTCACACTATATAGATAGATTAAAAGGATAAAAATTAAAATCCTTTTAAAATTCAAAATTTAAATTAAATTTAAAAAATTTAAATTAAAATTTTTAAGTTATTTTTCCTAACTTTAAATCTTATAATCTAAAAGCTGTTTTACCCCTTGTAACTTTGTTTCCCAGCTCAACATTTATTCACCATTCACCATTAAATTCAGAGAATAACTTAAGATTGAAAATGCTGACGTTTGGACAATTCTCCTTCGTTTGTGGTTAAAGTCTTGTACGTCACAGATCCCGTGAATTTTGTGGATCTTGACCACATGTCAATAAAGAGCTAATTAACCAATTAACCTTCCGTCTACCAGACGGGTCCATTGGACCCGACATGTACATTCAAAATATTTATTCAAACCAGAAATTTCTTCAAAACAAACTAAATGTATAAATCAGACAATAATAAGTTAAATAAACAAATTAAATAGTTTTAAGTAAAAATTCTGGTGTAGAATGTTTTTATAAAACTTGAGTAAAATTTCCGGTAGTTCTAGGGTTAAACTAAATCTTCCAACCAAATTGATACTTTCGCCCCCTGCAGGAAAGTATTGCCAACAAATTAGCAAGAACGCACACGAAAAAAATTAGATTTTGCCCATTTGAGTTGCCTGCACAACCTACGACTATGTAGGTCCCGAAATTGAAGTAAATGGCTCGTGAGACAAGCGCAGATATGATTGTAAGATGCAGCGACGAAATAAATGAGTTCTCTCCACAAAGAGGTTCCGGAGTCAAATTCATTTCTCCTATTAATTCCTTACGTGGGTATATACTATAAAGTTTTCCCTAATGCATATACGCTGAATTTAAGTATATTATATGAAATATATTTAACTTTTTAAACGATGAAAACAGTCGTACTACAGCTGGTCGTACTATGAAGACTAAAAAGTCCTACTTTGTTTTTTATACGATTTAAGAAGAGAAAATTTGGGGATAGGTCGCCCACATTTTATTATTTGGCTTTTCTCAATGCCAATTCGACGGGAAAATGGAATTTCCAATGAAGAAATAATATCTTTACTTGTGCTTCCAGCTAAATCCATTTAGCATTGGTTCACAGAAGTCCCCATTACACGAAAATATTCATATGGAATGAAGAACCCAAAAATCAGCGTAAAAACCAATCTATGTGTGTGTGTTTGACGGAGATGGCTAGAAATATCTACCGCACTTGCAAGTCTGAAAATTTGTATAAGGGTAGTCCAAGGCAGGTCCTGATGCACGAGGCTCAGATTTCTATTTTTTCGATAATCACTCGAGAATATTAATTAACAACTCGTCAAAAACGCTTTTTTTTTCACAAAATGGCAAATCGCGCTCACATCTGAACCTGCTACCACAGCCGAAATGAAAGAAATCAAGAATTTCCACTAATCAGGAAAAATTAAGAAAACCAAGTAAGATATCGATTTGAAAGTTTCAGATCACATGTAGAAAAATATTTTACATCTGCGTATAAAATTTTTGAAAATCGGTCGGTATTTCTTAATGTTTTCAAAAAACTGACAGCGAGAGTACAAAAAGTTCGGAGAAAGAACCATACAGGACGAACATTCATTAAAAACCGAACTAAAAAGAGATATTTTTCCAGCCGACTCCTCCATTTAATTTCCGAAAATCGATGGATCAGAGATTATATGACATGTGGACAATCGACTTAATTATTAAACGTTGCCAAATGCTAAAAACATAATTTAAAAGTATTTTACCAATTTAATCGAAGATTATTATAGTGTGTTCTGTGGCAAGAGTCCCGTGATATGAGTTAAAAGTTCGCCCACAAGGGTTTCTCCTCTTTATTTACATTTCAAAACATGTTTTCCAAAATATGGACTTCTTTTACCACAATTGTCGAACATTAACGGCGCTTTCTTTCCTCGGATTCCATGGGCCAGATTGCAGTGGGAATTGATTCATTCAACTTAGCTTACGATTTTCTAGCAGTTTTTAGCTCCACCTCTAGTAAAGGGGGCATATTCTTAACTCGGGTTCTACGGACTCAATTTCAACTAGGTTTTGCTCATTCCACTTGGTTATCGATTGTTTTACAGTTTTCAGTAATACCTTTCACCGCCAAGGGGCATTTTTATCTCTGCTTTCGTGGGACAGATTTCTGCGGAATTTTTTTCTTTCAACTCATCTTATAATTCTCTTCAGATTTTCCAGCACGTGCACAGCACGCCTGCTATGCGGGGACGTAGGTAGCGGGGACGTAGGCAGCGGGGACACATGCAGGAGATTCATTTTGAAAGAAAGAAATTTGAATGGAGATTTTTAGTGGTTAGAGATGCGTGCGTACCACTCCCGGTCTACGTTGCCGAAGGCAGTGGAGATCCATCCCAGAGGTGTTCTTTTGATACCAGAAGTGTCACTCCAAGTCGCAAACAGGTCTTTTGACTTATAAACTGGAGGCTAAACATTTAGAAACCTCCATCAGAGGTTGACAATTACCTATCTCTCCATTTACCCTCCTCCCCTCCATCACCGAATTTCTTAAAAACATTGACACAGACAGACACAAAAAAATTCAACAATTCTTATTTATTAATAAAATATGTAAATAATTCCGGTTTAAACCTCCTCTCAATTTGGCGCACCCTATTTAATCTTTTTGCACCTCAATTCAGGTACATAATTATCTTAGGTACCAAGTGTGTTGAGCCATCCGTAGAAACATTCAGAAGCTTTTTCTTTCTTAATTATTTTAATATAACAAAATATCTTACTAAAGTAAACATGCCTGCACACACAAACAAAATAAAAAAAATTCAACAATTCTTGTTTATTGTCAAAATTATGCGAAATAATTCCGAGTTAAACCTCCTCTCAATTTGGCGCGCCTTATTTAATGTTTTTGCGCCTCAATTCAGGTACATAATTATCTTAGATACCAAGTGCGTTGAGCCATCCGTAGAAACATTCAGAAACTTTTTCTTTCTTAATTATTTTAATATAACAAAATATCTTACTAAAGTAAACATGCCCGCACACACAAACAAAATAAAAAAAAATTCAACAAATCTTGTTTATTGTCAAAATTATGTGAAATAATTCCAAGTTAAACCTCCTCTCAATTTGGCGCGCCCTATTTAATCTTTTTGCGCCTCAATTCAGTTACATAATTATCTTAGGTACCAAGTGTGTTGAGTCATCCCTAGAAACATTTACAAAAACTTTTTCTTTCTTCATTATTTGGATATAACAAAATTCTTACTAAAGGAAACATTCGCACACACACACACACAAAAAAATCAATAATTCTTATTTATCGACAAAATATGTGAAAAAATTTCAGTTTAAACCTTCCTCAATTTGGCGCCCTTTGTCCTTGGCGCTCGGGGCGGCCGCCCCCCCCTTTGCCCCCCTTAGCTACGCCACTGCGAAGAAAACTAACAAATTAGCAATTTTGAAAGCTTTTGAATAGTTTGCAAAACGCTTGGAATGGCTGGAGCAGCAGAAAGACTGTGATACTGGTGAACTAATGATTTTAAACACCGTGATAGAGCTTCAAAGCAAAGGCAACCGAAACTACGACAAACAAAACAATTTTTAGAACCCTTGTGATATATGTAAAAGATACTCAATTTCAAAATTAAAATTCAAGTAATTTATCCTTGTTTCTATTTTAGTATTGCTTTATTTTTATTAAGCACTTCTTACCATAATAAGAAATATTGCATAGATTTCTCTTTAATCTTATAATTGAAGTATCCTCGATTATCCGAAAATTTCATTTTTCGAAAGATAGTCAGTCCCAATTACTTCGGATAATTCAGGTTCTACTGTATTATATTTCAAAGTTCCTTTTTACTATTAAACTAGCAAACCCCGCGGCTTTGCTCGCGTAATAGTTGAAATATGTCAAATTCTGTTTTTGTGCGTATATTCATTATTGTATATTACACTGCTACAGATAATTCAAAAATGACTAATTAAGTAAACGTTTGACCAAACCTCATTCTTATACTGCATTAGGAGAACGTGAGAACTAAATTAATGAGAAAAACTAAAATTAATTCCCAAGAAATGGTAATTTAGAATGTATTTTGATATTGGCTAATTTCATTCTTCTTTTGCAGTTTGAATACTTTTAGAAATCGTTCTCAGAAAGCGTTTACATCTTAATCTTAAGTAACCATCATGTCAAAATCCAAGCTTCGAGTTATGCAAGATTTTTCTAATTATAGAAATCGCAATTTTATAAACATTTTTGCTCCTGCAAGCTTTAAAATTTCTAATTCTTTTAAATGTTCTGTGGATGTATTTAAGTCGTTAAAGTGATAATTATGTCAAAATTTAAGTTTCTATCTGCAATAATTTCAGATAATTCATAGTTTAAAAGATTTTTATAAAGTTTACCCCTCATTTAACTGATTTTAAATTTTGATCAAAAGAAAAAACATACTCAGCGAGCACTTAAATCTTAAAAATTGTCACAATGTCAAACTTTAAGTTTCTAGCTCAGCAGCATCACAAATATCGTAACTTTAAAGCGTTTATTGCTTTTGCATCTTTTAAAATTTCGAATTTTGTAAAAACTCTAACTGATAGTTCTAAATAAACCGTAATTTAGAACATTTTTCGCTTACTCTTAAATTTCGGAATTTTAAGCCATTGTTTTATACCATGCATCTGCATCTTAAAAGTAACCTCTATACTAAATTTCAAATTTTTACCCGAAGAAATCCAACTAAATCTTAGTTTAAAACTTTTTTATAACATTTTCAGCTCATTTCATCTTTTTGATTTCGAATTTTTTAAAACCATTCTTAACTAACATGTAAATCTTAAAAATAGCCATCATAACAAATTCTAAGACTCTATACCAATTGCTTACATAAATCACAATTTTAGATTTTTTTTTTCTTTTTGCTCCTGCACTCTGTTAAATTTCGAATCTTTACAAAACTGTTTTGAGCGAGCATTTTCGTCTTTAGAACAACAGACATGCCAAATTTTAGTTTTTCACATTAATAGTTCGAAATAAATCGAAATTTAGAACGTTGTCCACTCATTTCAGCGTTCTGAATTTCGAATTTTTTAGAAATCGTATCATATAAATCGTAAATCTAGAATATTTTCTGCTTATGCATAGTTGTAAATTTCGAATATTTAGAAAACTGTTCTGAGAGAATATTTACATCTCTAAAGTAAGAACTATGCCAAATTTTAACCTTCTAGTTCTAACAATTCCAAATAAATTACAATTTAGAACAATTTTAGACCGTTTTTGTCTCATTTCATCTTTTTAAAATTTGAGTTTTTTAGAAACCATTAATAGCAAGTATTTACATCTTAATGCCACACTGTTAAAAATATGCAGCATTCTGGCAGGTCATATGACCGTTTTTTCCGAAAACGGTTACACAATCGTAATTTAACACTATTCTGACCATATTATTGGCCATTTTATGGTCAGAATATAGTTAAATTATGGTTATGAAACCGTTTTTTCAAAAAACGGTCGAATGACCTGCCAGAATGCTGCAAAATTTTTAACAGTGTACAACCACGCAAAATTTAATATTTCTACCCCGAACAATATCACAAAAATTGCAATTATAGAACGTTTTTTGCTTCTTTATCTCCCTGGTGGTAGTGGCATCGATATACAATATAGCCTATGTTGGAGTAGAGATATTTAGCAGCATTTTGCCACCCTTATTTTTGAAATTGATTAGTTAGTTCCAGAGATTACCTCCTACAAATAAACAAACAAATGTTACTTATTTATAATTTTAGTATGGATTAGCATATTATTGTTTTGTTCTCTTTCCAATTTTAAATTCTGCTTCTATGACCTGGTAAACTTTATTCTTATTTATAATTGCCAACTTAGCACCTTTTTAATAATAAAAAAATTGCCATCGTGCCAGAATTTCTGTTAAGTAATTTTTTTTTATCTAATCGCGAAATGTCTGTCGTTAAATAAAACATAAAATATTTTACAGAAATTCCGATAGGTCTGTTTATTTTAATAAAAAAGGACTAAGTTGGTAGCACTGTAGAAATTATTTACAATTTATGAAATACATTTTATGAAATACATAAATATTACAATTTATTTACAATTTAGTAAAAAGATGACATCGGTTGAAAAGTTGAAATCGGTTCTGAACAGAATATTTATTTTAGTTATATTTGAAGGGGTGAGAATATATACGTTTATGAAAAGATATTGAACACTTGTTTCTGTAAAATCAAATTAAGGTTTTAAAACCTCTGTATAAACAATATTTGAGGTTTTGTTGCCCTGTGGCAGCAGAATAAATTGGTTTTCTGCGCTACCAGTTCTAGATAGTCCTACATAAAGTTGTCCGTGTGTGAAACATTCTTGCCTCAAATCGATACCTACCGTTTTAAATGTCTGCCCTTGAGACTTATTAATTGTTAATGCAAAGGCTACTTTCACTGGGAATTGAAGACGCTGAAATGAAAATGGAAGTTCTGTAGGGATCATTGGTACCCGCAGAATGTGCGCCATTTCTCCTGTTGCTGGACCTCTAAGTATCGTCGCCTCTATTAAGTGTTCTCGGAAATTTTTAATTTGAAGTCTTGTGCCATTGCACAAATTAGGTGGGCTCAAATTTCGTAATAAGATAATTGGTACACCGATTTTTAGATATAGTTCATGTGGTGGTAAAGCAGGTGGGCTTAAGGAATTTAAGAATTCCTGTGGGTAATTAATTGCGTCTTCCACTTGAACAACAGTGTCAATAGACTTGTACAGCCGTAGATCACCGGGTACTTTTTTCAATATAATGTTATTTATTTCATTTACAGCATTATTTCTTGGACAAACTATTGCTCTAGAGCAAAACCACTCAAAGTCTTTTTGCAGAATAGAGTCAATATCAGGGTAAACTTTTGTTATTAGTTCTTCAATGTCGTATATAATGTGTCCTAATTTCTCAGTTAGTTCAACAATAGTCGAGTTATTACTTGATACACTGTTGCAAAGTTTGCCCTCACCCAACTTCAATAATTCAGTAGGAAAATCACTATTGCTTCTTGCTAGATGGGCCCGCATATTAGTTCGCAAATTAAGTGTTTGTACAGAACTCCACACTACTGAAGATTTTAAGCATGCTTTAATAATGTCTGCTCTTGTTCCTCTGGCAATTACCGGGAGCGTTTGACGGTAATCTCCTGTAAAGACAAATGTGACTCCACCCATAAGTGCATTACAATTTCTAAAATCTTTAAGTGCGCGATTCACAGCTTCAACATGTGTTCTGTGGCTCATTGTGCATTCATCCCACATAATTATTGACACTTGTTGAAGTAATTTACCAATAGTACCATTTTTGCGTATAGAACAAACAGATTCTTGATGTAGAGGCACTGAAAGTGGTAACTTAAATGTCGAATGGGCAGTTTTTCCACCTAAAAGTAAAGTTGCCGCTATTCCAGATGAGGCAACAGCAAGAGCGATTTTCCCCATTTGTCTAACTTTAGCCAATATCAAATTAGTCAAAAAAGTCTTGCCAGTTCCACCTGGTGCATCTATGAAAAAAACTTTTCCTTTATTTTGTTCTACACTTTCAATAATTTTATTAAAAGCTTCAAGCTGTTCAGGGATTAATAGAGTAAGGTTTTCTTTTACATACGCAGTTAACTGGTTTTTGTCATGCATTTTTTTTAGTGTTTCATGAGATGAAGGCTTATTCGAACGATTAGGTGAAGGTATTCCAAAATCGTTTAATGTGTTATCGTTTAACTCTAATATCTTATCTTCGATAAGTATCAACCCTTCATTATAAATTTCTTCAGAAAATGGCAGATCAGGATTAAGGTTTAATAACCTTTCTCTATGTAGAATATCCTCAGAAAGATCTTCTTTAAAACGTTCCCATAGTTTTGTTGGTTCAGAAGGATGACAGAATAATAATAAGAAACAATTCTCTTAACATGATAGGTGATTGAGCGATTACAGCTTCTTTCATTGTGCATTCCCAATGTTTGTCCGTTTTTAATAAACCTCGTTTGTGGCAGGTTGCTTGAAACGTTTCTTTAAGGCCCCCTTTTACAATCCTTAGACTTTCAAAAGAAGTTGGACCACGAACATGATGAAGCAGCATTCTTAAATGAAAACACTCCGTTTGGCTTGGATGAATATTGTAAACTCTGCCCAAAGCAGTGTCCCTTTTAATTCCGGGATATCCATCAACATCTTGTCCACGTTTTCTTCGTGAAAATTTGTTGTCGGCCCACGTGTAATAATGGGGAACTTCGGGATATAATAGAGTCTTTGCAAAATCATCAGTAGCGCATAATTCGAAAAAGGCCATAAGAGTTGTTTTTCGTGGATTATTAATAACCTGTTGCAAAGTATTGCTGGAGAAATATACCCTCTGACCGTTCTCCAGATGAACGGCTAAATGCAAAACCGTTGGATATCTTTCATGAATATTAAAATCTAGTAGTCTCCACATCGCTTCAGACGTGCTTATATATCGGCCATTCAAATACTTCGCGATTTCATCATTAGGATTCTCAATGGAAACAGTGGCTTGATCCGAGCCTTTGTTTATATATTTGCATATATACTTTATTGCTTTAATGGAATGACAATATTCAATGTTTATATGAGCGTTAAATATCCGGCACAAAAAACGGTGAATAAGGGACAATATAACGGTTATCAATACTAACTGGTTTTCCGCGGATATTTAGAGTAGTAGTCTGGCCACCATTATTTGGATATCTCCGCCGATATAGTGGGTAACCTTCCTTCCCTGTTTGAGTTTCAGAAACAAATTTTCTTGGATATTTTTTGCTACATATGCCATTTTTCATACAGGGAGATGTTGGGTTAATTTCGCAGCAGGGCCCATGGATCATATTTTTGGAAACAATTTCAAATAATGTAGGGTCAGATTCTTTATCTGGTAACTCGGCCGAAATAATTTTGTCAATTTCATCCGGTTGAATTTTTGCATCGAGCCAGAAAAGCAGATGGCAATGAGGCAAACCCCTCTTTTGCCATTCTACGGTAGCCATGTAACATTTTACTGAGCCAAATGCTTCGCCTTTTGTGAATAATTTGATTATTTTTTTCATTTTTAAATGAAATACCCTGGATATAATATCATGTCTGTGAAAAGAACTCTGTCGGTGAAATAGTTCATTTTTAATTTCCAACCACTCTGGATTGCATGTAAAAGTTACAAATAAATCAGGCTTTCCGTAATTTCTTACATATGTAAGTGCGTCTTGCGATTTTTCGTGCATATATCTCGGCGACCCTGTAAAGGTAGAAGGTAAAATAACACATTGGCCAATATTTTCAGCCTGAATATTAGCATCTTGGTAAACAGCATCTCTTAAATGTATATAATCGTCAGCTCTCAACTTTTGTTGGTTTCGGCGTATAAAGTGTAAACGCTCTGAAATCATTTTAGCCATCATATCAACAAAATACTGACTAAATAAATCCCGGTAATAATGCAATGCATTAAAACTGTTTGGTCTGACCATTAAACGGTATGCGTAAAATTGCATACATGATACAGTTTTATTTCTTGTTGAATCTTCTTGCTCTATACCAATATAATAACTATCATCTCCTTTTATAAAAATTAATGGATATTGGAGGGGATCATATGCACGATGTAATTCAGACACTCTTTTTAATTTGCCGTCCCTACAATGTAAGACTATGTCTCTTGGACCTTTCTCTTCATCAACCATCAATATCGCAACTTCATTTATTGCAGGACAATTATAACGGCCTCTGTGTTCGTTTCCAGGGTTACGATCGGCATGGATGATTAACTTCAAGTCTTCACCGGAGGAGTTATTTTCCATGTTACTTTTAAAACTTTTAATGTAATTGTTATTCTTGTTTAATAATGTCTGACATTCATGAATCAAATCAACTTTTAATGTCGGGGCTGTATTTGACCGTAAAGATAACTGATCAGCATCCGAAATGAAATATATTTGCAAAAATTGGGTTTTTTTTACCTTGTTCTGGCAGCAAACTTCCAATTTTATGATATACTTGGCCTTCTATTTTAAAAGTTGGCATAAAATTACTTTCACGCACTACTTTAGCACCAAAGGATGTCATCTGAAATAAAGAATTGTACTTTCTGATATTATTCAGAAAATTTGAACAATATGGATGAGAACCTGTTAGCAGATCTTTGAGTGACTCGGGTGGATCTTGTATTTCAGGTAGGTTAACTTTTCCGCTTGAACAGCACATACCGTTTGCCTCGTCGGCCCACTTCTTTGCGTTACATTTAGGGCAAATTTTATTCATAAGACCAATTTTAATATTGTTTTGTTCAGAATAGTCAATATTTGGAACGTATGAAAAAGCAGATCGATAACTACTAACAGACATACGGCTAACCTTTCTAAATTTGACAGAGCGTGACTGTTGCCCAGTAAGACGCTGAGACCTTTCATTGCTAGATTCTCTAACACGGGATTGAATTGTGCGGTCATTTTGACTCGCAAGACGGTATTTTCTTTCGAAATTGGACTCCCTAGCGTAAATTTGAGACGATTGGTTTCTTTGCTCATCAAGACGGTCTAAACGTTTCGGGTTACATTCTTCAATTCGACGCAATTTAGCTGCTCTTGAACCAGTAGTTCGTGATGACAAATGAGATTTTCTTTTTGGCATCACGTTTGGAAACCAAGAAAACTGCAAATAAAAAAATAAAATTAGAATTTATAAAATCGGTGTTTGTTTATTATCCCGTCGGCCGCTTACCGTAAAAAAAAGTCGACAAATTATAACGCCAAGTAAACAAATTGAAGATTGCTAAGAATCCAAGCTTTTATACATAAGAATATTAAAGAAATATAAGTTAAAAAGTCACTGAAGAATAGAGTGTTTTTATATGAGAGTAACAACATACCAAAAATAAAATTTGATTAATTCAGATGATTTTGGACAAAAGAATGCCTACAATAATTGGCGTTGCATTATGAATGTTAAATTTTGGCTATGCAATGTCTTAAATTAATAAAATCTGTTTATTTAAAAATTATGTTTTAAATTGTTTATGTAAAATTTTTTCAATAATTTCCTCACCCTTTTGCAGTTTTCTATACATTATTTTATGGAATTTTGTGCATATGCTCTGAAAACATGTAAGATTTTTTTTCTTTATCTTTTTTAAAAATTAAAAATAATACGTACGTGGCTTTTTTATCTTTTTTTTATTTAATAGTTGCCTAGCAACTGAATTTTAAAACATATCAGAATAAGAAAGTTAAATAAATCTGGCTTATTTGACATTCGTAAAAATGAGATTTTCTGATCTTTTAAGAAAACTTATATGCTTAGAAATTTACTAATAATCTAATATTATTAATTGCGTATTTCAAGGTACCAGATATTATCTGAAGCGAGATGAAAATTAAATTATTAATTAACGTTTCGGATTGTAGATAAATGTTTGTAGCGTCAATTCAAATTGATCGATTCTACGTGTCGTAATATTTTTTCACTGCCTTTTTCTATCTTATTATCATCACATCATCATTTAATGACGTAATGGTTATGTTAATTAACGAAAGAAGTTATTAATTAGTAAAACGTCATTAAAAATACAGATACAAAATCGAATTCAAAATCTTTTGATGACGTAACAAACGCGTGTAAACGCATCTGACATCAATTGAATGTAACCCCATGATCATCCATTTTTGGCGTTAAATCCTATAGTTCGGGGATTTTTCTTTTTTGCGAAAAGTGGTCGACGGCATAATAGACTTAAAATCTAAGGAAACCAGGGTTCACTCTGCCAATCACTTTTGCGCAAAACATAGTAAAAATTTTAATTTGGAAATAAAATAATAGTGAAATTGCAGAATTGGGAATTTTTCAAAATTATTTCCTTTGGGGGGTCAATTTTAATCAAATTACTGAAAGATTGAATGTTTTTTTATGCAACTTATTATTTGCATTTTAATTTTTTCAGATTTCGTTTTTGTAATTTAGCCCGAGTTAATTCGAGTTTTGTTTCATAACACTATTTAGAACAAAGCAGTTTTAAACACTTTCCTCAGCTTTTGAAATGCATCTACATTTACCAGTATTTCCTTTTTATAACGGCCTTGGCGAGATGGAGAAAATGGTCTTGGCTAGAAAAGGAATATTTTCATACTTTATGGCAGCCCATTGACTGTTTACTACAGACACAGAATTCGTTCAGTATTTACACCAAGTAAAGTGTAACAGGCGCAATTTACCTAATATATATATACAGGAACAACTTATTTAATATATTTACATAATTCAGAAATTAGTTTAATATATATCTAGGGCAAAGGAAAAGCTCTGTAAGTTGCACTGCGAACTGGCGTATTTTAGCAAGGGAGTTTTGGCAAATAGTTAACTGCATAGTTACAAACAATGTTGAATCTCTCATATGTTTTACGGACTATATATTCTGAATGGCGATTCCACATATATGTTCTGAGTGGCGCGATTGACGAAGGAATCGAAAATGGCGCCAAGATGCCGTTTTAGCATCTTACCAAATTTTTCAAGATGGCAGAAACACATGAAATCACAAAAAACACATTCCACAAAAAACGCAAGTCCATTCCAGTAGTAAAAAATGCAACCCCAAAGGCTGTAACAGTAAAGGCTGTAAAAGGTCCAAGTGGATCGTAACAACCACATCGATACATTTATCGCAAAAAAAAAAAAAAAAAAAAAAACAGAATAGGTTATAGAACCTTTTCCCATTTTAATTTAAAAATTGAGGTACTTCTTGCTTATCCCGTCGACCAAATTACTGTCGCCAAATTATAAGATTAAATGCCAATAACGGTTGTCATTAATTAATTAATTCTAAGATTAAATGCCAATAATGGCCAATAAAACCATTAATTCGACGTTTTATTTGTAATTTTATTAATGTTTTACTAATTTATTTGTTCTTTCGTTATTTAAAATAAAAATTAAGTCAATGTGTATAATTTGGCGAGTGGTTTGGCGATTTATATAATTTGGCGAAATTGGTCGACGGGATAACTAAGAAGTACCAAAATTGAAATTACAACACATGTGTCACGCTAATCTTCATTGTGATTACGGAAAAATGTATATTCACTCAAAACGCAATAAAATATATGCAATTAATTTATTGTGTTTTGATTACCTACGCAATAAAATATATGCAATTAATTTACTGTGTTTTGATTACCTACGCAATAAAATAATTGAGTAATGGTATGCATGCTGTTATAATTAAATTATACACGCAATAATATTACTTTAGATACTTTTATTTTAGATGGACTTACGTGACAAATCGCTAAATATTTTTTTGTATTAGGAAACTTCTTCATTATCCCGTCAATCACTTTCCATTAAAAAAAAAAAAAAAAAAAAAAAAAAAAAAAAAAAAAAAAACTGTCGCCAATAAACTAAAGGATTTCACGCCAAAAAGGCATGATCGTGTCATCACCCTAATTTAATGTCAGATGCATTGCCCTTGTCATCAAGTGTTTTTTTTTATTTATTTAAACTTTTATCTCTATTTTAATAATGTTTTAGCGATTAATTAGTTATTACGTTAATTGCAATTATGTTCTTATATGGTGATATCATGATACTAAAAGAGAAAAAGCACTGAAAAAAAATCTTGTGATGCATAGTTACATACTGTAGATCAGTTTCAACTGACGTCACAAATATTTATGCACCAGCCAAGAGGGATAATTAAGAAAAATAATGTAAATAAATAAATATTATAGATTATTCTTTTCTGTTTTGATTAATATATAATGAATTTTATTGTTTAAAGTTACTGAGAGTTGATACTTTAGTGAGTGAGTCTTTTCCGAACTTGTTGTGTATATATATATTTGAGATTCTAATGAAATTATATTTTTCTATTTCTTTATTGGACTTTACATTTTGGCGAATACTTTGGCAACAGTTTTTAAGGAAACTGCTCGACGGGATAGTTAAGAAGGACCTTTGTATTACATTCATTTTTTTAAATACTACACCTTTTACTAATTTCATTTAAAATACACAGTTCATATGCTGTTGATGTTTTCGCCAAATTAGCAACCGAAAAAAATCGCGCCAATATGGGGCGAATATGACATCTGTGCCATATATTGTATATATTTGAAATACACATATTACATATTTTTAAAATGCATCATTTCACTCATTTCATTTAACATAGCTCCCAAAAATAAAATAGGAGAAAAGTTGCATAGTAGATATGTTTCCAATTAGCGTATTTTATTGACACAAACTTAATTTTAACATTAATTAAACTCTGGTTTGTTCACCGTCACTGTCGTGCATGTTAGTAATATTTGGCAAGAAATTTCACTTTCTAAAGAATGAGCTATGCCAAAAGCTGCTGCTAAAAAAAGAAATTTGCATTTATTTTATTAATTTCATGGCGATAGTTGATTTTAGGTGAGTAACTGATCGTTAAATAATTGCAAGAAATTGGAATATATTACACAGGAATTACGGGGAGATGTTAATGGGATTTAAAAGCTATTTTGGAACCAGTGTTTCACTATGAAAATATTTCTGATTATTATTTTAATTTTACTTTAGTTCATTTTGCTGAATAATTGAATTTATAAGGTTAGTCAAAAGCCAGTAAGAATCCTGATTCAGATTAAATAAAGATGTAAATTATGACTTCGATGCAACATCCATATATTAAAAAATACATTAGTAAAAAGACAAATATTTCAATATTTAAAAACAATCATTCGAAAATAAAAGTATTTTTTTTTTTTTTTGTTAATCTAAAAGTTAGTACGTACCAATTCAATCTTTATTTAATCTTTGAAATAATCCTATTTTAGGATAACTATATAAAAGAATACAGAATAGTATTGTCCATTGCCACTCAGAAAATATACCCTCTAAAATTGTTGGAAAGTAGGCAGGTTACCATAAGAGTGTGATGCGTTTTACAAGTTCTCTACTATTTGGCGCACATAATGACGTCATTTTTCTCAGTGGGATCATTTTACCTATACTGTTGTAATACACATAGATCTTAAAATCATTTCAATAGTGAATAAATCCATACATATAATTTTTGGACATTTTTTGTGGAAAATTTCTCACGCCTTGAATTTAAATAATGCTTAAAAGGCGTACAGTCAACAGAGTGAAAAGTATCCAAGCCTGGAATCCAACCAAAGTCGTTGATTATACGCGTCAATGCTTTTACCGCTAAGCTGCAAACCGTTTTTAGAGTGCATTTATATTTTATAAATATCTACCACGCCAAATTTAAAGATTCTAACTTTAACAATTGAATGGAAATCGCAATTCAGAACGTTTTTAGAACGCTTTTCGCGCATTTCAACCACTTTTAAATCTCGATTTTGTTTCGACTTCACTTAGAGAGCATTTGCATCTTATAAGCAACTACCACGCTAAATTTAAAGTTGCTATCGCCTTCAGTATCACAAAAATCGCAATTTAGAACGTTTTTTGCTCCTGCAACTCACATGTGGTAGTAGCACTGACATAAAATACAGCCTATGTTGGATCAAGGATTGGACCATCAATTTTCCGCCATTAATTTTAAAATCGGTTCGGTATTTCCTGATATACAGATTGCATAGAAATCGTCATTTAAACGTTTTTTAGAACACTTATCGCGCATTTTTACTCTTTTTAAATTTCAAATTTTTCAGAAACTATTCATAGAGAACATTTACATCTTATAAGTAACTACCCTGCATAATTTCAAGTTGCTAGCCCCTACAGTATCACAAAAATCACAATTTAGAACGTTTCTTGCTCCTGCAACGCCAGGTGGTAGTGAAACCGACATAAAATAGAGCCTATGTTAGAACAGGGATTGTCACCATCAATTTCCAACCATTACTTTTGAAATCGGTTTGATACGGTAGTTCCTGAGATTCCGTAAATATCGCCATTTAGAACGTTTTTTGCTCCTGCAACCCCTTTGGGACAGTGACACCGACATAAAATATAACTTATATTGGAGCAAGGGCTGGCACCGTCATTTTGTCGCCATTATTTTTTAAATCGGTTTGATACATCCTGGGATTGCGTATAAATCTCCATTTAGAACGTTTTTTAGAACGCTTTTTGCGCATTTTCACACCTTTTTAATTTCGAATTGTTTAAGAAATGTCCTTAGAGATAATTAATATCTTATAAGTAACTAATATTCAAAATTTCATATTTCTAGGCCCTTCAGTAACGCTAAAATCGCATTTTTAGAACGTTTTTTGCTCCTACACCCCCTTTGGGGTAGTGGAACAGATATAAAATATAGCCTATATTGGAGCAAGGGCTAGCACCGTCATTTTGTCGCCATTATTTTTTAAATCGGTTTGATACTTCCTGGGATGGCGTATAAATCGCCATTTAGAACGTTTTTTAGAACGCTTTTCGCGCATGTTCACCCCTTTTTAATTTCGAATTGTTTAAGAACTGTTCTTAGACATCATTTATATCTTATAAGTAACTAATATTCAAAATTTCGTATTTCTAGGCCTTTCAGTAACGCTAAAATCGCATTTTTAGAAAGTTTTTCGCTCCTGCACCCCCTTTGGGGTAGTGGCACCGACATAAGATATAGCCTATGCTCTAAGTTGGACAAACACCATCATTTTGATACAGTTACTTTTGAAATCGGTTTGGTATTTCCTGAGATTATGTAGAAACTACCATTTAGAATGTTTTTTAGAACGCTTTTTGTGCATTTTCACCCCTTTTAAATTTCGAATTGTTTAAGAACTGTTCTTAGACATCATTTACATCTTATAAGTAAGTAATATTCAAAATTTCATATTTCTAGGCCCTTCAGTAACGCTAAAATCGCATTCTTAGAACGTTTTTTGCTCCTACATCCCGTTTCGGGTAGTGGCACCGACATAGAACATGGCCTATCTTTGAGCAAGCGTTGTCATCATCATTTTGACACCAATATTTTTTAAATCGGTTTGATATTTCCTGAGATTGTGTAGAAACCACCATTTAGAACGTTTTTTAGAACGCTTTTTGTGCATTTTTACCCCTTTTAAATTTCGAATTGTTTAAGAACTGTTCTTAGATCTCATTAAATCTTATAAGTAACTAATATTCAAAATTTCATATTTCTAGGCCTTTCAGTAACGCTAAAATCGCATTTTTAGAACGTTTTTCGCTCCTGCACCCCCTTTGGGGTAGTGGCACCGACATAAGATATAGCCTATGTTCTAAGTTGGGCGAACACCATCATTTTGATACCATTACTTTTGGAATCGGTTCGGTAGTTCTTGAGCTTATCTCCGACAAATAAACAATTTTTACCTCTTTATAATAGGAGTATGATTACAATGACACTGAGCCTAGCGCTGCGGTCATAAATACTATTTTTTTTTTTTTTTCATAGACAATATGAAATTTTTCCTAATAAAGAGAATTCTCAGGGGGCAGGGATCGATTACCTCTTGTAAATTTGTCAATGACGAAATTATTGCTATTTGTATCTCCTATGATAGATATCAGCTTAAATTCCACAAATAAGAGCACTCTAAATATAGTTGTTATCAGTTCTCAGAACTTTTTAAAAAACGTCGAGAGGTAAAAATTCAGAAAAGTTGAAATCTTATCCTTTTCAGCAATAAAATGAATTTTAATGAGTCTAATAATAAAGTTTTATTTTTATTATAAGAAATGCCGCAATGAACTGCATTGAACAATAGTATGAAAATGGGAAAAATTATAATTCGAGTTTAAAAAATAAAAATTTGCAAATGTCCTTACCATGGCATTTTCCTAACTCCAAATCAGGGATGAGATTTCCGCGTTTTTGCACACCAGTATTTTGTTAGAGAGAATGTTATTTGATTTAATAGGAACGTTTTTGCGATTTAACAGAACGACCTTTTCTCTATGATAATACTGGTGTGCAAAAAGCGGAAATCTCGTCCCTGCTCCAAATTTAATAGTTCAAATTATAATTTGGAGTATTGAAAACACTTTGAGCGAGTACAAAAACAATATAGTAATAAAGTTTCATCTCCTTCCTTAGGGGCTGCACATCTGTAACGTTATCACTTTATCACTTTAGTGGGGAGGGGCGGGTCTGGCACTTGACATCGTAAGATATCTCTAGGGGGAGGAGGATTTATCTTTGATATCGTTATCATTTCTGATATAACCAAAATTTTCCCTTTTCCGTCTGTTATCTCTTTTTTTATTCTGTTATCTATTTTTATGAAAATACAACGCTATTATTAAAACCAATAAATGATTATAAAGTCATTTCAATCCAGTATATGGAATATCGCAACGTTCGTCCTTCCTATTATTCTGTCATATGCGAATATAATTCGTTGTAAGAGAAACCAGCTTCGAAATTATTCCTGTTATTTTTATTAATAAACAAGAAAGAAAAAAACAAGCGTCAAGCATAGATTATGAAACATTTTACAACGCATTCAGAATAAGAATAATATAACAAAATTGCACCGCTTAACACCTTCAGGGGCGGTGGGATAAAATACATTCCACCCAATTTAAACAAGATTCTCATCATAAAATTTTTACTAAATTTTATATTTTTAACTTTGGAGGAAAATCGTTGAAAAACTGCTTTTCCTGATTTAAAAAAAAAAAAAAAAAAAAAAAAAAAAAAAAAAAAAAAAAAGGAAAGTTTGATTATTCCGGTAGGAATTCAATACAGTCGAACCCGGTTAAGACGCTCACGGACGCGATCCCGCTTAATAAGCGATAAATTTTCGGCCTTTTGAGGAAAAAATCACGCCTAAGACGCGAATTCCTTCTCTCTTCTCGAGAATTTAGCGGATTTTTTTTTTATTATTATTATTCAGGTAAAAAACACTTTTTCCGAATAGTATTATTTACTTTATTTAATTACAGATTAATTAAGATGAAAAGTACTAATCGGAGATAGTGGTAAATATAGGAATAAAACAAAACCCCGCGATATTAGCAAAACTGCAATTCTTCTTTGATCCCGCCTTCTACAATTCTTTGTCTCTCGCTTCGTATATGTTGTTACTGTAATACAGAGACATAGATGATTTCAGGTTACTCAGGTACGCCAAAAAAATTATTTTGATTAGAGATGATCATACCTGTCATTAGTGAGGTTTTAAATGTACATTATATCAATACTATGTTTTATAATGCATATTATGGGCAACAAAAACTCGTAAATATTAAACAAATATGACTGCGGTCCGATAATTCATTTATATGTTTGCTACGTTTTATTTACTTTTACTATGCTAACTATATTTTTTTACACAAAGGTTAATAAGGATAGTTTTTCCTTATATTAAAAAGAATGACAGATTATAATGGTACTCATTATTACAAGTACTAAATATGATTTTAAAAACTAGGTTGTACTTCAAAGATTTAATTTTTTTTTCTGTGAAAACAATTAGTCTAGCAGAAAAAGTATTTTTGTTGTTTTAATTTTGGTTGCATTGTATTAATCGACCATAAAGTCCTACTTGAATCCATGCATATTTTTTCAGTTATTATTCCAGTCGATCCTATAAAAAGAAACAATGAGTTAAAGTAGAATTCAATTAAATTTTAATCTAAATATAACCAAAAGAAACAATTTTTGACCGTAAACATATAAATGAGAGCTCTAAAGTTCATTTAGACGATTAGAAGTTTAAATAAGCCCATTTCCTGCAGCATTATACAAATCACGTTTAATACGCGATCCGCATAATACGCGACTTTGGTTCACTCCCTTGAAACGCGTCTTAACCGGGTTCGACTGTATTTAGAGACATTTTTGCTTGCCCCTAAAGGGGTTAATAAGTTAAAACGTGATATCTAATTCAACCATATGAAACTCATAACGCATTTCAAAACCAAATTTCACACTCAATGTTCCCAAATAATATCGAGAAATTATCCGAATTTTTTTCAGCAGCCCTGTATATTCTATATAGATTTGTATCTATTAACTACATGCATGCCAAAATTTAGTTCACTTTCAGAATTCAGTTCAGTTTCAGAAATACATATACTTCAGTTGAAAATTTCCTTTCAGCAATTTCCTCTAATAAGGATAATGGTACGTGAATACTTTTGTGCATCCCTGTATATGAGGTATAGAATTTATATATAACGAGTAACATGCAAAAAATTAATTAAATTTAAAAGCGCATACCGAATTTTAAACCGTACACTCCAGCAAGTATTATTCAAAGACTGTACTGTAATCGATTCCTTTTGTATGTCCCTGTAAATGAATATGAAAATTCTATGAATGCCCTATTCTATCATGATCGTAGTGAAATTCAGTGATTTATATCAGTTTCAATATATTTGAAATAGCGTCATGTTATTAAGATACTCTGCAAACGATTTTTCCCCATATATCGTAATGTAATAGAATACTTTTGAGTGCCCCTGTAAATGAACTATTCATCCTACATACTTCATACACAATACTAAACATGTTTTGGTGACCCTAAGTAACCTTTATCAATTGCATGAAAATCCAAGTATCTTTACAGGAGTTAGAGCGTGGACAGGCGGACAGACAGGCAAACCGAAAGCATAAACACTTTTCAACTTTGTTGGAAAGTGTTAAAAATGGGGAAGAATGTTTGTCTATCTGTTTTGTTTATAAGAAGTTTGTTTATAAGCTGCTTACCACCGGGCAAGAAACAAGTACAAGACAACGGCATTATTGTTAAATGCATTAGGTAACAAAAAGATATTATTAAATACATTAAAAAGCATTTCTTTAAAATGTTATTTGATATAAAGTTATTTTATATATGATAATAATATTTTATTAACTGCTTCTCTTCATTTACATCCGTAAAGTATGCGAATAATAAATGTATGACCATATCTGTAAATCACTGCAAACGTATAAAAAGAAAGAAAAAAATTGTAAAAAAATAAATAAATAAACGCTGATAGCGATATCATTAGTCGGTAAGGGGGAGGAGGTATCGGGAAAGGATAACGTTTGATATCGTAAGGGAGGGAGGAAGTTCAAAATTGCTAAAAAGTTGATAACGTTATATATCTATAGCTCCTTGTAATATAATTAGAATTTTACCTTCAATGGAAAAATATTTTAGTTATCTTCAATTAAAACTTTATCGGTGGAGGTGCAAAAGGATTGATTTCTTATCTCATCACTTAGAGCCTTCTAAAATACTCTTTATGTTGCTAAATTGTAGGGTAACACATGCCCTTAGAAGCAGTGAGTGCCATTTTTAAATAGGCAGTTCTGTTTTATTTTGATACTTTTATTCAAAAATTAAGAACAATGATTTTTTCATGTGTCAACACCATGTTTCACATTACTAAAATTTAACAATAGATAATAATGATTTATTAATTGAATTATGAAGAGCCCTTCGACTATTTTCAAAGTAAAAATGCTATAAACCTTCAAACGCTATAATTAAGTCTAAAGTCAAACTTAAGATAAAAAACTTCATACCGTTCATTTTTGAAAACATGACCAACAGATCACAGAAATAACAAATTTGAAGATATTTAAAAAAAAATTATAAAGAGCCCTCGATATTTTCGAAGTAAAAATACTATAAATCTTCAAACGCTATAATTAAGTCTCAAGTCAAACTTAAGATTAAAAACTTCATACCGTGTATTTTTGAAAACATGACCAACAGGTCACAGAAATAACAAATTTGAAGATATTTTAACCCCCTCACTGACAAGCCCGTGTTAATACGTTCACTAAGCTCCAGGTTTCACTGCAATACAAGCAATATTTAAAGTAATATAATTCTATTGATTTAATGTATTTTTAATACATTGAACAATGATTCATACTTCCAAGGATTGCATTCATATTCGTTATTAACTTTTTTATAAAATGTTCAAAGAATAATTTTTTTTAGCATTTAAAACAAAACACAGAGAAAACAACATTACAATTTTGCCCTTTTCCAAGACAGTCGGAGGGAGAATTATAAAGAGCCCTTCGACTATTTTCAAAGTAAAAATACTATAAACCTTCAAAAGCTATAATTAAGTCTGAAGTCAAACTTTAGACTAAAAACTTCATACCGTGTATTTTTTAAAACACGACCAACAGACCACAGAAATAACAAATTTGAAGATTTTTTAAAATTTCATTTCACCCATTAAAGGTCAAATAGTAAGTTTTAATGGAGTTATTTTCCCCCTCCCTTTGAATTAATTAGCCGTTATTTGTTATATTAAAAAAAAAAAAATTCCAATGAAGAAACACTTTTTCGAAAACGAAAAGTGGAAGAAAATGTCGTGAAGCAATTAACCCTTAAGTGCGCGATTTTTTATTTTGTTTCGAAAAAATTATATATGATTCTCTGAAAGGTTTATTACACAGGAAAAATAATGAAAAAAATCAGAAATATATTTTTCATACAATACCTCAATCTTGACTTCTGTTCCACATCTGCAATACAAGTAAAAACTACTGTCGTGTGGCTGTTTTACGCTAAAATATTGCAAATTAGTAATCATTTTAATAAGTATGTCTCCATATACCTTATTTCATATAATTATTTATTTTATAAAACTTTACCTTTAACCCTTTAACTCCTTAGTGCGCAGCTTTGCATATATGCAAACAACACTGTTCCGAATTCAATAGATTTTTTTAAATTCACATATATCTAATTCAACCCAGAAAATTAAAATAGCGATATTTCCTTTAATTAAAAAAAAAGACATTCCGTATTTAAATAAAGCGAAATTAACCATTGAAAGTTTCTGCTGTAAAATCTATTATCTCAAAGTCTATCATCTTAATCTGTAACGTCTGTTATCATATTCTCTGCACTACGTAATTTCTAGAACGTATTCTATTATGGCAATTAAAGGGTTAAAGTTAAGTTTTATAAAATAAATAATTACATAAAATAAGGTATTTGGAGATATACTTATTAAAATATTTACTAATTTACATTATTTTCGCGTAAAACAGCCACACGACAGCAGTTTTTGAAGAAAAGATTGACGTATTTTAAGAAAAATATAACTCTGAATTTTTTATTTTTTTTTCCTGTGTGATAAACTTTTCGGAGTATTGTATATACATTTTCGAAATAAAATAAAAATCGCGCATTTAAGGGTTAATTAGTTCCCATGAAAGTATACGTTCTAGAAATTATGTATTCCAGAGAGTTTGATTTTACACCAGAAAGTTTCAATTATGTATATACGAAAAAAAAAAAAAATATTGAATTCAAAACACTGTTGTTTGCATACATGCAAAGCTGCGCACTAAAGGGTTAAATATAATCAAGAATCCACATCGTTACCATATCGCATTGGAAATGAAATCATCATAGACATTTTCTGAAAATAGTACAATATTGTTCAAGACAGACCAAAACGCGAAAACCTTTCAAACACGGATTTCGAAATTTTGAACGATTCTAGTGCTTTGTTTTTATGTATACAGAAAACAAAAATCGGTACTAACAAAACCGCTAAACAACCGCCGCGGCGAGCGGCCCATCATCGTCCGCAGCCCTTTATTCTTCTACTCTAGTCCCACTCTTTTGCGGAAGCAAGATTCTTAGGTCCCCGGCTACGTCCCAAATGAAAGACTCTCTAGCGAAAGCCAGATTGGAAAAAAAAAAAAAAAAAAAAAAAAAAAAAAAAAAAAAAATCAAAAATTGAAACCGGACAAATTTAAAAGGGAAATTACACAAATTAAACACACCGAAAAGCAGGAAGAGAGGGCTCGGGGCGATGAAGCTACCGAAAGACCCCAGCCTCTTCTAGCTTATTATTAGTACAAACATGGAAGGTTTAAACTTACAAACATGGAAGGTTTAAAGTATCTTAATTGCTGAATTACGCTGAAATAAAGAGAGTTTAATAAAGTAGACAAACTCATCTGGTTGCACATCAACATATAAAAAGCGCAAAGATTTCTAACAATAGCGAAACTGAAGTATAAGCTATCACGCTACAGGAACGAACTGTTTGTTACGTGTTACCGCGAGGTGATAAACTCCTGTTTGTACTAAACCGCCATAGAGACCTACTTGTCTCCGGAGACAAGTAGGTAACATGATTAGATTTTTGGTATGTGGAGGTAACTGGAAGTTAGATTTTTAATTTTTTGAATATACCAATTTCTGCTACAAGTTTTTCCGGTGTAAATGATTTTGAATAATTTCTTACATAAAAAGGAAAATGAACACTCGCGGGAAAATACCCATATCCTTACTTACTGCGCCGCAAATGACCACATAAAAAATGTAACTGCTGCCATTCAATAAGTAATAACGTCTAGTAAATGTCGCTATATTTAAACTTTTCTAAAGGGGACGTGTGCGTTTTGAAATTGCAACTAGAATTCATATTTTCAGTAGTAAAATCTATATATTTAAAACAAAAGGCTGTTTTTAGTTATGCCAGTGATAAATTTTCCAGTCAGCCAAAATTTGTGAAGTATTGCAGTAGTATACCTAGAACTGCCGAAACGGTCAAAATGACCGCTTCTAATTTTAATGCACATTTTATATAGTAGATGTCGCAACAGTCCATACTTCATACAACCACACTTCAACAAAGGTTACAACATTACCACAGATAACAACTTTACTTCACTGCTCCTTGCAGAAAAGCTGAAGTCACTAAAAACAAGCATTGTTGGCACAGTCAATTGCGGACGAAAAAAAAAATTCCACAGGCCTTAAAATCTGAAACAAAGTCTTTGTACAGTAGCCAAATTCTTGCCAAGGATGATATTATGTTGAGTTTATCAATGGAAGAAAAATAAGTATGTTTTAATTCTAAGTTCCCGACATACATCAGTTACATTTGAAACTGGTGATAAACACTTACCAGAAACTGTAAAGTTCTACCATTCTACAAAATTTGGCGTCGACGTGCTCGACTAAATGGCACGGAAGTATTCTACAAAAGCTAATTCTAGACGATGACATGTACAAGTGTTTTATAATTTTCACAATCTAGCAGGCATCAATTCTGAAAAACACAGTCAAAAAATATGTTAAATACAAGTATTTTGTTAAAGAGAAATCCGCTTCATTTAGTCCCGTTATATTATTCGTAGTATTTTCTAGAAGAAAATACTGGTAGGTTCCTCTTTTTTTTTACTGTGTTTTTCCCTGACCACTAGCCACCATGAATATTGTATCACTCACGAGATAAGAAATATTTTTTTTGTTTTCCCTAAGTTTATTATTGTTTTTAGCAATTTCGATTTCTCATGAAAAATATTTTTTACTATAAAATATTCTTTAAAAAAAAATATATATATATATAAGTTATTTATATATATCCCAATATAATATAATTATAACTTAATAAAATATAAAAAAATAATAAAAATTATGAAATATATGTTATTATATGGAGAATGATGTTAATAATAGTAATAAACGATACTAAGAGTAAAAAATGACAAGTAAACAATATTTGAGCATGATAATCCACATCGGTCAAAATGACCGCTTTGGCGGTTATAGGTATACGTTTTTGCCGGCAGTTCTAGTGTTAAATACTATTCAAGGGCACGATATGCTTTATGCATATATTTATCACACAAGTAATTTAAAAATATATTTTTTGGATAAAAGATTTTTTGGATAAGGATTTGCCTTATTGTTTCAAGCGTTATGAAGAAATTTTAAAGTGCTCCATGCGCATTCCACAATAATTAAAATCCCCAATATTTTTTATGCTAGTTTGGATTATATATACAAATAAAACCGTGCATTGTTTTTTAAACTAAATATGCTGTAGAATCCCGCTAATCCGTACTAACTGAGACAGATACCTGTTCGGATTACCCGAAATTCTGATAAAAATAGAAGAGAAAAAGGTGTTTGTCAAAAGAAAATGTAAGTTATAAGTATTCAGTAGTACAGTAAGCATCCTAAGGTCCGGAATGCTGAATACTCCGGCACGACTTTCAGAAAAAAGTATTGCTTGTTTAATCACTCTTTATGTTTATAATAATCTAATAGAACTTCAGAATAAAA
Source organism: Maratus speciosus (assembly GCA_963932465.1). Classification (NCBI taxonomy): domain Eukaryota; kingdom Metazoa; phylum Arthropoda; class Arachnida; order Araneae; family Salticidae; genus Maratus; species Maratus speciosus. Next base: position 370,533,171 of record OZ010797.1, on the reverse strand, counting down.
AAATTACGTAACAATTCGTTACAAAAGGTACAAAATCGCCAACCTATAAATAGCTCAGTTGCTACGACAACGAGGGGGGCGGAGGAGAAAATGCATTTCTGGAGACAGAAATCAAGCTGTTGAAAAGAAAAATAAATTTTTATCATCAGAATTAAAGTCTTTTAGCTTAAAAATTTTCTTTTTATAGTCACTGCAGGGCTCCCAAATGGTCCACCAACTGGATACCAATAAATTTTAACAGAACATTTTATGGTAGGTTTCCGCTAAAATTAACTTTCAAAGGTGGTCCCGAGGCGGTTTGTAAGAAAAATCTAAAAAGAAAAATTTTCTAAAATAATATTGGCATTCAGTTGGCGGACCATTTGGGAGCCCTGTCACTGGCAAACAAACTGATATTCGAGATTTTTTTAAGTTGGCTTCTACGAGTAGGCCTACAGTGCATGTTTTCATTTTATATTCGTGCACATATGTTGTACTTTTATGTTATTAAAGATTTTTTTTATTCAAGCTGTTTAAGGAATGAAAAACATGATTTACTTCCATTTTTTGTGTAATTCTAACTTCTACTCGTTTTTCCCAACGTTCATTCTATAATCCGGAAAATTTTGTAGTAAAAAGTGTAAAAAGTACTCTTTTGTTTTTAGTACAATAATTTCACATTTTCAGTTAATCTTTTAAGTATAACTTTCGAAAATAAAATCGGTTCGGATTAAACGGAATTTCGGATTAGCGGGGCTCTACTGTAATTGGAAAAGTTAAAGGCAGTTAATTCCAGAAATATGATGCAAAAATGCTGAAAGTTTCATAAAATTTAGAAAATATTTTTCTTCTTTACCTTTATTTTCAAATATAGAAAATACAATGCGCAGTTTTATTTGTATATATAAACCAGCACGTAGATTACTAGGCATTTTAGCAGGGATATCAATCATTATGGTGCAAATATCACAATCTTCTTTACTGATATGATCACACGCACGACGAGAAAGCATGTCAGCTATGACGTTCGCTTTACCTGGAATATATTCTATTTTCACATTAAATTCTTGCAGCTGTAAAGCCCATCTGGCCAGTCTTCCAGAAGGTGACTTTAAGATCATGAGCCATCGGAGAGGCTGGTGGTCGGATGCCACAGTAACTTCTGTTCCGTCAATGTATCCTCTGAATTTATTAAGAGCTCAGACAACAGCAAGAACTTCCCGTTCCGTGGTGTGATAGTTGCGTTCCGCAGAAGTCAGCAATCTACTGGCGTACTCAATCGGATGCTCTTCTGCACCTTTACCCTGGAGAAGTACTGCTCCAACAGCATAATTGCTTGCATCGGTTCGAATGATGAAGGGTTTTGTTTCATCAGCCTGTTTCAACATTGTTGTTGAAACCAAGCATTGCTTCAAGGTTTGAAATGCATTTTCTTCATCGGCACCCCAATGCCATTGCACATTCTTCTTAGTGAGGTTACTAAGCGGTCTGGATATTTTTTCAAAACCTTGTATAAAACGGCGATACCATGAACATGTCTGCAGAAAGGACTGCAGTTGTTTTATATTCTTTGGAGGCGGGATCCTTACAATAGCATCAATTTTCCCAGGATCAACTTCTAGGCCATTTGGAGTGATCCAGTGTCCTAAGTAGTTTACTCTGGTTAATGCAAAGTTGCATTTTTCTCGATTTGCAGAAAGTTTCCATTTGTCTAATCTTTGAAAAACAGCTTCAAGGTCAGATAGATGTTGTTCAAAACTTGATGATAAAATAATGAGGTCATCAATGTAAGAGAGAATATTTAGATCTGGGAGTCCGTTGCGAAAGTTATCCATCGTTCTCTGAAACGTTGCAGGAGCGTTACGGAGTCCAAAAGGCATTCTTCGAAAGCGGTATGTTCCGAGAGGACATACAAAAGCAGTTTTATCACGATCAGGCCCATAGACACTCACCTGATGGTAGCCAGCATTCAGATCCAGAGTGGTCATGAACTGGGCAGTCTTTGCCTGATGTGGAAAATCGTCCATACGAGGAAGTGGATAGGTGTCCGGTATAGTCACCTCATTGAGCTTCCTGTAGTCTACACATAGATGTACACTACCATTTGGCTTAGGAATGAGTACGATTGGTGCAGAATATTGAGATTCGCATTGTTCAATAATTCCTTTGGCAAGAAGATCATCAATTTCTGTGTTCAACAACTCTTTCTTAGCTGGTGATAACCTGTAAGGTGGTAATGATATTGGACGATGTTCTCTAGTGTTTATGTGATGTTCGACGACGGGTGTTGCTTCTCCCCCTGGTTGAAAGGTATTGGAAAATTTTTCAAGCAAGTCGTTAAGTCTCTTTCGTTGTATTGCAGATAGGTTTTGACCTTCATTTTCTCTTAACATAACTGTGTTAACTTTGACATTTGGTGTTGATATTTCAGACGTCGTTTTGGAAGATCATAGACAAAAGGAATTTTATATCTTGGATTGTTCTGGAAATACCAACTTTGGCTTCGCATATCCAACACAATCCCCATTTTATTCACTGGTCTCTTCAAACAAATATTCAAACCATTCTTCAAACCATTTTATACTGGTCTCTTCAAACAAAGTTCCTTGGTCACGGAGAAGCTTGAACAACATTTCCCCAGCAATGGAATGAGTAGCTCCGGTATCTGCGCAAGCTACCCCTGTAATACCATTTACCTTTATATACAACACAGGTTTTGCCTGTGTATTAATATAACAAGATTGGAGATGGAGGGAACTAAAATTTTCTGATTTTACTTGCATAGATGGGGAACAATTAGGACATTTTGCTTTCCCAATACCTTGTTTTCCACAGCCATAACAGCTTATAATTGGACGCTTATCATCGTTTACAAAGCGTGAATTCGTATATTTTGAGGTAGGAGAAGTATTTATTAAATTTCTAAAATGTTCACTAGCTTCATTTTTGGTTATTTGGTTTTTCCAGAATTCCTGACCATTTGAATTTTTCAACAAAGCTTGTAGCTTAAGTTTTTCTAGCTCATACGCTCTTTCATCAGCGATACGTTTATCCTTAACCTTTTGTTCTGCTATGCTCTCTTGTTTTTTTTCCTATTTTGTTCTTCTATTCTCTCTTGTTTTTTTTCTATCTTCCACGATACTAATAAATGCCTCTTTTACAAATTGTTCATCGTCTTTAAAAAGTACGCACTTCATAATTTTTTCACGCAAGACTATAATTTTATCATCTTCATCTACCTCAAGCTCTAATTCGGTAGCCAAATTATATAAATAAATTTGTTCCCTTTAGAAAAAAAGCCATTTTTCTCAAATCAGTTAAATTTATGCTTAAATTATAAAATTATATGCAATACCTGACCCATTAAACAATCAAATAACAAAATAACTACCTTCCCCTTGCAGGTAAATATGCATAAACTTCCATGAACAATTGATAATACATACAAGAAATAATTAAATAGCATACTAAAATTTATCTCTATTAATTAAACATGAGCTCATGTAAATATTAATGCAAAGATGTTATTATCAGTTAATATGCAACTTTTTACCAATATAACTTACCGTATAAAACTTTCATAACTGTTTAAATCATAAAATTTTAAGTATATCAAATACCATGGATAATTTGATGTGAAAACAAAATTTTCATTCACAAATAAATGTGAAAGCAACAAAATATCAAAATAAAGCACTTACTTACTTCTTTAAAATAAACAACATTCTAAATAATTATTGACGATTACTGAAATCACTTTTCTTTTCTAATATACTACGCTGTGCACAATTAAAACAAATAATCATAAAATTCACTTACTCAAATAATATTGAATCGAAAAAAAAATTACCAAAATAAATTATATAACTCTTTCCCTTTCAGAAAAACTTGCGAACTGTTAAAGCATACCTCACACAGAATTGTTCCAGGAGAATGGCACCAATACTCAAAAAATTGCTTTATTGTCAGGAGACAATATTTTGAACCGGGTAGGGCGGTTACTTTTTGTTCACTATATTTATTATCAAAGAAACGATGTACTAATGCACACTTTAGAACAGAAGCAGTTCTTTTTTTTTCTTTAATCTATTCTTGAAATGACGATTTTTCACAATTTAGAATTTGGTGATTCTTTTTATTCACTTGCCAGGGCGACAATACACTTTAAAACAAAAGCACTTTTCTTGAAATTATTTTTCACAGAAACTTTTCAAACTTAAGAATCGGGGTTATTCTTTTGCTCCATTTACTTATCGTCAGGATGACGATTTCGTTTTCGTTTAAAGAAGATTTTTCACGTTGGGCGCCATTTTGTGTCGATGTGGGTTAGGATAAACTCTTTCGACACTTAAACAATCACATTTTTAATAACAATCACACACAAAATATATACAATTCACGTAAAGCGCATAATAGGTTTGAAACATACATATTTCCATGAAAACATCTCTAGGTGAGATACATTTCGTACAGACACAGAAACTCTACTTAAACCCGAACAATCATAATTACATACATTCACTTCACTTCATGTTTGACAAAATATCTCATGATATTTTGCCGACAGTGGTAACAGTCTAACAATGGAGTTATGAATAAAGAGGAGGAGACATATAGTGTACTGTCTACCAGCTCCGAGGGAAGTAACTGAGGAGGTTGTCACAAGATGGCAGCTACTTTTTTTAAATATCGGATCTTCAGTTTCTGATTACCGCCAGAACAAACATCCCACCAGTAAAATTGAATAGAAAATTTCGTCTTAATTAAGCGTCTTTTTCATGAAAACTTTTCTCAAAATTCTCAAGAAAATTTCTAATTGTTTTTATTGGTGTCAGTAATGCCTTGTAAAACTGCCAGTTTGTTTCCCTGGTTGTCACAATGTGGCAGAATCGCGGGGGCTAACTACCGCAAAGTAAACTCCTACCAGCAAAAATAGAATCTGCTTCTACTATTACTTATGACTGAAATATTGTAGACATAAGGCGTTTAAATAAGTTGAAAATTTCTGTATAAATCTACTGGTGGAAGTTTCCAACGGCGGTAACCAGCACCTGCGATAGCGGTTACAGTTTAAGCTTCACTATTTTAAGGATATGTCAGTTCCTATTTATTAATAGTTCCATGAAGCAGAAGCTCCAGTTGCGATTCATCTACTGAGACAACGAAAGATCGTCATGGGATTTACATCGGTCAGGATTGCACCTTACCAACCTATATTAAGATGTAAGAACTGTCAATCTTTCGGACACGTGGATCAGAATTGCCGACAATCTCCAACGTGTGAATACTGTGCAGGACGCCATGATCAAAAATATTGTTATTACAGAAATAAACCACAACAACACAGATGCAGAAACTGCATGGGGAGTGCGAGTGACTTCCCGCATGCAGCTAGTTCTAGTGAATGTCCGACTTTACAATATTTAATACTACAGCGAAGCAATCTAGCACAAATAAATAAAATAAATTCGATATAGGCAGAAACTGTGCTGGAACAAATAGCGACTTCCCGCATAGATCGAGTTCATCAGACTGTCCAACACTACAGTACTACCTGTCACAGAGAAATAAAAATATACAAATTAATCAAGAAAGTTCAATCCGATAAATGAAGAAATAAATAATTCTAATAACTCAACAAACTCAAACAACTCCAATACTCAAAATGGAAATTTAACAGTAAACCAAGAACAAATAATAACAGAAATTCTGAATAACCCTGCAAAACCACAGAAAATATATATTCCAAATGAACTAACCTTTATTCAAATTAATCTACAGGGATCAAGTTCTGCAATATCAACCCTAATGGGATTTGCAAATCAGCATAAAATACTAGTTCTTCTATTACAGGACTTTTAATACTTTAACGAAGCCATATGGTCAATTCCGTCAAATTGGCAAGCATTTATCTCAAAAAATAAAACAGCGGCAGTTGTGGTAACTCGAAAGGACGTGGAAGTGATAGAGACATATAAAGACGATAATGCAGTATTCGTCAATCTTACTACTGAATCCGGCAAGATCACAATAGGCCCTGTGTATGCCAGACCAAAAGGTGATTTCAGAGGTGATATGAAGTGGCTGGACTTCTTCGAACCATTGAATCACATCATAATGGGAGGAGACCTCAATGTCCACTTGTCACTTTTAGGATATCAGAAAGAAGATGAACGGGGAAAAATTTTGACATACTTACTATTATCTAATAACTTAACTCTGATCAATGATATAGAGGCACCTCATTCATTTATAGGACAGCCGAATCGTCCCATGAAGGGGAATCCAGATGTAACCCTTTGTACACAAGACCTGGTGAACTGCGTGGACTCATGGTATGTAGATGACACAGTAGAGAGCACGTCGGACCACAGGTATATCAGATTCTCATTAAATCTTAAACCAGTTATTCTAGACCTTAAAAGATTTAAAACAAGATACTCAAATTTTAAAAAATTTAATTACATCTTGAAACCGAAAATTAATAATTTACTTAAATCCTTATCTGATACTAAAACTCGACTAGAACTGGATGAATGGCTTGATGGTTTTAACCAAGTAATTCTAGACACCTGTAAATCCTCACTAAAAACAAAAAATTTCAAATTATATCCAACATTTGACTGGTGGACGGCAGAGCTGAAGGTCCAGCGAAATAAAATCTCAGCATTACGGAAAAGATTTAAATCAACAAATGACCCAAAGTGGAGAACCCTCCTACAAAGAGAAAGAGCAATATACAAAAAACGTATAAAACAACAAAAAACTAAATCATGGCAGACTTTCTGCTCTAAAACAAAAGACAAATTTGGCCAAGCCTTTAAAATAGCAATGAATAAAAGACTCAAAAATAATCATTTCATACACACAACACTACAGGGTTCAACCCCATATACTACAAAATTAGACACTTTCAACATATTACTTAACCACCATTTCCCAATACATCAAAACCCGCATCCAACTCTCATGGACCCAGCGGCAGAGGAAGATCTCCCCCCCCTCCCCCCCCCTAATATCTTTTAAAGAAATAAAATCAGCACTTAATGAGCAAAATAATTTAAAAGCCCCTGGATTTGATAAAATTGATGCATTTATTATTAAAAACATATACAATAATTTTAAACATCTAATACGTGACTTATATAACAAATGTCTTACTCTTAACTACTTTCCTAAATCATGGAAAATAGCAAATGTGATCTTCTTCGCAAAACGTAATAAAAATCCACGCCAACCTTCCTCCTATAGACCCATTTGTCTCCTTCCCATGCTGGGAAAAATCTATGAGAGGATCCTAAAACGAAGAATTAATCACTACTTAGAAAAATTAAATGTTCTTCACGGGGCCCAGTATGGCTTCCGTGAGAACAGAAGCACAATTCAACTATTAAACAAATTAAAACATAAAGCAAAAACGTATCTTGAAAAATATAAATACTGCAGCATTATCTCATTCGACATTGTAGGGGCGTTTGACAATATCGATTGGGTCACTTTGGGTCAACAAATTAACGAATTACCAATTCCGCAATATTTAAAATGTATCCTTCTTAGCTTCTTATCCGAACGAGAACTAATAACAAATTATTTATCAAATAACATTAAAAGACCAACTTATCAAGTCTGTCCACAGGGGTCGTGCCTTGGGCCGCTTCTGTGGCTAATCATAGCAAATATAATCTTAATAAACTTTTACAGTAAATTCGAAGACCTGTATGTTTTTTGCGATGACTTCAATATGGTTGTCAAAGCGAGGAGCAGACTCATCTTAGAGACCGAAACCAACCAAAAAATAAAACTTTTTTTATAATATTTGCAATAACTTAAATTTACAGATTTCAAAGGAAAAAACGACTTTTATTATGTTGGGGAAAAACACTTTGGATAAACGTCCACCAACCTTTAAATTGGGTAACTATACCATCAAGCCTGTGATGTCTGGAAACGTTTAGATTTATTTCTCTTTCGATTCTTGTGGCGCCAACGCCATACGTCACGTGGTATGCGGGCGCGCGCGGAGAGAAGGGTGGATATTTATTTTTTTTTCAGAGTAAAAGTGATTTTTGAGAAGGGTAGCCGAGCCGTGCATGTTGGCCGGCGTGTTTTTTGGATTTGTGAAAACGGAAGTATATCGGGTGCTAAGAGCACCAAAGGATTATAATTTGAGTAGTTTGTAATGCAAGTTAATAATATAGTGAAGTGTAGTTCGTGGAGTTTAATATGAAGGTTGTGCACCTTGTGAAACCCTTTCTTTTTTTTTTCAGTGTAAATAGTCATCATCATTGTGTCGTCTTGTAATGTCTTCATGTTCTTTTTAAATAAACTCAATAATCTTTGATTAAAAAAAAGAGTGCTATTTTTAACACGATATACACCACGTGGGATGGTCAGAGGAGCGGCGCCGACTTTACACGCTCCATTTCGAAGAACCAGAGATATTATAAAAGTAAGATGCATGTTTATTTATTTTTAATTGAAGATAGTGTTTGAAGATATTTTAAATAGATAAAGAGAAAAGTATATGATTTATTTTTATGATTGATTTAAGCATGTCAGAAGAAAGTTGCAATTTATAGTATGACATTTATTGCTCGATTTATTTATTTAAGATGATAGTATCGGTTATAAGTAGAGTTTATTATAAAAGTGTTTGAAATTGAAAAAGAAAAATGTTTAGCATTAAAGGGCTGAAAAAAGAAGATTTAGTTGTCGTCGCGACTGAATTAGGATTAAAGGTAGAATTAGAGCATAGAATTGTAGATTTGAAAACACTCATTGAGGGAAGCGACCAATTTGCTAAGGATGCTGAATTTGTAAAGGAATTTTTAATTACTACTGTATCAGATAGGATAGAAAAAGAAAAACGTGAAGCCGAGTTGCTCAAAATCGAAAAAGAAAATGTTAAATCGGAACAGGACACTGCACTAGAATTAGAGAGAACAAAATTAGAAGTCATTAAAGCGCAATTAGAAATGGCGAAGATAACAGATGATAAGAATTTGGATCCGGGGGGGGATGGACAAAAATCCCATACTAATTCTTTAGAATCTTTAATTAAAAGTGTTAGAACTCTGAGTATGCCAGTCCCGACTAAACCGGAAGCGTGGAATTTATTTTTTAGTTCGCTCGAAAAGGCATTCGAAATGAAAAATGTTTCGGAGGAGTTAAAAGTTGAAATTTTACTAAATTTAGTGGGTGAACGGGCCGCATATTTATTAGTTTATGTCAATTCAAATGAAATGAAGAGTTATTCGAAGGTTAAGGCTTTAATTTTAAAAGAATTTCAACCTACTCCGGAAGCTTGTCTAGAAAATTTCCTTACGGCAAAAAGAATGAAAAATGAAAACCATTTACAATTTGCGAGCAGAATCCGAGCTAATTGGGAATTTTATTGTCAGCTTAGGAAAGTAAATGATTTCGATACGCTTAATGAATTAATTGTTACCGATAGATTAATGAGTTCATTAGATTCAGAAACGCGGAGTTATGTTAAATTAAAGCAAATGGATGACTGGTTAAAACCACGCCAAATCGCGGAATTATGCGATAATTGGTTTACTTCAAAAGGTAGAACTTTTTCGGAATTATATGATAGACCGATAAAATCCTTTCGTAACTATGATGAACACGGAAGTGTGAATCATGGGAAATATCTCCCACCTCATATCAGAAATAATGTTCTTTCTCGCGATAGGAAAACTAATGACATTTGTAGGCTATGTAAACAAGCAACTCATTTACGTTTCTGCCCGAATAATAAAGATAAAAATAAAATGGGGAATTTTCGAATTCAAACGAAAAAGGAATCGGGTATTGAGAAAAATAAACATGATGATAAATTAGTTGCTAAAGTGACAGCTTTATGTTCTGAGAATGAGGCAATAAATACGCAAGCTTTGCAGTATCAGGATGTGTTGTTAGGCGGGCGGAAAGTGAATACATTGATCGATAACGCGGCCGAAATTCCAGTTGTTAATTCAAATCAAATACCGGATTCATTTAGAAATAATGAAAATTCAAAAATTCAGTTGATATCTGCATTTGGAGAAAAAATAACCGCTGACCTTATAACTTTACCTATAGCTTTAGATTCCGGAGACTCAAATAGTGTAGTTAACAGCGTAGACGTTTTGTTCGCAGCAACAGATAAATTATATGGGTCATGTATTATCACGCCAACGATTTATGAATTATTACGATCAGTTCAGAGTGGAGGGGAAGAAAATAGATTAGATGGTGTGTCTACGGAGGAGTTGCAGTCAGAAAGGGGGGAAGAAATTAAATATCAAAAAGCAGGGGGTAGTGAAAGGGAGCAACAAAGTATCAATGATGAGAATTTATGTTTATTAAGTCAAAATGGAACTGCAGAAAAAGAATTAATGATTAGCTGTATTGAAAAGAAAAATAATAGCGAAGATTTAAATGTGGGTCGTCAATCAGATGCGAGTATTTACAGGGCGCAACAGAAAAGTTGTGAATCGTTACAGGGAGCTTTCAAAGATGCAGAAAACGAGAAAAATGGGTTTGTTATTGTAGACAATTTGCTTTATCATAGGGAAAGAGTTTCGGGAGATCAAGTTACGCAATTAGTGGTACCAAAGGTGAGGAGGGGGGAAATTTTAAAAATTGCGCACGAATCAATTTTCGCTAATCATCTTGGCATGAAAAAAACAAAAGAGAGAATTCGTTATTCATTTTTTTGGCCAGGTATGTCGCGGGATGTGGAAGAATATTGTGCGTCATGCAAGGATTGCCAACTACGGAGCAGGGAGAGGGTCAGCGATCAGATACCCATCGTCCCTATTGAGAGGCCGGAACTTCCGTTCGACGTTGTAAATATTGACATAATTGGAAAAATTGAACCTCCGTCAGCGCGTAGGCATCAATACGTACTTACTTTGGTAGATCAACATTCGAGATGGCCAGAGGCAGTTCCGTTACGGACAATTACGGCTAAAGCTACGTGCGATGCATTGTTAGAGATATTTATGCGGACAGGAATACCCCGCGTAATAGCGAGTGATCAGGGTAGAAATTTTATATCAGGATTAATACAAGAGTTTCATGCTAGACTGGGGGCGGCTCCTAGATTTGCTACGCCGGGGCACCCTCAGAGCTCGGGACTTGTTGAACGATACAATCAGGTATTGAAACGTATGTTACACCATATAATTCGTAGTGACCCTAAAAATTGGGATAAACACATCCCCTATCTATTATTTGCGTATAGAGAAATTCCGAATAGTACTACGGGCGTATCGCCATTCAAATTAATGTACGGAAGAGAGGCCAGAGGGCCACTGGCGGTATTAAAATCTACATGGGCAGGCGAAATCCCACTACCTATAAATCTAGGAAAGAGCGCGACCGAATACCTCCAGGAGTTAAAAATTAATTTAGAAAGGGCGGCGGAACAAGCGGCAATAGTGTCGGAGGTTAAGCAAAGCTCGTATGCGAAGTACGCTAATCGAAGAGCGATTTATAAGGAATTTAGACCGGGGGACCAGGTATATTTATTAATTCCGGACTCCACGAACAAACTTTACGCGAGGTGGACAGGGCCAGCCGAAATAGTGGCGCGATGTAACCCTGATTCTTACAAAGTGAAATTAATGAACGGGAATGTTAGAAATGTCCACGTAAATAAGATCAGAAAATTTACTCCTAGGGTACAGGCGGTGGGTGTGATCTTCGAAAATGAGGAAGAATTAGGGGAGGTCCATCCCGCCCCCAGTACGAAAGATAACTCCGACCTATTCAATATAGAAGAAGTTGATCTAAGTCATTTAGGAAAGGTGGATAAAGAAAAAATGTTAGATTTATTGTATAAATATAAAGAATTATTTTCTAGAAAAGTGCAAATAGCTAAGGTAGGAGAGCATAAAATAAGAATAAGTGACGCAGAAAAGAAAAAGCCCTACGTTTACAGAATCCCAGAGGCCTTGAAACCTCATGTAGATAAACAAATTGAGGAGCTATTGGAACTAGGTCTGATTGAAGAAAGTGAGGCAGAGGCGCCACACCCAGTAGTTTGCGTAATGAAGAAGGATGGGGCCTTGCGCCTATGCGTAGATTTTCGAGCGCTTAATGCAGTTACAGTGACTGATGATTTCCCAATGGAAAATGCCACCGATCTATTGTTCAGTATTGGCAGGGCCAATGTCATAACTACAATAGACTTATTGAAAGGGTATTGGGCCATACCACTAGAAGAAGAGAGCCAGAATCTGGCGTGTTTCAAAACTCACAGGGCTCAGTATCGCTTTAAAGTAATGGCCTTCGGGCTCAAAAACGCAGCTGCGACTTTTCAACGAGAAATGAACAAAGCACTGTCCGAATACAAGGAGTTTGCCAGAGCATATATAGACGACATAGCCGTCTTTTCTGAAACATTTGCTGAACACCTGATGCATCTAGAAAAGATACTTTCTAAGTTATCAGACTTAAGATTTTCAGTCAACTTGAAGAAATGTGAATTCGCAAAACCGCAGATTAAGTACTTAGGACATATCATCGGGTCCGGCAGCCATCGGACCGACCCCGGAAAAGTGGAGGCTATTCGAAGGTTAGCAGTGCCTCAAACGAAGAAACAGTTGAAAAGTGTCCTTGGTCTATGTAATTATTATAGAGATTACATTCCTAAATATGCTGAAGTAGCATATCCTCTAACAGAACTGACGAAAAAGAAGAGTCCTGAACAGTTGTGTTGGTCAGAAGACCATGATCGGGCATTTAATGAGTTGAAAAGAGGTCTTATCGAAGCACCTAGTCTACATACTCCCGTTATAGGAGTACCATTTGTCATCGAGTGCGACGCATCTGCAATCGGCATCGGCGCGTGTTTATCGCAGCGAAAGGACGGAGTACTGTACCCAGTGAGCTATGCCAGTCAAAAGCTCACCAAAACTCAACAGGCTTGGCCGACGATCGAAAGGGAGGCCTATGCGGTCATCTGGAGTCTCAAGAAGTTCGAAACGTGGATTTTTGGTTCACCTGTGGAACTTATCACCGATCACAACCCACTAACTTTCATCACCAAAAATGCACCCCAATCTTCAAAATGGAACGATGGGCACTAGCACTGCAAAAGTATGACATTGTAATTTCGCATCGACCAGGTGCCAAGTTGATAAATGCAGACGCACTATCTAGACTTGAAACTGTTGAATAAGAAAACAAACTGTGAAAAACTTTCATGAACTATTTGATAAGTGACTGTGTACTTTAAAGTTTTGATTCAAAATTTATTTAGTGTGTTACTACAACTTTTGTTTCCTTTTATATGTTTTATTTGTTATTGCATTTATTATTGTTATTATTAAGTATTAATTCTGTTTTGTATTAGTAGGTAAGACGAGTTTTAGGCAGAGTGCCCAGATTCTTCAGACATGTAGTTTATATATTTTTTTTATATGTATTTGTTAACTTTTATTTTTATTTGGATAATTTTGTTTAAAAAAAAAAATGGAGTATAAGGACGTCTCCAGACTAAATTTCAGATAGAAAATTGAGGGACCCCCTCCCCCATTTTCAATCTTGGGTGGGGGGTGTGATGTCTGGAAACGTTTAGATTTATTTCTCTTTCGATTCTTGTGGCGCCAACGCCATACGTCACGTGGTATGCGGGCGCGCGCGGAGAGAAGGGTGGATATTTATTTTTTTTTCAGAGTAAAAGTGATTTTTGAGAAGGGTAGCCGAGCCGTGCATGTTGGCCGGCGTGTTTTTTGGATTTGTGAAAACGGAAGTATATCGGGTGCTAAGAGCACCAAAGGATTATAATTTGAGTAGTTTGTAATGCAAGTTAATAATATAGTGAAGTGTAGTTCGTGGAGTTTAATATGAAGGTTGTGCACCTTGTGAAACCCTTTCTTTTTTTTTTCAGTGTAAATAGTCATCATCATTGTGTCGTCTTGTAATGTCTTCATGTTCTTTTTAAATAAACTCAATAATCTTTGATTAAAAAAAAGAGTGCTATTTTTAACACGATATACACCACGTGGGATGGTCAGAGGAGCGGCGCCGACTTTACAAAGCCATTAAAGGAAATAAAAATTTTAGGGATAATATTCCAGAGTACTTTAAAATGGGACAAGCACATAACTAGCATAAAAAACAAAATTTTACAGCTAACCTCATCCATTAAACGGGTCTTCTCGGCTACTTGGGGGGTGGACAGAGGCTATCTTAGAACCTGGTACATAGCAGTACTAGAAAAAATTATAGATTATGGTTCGGAGGTGTGGTTTGGAGACCTCAGGATAAAAGATAAACGCGCTCTCCAATCCATCCAAAGAACTTGTCTCACGTCAATAACCAAAACATATAAAAATGTTGCAACACATACGTTACAGGTCCTATTAGGAATACCACATATCTTAATAACACTGGAATATAAAAATCTAAAATACAATATTTTACACAATAAAAACTTATTACTTAAAGAACCCAAACCAATATGTAAAGATGATATAGAAAATAAAATCCTAAAATATGAAATAAATCCGGAAATTCATTTAAATAACTTAATAGTTACAGACAAAATTATCACAAAAACTAATCTTATTTCGATTTACACAGATGGTTCTAAGGTGGACTCTGGCACAGCATATGCAATGGTGGCCTACAATCATAACATTAAAATTTATGAAAAAACAGTCAAACTGAGAGCAGAAAATTCAATCTTTCAGGCGGAGCTGCACGCAATAATTTCGGCAATTAATTGGGCCATTAACTCCCCTTATACAAAATTCCAAATATTAAGTGACAGTCAATCTACTATTAAAGCCTTAGACAATTTATTTCCAACTAACCCCTCAATTTATTACATCCATAATTTAATTAAACAAAATCAAAATAAAATTTTTTACATTACTTGGATAAAAGGCCACATTGGCATAGCGGGTAATGAACTGGCGGATGAGCTGGCGAATGATGCCGCCCAGTACTGCGACCTACCAGTGGATCGAGGAGTTAAATTGCCTCGGTCCTATCTTATAAAATGTATTCGAACCCAATTACTGGACAGGTGGCAGTACAACTGGGATCACTCAGGGGGTGGCAGATATACGCACGGGCTGGTACCAAAAGTTCAGAACCAAATAATTTCAAAAGATAAAGTATCTATTTACTTTTTAACAGGCCGCGGCAGCTTCCCGTCTTTCCTTTATAATATCGGCAAAAAAGATGACGACCTTTGTAAATGTGGTGGTCGAGGAGACCCGATGCATTACATTTTCGGCAACTGCAAATTCATGAAGTTTAAATTTCACAGAACAGAAACGACAATCCTTCAGGACATCCTAAAAATAATTAATGACCCAGCACAACTTAAAAAACTTTATGCTAACTACGATATTCTCAATAGCCATTATTCTTTTATTCAATATAAATACATTCAATAATTACCTCTTCTGATTGCCTGTGGTGGACATGTCATGGGTCCACGTGGTGTATGGAAGGGTGTTTATGAGATTGTTTTATTTTTAAGAACTTAAATACCACTAGAAATATTGTAAATATGTATAAATATTTTTGTTTAAAAGGTTGAAAAAAAGGGGAAAAAATATTTCTTATCAAATGAAAAGATGAATGTAAATACTTAAAACTTTTTTCAAATAGTACGTAAATTCCAAAACATATAAATCATAATCGTAATACATTTCTAGGCTCGCTCTGAAACAATAGGGTAACCAATTGTGATGCCTCTTGTGCTCTCTTCGGCGTGTCAGGCGGGTCGTTCTGAAGTCTTCTTTCCCGGAGACTGGGGTTCTGGGCTTGTTTCCGCAGGTAGTAAAAGTTTTCCCTGTCCTGGGCTTGGGGGTTACACCTAACCATAAGCCAAAAGCGGGTTCCCAGGGTGGGTGCTTACTTACTTACTTACTTACTTACTAATCTATTTGCTATAAAAATAAGGGAAGGAAGTTATTTTGTTATACATAGATAAATTGCATCACAAATTGTGACACGATGCAGCCTGATGATGCTACCCTTTATTAATTTTCAAATGTGTTGATCTGAATGCAGTAGTTATTAAAAAACTCGACATATTAAACAAAAACCGAATTTGAAGAACAAATTAAAAAAACTAAATTTATTTCCTACATTGTTTTAGCCCGAGAAGGGACAGATATTAAGATATTTCATTCAATCCGTTCTACATTTAATGTCAAATTTTTGTAACAAATAAGTTAAACCAATTGAACATTATAAAATAAAAATAAAATTCATACAACATCATACTTTAAACACCCTAAAAACTTAGATTCCGTTCAAATGAAATCGAAATAAATCTTAGACTTTTTAAAAGTTTTGCATTTTGCATGCATTTTATCATTTTATGTACAATCGTCATAAACATATTAGAAAATCTGCAATACAAAAATTTATAACTTAAAAATGGAAAAAGTCTAAGATTTATTTCGATTTCATTTGAACAGGATCTAAGTTTTTAGATTGTTTAAAGTATGGTGTTGTATGAATTTTATTTTAACTTTTTAATATTCATTTGATTTAACTTATTTGTTACAAAAATTTGACATTAAATGTAGAACGAATTGAATGAAATATCTTCCTTCTCGGGCTAAAACAATGTAGGAAATAAATTTAGTTTTTTTAATTTGTTCTTTAAATTAGGTTTTTGTTTAATTGGTTATATATTTATTCATGCCGTTTTCTAATTAAAAAATAATAAATTAAATAAATAACAGAAAATGTCGTTATTTAAAAACACGAATTGTTCCTCATAAAGCTGTTACAATTAAAAGAAAACAATAATTTTCTTTGATAAAATTAAATAATTTACTATGAATGCGTCCATAAAGACATAATAAGACTAGACATAAATTTTTAGAATGATTACCCGTTGGTACTGAGATTTAGAACAAATCAAGAGTGCTGATGCCAGATGCAAAGCTATAGTACGTAAACGTGACTTCAAGTTTGGAAATATATTTATATCAGTGATGGAACAGTGGCGCAGCAGTTGTGCGCTTGTCACCAATAAATTTTAATAGTATTCTTCGCCTTGAAAAGTCTCAGAAATTCTATCCTGAAATAAGACGAAGAATGCTAATAAAATTTAACGGTGTCAATTAATTCTCTGCTGCTACTCTGTTCCATCACTGTTATAGAGTGCGTTAACACTAGAAAAACCGAGAATTTTACTCAAATTTTAGAAAAATATTTCACACCAGAATTTTTATTTTAACCCTAGAACTACCGGAAATTTTACTCAAGTTTTATAAAAACCTTCTACACCAGAATTTTTACTTAAAACTATTTAATTTGTTTATTTAACTTATTATTGTCTGATTTATACATTTAGTTTGTTTTGAAGAAATTTCTGGTTTGAATAAATATTTTGAATGTACATGTCGGGTCCAATGGACCCGTCTGGTAGACGGAAGGTTAAAGTATTAACTTATCCATTTAACTAGTTTTTTTTTTTTCTTTGTATCTTTTAAACTAGTTTTATAAAAACATTTCTGCTTCGAACCGAGATATATTCATTTGGTAGCAGTCAAAATGACTGCTCGCGAGCTTTCTAGTGTTAAAATACTTTTTAAATGGTGAGTGTGTATATGAGAATTTCATATGTAAATTGAGATGAGATGTTGAAATGACGTTAGATTTATGTTTCATGGGAAAACAATGGTGTTATTGTATTAAAGTGAAATCATTTTTTGCTCATTTTTCATTCGGTAATATCAAGCAAAGCGCCTCAATTGGTAACTTCATAATAGTTAATTACCTTGATTACGCAGACTAATATAGTTTAAAATTTTAAAAATTTGAGCAGTTGAAGTTCATGGAAATATTATTTTGGTATTTGGAAGGTTAAAAATAAGATTTGCTTTAAAAGTTAGACTAACCCATGTAAGGTGGAGTTTTATTGTAGTTATTTTCGTAGGTTTATTATAAATTCAATTTTAATTTCTTCTTATTTTAACGCTTGTAGTGTCACTGCATTCAAGGTGTCCTAAAATGATGTCACAGGTATAACTTTTAATAGTATCAACTGTAAGCGTGTACGTTGGTTCACGGTTACAAATAAAGAGTAACTCAAACTGTTTTAGATAAGCGCATTGCGAGTACTGCTTTATTCAGGGTTCGCACACTATAAACACACGGCCAATTTTGTAAGGACTCTACCACCAGTAATCGCATAAAAATATCTTTTAGCTAATGAATCGTGAAGAAAATGATCTTTACAATAATACTAGTGGTGGAGTCCTTACAAAATGGGGCGTGGCTTAACCCTGTCGCTGCGCAACCCAAGATTTTCTCAGAGATGCATTTTTTCGTTTAATTAATCCCCCTTACTTATTACCACCAGTAATTTTTTTATTGTAAATTTTGCCTTATTTAATCGGAGCATTTTCCCATTTAAATTATACAAAAATTTTGTTTTGAAACAGCGGTGACAAAAGAATAACAATTCTTAAAAGACGTTCGTCGCGAAGCTATTTTGATGAAACAATTACGCAGCGAGAGGGTTAATAGCGTGCGAACCCAGTTATTATTTACTTGCTTGCAGTGCCACTTACGCAAAATGGCATAAGGCGATATTGCTGGGATGAAGATTTAAAAGCGTACACCACCGCAAAAAAAATTCCTTTTGGGTTTTATAAAAAATAGCGTCTACGTTCCGCCGCTACCTATTATTTTCTAGAGTTGTGACACAGTACTGTAGAGGATATTGCTTCCGTTACTTCTGACTTGTCAACCGAAGTTTGGTAAGAATTGACCTTTAGGTTGGATGTGTGCTGTATAAATAAAGGTGCACATTTTGGTAACATTTGTAAGAAAATCTAAGTTAGTTTACCTTCAACTTGATGTATGATTTGTTGTAAATAGTATAAATCAAACTATTATAATACACCATTGAAACTGGGATATTTTTTTCTGGACACCCTGTATATAAAGTAAAGTTTCCTAAAGTGCCATTGTTAGAAGTACTTGGCAATGTAATTCCGTTTTTAAAATGTTGAAATAATTGTCTCACACCAGATCATACGGGCGGTTTTGTTAGAAAATACAAAAATGCTTGTTCTGTAAATACCGCGTGTCCCAAAAATGAGCGATGATTTTAAAATTCAATAACTTGCAAACGGTGACGGATATTAAAAAAATTCTTGCGGAGGAATTACGTATGATGTCAGGAGTATTGTTACTGTGATTCTTGATTTTTGTTCGAATTTCAAGAAATAGATGGCGCTGCGAGAAATAGGTGATAATTCCAGACACGATTTTTGGTACTTCAGGATCCATTCAAAATATTTTAATCTCTTTTTCGCTAGGGAGTACATAAAGGCCGAAACATCGAGACTGGATTTAGCGCCTATTGCTTGCAGCGCCATCTATCGCCCCTAGTAGTGACTGGGAATCGCAGCATAAAAACTCCTGACATCTTACATAACCCTCCTGCAAAGTTTTTTTTAACCATTTGGAAAAATGTTTATTGTTCTCGTCAGGATGGGAAATCAAAAGTATATCTGAAGGTTTTCATTGGTTTAATCTGCAATTTATTCGTTTTCTGATTGGTCTATACAGTATTCTGTATTTTCCTTTAATTTCAACAACGATGGATACCTTCTGTTGCCACTATGACAAAAAAGTAATAAAAACTACAAAAAAATTAATAACTCAGAAACAAATTGAGATACAGCTTTCAAACAAATTGCATTTAAAAGTACATTTTTTTCTCTATCAGATGGTGTAAAAAGTAATATTGTCGGATGTTTAGAAGTTTGAGAATGAAATTTCATTTAAAATTGGCCGTCAGATTTCTTGGAAATATGACGATGGAAAAGCCTTTTCCCGAACAGCCAATGAAATGCTTGGATATTTACGTAAGTTTCAGATGGATAATACTTAAGTTTCATGAAATCTGACGGGTCGCAGGCGATTTTGTTGACTTGCAATTTTTACGTGTAATAACACTATTAATGTTTAATTCATGGCGTACGTAATGTATGATCAACTCCGTGCGATGTTTTATCTCTTAAATTTTAGTCTTCGAAAAAATCGTTTTCCAAATGGTCGTTGTAATTTGATAAATTACTTTTTTTTCTTTTTTATATATCTGTCACCGTTTGCAAGATTGAATTTTAAAATCATCGGTCATTTTTGGGACACCCGGAAAATGGTGTGTATAAAAATGTAATAATTAAAATATGTGCAGCGTGTCAGTCGGCGTTATGCATGGTCCCTTAATAAAAGTAAAGTATGCACTGTCGGCGGTACACATGGCACCCAATGTGTTAATATCATATTTGGATTTTCTGGTAAGTTGTACCGTAAGATAACAATCGGTAAGTGATTAGGTCAAGAAGTTTATAAATTATGGAGGTTTAGAATTTCAAACTTCTAATGTTAAATTCACTTTCAATAATTTTAAATCAAGTTGCAATGAGTATACAGGATCTGTTCAGAAAGTAATGAGACTGATTCCATAATTTTTTTTTATTTGAAGCAGATTTTACAGACCGTTCATATTCTTGAAAATAGACTCATTCTGCATTAATACACACTTTCCAGAGACTCTGCCATCCATTTATGCCCCCTTGGAAGTCTTCAACTGGAATGCTGTTCAGAACGCGTGATATGTTTTTCTACAAGTTCTCCAGATTGTCAAAACGAGGACCTTTTGCGCTGGATTTTGATCGAGGGAATAGAAAAAATGCCCGTCGGTGACAGATCAGGGCTGTACGGAGGGGAGGGGAGAGCGTTCAGACGCTGTGTTTTGCCAGGAACTGAGTCAATTTGGAGGATGTGTTGGAACCAGATTCGCACAAAATTTCCGCATTTGAAGTTCTTTCGTGAAGATTTCATGCACAATCGATTTTGTAAATCCCCTACGTCTCCGCGATCATTCGGATATTCATCCGAGATCGGATTCCAAAAGGGCTTTAATTTTATCCACATTCTCTAAAGTTCGAGAACTTGATGTGCGTCATCGACGTCCTCTCTTCCGTATTTGAAGGCTTTTTGCCACCTAAACACCTGAGCCTTGGACAAAGAATCCTTCCCGTAGGCTTCTTGTAAAATCGCATTCATCTCAGTATATGTTTTGTTTAGTTTTACAAGAACTTTATGGCTTTATTACTGCTCGATACTCCACTGCATTCTGAAAACCTAACGCTACTTTCAAACACATGTCTGCACGAGCGATCCGTGCGCTGCAAAGTCTGAAGGACAACTGACTTCCTACAGACTGTAGCTGACTGCCCCCACCGCACATACCGCCTGCAAACTCCGCCCCCGATTTGTTTAGTTTTACACATAATTTATGGCTTATAACTGCTCGACACTCCGCTACATTCTGAAAGCCTAACGCCACTTTCAAACACGTGTCTGCTTCACGAGCGATCCGTGCGCTGCAAAGACTCAAGGCCAACTGGCTTCCTCCAGATTGTAGTTGACAGCCCCCACCGCACATACCGCCTGCAAACTCCGCCCCTCTGTCCTTCTACTTGGCACGAAAAGTTCAGTCTCATTACTTTCTGGACAAACTCTGTAGTCCATACAGCCAAATTTTACACTTCTTTGCTACGACTAATATGTAATAGGATTTTTCCCCTTGCTTATCATGAGAATTTGAATATTAAATCAGACAATATTTACTGTAAAATTTTAGAGGTAAGAGGAAATCATAAAAATTGGCAAGTTTTTTAAACATACCACTAAACTTATTATTGGCGGAATGACTTGTGATTTTGAATTAGCATATTTAAAACTTCCAGAATTTGATTGCTGCAAAACATACACCAAACTATTTTAAAATAATTTTTTAATCTATTTTTAAAACAAAATTACATCCGTGAGTAAAACTGGTGTCATATTGACGGTGACGACGATCAATGAAATTCATTGCAAATTTAACCCCTTGAGGGGCGGTGGGATAAAATATATCCCACCTAATTTAAACAAGATTCTCACCAGTAACTTATAACTAAATTTCCTATTTTTATCTTTGAGAGTAAATTGTTGAGAAATTGCTCTTCCTTATTTTAAAATTAAACTTTTCGATTATTCCGGTGAGAATTCAATATTATAGTAGCATCATTGCTTGCCCCTCAAGGGGTAAATTACTCTCAAATGTCGCATAGTTAAATTTTTATCCCGTAGAATAAAACGGGTGGTAATCTCAAATAAGACATTTTTTTTTTCAAAGTTTTGTATTGCGGCAGATTTTTTAATATTTTGTAGCAGATCTTCGTTCGTTTTTTTCGTGGGGAGAGCGGACTGTACCTGGCAATCATATAAATAGTTGAGCTATTTTTTGCATTAAATACATACTTTCGGTTTTTAAAAGATGAATCTTTCAATACGAAGATATTTTCACATTAGAAATTATCAAATCGATTTTGATATTTCCTAGTCTCACAAATATTTCATCTAACACCAAAATAATCTTTCATGGAATGAGTACGTAACAACATGTGTTCCCTTTTCCAACGCTTTATTTCACTAGTCAAATGCGCAAACTTTCTTTAATTGCATTTTGCATCTGCATTTATGGATTTTAGGCTGATTATGTTTCGACGATCGGTGTATGGTTTAGTGGATACGTTAATTGTATTGCACGAGTTGTCACTTTCTCGGTGGATTAACCCCTTAATTCTCGCTCCCGTCAATATCACAGGCTGAGGTGTCGTTCGTTATGTCTCGTGCCCGTCATATTTCCAGGCTAGAGATTTAGTTGCAGGAAAAACTTTTGAAACCAGAAAAATTTAATTGGCATTTCCGTGTGAAGTCTGAATATTTCCAGACTCGTTTGGTATTTGGCGCTGATTGTTATGTTGGACTTTGTATTACATGTTTCAAAATATATCACACTCAAGAAAATTACAGTGCTCAGCAAAAGTTTAGACAATGATCTATTATGCTTCTGTGTTGAGAAGTATGTAACGAATTGTTGTAATTCAACTGTCATATATTACTGGGGACTTATCCTTCATACACAAACAATAAATTTTAATTTATACACTTTACATAATGTATAATGACAAAAAAAACGAATTTAACATCGTTGCAAAAGTATAGACAATCTGTCTGTTAACAGAAAAATATCCATAAGTTAAAATCGAACTGCACCTCCATTGTCTGCTATTAATGTAAAAATGTGACTTTCCATCGAAGAAACTAAATCCTGCATCACTTGGGGGTCTTTTTCGTGCCAAACACGTTCAACGTCTGATCGAAGTTAGTTTACAGCGGTGTATTGTTAAAAAATTGCATAAACCGTATGAGATATGATGCCACAAAAGTTTTCGATTGGGTTCAGATCAGGGCTACACGCGGGCCAGTCGAAAACAGTAATATTTTGAGAGTTAAACCAATTTTTTGATTTGTATGCAACATGAATAGAAGCATTATCTTGCTCAAATACATACTTTGGAAGAGATAAAAGTTCACCAAATGGCTGTAAATTGTTTTCCAATGTATGTATGTAGTCTTACGCAGCTTGGCGACCACTGAGAAACTCCAGAGATACTTGAGAATTAAAACAAAGTGAGGCCCAAGTCATCAACCCTTTCGAGGGCAAAGGAATCATAATTTTAATTCCATAAATGGCAAGAATATTTAATTAAAATTTTCCTTTTATAATATACGTGAAAATAAGCAATTTCATATTTTCTAATAACTTCGTTTATAAATTCTGGTATCAGTCCATTATTTCATCCGTTTATAAAAAGAATTACTCCGCGACAGGAAAGGATTCAATTTGTTGTGAGATTTCAAGGCTGGTGGTTTTAGCATTTTCATGTAAACTAATGTACATCTTTCTTTAATGCATCTACGAAATTATCCGTTGACACAGAAAGCTCTAACTCACTTTTAATGCGATTAGCAGTCATCATTTGTCTAGATGCCAGTTTATGGATCCTTCTATAATCTCGTTTTCTGGCCACACGAGTCCTTCCAGATCTATGTTTTGCTTTGAAAGAGTCACCCTTGAACAATACTTAATAGACAGACTTCTTTGGCCGATTGAAAGTAGCTGAAATTTCCGCAACAGTCTTCCCTTTCGATTTCAGCTTCCGTGCTTTAATTATTTCATCTGACTGAAAATTTCTTGCTCGCGCATCTTCACTAACCGATGCTATCGCGAGGTGCACTTAAATACTTCATGCATGTGACGTCATAAGTTTGAAATATTCGGCTTTCGGTGAACAATATCCAAAAAATCACAAAAGTGTCTAAACTTTTGCAATATGCAAATTTCACTTTTTTCAGTTAAATGAAATAATATCCTACATTAACCCTCTGTCTACCAGAAGGGTCAAATGGACCCGACATGTACATTCAAAATATTTATTCAAACCAGAAATTTCTTCAAAACAAACTAAATTTATAAATCAGACAATAATAAGTTAAATAAACAAATTAAATAGTTTTAAGTAAAAATTCTGGTGTAAAATGTTTTTATAAAACTTGAGTAAAATTTTCGGTAGTTCTAGGGTTAAAACCGTTATTTCTGTCCTAAAACGTTTAAAATATATTTAAAAATAAGTACAGTCATTTGTATAACCCAAGTGTTCGTATTTTTTATTTAAAGGTTAAAAATCACCAGTGTCTAAACTTTTGCTGAGGAGTGTATTAACCCCTTAACAGTGTGGGCCGAACTGTATTCGGGCAAGAACACTTTGCTTGCTTCGTTATTAAAAGCATTTTGATACC
Organism: Maratus speciosus; assembly: GCA_963932465.1. Classification (NCBI taxonomy): domain Eukaryota; kingdom Metazoa; phylum Arthropoda; class Arachnida; order Araneae; family Salticidae; genus Maratus; species Maratus speciosus. Next base: position 370,508,505 of record OZ010797.1, on the reverse strand, counting down.
ACTAATTTGTAACTGCAAGTTTATCTTTATTGATTGTCAGATATTTTTCGATTAAGTAAGGTAAATATTTAAGTATGGAAAAAGTGGTGCCCAGCCCCATTTCTAATTTTTTTGTAAGAAAACAAATGTTACTGTTAAGGGGTTAATAATTAAAATTTAATGTGTAGGGGAGACCGGGGCTAGTAGGCGCAGTTTAGAGTTATTGATTTTTATTATTTTTTTTTATGAAACTTTAACTGTACTTTTAAAGAACAGGCATTCGGCTATAAATATCAGGAGTTTTGAGTTTGTAGCTTTTGTAGTTTACGTTTAGAGGAAGCCTAAAGAAAAAGGGAAATTGTGCACCAACCTACCCGCCACGGGGCAAGTTGCCTATACCTATGGGGTAAATTGACACACGCTTTATAAAAATTTAAATGGAACTCAAATAAGACACGCAGTTAAAAGAAATCAATTTCATTATTACAAGTAAGTTTAAACAAAGACCGTATCGCCTTTGTAATTTAAATTAAAAATTATACAGACATAAAAATAATGAATAAAACATTAACATTCGGTAACTTCTATCCTATTCGATATCATCATCATCATCAGAGTTAAAGCTGTCACAAATAAAAAATCAAGTGTCTCCGTTTGGGCAAGCCTCGTGTGCCCAAAATCTTGCATTGCAACCACTTTTCTCGGTGTTTGCTGTTTTTCAAGCTACCAGCATACACCAGACATGGAGCCAACTTACCCCGTGTTCAATGCGTCTACTAGCCCCATAATAAATTTCTTCCCAAAAGCGACACGTAACCATCTAAGCATACATAATCCAAGTAAATCATATATGAGGTAGGTACAGATAATCATTCACTAAGAAAAGCTGCAAAAGTTAAATCGCAATTATTAAGTTAAGTATTAGAAATTAGAAAAAGAATGAAGCAACAAAAAATTACTTATGAGTGCAAAAAAAAAAACAGAAAAATCGTAATAAATGTTCACTGCACGTAGGTAACGCTGCAAAACTCCAATGAGACGTGTAAAAAGCAAAAAGAAAGGTACTCATAAATTGGTTGCGCAATCTATCCACAAACATGCGATTTATCAGGACTGCGTCTACTTAACCCTGTAGCCAACTATCCCCGGTCTCCCCTATATATTATTTGTAAAACAATTCTGTGATGATGATAAATAAAGATCTAAGATGTGAAAAATAAAGGTCTTATTCGCATTAATTCGTATGGTGTGAAACAAACATTAAGACATAGAATTCTCACATGATGGCTTTTCTACAGATGTGAATTTAATCTATAACATCTTTATTTTCGCCTTAAAAATAAAGTAATTGCACATTTTATTTAGAAACCTTATAATTATCCAATTTCTGAAATAAAAAAATAGGTACATTTTTTTTTTATCGTTTTTTCAAATATTAAGCGACTGTTAAGGGGTTAAAGATCAGTATAAAATGTCTATAAAATAGCCTAGTCGCCACTACTTATTTTCAAGTTAAGATTTCTACAAAATGCTTTAATATTATAATTTTTTTGAGATATGATAAAACGCACTCACAGAATCCAGATTCATCTCATACAAGTCACTAAACAGTATACTAATGTTCCAAAAACACATATATCATTTTATAAAAACTTTTAGTGAGGATATTTAAAATATATACTTTATATACAAAACTGTATTTTCATAAGAACCAATCACATTCCGATGAATGAGACAGTCCCATTCATCCCCATTTGAAATTTCCCAATCATCCGCATGATATATATATTCAATTGTCAATAATTTTGCCTCAGAAATTACTTTTCCACAATGGTTGGTTCCACAATTCATTGATTTTCATTATCAATATTGAACCTTCAAATAAATAACTAGAACAAATCTTAAGTTTATATTGTATAAGATATTTGACAACGTCAAATAGAAAAAAAATACTTATAAGCAGAGTTTCAGGAAATACAACTTTGAAGAAAAATGAAAACAGCCATTTAGTTTTGCTTTTGACTCTAAATCACACTGTGGTCGTGCCATATACAGGGCTCCCAAATGGTCCGCCAACTGAATACCAATATTATTTTAGAAAAATTTTCTTTTTAGATTTTTCTTAGAAACCGGCCAGGAACCACCTTTGAAAGTTAATTCCAGCGAAAACCTACCATAAAATTTTCTGTTAAAATTTATTGGTATTCAGTTGGCGGACCATTTGGGAGCCCTGCATATATGAGAATAGAAAGCAACTAAAAGGACATGTTTATTGCCTGAAATATTGAGAATATCCCATTCATCCCCCAAGATCCCTTTTATTTAAAAGGGTTCATACAGATCTTGGAATTTCCAGACCAGGAAATTCTTTAGAACCAGTAATTTCTTATAGAAAACCTCTCTTTAACCCTTTCTGGTGTAAAGCACATTTATTGGTAAAATGTTTAAATAAATGAATGGCACCGTATTTTACGAACAAATTTATTTGTAAAATATAAAAGAGCTATATTTCATATACATTTAAACCGGAAAAATATTACAAAAATTCTGGTGCAAATGTGGCGTTTGGGAATTAAAATTAGTGGTTTCATAAACATACCACTGCCCTTGAAAGGATTAATTATGGCGAAATTTAACCCGTTTGAACTTGATTTACTTATTTATTAAAAAAAAACTGTTATATTGCTTGGAAAATAACGAAACTCGTAAGAATCCTGGTTAATAATATAAGTAAGAAATTGTTTCATCTAAAATGTACTCTAATTATTATTTTTTTCAAAATCTTAGCCTTTTAAATATCATCTTACGAAACAGATTTTGAAATCCCATTATGAAACAGGGAATCGATTGGATATCTTCCAGTTCGATAAATATTTCCCTTTTACATCAAAATATTATTTCATGAATTGATATGTAATGGCTTATTGTTTCCTTTTCCTACGTTTTATCTCCCTAATCTAATCAAGTATCTAAATTTCGCTTAGTTTCATTTTGCTTCTGCAGTTTAAGATGATTTCATTTCAACGATCAGTTTATAGTTTAGTGCATAAGTTAATCAGATTGTAAGAGTTATATTTTACTCGCTGGATTAAAATAGCAGTTGACAGCATAATTTTTGTAAAATTATTTTGCAACAGCTGTGCTATTAGATATTGGAATTGAAAAAAAAGAATTATATTATATCTTGGAGGACTATTATTAAATCCTAGTCAGGCTTTGATTAGGTTGCATAAAATTCGCATTACGCTAGTAAAACATTGCTGCTGGAATTATAGAATATTGGCAGAATTATAGAATATTGGCAGCTGTTGACAGGCTGTACTTCGCTGTTGACAAATTTAATCAACTATATTGAATTGTTGGTAGTAATGAGATTAGCTAAGACCTATCGAACACAAGGGATTCATTGAGCAGTCAAATTCCATTTCGATGTTGAGATCATATGAGTAATAAGGCAAAAGATTAAGAAATCCGGTGGTTTCGCCATTAAAGCAGAGGCCAATATCACCTTAAAATGTTTATTCAACCACACATAAAAACGTGAACAACACCCTCATTACGACAGTTTTCGTACAGCCTTCACGCTAGAGCACGAATCACTATTTCATGCTAAAAAGATCTTAAATGAACAAATTTAGGCATTCTGCTTGACGATAAGACACCTGGTAGCAGAGTTTAAAACAATGGAACTACAGAGAATTCTCTCTTCTGACCACATGCATTGCGGTTTTGTAAGAACTTGCGTAGGAAGATAGATTGGAATGTAAACTTCATGACAAACCAATCAGATTCAGGAACGAGACACAGAGTGAAATGCGTTCGATTACTCAACCAATGGAAAGCCACCGGAGAGGGGCGTAATAGGTAATGAGGTCCGTATCTTCGCACGGAGGGATTTCGATGTAAAAAGTCCAACGCACGACGGGAATGCGCGGGGAGTTTATCCGTGAAATAAAATAAGAAATAGTAAAATGGCTTTTGAAAACATTCGAATGATAAAAAGTAGCTTCTCTCAGAATATTACATCTTTGGTAGCTGATAAACATTCATGAAGGGATTAAAAGATTTTGATTAAGATTTCGAATAAGATAATTATTAATATACGCGTATAAGTTTATAGGAATTTAACTAGAAATAAATAATAGATAATATTAAGAAATATGGAAATAATGAATATACCGGTAATTAAGAATAATTTAAATCAATATTGCAACTTAAAATTTTTTATATAACATATATATGTTTTTTCTTAAAATATAACAAGCTTCACATAGTGTAAAATGGAAGTCAATTAATTATTTTTTTCATTTTAATAAGCATTCATTGAAATTTTCAGCCATGTAATTATAAATATAAGTAAACGTAATAATAATAACATTTTTTTTTTTCAGTTTCTACAGTATATCATTCCCATCCAAGTTAATTTACATTTTTTTTCCAGATTATTATTTATAATATAACTTTCGCCTTCATGACTGTTTCATAGATGCCAATCTTTAACTAATCTTATGTAATATTTGGTTTAGTTTGATACAGGTTTAATGTTTCAAACCAGAATATTTTAAGAAATACATTTTTAAAAATGCTGCAGTTTTATGGGAGCTTGGCAGCTATGCTGTTCAGGGTTGCTATTTAAGCCTCAATTTTTATTTCGAAATTTCACATTCATACCGGAAATTTATAATGAAAAATCTGTACATTACGTAATAACAAAATTTGTGTCGTTAAATAAAGCAAAATATACTATTTTTAATTTCTGGCACGAAGAAGGATTTTCTGAATAATTATTGACGCCAGACTTGTAACCGCGATGGTGTTTTATTTAACCCCTTGAGGGGCGGTGGAATATATTATACCCCCACCTAATTTTAATTAAGATTTACACGAGAAACATTTAATGAAGTTTTACTTTTATAACTCGGCGAAAAAAAAGCTTAAAAATTGCTTTTCCTTATTTTGAACTCCCCCCCCCCCCCCAAATTTCCAGTGGGAATTCAACATTTCAGAAACACAATTGCTTGCCCCTCAAAGGGTTAACACAATTCGTTTTCTCAATTAAAATATAAAATTATTTTGAAGTCAAAAGAAGCCAGGATTTGTTTACTATTAAGTATTTATGAGAAAAATAATTTCATTGTCATATAGAAAATTCCCAAGTAAATAAATATAAATTTAGTTTCGGTATACATCTTAATAAACAAACTATAAAAGCCTACAAAAAATTTATGCTATGTTTGGAATTTCTACAGTGATACAATGGAGGTATTTTCAATACTTGTTGTGTATTAACAATACCCGTAAAATGTATCCGGTTGCTACATAAGAAGTTAAAATTAACGGAAGTCTTTTTTAATTAAAATAAAGTTTCCCCAATTAAAATACTTGTATTAACATGGCAGGGTTCATGCACTTCAAGGACTTTCAAGCACCTATTACTAGAATTTTCTAAAGTAACATTTGCCTTGTTTAACGGGGGAAAAAAATCTATTTTCAGATGTAGAGACCAGTACTTTACAAAATTTCTGGTACAAAAAACACCTAAAATCTCCTGAATTTCTTGATGCGTACGAACCCCGAAGGGCTGTCTGTTTAGCTTCCAATTTTAATTCATAATTTCAAATTAATACCCGAAATTTCAAAACAAGAATTTTCACTTTGTGTGACCGCTGAATGGCTTTCATTAAATAAAGCATAAAAAAGGTATTCTTTTTATCTGGTATGAATACTAAATTTAAACTTTATTTTTGAGCTTTTGCGTTATTTTTGATCTTGAAATAATTTAAATCAATTTAAATTTTCTTTTAAATCGTAAAATATGACATTTAAAGTTCATTAAAAACACCTATAATTATATATGACAAACTATAGTTAAAATAAATAAAAATCATAAATTATAGTTAAAACAAACTAAAAGGGACAAAACTAAAGTTATTTAAATTAAACTTATATAAACAAATTCAACATCAAAAGTTTTTTTCTTTAAAGAATATTCCACATGTAAGCGTATTCTTCTTTTAAATTTTATTTCCGATCATTATCAACCAATGATAAATCGCCAAATACACGAAAATTTCATTATTTTTTACGGTAGCTCTATTGGGGTTCCGCCGAAATTTTTTTTATAAACATGAACATTCATATGTGAGGAACATTCTGTAATTTTTTCAACTTTTTCTGAGTATGACCGTATGAAGCCTACCTTATGGGAAAAAAAAATCAAATCCAAAGTGTCAGTGTGCTCTCCCGAAAAAGAGATTCCCGACTTAACCCCTTGGGGACGAGCGGCACGTATACGTGCCGCCTGAAGCACTCGGAATCCTTGTTTTTCCTCACCAGTAAAATCTTACTGTAAATTTTGCCTTATTTAATCAGCGCATTTTCTCGATTCAATAAGACAGAAATTCCTGTTTTTAAAAAACGGTGACAAAATATTAAAGATTTCGTAAAAGGCTCCCGTTCCGAAAGGGTTAAGCCAGCTTGAAAAGAGACCAGATACCAGTGTACTGAATGTCAGGTTCACTTTATGATGCCCCTTATTTCAAAAACTGTCCTACAAAGAGTATTATGTAACTTTTATCATTTTCCCGAGACAACTCGTGATAATAAACTGATCATAAAACTAAGTTCTTCCACACCTGTAAAAAATAAAATAAAATAAAATTAAATAAAAATTCAACTTAAAACTGTTATATTATGTTTTGATTCGGTTTCTTATATTTAATAATGAAATAAAAAAAACATTATGCTTTTTTGCAATTTTTTTTTTCAAAAAAAAAAATGGTAAGGGAAGCTGTTAAATGTAATTTAATGTTTTATTGTTTCACCGGTAAAATACAAAAAAAATTAAAAGTGCTTAAAATTAAAATCGTAGTATCTTCTAAACCTATAACTAAATATAATAATAAATTAAAAAAATTTCTAGAGTAAAATTGACTTATAAATGTTCCTTTTTACGTAGTAACAGGGTTCGTACGGGTACCGCTATTCTCAAGGCAGGTTCAGTGTTGCCAATGGGCTACTTTTTTTTTTTTTAATTCAGATTTCTTGATTGCCACTCTTTTTTGAAACGTTAACATTACCTTTGTTTTCGCCTTTATTAATATGTCATTAAATAAGGCGCATTTTACCATTAAAAAAAAAAATGGTGCCAATCAAGAATCTGAATTTAAAACAAGTTGGAAATTGCTCGTCAAACGTGGCAAATGAGGTGCGTTCGTACTATAACTAGTTTTATAATTATTTTTTGCACCCCATATTGTACTGAACGTATAATTTTTTGCACTTCATAAAGCGCATAGTCTGATACATCATTAAAATGCACTTCCAATATTTTTTTCCCATTCCCCGTAATGTAACGGAACACTTTTGACTGTCCCTGTAATTAAACTATACATCCGATTTTCCAAAAATTTGAAATAGCTCAACAAAATTTTGCAACAATTATATCTTTAAAATTTCAGACCATTCGGAAGGCTGTAATATCATTAAAATGCACTTGCAATAATTTTTCCTATTGGCCATAATGTAAAGAAAAACTTTTGACTGTCCCTGTAATTAAACTATGCATCCGATTTTCCTAAAATTTGAAAGGGCTCGACAAAATTTTGCAACAGTTATATCTTTAAAATTTCAGATCATTCGGTAGGATCGAATATCATTAAAATGCACTTGCAATAATTTTTCCCATTGGCCGCAATGTAAAGAAAAACTTTTGACTGCCCTGTAATTAAACTATACATCCGATTTTCCTAAAATTTGAAAGGGCTCGACAAAATTTTGCAACAGTTATATCTTTAAAATTTCAGATCATTCGGTAGGATCGAATATCATTAAAATGCACTTGCAATAATTTTTCCCATTGGCCGTAATGTAAAGAAAAACTTTTGACTGTCCCTGTAATTAAACTATACATCCGATTTTCATAAAATTTGAAATGGCTCGACAAAATTTTGCAACAATCATATATTTGAAATTTCAGACCATTCGGTTGGGTAGTTTTTGCTCTGTTACATGCGGACAGACGGACGGACGGACAGACGGACGGACAGACGGACGGACAGACGGACGGACGGACGGACTGAACGACGACTATAGGTGCTACGTATTTATATAATTACGAACGCACCTAAAAAGTAGCCCATCTGGCAACACTGGGCAGATTATCAGTATCAGTATTTTCTCATCTTATCTTATAAAAAATAAATCAAATTAAAACACGCGAAATTTCGCCTTATTTCAGGAGAGATTATGTATAACAAAATACTGGTATCGAAGAATTTTCTGGTCTGTAAATTCCAGGACCCGTACGATCCCTGTAGTAAGTTTTAAAATTTGTTTTTCCTAATAAATAAAGTAAAAATGAAGTATGTAATTCAAATTTAACTATTAGTATCATCTAAACCATGGACTATTAATAAAGAGAATTGGCATATCCATAAAATAGTAAAGCTTCAAGTGTAACCGCTTTCACAGGGGTTTGTGACCGTCGGTGCAATTTTCCACCAGTAAATTTAAAGAGAAATTTTCTCCTTATTTAAACGCTTTATGGATGTAAAAGTTCAGTCACAAATTATGGCAAAAATAGATAATGACTTTTACTGGTGGCATTTTCTTCGGCAGTAGTCAGGCTCTGCGTTTCCGCCATATAGTGACAACCTCAGTGAAAAAGATTATAGTACATGGGCAATCTGCCGGCAGTAAGGGGGAAAAAAAAACCCTGTAATTTTTATCATATTTGTGAGAGAAATGTTGTATGAATAAGGGACTTAAGACGAAATGTTCCATTCAAATTCACTGGTGGAAGTTTGCCCGGAGGTTATCAGAAACTATTGATCCGATTTATAAAAAAAACAGCCGCCATGATGTGACAACTTCCTCAGTTACTTCACTCGCAGATGGTAGACAATACACTATATGTCTCTTCCTCTTTTTTGATAACTCCATTATCTAAACCTAAAAAGAAAAATAAACTTTTATGAATTTATCAGAATACTGCTGATTTTTTTTGCCTCTATTCTTACCAAGTTGACACTACCAATTTGATTATTTCTATGATTCCTATATAATTAACTGGCACTGCATAAAATAGCCGAGTATTTTTTACCAATTCAAAGACATATTTTCCTTAAGACAATTAATTTTTGCTTAACTTAATAAAATAAATTAATATGTCTTCATAAAACAATTTAGACAATAGCAATAATAATAAAATCACAATTAAAATCTCAGTACATGCTTAATAATAATATATGTATATATACATGCAGGGTGTATCTGAAATGCTTCAACAAACTTAGAAGGATGATAGTACTCATGAAGGCGAACAAAAAATGCAATGGAACTATGGTCACAAATGACTTTTAACTCCTTAATTCTCGCTCCCGTCATATTCTCGGGCTGTGTCTTTTACTCAAATTGTTTGATTCCCACCAGTTTTATAAAATAGTGAAATTGGCTATATTTAGGTAACGTTTTTACTGTCATTAAATAAGGTGAATATTTCTTTTTCATAAAAGTGGTGCCAATAAGCAATTTGGATTATTTAACCGTAATTTAATTCGAGCGTTAAGGGGTTAACCCCTTCGGGACGGGAGCCTTTTACGAAATTTTTAATCTTTTGTCACCGTTTTTTAAAAACAGAAATTTGTGTCTTCTTGAATCGAGAAAATGTGCTGATTAAATAAGGCAAATTTTACAGTAAAATTTTACTGGTGACGAAAAACAAGGATTCTGAGCGCTTCATACGGCACGTATACGTGTCGCTCGTCCTTCAGGGGTTAAAGGATGAAAATCGAGAAAATGCGTCTGGAAATGGACAAACTGAGACCAGAAAGAAACACTCTAGAAAAATTTTTATTACACAGAATAGGTACAACACACAGTGTTGCCAGTGAGCTACTTTTTATAAATTCAGATTTCTTGATTGCCACCCTTTTTCTGAAATGGTAAAACTCTCCTTGCTTTCGCCTTAATTAATATGACATTAAATAAGTCGAATTTTACTATTTCAAAATAATGGCGCCAATCAAAAAATCTGAATTAAAAAAAAAAGTAGCCTACCTACAACACAGCTCGTGATCAGTGTTGCCAGTGGGCTTCTTTTTTAAAATTCAGTGTTCTTGATTGGCACCACTTTTTGTAAATGGTAAAATCACTTTATTCAATTACATATTAATTAAGGCGAAAACAAGAAGCATTTTCACCATTTCAAAAAAGTGGTGCCAGTCAAGAAATTTGAATTTAAGAAAAGTAACCCACTGGCAAAACTGCTCGTGATGTCCAGAGAAAACAAATATTTTAGAACAATTGTTCAAAGTGTCGACCGCGGAGATTATTACACAGAGTACATCTACAGAGGAACGACTGGCAGACACGCTCAAATTTGCATAAGTAGAGTCCTGCTCACAGATTTGTTTGGCTTTCTTTCATGTTTTTGTTATCTCTTTCTGACGGATATGCACAAAGGGAAAGGAAAACCAGCTTCATGCTACTAGCCAGTTCTGCTGAAAAGCAGCATGCGAGATTTCGATATTTTTATTAGTTTTGCAATTTTCATCATTTAAACATAATTTGTGATAAAATGTTCCATTTCGTTTTTTGTTCGTCTTGATGAGTACTATCATCCCCCTAAGTTTGTTGAAGCATTTCATATACACCCTGTATATATATATAAAAAAAATAAGCTTTTACCTTTTTTTCTCACAGAAAACAACTAATTTGCTTATATCATTGAATTCTGTCGTACTCTTGATAACGTAATTCAACATATAAGCTTTTCAATTTTCTTTATCGGTATGCATATTCTTCCTTTTTTTTTTCTTCCATATTAATTCTTGTAAAATAGTACAAGGCACTTTATTTTATACATAGCAGCTTGTATATTATATGTTTTTGGTATCCATATTAAGTGTGATGGGGGAAACTGTATTATTGTCATTTCATTCATACAATCGCGATTTTGATGGTGGTCGGTAATGTTTAATTAATGGTTATATATATATATATATATATATAGTTTTAAAAATGCTTAAATACAGCAAAATATATATTTTATAATATTTATATATATATATATATATATAGTTTTAAAAATGCTTAAATGCAGCAAAATATATAATTTATAATATTTTTATAAAAATGTTTTTTCAAAAAAAAAAAAAAAAAAAAAAAAAAAAACATATTCACTTAACCCCTTAATTCTCGCTCCCGTCATATTCTCGGGCTGCGTCTTTTACTCAGATTGTTTGACTCCAACCAGTTTTATAAAATAGTGAAATTGGCTATATTTTAGTATGGATTTACCTGTCATTAAATAAGGTGAATATTTCTTTTTCATAAAAGTGGTGCCAATAAGCAATTTGAATTTTTTAACCGCAATTTAATTCGAGCGTGAAGGGGTTAAGACGTAAATTTAATGAATAAAATTTAAATAATTTGTTTAAATTAAATTTTTATTTAATTAAAATTTAATTAAGTTTACTTAAATTAGTCTAAAATAAAATCAGAAACTAAATCTTGGTACCTTATTAATTTATCACAAAATATATCTTTAGAAAAAAATCTTATAAAGCTAAATAGAGCTTTTATAAAAAGTTAATAATAGTAAGTTTTATTTACAACACTGCTGCTTCTTTTCTAACAAATTTTTCTCTTCTGTTTAGATCATTTCCAAGATAACAAATCAAGGATTAATTATGACCTTACTTTAAGAAAAGTAGCTGGAGATAACACAAAGAAAAATAACTGATAAGGCTAAAACCTCCATAACCACTACATAAAAAATATTTATCGTTCATTTAACAGTACCAGTATTTCCTTAATTTAATAAAATAATATAAATAATAAGAAACTGCGCAGAATCGAAATTCTATATTATAGATAGTATATAACTGACTGTAGCTTATAATAGCTAAATATAGCTAATGCAGATAATATCATAGCTGCCAACATCTTACGCTTTTTCAGACCACAAAAATTTTACAGTACATTTTATCATTTTAAATCGCCGTTATCTGCCGATTAAATAAGGCAAAAATTTCTATTAAATTTTTGTGGTCTGAAAAAGCGGAAGAGTTGGCAGCTATGGATAATATAGATAACAGCTTATATAGCTAATAGTTTATATAGCTAAATATAGCTAATTACTTATATAGCTAAATACAGGTAACTATGTCTTTTAAATAGAGAAAGAAACATTTTGTTGTAAATATTTATACCCACAAATGTCTAAAAAGTTACGACACTTTAGATCAGATTATAAAATAAATTAAATAATAAAATATTATAAAATAATAATAATAATAATATAAAAAATTAAAACCTTTATATCTTGCAAATAAATACGTTCCGTAAAACATAATCAATATTCTAAAACAGCATTTCAAAAGTTAATCAGAATATATATAATTAGATTAGATAAATTTAAATACAGCTTTTTAAAAAAGTTAATCAGTATACAAACAAATAGATAAAGTTAAATATAGCATTTTAAAAAAGTAAATCAGATAGCATTTGATTTCTAACACTTCTACTTATTTTTCCTTTTCTATTAGCCAATTTCACTCAGCTGGTTTGATCATTACGCCGATAAAAGACAGAATTATATGACCTCAGATAAAAAAGAATTTCAAGATAACAAAAAAGAGGTGATAAATTTTATTCCCACATAAAACTTTCCCCTAATATTTTCTGTCACCTTAGTCAAAGCCGGGAAAAGAATGTAACACCTGAGGGTTCGGAGCAGCACTTTTGAAGTCCCCAACATTCAATGAAAAAAAAAAGGGGGGGGGGAGGAATTTCGAAGCGACTGTGATGCAGTCGATTGCGCACGTTTCGCTTTTCCTTTCATTCGTATACAGATACATTCTTCTTTTTTCGCTCCAATTCTGTTTTCGCTTTCTAAAAGGGCAGCATACGTGAGTTTTGGTGCGACGATAGCATGCACAGTGCAGATGTTTTCATTCATTATTCAGCACAAACGGATAAGATAAAAGGTCGTGTGTCTATTTGAAGAGCACTTCAACAAACTAAGTCAGGAGAATTTCTACGACTGTTCAAAAAGTTTCTCTTATCGTGTTCCTTTTATTGAGTTTGGGAACAGTTTTGCTGTCACAAATATTGGGCTGACGTTTAATTTAAATTCGCAGATTTTTAGAATGAAAATTTTTCTGAAAGAAAAGGGTTCGAAGAAAGTGTTTTGGTGACGCTAGGCTACGAAATAAAAGAAAGAAAAGAAAAAGAAAAAAGTAATAAATGTAAGAGAAAATCTCTAACTATCTTTTGACTTTAACTTGTTTTTAACCGCTTCCCGGATTATCCCGTGTTATCTCGGTTTTATATATATTAAAGTTTCTCTTATAGTGTTTTTTTTTAATTGAGTTTAGGAATAGTTTTGCTGTTACAAATATTGGGCTGACGTTTAATTTAAATTCTCAGATTTTTGGAATGAAAATTTTTCTGAAAGAAAAGGGTTCCACGAAAGTGTTTTGGTGACACTAGGTTAGGAAATAAAAGTAAGAAAGAAAAGATAAATTAATAATTGTAAGAGGGAAAAAAAATTCAAACTATCTTTTTATATTAACTGGTTTTTAACCGCTTCCCTGATTATCCCGCGTTATATTGGGTTTATGTATATTAAAGTTTCTCTTATAGTGTTCCTTTTATTGAGTTTGGGAACAGTTTTGCTGTCACAAATATTGGGCTGACGTTTAATTTAAATTCGCAGATTTTTAGAAAGAAAATTTTTCTGAAAGAAATGGGTTCCACGAAAGTGTTTTGGTGACACTAGGTTACGAAATAAAAAAAAAAGAAAAGAAAAGAAGAATTAATAATTGTAAGAGAAAAAACTATAACTATCTTTTTATATTAACTGGTTTTTAACCGCTTTCCTGATTATCCCGCGTTATCTCGGGTTCAATTATATTGCAATTAATTATTATTCCGAGTAAACTCGATATATCTTTTCTTTGGTTATGATCCGAGTACACTCGAGCGTACAGGACTTCCACTGGCTACTATTTGTATATTGTATTCGCACCACTATTTCTAAAAATAAATTTTGAAGTATATTTCTGTTGCACATGTTGTCAAGATAAATGTGAAAGATTTTTGTTTTGAGCAAGTGGTGCAAGTAAGAATAATAATAATAATAATAATAATAATAAAAATAGTCGCCAGTCGAGATAGTAAACTGATGATAAAACGAAATGCTTGAACCTATAAAAAATTAAACATTCAACTTAAAATCTGTATATTATATTTTGTTTCATTTCCTTATATTTAAAAATGGAATAAAAAATATGATATTTTTTTTTTCAAAAAAATTGGTAAGGAAACGGTTATTGCGTTCGATTTTTAACACTATACAGACGTCGAACAGTGTTGCGAAATCTGGATAAGATTTTTATCCATATATTTCGAGTTTAGATCATCATTATTTCTAAATAAAAAATCCGCCAGATGCAGCAACACTGAATATTAGACAGAACATTAACAGTTAGATTCTTGATAGTCTAAGAAATATTTTTGTTAATGTTTATTCAACGTGAAAAAAAAAAATATATATATGACATTAGCAAAAGCGCCGAATAATAATGAAAAAACACCAAATTTTCTTTATTTAATAATTCATTTTCAATACATTAGATTTCCATCTTCAAAATTACTTTCTTAGGAAAAAAAAATTAAAAATATCAATGAATTGTTTAAAAGATATGATGTAATCAAATAAGGTAATTAAATGTGCTGAATAATTAACGTTTCGGGTTTATTTAAATAAATTAAAGTAAACAAGCACATTTGTCGTCTAAAATATTGAACTGATATTTAATTTGAAATCGGAGAGAAAGAAAATCTGCTTAACCCTTTATGTACTGAATTATAAATTCATGAAAATTTTATCTGCTAAAGCATTTTTCGTGAATTGTTTTAACTACATTAGAAGATTTACAGAATCATTTAATAAATTTTAGAATGATTTTAGAAGGATTTAAGGATTTAGAAGTTTTAATTAAATTTAAATTTATGGGGATTTTGTGCAGTACATATGACCACACTCAAATCATTTATTTTAAATATTTTTCTTAGTATTTTGTAGAATTAGGAAATGTACAAATATAATGTTCTTACAATAGAAATATATAATTTTTTCCGAATTGAAAAATCCCTACCCCCAACACCAAAAAAGCTGAACAGATGCAAAGGCAAAAGAAATCATTTTAAAAAAAATACTTTTGTTTTGTGTAACTAATAATGCTTTTGGAACAAGATAAAGTAATGTATCTATAACTCATTCTAAACTGTATTATAACAAATCGATGTATGAAATTAATTTTATAACAAGTTATTTTAATGGTACTTATAAATATTGTCAGTAGATAAAGGGTTAATATTAATTCAGCTTCTGTTTTTAAAGTTTAATCGTGAAGCTAGCTAGAAAAAAGTTATTTTTCTCTGTCCTAAACAAAGGATGAGGAGTGTACGGAAATTCGGTTCATTCTCTATATTTATATTTATACTAGTATATAATCCCTGTCAAAAATGACGGAAAGTGAATGATAAATCTTCAAAACAATAGTAAAAAAAATATTTTTTCTGACTTAAAGAAAAAAATATGCCTCATGCATTTTGTTAATCAAAAAGTATTATCCTTTGATTTTTTTATGATTAGAGCAAAGAAATTATGTAAACTACAATTTAGTCACCAGCGCTTAAACGCGCCATTTCCAGCTACACATTCTATGACGGAAAGTAAATGATAAATCTTCAAAACAATAGTTTAAAAAATATTTTTCTGACTTAAAAAAGAAAAAAAAAATTCTTCATGCATTTTGTTAAACAAAAAGTTTTATCCTTTGATTTTTTATGATTAGAACTAAGAAATTATGTAAACTACAATTTAGTCACCAGTTTAGTCACCACGGATGCAATGAGGTTGTCGATAACATTTAACCCCTTCGGGACGGGAGCCTTTTACGAAATTTTTAATCTTTTGTCACCGTTTTTTAAAAACAGAAATTAGTGTCTTCTTGATTCGAGAAAATGCGCTGATTAAATTAGGCAAATTTTATAGTAAAATTTTACTGGTGAGGAAAAACAAGGATTCTGAGCACTTCATGCGGCACGTATACGTGTCGCTCGTCCCAAAGGGGTTAACGCGTCATTCCCAGCTACACATTCTATGACGAAAATGCTTTTTTATGTTCCCTCTAGATTAAAAATTTGCCGTTTAGCGGGACTTTTTTTCACTACAAATTATGTTAAAATTCATAATTTTATCTGCAAGAGAATTAAAATATGTTGTACAGATAAGAAATATTCATTTTATTTGCAATGTCTTCAAATCTGATAAAATGCACTGTAAAAAAAAAAAGTACGATTACAACAGAAAGTTGACGCCAAAAGAATTAGAAAGAAACATAAGCTCCTAATTTATTGGGAATTAACACGGCCTACAGAGACACTGCTTGCAGCCTTCGGTACAGAAAAAATTGTCCCTTTATCTACTGACGGTACTTATAAGTACCATTAAAATAACTTGTTATAAAATTAATTTAATACATGGATTAGCAGTAATACAGTTTAGAATGAGTTACAGTTCATTACTTTAACATGTTTCAAAAGCATTATGGGTTACACAAAACAAAAATATTTTTTAAAGGATGATTTCTTTGGTCTTTGCATCTTTTCAGCTTTCTTGGTGTTGGAGGAGGGATTTTTCAATTCAGAAATATTTCTATTGTAAAAACATTATATTTGTAGATTTCCTAATTCTAGAAAATAGTAAAAAAATATTTAAAATAAAAGATTTGAATGTGGTTATAAATATTACACAAAATCCCCATAAGTCAAATTTAATGAATCCTTCTAAAATCCTTCTAAAATTTATTAAATGATTATGTAAATCTTTTAATTTAGTTTCAAAAATTCACGAAAAATGCTTTAGAAGATGAAATTTTCATAATTCAGTGCATAAAGGGTTAATTTCCTTTTAAATAATGCTAAAGTGCCATTGAAATAATTCTTTATTGCAAATGCATTTGAAAATTTTAGATATTCAAATTCGGATAATTTTTACTTTGTCTTATAAGACAGAAAACAAATGTCATAGGAAATCTGAAATTGTGCAAAAGAATAATCATTCTGAATAAATTAAAAATACATGTAATGCAATGTGCTTGCACGGACATTTTTAGAGCGAAAATTATATTTTTTTCACCAGATGGCGATAGTTATCGGTTATTTTTAATTTAGAACTTGTTGTTGTTGATGATGATGATTGGCCCTTAAATTTAGAACTTAATTGGATAGTTTTTGAAGGTTTTAAACAACGTTAAAATATTTAGAGGTTTTAATATACTATTACCATAGCTGCCAACATCTTACGCTTTTTCAGACCACAAAAATTTTACAGTACATTTTATCATTTTAAATCGCCGTTATCTGCCGATTAAATAAGGCAAAAATTTCTATTAAATTTTTGTGGTCTGAAAAAGCGGAAGAGTTGGCAGCTATGTATTACAAAAATTTTAAGACCAATCGGCGTTAACCTGTATTTTTTTTTTTTTTTTTTTTTTTTTTTTAATTTAATGAAGCGTTCAAAGAATTATTCATTTGTTTGTAGATTTGCTAGAATATGAATCTGAATAGCAACAGTATCGTTTGTTTAGATCTGATTTCTATATTTATAATTGCTTAATTTTAATTTAGAACTTAATGCATTAAAAATGGATATATACACGTGTTTCATGTAAAAATATGCTGACCAGACATGATTTCAAAAAAGAAAAAAATATCATTTAGCCGTCATATGCTAGGATATGTTTTTCATTAACCCCTTGGGGCCGAGCGACACGTATACGTGCCGCATGAAGCGCTCAAAATCTTTGTTTTTCCTCACCAGTAAAATTTTACTGTAAAATTTGCCTTTTTTAATTGTTGCATTTTCTCGATTCAGGAAGACACAAATTTCTGTTTTTAAAAAACGGTGACAAAAGATTAAAAATTTCGTAAAAGGCTCCCGTCCCGAAGGGGTTAAGCCTAACATGGCGTTTAGCTACGGTTGATTCGCAGACCAGAGTGGTTCGCAACGGCATGGTTCCGACAATTTCCTGCACTCAGATTTTATTATAAGTGGATTTTATTTTATTTTTTTTACTGAATTAACCATTCAACACTTTCGTCGGGTTATAGCAACCCGGAACACTAGAATGACGATGAGGGGTCATTTTGGTACCAACAAAATGGATATATTTCGGTTCGAACCAGAAATTTCTATATAAAATAAATTTGAAAGATACAAAGGGAAAAAGGACTAATTAAATAAGTTAAACAGTTTTAAGTAAAAAATCTGGTATCAAATATTTTTATTAAACTTGAGTAAAAATTTCCATATTTCTAGTATTAATGACTCGATATTTTTATTCTCAAAATAAAAATAAAATGGGTGGGTTTATTGGAAAATTTTATATTCAAGTTAACGCGAAGTGTAAATTTTTACAGTATTTGAGCGTTTTTTTTTCTTTTTTTGGTTTTGCTACCTTTTTTAACAACAAAATTTACATTTTAGTTTCCCGGACAAAAAAACCCCAACGCGAATGCTGGAGAATTAATAAAGAAATAAAACCACGATGAATCATTCGTTAACCCGTTCATTCTTAGTACTGTTATTTTTATATTATATTTCAATTTTCTTTTGTGTTAGATTTCTTTTAAACGTTCGTGTCGGAGAAAATTTTCCCATGGGCAGTGGGAACTGTGCCCCAAATTTTCGACAAAGCGGAGCAGATGAATGGAAAAAATTTCGCGCGTTCAAAATAGCGACTGGTGTTCTTTTTGCATCAACTAGAAAAGTTACTTTAAATCAATCGTGGACCTTACACTGAAAGCTTCTGCTGAGTAAAGTCAGTTTATGGAAACTAAGAAATACTTGTAGCTGTTCTCTTCTTCCGACGGCTTATCCTTTGACAACTCGTCGCAGCACAGGAGTGTATTGCTCATAGCTCATATCGTCGGTACTATGTAAAACTGTCCAATATGAAAACAATGTTGCCAGTGAGCAACTTTTCTAAATTCAGATTTCTTGATTGACACCACTTTCTTGAAATAGTAAAAATCGCCTTATTTCACCCCTTCGGGACGGAAGACTTTTACGAAATTTTTAATCCTTTGTCACCGTTTTTTAAAAACAGAAATTTGTGTCATCTTGAATTGAGAAAATGCGCTAATTAAATAAGGCAAATTTTACAGGTGAAGAAGAACAAGGATTCTGAGAGCTTCATGCGGCATGTATACGTGTCGCTCTTCCCCAAGGGGTTAACGTCATATTAATGAAGGCGAAAACAGGCGGAATTTTACCATTTCAGAAAAGGGGTACCAAAGAAGAAATCTGAATTTTAAAAAAGGTAGACCACTGGCAACACTCTTTTCATATTGGACAGTTTGAAATGATACCGACGATATTTGGGAACAAAATTTACATATTCTGCACTTCCAGTTCAATTCAATTTTAACACCTGCTGATATGTGGCGCTAATGTGCGCTAGAAACATCAACACATAGTGAGCAGGCTTAATATTCATGGGCTTTGCCCGACGTAAAAAATGATGCAAATTAACCGGCAGAGCAATTCACAGCTGGTTTTCTTTTTAAAATATCACAGTGTATGTGTATACCAGAAATTATTTTTCAAAAGGATTACGAATAGAATAATAATAATAAAAAAAACACTGGAGCGTATGGATTACGTAGTCAAAGGGTTTAATTGCTCTTATTAACTTGAAATCGAATTTAATAATTTTGCTTAAATTAAGAATTAAAAGAAGCATCGTAGTCAGAAAATGTCATTATAAAATAAATAAAAAAGATCTGTGATGATAGCCAGAAAATGAATATAAATATCTGTTCTGAAAAAAAAATACAAAATAAGGAGTGTTCTACAATTATTTTCATTCTCACTCAAATTTCTTTTTTTACCAAATTAATGAGGAAACATTGAGACAATGATTATTTTGCTAATTGCTCGTATTATCATGAATTCCAATTTATATCCCTTTTCTAATTAATAACATCTTAAATAGCTGAATGATGAATAAATACTTTAAAAGTTACTATTATCAGAAAAACGTCAAAAGCGTTGACAGGAGAAAAGCTTTTGAGTAAACGAGTTTGTTTGAAAGTTAAAGATACGATGACATTTAGTATTAGTAAAGAAACTTTGAATAAATTGATTCAAGAAAATGAATATACTTTGTTTATATGAAATAAATAAAAAAAAAGAATGGAAAGCTGCAACTCCGCACCCTCTCACTGAAATATGTGCGTATAACAATTAGAGTCCCAGTTATATGGTTGAGGGAACCTATATGGCGGGATCAATGTATCAGGACCGGGGTTGCTTGTTTGGCCCATTTTTATTTCGAAATTTCACATTCATACCAGGAACTTTGAAAGAGGAAGCGGTACTTCACATCATCACAAAATTTCTGTCTTCAAATTTAGCAAAAAATACTATTTTTAATTTCTGGCACGAATTCGGATTTTTTTCAATAAAGTTGGGGGCCAAACTGGCAACCGCGGACGGACTAAAATGTCGTGTACCCATTATTAGAGTAGTAAATTCGGATAAATACATAAGTTTAAGAAGATCAAGAAGGTAGTAACAGTATTTGTGCATATATAAAAAAAAAATCACAAAATTGAAAAAAGTAAAAAATGTTCTTAAAGTGCCTGTATAAAAAATTACATAAAAATAGACAAAAACAGAAAAGAAAATACAATCTTCTTTTCTGTTTTCAACAATGATTTCCTCTGCACTTATTTAAAAAAAAACCCTCAATATTTAGATTCTTGTTTGCATGATTCACCAAAGAGTCAATATTTTTTTCAAAACATTTAAAGCATCTTTCTCGAAAAGGTATGTTTGAACTAGTGGGATAGATTAACACTAGAACGCCCAGAAGGAGTTGATCCGACTCCGACCATATGATTACATGTCAACTGGATCCAGAAATTCTTTCATAAAATAAGTTAAATTTAAACCTAGCAGATTTACGTTAAATAAATCAGTCAAATAATTTTAAATAAAAATTCTGGTGTCAAATATTTTTATGAAACTTGAGTAAAATTTCCGGGCGTTCTAGTGTTAAAAAACAATGTTAACAAGCAGCACTGCCCACAAGTCAATATGTTCCTTTGGTATTCACTGCAAGTTACTTTTTTCCCTCCCAGATAATATTATTTTATAACATTTGTAGCCTAATTTTTGCCTCACCTAATGCTGATTTCCGTTGGAAAATAATTTTTCTATTTTATCCCAAAACGTAAAAAATGATTTAAATTGATAATGATTATGATTAAAATGATAAAAAAAAGAATGGAAAGAGGCAACTCCGCACCCTCTCACTGAAATATGTGCGTATAACAATTAGAGTGCGATTTATATGGTTGAGGGAACCTATATGGCGGGATCAATGTATCGGGACCGGGGTTGCTTGTTTGGCCCATTTTTATTTCGAAATTTCACATTCATACGAGGAACTTTGAAAGAAGAAGCGGTACTTCATATCATCACAAAATAGATCTCTCGACATAGTAGCAAGAAAACGCTTTTCACACCAGTAAATATGAAGATAAATATATACTTATTTTCACGATACAAGTTCCTTGATAAAATAACATAAAAATTACTTTTCTTTGCAAAGTGGTTAGAAATCCAAAATTTTAATTTTAACGACGAAAATAATTCGGGCGTTAACCCTCTCGCTGCGCAACCCGAAATATTCTCGGGCATGCATTCTTCCGTCTAATACTATTTGTTATTCCCACCAGTTATTTTTTAGCGAAAACTTTGTCTTATTTTATCAGGACATCTTCCGCGATTACGATAGTCAAAAATTTCTGCTTTAAAGAACCGGTGATAAAATATTAAAAATTCTGTAAAAGACGCTCATCGCGAAGAATTACTTACGCAGCGAGAGTGTTAATGGGTTAGCGGGATATACATTAGCTTCCTCTCTTCAAATATTTATTTTTCTGCTTTGTTGAAAAAAAAAACAAAAAAAAAAACAGTTTTCAGAATTTTTCGGAATTCCAAATATCTGAATAATGATGATTACACTAACAGTTTCTACAATAAAAATAAATAAAGTTCTTCTGCTCGAACAAATTTATTTTAATACAAAATATTCTGATAATAGCAGATTCTGTTATTCTGCTATTCTGCTATCTGTTTATTTATTCTGATCATTATGCTACAAATTTCTACAATCATACTACAGGGTTCTAGAAAATGACTCCCTGATTTTAAAATTCGGAAACTAAGATTGGTAGAAGAAGGAAATAAGTGGCGTACTACTTCTAAAAACAGCAAAAATCTGATACAATCGTTTGAAAATTAGTTACCAATTTTACCGACTGGTGGCGCTGTACTTCGAAGTCGCAGTAGAGAGTCTGAGAAATAAACAGAAAACTGTCCTCTGCAAGAAGTCGTCCTGATCATTACATTTGCCATTTTCGTCTGTACCCTGAAATTTCTCTAAAAGTTTGCAAAAGATTGCAACGGCGATTGAAAACTGGGCCTTTTTGACGTAGGAATGCGATTTAACCAGCAATGCTCGAGTATTAGAATGAAAAAGAAAGCGTCCAGTTAAACTGATGGCATTGAGCTCACAGGCTATTAACACTAATTGTAAACTATACTCTTATTTCAAGGAATAATGCCCTTCGAAAGATAAATTAAGGGGAGGGATTAGCCCCATCCCAGTTTCCTCTTTTTATACTTAACCAAAGAGCCTCCAAATATCATCAGGGAAGCGTCTAATTGAAATAAAGCGGTATACAAATTTAAAACAAATCGGATAGAGAACCCATTTATCTAAATTAAGGGAGTTGTTAGCTCCCCGTACCCCCCCCCCCCCCCCACCCGTCCTTTAATATTAACCATGGAACTTCCAAATCAAATCAGGGAAGCGCCTTATCAGAATAAACCGGTATAACAAATTTGAAGCAAATTGGATAGAAAAATCCATTTATCTAAATTAAGGGGGGTATAAGCCCTTCGTTCCCCCCTTTATACACTGGTGTCCAAAATTAAAGACCAGTCACAAAATGCTAATTTTCCGGTACGCGAATACTCAAAAGGAAATAATATAATTCGAATAATTACTATCTCTACAGCACAGCTGGTCTATATAACATTTGATTCATGCCACACATGGTCACAAGTGTCACAGTCACTACGGTGAAGCATAAAAATAGGAAATTCCATACATCTCATTATGAGTCTCAAATGATCACTATATGTGACTCCAGTGAGACGTCACTGTGATTGCTACTTTGTGACGAGTCACTATGTGACTTTACATTGTAGTTACATTGTGACTCTCATGTGACTGTCATCTGTAGACTCAATTTAAAAGTCATCGTGAACGCTGCATTGTGATAAGTTACCAAATAATGTCGCATTAAAGTCACATGATGACTTTCAGGTGACAGAGAGACTACTGTGAAGTCACCATTGTACTCTTTTATGAAAAGTTACCATGTGACTTTAATGTGATATTATTTAGTGACTTATCATAATGCAACGTTCATGATGACTTTGAAACTGAGTCTAAAAATGACAGTCACATCAGAGTCACAATTTAACTACATTTTAAAGTCACGTGGTGACTCGTCACAAAGCAGCAGTCACATTGACGTCTCAGTGGAGTCACATATAGTGAGCATTCGAGACTCATAATGATACGTGTGTAATTTCCTATTTTTTGTTTAACCGTAGTGACTGTGACACTTGTGACCATGTGTGACATGAATGAGATTATATATGGACTAGCTGTGCTGTAGAGATGGTAATTATTTGAATTATATTAATTCCTTTTGAGTATTCGCTTACTTAAAAATTGCCATTTTGTGACTGGTCCTTAATTTTGGACTCCAGTGTACTTAACCAATTAACCCCCAAAACTAATCAGGGAAGCGCCTTATCAGATTGAACCTAGAAAAAAAGAATTTAAGCAAATCGGATATTTCTATTAAGAATTATCCCTTTACGTACATAAGTACATACATATATACATACATACAGAACCGGCGAAAACATTAGCTCTTAGTCTTTGATTGCCGGTGAGCTAAAAACACGTTGCTTGACAGAATAGATGGCTTCATTTATTTCCTTCAGTAAGAAGATTGATACTCTGTACTTCAGAGAACTTTGTTTAGGTATCCCACAGTGACTACAGTGCCACCGGTCGACAAAATTTTTAACTAATTTTGAAACTATTTTAGCAGATTTTTATACCTTTCAAAATAAACATACTACTTGTTTCCTACGTCTATCGATCATATTTTCCGAGTTATTTAATTTCAAAATAAGGGAATTCCTTTGCTGGCAAACTGTAAGCAAATGTCCTTAAAATAAATAATGATTATTTATTTTAATGTAAGCAAAGTCCTTCTGCTCTTATCCATTTATTATAATAAATTCATTCTAATGCAAAATATTCTGAGTAGACAGGCAAGCTCAACAAGTGCGACGAAAATGATATGTTCCGAACGATAACAGAAGCGCTTGGTGGAAAAAAAAGCTTTATGGTAAAGGGGATTATTGAATAGTAAAATATAGGATAAAGAGACTGAATAGAAAGTTCGAAAATTTGTCGTATTAACCCCTTAAAGATCGCTTAACATTTCCAAAAACCATAAAAAAGTACCTATTTTTTATTACAGAAATCGGATAATTATAAGATTTCTAAATAAAATATGCAATTGGATTTTTTTTTAACCATTTGGAAAAATGGTTATTGTTCCCGACAAGATGGAAAATCAAAAGTATATCTGATGGTTTTTATTGGTTTAATCCGCATTTTATTCGTCTTCTGATTGATCTATACAGTAATCTGTTTTTCCCTTTACTTTCAACAGAGATTGATACCTTCTGTTGCCACTATGACAAAAAAGTAATAAAAACTACCAAAAAAAATTTTGAGAAACAAGTTGAGAAACAAAATTAAAAACTCAGAAACTAATTGAGATAAGCTTTCAGACAAATTGCATTTAAAAGTACATTTTTTTTTCTCTATACGACGGTGTAAAAAGTAATATTGTGGTATGTTTAGAAGTTTAAGAATGAAATTTCATTCAAAATGTTTCGTCAGATGAAATCTGACGATAGAAAAGCCTTTTCCCGAGCAGCCAATGAAATGCTTGAATAATACATAAGTTTCAGGTGGATAATACGTACGAGTCGCAGGCGATTTTTGTCGCTTGGATTTCTTACGTGTAATAGCACTATTAATGCTTAATTCATGGCGTACGTAATGTATGATCAACTCCGTGCGATTTTTTATGTTTTAAATTTTAATCTTCAAAAAAATCATTTTCCAAATGGTCGTTGTAATTTGATAAATTGCTTTTTTTTTTTTTATGTTTTATTTTATTTTATTTTTATTTTTTGGCGAAATAAAAAATATGTTATAGAACAAATTCACGTTTGTAGAAAAGCCATCATGCGAGAATTCTGTGTCTTAATGTTTGTTTTACACCATACAAATTAATGCGAATAAGACCTTTATTTTTCACATCTAAGATCTTTATTTATCATCATCACGCAATGTTTTCCAAATAATATTTGAAATAATATAATATACATTAAATTTTGATCGTTAATAATTTTTTGAGTGTGATATAATTCGAAACATGCAATACAAAGGCCACCATCACAATCAGCGTCAAAAATCAAATCCCAACGCTAATATTCAAAGACTTCACACGGAAATGCCAGTTAAACTTTTCCGGTTTCAGAAATTTTCCCAGCAATTAAACTCCAGATCGGAAATATGATGGGCACGAGAAGTAACGAATGACTCCTCAGTCCGTAATATTGAAGGGAGCGAGAATTAAGGGGTTAAGAAGATCGAGAAAACGTTATACAAAATCTGTATAAATAAGAAAAATACATAATTTGTACAGGAAAACAGTTCCTTTAGTTTAATATAAAGTTTTATTCATAAACAAATATTTTACTTCGTTCAGAAACAAACTATTTTAAGTATTACCCCTATCAGAAAGCAAATCTGACTAATGACCATTATTCTACAATCCTCTACGAATAAAGTAAATAGTGTTTTAGTGATTGTATCCATTTGTTATTATAAATTTATCCTAATGCAAAAGATTCTGAGTAGCCAAGAATGTTCAACAAGTGCAGCGAAAATGATCTTTCTAGAATAATGACAGAAGCGTTAGCTGAAAAAAAAAGCCTTTTGGAAAAGGGATTATTTGAAAATAAAAGAAAGGCTAACAGGCTGAATAGATAGTCCGAAAAACTGGCCATATTAACCCTTTAACGGTCGCATTAAATTACGGTTTAAAAATTCAAATTGATTCAATTTTTTGAAGAAAAATATTAAACTTATTTAATGAAAGGTAAAATGATACCATAATAAAGGAAATTACACAATTTTATAAAATCGGTGGGAATAAAAAACAAGTTGGAAATTGCTCGTCAAACGTGGCAAATGAGGTGCGTTCGTACTATAACTAGTTTTATAATTATGTTTTGCACCCCATACTGTACTGAATGTATATTTTTTTGCGCTTCATAAGTGAATAGTCTGTAACATCATTAAAATGCACTTACAATAATTTTTTCCCATTCCCCGTAATGTAACGGAAAACTTTTGACTGTTCCTGTAATTAAACTATACATTCGATTTTCATAAAATTTGAAATGGCTCGACAAAATTTTGCAGCAATTATATATTTAAAATTTCAGACCATTCGGAAGGCTGTAAAATCATTAAAATGCATTTGCAATAATTTTTTCCCATTGGCCATAATGTAACGGAAAACTTTTGAGTGTCCCTGTAATTAAACTATACATCCGATTTTCATAAAATTGGAAATGGCTCAACAAAATTTTGCAGCAATTATATATTAAAAATTTCAGACCATTCGGAAGTCTGTAACATCATTAAAATTCACTTGCAATAATTTTCCCCATTGGCCGTAATATAAAGAAAAACTTTTGACTGTCCCTGTAATTAAACTATACATCTGATTTTCATAAAATTGGAAATGGCTCGACAAAATTTTGCAGCAATTATATATTAAAAATTTCAGATCATTCGGTCGGGTAGTTTTTGCTCTGTTATATGCGGACGGACAGACAGACGGACAGACAGACGGACTGAACGACGACTATAGGTGCTACGTATTTATATAATTACGAACGCACCTAAAAAAGAATAAATGAGTAAAAGACACAGCCCGTGAATATGACGGGAGCGAAAATTATGTGTTTAAGAAGATCAAGAAACTATTAAAAAATGTGTGTATAAACATAAAAGGGGAAACATTTCCTTTAGATTAATGTACAGATTTATTACAAACTATTTTGATTTATTCTAAGACAAATTACCTTGAATATTTAATCTGATAAACAAGTATATCTGAATAATGATCGGTATTCCCCAATTAGCTGCAACCAAACCAAATAAATTCCTTCTTTTCTTACCCATTTAATGTAACAACTTTATTCTAATACAAAATATTCTGAGTAGCTGAATATTCAAGAAATACAGCGAAAGTGATCCTTTTCAGAATGACGTTGGCTGGAAAAAAGATTTTTGGTAAATGGGATTATTTGAAAATAAAACGTAGAATATTGGGCTAAATAAAAATTTCGAAAACATGGTTCACATGAAGAAGTTCAAGAGAATATTAAATAATGTCGTGAATAAATAAGAAAATTACAAAATTTGGATGAAAAAAAAATTCTTTTAGATTATTATACGTTTTTATTCATGAACAAGCATTTTTTATATTATTCGAAAAATTTTGCACAAACTATTTACCTTTATTCCGCAGCAAACTACTTTGAATATTTCCGTGTTCAGCACGTGTATATAAATAATTACCTTTACACCACAATTTCCTGATCAAAATAAATAAAGACCTTCTTCTCTTATCCATTTAATGTAACAAATTTATTCTAATACAAAATATTCTGAGTAGCAAGGAATGTTCAACAAGTGCGGTGAAAATTATCTTTTCAGGACGATGACAGAAGTATTGGCCGGAAAAGTTTTCAGGTAAAGATTATTTGAAAATAAAAGATAGAATAAATTGGCTGTATTGAAAGTTCGAAAACTGATCGTATTAAGAAGATCGAGAAAGCATTAAAATATCCTCTGTATAAATAAGAGAAATATAGAATTTGGATAGAAAACGGTTCCTTTAGTTTAATATGCAGGTTTATTCTTAAACAAACAATTTACTTTATTCCATATCAAACACTTTTTATCTACTCCGAACAAACTGTGGCCGAGAGGTTCTGCTCTCAAAGCTGGTAGACGGGAGGTGCTGGGTTTGAACCCAATCGCGCGCCCGTCTGCCTAATCATTCAGAGTTTTCCGTGGTTTTCTTCGAGCCTTAGATTTCCTTGCATAAATACGGTTTAGGTTCCCTTAGAAAAACCTCCACGGAGGGCACTCCCCCCTCCCCCTCGAAACCCTCGTGCAGATAATTGGCCGTCATAAACAACACCAACACCAACGAAACAAACTTCTTTGAGTATTTACCTGATCAGTAAGTATATCTGATTAATGATCATTTTGCTACAATTTACTAAAAGACTAAATAAAGTTTTTCTGTTCTTAACCATTTATAATAACAAATTTATTCTAATACAAAGTATTCTGAGTAGCCAAAAATGATGAACAAGTGCGTCAAAAACTAACCTTTCAGAACGATTACAGAAGCGTTGGCTGAACAAAAAAGCTTTCTGTTGAATGGGAGTATTTGAAAATAAAATATAATGTAATAGGCTCAACACAAAATTTGAAAAAGTGGTCGTACTATTAAGATCAAGAAAACATTTAAAATATCTGTATAAATAAGAAAATCATAAAATTTGGATAAGAAAACAGTTCCTTTACTTTAATACAGTCATTATCGGATATATGGTCCCCCATGCGGTCCTGAAAAATGTGAGCTTATAAGTGGGTGACCTTATATGCGGTGTAAACAGGAAATGTACTTTAGATAATAAAATATTATTAATATGTTAGTTGTTTTAGTAAAATAATGTACAAAGAAGCTATGAAGATATAATTTATAAAAGAAGATGTATAAACAAGAATTTCTTTACACTTAAATTTTTGAATTGAGGAGTAGAGTATGGTAGTAAAACTTACTTCTTTATTTGAAATGATCTATTATGTAGGTTTGTTTGTTTATTATCGTAGTTGTTAAAACTACTTTTACTAAATGACGAACGTATTTAAAAGTTTCCCTGTACCTTCCGAATTTGTTAAAAAAACATTTGAGGATATTTAGTGCTAGTGCTCGCGTTGTCGGTTCAGTTCAGCTTCATATTAACTGTCTTTATCATCACTTCCATCAGTGTTTATATTTAAAACTTCCGAAACAATTTACGCTATGGAAGCTTCACTATTAGAACAACCACATTGTCAATAACTGCATATGTCAGTTCGTCTTGTATTATGCAGCCGGCATTCCGTATTTTTTGTGCAAGTTCAAGTAGGGCACACCATCATCATTAACATCGTCGTCGTCTTCGAACAATAATTCTTCGCATTCTTGAAACCACGCATGTCTAAAACAATTTTTAATGGTTTTCCTTGATACCATATTCCAACTCTTGTCTACGTAACACATGGCATCTAACACAGATACGTGAAGCTTCTCTTTTTGATCAATTGCAGCAATGAAGTCTTGTAGAAGCAGCTTTTCTATATTTACCTTAAAAATTTGAATAATCCCTTGGTATAAGGGTTGTGCAACATTAGTACAGTTTGGAAGCAAGAAAGCGAGTTCAATCGAATTTAAATTGGGAATCATGCAATGGCCAAAACTGCGATGATAGCCACTTTTCTTTTTTTGTCTGTCCAAATTTATCCAAACGTCGGCATCGACTTTCTTTTTCCCAAACTAGGGGGCTCGGCCCCCTACGAGCTACGCTCGCCAACCCCCGTCCAGACACCGCAGACTCTAAATGCACGCTAATTTGATCGGCTTTAAAAAGATTTCGAAAGATTGAATTATAATTTAAAAAACAGTGGCGATCTCCCTATAAACGAATTTCTGTTCATTTCTCTTTGATTGGGGAATTTTAACGCCAAATCCGCTGCGGTACTACTTGATTATCCTATCGACCAATTTCGCCAAATTATATAAATCGCCAAACCACTCGCCAAATTATACAAATTGATATAATTTTTATTTTAAATAACGAAAGAACAAATAAATTCGTACAACATTAATAAAAACACAAATAAAACGTCGAAATAAAAATAACTTGATGACGTATACACGTGTCACGTTATTTTTATTTCGATTATATTATTTCGAATATTTATATTTTTTGACGTACATTTCAAAATAAGTTAATATAAAAGGAATTAAGTAAAGAGAGTCTTTGTCTCCTGGTATTTTTTAACAAAGCGAAAAGAAAGTTCTTTTAAATGAGACATTTTAAATTAATTCTCAAAATATCAAAAAAATGTCTAGCGCAATTTCTAAATTTAAACTTTTTTGCAATATTATTTTGTGTTCATTTTATGTAATAACTATAATGTGACGTAAATATGACGTAATTTTTCCTAAGACTTCTCATGCATGTTAATGAATTTATTATTTTACAATATCCTTTCTCTTTTAAAATTCACGTGTATACTTTTTATGACGTAATTTTTAATAAGTTCCTGCTTTTATACGTAATTATTTAATTCTAATTTGAAAGTTTTTTTTTTCCTGTTTATAATAGACACGTGTAAATAAATTTTTAATTTGAAGCAAACATTATTGCTTGCGCTTTTTATACAGTTGGCAACAGTTTAAATTAGTACAATTTTCTGAAATCTGTAAAAAATATTTCTAGAAATGCTGAAAATTTCAATTTAAAATAGAAATAAAACCTGAAAAAAATGAGTCAAAATAAAAAAATTAATGCAATCTGCACTCCGGCAAATTCTAACGCATAAAATGATCTAAAAATGATTACACTGCGATGTATAGTTTTTGCTGCTATAAAACTTTTTTAGTGGAACGATTTTGTCCAAATTTAGCATTAAATAACTCTTAAAATAATTCTTCGATTTGAAAACTGTCTGCATCAGCGTATTTATCAAACATTTCTGTATAATACTACCGATTTTCATATTTTTGTATGCATTATATTTCTTAATATTAACGAAGAAAGACCTCTGGTCGCAAAAAATTCAAAACCGGCGGCGGCGGCGGCGGTGACAGCGGTAGTTACTTTTTTTTAGAATAGAGAGATGCTTGTTGTCATCCACACCATTCGGTTCGCATCGAAAGATACAGGTAAAGATTTGCAGTTTTTCAAACAACGAGTCTTTAGAAATTTACCAGAGCTAATGGAGTCAATGTCATTGAGCCTTCCACATTCGCTATTAATAAAACGGCCAATCTTTTTTTTTTTTTTTTGCTTTTCTTCTCACCACTATATTTTGCGTTCTTAAAGGTAATAGTTTTATTTAGCAAAGCACGAAAAAACAGCCCGTATTAATCAAAATTAAAAACATCACAAGGTTTGTACTTATTGAGAATGTCAATTCTTTCCATTCTTTTTCTTATACATTACCATAAACATCAGAAGCTTCACCATACACCTTTTTAAATGTAAGATTGTGCCGTAAGTTAAGCTTTAGTGACCACCTGTTGCTAGTAGTAAAATTCGGTTTCACTAGTTCAGCAACAATTTCATAAGACTTTTCTTTTAAGATAATCCATGATATTGGAACATTCCGCTATCTGGCGTATTTTATCCAAGTAAAAATAACTTTCTCCACATTCTTAAATGTTGAAACTCGTAGTCGCTTTCTCTTTCGATTGATCACATCTTCTGCGTAACAAGATTTGGACACTAAGATGTTATTCAGTGTCGTTCTCGTTATTCTACGAGTTTTCGCGAAAGCTGCTTTCGATAGATTTGATGTTTCAAAATTTTCTATCGATTTCCTTTTTTCCGGAATTGTCAAATTTTTTCGTTTTGCTGATATGTTGTATTCACAAACAACAATTAAGAACGGACACTTTTCACGACAGTGACAAGTAATGAACAATGCAAAGACCTAAAGAGACTTGATTTTCTTTTTCTCTGTGCGACGATAATTCTCATTCGGTCACACGGAGCCATGGCATGTTTTCCAAGCATCGGCATCTAATCCTCAGAGCCTTGAAAACTCTTCAAGACATAGAAGTGTTTTTCTTATCGCATGCAATTGGAATTGGCATATCAATCTTCGACCGTGGAAAGCTTTGATGCGGAAAAACGAGTTATTTCCCCTTCTGCTGTGCCCACCATATTTGGCTTTGACCGATAGTAGTCCAATAAGCAGTCTCCAGTGCCAGACACTGCTAAATATGGCGGACGCGGGAGGGGGTAGGAACGGCATCAAGTGACGTGATTAATGACTGCACCATCTATTGGAACATCCTTAGCTACAACCCGCAAGAGTAGATTTTCTTCGACCGATGGTGTGCTGTGCCTTCTTTCCCTCCAGCGTGTATACGCAATATTATCGCAATCTCTAAGGTTGAGTTTAAACTCTGGTTTTGTCTTTCTACAAAACTTGTCAAGGAAACTCTAATAACACCCACTCTTCTCCAACCGCTTGCAATTATTCACAAAAGGATGGAGAGATTGAATAATGTAAAGAGGATTAGGGTGTCAGATCGATTTGATGAAAAGATTTTTCTCCTTCAGAATGTTTGTCCGTTTTTTTCTAAAGCTATTAAAGATGAAAAGCACCACGTGAAAACAGAAATGACGCCAAGAGTTGAAAATAGTTGAATAATACGTCTATTCGGACTTTTACACACTAAAAAGAGGAAGGAAAAAGTATAAAACTATAGGATATTTTAAAATGAAAAGGGTGACAAAAGGTGACCATATATCAGATGATACCCATTAGAATATGACCATATAGGTGGTGTGTTTTAACCCCATGAGGGGCACTAGAGTATATATTATATACCACCTACGATTAATGAAGTTTTACACCAGAAAAAAATTATTAAATTTTACTTTTCTAACTTTGGTGATAAAAAGCCGTAAAATTGCTCTTACTTATTTTGAAATAGAATTTTTCAAAGATTCCGGTGGGAATTCAGTATTTCACAAACGTAATTGCTTGCCCCTCAAGGGGTTAACACTTAATACTTATGCAGTCAGCACGGACTTACGAAAAGTGACCTTATAAGAGGTGTGACCTTATAAGCGGGTGACCATCTATCCGATACTGACTGTATACACTTTTATTCCTAAAAAAACAAACAATTGCTTTATACCAGGGGGGTGTTTGACACCCCTCAATTATACCAGAAGAAACCTCTTTCCTCCTTTCCGAAAAAAACTGTATTTTCAATATTTACCTGAGCAGTAGGTATATCTGAATAATAATCGACATGCTACAATTTTCAACAATCAAATTAAATAAGGCCTTCCTCTCTTATCCATTTAATGCTACAAATTTATTCTAATACAAAATATTCTGAGTAACTAGGAATGTTCAACAAGTGCGGTAAAAATTATCTTTTCAGGACAATGACAGAAGAGTTGGCTGGAAAAGTTTTCAGGTAAAGGAGATTAAAAATAAAAAATAGGATAAATAGGCTGTATAGAAAGTTCGAAAATGTGCCGTATTTGAAGATCGAGAAAGCATTAAAAAATGTCTTTATAAATAAGAAAATTATAAAATTTGGATAAGAAAACAGTTTCTTTACTTTAATATACAGTTTTATACATAAAAAAACCAATTGCTTTATACCAGGGCTGTTTGACAGCCCTGAATTATACCACAACAAACATTTTTGCTCTATTCCGAAACAAGCTAATTTGGATATTTTCCTGAACACCAAGTATATCTGAATAATCATCATTATGCTAAAATTATCTACAATCATGCTAAATAATGTATTTCTGCTCTTATCCGTTTATTATAACAAATTTATTTTAATACAAAATGCTCTGAGAAGCCAGGAATGCTCAACAGGTGCGGGGACATTTATCTTTTCAGAACATTGACAGAAGCGTTTGCTGGAAAAAAAGCTTTCTGGTAAGTAGGATTATTAAAAAAAAAAAAAAAAAAAAAAAAAAGATAGGATAAATAAGCTGAATAGAAAGTTCGAAAAGTGGTCGTATTAAGAACGTCAAGAAAGTATTAAAAATGTCTGTATAAATAAGAAAATGATAAAATTTGGATAAGAAAACAGTTCCTTTACTTTAATATACAGTTTTATTCCTAAACAAACAATTGCCTTTTTTCCACAACAAACCATTTTGCTTTATTCCTAAAGAAAGCTTTTGAGCATTCTCCTGATCAGCAAGAATATCTGATTGATGGTCATTATGCTACAATTTTCTACAGAAAAAAAATAAATAATGAAATAAAAAAACTAACGTCCCTCTGTTCTTATCCATTTAATGTAACAAATTTATTCTAATACAAAATCTTCTGAGTAGCGAAAGATGTCGAACAAGTGCAGCGAAAATTATCTTGTGAAGGATGACAGAATCGTTTGCAGGAAAAAAAAATTATATGTTAAACAGGATTATTTAAAAATAAAAACGTAGGATGTTTAGCTAAATAAAAAATTCGATGAGACGGATTTCATTAAGACGGTCTTGAAGGTATCAAAAAATATCTGTATAAATAAGCAAATTACAAAATTTGGATCGGAAAACATTTCCTTCAGGTAATTATTCAGTTTATCTCCTAAACAAATCTTTTTGATTTATCTAAAACAAACTATTTTGCTTTCTTCCGAAACAAACTATTTTGAATATTTCCCTGATCAGCAAATATATCTGAATAATGATCATTATGCTAAAATTTTCTACAATCAAGCTAAATAATGTCCTTCTGCTTTTATCCATTTATTATAAAAAATTTATTTTAACCCCTTGAGGGGCGGTGGGATATATTTTATCCCACCTACGGTTAATGAAGATTTACACCAGAAAAAAATTATGAAATTTTACTTTTCTAACTTTGGTGGAAAAAAATCGTAAAATTGCTTTTCCTTATTTTGAGATAAAATTTTACTAATTTTTCTGTGGGAATTCAGCATTACACAGACGTAATTGCTTGCCCCTCAAGGGGTTAATACAAAATACTCTGAAAAGCTACGAATGTTCAACAAGTGCGGCGACATTTACCTTTTTAGAATAATGACAAAAGCGTTTGCTGAAAAAAAAACTTTCTGGTAAAGGGGATAATTTGAAAACAAAAGATAGGATCAATAAGCTGAATAGAAAGTTCGAAAGCTAGTCGTATTAAGAAGATCGAAAAAGAATTAAAAATGTCTGTATAAATAATAAAATGATCCTAAACAAACCATTTTGAATATTCTCCTGATCAGCAAGAATATCTGATTAATGAGCATTATGCTACAATTTTCTAAAGAAAAACAATAAAAAATTAAAGTCCTCTTGCTCTCATCCATTTAACCCCTTGAAAGGCAAGTGGTTGTGTTCCTGTAATGTTGAACTCACACCGGAATCTTTGAAAAATTCTATTTCAAAATAAGTAAAAGCAATTATACGGGCTTTTTTCCGCCAAAGTTAGAAAAGTAAAATTCAATAAAATTTTTCTGGTATAAAACTTCATTAATCGTAGATGGTATATAATATATACCGCCGCCCCTCAAAGGGTTAATGTAACAAATTTATTCTAATTCAAAATCTTTGAGTAGACAAAAATGTTCAACAAGTGCAGCGAATATTATCTTGTGAACGATGACAGAAGCGTTGGCAGGAAAAAAAGTTTTTGGGCAAACGGGATTATTTGAAAATAAAACGTAGATCGATTGGTTAAACAGAAAATTCGGCGAAAAGGTTCACATTAAGAGGATCAAGAATATATTAAAAAATGTCTGAAATGAATGTCAAGAAGGTATTAAATAAGTTGACCAGAAAACGTTTCTTTCAGATTAATATACAGTTTATCTCCTAAACAAACCTTTTTGCTGTATTATAAAACAAACTATTTCGCTTTATTCTGAAACAATCTATTTTGAATATTTTCCTGATCAGCAAGTATATCTGAATAACGATCATTTTGCTGTAATTTTCAAGAACCAAACTAAACAACTGTTGCCAGTGGGCAACGTTTTTTTAATTCATTTTTTTTACTGTCACCGCTTTTTTTAAATCGTAAAACTCGACATATTTAACGACATATTAATTAAGGCGAAAAGAAGGGGACTTTCACCATTTCAAAAAAGTGGTGTCAATCAAGAAATTTGAATTTAAAAACAATAGCTCACAGTCAAAACTGAACTAAACAACGTTTTTCTGCTCTTATCCATTTATTATAATAAATTTATTCTATTGCAAAATATTCTGTGCAGCCAAGAATGTTCAACAAGTGTGGCGAAAATTATCTTTTGAGAACGTTTATAAAAGCGTTGTCTGGAAAGAAATATTTCTGGTAAAAGGAGATTATTGAAAAATAAAAGTTATAAAGATAATAGGCTGAATAAAAAGTTTAAAAAACTATTTGTTTTAAGAAGTTCAAAAAAGAATTAAAATATTTCTGTCTAAATAATAAATTTACAAAATTTGTATGGGAAAATATTTTTTAAATTCATATGGGTGTTCTAATTAAGAGCAAACCACTCTCGTTCATTCAAAAGCAAGCTATTTTAATATTTCTCTGATCAACAAGTATCTGAATAATGATCATTACAATGCTATAACAGTGTTGCCAGTGGGCCACTTTTTTTAAATTCTAATTTCTTGATTGGCACCACTTTTTTGAAACGGTAAAATTCCCTTTGTTTTCGCCTTTATTAATATGTCATTAAATAAGGCGTATTTTACCATTTAAAAAAATTGGTGCCAATCGAGAATCTGAATTTTAAAAAAGTAGCCAATCTGGCAACACTGTGATATAATTTTCTGAAACAATGCTAAATAAAGTTCTACTCTTATAAATTTAATGTAACAACTTTATTATAATACAAAATGCTCTCAGTAGTACCGCGACAAGTACTGCGAAAGTGATCCTTGTTAGAAAGATGACAGAAGCGTTGTTTTGAAAAAAAGATTTCTGGTAAAATGGATTATTTGAAAATAAAGCGTAGATTAATAGGCTAAATAGATAACAAAAAAAAAATGGATCCCATTAAGAAAATGAAGAAAGTATTAAAAATGTCTGTATAAAATACAAAATTAGAAAATTTGGATGGGAAAACATTTCCTTTTGATTAATATACATTTTTATTACCAAACAAACCATTTTCATCTATTCCAAAGCATACCATTTTGCTCTATTCCGAAACAAACGATTGTGACTACTTTCCTGATCAGCAAGTATATCTGAATAATGTTCAGTATACTACGATTTTCTACAATAGAGCTAAATAAAGTCCTTCTGCTCTTAACCATTTAGTGTAACAACTTTATTCCAGGGATCGTACGGGTCCTTGAATTTCCAGACTAAGAAATTCTTCGGTACCAGTATTTTCTTATGGAAAATCTCTCCTTAAATAAGGCAAAATTTCGTCCGTTTAAACAATGGAGTTATGAATAAAGAGGAGCAGACATATAGTGTAATGTAGGGGTGCACAACCTTTTTAAGAGAAGGGCCACTTTAAAAAATGTCTGGGTTGTCGAGGGCCACATCAGTCACGTGAAGAGAATTCTATTTCGGGGAGTTGGGTGGGGGTGGATTACCCCTCTAGGTTCCCCTACCTAGTCAACATATCCGATTCAGTTGGCAAGGATATATCAACAGTTTACGTTTGTATATATAACAAGGATTAATTTGAAAGAGTGATAATATTCCTGTACTTTATTCGGGGAGTAAATTTTGTTTTATTAAAAGTGCTAAAAACAAATATAGGCATGAAAATGGCTGGTGCAAAATAAAAATGCGAACTTTTTGAACGAAGGGGGTAGGAAGAGCCGATCAACAAGATTTGAGATTTTTACGCGCCTGATCAACAAAATTTGAAATTTTTCGCGCCTGATCGACAAAATAAGCGATTTTTCCGTGTCTGATCGACAAAATTAACGATTTTGCTGCACTCGATCGACGAAATTCCTAATATTCTGCACCCAATCGACGATATTTGCGATTTTTTTCGCACCTGATCGACAAAATGCGCGATTTTTTCGTGCCCGACAAACGAAATTCAAGATTTTTCGGATCCCGATCGACAAAAACTTGCGATTTTTTAGTGCAAGAACAACGAAATGCCCGACTTTCCAACCCTGACCGACGAGATTCGCGATTTTTCCGCGAACGATCAATGAAATTCGGGATTCTTAACTGACTCTGACGAAATTTGCGATTTTTTTAAACGTTGAATTGACGAAATTTACGATTTGTTCTCGTGATAATCTGACGAAACTCG
This sequence comes from Maratus speciosus, assembly GCA_963932465.1. Classification (NCBI taxonomy): domain Eukaryota; kingdom Metazoa; phylum Arthropoda; class Arachnida; order Araneae; family Salticidae; genus Maratus; species Maratus speciosus. The sequence goes on along the minus strand of OZ010797.1, from coordinate 370,470,120 downwards.
CGATTTTCCCTCTGCCAATCAACGAATTTTGCAATTTTTCCGCGCATCATCGAGAAAAGTCGCGATTTTTCTGTGTCTGACAACGAAATTTGCGATTTTTCCTAGCCTAATCGACAAACTCGCGATTTTTCCTATCCCGACTGACAAAACTCGCGATTGTTCCGTGTTCGTTCGACGAAGCTTGCGATTTTTCCGGGCCCGATCATTGAAATTCGCGATTCTTGACTGACGAAATTTGCATTTTTTCCCGCGGCAAATGGACGAAATTCCCGATAAATAGAAGAAACACGCGATTTTTCCGCACCTAATTGACCAAATTCGCGATTTTTCCACACCTGATAGACGAAATTCACGATTCCTAACTGACTGACGAAATTTGCAATTCTTTTCCTCGGCAAATTGACGAAATTCGCAATTTTTTTCGCGCGACTTACGAAATTCACGATTTTTACGCAGTCGATCAAGAAAATTCGCAATTTTTTCGCGCATCATCAACAAAATTGACAATTTTTTCGTGCTCGATCAACGAAATTTGCGATTTTCCCGTGCTTGATTGACAAAATTCGCAATTTTTCCGTGCCCGAACTATAAAATTCGCGATTTTTCCCAGCCCGTTCGCCAAAACTCGCGATTTTTTCTTGCCCCGATTGAAGTCCTAGCCCGACTTTTCCGTGCCTGATCAGCGAAATTTGCGATTTTTTCCACGCTTCAACTACAAAATTCGCGATTTTTCGGTGACCGAACAAGAACTTTGCGGTTTTTCTCCTCCTGACCGACAAAATTCGCGATTTTTCCGTCTCTGATTAATGAAATTCGCGATTTTTTCGAGCCTTATCGACAAAATTTGCTATTCTTCCGCACCCGATCAACGAAATTCGCGATTTTTCCGCGCCCGATCTACGGAATTCCCAAATCTTAACTCACTGACGAAATTGGCAATTTTTTCCCGCGGCAAATTGACGAAATTCGCGATATTTTCTCGCGACTGACGAAACTCACGATCTTTCCGCAGTCGATCAAGAAAATTTGCAATTTTTTCTCCCATCATCAACAAAATTTATGATTTTTTGCGTCCCAAATCAACGAAATTTGCGATTTTCCCGCGCCTGATCGGCAAAATTCGTGATTTTTCCGTTCCCGACAAACGAAATTCGCGATTCTTCCGTGACCGACCAATAAAATTTGCGATTTTTCCGTGCCCGAACGACAACTCGCGATTTTTCCATACCCTATCAGCAAAATTTGCGGATTTTTCAGTTCTTCATCGACCAAGTTTGCGATTTTTCCGAGCCCGATCAAGGAAATTTGCGATTCTCTCGAGCATCATCGACAAAATTCGCTATTTTTCCGCACCCGATCAACGAAATTCGCGCTTTTTCCACACCCGATGAACGAAATTCGCAATTCTTATTTGACCAACAAAATTTTCAAATTTTCCCTCGGTAAATTAACGAAATTCACGATTTTTTCCTGCGACTTTTAGACAAAAATTGCATTTTTTCCAGTTATAAATTGACGAAGTTCGCGGGCCACAGGTTGTGCATCCCTAGTGTAATGTCTACCAGTTGCGAGTGAAGTAACTGAGGAGGTTGCCAGAAGATGGCAGGTGCCTTTTTAAAAATCGGATCTTCAGTTTCTGATTACCGCCGGGGCAAACATCCAACCTTTAAAATTGAATAGAAAATTCCATCTTATTCATGGAAATTTGTTCTAAAAAATGTCATAAAAATTTCTATATTTTTTTACTGGTGTCAGTTTGCCTTGTAAAACTGCCAGATCGTTTCCCTGGTTGTCACAATATGGCGGAAACGTAGAGCCTGACTACCGGCAAAGTGAACTCCTACCTGTAAAAATGAAACTCTATTTCCCGATTATGTATGACTGAAATTTTACAATATTAAGGCTCTTAAATAAGGAGAAAATTTCTATATAAATCAATTGGTGGATTTTTTCCACCGGCGGTAAACAACGCCTGTGATAGCGGTTACAGTTGAAGCTTCACTATTTTAACCCTTAAATGCCTGATTTTTCAAAAAATCAATTAAAAAATATTTTACGGCTTTCATTTCTTAAATAAATCATGGGAAAAATACTAAAAAAAATCGCATTTTGTTTTAAGTATGGTTTACGGCTAAAAAGCAGTTTGTTGCCAATCGGCAACACTCGGCTTTAATTGAAAAAATAATTTTCCTCGTTAAAATTCTATAATATTAAACACACATGAATTTTAAGAACTATGATAAGGAATTTTCACATAGTGCTTTATAAAAGTATTTAATTCTTATTACAAATACAAAAATTTATGGTAAAACATTGTAAAATCAATGTGGAATACAAAATAAATTGTTTATTTTATGATACTTGATAATATGAGTGAAAATTACTTAGTTAGGCAGTTGTATAGAAATTTTTTAAATAATTATTATTTCTATTAAAACACAGTCAAACACCACATTTTTTTTTTATTATGTTACACTGTATCCCTTGCAATTTGGGAATTTGCATCTCATCTTTTTCTCTGCATATAGAGGCATATATCCTGTTTGGTCGAATCGAACATCTTTATGTGAGTACTGTGGTGGATATCTATGATTTTTTTTCCTCAATTTCTTCTTCAACCATCAATGAGCCTCTTCCAGGGTTAGGGGTATATTTGCTTCCCACGATGCATAATGATCTTGCAAATTCTCATCTAATCTTTGATTGGGGCATTATCTCCGACTGATGATCATTAGCATTCAAAACTCTTTTGTAGAGAAACCATGCGTTTACTATAGTGAATTCACGCTAATGGTAAAATATTCGTAGATACTATTTGCGACAACGAATATTAATTTTGTAGGGGGCTGTTAAGTTATCCAAATCGGTCAACTCCTCCGATATGTCGTTTTTATTCCATAATTACGTATGGGCTATCTATTTTAATGATCTTCTTTTGACTCCTGTCAACACGACTGACTTTTTTTTACAGGATTTGTTCTGTCGAAAGTAGATATAGCATCGTGATGAATTTATTGTCTTTCCAGACTAGTGATGAAATGTCGATGCCATCTACAGTTGTAGTATATCCGATCAAGAGCCCCGATCTTAAACTTTTAAGGGTTTTCATAGGGTAGTTTGCACAAAGGAATTCTATTTCTTCTGACGTTATACACAATGTATGGATGCCAGTGTTTGCCAAATGTACTATCAGCGGCAAAGCGGTATAATAGTTTTCAAAATGCAACTTATGGTTTACTGATATTGGTATTCTTCTTCACAGTCTATTGAATACATTGCTTGAAGGGTCAAAGTTGGGTTAAGTAATTTGTCCCGTTAGCATATTTTCTTGACCTGAATATAATTCTAAGTTACAAGCATTCCCAGAAATACCAGCAAGTACAAAATGTTTAAAGCCCCATTTATGGGTTTTATTTGGCATGTATTGCTTTGTGTAATGTCGAACTTTCGTATGGCACCTTTGCTCATCAATTGGGAGATTTTGCTTAAAAGGGTAGAAGCAAAATGATTGTTTAAAATATCAATGATAGGTCGAAGTTTGTGTTAATCAATCATTTTTCATATCATCTCGAGGTAGATGTTTTTGGTTTTCATTGAAATGAATAAAGTTTCGAACTTTCTCAAACTGATCTCTACTCATTGTGTCCTGAGTTAAAGGAAAACCAAGTTCATGACTCCAATACGATCGAACACTGGGCAAATGCTTTAAAGACATGTATAATATTATCACCAAAAATTGCCTTAAGTCTTGTGATGTGAAATTCGTACGTTTATAAGGATCTTTTTGGCAGGGATATTTAATTGCGTTCACTGAAATTTTTTTCTATAAGCTCATCTGAAGGGAAATATTTGAATAATAAAAAAAAAGTGCCCAGCTAAACTGATGGCATTGAGCTCACAGACTATTCACACTAATCGTACATTACACTATGACGCAAAAGTTTAGACAATGACGTCATTCAGCTTTAAAATGTAGAATTATGACGTCAGAATTACAAAAACCTGTAAATATATTCAAAAACTGATTTAAAATGCTATGTACAAAAGACAGTCGTTTTATTTGCTATAATACTAATTTTTTTCATAAAAATTCAAATGTGCTTGTCGCAAAAGTTTAGACACTATTCAAAATTTCTTTGAATATTCGCTGGCATATGCAAATTTAGAATCGATGATGTCACAAATTTGGAGTACTTAAGTTCTGCAAACGATTGCGCTTCATAGTCGACATGCCGAGAGCTAAAGAAATTCAAGTGAATGAGGTTTCAAGGATTTGGCAGTTGAAAGGTGAAGGGAAGAGCGTTTCTGAAATTTCTGCTATTATTAATAGGTCAAAAAAATCTATTTATCGAGTTTTATCGAGTGGTTCCGAATATAAAGCAAAATGTCGGTCTGGGAGGCCACGTGTGACAAATGTACGAGAGGATCGCCTGATACAAAGACTCAACAAATGAGCGTACGTGGAGTTCAAAGCTCATCGGGACTCTCTGTATCAAAGGATACGATTCGTAGACGAATTTTGGAAAAAGGAACAATCGTTTATAGCAAAATGCAGAAGAAACCAGCTCTGAAACCATATCAAAAGTTACAAAGACTTATGTGGGCTCGAAAGCATATGTCATATGGAGAGAAATGGCAGTCAGTCATATTTAGCGATGAAAAAAAGTGGAATCTGGATGGTCCAGATGGTTGTTTATCGTATTGGCATGACTTGCGGAAGGAACCTCGACGTTTTTTTAGTCGCAGACAAGGAGGGGGCTCGGTGATGGTTTGGGCAGCCTTTTGCTATAATGGACAAGTATCTCTGACCTTCACCAGTGGTTGTCAAACTTCACAGCATTATACACAGACATTAGAAGAAAACCTACTGCCATTTGCTGAGCTTCTAGGGGGTCCTCAGTGGGAATTTCAGCAAGACAATGCTTCAATTCACACTGCAAAACATTCAAAATCTTGGTTTAATTCCCATAATATAAGAGTTCTTGACTGGCCAGCATGTAGCCCAGATCTTAACCCTATAGAAAACCTTTGGAGCATCATGTGTCGCAAAGTTTATAGCAACGCTAGACAATACTCTTCTGAAAAGGAACTTAAGACATCTATTGAGAATGCATGGTACGATATCGATCCACAAACTATGCAAGATTTAGTTTCTTCCATGCAATCTCGTGTATATGACGTAATACATAAGCATGGATGCGCAACCAGGTTTTAAAAATTGTTTATTTCGATTTTATTTAATTTGTGTCTAAACTTTTGAGACAGCAGTTTATTTTTGTTACCATTTAATTTATTGCAATATGCACAATTCCACTTTTCTTTGTTATAAATATTGTTTATATGTACAACACATTAATTTCAAGCAGTGATTTGAAAATTGAATAAATATTTTTCAAAGTATGTAAGAATTTCTTCATTGTCTAAACTTTTGCGTCATAGTGTATACTCTCAGAATACAGCCGCTCAAAAAAAAATAAGTGAAGGGGGATTAGCCCCCGTTTCCCCCCTTTATACTTAACCAATGAACCTCCAAATCTAATCAAGGAAGCACCTTAACATAATAAATCGGTATACCAAATTGGAGCAAATCGAACAATTCTGTATGAAAAACTCATTTATCTAAATTAAGGGGGGTTGACTAGCCACCCTTTATCATTAAACAATGAACCCCCAAAACTAATCAGGGAAGCTCCTTAACATAATAAACCGGTATACCAAATTTGGAGTAAATCGAATAATCCTGCAGGAAAAACCCATTTATCTAAATTAAGAGGGGTGGACTAACCCCCTTTTCCCCTTTATCCTTAACCAATGAAACCCCAAAACTAATCAGGGAAATTACTTAACATAATAAACCGGTATACCAAATTCGGAGCAAATCGAATAATTCTGCATGAAAAACCCATTTATCTGAATTAAGGGGTGTAGACTAACCCCCCCCCCCTTTTTCCCTCTTTATCCTTAACCAATGAACCCCCAAAACTAATCAAGGAAGCTCCTTAACATAATAAACCGGTATACCAAATTTGGAACAAATCGAATAATTTTGCATGAAAAACCCATTTATCTAAATTAAGGGGGGTGGACTAAACCCCCTTTTCGCCCTTTATCCTTAACCAATGAATCCCCAAAACTAATCAAGGAAATTCCTTAACATAATAAACCGGCATACAAAAATTTGTAGCAAATCGAATAATTCTGTATGAAAAACCCATTTATCTGAATTAAGAGGGTGGGGGGTGGACTAACCCCCCCCCCTTTCCCCCTTTATCCTTGACCAATGAACCCCCAAAACGAATCAGGGAAGCGCCTTATCAGAATGAAACTAGAAAAAAAATGTGAAGCAAATGGGATGTTTCTATCAAGAGTTATCGCGTTACGTACATATAGAACCGGCGAGCACATAAGCTCTCAGGCTTTGATAGCCTGTGAGCTAAAAAAGCTAGTGGTGCATTCAACTCATTCACGTTTGGTGAATAATCTCTTTTCCACTAAACGTTATCTTGTTTTCGTTTACCTTTATGTTCTCCTTTTTTCCAAATAATCTACTTGTTTGGCAGTTTACATTACTTTGAAATCTCTTTACTGCATTTCGGAATAGCCATTTCAATATCATTATGAGAGTAATTATGAAACAATTCTTCTATTTTGTTTTTGAGTCAAATACTTTTTGGAGGCCTTCGAAAAATGACGGAGTAAAATTTGCAGAAAATAAAATGTAGAAAAATATCTTGCATACATTTTTAAAAAGTGAACTACAATTATAAAAAAAAATAAACTAGAAAAATAAACTACTTCTATTGAATATAGAAAAATGTAAAACAAAAACTGCTCTTTGTTCTCCAGGCTTAGTGGAACACTTAATGCCTGTTGTTGCCAATTTTCAACTCACGCAAAATTCGACTTACAACAAATATATTACAGTTAAATATCCAAAAGTAATCATAAATACGGACTACATACCTTACTTTTCCATGTAATAAATTTATTTGATCATTACAGAACAAAATAGTGTATTTCACAAGATTCCAAACAAAACAAAAAGATCATGTAGCAACAATTGAAAAAATAAATCTATATTTATTCTTAAACAACACTAGTGCTGCTATCGACATGTTGAAAATTGATTTAATAATATTTTCTATATGTATTTTATTGGCTACATTAGCCATTAGAGCTTCAATATTATTCTAATAGTATTTTAGAAGGCTAAATTGGGTATGTTGCCGAATGGCAACACACGGCAGTTAAGGGTTAAGGATATGTCAGTTCCTCTTTATTAATAATACCATGGTTTAAGCTAGATTTATTTTTCTATGAAAAAATACTGATATTTGGCCTTGAAAATAACGGTACCCGTACGAACCCTGTATTTTAATACAAAATATTCAGGCTATCTGAATATTCAACGAGTACAACGAAACTGATCTTCTCCAGAAAGATGACAGAAGCATTTTCTTGAAGAAAAAAAAAAAAAAAAAAAAACGTTTCTCATAAACAGGATTATTTGAAAATAAAACGTAGAATAATAAGCTAAATAGAATGTTCCATGAACCAGATCGTATTAAACAGATCAAGAAAGTATAAAAAATGTCTGTATAAATAACAAAATTACAAAATTTGGATGAGAAAACATTTCTTTTATATTAATATACTGTTTGATTCCTAAATAAATCATTTGGCTTTATTCTAAAACAAACCATTTTGCTTTATTCCAAAACGAACTATTTTGAATATATCCCTGATCAGAAAGTATATCTGAATAATAATATTATGCTACAATTTTCTACAACGAAACTAAACAAATTTCTTCTGTTCTTATCAATTTATTATAACAAATTTATTTTAATACAAAATATTCTGTGTAACCAAGAATGTTCAACAAGTGAGGTTGAAATTATCTTTGCAGAACGATGACAGAACGGTTGACTAGAAAAAAAGCTTTCTGTTAATCACTTCACCGACGACAGGTATGGGGAAACAGTGCTTCTACCCCCCACTTATCTCGGGACAAACGGTGAAGTGGAGGGAGTTATTTGAAAATAAAAGATTAAGATAATTGGCTAAAAACAAAGCTCGAAAAATTTATAATTAAGACTATCAAGAAAGCATTAAAATATTTCCGTATAAATAAGACTATTAAAAATATTTGATGGAAAAATATTTCCTTTAGATCAATATACAGTTTTATTCCAAAAGAAATCATTTTGCTTTATTCTAAAACAGTCCCTTTTGCTTTATTCCGAAATGATTTATTTTAAATATTTCCCTGATCAGAATTATATCGGAATATTGATCATTATGCTACAATTTTATACGCCCAAACTAAACAAAGTTTTGCTGCTCTTATCCATTTATTACAACAAATTTATTCTAAAGTAAAATATTTTGTGTAGCCAAGAATGTTCAACAAGTGTGTCGAAAAATATCTTTAGAGAACGATGATAAAAGCGTTGTCTGGAAAAAAAGTCTTTCTGGTAAAAAAGGATTATTGAAAAATAAAAGACAGTGTAATAAGCCGAACAAAAGTTTAAAAAACTGTTCGTATTAACACCTTAACGGTCGCATTAAATAACGGTTTTAAAATTCAAATTGCTTATTGCAGAGTTGCCAAGTCTCCGGCTTTTTGCACATATTTAATATTTTAGAGAAAATCAGGTTCTTTTAAATTTCCCAAATGTTACAATTAAATAAAACAACATTTTCCGTATTAAAATACTGATATCCAAAAAGCCGGAGACTTGGAAGCTCTGTTCTTGGCATCACTTTTTTGAAAAATAAATATTCACCTTATTTAATGACAGGTAGAATGATACCACAGTAAAGCCAATTCCACTGTTTTATAAAACAGGTGGGAATCAAACAATCTGAATAAAAGACACAGTCCGTGAATATCACAGGAGCGAGAATTAAGGGTTAAGAAATTAAAAAAAAAAAAAAAAAAAAAAAAAAAAAAAAAAAAAAAGAAAAATTTCTGTATAAAAATAAATTTACAAAATTTGTATGGGGAAAACATTTTTTTAAATTCATGTACGGTTTTAGTTAAAAGCAAACCACCCTCGTTCATTTAAAAGCAAACTATTTTGTATATTTCTCTGATCTGAAGTATCTGAATAATGACCTGAATAATGTTACGAATGAACTAAATAAAGTTCTACTCTTATCCCTTTAATGTAATGTAACAAAGTTAGTCTGATACAAAATACTCTGACTAGTTGAATATTCAACAAGTACAGTAGAACCTCTTTTACCCGAACCTCTTTTAACCGAAGCGCTCAGTTAGCCGAAATCCATTTATAATTTTTTTTTCTTTTTACCATCGCATTCCTTGTGTGAAAGTGGTCCTTTCCGAACTACGACTAGAGATAAATATTTCGTATCCCGTTTCTTAGAATTCCTTTGAATTTAACTTGAACTCTCATAAACTGCGGAGTGAACTAGAACACACTAACAGGAGGGACAACCGGAATGTGTGAATGTGGTCTAGCAGGCGAAGAAAACGAACAAATTAGCAATACCGAAGCTTTTGAAAGTTTTGCAAAAGGTTTGGCACGGCTGGAGCATCAGAGCCTGTGATACTGGTAAACTAATAGTATTAAAAAAACTTCGTCATCGAGTTGCAAAGCAAACAGACAAACAAAACTTTGTTTCAAACCCTTGTGAAATATGAACTAGGTACTTAATTTCTAAATAAAAATTCAGGTAATTTATTCTTGTTTCCATTTTTCTGTTGCTTTATTTTTATTAATTACTTGTTATCATAAAAAGAAAGACCGTATATATCTGTTCTTAATCTTAAAATTGAAGCATTCTCGATTATCCGAAAGATTGTCGGTCCCAATTACTTCGGATAATCGAGGTTCTACTGTATAGCGAAAATGAACTTTGCTAAAGCGATGACAGAACTGATGGTTGAAAAAAAAACTCTAATAAACGGAATTATTTGAAAATAAAAGATAGGATAACAGGCTATGCAGAAAGTTCGAAGAAAGTGATCCTATTAAGGGGACAGTTCTCTCACAAGAGGGTAAAAAATGCTAGAAAACTGATTCAATTTCCAGAACTTTTCACAAACTAACTAATAAAGCAAATTCAATGAAATTTTTTGGATCGTTATCTATAGAATTACTTCTTATAATAAACAAAACAGATTGATGAAAAATATTTATATTAATTAGGAAAACTTAATTAAGTCACATACTGTTTTTTATTTTCGTAATTAGATATACACTGGTGTCCTGTGGCGTAGCCAGGGTGGGGTCCAAATGATCTGGGTACCACTAATATTCAAAAGTTTTCTTTGTATTAATGAATAGCAGAAAATTCTCATATCGAATAAGGCGAAGAAAACTTTACAAAACTATTGGTACACAGAGCATCTGGACCCCCACCCTGGCTACGCCACTGCTGGTGTCCAAAATTAAGGACCAATCACGAAATGCTAATTTTCAAGTACGAGAAACCTCAAAAGGAAATAATGTAATTCAAATAATTACTATCTCTACAGCACAACTAGTCCATATAACATCTCATTCATGTCACACATGCTCACAAGTGTCACTGTCACTACGATGAAGCAAAAAATAGAAAATTCCATACATCTCATTATGAGTCTCAAATGACCACTATATGTGACTACACTGAGACGTCACTGTGACTGCTGCTTTGTTACGAGTCACCATGTGACTTTACAATGTACTTACATTATGACTCTCATGTGAGTGTCATCTGCAGGCTCAATTTCAAAGTCATCGTGAACGCTGCATTGTAATAAGTTACCAAATAATGTCACATTAAAGTCACATGGTGACTTTCAGGTGAATGAGTGACTACTCTGAAGTCACCATTGTGCTCTTTTGGGAAAAGTCACCATGTGACTATAATGTGATATTATTTGGTGACTTAATGCAACGTTCATGATGACTTTGAAATTGAGTCTAAAAATGGCAGTCACATGAGATTCACAATGTAACTACATTGTAAAGTCACTTGGTGACTCGTCACAAAGCAGCAGTCACACTGACGTCTCAGTGGAGTCACATATAGTGATCATTTGAGACTCATAATGAGACGTGTGGAATTTCCTATTTTTTGTTTCACCGTAGTGACTGTGACACTTGTGACCATGTGTGACATGAATGAGATGTTATATGGACTAGCTGTGCGGTATGGGTAGTAATTATTTGAATTATATTATCTCCTTTTGAGTATTCGCTTACTTAAAAATTAGCATTTTGTGATTGGTCCTTAATTTTGGACGTCAGTGTATAATAGCGCTAAGTGTATAACGCTTCTGGAGTGAACTCATCTGGATCCCGATAATCAATCGTTAAAATCAGCCATTTTATTTTAATTTTCAGCGATTGGCGAAATAGAGAAATGTTTCTTGGTGAGAAAGTATTTTGGCAACATATTTTCTGACAACCTATTTACTGTTTCATACTTACAAGCAATTTTTTACATATGCATACAATTTAAATATAAAGAAGCTATTTATCCATTTTTATAAAGAAACAGGGCACAAAGATGTCATATGATGTCATCGTTATATTGGAACGAATTTTTATGAGGCCAGTGTCATATACGCACCGGGTTCATAACTGACGCTAAAGCGTCGTTATTTTGCTTGATATGGTAACTCAGATATAGATGATATAGTAACGAGGTTTTCGCCAAATTGGCATCGTAAAAAATTCGCGACAATATGACATCTGTGCCAGAAACAGAAGTAATTTGTATATATAAAATATATTATATATATTTAAAAATATTTTTTTTCATGTATACAAATACATATATAAACAAAAATAAAAGTTCATCAGGTTTGTTTTCATAGCTGTTTATACTATATTTTGGCAACATATCTCACTTTCTGAAGTTCGAATCGCGCCAATCTTTTTTAAAAATTGCACTATAATGGAAAAGTACATAAATAAGTAATTAATAGAAATAACCAATAGCATAAACTAAAACATTTTATTTCAAGATCAAAGCATTGTTTTAAATTTAAACTAAAGAAATATATATTCTAGGATAACTTCAGTTGAAATTAGGTTGACAGCTTAATATCTCATTCCACAAACCTAAACAAACACAAGAGATTCATTCATCGTGAAAGGTAAAAAATATTAAACCACTGAGGTAATAATTCACAAAGCAAGTTCTAGAACAATCAATGGACAAATGACGTCATAGTAGGTAATATGATGTCAACATTACGTAATTTCAGTGATTTGTTTCATTTATTAATTCTAAAGATTAAATTCAGAAATTAAATTTTGAGTATAAAAAAATATCCTCATCATTTGTATTTGTAGAAATCATTTTTCAAAATCATTCTCTTCTACAATACAAACCCTTCGATAATAATAATTTCATTCCGTTTGTTTGCATGAAGTCTTGTGAAAATGAAACGCATATCAACATTCCTTCATTTTTCACGGGGGTTATATACTAGTTACTTTACATCACTAATCGGACGATTTCTCAAAAACTGTTAAAGATAATAGGTTGAAATTTTCTGAGTGCATTAACATTATACTTATGCATTAAATAAACTAAAATCTTGTAATTATATTAAATAATAAAATTTTTATTAAAACAATATGCGAAAAATTTTACAAATTTTCGTTTTTAAATTTAATTATTAGATATAAATATTATAAATGAAGATAATTAAAAGATTTTAGTTCATTACGTTAAGCGAAATATTATCTTTAAATTAAAATCTATTTAAAGTTAATAAATTAAAATGATTACGAGACTTCATGCGCGCAGTGATATACAATCTGATTCATAAATATCAAAGAATAGGCTATTTCCTTAAATATTGCTTCTAGGTCTAGACACATACTTTCAATTGCAAAGTTTCATAAAAAATGGTGCAAAATTTAATGACATAAGTTGCAACTCTATGGGGGGGGGGGTCTATTTGAGAAAATACAAAAACAAAATTTTTATACGGTCCCCGTAGTGTAAAATTCCCAATCAGGAAAAATTTCTTTACCCATTCCTGAATTAAACGCAAAAAAATTCATCTCTATATCTTCAAAATTCGCAAAAATATTAAAATCCAAAATTCGTGACTTACACCATTTACCTCTGAGTGACGAGTTTTTGACTCATTTCGAAAGGAAGATAAGGATCATCCACAAACTGTACATTATTAAAATCGATTTAAGACAGTGCCTCTCTTTTGTACATAAAATAGCAGCGTATTGATTTTACGTCAAACCTGCTTACAAAATATGCTGGTGGTCTGCACTAGAGGTCTGCACGGGTCGAAATATCTAGGTCCGGTCCCGAACCGACCCATAGGAAAAAAAAGTTCGGCCCGGCCTGGATATAATTCAAATCATAGCCCGCCCCGGTCTGACTGAATTTCTACATAGTTTTTTGCATCGATATGGTTAAAAATTGTTTCGTATGGAGGGGTTTTTACCAAAGATACTTATTATAGCTTTTCTTTAGTCATGTTTATAATTATTTTTAAAGAAGCGCGAAAAGCTGTGATTATTTGTTTTTATTAAAACCCGGTAGTAGTCGCGTGTCGGTCTTTTAGCAGCCATTATAAATTATCTTGCCCTAAATCGTATCCCCTTACAAATACAGCGCAGAACTATCATGTAGCTGACTTTAAATGTGTCTCCATCACCACAGTGAGGTAACATGACATCTCTGGTTTTCCTTCAGGTACATTTATACAAGCAAAGTAGAAGTAGCTAAAAAAGTCTGCGCAATGATCCCTAGTGTCAGTTCATTTTTACATTTTCCTATTATTCCAAATCTCGTGAATAAAATGTATAATTTAAGAAAACTGCAAATTTATAACTTCATTGAAATGAATTCGAATATTAAGTGAAAAATGTTTCTTATTTTAAATTTTTTGTATGCGGGTTGCCGGCAGCAAAAAGATGCGACTAATAACGTTCTGAAAAAAAAGACGCGACTACTCTCGGGTAAACGAATCTCTATTTATACGTAAATGTTTCACTTGTCCTTTAATATCGTTTATCCATATTCCATGCGTTGGAGACTTTGAAAAATGCTATGCAGTAAAATCTTTTAAGACGGAATCACATAGGAAAGAAAAAAATGCGTTATAGACCAGTTCTCTTCTTAGTAGTTGTAAATGTAGTCTGTATTTTCTCAGGTATTATTATATTAATTTTTTATTCAACAGGCTTTTCCGTTTAAGACAGGATTTCGTCATAGGCAGGTTTTCCCCCACTCGTTTTACTGTAATTTATTTTTTTTTTTGCTTTAAAATGTACTACCCTTTAAAATAAATTTTAAAGTTTTATTGTAAAATAATGGCCATTGAAAAATATATGCATTTGTTTTATGTTACCTGTTTTTGCACGGATTAGGTCAGTCAGAGACAATGATTTTAATACGGGTTGTGTCGAGACCGAGACTGAAAATTTCACCTCGTGCAGACCTAGAAAAAAGGAAGCCAGTCGCGGTGCGGTATAACCAGTGGCCGAGAGTTTCTGCTGTCAAAGCTGGTAGACGCGAGGGGCTAAGTTCGAACCCAATCACGCTCGACAGCCTAATCGTTCGGAGTTTTCGGTGGTTTTCTTCGAAACTTGGATATCATGCGTAAATACGGGTTAGGTTCCCTTAGAAAGACTCACACGGAGGGCAACCCCCGCCCCCTTCTGGCCCATATCCCTCGTGTAGATAATTGGCCGTCATAAATCGCACCAACTGCGGTTTGGTATGAAAGAATACGTTAAGCCCGGCCTGTCCAAGTCTTCAGAAAAAAGTCGCCAGTCCCGGGTCTCGCCCGTCCCGGCCCGAGAATACAGATTTTTTTTAAAGTCCTCGCCGGCTCGATAAAAACCTTGAAGTTGTGAGGGCTAAAATCATGAAAAAATTCTTAATCGGCATGTTAGAAAAAGCATTGTTTTAAATTACATTTAACATTTATTTAAGGACATTTAAATAGTACAGAAAGGAGGTGGAAACGGCAAAAGTTAAACTGAATCGGAAGTTTAAGCTACAGAAAGAAGCTACTTTTTCACGTGCAATTTTTAAAAAAGCATATAAATATTTATTAAGAGCCAATCTATATTTAAATCTTTAAATGGGTTTTTCTGCATGATGTTTTTTTTTATATACCATATATCGTCTTTAAATTATTATAAGTCAAGAATCGTTAAATAAAAAAGGTGCAAACTTGGATAATGACTTTTTGATTATTTTACATTACTTTTGTTTCGGAAAATTTGAAAAAAGTTTTAATTTCAAAATATTATTTTTTAAATAAATATTTTTAATATTTAAAAAAATAATATTTAAAAAATCCTGAAACAAAACTAAAATTATATTTCTTCTTTAATTAAGTAAAAAAAAAAATTAAATCCGATGAATAATGTTTCGAGTTATAACGATTTTAAATTAAATCCACTTAAAAAAATACTAATAATTTAAATATTTTTAAACTTTATGGGAAATTTTAGAATGTGATTTTGTTTGCAAATTATATGATTAACCATCACAATAAAAGAAAAAAAATCTAAATTCTAACTCAACGAATATATTTTTTGCGTATTTCCTAGAACTGTTAAAGTAACATTGTTTCTTGGATTGCACGCATTTCAATTTTTTTCTGACTCCTTAACACTTGATGAATTATTTAAACGGTCATAAATCTACTATTTTTGCTGGTATGAAGATGCAATTTTTTGTGTTTAATTCAGGAATGGATAAATAAAGTTTTCCTAATTGGAATTTTTACCCTACGGGGGCCGTATAAAAATTTAATTTTCGTATTTTTTCAAATAGACCCCCCATGGAGTTGCAACTTATGTCATAATATTTTGCACAAATTTTTATGAAACTTTGCAATTGGAAGTATGGGTCTAGGGGTAATATTCAAGGAAATAGCCTATTGTTTCGATATTTATGAATCACACTATACAGTAGGGTGGAACGAAAAAAATAAATTTTTAATTTCGATATGTAATAGAGATAAAAAGTTGTCTAATGCTTTTGTTAAGACAGTGTTAAAATATTTTAACAAACGTAATATATTTAGAGGTGCCGCAAAAGACTTGAATATATGTATTTTTAAGTAGATTTTACGAATTTTGATAAATTTAGTTTAGTAAAAAAAATGTATATATATTTTTTAAATACCAAATGCCTGTTTTCAATTTTTAAATAATACACATAAACTACTTTACAGTAGATATTTACAGTTTTATACTGCATTCCTTTAATATTTATGCTACTAAATCTTGCATCTTTTAATTTCCATTTTTTAAGATTTTAACACTATTTCATAATAACATTTCGATTAACCTTACTTTTAACTTAAAAACGCGGCAAAACATTTTTTAGTTCTGAAAATTAATAGTCAAATGGAGAACAGTACTTGCTTTGAAATGACCTTGATTCAGGCGGAATATTATTGCCTGGTGTAGGGTGGTGGAGGAGGAAGAGAAGCATGTAACTGTAGCAATGGTGTGGTCGCATGTTTCTGTCGTCAGTCAGTGCAGACAAACGAATCGTTACAGAAACAAATGTTTTTATGCTGTTTTTTACTGGATTTTGTTCTGTTTATGAATATGTCAGTTTGAATATTTGTATAATAATTTATTAGTTAATACTTTATCTTTAGAGCGATGGCAGTGTCAAGACCAGTTCAGACCAGACAAAAGTTAGAATGCCCAATTTATGCGTACCATAAACAATTAAGTGATCTAAGATTTTAAACTTATTATGACAGTATGAAATATTATCTTTATATTCGACATGAGCTGAAACCAGTCAAAACATCAAAAGAACGAACGGTGCGTAAAATACTTGATATACTTATTAAGAAAGTTGAATCTGTTTGGTCGTCAGCATCTATTGCTGTAGCATCTCGCACTCGTATGTTAGAAATGGGAAAAACCTATCACTATAAATACAGAAGTATTTTAAGATCAAAATGCAGAAAAGGTACAGAAAAATATGATTTGACTGCAGTAAAAATTTTAAATGAAAACAAACGTCTTTTTTATGTAGCAACCTGTAAGTACAAAGAATTTTCTGCCTGTAAGTGCGAAAAAAGAAAAAAAGTACCTAAACTTGAGAAAGATTTTTTACTTGTCCAAAGAACAGTGAGAAAAATGTGTATAATTGTAGTCTATAAAGTTATTTCCATGATTTTAACACAGAGAAAAGAGAGAAAGTAACAGGTAATACAGCAATAATTAAAGTATAACTACAATCAGAAATTAGTAGTTAAGGCTACTAGAAAAGCTGAAAATAATGCCATTCAATCAGATCCTGAGCAAACATTTAAAGGAATCTTAACATACAATTCCAAAAATTCCACTACTTCTTTTTTGGATTCAACTACAAGCGAGCAAATGCGAAAATGTAGCACTTCCAACAGTAGCAAGTGCTTGTGACCGAACTGGGGTTTCAGACAAAGTTGCTGCGAATATCGCAAGTGCTGTTCTTAAAGATGTTGGAACGATTACAGAGGAGAATAACAGTAAGGTAATTGATAGGATGAAAATTCGAAGAGAGAGAGCCAAGAATCGAACAAAAGAGGTAGTAAGAAGCCTTAACCATGTTGGAGATAATGTAGGTTTATTTTTCGATGGAAGAAAAGATAAAACAATTGTGCAAGATAAAAAAGGAAACACATTTTACAAAAAGACTGTCATCGAAGAACATATTCCTTTAGTAAAAGAGCCCAATTCATCCTTTCTAGGACATGGTACCCCTGCTTTTGGAACTGGTGAAGCTATAAAAAACAGCATGACAGCCTACTTTAATGGTAACAATCATTTGAACATATCAACTGTAACTGCTATTGGGTGTGATGGGACAGCCACAAACACTGGAGTTAATAACGGTGTGATTGCTTTAACAGAAAAAGATCTAAATAAGCCACTGAAGTGGCTGATTTGTTTGTTACACTTAAAGGAATTGCCTTTGCGCCACCTTTGTTTCGTGAATTAGACGAAATTTCTTGAAAACAAAGGGTCCTAAGGAATTTGGCGGGGTTTTCGGCAAACAACTTGAAAATTGTAACGAACTTCCAGTAGTTACGTTCTTGCCACTAAAATTTCAAAAATTCCAATGGCCGCAATTTTGAAACAAGATGGCGGATGGAACTGGCCAACGAACTTGGTCGAGACATTAGTATGTACTATGCATATTAAAAATTTCATCCAAATCGGTTCAAAAATTCGAGAGTTACAGCATGATAAAATTCAGATATAAATATATATATAGTATAAATATAATTTTATTAATATTATTAATATTTATTGTTAATTTATTAAAATTAAAACATTGAATATGGTTAAATAAAATAAATGATCGTTTTTTGTATTTTATTATTCTTTTCAATTAAGTGAATTATTATCTTTGTCAAAATACTTTGTATTATTATACATTATTATTATATATTACTACTGTATTATTTAAAAAAACTGTGTTTGAACAACTATTTGTAAGCAAAAAATAATTACAACAGTTAAATTCAAATTGATATTACATCTTGATTTTTTTGAAAAAAAGCTCATTTATTTCACTTTTTCAGAAAATTAATGCATAAATTTACATCAATTAAACTTAATATTATCGTTGTTATAGTAAAGAAACATCTATAGATTGCTGTTAAAAACAATATTTGATTTTAAAAATGAGAAAGTAAAACACTGAAAAAAATTATAATTTTATGTTAAATTTGGACTTTTTGTAAAAAAAATCCTTATTTTTAAGGCTCTTGCGGCACCTCAAGATATAAATTTAGAACGAAAAAACTTCGTAGTTTTATTTTTAACATACAAAAACAACTTTTAATTGCTATTAGAAAATTATTTGCTGAAAAAAATGTTTTGCCCTATACTTTCGTTCCACCCTACTGTACAGTAATTACGTAAACAACAACAAAAAAAACAGTAGTTTACTTAATTAAGTTTTCCAAATTAATTTAAATATTTTTCATCAATCTGTTTTGTTTTTATTGTAACAAGTAATGCTATGATTAACAATCCAAAAAAATTCATTGAATTTGCCTTATTAGTTAGTTTGTGAAAAGGTATGGAAATTGAATCAGTTTTCTAGAATTTTTGACCGGTTGAAAGGAACTTGTCCGCTTATTAAGATCGATAAACTATTCAAATTCTTTCTTTATACCAGGGGTGGCACACTGTGGCACGCTAGACACCACTCTAATTTTATAGTAATCAATGCCTTATCTAATCATCGAATCTCTGAGATACAAGAAGTCGGTTACATCTTTAACCCTTTGAGGGGCAAATAATTGTGTTTCTATAATGTTGAAATCACACCGGAATCAGCGAAAAGATTTATTTTAAAATAAGGAAAAGCAATTTTACGACTTTTTACCACCAAAGTTAGAAGAGTAAAATTTAATATAATTTTTTTCTCGTGCAAAAATAATCAATCGTAGGTGCGATAAAATATATCCCACCGTCCCTTAAGGGGTTAAAAAAATGAGTGTTATCCGTCGTGCCGCAGTTGGCCACTCCTGCTTTATATATTAGAAAAATTACAAGAAATGAATGAAAACAGTTTTATCTTTAGATTAATATACAGTTTTATTCAAAAACAAACCACCCTGCTTTATTCAAAAACAAAATTAGTTTTGAATATTTCCCTGATCAACATGCATATCTGAATTATGATCATTATGTTACAATTATCTTCAACCAAACTAAATAAATTTTTTCTGCTGTTATCCATTTAATGTAACGAATTTATTATATTAGGTTGAGCAAAAAGTTCTGGGGAATTTTTAATCTAATAGTCACCAGAATTTGTAACGTGTATAGGAGTACTAGTTGTTACAGCCCATCCGATTATGACCTCTTTCGAACAATGCAATACTTCTCAGGGTCCCGCGATTTGAATCCTTTAATGAAGTTGAGAAAGCTTGTCAAGATTTTTTAGATTCCAAGGAGCTGTCATGGTACTTCCAGCAAATCCGGAATCTGGCAGAATGTCGCGGACTATGATGGTCTCTTAATTTGAAGGATAGTCCTTGTTGCTTTTGTTATTAATTTGCGCATAACAACGCAACTTTCATAAATTTCCCAGAACTTTTTGCTCAACCTTGTAATACAAAATATTCAGAGTAGCTGAGTATATAACAGGAACGGCGAAAATGATCTTTTCCGAAGAATGATAGTAAGGATGGCTGGAAAAATGATTTCTGGTAAACAGTATTATATAAAAATAAAATGTAAGATAATAGGCTGAATTAAAAGATGGAAGAAACTGATCACATTAAGCAGATCCAGAAAGTATTAAGAGTATTTGTTTATACATTAGAAAGATGACAAAATTTGAATGGAAAAAGATTTATTCAATTTAAACCATTTAGAATACTTCTATGATCAACAAGTAACTAAATAAAGATCATTTTCTGACTAATGGTTGAACCATTGAGAGAAGAAAAAGGTTTGCGTGTAACCAAGATTAATTGAAAATAAACTATGGGATAAGATTTATTATTAGCATAGAATATCTCCGTAAATAGAGATTTCTCTAATGACTTACGTTTTGCTTCGTAAATAATGTATATATATATATATATATATATATATATATATACATTATATATACATGACTAGCTAGATAGATAAATATAGCTTTATTTATTTATTAGTTCTGCTTATTGATTTGTTCATTCTTTCCTTCTGTTTTTAGGTTTTTATGATACAGTGAATTTAGCGCTATTTGAAGTTATTTTCTATTATAAACAGAGTTGCCAAGTTTCCGGCATTTTGCACACCACTAAAATTTTAGAGAAAATCTGGTTCTTTTAAATCACCCAAATGTTGCAATTAAATAAAACGGCATTTTCTGTATTAAAGTATTGGTATCCAAAAAGCCGGAGACTTGGCAGCTGTGATTATAAAGTTATTTTCTAACTCATTCTAATATTTCGTCAATTTTCCAAGTGTCGCATTTATCTTATGATTTTTTAATTACTTTATTTACAAAACGTTTTATCATATATATCTACATAAATATCATCCGCATAAATATGAAATGTAAATAAGTACGACTAATAAGCAAAAATTACGTCCACTAATAACCATATCACAATATTAAAATATTTATTTGTTTAAAAGACGTTATAAAAACACATTAAAAGTAAATTAAAAATCTATCGACATGTATTAACTCTTTTACTGAGTCGTCATCAGAATGTATAACAGAAAATTACAAATACAATGCATATGAAAAATGGATAAAATCATCGCATATAAACAAGTAATCATATAACGCGCCCTACATGTTCGCGATCGCACGTTTTCCCTCTATGCCACGACGCCGTAAGTTATCCAACCATTCAACTCATCAATTCGGGAAACGAAAAGATAATGTATCGTTAAAAATCCCTGAACCTCTTAAATAAATTTCAATGGACTCTCTTATAAATAATTGTAAATAAAAATTAGATCTGCAGATTATTCTACTCTAGTTAAAAAGTCTGTTAATGTTCTCTATTTGATTCAGCCGGGATAAAGCAGTATTACCTGTATTATATTTTATGTCCGCTATATGTTCTTTACATCTGATATTGAATTTTCGTTGGGTTATACCTATATAATGATTTTTGATTACGCCCTCCCTAATAAGTAGAATCATATAAATTCCTGAGACAGGTCATCCCTATTATTAGGATCAATTTCAGTGTTTAAAAGTATCTTTAATTTCAGAGGAGGCTTCGCGATCAAACATAAACCAAAATTTCTTAAAGGATTTTTTTTATATATTCAAAGGTACCCGAGAAATAATTTGCTACAACCCTTTTAATATTAACTTCATTAATAGTTTTATTTTCATTTTTAGAAGTATATATTAGAGAAAATTAAATGAATTGCTATTGATAATGGATAAGAGGTAAAATTAATTAACAAATTGATTGAGAGCACTTTGATAAAATGTACACAGATACTTCTAAAAATGAAAATAAAACTATTAATGAAGTTAATATGAAAAGGGTTGTAGCAAATTATTTCTCGGGTTTCTTTGAATGTATAAAAAATCATTTAAGAAATTTTGGTTTATGTTTGATCGCGAAGCCTCCTCCGAAATTAAAGATGCTTTTAAACACTAAAATTGATTTTATTAATAAGGGTGACCTCTCAGGAGTTTATATGATTCCATTTATTAGGGAGGGGGAATCAAAAATCATTATACAGGTATAATCCAACGAAAATTCGACATCAGATGTAAAGAACATATAACGGACATAAAATATAATAGAGGTAGTACTGCTTTATACCGGCTGAATCAAATAGAGAACATTAACATGCTTTTTAACGAGAGTAGAGTAATCAACAGATCTAATTTTTATTTACATTATTTATGAGAGAGTCCATTGAAATTTATTTAAGAGGTTCAGGAGTTTGTAACGATACATTATCTTTTCGTATCCCGAATTTATGGGTTGAATGGTTGGATAACTTACGGAGTCGTGACATAGAGGGAACATGTACGATCGCGAACATGTAGGGCGCGTTTTATGATTACATGTTTATATTCGATAATTTTTTTCCATTTTTTATATGCATTCTATTTGTAATTTTCTGTTATACATTCTGATGACAACTCAGTAAAAGAGTTGAAACATGTCGATATAGATTTTTAATTTACCTTTAATGTGTTTTTATAACGTCTTTTAAGCAAATAAATATTTTAATATTGTGGTACACGTAAATATCATCAAACATCATCTACATAAATAGATGAAAGTAGATGCTGTTACTCTGAGACACATAAAATTATGAACAA
Organism: Maratus speciosus; assembly: GCA_963932465.1. NCBI lineage: Eukaryota > Metazoa > Arthropoda > Arachnida > Araneae > Salticidae > Maratus > Maratus speciosus. The sequence continues at coordinate 370,447,338 of OZ010797.1, read as the reverse complement.
TACTTTATCCCAGGGGTGACCAAATGTAGCTCGCTGGACACCATTAAAATTTATTAATAATCATTGCCTTATCTAATCACTGAATCTCTGCGATTCAAGAAGTCTGCTATTTCTTTAAAAAAAATTAGTGGTATAAAGCGTGCCACAGTTGCTAATACATGCTTTATGCCGATTCCAGTGTTGCCGCGATTTTTTATTTAGAAATATTGAATTCAAATCTGAAAATTTTGAACAGCAATTTTCTTTTATTTTATTTTATGGAATTATTTTGGAATATTTATTATCATCTTATAAAGCAAAAATAACTTTTTAAACTTACCGGTGAGAATTCAGAATGTCTAAATAAAAAATCAGCACAGCGGCAACACTGCCGATTTCCGATGTACCGAGATTCGGAGTGTACCCAAGTTTTTTTAAATGCCGAAATGCAGTCGAATTGTCAATATTTAGTCTCTCAGCAATCTCATAAGTATTAATTCGTAGATTATTATTCACTAAATCACGGATAATGTCATTATCAGTGCCACAAGGTAACCCAGAGAGATTTTTATCGTATAGATTGGAATCACCATTTCGAAATCGACAAAACCACTTTTAAACTATCATAAAAGAGGTAGAACGACACAAATAAACTACTAGAATATTTTAAAATAGCTAATAAAGCCTTTGTGCAGGAATATTAAAAAGCAGTAAACCAACGTTTAAAATGCACAAATAATGCGTGAAAAGCAGCAAACACCCCGTTGATCGCCTAGATAACTGGGTTGTTTACCAAATCTCTTGCCAGTGTGGCCTTTCTTATATTGGCCAGACTAAACGTGTTCTTAGATTCCGTTTAAAAAAAAAACATGAAGATTATATTTAAAATCAGGAGCTCAAACGTTCTTCTATTGCTCAACATTCTTGGTCTTCTCAACATAGGTTCGATTTTTCCTAAGCCACCATTATCCAAAAATGTTCTTCTAACCTTGATCTTGAATTTTGGGAAGCTTACCACATCATAAAAAATTCTCATTCTTTAGTCAATGACTTATCTACTACTCCAGATTTTCTAAGTATTTCGAAAGCATTAATTTAATTTTCCTCTTTTTTTGTTTTCTTTTTCTGTCCTTCTCCGGTAGATGTCGCTACTTGTCCACCCAGTCGTTTCCACTGCTTCTCTCTCATTGGTTGTTTCTGGCGCTTTCGTTACCTGCATAGAGTATGTAAGGCAGCGCGTCTCTGTCTATCATTTTGTTCAGCCTTGCTTTATCTAGCACGCTGTTCCTTTTCCCCTATCTTGCACTGATGAAGAATCTCGCTGTAGATTCGAAACAGCTGTTTGCTGCTTTTCACGCATTATTTGTGCATTTTAAACGTTGGTTTACCGCTTTTTAATACTTGAATATTTTTTGTAGTACGACCAACATTCACTCCTTTTTTAAACTCAATCTCTTTAATAAAAAGCTACGCGTTGCTGGCGACTGGCTTTTTCGCTAATCTTTGCAACAGATTAATCTCGGAAAATAAAACATTTGAAGTTACTGAAAAATTAATTGCTCGAAAAGTATTTGTCAGAAAATTGTTAGACAAGCTGCATTAGAAAGGTAAAACATTGTATTTTTCTACCAACAACAGATTACCGATATAAACAAACGAACATTTCAGAAATTGTGATAAATTTTACAAATGTAAACAATGTGTAGTGAGTCATTCGCTTTTGAAAATTCATTGATAAAAATTTAATAACTTTCGCGTATTGAATATTTTAACTCATGTGGTATTAATATGCATTTGACGTCATTCACCTATGAAACAATGAAAATATTTTTTAATTTAAAAGCGAAGTCTTAGAAAACTCAAGTCTATTTTTGGTACTTTTATGTAATCCGGGGGCAAATCTTGCCAATAACAGGATTTGTTTCACCAATAGTAGTTATTTTTTCGTGTGTGTGATTTAGAAACAATGCTTTAAAGTTAAATGAAAATGCTACGGTATTTATTATTATTGTTATATATTTCAAAGGAAAGGAGTGAAAGGCATGTATTTTAATTGTATGCAATATATATCTATTTTGAATGTTTTTATTTTAAATAACAGTTTTACTTTTTAAATGAAAAGGGTTAAATGCTTATATTTTAAGTGAAATTATTGCAATGTGAATGATGTCAATGCAGGGTTCGCACAGATTTACCACTAAAATTTAACAGTATTTTCAAAGTATATCACAGCAGAAAAATATTGCAAAATCTGTGAATAAAGGCGGTGGTTGCGAATTCTGTGTTTTAAAAGTTAAATGTAATTTTTCCTATCATTAATAGTGGTGCCAGAGTCCTTGGAAATTCCAAGGAGTGTGCGAACCCTGCAATGGGAGCAATATTTGGCGATTTATCACATTCCGAAGCTAACATAAAAGTACTCTATTTTTTGGGTATTAGTGTAATAAACACAGACTTTAGTCTGTTTGTTTCAGGTTTGTATGTTTAACTTAAATTGGAAAAATTGATTTCATGAAAAATCAATACATTTACCTTTTTTTTTTTTTTTTTTTTTTTTTGCAAACTTTATTACTTCTCAACATTACGTAATTTTAAATTTTACACCGTTGAATTGGGAGGATGTACTGGGAGGATGTTGTTTGAGAACTGTATATCAATTCACTGACTTTTTATAATTTTTAAACCAAATAGCTCGATTAAGAAATAGTAGTATATAAATATTTTTATCAATTATTTAAAATTTTAAGGGAAAACCAAGATTTCTACCCACCGTCCTAGGACGGGCATTTCCACTAGTTTAACCCTTACTTGCATGAATTATTCTTTTAGAATTGTGTTTTTTATTTTTATATTAAGGATTAGACACCAGAAATCTTCAGATAGATTTTTCATTGTATTTAGTAGCATAATTTTGTAATTTTTAGAGGAGTAATATTTCTATATAAATATAGTGGTTGAATTAACCTAATTTAGGTATTAAAAATTAAATAAAAAGATGATGAAAATTTACATCACTATGCATTTAAGGGTTAACATAACATGACAAAATGTAACTTTTCATTTTATATTCTGAATATTAACCTTGTACACAAATTAATTTGAAAAACATTTTTTTAACTCATTTGGCATTTTGGGTGCATATATGTGTCTTCAAACAGAGCATACAGAATTTCTTTTAGGCAACAGTCAAAAAAGAAAAGTAATATTTGCTTTCTTTAATTAGAGCATTTTCGTGACTATTTAAGTAAAGTGAACTTTAAAAAATCTGGTGCCAACCGTATAAAATTTCTGTAAAAGTCTACGGTCCCGAAGGGGTTAACGTTATGTTCACTTACGACGCATGTAAAGAACAATCAATTTATAATAAGGTTATAAAAGAAGCAACAGCAAGCGCCTCGAAAGCAATAGTTCGATCGGAAAGTCGTGTCGTGTTGGGAAAATCAATTCGTACCGGAAAATTTTTAATTTAATTATTAGACATTGATTCCGATATCTAACGCCCGACAGCTACTGGGCTGAATGTTTCAGTACGAATTATTTTCCCAACACGACAGGACTTTCCGATCGACCCAGTAACTCTTATCGACTATTGTAAAATTCTACCACGATTTTTTTTCCTTCAGAAATACCGGTTAAAAAAAAAAAAATCTGAAACAAAATATTCTGAGTAGCAGAATGTTCAAGAAATACCGCGGGTTATTTCATTTCAGAGTGATCGAAAAAAAACCGCCCTCGCAAATGGGCTTATTTGAGAATAAAAGACCCGACAATATGCTCAATAGTTCGAAGATTGATTTCTTGGTCACATTAAGAAGACCAAGAAAATACTAAAAGTAGTTTTAAATATACTAGAAAATTTCAAAAATTGAATGCAAAAACCTTTTAAAAAATAAATATGCAGTTTTAATGAATAACAAACTATTCTACCTCTTTCAAAAACAAAATTTCTTTAATATTTCCATTGTCTATCTCAATAATTATCATTATGCAACATTTTCCTACGCACAAATGAAATAAGGGTCTTCTGCTCTTATCAATTAAGTGTTTTATAACAAATGCATTCTAATACAAATTATTATAATTAGCAGAATGTTCAAGAAATACCGCGGGTTATTTTATTTCAGAGTGATCGAAAAAAAACCGCCCTCGTAAATGGGCTTATTTGAGAATAAAAGACTCGACAATATGCTCAATAGTTCGAAGATTGATTTCTTGGTCACATTAAGAAGACCAAGAAAATACTAAAAGTAGTTTTAAATATACTAGAAAATTTCAAAAATTGGATGCAAAACCCTTTTAAAAAATAAATATGCAGTTTTAATGAATAACAAACTATTCTACCTCTTTCAAAAACAAAATTTCTTTAATATTTCCATTGTCTATCTCAATAATTATCATTATGCAACAATTTTCTACAAACAAATGAAATAATTGTCTTCTGCTCTTATCAATTAAGTGTTTTATAACAAATGCATTCTAATACAAATTATTATAATTAGCTGAACGTTCAACAAGTCCGGCGAATATTATCTTTTCCAGAACGATGACATATCCGCTGACTGGAAGAAAACTCACCTAGTGAACGGAATTATTTTAACACATTAACGACGAGGCTCTTTTACACTTCATTTAATAATTCGGCACCAGTTTTTTGCACATTATAATTTTGAATTATTTAATCGCTCAAAATTTAAGATTAGACAATGTGAAAATTTCCTAATTAAAATACTAGTATTCAAATTTAAATGTTTTGTTCGCGTTACATGGCAAGTTTTCTTACCAAACGGCTTTAATGAGTTAATGTAAAATATATTACATTAGGCTGATTAAAAATTCGAAGAAACTGTTCGCATTTAGAAGATAAAAAAAGTATTGAAAGTATTTTCTTATACATTAGAAAAATGACAAAATTTGGATTGGAATATACTAATCATTTAAATAATATAGAATTTTATTCAAAAACGAACCATACTGAATACTTCTATAATCAACAAATAACTAAATATTGACCGTTTTCTGACTAATAGCGGAACCTTGAGAGAAGAAAAATGAATGTGTGTAACCGAGATTAATTGAATATAAACGAGAAGGAAATGTAAATAGCATTGGATATTTCAGTAAACAGATATTTTTCTCTCGACTTATTTAAGTTACGCATATGTAAATAATATTACGTAATATGTGTAAGAAAATAATGCCCAAATATGTTGTTTTTAGGTTTTTATGATATACTGAATTTAGCACTATTAGAATAAGTATTTTCTTATTCTGAAACTTGTTCAATTTTAATACTGTCAAATTTATATTTCGTTATTTTATTTACAAAAAAGTTTATTTTTAAATATATATGTGTATATTTATGTTATGAGACAAATAAAATAATGAGCAATATTTTATAAATTTGTTGAAACAAAATTAAATGAAATTGTTTCTTTTTCTCTATTTTATAAAGAAAAAGGGATTACCGAAATCTTTTATTTGATTCGATTTACATAAATCCATATTGATAATTTTTATTATAATACAAAATATTCTGAATAGCCAATTGATTAACAAGTACTTAAAAATAATAATTTCCCAGTCAAATAATATAAACGTTGGCTGGAAAACGTTTTTCGAGCAATGAAATTTATCTGATAGCAAAACAAGTGATTCAAAATTGTTTACTAATGTTAAATATTCGAATAAAGTGATTGCTTTATTAAAATCAAGACAATAATAAAACTGTTTCTAAATACGTTTATCAGATGATTCTTTTGTAAATATTATTATTCGGTCTTTATTAACTGTGGCTGTGAATCAGATCACAAATCAGAAAATGAAATTTTAAATAAAGCATTTGAATAAAAACTCAAAAAAAAAAAATTAATTAAGAAATTGATTTACCACTGCACACTACAATCTCGACGAGTATATGTCTGCAACAGATGTTTAAATTGCTATGGGTGGTTTGTGATCCTACAAAACCTATTAAACTTGCATATCTTGACCAATTTCAACATTAAAATAATTCTTGGATTTCAAAAATATTCACTTCAACATATTCATCGGAGTGATGCCTGCGGGCTACTTTTTTTTATTCGAATTTCTTGATTCATACCACGCTTTTCAAATGATAAAATTCCGTCTGCTTTCATATTAACTAATATGTCATTAAATAAGGCGAATTTTATCATTTCAAAAAAGTAGTGCCAATCAAGGAATCTAAATTTGAAAAAAGTAGCTCACTGGTTACACTGATTCATTGTACTTTTTTTTTTTTTTTAATAAAAAGACAAATTTTCATATTGCATGTGCAATTCGATATCGCCAGCGACAAAGTTAGTAACTTCTTTTATTCTTTTTTTTCAGAATAGAGGCAATGTTCTGAATATTTCATCAACACGTAGTTAAATCATCATCATTGTGATGAACGGCAGAGCCATTGTTGGAAAAAATATTCGTGTATAACGACAGTTTGAAATTTACTTTTAGCGTCAAAATCTAATATTAATGAAGTATTGATGAAGTAATGAGTGTTTCATAGTAATGAAGTATTGTAGATTCCATATAACTGGAAATATAGAAATATTGTAATAGGAGTATTTTTAATAAGCATGGAGCTATTAATAATGAGGAACTGACATATCCTTAAAATAGCGAAGCTTCAACTGTAACCGCTATCGCAGGAGTTCTTTACCGCCTGTAGAAACTTCCAGCAGTAGATTCATATAGGAATTTTCAACTTATTTAAACGCCTTTTTGTTATAAAATTTCAGTCAAAAATAATGGTAGAAACAGATTTTCATTTTTACTGGTAGGAGTTTTCTTTGGGGATAGTTAGGCCCTGCGTTTCCGCCATATTGGGACAACCAGTGAAACAAACTGACAGTTTTAGAAGTCATACTGACAACAGTAAAAACAAATAGAAATTTTTACGACGTTTTTCAGAAAAATTTCCATGAATAAGACGTCTAATTAAGAAGAAATTTTCTATTCAATTTTATTGGTGGGATGTTTGATCTTGTGACAACCTCCTCAGTCACTTCACTCGCAACTGGTAGACAGTACACTATATGCAGGGTTCGTACGGGTGCTTGAATTTCCAGGCTAAGAAATTCTTCGGTACCAGTATTTTCTTTTGGAAAATATCTCCTGAATTTTCACCGTTTAAACTAGTTTTATTTATCTATGAAGAAATTCTGATATTGGGCCTTGAAAATAACGGTACCCGTACGAACCGTGTATAATATACACTGTATATGTCTCCTCCTCTTTATTCATAACTCCATTCTAGAAAGACGGGAAATTTTACCCAAGTTTTATAAAAATATTTCACACCAGAATCCTCATTTAAAATTGTTTATATTATTTATCTTTTTTTTCCTTTGTACCTTATAACTTACTTTACAAAAAATTTCCGGTTGAAATTGACATATACAGTCGAACTTGGATACTTCGAAGTGCAAGGGACTACTGCAAAACTTCGAATTATCCAAAAAAAGTTATTTTTATGTCGTAAAATAATCAGTCGGAACAGAACTTATGAAAAAAATATGTTTATTAATTTTAAATAAAAAACTACAGCTTTTTAAAATATTGAGATATTTCAGATTGTTTTAAAGAGCTTAACTTGATTTTTTTAACAAAATCTTCAAGGATATCTACAGCTCGAAACACAGCTTCACTTACGTTAGATTGTCCTTCTACATAACGACGATATTCGGCTAGATGAAAGACTGCCTCACTTGAAGTTGGAATCGTTCTCTGTTCTTCTACCTCATCTTCAATATCTTCATCGTCTTCTGTTACAATGTTTTTATTGTTTAGATCTTCTGATGGAATATCTGTATCAGACAACTCTCCACAAATGTCTAAGTTTTTATCAATGTCGACGTAATCATCAAATGGTGTGCTGTCTTCCCATGCAACTGGGGGAGGTAAATTTTCTTCATCTAAAAGCTCGCTAGAGGCAGTGCTCCTGATGAATCCTGCTTTCCGGAAACAGTTTTTTGGTTAACTACTTTGGTTAAAACTACTGTTTTTTGGCTCACTTTGGACCATGCATTTAAACACATTCTTGATGCATCGAGGAGGGTAATGGGAAGCTTTTGGGAAGATTCAGTAAGGAGGTGTTGAACGACTAGGCATCTGTAGAAATGCTTCAGATTTTTAATGATGCCTTGATCCATTCATTGGTTGCACCACTGAGGTCATGTTTGGCGGAAAAAATTCAACCGTGACATTTTCCATAGCGGGTATCAATTTATGGGCCGCGCAGTTATCAATAAACAGGATGATTTTTCTGTCTTTTCTTTGGTACGTGCGATTGAGATCTAGCAGCCATTCTGCAAAAAGATTCCCCGTCATCCAGGCTTTCGTGTTAGAACGATATTCTATAGGCTTTGTTTTGACATTGTTAAAACACCTTGGATTTCTTGATTTTCCAATCATCAGTAAAGGTAACTTCTCAGTGCCGTCCATGTTTGCTCCCACAAGTAAATTTATTCGCTCTTTACTGCGTTTTCCTCCACTACATTTTTCACCTTTAAAATCCAAAGTCCTTGCAGGGGTACATTTGAAAAAAGAGTCCAGTTTCGTCGACATTAAAAAAGTCTCTGTCCTGTGTATGCTCAATGATTTGAACAACTTTTTCTTTCCACTCATTTGCTGCATCTTGGTTCACACTTGAACTTTCACCACACACAGACTTAAAGGAAATTTCATTTCTTTCCTTAAATCCGTCTAACCATCCGGAGCTTGCTTTGAAGTTGTTGTTTCCTAAGCTGACAGCAAATTCTTCCGGTTTTGCACGAACAAGAGTTCCACTGAGAGGGATGTTTTTGTCCCGCGCTTGTTTAAACCACTTCAAGACACACTCGTCCATATCAGGATTATCGGGTTCTCTAGCCGGTTTGTGATTTCGATTAGATTTCAAAATTTTTTCTTTATTTTTCAAAAAGGTCGAAAGAGTGTTAGGTGCTATTCCATACTCTTTTGCGATGATGCATTTTTTCTGTAAACCCTTTTCTACCTCACGAATCACAGCAATTTTTTCATCGAAATATAAGGTTTTATACGGGACACGGGGCTTACTCAATGACATGCTTGCACTGAACTCTCACCACAAAAACTAAAAACACAATGAAGAAAACTAAAGCGACTATAGTCCTGGTTTCGAAGGAATTGCAACGCGTGTCATATAAGATTTATCGCATTGGCGAGAGTAGCATGTGTCACTTACAAGGGAAAGGGCGTTCGTTTCTCCTCCCTTTATCCTTGCTCTGTTTCCTAGAACAGATAAGAATATTCTCCCACCCCCTTCTCTTCCCTAAAGAATTTTCCACAATAACTGAAAATAACGCGGACATTTTTCAAATAACTGCAATGATACTAGATTGTCATTTTTGAAAGGATAAAAACTTCGAATTAAAGTAGTTGGACTTCGAAATTTCCACAATAGCTGAAAATAACCCGGCCACTTTTCAAATAAACTGTATTGAAACTAGATTTTGTCATTTTTGAAATTGTAAAAACTTCGAATTAAAGAAGTTGGACTTCGAAATAACCAAGATTTTTTATCATTAACTGAATACAAGTTTCACGGGACTGACAAAAAACTTCGAATTATCCACGAATTCGAATTAAAGACGTTCGAATTATCCAAGTTCGACTGTATTCCTTTGGATCGGGCCAAAATGGTCCATCGCCGTCAATCTAGTGTTAACCAATTCTGTACCAGCATCTGTTTCGCGAATTTCTTCGACTGGCACTACCATTTTTTTAAAGAGTTAACTTTACTTTTATGACTAAAAATCTGTACTTTCTTATCGAGATCTAAAATAAGTATGTATGCACTATGCACCTTTTTAAGATATATATACGCATCCGCGGTACCGAAGGGGTTTAAAATCAAAAGCAGCCGGCAATTCCGACTGAGACAGAAATATTATTTTTTAATTATTTTTTTAACACAAATGCAATTTTAATCCATCGAGCAAAGGATACCCCTTTTAATCTATTAACTGATCCACTAAACTACCAGCTCATCATCGACATAGAATCACTCTGAATTGCACAAGCTAATCAAAATAAAGGGAAGTTTAGGCAATTGTACAGAGAGATAAATCGGGGAAATACAGAACTTATGTGTTTCCCGAAACAATATTTCGATTTAAGGGTTAAAATTTATAGAACTGTAAAATATAAAAATCAATTTCCTATATGCTAATTTTGGTTTGAAAATGCGATTTGAACGAAAACTTCGTATTCACAGTACATGTTGATTCATTCGAACTCCGAAATTCAGGAGAAAAATACACTTCGAATTATACTTAAAAAAAAATACATTTAATGCAATCACTGAAGAAATATTAGTTGTCCAACGTTATAAAAATGTACATTTTCTAGAATTTGAATTGCATTCAACGCATTAAATTATAAAAAACGCCTTACATTATAAAACTAAAATTATTAAAAGAATATTAATAGACCGGGAGCTGGCAGCACAGACACATGGTACGTACGGATACCGTTATTTCTCCAGGAAAACTACCGGTATTTTTTTTATAAAAAAAAAGAAATCTAGGTTAACCCTTTCCGGCACTGGTAATTTTTCTTGTAAAATGATGAAATGATTAAATGACACCGGAATTTAAAAACGACTTTTTTTAGAAATTAATAACATGTTGCTTTAAATGTTCATTGTAAAAGAAAAATTTTATTAAAATACACTGCTCAAAACAATTAAAGGATATTTGAAGTTTTATATAAAATAAAGATATAAACGAAATTTTTTTGCCGAAAATAGAAGAAGAGAATCACAAATGCAAATTTTTCTGGTTTTCAAACTGTGGAGTATGCAAATTTTGAGTTCGACGTCAAAAACGTCGCTTCAGCGGCAGCGAATGAAATTTGACTTTCAACTGGATAAAAGAGAATGAAGACAAGGATGATCGGCATTCAGTGATTGCTTTGTTTCGATGAGTACGATGTCTCAGCGAAGTCATTTGACAGATTCAGAAGCTTTGAGAATTGTTGGTAGGTTAGAAGGGGGCCAAACTCAAGCCGAAGTAGCGCAAGCCATTGGAGTGTCACAAAGTGTCATTTCCAGGATCTGGAACCGTTTTTTGGACAGTGGATGTGCAGGCCGAAGACCAGGGCAAGGTCGTAGACGGGCAACAACGCCCAATGAAGATCGGTATTTAGCGTTAACAGCTCGGAGACACCGAACCATGAACGCTACTCTTCCCCAACAACACCTTGGCTCGGCTACAGGCACCACGATTTCAACTCAGACTGTCTGAAACCGGCTCCATGCTGTAGGTCTGTATGCTCGCCGACAGATGGTATGTGTTAGATTAACATCAAGGCATCGTCACGACCGCAGGGAGTGGGCAACCGAGCATGTCAACTGGAGGAGAAATGAATGGAGCAATATTCTGTTTTCTGACGAGTCCCGTTTTTCTGTGCATCCGGATAATAGGCGTATTTTCATCTGGAGGGACCGTGGCAGTAGGAATAATCCTGCGTTCGTGCACGAAAGTGTCAGATTTGGCGGTGGAGGAGTGTTGGTGTATGGTGGCATCTCTATTGACGGGCGCACTGACCTCTACATCATTCGAGATGGAGCTCTGACTGGTCGCCGATATAGGGATGAGATCCTCAGACCTATTGTAGTCCCTTACGCTGCAGCAATCGGAGATAACTTCATTTTAATGGACGATAACTGCAGGCCACATCGTGCAAACCTGGTGGAGGATTTCCTTTTCGAGGAAGGAATAGTTCGAATGGAATGGCCAGCGTGTTCTCCAGACATGAATCCAATCGAGCACGTTTGGGACGCTCTAGGAAGACGAGTTTCTGGCCGCCAACAACCCCCACAACCTCTCCAAGAACTGGAAAGAGCTCTTCTGGAAGAGTTGGGTAGAATACACCAACTTGTCATTAATAGCCTCATTGAGTCCATGCCTCAAAGGTGTTCAACGTTGCTGGCCGTCCGTGGAAACCATACCCCCTACTGAAAATGATTTTCTTTGAAGAAAACACCTTTTCTTATTCTTTTTTTCTCATATGCACAAATTGTGTTTTTTTTCCTTTAGTACACAAATGCGCAATAAAATGCATTTTTTTCTGCCAAACATGTGTAATTTATTCTCATATAACCTACTATGTCTGTCGACCATGTATCAATCAGCTAAACAGTTTACCAGATACAAAATCCACCTAAAACTGCAATATCCTTTAATTGTTTTGAGCAGTGTATATTTGGTGCCGTTCGTAAGTTTGGAATTAGAATTAGGTAACCCGACCCGGGCACACTGTGCCGGAGAGGGTTAAATGGGCAAAATTTCGCCTTCGTTTAAGAAGAGATTTTCTGTAAGATAATAATGGTGCCGAAAAATTTATTGGTTTCCAAAATTCAAGGAGGCGTACGAACCATGAGACAACCACTTCATCGAGTTGGTGGCTGAAATTCCAGAATTCGCTAAAACTGGATTCCCATATTAAATCGCAATTGGTTTGCCATGTCATATATTGATGGAAATCACCTAAAAACCCGATTTTACCGGTTGACCCGTAGGTTTATACTTGTGTTTTCCTGCTCCCAGTCCGCTATGTTTACGTACATTTCAGTGCAGGAAAAACGCAATGGTAAACCTACGAGTCGATCGCTAAAATCTGTTTTTTTAGGTGATCATTTCAGTCTCCAACTCGATGAGGTGGTTGTCTGTGCTGCCGGCTACCGGTCTATAATCTTAACCATACATTGCACAGATTTATCTTTTTTAAGTGTTCGGTTGTCCGGAATGTTTGTGTCGATTTTGAAGGAAAATTGAAACGCAAAATATTTGGATTTTAGTATACATTTATTAAATTATATATTTGCCAATATGTTCTACGTTCTTCTTCCATCTCTCCAGAAGTCTCATAATGTCTTCTTTCCAAAACATTTGTAATTTTCTGTCAAAATATATCGAAGCAATTTTTGATGTCATTCAAAGAGTCTTTTTTTTTACGAAGGGAATCTTTGAAAGAAATAAACATATAGAAGTCGGTTGGAGCAATGTCCGGAGAGCAGGGACGTGTAGGGCAGAACGTCTCAATCGAATACAAGGAGTTTATTTCCGACAGTCAAAGATATGAGTGGATTGATGTTGTCATAATGGAAGATAGCACGTCGTCTGGTTGCTAATTTGGGGTGTTTCCTCGCTGTTGCTGTCTTCAGTTTTTCGAGTTGCAGGCAGTATTTTTCAGAGTTGATGGTCTAGTTTGGAGGAAGTATAGTGTAGTAGATCCAATCCCACCAATTAGTCAGCAGCAATTTCCTCTAGTCCGGTTTTAGCGACAGTAATGGGATCTATGTTTCGGCTGGATCAGGATTGTTTGTGTCCTAGGTTGTTATAAAGTATCCAACTTTCGTCCAAGGTGACCAATCTTTTCAAAAAAGACCTTTTTCGCAGATGAAAATGCAGTCTGGAATGTTGTGCTCCCTCATGTAAGGAGCTGGGCGCACACTGTTAACGGTTTTTCTATTCCATTCGTACTACTATTTGGAAAAATACCTTTTATTGTACGTTTATTTTACTGAACAGGTACTGCAGATGTCGTCTAAATATATGTGAAAGATTTTTAATTTCTTACACTGATGGGAGATGAATTTAAAAATACTACGTGAGTTGAGAAAGAAAGATTTGGGACAAACTTTGACTGTCAGAAACAAACTCCTTCTATTCATTTGAGATATTTTGACCCTTCCTCCTTACTCTCCGGACATTGTTCTGCCCGGCTACTCATTGTTTCTTTTTCTCACAAATTATGTTCGACTAAAAAAATTAACTCTTTCAATGACATAAAAAAGCATCTCTATAAGTATTTTTCAAACAAATCACAAATGTTTTGAAAAAAAGGCATTGTGAGACTTCTGAACAGATGGAAGAAAGTTGTAGGATAGAATGGCACCTATATAATTTAATAAATGTATTCTAAAATTTAAATCTTCTGCATTTCAGATATCGTTTAAAATCGGCACGAACTTCTCTGATATTCCAATATATACAGGGTATCCCAGAAGTAATCGGACAAACTTTAAGGGGAGGTAGGGGACATCACAAGGATTGAGATTTGCATAGCAAACCAGGGTTGGAAACGCTTTCCTGGCGCGGTAGTGACGACATAAAACACAAGAAAGACAGGATACGAATAAGAGGAGATAACATGTTTATTATCCTTAGTACATCAAAAAACTAGGAAGAAAGAACATTAAAGGGACAACGTTCGTCATCAAAGTAGGTGTTCGGAATTACGACCCCGGGCTATGATGCATGGAAGCGCATCTCCGGCGTGTGGAAGATCTAATGTTCTCGAAAATACTGGAAGTGCCCCGGACTTCCTCAGCAGCTGCCACGATGCGTGCAACAAGTTCCTCAACACTTTCCAGAATTATCCCGGCATTTTTTCAGTACTAAGAATAATAAACATGTTTTCTCTCCCTGTTCGTGTCCTTTCTTTCTTGTGTTTTGTGTCGTCACTACCGCGGCAGGAAAGTGTTTCTGACCCTGGGTTTCTATGCAAATCTAAATCCTTGTGATGTCCCCTACCTCCCCTTAAAGTTTGTCCCATTACTTCTGGGACACCCTGTATTTTAGATCCATATTTAGGGTTAGATATCATAAATTTTAAAGAGAATTTTTTTTATCTCATTTCTTGTCAGACATCTGCATTTAAAAATCTCATTGAAAATAGCAGAGCTGCCATAGGCGACTATTTTTATATTCTGTTCGCTTCACTATTTTTAAGAAATACATTCCGAACTATATCTCTCTTGAAAATGTTTCGAAAGTGTATGTAGAAGAATTTTGGTTTGAAAAAGTGGTGCGAAATAGTATTAAAAATAGTCACCTGTGGATGACATAAAAATGAATAACGTACAGTATTATCTAAAATAACAATTTTTTATATTAATATTGCCGTATAATTTACTTACCATATATAACCACGCTGTAATATATAATTGATAATATTTAATATTTAACGCATTTTACTTTATTCTCCAATGATATTTTTTTTTTTAAATTTTAATCGTTAACCATTTCAAGGGCTGTGGTTCATTTTTGGGATACCTAATTTTAATCCCTAAATGTGATATTGACACCAGAATTTTGGTTTGAAATTTTTCGTTTTTTTTTTTTTTTTTTTTTTTTTTTTTTAAGTACGTGAAGAAAATGCTTTTACTTATTTTCAAATAAATTTGTTACTAAATTCCGGTGTATCTCCTTCATTTCAGTATTTTACTAATAGGAGCGCCTTGCCCCTGAAAGTGTTAACTCAAAAAATTTTCTCAAATTATTGTATAATAGCTTTGGTCTCAACCGATATTCCAATCTACCGACAACGGATGGCTATTACAATGTGATTAACTATCTACTAATCCATAAAATGATTGTCAAGGGAGAGCTCTTAACCCTAGAACTACCGGAAATTTTACTCAAGTTTTATAAAAACATTCTACACCAGAATTTTTACTTAAAACTATTTAATTTGTTTATTTAACTTATTATTGTCTGATTTATACATTTAGTTTGTTTTGAAGAAATTTCTGGTTTGAATAAATATTTTGAATGTACATGTCGGGTCCAATGGACCCGTCTGGTAGACGGAAGGTTAATATAACATGGTAATCGTAACTAACGAAAGATTAGGCAACTGATTAAGGAGATGAAATTGATTTAATGAGACCAATTAACTCTGCGGAATCACTATCTAGATTATCGGATAAATTAACTCTGAGGCACCACTATGTAGGTGATCGGACTAATTAATCAGAACTACGTAGCCTATAAAGTATTAAATAATAATTTTCATGTAAAGAAAAATATTTATTGAACTGTTAGATATAAAAAAAGATTTGCAAATTCCTAATGCCTCTTAAAAGTATTATTAGGAAGATAACATTGTATTTAATATGCAGCAAATATTAAAAATATTCTATAAAATTATTTAAAAAAACTTAAAATCATTAAAATATTTATATTATTAAAGTGTACATGTGGGTATTTTGCCTGGTAACTACAGATATTGTAAAGAAATAATACGTAAAAAAATAATAAAAAAAAAACACTTTATTAATGTTCTTTACATTTAGAAAGAAAATATTCGTCCGAAATCTATAGATGAAAAGAAAATTCCTAAGAGCATCAGGAAATACAAAAAACGTGAGGAAACAGTACAATAAATAAATTGAGTTACAATGAAAATTGCAAGGAAGAAAATTCCTAAAGTATCATAAAAAATTCTGGTATAATATGAACAAGAGTAAAATTCTAATTTTAATCTGCACCCCATGGACCAAAAAACAAAACAAAACAAAACAAGTGGGTAAGTGTGATCACAAATCACACAGAGGGTTTCGTTTAATATTCCTTTCAAAACACTTTATATTTCTGCGAAATCTGTTAGTTCCACATTTCGGAACCAGGGGGCGCACTCTATTCCACACAAACTTCTATCCGAACGAAACTCCGTTTTCCAACCTATCCGTAGGTATATTAGTCGAGGGGATCGGGTCTATAGCACACGAGATAGGTAGGCATCCCCTGGCGGAAAAGTGGAACTGAAATATGTAAGGCTATGTACATAATATGAAAGAGTGGTCTAAGTGGTGTCGGCAAAAGTTAGAAAAGTACCCACCGGGTGCAAAGAGGGGAGGTTAGAAAAATTGCTTAAAATACACGAGTTAGAGCCCGGTGGGTAAATAATATAAGACTTTTTGAAAATTTTATGATTTTTCGTGTGATCGCAAGTATTCTGCTATACGTATGCAAAATTTCAATTCTTCAACTTAAATAGAGGCTCAGTTAGAAAAAAAAGCTTAAAATACACAAGTTAGAGCCCAGAGGGTTAAATATAAGACTTTTTCAAAATTTTATGATTTGTCGTTTGATGTCAGGTGTTCAGCTATAAGTATGCAAAATTTCAAATCTTCAATTTAATTAGGGGCTCAGTTAGAACAAAAAGATTAAAATACACAAGTTAGAGCCCAGAGGGTTAAATATAAGACTTTTTCAAAATTTTATGATTTGGCGTTTGATGTGATGTGTTCAGCTAAAAGTATGCAAAATTTTAAGCCTTCAACTTAATTAGGGGCTCAGTTAGAACAAAAATATTAAAATACACAAGTTGGAGCCCAGAGGGTTAAATATAAGACTTTTTCAAAATTTTAGGATTTTTCCTTTGATGTGAGGTGTTCAACTATAAGTATGCAAAATTTCAAATCTTCAATTTAATTAGGGGCTCATTTAGAACAAAAAGATTAAAATACACAAGTTAGAACACAGAGGGTTAAATATAAGACTTTTTCAAAATTTTATGATTTGGCGTTTGATGTGAGGTGTGAGGTGTTCAGCTATAAGTATGCAAAATTTCAAGTCTTAAACTTAATTAGGGGCTCAGTTAGAACAAAAAGATTAAAATACACATGTTAGAGCCGAGAGGGTTGAATATAAGACTTTTTCAAAATTTTATGATTTGTCGTTTGAAGTGATGTGTTCAGCTAAAAGTATGCAAAATTCTAAGCCTTCAACTTAATTAGGGGCTCAGTTAGAACAAAAAGATTAAAATACACAAGTTGGAGCCCAGAGCGTTAAATATAAGACTTTTCAAAATTTTAGGATTTTTCGTTTGATGTGAGGTGTTCGACTATAAGTATACAAAATTTCAAGTCTCCAACATATATAATTTCTGAGAACGGGCTCTGTGACGGACAGACAGAGAAGCGAGACGAATAGTGTTTCGTCAGATGAACGAAACCCTAAAAAAAGAGAACTGTTTCTCAATCTGCGATAATATAATATAGCCACAAAACGAAAATTTACAATAAGATCTCCCAAGTCACGTAAATTCTGAAAAGCGTTCTTTATCTATAGAACCCACAGAAATCTATATATTTTCAATATTTAATCCCTTAAGGATCTCTTAATATTTATCAGAACCATAAAAAAGTAACTACATTTTTAATTGTAGGACTTTAGTAATTATAATATTTCTAAATAAAATATGCAATTAGTCGTTTAAATTGGAGGCGAAAAAAAGAGAAGTTGTTACAGAACAAATTCACATTTTACAAAAAGTCATCATATAGGAATTTCGCACCTTAATCATTGTTTTACGCAAGAAAAATTACCGTAATTTCTGGTCTGTGATCCGCGGATCAAACAATCATGTTCCGACCTGCAAATTTTATTTAATAATGGAAGTTAAATATTTATCGATTTTAACCCTTTTAATTTTTTAAATATTTATCGATTTTAACGTACACTTGTGGACAAAAGAACCAAGAAGAAATGTACACGTAAATGAGAATGTACGTGAGATTGCGGGTCAAGAAGGAAACAATAGTCTTAACGGAGTGTTACACGGGATTTAATATAAAAATTTTGTTGAACGGATGTATACAGAATATTATTACCAGAAGCTCTTTTTCTGAAATATGAATAATGTCCGAAAAAAAATGACAGTGCAAAGAAAGAAAAATACTCACAATTAACAATCGTCAGTGCCATATCACTAACGGATGTAGCCACCGTGTAATGCGAGACAACTTTCAACACACCATGGCATACTCAGAACAACATGATTCAGTAGTTGTTGACTCAAGTTACCCCATTCCTCCTTCACTGAACGGATGAGGGTTTCCTTTTTTGTGGGAGGAAATGTCGTGCTGCAATACTTCTCCCCAAGGCATCTCATACATTTTCAATGTAATTTAGGTCAGGGGATCGTGCTGGCCAGTCTATGCGATGGATACCTTCGACCTCAATACAATCTTGTACAGATTGGTGTCCGATGACAAGGTGCGTTATCGTCTATAAAACGAAACTTTTCTCCGACAATACCTCGAAAAAAGTCGAACATATCGAAGAAGAACGTCTTCAGTGTAACGTCTACAGGTCATGGACCCTTGATCAAGCATATAGAGATCCGTGCGACCATTGCACATGATGCCTGCCCACTCCATGATACTTGAAGTCGCATATCGATCTCTTTCTAGAATATTTTCGCAACAGTAAGCACTACCAACCTAGCGCCATATCAGTTTACGTCTACAATCAGACGATAGAAAAAATCTACTGTCGTTTGAGAAGAACATGGTAGACCAGTCATCGTCAGTCCAATTGCGATGCATACGGTACCACTGTAAACGGGCGCTATGTTGACGTTTAGAGAGTGTCAACAGGTCTTCGGGCGTATAGTCCAGCTATTTTCAAACGTCTTTCAACAATTTTCAGCGATATTTTAGTTCCTGCGGCAGCACAATGTTGATTTGCTAGCTGACTAGCTCTGCTGCGTCCTTTTTGCCAAAATAGCACTATAACGATCTTCTTGGGACGTCGTACTGCAAGAACGACCTCCTCCTGTGAGCCTAGTACATATTCCATCCTTTTGGAATGCCGCCCATAGCCTAGAAACAATTCTGTTCGGGATGTTAAATGTACGGGCTACATCTCTCATTTTGCGTCCTTCTTCCAACTTTCCGATTATTCTACCACGAGTAATATCATTTAAATGATGTCTCGAAGACACGGCCAAAAATTCAGTGTTCAAGCTTCACTCTATCTCCTTCAATTTTTACATCTAATGACAACTTAGAGCAACCGACGAGTATCTAAAATCTCTTATCTCTACTGTCACGTGATCGACAAAAGCGGAAATACATAATTTGCATAAGTTTCACAAAACAGAGGACATCCCGCATTCATGCAAATTTACACGTGCTGCTGCGGATCTATTTCTAACTCTAATCGTTGAAAATAACAGTGGTCCTTAAGTTTTGTCCACCAGTGTATGTACTGTGGGGCAGTTTGTTTGAATAATATGAAAATTTTATCAACACATGTGTGCTTAGTTAAAACAGAGAATAACACTATGAATCCATATAAATTTTTAATTGAATTTTAATCAACTTTTCAGATTTAGGCAATATTTAGTCAAATTTTAGTAAGGAATTGTGTTTGTGCCAAACCTTCTAAAACGAAATCTGTTCAATATATTCCACTTTTTCTTTCAACAATATACTAGTAATCCACTTACCTATGTTATGAAGCAAAAAATTGGCAATACCTCTTAAATTTACCAACATATAAAAAAATTTGTATAAAAAACCTGAGTTTAATGAAAAAAATGCGTATTTTTCAATAAAGATAGCTGTTGAATTAACATATACAAAATTACAAGCTATAACTTCCTTCGTAACATACAAATAGATGAGCAGAATCTTATGACAAAATTTTACATCAATATCTTAAAAACTTTTTAAGAAATGATGTTTCTCGTAAACGTACACAATGAAAAACACAGTTTTCTAGAAAACGCAAATTAACAGGGTTCGAACGGGTGCTTTATTTTCCAGACAAAGAAATACTTCGGTACTAGTATTTTCTTATGGAAAGACTCTCCTTAACTAAGGCGAAATTTCGTCCATTTAAACTAGAATTATTTTTCTATAAAAAAATCTGATATTACGCCTTGAAAATAACGGTACCCGTACGAATCCTGATTAAGATTTTGATATAGCTCAAAAAATTATGTTTAACCCTAGAACTACCGAAAATTTTACTCAAGTTTTATTAAAACATTCTACACCAGAATTTTTACTTAAAACTATTTAATTTGTTTATTTAACTTATTATTGTCTGATTTATAAATTTAGCTTGTTTTGAAGAAATTTCTGGTTTGAATAAATATTTTGAATGTACATGTCGGGTCCATTGGACCCTTCTGGTAGACAGAGGGTTAAACTTTACAACTTCAATGCACCATATATGTATCTGTTTATATATTTGTTCATATATTATATAATACATATTTGCGTACTAGGACTTCCCTCAGAGGGATTTGTCTGAGCGATGTTAGTGAGAGCATAGATTTAATAATAACTCGCGACAGACACTTGTCGACACTTTTGACCAGAGAAGTAATATTTTGACAAGTACTTTCGCGCAAACTATTCGCTGTTTCATACCGACATTTATTCAATGTTAACACAATTTATTCAGTGGTAGATAAGTAGCTACCCGTTTTGTTGTTTTTAAGTTGAATGTTTGCGGGGGGGGGGGGGATGTAGTTTTATTAAATATTTAAAGTTTCTATACCTAACAATGCAAATGAATTGTAATTTAGAAGATTTTCCGTTCATTTCATATTTTTAAATTTCGTATTTTTTAGAAGCCTTTCTTAGACATCTTAAAAGTATCCCCTCCAAAATTTTCAACCCGATAAAAAGTTATTATGTCAGCAGTAACACAGAAAAAAAAATCGAAAGTTTTTCGTTCCTGCATCATTTTACATAGCGAAAATTTTAGAAATTGTTCTATTGCTAGTATTTACGTCTTAAAAGCAACATTCATGCAGATTTTCATCCTTATATGCCTAATAATTCCATGTACTTCGTAATTTAGATCAACTTTAGAACGTTGTCCGCTTTATTTAATCTTCTGCATTTTGATTTTTTAGAATTCGTTCTAACGCGTGCATTGCAGGTTGAATTCTTTCTATAACGTAATCAAAGCATTGATTACATTAAAATAATCACTGATTGTTAGCCTATGAGTAGGATTGAAACTAAGTTTAATTGGTCAATCTTTAGTCATGATTAAAAAAGTAATCGTTAACTTTCAATCGTTAATCTAATTAAAATTTTGCACAACCCTGGTACCAACAGGGTGACAATTATTGAACTCAGTGTTGCCAGATGGGCTACTTTTTTAAAATTCAGATTCTTGATTGGCACCATTTTTTTGAAATGGTAAAACGCGCGTTCTTTAAGGATATATTAATTAAGCCGAAAGCAAGGGTAATTTTTCCTTTTGAAAAAAGTGTTGGCAATCAAGAAATCTAAATTAAAAAAAAGTAGCCCACTGGCAACACTGATTGGACTATATGAAATTAAACCGTCACAACTTCTGAACGGTTTGCATGATGAAGTTGAAACTTCGTGGTTGGCCACAGGGCATGATGGAAATTAGTATGCGCATGCGCAAGCAACTTGTATGCAAATTTATCAATAAGCAAAATTGGCACATTTGGGGGACTGAGAATTTGCATTTCGCGATCGAGAAGTCTCTCCACCCTCAACGGGTGACTGTGTGATGTGCACTGTCCAGTCACGTAATAAGCGGTCCGATATTCATCGACGATACGATGACTACTGAACGATACGTGAAGGTTTTGGAAAATGGTTTCATCCCGTTATCCAAAGTGATCCTGATTTTGACAAGATGTGGTTCATGCAAGACGGAGCTCGACCCCTTCGAACCAAGAAAATGTTTGATGTCCTGAAGGAGCACTTTGAGGGCCGCATTCTGCTTCTGGGTACCCAGAGGCCACTAGAATGGGACTGAACACATTTGACTCATTTTTGTGGGGCTACATTAAAGACAATGTGTGCAGAAATAATCCCAAAACCATATCTGAGCTGAAAACTGCCATTCAGAAGGTCATCAACAGCATCGATGTTCCGACACTTCAGCGGGTCATGCAGAATTTTGCTATTCATCTGCGCCCCATCATAGGCAAATATTGCAGAGATATCGGACTTGTCATAACCTAAATCCGAATGTCTGTAGTAACGTTTACATGTTAAATAAAGTTTGTGCACTCAGTTGTTTTTAAATAATTTACGTTTTATTTCATATAGTTCAATAATTGTCACCCTGTATGAGAAAAACCAACTGAATGCACCTACTATCAAAAATAAGTTCCAAACTCTTTAAAAATTACATTAAAAAAAAAGATAAAAAACACAATTTATCAACATACATCACGGAAATTTAGGGTGCGTCATTTTCATTGGCTGGATGGTTGCGTAGAAAATCGGATTACAGCACATGAAGCAAAGAAAACATACACGTACTAATATTAAAGTATAATAAGACCTATTTAAAGAGGAAAATAAATATGGATTTTTATCTATTTAAAAGAAAAAATCCAAAATATGATATATTAGTCCATACTGATATTATAAAGAAGTAAAGTTTGTCTGCTTATTTGTAGGATTTAATCTCTGGAACTACCGAACCGATATCAAAAGTAATGGCATCAAAATGATTGTTTTAGTCCACGTTCGAACATAGGCTATATTTTATGTCGATGTCACTACACCAAAGGGGGTGTAGGAGCAAAAAACGTTCAAAAAATGCAATTTTTGTGCTATTGAAGTTCCTAGAAATATGAAATTTGGAATATAAGTTACTTATTAGATTTACGGATTTCTAAGAACATTTCCTAAACAATTTGAAATTTAAATGGGGTGAAAACGAGCAAAAAGTGTTCTAAAAAACGTTCTAAATGGTGGTTTCTACGCAATCTAAGGGAATACTAAACCGATTTAAAAAATAAAGGTGCCAAAATGATGATGACAAGATAGGCTATATTTTATATCGGTGCTCCAAAGTGGATGAACGAGCAAAAAACTTTCTAAAAATGCGATTTTTGTGTCACTGAAGGGCCCAGAAATATGAAATTTGAAATATTCGTTACTTATTAGATATAATAAATTTCTAAGAACACTTCATAAAAAATTCGAAATTTAAAAGGAGTCACAATGCGCGAAGAGTGTTCTAAAAACGTTTTAAATGGCGTATTCTAAGCAGTTTTAGGAAATATCAAATCGATTTGAAAAGTAATGGTTGTAAATTGATGGTGACAGCCCTTGCTCTAACATAGGCTCTATTTTATGTTTGTGTCACTAACACCTGGGTGTTGCAGTATCAAAAAATGTTCTAAATTGCGATTTTTGTGTTATGATAGGGCCTAGAATGATGACATTTGAAATGGTAATTACTTATAAGATATAAATGATCTCTAAGAACATTTTCTAAAAAAATCAAAATTTAAAAGAGGTGAAAATGCGCGAAAAGTGTTCTAAAATACTTTCTAAATTGCGATTTAGATGCAGTCTCAGGAAATACTGAACCGATTTCAAACATAATGGTGTTAATTTCAAACATAACATAACACTTGCTACAAGATAGGTTTTATTTTATGTCTGTTTCCACTACCCCAAAGGGGGTGCAGGAGCAAAAAACATTCTAAAAATGTGATTTATGTTTTATGGAAGGACCTAGATTCATGAAATTTGGCATTGTATAAACTTATTAGATATAAATAACCTCTAATAACATTTAATGAAAAATCTGAAATTTAAAACGAGTGAAAATGCGCGAAAAGCGTTCTAAAAACGTTCTAAACGACGATTTGTGTACAATCTGAGGAATAATCAAACTGATTTCAAAAGTAACGGTAGGAAATTGATGCTGACAGCCTCTGCTCTAATATACACGCTATTTCATGTTGGTGTCACTACCACTGGGGAGTAGGAGAAGCGGAAAACTTTCTAAATTGCGATTTTTGTGATCGGTAGGGGCTAGCAACTTGAAATTAGGCATGGTACATATTTATTAGGTAATTATCTTTAAGAAGAATTTTGAAAAAATGGAAATTTAAAAGGGGTGAAAATTCGCGAAAAGAGTTCTAAAAACGTTTTAAATTACGCTTTCTACACAATGTTAGGAAATATCAAACCGATTTCTAAATCAATTGTTGCAAATTGATGGTGACAGTCGATGCTCCAACATATGTTATATTTTATGTTGATGTCACGTTTTAAATTAAATGATTACGTTTTAAATGAAATGAATGCAATATGAAAATGGTATGGGGAATTTTTTAGGCCATTTATCACCTGCGTTCGGGTAACATAAAAGTATCAATATTGCAACTGAGGCACAGATGTAATATACGCACCACGTTGGCGCGATTTATTTTCTACCGCCAATTTTAACGCCAAATACGAAAACCTCGTTTTCGAATACCAATTACATATGTTTTTAAAAAGGGAATAGCAATAAATAAAAAAAAAGTTTAATTAATAACTATAGAACAAAAAAATATATATATAATTTTAGAAAATAAAGTAAAATAAAATAAAATAAAACGAAATAAAATAAACAATTTATTAATTAATAAACAACAACATCCGGGTTACTATATCAATCAAAATAACGACACTTTCGCGCCAGTTAAGTACCGCGGTGCCGTTATGACAAGAGCGTCAGAAAAAATCGTGCCAATGTGGTGCGTATATGACTTCTGTGAATCAATGGGTTCATGGTATGCGAAATGAAACGAATATGTTATAGCCACTCTTCGTACAAGAAAAATGGCCAATAATCCGCATTCAGATACACAGGCTAGGTTGTTGTCAAACAAGAATAATACTAATAACAACATTGTTATATATGTATGAGAGTTATAATAGTGTTATAAAATTAATTTATAGCAAACAACCACAGATGGAGTATTTTTTGTTTTACATATGTTTCGAGTGGAGCTCGATCATCAAGGTACTAATTTATTATACAAGGAACAGATATATAAAGAAACGAATTAGAAGAGATTAAATTCAAATTTAAATAACTGCAACCTCCCCCTCCCCACGTACACAAAAAAAGTTAACGCAAAGAAATTAACCTGGCGTTAAGCGACGCTTTTTAAAATACGACATTGATTGCAAACCAGATTACAGAAAATTCCTGTAACATTTGAAGTAAGCACGGTACTTATTGTTAAAATTTACTACTGTTAAAATTTAGACAAGGGTATTTTTTTCGTATCAGTAATTTACAAACAATTCTTTGATGTTGAAAGAAAATATTTTGACTTATTATCTCTTATTATTATTTTTACTTATTTGTATTTCAAAAGAAATGAGTCAAAGTCGTGTTTTTTAAATATATTTTATTTATGTATTCCAAATTAAAATAATGCATTACGAAAGTTAGCGATTTATCTCCTGTATCCGGCTAAGCGCCTTATTACCATATGTCTAATACCCTTCACGGCGCTTCCTTGTTATATGGGCCTTGGTGCTTTTTTTAAAAGTTTGACCCAATTCGGGTTTAACCCCTTCGGGACGGGAGGCTATTACGAAATTTTTAATCTTTTGTCACCGTTTTTTAAAAACAGAAATTTGTGTCCTCTTGATTCGAGAAAATGCGCTGATTAAATAAGGCAGATTTTACAGTAAAATTTTACTGGTGAGTAAAAACAAGGATTCTGAGTGCTTCGTGCGGCACGAATACGTGCCGCTCGTCCCCAAGGGGTTAAGAAAGTGACATGTTTTTGACAAATGATATAAACGACTATCAAAATAAAATGGAAGTAGTACTAAACTGGTTTATGCATGTATTTTAATAAATACATCTGCTAACACATATTAAATTAATTATTTATGTTTTTATATAATACTAGGGGGCTCTGCCCACTACGAACTATGCTCGTCAACCCCCGTTCAGACACCGCAGACTCTAACAGCACGCTAATTTGATCGGCTTTAAAATGATTTCGGAAGATTGAATTATAATTTGAATCAGACAATTATAATCTGACGTAATTTTCACCAAACTTTTCTTTCTCTTTTTAATATTCACGTAAAAATACTTTTGTTAGAAATGAAATATTATGATCATCTTAAAATATTAAATAAATGTCTCGCGCAATTTTTAAATTTAAACTGTTTTGCAATATTATTTTTTTGTTCATTTTACGTAATAAGTGTACACTGTAAAAAAAAATAATGCCAGTTTTCCGGTAGGAATCGGAAAAATAGGTGCCCTTATCGTACCGGAATAATTACGTGGAACGTAATCTCAGAAATTGCCAAGCCGATTTAATAAATAATGGTTTGTGACCATCTCTGATCCAACAAAGACTATATTTTATGTTGGTATAACAAACTCCATGGGTGCAGGAGCAGAAAAGTTCCATAATTACGAATTCTGAGATTTTTTTCAATTTTGTGAGGTGGTTATTTTTAAGATGTAAATACTCTGTATGAACTCTTTCTACAAGGTTCGAAATTTTAAAGTTAGAAATAGACGTAAAACGTTCTAGAAAGTTTCTAAATCACGATTTATTTGCAATTGTTAGAGAAAGAAACTTTGAAATTGCACATGGCTATCACTTTTAAGTCGCAATTGCTTTTCTTTTACTTTACATTCATATAATATCAACTTTTTTTGGTTGGCTTAGTACTTTTATTCACAAAATAGGTAAAATAATTGAAAAACACTTTGAAATTTTAATTAAAATGAAAAATGATTTAAATAAGAGTTTAAAAAAGTACTACTGTGAGAGAAAATCTCATGCAGCGAGTTCTCCCGGGTTATGTAAGGAGTTAAATTTAAATATTCAGATTAACTGAAAATTATGAAAATAACACTATACAAATTCTGTTACTTTGGTAAAATTATAGTAGAACGCCTTTTAAACAGAATACAGACATATAGGCAATACAATTTCAGAGAGAATTTTGGACAAAAACTTGTTAATCCTGGCATTATTTTAACCTCTTAACTGTTTTGCCCGAGTACCGCTCGGGCAAAAAGAGTTTGCTATCTTCGATACTAAAAGCTTTTGGGCACCACTTAATTTTAAGTCTAATTGGTTTTTTGTTAAATGACATACCTTTTTCGATTGTACAAAGCCTAATATTTTAGTAAAAAAAAGTGGTGCCGGGTATTTATTTTTAATTTATTGTGTCAAAAAAAGAGTTAAGGAGTTTTAAACCTGGTAAACCTGGATGTATCTCCAAGTTAATTTTAGTTTGCTCGACTAACTCGTCGAAGCGAATTCAACAAGACGAGAATAACCAAGTTCTAAAATGTGGATTGCTAAATTTTGGACAAAAACTTCTGACCTGAGCAAGCAAGCTGAGCATGTGTCTACGCTTTACTGTAAAATATTTGTAATGTGCACTGTAAAAATATTTGTAAGCTTAATAAATAATATTTATAGATCATTTCTTTATATTTAATTAGAGTAAAATTCCAACATAAAAAAAAAAAAAAAAATGTATCTTTTTTTTTTATTTTGTTCCAAAGTTTAAATGAGCTGCAATCAAGGGAAATACACTTGGTACACAAATCTAAAGATTTTATTTTTAGTCATTAATAGTGTTTAATTCAGGCACTTTTCTCCGGGAGGGATTTTTGTGATTCCGGAGTAGGGAAGGGCGGGGATTTCACTTTTTGACCATTGTAAATACGAAATCTCAAATCTTCCAGGGGGGTACATGTCATCGCTCAAAGAGGTGGGGGTGCCATGGTTAAATAAATAAATAAATATATATATAATATATATATATACTTTTCCGTTAGGGGTTACTACACTAGAAACTTATAAAAAAGTTGAGTTGAATCTTTTCTATTTTTAACTTGAAAATTATTGCCATTCAAGAAGGAACAAAAAATACATTTTTAGGAATTTTTTTTATATTTCCCGTTAAAAGGCGCCTTTTCTCCAACAGCTTTTTACATTTCAATTTAAAAAAGTGTAAGACGCAAATATTTTTGTCTTAAAAGTAGCAACCGTGTATAATTTCAAGTTTGTATCCTTAACATTTCTACAAAAATCGTAATTTTAAACTTTTTTTTTTTAACGCTTTCGTCATTCATTTTAACCTTTTAAATATCTAAACTTTTTAACTGTTCTGTGAGACTAGTATTAAAAGTGACATCCACATCAAATTAAAATTTTATATCCTTAACAATTCTATCGAAATCGTAATTTAGGACGTTTTTAGACCAGTTTTTGCTGATTTCTTCGTTTTAATTTTGGAATTTTTTAGAAACTGTTCTTACATAGCATTTAAAACTTTTAAGTAATTACCATCATGCAAATTTCAAGTTTCTCTCCCCATCAATATAATAAAAATCGCAATTTCAAAACTTTTTCGCTTCTGCATCCATTGAAGGTATTGGCATCGAAATGAAGTATAGTCTATGAGGGATCAGGAACTATCGCAATCGATTTGTGACTATCAAATGATTGATAATATTGCTCTTATTCGACTAAAATAATTATAAAAGAATATATCAGTTTTATTAAGCGGGTTTCAATTGCCCCTAATACCCCCTAAATAATTTAAACATATTGACCTCGGTTTACATGAATAATTTTCTGTGACTCTGTATAATCAATAATGAAAATCGTACAGTGATTCTTAAAAAGAATTTCGTGAAAGAAAGCGAATTTAAGAAAGTAAACAGGGCGGTAATATTTAATTCTTATCTATGTAATTAATGATTAAATTAATCACGATTAAATTAATCAAGATTGAATTCATGCAGATTGAAAAAATCATAAAAAAACTTTTTGAAGAGCAATTACTTTTTCAATTTCAATCCTGATAAATTGAATTAGGCGTCAATGTAGTTTTATTAAATATTTAAAGTTTCTATACCTAACAATGCAAATGAATTGTAATTTAGAAGATTTGTAACCGGAAAGTAATACTGCGCTGTGTATTAGCCTTCGCTTCGCTCAGACAATTAAAATGTATTGTTTACTTTCCTGCGGCTCTTTAAACTGTCACTTCCGGTTTCAGAAGGTTCATTTCCGGTTTATATTTTTGGATATAAGATTGCTTCTATCTATTGTTGAATCAAAAGTAAGGCATTTTTGAAATCTTAACTGTTTGAATTTTAATTTTTAAAAAAAATCACAAAAAGAGCAATTTGAGGGTAGGCACATGCCTTCGCCTACCTTTCCCTAACGGTCGCATTAAATTACGGTTTAAAAATTCAGATTGCTTATTGCCATCCCTTTTTTGAAAAAAAATATTCACCTCATTATGACAGGTAAAATGATACCATAATAAAGCCAATTACACTATTTTATAAAACTGGTGGGAATCAAACAATCCGAATTACAAACACTACCCGTGAGTATAACGGGAGCGAGAATTAAGAGGTCAGTAAGTTACATTTTATTAAATAAGATTTCTGGGTCCGAGCAGAATTATTTGACCTGCGGATTATAGGACGGTAATGCGAATAAGATCCTTATTTAAAAAAAAAAAAATTACTACATTACAAATATTTACATATAATATTTATTTCATTAAAATAATATATATACATAGAATATTGACCATCAATTAAAATAAATTTTCATCAGAAATGTTTGATTCATCAGGATCCATAATATATGTTCTAACATCGATCGCACAAACCAAACTCGAAAGAAGTTTTTTCCGGATACAAATGTTCAGCCCGGGAATATCGCCGTCGCGAGAGTATACAACAACACCTCATCCAGTCATATTGACAGGATCGAGAATTAAGGGGTTAAAGAAGCATTTTAAAAAAACATTTTTTTTTTTTTTTTTTTTTTTGCTACTGGTTTTCGGAAATTTTTCGGAGTAGATTTGTTGCCTGTTAATCACTATTCCCAGATATTGATGATTTGGATAATATCATTTCTCCCTTTAACATTTTCAGCAGCGTAGTTTATTTTATGCGTGCAAGATTAAGGAATTAATGTTAATATTAATCTTAATCTAAATGCTCTTAATTTATCATGTTTTTTTGAGCACCAAAACATTTACTTAGGAATAAAAAAACATCCGAAAAACGTATATTGCTGGCTGAGAAAACTGATCAATATACTATAAAAACTACTCGGAAACGTTTTCGATAAACAGTGACAGCTAAAAAACCCTTCTTTTTATAAATGCTTCTTTAACACGTTCACGCCGGCGCGGTGGGTCACACTCGACTGTCTCAGAGTTGTAAAGTCTCCGGCTTTTGCACACCACTATTATTTTAGAGAAAATGTTGTTCCTTTAAATCACCCAATTGTTCTAATTAAATAAAACAACGTTTTCTGTATTAAAATACTGGTATCCAAAATGCCAGAGACTTTGCAGCTCTGAGACAGTCGAGTGTGACCCACCGCGCCGGCGTGAACGTGTTAAATATCAGGAAAAATAAACCTTCCTAATGTTACTAACGATAAAGTATACTATTTGAAATCGTGTGTGACTGGTAAGAATTTATTGCAAATTTTTCTTCTTCTTTATATTATAATTTCATTGGTTAAGAAAAAATTGCCTTTTTTAGCAGTCTGGTTTTATGATTTTTGTTTATATCTGTATGATAATTTTTTTGTACTGTTAATAACATTAATAAAAGTATGTTTTATAAAAAACTACTTTCAACTTTATTTTATTTTCTACTTTTTAGTATTTGACATATTTTATGATCCATTATAATAATTAATATTATAATCAATATTTTATTAAACACTTTGATTACTTATTTAAAAAATAGAATTAAATAAAATTACTTAATTAATAACTAAGTTTTTAAAATATTGTAATTTCATTAAAATGTATCAAATGTTCTTTTCACATGACATCGGGGCCAGCATCTCTTACACAAATTTTATTCGATGGGCGCAATTGAGTTATGAATAAAGAGGAGGAGACATATAGTGTAATATCTACCAGTTGCGAGTGAAGTAACTGAGGAGGTTGTCACAAGATGGCGGCTGCTTTTTCTTAAATCGGATCTCCAATTTCTGATTACCGCCAGGGCAAGCATGCCACCAGTAAAATTGAATAGAAAATATCGTCTTAATTAAACGTCTTATTCATGGAAAAATTTTTCTCAAAAATGTCCTAAAAATTTCAATTTATTTTTACTGGTGTCAGTATGCCTTGTAAAACTGTCAGTTTGTTTCCCTGGTTGTCACAATATGGCGGAAACGCAGGGCCTGACTACCGCCAAAACGAACTCCTACCAGTAAAAATGAAATTATGTTTCTATGATTATTTATGACTGAAATTTGCAATAATATAGCGTTTAGGTAAGTTGAAATTTTCTATATAAATCAACTGGTGGAAGTTTTCACTGGCGGTAAACAACTCCTGCGACAACGGTTACAGTAGAAGCTTCGCTACTCTAAGGATACGTCAGTTCCTCTTTATTAATAGTTCCATGGTTGCGACTGCAGTAACTGAGGGGGTTGTCACAAGATGGCGGGTGATTTTTTTTTTTTTTTTTTTTTTTATCGGATATTCGCAAATGCAATCCTCCCACTTATAAAATTGAATAGGAAATTCAATCTTATTTAACCGTCTTATTCACGAAGTCTTTCTCAAAAATGTCATGAAAATTTCTATTTGTTTCTACTGGTGTCAGTATGCTATGTAAAACTGTCAGTTTGTTTCCCTGGTTGTCACAATGTTTCGGAAACGTCGGGCCTAACTACTGCCAAAGTACACACCTACCAGTAAAATGGCACATGTGTTTCTACCAATATTTATGTCTGAAATTTTGCAACAATAAGGCGTTTAATTAAGTTGAAAATTTATATATAAATCTACTTGCGGAAGTTTCCACCGGCGGTAAGCAACGCCTTCGATAGCGGTTACAGTTGAAGCTTCACTCTTTTAACGAATGTCAGTTCCTCTTTATTAATAGTTCCATGGTTGGCAGCAATTTTTCTTAAGAAACACTTTTCTTGTACTTTGACATCTTGATGTACGCGCATGAGATGATGACATGTGATCGATTCGCAAGAGAAATTCACAGTGAATTTATAAATCCACTGTAAGCTATACCGGTGTTGCCAGTGAGCTACTTTTTTAAAATTCAGGTTTCTAGATTGACATCCCTTTTTTGAAATACTAAATTCGCCTTATGTAAGGGCAGATTATTTAAGACGAAAACAAGGGAAATTTTACCATTTCATTAAAGTGGTACCAATCAAGAATTCTGAATTTTAAAAAAGTAGCCCACTGGCAACACTGAGCTATACACTAGTGCCAGTGAACATACTATGGCAAACCCCAATATAAATTAAATGCTGAAAATTAATTAAAAAAATTAATTAAAATTATGTATAAATTAACCCTTTATCTACTGACGGCACTTTTAAGTACCACTTACTTTAAACTTTCAGCCCATAGGGAATATTACTAATATTCTAATGGTACTTTGCAAGAACACTCTTTTAACTCTACTTTATCTGGATATATGGCAGCAGTAGTTCTAGGTTTGTTATTTTAGCGAGGAAGGGGGGTATCTTTGACACAGTCGATGTGTTTTGTGTCGACACTTTGTACAGAATGTCACGCTCGTTTTTTTTATTGCTGCAAACACAGTAAAGGATAAAAGATAAGTTTTGGATTTTTTTATGTGTTCATTATGATTTTAGAATACAGTTTGAATAGCTATTTTAGATGAGCGGAGTATGTATTTGATTTAACAGCTGAATTACTCGGTGGTACTTATAAGTACCGTGAGTACACTTGGTGTTGGAGAAAAAAATGTTGTTTAACTTCTTAATCGTCGCGCCTGATAAGTGTCGAATACTTTTTTAAAATCCAGATTGTTTGATTGCCACCACTTTTTTCAAGTTGAAATATTCTCTTCATTTAATTACTGATAAA
Organism: Maratus speciosus; assembly: GCA_963932465.1. Classification (NCBI taxonomy): domain Eukaryota; kingdom Metazoa; phylum Arthropoda; class Arachnida; order Araneae; family Salticidae; genus Maratus; species Maratus speciosus. Next base: position 370,414,085 of record OZ010797.1, on the reverse strand, counting down.
ATGTCGAGAGAATAAAGCTAATTGCATTCTTTAAAAAATCTGGTGGGAATAAAACACTCTGAATAAAAAAAGAAGCCTACACTGCCCTTGACAGTCACGGGCGCGACGATTAAGGGGTTAATTTTCGTCTATGTAGTTATCAATCGTTTTCATCTGCTTTAAAATGTAATTATTAAAATGTAGTGTAGTAATTATTTCCCTGGTGTTTCTTTTCTGTTTCATTATTACTTTTTTTTCATAAGAAATCGAAAAAGTTGTGGCACCGGCTCGTTTTAGCCGTGCTAGAAATGCCATATGTAAATTCATATATTGCATATGTGGAGAAGCGAGTGAACATGTTTTCCCTGGAATATAGACGTCGCATAACTAAAGGACTTCTAGCAAGGTTGAAATCTTAAAATAAATAGTGTTTTTAACCTTTTTAGGGTCAAAGCATTTTCAATTCTAAAGTGTTGAAATAAATGATTGTAACCGGAATTTGCCAAAATATTTATTTGTAAATAAGAAAAAAGGCCCATATTTCACATGCTTATTAAATCGAAAATATTTTGTGGTGCTATTTGAAATACCTTGTGGGTTTTCTGTTACGATATTTTAGTCATAGTGTACTGACGGTACCAGTGATGGAACAGTGTAGCAGCAGAGAATCAATTGACACCACAAAATTTTATTAGTATTCTTCATCTAACTTCAGGACAAAATTTCCCAGATTCTTGAAGGCGAAGAATACTATAAAAATTTAGTGGTGACAATCGCTGAACTGCTGCGCCACTGTTTCATCACTGCGGTACTTTAAACTGCCACTTTAATTATATACCTCTAAATAATTAAAGGGCATAGCCGGATAAGCATTGGAAACATTCCTTTCAATCAAATTTCCTTATTTTTTCCTCAGATTTGGCTACATATCTAACAATATATTTCCCCTATTATCACCCTATAAATATTGATATTTAATGAGATAAAAATGTTTTTTCGATTTTTAAAAAAATGGATTTTCTCAAAAACTGCTGCGCGGAATTTCATGTCATTAACTGGGGATATATAGATACTAATGATACATAATTGGTAATTTTTGTATAATTTTCTGTTTATAAAAACTGTGTGAAACAGCGAAATAAAAGTTAAAAAAATAAAAATAATATCTTATGGTTATCCGAAAATTGCCATTTTCTTGTAAAAAATTCTCCATATGTGCCTGTATATTCTACATAAATGCCGAAAGTTTGCGTTAGGTACTACATATAAATATTTACAAAAATGTATATTAAAATTACTGAAATTCATTTTAACGCTTTATTTGGGGCGAAGCTACTTAACTTCAACATCAGAAGAATTTTCGGAAGAAAGTCAGCAGACAATATGTCAACTGATGTATTTTAGATTCCATTAAGCATATAAGTTATGTTTTCCAACATCATGTTCACTTTGATATCGACAGTGTTGAGAATGTTGCTCATGTGTTCATTAAAATTTAAAATACAGCAATTCTGTAACTGTTTATTCCAAAAATTCTTCGAGTGTGGAAGTTGAGTAGCTCCGCCCAAAATAACGCCTTAAAATGAAATTTTAATAATTTTAATATACATTTTTGTAAATATTTATATGTAGTACCCAACGCAAACTTTCGGCATTTATATAGTATATTTAAACATGTAGGGAATTTTTTACATGAAAATGGTAATTTTCGGATAATCATAAGATATGATTTTTATTTCTTTTATTTTTTATTTCGCTATTTCACACAGTTTTTATAAACAGAAAGTTATACAAAAATTACCAGTTATGCATCTTTGGTATATACATATCCTCAATTAATAGCATGAAAATCCGTGCAGCAGTTTTTGAGAAAATCAGTTTTTTAAAAAATCGAAAAAACATTTTTATCTCATTAAATATCAGTATTTATAGGGTGATAATAGGGGAAATATATTGTCAGATATGTAGCTACGTCTGGGAAAAAATCAGGAAATTTAATTAAAAGGCATGTTTCCAATGCTTATCCGGCTATGCCCTTTCTCACGGATGAGTATTTTTTTATGTTTATTCTTTAATTTTCATTATAGTAATAAAAAAAAATTGCAGGAGAAAAATTGCAGCAGATCATAATGCAGTAGATAAAGGGTTTGATTGGCAATCCTATTATATTCAGGTGAGATAATACACGAACGGACAGACAAATAGAAGTCTTTAACATTTTCCAACTATGTTGGGAAATGTTTAAATGCCCAAATCCCTTTTTTTTTTAAATACTGTATTATGTTAATGCAAAAATAGAATTGATTGAAACAAAGTAATAAAATGTATCGTATTTTGAACAACTAAAATTAAAATTGAAGCAACAAAATTACAAACCTTTTAAGTAAAAATTCACGTGGAAAATAGATAGCACATGATATTAACTAAAATAACAAAAATATTATGAAAATATTAATGTATTTACTATACAGCTATGCCACAGCTAAATATTTCCTTGAACGTTTATTAACGCTTTCAGGGTAAATTACTTCAACTCGTAAATTTCTAAAATCGAACCAGAATTTACAAACTAGTTTATTTGAAAATCAAGTGAAAGCTTCCCTTCGCATACTTCGTAAATCGAAAAAGTTTTCATTTCAAAAATCTGGTACAAGTGTGGCATTTAGACGCTAAAATTAAGGGAACCAAATATGAAGCATCGCCCTTGAAAGGGTTAAAAGATAATTTTTTATTTTTAATATGTATATTTATTATGCATAAAAAATATATTTAAATGTAGAAACAAATTTAAAATTTTAATCTGCGACATAGAAACCATTAAGAAATTTATTTATAACAATTTTCGGTTGAATTGCAATTTTAATCCAACAAACAAAGGGTTACTCTTGCTGTGTGATTAACTTATACACTTAAAACCATAAACTGATCTTCGAAACTGAATCACTCCTAACAACGCAAGCAAAATAAAATTAAATGACATTTATGCAATTGATTAGGTGAATAAAACGGAGGAAAATGGAAGAATAGCCGTTACGTAGCCATTCAACGAAATAATATTTTGAAGGAAAGGGAAATATTTATCGAATTGGAAGATATCAAAATCGATTTGATACTTGCTAATGTGATTTGTAAATCGGATTCGGAAGATAATATTGCATTTGAAGCATAGCGGATTTGGAAAAGGCATAAGTGCATTTAGAATTTAAAACAATAAAATTTTTGTACGGTTTACGTGTTCATGCGCGGAATATCTCTGTTGTACCATGATAATTTTTATATATGCAGGCTTTCAAATTGTAAAGAGGAATTGGGAATCCCCGTTTCCAAATTATTAGCAATTATTATTATTATTATTTAAATCCTTTTTCTCGTGTAAATACAGTTTAGTCTGTGAAATTTCGGATGCTTAACCCCTTGAGGGACGGTGGGATAAAATATATCCCACTTAATTTAAACAAGATTCTCACGGGAAAATTTTAACTAAATTTTATATTTTGAGCTTTGGAGGAAAAGCGTTGTAAAATTGCTTTTCCTTATTTAAAAATAAATGATTTCGGTGTTTCCGGTGAGAATTCAATATTTAGAGACATTTTTGCTTGCCCCTCATGGGGTTATATAGTTATTGGACGGTAACGAAAAAAAAAAAAAATTAAAAAACTACAAAAACAGGCAATTGCAGCGCTAACGCTAACGACTATCTGCATATTCTACTTGCACCACTATTAAAAAAAAATAAAGTTTGTAATTTTTTTAAGACGGAACAATGGAACAATAGATCTGGTGTATGGATTCCCTAGTTGCGTGGCAACTTTACATCCAGGCTAAGAGTAGATCGTTTTACAATGCAATGGGAGCCTTAGAAAAAAGATCGTTTAAACGCGGCTAGTAGCCACGAAAAAATAGAGAGTAAACTAAAAAGATAAACAATTTTTAAAAGAAAAAATTGTTAGTTATAACTAGTAGGAAAAAAAAAAGTTCCATATGATCCAAAAATGTCGTGGACAGGCGAAAAAGCTACCAAAGGAAGCCCCGTAAAAAGAAAGACTAAATTCAGAGACCATACATTAGTTTAACACAATCATAACAAATTAAGATACAAAAGTTTATAAAAAATGAAGTATTTACATATTTACAGAAAAAAGAAAAAAGAGAGATTAAAGTTTATAAGAAAATGCACAAAAGATAGGAAGATACAATAATAATAATAAAAAAAAAACAAACATTGAGGAGAGTTCAGACTAACAGGACTGAAAAAAGCACAACATGTATAGGGGAACAAGGAGAAAAAAGGACGGCGCCCGCCCAATCTGGTAACTCGATGTGAAAAGGTTATATAAGGAGACCAAGATAGTGTAATTAAAGCACAAAAAGGTAAAACTAATAAAGAATTTGAAAAGCATAAGAAAAACAGCTTAAAAGTTTTTTTTTTTTTTTTTTTTTTTTTTTTTTTTTTTTTAACACACAAAAGACAGAAAGACGGGGAAAAAAGGAAATAGTTTAGCAGGGAATGAAGTTATTCTTCATTTAAGTTGAGAAGGTTAGCAAGTTTATCGAATTCATTGATGATCACCATTACTTTTTGCATAGGGTTATCAATTTTTTTGGTTTGAGTTGAAATGTTTTTGATGCAGCTTAAAAATTTTGTAAATTGAAAAACTTCCTTTATTTCATTGAAGGTGGTAAGTATATCTTTAATATCATTAGAGTAATTTACTGGAATTTTCAAATTTTGAGTATTATTAGTATTTTCAGTAGTAGGAGAGGAAAGGGTATTTGAAGTATCATTAACATTAGTTTCGGAATTTATCATGCTAGTACTGGTTGAGGGATCATTAGTCGAAGGTTTATTGGTGTAGTTATAATCTTTAAAGATTTCTATATTAAATCTTTAAAGATTTCTATATTTCTCCTGTGCTGCGTTTGTAGCCTTGCCAACCTGAAATAGTGAGAAGTTCCATACTGGGTATCGTTCCATGTGGTTTAGTCCGTAGAACGTCAGTGCGCTATACTGATGGCCCGGGTTCGAGTCCCGGCATGGAATCTTTTTCACTAGGTTGGCCTTTGTGCCTTTTAAGCAAAAATAATTTGAAAAAAAAAATTGATTTTCATTTGAAATATTTAAAGATTTCGGCAAGAATTTGTGTTTCCGAGGAGAGATTGCTGACGCTATTACGTGTAGTTTTTCTGTTATGTTTATTTTCAAGTCTGTACGGGTTTTTAGGGCACCCGCGGAAATTCGCCGGATGCCCAAAGCCATAATTAGCGCATGTAGGTTTAATTCTACCTTTGTGCACACAAGCAGTGCTTAAGTGTAATTCCCCACATATGACACGTTTGGCGTCAAACCTGCACACCTCTGAGGCATGTCCATACCCTTGACACCGATAGCATTGTTTAACTTTATTTTTTGAAGTAAAGGCTTCAATTTTAACAGAAATATAGTGGATCACGTTAATTTTGTAGATTTCCTCAAAGTTTTTTCGTGGTATAACATTTACCATATAGATTGGCATAGGATACCCAGTCTTTCTATTTTTAAGCATGGCAGCCCTAGTGACTGCAAATCCATGCTCGCAAAGGCTTTCTTCTATTAGTTTTTTTTTTTTTTTTTTTTTTTTTTTTTTTTTTAAGTCGTGCATGTTGTCGAAGTTTATACAAAAGATTTCTGTTTCAAGAAAGTGGCGCGAGTTAGAATTAAAAAATAGTCGCCGGTGGCAGCTCTGTGATTGGTATTTCTTTAGACCACAAAATATTGCTGCGTTTAAGTTTTTTTTTTTTTTTAACCATTTACATAAACTATTATTTTTCACAGTGAAATAAATTAAAATACGTTACATAAAACTAAAACACGGGACTTTAATTATTTTTTTTAATTGTAACTTTTATTTTATCATGTTAATATTTCAAAATATATGTTTTTTTTAACAATAAGCTTTTAGTTTTTTAATTTTGGATTTTTTTTAAATATCTGCTTCTTCTGTTTTCTAATTAGATATGGTATTCTAATAAATAAGATATAATATTAACTAAAATATCTAAAATATTATTAAAATATTACTGTGCTATACATAACCCCAGCTAAATATTTAATTGAAAACGTATTAAAAAATAAATTTTTGTTTTGATTATTAATATTTATTATCCATACAAAATATATTTAAATGTAGAAACAATTTTTAAGTTTTTATCTGAAAAAAGCCTTTACGAAATTATTTTATAATAATTTTAGGCTCAGCTTCAATTTTAATCTACCAAACAGAGGCTAAGTCTTACAGTCTGATTAACTTAACCACTAAAAACCATAAACTGATCATCGACACTGAATGACATGCAACTAACTGCATATGGAAAATGCAACTTAATGACATTTATGCAATTGGTTATTGGCATAAAACGGAGGAAAATGGAACGCGAATCGTTACGTAGCCATTGAGGCAAAAGTAAAAAATTATCGAATTGGAAGATATCAAAACCGATTAGCTACTTGCTAATGTGATTTGAAAATCTGATTCGGAAGAAAATTTTGCACTTCAAGCGTAGCGGATTTGGAAAAGGCGTAAGTATATTTAGAATTTAAAACAATAAAATATTTACATGGTTAACGTGTACATATGCGGAATATTTTTGAGGATTACCATGACAATTTTTTTTATGCACGCATTGAAATTTTAAAGAGGAATTAGAAATTCCACCTTTGCGAAATATTAGCAAATTCTTTATTATTATTATTATTATTATTTAAATCCTTTGCCTCATGTAAATTCAATTTCGACTGTTAAATTTTGCATGTTTATATAGTTATCGGAAGGTAAAGAAAAAAAAATAATAAATAAAAAAATAGGCACTTTCAGCGCTGCCATTGGCGACTGTTTAAAAAAAAACTCGCACCGCTTTTTAAAAAAGAAAGTTTGTAGTTTGTTTATGTAGCCAGATGTTGTCAAAGTTTGTTAAAAGATTTCTGTTTCAAACAAGTGGTACAAACTTGAATAAAAAAATAGTAAAAAAAAAGAAGTTTGTAGTTTATCTCTCTTATATATGTGTAGTTTATCTCTCTAATATTTATATAAAAGATTTCTTTTTCAAGAAAGTGGTGCGACTTAGAATTAAAAAATAGTTGCCAGTGGCAGCCCTGCAATTGCGACGTCTATAGACCACAAAATTTTTCTGTGTTATATATAATTTTACTACCATTTACATAAATAATTTGCTATTTTTCACAGTAAAATAAATTGTAACGCGTCACATATGTCTAAAACATGTGAATTTAATTATTTCTTTAATTGTATCTTTAATTTTATCATAATACTACTTCAAAATATATTGTTTTTTTTAACAATAAAGCTTATAATTATTTAATTTTGGAATTTTTTAAATCTCATGTTCTTCTGTTTTCTAATTAGATAAGATATTCCAATAGATAAGACATAATATTAACTAAAATAACAAAAATATTAATAAAATATCAATGCATCTGTGCTATTCATAACCATAGCTAAATATTTCATTGAAAGCGTTTAAAAAAAAAAAGATTTTTAATTTGATTATTAATATTTATTATGCATACAAAATATATTTACATGTATAAAAATAGCAAATAAAGCCTTTGTGCAACAATATTAAAAAGCAGAAAAACCAACGTTTAAAATGTTTTTTCGTTCAACGTTTTTTCGGGCTACTAATATTTGTTCCACTCCTCAGTTACTTAGTGCTGAACTTAATTACCTCAAAGCTATTGCTGTCGATCGTGGTTATTCCTCTAATATTATCGATTCTATTTATAAGAAATTGACGAAATCCGTCCATTCTGAAAAGCATTCTAATTCCAACTCTAATATTTCAGTTGTATTACCATTTTTTCCTAAAATCAGTCAGCAAGTTGCTAAAATCCTAAGAAGGTTTGATTTTAAAGTTATTTTTTCTCCTGTTAATAAAATCCCTTTTTCAAATCTCAAACACCCCGTTGATCGCCTAGATAATTGGGGCATTTACCAGATCTCTTGTCAGTGTGGTCTTTCTTATATTGGTCAGACTAAACGTGCTCTTAGATTTCGTTTAAAAGAGCATGAAGGTTATGTTAAAAATCAGGAGCTCAAACGTTCTTCTATTGCTCAACATTCTTGGTCTTCTCAACATAGGTTCGATTTTTCCTCAGCCATCATTATCCAAAAATGTTCTTCTAACCTTGATCTTCATTTTTGGGAAGCTTACCATATCATTAAAAATTCTCACTCTTTAGTCAATGATTTATCTAGTACTCCAGATTTTCCAAGTATTTGGAAAACGTTAATTTAATTCCCCCTTTTTTGGTTTCTTTTCTCTACTTCTCCGGTAGATGTCGCTACTTGTCCACCCAGTCGTTTCCACTGCTACTCTCTCATTGGTTGTTTCGGCGCCTTCGCCACCCGCATAGGGTATAAAAGCCAGCGCGTCTCTGTCTATGATTTTGCTCAGCCTTGCTTTTTCTAGCACGCTGTTCCTTTTGCACTGAAGAAGAATCTCGCTAGTAGATTCGAAACAGCTGTTTGCTGCTTTTCATATATTATTTGTGCATTTTAAACGTTGGTTTTTCTGCTTTTTAATATTTACATGTAGCAGCAATTTATAAATTATTATCTGCGATACAAAAACCATTACGAAATTTTCTTATAATAATTTCAGACTCAACTTCAATTTTAATCCACCAAACAAAGCTAAGTCTCGCAGTGTGATTAACTTATCCAATAAAAACCATAAACTGATCATCGAAACTGAATCACACGTAACTGAGCAAGGAAAATGCAATTAAATGGCATTTATGCAATTGATTAGCAGGCTAAAATGGAGGAAAATGGAAGACGAGTCGTTACGTAGCTATTCCGCGAAATAATATTTTGAAGTAAAGGGAAAAGAAAATTTATCGAACAGCAAGATACTAAAATCGATTTACTACTTGCTATTGTGATTTGAAAATCTGATTAGAAAGATAATTTTGCATTTCAAGCGTAGAGGATTTGGAAAATGCATAAGTATATTTAAAATTTAAAACAATAAAATATTTGTATGGTTAACGTGTAGATGTGCAGAATATTTCTGTAGATTACCGTTATTATTTTATGTAGGCATGCATTCAAGTTGTAAAGAGGAATTTGAAGTTCTCCCTTTGCAAAATATTAGCAAATTATTATTATTATTATTATTATTATTATTATTATTATTATTATTATTATTATTATTATCATTATTATTATTATCCTTTTCCGCATGAAAATACAGTTTAGACTGTGCAATTTTCCAGTTAATATTGTTAATAATAAGAAAATAACAATAAATTAAAAAAATAGAGAATTGGTACTTCTATAGACCACAATAGTTTTCTGTGTTTAAAATTAATTTACAAAAAGCGGGCGAGTTGGCAACTATCAAACTCTTCCGTTTTATTGTACCAAAAAAAAAAAATAATAATAATAGAAAATTTTGCCTTATTTAAGAGGCAAACTACGACGGTTTAAAAAGGTAAAATTTACTATGAAATTTTTGTGGCACAAAAAAAGGTAAGATTTGGCAGCTATGGTACAGTACTAATTAAAGTTCACAATATGCCGTTAACGTAGATTAGTGGAAACTGATTTAAACCATTAAAAAGTATACACTAATTATTTTTATTAAAGCATTTTACTTTTAAATTATGAAATCGTTTACATATTTATCATTGTCATTGTCGTTTTTAAAAATGAATCATTAGCTATCTTATACTCTAACATAAGTTTTAGAAGAGTTATTTTAATTTATCAGATTGACGAATACTCAATACTTTAATCGATGTTTGAAGATCGCGATCTTCTGTTAAATTTCTAGCATGGATATGGTAATTTACTATAAACATGTACCGACAATTGCTATCATACATGTATGTATGCCAATATATACATTCCATTAATCTTACTTATCAATTCTCACTAATAATTTTATAACCCAGTTAGTGACAAGGCATATAATTTAGAGATTCTACTTCAGTTTTGTAGATATCTTGATAAAACATGGAATCCAAATTTATGGTTACACTGCATGTTTAATAAGACAGATATTGAATATGAAAAGTTGTTAAATGGGTCATTTTCAATAAATGCATACAATTCAGAAAAACATTTAAAAAAAATTACGTTTCAATTTCACATTAAAAATGAAATAAGTGATAATGTATAAGTTAGATGTGTCTGTAAATATAATTAATTAAGCACTTTAGCTTTTGGTATAATTTTTATACACTATTTTACTATATTTTATACACTATTTACCAGTAACATGGTAACAGACTTGACATTAACAGCAAAATATCTTCCAAAACCTACATGCTAATTATTAACACTAAGAAACAAAAGAAAATATTTAATATATTAACTAGATAATAATATTCAAGCAAAACAAAGTACTAAACTTATACTTTTAACATAAAAAATTAGGTAACTGACTTGACATTGAATAAAAATACCCACCTTTATAAAAAATTCTTTACTCTACTGCACTGTTGTTTTTCAACTGCAAAAGAAAATGGCTACAATATTTAACTAGTATAAGTGTTTTTATTGCAAATGTGCTGCTATCTCTTGGTGAAATTGTCAACCTTTATTTCATGAAATATTGTAGCTTGGTAACAGCCTTGACAAAATATGAGGGACAAAATGTTTTGTAGATTTTCTTTAAAAAAAAATTTTTTTTTTGCTGGAATAATGCCAGAAATTTAAAATAATGATAATTTATCTCATTAAATGCCCCAATTACTTTCCTTTTAAAGTGAAAAATGAAGTGAAAAATATTACAGAATTATAAAATACAGAAGAGGGACAGCTATTTTTTTCTTCTACTAGATGCAAAAATCTGCATCTTTAGGAAAAAAATATGAAAGTGATTATTTTTATGTTTTAGAAATATGTTGTGTAGTGTAATTAATTAAAAATAATATTTATAGTCAGTTTTAAATAATATATTATGAGTACATTTTTTTTTTCACTGTGGGACAGCATATGTATGCATATTTTGAAAATGACACAAGTACGTTTATCAAATAATTTCCTGAAACTTACTTCTCGCGATTTCCATATGGTTATATAACCCTCCAATTGAACTTTACGTTTTACTTCCAAACATTAGGAAATACAATTCTATAAACGATGCAAAAAGGTCTTTATTTAGTTTGTTTTTCAAATTCTCAGATATCCTACAATCCATGAAAATAATTTCTTTTTAATTTATGCACATTATATTGCTATATATTTCACATTTATTTAAATCATGTATCTATGAATAAAGAGGATTTGACATATTCTCAAAATGGTGCAGCTTCAGCTGTAACCGGTTTCGCAGGGGGTCATTATGACGGGGACAGGGTTCGTACGGGTGCTTGAATTTCTAGACTAAGAAATTCTTCGGTACCAGTATTTTCTTATGGAAAATCTCTCCTGAAGTAAGACGAAATTTCTTCCGTTTAAAGAAGATTTATTTTTCTATTAAAAAAAAAATCTGATATTGGGCCTTGAAAATAACGGTTCCCGTACGAATCCTGGGGGAAAACTTCCACCAATAATACTGGATTAATTTTAACACAGTTATTCTAATTGGTAAATAAATCATATCAGATGTAAATTTACAACTGGGTGAAAAATGTCCGGACCAGGGCTCGAACCAGTTATCTCTTGGCTGAAGCAGCCAATGCTCTACCATCTGAGCTATTCCGGACAAATGTGGTTGAACTCTATCATCTTCCTAACCTTATTGATTATAGCATATCATCCCAAATCTGGTTCAGCTCAACAGAATAAATCGCAGGTAATGGAACTCCAGAAATCGCTGGATACGTAATTGAACTAGATTAATTTTAACACAATTATTCTAATTGGTAAATAAATCATATCGGATGTAAATTTACAACTGGGTTAAAAATGTCCCGGCCAGGATTCGAACCAGTTATCTCTTGACTGAAGCAGCCAATACTCTACCATCTGAGCTATCCCGGACAAATGCGGTTGAACTCTATCATTTTCCTAACCTTATTGATTATAGCATATCATCCCAAATCTGGTTCAGCTCAACAGAATAAATCGCAGGTAATGGAACTCCAGAAATCGCTGGATACGTAATTGGACTAGATTAATTTTAACACAATTATTCTAATTGGTAAATAAATCATAACAAATGCAAATTTCCAAGTGGGCGAAAAATGTCCGGACCAGGATTCTTACCAGGGATCTCTTGACTGAAGCCGCCAGTGCTCTACCATCTAAGCTATCCCGGACGAATCTGGTTGAACTCTTTCACCCAGCTAACCTTATCAATTGTAGCATTTGGTCTGAAATCTGGTTCAGCTCAACAGAATAAATCGCAGGTTATGGAACTCCAGAAATCGCTCGATACGTAATTACTCTTGATTAATTTTTACACAATTATTCTAATTGGTAAATATCAGATGTAAATTTCCAACTGGGCGAAAAATGTCCGGACCAGGATTCAAACCAGGGATTTCTTGGTTGCAAAAATAAAGTGAAATTCTATTCAAAATTTATTGGTGGAAGTTTGCTTTTACGGTAATTAGAAACTATTGAACCAATGTAAAAAACAATTCCCATCTTCTGACAACTTCATCAGTTACCTCACTTGCAGCTGATAGACTCTACACTATATGTCTCCTCCACCGCCCCTTGAATAGTATGCCTGAGCGCTGAATTCACCTTATTTAACGACATATTAATTAACCCTTACCGACGCGGAGTAATTCTGTTTATAAACTGATGAAATAATGGACTGACACCTCAATTTATAAACGAATGTATTAGAAAATATGAATTTGCTTATTTTCATGTACATTATAATAGGAAAATTTTAGTTAAATATTCTTGGTGCCGTTTGTCAGTTTTGGAATTAAAATTAGGTGTCCCTTTTTAAGGCCACCGCGCCTGAAAAAGTTAAGACGAAATCAGGGGAATTTTACGATTTCAAAAAAGTGGTGTCAATCAAGATATCTCAATTTACAAAAAGTAGCCCACTGGTAACACTGCTCAGGTTTAGTTATTCAGAACCCCCCCCCCCCTCTTCATTCGTAAAGCCATTTCTTGAATACATACACCTCAGTAAAAGATTAAATTTCTCTTTGATATTGACATTTTATAAATACAAAGTAAAATTAATTTTCTGGTCAAAAATACATTGTTTTTTGTAATGAAAAATATTCTATATTTTTTAGTAATATGTTTGTAAAATGTAGCTTTATATCAGAAAGGTAGTAGATTGTTTTTCGTTCATAACTTCGTACAAAACTTCTCAGGTGTGCTCGTTTTGTCTCCCTTTTTTGTGTAAATTCCGAATTCATACGTGAAGTTCCGAATGGCAATTTTTGTCTCTTTTAATGTCTGACCTTTCATAATTACCTGAAATAAAAATTCTGAATTTCCGGTTAGAATACGGAATTTCTTTATAAAAAGGGAGCTCAAAATAGCAACCCTCTCACTAAATGGCTTCAGATTTTTATCAAGTAAACTTCAAGGAATGGAAAAATCTTCATGAACACACAATACTGTGGCGAAATATGACACGCAAATAAATCCCAGCATAGGTGAACACATATATGTATTATTTTATGCACAATTATCTATAATATGTATAATTATTTCATATATGAATACCCTTACGAAAATAGTTTATAGAGCTATATAGAACTCTATAGACTTTTTTACAAGTTCTATAGAATAGCCTTTCTATAGAGTTTTGAAGAGTTCTATGGAATACTTTTTCCTAAAGAAAATGTTTCTATAGAATAGCCTTGCTATGGAATACTTTTCCCATAGAGTTTTGAAGAGCTCTATAGAATACTTTTTCTAAAGAAAATAATCCTACTGAATAGCCTTTCTACAGAATATTATTTATACAGAGATTTGAAGAGTTGTATAGAATAACATTTCCTAAGAAAATATTTCTGTAGAATTCATAGAAGCTCTGTAACTTTTTTTCCTATAGACCAATTTTCTATAGAATACATAAATCTTGTAGGATTTCTATAGATTAATGATTTTAAGTAAAATTTTTGTTATATATATATATATATATATATATAACAAAAATTTTACACACACACACACATATATATATATATATATTGGTCTTTTAAAATTTATGTGTAAAATTTATTTACAACTATATATTAAAAAATTAGAAAAAAAAATTAATTTTGTAATAAGTTAGTTTAATATAATAGTATTCCATAGATTTAATAGTAAGTCACATTGCTGGCCACCGTTATTTTCGAAAAGTTTGCTTGGCCTTATTGAATAATTGAGATATCTCTGATACAATAAGTCACATTTTTCTGTTCTAAAATACTTTTAGCCAAAAATCGTAGCATGTGACTTACACTACAAGTGCTCGTGGAAATAGCCCTATGTAATTTTATCCAATTGGTGATTCATAAATTTTTCCGAGAACTATTTCTTGTTTTTTTAAAAAAAAAAAAATCAAATTGCTTTCTTACTACCACCTTTTAGAAACAGTAATATTTGACTTATTTAATCTGACATTATCGAATACATTAGCTAATACGACTATATTTATAACAAAAAATGAGTGGCAATAGCAATGCTGCCGCTGGCGACTAATTTTATATTGCCTTTGTACCTCTATTTTAACCCCTTAACGGCCGCATTAAAGTACAGTTTAAAAATTCAAATTGCTTATTGGCCCCACTTTTTTTAAAAAGAAATATTCACCTTAGTTAATAACAGGTAAAATGATACCATAATAAAGCCAATTACACTATCTTATAAAACTGGTGGGAATAAAACAATTTGAATAAAAGGCACAGCCCGTGAATATCACGGGAGAGAAATTAAGTGGTTAAGGAAATATTTTTTTTTTATATTTTTGTTGCAAATGTTATCAAATTATATGTGAAAATGTTTTGGTTTTAAAAAGTGTTTCGAGATAGAATTAAAAAATAGCCGCCAGTGGCAGCCCTGCTACTGGTTGTCAGAAAATCCTGTCTTTCGGGTAACTTGTGTTAATTATACAACCTTATGTAAACCCATACGCAGTAATAATGTTTAGAAACTATATTAACAGCGGAAATTTATTCCATTGAATTAATCCATGAAAATCTAATTCAGTGAACCGAAAACTATAAAGTTTGAATCATTCTATGAATGGAAACGGTCAATCTATTAAGGGAAATGCCCCATCTGTTTAATCTTCACCAATAACTTATTTTTAGTTTAAATTTAATTCTTAATTACTACCCAAAACAATTATAATCAGTAATCTCTAAAATTCATAACAAATAAAATGTTTAACATTAAAGAACGACATTCTTTGGATATTTTAAAATAATACGCAGATTAATTCAATATTTAACGTTTCCTTCATACGGCTTCTTAAAGATGATGCTCTTCTGATTAGAATTAAAATAACACAAATGTTGGAACAATCTATGAAATGAAAGGATAAATCTATTAAGGGAAAGGTCCAATCTGTTTAATATTCACAGATAACTTATTTAGTGTAAATTTAATTCTTACTTATCACCCGAAACAGTTTCAACCAGCAATCTCTGAAACACATAATAAAACTAGTTGGATGTGCCAATCCCAAAACTTTCTTCTATCTTATACATAATATTTCAAAAATTACTTACACATGTTAATACTTCAATATTTTTAGTTCAATACTATACCAACTTTAATTTTCATCTTAGATTTCTGCTTCAGTCAATTAAACGTACTAAAAACGAGTTCATCAATATCATGATATTTGTTAAAATTAATATTTTTTCCTTATTCTGTTGCTATCAGATGTTTGCGAATAGCCGGCTTAGCAAAAAGCGAGTTTCCGCCACTGCACGAGTCGCCGATGGACAACAGAACTACAAAAAATCCAGAAAAGCATACAAAAATCACTATCACATAGCCCCTTTACCGCGCAATATTTCCAAATTCAAGGAGGACCTGTAGGTCAAAGCCAAAAACATGCACGAAAAAATTGGGTTCAATTGTATGCATAATTTTATACACTTTTCGATGGTACAATAAAGAAAATGGCTCAAACATCGCTATTACAACACCCCCTCCCGGCAGATTTTTTTCAAATTCAGGGAGGACTTGTTTACCATAGCCAGAAACGTACACAAAAATTTTGGTTCAATTCTATGCATAACTTCATACAATTTTCGATGGTACAATAATGAAAATGGTACAGACATCGAATTATAGCGCCCCTTTTATAGCGGCGGAATTTTTCCAAATTCAGGGAGGACCTTCGTGCCATGACCAAAAACAAACGCAAAATATTTGGCTCAATTCTATGTATAACTTCATACACTTTTCGATGGTACAATTACAAAATACAAAATCGCACAAAATTCGCTATAACAGCGCCCCCTAGCGGCGATTTTTTTCTAAATTCAGGAGGACCTGCTTGCCATAGTCAAAAACTTAAAATAGAAATTTGTTTCAATTCTATGCATAACTTCATACACTTTTGAATGGTACCATATTCAAAATCGCACAAAAATCGCTGTTACAGCGCCCTCTACCGGCGATTGTTTTCTAAATTCAGGGAGGAACTGCTTGCCATAGCCGAAAACTTAAAATAAAAATTTGGTTCAATTCTATGCATAACTTCATACATTTTGGATGGTACAATAATCAAAATCGCGCAAAAATCGCTGTTACAGAGCCCCCTACGGGCGAATTTTTTCTAAATTCTGGGAGGACCTGCTTGCCATAGCCAAAAACTTAAAATAAAAATTTGGTTTAATTCTATGCATAACTTCATACACTTTTGGATGGTAAAATATTCAAAATCGCATAAAAATCGCTATTACAGCGTCCCCTACCGGCGAATTTTTTCCAAATTCAGGGAGGATATGCTTGCCATAGCCAAAAATTTAAAATAAAAATTTAGTTCAATTCTATGTATAACTTCATACACTTGTTGATGGTACGGTGGCGACAGACAGACGGACACACGGACAGACATACATTTTCTATATACATGTTTTTTGGGATCCCTGACCCCTAAAACGTGTAAATCCGCGAAAACCGGAAGTCGAAAAAATTTCGATTTCAATACTTTCTTCTATTGAAGATAGAGGAAAATAAAAAAATGTTAAACATTAAAGAATGGCATTCTTTGGATATTTCAAAATAATCTATCAATTAGATTAATTCACTATTTAACGCTTTCTTCATACGACTTCTTAAAGATGATGTGCTTCTGAACAGAATTAAAATACAAATAAACAACCAACGTTATATCTGGCCACTTATTGCATTCATTTTAATTGATCATTTACTTAGTTATGACACCTTATCTACACCCATATTATGCAGTTACGAGTGTTATTTACATTTGCGACGCACTGCACCAAATGAATAACAGAGCTGTAATTACGCTAAGTTAAAACATGAGGATTGTTAACGGAGTTTCAGGTATAAAGTGGGGTGAGTGTGTTGCCTAATCTTTCAGAACACTAATATCTTATAAAATTTAATTTTTAATCTTTTGCACTCCGTCGTCTCTCACGCAAATTTTATTCGGTCGGCATCACTTTTTAAAAAGAAGTTTACTTCAAGTATACACAATTTCAAAAATGCTCTGATTAAATAAGGAAAATTTTATTTTCCTTTATTACTGGTGGCAAAAACAAGGTTTGAAAAAAAAAAAAAAAAAAAAAAAAGATAAAAAGATGATGTCGCCGCAGCGGAGACAACGGAGTGCAGATTGTTAATTATTTTTCACAATCAAAAGTATAACTTACAAAACGCTAATAATTTAGAAAAGGAAATCGTGGAAAACGAGCATTCTACGTTTATTTCAAAATAGAAGTTTTAGCAACAGATATACATGGCAGATAACAAAGGCGGAGAATTTTTGATGTCAGAACACTTCCATTGAATTTTTTATTATTATTATTATTTTATCCATAATTCTTTTAATAAAATTATCTTTCAAAAATCGTTATGTCATCTGTTAATAAATCATGCAATTATCTATTTAATGTGCCCGTTATTTCATTTGTAGATAAAGCTGACGCCAATCATATCATAAATATGTCTACGTGAAATCATTAATTTTGTAAATTATTACCTCATTTTTGTGGCATTAACGTATCAGTGCACAGCGCGCTAATGTGGTTTTAACAATGTTTTTTTAACCCCTTGAAGGGCGGTGATGCCACTATGTCATCACTTAATTATAATTCCTATTTGCCACATTGACACCCCACTTTTTCAATGAAAATTTCACTTTTACTAAATACGCGAAAAAAAATACTTTTTCTAGTTTACTAATAAATTTTCGCGTAAATACTGGTGTCAATAAATCATTTTAACATTTTACGAATGCAAGTACTTTGTCCCTGAAATGGTCACGATGTTACGATGCTCTTTTCTAATAAATATGTCAACTGTTATAACATTTGGCGATATACTCAATTTAAACTCTAAGAGTATATGTGAATTCCTGCAGTGATGGCAGTGGGCTACTTTTTTGAAATTCAGATATTTTCTGGCACCACTTTTTTGAAATAGTTAAATTCGCCTTTCTTAATGACATATTAATAAACGCGAAAATAAGGGCAATTTTACCATTGCAAAAAAAATGGTGCCAATCAAGAAATCTGAATTTTAAAAAAGTAGCTCACTGAGAACACTGACTTCCTGCGGTACTCTGCTTTTTGGTTTTCTTAGGTTAGAACATCAACTAACTTAATCTAGCACCTCGGCATCATCTTCATTATTACATCTTATGTAAAATGTTACTCTGAAGTACATTGAAAAAATTAAAATCTCCGATACACATTCGGATAAATTACATGAATATATATCAATGAACATTGATTTGATCTAATTTTCAGAGATCTACCTGTGTTATTAAACAACGTACTTGTATCCTCTTCATGGCTCGTATTATTAAATTTTTTTCAACTTTCCCGCCATCGATAAACTTTCCATTGATTATTTTTTATTTCCTCAATATAATTTTATCTAACTGGTGATTATCTCAATCAATTTGTTCCGAGAATTTGTCTTTTTTTCTTAAAAAAAAGAAAGAAAAAAAATCAATTTGCTTGTTTATTACCATCATTTTGAAACAGTAATATTTGAGTTATTTAATATGACATCATCAAAGGCAGTAGCTAATACAACTGTAACTAAAACAACAACAACAACAAAAGTCCTGTAATACTGCTTGTTAGGAAATCCTACCATTTGGATAGCATGTGTTAATTATACAACCCTATCTAAACCATTATATCGCGATAATATATTTTAGAAACTATGTTAACATCGGAGATTTAGTATATTGAATTAACTATGTAACTTAAATTATGTGACCGAAAATATAAAGGTTGGGCCAATCAATGAATTTAAAGGATCAATCTTTTACCCAATCTAATTTATCTTTTCAGATAACTTATTTGGTGTAAATTTACCCTTACCACTCCGTTGGCTCTGCTGCGGAGACATAATCTTTCTTTGCAAAAATTGTTTCTGGCACCAATAATAGAGGAAAATAAAATTTATCTTATTTAATCAGAGCATTTTCGAAATTGTGTATTTGAAGGAAACTTCTTTTAAAAAAGCGGTGCCGATCGAATAAAATTTGTGTAAGAGACGTCGGAGCTATTTAAGGGTTAACCCTTAATTGCATGAATTATTCTTTTAGAAATTTGTTTTTTATTTTTATATTAAGGAAGAGACACCAGAAATTTAAAGATAGATTTTTAACTTTATTTAGTAGCATAATTTTGTAAATTTTAGAGGAATAATATTTCTATATAAATATAGTGGTTGTGCGAACTTAATTTATGTATTAAAAATTAAATAAAAAGGCGATGGAAATTTACATCACTATGCATTTAAGGGTTAAATTTTAATTACTACCCGAAACATTTATAATTCGTAATCTCCGAAACACATAATAAATAAAGTGTTAAAAATTAAAGAACGGCATTCTTTGGATATTTCAAACTAATCTATCAATTAAATAATATGCAGATTAATTCAATATTTAACATTTCCTTCCGAAAACTTCGAGGATGTGCATCTGAATAGAATTAAAATACAAGTAAACGATCAAGGTTATAACTGCCCTTTATTCTATTTATTTTAATTGGTCATTTACTTAATTATGACATCTTATCTAAACCCATATTATACAGTTAGGAGTAGTATTTACATTTCAGATGCACTCCACCAATTAAATAATAGAGCTGTAATTACGCTAAGTGGAAACATGAGGGCTGATGACTGAATTTCAGGATAAAGTGGAGTGAGTGCGTTGTCTAATCCTTAAGAAAGCTAGTGTCTTTTAAAATTTAATTCTTAATTATCCTTCAAAATCAAAAGTAAAACCTACAAAATCCTAATAATTTAGAAAAGTAAATTGTGGAAAACGAATATTCTATGTATATTTCAAAATAGAAATTTTAGTGACAGATATACATGGTGTGCGTTAACTGCAATAATACCCATAAAGGCGAATAATTTTTGTTTAGAAAACTCATGGAAATATTAATAGAGAGAAATTGACATATTCTTAAAATAGTGAAGATACAACTGTAACCGCTGTCACACAGACTGATTACCTGAGAGTTTAAATTCCACCAGTATATTTAGAAAGAAAATTTCTGATTATTTAAACACCTCATTAATTCAAGATTCCAGTAATTTATAATGGCGAAAACGGGTATTCTTTTGTACTGTTGTAAGTTTATTATGAGGTAATCAGACCCTGCGTTTCCGCCGCATTGTAACAACAAAGACAACCTCCCGTCATTGGTAGTAACAAATAATATGATACCTGGGCAAACTGACACCAATAAAAACAAATGGAAAACTTTTCCCAGATTTGTGAGAGAAATTTTCCATAAATAAGTCGCTTGAATAAAACGAAATTTTCTATTCAAGTTTACTGGTGGAAGTTTCCTCGGAGATATTCAGGAACTGTTGATTCCAATTAAAAGAAACAGCAGCCATCTTGTGACAACCTCTTTGGTTACTTCGTTCGTAACTGGTGGACAATGCACTATATGTGTCCTGCCTTTTATTCATAACTCCATTAGAAAACTAGGTAAGTAATATACATATTGAGTCCAAAATATAGGATACTACCGCAACTGATATCGGTAGCGGTTACAGAAATAGTGGTGCAAACAATTAAATTAAATATTATTAATGACCTTGCTGCCTGTCTAACATTTTTGAGAAGATACCTGAATGACTTTTACATAATAGCTAGAAATAACAACTGAATGATATCCTCTCAACAGCAAACTTGATAGCTGAACGATTAAAATTTACTCTCGAGCGTGAAGTGGATGGTAAGTTATCATTTTGGACATCCTCATTTAACCCTTTGAGAGGCGCTGTTTGCGGTCTGCAAACGCTTAATTTTATGCCTAAACTGCCAAATGGCGATAGTAAATTTTTAGTATAATTTCGATTTCATGATATACGATAAAAAAAAAAAAGCTGTTGATTATTTTCAAATAAATTTGTTTGTTAACTGCGATGCGAATTAATTATTTGAACATTTTTTTTATCAAAAATATCTTGCCCCTGAAAGGGTTAAAGGAAAAATGACATTGATTGTCAATAAATTTCAGCTTTAGTCTACAGGAAGCCATCTTCAACAGGTCAGCGCCGAATTTTAATTCAAATTGTTTACTTAAATACAAAATCTTCATCATAAAATCTTTAGCATATAGAGCTTTAAAGTACGTCAGTAGTAGTGAAATTTTTGAAACAGAAATAAATAAAATTTATGAAGATTTAAAGAGTAACGATTTTCCAAAAAATATGATTAGAAAATTTTCAAGAATACTTTAAAACTGATTAATCAACCCCCCCCCCCCCCCTTCCCCCCAAGGGTTCGGGATTCGATTCCCGACTTGGACATTTTTCACATTATTGATTCTACGCTTCGTTAGCAATGTGATAAATCACGTATTATATATTCTATATTTGGAAAATATTTTACTGCTGAAAATTACTTGTAATATTAATTAAAAATATATATGTGTTCACCATGCTGGGTTTGTTTGTGATTCATGTTTCGCCGCAGGATTGTGTGCTCATGATGACTATTCCATCTTGTGCTGCAGTTGCAGTCTTACCAACATATGTGGGAAATGCTTAGCTGGGTATTGTCCTCGTAGCTTAAATGGTAGAGCACTTGGAGTGCTATTTCAAGAGTTGTGGGATCGATTTCCGGCTCGGACATTTTTCACATTGTTGGTTCTAACGCTTCGTAAGCAATGTGATAAATTACGCATTATATATTCTATACCCATATAATTTGAACAAATGAGGTTTAATTCCTAATGAATAGTTCTTGTTTTTAAAGGGAAGACTTATCCCTTAACCCTTTCCGGTGCGGTGTCCTTAAAAAAGGACACCTAATTTTAATTCCAAAAATGACAATCTGCACCAAGAAAATTTAACTAAAATTTTCCTATTATAATGTACATGAAAATAGACAATTACATATTTTCTAATAAATTCGTTAATAAATTGCGGTATCAGTGCATTATTTCATCAGTTTAGCCCCTTGAGGGGTGGTGGTATAAAATATATCCCACCTACTTTAAACAAGATTCTCACCAGAAAATTTTAACTAAATTTTATATTTTTATCTTTGGAGGAATATCCTTGAAAAATTGCTTTTCCTTATCTAAAAATAAAATTTTTCGATTATTCCGGTGAGAATTCAATATTTAGAGACATTTTTGCTTGCCCCTCAAGGGGTTATAAACAGAATTACTCCGCGCCGGTAAGGGTTAAATGCATAATGATGCGTTTTATTTAATGCGTACGCATTACGCATCACGTTAATTCATGACGCATCATTAATGCATCACGTTTTATTTAATGCGTAATAAATAAATTAAATTAATAAAAATTAAATAAATAAATTATTATAATAAATAAAATGTTAAATTAAATAAATAAATAAATAATTTGCAACCACTATATTTATATAGAAATATTAATCTTGTAAGAGTATCAGAAGTATGCTATTAAATAATGCTGTTTAACACTAAAACAAAGCGATATAAGTAAGCGTCCTATCTTAAATGGGAGAAGTATCCGCAAGATTAAAAGCGAGGTCACATCAATCAAGGCCATGCGCCACGTAGCGGATGGAGTGTGAACTACAGGTAGATACCTAACTGTTTTCTTAATAACACCACTAAAATTATAAAGTTTTTTTCAGCTTGATTAATAACTGAAGTTTTTGAGATAAGGCGAAGAAAACATCGTGGTGTCAACTGCGTTTGGATGCCCCTCTCGCTACGCCATTATTTTGCAATAAAAGTGGCAAACAAAATTCATCTACGTGAACGACTGAAGATTTAGAAAATACGCGGCACACTAAAAGCCCGCTTATGTGAATTATCACTCCGTCCACAAGGTGGCGCAACTGTGTTAATTTACGCCTGATTCTAGCATTAAGTTTGTTCGCTTACTTATAACGCTTTGCACTAAAACGCCGGAAATCTTGCTACCCCCTGAAACGCCGGCACGGTGTTATTTTGACACTGGTCGATATTAAGTGGAAAATCCGATAAAAATGTGCATTTTACATACACTTTTTACAAATATCGTGCACACAAATAATATTATATCTGTAAAATGAGAATGATTTTCAAGATTTTATGAAAATATATATGGTACATATAAATAATATATCTGTAAAATAAGAATAATTTTGCAAGATGATATAAAAATATGTATCCTACACACAAATAATATTATATCTGTAAAATAATAATAATTTTGCAAGACGATATGAAGATATATATGGTAAACAGAAATAATATTATATCTGGAAAATGAGAATACTTTTTGCAAGATGATATGAAAATATAAACAAAAGAAATAACTACTTACGTTAATTATTATGATGAGCATGAGCTTGGTGCAATATAATAGAAATACAAAAATATCAACGTAAAAAGCACCAATAATTTTAAATTTTAAGCATATCGGTTTCGGTAGCATATAGCATGCCGTCTCACAAAAATAGGAGAGATGGTGCATTTCAACTACTTGCATTATTTACAGTAAGTACATTTATAGCTGACATATTTTTGTGCATTTGACACGCGTCATTCTTTTACAAGTAGAACATGCTTTATTTGTCACATTTCCATGGCATTTTTAACCTCACATTTCCTACGCTTGGTAGAATTTTCAGTGCGCAGTTCATCTTCATAGCTCCTGCTTTTTTCAGTGAATTTTTCAATATATTCCGCTCGCAATTATTCAGCTAATGTTTGGATAAAAGTAAGTCTTGATAATTTTTCTCCCGTCACACGTTTGAAAATATTCCAATCGTTTATGGCAGCAAAGTCTAAAATATTGTAGAATATATGAATTGGCCATCTTCTTGAACCTGCTTTGACTGAATATTACCTTGACATTTGGTCAACAATATCTACGCCACATTTCGTTTCATTATAAAAACTGATTGTTTCGGGTGTTTTCTTTGAATTGTTAGCAATTGCAATGTTTGAATGCATAGAACGTAGGATTATCACTTTTTTTTTTTTTTTTTTTTTTTTTTTTACACAGGTAAACTCTAATTGTTGAACCCGATTCAATCTTTTTTTCTATATTTTTGTTGAATATAATGGCTGTTTTCCGAATTTTATACAATCGGGAATTTCTCGTATGGCCTTATTCACCGTGCCAATTAAACTCGTCCGTCTTTCCTTTAGTTTCTTAGACAACTCAAGAGAAGTAAAAAAATTGTCAACTGTGACATTTCTTCCCACATTTTTAAGAGGTTCTATTAGTTTTAAAACCACATACTCCAGAAAGGCTCTGGGTTTGATCTCGTTCTTAATTTTTTTTCCTAGGTAGGAAAATGCGTTCAAAATATACTTACTTTCTAAATCTGCAGCTATCTAAAATTTTTGTCCGTATTTACCATGCTGGTAATTCATGATGCTATAAACTGAGTAAATAGACAGCGAGTCTTACTAGGAAATAACTTCATCAATTGTTATGTTCTGTCCTGGCTTGTAACAGCTTATTCAGTTTTCAATAAAGCGACTCCATACTTCAGAAATCATTGCGAATTTATCCTGATTTGTTCGATTACGACGCGTTGATTTGATATAAAATATCAAAAATCTTGATGTTTCACAAAATTTGTCTCTGGACATATTTTCTTTACAAAAATTTATACCCCATGCAGTAGACCATAATGAATGACGTTCCAGATTAATAACTCCTAAAACTCCTCGTGCATGCAAAATAGAGATGTAAGCAAAAAGTTCCTGTTTTGATAGAGACCAAACATCATTTTCTAATACTCGACGAGCTTCTGTGTTTGTGCAATTTATTATATACTCTAAAACAGTTCAGTCTATAAAAAGCAACCAAGCACTCAAAACACTGTCATTATTCACATTTGTTTTTGCATAACTAGTTGGACCACTATTTTCTTGCAAAATATTTTGGTTTGCTAATCTACCGGTTGCACTTCCAGAACCACATTCTTTCTACCGTGAGCCATCGCGAGCCACAAATTCATTCTGATTTTGAGAATGACCAAATTCAATATCCTCATAGCTTTCTGATCCAGATGATACAAAAAGAATAAAATTTTCATTATCAGATTCAGCATGCATGTCGGACAATTCTCCTCCTTTTGATTCATTATCTGACAATTCTCTTAGAAGTACGTTTATTTCTTCCGCACTAAGGCCTCTTTTACAAGACATTTTACGTTTTATTTATACAAAGTAACAAGAACAAGAGAAAACCACAAAAATTCTACTAGTCATAACTCACAAGCAATCGTGCATACAGTATCTTTGTGAGAAATGAAATCATAGCGGCAGGTGTTGATGCAGCTGGAACAGATCACGTGATGACCACGTGTCAAAAGCCAACCCAGGAACCCCTGCTCTACACAATGGAACGATCGCACAGAAGAACGAAATTTGAAATTAATAAAGAAATTGAAATTATTGCGGTGTCCAATTGACACCAGCCGGCGTTATAGGTAAATGCATACCTATACTGAGTTTGAATAAATCTAATTCCCCAAAACTCTCTAAGTGACATCTTCCTACATATTTAATAAAAGTTAAGAGAAATAAAAATAATCCATCAAAATTTTAAGGTTTTAGAAAATAATATACATGCTTTGGTGTTTAAATGACACCCTCCTGCGTTCTAGTGTTAAGGAATCCCACCTTGTCGACTACAAAGCTGTTCTGTCTCCAGGGATGTGAGACACAGGTCCCGGGCTCCTCGGCCCAAATTTCTTAGCATCGCATGCTACTATATAAAGAGTAAAATCTATCTTAAAATTTCGGGTATCTAATCTTTAATATAAGAATAAAAGTCACAATTCTAAAAGAATAATTCATGCGTTTAACACCTTCGGGACGGGAGCCTTTTACGAAATTTTTAATCTTTTGTCACCGTTTTTTAAAAACAGAAATTTGGGTCTTCTTGAATCGAGAAAATGCGCTGATTAAATAAGGCAAATTTTACAGTAAAATTTTACTGTTGAGGAAAAACAAGGATTCTGAGCGCTTCATGCGGCACGAATACGTGTCGCTCGTCCCCAAGGGGTTAAGGATTAAACTTTAACTGAATCCAGTGTGCTTGATATTTATTGCTGTGGCTGACGTTTGTACTGAAGAAGATATGCGTATAACGATTATCTCGTTATATATGTTTACATTCCATTCCCCCCCCCCCAGCAGTTTCAATTAAAATTCTGTTTAAGAATTTATTTATTTTAGTGCGCTATAGTCAAACAGTGCAGCCCCTAAATTAAATTCAACATTTAAAAACTAAATCGATTGTATTAACAGCCCTTCACATTTAAATTAAATTATTCTAGTTACACATCTCTTCAATTAAATAAAATCAGTGAATCACTCTCCATTTTCACTTTGTGAGTCACACACACTTACGATTTAACCTTCTAGAAAATTCGTTACGGCTGACTGTTAGTTTCAAAAGCATTTTAACTTCGGTCATTTCCTTATTTGGGCATGAATATTAGGGTGGGCCGAAAAAAACTTTTTTTTTATTTTCGATGATGGGTAGTGCGGAAAAGTGGCCACTAGTGGCACCTAGTTCACACAAAAAATTTGAGATTTTTAGGACAATTCCTATATTTGCCGCTTTTGGCTTGAAGTTTTGCTAAAAGGCTGATTTTTGAACTTTTTTAGCAAAAATTTTAAAAATGTTAAATTAAACTTATTTTAATCGTATTTACTTGAAAAGGCATATTTAATGTTCCAAATGTATAAATAAGCTCTGATAATGTATTATATAATTGCTATGTGTATTTTAAATTAGACGATTTTTATAGCCTTTTCGCGCTTAAGTGAGCAAAAGTTGCATGTATTGTTTGAATCTTTCAACGGTTTCTCTCTTTTGTCTTGTTTATGTCCCTTGGTCTTCCTTATTTTTTTCGATGTTTTAAGAGTCATATATTTGGGTGACGGACAGCAGAATCCCTCAGAAACAGATCTGGAAGGAGAGAAGGGGCTGAGGCGAGAACTTAAATGAACGCAGTGACTCATCGCGATGTTGGGGGAGTGAAGGAGGAAATACAAGGAGGGAGAAAGTGCGATAAGGGATGCTTATTATTTTCAGTGCTCAGTTTTCCTGAGGCATGGCAGACGCAGTGTGAGACAGGAATATGCGTTTAGGAGTGTTTGGCTTTGAAGGGCCAGGTTCAAATTCAGATTCAGTCGAACTGCTTGCTTGAAAGCTCCCACTACTTGAATCTTCTAACAATATAACTGTCTTCCATCTGGATCTAACTCCACTTGTTGAAGGCTTTGTCACAGAACCACTATTCCTCGTTGAAATTGTATCCAATTTCCTTTTCCGCGATATTTTCTTTGCAAGCGTTTTGCTTGTTTTTAAATCAATATTTCTGATAAACATTTTTCGAACAGTTCTTTGATCCTTCAAGAAGTTCACCTCCCGATGTGGAACTTTACATCTGATGTCGCAGCTACAATTGTTCACCCTCTACACTTACAAGCCATGATGTCAGCTGTATCTCAGACAAGCCTATGTCAAAGAGAGAGGTTTCCGCATTTCGTACGAAATCTTCGCGGATGGCCTTGCCTTTAACGCCCGTATGATTACAAGATTTCTCCAATGATCTACACTCATTGTAATAGTTTTTAATCTTCCCGTTAATTGTTGGTTGATAAGCCACTGATATGGAAGATTTTATCCAGATTTCGGAAACTTTTTCACCTACCTTTTTAATAATATCATCCACTGGTTGAAGATAAATATCTCGATTTTCTTCTATATCGCTTCGCAACCAATAGTAGTGGCGCATGATGTCAGCATTAGTTGGCAATTGCAAGTCTTTCAATTTGCACGGTGCCCCAAAATGGCTACTTTTCACGTTATCACATGTCTTTACATGATCATGAACTTTCGCACTATCCATTTCTAAACTCGTCGTAATAAAACGCACAAAACACAGTAAAGGTACGTTAAACGATCCAAAAAGCAATGTATTGCACGAGAAAAAGGTTTTACTTTTACACTGAACAAATGTCACATGGAAACCGAGCACTGAAAAATAATAAGCATCCCTTATCGTACTTTCTCCCCTCTTGTATTTCCTCCTTCACTCCCCCAACATCGCGATGAGTCACTGCGTTCGCTTAAGTTCTCGCCTCACCCCCTTCTCTTCTTCCAGATCTGTTTCTGAGAGATTCTGCTGTCCGTCACCCAAATATATGACCCTTAAAGCATCGCAAAAAATAAGGAAGACCAAGGGACATAAACAAGACAAAAGAGATAAACCGTTGAAAGATTCAAACAATACATGCAACTTTTGCTCACTTAAGCGCGAAAAGGCTATAAAAATCGTCTAATTTAAAATACACATAGCAATTATATAATACATTATCAGAGCTTATTTATACATTTGGAACATTAAATATGCCTTTTCAAGTAAATACGATTAAAATAAGTTTAATTTAACATTTTTAAAATTTTTGCTAAAAAAGTTCAAAAATCAGCCTTTTAGCAAAACTTCAAGCCAAAAGCGGCAAATATAGGAATTGTCCTAAAAATCTCAAATTTTTTGTGTGAACTAGGTGTCACTAGTGGCCACTTTTCCGCACTACCCATCATCGAAAATCAAAAAAAAGTTTTTTTCGGCCCACCCTAATGAATATAACTCATCATTTAAAATCACTTTACATGCAATCTATTCATTAGAATTATCTTCGCTTCACACCCTTTTGTTCAGATGTATGGCAATTCTGCATTTTTGTGGTAAAGCGGTTTTTCTTTGATCTAACATCTGGTCTAGAAAAATACATTCTCATGCTTTTTAGCCTAACGAATTCGGTCTGTTACTATGCCCTATCCAGATAACAATTTTTATTTTTTTTTAACCGCAGCTGTATCAATGTACAGATTGGACTGCGCCTGTCATGAGTCAAGAATGTTTGCAGCCCACAATCTGCCCCCCCCCCTACACAATTAATATGGTAGAAGCCTACCGTATGTTTTTGGCGAACATACCAGCCAATGTTTCTCTTAGCCTCTTGTGCATGGCGCAAAAATACTTTTAGATTGGCGATATTGTAGTCCGCCAAGCAAGAAAGTTGTAACTGTATATTCAAGACATTTTCCTGCTCTGTCTCTAGCCTCGTGATGACGTCTTAAAAGAGGCTCCTTATTGCTTTCCCCCTGTACCTCTCCCTTGGACTTTCATCATGAAAATAAACTATGTCTTCGTTTACCCGAATTGGAGTTTTTTTTAATAGGACCTGGTGTTAAAAATTTCACCACCTTGTCAACACAAAAACGGCCATCTCTTCATTAGCAAAAACGTCTTCATAATGCGATTACATAGTTAAACGTACACTTTGTGTGTTTTTTATATGTTTTTAAGTATATATTTTAATGTATTCAATTCTTTCTAGTGCCTCATTGTTAAAGTTGCTGAAGTTATTTTAAATTACTTCATCATTTAAACATTTGACTAAGAATCGCAACAATTGTGTCCGAGTGCACCACTGAAAATTAATCTCTGATTTGAACTTATACAAGAATATTTTCAAGGGAAATCTGCCACAAGGAGAACTGTTTTTAAATTATGCTACGAATAACTGTAAAAATTCTCGCTAATAATGACCTTCAAGCAAAGAGTTAATTAATAGTAGATCTATATTTATGATAAGTAAAAACATAAGGGTTCAATCAATCTATAAATGGAAAGTGACAAAATAATTAAATATTTTGTGGAAATTTAATTCTTAATAACAATGCGAAATATTTCCAAAAAAAGAATTCTTAACAAAACAATCACAATCTAACTGTTCACGCAGGGCTGCCACAGACGACTATTTTTTAATTCTAACTGGCTCCCCTTTCTCAAAAGAGAAATCCTTAACGCACACTTTGATACCATTTGTAAGAGAAATATACATGGAAATTTATATTAGAAAAATATTGGTACGAGCTGAATATAAAAACAGTCGCCTATGGCTGCACAGTTCACGGGAATCGATTCAGGTAGACACCACATGTTCTGATTTTACTGGGAATTTTCATCTTATTTATTTTACAAAATGTCTGCCTTTAACACTTTCGGTTGCAAAGTACAGTGCTGGAAAAAATGATAAAGCCGATAGAAAAAATTACAAAAGTCAAAAAGTAGTGGAATTATTGATATCGCAAATTCTATTTACATTTGCATGATCAACATCGTAATAATATGCATAAACTTTGTTTAGAAAAACGGAAGGGGGAACATAAATTATGCTGATTTCTTACAACCAATGAGAAACAACTTGGAAAAAATTATAAAGCCGACGGTTCTAGCCTCATTTGGCATAATGCCAAACTTGAGAAAGCAGGTCGCCAGGAAAGTTTAGATAATTGTAAAAGTATTACGTGCATTCATTTTGTATTTGGTGTGTTTAATACAATGCCAAGAGGTAAAAAAGTTATCCAATGGTGAACAAATTAAAATATTACATTTAAATGAAGCTGGGATGCCTGGTTCTAATATTGGAAGAAAAATAGGAAGGTCCAAGGCTGCAGTAAACAGTTTTCTCAGAAATTCCGAAGATTACGGTAGTAAGAAGCGTACAGGAAGACCAAAATCCTTAACTGTTAAGCAATCAAGACAAATCCGGAAGCCAACTTGCTCAGAAAAAATGTCGTCAGCCCAAATTCAGGAACAGTTACAAGTACCATGTACAAGCCGAACGGTAAGATATGGTTGAATTAACAATCCCATTGTTCAATTTAAACAATTTAAAGGAAAACCTCCTCTTTCTAATCACCACAAAAATGCTCGCTTAGACTTTGTACAAAAACATTTAACCGAAGGCACAAATTGGAGAGATGTTGTCTTTTCCGATGAAAAGAAATATCATCTATAAATTCTTTTGGCATGATTTATGACAGGAACCTCATATTTTTTCGAAGCGTCAATTTGGAGGTGGCTCAGTAGTGGTTTGGGCTGCATTTTCTGCCTGTGGAACCACTCCAATTGTTTTTATGCATAACAAAATGAATTCAGTTATGTATCAAGATATGTTAGGAGATAATTTATTACCCCTTGCTCCTCTTATAACTTCGGGGGACTGGACATTTCAACAGGACAACGCTTCCGTTCATGTTCCGAAGTCAACTAAATCTTGGCTGGAAGCTAATCAGGTGAAATACCTTCAATGGCCAGCTCGTAGCCCCGATCTGAATGTAATAGAAAATCTCTGGAGAATTTTACCTCGAAACGTTTACAAAAACGGACGACAATTGAATTCAAAGTTAGATTTGATGAATGCTATTAAAAACTGCTAGAACAATATTGATGCAAGTACTTTAAGTGGTCTGATAAATTCAATGAACAAGAGAGTAGTCAAAGTCATCGATAAAAAAGGGTCTCACATCGATTATTGATGAAATACATGTATCGGCTTTATAATTGTTTCCAACTTTCTTTGTACAGAAAATTTTCTTAAGTTTATTAACCTTTTATTAATGTAGTTATTAATGAATTTCTTTTATTCTTTATTTCCTTGTAGCATATAATATATATGTATGAAATTTCACAAATGTTCCATTTTTTGTTTTTTAATTATATCATATTTTCAAGTGGCTTTATAATTTTTTCCACCGCTGTACTTTTACTCGTAAAATTGTAAAATGATTGACTGAATCCAGAATTTACAAAAGAAATTTATTTGAGAATCCTATAAACACTTTTCTTCACATACTTAATAAAAAGAAAATTTTCATTCTTTATCTGGTGACAATGTGGCATTTAGGAATTAAAATTAAGTGGAATAAAAATGAGCAACCGCCTTTGAAAGGGTTAAATAAGATGAATATTACTATTCATCAGATGTGAAACTCTCTGACTGAGCGAGGTTATCGCGTGTATCTTCTTTTATCAGTCTGTTGAAAGACATAAAAATAAAAGCAATAAATACTGAAAAGCTAAATTATTTGGATGTTTCAAAAAAATTTAATGTTATAATATACTAGGGGGCTCTGCCCCCTGCAAGCTACGCTCGCCAACCCCCGTTCAGACACAGCAGAATCTAAAAACACGCTAATCTGATGGGTTTAAAAAATATTAGAGAAGATTGAATTATACTGAAAAAAGCTGTTCCGATCTCCCTGTAAAGGGGTTTCCATT
This sequence comes from Maratus speciosus, assembly GCA_963932465.1. NCBI lineage: Eukaryota > Metazoa > Arthropoda > Arachnida > Araneae > Salticidae > Maratus > Maratus speciosus. The sequence goes on along the minus strand of OZ010797.1, from coordinate 370,381,409 downwards.
CAATTCCCTTTGATTGCAAAAATTTAAGGGCGAATCAGTTGCTGTTAAGACATCCAATGGTTGTTTTCGTTTTTGATTAAAGAGGATCAGTTAAACATTTGAAAAGAAGCTAAAATAAAATAAATTAAGTATAAGAATCTTTGTCCCCCGGTATTTTAAAACAATCTATATAACAATAGCCTAAGTCATGCGACTATCATCAACAGTTCCAGGCGGACCACTTCGCTTTTTATACTCTAGGTGCCATTTTGGTACTTTAATGTTAGCCAGGCACAGGTGATAAGTCGCCAAATATTATTCTATCGCCATCATTTCATCTATATTATAATAGTTCAAGTCATCAACTGCCATAAACAAATACGGTCTGATCCCTTCGCCGTGCATATGAAAGTTTGGCAAAGATGTCATATACGTGCCATATTGGTGTGATTTTTTAACGACGCCAATTTGGGAAACGCATCAACAGCATAAACAGCAACATCCGGCTTACCATATGCAGCAAAATAATGATACTTTGGCGCCAGTTATGTGCCTGTTCCATATATGTCATTGGCGTCAGAAAAAAATTCGCGTCATAGATGCCGTATCATCCCTCAGCCGTTGTTGTTTTGAGATGTTTGGCGATTTTTTGTTGGCGTGTTGGCGGTGTTTACGGATATGACAAACTCGATATGGAAACCCCGTGTGACGTGTCCTGTTCTGGCAACCCCTGAGAAGCTTAGAATTTTGTGCATGTATTTTGATATCGTGTATCGTTATCTATCGTTGTCTTTTTATTTTATGTTAAATTTATTGGATGTATTTCATTGACTATAGTTTCTGTAGTCCGTTTAAACGCTCTTGCTGAAGTAATTAAGAAATATGAGGAAATTTTGACAAGAAAGGGAGGTTTGTTTATTAAATGAGCGCGAAGCGCTCATACAACTATTGCTGATTGACACTTTAGGGAGTTTCGTTTTTTATGTATATTTTGCTGCTTTAAGAGTTTTTTACGTTTTGCGATTGCTACAAAACGAGAACTGCTGAATTTTGAGAATGCTATTCCGCGAGAAATGCTGAATTCGGCGGTGTTTTTTTCGGTAAATGTGCGCGAAGCGCTCATACAAGGATTACTGAGTGCCAGTTTAGCGAATTTTGTTTATTATTTACATTTTATTTTCGTTAACCCAAAGCATGCGTATAAACCGGTGCTTGGCGACATTTACTACTTGGCGGAAAAGGGGTTTTCACGCCAAGAAGAATTCCAAGATGGCGGCCGGCGGAACTTATGACATCTGTTCCAAAATCGCGCCAATATTGGACCGTAAGTTTTTCATTTTGATTAAAAAATCAAATTTTTTTTCGAATAAAACTACATAAAAGTTGCCATGGTCGCAAAGTATTCTAGGTACTGTTACGTTGGCAGGATGCAAATCTCGCCAATAGCTTTTTTTCAACTCGCCAGTTAGCATTTTTTTCGAGTGGTAATATTTGGCCAGATACGGTTATACACGTTACAGATATACACGGTTACACATATACAGGTTTGGCGTGATTTTTATTTTTTTTACGAAAATTTGGCGAAAACCTCGTTTTCAAATACAAGTTACATATGCATTTTTGGTATTCCTTAGCTATCCCGACGACCAAAAATCTATCGCCAAACTATAAGATTAAATGCCAATAATGGCTGATCGTAAATGTCACATTCACTTGACTTTAGGCAAGTTAAACGTGTTTACGTTATCAAGAGATTTTTATTTCAACGTTTTATTCGCATATTTATTAATGTTATAATAATTTATTTGTTCTTTCGTTATTTAAAATAAAAATTTTGTCAATTTGTATAATTTGGCTAGTGTTTTGGCGATTTATATAATTTGGTGAAATTCGTCGACGGAATAACTAAGTAGTACTGTATTTCTTAATTATTTTCTATTATTTTCTAAAGGAAATATAAAAAAATAATTAATAATCATAGAAGAAAATAATTTATATAATTTTTAAAAAGAAATATAAAAAGTAAATAAACATTTATTACCAAATAAACAACAATAGTCGGATTACCATGTCAAACGTTTCTGAAATACATAAAAAAATATGTGTTTGATTAAAATTTGAGTTGCCATCATTAGAAAAATGTATATAAAATAAGAAAAAAAAATAATATTTCGAAAATTAATTTGAATTTAAAAATTCTAATACCAGTTTTGAAATCTGCGGATCAATATTGATTTTTGGTGTTAATTTCATCGCAAAGTGTTCCATATTTTAAGAGAAATCGCCGTGAAACATAATCAGTTGTTTAATCAGTCGATTCATACTTCCGTTTCATACCTCCGTTTCATAAATTCGTTTCATTAGGATTTTATGTATATAGGGTAGAAATATTTATTCAATGCTTAGAGTTTTAGACATCCTTTTTCTTCAAAAGGATTTCTATTTGAAATAAAATACAAATAAATTGTCATTCTGAATAGAAATAAAATACAAGTAAACAACCAATGTTACATCTGACCCTTTACTGCCTTTATTTTAATTGGCCCTTTACTTAATTATGTCATATTATCTAAACCCATATTATGTATCTGTGAGTACTATTAACATTAGAGACGTAATTCACCAATTAAATAATAGAGCTATAATTACGCTAAGTGGAAACATGAGGGTTGATGGGGAAGTTTCAGGATAAAGTTAAACGGATAGAAGATATAATCTTAAGACGTGCTATAGTATTTTAAAAGACAATTCTTCATTACCATGCATAATTTTGAAGAATGCATAAACTACGTAATTCCTGTAATTTAGATGAATAAATTACGAATAATAAACAATCTTTGAATTTTTTTTTAATCAAAGTAATAATAAGTTTCTAGAAGAATAATTTAAAGTTTTAACTACATTAAAAAGACTTCAAAAGCACCATCTTTCATAAAAAAGGATTTTTACACATAACAGACAAAAGAAAATATAAATAAATTATACATATAATTTTAACATACATATAACATTATTCTGATGTGTATGCAGGGTGTCTCAGGATGTGTACGATCACATTTCAGAATTTCATAAACTTTTTAGAATTGATATATTTGATTGGTCTTTGCTCCATAAGATTTGCATTGTGTAGAATTGTTTCTATCAGAAAGAAAAAAAAAGTAGAGTAACTCTGCCTAAGGCGTAAAATTTTCCGTCGTACACAAAATTTCGCCTTATAGGAAATGTAACGAATTTGTTTGTATTCGCCGAGATATGGAAATCTCCTCATGTTAGAGACACCTCTGTTTTACAAAGAATTCGCTTTAGACTGAGAGTACTGTATTAATATAGATTCATCGAAATATGATATTTCCGTGCAAAACGTATTTCTGCATTACAGAGAGACTGCCTTAACCCCTTAATTCTCGCTCCCGTTATATTCACGGGCTGTGTCTTTTACTCAGATTGTTTGATTCCCACCAGTTTTGTAAAATAGTGTAATTGGCTTTATTGTAGTATCATTTTACCTGTCATTAAATAAGGTGAATATTTCTTTTTCAAAAAAGTGGTGCCAATAAGCAATTTTAATTTTTAAACCGTAATTTAATTCGAGCGTTAAGGGGTTAAGGGGACCGGGAAAGCCCTATCTCCGCCATGGTAAATTCACCAACTTCATGTACCTTTTTCTCAGAAATGGTGAAAGATATAGCTATAGATTTTTTAGAGTAGTTAGAATAACATGTTTTACGTATTTTAACAAGCCATTTTATTTCTAAGTGAATATGAAAATTAATTATCAATTATTTATTGAAAGTCATTTTTAAATTAATATTTTTAGTAAAATTTCACTGCCTAAAATAAATAATTCTCGCCAAATCATTAAATCCCTGTGCTAAAGTATACAATATAATATAAGTATTAAAAAAAAGCTGAGTTCTTAAGTTTAATAGATATTGAAAAAAAGGTACATAAACATGAAAGATCCAAGTTTTGAGTAAAAGTCAATTAACCCTCTCGCTGCGTAAGTAATTTTTAGCGATGCGCGTCTTTTGCAGAATTTTTACTCTTTTATCACCGGTTCTTTAAAGCAGAAATTTTTGATTATCGTAATCGGGGAAAATGTCCTGATTAAATCAGACAAAGTTATCGCTAAAAAATAACTAGTGCGAGTAACCAAATGGTATTAATTAGACGGGAAAATGCATGCCCTAGTATTTCTCGGGATGCGCAGCGAGAAGTTTAAAGATTTAAGTGACTTTTAAGCTGTGAAGTACTCTTAGAAAAAATGAATCATTTGAACACTTATTTTTTATATATATAAACATTTATGACACATCGTTGGAAAGATAAAAGTTTAAACTATATAAAGTAAAAATCGATTTTTTGGTTGAATTTTGGTCTCTCTGTTCCCTAAACCCCTTGTGGGGCTGTGGGATATATTATATCCCACCTAATTTAATTAGATTCGCACCAGAAACTTTTAAGTAAATTTTATATTTTTAACACTGGGGAGGGGGGATGCTGAAACAAAGCGATATAATTAAGCGTCCTATCTTAAAAGGAAGAGGTATGCGCAAGATTAAGGCCGAGGTCACATCAATCAAGGTCGCACAAAGAAAAAAAAATTAAGTCTAAGATTTATTTTGATTTAATTTGAAGGGAAATTTTAGGGATTTTTAGGGTATTTAAATTATCATATTGTTTAAATTTTGTTTTTATTTTTTAATGTTCATTTGGTTTAACCCTTACTGACGCGGAGTAATTCTGTTTATAAATAGACAATATAGACAAAATATGACATGATAGACTGACATCAGAATTTATAAACGAGTTTATTGGAAAATACAAACTTTCTTATTTTCAAGTACGTTATAAATGAAAAATTTTAATTAAATATTCTTGTTGCCAGTAAAATAAAATTTATGAGTCCTTTTTTAAGGACACTGTCCGCAAAAGCTCTAACTTATTTGTTACAAAATTTTAGCCTTAAACATCGAAGTAACTGAATTAAATATATGAATATATGTCCCTTCTCGGGCTTAAAAAGTGTAGGAAAAAACTGATTTGTTTTTAATTCGTTCTCCAAATAATTTTTTGTTTATGTATTTTTCCCATTTGTTATATTATTGTAATAATTAATAAATAATTAAACACTTTTCTACATTATCCTCCACCCATGAAAATTAAAACGTCTTCTCCCCCAGGAAATAATCAACAGTGCTTAAAGAGTTAAATTATATTTTAAATTCAAAAGTTTAAAAGATCAAAAATTTTCAATTGTTTAAAATTATTGGGTCGTTCGGAAAGTCGTTTCCGGTTGGAAAAATCAATTTGTACCGGAAAATTCTATCATTTAATAATTAGACATTGATTCCTATATCTAATGTCTAATAACACAGGCCTGCGAAATTGAAGTTTTTGAAAAATTCAAGAGAAGTTTTCGCTAATTTTTATGTTATTTGGTGGGTTGATTTCGAAAATGACCTCCATTTTCTCCATCACGTCAGAATTTTTTGTAACATCGATATCGATATTTTTGCTAAAATGAAAAAAAAAATTTTGCATGTGCTATCTGGCAACAGTGATTTTATCGATGTAAATCTATGTAAAAAAAAAAAAAAAATTATCGGTGAGGCAAATTGATTTTTCAGTAATCGATTATTTTGATATAGGTTTAAACGGTTTAAAACAACTGGGTCTATTGGAATGTTGTGTCATTTTGGGAAAATCAATTCGTATCGGAAAATTCTGTCATGTAATTATAAGACATTGATTCCGATATCTAATATCTTATAGTTACCAGCCAGAATTTGCCGGTACGAATTGGTTTTTCCAACACGACAAACTTTCCAATCGATCCAATATTTTTCAAGAAAATGTGACGTGATAGAATTTTTTCATTATTTTTTTTTTAATTAGCACCAAAAAATACGTAAAGTTCAGTCATCAATACCCCCCTTTTTTTTTCAGCGCAGGCCTGTGTAATTACCGGGCAGGATTTTCCGTTGCGAATTGATTTTCCTAAACGGACACGACTTCCCGAACAACCCAATAATAAATTTTAAATGGAAAAATATATTAATCTACAAAAAAGTATTACATTTATTAGAGTTTTTTAACCCCTTGGGGACGAGCGGCACGTATACGTGCCGCATGAAGCGCTCAAAATCCTTGTCCTTCCTCACCAGTAAAATTTTACTGTAAAATTTGCCTTATTTAATCAGCGCATTTTCTCGATTCAAGAAGACACAAATTTCTGTTTTTAAAAAACGGTGACAAAAGATTAAAAACTACGTAAAAGGCTCCCGTCCCGAAGGGGTTAATGTTTTCTGCCCTACTTGCTAGTCAGTAGTTGCAGTAACTAATCAATCATCAAAACCTGTAATACCACCCTCCTCCACCCTAAATTTACGCTATTTCCTGTTCTTTGATCAGCCAGCACAAAAATATTTTATATGTTTACTAGCAGGCTATGCCCGCTGCGCTGGTCAATATTTCCAAATGAACCTTGGATTAAACTAAATGGTGAATTTGAACTTGTATTTTAAACAATATGGATCTTCAGCTTGACCTTGCACATTACTGAAAAGGATGCGAACGCCATTGCGATATAATGTTATCTTAAGCGTTGGACAAAATTTAGCAATTAAGAAGTAATTGTTTTAGTTGATTATAAACAGCGCACTTATCGTCGGTTAATGAGACCGTTATGACAACAGGAATTAATACCTCTGTAACTAATCAACATATAATGAAATCGTATATACTAACACCATTCCTAAAAGTCATGCAACAGGGCCACTTGTAACAAAATATGTTCTGTAGATTTTTTTAAAAAGGCTAAACTTTCATAATCAGGTTCACTTAATTTTTGAACTTTTACTGTTGCTCTATAACTAAGTACCCTTGAACAATATGTATACACTAAAACCTTTCCAAAATTATTACCTAACTAATTGTGGTATATCCTACGAAAGTATTATAAACAATCGGAATGAAATACAAATTTCCGTTGTAAATATATAGTAGATGATGATGATGCGATTTTGTGTAGTAGAATTCCTAGTAAAGTTTTCGCTTCAAACAAAAAAGATGTTTTCAACATTAAAGCTAATACACCAATATGTGAAGTATGCGATTACGGAAGGTTAACTTGAATTCTCATGAGCAACTACTCAAAGAAAAGTGAATATGTGGCTTTTGTGATACTTTTATGTCAGCCGGGCGCAGGTAATAAATCAATAAAGATTGTTTTCATAGCATATTCTTATTTTATTATTTTCATTTGAAACACAAACCTTTCAATCATTTCATTTAAAATGCATGCCTTATACTAATTTCATTTAAAAAACTGAAAAGATAAACAATAACAGGAAATAATGCCATAATTAAAAGCAAAAAAATATTTTTAATTTACATACGCAAAATGTAACTGCTGCTACTGGGAATTTTAAAAATGCTATCAGCGAATGATTAAAAATGCTATGTGCGCACGGTTGTTATAAATGTATCCATTTTTTCTTCTTATCGAGGAGCAATTTATAAATCGCACAATATTATTCCAATTCCAATTTTTTTCATTGAGGAACCTATGACCGGAAAAAATGGAAAAAGACTCTTGTAGATTCTTCGGATGACGGTATCTGACGCCATAAACCGAATTTATATATATGAAAATAATTTTTAAGTCGTTACAAACATTGCTTTCATACTTAAATATTTTCATTGGTACTACTTGTTATCCCGTCGACGAATTTCGCCAAATTATATAAATCGCCAAACCATTCGCCAAATTATATAAATTGACATAATCTTTATTTTAAATAACGAAATAACAAATAAATTAGTATAACATTAATAAAAATACAAATAAAACGTCGAAATTAAAATCACTTCATGACGTAAACACGTGTAGTTTGTTTAAATTCAAGTGAATTTGATATTTACGATCAACCATTATTGGCCTTTAATCTTATAGTTTGACGATAGATTTTTGGTCGACGGAATATCTAAGTAGTACCTTTTCCATTTTTGTTTTATAACGCTAAATTCTCAGTAATTTTTTCCCTTTTATTTTACATAAAATCACTATTTTTTAAAAAAATTAAGATGCTTGCATTTTTATTTCAAACTCATAGAGCCGTTTTTATTTTTTAACCAAAAGGGTTGATTTGAATTTTTTCCGTTGCTAGAGTAACGGATGTAATGATAGATATTTTGAGGTTTAGATGCCAAAGACACCGCCAAATTAGAAAAATATGAAATGTGTCATGAACTGTTGGACTTATAAAAATTTATTTGGTAGCATTCGATTCAGCATACAAAACTACATTAAAATATGCTATCATTTGACGCATAATTTCGATATTCGATTCCCCCCCCCCGTGCAAAAACCATTAGGGGTGACACTTTAGAAAATCCTTTCTTAGCAGAAGTCTATGTCATAAGAAGTATTTTTACCACGATTTTCAAGATTTTAGGTTCAGTAGTTTGCGCTGTGCGTTAATTAGTCCCCTAATCCAGACTTTATTTTATATACTATATTAGATATGCGATTTTGCGGTGAATCGATGATCGAAAATTAGTCTAATATCATTTGAAATATTACATAACAGAGGAGAAAGTACGAAGAAAGACGAAGAAGAAATGACGAATTACAAAAGACTTGTAATTTTTTTTTTCAAAATGTTGAATTTTTCCATAGTAATAATGTATTAAAACATAAATTTCTTTAAAAATTATCTTTATTTCCTAGATTTCGGATCTGTGAATTTTCCTATAAATGAAATTGGCGATATGACTTGAGAAAATAGATAATATTTGCTTAAATAAAATGGGTAATATTCGTTGATCTGAGTTCGAGCTTATAAATATCACATGCTTTCGGAATTACGGCGAAAAACATTTTTAAAAGTATGAAATTATTTTACAATATGTATGTGTGGCAGAAATTCACACTGAAATTTAAGTATTCGATTCCATTTTTAAAATATTAACTGATATCTATATAAGTTACAATTGAATATGAAAATGTACTCAAAAAATGATCTCTTTCACCTAAAAAAAACACCATTTGTGAGAACATCCTCAAGCTAATGTCACGCTTATGCATTTTTGGCTTAAAATCACATTGTTTGGCGACAAAAGAAAAATAAAAAATTGTAAAGAAACAAATAGTAATTACACATGTGACTCACAATTACATCTGCTTGTTTCTTCTATGTCACGTGATGGGACAATTAGATAATTAAAAAAAGAAAAGAACAGAACAGAAAGAAAATGTTAAAATTTCATCTAATCAAATTTTCAGATTCGTTTCCATATCTAACGCAAGCGATAAAGAGCCAAACATTGCGTAGCAAGTGTAATATTTCTTATTAATTTTTAAGCATTACAAATATTTCTTTCAGGTTTTGATTAAATGTTTCCGTTTTTTTAATATTATCACTCATTAAAACGGATTTTCTTCTTCTTTTTTTTTTTTTTCATTTAAATAAAATTAGTAACAGTTTTTCTTTTATTTTTCGAGGTTTAATAGCCGTTTCAATTTTTTTTTTTATCAACGATGAATTTCGCCAAGAAATAAAATGGTAACCTTATCGCCCAAAATAACAGAATTTTCCGTCATAATTCTAAAACTAATATAGGTAGAATAATGTGTTATAGATTAAAACCTTCCCTGAAACAATACCTATCTAACGGTATAAGTTCCGTAAAAATCCATGCAGTAGAACTCGAAATCTAGGCGTTCGGAACGAAATTTCCGTTTGGATTTTATATATATAATAGATAATAGAATAGATAATAGATTTTATATATATATAATAGAATAGATAATAGATTATGTGTTATGAACTATCTCAAAGTTTAAAACAGATCGCATTGTTAGATTTCCTAATTTTAACATTATCGCGTTATGTTAGTTCCACATTCCACCACCAGGGAGCGCACTCTATTCTTAACGAAAGCGTATCTGAACGAAACTCTTTCATGCAACCTTTCCGTAGATACATGAATCGGGAGGGTGGCGGTCTTAACCAATAATTTAAGATAATTGCTGAAATTACTACGAAAAATATTTTAAAGGGGCTCTACGCGGGCCCCTAATAGAGTTAGAGGAAATCGGAAGACGGCAAAATAATCGCTGGGAAAAGTTTGCTTGGGTGCTTCGGAGCTACTTTTGGCGCGAGATCTAAGCTCTACGACCAATAGGAGCCCAGATATTTAAGGAAATATGAAGTAACAAAGTCCAAAACAACAGAATTTTCCGTCATAATTCTAAAACTAATATAGGTAGAATGATGTGTTATAGATTAAAACCTTCCCTGGAACAATACCTATCTAACGGTATAGGTTCCGTAAAAATCCATGCGGTAGAACTCGAAATCTAGGCGTTCGGAACGAAATTTCCGTTTGGATTTTATATATATAATAGACTAGCAGGCTATGCCCGCTGCGCTGGTCAATATTTCCGAATGAACCTTGGATTAAACTAAATGGTGAATTTGAACTTGTATTTTAAACAATATGGATCTTCAGCTTGACCTTGCACATTACTGAAAACGATGCGAACGCCATTGCGATATAATGTTATCTTAAGCGTTGGACAAAATTTAGCAATTAAGAAGTAATTGTTTTAGTTGATTATAAACAGCGCACTTATGGTCGGGTAATGAGACCGTTATGGCAACAGGAATTAATACCTCTGTAACTAATCAACATATAATGAAATCGTATATACTAACACCATTCCTAAAAGTCATGCAACAGGGCCACTTGTAACAAAATATGTTCTGTAGATTTTTTTAAAAAGGCTAAACTTTCATAATCAGGTTCACTTAATTTTTGAACTTTTACTGTTGCTCTATAACTAAGTACCCTTGAACAATATGTATACACTAAAACCTTTCCAAAATTATTACCTAACTCATTGTGGTATATCCTACGAAAGTATTATAAACAATCGGAATGAAATACAAATTTCCGTTGTAAATATATAGTAGATGATGATGATGCGATATTGTGTAATAGAATTCATAGTAAAGTTTTCGCTTCAAACAAAAACGATGCTTTCAACATTAAAGCTAATACACCAGTATGTGAAGTATCCGATTACGGAAGGTTAACTTGAATTCTCATGAGCAACTACTCAAAGAAAAGTGAATATGTGGCTTTTGTGATACTTTTATGTCAGCCGGGCGCAGGTAATAAATCAATAAAGATTGTTTTCATAGCATATTCTTATTTTATTATTTTCATTTAAAACACAAACTGTTCACTCATTTAATTTAAAATGCATGCCTTATACTAATTTCATTTAAAAAACTGAAAAGATAAACAATAACAGGAAATAATGCCATAATTAAAAGCAAAAGAATATTTTTAATTTACATACGCAAAATGTAACTAATGCTACTGAGAATTTTAAAAATCCTATCAGCGTGATGTGCGCACGGTTGTTATAAATGTACCCATTTTTTCTTCTTATCGAGGAGCAATTTATAAATCGCACAATATTATTCCAATTCCAATTTCTTTCATTTAGGAACCTATGACCGGAAAAAATGGAAAAATACTCCTGTAGATTCTTCGGATGACGGCATCTGACACCATAAACCGAGTTTATATATATGAAAATAATTTTTAAGTCATTGCAAACATTGCTTTCATACTTAAATATTTTCATTGGAAATACTTGTTATCCCGTCGACCAATTTCGCCAAATTATATAAATCGCCAAACCATTCGCCAAATTATATAAATTGATATAATCTTTATTTTAAATAACGAAATAACAAATAAATTAGTATAACATTAATAAAAATACAAATAAAACGTCGAAATTAAAATCACTTGATGACGTAAACACGTGTAGTTTGTTTAAATTCAAGTGAATTTGATATTTACGATCAACCATTATTGGCATTTAATCTTATAGTTTGACGATAGATTTTTGGTCGACGGAATATCTAAGTAGTACCTTTTCCATTTTTGTTTTATAACGCTAAATTCTCAGTAATTTTTCCCCTTTTATTTTACATAAAATCACCATTTTTAAAAAAAAATTAAGATGCTTGCATTTTTATTTCAAACTCATAGAGCCGTTTTTATTTTTTAGCCAAAAGGGTTGATTTGAATTTTTTACGCTGCTAGAGTAACGGATGTAATGATAGATATTTTGAGGTTTAGATGCCAAAGACACCGCCAAATTAGAAAAATGTGAAATGTGTCATGAACTGTTGGAAATATAAAAATTTAATTGGTAGCATTCGATTCAGCATACAAAACTACATTAAAATATGCTATCATTTGACGCATAATTTTGATATTCGATTTTTTTCCCCTCCCCGTGCAAAAACCATTAGGGGTGATACTTTAGAAAATCCTTTCTTAGCAGAAGTTTATGTCATAAGAAGTATTTTTACCACGATTTTCAAGATTTTAGGTTCAGTAGTTTGCGCTGTGCGTTAATTAGTCCCATAATCCAGACTTTATTTTATATACTATATTAGATATGCGATTTTGCGGTGAATCGATGATCGAAAATTAGTCCAATATCATTTGAAATATTACATAACAGAGGAGAAAGTACGAAGAAAGACGAAGAAGAAATGACGAATTACAAAAGACTTGTAATTTTTTTTTTCAAAATGTTGAATTTTTCCATAGTAATAACGTATTAAAGCATAAATTTCCTTAAAAATTATCTTTGTTTCCTAGATTTCGAATCTGTGAATTTTCCTATAAATGAAATAGGCGATATGACTTGAGAAAATAGATAATATTTGCTTAAATAAAATGGGTAATATTCGTTGATCTGAGTTCGAGTTTATAAATATCACATGCTTTCGGAATTACGGCGAAAAACATTTTAAAAAGTATGAAATTATTTTACAATATGTATGTGTGGCAGAAATTCACACTGAAATTTAAGTATTCGATTCCATTTTTAAAATATTAACTGATATCTATATAAGTTACAATTGAATATGAAAATGTACTCAAAAAATGATCTCTTTCACCTAAAAAATCACCATTTGTGAGAACATCCTCAAGCTAATGTCACGCTTATGCATTTTTGGCTTAAAATCACATTGTTTGGCGACAAAAGAAAAATAAAAAATTGTAAAGAAACAAATAGTAATTCTCGAAATCTAGGCGTTCGGAACGAAATTTCCGTTTGGATTTTATATATATAATAGATAATAGAATAGATAATAGATTATATATATATATAATAGAATAGATAATAGATTACGTGTTATAAACTATCTCAAAGTTTAAAACAGATCGCATTGTTAGATTTCCTAATTTTAACAATATCGCGTTATGTTAGTTCCACATTCCACCACCAGGGAGCGCACTCTATTCTAACGAAAGCGTATCTGAACGAAACTCCTTCATGCAACCTTTCCGTAGATACATGAATCGGGAGGGTGGCGGTCTTAACCAATAATTTAAGATAATTGCTGAAATTACTACGAAAAATATTTTAAAGGGGCTCTACGCGGGCCCCTAATAGAGTTAGAGGAAATCGGAAGACGGCAAAATAATCGTGGGGAAAAGTTTGCTTGGGTGCTTCGGAGCTACTTTTGGCGCGAGATCTAAGCTCTAGAACCAATAGGAGCCCAGATATTTAAGGAAATATGAAGTAACAAAGTCCAAAATAATAGAATTTTCCGTAATAATTCTATAACTAATCTAGGTAGAATGATGTGTTATAGCTTAAAACCTTCCCTGGAACGATACCTATCTAACGGTATAAGTTTCGTTAAAATCCATGCGGTAGAACTCGAAATCTCGGCGTTCGGAACGAAATTTCCGTTTGGATTTTATATATATAATAGATAGATTTGTTTTTTTGCTCCTTTATGTTATTCTATAGTAATAATGAAAAAAAAACTTATACACTCCCATCCGGCCCCGAATTAAGTGATTTTTTTGACAGCAGAAGATATCGAAACACAGAATATCAACACACTCCGCCCCCAAATAATGAATCATTTATCTGTTCGGAAGGGGGGGGGGGTGCTTATTTACTCGTTAAAATATCAAAATAAGCAGTTTGTTATTTAAAAATGATCGACTTGATAAAAAGACATGCAAATAGAAAACTAATTTAATATATTTCTAGATTAATTTTCACACAATTATTCTAATTGGTAAACAAATCATATTAGATGTAAATTTCCAACAGGGCGAAAAATGTCCGGACCAGTATTCGAACCCGGGACCTCCTGGCTGAAGCTGCCAGTGCTCTGCCATCTGAGCTATCCCGGACGATTCTGGTCGAACTTTTAGTGAATTCTGCTGCCCTCCATCATTTCACAAACTGACTTACTCCCCGACGGAAAGAATTAAATTGATCTCATTCGGTTAGCATTACTTAAAAGGAAATGACATCTTACTTGCGTCAGCGCGTCCACAATAGATATGTACCACAAAATGTATCTTTAAAATATACTGGTACGAATAAAATATAAAAATACAATCATGTATAGAAAGCTAGAGCCTAATAAATTTTAACTACATTTTGCTACAAAATTTTAGACAATTTGCTAAGTCCTACGGTGCAGATCGCATTCTCATTTGACAACTTGTTATATTTTTTATGCATCGTAGAAATATGATTGGATTTATCAGATTCTTTGATTGTTTGTTTTTTCCCCATGAAAAATCATACTCCTTGAAAAGCCAAACCATTGTTGAAGGCATTTTGGGGTTTAGAGGCAATAGATACCACATTTTTTAGAATTTTCAAAACTTCTTTTAATCCAAAAAAATTTCAATTAAATTCTATGAATTTCACAATATTAAAATAGTGGTATATTGAGATTCAAGACCCCCAATCTAGCTGCGTCACTGAGGACAACAATTTGTTAAACTTTTAAGAGTGCTGTTGCATTTGATAAAAACGAGTATGAAGGGGCGTGTACAGGCGTTATAAAAAAAAGTAAACACCTCCCTACTAACTCAGCAGCTAATGATCATAGAAGAAAGTTACTCGTACCGAACGATTTGAAATAAAATTTTCTTTTAAATGATGCATATAAACTCTGCTTAGGGGAGGCATCTAAAAATAAAAAGTGGACTAAACTTTGTTTTTTCAATAGCAACACCCAATTTTGACAACATAATTTAAATCTTTGGTTCAAACTATACGTAGAAACGAAATACTAAGTCATTTGAATGTAAGTTTTGGAATTACAAGAATTCAAAATTTAGAGCTTCTCATGTTAAATTACATTGTCATTTTTTATTAATGTCTCCTGAAATTATAATGGAAATGTGGTAATTTTTTGTGGATATAATACTAAAAAACCGAAACATAAGTAAGCTGAATTTCTAACTTTAAAAATTTTATATCATGAATTATGAAATTAATATTCGAAAAGCAATATGAATTGCAACCTACAATTTGTTGATAGATTTATAATTATAATGTCCTGCTTTATTCAAATTCTCAAATTTTCAAATTTTGATTCTAAGCAGTTTTCGAATTATTATTTAAAAACATCTAAATGATGGCTTATTACGTACAGAATAGCATAATTCGAAAAAAAGTTTGTTTTACTCATTTTATTAAAGCATCATTTGAACTGAAAATAGTCGAAATATATTAAGCGAGTGAAATGGTCTTATTGGTAAGAAATAATACATCAGGGCAATTCCACATAACATGGGAACTATAGTGTAGACCCTTGAGGGGCGGGGGATATACGAGGGCAATTCGGAAAGAAAGCTCCGTTTATGAATTAAAAAAAAAAAAAAAAAAAAAAAAAAACTAATGAAAGGATACGTTTTTTATTACTCACGTTTGAAAGGCATATTCTTCAGCTACTTCTCAGCAGGGCTTAATTTGCGCCGGAGCCCACCGGAGCTGGGCTCCGGTACTTCTCTGTTTTAAGTAAATATTTAAATATTGGTCGGAATTCACCGGAGCTCATAAATACAGGGCTCCGGAGCCCAGTGCAATAGTGATTTCGAAAAACCGAGGCTTAAATTACTCTTTCCTTTCCCTCCAATCTCCAAGTTTCTGCATTCTTTTCTATCAAAACGCTTACGTAGTGTATCGCCCACGTAGGGGATGGAGAGGAAACGGCGCGTAAGATTTTCTGAACATATTTCTTATAAATGTTTATACCTGTCGTTCATTCATTATCTACATATATGTATAGCTGCGAACAATACTTTTTTTTGTGTGTGTGTGTGTTAACAGTATTTCCGAATCATAATCCTTACCTTATTAAATTGCAGGATTCTGCGATTAATTAACATTAAAATTAGGCAAAGGTTTCTATTCGAAGGAGTGATGAGCTAAAAAGTGGAATAGTTGACAGTTAAGTATATGCAGATGGATATATTTAAAATTCTTATTTTGCTAAAGAAAAAAAAGATGCTTTAAATTTTGCAAATAAGGCATGAAATATAAACATGCGGATCTGAATGATGGCGTGGTGGGGGGGGGGGGGCACGCTACGGTTTTAGTACTGTAGAATATTAGGGCTCCGGTACTTCTTTTCATAGAAATTAAGCCCTGCTTCTCAGCATAGTCGAAGTATTATTTAAAACAATTATCATAGCTGTAAATCAGCTTTGAAACTCCATCGTCACAGACTTCTGCCGCCGGCCTATTCAACAGGGTTGTTCGTTCTATTCTATCCACACCACTATTTTTTTGTTATTTGTAATAATAGGATTTTTCGAAAATTAACTTCTGTCGACGCGTGGCACTATTAGTAGTAGGCGGAGCGCAACCATTGAATGTACATGATGATTATGTTGAAAAATAGAAGACAGCTGTACCTTTGAGATGTAAATAAAAAAATTGTTGAAAGTAGGCGCGTTTTTCATTTATACAACAAAACAAAAGTTAGTTTCCGAATTACTCTCGTAATAATTTACTTGACACACTATTTTTTAAAACATTTTTGGCAGTAGATTTATTAGCAAATTATATAGAAAAATATGTTAAAATTCTTTGGATTAAAAGAGTGGTGCGAGTTGAATTTAAAAATAATCGCAGTTGAATAGGCCGGCGGCAGAAGTCTGTAGCGATGGAATTTCAAAGCTGATTTACCGTTATGATATTTGTTTTAATTAATACGGCAATTATGTTGAGAAGTAGCTGAAGAACGTGTCTTTCATACGTAAGTAATAAAACATGTTTCCTTTCATTAGTTATTTTTAAATTCATAAACGGAGGTTACTTTCCGAATTGCCCTCGTACTTTATCCCACCTAATTTTAATCAAGATTTGCAATCGAAACACTTAATTAAAATTTCTAACTTTGGTGGGAAAAAAATAAAAAAAATTGCTTTTCCATATTTTGAAACAATTTTTTTTTAATATTCCGGTGTGAATTCAGCATTACAGAAACGCAATTGCTTGCGCCTGAAAGGATTAATGGCTAAAGAGGGAAATGTAATGTGAGTCACATTCAAAATATTGATTGATATAATTAATTACTATTAAAACAATATTATTTTTGTGTATATCATAAGTTGAAAGTGTGTTGTACTCTTTGAAATACTTCTTTTTTACTGTGTTGTGATAAATGAGGAGAAATTCTAGGTCTTCATTAACCCATAAAATTTGACTTCCTTTTTCTTGTAATGTAAGTCACAGTACCAAATTAGGATCTGCATACCACCTGTTCATTTAAAAATTTATTACATTGTTATTCTTAGTTTCTTATTGTGCCCCAGATATCTATGAAGAACTTTTTAAAAAGCTAATATGATATTTCTTCAATGTATATAGAATTTACTTTTGAAAAAATGTGTCAAATGGTAACGTGAGTCACATGGAATTGCCCATTAATAGAAATGATATGGTCATTCTGTAGCATTTAAACAATCGAATACCGAACTTTAATTTGGATACAGCACCTAAAATAGGCTCATTTTTAAAATGATTAATTTCTCGGAAACTAATCGTACTAATTTCGCGAAAATTTGTTTTTAGTATAGTTAAAATGTGTAGAATTTAATAATGGTGTCAAACTTTTGCTATTGAAAAAATATAGTTTGAGTTCGTTTTGATATGTAGACATCTCCCTTAACAAATTTTATCTACATCATTTATAAGTAGACTTTATTTCCAATCGTTTGGAACCAGTACCTAGCTTCTACAATAATTTGTTGCAGAGTAAGTAATATTTACACTTTTTTTCCTTTCACGCCAGTACCTTACATCGTTATAACAAAGTTTTCTGGAAGGAGAAAATTCATATTCCATTCATTCATTTGGTATAAAATGAGGACAACAATGGAAAATAACATTAAATGAATAAAACAAGTGAAATGCCCCAATTGTGATGGTATTTTTATGTTATTTAATTAAATGTAAGAAGTTAAATTATTAATTCTAATGAAGGCTTTAATTTTATCCTTGTAATATTTTACATGTTTAAATAAGAGAATGATTAAATACAGGTAATATCAGAAGGACAAGAAATCACTGTTATTATTTGTTTATGATTTACATATTAAAAATACGGTTATCTCTTTCTAAACTTTTTTAAAAAATAATTTTGATTGCATATTTGTACTTCTCATCTAATCATGCTCATTTTATTGTATGAAAAATATTATTGCTTTATAACTTTTCCTTTTAACACTACTCTGCACATTTATACATATACATCAGGAGTCGTACTTGTCCTGAAATTCCAATATCAGGAAATTTTTCGACACCAGTATTTTCTTATAGAAAATCTTTTTTTAAATAAGGCGAAATCGTTTAACCTGTTTTTTTTTATCATAAAAAAATATCGATATTTGTCCTGAAAAATACCTTGAAGTGTACAGCCCCTAATATACAGACCTGCGAATTCTCCCACTTTTTGGATATCAGTATTTTAGCACAGAAAATATTGTTTTATTTAAAAGGTGATTTAAAAGGACAATATTTTCTATAAGAAAATATTCTTATGCAAACGGTCGAATACTTGGCAACTCTGCATATAGGAATAATTTATTTTTAATCTTCAATATATAAATTCAGTTCTGTGAAATCGTCGTATTAAAAATAATAATAATTCAACTTAAAATCTAAAATATGCTCTTAAATCGAACAAATGTTCTATAAAATACGTGGTACCTAACCCTAATCTGGATATGTATATAAAAGAAATTATGCTTCCAAAATAAGAAATAATGTAATAAAGGATTATCAGGACTCTCACAAATCCGTGTTTTCTAATAACAGTATATTTAAAGAAAATGGTTCGTAGAAGACTTTACAACATCCACAAAAAAATAATATTCAGTGTAGGTTTCTACAAATTCGCAAGATAAAGCTGAAAGAGGATTTTTCAATGATAAAAGTGTCATGAAAAATAGGACCCAGTGGAACCCCCGCTGAAGCCTACAGGGTTCAAAGTATAATAGAGGTGCAGCATACCGTCAAGACGGTTTGCAATATGAAGCCGGTCATCGCTCAAATTCCAATGCCCTCATTTGATCCAAACAGAATAAGCACATAGCGACTACTACATTTTTTTCTTTGAGAGCTTTAACCCCTTAACGGTCGCATTAAATTACTGTTTAAAAATTCAAATGATTCATTCCTTTTGAGTTCTGGTGATTGAATTTCTTCCCACTTAATTTTAATCCCCAAATATCACAATGACACCGGAATATTCGGCCAAATTTATTTCAAGAGAGTTTAATGCATTTTTTTCGTGTATAGTTTTAACCGATTTTTTTATATTCAAAATAGTGGTGCCAATGTGACATTTGAGAATTTTGAAGATATTTACCTACCAGAGCTCAAAGGGTTAAGCCTTTCGGGACGGGTGATGCATATGTGCATCGTCTAAAGGTGCATGTAGAATTTGTTTTTGGCACCATTAATAAATAGATGTGAGATTTGTCCTTTTTAGTTAGAGCATTATTCGGTTTTCATCAGTAAAGGGAACTGTTTAACCCCTTTCAGGGGCAGGTAATTTTGTTTTTGCAATGACGAATTCACACCGGAATCTCCAAAAAATTCTATTGCAAAATAAGGAAAAGCTTTTTTCCATCAAAGTAAGAAACGTGAAATTTAATTTTTTTTTTGGTACAAATCTTCATTATATCATTCAGGCCATTTTAGGTTATTTCATCATTCTGTTGCAAATCTTCATATAATATATCCCACCGCTCCACAAAGAGTTAAATCATAGTGATACATATATGCACTTTTTATTTAACTATCTATATATATATATCTATAACTCTATATATAACTCTATAACTATAGCAACCACTATAGTTATATAGAAATACTAATCCTCTAAAAATTACAAAAATATTCTTCTAAATAAAGTTACAAATCGATCTAAACCTTTTTTAGTGTCTAATCTTGAAAATAGAATAAACAAGTAAGAAAAATCATGCGCCCAGCATAGATTATGAAACACTTTCCAACACTCCCTGAAAGCTTTAACGAAACTTCGTTACTTAGGGGAATAAGGTAAATAACATAACTAAGTAAACATTTAAAAATCTGATTTCAGTAGTTACCGCCCTTAGCCAAATATGTATTCCAATTCTTTTGAACAGCCCTGTATTCGATCTGTATATTTATATATATATACTATATAATGGAAAAAATTAGTTTAGCAAGAAAGTGCATAACAGGTTGAAATTCATCTTTCAGCAATTTATACTAATAGATGGAAACATACTTCAATACTTATGTACAGCCCTGTAGTTTACCTAGTACCTTTATTACACGCCACTATTTAGCTAAATTTAATTCAAACTAAAACACACTTAAAACTACTGAAATTACATTTCCAGAAATTATCACCCATAGACGGACATGTATCCAACTCTTTGCGTGGCCCTGAATATCATTTTATCTATATTCTACAAATATTTCATAGTACACTAAAATAAGTTCAGTGTAAAAATGCATAACTCCTTTAAAACCCACCTTTAAGCAATTTATGCTCATACTCAGTAACCTTTACGAATTCATTTCTGTAGCTCTGTATAAGAACTATAGCATTTATACGCACTTCATAGTATTCATAAATATAGTGAAAAAGTAGGTAAGTGAGATCACAGATCGCACAGAGGGTTTCATTTAATTTTCCTTTCAAAACAATTTATCCTTTTGAAAAATCTGTTAGTTCCACATTTCGCAACCAGGAACGCAGTCTATTCTAAACAAACCTCTAACCGAAAGAAACTCCGTTTTATATACTATTCGTATATATATTAGTCGAGGGGATTGAGCCGATATCACCCGAGATAAGTAGGTGCCCCTGGCGGTAAAAAGTGTAACTAAAATATATAAGGCTATGGTGCATAATATGTAAAATTGGTCAAAGGGGCGTCGGCAAACGTTGGAAAAGTGCTCCCCAGATGAAACGGGCGGAGGTTAGAAAAATTGCTTAAAATACACAAGTTAGAGCCCGGAGGAGTAAATAATATAAGACTTTTTGAAAATTTTATGATTCTCCGTGTGGTCTGAGGTATTCAGCTATACGTATGCAAAAATTCATGTCTCCAATTTAATAAGGGGCTCAGTTAGAAAGAATTGCTTAAAATACGCATGTGGGAGCCAAAAGGGTTAAATGTATGATTTTTTTCAAACTTTTATGATTTGTCGTTTGATGTGAGATGTTCAGCTATAAGTATGCCAAATTTCACGCCTCCAACCTAATTAGGGACTCACTTAGAAAGAATTGTTTAAAATACACATGTGGGAGCCCAAAGGGTTAAATGTACGACTTTTCCAAACTTTTATGGTTTGTCAATTGATGTGAGGTGCCCAGCTTTAAGTATCTAAAATTTTACGCCTCCAACCTAATTAGGGGCTCACTTAGAAAGAATTGTTGAAAATACACATGTGGGAGCCCAAAGGGTTAAATCTACGACTTTTTCAAAATTTTATGATTTGTCGTATGATGTGGGGTGTTCCGCTATAAGTATGCAAAATTTCAAGTCTCCAACATGTATAGTTTCTGAGAAGTTTCTATTTTTCTCTATGACAGACGGACAGACAGACAGAGTAGCGAGACGAATAGGGTTTCGTCAGGTAAACGAAACCCTAAAAAAGCGCATATCATAATTAAAAATGCATTTTGAGCAATCATTACTAACATACAGTAATTCGGATACAACCTGAAATCTTTTCAAATACACCGCAAACAATTTCCCCTATACCATTATGAATGGAATTCTTTTGTGTGGCCCTGTAAGTGAACAATAACTATTCTTTGCACCGCATATTCAACAGAATGCATATTTTAGTGGGCTTCATAAATGAATATCAATTTTATTATATTTGAAAGAGTGTAACACCATTAAAAATCATTTGAAACGATTTTTTCCCTTTGGCCGTAATGTAACGAAAAACTTTTGACTGTCCCTGTAAATGAACTAAACATGCTACAAACTTCATTTGCAATAGGGATAGTGCTATGGTAGAGGTCACTAACCTCCAAAGTTTTCAGAACGATCTGAGTATATTTACGAGAATTAGAGAGCGGACAAACGGACAGACAAACCGAAGTCATAAACACTTTTCAACTTTGTTGGAAAGTGTTAAAAACACAATTCTAAAAGAATAATTCAGGCATTTAAGGGTTAAGTTTCATAAAATTAAAAATTATATAAAAAGGGGTATTTTGATTCATGCGTAATAAAATATTTACTAATGTGCAATATTTTATTTATGAGAGTAGTTTTTACTTGTATTGCAGATGTGCATCATAACAAAAGGTTGGCGTATTACACGAAAAAGTATCTCTGATTTATTTTCATTATTTTTCCTGTGTAATGAACCTGTCTACGAATCATAATAAAAAAATCATGCTTTTAAACTTTTCAGGGGCAAGGTACTTGTATTCGTAAAATGTTGAAGTAATTGAATGACACCAGTATTTGCAAGAAAATTTATTTGTAAACAAGTAAAAGTATATTTTCGCGTACTAAATAAAAGTGGAAATTTTAGAAAAAAAAATGGAGTGCCAATGTGGCAATTAGGGATTAAAATTATGTGATGCCATAGCGGCATCACCGCCCTTCAAGGGTTTAAGGGTTAAAAAAGCGGTACCAACCAAATAATTTGTGTAAGAGGCCTCTGAAAAGGGTTAATAACAGGCAAAATGATACCAGAATAAAGCCAATTAGACTATTTTATAAAACTGGTGGGAATCAATCAATCTGAATAAAAGATACAGGCTGTGAATATCACGGGAGCAGGAAGTAAGTGGTTAAAGATCATGTGTATCAAAGAAAAATGCAAGTGTTTGGGCCGAGTTTTAACCGATTTTTAGGGTTGCAGTTTTCGATTCAAGTCAAAGTAGTGGCATTTCCTCTATTTCTTTCTACTATCTCTATGGAGTAAGCAAGTGACGATTTTAAGTAAAATGATGATAGAGAAAAACTATTGCATCCATAACCACTGATTAAACAGGAGAAGGTAATTGTAAAGCGATTGAAATAGGCTCTTGTGTTAATCAAGTTGTTATTCTGACCGAGTGGGAGCCCTATTTTAAGTCATAGAACTATGAATGAAGAGTAAATGACATATCCTCAAAATACTGAAGCTTCAACTGTAACCGGTTTAACAGTGAATCATTGCGGCCGGGGCAAGCTTCCATTAGTAAATTTAAATAGATTTTTTCTCCTTATTTACAAGCCTTATTAATGAAGAATTTTTGTCATAATTATGGCCCAAAACAGATACATATTTTTACTGGTAGAAGTTTACTTCTTCTGTAGTTAAGCCTCGCATTTCCACCATATTGTGACAACCTAAACAACGTCCTGCCAGTATCAGTGGAGAATATAATACCATGGCAATATCCAGCTGTAAAAACAAATAGGAATTTTTATCATATTTCTGCAAGTAATTTTGCAAAAATAAGCCGCTAAAATAAAACAAAATTTTCTACTCAAAATTTACTGGTTGAAACTTGTTTCTATTGTTTACTGAAACTGTTGATACGATGTAAAAAATCAGCTGCCATCTTGTGAAACCTCCTCAGTTACATCACTCTTATCTGGTAGATTCTACATGATCTGTCGCCTTCTGTTTATTCATAACTGCATCTGTTATGCAGCTTTGAAGTGTCGTTTAAAACTAACAACATATATCTGTTTGTTGGTGTTATTTATAACGGCCGATTCTATACAAGAGGGATATTGTCCCGAGGCGGATTGCTCTCCGTGGAGGTCATTCTAAGGGAACCTAACCCGTATTTACGCATGTAAATCCAAGGTTCGAAAAAAGCCTCTGAAAACTCCGAAAGATTAGGCTGAGGGGCGCGATTGGATTCGAACCCAGCACCTCCCGTCTACCAGCTTCGAAAGCAGAACTTCTTGGACACTGGTAGGGCCAACATATATCGGAGTAGAGACATGTAACTATGAATAAAGGGGAACTGAAATACCCTCAAAATGGCGAAGCTTTAACTTTGACCGGTTCTCCGGGTTCCTAGTTCTACAAAAGCAAACTTCCACCACTAAATTTGTTAAGACATTTCCTCGTTATTAATTCCCAAAATATTTCTGTCATAATTAATTCAAGAATACCAATTTGCTTTTGCTGGTGGAAGTTTGCCATTTTGTTAGTCAGATCTCGCGAATCCACCATATTCTGACAACCTAAACAATCATTCTGTCAATGCCAGCGAATTAGATTACCTCCGGGGTAAACTTTCACCAGTGAATTTGTATACTCTCTCAAGTATAGAAATTTTCACCCTTATTTAAACGCCTTATTCATGTAGAACTTCTTTCATAAATATAGCAGAAATTGCTATTAATTTTTACTGGTGGGAATTTGTCCCGGCGTCAATTAGAACCTGGTCCAATAGAAACAAACAACAGTTGCCAATCTTGTGACAACCGCTCGAGTTACTTCAATCGCCACCGATAGATACTTCACTATTTGTCTCTTCTTCTTTATCCATAGCTACATTAGCTTAGTAAATCTATTCACATTCATGTGTGTATTAACCCCTTGGGGACGAGCGGCACGTATACGTGCCGCATGAAGCGCTCAGAATCCTTGTTTTTCCTCACCAGTAAAATTTCACTGTAAAATTTGCCTTATTTAATCAGCGCATTTTCTCGATTCAAGAAGACACAAATTTTTGTTTTTAAAAAACGGTGACAAAAGATTAAAAATTTCATAAAAGGCTCCCGTCCCGAAGGGGTTAAAGTTGTTCTTCTTTATCATTTTCAGCAGTGGCGTAAATGGATTGTGAAATGGTGTGTATTTTTAAGGACAATAGTGATAAAAAAAAAAGCACATTTGTAATTTTTTGTAAATCTGCTTATATTTTCCTCGTTGTATCCGAGGTTTAGTCTCAATATTTAAGTTTCTTGTATGTAATTTCTAGATAAATTATTACATTAGACAAATCATTTTCATAATAGACCATTTTTTTCTCCTTAGAAGGGAGTTATTATATCATCCGTTATCGTTATAAGCATATTGGAATCAGTTGATATCCTAAATCACTAATGGATCTCTTTGAACTTTTATAAATTGCCACACTTTGCAAGTCTTTCAGCCCTTTATCTACTGACGGTACTTATAAGCATTACTCACTTTAATCTTTCATACCATAGTGAATATTACTAATATTCTAACGGTACATTGCAAAAACAGTCTTTTAACTCAACTTTATCCGGATACATGGCAGCAGTAGCTCTAGGTTTGTTATTTTAGCGAGGAAGGAGGTTATCTTTGACACAGATGATGTGCTTTGTGCCGACATTTTGTACAGATTGTCACGCTCGTCTTTTTATTGCTGCAAACACAGTAAAGCATATAAGATATGTTGTGTGTGTGTGTGTGTGTGGGGGGGGTATGTGTTCATTATGATCATAGAATTCAATTTGACTAGTTATTTTAGGTGAACGGTGTATGTATTTGATTTAACAGTGAATTACTCGGTGATATTTATAAGTACCATCAGTACACTGAGTGTTGGAGAAGAACTTCTTGTTTACTTTTCGTCTGTGTAGTTATCCATCGTTTTCATCTGTTTCAATGTAATTACTAAAATGTAGTGTGTAGTAATGATTTCCCTGGTATATCCTTTCTGTTTCATTGTTGTTTTTATAGGAAATTGAAAAAGTTGTGGCACTGGCACGTTTTTGATTCATCATGAATTTTCGAGGTACGAACTGAGTTATAGGACACCAAGTAGATATAACTTTCAAAAGTTTTTAAATAAATTTCAAAAATTCTGGGATAACTATTAATTCAATATTTATTGTAATTTCCGTCGTATAAGGTGTGGTTAATCCTTAAATGCGCGATTTTTTATTTTGTTTCAAAAAAATTATGTATGGTTCTCTGAAAGGTTTATTACACAGGTGAATAATGAAAAAAATCAGAGATACTTTTTTCATATAATACTCCAATCTTTTCTTCTGTTGCACATCTGCAATACCAGTAAAAACTACTGTCGTGTGGCTGTTTTGCGCTAAAAGAATGCTTATTTGTAAATATTTTAATAACTATGTATCCAAATACCTTATTTTATATTATTATTTATTTTTTCAAACTTAAACCTTTTAATTCCCATGATAGAATACGTTCTAGAAATTACGTAGTTCAGGGAATCTGGTTTAACACCAAAAAGTTTCAATGGTTAATTTCGGTTTATTTAAAAACGGAATGTTTGCTATTAATTAGAGCAAATATTGATATTTTAATTTTCTAGTGTGAATTAGGTATATACGAATAAACAAAAATCTATTAAATTCAAAACCCTGTTGTTTGCATATATGCAAAGCTGCTCCCTAAAGGGTTAAGCTAAGTCAGTTTTAAACCAGAAATTTATTTAATAGAAAATTTCTAATATATACCATGTAAAAATTGATTATGTATATCGAAATAAAATTTCTGGTCGGAAAATTATTTATTTGAGCCGCTGCTTATAGATCAGGAATTAAGGCATTAATTTATACATCTTTATCAATCAAAATGATTGATTGATGGTCATATAAATAGTGATGGCCAGAAAACGGAGTTATAAATAAAGAGGAGGAGACATTTAGTGTACTGTCTACCAGTTGCGATTGAAGTAACTGAGGGGTTGTCACAAGATGGCGGCTGCTTTTTTAAAAAATCTATTTTCAGTTTCTGATTACCTCAAAGGCAAACTTCCCACCAGAAAAATTGAATAGAAAATTTCGTCTTATTTAAGAGCCTTATTCATGGAATTTTTTCTCAAAAATGACGTAAAAATTTCGATTTGTTTTTACTGGTGTCAAAAAAAAACCTTGTAAAACTGTCAGTTTGTTTCCCTAGTTGTCACAATATGGCGGAAACACGGGGCCTGACAACCGGCAAGTAAACTCCTACCAATAAAAATGAAAATCTGCTTCTACCATTACTTATGACTGAAGTTTTGCAATAATAAGGCGTTTGAGTAAGTTGAAAATTTCTATATAAATCTACTGGTGGAAGTTTCCACCGGCGGTAAACAACTTCTGCCATAGCGGTTACAGTTGAAGCTTCACTATTTTAAGGCTATGTCAGTTCCTCTTTATTAATAGTTCCATGGGCCAGAATGAATGGTTTTAACTATTCGAATGAATCATTCGAACATGCGCAAAAATATTGTTTCCAACATTTGTATATATTGTTAATCAACTGCCATCGGAAATTTTGTAAAAATAAAAGAATCAAAAGCATAGATGCCAGCTTTCGGAAGCTTGTTAGCCACTTTTAGACTTTAGAAATTTTACAACTTACAATTTTAGCAACTTTAGAAATTCAGTACATAAAAAAATTTTTTTGCATTTTTATGGGGTACATAAATTAACTTTAATTATGGGGTCCTTGACTCAAAATTCTATTTTTGCTATTTATAGAGATTTTCTTATGAATTTTTTTCTGAAATATGTTTTAATATAGTAACAATATTGTGTAAAAAAAATCTGAAAAATTATTTTTTTTAAAATTTAAATTTTAAAATTTTTATCATGTTTAATTTTTGATTATAGCTCTAGAAATACTTACTCGATTTACAAAATCTTTAAAATTTTTTTTGCACAGAAAATATATTATTTTAATTTGACTTCAGTATTTCTTAACATATTGATTATGAATTTCATAAAAATAAAATTAAGTAAAAAAGTGAAATTTTTTTATGAGTGAGTTTTGCATAAATTTACATATTTTCAGAATTATCTTTTCAAAATTAAAAATCCTCAAGACAATTTGTTGGAAATATAGCATAAAATCTTTGTTGAAACTTTCATACATATATATTCAAGGAAATGCAGATATATTCTTTTAAAGTTGACAAATCGTGAAAAAAATCATTCTTAGGTGATTGAAGTTAAAGTTATCTTCAGCGGGCGTCTGATGCATTGCTTCTCAAGGAAAAAAGGGTTGTTATACCTCTGGATCTAATGAAGATAAATGCATGCGACTTACGGCATTCAGCGCTAAAAACTCAGTATATATTTTTTAAGCCAATAAAAAAATTGCATTTTTAAAAGAATATTAAGCGCCGGACCCCCTTAAAATAGCAATCTCTCTTTTTCGATGAAAAATTTCTGGTGGAAGTAATTAAAAAAGAAAATGTTAGCAGCTATACTTTAGCGCATAATCGGATGATACATTCGAATAATAAAATCATTCATTCTGCCCATCATTAAATATAAATATAATTAACCCCTTGAAGGGCAGTATCGCCGTCACGGCTTCACATAATTTTAATCCCAAAATGCACGCATTGGCACCGAAATTTTATGATGAAAATGTCATCTTTATTAAGTGCGCGAAAATTTACTTTTACTTGTTTACAAATAAAATCTCTTGTTAATACTGGTGTCAGTAAATTATTTGAACATTTTACGAATATAAGTACCTTGCACCTGAAAGGGTTAAAGTATAAGGAAGTATTAATACATTTAATATTCTGTTAGGTATATCTTGTATATTCTATTACCTAATTAAGACATCTTATACCATATTATGGAGATACGGAGTTTACATATTCTATGAACATTAGAGATATATTCCAGCAATTAAACAGTAGGGCTTACGAGGGAAATCCACGAATGAGCATAAGTGATGTGAACGCTCAGTATAATCTTAACGGATAATCTAATGTTGAAAATTAATTCCAATTTATCATACACAGTCCAAAGAATGCGTAATTTACAGAAGTAATTAAAAAAAGTTGAATTCAGAAGTTTCTTCCTTACCTTCATGTTTCCCTGGCAACCCTTTATTATTAACAGCATTTAAATAACCCACCCGAAAATACTATTGAAAGTTAACCCGAAACACCAACGGAAGGCGGCCAAAATCACTTTCGGATTAGTCTCGTTCAAAATAGAGTAACACAAGTGATGCAAAGGGATTTACTACATATATTTTAAGGGGTCTCAGGACTCTTAAAGCTTCAAAATTTTCGAAATTTTAATTTTTTAAATATTAAACTCCTTTCTTTTCTGAAAATTTTTATTCAGTTGTTTCCTTGAAATTCCAATTAGAATAGAAGTTGTGGCTTTTAGAATTATACCCGCTCAATAGCTGAAGCGGCGTTTCCGAAACTTTGAAGTCATTTTTCTCCAAATGACATTTTGGGGCATAACGCGTACGATATCACAAAAACGTCTAATTATTTTTTCACGAAATTTTCAAAAATACGCTTCATGTTAGTCTGTATAAACTGAGCCTAAAATTTCCTTGTTATTGTCCAAAAAAACATTTTTTTAGGTAGTTATACTGTTGAAAATTTCAAAATTTTGCATTAGCTAAATACAACTTTGTATTACAAATATAAAAATGCTTTAAATACATATTTATTTAGCTTCAGAATAATTATTACAATTTGATGTATTGGTAGGAACAAAAATTATCATTCTACTTGCAATATTTATTTTGTAATCGTGCGCATAATCTGTTATGCCAATTTTCTGCTCGTTAAATGTCTAACACTTTCGAGCCCCCTGTAAATACTAATTCTGCATCTTGCAATTTTTTAAATACTTAAAAAATACTTATATATTTTATCCCAATCAAAATTGTGTATTAAAATCATACACATTTTAAGATATTAAATGTTGAAAATCGTCTTTTCTTTCATTATTTTAAACAGATTTTCAAGGGTATGGAAATTACGAAGCGTCGTCATGGAGTGTAATATATTATAATGTAGGGCAGGGGTGACCAACTGTGGCCCACCGGATTCCACTAAAATTTTAAAGAAATAGTCGACAAGTTGAATCGCAGCAATTCAACGATTAGATAAGGCAAAGATATCTGTAAAATTTTAGTGGTATCCGGCGGGCCACAGTTGGACACCCGTGATGTAGGATATGCCCATGCCAAAAGAAAATGAAATACTTTGTTCGTTTCTCAGGAGAAGAATTAATGTGTGTAATTTTCATGCATTTTTGCAGAAAAGTGACTTTGTGACTGTGTTAATAATATTTGTGTACTTCCGTGGAAAGAAGATGCAAGAAAATTGAGAATAAACAAATAAGAAGGACATTTGCTATAAAAATTTCCTTGCAATATGCTTGACTGTAAAACTTCAGAAGATACAATACTAACGATTAATAGTTATTCCTATAAATAAAATTATTTTAAAATGAAAAACTAATAATACTGTTACTAGCCGGCTTAGACTACTAGCGGGCACTTAATTACACAGGGGCCTCGAATTTATACGAACTTTGAAAAATACGAAACTCCGGTTCGAGTCCCATATTACTTCAGTTGCGGAAAATATGTGCAAGTGTTTTGAACCTGCACGGTCATATTTTATCTGAGCCACTTGTTCAATCGCCGTTTTCATTTTCTTTTAATGAAAAATGATACCTTTTGCAGCATTTTTTAGCAACAGTACGGAGCCACTTTTTATAACTTACTTTGTATTTTATAATTTACTTGTTCGTTAAATTTAAAAATGAATTTTTTTTTCTAATGACAGCCAGTTTGTTACATATATATCAGTGGTGGAAAATTGGCGCAGAGGTGAAGCCAATTGACACCACTAAATTATAGTAGTATTTTGCCTCTTATTAATGATCAAATTTCTGAGTTTTTATTAAACTGAATAATACCATAAAAATTTAGTGGTGTCAATAGGCTCCGCCTCTGCGCCAATTTTCCACCACTGATATATATTAATTAATTATTACTTATTATTATTATTATTACTATTATAGTTATTACAAGTAGGGTTTTTCTTGTTAATATTTTGTATTTATTATGAGTCGTTATGTTTTGAACCAGGGAGTTGAGAGTCTTACAGTTTTTTTGAGTTACTGAAGCATAATTATAAACATCGACAATTTTTTTTTTAACTGCTGCCAAAAGGATGGAATAAGAAATGGGTTTCGGCCGGCCGTAGGAGGAGCTCCATCAGGTTTGTCGCTGGAACTACGGTTCGGATTTCCCTTTTCCCGTTTCCCTTTATGAATTTTTTAACTATTCAATTTTACACGTTGCTATTACTGACCGGGAATATCATAATGTTTCATAATCTAATCCAAAAATTATTTTAATGTGCTTGAGTTGTGAGAAAGGTTATCGCTTGATTGGAAGAATGCTCGGGCACACACTCTAACACAAAACTTTGATTAAATTTAGTAGAAAAAATTCGTGGTGTTATTCTAAGCTTCAATAAACAGAAAGCAAAACCCACTCGTTTCAAAAGTTATCTAATTTAAAGAAATAAATTCGCTATAACTACTCTTTCCTTTGATAAAAGGTGGTAAACTTCCACTTAGTCTGCTCAACTTCAACTGAAAATAATGCATTAAAAATTCAGAATGAGCAAGATGCACATTACAAGATATTTAACACGTTCACTGTCTTGAGCATCACCGGTGGGACTAAATTTTTTTTTTCATTCTGTGCCGTGAGCATCACCCGTGTGTCACAGGTAGCTTTGAATATAATATTAACCCTTAAATGCCTGATTTTCCAAAAATTATTGTAATAATGATTTTCGGCTTTCATTTTTTAAATAAATCATGAAGAAAATACTTAAAAAAATCATATTTTGTTTTAAGTATGGTTTACGGCTAAAAAACAGTTTGTTACTAATCGGCAATACTGGTCTTCTTTAATTTCAAAAATAATTTTCCTTGATAAAATTCTATAATGTTAAACACACAAGAATTTTAGGAACTTTAATAAGAAATAAATTTTACTTGCTCACTGCAGAACAAAATAGGGTATTTCGTAAGCTTCCAAACAAAACAAAAAGAACATTTAGAAACAATTGAAAAAAATAAATGTATCTTTATTCTTAAACAGCACAAGTGTTGCCATCTACATGTTGAAAATCGATTTAATAATATTTTCAGAATGCATATTATTGGCAACATTAGACATTATAGCTTCAATATTATTCTAATAGTATTTTAGAAGCCTAAATTAGGTATGTTGTCGAAAAGCAACACCCGGCATTTAAGAGTTAAACAAAAATCGCTCAGAATCCGTGATTATTCTCACCAGTAAATTTTTATTATAAATTTTGCCTTATTTAATTCGATCGTTTTCCCGGTTTAATTAGAAAAACATTCCCGTTTTCAAAGTCCGGTGATAAAAGATTAAACATTCTGTAAAAGACACTCGTCCCGTAAACGTTAAAAACACTTTAATCAGTCTTATTGTCTTTAATTAGTTTTATTTCAGTCTGGCACCCAGGCGATCACTTAAATTCATTCACAAGTAAATGATGGTAGTGAATGTGTTAAGACAATAAAATGAATTTATTTCAAACATGCACTTTATTTGAAAATTTCAAAATCAACATTTTACATGGAGTTATGAACAAGAAAGAGGCGACATGTAGTGTAACTGTTTACCAGTTTCCAGTGAATTGTCTTAGAAGGTTGTCGCAAGATGGAGGCTATTTTTTTTAAATATCGGATGAACAGTTTCTGATTATTGCCGGGGCAAACTTTCCACCAGTAAATATGAATAGCAAATTTTGTTTGATTTAGGTTCCCTATGCATAAAAATATTTTCTCACATATATGATAAAAATTTCTATTTCTTTTTACTGGTTTCAGTTTGCCAAAGTACTTTAATCTTTTCACTGACACTGACAGAATATTGTTTAGATGTATAGGTTGTCACACTATTGCGGAAACGTAGGGCCTGACCATTACCAAAGTAAACTTCCATCAGTAAAAATGAATATCTGTTTCGTCCATTACCTGTGACTGAAATTTTGCATTAGAAATCGTTTCAATAAGGAGAAAATTTCTGTTTAACACCTTAACGCTCGAATTAAATTACGGTTTAAAAATTCAAACTGCTTATTGGCACCACTTTTATGAAAAAGAAATACTCACCTTATTTAATAACAGGTAAAACGATACAAAAATATAGCCAATTTCACTATTTTATAAAACTGGTGGGAATCAAACAATCTGAGTAAAAGACACAGCCCGAGAATATGACGGGAGCGAGAATTAAGGGGTTAAATTTACTAATGGAAATTTCGACGACAGTAATCAACCCCCACAAAAGCGGTTACAGTTGAGGTTTCACTATTTTAACCCTTTCAGGGGCAAGCAATTGTGTTTCTGTAATGTTGAATTCATAAAAATTTGAAAAAAAATTGTTTCAAAGTAAGGAAATGCAATTTTTCCACATCTTTCCACCAAAGTTTCAAAGGTAAAACCTAAGTAAAACTATCTGGTTCAGAACATGATTAAAATTAGGTGGGATATAATATATCCCACAGCCCCTCAAGAGATTAAGCATATGTCGGTTCCACTTTATTAATAGTTCTCTGCATTTTACGATTAATAAAAGATATATTTATGAAAAAGGGATTAGAAAATGTTCAATACACTTAAATAGCATTTTAAAGTTAATTAACTTTAGATACACGAAAGTATTGTTCCATCTGCTCTTTAGTTACATTTCCTTTAATTAGCCATTTTCTTAATTATGGCATCGCGTCCAAACGCATATTATATATTTCCAAGCTTTACAGATTCTATCAAAATTGCAGATATACTCCACAAATTAAATAATAGAAATGTTATGACGAAATGCGGATGCGCTTAACTTCATTTAGATAATAAAAGTTAGTTTAATTATCTTGAATTGATACTCTAGACTATTTAAAAATATTTCTTAATAATAAAAAAAAAGTTTTTAGAATCCATAAGCAATAAGACACTTGAAAAAAAAATGCGATTAGTAAAAGTCAATGGGTAATTTAAGATTAATTATTTAATTTACATATATAAATATTCATTGCGTAATTAAGGTATGAGAAAGTCTTTGCGAAGCTTATTTTTATGATAAATGTGTTTCTTTTTATTGTCATAACAGGTATTTTGAAACTGTTTCTATTCCATCAATATCCTCTAACATTAAACTGTTTACAAACATATTGTATTTCCTCATAAAAAAAAAGAGGTAAATGCATTTCTAGACGTTCTATTTTAAGGAATATTTTAAACGATATCAAACGTTCACTTTAAACGTGTTTTAATATTATTTGTAATTTTGAATGTATATCTCGCAATACTTGTACCGGGTGTCCCAAAAAGGTCTGACTGATTTTAAAATTCAATAACTTCCAAACGGTGACAGATATTAAAAAAATTCTTGCAGGAGGGTTATGCATAAAGTCAAAAGTTTTATTACAGTGATTTTCGATTTTAGTTCGAATTACAAACAATAGATGGCGCTGTAAGCAATAGTCGCTAAATACAGGATCGAATTTTTGTCCTTTCTGTTGTTCCATGCAGAAAAAAGAGATGGAAATATATTATTCGGGCAACGAAGTACCAAAAATCGATCCTGAATTTAGCCTCTATTGATCGCAGCGCCATCTATTGTTTGTAATTATATCTAAAATCGAAAATCACTGTAAAAAAACTTTTGACTTTATGCATAACCCTCCTGCAAGATTTTTTTAATATCTGTCACCGTTTGGAAGTTATTGAATTTTTAAATCAGTCAGTCCTTTTTGGGACACCCGGTATGTTATTAATTTAGATTAATGAACTTCATTATTAATACAGGAATGCATAATAAAGTTATTAATGTAGCTGTGGGTAGTGCAATTCTGAAACAAAAAAATAAAGAAAAAAAAAGCTATTTAACAAATTACAACGACCATTTGGAAAATGATTTTTTCAAAGACTAAAATTTAAGACATAAAAAATCGCATGGAGTTGATCCTACATTACGTATGCCATGGATTAAACGATAACATTCCTGGACACATCATGAACAAATTTTAAAAGAAATTTCAGTTTTACAATTTTCGGTACTGTAAATTTTTAAACTTCTACGGAGCTGGTCATACATTACGTACGCCATGAATTAAAGATTAATAGTGTTATTACACGTAAAAATTGGAAGCAAGAAAAATAGCCTGCGACTCGTCAGATTTCCTATGAAACTTACGTAATAGCCAAGCATTTCATTGGCTGTTCGGGAAAAGGCTTTTCTATCATCAGATTTCCAAAAAATCTCACGACCCATTTTAAATAAAATTTCATTCTTAAACTTCTAAACATCCGACAATATTACTTTTTATACCGTCGGATAGAGAAAAGAATGTACTTTTAAATGCAATTTGTTTGAAAACTGTATCTCAATTTGTTTCTGATTTATTAATTTTTTTGTAGTTTTTATTACTTTTTTGTCATAGTGGCAACACTCTGTTGTCCATCGTTGTTGAAACCAAAGGGAAATACAGATTACTGTATATACTAATCAGATAACGAATAAATTGCGGATTAAACCAAGGAAAACGCTTAGATATGCTTTTGATTTCCTACCCTGACAGAGGACAATAACCATTTTTCCAAATGGTTAAAAATAAAGTACAAATCTGGAGTGAAACTACTTGGATTTCAAAACGTTTTACAGAATGCTATGTGTTTAAGGCTCCTGCCCCTGCCGGCGAAGACACTCACGAGCCAATGCTAATCCTATAGGAAGGGATTTATCTAATATCTCGTTTGCATTTCGAAATTTTTAAATATTTTTTTTTGCATTGGATAGCTGAGGTCCGTCTCTAGATCGCACCTTTTTTACTTTTTCGATTTTGGTTGCAGGTATTTTTTACTTTCACGTTCAAAACAGGTTAGGAAATTGAAAGTGTCATTCTAAAAAATATCTGCAACCAAAATCGGAAAAGTAAAAAAAAGTCGGATCTCGGATACCGAGTGAAAAAAAATAAAATAAAATAAAATAAAATAAAAATAAAGAAAGAAAAGAGAGAGAGAGAGAAAATTGTAATTTAATAGATTACAACGACCATTTGGAATTTTTTTTTACTTAATATTTACTTAGTTTTAATTTTGGGGCATTTCGACAAGAGAAGCCGAGAAAGATATGAGGTTAAAAATCGAAAGCAGTTCCACCGAATCATCCACAGATCGCGACAAATCACCTACGTTGAGCTCAATTTTTCCCGGTTAGAAGCGACGGAATGTATAACTCCGTGGCTAGTGGATTGGTACCATCGAGGCATGTCCTTTTACTATCAATCGATTAAACATTAGATTGTTTCCTTTTTCGCGTTCGTCTTTTATTCTGTAATCGATTTTCACGGGATACATAATCAGTTGAAGACTTCGATTTTAATGGACTACATAATCAGTTGAAGACCTCGATTGGAATGGTCTACATAATGAGTTGAAGGCCTCGATTTTTGCTTTGCAAGACGATTTTCATTTCGGCGTCGCTCTTTGCTTTTGGATTTTTCCATATCTGATAATTTGCGGCTACCCATTTTGTAACTTTTTCAATTTTTAACGATTATATGCCTTTCGATTACCTATTCAAACAATTTTTAACGATTTTATGCCTTTCTAATACCTATTCAAATAAAAATTCTTCTAAAAGTAAAGGACATCGTTGAATTTCGTTAAAAATAAAATAAAATTCGAGCATCATTTGGCCCCATCCTCGTCCGAAAACAACAACCATTTCCAAATGGTTAAAAAAAAATTAAAAATGTCGAAATGCAAACGAGATGTTAGATTAATCCCTCCCCATAGGATTAGCATTAGCTCGTGAGTGTTTTCGCCGGCAGGTACAGGAGACTTAACTAAATCTATCCGCTTTATATAAAATCCTAATAAAGCGAATTTATAAATAGATATAATGAAAAGATGGAACTACAAATAAAGAGGAATTGACATATCCTTAAAATAGTAAAGCTTCAACTGTACCCGCTTTCTCCGGAGTTGATTACCGCCGGGAACAACTTCCACCAGAAAATTTA
This sequence comes from Maratus speciosus, assembly GCA_963932465.1. Classification (NCBI taxonomy): domain Eukaryota; kingdom Metazoa; phylum Arthropoda; class Arachnida; order Araneae; family Salticidae; genus Maratus; species Maratus speciosus. Next base: position 370,344,237 of record OZ010797.1, on the reverse strand, counting down.
AATAGAAATTTACTTCTTATATCACTTTTTCAAGGGCGGTGGTCACACGGTCTAGCTACCCAATTCATAGGTGCCAACCTCAAACTAATCTTCCGTAATACTTGAGTTAATTTGACCCTGGTTTAATACGGTTCGTACCAGAATTTTTTTTTTTTAAGAAATGAAATTAAATATGTTCCACGTAGAAACCTGGAATTGAATAAATAAGCATTCATGAAATAAATTTTCTGGTTCGAAATGTGGTTAACCTGGGTTAAATTAATCAAGACATTACGGAAGATTAGTGGAAGGTTGGCAGCTACGCCAATTTTAATTCTAAAACTGACAAGTGGCACCAAGAATATTTCAATAAAATTTTGATTTTGTAATGGAAGTGAAAACTAGCGGGTTTTTATTTTTTAAGGATTCCCTTTTGAAAATTCTGGTGTTAGTCAATTATTTCGTCATTTTAGAAACAGACATCGTCTGTCCTTGAAAGGTTTAAACACCTTTTTAATGGTAATTTCAGTCATAAATAATTGTATAAACAGATACTCATTTTTGCTAATGGAAGTTTACTTCGGTAGTCAGTCTCTCGTTTCGAACATATTCTGACAACCTAGACTACTTCTTGTCAGTATCAGTGCAAAAGATTACATTACCTGAGCAAACTGACATCAGTAAAAACAAATAGAAATTTTCACTATATTTGTGAGCGAAATTTTACTTGAATAAGGCCCCAAAATAAGACGAAATTTTCTATTAAAATTTACTGGTGGAAGTTTGAGACGGCGTTCATCAGAAACTGTTGATCCGATAAAAAAAAAACCGCTGCCATCTGGTGATAGCCTCCTCACTTACTTCACTCGTAACTGGTATACAGTACCCTATATCGTCGGTACCATGTCAAACTATCCAATATTAAAATAATAGTGGGTTACTTTTTAAAAATTCAGATTACTTGATTGGCACCACTTTTTTAAAATCGCCTTATTTAACCTTATTTAATGGCATATTAATTAAGGAGAAAACAAGGGTGAATTTTACCATTTCAGAAAAGTGGTGCCAATCAAGAAATATGAATTTAAAAAAAAGTAGCCCACTGTTTGCACATTAGATAGTTTGGCATGTTACCGACGATATGTCTTCTACTGTTTATTCATAACTCCAATAACATAGCTGCCATTAACACAGATGCTTTTTCGTACCACAGAAATTTAAAAGTAAATTTTATCTTCTTAAATCGTCACAATCTGCCGATTGAATAAGTCAGAATTTTCTATTACATTTTTCTGGCACAAAAAAGCGTAAAATGTTGGCAACTATGTTGTAAGATAAGCATAAATGCCAGCATCCGTTAACCCTTTGCACTCGGGGGCTCCGCTGCGGAGACATCTTTCTTTGCAAAATTTGTTTTTGGCACAAGTAATAAAGGAAAATAAAATGTACCTTATTTAATCAGAGCATTTTTGAAATTGTGTACTTGAACGAAACTTCTTTTAAAAAATTGGTGCCGATTGAATAAAATTTGTTGAGACGCCAAGCGCAAAGGGTTAATTATTACGAGGTCTGTTCCAAGACAAAAAAGTTTCAAACCGGAAAATATATATATTTGGAAATGTGTCCTCTTTAAGTAATATTTTAGATTTAATTTTGAAACTTTTGTTTAAATAAAATTTCCGGTTGAAAACATGTTCGTCTTGGATCAGACTCTGGAATAATTAAGAGATTTTGACATCTATGGATTTGCCAAAAAAAGGTTTAAAACCGCCACATGAAACACTGTTGTCTACTATGATTTATACTGTCAGAAAAACTCGTCAGTTTGCACTAATTAATTCCTCATAAAAAAAAAAAATCGTGCACCTAGAATTTTATCCGTGAATTCTTCCCAAAAGGCTAAAAAAGTGGAAGAAATTCCGTTCAGTCCTAGCGCGCATGCGCTGTATTAACACTAATTTCCGAACTTATTTAAAAAAATGATAAACCAAAAATTCTATACATTAAGATTTCTAATTTAATAAAAAAATAAAAAAAGTTTTCGAATTAAAAAATGAATAACAGTTATTTTTCTTATTCATTTAAAAATACTCATAATTTAATTTTTTTAATTGAAATAGTTCAATAAAGTTATATGAATTAAAGTTAAATAAAATTCATTTTATAGAATTGATTTTAAAAACAATATTCGCATCTAAACTATATTTTAAATGAACATATTCAAAATATATTTTAATTTAAATATTAAATGGAAAAAATAGATTCTGCTCAAAAAAGGAAAAAAAATTCTTATTGAATAAAAATATGATATTCATACTTTTATTTAGAAATCCAATTAAAAATATTATAATTCATATTTTTATCATGTACTAATACTAAAGCATTAAAACACCCGACACAATCTCATTAAGACGAAATATTCTCGAAATTAACTTCAAACTTAAAAGCTGTTTAACATGTTGACTGCCACGCTACGAGTATACTCGTAGCTTTAATTTAATACTTTCTCACCATTATTTTAAAATGAACAAAATTGCCTTATTTATTGGCAGAAATTTTGCTGTATCAGTACAGCGAAATTTACCCTTCAAAATTTGTAGTGGCAAACGACTTTCAAGAAGAAATTTGAAAATTCTTAGTTTTTGCGGCAGTGAAGGTGTTAACCCCTTGAGGGGCAAGCAATTACGTTTGTGAAATGCTGAATTCCCACCGGAATCTTTGAAAAATTCTATTTCAAAATAAATGAAAGCAATTTTACGGCTTTTTTCCACAAAGTGAGAAAAGTAAAATTTAATAAAATTTTTCTGGTGTAAAACTTCATTAATCGTAGGTGGTATATAATATATACCGGTGCCCCTCAAGGGGTTAAAGAAATCAGTGAAGCCGTACCCATCTGAAGAAAACGTATTTACTTCAAAGTGTTTCAATACTGTGCAATTTTAGCCCAATGGATAGCGGTTACAAAACGCTAAGATAGCTATTTCGATTGCAGATCGGGAACTTTCACTTTTTCTACACTTTCTTTAATTCACTTATATTTTGCCTCCTGTAACGGAGAAAAAATAAACGGATATTCGCCAATTAACGGATAAATCCGTAAACTGAAGTAAATACCAGGTGAGCCAAAAGTTCGTTAAAACTTTAAAAGCACATAAAAAAGGAATAAATTATGATAAAGGAGTGCGGTTTGCAAGAAAGGGATCACAAGTTAGCAGCAAAAACATAATAGTTAAAGCAGCAAATATTAGTTTATTATTCTAGTATAGTTTGTATAGTATTAGTTTGTAAATAATAGTTTTAGCGACAAAAAATAGTTAAAAAATCACATGTAGAGGGCGCTGACGACCCGAAACACAATGAACAAGACAACAGTTGTGTCGTAGAATGTTCTGGAGGTCATGCTGAACATTTGTTATTGGAAGAACAAATGAATGAAGCGTATTGTTGTCCTGTTCATTGTATTTCGGGTCATCAGCTCCCTCTACATGTGATTTTTTAACTATTTTTTTTTCTGCTAAAAAAATCCGACTACCTTTTGAGCCCTTTCTCAGAGCTGCCAAGTCTTCGGCTTTTTGGATACAAGTATTTTAATACAGAAAATGTTGTTTTATTTAATTGGAACATTTGGACGATTAAAAAGAACCAGACTTTCTCTAAGATTATTGTGGTGTGCAAAAAAGCCGGAGACTTAGCAATTCTGCTTTCTTGTAACCGCACACTTTTATCATAATTTCTTCCTTATGCACTATTTGGCTGGACAATTAACTGAATAATTCAGCTATGTCGTAATAAACATATAATAATTTGGCAGGTTTAGACGATTTTTCTTGAACCTGATAAAATATGGAAATAAGTGTCTAGACATTGGAGGAAATTTAAATTAAACTTTTTGTGTAATTTAGAACACATAAATGTTTTTTAAAATTTATTTTTAATATTTGTCAGAAATTCTACTAGCAATTTTCGGGACTCCGGGTATTTTATAATTTGAATGTGTGAAATGTTCAATGCATTCTGATTCTGACATGTGCCTTTACAGAAGAGCTTTACTGGAGTTTTGGAGTAAAAATACTACCAGAAGCCTTTTCTTACACTACTGTCTTTTACAGAATTTACGACGTACAGGGCTTTTACAAATGAAATCCGTTCGAAGAACTATTTTAGAATATAATGTAACGCTTAACAATATCCCATATCTGTTAAGTTTGTTTGCATTATCTTTAATCAATGCTGGGGAAAGCTGTACACCAATGGCTAATATCACGATAATTTCTCATCTGACAATTAACCCCTTAATTCTCGCTCCCGTCATATTCTTGGGCTGTGTCTTTTACTCAAATTGTTTGATTCCTACCAGTTTTATAAAATATTGAAATTGGGTATATTTTAGTATCGTTTTTCCTGTCATTAAATAAGGTGAATATTTTTTTTTTTCATAAAAGTGGTGCCAATAAGCAATTTGAATTTTTCAACCGTAATTTAATTCGAGCGTTAAGGGGTTAAACAAATGCTTTGGAAACAGAATTTGTTGTGGATTCAGACGTAGCTTTGGCTGTTCGTAAATTTTAAAGAAGGACATAATTCGAGTATTATCTCAAATAGTAGCTATGTTTCTAGAGTTTTCTTTGTAATTTGCTTTTTAGATCCTTAAAAATAATTAAATTCAGCGATAATATATGTTAGGAAAAATATTCCTTCATGAAATCTAAATTGGATTGTTTTAAATCTGTCAAATATAAATTCAAAGATAAATTCAATGACATAGACTTAGCAAAATTTACAGTTTTATTTTATTTTTTAAATTTAAAAATTGTTCCTTAATCTTCTCAGAAATTCGTCTCCGAAAATATCTCATAAAGTTAAAAAGATCATTTAAAATTTTGTTCATACATTGTGCTAATTTCAATTTTTAATGTATAATTCCCATAACTAATGCATGGAACTATGAATAAAAAGAATTTGACTTATCCTCAAAATGGTGTAGCTTTAACTGTAACCGGTTTTGTAGTCGATCATTACCATCTGGAAAAAATTACACCCGTAAATTTGAATAGAAATTGTCTGCTTATTTAGACTTATTATTAATGCAAAATTTAAGTAATAATTACGGCCCAAAACAGATATTTATTTTTACTAGTGGAAATTTATTTCGGTGGTAGTCAGCCCCAACGTTTCCACCGTATTGTGCCAACCCGAACAAACTTCTGTCAGTGTGAGGTAAAGAGATTATAATGCACCCGCCAACTTCCACCAGTAAAAACGAATAGACATTTTTAACATATTTAAGTACTTGCACTCCGGCGTCGCTACGGCGACATTGTCTTTCTTTGCAAAATTTGTTTTTGGCACTAGTAATAAAGGAAAATAAAATTTGCCCTATTTTATCAAAGTATTTTTGAAATTGCGTACTTGAAAGAAAACTTCTTTTTAAATAGTGGTGCGGACACAATAAAATTTGTGAAAGAGACGCCTGAGAGCAAAGGACTAAAAGAGGAATTTTCCGTTAATAAGAAGCTAAAATAAGACGAAATTTTCTATTCAAAATTTACTGGTGGAAGTCTGCTCTGCCAGTAATCAGAAACAGCTGACCCCACGTAAACAAAATCAGCCGCCATCTTGTGACAACCTCTTCAGTTATTTCACTGGACAAAAATTAGTAGGCTCTACATCTACACTATATGTCTCCTCTATTCATAACTCCATTACCTGATGTTATTAAATTTTACTTCTGAATGCACAAACTGAAAAGAGTCAAACAAATATCGATTCTCTTGAAATTATTTCCTAAAGTTAACCCTCCGTCTACCAGACGGGTCCATTGGACCCGACAGGTACATACAAAATATTCATTCAAACCAGAAATTTCTTTAAAATAAACTAAGTATATAAACCAGACAAAAATAAGATAAATAAATAAGTTAAATAGTTTTAAATAAAAATTCTGGTGTAGAACGTTTTATTAAAACTTGAATAAAATTCCCGGTAGATGTAGGGTTAATTTAATCACTAAACATTATCTAAGACTTCCAGGTAATCTTTGTATCAATCTTATAATGTGAATTTATTCAAAAGATGCTAAGTCTGAAATTCCGTAAGTGCTTTACTGATAATTTTGGACAATAAATAATACCATATGCGTCATATAATACATGCAATTGTAATTTCCTGAATCAGAGATATTTCTGAACATTAGATACAAAAGGCGTTCGAGGGACTACTAAACCTTAACAACATAATATCATGTATGGTAGGTTTGTTTGCATTAAATCTCTACAATATACGGATAAGCTGTACTTTAATGGTAGCCGTCGTGATAATTTCAAATCAGATAGCGAAGTAAATGTGTTAGAAATACAAAATGTTATGAATTATAAATTCGACTGAATTCAAATTTTAAATTAAAAAAAAATGTGAATAGCCAATGTGATGTAAAATGTGAATATAGTTAATAATATCTTTGTTGCAAAAGTTTGGTTTAAACTTATTAGTATTGAAATCTTAATACTGCTTAATAATTTAATATTTTATTGCTTTATAAAATTTTATTCAGCGAATATATATTTTTTTTTTCCTTTGTAAAATCTAAACTGGATTATTTTAAAATCAGCTCTGTATAAAAGTGAGTACAATTTTTATAGCATTGTTAAATATATATATATATTGTTTTATTTTAATATAATTTTCAGATTTTTTTTTTTTTTTTTTTTTTTTTTTTTTTTTTTACTTTCAACTATTATTATAAAAAAAATTGTTTCAATGTTAAAGCACATTTTACATTTAATTCATATATTGTTTTTCTTTTAATTTTTAAAACCTAATTATCCGTCAGTATATTAATAAAAATATAATTACGAGAATATAAAACTTATGAAAGCTAAACAGTTTTTTTAATTAATTATTTTCCAAATTTAATTAATTTACTCAACTTAGAATTATCAATGTATTTTCACAAATATTTGCTCCAATTTTGTAATCTTAATGGATCCTCACGTACTAAACATAAAATAGGTAAATTCAGAAGATTTTACAAGAGTTTTAGAATATCATAGATGCCAACATCTCTTAATTATTCCGCAGTCCGATCTAAGACAAACATGTTTTAAGCCGGAAAATATATACAAGGAAATGTGTTTTTTCCTATAAGGTACTTTTAGACATATTTTTGAAATTTTTGGTTAAATAAAATTTCCGGTCGGAAACATTTTCGATTTGGATCAGACTCCAGAATTAAGAGGTCTTGGCATCTATGGAATATAATTGATATCATAGATCTAATATAAATATTAGGGGTAAAGGAAAATTCTGTTGCATAATTTCCTTTCACGCCTACTTTTTAAAATTCTGATTTCTTAATTGGCACCACTTCTTTGAAATGGTAAAACTCGGATAGTTTCACATTTCACATTAAGGTCTAGGGGAATTCACCATTAAAAAAAGTGGTGCCAATGAAGAAATCTGAATTTAAAAAAAATTAGGCGTGAAAGAACATTATGCGACAGAATTTTCCGGTTCCCCTAATACTTAGATTTAAGTTTCAAGAAGTAGAGATACTACTCACCGCTAGATCAGGCGTCGTACTTGTCCTGAAATTTCACGACCAGGAAATTTTTCGGTACCAGTATTTTCTTATGGGAAAATCTCTTCTTAAATAAGGCGAAATTTCGCGCGTTTAACCTACATTTATTTTTCTATAAACAAATAGTTATATTTGTCCTGAAAAATTCCCTTAAGCGTACGACCCCTGCGCTAGATACAAAAGCCGTTCGATAAACAATGTGAGAACACTAGCTAAAACTTTACAATGTATTCTGTCTGGCAGACTTGCGTTATCTTTAAATAATGAAAGGGTAAGTAGTACTTTAATGGCAAGCATCATAGTATTTTCGCATCCCGTAGTCAAGTAAATGCGTTGGAAATACAACATGTTATGAATTATAAATTCCACTGTATCGAAATTTAAAATATAAAACTTTGAGAACATCCTTAATAGTACCTTTGTGTCAAAAGTTAGCTTTAATCTTAATTGTAAAATGCATTATGCTTTATTATCTTAATACTGCTTGAAATCTAATATTTTGATGTTTTAAAATAATTTGATTCAATAAAAATAAGTTGTGTTTTTTTCTTTTTTAAATTCTAATGTGGATTATTTAAAATCAGTTATGTATAAAAGCGACTCCTGATTCAGAAACGAAATTTTAACTAATTTTTTTTTTTTTTTTTTTTTACTGCAATTTAATTTTTACATTTTGTTTTTCATGTTTAATTTTTAAATCTTATTATAGAAAAGTTTTTTATAAAATCAATAGCAAAATTTAAATTTAATTTAATCCATTTTCTTTCTTTTAATATTTTAATTCTAATTAACCATAATGAATGTTGTAAAATTATATTTGTGAAAATATAAAATTTATGAATGTCAAACAAATATTTACTTATTTTTTAAATTATTTTCCAAATTTAATTAATTTGCTTAAGTATAAAATATCAATGTATTTTAGATAATATTTTCTACAATCTTTTAATGTGAAAACATTCAGCAGATGCTAAATCTGAAATGCATAAATCCAGGAGCTCTTGCAAGCGTTTTAGCATATAATGGGTATTATTAATCTTATACAAAAAATGAATTTCAGTTTCAAAAAGTAGGTACATGTCACTAGATACTAAAGCCGTTCGATAAATGATGTTACAATACCAGCTAAAGCTTAACAATTTATCGTATCCGGTCGCTGCCATCGAAATACTCAAGGGTAGATGATACGACTGTGACGTCATCTTTAATCTACCGACTTCACCAACAGCGATACGGTAGTTTTAGATTTTCTTCAAACAATTCATTTATAAGCTGTACTTTAATGACAACCATCATGATCATTTAGAATCAGACAGTGAAGTAAATGCGTTCAAAACGGAAAATGTTATGAATCACATGTTATGAATATAGTTTGAAAAGTTTGGTTTAAATTTCAGAGTATTGAAAGCTTAATACAGTGAGTCTAAAAAGTATGTTTTGTTTGTTTGTTTTATTGGACACATACATCAGACTTGTGTGCTTGACAACAAGGCCCGCTTATAAGTCATCGTCGATATACAGGGACGATATAGCACAATGAAATTTACAACACAGAGAAATTTTACATCCGGGAGCTCCACAAAGAGCGTGCAAAGGAGCCAGCGGGATTCGAACCCGACAAGCCTCTTACGCTCTAAAGCGATTAGCAGCGTGGTGTCTTAACCACTTGGCCATGGAGGCCCCTCTAAAAAGTATATGGACAAGCGATTTTTTGAAATAATAGTTCAAAAAATGAAGCAATAATCACGAAAAAAATAATTAGCATATGGAATCATGACATAAGTATATTACAATGTAGAAATATCATGCTTACATCACAGGCTGTTTGTAAAAAAAATAAAATTCAAAATAAGCTGTCCCAACAATATATGGACAATGAAAAGAATCGCTTTTATTACCACCGTATAAAAAGAAAATTGCGTATTCTGCATTCTGTATACGTCTCGTAACCAATTATAAATATAAAATTACTGCTCATTCTTTAATTCTCAAATAGTTGGAAAATGCCTATGATTCAATTTTCTGCATCTGATATAGCTACAATTTGGCGTTTAAAGACTCAAAATGTTAAATTTTCTGATATTACTAAACGAATGAAGTTTAGCAGATCTGAATTTATGAAATTTTATCGTAAGATGACAATGCGATTGCATAAAAAGAAGAAGAAAAGCTTTCAGATAGGCAAAGAAAACAGCTCAGCGACAAGATATATATTTTGCTAGCAGTTTCAACGCAAAAGAAGTCTGTTACTGAAATTTCAAGGAGTTTTTTCCTTTTCCTATTTTGAACTGTTCACCGTGGCACACAGGCAAACAAAATTCATTAATATCGCAGAATGTGTCGGACATCTATGCTAAAATTACACCATAGAAAGGCACTCATTATTTAGTCTAAAAAACAAAATCGTGAACGGTGATGGATTATTAAACAATTTTCTTCAGTGACGGAAAACAATTCAGTTTGAATGGCACTGATTGTTTGGCATAATACTGGCATGATCTACGATGAGAACTTCGCGAGTTCTTTAGACGACAACAAGAAAGGAGGTTCTATTATTGCGTGGGCGGTGCTTGTTTCAACGGAACATGAGATATTACTTTTCTTAACCCTCTCGCTGCGTAAGTAATTCTCCGCGATGAGCGTCTTTTACAGAATTTTTAATTGTTTATCACCGGTTCCTTAAAGCAGAAATTTTTATCTATGGTAATCGGGGAAAATGTCCTGATTAAATCAGACAAAGTTTTCGCTAAAAAATAACTGGTGGGAACAACCAAATAGTATTAATTTGACTGGAAAATGAATATCCGAGCGCAGCGAGAGGGTTAATGATCGACAGTGTTCTGGGGATTATTAAAATGAATCTATTTCTAACTGGAAACCACTTAGGAGTGGAAATCTGGAAATTCCAAAAGGACAATGCATCGATTCGCACTTCGCACTTAAGACCCTACTTCAGTAACGCTCCGAGATAGAGCGGCTAATGTTATTTCAATGGGAGAAATTTATAACTACTATTTTTTTGCATTTTGCTCGAATTTGATATTTTTAGTATCTTTCAAAGCTGTACTTTTAAACTATGCAGGCCACTTTAAAATTTTATTTATTTTTTCAAATTTTAAGACGTTCTAGATGTTTTATTTTAGGTTGATAAAGATTCGCCTTTAGTACCTTTTCGCGAAAAATCTGTTGGACATTTTAAGATTTGGTAAAGCGGCATGCATAGTTTAATAATTAAGCTTTCCGAAAATGCTTTTTATTTTGATTAAAAAAAAATTAAATCTATGCTACATTTATAAAATGTTGAAACACTTTCATTTTAAACAGACGAAAATGCTCTAAATCACACCTCTACAAGGTTACCGCCTTAATACAGGGGGGTTGCAGACGACATCTGTTTAATCAGCGGGAGTCTATAAACGGGAAAGTCTTCCTATGGTGGGAAGTTTGGCCTGTGGCTATTTTCTGGACTGGATCATTACCGTCTCAAAGCTTATTGAGACGACAATGATCTAATCCAACAATAAAGATAAAGATTGTCAAAAAGCATCATTGATTTGGAATTAAAACAGATTTATCATCGTTATTATTTTTCTTTCTTACATTTGAAGTTTAATTTCCGAAATATTTTTTAATTGCGTACAACATCAAAATGAAGAAGTCGCTTTTCTCAAAAGATACTAGAATTATCTTTTTGTCATCCGCATCCGAAAGGAGGTGGGGAGGGAGAGAAAGAAATTAACAATGGTTACTAGTGTCATTAAAAGTTAATTGATACATGCGGCGAATAAATACATTTGTATTTAAATTTTCTATAATACATTTTTTTCTATCATTTATCAGGCAATTCTTACTGAATTACTTTAAATGTTTCTTTCATAAAAATTAAACATTTGTGCTATACAGCAAACTAAAAGATAACTATTGTACAATTCATTATTAAATTGGATTACACTAATTTAAAACTTAGACATGTGTTTCTCAAACTTTAAAGAAAAATTTCTTTTAACTGTTTTGCCGAAAATTTCGGCTAATTTTCAATCATTTAGCAAATACATTCCATTGCGGTGAAATCCGCATACACAGATGATATATTTCTGCTTAGTGTATATGTTGTTTTTCTTTTCTTTTCTTTTTTCCCTTCTGAAAAGCAATCGAATAATTTTTAAGGTTATTCTAAACATTTTGATTAAATAATAAGCATATTTTGTTGCAATTCAAATCAGCAGTGAGTGATGCTAAAAGGCAACTTCAGTCGCACGAATAAACCCGCTCGATAATGCTAATCCTATAGAAGATATTTATCTCGGTTGCATTTCAGTATTTTTAAATGAATTTTATTGCTTTGGATAGCTGAGATCGATCTGTACAAAAGGCCGTTTTTTCTCGATTGCAGAATTTTTTATGGGATGGCTATTTTAGTCAAGCGAAGAGACCCGTTCGCTAATGCTAATCCTTAGAAGAAACTTATAAAGATATCTCGGTAGCATTTCAATATTTTTAAATGATTTTTATTGTACTGGATAGGAGAGATCAATCTGTGCAAAGACCGTTTTTTCCATTTACGATCTTGATTGCAGATTTTTTTTATGTTTAGGCTACTTTAGTCAAGCGAAAAGACCCGTTCTCTAATGCTAATCCTATCGAAGAAACTTATAAAGATATCTCGGTTGAATTTCAATATTTTTTAATGATTTTTATTGCATTGGATAGCTGAGATCGATCGGTGCAAAGGCCGTTTTTTATATTTCTTTTATCTTGATTGCAGAATTTTTTATGGGGAGGGTAATTTAATCAAGCGGAAAGACCTGTCCGCTAATGCCAATGCTATAGAAGAAACGTATAAAGATATCTCGATTGCATTTCAATATTTTTAAAGGATTTTTATTGCATTGGATAGCTGAGAATGATCTGTACAAAGGCCGTTTTTCACTTTTTCGATTTTGACTGCAGAATTTTTTTATGAGGATGCTTTCCCTTTCGAACCTGGTTCCGAAAAGGAAAGTGTCTCTACTAAAAATATCCTTAAACAAAATAAAAAAAGCAAAAACTCTAAAACGAGCAAAGCTCTTTTGTACAGATCGATCTGAGCTATCAAAGCAAAAAAAAATCATTTTAAAATATTGAAATGCAACGGATAAGAGGCTACTTTAGTCTACCGGAAAGACCCGTTCGCTAATGCTAATCCTATAGAAGAAATTTATAAAGATATCTAGGTTGCATTTCAATATTTTTAAATGATTTTTTTCTGCATTGGATAGCTGATTTCGATCTGTACAAAAGCCATTTTTTACTTTTTCGATCTTGAATGCAGAATTTATTATGGGGATGCTTTTACTTTCGAAATCGGCTCCGAAAATTAAAGTGTCCTCACTAAAAATATTTGTAAACAAAATCGAAAAAGCAAAAAATGGCTTTTGTACAAGTCGATCTCAGCTATCAGAGCAAAAAAAATCATTTAATAATATTGAAATGCAACCGAGAACAGGCTACATCAGTCACGCGAAAAGACCCGCTCGCTAAAGCTAGTCGCATGGAAGAAATTTATAAAGATATCTCGGTTGCATTTCAATACTTTTAAATGATTTTTTTTTGCATTGGATAGCTGGGATCGTTCTGTAGAAAGGCCGTTTTTTCCTTTTTCGATCTTGATTGCAGAATTTTTTATGGGGGTGTTTTCACTTTCGCACCTGTTCCGAAAATGAAAGTATCCTCACTAACATTTTCTGTAAACAAAATCGAAAAAACAAAAAATGGCCTTTGTACAGATCGATCTCAGCTATCCAATGCAAAAAAAAATCATTTAAAAACATTGAAATGCAACGGAGAAGATGCTACTTTAGTCTACCGAAAAGACCCGATCGCTAATGCTAATCCTATAGAAGAAATTTATAAAGATATCTCGGTTGCATTTCAATATTTTTAAATGATTTTTTTGCATAGGATAGCTGAGATCGATCTGTACATAGGCCGTTTTTTATTTTTTCAATCTTGATTGCAGAATTTTTTATGGGGTGATTTTACTTTCGCACCTGTTCCGAAAATGAAACTATCTTCACTAAAGTTTTCTGTAAACAAAATCGAAAAAACAAAAAACGGCCTTTGTACAGATCGATCTCAGCTATCCAATGCAAAAAAAATCATTTAAAAACATTGAAATGCAACGGAGAAGAGGCTACTTTAGTCTACCGAAAAGACCCGATCGCTAATGCTAATCCTATAGAAGAAATTTATAAATATATCTCGGTTGCATTTCAATATTTTTAAATGATTTTTTTGCATAGGATAGCTGAGATTGATCTGTACATAGGCCGTTTTTTATTTTTTCAATCTTGATTGCAGAATTTTTTATGGGGTGATTTTACTTTCGCACCTGTTCCGAAAATGAAAGTATCCTCACTAAAATTTTCTGTAAACAAAATCGAAAAAACAAAAAACGGCCTTTGTACAGATCGATCTCAGCTATCCAATGCAAAAAAAAATCATTTAAAAACATTGAAATGCAACGGAGAAGAGGCTACTTTAGTCTACCGAAAAGACCCGATCGCTAATGCTAATCCTATAGAAGAAATTTATAAAGATATCTCGGTTGCATTTCAATATTTTTAAATGATTTTTTTGCATAGGATAGCTGAGATCGATCTGTTCAAAGACCGTTTTTTACTTTTTCAATCTTGATTGCAGAATTTTTATGGGGGCGTTTTCACTTTCACACCTGTTCCGAAAATGTAAGTGTCCTCACTAAAAATTTCTGTAAACAAAATCGAAAAAACAAAAAACGGCCTTTGTACAGATCGATCTCAGCTATCCAATGCAAAAAAAAAAATCATTTAAAAATACTGAAATGCAACGGAGAAGAGGCCACTTTAGAATACCGAAAAGACCCGATCACTAATGCTAATCCTATAGAAGAAATTTATAAAGATATCTCGGTTGCATTTCAATATTTTATGGGGTTTTTTTTGCATTGTCTAGCTGAGATTGATCTGTACAAAGGCCGTTTTTCCCTTTTTCGATCTTGATTGCAGAATTTATTATGGGGATGCTTTTACTTTCGAAACCGGCTCCGAAAATTTAAGTGTCCTCACTAAAAATATTTGTAAACAAAATCGAAAAAGCAAAAAATGTCTTTTGTACAGGTCGATCTCAGCTATCAGAGCAAAAAAAAATCATTTAATAATATTGAAATGCAACCAAGAACAGGCTACATCAGTCACGCGAAAAGACCCGCTCGCTAAAGCTAGTCCCGTGGAAGAAATTTATAAAGATATCTCGGTTGCATTTCAATATTTTTAAATGATTTTTTTTGCATGGGATAGCTGGGATCGTTCTGTACAAACGCCGTTTTTTACTTTTTCGATCTTGATTGCAGAATTTTTTATGGGGGTGTTTTCACTTTCGCACCTGTTCCGAAAATGAAAATGTCCTCACTAAAAAGTCTGTAAACAAAATCGAAAAAACAAAAAACAGCCTTTGTACACATTATTCTCAGCTATCCAATGCCAAAAAAAAAATCATTTAAAAATATTAAAATGCAACCGAGAATACGGTACGTCAATCACACGAAAAAACCCGATCGCTAATGCTAATCCTATAGAAGAAATTTATAAAGATATCTCGGTTGCATTTCAATATTTTTAAATGATTTTTTTGCATAGGATAGCTGAGATCGATCTGTACATAGGCCGTTTTTTATTTTTTCAATCTTGATTGCAGAATTTTTTATGGGGTGATTTTACTTTCGCACCTGTTCCGAAAATGAAAGTATCTTCACTAAAATTTTCTGTAAACAAAATCGAAAAAACAAAAAACGGCCTTTGTACAGATCGATCTCAGCTATCCAATGCAAAAAAAAATCATTTAAAAACATTGAAATGCAACGGAGAAGAGGCTACTTTAGTCTACCGAAAAGACCCGATCGCTAATGCTAATCCTATAGAAGAAATTTATAAATATATCTCGGTTGCATTTCAATATTTTTAAATGATTTTTTTGCATAGGATAGCTGAGATTGATCTGTACATAGGCCGTTTTTTATTTTTTCAATCTTGATTGCAGAATTTTTTATGGGGTGATTTTACTTTCGCACCTGTTCCGAAAATGAAAGTATCCTCACTAAAATTTTCTGTAAACAAAATCGAAAAAACAAAAAACGGCCTTTGTACAGATCGATCTCAGCTATCCAATGCAAAAAAAATCATTTAAAAACATTGAAATGCAACGGAGAAGAGGCTACTTTAGTCTACCGAAAAGACCCGATCGCTAATGCTAATCCTATAGAAGAAATTTATAAAGATATCTCGGTTGCATTTCAATATTTTTAAATGATTTTTTTGCATAGGATAGCTGAGATCGATCTGTTCAAAGACCGTTTTTTACTTTTTCAATCTTGATTGCAGAATTTTTATGGGGGCGTTTTCACTTTCACACCTGTTCCGAAAATGTAAGTGTCCTCACTAAAAATTTCTGTAAACAAAATCGAAAAAACAAAAAACGGCCTTTGTACAGATCGATCTCAGCTATCCAATGCAAAAAAAAAATCATTTAAAAATACTGAAATGCAACGGAGAAGAGGCCACTTTAGAATACCGAAAAGACCCGATCACTAATGCTAATCCTATAGAAGAAATTTATAAAGATATCTCGGTTGCATTTCAATATTTTATGGGGTTTTTTTTTGCATTGTCTAGCTGAGATTGATCTGTACAAAGGCCGTTTTTCCCTTTTTCGATCTTGATTGCAGAATTTATTATGGGGATGCTTTTACTTTCGAAACCGGCTCCGAAAATTTAAGTGTCCTCACTAAAAATATTTGTAAACAAAATCGAAAAAGCAAAAAATGTCTTTTGTACAGGTCGATCTCAGCTATCAGAGCAAAAAAAAATCATTTAATAATATTGAAATGCAACCAAGAACAGGCTACATCAGTCACGCGAAAAGACCCGCTCGCTAAAGCTAGTCCCGTGGAAGAAATTTATAAAGATATCTCGGTTGCATTTCAATATTTTTAAATGATTTTTTTTGCATGGGATAGCTGGGATCGTTCTGTACAAACGCCGTTTTTTACTTTTTCGATCTTGATTGCAGAATTTTTTATGGGGGTGTTTTCACTTTCGCACCTGTTCCGAAAATGAAAATGTCCTCACTAAAAAGTCTGTAAACAAAATCGAAAAAACAAAAAACAGCCTTTGTACACATTATTCTCAGCTATCCAATGCCAAAAAAAAAAATCATTTAAAAATATTAAAATGCAACCGAGAATACGGTACGTCAATCACACGAAAAAACCCGATCGCTAATGCTAATCCTATAGAAGAAATTTATAAAGATATCTCGGTTGCATTTCAATATTTTTAAATGATTTTTTTGCATAGGATAGCTGAGATCGATCTGTACATAGGCCGTTTTTTATTTTTTCAATCTTGATTGCAGAATTTTTTATGGGGTGATTTTACTTTCGCACCTGTTCCGAAAATGAAAGTATCTTCACTAAAATTTTCTGTAAACAAAATCGAAAAAACAAAAAACGGCCTTTGTACAGATCGATCTCAGCTATCCAATGCAAAAAAAATCATTTAAAAACATTGAAATGCAACGGAGAAGAGGCTACTTTAGTCTACCGAAAAGACCCGATCGCTAATGCTAATCCTATAGAAGAAATTTATAAAGATATCTCGGTTGCATTTCAAT
This sequence comes from Maratus speciosus, assembly GCA_963932465.1. Taxonomy (NCBI): domain Eukaryota; kingdom Metazoa; phylum Arthropoda; class Arachnida; order Araneae; family Salticidae; genus Maratus; species Maratus speciosus. The sequence goes on along the minus strand of OZ010797.1, from coordinate 370,326,995 downwards.
ATTTTTAAATGATTTTTTTGCATAGGATAGCTGAGATTGATCTGTACATAGGCCGTTTTTTATTTTTTCAATCTTGATTGCAGAATTTTTTATGGGGTGATTTTACTTTCGCACCTGTTCCGAAAATGAAAGTATCCTCACTAAAATTTTCTGTAAACAAAATCGAAAAAACAAAAAACGGCCTTTGTACAGATCGATCTCAGCTATCCAATGCAAAAAAAAAATCATTTAAAAATATTGAAATGCAACGGAGAAGAGGCCACTTTAGAATACCGAAAAGACCCGATCGCTAATGCTAATCCTATAGAAGAAATTTATAAAGATATCTCGGTTGCATTTCAATATTTTATGGGGTTTTTTTTGCATTGTCTAGCTGAGATTGATCTGTACAAAGGCCGTTTTTCCCTTTTTCGATCTTGATTGCAGAATTTATTATGGGGATGCTTTTACTTTCGAAACCGGCTCCGAAAATTAAAGTGTCCTCACTAAAAATATTTGTAAACAAAATCGAAAAAGCAAAAAATGTCTTTTGTACAGGTCGATCTCAGCTATCAGAGCAAAAAAAAATCATTTAATAATATTGAAATGCAACCAAGAACAGGCTACATCAGTCACGCGAAAAGACCCGCTCGCTAAAGCTAGTCCCGTGGAAGAAATTTATAAAGATATCTCGGTTGCATTTCAATATTTTTAAATGATTTTTTTTGCATGGGATAGCTGGGATTGTTCTGTACAAACGCCGTTTTTTACTTTTTCGATCTTGATTGCAGAATTTTTTATGGGGGTGTTTTCACTTTCGCACCTGTTCCGAAAATGAAAATGTCCTCACTAAAAAGTCTGTAAACAAAATCGAAAAAACAAAAAACAGCCTTTGTACACATTATTCTCAGCTATCCAATGCCAAAAAAAAAATCATTTAAAAATATTAAAATGCAACCGAGAATACGCTACGTCAATCACGCGAAAAGACCCGATCGCTAATGCTAATCCTATAGAAGAAATTTATAATGATATCTCGGTTGCATTTCAATATTTTTAAATGATTTTTTTTGCATAGGATAGCTGAGATCGATCTGTACAAAGGCCGTTTTTTACTTTTCCAATCTTGATTGCAGAATTTTTCATGGGGGCGTTTTCACTTTCACACCTGTTCCGAAAATGTAAGTGTCCTCACTAAAAATGTCTGTAAACAAAATCGAAAAAATAAAAAACGGCCTTTGTACAGATTAATCTCAGCTATCCAATGCAAAAAAAATCATTTAAAAATATTGAAATGCAACGGAGAAGAGGCCACTTTAGTCTACCTAAAAGACCCAATCGCTAATGCTAATCCTACAGAAGAAATTTATAAAGATATCTCGGTTGCATTTCAATATTTTTAAATGGTTTTTTTTGCATTCGATAGCTGAGATCGATCTGTACAAAGGCCATTTTTTACTTTTTCGATCTTGATTGAAGAATTTATTATGAGGATGCTTTTAGGTAGCTTTCTTTACAAAAAGCTACCTATTGCAGCCGTTCGGAGGAAAGCGATTTCAAAAAATTTTGGTATATTTTCATCGATCATGACCCCCAGACTCCGAAACCACCCTCCGTTCAAAATTGATATATATATATATATATATATATATATATATATATATATATATATATATATATATATATATATATATATGACCTATGTCACACTGTAACTCTCGTATTTATGAACCGATTTGGATGTAATTCGGTGTGTACATAGTACATACCAATGTCTCGACCGAGTTCGTTGGCCAGCTTCATCCGCCATTTTGTTTCAAAATGGCGGCCATTTAAAATTTTAAAAAAAATTTAAAATTTAAAATGTGGTAACAAAAAATTGAAAATGGAAAAATATTTTTTTCTTATGTATTTGACCTTTATACAAAGACCCCGTAGCAGTTTTTGTTTCATCTATATCTTAAAAAATGGCTGAGTTATAGCATTTTGAATTTCTAGGGAAGCTGACATTTTGAAACGTCCTGAATTTTGTCACGCGATAAAAGGCGTATTTATGAACCGATTTGGATGTAACTTCGTTTATACACAGTACAGATCAATGTCTCGACCGAGTTCGTTAGCCAGCTTCATCCGCCATTTTGTTTAAAAATGGCGGCCATTTAAAATTTTAAGAAAAATTTAAATTTGAAATGTGGTACCAAAAAATTGAAAATTGAAAAAATATTTTTTTCTTATGTATTTGACCTCGGTAAAAAGATTCGGGAGCAGTTTTTGTTTCGTCTATATCTTAAAAAATGGCTGAATTATAGCATTTTGAATTTTTAGCGTGGCTGGCATTTTGAAACGCCCTGATTTTTGTCACGCGATAACAGGCGTATTTATGAACCGATTTGAATGTAACTTGGTCTGTACATAGTACATACCAATGTTTCGACCGAGTTTGTTGGCCAGCTACATTCGCCATCTTGTTTCAAAAGGGTTGCCATTTTAAAAAAAAAATGTAATTTAAAATTTAAAATGAGGTATTAAAAAATTGGAAAATGAAAAAGATTTTTTTTATGTGTTTGGCCTTGATACAAAGATTTTGGAGCAGTTTTTGTTTCTGAAAATTTGCTCTTTTGTTTATATCTTAAAAAGTGGTTGAATTATAGCACTTTGAATTTCTATCATGGCTAACACTTTGAAACGATCTTGTATTTGTCTCGCGATACCATACGTATTCGCCTATTTCGATGGAAGAAGGCATGTGGATAGTATACATCAATATCTCGACCAAGTTCGCTGGCCAGCTTCATCAGCCATCTTGTTTCAAAATGGCGGCCATTAAATTAAAAAAATATATATTTAAAGTGAGGTGCAAAAAAATTAGAAATTGAAAAAGGTTTCTTTCTTAAGTATTTGACCTTGATATAAGGATTCAGGAGCATTTTTTGTTTGTCTTTATCTTAAAAAATGGCTCAGATATAGCAGTTTCAATTTCTAACGTGTGTGACATTTTGAAAAATCTGATTTTCTGCCTGCGACAGCACTCGTATGCATCAACCGATTCCGATGTGAGTGAGCATGTGCACAGCAATTACTAAGGTCTCGACCAAGTTCACTGGTTAGCCTCATACACCATGTTGTCTTAAAATGGCAGGCACTTTAAGAAATCGCCGAATTTGGCAGCGAAATATAAGTTACTTTAAATAAAAGCAGCTTGGATAAAGCTGACTATTTATGCAAAATTCACATTCATAATGATTTATTAATGATAAAAATTAGTACTGAATCTCCTACATTCGGTTTCCACTTAATTGAGCTTCGTGTGTTTGAATAATATAAGTTGGCTTTTTAAAAATAAGGAATATGAAAGCTACCTCTTCCTCCCGGCACTGGCCGGAAGGACTTTTACTTTAGGAACTGGTTTCGAAAATGAAAGCGTCTTTCACTAAAAATATATGTAAACAAAATCGAAAAAGCAAAAAATGGTCTTTATACAGATCGATCTCAGCTATCAACGCAAAAAAAAATCATTTAAAAATATTGAAATGCAACGCAGAAGAGGCTACTTTAGTCTACCGGAAAGACCCGCTCGCTAATGCTAATCCTATAGAAGAAATTTATAAAGATATCTCGGTTGCATTTCAATATTTTTAAATGATATTTTTTGCATTGGATAGCTGAGATCAATCTGTACAAAGGCCGTTTTTTACTTTTCAATTTTGAATGCAGAATTTTTTATGGGTTCCCTCATAGCATGCATGGTCACAGTGACGTCGTTGTGACGTCACTGCGAGTCACTGTGGTCACGTCACATCTGTGACCGAAATGCCACCACTCAGTGATGTCACATTGTGACTGAGATGTGAACTTCTTAGAAAACTTTAAAAAATTACAAAAATTCTTCAAAACATGTTACTGTAAAATTTTATTTTTCTGGCAATAAAAAAGAATTGTTATGTCACTGCATGTAACGTAGGTCACGTCACACTCACAAAAAAATCCCCCCATATTGTAAGTCACAGTGTGAGAAAAATATGAACTTCAAAAATCTTTGAAAATGAAGAGAAATGTTTTAAAAAGGCCCGAGTTACAGCGGCATAAGGAATGAAAATATATTAGTGGATAGCAAATAGTAAATTCAGACACGAAAAGATGGTGTGTGTGGGGGGGCATATAAAGGAAAATGCACGGTACAAGTATCAACAAACTAGATTTTCATGCAATATTTTATCAATTTGATATCTAAGAGAGTGAAAGTATACTTTTTTCCTGATTTCAATTATATCTAGTATTGCAATTTAATATAATAATCATTCTCTTATTCTTATTATTATAAAAGTGTTTCTTGGAAAAATGGTACGTGCTGGAGCAATTTGGATAACATATTTAGAATTAGGAATATTAAATATATACACTTTACATATTTAGTTTGCAGGAAGGAAAATTTTTAATTTATTTTTACCGACCACTGGTATTCGAAACACTTTTGTGGCTTCATACTAAAAAATTTCTATTATAGTTAAGTCTGCAGCTTTTAATGAGCACATAGAAAGAGTCTTCAGAGTTTAGTCATACATGCATTTCTTGCTTTATAATTTGCATTCAAGTCATATTTTTTCCTGTTAGTGTACCTATTTTAAGTAACTATTTAAAAAAAATCTACTTCTTTCAGACTTTTAAAATAAAATTAGCATTTTCCGAATTAAAAAAAAAATATATACAAAATTTATGTAAAACCCATGATATAATTTATTATTCGTATTTCAGATTTGTGTTTTAGAGATATGACTCTAAAAAAAAAGTTATTTTACGAATTGTTTTATTCTACAGGAAATTAACATGAAAAGAATGACGATTGACAAAGAAAATTTTTTTATCCTCGATATTTATTTATATCTTATTATTTTTTAAGAAGATATTTTGTATTTATTATGGGTGAAACAATCTTTACTTAGAAAAAGGGAGGGGGGGGGATTAAAACTTATAAAAAGAAAAGGTAAAATACATTGGAAAATTCTTCAAATACAAAAATTTAAATGCAGACAGTCTCATAAAATGATTGCACATGTAAGTTCCAAATCCACCTGCCCAAAATCGTCTGCCACGATACCGCAGGGTAAACAGAGAACTTTTTGTTCTAACAGATGCGGTAAGTTACTAGTCTAAAACGTAAGCTTTTGCGTGTGCTTTTTTTAATGGAAGAAAAAGACGTCGCCATTTTCGGATACACACGGATATTAATAATTAATTTATGGAGCTTAAAAAGTAGGTCTTATTTAATTTAAATTGTTTATTCTTGTTTTGTATATTTGGTGAGATGAGTTAAATAGTTTTATATTATACCTATAGAAAGAGACTGATCTGGTTTTGTTTTTCAGATTAGAAATTAACATTATACTGAATGGGAAATGCCGTTTTACATACTATAGTTTTGAAACTTTTGAAAGACTTTTTTTCATTGCTAATAATATTTTAAATTATTATTTAAGATCCTAAATCTTCATATCAATGTTTTCAGATTTAACATTTGCCAAAATTATAAAATAATAGGAATTCCTTGTAATATATGGAGAGATTTTTGAGAAATTGTTAAATCTAATAATACATTTAATTCATCTACTGTACTTTGTTGTTGTTTAACAGTACAATTATAAATACTAATTATTTAGTGTTTTTCAAATTGGTATATTTATTTTTTTAAATTGTATGTAAGCACGTTTTTACTGTTCGTGATTTTAATCAAACATTTAATTGTAGACATTCAGAATCAGTTATTAAATTTTCTTTGATTGTAAACTCATTTTCTACGTTTTCGATACACGTTCGATACTTCGCGTTAAAGAATAAAATATGACATTTAAGCACTGAAATAAAGTGTTTTTTATGCCTGATCACAAGTTTATAGATTAAACTGCTTTACTATACTTTTTAAAATTTGATATTTATAATATTTATAAAAAAATATTTATAATTTGATATTTATAAAAGTTGATAATGTACTGTTCATTAGCGATAATTGCTGGAAATTCATTTTTAATTATAATATGCGCTTTTATGTTTCTCTATATTTATGCATAGTATATGGTGTATATAAAAGCTATAATTCATATACAGGGCTACACAAAAGTGTACGTAAGAGTTAAGGGGTATGGGCGCAAATTGCTTAAAGGTGTTTTTTAGATGAGTTATGGATTTTTATGTTGAACTGCATTTAATTTACTAAGAAATGTTTGTAGTATATGGATAAAATGATACACAGGGTCACACAAGGAAATGGATATATGGCCGTCTATAAATTAAAATTCTGGAAATGTGATTTCAGCAGTTTTAAGAGTGTTTTAATTTGAATTAAATTTTAACTAAATAGTGGCGTGTAATAAAGATTCTAGGTAAACTACAGGGTTGTACAAAAGTATTCAAGTATGTTTTCATATATTAGTATAAATTGCTGAATGAGAATTTCAACCTGTTATGCGTTTTCTTGCTAAACTAAATTTTCACATTATATACTAGTATATATCAACCTACAGATTAAATACAGGGCTATTCAAAAGAATTGGAAAACCTATTTGGCTATGGACGGTAACTGCTGAAATCAGTTTTTCAAGTGTTTTATGCGTTTTCTAAAATATTTACTTAGTTATCTTATTTACGTTATTTCCTTAAATTACGATGTCTAGTTAAAGCATTCAGGAAGCGATGGAAAGTGCTTTGTAATCTATGCTTAACGCATGATTTTTCTTACTTGTTTTTTCTATTTCCCAGATCAGTCATTTCCTATGAATCATACCAAATCTATTTAGCTCATATTAACAAAATACAATATACACGGGAATAAAAGATTTAAATAAATATGGCTTATCTTATTCTTCTTTAAATAGGAAATATATTAATATTCGTTAGACTCCATGTTCGTATTTAATAAAATAATAACAAATCACAACACATAAAAACTTACACATTCTTAATATAAAGCTTGAACTCAAGATCAAGCTTAGAACTTAATAAAAAAGGATGCCAGTTGATAAGCATTGTTTTTTTTCAGTGTAAAAATTAAAATTATTTTAGAAGAATAGGACTCCAAAATAGCGATACTTTGCTAAAAAGTACGGTAAAAAGATAATATTGTATATTTCAAACAAAACTTTATTTTAAAATTCATCACAGTGTTTATAACAAGAATCATCACAGTATTAATGCTTGGAAATTTTCCAGAGAGAAACATTCGCCTAGCAAACAATATTTCAAATGGAAATCAAATTTCAAATTGATTGCTTAAAAGGCGCAAAAGCCAACATAGTGAAAAAAATTCCATAACGGTCCTTGAATCCGGGCCATCAGTATAGCGCACTGACATTCTACCGACTAAACCACATGGAACGAGACCCAGCCTGGAAAATGTCTTACTATTACATGTTGGCAAGGCTATAAACTCAGCACAAGATGGAATATTTATCATGAGCCATCGACATGGGGCAAACACGAAACTTCTTTAAATCCAGCAGCGATTCAAACTATATAAATACTTGGAAATTTTTTCAGAGAGAAACATTCGCCTTGCATATTTCAAATGAAAATCAAATTTTAAATTAAAAGTGCATTTTAAGCAATTAATTTGAAATTTGATTTTCACTTGAAATATTGTATGCAAGGCGAATGGTTCTCTATGGAAAAATTTCCAAGTATTTATATAGTTTGAATCGATGCTGGATTTAATTAAGTTTCGTGTTTACCCGATGTTGGCGGCTCACGATAAATATTCCATCTTGTGCTGCGTTGGTAGCCTTGCAAATGACACATATTTCACAATTTAGTCACAGTGTGACGTCAAACCGTTGTCGCTGTCGTCACAGGTTCGTCACAAAGTTAATGCCAAAATAGTCACAAATGACACACTTTTCACAAATTTGTCACACCGTGACTTCACAGAGTGGTCACAATTCGACGTCACAAACGACCTCTAAAACGGCCATAACGACCTCGCATTCTAGTCACTATGACGTCACATCGACGTCACGTGACGTCACATCGACGGTCACAAAATCACAGTGTGACTTCACAACAACGTCGCAGTGACGTCACCATGCCTTACGGGTTACTTCTTTAGAAAGAGATTCCGAAAATGAAAGTGTCCTCACTGAAAATATTATTAATGATATGAAATAATAAGTGAAACATTTACATACAAATAGAGATTCATTAAAATATATAAATATTATAGTCTTTGGCGCTTCTTTAAAAATGAAGATTATAAACATGAAAAAAGAAAAGCTATAATATGTATTTTTGCTCTGAACGCCTCCATTTCTGCTCTCGAAGCTGGCAGACGGGAGGTGATAGTATCGATCCCAATCGCTCCCGTCGGCCTAATCGTTAGGAGTTTTCGTGGTTTTCTTCGCACCTTTTTTTTCCAAGCGTAAATACGGGTTAGGTTCCTTTAGAAAGATCCCTACGGAGGACACCCCCCCCCTTAGGGTCTATATTCCTCGTGCTGATGGCCGTCAGAAACACAACCCACCAACCAACCTCCATAGGAAACAATTTTAAACCATATCGACGTAAAAAACTGTTTTTTTTTTTTCAAAGTTTTGTAATTTTTATTGTGAGTAATCGCCCATTTTTGGTGCTCTTTCTACTGCAAAAAATATGTTTTGTAGAACTTCGGTTAGGCCGGGCAGAATATTTTTTTCTATGGGTCGGCTCGGTACCAGGCTGTATATTTCGACACGTGCAGAACTCTGCCGCATACCTGCCAAACTTTTTTCAGAAGATGGAATTGGAAGCCTATCTCCACTTCCTGTGTCCTGTCTATCTGCTAATTACTTTTTTCCCGACGGCGCAGTGTTACTTATCTAATCCTTCTCCCACCCCCCAAATATTTGCCTGTGGGGGGGGGGGGGTGTATAGCTTTATATTGTGCGATGACTTTTTTTTTGTCAATTACAAGTTTAGGAAATATCATTGGTTTTTAAGATGTCTTTGGGATTGGGATACGCCTCGCGGTGGCAACGTTTTTCAGCCTGTTAGGTGATATCAGTATTTCAAATGACTGAAGTAGGCTCTTAACAACAGCATGCTCCACACAGAATCAAGTGTTTGCTATAGACTAACCAGCCTAGACTGGAATCGAATTGAAAGCATTTGGGATATACTTTCATGAGAGGTGTATGCCCTTAGTCGTCAGTTTGGGACTTTTCAGGAATTAAAGCAACAAGTAGAGTAGAGTTAGTTCTCTTTATAGTAACCGATTCTCCAAGCACTTGTTCGAATTATGATTGATATGATTTTAAAGATGGTTCAAAGGAATTGATCCAAAATTTGAATTTAAATGTAAAGTACTTGGACCGTCCATATATTTTTAGGGCAGTCTTTCTTGATTTTGATTTTGATTTTTTTCAAAAATTCTGTAAAACCTATACTGTACTTCTTTGTTGTAGTAAACTTTATTTTTATCACACCGTTCCTGCCAAAGCAATTGGCACCGGAATGCATCTACTCTCTTTAAATATCTCTTGAATGCATTTTTTAAAGTTATTATTGTTGATATTAATTTATATATAAAATAATAATAATAATAATATTTTTATTGCACTGGAAACTTTTTCTTTTCCTCCCTCACCCTCTGTTTGCTTCGACCAACCCAATGCTCTGGAATTTGCGTGCAAATTTCGAATTTTTTGCTTACCATTTATGCATAAAAAACAATGGAGTTATGAATAAAGGGGAGGAGACATATAGTGTACTGTCTACCAGTTGCGAGTGAAGTAACTGAGGAGGTTGTCACAAGATGGCGGCTGCTTTTTTAAAAATCGGATCTTCAGTTTCTGATTACCGCCAGGGCAAACATCCCACCAGCAAAATTGAATAGAACATTTCGTCTTAATTGGACGTCTTATTCATAGAAGTTTTTCTTAAAAATGTCATAAAAGTTTCTATTTATTTTTACTGGTGTCAGTATGCCTTGAAAAACTGTCACTTTGTTACCTTAGTTGTCATAATATGACGGAAACGCAGGGTCTGACGACCGCCAAAGTTACACCTACCAGTAAAAATGAAAATCTGTTTCTACATTATTTATAACTGAAACTTTTTAATAATAAGGCGTTTAAATAAGTTGAAAATTTCTATATAAATCTACTGGTGGAAGTTTCCACAGTCGGTACACAGCTCCTGCGACAGCGGTTAAAGTTGAAGCTTCGCTATTTTAAGAATATGTCAGTTCCTCTTTATTAATAGTTTCATGTCAAGAACTAATCGATTGATCAGCAAACAAGAACATAACGACTCTTGTAGGCATTCATAATACTCTTCATTGGTTCATTGGTTCATATGATTATTATTTTTCTCGTGATTATTGCTTCATTTTCTGAACAGTTATTTCAAAAAATATCCTATCCATATACTTTTGATATGTGCTGGAATGCGTAATAATTATTTTTTAAAAATATTTCTGAATAATTTAATTCAGCAAAAATATTTCTTATATTTTTTCCTTTATAAAATCGAAACTGGATTGTTTACAAATCTGTTATGGCTATTTCCATGCGAACTTGTCATGCCTGTCACACAGCAAAAATTTGCTATGCTTGTTTGCCACCGTTATTTTCGAAAAGTTTGCTTTCCCTTATTCAATTGACGAGATATCTCCGATAAAATAAGTCACAGTTTCCGTTCTAAAATACTGGTAGCCAAAAATCGTAGTATGTGACAGACATGACAGGTTTGCATGGAAATAGCCTTATGTATAAATACAGGAATAAATTCAAAGGCAATGTTTGAACAAAATTTATTATCTAGTTCAATTCAATTTTCTTTTCTTTTCCCCTTATCAATATGTTTAACCCTTTCAGGGGCAGAGGAATTCTGTTCATAATAGGATGAAATAATTGACTGACACCAGAATATTCAAACGAATTTCTTAGTAAATAACAAAACACTATTTTGCACTTTAATTAGAAAAGTAACATTTTATTAAAATATTCTTGGTGCCAGTAGTCAGTTTTGGATTTAAAATCAGGTGGCTAGACCTTCTAACCCCCGCCCTTGAAAGGGTTAAGATTTCTACATACAATAACGATTCATTATTTATATTTAGCGTTCAAACATTTCATTGAGTGTTTTCAATTTAACTTAGTTGTTAAGAAATGTTTATTAAACTGAGATCCAATAAAATAATATTATTAGTATGTCCTACAACATATGCATGTTTTTATTTCAAGTTAATCATGTTAATTAGGTGTTGGCACTATATATTTTAATTTTTTTACCTATGCATGAAATGATAAATTTAAGTACCACACTCAAATTTTGGAGGAAGAAATATTTTATTCCTCGATTTTCTAAAATGACCATTGTATTACCCACTGACCACTTAGCTTTTTATAAATCTCAATAATATCATATTGAAATGCGTTTAATATAATATATTCATTAACCCCTTCGCGACGGAAGCCTTTTACGAAATGTTTATTACTTTGCTACCGGTTTTAAAAAACAAAAGTTTGTGCCTATTCAAATCGGAAAAATGCTCGGATTAAATAAGGCAAATTTTACAGTAAAATTTTACTGGTGAGGATAAACGACGATCCTTAGGCCTATTTCCGGCACGTATACGTGTCGCTCGTCCCTAAGGGGTTAACACGTTGAGTGCCACGATGACTGACACTGAAGTGCTGAAAATTTACAATGTTTAAAGTAATTTTTAAGAAAGTATAATCCTGTAATCAATAAAAGGTAGGTAAATTTTAAATATTTATTCAGTAATTATTTAAAACAATGGATATTTTTTCATAATGGATATACTACATTCAATATATTCTAAATCAGAAATGAACATATTTAGAAGAACTATCATGGCGGTTTTCAGATATAAATATTATATCTGAAATCCTCACATCAAAGACGCAATTGTAATTTCGAGAATTAGAGTTATGTCTGACCATTAGAGATTAAATTCGCTCGATAAACGATGCTAGAATATCATGTAGCGCTTTGCAATATCCCTTGGCCATCAGACTTGTTCACATTATCATTAAACAATGCATGAATAAGCTGTACATGAATGACTACCATCATGATCATTTGCCGCGAAACAGTGAAATAAATGCGTTGGAATCCGAAAGTGTTATGGATTCAAGATTTCAACAGGAAATATCTTTAACGGCACGTTTGCTGAGAAACTTTGTAAACATTTACGCAAACACAAAATATATAATACTAATTTATAATTTTTTTTAAAGTTATGAAATTAATATCTAGAAGCTCATCAATTCAAATGCATTTTGTAAATTTGAATCAGACTGATAATTTATTTTATTCTCAATAACTACATGTTAGTTTGTTAAGTGTTATTGTTTATCGTGTCTCAATACTACATATTATTTCTGATTAAATATATGCTGTTCTTATTTTACAGTTTATAAAAAAAGGATAATAATTAAAATTTGAATTTTTAAAATTGCATTTCGAATTTTACTTCCCAAGGTAAATTTAAATCTTTGTGTTATTTGTTTTGGATCTTATAAAAGTGAAAGTAAATACTTTAAAATATTCTGAACTAGACGTATACAGATTCAGAAAAGGCTTCACTGGCAGTTTTGGAACTGAAGTAATATTAGAAATCTCGCATTAAAGATGCAAATGTAGTATCCAGAAATATGTGTTGTCATTGGAGACTAAAGCAATTCGATAAAAGATGCAGGGAAATCATGTAGTGATTATCAATATCCCATGCCTCTGAGGTTTCTTCGCATCATCATTAAGAAATGCATGTATTATCTATACGTTATTAGCTACCATCATGGCAATTTAACATCAGGCAGGAAACAACTACTTAGGAAATAGAACATAATAGAGGTACAAACTGTACAATTTTTAAAGTTAGAAATCTTGAGATTATATTAAATAGAATCTATGTTTTAAAAGTCAGGTTTATTTTTACTTGATTTAGATTTATTTAGGCAGTAACTCTTTCTCGAAAAACGGCAGACATGCAACTAAAAAAAACATCATGCAAGCGCTGACAACACAAATACCGAGCTTCTGTTTCTTTATCGAAGTATATTAAATAACGGCTAATAAACTACATTTAATCTCCCATTATCTGTATTCAGAAAAGAAAATGAATTTGAATTAGATTTTTATAAATTGAGTTTTGAGTTTTTTGTTTTTCTGCGTGAATTTAACACGGTGAGTGAAATTGAATGTATTACTACGTGCAATATATTCTAAACCAGAATTGAACATATTTGGAAGAACTCTGCTGGCAGTTTTCGGATATAAGTAATAATAAGATCTCAAAGACGCAATTGTAATTTCGAGAATTAGAGTTATGTCTGACCATTACAGATTAAATTTACTCAATAAACTATGTTACAGTATCACGTAGTGCTTAGCATTATCCCTTGACTGTTAGGTTTGTTTGCATTATCCTAAAAAAATGCATGAAAAAGCTGTGCGTACATGAACGGCTAACATCATGGCCAGTTGTCATGAAACAGTGAAATAAATGTGTTGGAAATAGAGGGCCTAATGGATTCAATGTTTCGAATGGAAAATCTGAGAATATCTTTAACACGTTCACGCCCGCGCGCTGGGTCACACTCGACTGTCTGAGATTTGTAAAGTCTCCGGCTTTTTGCACACCACTGTTATTTTAAAGAAAGTGTTGTTCCTTTAAATCGCCCAATTGCTCTAATTAACCCCTTGAGGGGCACCGGTATATATTATATACCATCTACGATTAAAGAAGGTTTACACAAGAAAAATTTTATTAAATTTTACTTTTCTAACTTTGGTGGAAAAAAAGCCGTAAAATTGCTTTTACTTATTTTGAAATAGAATTTTTCAAAGATTCCGGTGGGAATTCAGCATTTCCCAAACGTAATTGCTTGCCCCTCAAGGGGTTAAATAAAACAACATTTTCTGTGTTAAAATACTGGTATCCGAAAGGCCGGAGCCTTGCTAGCTCTGAGACAGTCGAGTGTGACCCACCACTCTGGCGTGAACGTGTTAAACACTTACGCTCTGGCGCTGTTAGAGGATGTATGTTACTCGCCACCAGTGTGCCGTATCTGACAGATCTTTATTTAGATATTTTGAAAATGACACCACAGAAATTTAATTGGTAATTTTCTTTTACTTTATTTATGAAAATCAATCATCTTGTAAAGCAAAAATAAAAGTTTCTAGTGAAAATCCGGAATGCCTGATTAAAATATTGGCCATATATCATGACGTACACTGCGAACACCATTGTCGGAATGACCTCAGCCCCCTGAATACTAGGCCTAAGCACTGAAAGAAAAATGGCGGCGGTCGAAGGCGAATTTTTTCAACGCAAGTACAGTCCTAAAATTTTGACACCAGTATTTTCTAAAAGATTTCTTTGACTTGTTTAATCTCAGAAAAATGAAGCTGAAAAAACTTTTAAAAATTATTGGTACGAGGATTTAAGAGATGGCACACACGCTGAAAAAAAAAAAATCCGACTTCGGCAGCCACCATTTCTGTGACAGCGCTCATGCCTAGTATTCAGGGGGCGGTGGCATGATAAAAATAGCAGAACGTACGCCGTACGTAAGTTGAAACGAACAAGAGGTCAAGGTATCTATGCTTTAAAACTTTGCTAAACCCTCTAATTCCCAGAGTAGAATACGTTCTAGAAATTTTTTAATTCAGAGAATCTGAATTTAAACCATTAAAATTTCAATAGAAAATTTCGTTTCATTTAATGAAGAAATTTCTGTTACTAAATAAAGCAAATATTACTGTTTCAAATTTCTGGTAAGAATTTGGAATATGTTAATTAAATAATCCACTAAATTGGAAACACTGATGGTATCATATATGCTACCATGGGCATTAGGGGGTTAACATTTGCACATCTATTAAACTAGGGATAAAATTTTATAACTATTTTCCCAATATCTGAAGCGATAAATTTAATTTCAACACTCATTTGTTTGGAGGTAATAATTTTCGCTTCCTAGATTTGAAAAAAAATGACCACTGCACGATATGCTGACGTCCCAGATACCGATACTTTTTTTTATCCAAGTATTGTTACATTAGCTGTTAAATACATACTGATGCAAACTTGTATAGTCTTTTATTTAATTTTTAATAAATAAATTAAGTTAATAGAAATCACTATATTTATATAGAAATATTAATCGTGTAAAAATTATAATAGTATGCTACTAAACAAACTTAAAACTCCATCATAAAATTTCTGGTGTCTAAACTTTAATATAACAATAAAAATCACATTTCTAAAAGAATAATGCATGCTTTTAACCTTCTGGGGACGAGCGACCGGTGTACGTTCCGCGTAAGGTACTCAGAATCCGTGATTATTCTCACCAGTAAATTTTTATTGAACATTTTACCGATTCAATTAGGCAACAATTTCTGTTTTGAAAAACCGGTGATAAAATATTAAAAATTCTGTAAGAGACACTCGTCCCAAAGGGTTTAAGGATTAACCCCTTCAGGAGCAGTGAGACATATTATATCCCACCTACGATTAATGAAGATTTGAAAAAGAAAATTTTTATTAAATTTTACTTTTGTAACTTTGGTGAAAAAAAAAAGTCCTAAAATTGCTTTTCCTTACTTTGCAATAAAATTTTTGAAAGATTCCGGTGTGAATTCGACATTACATTAACGCAGTTTCTTGCTCCTCAAAGGGTTAAATAGTACTCCCTCCATCCCAAATTAGTTGCTACATTTAGGACGAAAATTTTGTCCCAAATTAATTGCTACATTTAGGTCGAAAATTTTGTCCCAAATTAGTTGCTACATTTAGGTCGAAAATTTTGTCCCAAATTAGTTGTTACATTTAGGTCGAAAATTTTGTCCGAAATTAGTTGCCACATTTAGGTCGAAATTTTTGTCCCAAATTAGTTGCTACATTTCAAGTGAATGGAGTTATAAATAACTTCGATGCAGTTTTGTAGACCTGCACCAGTAAAATTATACTACAATGAATATAACGTGATATACTAAGATAAGGAGTGCTAATAATGACGCTTTTAAACCCCACCATCGGAAAGGGCCCAGGCTTTCCATAATTATGGACACTCAGTAACATCTGAGTTCACCACGCTATATTTTGCCTCTTCTATATTTTTCTTACCTTTTTATATATTTTTCTTATCATAAAAAAACCTCTCTATATACTATAGAGACCATAAAAATTGTAAAACTTAAAAAATAAAATGTATGGCCCTGATTAGTCCCTTTTTTGGTTGGATGTTGTGGTCTTTGCCACCCTAGCTTTTCTTGCCCATGCTTGGTGAGTGTTTCTCTGAACAGTACTAACTTTAACTTTCTACATTCCTTATAGTAGTTATACAACTACAGTTTGACTTTACTTATTTTAAGATTCTTGTATTTTTTTAAGATTTATCGTTAACTTTCTTTCGTCTTAAGTTTTTACTTTAAAATTCAATTTTATTCCTTTTTTTCTTAAATTTCTTATTTTCTCTTGTTAACTTCTATTACTCTTCTAGTAGCTTTGCTACAGTTTAACTTTTTCCCAATGGCTCATTAAAACATAAGACATTTCAATTTCCTAGTCTGGGTGTTAAGCTGTCATCAGCTAGGAAACCCCTCAATGCTGATTACCTGTTCAGTAAGTGCTAACTTGAATGTTAAGTAATGGCAGGCTAATTGTAATTATGTATGATAATTTAGAAAATACCCTGGAAGGAAATTAACAATAAAGAGTGTAACGCTGTATTGTAATAATTACTGCAATATTTTATAAATGATAAACTACGCCGTGATGCTATAAATGTTGCAACGATTAAATTTAATGTTCAACGTAGTACAACATCCCGATTGTGGAAGCAAAGTCATAAAAAATAAATGATTACGAAATTTACAATTTAAGTTAACAAAAAAGAGATTTTTCTCCGCAATTGAGCAAAATCAAACGTGTCCCAATAAAACGAAGTCAATCACCGCGGATTTTATCATGTACTGTTAGTATTCCTAAATCAACTTTACACACACCTAGGATTCTCAACGAGGGAAAAGATTTGAAGCTTATTTCATCCACCATTAAACCAAATCTAACAGGAAAAACTAAGCTCGACAGAATTCGATTTTGTTTACAGCATTTTCGAACTATTGGAGGCTTTTCCAGAATGTTGTATCGTTTCATATCGATGAAAAATGGTTTTATATTACGAAAACCAGTAATTCGTTTTATAGCACCCTAGATGAAACTGAACGTTTGAGACATAATAAAAGCAAAAGGTTTATTATCAAAGCAGCGGTGGCGAGACCAAGACGGGACTGGAATAGAAACGGAAGGTTTGATGGGAAAATTGGAATATGACCTTTTGATTATTCAGAAAATGCAAAAAGAAACTCAAAAAATCGTGCAAAAGAAACTGCTGTGCCAAAAGTTTTAGAAATACTTAACCCCTTGAGGGGCGGTGGGATATACTTTATCCCACCTACGATCAATGAAGATTTACACCAGAAAAATTTTATGAAATTTTACTTTTCTAAGTTTGGTGGAAAAAAGTCGTATAATTGCTTTTCCTTATATTGAAATAAAATTTTTCTAATTTTCCGGTGGGAATTCAGCATTTCACAAACGTAATTGCTTTCCCCTCCAGGGGTTAACAAAAAAGAAACCCGAAAAATGAATATAGAAAAAGTTTTGCCGGCTATACGTGAAAAATTTCTAAGAAGTGAAAATTGAGTCCTATATACATACAACAGGACAATGCCAAGCGTCATTTGGAAGTGGATGATCCCAGTATCACAGAAGAATATTTAAAAGATGGATGGAATTTGCGACTACAATTTCAACCTCCTAATAGTTCGGATTTAACCCTTTGCGCTCAGCGTCTCTTACACAAATTTTATTCGATCGGCACCACGTTTTTAAAAGAAGTTTCGTCCAAGTACACAATTTCAAAAATGCTCTGATTAAATAAGGTACATTTTATTTTCCTTTATTACTGGTGGCAAAAAGAAATATTGCAAAGAAAGATTATGTCTCCGCAGCGGAGCCCTCTAGTGCAATGTGTTAAATGTACCTGAACTCGGGATTTTTAAGCAATACAGTCATTGCAACATCAGATGCTCACATAGAATATTGACTAATTAATTGATGCTGTTGAAGCCGCTTTTGAAAATATAGAAGTAGAAAATCTTGACAATGTGTTTTTAAATTTTACAAACATGAGTGGAAAACATTATGATGTCAGGCGGAGGCAACTCGTACAAAATAACCCATCGCAATAAGGAAAAACTTCGTCGCCAAAAACTTCTTCCGAAAAACCTGGCAGGTAATCACGAAGTTTCATTATGTGCAAGAAATTCTTTCAATATCAATTAAAATTGTTTTATTTGCGATTAAAATTATTACAACTCGGTACTTACATTTTCATTTTTTTACTCTGCGCAAATGTAGCACTGATTTTGGGGGTAATTTTTCGAAGCAAATTTGTAGGGTTCGCACGCTATTGAGCCACGTCCCATTTGGTAAGGACTCTACCACCAGCATACCATAAAGATCATTTTCTTCCTCATGAGTTCACGATTCATTAGCTAGAAGATAATTTTATGTGATTACTGGCAGAAGAATCCTTACAAAGTGGGGCGTAGCTTCAGAGCGTGCGAACCCTGGATTTTTTAAGCTAATTTGGCACTATTTTAAGAAGAGACGAATTTTAAGTAAATGTTGTTGATTGATAGCATAGCACCCTGAAATCTCTAAAAAAATGTTCAATCAAAATCATAAAATCATTAGTGTCAGTACCCAGTACAAAAGTAATTAAATGTAGCAACTAATTTGGAACAGAGGGAGTATCAGAAAAACGCCGTTTCTTTGATTGCTAACTCTATACAGTATTTAAAAGTGGAAATACAGCAAAGTAGAAAACAATTATTTTTTAATTATTTTTTCATTTATATTTTCCGACCTAAATGTAATCCATTAGGTGGACCAGAAAATTCGGTCGTTTAAATTTCTTTCGCGCCTACTTTTTTAAAATTCAGATTTCTTCATTGGCACCACTTTTTTGAAATGGTAAATTCTCACAGTTTTCACATTTCACATTAAGATGAAAACATTGGGAATTTTACTATTACAAAAAAGTGGTGCCAATGAAGATATCTGAATTTAAAAACGTAGGCGTGAAAGAAAATTAAACGACAGAATTTTCAAGTCCACCTAATATATATTTAAGTTATTTGATGTAATCGCGTAGCACAAAGCGTTATAAGTAAGCGAACAAACTTAATTCTAGAATCAGGCGTAAATTAACACAGTTGCGCCACCTTGTGGACGGAGTGATAATTCACATAAGCGGGCTTTTAGTGTGGCGCGTATTTTCTATATCTTCAGTCGTTCATGTCAATGAATTTTGTTTGCCACTTTTACTGCAAAATAATAGCGTAGCGAGAGGGGCACCCAGACGCACTTGACACCACGAAGTTTTCTTCGCCTTATCACAAAAATTTCAGTTATTATTCAAGCTTAAAAAAACTTTATAATTTTAGTGGTGTTAGTAAGAAAACAGTTAGGTATCTACCTGTAGTTCACACTCCATCCGCTACGTGGCGCATGACCTTGATTGATGTGACCTCGCTTTTATTCTTGCGGATACTTCTCCTATTTAAGATAGGATGCTTACTTATATCGCTTTGGCGTAGCATTCAGCATATTCTTAATGAGAAATCAACATATTAAAAATATATTTAAAAGAGATTTTTTGGCAGTTTTTGGATATATATAAGTAATATTATCACTTTCAACTCGGGCGTCTCTTACACAAATTTTATTCGGTTGACACCACTTTTTTAAATGAAGTTTCCTTCAAATACACGATTTCTAAAATGCACTAATTAAATAAAGGAAATTTTATTTTCTTTTATTACTGGTCCCAAACACAAATTTTGCGAACAAAGATGATTCCAGTCAGACAGGACATACGAGTGCAAAGTGTTAAGATCCTCACATCAAAGACGCAATTGTAATTTCGAGAATTACAGTTATATCTGATCGTGCAGATTAAATTCGCTTTATAAACGATATTCACGACCCTTAGCCGTTAGTTTAATTCGCATTATCGTTAAAGAATGCATGAATAAGTTGCACATGAATGACTACCATCACGATAATTTGCCATGAGAATAGAGAAGTAAATGTATTTGCAAAATAAGGTATTATAGTAGATTCAAAATATTGAAAGGAAAATGTAAACAAACAGCAAACTATAATACACTTTTGTTTTTATTGCCTTTTTTAGCTGTGTATTTTCCTACCAAAATTTAATCTATACATTTAAGTTATTTGATGTAATCGTATAGCATTGAATGTACGTGTACATTCTGCATTCAGTATATTCTAAATCAGAAATGATCTTAAAAGAGCTTTACTGCCCATTTTCGGATATATATATATTATTAAGATCCACCCATGAAAGACGCAATTGTAATTTCGAGAATTGGAGTTATGTTTGACCATTATAGATTAAATTCGTGCATTAAACGATGTTACAGTATCACGTAGAGCTTCACAATATCCCCTGGCCGTTAGGTTTGTATCATTATCATTAAACAATGCATGAATAATCTGTACATGAATGACTACCACCATAATGAGTTGCCATGAGGAAGAAGTAAAAGTGTTGCAAACCAAAAGTGTTGTGTATTAAAGATTTCGACTGGAAACTGGAAAATTTCAGGGTATTGAGGTTTTAAAGTAGAAATTTTAAGATTATATTAAAATATAATTTATTTTTTTAAAAGTTGTTTATTTTTACTTAGATTTAGGATCATTTATGCATTAACCCTTCCTCGAAAAGCACCCTGTACACATTTTTTTATTTATAAGCAGCACGCAAAATATTTCGTTACATTATGGTCAATGGAGAAAAAAGCTTTTTGCGGAACTTCGTGCGCCCTAGACTGCAATTGTATTAGTCGTGAACGAATTGAAAGGTGGGAGATCAATGTATAGTCCTTACAATTAAGAACAAATAAATGAACTTGCTCTTCCGACAATGGTGTTATGAATAAAGATTAGGAAAGATATAGTGTGAAGTCTACCAGTTGCAAGTGAAGTAACTGAGGAGGTTCTAACAAGATGACGGCTGATATTTTTACACCGGATCAACACTTTCTGTTTACCGCAGAACCAAACTTCCGCCAGTAAATTTTGAATAGAAAATTTCGCCTTATTTTAGTGGCTTATTCATGAAAAATTTCTCTCACAAATATAGTAAAAATTTCAATTCGTTTTTACTGGTGATAGTTTAACCGGACATTATAATCTCTTTCACTGACACTATCAGGAAGCTATTTAGGTTGTTACAATATGGCGAAAACGCAGACTCTGACCACCGCCTAAGTAAGTGTCCACTAGTAAAAATAAATGTCTGTTTTTTGCCATAATTAAGACGGAAAATCTGAGTTAATAAGGCATTTAAATAAGGAGAATATTTCTATTCAAATTTACAGGTGGAAGTTTTCCCCGGTGGTAATGAGCCACTGCAAAACCGGTTACAGTTGAAGCTTCGCCATTTTGAGCACATGTCAATTCCTCATTGTTCATAGTTCCGTGCTTTCGACTGTTCTCTAAGGACTTTCTTTGGCCTTACACATCGGTATTTGCCATATTTGCAGACTAAATATTTAAAATATGTCATTTATGTGTTAGTTTTATTTTTTTAGTCGTTATAATAGACTTATAGTGTTTAGACACAAGGAGATTTCAAAAATATATTTCGTTTTTGAGTAAAAGTTAAATTTTATAAAATAAAGGATTCAGTTGATACGGTTTTGAGCAACTGTATAGCTAATTCTTTTGCATTTCTCAATAACGGTCAATAGTTTATTTTATGAACATTTTTTTGTGAAGACATACATTAGAATGTAATTATTCGAATTTTAATTTTCTTAAATCTATTTTTTTCATATTTAGTTTACTAAAATATTTCAATTTAGATCCATTTCACTTATTAAAATCAATTATTGTTTAATTCCATTTATGATTTCCAGATATCTTTAGTTCAATTTTTTAATATTATTGAGAACACATTCAGTGTATACTTATTCTAAAATAGCTAGATAGCTTTATTGGTATTTAAGGGTAATTGGTAATTTTAATATTAGCATTGAAAAATACATAATATTAAAAGCTTTATATAACACTTGCAATTAAAATTTTCAGATGTACAGATATGCCTGACCAGTAATAATTCGGAAAGTCGTTAAATAAACGATGTTAGAATACCATGTAACCCATAGCCGGTAGGTTTGTTCGTATTATCTTTAAACAAAGCAGGAATACGTCACACATTAATTGTTACCATCATGATCATTTCACACGAGACAGGAAGTAAATGCATAGGAAACGGAAATTGTTTTAGATAAATGAATATCTTAGACTACATTAAAAATGTGAAGACGGAAATTTAAATATTATCCTTAATAGTATCAATGTTTCAAAGATTTAATTTACATACAAATATATTTTAAATATTCAATAGTAATGAGTCTCGGGTACTAGCACGGATTAAAACAGTTTAATTTTATAAAAAGAGCGGTTGAAATTTCTAATGTTTTTGGAATCACTCTGTATCTAATTATTGTACATTACTCAATAATGATTGATATATTATTTTATAAACACCTTTTTGTGAAGACACACAATAGAGTATAATGGATCAAATTTTAATTTTCTTAAATGTATCTTTTTCCTATTTACTTTCCTGACATGATTCAAATTATATTCGATTAACTTATTTAACTCAAATATTACCTAGTTTAATTTACGACTACCAAATATCTTTATTTCAATCTTAAAATATTGACTAGGACACATTTAGTGCATATTGATTCTCAAATGGCTAGATTTATAAGAGCTTTATTGGCAGCATTGAAATATACCTATCAGAAGCTTCATAAAATACATGCAATTGAAAATTTCAGATGTATAGTTATGCCTGACCAATAAAGATGAGTTACTAACATCGTTCAATAAACGATGTTAGAATTTCATGTAACACTTAGGAATATCCCATAGGCGTTAGGTTTTTTCGTATTATCTTTAATCCTTCAGCGGCGATGTCCACAAAAAAGGATACCTAATTTTAAGAGTATTGGCACCCAGAATATTTAACCCCTTAACATATGATTTACTTTCAACAGTTCGGCGGTTTGGCAAATCCATATGTACCACTAAAATTTAATAGAAATTTTCATCTTGTTTAATCTTGGAATTTCGACGATTAAATAAAACAATATTTACTGTGAAATTTAGTGATAAGAAGAATTTACTACATTTGGCTCGATCATCGTACGCGGGCTATGCCCGTCATTGTAGGTTAAGGAGTTAATTAAAATTTTCCTTTTATAAAGTACTTGAAAATAAGCAAATTTTTATTTTCTAAATTCAGGTGTCAGTCCATCATTTCATCATTTTACAAACAGAATTACTCCGCGCCGTAAAGGGTTAAACAATGCGCTAATAAGTTAAGCTTTAATGATTACCATCATCATAGCTGCACACCTTTACGCTTTTTTGCCACTACAAAAATTTAACAGACATTTTCGCCTTCCTTGAGAATGAGATTTCGACGATTAAATCAGTTAATATTTCTGTAAAAATTTAGTGGAAGGAAGAAAGCGTAAAAGTTGGCAGCTAGGCATCATGATAATTTCACATGAGACAGAAGATAAATGCATTGGAAAATGTTTTAAATAAAAGGATACCTTATACTACATTAAAAATTTGAAGGTAGGAATTTAGAAATTATCCTTAATAGTGTCACTGTTTCCAAAGTTTGCTTTACGTACACATCAGGGTTTCAAGTTTGCCCTCCATTTTTATTCAGAAAATTCGAATTCGTAGCAGAAATTAAAAATAGTATTTTCTGCTTTATTTATTGACATATATTTTGTGATTACTTGAAGTAAAGACTCTCCTTTCGAAATTTCAGGCGTGAATTTGAAATTTCGAATTAAAAGTGGAGGCCAAACTGGCAACACTGGCACACATGTATATTAAATATTGAATAGTAATGCATCTTTGGTAACAGCACCGAATTAAGCGACAAACATTTACTAAATTAATTAAGTGATTCAAATTATTCCTATTATTTTTATTTAAAGAAACCTTAAAACATAACTTCAGTTTATCACAGGTTCAAAGTCTTCAGATAATTTATTATTACTTTTTTTATAGCTAGAAATATAAGCTTTATTTAATTAGAACCATTCGCAATAGCGAACTTTTGTTTATGATATTTGGAAATTACTCGTCAGAAATAGCGGTTTAGAAAATTTGCTAGCTTTTAGCTATGTTTTGTTATTAATTTGATTGTAAAAGATTTGATACATCATGTTTTTCTCCATGCTTTTTTATTGTATTAAAATATTAATGCTATTAATGGATTATTTCCGCAATATTTTATTTGTATATGATCTGTTTGTTGTGGCGCTACGATCATCTTATGCACACGGAGTATAAACAGACCGCGACTGCCGTTTCATGGGAAACATTGCCTACTATGAACTTCCGTTTCTGAATCCAAATTTGAAGCCAGCACCTTTATTCCAATAGCTAGCGGCATAACCACCAGAGAAGCAAGCTGGCTCTGAATCTTTGGAATGAGTTTGATGAATGTTTTTCCAAAAATTAATAATTATTGCTTTTGAGCAGTATAGTCTCTGCTGGTAAATGTTCCCGATCGATAGTCTCATAGTCAGATAGTCTCCTTCGTCCAAAACCACCAGAGAAGGTCGATTCTCAATTTTTGGAAAGAGCTTGATGATTTTTTCCCCCAAAATGAATATTGGTTACTTTTTAGAAAATGTATTCAATAATGGCAACTACCTCTTATTAACACGTTAAACATGACGCCGGTCCCTGGGGACCGGCATTGATCTCTCCGTTTAGGCGATGCTGGTCTTTTGGGATCGGCGGTATAATTATAAAAATAATATATAATATAATATAAAATATAATAATATAATAATATAATATAAAAAACATTTTTCACTTTTTTAATTTATTGTATTAACCCCTTGTGGGACGGCGGGATAAAATATATCCCACCTAATTTAAACAAGATTCTCACCAGAAAATTTTAATTTAATTTTATATTTTTAACTTTGGTGGAAAATCGTTGAAGAATTGCTTTTTTTATTTAAAAATAATTTTTTTCTATTATTCCGGTGAGAATTCAATAGTTAGAGGCATTTTTGCTTGCCCTTCAAGGGGTTAAAACATTTCAAACATAAAAAGGGCTTTCCTTCACAAGAATTACAAATTTTATTCACAAATTTTTTACAAATATATATACACAATTTATGTGTATGCTGTCGCTTAAACGGAAATTAAAGTAAAATTAGTGTTGCTTTTAACGTGTTAACCCTTAATTGCATAGTGATATAAATTTCCATCACCTTTTTATTTAATTTTTAATAGATAAATTAAGTTCTTACAATCACTATATTTATATAGAAATATTAATCCTCTAAAATTTATCAAAATATGCTACTAAATAAAATTAAAAATCAATCTTAAGATTTCTGGTGTCCCAACCTTAATATAAAAGTACAAAAACACAATTTTAAAAGAATAATTCATTCAATCAAGGGTTAACACATTGTATGAGGGAAATGTTTCGAAAATGAGCACTAAGTTTGCGTTCACAAATGTCACTGTAGATTATAACTTGCAACCAATAACATGTAAGAATTCTTGGATTACACCTTCTTTTTTCGTTCGTACAAATTTTCCGGTACCAGTAATAATTTCTGTCCCCAACCCACACAAACGCATTTTTACGTGTCCCGCATACAATGTGTTAATAGTCCAACAGTCCCATCAGTCCCATAACTATCAAACAAACAGATATGCTCACAATCTTTGGAAGGAGGTTGATGAATTTCTTTTTCCGTAACAAATATTAATTATTTTTTGGAAAATATATTCAACAGTGGCAACTTCCCCTTATCAATAAACAAAAATCCTACAACAGTGACTCGAAAGACAAAGAAAGAAAAAACGACGCGAAAGACATTACTGGAGATTTTCGATCATAACTAATATCAGAGGCTGCGCATATTAAATACACAATTGTAATTTCCGGGAAAGTAGATATGCCTGGCGGATTGAGAATAAATCAATTCGGTAAACGTTATACGGATATCATATAATGTTTATCAATTCCCTTCGCTCTTTAGGTTCATATACATTGTATATAAACAATATATGAATAAGCTGCACATTAAAGACCTAAAGACTGTCATTGTAATCATTTCCCATATTGCAGTAAAATATATGCGTTAGAATAAAAAGCACTATGTTTTTTCAAATAATTACAAGTAATTCAACTTTGAAGCTAAAAGATATATATATACCGGGTGTCCATAATTAAACGTTCCTACTTTAAAGTTGTCTATAGACAAAACTATTGTTCATAAAGTTATGAAATTTTGGAAAGGCATAATAAAGAGATGGGAATTTGTTTAAGCTAAATAAAATATGAATAAAAATAGTTTAAAATTTAGCCACCAGAGGGTGATTTTTAATAAATTACATATCTAGCATTAAGATAGTTTAGAAATTTTATTTAGAGGATGTTCATTATTAATCGACCCTATTTTAAAGTTGTCTACAGACGAAACTATTGTTCATAAAGTTGTGACATTTTGTAGAAGACACAATAAAGGCAGGGGAATTTGCTTAAGCTAAAAAGAATATAAATAGGAATAGTTTAAAATTTCGCTACCAAAGGGTGATTTTTAATAAATTACATATTTAGCATTAAGATAGTTTAGAAATTTTATTTACAGGATGTTCATTATTAATCGACCCTATTTTAAAGTTGTCTACAGACGAAACTATTGTTCATAAAGTTGTAAAATTTTGTAGAAGACACAATAAAGGCAGGGGAATTTGCTTAAGCTAAAAAGAATATAAATAGGAATAGTTTAAAATTTCGCTACCAAAGGGTGATTTTTAATAAATTACATATTTAGCATTAAGATAGTTTAGAAATTTTATTTACAGGATGTTCATTATTAATCGACCCTATTTTAAAGTTGTCTACAGACGAAACTATTGTTCATAAAGTTGGGAAATTTTGTAGAAGACACAATAAAGGCAGAGGAATTTGTTTAAGCTAAAAAGAATATAAATAGGAATAGTTTAAAATTTCGCCACGAAAGGGTGATTTTTAATAAATTACATATTTAGCATTAACCCTAGATCTACCGGGAATTTTATTCAAGTTTTAATAAAACGTTCTACACCAGAATTTTTATTTAAAACTATTTAACTTATTTATTTACCTTATTTTTGTCTGGTTTATATACTTAGTTTATTTTAAAGAAATTTCTGGATTGAATGAATATTTTGTATGTACCTGTCGGGTCCAATGGACCCGTCTGGTAGACGGAGGGTTAAGATAGTTTAGAAATTTTATTTACAGGATGTTCATTATTAATCGACCCTATTTTAAAGTTGTCTACAGACGAAACTATTGTTCATAAAGTTGTGAAATTTTGTAGAAGACACAATAAAGGCAGAGGAATTTGTTTAAGCTAAAAAGAATATAAATAGGAATAGTTTAAAATTTCGCCACGAAAGGGTGATTTTTAATAAATTACATATTTAGCATTAAGATAGTTTAGAAATTTTATTTACAGGATGTTCATTATTAATCGACCCTATTTTAAAGTTGTCTACAGACGAAACTATTGTTCATAAAGTTGTGAAATTTTGTAGAAGACACAATAAAGGCAGGGGAATTTGCTTAAGCTAAAAAGAATATAAATAGGAATAGTTTAAAATTTCGCCACCAAAGGGTGATTTCTAATAAATTACATATTTAGCATTAAGATAGTTTAGAAATTTTATTTACAGGATCTTCATTATTAATCGACCCTATTTTAAAGTTGTCTACAGACGAAACTATTGTTCATAAAGTTGTGAAATTTTGTAGAAGACACAATAAAGGCAGGGGAATTTGTTTAAGCTAAAAAGAATATAAATAGGAATAGTTTAAAATTTCGCCACCAGAGGGTGATTTTTAATAAATTACATATTTAGCATTAAGATAGTTTAGAAATTTTATTTACAGGATGTTCATTATTAATCGACCCTATTTTAAAGTTGTCTACAGACGAAACTATTGTTCATAAAGTTGTAAAATTTTGTAGAAGACACAATAAAGGCAGGGGAATTTGCTTAAGCTAAAAAGAATATAAATAGGAATAGTTTAAAATTTCGCTACCAAAGGGTGATTTTTAATAAATTACATATTTAGCATTAAGATAGTTTAGAAATTTTATTTACAGGATGTTCATTATTAATCGACCCTATTTTAAAGTTGTCTACAGACGAAACTATTGTTCATAAAGTTGGGAAATTTTGTAGAAGACACAATAAAGGCAGAGGAATTTGTTTAAGCTAAAAAGAATATAAATAGGAATAGTTTAAAATTTCGCCACGAAAGGGTGATTTTTAATAAATTACATATTTAGCATTAACCCTAGATCTACCGGGAATTTTATTCAAGTTTTAATAAAACGTTCTACACCAGAATTTTTATTTAAAACTATTTAACTTATTTATTTACCTTATTTTTGTCTGGTTTATATACTTAGTTTATTTTAAAGAAATTTCTGGATTGAATGAATATTTTGTATGTACCTGTCGGGTCCAATGGACCCGTCTGGTAGACGGAGGGTTAAGATAGTTTAGAAATTTTATTTACAGGATGTTCATTATTAATCGACCCTATTTTAAAGTTGTCTACAGACGAAACTATTGTTCATAAAGTTGTGAAATTTTGTAGAAGACACAATAAAGGCAGAGGAATTTGTTTAAGCTAAAAAGAATATAAATAGGAATAGTTTAAAATTTCGCCACGAAAGGGTGATTTTTAATAAATTACATATATAGCATTAACCCTAGATCTACCGGGAATTTTATTCAAGTTTTAATAAAACGTTCTACACCAGAATTTTTATTTAAAACTATTTAACTTATTTATTTACCTTATTTTTGTCTGGTTTATATACTTAGTTTATTTTAAAGAAATTTCTGGATTGAATGAATATTTTGTATGTACCTGTCGGGTCCAATGGACCCGTCTGGTAGACGGAGGGTTAAGATAGTTTAGAAATTTTATTTACAGGATGTTCATTATTAATCGACCCTATTTTAAAGTTGTCTACAGACGAAACTATTGTTCATAAAGTTGTGAAATTTTGTAGAAGACACAATAAAGGCAGGGGAATTTGCTTAAGCTAAAAAGAATATAAATAGGAATAGTTTAAAATTTCGCCACCAAAGGGTGATTTCTAATAAATTACATATTTAGCATTAAGATAGTTTAGAAATTTTATTTACAGGATCTTCATTATTAATCGACCCTATTTTAAAGTTGTCTACAGACGAAACTATTGTTCATAAAGTTGTGAAATTTTGTAGAAGACACAATAAAGGCAGGGGAATTTGTTTAAGCTAAAAAGAATATAAATAGGAATAGTTTAAAATTTCGCCACCAGAGGGTGATTTTTAATAAATTACATATTTAGCATTAAGATAGTTTAGAAATTTTATTTACAGGATGTTCATTATTAATCGACCCTATTTTAAAGTTGTCTACAGACGAAACTATTGTTCATAAAGTTGTGAAATTTTGTAGAAGACACAATAAAGGCAGAGGAATTTGTTTAAGCTAAAAAGAATATGAATAAAAATAGTTTAAAATTTCGCCACCAGAGGGTAATTTTTAATAAATTACATATCTAGCATTAAGATAGTTTAGAAATTTTATTTACAGCAGGCGTGTCAAACTGTGGCCCGCCGGATACCACTAAAATTTTACAGTTATCTTTTCCTTTTCTAATCGTCGAATTTCTGCTATTCAACTTGTCGATTATTTCTTTAAAATTTTAGTGGTATCCTGCGGGCCACAGTTTGACACCCCTGATTTTCAGGATGTTCATTATTAATCGACCCTATTTTAAAGTTGTCTACAGACGAAACTATTGTTCATAAAGTTGTGAAATTTTGTAGAAGACACAATAAAGGCAGAGGAATTTGTTTAAGCTAAAAAGAATATGAATAAAAATAGTTTAAAATTTCGCCACCAGAGGGTGATTTTTAATAAATTACATATCTAGCATTAAGATAGTTTAGAAATTTTATTTACAGGATGTTCATTATTAATCGACCCTATTTTAAAGTTGTCTACAGACGAAACTATTGTTCATAAAGTTGTGAAATTTTGTAGAAGACACAATAAAGGCAGAGGAATTTGTTTAAGCTAAAAAGAATATGAATAAAAATAGTTTAAAATTTCGCCACCAGAGGGTGATTTTTAATAAATTACATATCTAGCATTAAGATAGTTTAGAAATTTTATTTACAGGATGTTCATTATTAATCGACCCTATTTTAAAGTTGTCTACAGACGAAACTATTGTTCATAAAGTTGTGAAATTTTGTAGAATACACAATAAAGGCAGAGGAATTTGTTTAAGCTAAAAAGAATATGAATAAAAATAGTTTAAAATTTCTCCACCAGAGGGTGATTTTTAATAAATTACATATCTAGCATTAAGATAGTTTAGAAATTTTATTTACAGGATGTTCATTATTAATCGACCCTATTTTAAAGTTGTCTACAGACGAAACTATTGTTCATAAAGTTGTGAAATTTTGTAGAAAACACAATAAAGGCAGAGGAATTTGTTTAAGCTAAAAAGAATATGAATAAAAATAGTTTAAAATTTCGCCACCAGAGGGTGATTTTTAATAAATTACATATCTAGCATTAAGATAGTTTAGAAATTTTATTTACAGGATGTTCATAATTAATCGACCCTATTTTAAAGTTGTCTACAGACGAAACTATTGTTCATAAAGTTGTGAAATTTTGGAAAAGGCATAAGTAAAGGTATGGGAATTTGTTTGACACGTTCACCCCGGCGCGGTGGGTCACACTCAATTGTCTCTGAGCTGCAAAGTCTCCGGCTTTGTCGATACCAGTAATTTAATACAGAAAATGTTGTTTTATTTAATCAGAAGAATTGGGCGATTTAAAGGAACAACATTTTCTCTAAAATAACAGTGGTGTGTAAAAAGCCGGAGACTTGAACACTCTGAGACACTCGAGTGCGACCCACCGCGCCGGCGTGAACGTGTTAAGCTAAAAAGAATATAAATAGAAATAGTTTAAAATTTCGCCACCAGAGGGTGATTTTTAATAAATTACACATTTAGCATTAAGATAGTTTAGAAATTTTATTTACAGGATGTTCATAATTAATCGACCCTATTTTAAAGTTGTCTACAGACGAAACTGTTGTTGAGAATGTTGTGAAATTATTTGGAGGACCTAATAAAAGTATGGGAATACGTGTGGCCGAAAAAAAATTAGGAGGCCATTTTTTAACGAATTACACATTAAGCATACATTTACGATAGTTTAACAAATTTTGTTATAACCAAATACGTTCTACATGACTTTCATCATTTTCAGATACCATATGGAGTCGTAAAATAGCATGTTCCACAGTTGACCTCAGTATGTTCAGGGAAAAGCTAGGAAAATGTCGCGAAAAGCTGTCTTTATAGTAAGGTTAAGTTAATAAATAAAATTTTTAAACTGTCGTAATGCTAAATGTGTAATTTATTAAAAACGCCCTCTGGTGGCAAAATTCTGAATTACTTTTATTTACATTTTTTAGCTTAAAGAAATTCCCATCCCTTTATTATGTCTTTCACAAAATTTCAAAACATTATGAACATTAATTTTGTCTGTAGATAACTTTAACATGTTCGCGCCGGCACGGTGGGTCACACTCGGCTGTCTCAAAGCTGCCAAGTCTCCGGCTTTTTGGATACCAGTATTTTAATACAGAAAATGTTGTTTTATTTAATTAGAAAAATTGGCCGATTTAAAGGAAGAACATTCTCTCAAAAATAACAGTGGTGTGCAAAAAGTCAAAGAGTTGACAACTCTGAGACAGTCGAGTGTGACCCACCGTGCCGGCGTGAACGTGTTAAATTGGGATCGTTTAATTATGGACGCCCTGTATATATATATATATTAATAGCACTAAATCATAGATACAAACATCTCTTAATTATTCCGGAGTCTGGTCCAATACAAGCATGTTTTAAACCGGAAAATATATACAGTAGAACCCCGCTAATCCGTAATTCCGGTTAATCTGAACCGATTTTATTTTTGAAAATTATACTTGAACAGATTAACTGAAAAGATTAACTTACGATATTTTTCAGATTGCAGGATGAATGTCGGGAAAAATGTGTAGAAGTTAGAATTAAATAAAAAATTGGCAGTAAAGCAATTTTTTTTATTTTTTAAACAGCTTCAATAGAAAAAATATAAGTACTCAATAATGTAAAAGTACAACATGTACACTAGGCTGGAACTTAAGTATAGAGTAAAAAAAAACTTTTTTATTTTAATGCGTAATAGTGAAAACCTTTTCCCTTTTAAAATGCCTTAAATATCGGCTGAAAACATTTTTTAAAATTAATTTGTTTTCCGGTTCCTCAAGAACCTCAAAGTTTTACAATTTCAGTGTAAAGTAACTTAAAGTGAACAACACAGCTGTTAGCTCATATAAGTTTATATTAAGCAAATACTACCCAGAAGTCACAACGAGGTTGTTGCTATTTATCGGCTTTCACCCTCCTTTCCACCCTTTTTTATTAGCTATCCAACTTTCTGCCTTATAACCCTTCTTTGTATCAAACTTTGACATTATATTAAGGGATTTCAACTTTTCCAATACTCTTGCTTCATATCCAGAGACGGTTAATGCTGCTTCCGTGACAATTTTGACACACCTTTTCAATGTTTGGGTATAACAGGGTAAAACCTAAAAATGAGGTGTTTCCCTGTTTGTACTATTTTTTTAAGTTAACCTGATAAGTTCGACAAGACAGGGGATTCTGTTAGTTTAGACCGATTCCAATTAAGTATTTGGAAGCATCAAAGTTAAGACCTCAAAGTTAACTTCAAAACTCCTGACATATTTATTAGACTTGGATCTAGATGCTATTATCCGTCTATGTCTAAGGTCTCTTATATGTTTAACGGAACGGGTTAACATTGAAGTATATTTTCATGATTGCCAAAATGTACATTTCTCTGAATGGCTGAATCGGTGATGCCTTTATACTGTTTTTTGGGGTACTTGGGACATTTAATCATTTCCCACAAATGAACAGATCCATACTTCCAAGAAGTGTTTAACTTGATGTTGAACCACATATGACTATAAATTTTATTAACATATTCTGTGACAAACTTTATATTTTCAGTCCCCGTATGACTATAAATTTTAATAAGATATTCAGTGGCAAACTTTAGATTTTCAGAAGTCGTCTTACAGGATACAAATTACGCAACATTTTGTTAGCTGTTTGCAATTCCGTCGCATCCAATAAGTTTCAAACTACAAATGTCATCTTATTATTTTGAAAATACACCAAAATTCCATTGCCTATATTATAATTAATAGCTGAAGAA
Source organism: Maratus speciosus (assembly GCA_963932465.1). Classification (NCBI taxonomy): domain Eukaryota; kingdom Metazoa; phylum Arthropoda; class Arachnida; order Araneae; family Salticidae; genus Maratus; species Maratus speciosus. Next base: position 370,293,468 of record OZ010797.1, on the reverse strand, counting down.
GATATCAATGAAATACGACCAATATATTTTGATCCTGGTTTTTAAACTAAGACAACGTAATCTGTTATGATTTTTGGTATAATTTTCCCCTTTGCTTCAGTTATCATAGTGTTATCCTTTCTGCTATCAAAATACAAATCTTGCAAAATTAACGGATTTCAATTTTTTCCTTTCCTTTTCACTTTGTCTTCTTAAAGTAATTTTGTCAGTTAACTTTTCTTTATTATCATCAGAAATACTCACATCTTCTAAGGGGCCATTTGCAATAATACTTGCAGGTTTGTCTAATACACCGGTTCCTTCAGCTGGTTGATTGCCAAATTCAGGTTCCGTAGAATTATCCATTGAACTATTACCTTCACAATTATCTTCTTCAGACAGTTAGTCGCTCATCAAAACATCACTTTTTTGTTTTCAAATAACTTTTTCTTTCCTTGATATTTCATTTTCCAGTCTTACTACACTGCATCATTTTCTGGTAGATTTTATATCTATTGCTGCTATTGGCATCATCTTTTCTTCTGTTTGGTATTTGAGAAAGTTACGTACTTGTTCTGATACGTGACAATATTTAGTTTATTTGCACAAAAAGATTCTTTTAACCTAAAATTTTGCAATTTTATATTGGATGTGGGATTATTCTTTCTACTATTAATATTTCACTTCAAATTTTGACATTTCTCAGGATAGTCTCTAACCATTTCTATGATTGGTGTATCAGAAACCGTTGTAATTGAAGCTATCGGCCATAGGCTTATAATTCTATCAGCAATAGCCTTAGATATTTCAGAAACAGTGTGTTCTAGATTCCAGATGTCAGATTCTTAGTTAAACTGGATTCATACGTAATGTTTCATAACATCTTTATATGTTTGCAAAAGACGATAGTCTAATGATAATTGTTTTGGTTCTCGAGACACAAAACACTTTAAAAAATTTCTTGCTTTAGGAATTTTAGAAGATATTGTCACATTTGTCACTGACCATTTATTAAAAAATAATCGGTGTAACCGTAACACATAAAAACCGCTATTCGCTAATTCGATGTAACGTATTATGACTCGTAGTCAATTAAAACAGAGACAATGACAGCCAAAGCCCAATACGCTCGCTTCTACCAAGGTCAAATAAAGTGGGGCCATCTTTTCCATGAGATTAAAACTAAATTATTCTCTTTATTACGGGACCTTAATAGTTTATTATTTTAATTTAGCAGATTATAAACTTATTAATCTTAAAATATTTTAATGGAATTGTTGGGTTTTAGACATTTTTCAGGAAAAATCAGACGCTTTCACGAACCGGAAAATATCATTTTAAAATTAAAAGAAACATATTTTCTTTTTATAGAGTTAAAAAGGAAAAAAATAATCACCATTAGAGTAAAAAATTCGAAACTTCGTTTTTTATTTCCACCCTAATGTACACGAATATAAAAAGAAAACGTGCACACCGTCGGCCTACTTGTAGAAGCCACATCTTTAAAAAATCTCGAATATCAGATTGTTTGCCAGTCATAAAAGAATTATTTTCTAAAATGCAAAAAGTATTTAATTCAGATAATAAAAATCTATTTTTCCTTTCAATAGTTTGTTTTCGCAAATTATCTACAGAAGTTGTTTTTTCTTCCCCCATTGTCGACGTTCGGTGACTGAGGTATGTATATAGATTCTCGATTTTGAGCCTTTTGTAATGGGTTGTTACAAAATTCCTCATTTTGAAGTTCCATTGGATTATTATAAACATCAGGAGTGATTAAACAAGGAGTATTATTTATTTTTTCTGAATCTCACGGCGGATTATCCAGCATGCTGGATCGTAGGATGCAAAATTAGAGGATTTTTACTGTACAACTGAGTACTTGTAGCTTACATTTTTTTTAGCACACATCTTTTTCTTTTCTATTTTTATCGGAATTTCGGGTGATCCGAATTTTTAGTAATCCGAACGGACACCGATCCCAATTAGTTCGAATTATCGGGGGTCTGCTGTATAACCCCTTAATTATCGCTCCCTTCATATTCTCGGGCTGGGTCTTTTACTCAGATTGTTTGATTCCCACCAGTTTTATAAAATAGTGAATTTGGCTATATTTTAGTATCGATTTACCTGTCATTAAATAAGGAAAATATTTCTTTTTCATAAAAGTGGTGCCAATAAGCAATTTGAATTTTTTAATCGCAATTCGAGCGTGAAAGGGTTAAGGGAATGTGTCTTCTTTCTGTAACGTACATTTTAGATTTCATTTTGAATTTTCCATTAAATGAAATTTCCGGTTGAAAAAATTTTTGATTTCGATCCCACCCCGGAATAATTATGAGATGTTGGCATCTATGACTAATTCGTATAAAAATTCTGGGAGTAATAAAGCGAAAATGTCTATACAAAAATAGTGATAATAGAAATAACTGCAAGATTGGCAGCTCCGTGATATAATGTTATTAACTTTTTCTTATTGACTAATTATATACTGAAATGTGAACATAACTGGAAAATAATAACATACACGGCATATTTTTGCATGCTAAATACATTTGTATGTCGTGAGGTTTATTCTACATCTGGAATATATAGTAAAAATAAATATATATTAAATAATAATAAACCCACCCGACGTTGACTAGGCCTGCGATCTCAAAATAAAATTAATAATAACAAAAGAAAAAAATAAATAGCAGAGGACAAAATAGACTAGATTGCCGCATTGCAAAAACGGTGTCTAAAATAAAAAGGCTCCATGCTGATAGCTTTTATTCATTTTAACTAGATTTTTGTTAGCCAAAATTGGCCTTTCTTGACTAAAATATGGTTAGTTATATACAGTGAAGCCTGTTAATTACAAATCGTACATTTTTAGCGATTTTAATTGGTTTTAAAGGCATTTAATTTGCTTGGAATTTAATAAATAACCTGACTGTTTAATAATGAAGAGATTACTATTGGATTAACCTATTGATGCAGCTGCTGGTGATTTGAAATCACTATTGCAAATATGTCATCTTAACATGAAATGAATGTGGAATTAATTAATTAACAAATATGAAGTAAAAATCCATAGTAGTAAGTTCCATCCGTAATCCATCCGTAAGTTAGAAAGTTTTTAGAAAGTTTTCCACTCGTTTCATGTTTTAAAATTTAGATTTTTTTACAAACCATTCTCTGAGAGCAGTTATATCTTAAAAGAAACCGCGATGCCAAATTTCCAATTTCTAGTCCCTTCAGTGTCACAAAAATTATATATTCAAAACGCTTTATCGCCTACAACCTTTTCATTTTCAAATTATAACAAAAGCTGTTCTGTGCTTGCATTTGCGTTTTAAAAGTAGTAGCCATGCTAAATTTCACATTTCTAGTATTTAGAATTCCATAGAAATCGTAAGAACGTTTTTAGAACATTTTATGTGCACTTCATCCTATAAAATACAAATCAATCAGCCTACCTTAAATTTCCAGCAGATGGTATGCGCATATTTTAAAAGGAAAATATCTATATTATAAAGGGCAAACATATCTGTGCGTAACGCATACGTCATTCTGCGAATGGCAACAATTTGAAATTTGAAATGAAATTTCGGTTTTGCAATTTTCACTACTGCAAATTTTTAAACTTCTAAACATCGCACAGTTTCAATTTTTACACCGTCGTATAGGGAAAAAAATGTACTTTTAAATGCAATTAGTTCGAAAGCTCTATCTCAATTTATTTTTGAGATATTAATTTTTTTTTATAGTTTTTAGTAACAATTTTGCAATTGTGGAAACTGAAGTGCTCCATTTCTATTAAAAGTAAAGGGAAAATAGTCATGGTTTGATTATATCCTTATTGATGCCATTTTCACATTACAAATAAAAGTAACTTTTTTCTAATTTTTGAACAGAAAATGACGTCAACTATTAAAAAAAAAAAACACGTATTCTTCTTCATAAATCAAAAGATTGAAGAAGATATTTCAATATTTTTACATTACGCTGATAATGAGTTTGAGACGCTAGGCAAAATGATTCAGTGAGTAAAAATGATGTCATATTTAAAATAAAACGATCATTTTCATTGATAAAACTAAATATTTGACCAATACTAAATGGCCAATACCATGACAACTAAAGGCAAGTTTCTGAATGGTAAATTTTCGCGGGTACTGAGATTATAACTTAAAGTTTGTACGAATGTTCACATGAAAAGTTGTATCGGGCAAAGGTGACTTTAAGTTTGGAAATACATTCATTAATAATGTATTGCACGTTAAAATACTATTAAATTGTGAATTTGAGTGGTGCGTGTGTAAATTTTGAGAATGTGAAAATAACGTACAGTTTAGATTTTATGGGGGAAAATTTTATGATGTGACAAAGCGAAATCCTTTTTACTGATTTTTCATCCCGTAAAAACAAACATAAGAGCCTCAATCGATAAATTCAACATAACTCATCTTGATTACGTATTCTAATACAGATTAATTTTTCAATAATTTAAGCAGTTGAAGTTTGTGGAAATAATATTTTGGTAATTTCATATTAACAAGATTATTTGTTTTAAGAGTTAGACAACCAATGCAAGATGAATTTTTTATTGTAATTATTTTTGTAGATTTATTATAAATTCGACCTAACAATTCCATTCTAAACATTTTAATTCGTCGAATTTCGACGGGTTCCAACTCGTTTAAATATTGCATATACTGCTTCGTGAAAAAACTATCGAGGTTGCAAACTAATAATGGTTATATTTTAGTCCAAAATTGGTTCGATGTTTCACTTATTACCGAGATTTCAGTGACCTGTTTAGTTCACATATTCCGTATTCACAACAGAAATTTAAAATGGAAATTTTTGATTTATTTAATAAGAGACATTTAGTTATTAAAAAAAGTGAAATTTACTATTTAGATTTTTCTGGTATGAATTCCGATTATCTGAATTACGCAATTTCTGGAACGCCATCTACTCTGGGAATTTAAGTGTTAAGATGCACAAAAATTTTGAATTTTTGCTGCAGTATTGGAAATTTTCGTTTTATCTAAACTTAGAGTTTCAGGGAAAAAACGAATCAAAATAAATAAATAAATAAATATTCTAAATAATTTCTGTTTATAAAGGTTCACACATTTCAAGTATTTAGAATTCCATAGAAATCGTAAGAACGTTTTTAGAACATTTTATGTGCACTTCATCCTACAAAATACAAATCAATCAACCAACCTTAAATTTCCAGCAGATGGTATGCGCATATTTTAAAAGGAAAGTATTTAAATAATGCATATACTGCTTCGTGAAAAAACTATCGCGGTTCCAAACTAATAATGGTTATACTTAAGTCCAAAATTGGTTCGATGTTTCACTTATTACCGAGATTTCAGTGACCTTTTTTATTCACATATTCCGTATTCACAACAGAAATTTAAAATGGAAATTTTTGATTTATTTAATAAGAGACATTTAGTTATTAAAAAAAAGTGAAATTTACTTTTTAGTTTTTTCTGGTATGAATTCCGATTATCTGAATTACGCAATTTCTGGAACGCCATCTACTCTGGGAATTTAAGTGTTAAGATGCACAAAAATTTTGAATTTTTGCTGCAGTATTGGATATTTTCGTTTTATCTAACCTTAGGTTTTCAGGGGAAAAAAAGCAAAATAAATAAATAAATAAATATTCTATATAATTTCTGTTTATAAAGGTTCACACGTTTCTAATATCTAGAATTCCACAGAAATCGTAAGAACGTTTTTAGAACATTTTATGTGCATTTTATCCTACAAAATACAAATCAATCAACCAACCTTAAATTTCCAGCAGATGGTATGCGCATATTTTAAGAGGAAAGTATTTAAATAATGTATATACTGCTTTGTGAAAAAACTATCGCGGCTGCAAACTAATAATGGTTACATTTTAGTCCAAAATTGGTTCGATGTTTCACTTATTACCGAGATATATTATTTTGACTTTGGGTGTTGACATTTGGTGTAATATTGACCAAATAACATTTAGTCAATGTGCTCTTTTTAATGCTTAAATGCCCCATTGTATCATTTATACCATCAGTGTTGCCGATTCAGTGGACTTTTTTATTCACATATTCCGTATTCACAACAGAAATTTAAAATGGAAATTTTTGATTTATTTAACAAGAGACATTTAGTTGTTAAAATAAGTGAAATTTACTATTTAGATTTTTCTGGGATGAATTCCGATTATCTGAATTACGCAATTTCTGGAACGCCATCTACCCTGGGAATTTAAGGGTTAAGATGCACAAAAGTTTTGAAATTTTCCAGCAGTATTGGAAATATTCGTTTTATCTAATCTTTGATTTTCAGCGAAAACATAAAGTAAAAATAATAAATAAATAAATAAATATTCAATATAATTTCTATTTATAAAGATACCGATTCAATCAGAATCCCAATAAGTGATATTTATTATTTTTTTTAATTTAAGATAGTAAATACATGTTTAATATGATAAAAGGATTTTGATATTTGGGTATTATTGATCTAAGTTATATTTATACAAGTTAAAGCAATATTTAAATAGTATTTCATACCGATTTACATCATTTTATTGTTTTATATAAGCGTTTACTATACAGATCATTATTTATTTTATGTTTTTGATACGTCATTGATATGTACATCAATTAATTTCATTTTTAAAAATAACGATCTGCATTAAAAATGTGAAAGTACAACGTTTAGTCAAAACACACGGTTATTGAATTTGAACACAATGAGAAATTCTCTAAAGATTAGAAACTATGTAACTTTTGCGTTGAAACGTCCTAAACATCTACTATTTATAGTATTAATAAGTGTATGTATAAGTAGTGATGGTCAGAATTAATCAATTTACTATTCGAATGAATCATTCGGGTAGGAGCAAAAACATAGTTTCAAGCTTTTGTGTACTTTTACAATCAATTTACACAAGAAATTTTGTAAAAAAAAAAAAAAAAAAAAAAAAAAAAAAAAGAGAGAGAGAGAGAGAGTAAAATCATAGTTGCCAGCGTTCGTAATTTTTTAATAATTTACCTTCAGAAAATTTGAAGATAAGAAGAATTCTTACATTATTATGAGGTTCTTAAATTAATTCTAATTAAAATTAGAAATTCCTTCTTCGATACAAAATTTCGGGTAGAGATTCAATAATAAAAAAAGGCACGAATGATTGATTCATTCGAACAGTAAAATCCTTCATTTTACCTATCAACATTTATATGTAAGTGTGATTGGAAAGTGGTTTGTTTAAATAACATAATAGCTATGACAATTAAAGTACCAATTTATTTTTTTAAATATGGGTGCTTAGTCGTAGTAAAATAACATTAGTACAATTTTTACTCTTTGTGAATATATAAACTAAGCGTGTAACCTGATATAATGAAGAATTTTGAATAATATTTAAAATATGCAATGGTAAATAATTATTTAAGTATGATAAAAGTAGTTTGATATGTGAGGTATATGGGTTATTCTCTGAAAAGTGGCTGTTAAAAAAAAAATAAATAAATAAAAATAAATAAATAAATTGCAGTTCAATAAAATTGTCTCAAAAATCTCAAAATTTAGCCTACAAGTACCTTATTGCTACATTTAGAAATAATAATAATAATATGAGCCAAACTGTACCTGATCGATCTTCCGAAATTTTAATTTCAAAGCACTTCCATTGCTAAAATGTTCAAATAAATAATTGGCACCGGAATTCTAGAACAAATTTATTTGTAAATATGAAAAAAATGCTATATTGCACATACACGTTATATAGAAAAAAGTTGATAAAGTGTCTGGTGGCATTCTGGCGCTTGGGAATTAAATTTAAGTGGTTTCATAAACATACCACAGTCCTCAAAAGGGTTACAAAAGAAAAATTAAAATTAGAAGTCATACTGTCAATAAATAATATTTTTTTACTCTATACCAATTGAAAAATAAAGATAAAACATTAAAATTTAGCAGAGTTAATGTTTATTTGAATAAATACAAATTTTATTTTTAAATTATTCCACTAACACAATAAAAATTAAAAATGTATTAGCTTAACTTACACTAATTAAAAGTTTTGTGAGTTTTTTAATGTGTATTTTATTGCATTAAATTTTCTTATTGTAATATTTAGCACATATATTAATGGATTTATATCATTCATATATTAAAATTATGAAATACTTCTCAAAACCATTTTATACAAAAATGATTGTCTAATTTATATTTTCAGTTACTAAATATCTTTTGAAACACATTTCTAATAATATAACAACATAAAAAAGACATTTCATTAGTTTGTATTAAATTTATAATAGATGAGGAAATGATGGATAATAAAAATACTTACTTTGATCTCTGACTTTATAGTAGGAGAGCTGTTGAACATTTTTGAGTAGGTATTTGAGGCACTCTGAAAATTTGTGCAGCACTTCTTTTGTAATGCCTGAATATAAAATCGAATGTCTGGCTGAAGGATCGTGGCCCAAAACCTGTGCCAGACACGGGTCAAGTGCCATTTTTTACACTACCCAAAAAAATATTTGAGGCACGCTGAGATTGAAACAGAATAATATTTATACTTAGAAAAAAATATTTTGAAAATGACAGGCACTTTAGTCGGCCCAAAACCTGTGCCAGACACGTGTCAAGTGCCATTTTTTGACTACCCAAAAAAGGTATTTGAGGCACGCTGAGATTGAGGCACAATAATATTTATGCTTAGAAAAAAATATTTTGAAAATGACAGACACTTTAGTCGGCACAAAAACTGTGCCAGACACGTGTCAAGTGCCATTTTTTGTCTGGCACAGGTTTTGGGCCACGATCCTTCAGCCAGACATTCGATTTTGTATTCAGGCATTACAAAAGAAGTGTTGCACAAATTTTCAGGGTGCCTCAAATACCTTCCCTAAACTGTTTAACAGCTCTTGGACTATGAAAGCCATGTGCTAGCTATTCAGGAATGTTTTTGAGCAAACAACAAGATAGCTGCTTCACTTTACTCATGTACAAAGTGTCCTAAACATATATAAAGCATGTGCTGCTTTCTACTAAGTAAATAGGGGCAAATTTACAGTTATGTGAGGAAATGATGACAAATACTTGGGACATCATTAAAAAGTGCCCTAATTCTTTCATTATATAAAATATAAATAAAATATAATTAAATAGCTAAGTATTTATTTAAGTATGTTTAATGAATTGAGAAAAAAATAATTATAAACATACGTGCTGAAATGGCAGAGAAAGCATTTTTCTTCCTAGATATGTGAATGGGGACATAGTGAGGGAATGATATTTGCATTAAAAAATACATTTAATTTATCATATTTTAATTTCAATAAGCAAATAATTACAGTTTATATGTATAGCTGATTAATACTGATAGTTTAAATTACTTTTTCTTTTGTAATTTTAAAAATATGTCTTCAAGACCCCTGGAACATAAAATTGCCACTTTTCAGAGAATGATTCATGCATATATTTAGCTCACTTTAACTCATGAAATAGACGGTTTTAAAGGAACGTTTTATAAAGATTGAAAGTTATGAATATCATTTTATGTAAGCTTAACGTACATGGTGTAATACGGAAGCTAAATAACACTTTTTTGTTTTTATTTTCGTTTTCTTATTTTTAATCTGACACGTACTTCTAAAACGAAATGTGAAATTTCTATAATGTTTGGAAGGATCAATTTAATAAGGATATATATAGAATTTTTATTAATGTTTTATTGCTATTGCAAATTTTCAATTAATTTACTTTTCAAGCATACGTTTTCTAGGCTCTTGAAAAAAAAATGGTATTTGTGCAAATTCTCTGGATTAAATAAATAAGTAATAAATATTTACAGTTCATCGAAAATAAAGAAATTCACAATTTCACTTATTTAAATGTGCTATTACTGTATAAACATATGTATACCTACCTACATACATAATGATATCAAAGCTTCCATAAAGAAGCTAGATTCTGTTATCCAATCATAAACTTTATTAAAGTGGAAAACGTATTACACAAGTAAAAAATGAGAGATGAAATCAAAGCCTTGCTATTTACATATTTAAACAGGTCTATTCGAGTTCACCAATTTGATTTTAAATGTTTCTTTTCAAAATCAGTTAAAAATTAATTTCTTCTGAATACCAACTGTTCAATCTGAAGGTGTTTTATGGAAAAAGGAATGTATACGTATTTAAATACTTTATGCATTTAAATACTAAATGCATCATAGATGAAATATATGGTGTAGTTCGACTTTTGCTTTATATTAGATACATTATTATTTTTGCTTTATAGAACATGAAATATTTTTACTATTTTTAAAAATAAAGACAAAATTTGTACCTAGATACAGGAAAGGCTGCTAAATTATTTAAAAAGTGCAAACTTATATATTTTTAAGTTCTTTAGTAGGTGAATATTATAAATTCATCACAGTTTAACTGATAAAACAGAGTGTTTAGAATAGAAATAATAAATCGATATTTAAGGGATACTTAAGATATATGTACTGTACATCGTTGTATGTTTTGTGCAGGCATTTGTAGGTTATTTTTATTTTATTTTTATTACTCGTGTTCAGACCGTTTACACTTATATATATAAAAAAAACCGTCACTTTGCGTTACTACATTAATTTCATACGTGATTTATCTCACTGTTAACTAAGCGATAAATCAAGTATTAAATATTCAATAATTTCGAGTGTAATTTCATTGCCGCGAATTGAAAAATTAATTAAAAATTATACATTAATTTCTTTATTCAGCTTCCTTATACATCAGATGCAGCATTTCAATATTATCTAAATTATTCAAAAAAAATAAAATAAATAAATAAAAATTGTGTAAATTAACATTCAAAAGGCCCAAATATCTAGTAAATATAACCATAATAATAATAAATATTCATATTATGAAAATGAGTTTGTTTGAATTTACATTACCACTTGGTTAATTAATTATTTAACTTTTACAAATGTGTTTCTTTACATGATGCAATTAAATAGCACTAATTTTAATTTTATTGTTGGAAAAGATACATACATAATGTGTAATACGTCGTGAATGTTTTCAAAAAAATTAAATTTCGATAATGCAGATAATGAATACCTATTTTAATCTGATAAAAATAATTTCGTTTTAAATCATTAACTATTCAGCTTTTTTAACAGGTGAAATAAGCCGTTCAAAGTAGGAATTATACATCAGTGTTTTAATAAGATTGAAAAGGTATAAACTTGAAATCCGTGAACCTATTTTATTTTTAAATTGTTCTCCATCAATGAGCGGAAATCAAACCGTTTAGTGAAATTGCCCAAATATTAGAATTTCACTTTTACAAAATAGATAAAAAGAGTTTATATTAATTACTGATAGCGCAAACTCCCAGCAGTAAAATCCAATAGCTATGTTTGATTTATTAAAATTGTTTAGTCATACAAAATTTCTATTACAAATAAGGCAAAACTTTCTATTCTTTTTAATGATGGAAGTCAGTTCCGGCGTAGTTATAATAAGGCCCTAATTAACTCTGTTTTTTAAATAAATAGTCGAAATATTTGTTAATTAATATATTGATAATTTTGCATAGGTCTTTTTAGGTGCGTTCGTAATTATATAAATACGTAGCACCTATAGTTGTCGTTCAGTCCGTCCGTCCGTCCGTCCATCTGTCTGTCCGCATGTAACAGAGCAAAAACTACCCAACCGAATGGTCTGAAATTTTAAATATAGGATTGTTGCAAAATTTTGTCGAGCCATTTCAAATTTTATGAAAATCGGATGTATAGTTTAATTACAGGGACAGTCAAAAGTTTTTCTTTACATTACGGCCAATGGGAAAAATTATTGCAAGTGCATTTTAATGATGTTACAGCCTTCCGAATAGTCTGAAATTCTAAATATATAATTGATTCAAAATTTTGTCGAGCCATTTCAAATTTTATGAAAATCGGATGTATAGTTTAATTACAGGGACAGTCAAAAGTTTTCCGTTACATTACGGGGAATGGGAAAAAAATATTGCAAGTGCATTTTAATGATGTTACAGACTATGCACTTATGAAGTTAAAAATATATATACATTCAGTACAATATGGGGTGCAAAAAATAATTATAAAACTAGTTATAGTACGAACGCTCTTCATTTGCCACGTTTGACGAGCAATTTCCAACTTGTTTAAATTGAATTCGATAATTAAAATGTAATGTTTCAATATAAAAAATTCTTACTTTTTTGTGTGTGTAGAGCTACCAAAAAATATTATAGTGTTTCATTTTTGAATAATCCTACATTCATTTTATATGCTGTGGTCGAGAAATATTTACATTCCTTTTCTGAGTAATCTTTGGAAAGTTAATGGATATGAGAAAAAAACTTTCAATAATATAAGCTTATTTTTTAAAGTAATAAAAATTTATGATACCAAAGCAGAATAGTTAAAGAAATCCTTGGGTTATATGTTTCTTTGTTTTTGGTTCTTAAATGAAGTTAAATTTCGAACGTGGAACTATGAATAATGAGGAATTGAAATATCGAAAAAATAGTAATAGTTAAAGGTATATATAAATATTTTACATACATACATACAATAAATACAATAAACCCAACTGGAGTGAAAAATTAGCCAGAGCCAGGAATCGAACCCGGGACCACAGTATACAAGACTGCTGCTCTAACCACCGAGCTACTCCGGCCGATGCCTGAGTCTGCAATTTCTCACTAATAAACCATGTTGGGGGAGTCACCAGCCATCTATACGACAGCCTTGGATGACCGGACAACGATGAATAGATTGTATGTATGTCTGTAAAATATTTATATATACCTTTAACTGTTAAATGCAGGCGTTATTTATGTGTGTATGTGTGTTTTAATATATATTGTAGTATGTGTGCTTTATTATAATTATCGTAGATCGATGTAATAGTATAATCTATTCATCGTTGTCCGGTCATCCAAGGCTGTCGTATAGATGGCTGGTGACTCCCCCAACATGGTTTATTAGTGAGAAATTGCAGACTCAGGCATCGGCCGGAGTAGCTCGGTGGTTAGAGCAGCAGTCTTGTATACTGTGGTCCCGGGTTCGATTCCTGGCTCTGGCTAATTTTTCACTCCAGTTGGGTTTATTGTATTTATTGTATGCATGTCTGTAAAATATTTATATATACCTTTAACTGTTAAATGCAGGCGTTATTTATGTGTGTATGTGTGTTTTAATATATATTGTAGTATGTGTGCTTTATTATAAATAGTAATAGCTTCATCTGTAATCGGCTTCGCAGTAGCTCATTAACCCCTTGAAGGGCACCGGTATATTATATATACCACTTAATTTTAATTCCCAAATGCCACATTGGCACCAGCATTTTAAAACAACATTTTGATTTATATTATGTACCCGAAAATTATATACCGATTTAGCCACTTTTATATAAATATTCTTGTAAATTCTGGTGTCAGTCAATCATTTTACCATTTTAACAACCAAAGTACTTTGCTCCTCAAGGGGTTAATGACGGAGCAAGTTTCCATCATTAAATTTGAATAGAAAATTTCTCCATATGTATCATAAATGCCTTATTAGCGCAGAATTTCAATCATATTTATGGGCAAAAATACATATTTATTTTTACTGTTGGAAGTTTAGTTCTGATGTAGTCAGGTCCTGCATTTCCACCGTATTGTGAAAAACTAAACATATTATAATACCCAGTGCTAACTGTCACCAGTGAAAACGAATTTAAAATTTTACCATATTTGTGAGGGAAATATTCCAGGAATAAGCCGCTTAAATAAAGCGAAATTTACTGATGGAAGTTTACTTCGGCGGTAAACAGAAACTATTGACCCGGTGTAAAAAATTAGCCCCCAGTTACTTCTCTCTCAACTGGTAAACTCTTAATCCAGGGCTGCCACAGGTGACTATTTTTATATTATGTTCGCAACACTAATTTAAAAAAAATATATTTTGCAGTATATTTCTCTTGCAAATGTTGCCAAGGTATATATATAAAATAATTTTATTTTTAAAAAGTGGTGCGAAATTGAATTAAACAATAGTCGTCCGTGGCAGCCGCACTATTTGTACATTTTATATGCCTTTAAACGTTTGGATTAGTCTTCGTATTTGAGTGTGATATATGTTGTGGTAAATTATTAACCTTAATCCCACATATGCATGGATATAATTTTGTTTCATTACCAATGAAGCATTTCCCACGCCTTTGAAATTTCAAATTATATATAATATAACATGTACTATCATTTTAATAGCTTATCAATTATCACTGCTTAATTTAATAGCTTGTCAATAATCATTGCTTAATTTAATAGCTTGTCAATAATCATTGCTTAATTTAATAGCTAAAGAATTGATTTCTATAAAACTGTTATTTATGTTGTTACTATAACAGTTGATGAGAAATGTATTACATGCTGTGTTTAAATAAGGGATTCGGTTGCTTTTGCTATTGGAACTTGTTACTTAGATATTAATTTCAACGGTTTATTACATATATATGTTGTTTGTTTATCGCTTTATAGAAAATGAAACTGATAAAACTACAAAATTAACATTTATGGTTCTTAATTTTTTGCATGAAATATTGGAATTTATAAAATAAATAAATAAATAAATAAATAAATAAATAAAATAAAATTGATGACTTACGTGTTAATACGATATCAACGACACGCCGTACAACGTACATTACAGGTATTAACCCTTTCTGGTTCAATGGTCCCTCATCGGGACCACCTAATTTTAATTCCAAACTTACAAACGGTACCAAGAATATTTTAATACATTTTTGCTTTTCAATGAAAGTTTAAAGTAACGAATTTTTAATTTCTAAAAAAGTAGTTTGTAAATTCCGGTTTCAGTCAATCATTTCATCCTTTTACGAACAGATTTTTTTCTGTGCCGGAAATGGTTAAAGTATGGCATAAAATAAATCCGTGTAATATATATAGTTAAAATTGTAATTAATAATGTATGCAGTATATTTCACTATATTTCTCATTTATTTCCAACTTATTTCTTTAATCATTCTCTCATTCATTTATTTGTTTCCATTTTTTATATAAACATATAGATACAAGTTAACACATATCGCATCAATATATTAACTTTAAGGCATATCTTAAATGCACCTGCTTACAAAATACAGACTGATTGATTAATGAATTTCCACACTTTTTTTTTTCCTTTGAAACACTATAGTGTTATAAATATCTATCACGCTATGATATTATGTGAAAATGTCACCGTATAAAAGTGTTAAACTTTGGTCAAATGACGGTATACATAAATAAAGAATGAAAGAAAGAAAAAAAAAATTATGACTGGTGAGCTAATACGATATCTGTCACTATATACATATTTAGTTACATTTTATTTCTTAACCCCTTAACAGTCGCATTAAATTACTGTTTAAAAATTCTAATTGCTTATTGGCACCACTTTTTTGAAAAAGAAATATTCACCTTAGTTAATGACAGGTAAAACGATATCATAATAAAGCCAATTACACTACATTATAAAACTGGTGGAAATCAAACAATCTGAATTAAAGACACAGTCTGTGTATATAACGGGAGCGAGAATTAAGGCTTTAAATCTTTCTCTCATTCATTTATTTGTTTGCAATTTTTATATAAACATATAAATAAAAGTTAACAAATATCACATTAATATATTAACTTACTAACCCCTTGTGGGGCATGGGATAAAATATACCGCACCTAATTTAAACAAGATTATCACCAGAAAATTTTAATAGAATTTTACATTTTTAACTTTGGAGGAAAATCCTTGTAAAATTGTTTTTCTTATTTAAAAATAAATTTTTTTCGATTATTCCGTTGAGAATTCAATATTTAGAGACATTTTTGCTTGCCCCTCAAGCGGTTAAATGCATGTCTTAACCTCTTAATTCTCGCTCCCGTCATATTCACGGGCTGTGTCTTTTATTCAGATTTCTTTGATTTCCACCAGTTTTATAAAATAGTGTAATTGGCTTTATTATGGTATCATTTTACCTGTCATTAAATAAGGTAAATATTTCTTTTTGAAAAAAGTGGTGCCAAGAGGCAATTTGAATTTTTAAGCCGCAATTTAATGCGACCGTTAAGGGGTTAAATACATTTACTTACAAAAAACAAACTAATTAATTAATAAACTTCTACATTTTTTCCCTTTTAAACATTATAGTGTTATAAATAATCTGACACGCTATGATATTATGTGAGAATGATACCATATAAAAGTGTTAAAACTTTCATCAAATAACGGTATAGATTCGGCACTATCATAGAAATTTTCGAATAGCATCCGAGAGATTTCAGCACGTAAAAACACTTTGTTTCATGTTTTGGAATTCAGTCCAGTAACATGATTAACTAATGAAATAACAGACAGGAAGGAGTTGATGGCCGATTAGGGAATTCTGCAATTCCAGAAATGAGATACCGTAAGGATTCCAAATGTTCATTCGAATTCTCTATCCTATCATTATGCAACCCATAAAAGATTTGTAAGTATATCAGAACAGATTCAATGTTAGGAAGTCACTGAAAATTTAAGATTTCCTTATATCTCTTTGTGAATTAAGTACGGCTGATAGATTTTTAGTGAATTGAATAGAAAGTGAAAACTGATGAGTTCTTTTACATTTAGATTATAACATTATACAAAAATATACGATTAAAAATATATTATTTATCAATATGATACATTAATATTTTATTCATAAAAGTTTAATATAGATTTTTAACTTCATTTAGTAGCATATTTTTGTAATTTTTACAGGAATGATATTTCTACGTAAATATGGTGTTCACTAAGAACTTAATTTATTTATTAAAAATAAGATAAAAAGTGATGCAGTTAAGCATCACTATGCATTTAAGGCATAGCTGCCAACTCATTCGCTTTTTTGTACCACAAAATTTTAACAGAATTTTTGCCTCATTTAATCGTCAAATTACGGCAATTTAAAAAAGTAAAATTTTCTGTAAAAGTTTTGTGGTACAGAAAATCGTAAGATGTTGGCAACCATGATTTAACCCTTTCCGGCACAGGCTATTTTTGTTGTAAAATGATGAAATGATTTACTGACACCGGAATTTCAAAACGACTTTTTTAGATATTAAAAACATGTTACATTACATGTTGATTGTAAAAGTAAAATTTTACTAAAATATTCCTAGTGTTGTTCGTAAGTTTGGAATTAAAATTAGGTATCCCGACCCGGGCATGCTGTGCCGAAAAGGGTTAAGGGTTAATAAACTTCCACGCTTTTATTTTTCCTTTTTAAACATTATAGTGTTATAAATATCGAATACGCTATGATGTTATGTGAAAATGATATCGTATAAAAATGTTAAAACTTTGATCAAATAACGGTATAGATTCCACAGAATGATGGAAACTTTCGAATAGCATCGCAAAGATTTTAGCTCGTAAAAACATTTTGTTTCATGCTTTGGAATTCAGCCCGGTAACACGATTAACTAATGAAATAACAGACAGGAAGGAGTTGATGGCCGATTAGGGAATTCTGCAATTCCAGAAATGAGATACCGTAAGGATTCCAAATGTTCATTCGAATTCTCTATCCTATCATTATGCAACCCATAAAAGTTTTGTAAGTATATCAGAATTGATTCAATGTTAGGAAGTTACTGAAAATTTAAGAATATCTCATATCTCTTTGTGAATTAAGCACGACTAACATATTTTTAGTGAATTGAATAGAAAGTGAAAACTGATGAACTCTTATATGTTTACATATAACGTTACATTAAAATATACGATTAAAAATATATTATTTATCAATATAATACATTAATCTTTTATTCATAAAAATTTTAATATAGATTTTTAACTTCATTTCGCTCACCCCCAAGAAAAGTGACACATCTCGACAAAAGTAAATTTCAGAGGAGAGGCAAAAGAAAACATGCATAATTTTAATATAAAATGAAATTACAGCACATAGCTCTGTAAGCAGGGATAAAAACTTGCATAATTTTAATATAAAATGAAATTACAGCACATAGCTCTGTAAGCAGGGATAAAAACTTGCATAATTTTAATATAAAATGAAATTACAGCACATAGCTCTGTAAGCAGGGATAAAAACTTGCATAATTTTAATTAAAAATGAAATTACAGCACATAGCTATGTAAGCAGGGATAAAAACTTGCATAAAAGCATAAAACCCTTAAGAATGAAACGTTGGATGAGGTTTGGAGGGTTGGGTAATTTAATTTGATTTATTCCTCTTTCGCCGAAAAATCTCCCCAAAACCCCCTGCAGTTTCTTGGTAGGTCCTATTAACGAACGGCGATGACTCGCATGAAGCGAAAAAAGAAGGTTAAAAACACAACACAAAAAGCACAAATGCTGATCTTCATAAATGCGACATTTCGATCCTTTTTCAGAAAAATGTCCTCCCCCAAACATCTTTAAGCGAGATCCAGGTGGTCGTTAATTACAAATACTCAAAGAGGTTCTGGGTGATGGTTATTCTCACGATGGTACTTCTGAAAACCATTAATCGTTTCCTGTTGATTATCTTTCTTAACAGTTCAACTTGAAAAATTCCATCAAATTTTATTTTTTTCAGCTAGAAACAAATATGGTTATTTTGTATAAGTATTAAATTATTAAATTTTAATACTTGTATTTTATATGCTTCGTCTGAAATACAAGTGGGAAATTCGTATGGTTTTCAGACAATTAAAAATGAATTTGTAACAATCTTCTTTGCTAAAAATAATTAAGAAATGTCTTTATCGCGAATATTTAATGCATGGATGATAATAATAGTAATAATAATAATTAGTAACTTCATAATTTCTTTATCTTAATTGCATGTTAATTGTAACGTATATAAATAAAGATTAATGTCTCAATAATTATAAAAGTTGAAATTAACACTAGAATGATGGTGAGGGGCCATTTTGGCCCCTACCAAATGAATATATTTTGTTCCGATTCAGAAATATATTTAGGAATTAAGTTTAAATGATATAAAGAAAGAAAGGGTTAATTAAATAACTCAAACAGTTTTAAATAAAAATTCTGGTATTAAATATTTTTATGAAACTCGAGTAAAAATTCAGGTCTTTCTATGTTAAACTTTAGTTTAAAATAATATTTGTTTTAAGAGTTAGGTTAGCCAATATAATATTGATTAATTATTGTAATTATTTTTCTTAGCTTTTTATAAATTCAGTCAATCACTGTCTTTTAAACATTTTCATTCGTCGAATCCGCCAAGTTATTCGTGTGTCGACTCGCAATAATATTAATATATAATAATTATTATTTAATAATAAAATTATATAATAATTATTATTATTACATTATTATTATTATTAGTAGTAGTAGTAGTAATAGTATTTTCTACAGATTAAACAAATATTGAAAAAAATTGTACTTAGTTTTTGTTACTATAATAAAAATAAAAGGGGGAAAAAAGACCTTTCTGTCAGATTTCTCTCTATTCTAAAAAAAAATATACACCACCGCCGCCGGTGT
Source organism: Maratus speciosus (assembly GCA_963932465.1). Classification (NCBI taxonomy): domain Eukaryota; kingdom Metazoa; phylum Arthropoda; class Arachnida; order Araneae; family Salticidae; genus Maratus; species Maratus speciosus. The sequence goes on along the minus strand of OZ010797.1, from coordinate 370,273,921 downwards.
AAATGAATTTTTTTGTGACCGGAGGTCTTTCTTCGCTAACATTAAGAAAACTACTACACACAAAAATATGAAAATTGGTAGTATTATAGAGAAATCTTATATAAATACGCTAAAGTAGACAATTTTTAAATCGAAGAACTATTTAAAGTGATTTTCAATGTTAAAGTCGGTCAGAATAGGTCCATTAAAAAAGTTTTTTAGGAACAAAGCTATGCATAGGTTGGTTGATTTTTGACGGCCGATTATCTACACGAGGGATATAGGCCCAAGGGGATGTGCCCTCCGGGGGGGGGGGTCTTTCTAAGGGAACCTAACCCGTATTTACGCATGGAAATCCAAGTTTTCGAAGAAAACCAGAAAACTTCGAAACGGTTAGGCCGACGGGCGCGATTGGGTTCGAAGCCAGCACCTCCCGTCTACCAGCTTCGAGAGCAGAACCTCTCAGCCACGCTATGCATAGGAGTTTAATATATGTTTCTAGGGATATACTTCTCAAGCTAGTGGTGTGAAAACTGCGCTTATTTTTTTTTTTTAATTTTACTAATTTTATGAAGGGTTTTTTTTTCAATCTTTTATTCGAATTTTCATTATTTCAAGAGAATTCTTTTCATATTTAGAAAGGGTAATTTTTTATGTTGATGCTAATTTGTAAAACAGCAGAAATAATTATATTGCCTCTCAAATAAGAAATGTATTTACATGTTACTGTTAAAAACAGAAATGAAACTTTAAAATAATAATAAAATGATCAATTGTTAAAAGCAGAAAATATGGAAAGTTATGTCATACAAATTGTATTTACACGTGAAAATTAAAAAAGTAAGAAAATCTTAAAATAATTAAATTATTGCTCGCGAACCGCATTTAATGGGGACAAATACGTCATATGTAAAATTTATGTTGTCATATGAAAGATGCCTAAAATAATTAAATTATTATGCGTGAAAAACTTTTAATAGGGAAAATTAGGTCATATATTTAAAAAGTTCAAATACTGATATTCCCAAACACTTTTAAATGGAATAATATATTTACACATGAATATTAAAAAAGTGGGAAAATAAAAGCTGTAATTAAATTTTTGCACACGAAACGCATTTAACCCTTTCAGGGGCGGTGGTATGTTTATGTAACCACTTAATTTTAATTCTCAAATGCGATAATGGCACCAAGATTTTTGCATTATTATTTTTTTTCATTTATTACATATGTGGAAAATCGCTTTTTGTTATTTTCAAATAAATTTGTACGTAAATTATGGTGCCAATCATTCATTTCAACATTTTAGCAATGCAAGTGCTTTGCCCCTAAAAGGGTGAAAATTACATCATACATTTAAAATTATTTTCTTATGGACAATATTAATAGGATCTCACATTGCAAATCACATGGTGTACAAGTAGTGCGGCTAGCAAATAGCAAATTTGTTTATAGATTTCATCACTTGATGCAGCATAAATAAAGGTAATTGCATGCACAAAATACTTTCGATTTATTTTATAGCAATTGCTATTCGGTAAATACATACTAGAAAATTCGTATCTGCTTATTAATTAAAATAAATGATTTACATTTTAATAATAACATGGAAATGTGCATGATGATGCAATAAAATAGAGAAAAGAATTCATGCATAAGCTGTACTTGTTCCTGAAAATATTTAAAACTCGATCAAAACATGAAATATAAGCGAAAAATTTCAAAACGCAGTGCTTTTCAATCCCGTGGTTCTGAATGCTATTCCGAAGCAGACGAAAGAAAAGAAAAAAAAAATTGACACTGTTAATTATTTCATCAGGTGATGGTGGTACGTGGGGGGGGGGTCAAAATTAGCAAAATGTTGATAAAGTTATGTATGGACAGCCCCCCCCCCCTCTCCCCGAAAGTGGCTACCTTCTGTCACGATTGCTCAATCGATTTGCAATCTTAAACTGAAATTATCTTCAGGTATTGACATTCACAAACTGGTAAATCGTGCGGTGATTTCCAATCTTTGGTAAAAGCAAAGGAAATTTCATAAAATCCGTTAAATTTGGAGCTTATTTTGAAGTAAACATTTTAGTAAAATTCATAATTTATATTATATAATGTAATAATAATAAGACACGGCATAAAATAATTAAAAAGAACACAATTTCGAAGCAAATCGGTATGTTCTATCTAAATTATATATACCATATACCTACATATAGGGTGGTTCGTCAGTAATTGACCAGTAGGAAATGATTTTTTATTTCTGAATTCTACAATGGAAAAGAAATATGCAGCTGCTGACGGAATTTCATTTTTCAACAATTACCGTAAATATAAATAATGCAGAAAATGAAATAAGGAAAAGCTTCCGATTTACTAAACTAATATTTTCCTTATATTTAGGAAATTTGCAGAATAATGTTTTAATAATTTTGTTAGAAGAAAGTATCTGGATAAATTTCTATTAAACAGTAACCGTGAAAATATGGTACTAAGCATATGAAATTAGTCTCGCATTATTTGAAATATAATATCACGAGAAAGTGCTTTTATATATATTTTTATATTTTTATTAGAAAAAAAATAGCTAGATAAATTTCTGTTAAATAGTTAATAACAGTGAAAATATTGTACTAATAATGTGAACTTAGCCTCACATTATTTGAAATACAACATCAAGAAAAATGCAGGAAGAATGCAGTAAATCAGTGTTAAAAATAATAGCAATCATATTCAATGTGCAGTACATGTTCTTGTTGTTTGAGCGCGAAAAGTGAAAATTTCTGGAGCTTGTCTTGATCTTATTTCATTTCTCATAAAGCAAGATCAATCTCTTCCAAACTTTATTGCAATATTTTCACTTTTCTAAGGTTATTAAAAGAAAGGAGAGAGAGTAAACATATTTTATGGGGGAAAATATTTAAAAAAATGAAAAATTACTGAAACATTGTAATCCAAACTGGCTGCTTTCTGACATATTCACAAAGTTATTGTTAATGCAACAAATGCATTAGTGATTATTAGTATTAGTGTAAACAAGTGTATTAGTGTGTAGTTTATGTTAATGCAAAAATTGTTCTTCATGAACTAAGAAATCGAACAGCATTTTTCATCTTTTTATAAAGACAAAAATATTGCGGAATATGCCGTCCAAGTTTGTGTTTTAAGCCTATTTTCGGGATTCTACAGCCCGGGAAAGCTTGTTTTTAGAAAATAATTAATTAGAACTTAATATGATATACAATCATCGAAAATGCAAAATGTTGTTTGATTTTAAATTATCTCAATAGTAATAACTGATATTTCCATGCATTTATGCATAAAATGAGTCGGTGAATACGTCAGTTTTGAGTTGCTGAGTTGTGAGAAAAAAAAAAAAAAAAACGCCTTAAGTGTTATAGTCGTGCATAAAATTTCTAATTCTAAAGTAACGCATTTTAGAGGTGAGGGGGGGGGGGGGGGGTATGAATTAGCAAGTACGGAACATTTTTATTTTAATCATATGTTTTATTTCAAGGAATTATTACATGATAATATCTTGAAAATTAATTACTTTACTATTTCGATTCATTCAAATGTATAAATTATCGTCAAAATAAGAGAATTTTCATCTTTTATTAACAGATTACCGATATTTCACTGCAAGAATATGGTATTATCAAATTGTTTCACCCACAATAATAGTATTGCAAAGAGTAATTTTTAATAGAATTATAATCCATCATAACATTTGTAAGTTTAAATCACATGCTGCTAATTATTAGAAAGTACCTCGTAAATTATGCGCCATATAAGTATTGTGTTAGATCAACTGTTTTTTTTTCCTCAATCCCCCCCCTCCCCCCTTCTTCTTTTTTAAGAACAACTCTAATACAACATTTCTCCCTTTTTTGTAATTTAATGTTCCAAATTTTATGATTAAAATAATTTCTACTTTTAATACAGGCTTTTTTCTACAACCAATAACATATATAGTGAGTCTAAAGTCAGGTTTGTATGCATATAGTATGAAAATTAGCAAAAATTAATGAACAGAACATATCTGGTTCCCTGAAGAGTTTTCTTAAAATATTTGTTAACGCGAATAAACACTATGCAGACTATATGATACAACTATGAGAACACAAAATAGATAAAAAATATTCAACATTTAGCCTAAAATAGTTTCATTTTTTTAATGGGCATATTTATAACAATCTCGTAAGATGCTTTTAAAGGATTTGATCATGTTATAAAAGAAAATCAACTCGATTTATTTTTTAAGAGCTGTTACTAATTATGTTTAAATTATAAATAATTTAAATTTTCTACAAAATTGACTGTAATTATTTAATTTAAATTATTTTCGGATGAAGTACTATTACTTATGTAATGGTTGTTCCTATAAAAAAATATGCATGTATTTGTAATAGGAGGCATTTAAAAAAACAAATACACAAGGTTTAAATAAAAGAAAAACTCGTTCTTGCTTAATACACATTTTACTTGCAATTAATTTCAACGTGTCTTTTAAATCTATGAAAATATGCAACAAACCAATATAAAAGTTGTATAATCTTGCATTACACTGTACAGTACATTTTCCTTTCTTCATTTGTATGATGCAGCTGTAATATGCGTTTATGGAAATAATTTGATGAATTAGGGGATTACGATTGGGAAGCAAAGAGATCCTGCGATATTAACAATTATCTTACATTTACCGTCTAATAAAAGCGTACTATTATGCACATATTTATGCAAATATTAGAGAATTTTCGAACTGAAAAATAGCAATAAAAATCTTGAACATTTCACACACCCAGGGCCGTAGCGACCGCCCCCCATACCCCCCATTTGGGGGGGGGGGGGTGAGCAAAGTCAGGGGCCCAGTAGTGAGCTATTGAACCTTTCAGCCGAATGTTTTTTTTTTTTAATTATTTTTTTATGAATTTTTAATAATATTTTATTTTGTTTTATCGAAATTCATTTTTTTTTGTCAAAGATCTTGATTAGATTTAGAAATAGAAAACAGATATGTGCTTTTCTTCTATATCCACCATTTTTTATAAAAGTTTTTGAAGGCTGTAAGTTCTACTTAAAAAATAAAATGGCATTTTAGTATTTTTGGGGTGCACCTATCAATGGGCGAAAAAAGTGAAACCAAAGGTTCAAAACTTCTTTAATACTATTACTTCCATCAAACGAAACAGATATGCGCTTTTTTTCTACAGGAACCATTTTTTTAAAGGGGCCTAGATGAAAGAAATTTTGCAGGCTCTAGATTCTTTTTGAATTGTCTTTTTTAGGGCCCCCTATATAAATGCGAAAAAGTTAGAGCCCAAGATTCAAAACTTTTAAGCCCATTTTTTGATCCAAATTTTTTAAAAATATGCTTTTAAAACTCACTTAGGAACCCAATAAGTTTCAAAACTTCGTTATATTATTACTTCCTTCAACCAAATGTGCTTCCTTTCTATAGTCATTATTCTTTTTAAAGGTTCCCAGATGAAAGAAATTTTGCACGCTCTTAATACTTTTTAAATTGTCTTTTTGGGGGCCCCCAATAAAAGTGAGGAAAAGTTGGAACTCAAGATTCAAAACTTTTAGGCCCCATTTATATTATTCAAATGTTTTAAAAATATGCTTATTAATATCATTGGGGGCCCCAACAAGGTTTAAAACTTTCTTAATACTATTACTTCTTTTGACCAAAACAGATATGCACTTCCTTTCTATAGCCAGTATTCTCTTTAAAGGTTCCCAGATGAAAGATAGTTTGAAGGTTCTGATTTCTTTTTGAATTGTCTTTTTTAGGGCCCCTTATAAACGGGAGGAAAAGTTGGAGCCCAAGATTAAAAACTTTTAGGCCTCACTTTTTTATTCAAATGTTTAAAAAACATGCTTTTCAAACTCGTTGGGAGTCCCAATAAGTTTCAAAACTTCCTTAATACTATCAGTTCCTTCAAACAAATGTGCTTTCTTTCTATAACCAGCATTTTCTTTAAAGGTTCCCAGATGAAAGAAATTTTGCAGGCTCTAAATACTTTTTTAATTAACTTTTTTGGGGCCCCCTATAAAAGTGAGGAAAAGTTGGAACTTAAGATTCAAAACTTTTAGGCCCCATTTTTATTATTCAAATGGTTTAAAAATGTGCTTTTTAATATCGTTGGGGGCTCCAACGATAACAAGGTTCAAAGCTTTCTTAATACTATTACTTCTTTTGACCAAAACAGACATGCCCTTTTTAGGTGCGTTCGTAATTATATAAATACGTAGCACCTATAGTCGTCGTTCAGTCCGTCTGTCTGTCCGTCCGTCTGTCCGTCCGTCTGTCTGTCCGTCCGCATATAACAGAGCAAAAACTACCCGACCGAATGATCTGAAATTTTTAATATATAATTGCTGCAAAATTTTGTCGAGCCATTTCCAATTTTATGAAAATCGGATGTATAGTTTAATTACAGGGACAGTGAAAAGTTTTTCTTTACATTACGGCCAATGGGAAAAATTATTGCAAGTGAATTTTAATGATGTTACAGACTTCCGAATGGTCTGAAATTTTTAATATATAATTGCTGCAAAATTTTGTCGAGCCATTTCCAATTTTATGAAAATCGGATGTATAGTTTAATTACTGGGACACCCAAAAGTTTTCCGTTACATTATGGCCAATGGGAAAAAATTATTGCAAATGCATTTTAATGATTTTACAGCCTTCCGAATGGTCTGAAATTTTAAATATATAATTGCTGCAAACTTTTGTCGAGCCATTTCAAATTTTATGAAAATCGAATGTATAGTTTAATTACAGGGACAGTCAAAAGTTTTCCGTTACATTACGGGGAATGGGGAAAATATTATTGTAAGTGCATTTTAATGATGTTACAGACTATGCACTTATGAAGCGCAAAAAAATATACATTCAGTACAATATGGGGTGCAAAAAATAATTATAAAACTAGTTATAGTACGAACGCACATCATTTGCCACGTTTGACGAGCAATTACCAACTTGTTTTCTATAACTACCATACTTTTTAAAGGTGCCCAGATGAAAGGAATTTTGCAGGCTCTAAATTCTTTTTGAATTGTCTTTTTTAGGGGCCCCTATAAACGGGAGGAAAAGTTGGAGCCCAAGATTCAAAACTTTTAGACCCCATTTTTATTATTCAAATGTTTTAAAAATATGCTTCTTAATATCGTTGGGGGCCCCAATAAGGTTCAAAATTTTCTTAATACTGTTACTTCTTTTGACCAAAACAGATATGCACTTTCTTTCTATAGCCACCATTCTCTTTAAAGGTTCCCAGATGAAAAAAAAAATTGCAGGCTCTAAATTCGTTTTTAATTGTCTTTTTTAGGGACCCCTATAAAGGTGAGGAAAAGTTGGAGCCTTCAAAAACTTTTCAAAACTTTTATGCCCCATCTTTTTATTCAAATATTTAAAAAATATGCTTTTTAATCTCGTTGGGGGCCCCAGCAAGGTTCAAAACTTTCTTAATACTATTACTTCTTTTGACCAAAACAGATACGGACTTTCTTTCTATAGCCAGCATTCTCTTTAAAGGTTCCCAGATGAAAGAAAATTTGCAGGCTCTAAATACTTTTTTAATTGACTTTTTGGGGGCCGCCTATAAAAGTGAGGAAAAGTTGGAACTCAAGATTCAAAACTTTTAGGCCCAATTTTTATTATTCAAATGTTTTAAAAATATGCTTTTTAATATCGTTGGGACCCCAATAAGGTTAAAAACTTTCTTAATACTATTCTTTTTTTTTACCAAAACAAAGATGCCCTTTTTTTTCTATAGCTACCATTCTTTTTAAAGGTGCCCAGATGAAAGAAGTTTTGCAGGCTCTAAATACTTTATAAATTTTCTTTTTTGGGGCCGCTCTTAAAAGTGAGCAAAATTCGGAACTCAAGATTCAAAACTTTTAAGCCTCATTTTTTTTTCAAATGTTCAAAAAATATATGCTTCTTAATCTCGTTGGGGACCCCAATAAGCGGGCATCTATGTGCATTGCATATGCCACCTATCCACTTATGTTCGACCTATTTCGTTTTGAACATTTCATTTCTCTTGTCTCGATAAATTACTTATGTTAACTATACATAAATTACATCGTGTATTTATTTAATCTACTAGCAGAGCTTCGCTAATTGCTTTTTTAAAAAAAGAACCCATTTTTTTTTAGTTCTCCATTGGGGGCTTTCACTGCCTTTCGCAGCGTAAACCTTTTCCGGATATTCCCGCTCCGAATCAAACAATCATTGAATTTTTCGATATTTTTCGAATTTCGATGATTTTTTCGATAAAAGTGATAGTGTCCAGATAAAAGTATACTTATCCAGCATCGTAGCTCAAGTGCTACAGGAGCAAATTTGTTATTTTTCCACTTCAGCTTAATTATGACAGCAGCAAAATCTACTGGATAATTCTTCGGTTTCAGAAAAAAAATGTAAAAAAACTCCGCAAAACGCGAAAAAAAAGTGTAAAAATCTTATAAAAAATTGGGCAAAAATTCAAAAATCGCTGAGAGAAAATTGATTATATCGAGCCAAAAGATTGTAACTGGGTTGTGAAAAAATTGCCGTGAAAGACAAAAATATGTTAAAAATCACATAAAACGTTCGTAAAAAATTCAGAAATTTCTATGGACATATTTTCTATATTGAGCTAAAAGACTGAAACCTGATGCCTTTTAGGGATGTCAAAAATCTGTGCTGCAGATGGCAAAATTTTTACTATATTGGGATAAAAGATAGAAACTGGGTTCCTTTTACACTGTCTCTCCAAGAAAAAAAAAAAAAAAAGAAAGAAAGAAAGAAATCAGTAAATTGAAGGATTTTTTCCGTAACTTTTTCTTTCATTAGAACACACACACAAAAAAGCTTTGATTTGATTTTCTCATTTTCCGCGAAAATATAGAAAACTCACCAATCTAACATAAAAATTACCTAACATCCTTACTAAATTTGAAGATGCATTTTTATCAAATCAAATCACAGGAGTGTTCCGCCAACTTTGCTGCATTATACTTTTCCCTATTAGAAACTGAACTTTTACGCATGACTTTTTCCTTCATAACACGAAGAAGTCGCGAATAAAACATCAAAATTTCTAGAAATTTTCCTTTCTCAAGACGAAAGTTTCTTCAAATGTGAGATAAAATCTCTTCTAATCACGGGGGTCTTAAAAAGGGAAAAAAAAAACGTTCGTGAAAAATTCAAAAATCGCAAAGGACAAAATTTAGTACATCGGGCTAAAAGACCGAAACCTGATTCCTTTTACTAATGTCAAAAAATACGCGAAAAAAAGTTAAAAATCACATAAAAAATTCGCGAAATATTTAAAAATCGAAGAAGACTACTTTACTATATTCGGCTAAAATGGAAAGATGGATTGAAAATAGATTCCTTTTATGAATGTGGGGGAAAAAGCACGAAACTCGAAAAAATACAAAAAATATCGTAAAAAATCAAATGAAAAAAAATCGAATCAAAAAAATTAAAAACCTGTTTCGAGCAACTTCAGGCATACAGGTAACCTTCCTGTCAAATTTTGAAACAGAAAAACATCTTGTGAAACAGAACATCTTTTTAAAACAGAAAAACATCTTGTCAGACAAAGAAAAACTCTGGACAGACAAACGTCTGTCTTTATTATTAGCTACTAGGAAACCCGTCTTCGTTGCCCAAAGAAAGGTACCTTCTATCCGAAGGTATTTTTTTTTTCTTCTTAAATTTCAACTTGGGTGACAATTTTAAACTGGAGAAAACCGGAATATATGAAAACAACAACCCAAAAGTATTTTTTTTTTTTTTAATTAGTAAATCTGTACATATATATGTATTTAATAAAAGGCACCAATCCGAGAGGGAAAAAAATTGTTATAAGTGAATATTTTCTGCTTAAAGAAAATCTGTCTGGGCCACGCGGATAGCATTGTCAAACTGAAGAGAAAATTGAAAATACGAAAACGACTTCCATATTTTTTATTTATTTATTTTGTTTATGAACAATACTTAACAATTCTACATTTGTAAAAGGAATTCAGTTTCAAACTTTTTTGCCAAATTTTGTCCTCTGCTGTTTTTAAAATTTTCGAGATTTTTTATGTGATTTTTAGCTTTTTTTCACTTTTCTGGTAGTTTTTTTAATATTCGTAAAAAAAAAAAAAAAAAAAAAAAAAAAAAAAAAAGGTTTCAATCTTTTAACCCAATATGAGTAAAGTTTGATCTGTATGAACTTTGAAAATTTTTATGCAATTTTTGGCGTTCTTTCGCGTTCTTCGGCGATTTTTTTGACATTTTTTTCCTAAATGGAAGAATTCTCAGTTGAATTTTGCAAGTCCTTTGAATAAATTCACATTGTAAAAATATCAAATCTGTTCCTGCAGCAACGTGAACGAAATGTTGAAAATTTGAATTTAATCTGGATCTAAATAAAAAAATTACAATAATTCAAGGTTCGTATGATTCGAGATCGGAGCGGGCATAGCCCCTATGGGTGTACGCTGCCGAAAGCAGTGCAGTCTAACTACAAATTCGTTCAATTTGAAGTTCGTTTTGGAAAATTCGACCAGCGAAACTTCGCTGGTGTTGTTATACAATGGAACTCGGGTGGAAAATTAAATATAGATATTTCTCTAAAATCTTAAGAGGGGGGCCCGAAAAATATGTTTTGAGGGGGGCCTCTGAAGACCTTGCTACGGCCCTGCACACACCATTACAGACAACGTAGAACGCGTTAGTGTAAGATAAGTTTCAATTTCATCAGACTTCGGTGCATATGATTTATTTGACAGAAAATTAAAGTCATAAAAATTTAATAAGCAGATCGTGAAAATTCTTATGTTCAATATTTCGCAAAAACTAACATCCAAATACATGAAACAGTGCAGTGCAACTGAGACGTTTTTGTGGTTCGCAGTTTCGCAGTAGCACCTAAACTAGAGTCCTGGGTGGGCCCGGTCGTACTCGATCTGAAACCACCAAAATAATTTTCATCAACCCGCAACCCGACCCGAACCCGAAATGAAATGGAAGTAAATCATGTTTACTTTCCTAAATCTAGAATTTATCTCTTATACCAATCTTAAGTTTTATTATTAAAAAAAAAGGACAAATCTATATTTTTACTATTTAAATATAGTAAAACTTCTAAATATTGGACACTCCGGGATTGTTGAATAAAAGTCCTACATCGGATCGGGCCGGGTTGTCCCTAATTTTCTTTTAGGTAGATTTCTTATGAAATACTACCTATTACATTATCCCGTACGTAGGAATTTCTGAAAAAATTTTGCATATCTACACCGATCATGACCCATAGAAACCAAAACCAACCTCAGTAAAAAAACTTTATACATATATAATATCACTTTTTTATGGACACGATAACTTCCGTAATTCTACACAAATTTCTTCCAAACTGATGCATAAAATCAAGGGGCATAAAATCTCGGTCAAGTTCGTTAATGGGCAAAATCGGACCAAGGGGATGGAAAGTTTTGTGAAAACCGGAAAAATGCCATAATTTCTTAATTTTTGTACATATCAAATTAGTTTAAAGTTTTTATTACTTCTAAAAATAAGGCCAAAATTTTATATATCACAGATTATTGATAAAATTAACAAGTTGGAAATTGCTCGTCAAACGTGGCAAATGAGGTGCGTTCGTACTCTAACTAGTTTTATAATTATTTTTTACATCCCATATTGTACTGAATGTATATTTTTTTGCGCTTCATAAGTGCATAGTCTGTAACATCATTAAAATGCACTTACAATAATTTTTTCCCCATTCCCCGTAATGTAACGGAAAACTTTTGACTGTCCCTGTAATTAAACTATACATTCGATTTTCATAAAATTTGAAATGGCTCGACAAAATTTTGCAGCAATTATATATTTAAAATTTCAGACCATTCGGAAGGCTGTAAAATCATTAAAATGCATTTGCAATAATTTTTTTCCGATTGGCCATAATGTAGCGGAAAACTTTTGGGTGTCCCTGTAATTAAACTATACATCCGATTTTCATAAAATTTGAAATGGCTCAACAAAATTTTGCAGCAATTATACATTAAAAATTTCAGACCATTTGGAAGGCTGTAAAATCATTAAAATGCATTTGCTATAATTTTTTCCCATTGGCCGTAATGTAACGGAAAACTTTTGGGTGTCCCTGTAATTAAACTATACATCCGATTTTCATAAAATTGGAAATGGCTCGACAAAATTTTGCAGCAATTATATATTAAAAATTTCAGACCATTCGGAAGTCTGTAACATCATTAAAATTCACTTGCAATAATTTTTCCCATTGGCCGTAATGTAAAGAAAAACTTTTGACTGTCCCTGTAATTAAACTATACATCCGATTTTCATAAAATTGGAAATGACTCGACAAAATTTTGCAGCAATTATATATTAAAAATTTCAGATCATTCGGTCTGGTAGTTTTTGCTCTGTTATATGCGGACGGACAGACAGACGGACGGACAGACGGACAGACAGACGGACTGAACAACGACTATAGGTGCTACGTATTTATATAATTACGAACGCACCTAAAAATGGGCTCCAGGGGCGCAAAAAGATTTTCCGCCCCTTGATTTTATGTATCAGTTTGGAAAAGATTTGTGCAGAATTACGAAAGTTATCGTGTCCATAAATAAGTGATGTATATATATAGGTATAGTTTTTTTGGGGGTGGGGTGGTTTTGGGTTCTAGGGGTCATGATCGGTGTAGATCTGCAAAAAATTTTCCGAAATTCCAACATAGGAATGATCCCAATAGGTAGTATTTCATACGAAATCTACCTAAAATCATCGTTTGAAGGGTGTATTCAAATCCAAACTGCTTATTTTCTGACTCATTTTTAAATTCATTATTGCTCTCAAACGCATCCAATTTGTAGATTCTCTTATTCAGATACTATATAATGTATCGTAATGGTCAATTTTTTGATAGAGATAGAATATATTTCAAAAAATGATGTCAAATTGGGCATTTTGAATCGAATTTCCCGAAGCGATTGTGTTGGAAACGAAAAATATTGTCCTACTGAGAAAATAATTGCTTATAAATCAAGTTTTAATTAATTGAAAGAAAATTGAAAACACAGGTCACTTATAAATATCTTCAAAAATCACGTCCGCAAGTTTCATATTTTTTCTTTTAACAATGAATTTGAAAATGTGCCAGAAAATTCAAAGTTGTTGAGCATGGGAAAATATTTTTTTTAATACCGCCTTAACATGATTCTGATAAAACCAGCTCTGATACAAAAATGAACTAAAAACTCGTCAACAGCGGTCAGATAAAATTGTTAAAGTGTGTTTATCTCTAATCATGATTTAGTTTTTGTTGTTGACATTAGCACCTAACTTCGAAATCTACCTGCGCCTGTAGGCCGAGCCGAAAGAGATTTCTTCCAGGTTGGGGTGATTCTTATTTTCTTTCTGCGAGTCGGGTTCAACTTAGAATAATTTTTGCGTGTCATATTAATATTTCTTGCAAGTAGTCAGGAAGTTAGAATTTTCACAAAAAGTTTAAGCAGAACTATGCTTCAGATGAAAATGAATTTTTAATATGCACTACTTTTATTGTCAGTACCGAATTAAGGCGGCACACGTTGGTTGTGTTTATGACGGTCAATTATTAGCACGAGGGTATAGGCCATAAGGTGGAGAGTGCCCTTATTGGGTGTCTTTCTAAGGGAATCTAACCCGTATTTACGCTTGGAAAACCAAGGTTCAAAGAAAACCACGAAAACTCCGAACGTTTAGGCCGACGGGCGTGATTGGGATCGAACCCAGCACCTCCCGTCTACCAGCTTCGAGAGCAGAACCTATCGGCCACTGGTGGGGCTAACGGGGCACAGTACTTTTGAGTTTGTCGAAACGATAAAAAACATCGCCTTTTTCAATGTATCAAAACACAAATAATATGGAATTAAGATCCCTTTCTGCCTAAAGCATATATCCTTGGCTATATTATCCAGAAAAATAAATGCTGTATATACAAAATTGATATTTAAATTTAAAAATTTAACTCACTGATGCGTGAATTAAAATTATTAATTGGTGCGGGCATGATAAAACTCTAAATTATGCATATAGAAAACAATTTTTGTACAAAATAGAATCACAACACACCTACTTCTAAAGTAAAACCATAATATATACAAAAAGGTTTAAAATTTAATTTTTGCACAAAAGAAGAAAAAAAAAGTAAGTTTTTCAATTGCCAAAAAAACTAAATAAATAAATAAATAAATAAATAAATAACCAAACTATGTGATTTTTTTTGGTTTTAGCATAAAGACTATAAAGAAATGGATATTTGGCTAATTTTCTAAAGCTGCGGCTTGCATAGTTTGAAAGTAATAATAAAGTAAAAATAATACAGTTAATTAATTCATATATATATTATGCGGAACTCTCTGAGCGCGAGTAATACTGGCTCTTGGTCGTTTATTTTGAAGAAGTTTCCTTTTTTTTTTTCAATTCACCAATAAGAATAAATTATTTGTAAAATGCCTTAAATTAAGATTCAAGGTGTAATAAGCCACTCAAAAAACCTCTTGAATCTAGTTATAAAGCTGTTCTCAAATACATACTTGCTGCTTTCTAATACAATCAAAGAATTTAGGATTATTTGTATAATTTACACTCTTAAAACGAAAGAGCCAAAATAACTCAAGTTGAGCCGAAATCCACTCATCTCATGACTTGAAAGTCAGCTTCTCATAAAGAGTTGAAACAACTCGAGTGAATGAGTTGTTTTTAAGCAACTCATGATTGAGTGATCTCTATTTTACTCATACTTGAGTGAAATCAACTCAATGAAGGTAAAATCCAGTAGCACTTGAGTGATTTGTAACCAACTCATACTTGAGTGAAATTGAGTCATTTAAGACTAAATTCAGTCGCACTTGACTGATTTGTAATCAACTCATACTTGAGTGAAATGAAGTTATTTAAGAATAAATCAGGTAGCACTTGAGTAATTTGTAACCAACTCACACTTGAGTGAAATTAAGTCATTTAAGACTAAATCTGGTCGTACTTGAGTGAAATGGAATCCCTTTGAGACTAAATTCAGTAACACTTGTGTGATCTGTAGCCAACTCATATTTGAGTGAAATGAAATAATTTAAGCCTAAATCCAGTACCACTTGTGATTTATAATCAATTCAAACTTGAGTGAAATGAGGTCATTTCAGATTTAATCCAGTAGTTCTTGGGCAATTTGTAACAATTCATACATGGATTAAATCAACTCATTTAAGAGTTCATGCAATGAACTCTTAAATGATGTTCTTAAAATGCAAAATCCCGAGTGATTTTTAATAAACTCATTCATAAGAACTCGCTCAAAATTACAAAAAAAACCTTGAGCGATTTCTAATTAACTGATTAAATAAAATCATGTCATTTTAAATGAAATTCAGTAACCTGTGATTGATTTTTATCAATGAAATTCAAAATAACACAGAATTCTTGCCACATTTTCAAATTAAAATAATAAATAACTAATTTTATATTCCTTCATACTGGTTTATATAATTGTATTACTTTTTGATTGAAAAAAAAATAAGATTGGTTTAATTGTAATTTTTAGTTATAAATCATAAGTATTTAACGTAAATAAAAAAAAAAAAAAAAAAAAAAAAAAAAATTGAAAAATATCTAAATGTAAACTTGAAATCACCAAGGAAAGGAAAAATCCCAATGACAACTTTTAAAAGCTGACTTCTCAAATCCAAAAGGGCAACTTTCTGACATAAGTTTTAATTTATTTTTGATCGAAAATGCATGAAACTAGCTGGGTGTTCAGAAACTATGTAATCAAGCTGCTTTTTTCATTTTTTTGCAAACGCAATACATCTTTCAGAAAATAGTGTCTAAGTGGTTGTTTTAAACTTAATTTCTGCACGAAAGGAGAAAAAACACTCAAGAGCGGTCGAAAACGTGTTTGTCACGTGAACAAAATCGTTTATAACTCAATAGGTAATTTATTGATTTAAAAAAAATGTAAAATTCAATTCCAAATAGCTTTCATAACCAGGCTTTCCAATTTTATATCTTTCCATTAAAAAATGAATTTGTAAATGTATCAAAACGTTTTGTGCTTGTTGAGCAGAGCCATTAAGAACAGCCTTAAGATCCTACACTAGTCGCTGAAAAAGTATAGAAGGGCGATTCCGTGCAGAGAGTCATATGTAATGAGGGCTTTAATTTTCATTTATTTATCAAATTTTAATGCTAATTCTGATTTTAAGTGGTATGGTAAATAAGTTATAACCATATTTTTTAGTTTAAATGTGTGGAAATAAAACTCCCAGAAATATATCATTAAATTTCATTACGCAAAATGTGCTTTTTTCCGAAGTAGGAAAAAAGCACATTTTGAGTAATGTAATTAAATAATATACTTCTGTGAGGTTTATTGCCACACATTTAAATTTAAAAATATGATAACTTATTTACCATACCACTTAAAATCAGAATTAACATTAAAATTTAATAAATAATAAATAATTGAATAAATGCAAATTAAAGCCTGCGTTATGTGTGTGACACTCTCCATGGAATCGCCCAGAAATGATGGTGTTAATCCTATGGAGAAGTTATTTTCAAATACATTGTTTGGATTTATATATATATATATACATATAATTTTTTTTTTTGGGGGGGGGGGCAGCCATAGGATCTTTATGCAGACTTATTTTTAATTTTGCAATTTTGGTTAGTTTTTTAATACAGTAGACGATTTTATGAACTGGTGTACTGGTCCCGCCCAGCATCTCGCTGAACTAATGTTACCCCCATTTACGAACTTTTGACTTTATGAACACATATGAGTCCCATCGAGCATTTACTGTATTAAGATATCAATTTTAGAATCAGTTCCGAAAATTAAAGTATTTAAAATAAAATATAAAACCTAAGTTAAAAAAGTAAAAACTAGCCAGCATATAGATTGTCTTCAGCTATCATATGCAAAAAGAAGCCTGTACAAATATTAAAATCCAAGCAAGATATTTGAAAATAACTTCCCCGTGGAACTAACATTATCACAAGTGTTGTCACACTGCTATTGTTAGGCTGTAATAAGTAAAACAAAATATTTCAAAAAAGATAAACACTAACCCATTATATACTTTGTTGTAATTATCCCTTGATTTAATTCACACTACTTCTTAAATTGACTAACTTTTAAAGAAATATTAATTGTTAAGCTTTTTTATGCTAATTAATTAGCACTTGCTAAATGTCAATTTAAAGCAGTTCATATATTTACAAATAAATTATGCACCAAAATAACTTTAGAAATGGATCAACTTAATTCTTTATATCATTTAAAACTTTTGTTGAAACTTGAAATTATGTTCAAGTATAACTTTAAAATTTAGCTACTGGGTTAGAAGGAACAATGTCTTGATTGGATAAATACCAACCTATTAGGTACCATCTTGCAGTTATTCTTTTTAAATCTTGTTTTGTTGCAATTGACCATTGATTTTATCCAATGTTTCTTAAATCTACTAACTTTTAAAGAAATGTAAAACTTTAAAATGGCATAAGATTGTAGCTTTTTATGCCAAAAGCAGGAGCCAAATATGGAATTTAGAATATCGTTGGGGAAAGAAACAACATTATTTACTAACAATTTTATTGAACAAAAAGAAAAAACAAATGTAGCATTGATAGCAATTTTAACAACAGATGGAGTGTTTTGACAACACCTTTAACTGGACATGTAAATATTTTTATTTAAAATTTTCTTGTCAAGACAAGAAAATATGTATTATTCTCTGCTGAAGATCCTTGAGAGATTAGATAGGGTTGTTGATTTCCACTCCTCGCAGCGGAATTGCATTCCTCCATGAGGTCACTATTCTCCTGTGTTAAAAGAAAATATTGAAATTAAGTTAAATAGCAATAATTGTAATGCAAAGGATTATGATCTTTTAAAATATTAGTTTTTAGATTAAAGTAAATATAAATAAATTCTTAAAGTCTTAAGCAACTTCTTAAAATATTGTTGAACATTCACCTTTGTTACCATTTTCAAAATGTATACAAACATATCTTTTTAAACAATAATTGGGCGGGGGGGGGGGGGGGGGAATGAAACTTTAAAAATTAAATTTATTCTAAATATGAATATATATATAAGGGGTCGTTCCAAGCAAAATTTAGGGCCCTTTCACAAAAATCTAATAAAATAGGCCCCTTTGTTCACACAAAGTATCACCTTCTTTTTCACACAAACTGTTTTAAAATGTGTAAATTGTAAATAAAACCAGCTCACTGAAAACAAACTTTACCAAGGGGATTTAAAGTTTTGTGAAAGTCTTCATTTAAATTTGAGTAACATGATTTCAACTTTCATTACAAAATGTTATTTATCACAAAAATAACTTACTTTTCACAAAATGGGCCCCCAAAATAAAAACTTACACACACACAAAACCGCCTCCCCATGCATATTCTTAAAAAACATACACTAAAACTTTTAGCTTTATATAAAGTTACACCGCTGAAAATTCGGCTAATTGTGAATAAAATGGAAAATGAAACCATCTGTGCAATCACACTTACCCACTTGTTTATCATGTTACTTCTGATTAGGGTGTAAAAAGATCATGATTTTTTAAAAAAAAAAAAAAAATCTGATTTTTTTAAATTTAAATCTGATTTTTTTTATTTTTTTTTCCCGTGTTAAAATATTAACATCTACCAAGAATTAAGCATTTCAAAAATGAATAACCCTCCAATTACTAACATAATCTATGTTTTTTTGCTTTAATTAATAAAATTTTAATTACGTAATTATAGAAATTACAAAAAAACTGCAAATAAAAAATTTCTTTAGTAACATACAGCATTATGTGCATTAATGTTTTATAATAATTATGTAAACCAATATTAAATACTGCTTATATTTTAAAGTTATTGATAAATTGCATTTAATTTTAAATTGATGATACAGATTAAATTTTGTAATTATTAAACAATTAACTGTTTAATTAAGAACAAAATCTACATTTTTTAAAAAGTGGTTGAAAAAAGGTGATAAATAATAGTTTGATAAATTCATAAAGCAGCCAGTAATTTTACACAGGTTTTAAAGCGTATGTCTGTCAAATTGATCAAAAATTGTAGCAATGTATACAGCAAACTTACGCATAATTTATAAATAGAGTACAAAAATTGTATTTTTGAAATTTAAATCAGATATTTTTCCCCACAACATTAAAATATTTGAATAGCAACTAAATATTATAATGTATTAAAGCTATTTAACATTTAGTTAGATTTTTTTTAAATGTATAATAACATCTTTTTACACAGTTTAATATTGTTATAATTAACAATAACAAATATTACATTTTTTACAAGTGATTTAGTGATCGTTTTCATTATTGATTATCATGCTTTTTCACAACATTTTAAAAAATCAGAAAATATGTGATTTTATCATCTGATTTAAATCAATTGATTAAAATCATTGACACTATTGCTGTGTTTATTGTATATAAAATAATAACTTGATTATTAAAAGGAAATTATGACATTGAAAGTTATATTAGATTTAAATATTTTTAAATTAAATGCTTTTTATGTTTGTTAGATAAAAAAACATGGTTTTTACAAACTTACTGTACTTAAAATTTTTCACAATACTCAGGAATTATACTTGGAAACAATTATTTAAAGCTTTGTTTTGTGTATTCATAAGTCACAATAATTTGAATACTTTTTTATGTCATTTTAAACAGTAAAAAATTTTTGATTTTAATCAATGATTTTTTAAAAAAAAAATCACTTGATTAAAATCATGATTTAAATCGTTGACACCCTACTTCTGATACAATCTTAAAATAAATTTCTATTTTAAAAACAAATTTAAAAGGTCTTAAGCAACATTACAAAATATTGTTGAAAATTCCCCTTTGTTGCCATTTTCAAAATGTATACATTGGAAGGGGGGGGGGGATGAAACTACATTTAAATTTATTCTAAATAGGAAATGTTTTATTACAACAATGATGTTTAACCTTACCCCATAAAATCTAAGCAGTCAGGCGGCAATTTTCTTCCAACAGTCAAATGCATGTCATGTGTCAGAGATACATGTCTAATTTAATACAGTATAACCTCGAAAATCCTGTATCAGGACTAAGACTAGATTTATAAAAATTCTGGATTTCACAAAGATAATCAAAACTTTCACTGTTTTTAATGGTACCTTTAATCATAATTTAATAACAAAGTTATAATTATGTAAGAAAATGAAAAAATAATATTGAAAGGCTTACTTTCATTGAAATTTACGTTAAAAATTTTTCTATAAACAGTGAATTTTGAAAATTCAATTTTTTTTTTTTTTTTTTTTTTTTAACTATTAATAAAAATGCTTTTCATATTAAATACATGTTAGGAATATCTATTTCAGAAATACAGACTTGTTTTTCTAACTTGCATAATGTTATGACAAAATCAAATTTTATATGCTGTTTTACGTTATTGGGCAAATGTATCTGACTGATAGACGATACTAAATAAATAAACTAAAACTGCATAGCACTGCATTCCAAACACATAGGAAACCTGGTAGCAGAAAGTTCCTGACGGGTGACATGCGTCGCAGATTTTTTTTTTCCATTGGATTTTTTCCAACTTTATATTATGTTTAGTTCTTTATTATTTATTACTAAAACTTAAGATTATTATTAATAAAAATTAGTAAAATGCTTAAAAACATTAAAAGTAAATTTTCTGCTATTGGGATAGGAAAGATAGATGCTAGGTATGAAGTTTACTAATATGAAAACAGATTTTTTTTTTCCACATATGTATCTGTAAGGTCACACTGGTCCAATACAGTGTTAATTACTAAACACACACACACACACAAAAAATGAAATTCCATGACAAAATCAAAACTTAAATATATTTAAGATTAATATGTAAATTTATACCTTTCTTGCTGATAATACACCTCTTCAGGATTATTACGTGTCTCTTTGATAGTCCTCTTTGTTGGTACTTCTTTTGGGCTGGTGTTAAATTTAACCTCATTGTTGCCATAACCTCCATTCAACCATAGCAGCTTGAGTGATAGGATCAAAGTATTGTTCCTAAAATGAAAATGTGCAAAAACAATGTTATCGATTTAAAACGTTTAAATGATTTTAACTTAAAATTTCAAAACAGACGTAATGATGAGTTCATACGAAAGTGCCTGAAACATACGAAAAACGGAAATTCATTTCCCTGCAATTTACCCAAGCAATAAATTGGGTTGGGTTGATTTTTGACGGCAAAACTCTTGAGTTTTGTGCAATCGAACAGTAAAATTCGCGATATCTTTTTGTGACTAATTAACAAAATTCACTATTCGTCGCGACCTTTTGACGAAATTTGTAATATTCTTCACCAAATAAGTTTATCGATATTCGCAATTTCTTTCTGAACTCTTTACGAAAATAGCAATTTTATTCAACAACCAATTGAAGATAATTACCATTTGTTTCTGAGATATATGACAAAATATCTGGTATTTTTCCATGATCATTTGAAGAAATTCTCAATTTTTTTCCGCGACTGATTCATGAATTGATTTAGGGAAATTCGCCAAAGTGTTGCAGAAAAAAACAAATTTTGCCAAAGAGGTACAGAAAAAAATTTTGCCAAAGGGTTGCAGAAACAAAAAAATTTTGCCAAAGGGTTGCAGAAAAAAAAATTTTGCCAAAGGGTTGCAGAAAAAAACGAATTTTGCAACAGGGTTGCAGAAAAAAACTAATTTTGCCAAAGGATTGCAGAAAAAAACTAATTTTGCCAAAGGGTTGCAGAAAAAACAAATTTTACCAAAGGGTTGAAGAAAATTTTGTCAAAGGATAGCAGAAAAAAACACAAATTTTGCCAAAGGGTTACAGAGAAAAAACACAAATTTTGCCAAAGGGTTGCAGAGAAAAAACACAAATTTTGCCAAAGGGTTGCAGACACAGTTGTATAATATAGACACACGCGCAGAAGATTTTCCAAAAATTCGGAACCTTGCAGAAAAATTTGTAGAATAAAACTTATTTTTGTAACTTTTTTTTTTTTTTTTTTTTTTTTTTTTTTTTAATACCAAAAAATTAAAAATATTCTCTATATTATAATTTCGTCAAAGAATCGTTAAAAAAAAAAAAAAAAAAAAATCTTAAAAGCATAGCGGAAAAAGCCCGAATTTGTCAAAGGATCGTGAAAAAAAAATCCCGCAAATTTCGTCAAAAAATTGCAGAAAAAACTTATTTCATCAATGGATTACGGGAAAAATATGAATATCGCTAAAAGCTGAGAAAAAAGCACGTATTTCGTCAAAAAATCGCAGGAAAAATGCAAATTTCGTAAAAATATCGCAGAAAAAACGTTAATTTCGTCAAAGGATCGCGAAAAAAAAGCTAATTTCGTCAAAGAATCTTAGAAAAATGCAAATTTCGGCAAAAGGGCTCAGGAAAAAAAAAAAAAATTCTTAAAAGCATAGCGGAAAAGCCCTAAATTTTGCCAAAAGATTCTGAAAAAATGCAAATTTCGTAAAAGAATCGTGTAAAAAACTACTTTCTTCAAAAAATCGAGAATATTGTTAAAAATGCATGAAAAAATACGAAATTCATCAAAAGATCGTAGGAAAATGCAAATTTCGTCAAAAGATTGGGAAAAAACTGATTTCGTGAAAGAATCGAAGAAAAATGTGAATTTCATCAAAGAATCGAGAAAAAAAGAGAATTTTATCAAATGATCACAGAAAAAACGAGAATTTCGTCAAAGACAAAAGGAAAAAACATGATTTTTGTCAAAGGGGCGCGGTAAAAACTCACCAGTCTCTTTAATGAGGATACCTATGAATGGATACCTCTTCCTAGAAAAGGTGATTTAGTTGTTTCAGTAGCAATGTCACATTATTTCTGCCCTTCTTATGCATTTTTAGCTGGGGTTTTTTTTTTTTTACCAAAATAATTATTCTTTGATTAATACTAATTATTTTTAATTTAAATGGTAATTATTTTAAAAATACTCTTTTTAATTCATATTGTTAAAATAACATAACACGGTATTTTACGTTATTAAACATTAAATTAATGTGCAGATAGTTTTTGACCCAATATTTATGCACATAGAAAGTTTTTGGTTTTATACAAGTCTGGTTGCAGAAAAAACAAACTTTGCCAAAGGGTTGCAGAAAAAACGGAAGTCTCTTTAGAAAACAACATATACACAAATATCTACGTTTATTATAACAGGGATAAACTTAAAACTAGTATGTTGTGGCCATCACAAAACTTTCTTCTATATAAATCACGTCAATTAAGTCATTTAAATAGTAAAAGAAATTACATCAATTTAGAACCAATTCGTATGAAAGTATACCTGAATTTGAAGTTTGATGAAAATTCGTGCATTACTTATTGAGATAGAGCTGTAGGGGAAATTCTGAAAAATGCAGCATAGCAGCGCCACCTGTTGAGCGATTTGTACCAAAACACGAACAGCACTAATTCATATTAAGGTACACCGGAATCTGAAGTTTGATGCAAATTGGTGCATTAGTTCTGGAGCTAGAGCTATTGTGGAAATCACAAAAAATGCAGCACAGCAGCGCCACCTGTTGAGCGATTTACACGAAAAGGTACAAAACATCAATTCATGTCAAGGACTAACTGAATCTGAAGTTTGATAAAAATCCGTGCATTTGTTCTGAACATTGAGCTATTGTGGAAATCGTGAAAAATGCTGCATAGCAGCGCCACCTGTTGAGCGATTTACACCAAAACATAAACAGCACTAATTCATATCCAGGTATACCTGAATCTGAAGTTTGTTGAAAACCCAAGCATTAGTTCTTGAGATAGAGCTAATGCGGAAATCTCAAAAAATACAGCATAGCAGCGCCACCTGTTGAGCGATTTACACCACAAGGGGCAAAACGTCAATTCACGAAATTTTTGTAGTACATGCAGTAAATTAAAATGCTGGATAGCAGTGCCACCTGATGAGCGATTTACACTAAAAACTAATCAACGCCAATTTATATCAGGGACTAACTAAATATACATTTTTAGTAAATTCCGTGCACTAGTTCTTGAGATAAGGCGCCCACAAAATTTGTGCTACATACATACAGACAAACATACAGACAAACAGACAGACAGACAGACAGAGTATCAGACAGACATTTTGCAAAAATACGTTTTTCGGAATCTCTGACATCTAAAACTTGTAAATCCGTCGACGAAAATTCGTGCATTAGTTCTTGAGACACAGCTATAGAGGAAATTCTAAAAAATACAGCATAGCAGCGCCAACTGTTGAGCGATTTGCACCAAAATGTATAAAACTTCAATTCATGTCAAGGACTAACAGAATCTGAAGTTTGATTAAAATCCGTGCATTAGTTCTAGAGATTGAACTATTGCATAAATCGTGAAAAATGCTGCACGGCAGCGCCACCTATTGAGCGATTTACACCAAAATGCATAAAACTTCAATTCATGTCAAGGACTAACTGAATCTGAAGTTTGATGAAAATCTGTGCATTAGTTCTGGAGATTGAGCTATTTGAGAAATCGTGGAAAATGCTGCACAACAGCGCCACCTATTGAGCGATTTACACCAAAATGCATAAAACTTCAACTCATGTCAAGGACTAACTGAATCTGAAGTTTGATGAAAATCCGTGCATTAGGTCTGGAGATTGAGCTATTTGAGAAATCGTGGAAAATGCTGCACAGCAGCGCCACCTATTGAGCGATTTACACCAAAATGCATAAAACTTCAATTCATGTCAAGGACTAACTGAATCTGAAGTTTGATGAAAATCCGTGCATAAGTTCTGGAGATTGAGCTATTTGAGAAATCGTGGAAAATGCTGCACAGCAGCGCCACCTATTGAGCGATTTACACCAAAATACACAAAACTTCAACTCATGTCAAGGACTAACAGAATCTGATGTTTGATGAAAATCCGTGCATTAGTTCTGGAGATTGAGCTATTGCAGAAATCGTGAAAAATGCTGCATAACAGCGCCACCTGTTGAGCGATTTACACCAAATACTAATCAGAACCAATTTATATCAGGATCTAACAGAATATAATTTTTTATTAAATTCCGTGCATTAGTTCTTGAGATAGAGCGCCCACAAAATTTGTGTCACATACAGACAGACAGACGGACAGACAGACAGACAGACAGACTCACAGACAGACATTTTGTAAAAACATGTTTTTCGGAATCTCTGACCCCTAAAATGTGTAAATCCGTCGAAAACTGGAATTCGAAAATTTTCACGAAACCAATACTTTCTTCTTGTAAAGATAGAAGAAAGTAAAAATATACCAAACTAACTTTTGAAAATTTGGGTTTAACCTGAACCCAACTTGCAGGAATTCACACTCAGCCTCAAATCGACCTGAACCGATTTTTCTTCCAATTTTTCCACTTTTACTGTTTGATTTTAAAATGTTAATTCATAGACGAAACCATTAAATTTAAAATTTCATTATTAATAAAAAGTCTTATTATCCTTTAAATAAACTCAAAGCAAGTTTTTTTTTTCCCAATATGAAATTTACTTATCAAGAGCTTATTTATCAAAATGTAATTGTTTTATTAAATATTATGTAAAGTTGTTTTAAAAAATAACATTTTAATACCTTAAACCTTGAAATAATAAGTATTCGGCCAAACAGTTACTATTCGGCTAGCTCAATATTCAGTATTCGGCCAAAATCACTATTCAGAGCATCACTAAATCTGACTTGCTACTTTGAACAACATTCATAATCTTCAATTTTAATTTTTAGCTTAATTGTTTACATATCAAATACCTACATATATGAATTATGAATCACTGCAGGATTAGTATTAGTTTTTGCCACTTACTGAAAGAAACTAGTTTCTGCCCTGATGATATGAAAAAGTAAAATGTTTTAAAATTTTACTGTTGTATGATATATTTCTCAAATCATTTTCATTTATTAATTTTTTTAGAATATGAAATTATGGCTAAATTGATAAGCTGGGGAGGGAGGGGGGGGTGATTGTGGCTTCATCATGAAAAAATACCAAAAATTTTAGCGAAGACAGTGTTGACTAGGGATGCACCGAATAGTGATTTTGGCCGAATACCGAATATTCGGCCTGCCGAATAGTAACTATTCAGCCGAATACCGAATATTCGGCTTGTCAAATACTTTTATATTTCAAAGTTTAAAGGCATTAAAATATTAAATTTTAAAACAATTTTACATACTATTCAATACAGAAACTTACATTTTAATAAACAAGAGTTACAATTACAAGTAAACTTTATACTGAAAAAAAATCTGCTTTGAGTTATTTAAGAAGAGGATAGTTATAAAACTTTTTAAATTAGTAAAATTTTAAATTTTGTGGTTTCTACTGAGAATTAATACAGATAAATAAAATTTTCTTAAATTCTAAAAGAAACATTTTAAAATCAATGTTTAATAGTGAAAATATTGGAAGAAAAATTGTACAGTATCATATATTATTTGTTTGTCAGGAAGAGACTGAAGCAAAAGTAAACAAATATTACAAATCAATTCAAATTTTATATGGTGGCAACTTAGCAAGAATAATTGTTCTACTCCCTTTAATTTAAGCAAGGAAGTTTTTAAATACATCCTAGATAGGTGTCTGGAGTGGACAATCATTTTCAGAGATTCTAAAAATTGTTCTTAAAATCTTAGCAAGAAACAGATTATTTGCTAGACAAAATTTAGGAACTTGCATTTGTACATAATTAATTTCTATGAAAATCCTCGTGATTGGTTAATTTTCTTACATAATACTTAACAAACAGCAAATAAATAATGTAATAACATTCCCTTTTATTTAAATATGATTCTGTTTCTAATTATTCTGAATATCTTTGTAAGTTGATTGTTAAATGTAGAAGTTGTATAAAGTTTTTAAAAATATGTTTAAAAAATTTTCCTTAAGTATTCGGTTTGGCCGAATATTTCAATATTCGACCGGATATTCGGTAACATGGCCGAATACCGAATAGATACCGAATATTCGGTGCATCCCTAGTGTTGACTAGAATAAAAGGACTGTTTTTACTGCAAAAACTTTATGTCGTCGTCTCCCCCCCCCCCCCCCCCCGAGATCCTTTGACAAAATTTTTTTTCATGATTCTTTACTGAAATTTTTTTAAGTTCTCTGGCGATATTTGCATTTTAATAAAATTAGTGCTTTTTAACTTTTGACAAAATCTGTATTTTTTTTCCTGCCCAGTTATGTGAAGATACTTGCGAGTTAAGGCTATTCATATTTTTATGGGAAGGTTTTTTTTTTTGCTAATCTTATTTGCATTTCGACATTTTGAATTTTTTTTTTGGTGGTGGTGGTAATTTCTCTTTTAAATTTGTCCGGTTTCAATTTTTGATTTTTTTTTTTTTTCAATCTGGCTTTCGCTAGAGAGTCTTTCATTCGGGACGTGGCTGGGCTCCTGGGAATCTTGCTTCCGCAAAAGAGTCGGAGTAGAGTAGAAGAATAAAGGGTTGCGGACGAAGATGGGCCGCTCGCCGCGGCGGCCTACAGCGGCCCATCTTCGTCCGCAGCCCTTTATTCTTCTACTCTAGTCCGACTCTTTTGCGGAAGCAAGATTATTACGACCCCAGCCACGTCCCGAATGAAAGACTCTCTAGCGAAATCCAGATTGAAAAAAAAAAAATCAAAAATTGAAACCGGACAAATTTAAAAGGGAAATTACACAAATTAAAGACACCGAAAAGCGGGAAGGGTTTGGGCTCGGGGCGATGAAGCTACCGAAAGACTCCTGCTGCTTCTAGCTTATTATTAGTCTCGGCGGCGGTTGGGGGTGGGCGGGGGGGTCAACCGCCGCGGAGAGCGGCCCATCTTCGTCCGCAGCCCTTTATTCTTCTACTCTAGTCCGACTCTTTTGCGGAAGCAAGATTATTACGACCCCAGCCACGTCCCGAATGAAAGACTCTCTAGCGAAATCCAGATTGAAAAAAAAAATCAAAAATTGAAACCGGACAAATTTAAAAGGGAAATTACATTGTATGTCTGAGCATTGTATATCTGAGCTTGATCCTCACGGCACCTGTTTACTTTTTCGATTTTGATTGCAGAATTTTTATTTTTTTGAGAAATTACTTTTACCTTTCAGAATCTGTTCTAAAAGGGAAAGTATTGTCTAAAAAATAAAATTCTGCAATCAAAGATTAAAGTAAACAACAAGGGGCACTGTGAAGATCAACTATACAATGCCGCAAACAAATTGCAAAATGCAAATGAGATATTAGAGAAAAACCTATACCTATTTTACCCCGTGCTTCAGAGTAAAATGGATATATGCTGGTTATAGTTGAATTACAATATAATTAATGTGTAAACCATAACCATTTAAGAGTTTTGTACTTCCATCCTCTGAATCATATATGTAAACTGGGGTGAGGTAGGAAGACAAAAACCTGTCCCTTTCAGTTTGTTTACATTTTTTTCTTTACAAATAAAAACACTTATGAAACTAATAGAAATAAGATGCAAGTACAGACAAATCCTATCCTAGCCCCCTCCCCACCCACCCAAAACTGCTCCCAATTTTCACAACATCAGTTTACGTCCATGCTCTGAATCATGTTCCTAATAGTGTTTCATTTTTAAAGTTTTTTTTTTTTTTTAATTTAATGCAGTTCAAAAGCAGATAGATATCAGCATAAGTATCTGTAGGAAAAAATGAGAAATTAATTAAAAAATATTTTAAATCAAAAGCAATTTATAAAGTTAACTAGCTATAAGAGAATGAAAATTTATATACAAAATGTATACAGCAATGACCGATGCAGCTTGGTTGAGAGACTTCCTAACAATTCAGGATGCCTGCACTAGTGATGCAACGAATAGTGGTTTGGCCGAATAACCGAATACCGAATATTCGGCCAAGTTAGAGCCGAATATTCGACCTATTCGGCCGCCGAATAATGAACTTATTTTTGCCTAAAAACAAAATATAGTATGCACTATGTGCACAATTCTTGTATATTTCACAATTAAAATGTATTGTTTTTTTTTTAAATTATTTATATACAAATTTTTAATTTTTTAAAGCATTATTTTACTTTGAAAAAATATTCGGCTATGTTCGGCCTAAAAATTGCCTCAATAATATAATTCAGCCCCCCCCAAAAAAATTCTTAGCAAAAGTTCC
Source organism: Maratus speciosus (assembly GCA_963932465.1). Taxonomy (NCBI): domain Eukaryota; kingdom Metazoa; phylum Arthropoda; class Arachnida; order Araneae; family Salticidae; genus Maratus; species Maratus speciosus. The sequence continues at coordinate 370,244,697 of OZ010797.1, read as the reverse complement.
TCATCAGGTACTGTCTAGTTACATTTAAATAGATATGTGTGTTGTTGTTACATTTTAAAATAATGACAAAATTTTAAAAGTACTAGGAAACATAAGTTTCAGCTTTCAGATAAAATAAAAAATAAGAAATCTTAATATCTTAAGAAAAACCACTCATAGAAAGGAATATCCTCTAAAATAGTGGAAAGAAATCATTGTAGACTTTATAAAGCTCACAATTAACAAATTTTTTTTTCATCTTCATTATTTTTTTTTCTTTGCTGTCAGCAGTGAAGCCTCTATAGAAAATGCCCCTCAATGTGAAGAAGGAAAAGAAATTAGTAATTTTCTTTCCCAGCCACTGCTAGAAAGACAACAGTGTCCTTTGGAGTGGTGGGCGAAAAATTCGGAAGACTTTCCAAACCTTTCACGATTAGCCAAAAAGTACCTTTCTGCACCAGAAAATACCATATATAGTAAGAGATTATTTTCAAAAGCAGGTAACATTTACGAAAAAAAAAAATAAATAGGCAATCACCTGAGAATGCTGAATTATTATTTCTGCATCACAATCTACGTTTATTGAAAACATTTTAACTGTTTTTTAAGGCAAATATAAACATTACAATGCTATTCTTGAAAAAAATATCTAAAACGTAAATGCATATGCATACTAATTAAAAGAATTTAGTATTTACATTTCTTTCATTATTTAATAAGAAATAGTAACACACTTTAAAAAATCACTTAAATTATATTTAACTTTTAAGCGTATTTTACTTTAAAAAAAAACCTTAAGTATTGCAACATATGACTTAAATATCTTAAACATCTGTATCTAATCAATCATATATTTATGTTCTTTATAGGTATAATTCAAAATATTATTGAAAGAAATATATTTTTATGTAACAAGGGATAAATGTTAAACTTCCCATTATGATAAAAAAAAAATTGAATTAGCTTGTATAGCTGTATTAAAACAATTTTGAATAGATTTAATGTTAGCTTACTACAGATACTTTTTGTGATTACTGATACCGCATGAAATTTTTTTAACATGATTCCTAAATTAGCCTCTTATATAAAAATGCGTAGATAAAATCCATTCGCAGTATGAAAGTTAATGGGGAAAAAAGTGTTAGTTAATTTCAAATAAAATTTTCATTATACATGATGAATATAAATTGTCAAATTAAAAAGTTATACTGTGTAAATATAAAAACATTTATTACAGTACTATTCGGCCAAGGTCGAATAATGGACTTGATATTCGGCCGAAGCCGAATATTCGGCAGACAGGCCGAATGGGCCGAATATTCGGCTTCGGCCGAATATTCGTTGCATCTCTAGCCTGCACATCGGCAATGTCGTCTTTCTCAGGGAAGACATAAAATATTCCGGCAGATTACTTTGTTGCAAACTTTACAGTGTATTTATCTTCATCAGGGATATCAATAATAAGAACTGTAAATTCTTGAACAGACTTCTTTACACCGAATTTCACAAGGACCCAGCCACCAAACATTGGATTCACTACAGCAAGAACCTTCGGTTTAACTTCCATGGGTTGCTTCGATTCTTTTTACTATTTGTCCTCTTTTAATCCACCCAATTTAATAATTTAGTATAGTTAGAACATGTGTTTTAATTTAATTTATGGCTGAATATATGCAGGGATGCAAGCGCTGCGCCACAAATGGCTGCTTCTCACCACTAAATTTTAATAGTATTATTTGCCTTATTAAATTTCAGAAATTTTGTCATTACATAAGGTGGGAAATTCTATAAAAATTTAGTGGTAGCAATCAGCCGTTTGTGGCGCAGCGCTTGTATCCCTGAATATATGATACTTTAACGTGATTTTTGAGAAATTGTCAATTAACAGCGATTTTTAATGTTACTTACATTCCAACATGCAGCGCAGATAACAGATGTTCGCGACTAATTTATAGCATAATTTCACATTTAAGCATAGGATCAATAACAATTTGCTCTCAAAGGTCTTTCAATTTTGATCCATCTTCATACATTCATATCTTGACAAACTCTCATAAAAAAGATGGACTATAATACCTATTTTACCCTATGTGACAGGAAATCGAGGTTGGGTTTAAGCCGTCAAAAACCAGTTTTTGACGTGACATAGGTTTAAACTGCATTTTAAGCGTCAAAAACACCAATATTTAAATATGCTCAGAACAACAAAAAAAATTGTTAGTATAACTAGATACAGCACCGCTTTTATTTAATGATAGACACTTTAGTTTTAGTATTTCTTTTACAGATCAAATATTAAATTATAATTTTTTTCTTTGTTTATGACTAAATTGCCAAATTTTTTATGTGGATTTTTAGCATACTTGGTTGCTTTTCTTATTTAATAAATATGTATATAGAGATAGACAAACTTTTTGTAATAATAAAGCATTTAACAAATGAAATCAAACAAGATTTTACAAAAATAGATTATATATCAGGGGTCAATCCAGGTGAAATTTGGGGCCTATTTAGGGCCCCTTTACAAAAATCTATTTAATAAAATAGGGCCCCTTCAGAAAAATAAATTTAATAAAATGGGTCTCTTCATAAAAATGAACTTAATAAAACAGGCCCCTTCGCAAAATTCCTTTTAATAAAATAGGCTCTTTTGTAACATTCTTTTTCATAAAAAGTGTTTTAAAAATGTGTAATTTGTAAATAAGATCAGGTCACGAAAAACAAAAACTGTAGCAAGGGGATTTAAAGAATATTTTTATTCATAAATTCTTGGTTCGAATTTGATTCACTGGATTTCAACTTTCATTGTAAAATGTTATTTTTCACAAAAATATTATAAAATTCACAAAATTGACTTACTTTTCACAAAATGGGCCCCAAGAATAAAAACCGGCACCGACCCCTGTATATATACAGTCTTTAACAGAAATATTTTCTTTGCAGCATAATTTTTTTGGGGGGTGGGGGGGGGAGATACAGAAAAACAACAATAAAAATGATTTTATCATGTGTGCAAGAAGTCCATCCAAGCCAAGACTGAAAACTTTTCCGAATATTAGGTATAACCTACTGGCGATGGGCTAGACAATCTCAATGTCTTGATTTATAGCTAAAAATGGATCTTTTACAATAAAAAAGAGCAATTAAAAGTTTTTGCTAGTAAAATTGCTATTATTTCAATATAAAATATAATTTACAACCAGCCAAAAATCTTTCCGAGACTGAAGGTCTTGCACCCATGTTTATAATTGTGAAAAGAATTTAGTGATTGGTTATACCAAAATTATCTTATTTTTTATTTAAATCTTTTGAAATGAGGGACAAATGAATAATTCACCATACCAGTAAGAAAAGAAAAAAAATAGTATGCTGCTAGTTTGTTTTTATAAAGTTTAAATATTGCCAGATATGTGACCATTTCATTCACACTTTTAATTTTTTAAAAAATTTTGTGTGGTAAAATAATAATAAAAAATATACTCATTTTACCCCGGCTACCCCTAATGTCAGGAAGGTAAATTGGAAAATATAGCTCTCGGAAAATTGAAAGGGAATTGCTGAAAAGTGATGGTGAATGGATGCAGTAGAACACTGTTTATGTAATTATTTGAATTCTTTTACACAAATAGTATTGTATAGAAATAAACTATTGTACTTCTAAGGAATAAAATTGACTTTTGAAAATATAATTAGATTGAAAAAAATGTATAAGTGAATACCAACCTTGAATTAAAATTCTGTATTTGGAGAAAGAAACAATTCTCTGGAAAATTTTAGGGAGGAATTCTAGTAATTTTTCACAAAATTATTTACTACAAATTAAAAAACGTATTTTTGTTTGATATGATTTATCTGAAAAATTATTTTTACAAAATACTTAGAACTGTTATATCTGACAAAAAGTTTCGTCACACGAAAAAGTAAACTTTTATTATTTTCACCTCCCCCGACCCTTGCTTTAACATGACGCTATGATCAGCTTATTTATTTATTTCTCAACAAAGTAATAAACAGGACATTTTAAACGAAAATAAATAAGTAAAAAATAAAAAGGCAGAATAATTTTAAAATATAGAAGCATTTCTAAAATTAGCTGCCTGCAGCGTGACGGAGGGAGAATGTGTTACAACGTGCATTAAAAATTATAAATTTAAATCATTACATGCAATTCCACTAAAAAGTAAGGATAAATTAAATGCTTTTATAAAACTTACCGAATAAAACAGACACATCCTTTCGTTCCTTCTTTAAGAAAACTTCTTGAATGTTTACATATTTATCTACACATCAGCGTCCATCTTGAAGCAGGCCAGAGACACGATAAGACGAGACGAACGAATCTGAGAACGACTCGCAAAAGAGTGGCAGGAAACTAGCTTGCTAATCAAGTTGAGTTGTTTTGCGGTCGCTCTCGTTGAGTAAAATAGAAGAATAAGAGCTTAAATCAAGATGAGTGAAGCGTTTAAAAATCAACTCATTCACGATCCAATAAATTAGTGCTCATTCTTGAGTAGGCAAATCCACTCATTCGTTTTAAGAGAGTACGAAATTTGCAGAAATTGTTATTTGTATATCAAGAAATCCCAATACATTTTTTTTCTATAAAGACAAATTACCTTTCATAAAATAGTTTCAAAGTCGATTTTCAATCAATTATAACTCAATATGTAATAAATTTATCAATAACTGAAATCCACTGTTTGATTCCAAATCATTTGCATAGTTTGGCTCCTAATTTTATGCTTTTAATAAGATAAATAAATGAACTGTCCGTCAACAATATTGAAAGATTTTAAATTATTGAGCGTTATTTTTTTAAATCAGCATCCATGGTTCAGCATTAAGAACTGTATTTTAATTCAAAAACGATTAAAAAAAAAAACAATTTTGTCTTTATTTCGATTCGTTATATAAATAGTTAAACAAAAAGATGTTTACGAAATCTTTTTAACAGGAAAAGTCTAAGCACGAAGATACGCGGGAGAAAGATGGATTGGTGTTTTGGTGATTTGAAACATTATACTTATTGAGTAGGGTTACTCCCTAATGACATTCACTAATGGATTTCTGGTTTTGGGGGAGATTTGAAATAGTTAAGTTTGCAGGAGAAACAAAATGGCCGGCTTGGTATTTTTTTTATCCTAAAGTACATCGAAGACGACTTCAGGTCCCTTCCTAACGGAAGTACTTGATCGATCACTTGATTGACATTGATGGATCTAAATTCGGCAGGTTAGGAAAACATGGGATAATTTTACCTCCCACTCCAACCCTCTTCTTTGGACATAAATGGACAAATAGCGTAAAAAATTGCATTTTTAGTATAACTACACTTATGAAACTGTATGTGTACCAAGACACACCTATGACCAGCTTATTAGTAGAATAAAACACAAAATGAATTTTTGCGAGATGTGTTACTTTTCTTGCGGGTGCGCAATGTAATAACATGTTTCTGTAATTTTTACGTGACTGATATTTCTATATAAATATAGTGATTACTAAGAACTTAATTTATTTATTAAAAGTTAAATGAAAAGTGATGCAAATATGCATCACTATGCATTTAACCCTTTCAAGGGCAGTGGCTAGAGGGTCAAGCCCAGTGTTTGGTATGAACGCGTTCATTGAACGAAAACTCACGAACTTCGCTCACTATCTGTGGACTTTGAGTTGAACTTGACTCACTTTTTGATAAACGAACGTGAACTGAACGAAAGCTAAAAAAATCCGTGAGTTTGAACGAAATTTACAACTCAAACTCAATTTTTTCATAATTTTTCTAGCTGTCAATAACACATTTTTCCCATTCCAATGCTATTTAGAAGACGACACGGACTCGGGACCGGTGATATATGAGCCTGATTATCCGGTTATTTGAGTTGTGTCCGGGTCTTGCTTTCTTTGGAGGATCGGGTCGGGCCGAACCGGACTTAATTTTAAGCTTGTGCTTTATTGTTCTTCCAAGAAGTCTGCATCGACCGAAATTTTCCGACCCGGTTTAAAACCCTCTTTGTATGAAAATCATTCACCCGCCCCTGTCTGACTCGTGCAAAAATCTCTTTAAAGAATTGTACATATACATTTCTGGAGGGAGGTTGATACATTACTGTAAAATTTGATATAAGAATCTGTAGCTAACGAAATCCTGTTTTAAACGGAAAATTTTCTTAATCGGTTCAAAATGGATATAATAATCTGTTTGAAAATAAATAATACATTTGCAAGAGGCGACAAACCTAGTAAAAGAGGAATTTAACAATAACGATTTGTTTTCTGTCCTATGTGATTTCGTCTTAGAAGGTTTTACGATATAGATTTTTTTAGATTTTTAAGTATCCAAGCCGTGTAACTGGATTAATGGCATTAATAATAATTCAGCTATTTAATACAAATAGAGATACATTAAAAAATCCATATAATTTACAATAGGATATATAGAAAGAAATGTAGTAAAAATAGTGTACCCTGGGCTATGCACTTTTATTTAAAATGAACAATATAAACATGAAAAAGAGACTGATATTTTTTTTTCTCAAAACTCCTCGCACAAAACAAAATTTTAAACGTATCGCAATAAAAATAAATATCTGTACAGAACAATTAACACTGTACGGGCTGCTGAATCGTTTTATGCGTCATTTATAAAAACTATCATTAAGAAATTCCAACTTCTTCTCAGAAAGTTTGAATAGTTATTTTCGATTATTATAAATATAAATATTTCGTGAGTAAAATAAATGAAGATTAGTTATTTTATCGTGCGAACTTGAAATGACTTACACCTGCTAAGAAGGAAACTTGTCTATAACACATTTTTTTTTTTTTTTTTTTTACGCGATTACGTCTTAGTAGTATATCTCCAATACATAGAATATAAATTCATGATTTATCAAAAGAAATAAATATTGCAGCCTAGGACACTGAATATTATAAACATGAAAAAAAAAAAAGCTTAAGTATTTTTGGTCAGAACTCCTCGAACGAGTTAATTTTTAATCATATCGACGTGAAAATCCATATTTTGCAGAAATTCAGTCAAACCCAGATTTTATTTTTTCGTGCAAGGCCGGTCTAGGGCCGAACTTTTAACTTTTATACCGGCCGGGCTTTTTTTCTATGCGTTGGGCCCATGCAGACCTCTAATCTGGCGTCACCAAGTTAATTTTTTTTAAATGCATAAATTGAAAATAAAGAACATAAGTCGCTCACGATAAAACTGTTGACAAATCCACAAAATGCAAAGTTGATTGTGTTAGTTGCGCCACGTTGGCGCTAATTTGTTTATCAAAATTATGCATGCCTTATTTTTTAAATAAACAACCTGACAGCTGTATTTCCTATTTTCGATTGAGTTTAAGAGTGTTTCGTATCTGTATATATGTGCATCTGTTGGGTGTTGTATTGTGTATGACGTCCGATTATCTACATTAGAGATATTGGCTCGAGGGAAGGATGCCCTCCATCGAGGTCTTTCTAAGGGATCCTACCCGTATTTACACAAGTAAATTCAAGGTTCGAAGAAAACGACGAAAAACTCCGAACGGTTAGACCAACGTTCGCAATGGAGTTTGCAACACAACACCCGTCTACCAGCTTTGAGAGAAGAACCTCTCAGCCACTGCTGGGGTGTGCATCTGTTGGGAAAGCAGTTTTTTTTTTTCTCCCATTGATATTTATATATTGCTAGATTGCTACCATACACTGTTTTAGTCTAAAAAGGGAGATGCAGCTTTTCTGAAATATTAGGCATAAGACTGGCGGAGTTAGGGCGAGGGTGCTAAGAAGTAGGAAAGCTGTTGCTTGCATTTCTCTTTTGATTCAGTGATTTGTTTTTCTTTGGATAAGGAGTACGAGGGGATGGGGGGGGAGTTTAAGTTCAGATAACCCAACTTTACAAAAGGAAATCTTGAATATTGTTTCCGATATGAAACGAAACATTTGAACAAATAGACATATATATGCATAGGATAATTGTCGTTGGTATTATACTTGATAAGAAACAATATTTATTTTAGAAATATAGTTGTAGCTAGGCAACTTTTCTATAATTGCATTTAAATATATTTTTTAATTTTCTTTCATTTTGAATCGAATTCAGTTGAATCAGTAAGAGTATAGTGAGTTGCAGGTTGACAAAATTTTTTTTTGCGGATTTAGGTCGATTTCCACTTAGCTGATTTTTTTCTTTCTATCGGGTTTCAGTTGACATCAAATGGAAATTTCTTATTCGGGTTTTTTAATTTAATGGTTAGAATTTAACTTATACAGTGACATAACAAAGAGAATTAAAAGATTGTAGTTTATTTCAGATGTTTGCATAGTTTTTGAAATTATATGCTACACTAACCATACGAAAGGTGTGATAGTCGCAACGTACTCAAGATTCGCGTTTATAGGGCCCCCCAACAAGACAAAAATGCTTTTTTAAAAAGGGACTTCTGAAAAAGCTTTGTATCTGGGCTAGTACCTAGTCACTTACGCTTTTAACCCTCCCACCCCCACCTCCTCCGCCTCCCGACGAGAGTTGAGGCTGTTCACAACTGTTCTGCTCAACAAGTGCAAAACATTTTGACACATTTACAAATTCATTTTTTTAACGGAAATATATAAAATTGGACAGACTGACCATGGAAGCAATTTGGAATCGAACTGTGTTTGCCATTTTTGGATCCATAAATTACCTATTGAGTTATAAGCGATTTTGATCACGTGACAATCACGTTTTTCAACCTTTCTTGAGTGTTTTTTCTCCTTTCGCGTGGAAATTAGGTTCAAAACGCCCACTTTGACACTATTTTCTGCAAGATCTATTTCATTTGCAAAAAAAAACCGGAAAAAACAGCTCGATTACACAGTTTCGGAACAACAACAACTGCTAATTTCATGCATTTCCGAACAAAAATAAATTAAAACTTATGTCATAAAATTGCCCTTTTGGATTTAAGAACAACCTTAAGACTTTTTTTTTTAATATAAAAATGCATGACCCCGAAAATGTTCCTTGCATGGGACCACTATAAGAAGTAGGCCGGGCTAACTATACTATTATTAGTACTTCCAATGCTTGTGTGGCCTTTCTTCAGGTGTAATTCGAAGCAGCCAAAATATTGGATACTTTTACTGATCACACTTTCGCATACCTCTCTCACATTATGCTTGCTTTCTTTTCCGGGTAAACGTCCAAATTAGATTACTTTCACATGGTATTTTTTTTTCTTCTGACGATAAAAGAATATAGAAAGAAGCAGGGCCATGTGCTAGGAGTTTTATCACTATAGGCGAGAAGTAAAATGTCATTTAAAATAACTTTTTTCTTCGACTGTTTGTCGCTTCACACTTTATGCTTTTATTTTTCGCGTTTGTACGACCACGGCCAAACTCGATCGCCTGCCTTATACGCAGAGCTTGATTACCACACAGGTCAACTAGGCCATGGCCTTGTGTCTACTGCTGAGAGGGGCCCAAAATGAATAAAACTACTTAAAAAAATTTCTAAAATTGCAGTTTTCTGCAAATTTTTTTCTCAAATACAAAAAATGATTTTGGTTAACTTGGCACCCGTATAATAATCTAATGATAAACCCTCTTTTTTTCCCCCCAGGGGAAAAAAATCTAGCAACTATTTTGATGCGAGGGTGCCTTGAAAAGGTGCTGGGCATTGGGTCCCAAATAACCTGAATCGGGCTCTGCTTATACGGCCTTCACAATTCCCCTTAGTTTCATAATCATTAATGTTCTCCTCTCTCCGGCAGATGGCGTGAATACAAACTGTAAATAGATTTTCTCTACTGTAAATAATGTTTATTAAATGTTACTTTTACATATAAAAATACAAAAAACCTCGCTCTATATGCGTTATAAAAATATATATTATATGTATACTTTCCCTCGACATTCTTTATACTATAAACAGGAAAAACTAAAAGATTTAGAGATAAGTAAATCCAATGCTTTCAACAATAAAAATATTTTAACTAACACTCTACTATAACATCAAAAACAAAAATTATAAGTAAATTCTTACTTTTATTTACATTTAAATTCTTGATTATTTGAAACATTCTGACCGTAAAATACGCAGTAATTTTTTTTTAATATATAATATTTATTAGTTTCAAAATAGAAAATTAACCAAAACTTTTTCAAAAAACCAAACTCTACTCAAATCAGGATAACTTTTTAAAACATTTAATTATTTTTTCACCATACTTCGGATGGAAAATATAGGTATATAAAGTTGATTGCGGGCAATTGTTTCAGTAATTTTAAACATTGGGAGTACAGAAGATGAAGTGTATTAGGAAAAAGAAAAATAATATTTATTATAGATATTATGTTTAGGGAAAAAAATAAAATAATAATTTTATTTTAAGAGAAATTGTAAAATCAAACATTCGAATTCTGGACAGTCATAGTATAAAAAATATAATACTTTTTTTTTTTTTTTTTTTTAATATCTACACAATATTCAGTACATCGATTATTTTGCACGATTCTTAATTATTTAAAAAATATAGATATATGTACTTTGCAAACAATTTTCAATAATTTTGGCCATTATATGTGTTGATGTGAAATATACAAGCATATAGAGAAATAACAAACTTACATATAAAATTAAATATTTTAACTCTGGACAGTCATTGTATTAAAGTATACGATAAAAATATATTTACATGTTTCATAATATAAACAAAGTAAGCAAACCTTTTCGCCAATATCCGGCAAGAAATTATTATTATTATTATTATTATTATTATTATATATATTTTTAAATGGAAATTACACGACTCTTAATTATTTAAAAAATATAGATATTTGTACTTTGCGAACAATTTTCAATAAATTTGGCATTTGCCATTATATGTGTTGATTGAAATTACAAGCATATAGATATAGAAAATTAACACACGTACATATAAAATTAAATATTTTAACTTCGGACAGTCATGGTATTAAAGTAAACGATAAAAAAAAAAAATATATATATATATTTACATGCTTCATAATATCAAGAAAATAATCAAGCCTTTTCGCCAATATCCGGCAATCAAATTATATGGATTTTTTTTTCCAAAACATGGATATTTACATAATTCTTAATTGTTAACAAAATATATATATCTGTACGTTGCGAATGATTTTCAGTAAATTGTGGGTGGTGATCATGAAATACAGGGAAACAAAATAAATAAATAAATAAATAAATAATAATTTTTACAGGTTTCATTATTTTAGAGAATCAATAAGTCGTTTTTTTCCTTATTTTAATATTATGTACTCCATTCATCCCAGAATAGCTTTCGCAGAAGGTTTAGAACACTGGTTAGAAATTACAGAATATTTTTTTCATAATTTAAAAATATTAATTCGTAAATCTATTTACTATACTCATATAAATAAATGTATCTGTAGATATATGCACGTTCAATTTCTTGGTTATATTTCAAACATTGAGAATTTTTAAAATAAAATATACAATAAAAATTATACAATTAAAATTAAGTAAACTTTAAAAATGTTCTTGATAAAGAATTCTTATATGAAGATGAATTTGCCTCATTTGTAAAGTTCTTTGCCATATTTTTAAAAATAATGGGCAAAACTTTTGCACATATTGATGTTAACGAGCATATATTTATTATATACTCGTTTAAGTCACATTCCCACAAAAGGTTTTTTATTAATCTCGGATATATCAATTCATAACTATATGGAACACAGCAATGAACCATTTTTTAATAAATAAGAAATCAAAAATCGCACTTTCATTAAAGTTATACCTAAAAAAACACAAGAGTAGAGTAGGGAGAGTAGAGAAAGATAAGGAAATTTCCCATTAGACACAGTTGTTAAAAGCACTCCCTACAATTCTCCGGAGCGAAAGTATGATTCCCCGAAAACAAAGGGATTTCGACTGTTTGTTACAGCCGTATAAGGGATCGAGTTTGGCCGTGGTACGACCTATGCATAATCTTGCCCATAGCAATAACCGTGGGAACAAAACTGACGAAAATAAAAAAAAAGTCTTTTCCTTCTCTCTTTTTTTTTTTTTTTTTTTTTTTTTTTCTTTCTTTTTTTTTTTTTTTTTAACAATCAGAATTGGATTTGAGATATCACAATGCAAGGAACAGGATACAATGGCTGCAGGACAACGGGATTGTCCAGGTCCTAACTTCCCATAGAGTTTCTTATTTCCTCTGTGTTTTGGTGAAATTTCTATCGGCCACCCAGAGTTACCGCCCACAATCAGATGGAAGGGGAGCGAGGACTATGACCATGAACATAGAATAGAGAAGGACTTCTCACGAAATAGGTTTTAGAAGAAGAAAACCGTTCCTTGAAAATTTGTCTAATAGATGGCGTTGTGTCTCACGGTTGTACTTGGTTTCGTCTGCTTCAATTTGCTCTACCAATAATTTCTTTGATCATTGAGATCCAGCCAATGAACGTTGTCCGCTAGAGGCGCTGGTATGTACATGGTTGTATTATAACCGTTGCCATCCCTTCATTTAAGACCAAAATCGCGACACGATATTCACACTATTTCGTGTGAAGTCCTTCTCTATTCTATGTTCATGACTATGACAAATTGTTGAGAAGAAACAGGATGTTTCTGAAGCAGTGGTGATAATGTTCTCAAAATTCGTGGAATGCGGAAAATTTTCATGACCGATCGCTGGGCACATTTGACTGGGGAAGAACGCAATTTGCCGATTTTAAAAGGGGGCTGGGCTCTGCGCCCTGCCCTAGTGGGAGCACTATATAGGAATTTAATCATATTTTTGGGCATATATTCGAAGTTCCTGGTGTGCAGACTGCATTTTTATTTTAATTTGACTAATTTTTTGAGAATTTACTTCCATTTTAAATTCAAATTTTCAGCATTTCGAGAGATATTTTTCCCATACTTTAGAAAAGAATATTATTTTAAACTGTTATATGTTAACTGTTATAAACTAAAAATAATATTTCCGTCAAATTAAAAACTTATTTACACGTGACTATTATAAACAGAAAAAAGAAAGTTTTTAAATTAGGATTAACTGATTTCGTATTAAAAATAGGAAAATATTGAAGATTACGTCATAAAAATAATATTAACTCGTGAATTTTAAAAGAGAAAGAAAATTGTAAAATAATAAATTCATTAATATGTATTAAAAGTCGTAAATGAAGGAAATTACGTCATATTTAAAGTGGCCAAATAATAATAATGTTAAGCAGTTTCAATTTTAAAATATAATGTATGACATTTCACATTTCTAGATAATCTTTTAAACTATTGCTGCCCATTCTAAGGCAGCGCAAATAAAAATATTTCCCTTCTAGCAACAAAAGTATTTTCACGTGAATATTAAAGAAAGAAAGAAAACTTTGGATAAAATCGCGTCAGATTTAAAACGATACATTTAAAAAGAACTTCCTTATAGCATTTTTAAAAAATACCACGAAAAGAAGAATGTTTACTAAATTCATTTTATATTAGCTTTTTTTCAAAGGATTAAAACTGATCTTATTTAATCAAAGACGAAGACAGCCATTGTATCTCTGAATAGCAATTGATTTGGACTGACTCAAAATTCTCTCGATCAAAAGGAAATGAATGGAAACCCACTGACAGATATACCTTAATCTTTCGAAATCTTTATAAAGTCGATGAAATTAGCCTGCTTTTAGAGTCTGCGGTAGATATCTGCACGAGTCGGCCTGCAGGCCGATTTTCATTCACGCCACTCGGGCCTGGTCTCCACTCTTTTCGGGTGTCGCCGGTCCCAGGCCATATTTTTTTCTGAAGGCTCGGGCCGGGCCTAGTTTATTTTTTCTGTACATAGACGGGACTGGTTTCATTCCTAGTCTTCACGTCCCAAAATTTTCAGTCCTAGTTTTGACCCAGCCCCTATGAAAATCATTATCTCAGCGTGGCCTGGTCTATTCAAAGGTCAGTAAAGTTAGGCCTGGGCCAAAAATGTTTGCAAAAAATGCATGCATTTTAAAAGTATTCTACACTTAAACATTAAAATTTATTCTTTTTAAAGAGTAATATTTCTACGCTTATTAAAATTTAGCTAAATTAAAATTTAGTAAAACGTGTGAAAAAGAACCTGCCTATGACGGAACTCTGTTTTAAACTAAAAAATGTGTTGATCCATACAAAAATAATGTAATAATACATAAGAAAAAAATATATAATACATTTACACTTGCTAAGAAGGGATCTTGTCTATAACGCATTTTTTTTCTTTTTCTATGCAATTCCAACTTAGAAGATTTACTGTATACAATTTTTCAGATTTTTAACATGCATGGAATATGGATTAACAATATTAATGATAACTGAAACATTTGCATGCAAGAAATAGAGATTCATTAAAAAAATAAATATCGCAGCCTGCGGCACTTCTATAAAAATGAAGATTATAAATGTGAAAAAAAAGTTAAGATAAATATTTCTGGTCAGAACTCCTCGTTAGAGATATGCACGGGCCGGAATTTCCAGGCCCGGCCCCAACGAAAGCTATCTTGGCCCGGCCGGTGTAAAAATTAAAAGTTCGGTCCGAGCCCGGCCCGTTTATATTTTCGGAGTTCACGGTCAGGACCATACATAAATCAGTGAAAACAGGCCCGGCCCGATCTGGACCGACATATAATTAAGATTCCTTTAAAGAATACAGCAGACATATTTATAGGATAATTTTATAGTATATTTTTTAATTACGATGTTTGCGCATGACAGAAAATACACATTAGCAAATTTAATGATTATTTAGTTTTGTTAGACGTTTCAACATTCTAATAAGGATTCATTAAAAGATTACTGTACTTTAGAATAAAAGATAAAAAAGAGGGTTAAAAACATCATAACTTTTGAAGCTGTATAATGAAAAGTAGATTTGGGAAAATATTTCTCAGTAATTTATTAAGGATTAAGGCTTTTCTCAATTCCAAAGGAGCTACTTTCTGACACATTTCTGAATTCACTTCTTTTCGGAAACGCATAAAATTGACAGAGTTCTTATTCAGAAACTATGTAATCGAATGGCGTTATCCATTTTTTTTATAAAGGTAATGTATCTTTGAGAAAACACTGTCAATGTTAGCGTTTTGAATCCAGTTTCCGGCAGCGACAGCGCAGGAAAGGAGAAAAACCTGCAACCACGTGAAAAGAAACTCTTATAACTCGACAAGTAATTTATTTATCAAAAATGGAAAATGCTATTCGATTCCAAATACCTTCAATAGTCAAGTTTGTCAATTTTATGACTTTACAGTTAAAAATGAGTCAGAAAATGTGTCAAAGTTTCATGTTGTTGAGCAGTGAATTTGAGAACCACCATAAGGTATATTTCGAAAGAGTTAACAGAAGTTCATTATTGTAGACATGCACTCGGGCCGGGTTGGGCTCGGGCTGAGATTTTAACTTTTCTCCGGGCCCGGCCGGGCTCGAGCCAAACTTTTAAGTTTCTTATTGCACCGGACCGGGCCGAGCCAATAATTTTTTTCTACGGGCCGGGTTCGGACCGAACTTCTAATTCTTGTACAGGGTCGGGCCGAACTTTTTACTGTGAGTCGGGCTGGGTTCGGGCCTGGAAATTTCAGCCCATGAAGACTTCTAGTCTGCGTTGTCTCTGAACGGGGATTGGCGAGCGTAGCTCAAAGTCCCCTAATACATAAAAAAAAAAAAAAAAAAAAAAAAAAAAAAAAAAAAAAAAAAAAAAACGAGTTTTTAGAGAACTTCGCTCACTTTCATATACGAGTTTGAGTTGAACGAGTTCGTTTGAAAAATTTTGAATTTGAACGTGAACTTGACTCATTTTTGAGAAATTGAGTTTAATTTTGAACTAGTTCGATTTTTTTGTGAGCGTGCCCAACATTGGTCACGCCACCTAATTTTAATTCGAAAACAGGCAAATGGAACCAAGAACATTTTAATAACATTTTGCTTTTGTAATGAAATTCAAAAATAGCTGGGTTTTTTATTTTCTAAGAAATTCGTTTGAATATTCTGGTGAGAGTCAATAATTTCTTCGTTGTGCGAACAGCCCCTGCCTGCTTCTGTCCCTGAACGGGTTAAGGATTAATAAACTTCCCCGCTTTTCTTTTTCCCTTTTAAACATTATAGTGTTATAAATACCTAACACGCTATGATATTATGAGAAAATGGTACCGTATAAAAATGTTAAAACTTTGATCCAATAACGGTATAGATGCGACTGTATGATAGACACTTTCGAATAACATCCCGAAGATTTCATCACGTAAAAACACTTTGTTTCATGTTTTGGAATTCAGTCCAGTAACACGGTTATCTAACGAAATAACAGACAGGAAGGAGTTGATGGCCGATTAGGGAATTCTGCAATTTCAGAAATGAGATACCCAAGGCTCCCACTCGGTCTGTTTTTTGAACACCACTTTTTTTCAAAGAAAAATATTTATTATAAATTTCGTAGAATATTACCTAAAAGCGCGTTTATCTTGCAATTGTTTCCTATATGTACCATACATATTTTCTAAAAAATTACTGGTTTTCAAAAAACGGACCCTGTCAAACCGTAAGGATCCCACATATTCATTAGAATTCTCTACCCTATCATTATGCAGCGCATGAAAGATTTGCAAATACATCAGAATAGATTCAATGTGAGGAAGTCAATGAAAATTTAGATTATCCTCAAATCTCTTTGTGAATTAAGTAAACTAATAAATCCTTAGTGAATTGAATAGAAAGTGAAAACTAATGTACTCTTATATGTTTATATATAACATACAATTATATTAACCCATTAACGGCGAGCCTCTTTTGCACTTCTTTTAATCCTTCGACACCAGTTTTTTGCACATTGCAATTTTGAATTATTTAACCCCTTGAGGGGCAAGCAATTACGTTTGTAAAATGCTGAATTCCAACCAGAATCTTTGTAAAATTCTATTTTAAAATAAGTAAAAGCAATTTTACGGCTTTATTCCACCAAAGTTAGAAAAGTAAAATTAAAAAAAAATTTCTGGTGTAGAACTTTATTAATCGTAGGTGGTATATAATATATACCGGCGCCCCTCAAGTGGTTAATCGGACGAAATTTGAGATTAGATAATGCGAAAAATTCCAAATTAAAATACTGGTATTAAAATTTAAAACTTTTGTTCGCCTTACATGACAAATTTTCTTTCCAACCGGCTTTAATGAGCAAGAATACGATTAAAAATATATTATTTATCTGAATGATATATTAATATTTTATTCATAAAAAAATTAATATAGATTTTTAACTTTAATTAATAGCATTTTTCGGAATTTTTAAAGGATTAATATTTCTATATAAATATAGTGGTACCTAAGAACTTAATTTATTTAATAAAAGTTAAATAAAAAGTGATGCAGCTATGCATCACTACGCATTTAAGGGTTAATAACTTTCCACACTTTTCTTTTTTTTCTTTTAAACATTATTAGTCCAGGCAATAGAGAAAGTATAGGGACTCTACCTAGCAAAATTAATGGTAGTACTGGAAATCGGCTTTCTAGATGTTTCTTGGGTCGCTGAATCCGAATTTGTAACTTCCCACCAAAATTTCCCCCGGCAACCCCCCCCCCCCCTAAATTTTGGTAAAAAGACCCCCAAAAAAGGTTTTTATTAAAAAAATCATTTAAAAATTTTTTATTGTTTTAGAGAAAAAGTATCTAGAAATTCAGAAAGTAGACAAAATTTGCAACAAATTAGATATATGACATTCTGACTTAGGATGAAGAGGAAGGGGGCATCTGCCTCAGAACATGCGCCTCAGTGCTGCGTGTACTAAGTTGCGCAATTCCACTTAACCACTCACACGTTTACATTAGCCCTCCCATCTTCCCTTCGAACTTTCTCCATTAGGTTTACTTTAAGTTTTTTGGATCGCTGAATCCGAATTTTTTACTTACCCCCAAAATTTCCCCCCCCCCGACCCCACCCCCCCAAATAGTTGTTTTTAACTTAAATTTCTTATTGTTATAGGGGAAAAGCATTACGAAATTCAGAAACTAGACAAAATTTGCAACAAATAGGATATATGACATTATAACGTAGGATAAACGGGGAGAGAGGGGGCTGCCTCGGAACATTCCCCGCGCGCTTTTCTCAAAAACCAAATTTTTTCAAAAAATCAATTTTTGGGGGGGGTTGCCGGGTGAAATTTTGGTGGGAAGTTACAAATTTGGATTCAGCGACCCAAAAAACATAAAGTGAGTCGAAATCCAGAACTAGTATTAATTTTGCCAGGTAAAATCCCCTATTGCCTGGACTTCATAATTTAGTGCACGTAGCGCCGCAGTGCATGTTCAGAGGCTGCCCTCACCCTCCCGTTCATCCTAATTCATAATGTCATATATCCTATTTGTTGCAAATTTTGTCTAGTTTCTGAATTTCGTAAGGCTTTTCCCCTAAAACAATAAGAAATTTAGGTTAAAAACAACTATTTTGGGAGGTTTCGGGGGGGGGAAATTTTGGGGGAAAAGTTAAAAATTCGGATTCAGCGACCCAAAAATCTTAAAGTAAACGTTATAGAGAAAGTTCGGAGGGGAGATGGGAGGGCGAATGTAAACGTGTGAGTGGTTAAGTGGAATTGCGCAACTTAGTTTACGCAGCACCGCGCGCATGTTCCGAGGCAGATTCCCCCTTCCCCTTCATCCTAAGTCATAATGTCATATATCTAATTTGTTGGAAATTGTGTCTACTTTCTGAATTTCTAAATACTTTTTTAATAAAAACCTTTTTGGGGGGGCTTTTTACCAAAATTTGGGGAGGTTGCCGGGTGAAATTTTGGTGGGAAGTTACAAATTCGGATTCAGCGACCCAAAAAACATCTAGAAAACCGATTTTCAGTACTACCATTAATTTTGCTAGGTAAAATTCCCTATTGCCTGGACTATATAGTGTTATAAATATCTAACACGCTATGATATTATTCGAAAATGATACCGTATAAAAGTGTCAAAACTTTGATCAAATAACGGTATTGATTCGACTACATGATAGAAACTTTCTATTAGCAGCCCTAAGATTTTAGCACGTAAAAACACTTTGTTTCATGCTTTAGAATTCAGTCCAGTAACACGACAACTAATGAAATAAGAGACAAGAAGGGATTGATGGCCGATTAGGGAATTCTGCATTTCCAGAAATGAGATACCGTAAAGATTCGAAATGTTCATTTGAATTCTCTATCCTATCGTTATGTAGCTCATAAAAGATTTGTAAGTATGTCAGAACAGACTCTATGTTAGGAAGTCACAGAAAATTTAAGATTACCTCATATCTCTCTGTGAATCAACTACAACTAATAGATTTTAGTGAATTGAATAGAAAGTGAAAATTGATTTGCACATACAATTATATAATACAATTAAAAATATATTATTTAACAATATGATACATTAATGTTTTATTCATAAAAATGTTAAGATCGATTTTTAGTTTCATTTAGTAGTATATTCTTGTAATTTTAAGAGGATTAATATTTCTATATAAATATAGTGGTTACTAAGAACCTAATTTTTTAATTAAAAGTTAACCCCTTGAGGTGCGGTGGTATTTTTATGAAACCACTTTAATTCCCAAATTCCTCAATGGCACCAGAATTTTAATAAAAATAATTTCGTTTTATCATATACGCGAAATACAACTTTTTCTTATGTACAAATGAATTTGTTTTCAAATCCCGGTGCCATTAATTAATTTCAACATTTTAGCAATGGAATTGCTTTGCCCCTGAAATGGCTAAATAAAAAGTGATGCAGATATGCGTTTAAGGGTTAATAAACTTCCACGCTTTTCTTTTTCTCTTTTAAATATTAAATGAGACCGCATAAAAAGGTTAAATCTTTGATCAAATTACGGTATAGTATATATATATAGACTGTATGATACAAACCTTCGAATAGCATCCCAAAGATTTTAGCACGTAACAGAAACACTTTGTTTCATGCTTTGGAATTCAGTCCAGTAACACGATTAACTAATGGAATAACAGACAGGAATAAGTCAGCGGTCGATGAAGGAATTCTGTAATTCCAGATATGAGATTCCATAAGGATTCCTAATGTTCATTCGAATTATGTATCCTTCCATTATGCAACTCATAAAAGATTTGTAAGTATATCAGAATAGATTCAATGTTAGGAAGTCACTGAAAATTTAAGATTATCTCATATCTCTTTGTGAATTAAGGAAGACTAACAGATTTTTAGTGGGCTGAATAGAAAGTGAAAACTGATTAACTCTTTTATGTTTACATTATCACATTGTATAAAAGAATATTAATATTTTATTAATAAAATTTTTAATATAGATTTTTAACTTCATTTAGTTGCATATTTTCGTAATTTTTACAGGATTGATATTTCTATGTAAAGATAGTGTTCACTAAGAACTTAATTTTTATTTATTAAAAGTTAAATAAAAAGTGATGCAGATATACATCACTATGTATTTAAGACATAGCTGCCAACTCGTTCGCTTTTTTGTACCACAAAAATTTAACAGAATTTTTTGCCTTATTTAATCGGCAGATTATGGCGATTTAAAAAAGTAAAATTTCCTGTAAAATGTTTGTGGTACAGAAAAGCGAATGAGTTGGCAACCATGATTTAACCTTTTCCGGCACAGGCAATTTTTGTTGAAAATAATGAAATGATTGACTGACACCGGACTTTCAAAACGACTTTTTTAGGTATTAAAAACATGTTACATTACATGTTGATTGTAAAAGTAAAATTTTACTCAAATATTCCTAGTGCCGTTCGTAAGTTTGGAATTAAAATTAGTTATCCCGACCCGGGCACACTGTGCCGGAAAGGGTTAAGGGTTAATAAACTTCCACGCTTTTCTTTTTCATTCTTTAAACATTATAGTGTTATAAATATCGATCACGCTATGATGCTATAAGAAAATGATATCGTATTAAAATGTTAAAACTTTGATCAAATAACGGTATAGATTCGACACTATCATAGAAACTTTCGAATAGCATCCGAGAGATTTCAGCACGTAAAAACACTTTCTCTCATGTTTCTGCAATTCCAGAAATGAGATACCGTAAGGATTCCAAGTGTTCATTCGAATTCTCTATACGATCATTATGCAACCCATAAAAGATTTTTAAGTATATCAGAATAGATTCAATGTCAGGAAATCACTGGAAATATAAGATTTCCTCATATCTCTTTGTGAATTATGTACGACTAATAGATTTTTAGTGAATTGAATAGAAAGTGAAAACTAAAGTAATCTTATATGTTTACTTATAACATGCAATTATATGAACTCATTAAAGCCGGCTGGCAAGAAAACTTTCCATGTAAACAGGGATGAGAGTTCCGGCTTTTTGCACAATAGTATAAACTTAGAGAAAATGTTGTTCTCTTAAATCGCAAGAATGTTTCGATTAAATTAAATAAAATTTTCTCTAAGATTACACTGGTCTGCAAAAAGTCGGAACTCTCACCCCTGTGTAAAGCGAAAAAAACTTTTACATTTTAATACCAGTATTTTAATTTGGAAATTTTCCCATTATCTCATCTCAAATTTTGAGCGATTAAATAAAACAAAATTACAATGTGCAAAGAGCTAGTGCCGAAGGATTAAAAGAAGTGCAAACGAAGCTCGTCGTTGATGCGTTAATTTATAGGATTAAAAAATGTTATTTATCTGAATGATATATTAACACTAAAACCGCCGTAGTGGTCATTTTGACCGCTACCAAATAAAACGATTTTGATTATCACCAGAAATCTCTTTCTAAAATAAATTTTAAATGTACCTCGGAGAAATAAGTTAAAAATGCTAAGTAGTTTCAATTAAAGTTTCCGGTGAAAAATATTTTTATAACACTTCAGCAAAATTTCCGGCGGTTATAGTGTTAATATTGAAATCCTAAAAAATTGAAAATTGACTTTTAACTTCATTTAGAAGCTTATTTTTGTAATTTTTACAGGATTAATATATCTGTATAAATATAGTGGTTACAAAGAACATAATTTATTTATTAAAAGTTAAATAAAAAGTGATGCAGATATGCCACACTACGCGTTTTAGAGTTAATTTAGAGTCTTTTTCCCTTTTAAAAATTATAGTGTTATAAATATCTAACGCGCTGTGATATTATGTGGAAGTGATGCCGTATAAAAGGGTTAAAACTTTGATCAAATAACGGTATTGACTCAACTATATGAGAGAAACTTTCTAATAGCGTCCCTAAGATTTTAGCTCTTAAAAACACTTTGTTTCATGCTTTGGAATTCAGCCCAGTAACATGATTAACTAATGGAATAACAGGCAAGAAGGAGTTGATGGTCGATTGGGGAATTCTGCAATTCCAGAAATGAGATACCGTAAGGATTCCAAATGTTCATTCGAATTCTCTATCCTATGATTATGCAACTCATAAAATATTTGTAAGTACATCAGAATAGATTCAATGTCAGTAAGTCACTGAAAATTTAAAAATATCTCTTATATCTTTGTGAATTAAGTACGAGTAAAAGATTTTTAGTGAACTGAATAGAGAGTGAAATCTGAGGTACTAAATGTTTCGGAATATAACATACATATCCATTAAAATATACGATTAAAAATGTATCAGGGTGGATCAAATGAAAACGGAACAGGGACTAGAAAAATGAAATGGCAAAGTTTATAAAATTATAAGACGAAACGTAATTTTTAACCTTGATTCAAACATAGTG
Source organism: Maratus speciosus (assembly GCA_963932465.1). NCBI lineage: Eukaryota > Metazoa > Arthropoda > Arachnida > Araneae > Salticidae > Maratus > Maratus speciosus. The sequence continues at coordinate 370,221,992 of OZ010797.1, read as the reverse complement.
GAAATTGTATAAAATGCAGAATAGCAATGCCACATGTCGGGCAATTTACACCAAAAACTAAAGAGCACCAATATGTGTCAGGGACAAACTAAATTTGTATTAAATTCCGTGCATTAGTTATTGAGATAGAGCTCCCAAGAAATTTGTGTCACTTAAAGACAGGCAGAATTACAGACTCATAGGCAGACATTTTCTAAAAACATGTTTTTCGTGATCTCTAACCCCATAAAACGTGTAAATTCGTCGAAAATCGGAATTTGAAAAAATTCTCGATTCCAGTAAATTTTTGTAAAGCTATAACAATGTAAAAATTATTATACCATATAAACGTTTTAACACTTGAAAGACGGAAAATTTTAGGCCAGTTTTATAAAAAATATTTAATACCAGAATTTTTGTTAAAAAGTAAACTTATTTAATTAACTCATTTTTTTCATTAAGTTTTTACGATTATTTCATAAAGAAATTTCTGGTTCGATACAAAATATATTTATTTGGAACGGGCCAAAATGGCCCATCGCCGTCATTCTAGTTTTAAAACATAGATCAAATAAATGTATCTATTCGATTGTATGATACAAATTTTGAGTAGCATCCCAAAGATTTTCGAACGAAAATGTTTGTTTGATGATTTGGAATTCAGTCCACTAACACGATTAAGTAATGAATTAACAGCCAGGAAGGAGTTGATGGCCGATTAGGGAATTCTGCAATTCCAGAAATGGTAACATATAAGTATTCCAAATGGTCGTTCGAATTGTCTTTCCTTTCATTATGAAACTCATAATAGATTTGTAACATTGCCGGTATAAACTCTGTCTTAGGATATCACTGGAAATTTAAGTTTGTATCAGATTCGTTTGTGAATTGCTAAAACTAATCGTTTTACGCTGAATAGAATAGAAACGTAAAACTATTTTAATTTCAGTTATTGCGAGATGCTTCATTTGATATAACATACAATTAAAATAAAATATAGAATTAACCCTATAATTCCCAGGATAGAATGCGATAAAAAATTGCTTAATTCAGATAATCGGAATTGATACTAGAAAGGGTAAATAGTAAATTTCGGCTTACTTATAAAGAAATGTCTATTATTAAAAAAAGCAAACATTTCTATTTCAAATTTCTAGTGTAAATACGGGATATTTGATTCAAAAATCAACTAAATCGTGATCAATGACTGTAGCATGAATGCTACGATGGGTATTAGGGGGTTAAATAATATTTTAATTATCTTGTTTAATATTTTATTACATCATCGATATACACGCATCCCCCGACTTACGTATTAATCGACTTACGTAACTTCGCAGTTACGTAATAAATCTCGAAAATTACCTTTGTGAACACACTAGAGCGTTTGATTCGCAGTTGCATACTTTTGATATTTATTTTATAAATAAAATACATACACACCAGAGCCATAATATAATATTAGATGGAGTTATACTTTTATTGGTACAGTAGAACCTCGATCCATCGTTTTTCAAAGGGTGCGTGAAAAAAATCGATGAATGCGGGAAAACACGAAAAAGGCAACGTTTATGCAGTACTAATACATACAATGCATACCGTATACTAATAAATACTAATTTGTTACTTACCTAGCTGTAAAAGAAATAAGTCGACGTTGTAGAAAATTAATATTTATTTAAAAAATGAGTAATTTTATGTGGGGTTTTTCGTTCATTTTTTAATTAAAGAACAAATTTTCAAGAGGTACATCATTTTCAGGTCATTTTCTGTAATTTAATATGCCTATTTAAAAGTTCATACAGTTTCAAATGCCGTAATTTCATCAGACGGACTTGGCACTGGTGTAGGTTAAGCTTCATCGGCATGAACATTATCCACTGCTTCTTCGCCAATATTTTCATTTTTTGCATCATTACACATTTCTTCTATGTTTAGGACACCACATGTCGCACCATCTTCATCAATGGAAATATAATCGCTAAATTTCACACCAGATACATCCTCTGCTACACGTAACTACTCTTCATCTGCATTACCGTCACCATTATCATTATTTTCTTTCCCTTCTGTTGAGCATTCTTCATCAATTTTTCGCACGAAACCGCATTTCATGAAACAGTTCTGGATGGCTGCAGAAGTTACTTCATGCCATGCTGAAAGTACAAAATGAATAGCCTGCAGAAGGTATATTTTTGGAGTAGTCTCTTTTGATGGTTCCATGAAACATAAAAATATTTTCACTAGCTTTCTCCTGTAAAATTGTTTTAAACAGTTGATTATCCCGGCATCTAGAGGTTGTACGACAGATGTAATTAGCTTGGGAAAAACTGACTTTTATATTTTTCAAAGACGACTTATCTGGTAGATGTGCTGAACAATTGTCAATAAATAGAATGATTTTCCTTTTTTGAGCGCCGATTAGTCTATCACTGTTATGAAGAAATTTTGTAAAAATGTCATTTTCATCCATGCTTTGGCATTCGAATGGTAGACTACTGGCAGTTTCTTTACATTCTTGAATCATCGATGCCTAGCAGATTTACCAATAACGAGGGATACTCTTTTATCAGAACCGTCATTATTTGTCCATAGAGCACTGTATGTCTTTCTTTGGAATGTTTACCACCATGACAAGACTCCTTTGAAAGCTAGCGTTCTCCGTGGCAATCATTTATAAAAAAAGGCCTATTTCGTCTGCATTATAGATGTCATAATCCTTGTATCCTTCAAGTATCTTCGGAAGTTTTTCGAACCACATTTCTATGGCATCAGTATTAACTACTGCGGCACTTTCGCCACATAATTTCCTGGATACCAATCCATGGCAAATTTTAAAACGTGAAATATACCCATTTGATGTACCCATGCCATATGAGGCAGCTATTTCAAGTGCCTTTTTTTGGAAGAATATTACCATCCACAGGAATATTTGACGCACGAGCTTGCTCGTACCAAGCGAAGAGAAGCCTTTCCAACTCACTGTAAGTAGACAGTTTGCTAGTTTTTCTCTTTTATACAGAAGTTCCATACTTTTCAGCCTGCTCTCTAATTTCTTTTTTTTTTTTCGAAATTATCAAATTCAGGGTTGATCCGGTATACTTAAACGTTTGGCGATGTTAATCTTTATCACAAAATGATTCGTTTCCACTTCATCTATGATGTGAAGCCTTTCTTCTAAGTTTTGTATTTATTTTGCTATTCTTAAGATTCGTAAAATTCACAAAATGCATAAAATGTGATGCAGAACGCTTTAAAGTGAAAAGCTCATACTCTTGAAATTAAGCACGTGCACTGCACACAATAGTTTAGTCAGGAATGGGAAAGAATGTGGCAGCAGACCGAAGTGGATGCATCCATCCTCCACTTTACACCGAATAGAATAAGCCATTCTCCAAACAAGAACACCTGCTCCGCAATCAGTTATTTACACGTAGATACATGGTACAATATCAGCGCTAATCCCTGCCCCCTCCCCCCATTAAAACAGCAGAAATGATTTATTTTAGGATAAAATAAGTAGTTCCACTTTTTTGTCATATGGATCCGCCTGACCTTCAATTTTATTACGATGAGGAGAAAATTTTTACAACGATGAATGTGGGAAAACAACTTTTTGAAGAACGATGCATGCGGGTTTCGTTAACATTATCTAAATATAAATTGTGCATGGACCATAGAAATAAAACGATCAATGCGGGAAAACGATGGATGCGGGATGGATCGGGGTTTCACTGTATATACAATCAAATCTTCAACAAAACTATTTTATCTTCTTCGTTAGTTATTCCTAGCAGTCATCTAATTCCTAATAAATACAATTTATGTTTATCAAGGATTATTTTATTTTGTGAGTGCTATTCATTTGTCTTGCCATCAGAAATTCAGAAACAATAGGTTAACCCCTTTTCTACTCTCGGTACTTATAAGTACCACTCACTTTAAATTTTCATCCCATAGTGAATATTACTAATATTATAATGGTACTTTGCAAAAACTCTCTTTTAACTCTCCTTTATCATACATGGCAGCAGTAGTTCTAGGTTTGTTATTTTATCAAAGAATAAGGATCTTTGAAACAGTCGAGGTGTTTTGTCCCGATATTTTGTATAGATTGTCACGCTCATCTTTTTATTACTGCAGACACAGTAAAGTATATAAGATCAATACAAAAACCCTTAACGGGTTAAAAGTTTGACGCAGCACTTTACTTTATGGCTATATGAATCTGAAATATGGGTCTTAAAAATTATGATATCAAATTTTAAGTGACGCTGTGCTATTAAAATGAATTTATATATATTTAATTTTTCTTTTTTGTTGTATTTATTTTTAATCAGTGATATTTTTTCATTCAAAATATGAGTTTTAAAAGATATGATATCAAAATTAAAGTGACGCTGTGATCTGACTTAGATTAGTTAAAAAATTACTTTACACATACTTATGTTTTGTCTTCTGAAATATATTTAGAAATTGAAACATTTTTTTTTTTCAATACACTATCAAATATGTCATACATTTTCTCAGCTGATGTTATGTATTAAATGTATTTAATTCAATAAATTTATTTATCTTTTGCGTCACGATATCCAGCACTATCCGTAAAACTTGTGTAAACGTTTATTTTGCGTTATAGTATCTAAACTAAGTAAATAGTATGCAAATAGATAGTGTGATGCAAAGAAAACATTTACACAAATTTTACCGATGGTTCTGGATATCGTGACGCAAAAGATAAATAAATTTATTGAATTAAATACATTTAATACATAACATCAGCTGAGAAAATGTATGACATATTTGATAGTGTATTGAAAAAAAAAATGTTTCAATTTCTAAATATATTTCAGAAGACAAAACATAAGTATGTGTAAAGTAATTTTTTAACTAATCTAAGTCAGATCACAGCGTCACTTTAATTTTGATATCATATCTTTTAAAACTCATATTTTGAATGAAAAAATATCACTGATTAAAAATAAATACAACAAAAAAGAAAAATTAAATATATATAAATTCATTTTAATAGCACAGCGTCACTTAAAATTTGATATCATAATTTTTAAGACCCATATTTCAGATTCATATAGCCATAAAGTAAAGTGCTGCGTCAAACTTTTAACCCGTTAAGGGTTTTTGTATTGATATCATTACTTTTTTGAGGTTTAGGATCAAAAGATTAAAAAAGTACACCTTCATAGATAAAATTGGATTAAATTTTCCTAGAAACAAAATAAACTTAATGAAATACCAAAATTTTAGAAAAAGTGATTGAAAAATAGAATACTTTTAATTCATATCTTGGTACTACTTGCGGATTCGCCCGGAGTCCACCTTGTTTCTTTGTTGATCATCGCCGATGTTAAATTTATTTATTTTATGTTATGTTTGTTGTTGTTTATATTATGTTTGTTGTTGTTATGTTATTAAATTAAGCATAAAGTGATTATAAAAGACCAGCAAAGAAACAAGATAGCGGACTCCGAGTGAATTCGCAAGTAGTTTCCATATCTTTTTAAACTCATACTTTGAATTTATGAGAGATATGAATGATAAAGCATCAGTGATTAAACTTTTATACATCTTTTTAAATTGAACATAATTTTTGCACATGCGATTATAAAAAAATAAAATGATGAAATATATATAGAGATTATAATTGATAGCATAGCGTCACTCAAAATTTGATATCATTATTTTTAATTTCCATATTTAAAATTCTTAGAGAATAAGATAAAGTGCTGCATCACTAACTTTTAACCCATTAAGGGTTTTTGTATTGATACTACTACTTACAGGGATGGGGAATTTTCAGAAAATCTTACCAAACAAAGATTTACTTTATGAGCCAGCAAGATACAACGTACAGTTCAAAAACAATGAGAAAACACACAGCAAAAATAGTTTACACTGTTACTAAGAAATTATTAATTGTTATTAAAAAATATATACAACAGAGGAAAGTTTAGTATAAGATAGAACTTAGCACTATCGAAGTAAATTTGAAAAATATAACCAACTATTAAAAAAATGTTTTTGCCAGACCTTATATAGCCTGCAGTATTTTCAAAGATTGCCTAAAAATCCACTCGCCCTGCGAGGAAAGGTACTCGCCAGTGGCAAGCAAAATGATATATTTCCCATTCCTGACTATTTAAAGTGTTTTCAACTGGTTTTAATTGCAAAAGAAGATCTTTAACATTATAAAGATTATAGTCTGATAATTTCAAAGAAATGTTAATAGTGTATTAATAATTTTAGTATAATGGCTGTGGTTATTGATAAAAGTTTCAAAACAAGTTATCTGACTGTTCTAGTAAAAGTTGCAAGGTAAGAGTAGTGTAAAATGATCATTGCATTCTTTTAACCAAGCATATACAGCACGGTAATTGTGAAAGTACTTTTGTATTTCAATGACATGTTTTGTAATTGTTTGTGGAGTTATATTGTCACCTAGAAGATTTAACCAATGAGTAGAGCAACCATATGCTTTAAGTTTATCAGTATCTCTTCATTCTTGCCTCATGTAGTTAAAATAAAATCCTTAAAACCCTGTTTTAAAATACTAGTATAATTTTTGCCAGCAACAAAAATTGTGACAAAAGGTATTTTTGATGTGATGGTCTTTTCCACTTCGGCACAAATTGGCCATCAATGGTTGAAGTTCACAATAATTTTCAGAAACAGATAGGTGAAATTTGTGATATTTACTTTTGCTAAGCAACGTAGATTATAGAAAATTGCAGACAATGGATGCACATATTATTAGTGACATTTTAGATACCGTGTCCTTGCACCATTAAAAAAAAAAAATGCTAAACGTAACTAGAGATGAAAAAGCTGTATTTTATTTGGCGATAGATAATAGATTTTTTAATTGCCACTTTAAAAACTTCAATTGCCATGCGGCAGGGTTGGCCTTTTATGATTCATTTGAGACAAATTATTAATAATCTAAAATATTTCTGTAGCAACAGTAAAAAAGTCTTAAAGATTCATTAGATGGAACCCATCAAAACTTGATGGCACCAAACAAAAAAGTCTAACTCTTTAAAATGTTATTTACTGACATAACAACATCAATAAATCTCTCATTATTTGGTACTAATTTCATATAAAATACATTCATATCTACTACGATAATAAAATGCTTATTAGAATCGGTAGATAATAAACTATGTAGTGCATACAAATGCATTTTGTGTGCACTAATGTTAGATAATGACGAAAATGTATTGTACAATATATATCGGTATCATGCTGATCGATGGCAAAGCACTTTTAAGTAGGGATGGGCAATGTCTAGAATTAAATATCATGATAAATCAGCATCTTTATATCATATTCCGATATATCGATTTAGGAAAGTGCCCCCCGGGGAGGGGGGGGGGAGCAAAGTGGTGGGCGGAGCACTGGAAGTGCATAAAATGATTAAGCAGTCACAGGCCTTTCCAACAATATGTCACATAACGGGTGTCGGCAAAATTTAGGAAAGTGCCCCCCATGGGGAAAAAGTGGTGAGTGGTGCACCGGAGAGCCATAAAATGATTAAGCGGTCACAGGCCTTTGCAACGATATGTCTTATGAGGGGTGATGGCAAAATATACAAAAAGACCCTCCCTCGGGGGGGGGGGCGACAAGTGGGGAGTGGGACCCTGATGGTGCATAACATGAATAAGCAGTCACAGGCCTTTCCAATGGTGTCACATGATGGATGTTAGCAAAATTTAGAAAAGTGCCCCCCAGGGGTGTCAAAGTGGTGGGCAGGGCACCGGAAGGCCATAAAATGATTAAGCAGTCACTGGCCTTTCCAACGATATGTCACATGAGGGGTGTCGGTAAAACTTAGAAGAAAGCCCTCCCGCAAGGGGGGGACAAGTGGGGAGAGGAATGCTGAAGGTGCATAACATGAATAAATGGTCACATGATGAGTGTCGGCAAAATTTAGGAAAGTGCCACCTTGGGGGGCAAAGTGGTGGGCGGAGCACCGGAAATGCATAAAATGATCAAGCGGTCACAGGTCTTTGCAAGATACGTCACATAAGGGGGGGTGCAAAATTTAGAAAAGGCCCTCCCACGGGAGGGGATAGGGACACTGGAGGGGCATAACATGAATAAGCGGCAACAGGCCATTCCAACGATATGTCACATGAGGGGTCTCGGTAAAATTTAGAAAAGTGCCCCCCAGACGTGGAAGTGGGGGGTGGTCACCGGAGGTGCATAACATGAATAAGTGGTCACAGGCCTTTCCAATGATATGCCACATGAGGGGCTCAGCCAAAGTTAGAAAAGTGACCCTGAGGACCCAGCTATATAATTATTATTTCATTTGTCTAATTAAATCCACTGTTGCAAATAAAATGTTATATTTTATTTCTTTATCGTCCTGATTCGCACATTGTTCAATAACAAAGAGCAAATATTCATCAACACCGCTGAAATCTAAATACCATAATGAAATGAAAGACATGGTGTCTGAAGCATAAAACGCATATGCTCAGAGATTCAGCTTACACCGTCAATACCATAAATATATTTATATATATATATGTATCATCTGATGTCAGTGATCACACAGAAAACTGCATGTACGATACTTATCACCCACCAAAACGAAATCACATACCATTAGTATCATGAACATGGAACCCGAGGAGTCGGTATTTTATATCACAATTTAGGCTGGCAGAAGTCGCACCGTTAATATCAAGAATACTGAAACCGAGGAATTGGTATTTTTAATACCACGGTTTAGACTTGAGAGGAGACACTCCATTAGTATCATAATAATCGGAACAGACGATTCAGTATTTAATACAACGGTTTAGACTGGGTCGAAGCTGAAGAAGCGCTGCTTAATGTTGCTGTTTAATGAAGAACCACGATAATCACGGTTTACATCACGATTATGATATTCATGATATACCGTTTTGTAAGGTTTTTTAATATCGTTATCACAATTACCATTTTATATCAATTTTATCAATATATCGCCCAGCACTACTTTAATTATTTGCACTGAAGTACATACAGATTTTTACCACAGAAAACAGCGAATGCTTACATGCATAAATATATAAATACACTAATTTTTTTTATTACACAACATAAATCAAACGTCTTTATATTTATTGATTGGCCCAGAAGCAGAATTTTCTGCGTCAGTCTGCAGCAAACAAAAATTTATCTGTGACCCAATAAGCCTACTATCATAAGAAATAACAGAAACACTTAAAGTAAGCAAAATTTCCATTTATAAAGAATATATATAATATAAGGATACAACAAATACCATAAATCTAGAGACTTAAAGCAAATTTCAGCTATTTTTTAAGCCCAGCAAGGTTTAATCTGCAAGGTTTAAAATAATCTGCAGCGCCCGCTTCCGTGCTGCACTGTTTCTGCTACTGGGTTGATTGGAATATATATATATATTTTTTAAACCCTCCGAGCATCTTGAAGGCGTTCCGGCATTTTCATAAAAATGCTCATAAGAATAATTTTAATTAAAATTTTCTTTTCCTGTTTGTTTCTAAAATACACTTCATGCTCCTTTATTTGATAGACATCTTGAAATACAATTCTGCTGAAAATATTTTTGTCTACAACAGATTAAAGTTGTTTTTGGGAAACTGAAAAATATGCTCAAACCGCTCAGAGAGTTAAAATATTTCTTAATTTATTTCTGAGTAATATTGTACTGAGTACTGTTTCGGCCAGGTGTCATGAACTGTGCAAATACCGAATTGAAAAAAAAAAAAAAAACTTGTGCACACATAAGTGCACTCGCATATTAAAGTATAAATTTTTTAAATATAAATCAGTGTTGATTTCAGGGGGTGACCCTGGGGGGAACACCCCCCCCCCCCCCAGAAGATTTGAGATTTTGTGTTTTCAATGGTCAAAAAGTGCAATCCCTCCTGGAGAAAAGTGTCTGAATTCAACACTGATAGAAACAATGATTAAAGAGATGACCTGTAATATGCAAAATGCTTAAAAACAAACAGTGCCGATTAATTTTCTTGTTTATACAGTACATACAGTGTTTAGTTTTGCTACTTTTTCGGCGAGATGTCATGCACTCTGCAAATACACAAATTAAAAAAAAAAAAAATCACTGGTGCACACATATGTGCACTCGCATATTAATGTATACATTTTAAAAATATAAACAATCAGTCAAGAAACAGTACAAAGTCTCTTAATTTTTAATCTGCATTACAACAATTCTTTAATTATGTTAGCTTACTTATCATAGAGTACTTTTTTAAATACACGACTTGATTAAAATATTTTGCATTACAGTTTAATTGCTTTAAACCTACAAACTGGTTAATTTATTTAATAGAAAACTTACCAATTGCTGAATAATGATCACCATCTTGCTGGGAAAAAAATAGTGTAACCAGTTTTGTGCTTCACACACTAATTGAGGAAACATGTAAAACAATTTACTACACTAACTGAAAGATATCTGCATTAGAGTCCTGCATCAGGTCGGGTTACTTGCTTTTACCCGAACCGACTCTTGGTTCGGATCGGATCAATAGTAATTTTTTGCGGCAGGCCGGGTTCACTTTCATTGTTTCGGTTTGGGTTTTGACTCTAATTGGTCGACCTGAATTTCAAATGATATCCAAAGTATTTTTTCAGGTTGAAGATCTATGTACAGGGGTGGGGAATTTCTAGAAAATCTTACCACCCAAGGATTTATTTCACCAGCCAGTAAAATGCAATCTACATTGAAAATTTTTATGACAAAATTACGCAACTCAAAAATAGTTGGTTACTATTACTATAATGCATTTTCATATTTTTCTTCCCTATAAATTTAAAAAAAATAAACAAGAGATGAAAGTTTAATATAAAATAGAACTTAGTACCATGTTTACATCGCAATAATTAGGAAAGTTGAAAAATATAGCTACCTAATAAAAAAAAAAGTTTTTGGCATATCTCTATAGTTTGCAGTTTTCAAAAACTACCTAAAAATTCACTCGCCAATAGCGAGTAAAATGATGCATTTCCCTACCCCTATCTATGTACAATAAGACCTCCATAATGGCTTTTCTTTCAAAAGGCAGACATTTCTATTTAGCAAACACTTTTTAATTCCTAAACTTTGGGATGAGTTCCATATCCTGTGCCGGAAGATTTTTGGCGAAAAAAAATCTCGCCAAAATGCCGTTTTGGCAACATGAAAATTTTTCCAAGATTGCAGAAAAACATCATTTTAAAATCTTTATATTATTTATAAATCAATGATTTTGCACCATTTTTAAAGATAGAAAATGATATAAAAACATGGATTTATAAATTACACAAAGATTTAAAAACGAAGTTTCTGCGCCATCTTGGAAATTTTCTTCCGATACAATTACACAAATTTTAGCAACATTCTAAATAAATGTTCTTTTTGAGATGAATACTTGTTATTGTCAGGGGGGCTCTGCCCCCCTGGTTCTTAAAACATTTTCGACAATAAAAAAGAGAAAAAAACTGGCCAGGAACTTTTTATAAATTTCAACAATATTTCAAAAACTATTATTTTTAATGCAGGTAAAATCCCGTTCACAACTGCCAAAAAGAAAAAAAAGTATTAAATCATAGAAAAAATGTATAAAAATAATTTAAAAATGTTTACACACAACATCAACAACAACAAAAAAAAACAATCAGCAAGAATTTAATGTTTATAAAATGATCCCAGTTAGGGTCTGAAACAGGATACCAACTATTCATCTGAAAAAGCACATGTTTAGATTTATTTAAAATACTGCTAAAATTTGTGCAATTGCATCGGAAGAAATTTTCGAAGTGGCGCAAAAACTTCGTTTTTAAATCTTTATGTAATTTATAAATCCATGTTTTTACATCATTTTCTATTTTTAAAAATGGTGTAAAATCATTGATTTATAAATAATATAAAGATTTAAAAATGATGTTTTTCCGCAATCTTGGAAAAATTAACGATATTTTACTTACATCGACCGGCAGAGAGAGTAATCCAAGTGTGGCGTTGGCGTGACCGCGGGAGCAAATTCTTATCTAACCGAATTCAAAATTTGCTGACTAACAGTTCCCGTGATACTAGTAAACCAATAAGCTTCAAAATCTCACGTCATCCAGTTGGCCGGTTTTGAAAAGGCATTTCCGAAAAAAAGCAACCCTAAAGCCGTTCGAACGATCCGAAATCCGACGAACAAACTTAAACCAGATCGAAACATTTTATCGCCAAACAAAGCACGCCAAAAAAATCGCCAAATCTTCCGGCACAGGATATGGGACTCTTCCCTAAACTTTATATATTTGAACTTTTATATAAGTTTGAATAACAGGCACCTCTCAATTTAAACACATGTAACATGTGTACATAAACTATCAAAAATATGATACATGTGGTTTTTGTGTGTATCAAAAACAAAATATTGATAATATTTTTCATATTTTGAAAATTATTTTTGCAGGTTCGGGTCGTGTTGACTTAAAATCAGACATGGTACAGGCTCAGCAAAAAAAAAAGCTGAACTTTCACAGCCTCACAGACTTTTTACGAAATTCGAAATTTTCCGTAACATTGAGGAAATTTACATTTATTCTGCGATCCCTTGACAAAATTAGTCTTTTTCTGCGACCATTTGACGAATCTTACCACAGGAATCTTATTAATGCATGAATTTTGTCTATAATCACTGTAGATTATAAATGTATGTAGAGAAATTTCTAAATCGCTCTTGTGAAGGAAAAAATTCACAAGTTGGTTACAAGAAATTCTTCAGTTAGTCATGAAGAAAAAAAAAAAATCTATTAATTTGCCCATCTACTGCTTAAAAAATCACAAAATTCATCAATCAGTCGCAGATGAAAAAGAAAAATCGGTAGTCGGTTGTTAGGGGAAAAATCATAAAATTTGTCAAGTGGTCACATAAAAAACACACAAAAATTGCCAATCGGTAGGAGAAAACATACAATCCATTCATAATTAATATCCATTATGAGGTTTTTAGGTTAAGAAGGAATGATTTTTCTTCCTTTTTCAGAACTGAATGGCTGAAATTTCAGAACAGAATCACCCCTTGCTCTTGAAAATAAAAGTGATGTTCTCATAAAATCATTGGCAAAAAAATAATCCCCCCCCCCCCCCCCCCCGAAATCATGCCATGTTGGACAGCGCTGATAAAATACATTAAATGTTTTCCCACCAACCAAAACACTGATAATTTTATTGTCAGTGTATGTGAATGAATTCTTACTTTGGAAAAAAGCTTTTTAAAATAGGATTACACATATTATGTATTTTGAAATTTATCCATTCTGACTTTTTGGGAATTAATCGTGAACTTTTCTTTTGATTTAGTAATCTTAATGGTCTTCAGATTTTCAAGTGGAAGCTGTTTAGAAATCTATTGGTATGTATCATATGATAGGGCATAGAGAATGTAACTTTGGTGGTTTTTAACACAAATCGCAACCGTCTGTCAACAAACATTGAAAAAACAATGATAACTTGGTTTAAAATATTTTTTGAGTTATGGGGATCCCACAATAAACAATTTAATTAAGTTGTAATTCTGACTTTGAATTTTAAATTTACTTTAGTGAAAGCATTGAAAAATCCATTTATTTGTTCCCATCAGAAACATTGTAATCTTTTCTAGCTAAATAGTTTTAAGTTTTTTTAGTACCTTTTTTCGCGAAAAATCAATCGGCAAAATTAAGAACTTCATTTTGTTTAAATTTGTTAATATTTAAAGATATTTTAGTTAAAACATTGTGATTAAACATTCATTGTAAGATATCTGCTTTAAAAATTTATATTTGTCTCAGCCTTTCCAAGTATTAAAATTTTCAGGCTTAATTTAACATATAATTTTTTATTAATGATTCAATTGTTAAAATTATCATTTTAGTTACATTTTCTAAAGAGTCAAGAACATATTTTTTGTTACTCGATATGTAATCAAAACAAAAGTTTAAGTTACTGCTGGATTATGAGTGTGTTCAAGAAGCACGCGCGTTACGCGCGCGAGCTCAGGAGACAGGAACATGGAGTGGGTCCATATCATGTATGGAATAACACGTAGTATGTTCAGGAACAGATCATGGATTTGATTAATTAAGGTGCTAATTATAAAGACATTTTGTTGCAAAAGGAACGTGTGCTGGATGGCCGAATGGATAAGGCAGTGAACTCGAGACAAGGGATTGTGGGTTCGAATCCTTCCAGTCCCACATTGTGTCGCAATTTTTTTGTTGTTGTTGTTTATTGGTTGTTTTATATTTTTCATAATGAATAAGATATTTTTGATGAAGATATATTTTTTTATTTTTGTTATACAGAGGCACGTGTATTTTTATTATAATAATAAAATACTCATTTAAATGTGAGAAAATGAGGTATTTCGAGATGAAAGTTTTAGATCTGAACGCCTTTTAAATATTCAAAGTTTTGTTTCTAAGTGATTATATATGTATATGTATAATGATATAAACATTAAGCAAATCCAAATGAAAAAATAATATATATTGTGCGAAAATATCCTTTTGCACGTAGAATAATTCCCTTTTTTTTTTTTGAGTACTTTACGAGTGAATTTTTATCGAGACTAGGCTAGAAATCATATTTTACTTTGAACATTATAAAAATAAAATGTAATAGTTGTAAATTATTTTAACTAAAAATATCTGTACATATATTTTTTAAAGAGATAAAATATATAGGTCTGCTGTCTAGTTTGTAATGAATAAAGTATGATTAGAATGTTTATAAATTTGTTACTGAAAGTATAAGTAAGTATTTTGCTTATACCAACAGAATTTTGAATGCCATTTATTTCTCATGTTTTATGATGTATTTTGGTCTGTTATCCACACGGTATTAAAATATGCAATCATAAAATAAGAAATATATATATTAAAACCTACTCTGAAAAACTGTCTAACTAACAGTGCAAATGCCATTGAAATCCACCCAGTATAGTAGATTACAAACAAATCTCATATGTTGATATCACAATCTTGATTTACTGACAGCATTCTATTTATCACGGAAGATATAAATCAACTGATAAATCATTTTTAAATAAATAAAAAGAAAATTGTTAAAAAGTTAAAATTTTTAGATTACCAGTTGAATTCTTAAATTGTATCAATCAACCTACCAAACAAAGCACAGCCAATAACACATAAGCAGAAAACGCACAATCACGTGATCAAATCGCCCACACAATTTTTTTGAGCAGCTCGCGCGGAGTTTTTGTGCGGTTGGTTAACTAATTTTAAATGCTAAATGGGCTAAAGTAGATAAAGAAGGTCACGTGATGTTTTTCCCGACTATTTTAGATTTTATCTGAGTGAACATAGGCATGTATTCCTATTACGAAAACCATGTTTTGGAAGGATGAAGAAATATAGTCGTTGGTTTTACCTTTTTTGAACCATAAAAATAATGAAATAATTGAATTATGTTAAAATTCCTTTCTTCGATAAGACCTACTCCATGACATAAACTTCTGAGCGCGCTCATTAAAACATTCCTATCGTAATCGATATGTAAACAAAAGTTTTCAGAAATTTCTGTTGCCCTTTTCAGAAGAAGCTATTCAACTATGAAGCCATAAGGTATTGTAAAAATAATTATTGATGCTGGATATTAAAACATTAATAGATATTTCAAGAGAAAATAAAATGTTCGTAATATCTACAAAACGATAGCGTGGTTAGGTTAAATCGGCAGAAAATAAAAAAGGACACATTAAATCTAAGTAAATCAAAAGAAAAGTTAAAAATGGAATCGTAAATCAGATTAAAAAAACAAACAATAAATTAACAAAATACCTAATAAAGTGTAATCCAATAATTATGCATAGCAATGAGAAATAGCAATGGTTGAGTTGACAGTTGAGTCACAAATCGAAAACCACGAGACACGATCATAAACAAAAAATTAAAAATAATTTTTTTTGAAAAATGAAAAAGAATGATAAATAACAATTATATTGAATACATATAATTAAAAAAAATTTCCCCCTTTTTTAAAAATGAATCTAAATATTTTTTCGACAAAAAGCAGTAATATGGAATAATAATTTCTTCATAACAAAAGAGAAAGATAATATCAATCGAAATTTCATTTAATATATTTAATATTTTAAAACACATAATAATTAACATTTAAAATTTTAATATTTAAAAAAAAAAAAAGATTTACTGCCTACATTCAGATTGTTAACTCAACTTAGAATACCTAAAATGACTTTGCAAATCTTCTGATTTTATACCCACAGCAGATGGATTAAGACTCCTCCTACATACGAAGTGACGTCAAACCTATTCACCAATCACAGACGAGAAAAGTAAAAAAAGCGATTTTTTAAAATAACGATTTTTAAAATAAAACGAGTTTTCCCAGAAAAAAGAAAAGTGTTATTCACCTCGTATTAATCAGATTTATATTATATATCAATTTGAAAAAAATCGTAAGAACCGTTTTCGAGATTTTCATATTAGGAACTTCCTCGATAATCATACCAACGTTTTCACTTTAAAAATGGCTATTTAGATCTCAAAATATACTGCACGTAGAAATGTAAAAATTTCAGTATACGATTAGACTGCAGATATAAGACTGTTCTAGAAAATTCAGAACGATAGGACCTATATCTGCTGAGTTATTAAAAGGCGGCTTTTCGCGTTTTCTTTGATGTCGAGTTAGCTGTATATATGAGTTCCGCCATCTACGAATTCTACGATACGATACGATACGATTTTAACGATACGATACGATTTTAGGCTTAAGGCTGCGTCACTCGGAATACTACCGTCTTCCATGATATGTGTTGGATTTTTTTTATGGTTTCATTATGATCTTGGAATACAATTTGACTGGCTATTTTAGGTGAACGGTGTATGTATTTGATTTAACAGTTGAATTACTCGGTGGTACTTATAAGTGCCGTCAGTACACTGGGTATTGGAGAAAAACGTCTTTTTTTATTTTTCGTCTGCGTAGTGATCCATCGTTTTCATCTGCTTTAAAATGTAATTACTAAAATGTAATGTAGTAATTATTTTCCTAATATATTTTTTCTGTTTCATTATTATTCTGTATATGAAATCGAAAAAATTGTGGCACCGGCTCTTTTTTGCTATGCTAGAAATGGCATGTGTAAATTCCTATATTGCATATACGGGGATGCCAGAGAACATGTTGTCCCTGGAATATAGACATCGCATAACAAAAGAACTGCTAACAAGATCTAAACGTAAAAAATGAATAGTTTTTTCACCCTTTCAGGGGATAGCATTTTCAATGCTAAAGTGTTGAAATAAATGGTTGTCACCGGAATTTACCAAAACATTTATTTGTAAATAAAAAAGAGGCTGTATTTTTCATACTTATTAAGTCGAAAATATTTTATCAAAATTCTTTTGCCATTAGAAATACCTTGTGGGTTTTTGGTTTCGATAATATTTTAGTCATAGTGTACTGACGGTACTTTAAAGTACCACTTTAATTAATTACGTCTAATGAATTAAATTTCTCACTGGTGACTATTTTTTATGTTTATCCTTTAACCCCTTGAGGGGCGGTGGGATAAAATATATCCCACCTAATTTAAACAAGATTCTCACAAGAAAATGTTAACTAAATTTTATATTTTTAACTTTGGAGGAAAATTGATTTTCCTTATTTAAAAATAAAACTTTTCGGTTATTCCAGTGAGAAATTAATATTTAGAGACATTTTTGCTTGCCCCTCAATTTTCAATCCAGTAACTG
The DNA here is from genome assembly GCA_963932465.1 of Maratus speciosus. Lineage (NCBI taxonomy): Eukaryota > Metazoa > Arthropoda > Arachnida > Araneae > Salticidae > Maratus > Maratus speciosus. Next base: position 370,204,229 of record OZ010797.1, on the reverse strand, counting down.
AAAAAAAATGTTACATGAAAAGAATTGCAGTAGGTCATAATGCAGTAGATAAAGCGTTAAATTAGTCCTCTTTGATTATTTCTTATTTTTGTAGTCGTTTGATGTAGATTCAAAATTGTTATAAATCAATTCATGAATGTTGGATTTATAAATCCCGTATTCTACAAGATATTTGAAAAATATTGCTTAAGTTTGTTTTTATATTTTTTTCATTCTTTTATAGTTTATATACGAGTAAATACTGTCGCATGATGCTTTATTTATAAAATAATACTGTATATAAAAAATATTGCAGTTTGTTACAAAATTTTACCTAAGCAACAAACATATTCGACTTACATATTTTTTTACTGAACGCATTACTTACGTAAGTCGGGGTATGCCTGCACTTAACCCTAGAACTACCGAAAATTTTACTCAAGTTTTATAAAAACATTTTACACCAGAATTTTTACTTAAAACTATTTAATTTGTTTATTTAACTTATTATTGTCTGATTTATAAATTTAGTTTGTTTTGAAGAAATTTCTGGTTTGAATAAATATTTTGAATGTACATGTCGGGTCCATTGGACCCTTTTGGTAGACAGAGGGTTAAAAGTAAAGTATCGTTTATTATCTTTATAATACATATACAGGGTATGTACGCTATCACGGGCGTTTTACCAGAATTTTCATAAGGTAATATTTACCTTATTTAATTTAAAAAAATCTATTTTCACATATAAGGACCAGTACTTTACGAAATTTCTGGTACCAAAACACTTTAAATCTCCTCATTCCCCTGATGCGTACGAACCCTAAATATACATCTATATATATGTTAGAGGTGTCAAGCTCTCACTAATCTTCCGTAGTATATGGGTTAATTTGAGCGAAGTTTAATGTATTTCTCACAAGATTTTTTTAAAGAAGTGATTTGAAATAAATTCCATGTACAAAATCGAAGTTAAATAAGGGAAGATTAATCATATAAACTTTCTGTTTCGAAAAGATGTTAAACCAGTCAACTTAATCTGCATATTACGGATGATTATTCTGACCTGGGCACCTCTGTATACAGGGTGTTTCTAAACTCATGGTACAAACTTTAAGGGTAGGTAGAGCAAGGTGTGACAATCATTTATTGTATAAGAATGTATGGGACCAAGTGACGCATTAAGGTAAAAAACACCAGAGGGGCAATTGGGCCCCTTTGTTAATTTTCAAAATTTCTCATTTATACCAGAATATTTTTATGCTATACTTTTCTTGACATTTCTTAATTACTTAATAATAGAATTATTCTTTGAAAATTTTTCGTATGAAATCGAAATTTTTGAATTAAAAAAAGCGCAAAACTGGCAAACTTATAGTCCAAGAGCTGTTAAACATTTTAGGGAAGGTATTTGAGGCACCCTGGAAATTTGTGCAACACTACTTTTGTAATGCCTGAATACAAAATCGAATGTCTGGCTGAAGGATCGTGGCCCAAAACCTGTGTCAGACAAAAAATGGCACTTGTCACGTGTCTGGCACAGTTTTTGTGCCGACTAAAGTGTCTGTCATTTTCAAAATATTTTTTTCTAAGCATAAATATTATTGTGCCTCAGTCTCAGCGTGCCTCAAATACCTTTTTTGGGTAGTCAAAAAATGGCACTTGGCACGTGTCTGGCACAGTTTTGGGGCCGACTAAAGTGTCTGTCATTTTCAAAATATTTTTTTCTAAGTATAAATATTATTCTGTTTCAATCTCAGCGTGCCTCAAATACCTTTTTTGGGTAGCGTAAAAAAATGACACTTGACACGTGTCTGGCACAGGTTTTGGGCCATGATCCTTCAGCCAGACATTCGATTTTGTATTCAGGCATTACAAAAGAAGTGTTGCACAAATTTTCAGGGTGCCTCAAATACCTACTCAAAAATGTTCAACAGCTCTCCTACTATTATCAAACGAAATTCATGAATGAAAAATATAAAATGTTTATTTACAATGTAGTTTACAAATAAATAATAATGAGTACAATAATATTACAAGTGTTCAAAAGTTAAGTGTTCATAATTGCGCCTACCAACTGTGATACATGCTTCGCACCGTCGGGAGAGCGATTGGCGTACACTTCTAAAAATGTCAGGCATTTCCCGCACACGTGCAGCAGCTCCGGATATGCGAGATACTACATTTTTTCATCTGAGTCAACTGGAGTCTCATAAACAAGACTCTTCAGATGTCCCCATAAAAATAAATCAAGGCTCGATAAATCGGGAGATCGCGGTGGCCAAGGAACTGGTCCACCACGTCCAATCCATCGCGTCCCAAATGTGGCATTGAGGTAATTGCGCACATCAGTGGTGAAGTGCGCGGGCGCTCCATCATGTTGAAACCACATCTGGTTAGGAATGGCGATCGGAACATCTTGCAGCAGTTCTGGTAAAACCTGTTGCCGAAAAATAAGGTATCAGCGACCATTCAGCCTCTTTGGTAGTAGGTATGGGCCAATGAAATAATTATTAACAATATCCGTCCCCAAATGCACAGAAAATCGTTGTTGATAAGCATGTGGCCGCGTTGCATGTGGATTATTGGTTGCCCAAAGATGGAAATTGTGCGCATTAAATACACCCTCGCGTGTAAATACTGCCTCATCTGTAAATAGAATATGAGCAGTAAAGTCTGTCTGCAATACATGTTGCTGTAAAACCCACGGGCCAAAGTTCAACCGCAGAAGATAGTCTTCCAGATTCAAAGTTTGTACACGTTGAAAACGGAAGGGATGAAATCGATTTTCATTTAACACTCTCCAAACGGTCGGATGACTCACACCTAAATTCTGTGCAACAGCTCTTGCACTTGATTCGGTACTTTCACTCAGAAAATTCAAAATAATTTCTTCCAGGCTTGCACTGTATACAGCTCTTTCTCGCCCAGTTTCCTGTCTGGTGACGTGGAAAAAACCTGTTTCAGAAAGCTGACGGTGTAAGACGCTGAAACATTCTATGATCAGGCATTCTTCTGCGAGGAAACTGCTCTTGATACATTCGTAGGGCAGCTCTGGCGTTGCCATTTGCACGACCATACATGAAATACATGTCGGCTTTCTCGGCATATTTAAAGTCTTCCATACCGAACGATAGCACAATTAAAAATGGCGATTTCTTTTACTTGAGTGTATGGTATTGAACGGCGACCAGTCACTTACTGCCCTATACGCCAGTGGAATCAACCAAAAACTCCATTTCTATTTCAAAAAAATTCTATTTCTATTTCTATTTTCAATTCAAGAAATTTCGATGTCACACCAAAAATTTTCAAAGAAGAATTTTATTATTAAGTAATTATGAAATGTCAACAAAAGGCTAGCATAAAAGTTTTCTGGTATGAATGAGGAATTTTTAAAATTAAAAAAGGTCCTAATTGTCCCCCTGGTGTTTTAACTTAATCCATCACTTCGTCCCATACATTCCTATACAATAAATTATTGTTACTGTGTGCTCTACCTACCCTTAAAGTTTGTGCCTCGAGTTTAGAAACACCTTGTATATTAGTTATAAGTTTCATTCTTAGGTCTATCCTCTCCTCCATAATTATGTTTTATGCACGTTTGTCGACACATTAACTTTTACTTATTAATTTCAAAAATTTTATTGTTAATTTAAATTTACTAAGATACATAATTTTATTTATTTATTTTTACTTAATTATATATATATATTTATTTAAGTGATAATGCACTGCTGTAAGAGAGATTTTAATATATATTAATTGTTATAATATTGTACATTTATTTATATGAAACATTAATTAATGAAGCATCCATATCATCATTTTACTTATTTAAATTTATATTTTGGTATGTATATATATGCATATTTTTAATTCATCTATTCTATTTACAAAATTCAATTACTGTTTTATGCTTAATTCATTAATAGTTAATACTATTATTGAATGAATCATTTACTTATTTATTCGTTTATTTTGTTATGTATATATTAACATAGTTTTAATTACCATTTATATGTCTCTATACAGTTTCTGCTTTAAAGCTTAATCCAATAATAGATATTAATATTTATTAATGTATTTATTTTAATTATTTATCAGTTTTTATTCCACAGATAGTAGATATTCTGTCATATATTAGGTCACACTAAAAACTCGCCTATTTGCACTATCAACCCCGACCACAAGATAGCTGAACTGTGTCAATTTACGGCAGATTCCAGCATTAACATTGTACGCTTTATATATCTGCAGTTTTGGGGTCTACTCTTGGGCTCAGAGCTTTCTACAAAAGTGGCAGGTGCTGTTAGATTAAGAATGCAAGTTAGAAATTAAATAAAGCTAAATAAAAATACAAGAGTTTTAAAATTAATACTAAAATCACCATTAGGGTTCATCTTGACCCCTACCAAATTGATAATAGTCGATTCGAATCATAATAGTCCAGTCAAATTGTCAGAAAATTGGGCCGATAGATGCAAAAATTCTGCTAGAAGATTTTATGTTTTTAAAGTGTTTATGGGGATGCTAATAACAGGAATTAATTGTTTCCCAACAAAATATCTCGAGGCTAAACTTTGTGGAGCCAAAAAACCACGAAATTTTCGGACTTTTTTCAGTTTTTTGCCTATAACTCGAAAATTATAAAATTTTTGTGTACCATACTTAATTACAAAAAGAAAGAAAATTAAATTTTCTACAAATTTCATATTAAAAACGTTTTTTTAAACCCATTATTAAGCGCGCTACAATTTTTTGAAAATAGCACATTTTTTTCAACTTCATAGAAAGTGACCTATTTTTCGCCTCCCATCCCTAAAAAAATTTCTTTTCATCACTAACTGTGGAAATGAAATGCACCTATTGATGAATAAGTAAGAAGGCAAATTTTCAAGAAGGTTAGGCAGAAGGTAGGGTTGCCAGATAGTACGTTTTTCTCGTACGTTATACGTTTTTAGTATTTTTTTAGGTCTATAGCGCTTTTTAGGTATTAGGTGTACGTTTAAATGTGTCCGCACAACGTTTTCTTCCATTTTTCTACCCCATCCCACTTTTGATAGTTTAAAAAATATTCTTTTTCAGTTTACTTTAACATTTCACCTTTTGCCAAAAATAAGTTATGGATATGCGCATCAAATGTAAAAACGGCTTGTTGTAATACAAAAATCTTGCGTGAGTTGTGTAATATTAAGTGCGCATTTGCTGTTGAAATAGATCAAGTGAACTCTACTTTATTATAGATAAATATCTACATTATAAAAATTTTTATTTAGTCTAACTGTATCATAAGTTTAGATATTTTGTTTGATTTATTATCACCTTTTATGCTTAACCATTAAACGTTGAGCCTGATACATTCACGTGCAGAATCTACTAACTTATGAACTTGCTCCCTATCCGATGTCTTTATTCTCCGACGAAGGGATGAGAAAGGGCACAAAATCTTCGTTTTACAGTGCTTTTATCCCATTAGACAATCTGGATCTTATTGGAAAAGATAAGTTTTTTGTTGTTGACGGAGGGTACCTTCTTCACAAAGTAACTTGGCCTCGAAATGTTTCTTTCAAATTTATTGTTAAAAGTTATATTTCTTACATCAGAAAAATTTTGGATCACAGGTCGCAGTTGTGTTCGATGGATATCCATATGAGGGAAAACAGAATGGAACGAAAAGTCCAGAAAGAGCACGTTGATCTAGAATGCACACTTCTACTGAAGTCATAGTTGCAGCAGAAATGTTAACCCCTTCGGGACGGGAGCCTTTTACGAAATTTTTTATCTTTTGTCACCGTTTTTTAAAAACAGAAATTTGTGTCTTCTTAAATCGAGAAAATGCGCTGATTAAATAAGGTAAATTTTACAGTAAAATTTTACTGGTGAGAAAAAACAAGGATTCTGAGCGCTTCATGCGGCACGTATACGTGCCGCTCGTCCCCAAGGGGGGGCACAGTGCCTCAAGAAAAATTTCTAGCCAATGACAGAAACAAGAACCTCTTCATTTCACTGCTTAAAACAGAGCTTCAAAATAACAGAATTCAAGTTGACCAGGCAGAAGAAGACGCTGATGTCATGATTGTTACCTTAGCCATTTCAAGAGCCAAAACCTTTGAAAGTATCGTAATTGTCGGAGAGGATATTGATATTCTCGCGATCATGACAAGCTTGGGATATCAACACAAAAATCTGTTTTTCCAAAAACCAGGAAGAGGAAGCATCGAAACAAAGTGGTTTTCAACCAATTCTTACAAATACAATCACAACAATGTTCTTTTCACTCATGCAATCAGTGGGTGCGATACAACATCTGCTCTTTTTGGGCAAGGAAAGTCAAAGTTTTGTAACACTTTAAAAAAACATAAGCAGCTTGAGGAAGTATCATGTGTTTTTAATAAACCAGAGTCTACCCGTCAAGAAATCATCAAGGCTGGAGAAAAATTCCTTATTGCACTATACAGTGGATGCGTAGATAACACGCAGACATTGAACAGTTTGAGGTTCCAGTTATTTGCTAAATCAGCCACAAAAAGCAAAGTTCATCTTGCAAGGCTGCCACCGACGCAAGAGGCTGCGCAGCATCATTTCCTAAGATGTTATCATCAGGTACAAGCTTGGCTAGGAAACAACATGCCCCCTGAAGAATGGGGGTGGGTTCGCAGGTCTGACGGTCTTTTTCAGCCAGTTCAAATGTACCAAAACCCAGCACCTGAATCCTTGCTGCATGTTGTCTCATGTAGCTGTAAAAAAGGGTGCACCAAGGCATGCTCTTGCCAAAAATCAGGACTCAAATGCTCGGCAATTTGCAAAAACTGTAACGGGGTCAATTGTGAAAATGTGGATGATATTATTTATGCAGAAGAAGAGGATTATGAAGCTGATACCTGGGAAACCATCGACCAAACCAGCAACGTCGATGACTTTCGCAGCCAGGATGATGATGTCGCAACAAGCTCAAAGCAGTTCAAAGCTGTTGAAGATCATGCAGCCTGCTCCTTTGCTTCTCAAGCTGAGGTTGACGAACCAAACTCATCAACCCGCAAGCGCTCCAGACGTTACTAAATCCATTAAAGATGTTACTGTAAGTATTTTTTTACTTACATTCATGCTACCTACATTCATAATACCTACTATTATTGTTCTCACCTTAAGTTGTAAATACAAAAAAAAATTACAATGTTGTCAATTTTTTACGGTTTTACCATTGTAATTAATCATTATTACTATCATGCAAATACCTGTAATATAAAAAGTTACATTAAAGAGGATAAAAGAAATAAAAATGGTGTCAAATGTTGGTATTTGCGATTTTTTCACAAAGTTAGAAAAAAGTATCATTTTCAGGAAGCTGTAGCGCGCTTAATAATGGATTTAGAAAAAGACTTTTATAATGAAATTTGTAGAGAATTTAATGCTCTTTCTTTTTGTATTTGAGTATGGTACACAAAAGTTTTATAATTTTCGAGTTATAGGCAAAAAACTGAAAAAAGTCCGAAAATTTCGTGGTTTTTTGGCTCCACAAAGTTTAGCCTCGAGATATTTTGTTGGGAAACAATTAATTCCTGTTATTAGCATCCCCATAAACAGTTTAAAAACATAAAATCTTCTAGCAGAATTTTTGCATCTATTTTTGACAATTTGACTGGACTATAATTGTTTTCTTAAGGTATTTTAAATGTTTGCAGCACAAAAATAGGCTAATTAAATAAGTTAAAAAGTTTTAAATAAAAATTCTGTTGTGAAATACTTTTTATAAAACATGATTAAAATTGCCGGATGTTCTAGTGTTAAAATAAAAGAATAAAAAAATGCAGAGAGAATTTAAAATCTCTCCATCTTTAGGTCTAATTCTATTATTGATGTCAAATATGTCGTACATTGGAAATCTGTTTAAAGCACTATTTTCGGAAAATTCTAAAGAGAGATGGGAATTAATGTTAAGCTCTTGCATAAAAGTGTTAAGTTTAGGAAAATCTATTTCTTTAAAAAGGTAATAATTTGGAACATAATAAGACACATCATATACTTGTCTACTAGTGGAATTTTGCGATTGTAATAATATTTTGATGTGACGTTTAGTGGTGTGTGACCAAATTTGGTATGTGTAAGTTAAAATGGGACGTAGATAGGAGCTGTAAAGAAGCATATTGTTTTTAATTGCCGGATCACTATTTCGAGCTAAAAGAGGAAAAATTAATCTTTATGCACCTCGAAATTTATTACGCGCGTAGTGTGTATGTTGTTTAAAAGTGAGTTTTTAATCAAGAATTATACCAAGATATTTACATGAAGGTGCCCATTAAGGTATGCCGAATTTTTTTTTTTTCGATGGTGGGTAGTGCGAAAAAGTGGCCACTAGTGGGGCATCAAGTTCATACAAAAAATTTGAGATTTTTAGGACAATTCCTATATTTGCCGCTTTTGGCTTGAAGTTTTGCTAAAATGCTGATTTTTGAACTTTTTTAGCAAAAATTTTAAAAATGTTAAATTAAACTTATTTTAAATCGTATTTACTTGAAAAGGCATATTTCATGTTCCAAATGTATAAATAAGCACTAATAATGTATTATTTAATTGCTATGTGTATTTTAAATTAGACGATTTTTATAGCCTTTTCACGTTTAAGTGAGCAAAAGTTGCATGTTGAATCTTTCAACGGTTTCTCTCTTTTGTCTTGTTTATGTTCCTTAGTCTTCCTTATTTTTTTCGATGCTTTAAGGGTCATATATTGGGTGAGTGCAAAAGTTCTACCCGTTTTGAGCATATGTAAATGACAAATGGAATGCAGTCGTTACAGCTGACGTTTCGAGGACAGGAAAGAGGATACTAACGCGTGGAGCATTAGAGTATGTATAGGCACAACCTTTGTCAGAAGAAATCATGCGGAACGGGAAATAACATAGCGAGCAAGCAAAATCATATCAGACATTGTTTACGGTACCAGTATGATAAAGCCATTACAGCAGCCAGAGCTTGCCGCAGCATTTGTCATGTGTATGGGGAAGATGCCGTGGACGATAGCACCTGCTGCCGTTAGTTTAGGAAATTCCGGGACGGAGACAGGAGCTGTAAAGATCATGCCCGTTTTGGACGCCCATTGGTGGTTTCTGACGACGATATGGACACAGCCATACCAAATTCCCCACATCCAACAGTAGGAAACTTAGTGGAAACGTTCTCGGTACAGAACAACAGTCAAAAGACGGTTGCATGCGCTTGGCTTCATCACCAAATTCGATCAGTAGGTACCACACCAGCTTACAGTAAGGCAACGAAAAGAGAGAATCAGCACCTGTGTTTGTTTTGCTCTCCTGTAACTGTAGGGAACCATTTTTGAAACGAATTGTAACGGATGGTGAGAAGTGGGTACTGTACCGTAATATGAATCGTCGAAGGATCATGTTCCGATGTTGCAGAGGGTACAACATCGACCTAAACAAGAGGACTCCATTCCAAAAATGTTTTTCTCAGTGTGTGGTTTAATGCCAGGGGAATAACCAAATAAGAGACCCTAGCACTAAACCAAATGATCAAGGCAGAACTCTACTGCCAACAATTGGACAAATTGTGAGCAAAGTTCACGTCTAAGCGGCCAGGATTCATCAATCGCAGAGGGGTTATCTTTCAACACGATAAAGCCAGTCCTAATGTTGTTTTAAGTACTCGGCAAAAATTACTGGGACTTAGTTGGAAACTTTTACCTCAGCCGACGTATAGCCCTGATCCTTGCACCTTCGATTTATCACCTTTTTTGATTGTTACAAAACGCCTTTGCACACCGAACCTTCAATGATGTGGAGACTGTAAAAACGGCGTTACAACAGTATTTTGACTGTAAAACAGAGGCGTTTTATCGACGTGGGATTAACTTACTACCAGGCAGATGGCAAGAGGTCATACATAATGATGGTGCATGCGTGAATTCAAAAGTGCTTAACTTTTTGTGTTCTCGGCCTTTCTGTTTTCACTTAAAAACGGGTAGAACTTTTGCACTCACCCAACATTTGGGTGACGGACAGCAGAATTTCTCAGAAAAAGATCTGGAAGGAGAGAAGGGGGTGAGGCGAGAACTTAAGCAAACGCAGTGACTCATCGCGATGTTGGGGGAGTGAAGGAGGAAATACAAGAGGGGAGAAAGTGTGATAAGGGTTTCTTATTATTTTTCAGTGCTCGGTTTCCCTGTGACATTTGTTCAGTGTAAAGGTAAAACCTTTTTCTTGTGCAATACATTGCTTTTTGGATCGTTTAACGTGCCTTTACTGTGTTTTGTGCGTTTTATTACGATGAGTTTAGAAATGGCTAGTGCGAAAGTTCATGATCATGTAAAGATATGTGATAGCGTGAAAAGTAGCTATTTTGGGGCACCGTGCAAATTGAAAGACTTGCAATTGCCAACTAATGATGACATCATGCGCCACTACTATTGGGTGCGAAGCGATATAGAAGAAAATTGAGATATTTATCTTCAACCAGTGGATGATATTATTAAAATGGTAGGTGAAAAAGTTTCGCAAATCTGGATAAAATCTTCCATACCAGTGGTTTCCCAACGAACAATTAACGGAAAGATTAAAAACTATTACAATGAGTGTAGATCATTGGAGAAATCTTGTAATCATACGGTCGTTAAAGGCAAGGTGATCCGAGAAGATTTCGTACGAAATGCGGAAACCTCTCTCTTTGACATTGAAGCTTGTAAGTGTAGAGGCTTGAACAATTGTAGCTGCGACATCAGACGTAATGTTCCACATCGGGAGGTGAACTTCTTGAAGGATCAAAGAACTGTTCGAAAAATGTTTATCGGAAATATTGATTTAAAAACAAGCCAAACTCTTGCAAAGAAAATATCGCGGAAATGAAAAGGGATACAATTTCAACGAGGAATAGTGGTTCTGCGACAAAGCCTTCAACGAGTGGCGTTAGATCCAGATGGAAGACAGTTATATTGTTGTAAGATTCAAGTAGTGGGAGCTTTCAAGCAAGCAGTTCAACTGAATCTGAATTTGAACCAAGCCCTTCAAAGCCAAACACTCCTAAACGCATATTCCTGTCTCACACAGCGTCCGCCATGTCTCAGGGAAACTGATCACTGAAAATAATAAGCATCACTTATCGCACTTTCTCCCCTCTTGTATTTTCTCCTTCATTCCCCCAACATCGCGATGAGTCACTGCATTCGCTTAAGTTCTCGCCTCACCCCCTTCTCTGCTTCCAGATCTGTTTCTGAGGGATTCTGCAGCATCCCTCGCAGATTTTAGAATTTTGAATACGGATGAGGGCATATTCGTGACAGAGCTCCGGAATCTCTTAGCTGCCTTCTATATGGAGGCATCCTCTGGCGGAAGTGACTGGAGGTAGAAATTTCAACTTTAATGTATTTTGTGGAAAAGGCATATGTCTTTAAGTCCTGTTGATTTCTGTTCATGGTGATTTTTTCACAAAATCTGTGCGTTCGTTGCCAGGTTTTTCTGGCTCTATTTTTATTCGTCATTAATATGCGCAAATAGCGATCAAGCATATAAAATTCGTTATCGTGGATTTGAGTAGTAGCGTTGACAACAGCACTTTTAACCTCTTTCGTGATAGTATTTGTGGGATTATCAATGTCATTGGGCTATTGATCTGAGGGCGGTGGTGGGAGAGAGCGTTAATGTTGTTTTGGAATTTAGCCCAGTTGATTCTATTGATGATTTTTGGCGGGTTGGTTGGAGTTTAATTTTGAATTTAATTTCAAGAGGATTTTGATTAGAGCACAATTCCGGCAAATATTCCATTGTTTGTCAATAATTTAAACCATAATAGAGGCCAAAATTGATAGTGCTGCTACTTCCATAAGTGAAATGGGTGGGTGAGTCATGAAAAAGAATATTCGCAGTGGAATTTTGAAGAAATTCGCAGATTTTGTTGCCATATACGCTGTTCTAGTTCCAATTCCATGAGTCATGATGAGCATTGAAATAACCGAGGAGAAAGGTGTTGAAGTTATAGGAAAACTGTGTAATTAATAGCAGACATTGAATACTGGGTAAGGTAAATATTCTTCTTTTGTTAATCGGTGTGAACTTGAAATTTCAGAATAAAAATGAAGAGCAAAATGGCAATCCTGCCGAGAAGTATATATAGGGTTCATAATCGCAAAAATTACTTTTGTATGTACCGGAAAAAAATGCCAGAAATGTACATTTATATAATTACAATTTTCATTATTTGGCGGATCCGCAGAAGCAGGCAACGTGTTCTAGTTACTGTTTTGTCACCGTAGACGGGCAGTGGCATGTTCAAATATTGCTTCATGTTGGAACGAGGGCGTGTAAAGTGAGCTGAAAAGCTGAGCTACGCGTTAATATAAAAATTATTAAACTATTACTTACAAACTTACACAAAACGTCGATAATAAATACATTATTATCGCCCCTGAATTCTAGCCCTGATCGCTGGCAGAAAAATGGCGGATCTTAAGCGTATGTATGGTCCCTTAAATTTAGACACCAGTATTGTATAAAAGATTTCTTAAACTGTTTAATCTCAGAAAATCAAAGCGGAATTTAAAATTACTGGTACAAAATTTCAAGGGACCGTACACACGGTAAAAAAATCAGCCTTCGGCAGCCACCACTTTTCTGTCAGCGCTCAGGCGCAGTATTCAGTGGCTGAGGTTTGGGTATGGATCAATGCACCTGAATGTGATGTGTTATATGTAAGATTGACGTCAAAATAATTTACAAATTCCCAAGAAATAATAAACACATGCATACATCTTATCCTTTTAGTGCACAGCTTTGCATATATGCAAACAACAGTGTTTAGAATATAACAGTATTTTTATTCATATATACCCAATTCACACAGAAAATTAAAGTAGCAATATCTGCTTTAGTTAATAACAGACATTTCGTATTTAAAAATAGCGAAATTAACCATTGAAACATTCTGGTGTAAAGTCAGATTCTCTGAACTACGTAATTTCTAGAACGTATTCTATCATGGGAATTAAAGGGCTAAATGTTAAGTTTTATAAGATAAATAATTATACAGTAGCTCTCAAAAGTATTTTGACAACATTATATTCTGTCTTATTTTATTTAATATAAAAATGCAAAAGAAAATATATTCACTGTAATTGAGAACACTATAACTGCAGTTATTCAAATGTATCAAGTTTCAACTTGTTTGTTTACATTCGGCACCACCGAAGAAATATTACTTCTCCTTAGCTTAAAAGTATTTTGACAATTAGTTTGCATTTAATTATTGAAGGTGTCAGTGGCGCTATAGCTTCGATTAGTGTTTATATTGACTTATCGTAATTATTTTTAAATGCCGAAATGTAAAAAATATTGAAGTGATTCTAGAAAAGCCGCTGTAAATGCACTTAAGAAAGGTAGACTGCAAGCAGAATTAGCTCGTTTTTTTAACGTGTCTCGGCAACTTGTTATTACATGGAATAATGTTTTTAATAAACAGAAATACATCGAAAATAAGCCTCAAAGTGGCCAACAAAAAAAACCAACTTGTAATGTTGACTGTATTATAAAAATGATATCTACAAATGATTGTGGTAAGTCCGCTGTAATAATAAAAAATGAATTGAAAGAAAATTACGGCATAGACATACATGTTTCATCAGTCAAACGACGCCTAAACCTCTATGGTTTACATGGCAGAAGATCTGCAAAAACACGTTTGTTATCTACTAAGAATAGGAAGGCAAGAATTGCATCTGTAAAACGGCATAACCCTTTCAGGACCAAAGCAATTCCTTTGCTAAACTGTTGAAATTAATGATTGACACCAGAATTTTGGTTAAAAAATATTCAGTTTATTATGTGTGTGAAATATAGATTTTTCCTATTTATAAATAAATTTGTTTTAAAATTCCGTATACTCACCATAGAAAAATGTTTTTAATATTTGTATGCCTTTAAATTACACAGTACAGAGGTAACTCGTTTCTCGAACACAATTTGAGAATAGAATCAAATTTTACTATAAGAAATAATAAAATCTCGGTTAATACATTTGCGTAATTAGTGTGCATTTCAGGAATTCCTTTTATTATTCAGAAATTTCGAATTCATACCAGAAATTCTGAATAGTAGTTTTTGCTGCATTTAATGGCAGATGCGTCATAGTTACATAACGTGATACATTCAAACTTCGAACTAAACTTCCGTAAAATGCGAGTTAAATTGACCCAGGTTATACATGTTTCGAACCAGCATTTTTTTTAAAGAAATGTTTGCATATATAATGATCCATCAAATGAATTTTACGGCTTCAGCTATGTTTAACCCATTAACCGCCAAAACCGTAAAGTTTGATTTTTCCAACTTTTTAGCAGAACGTTGCTTGCCACCGTGAATTCTGAAAGATAAATTTCGCTTTATATGATCTTTGTCTTTAAGGGGACAGGGTAAGCGAAATTATACCAAAAAATCGATTTTTACTTTTTTATATCATTAAATAATTTAAACTTTTATCTTTTCAACGATGTACTACGCTTGTTTATACAATGCTCCATAAAATTAGGGGAGCAAGCAAAAAAGTGAAGAGAACAGTGCAAGACAGCCATGTATGGGCATAAAATGGATAGTACACGCGTATCAATGCGCAATACAGAAAAAAAGACGCAAAGACGAGCTTTTATTCTATGAAAAGATGGTTTAAGGCAAAATTTGGTTTCATGTAAATGATAAAAAAAGTATTGTTTAGAAATGATGCAAGATTTTTAATATGGCGTGTGGCCTCCTCGAACAGCTAAGACTGCTGCACACCTGTTTTCCACGGATGCGATGAGGTTATCGTTAAGGCTTTGGGGAATACTGTTCCACTGCTCAAGAATTGAAATCTCCAAGTACCGGACAGTAAAAGGATTCCTCGGTCTCGCAGCAATGCGTCGTCTGAGTATGTCCCAAACTTGCTCGATCGGATTTAGGTCAGGAGAGCTTGCTGGTCATTCCATACGCTGTATTGTTTTAGATTCAAGCATGTTTCCCACAAGAGAACTATGGAGTATGGAGTCTGGTATTATCATGCATGGAAAAAAAGAAATCACTAATTGCTGCAACATAAAATACAACATTAGGTCTCAGTATCTTGTCTGTATAACTTCGGACCGTCAAAGTGCCATTCTGAATCATATGCAGGCCCGTACGTCCACCTATGCGGATTCCAGCTAATAGCAGCAACCCACCTGGTCTGTAATGTGATCTTTCACGAACGAATGTGGGATTATTTTGAGTGCCTCTTTCTCTCCATGCCAAAACACATAAGATGTCACATCCAGACTGAATCGGGACTCGTCTGTAAACAGAATTTGACTCCAACAACGTTGTTTCCTAACTCGATGTTCAGTTCCCCAAATTCTTTGAGACATACAGTGGCTTGAGGTCAACGGAATACAGCCCATCGGGTTACTTGCGTAGAGACCGCCCTGATGAAGCCTATTTTGGAGTGGACCTATTTTTGATGGCTACCCTTCGCCCTGTGGCCAAGAACAACTGTGTTGGCGGCTGAGTAGCATTGCCCTTTCCATCTCGATGAGCTGTTAACAGGATATATCGGTCATCAGTTTCTGTGTTAGCACATTTTCGACCTTGCACTTGTCGATGACTACCATTCCATGTGTCTTGGAATCGATTCCACAGCCTTTCATTGACACTTCTTGCGACTCCAACAGCGTCCACTACACTTTGTTGTGTTTCTCCAAAATTCAACTGTCCCGATAACATGCAAAGCCATGGATTGCGGTAAATCATGTTGTTGTGACATTTTCAAACCACCTTTTCTCAAAACACAACCTGAGCAATTGAATTTTACAACTGAGGCTGTGAAACAGACGTTTCTGCAAAATCCCGATTTCTGCACTTATCTCCTTTTTCTAGTCTTTGACGTCATAAACTTTAATTTACATGTGAAGTTTTCTTTATCTGTTTTCTATAACACTTTAAATTATGGATGTTTTATTTTACGTTACATATCGGTATAAATATTTGCGTAATTTCGTTAAAACCATGTGCTCCCCTAATTGTTTTGAGTAGTGTAGGGGAGACCGGGGCTAGTAGGCTCAGGTTTTAGTTATTGATTTTTATTATTTTTTGTTTCAGTTTTTTATGAAACTTTAACTGTGCTTTAAAAGAACAGGTAGAATCACCCAATCGGAGCACCCACCAAATTTGGAATAGGTTCTACTGCTCCGGCGGAAAAACCTCTGCCCAACAAGAAAAACCACCGCCAAGAAAACAGGCCCAGAAAAACCAGACGGCAATTAATTAAACATAGACTAACAATCAGGAGTGACACTCTCACCAGAAATAAAATCTACATACATAAGGTTACATAATTTGTAGACCAAAATAAAATTTAAACAAAGAACGAGAACAGCTCTCGTTAAACACCAACAGAATTAAAATAAATATCACAGATGTTTAAGTCACTGACTTGAAAACTTATACAAAAGTGGAATAACACTTTGATCTAAATTATAAATTAAATTGACCTGCAAATTGCATTAGACTAAAATAAACGAGTCCATCGCCAAAGTACTACAAAATAATAGTTCATATCATAGTTCCTAAGAAGGACACCACATACACTCTGAAACATAAAGTCTGTAGAAAATTAGTCCGTAATGTTCGTAAAAAGTCAAAATAATGTTATTAAAAAGTTTTTAAAAGACCGTCATATGCAGCTGCACAACATGCCAATCACTAATAGCACCGAAGATAAAAAGATAGTTCCGACCAGCAGATTAAGTATTTCAATGTCACAATAAGGGCACAGCTCCATAGTACTTTCACCAGCTTGCAGTAAAAACCACAAGAAGTAGACGTTCAAAAGACATATTTAACCCCTTAATTCTCGCTCCCGAGATATTCTCGGGCTGTGTCTTTTACTCAAATTGTTTGATTCCCACCAGTTTTATAAAATAGTGAAATTGGCTATATTTTAGTATCGTTTTACCTGTCATTAAATAAGGTGAATATTTATTTTTTATAAAAGTGGTGCCAATAAGCAATTTGAATTATTCAACCATAATTTAATTCGAGCGTTAAGGGGTTAATAAATGAAAAATTCCTATTTAGCTTGTTATAGATATTTCGTAACTTATTATAGTTCCCACGACTTCTGATATTCCATGCTACTGGACGGTTCGTAATAAAATCAAATTTCTCTGCAGACACTTGGCATGAGTCAAATAAAAAATGACGAACATCGCCCTTAGTACCACAACTGCACTTATCACTCTCTGCTTTTCCCATTTTAGGCGCGTTCGTAATTATATAAATACGTAGCACCTATAGTCGTCGTTCATTCCGTCTGTCTGTCCGCATATAACAGAGCAAAAACTACCCGACCTAATGGTATGAAATTTTAACTATATATTTGGTCCAATATTTTATCGAGTCATTTCAAATTTTATGGAAATCGGATGTATAGTTTAATGACAGGGACAGTCATAAGTTTTCCGTTATATGACGGATAATGGAAAAAAATGATTTCAAGTGCATTTTAATAATGTTACAGCCTTTCGAGCAGAATGAAAGTGATAGGCACTTATTGAAGTGCACTAAAATATACATTCAGTACAGTACGCGGTGCAAAAATATTTATAAGACTAGCTTATAGTACGAACGCAACTCATTTGCCACGTTTCACGTGCAATTTCCAACTTGTTTTAAGATATGCCGGAAAGGCACCATGCACTGTGTAAAAATAAATAATAAGAATAAACATATCTGAGAATAACATACATAATCCTAATCAACTTTACTTAATAAGTCATATGTAAAACGACCTTTTGTACTATTATTCCAATTAGTTCGCCAATCACAAATACGTTTTTTAGACAGACCGACTTTTAACATGCAGATCGGCATAGGAATGTTTTCTTCAATATCATACTCATCGAAAAGAACAGGCAGAATCACCCAACCGGAGCACCCACCAAATTTGGCATAGGTTCTATTGCTCCGGCGGTAAACCCTATGCACCACCAAGAAAAACCACCGCTAAGAAAACAGGCCCAGAAAAACCAGACGGCAAATAATTAAACATAGACTAACGTTCAGTAGTGAGACTCTCACTAGAAATAAAATCTACATACATAAGGTTACATAATTTGTAAACCAAAATAAAATTTAAACAAAGAACGAGAACACCTCTCGTTAAACACCAACAGAACCAAAATAAAAATATCACAGATGTTCAAGTCACTGACTTGAAAACTTATACAAAACTGGAATCACACATTGAACTAAATTATAAATTAAATTGACCTGCAAATATACAAATTGCAATAGACTAAAATAAACGAGTCCATCGCCAAAGTCCTACAAAATAATTGTTCGTATCTTAGTTCCTAAGAAGAACACCACATACACTCTGAAACACAAAGTCTGTAGAAAGTAGTCCGAAATGTTCGTAAAAAGACATAATAATGTTATTAAAAAGTTTTTAAAAGACCATCATATGTAGCCGCACAACATGCCAATCACTGTTAGCACCGAAGATAAAACGACAGTTCCGACCAGCAGACCAAGTATTTCAATGTCACAATAAGGGCACAGCTTTATAGTACTTTCACCAGCTTGCAGTAAAAACCACAAGAAGTGGACGTTCAAAACACATATTTAATAAATGAAAAATTCTTATTTAGCTTGTTATAGATATTTCGTAACTTATTATAGTTCCCACAACAGGCGCGAACTCTTCTGATATTCCATGCCACTGGACGGTTCCTAATAAAATCAAATTTCTCAGCAGACACTTGGCATGAGTCAAATAAAAAATGTCGAACATCGCCCTTAGTACCACAACTGCACTTATCACTCTCTGCTTTTCCCATTTTTTTTAAGATATGCCGGAAAGGCACCATGCTCTGTGTAAAAATAAACACATATCTGAGATTAACATACATAATCCAAATTAACTTTACTTAACCCTAGAACTACCGGAAATTTTACTGAAGTTTTATAAAAACATTCTACACCAGAATTTTTACTTAAAACTATTTAATTTGTTTATTTAACTTATTATTGTCTGATTTATACATTTAGTTTGTTTTGAAGAAATTTCTGGTTTGAATAAATATTTTGAATGTACATGTCGGGTCCAATGGACCCGTCTGGTAGACGGAAGGTTAATAAGTCATATGTAAAACGACCTTTTTTACTATTATTCCAATCGGTTTGCCAATCACAAATAAGTTTTTTAGACAGACCGGCTTTTAACATGCAGATCGGCATAGGAATGTTTTCTTCAATATCATACTCATCGTTAAGAAGCACTGATTTAGCAAGGAAATCCGCTCTTTCATTTCCATAAATGCCAATATGGGCCTTAACCCATCCTATGTTAATAATTTTATCACTCATTAATTCGAAAAGAACAGGCAGAATCACCCAACCGGAGCACCCACCAAATTTGGCATAGGTTCTATTGCTCCGGCGGAAAACCCTATGCACCACCAAGAAAAACCACCGCTAAGAAAACAGGCCCAGAAAAACCAGACGGCAAATAATTAAACATAGACTAACGTTCAGTAGTGAGACCCGCACTAGAAATAAAATCTACATATGTAAGGTTACATAATTTGTAAACCAAAATAAAATTTAAGCAAAGAACGAGAACACCTCTCGTTAAACACCAACAGAACCAAAACAAAAATGTCACAGATGCCCAAGTCACTGACTTGAAAACTTACACAAAACTGGAATCACATATTGAACTAAATTATAAATTAAATTGGCCTGCAAATATACAAATTGCATTAGACTAAAATAAACGAGTCCATCGCCAAAGTCCTACAAAATAATTGTTCGTATCATAGTTCCTAAGAAGGACACCACATACACTCTGAAACACAAAGTCTGTAGAAAGTAGTCCGAAATGTTCGTAAACAGACATAATAATGTTATTAAAAAGTTTTTAAAAGACCATCATGTGTAGCCGCACAACATGCCAATCACTGTTAGCACCGAAGATAAAAAGATAGTTCCGACCAGCAGACCAAGTATTTCAATGTCACAATAAGGGCACAGCTTTACTTTCACCAGCTTGCAGTAAAAACCACAAGAAGTAGACATTCAAAACACATATTTAATAAATGAAAAATTCTTATTTAACGTGTTATAGATATTTCGTAACTTATTATAGTTCCCACGACAAGCAAGAACTCTTCTGATATTCCATGCCACTGGACGGTTCCTAATAAAATCAAATTTCTCAGCAGACACTTGGCATGAGTCAAATAAAAAATGACGAACATCGCCCCTAGTACCACACCTGCACTTATCACTCTCTGCTTTTCCCATTTTTTTAAGATATGCCGGAAAGGCACCATGCTCTGTGTAAAAATAAACACATATCTGAGAATAACATACATAATCCAAATTAACTTTACTTAATAAGTTATATGTAAAACGACCTTTTTTACTGTTATTCCAATCAGTTTGCCAATCACAAATAAGTTTTTTAGACAGACCGGATTTTAACATGCAGATCGGCATAGGAATGTTTTCTTCAATATCATACTCATCGTTAAGAATCACTGATTTAGCAAGGATATCCGCTCTTTCATTTCCATAAGTGCCAATATGGGCCTTAACCCATCCTATGTTAATAATTTTATCACTCATTAATCTCAGATTATCGTAAATTCTCATTAAAAGATCATCGTTAGGGAAAAGACGCTGGAGAGAGCAATACGATGAAAAACTATCCGTAAACAAATAGAAAACTGAAAACTGTGATGACCTGCACCAATCTATTGCATCAGCAATTGCAACCAGCTCTGCCTGATAGATCGAATTATAATTCTTAAGTTTTATCCTTTTTTCAAATATAGAGTCATGGCCCCTGAACACAACATAAGCTGCAGCAACCCCTTGATCCATCTTCGATCCGTCAGTAAACAGAACTGGGTGACCAGCAAATGTATTATATTTCATCATTGGACGAATAAAATTAACATTATGAGGAGAATAAAAATACGGATAATCAAAAGTTGGTATCCTTCTTACTAGTTTATCCGAATCCATGCGACAGCCACTCAATTCAATAGACGTTCCGCCACGCAGCACATTGTATTTTAAAGCTGAGATCGAAAGCTGAAGAAAAATTGGAGGAACACCAGCTAATACACAAAGCGCATCTGTAGAAGTTGTCCGATAGCCATGAATAAATGAGAACAAAGCCACTCGCTGACAAGAGGATAAACGCTTAATACCGTGATACTTCAAGTCCCCCAGCCAAATCTCATGGCCATAACTTATTTGTTTCAGAAGAACTGTTTGATACCACAATTTAAGATATTGAAGAGGAGTACCCCGGTCACGAATCCTCGACTTCTTGATGTTACAGGAAAAATCTGTTACTTTAGATCTGACAACTTCCAAATGAGGGAGCCAATTAAACAGGTTATCCAAAGTAAAACCTAAGTATAACATTGTATCTTTAACAGGAATGCTGTTATGTAAAATTTTAAAGATTGGTCTCCTTTTCTTCAACGTTTTTGTGCCAAACATCATAGCAACAGTCTTTGATGGATTAATGGTGAGATTCAAATTATTACAAATATTATTAAAATTTTCCACATGATTATTCATTTTGTCTTCGAGCGACTGTCTTGTATCTGCACCATCAACAACAACAGAGTCATCTGCATATGAAATCAAATCCATATGCTCCTTACGTGCGTTCTTCAAAATCTCGTCAGCCACTATCGTCCAAATCAAAGGGCCGAGGCATGATCCTTGCGGGCAGCCCACAAATATCCTGAACCATCGGATGCCTCTCAGAAAACGAAAACCGATTTGCCGATTAGAAATGTAACTCTTAAAAGTATACTTTATATAGCTGTAAATCGGCAGGTCATCAATAATCCGAGAAGCAACCAACCAGTCCAGGACATCGAAGGCCCCCGCAATATCAAATGAAATGGCAGAACAGTACTTGAATTTCGTAAGCTTTTCTGCAACCAAAGTCTTGAGAGAACTTAAAGCTGTGAGCGTTGACCTAGTCTCACGAAAGCCATGTTGATTGTTATCAAGAAAATTCAGATATTCTAACATAGTTAGAACTCGCATCTTCAAAAGACGCTCGAAAACTTTACCCAAAATGGGCAGAAGAGTAATAGGCCTATATGACTTCGGAAGATTCGGTGGACGGTTTCTCTTCCTGAAAAAAATAATAATGCCTTTCTTCCAATTCGCCGGGAAATGGCCAAACCTCAGACAAGTATTAAATAACATTAACATAAGAGATCTATATTTTGTGCACATATTTTTTACTACCAAAGCATCAACGTCATCAGCTCCCGGAGCTTTATTGTTGTTCTGACACTGTAGAGCAAAGCGTAATTCACGTCGGGTAAAAGGCTTATAATCAGGGTGATCCAGAAAATCCTCATCACTAACAAAATTATGAATCTGTGCTGGAGTATTCGTGATGCCAAAGTGCTCGTTCATAAGTCGGGAAGCCACTTCATCGTAACTCGCAAATGCCGAAGAATTCTCTAGAGTCGTGAAAACCATGTCTGACGGTGAAGTCTTCTTGCCTGAGAGATATTTGTACAGATTACCGTAAGCGTTGTCCGTACGTTGACAAAAGCTGATCCACCCAGCCCGTTTTGCCTGACGAAGATGACGTTTATATGATCGACGAGCAGAGATATAACTATCCCTATATGCTATATTAGACAAATTTTTATGATACCTTTTATACAATGATTTAACTTTATTTCTCTCTATGCGAAGAGCATCTGTGTACCATGTAGCCGTTGGCTTATGATTAAGTGAACCCTTTCTAAAACAGTTATCTAAAACGTAATGCAAAAAGTCATCGAAGTTGGTCAGCCAATCTTCCAATCCATCTACTCCGTGTACTCTTTCAAGAGTGCTCTGCAATCTGTCGTTCATTCTTCCAAAATACTTGTTGAACTTCCTCATAGACTTATTTTTAGTTTTATACCTCAGATTTGTAACATTTAACGGTACCAATTTCATATCAAACTTTATGTACCTATGGTCCGAGAAAGAAAAATTCTGATCGTCAACTTGCCAAGAATTCAGGTATTGCACCACGTCCGTACCAGCCAAGGTGAGATCCGGGCGGCCTTTACATTCACCACGAACAAAAGTGTGAGGAGCATTAGGATCATTCAGAATCCTGAGATTACCCATCATCAAGTAATCCTGAAATGTTTCCGATCTATCGTCTTCTCTGGTATAACCAAATGTCATCAGAGAAACATTGAAATCACCACCAACAATAAGTGACGAGCAATCTTCAAAATAATTGATCCAACACGACATGTCAGAATCAATATTACTCGAAGGGGCTGAGTAGACTGAGCCAAGAGTCAGTGAAGTCTGTTCAAAAGTCACCGTAATAAAAACACTGTTTGGGGTGATTAAGCTTATAGTGCAATTCATGGTTTTATTAGTACACAGAATGGAGGAGGTGTTATTTAAAGAAGAAAATATTAACCAGTCTGGTGAAATCCCAGAAACTTTACCACCGTAAGCATGTGGATCCTGACAAAGAAAAAACAAAACGCCCTCCCTCTCCGCATAGTCAAACAAAGCTTCACAAGCATCGGTACAATGGTTAAGATTAATCTGAACGATTCCAACACCACTAGATAGTGAATCATTTGACATGACCTATGTTATAATCTCCTCGCCACCAAACCATCACGGTAGGCTTTAAAAGTCGGACAGTCAGAACTGTCAGCACGATGTCCAGTGTCCGTGTCCACATCCTCTTCTTTTTGACAATTTACACAAGACTCTGTTTCAACTGTGCAATCACTCAATCGATGGTCACCCGCACACTTCGAGCATTTCTGATCGCCCTGACATTTGGATGCGAGATGACCATATCCTTGACATTTAAAACATCTTATTATCTGTAAAAATTCCACGATTCTATAACGATTAAAATCTATGCAAATACGTCTTCTTCCAATCAGACATCTAAACACATCATTATCGACATCCAGTACCCAGTTCACCTTACCCATTCTAGTACCAATCTTTCTTACCACATCAATATCTCTGTCCTGATCCAACCCCTCACAAACCAATGCCTCCCTAACAGAATCAAGAACCATACTCTCGTCAATTTCCTGATCCAGACTCAATAATAGCAATCTTGATCTTCGTCTCTGTAGCGCTGATATTTTCACTTTATTTCCCAGTGGCTCAATTTTCTTAATCAACTTGTCTGACTCTTGTTTGGATTTCACCTTTAGCACCAACTGGCCACTCTTTGTTGTTACCACATCCGAGAGCTTTGGAAACTCCATATCCCGCTTGGAAAACCTTCTCAGCTCTCCCCTGATATCATCCACCGTGCCTTCACTGGGTGTTATCAAAACCGAGAACCCTGTATCCACTCTTGACGGCTTAGATTTATCAGCACGATCCGCCAATCTATAAACCGGAGTTGAGTCCAAAGTACCTGATCTTCTCATCAACAACGCCTCGTAAGCCTTGCTATCCGTAATCATTGTCCGTAATTTCGTCTCACTAGATACATAATCCGTGTGTGCCTTTACCAGTCTTAGATTAACATAATCCAAGCATTTCTTTATAGTATTTAAGATTTCACGGGTTACTTTACCTCCGCTACTCTTGGCCTGTTGACCCTCCAATAATTCATACATATATGAGTTAACCTTTTGCACAGCTTCTGGGAACTCATCATCCACCAAACCCTCCAGAAACTTATCCACTTTCGCCATGATCAAAATCAACTTAACCGCCAGAATAGACCACAAAAGACCACCAAAATTTTATAAAAATGACTAAAAATTAATCAGATAAACCCGAGCCAGAGACCCTCTATCAAAAAATCACATAAAGAAAAAAGCCACCGTCGATGAATATGAAGCTGATTACAAACAGCACTAACTTTCACTATATATGTAGAGCTAGTCTCTAACCCAAATAGCAGCAAAAACTGAAAAACAAAAAAAAAAAAAACGCAGCAGAAAGCAACTAGAGAAAGAGAGTAAAAAAGTAATTAGGCAACCGCCGCTTAAATGGATCAATACCAACGCCGGATAAACGGGTCGGCAAAGAAATACGTCATAGACAGCTGATAAACCCCTGATTCAAAAACAATACCAAGTCAACTCATAAACAAACAAACTAAAGCACTCCCACGACACGTGACCCAGACTAACTCAGGCTAGGACACAACAAGAAAACAATAGAGAGCCCAACTAAAACTATGACGCAATAGCACTGAAAAAAAAAGAAACTCAGAACGACTCTCCCACGACACGTGACCCAGACTTAGCCAGGCTAGGACACAACAAGAAAACAAAAGAGAGCCCAACTAAAACTATGACGCAATAACACTGAAAAAAAAAAGAAACTCAGAACGACTCCATCTTACAAAACTCCAAACTAAACTAAAACCTAAAGACAGCTCAACACAAAGAAAAACAAGTAAGCCTAACTTAATAAGCAGGAAAACAACTCAACACGACACTGAGCTCAAAATGGCGACGTAAATACAGAAAAAAGAAATGCCCACCGAAAACTTAAAAGAACTATTAACAAGTAATTAATATATGCAGAACAATAATATACATATCCAGAGAAAGAGAAATACTAAGTGAGTACTTATGAAAACTTATTAAACTGATATAATAAAGTAAAAGTAGTAAAATATTAGTAAAAAGATTGAAATGCCAAAAGCGCAATGCTTTCACATGTGCTTCGGCAACGGAAAAATAAACTAAGTTCAAAATATGCCTAAATATCAAAATAATCTCAAAATAAATACATAATATGAAACTGAAATGAATAAGTTAACCATGAATGCAAAAATAAGCTAATTTAAATAAATATTTACCGATTTAAAGGAACTTTGAAAATGAGCTCGAAAAATCACGTCAAACATCAATGGCGCACAGGGGTTTTTTAATTTTTGAAAAGAACAGGCATTGGGCTATAAATACCCAAAGTTTTGAGTGTGTAGCTTTTGTAGTTTATGTTTAGCGGAAGCCTAAAGTAAAAGGAAAATTGTGCGCCAACCTACCCCGTTACGGGGCAAGTTGCCTATACCTATAGGGTAAGTTGGCACACGCTTTATAAAAATTTAAATGAAACTCAAGTAAGACACGCAGTTAAGAGAAATCAATTTCATTATTACCAGTAATTTTAAACAAAGGCGTTATCGCCGTACAATATAAATTCTAAATTATACAGATATAAAAATAATGAATAAAACATTAACATTGAGTAACTTCTATCCTACTCGATATCATCTTCAGCGTCACAGTTGTCACAAATAAAAAATCGTGTGTCTCCGTTTGGGCAAGCCTCTTGTGTCCAAAATCTTGCATTGCAACCACTTTTCTCGGTGTTTGCTGTTTTTCAAGCTAACAGCACACACCAGACAGCGAGCCAAATTGTCCCGTTTTCAATGCGCCTACTAGCCCCATAATAAATTTCTTCACGAAAGGGACACGTAACCATCTAAGCATAAATAATCCAAGTAAATCACATATGGGGTAGGTACAGTTAATCATATACTAAGAAAAACGGCACAAGTTGAATCGCAATTATGAAGATAAGTATTAGAAATTAGAAAAAAAAAGGAGCAATAAAAAATTACTTATGAGTGCTGAAAACAGAGAAATCGTAATAAATGTCCATTGCACGTAGGTAACGCTGCAAAACTACAATGAGTATTGTAAAAAGAAAGAAGAAAGGTACTCTGTGACTGGTTGCGCAATCTATCCACAAACAGACGATTTATGAGGACTGCGCCTACTTACCCCTGTAGCTAAGTAGCCCCGGTCTCCCCTATATATAAAAAAGTGTTGGATTTTTTCATTCTTTCTAAGAGCACTTCACAGCAGTGGGCTCCCTTTTTTAAATTCAGATTTCTTGATTGGCACCACTTTTCTGAAGTGGTAAAATTCCCATTGTTTTCGCCTTAATTAATATGTTATTAAATAAGGCATATTTTACTATTTCAAAAAAGTGGTGCCAATGAAGAAATCAGAGTCTTAAAAAAGTAGTCTACTGGCAATACTGCTTTACAGCTTTAATTGACTTTTTCTCAAAACTTCGATTTTTTAGATTGCGTTCCTTTTTTTCAATATCTATTAAACTTAAGAACTCAGATTTTTCTAAATACTTATGTTATAGTGCATACTTTAACACAGGGATTTAATGATTTGTTGAGAATTATTTATTTTAGGCAGTGAAATCTTACGAAAAATGCTAATTTAAAAATGTCTTTCAATAAATAATTAATAATTAATTTTCAGTTTCACTTAGAAAGAAAATGGTCTGTTAAAATGCGCAAATCATGTTATTCAAACTGCCCTAAAAAATCTAGACCTCAATCTTTCGCCATTTCTTAGAAAAATGTACATAAAGTTGGTGTATTTTAATGTGACCGAGATAGAGCTTACCCGGTCCCCTTAACTCTTTCGAGGGCGGTGTTCTTAAAAAAGTACACCTAATTTTAATTCCAAAACTTACAACCGGCACCAAGAATATTTAACAAAAATTTTCCTTTTAAAAGTTACTTGAAAATAAGGAAGTTCTTATCTTCTAATAAATTCGTTTATAAATTCTGGTGTCAGTCCATTATTTCATCAGTTTATAAACATAATTACTCCGCACCGGTAAGGGTTAAGTGAGGCCAATTTTTTAATTCAAAAATTGTGATCAAAAGGGAATTGCTGAAATTGGGTTTGAAATGTGTTATGCGTTTCCAAATGGTTCAATTACACATTCTATTTCAACTAAATAGACGGTGAAGTTTTGTTACATTATTCTGAATGTGTTGGAAAGTGTTTAATAATTTATACTTGAAGCTGGGTTTTTTTCTTTCTTGTTTTATATTGATGTGAAAATAAATATTTTGCATCTCTATTGAAAATTTTATATTAAAGAGGACAAAACATTCGTATTGCAAAAGGTGTGTGAATCTATTAAATTTACTTATACATAAACCCGAAATGAAATCTTTTATTTTAAAACACATTTTTAATTTAAAGAAATGCAGTAGCTAACTAATCTTAAAAATAAATAATTTTATTAAACCCTTTTTTACGGCGACTTTCAAAGAACTGATATCACCCATAAAATTTCACTTACGTGTGAATGCAAAGTATTTACAGTCATATAATTCCTTTTTTTATAAATAGCTCTTTGTGAGAAAAATTTTAAGATGTTAACTTTTACACACATATTTAAGGTAATGGGAAAATGCATAAAAAATAAACCCTGATCAGTCAATCGCATAACATTTTTAGATATTTTTGACTTTCAAATGTGATAAGAAATTCAATAGTGGAATAATTGATAATTCAAAATAGCAATGAATCGGTTAAGGAAATATTATTTATGGCAGATATAATATTGTTAAAATTTGGTTCGACACGGTTTATAAATTTAATAAGAATTTTTTTTTTAATTGTATTGCTATCTTGGTATTAACCCTTTCCGGCGCGGGGTAATTCTGTTTATAAACTGATGAAATAATGGACTGACACCAGAATTTATAAACGAATTTATTAGAAAAAACGAACTTGCTTATTTTCACGTACATTTTATGAGGAAATTTTTAATTAAATATTCTTGGTGCCGATTGTCAGTTTTGAAATTAAAATCAGATGCCTTTTTTTAAGGACAACGCCCTCGAAAGGGTTAAAGTGCTGTGAAAAGTATATATTTCATAGCTGTAAAGATATTTCTATAAGAGAAAAGACGAAACATGGTTCTTCCATTATGAAATGAAACTTAAATGGTCGGAAATACAAAGTGAAACTTTAATTTTTGAGTTACCTTTCAATTTAAAAAATGCAGTAGATATCTAGTGTGAAAAATACTAAATTTTGTCAAAAGTTTCAAATAGCAGTCCCAAAAGGATGGGTATCACCTTTAATATTTCACATACGTGTGCCAACAAAATTTACGGAGTCACGTAACCCTACATTTGTAATTTCTTAATCGAGATAAAGAAGTAGTCAAGAAGTTAGAAAATTGTACACATGGTTAAACTCATGGGAGAATCTGTACAAAAAGCACTCATCAACCAATTTAAGAAACTTTAGAGGTATTTTTTGTTTTCCAAACATAATAAGAATTTCAATATAAAATTGAATTAATTATAAATTTAAGTGTCAATGAATCAGTTTAGGAAATAATATAATTGTAGTTTAAAAATTAAATTTTGGTTTTAGATCAATCATTGTACAGTTTGACGTCGAAAATCCGGCATCAAAGTCATATTCCACCCATTTTTTTGCACTTCCAACTTACAAGAGAAAAAATTAGTTATTGTTAGCGAATTTAAAACTTCAAGATCAATAGCGATTTATTAGCGGACAGCAGGAGAATCAATGAAGCTGTGCTAAACCGCTGCCATCGAAATACTCAAGACCAGAGGACACAAGTTGTGACGTCATCACTAATGGACCGACTTCTCACAAGTGTTGAAATTGACACCGGAACAATTTGGATATCAATTTTCTTTTATTTTGTTTGTGGAATATCTATCATCTTATAAAACAATAATGACTATTTAAACTTACTGGTGTGAATTCGGAATCCCCAAATAAAAATTCAGCCAGATGCGGAATGTTTTGCCGCATCTGGCGGATTTTTTGGGGGGGATTCCAAACTCTCACCAGTAAGTTTAAATAATTATTATTATTTTATAAGATGATAGATATTCTACATGTAAAATAAAAGAAAATTGCTATTCAAATTTTTCTGGAGTGAATTCCAACACTAGTGAGAAGTCGGTAGATTAGTCATGACGTCACAACTTGTGTCCTCTGGCACATACTGCACATACTCTGGCCTTGAGTATTTCGATGGCAGCGGCTAAACAGAACCGCCAATAACCTTGTTAGTATATCTGAGTAACGAGGACGAGGAACCGGCAGCTGAAAATGTGTTGGTTAGAAAACGGTGTTAACAATTGCACAGATAAATTCATGAGAAAATGCATAAAAAACAAGCACTGATCAATCAATCGCATCCAAATTTTAGGTATTTTTGATTTTCAAGAGTGATAATAATTCCAATAATGGAATAACTGATAATTCAAAATGGCAATGAACCGAGCCTTTTCAGCTCTGATGGTCGAATTTTCCCCCCACTTAATTGTAATCTCCAAATGTCACATTGGCACCGGAATATTCAACCAAATTTATTTGAAAGTAGATTAATGCATTTTTTCATGTATATTATAAGGCGAATCTTTTGTTTACAAAATACATGTGTCAGTGTGACATTTGGGCATTTAGAAGAAATTAACCCCTAGAGTTCAAAGGGTTAACCCCTTGAGGGGCTAGCAAAAATGTCTCAAAATATTGAATTCTCACCGGAATAATCGAAAAATTTTATTTTTATAAAGATAAGCAATTTTTCAACGATATTCCTCGAAAGCTAAAAGTATAAAATTTAGTTAAAATTTTCTGGTGATAATCTTGTTTAAATTAGGTGGGATATATTTTATCCCACCGCCCCTCAAGGGGTTAAGAGAATATTATTTATGGCTGATATATTATTGTTAAATTTTGGTTGGGCACGATTTTTAAATTTCATAAGAGTTTGTTTTAAAATTGTATTCCTTCTTGGTATTAACCCTCTCTGCACTGACGGTACTTTTAAGTACGAATAAAGACAATTTTATCTAAAATTTATTTACCTCGTTTATTAATAAAAATAGATATTAATTTTCATAGAAAATATATTTCTCCATCACATTTAGAAAGCACAGCAAATCATTTGAAGCTAAATATTTTTTAATATGGTAAGTTTCTTAACCATTTACATAAGTGTAGCTTTTCTCTCTTTAAAAAATGTAATATGAAAAATTTGAAACTACAAAACACTTCTGAGTTACAGACAAGATCATAATACATTTATTTACATTGCTTTTATAAGAATTGTGAGATTTCCTTAACATTATTTTTGTTAATTTTCATATAAAATCATAGCTGCCAACTTGTACGGATTTTTGTTACCACTAAAATTTAATAGAAAATTTTGCCTAATTCAATCGCCGAATTGCAGTGGGTGTTGATAATTAAATAAGGAAAAAAATTCTGTAAAATTTTAGTGGTAGAAAAAATCCGTACAAGTTGGCAGCTATGTAAAATACATTTATCGATCACATTTAGAAAGTACAGCAAATCATTTGAAACGAAATTTTTTTTAACCCTTAACCCCTTGAGGAGCAGTGGGATATATCTTATCCCACCTACGATTAATAAAGATTTACACCAGAAACATTTTATTAAATTTTACTTTTCTAACTTTGGTGGGAAAAAGTTGTAAAATTGCTTTTCCTTATTTTGAAATAAAATTTTTCTAATTTTCCGGTGGGAATTCAGCATTACACAAACGTAATTGCTTGCCCCTCAAGGGGTTAAATGCCTGATTTTTCAAAAATCATTGTCATAATGTTTTTCGGCTTTCATTTTTTAAATAAATCATGGGAAAAATACTTAAAAAATCATATTTCGTTATAAGTATGGTTTACGGCTAAAAAACAGTTTGTTACTAATCGGCAATATTGGTCTATAATTGAAAAAATAGTTTTCCTTGATAAAATTCTACAATATTAAACACACAAGAATTTTAGGAACTATAATAAGAAATAAATTTTTCTTGCTCACTGCAGAGCAAAATACGGTATTTCGCAAGCTTCCAAACAAAACAAAAAAAAAAACAAGTAGCAACAATTGAAAAAATAAACCTATCTATATTCTTAACCCCATCGCGACGGGAGCCTTTTACGAAATGTTTATTACTTTGCTACCGGTTTTAAAAAACAGAAGTTTGTGCCGATTCAAATAGGGAAAATGCTTGGCTTAAATAAGGCAAATTTTACAGTAAAATTTTACTGGTGAGGATAAACGAGGATCCATAGGCCTATTTCCCGCACGTATACGTGTCGCTCGTCCCCAAGGAGTTAAACAGCACACGTGTTGCCATCTACATGTTGAAAATCGATTTCATAATATTTTCAGAATGTATTTTATTGGCAACATTATACATTATGGCTTCAATATTATTCTAATAGTATTTTAGCGCCTAAATTGTTTATGTAAGCGACACCCGGCATTTAAGGGTTAATATGGCGAGTTTCTTAACCATTTACATAAGTGCAGCTTTTCTTTTATTAAAAATATGTAATATGAAAAATTTGCAACTACAAAACACTTCTCTGTTATAGATAGGATCACAGTACATATATTTACATCGCTTCTATAAGAGTTGTTAGATATCATTAACACGTTGAGTACCACCATAAGGAGTTGGCAGTTTGGCTTCTATTTTTATCCAGAAATTTAGTGCTCATACAAGAATTAAAGAACAGTATTTTACGCTTTGTTTAATAAAAGACATTTAGCGATAACAAAAAGTAAAATATCTTCTTTCGAAATTTCCGGTATCAATTTAAAATTTTTGATCACTTTCGCTGCCAGCGTGTGATGTCATCAGGCGCTGGCGCGGGATCGCCAGCGAAAGTGTTAACAGTATTTTTATTAAATAATCTAATTATTTTTCTAAATATTTTATAAAAAGTGCGATAACTACCGACTTATTAAAATTTTTTAATGGAAAAATGTATTTAAATTTTATTTTGTTTGTTTATAATCCATTTAATTTAACCTCAGACTTTAAGGAATATAATTATTGAGGTGGAGATTCTTGATTCACAATTCCCTACATAAAGGGTTGAAGTGCTATGAGAAGTATATATTTTGCAACTCTACAGAAATTTGTATAAGAGAAGACAAAACATAGTTCTTCCAATGTGAAATTAAACGTGCATTCGCTTTTATGGTAGAAATGCAAAATGAAACTTTAATTTTAGAGTTACCTTTTAATTTAAAAAGTGCAGTAGCTATCTAGTGTGAAAAATAAGCAATTTTGACAAAAGTTTCAAACAGCAAATCCCAAGGGCATTGCCCTTAAAATTTTTCATACGTGTGCCAACAAAACTTTCTGAGTCACGTAACTCTACTTTTGAATTTTTTTCTCAGGATAAAGAAGTATTGAAGAAGTTAGAAATTTGCACACAAAGTTAAACTCATAGGAGAATGTGTAAAAACAAGAACTCAGCCATCAATTTAAGAATCTTTAAAGTTATTTGTTGTTTTCCAAACATAATAATAATTTCAATATAAAATTGAATTAATGATTAATTTAAATGTCAATGAATCAGTTTAGGAAATAACTAATATAATTGTATTCTAAAAATTAATTTTCGTCTTACATGAATCGTTATACACTTTGACCTCAAAAATTCGGCATCAAAATCACATCGAAACCCTTTTTTCTGCACTTCCAACTTACTAGAGAAAAAAATAGTAATTGTTAACGAATTTAAAACTCCGATATGGAAAGCGATTTAGTAGAGGAGAGCGAGATCTGTGCTAAACAGAACTACTGATAACCTTGGTAGCATTTCAGAGGTACGAAGAAGAGGAAGCGGCTGAAGGAAAGGTGTCACTGAAAAAATGCATAAACTTGAGCAGAAAATAAATATCTGCTTTAGAGAAACAAGACTGTATTTCCGAAATCCAGATTCTTCTCTTGTATAAAACCTAATAGTCCAAGAACTGTTAAACATTTTAGGGGAGGTATTTGAGGCACCCTGAAAATTTGTGCAACACTTCTTTTGTAATGCCTGAATACAAAATCGAATGTCTGGCTGAAGGAGCGTGGCCCAAAACCTGTGCCAGACAAAAAATGGCCCTTGACGCGTGTCTGGCACAGTTTTTGTGCCGACTAAAGTGTCTGTCATTTTCAAAATATTTTTTTCTAAGCATAAATATTATTCTGCCTCAATCTCAGCGTGCCTCAAATACCTTTTTTCGGTAGTCAAAAAATGGCCCTTGACACGTGTCTGGCACAGTTTTTGGGCCGACTAAAGTGTCTGTCATTTTCAAAATATTTTTTTCTAAGTATAAATATTATCCTGTTTCAATCTCAGCGTGCCTCAAATACCTTTTTTGGGTAGTGTCAAAAAATGGCACTTGACACGTGTCTGGCACAGGTTTTGGGCCACGCTCCTTCAGCCAGACATTCGATTTTGTATTCAGGCATTACAAAAGAAGTGTTGCAAAAATTTTCAGGATTCCTCAAATACCTACTCAAAAATGTTCAACAGCTCTTCTACTATAAGAAAAACACGTTAGCCCCCTGACTGACGAGTAAAAGGGCAAAATTGTAATGTTGTTTTCTCTGTAATTTTTTTTTTTCTTTAAATGATAAAAAAAAAAAAAAAAAAAAAGGATGTTTTGTCAAACATGAGATAAAAAGAAAAATATTATTTCGTACAGACATCTAGGCATTGAGAATATTAAACATAAATTTATTTTTTTTAACTGGATTATATGTGTAGAATTATATTAATTTAAATAGTGCTTCATTTACAGTGAAACCTGCAGCTTAGTGAACGGATATATCAGCTCGCGGCAGTGAGAATGTTAGAAAACGACAGAAAGAAATGAAGTAAGTAAAACTGACATCCATGTTTCAGAAATTACACGAGAACAAATTATTTCACTGTTCATCAGAATTATTTATTTTTTTAACGTAGACAATGTCAATAATGTAAGGTTTTTAAATATTTAATTTTTCTCTTATATAAATACAGGGTTCGTACGCTTCAAGGACCTGTTACTAGAATTTTTGTAAAGTAATATTTGCCTTACGTAATGAAAAAGAAATCTATCTTCAGATATAGCGACCAGTAGTTTACAAAATTTCTGGTACTAAAACACTTAAAATACCTTCAATCCCTTGATGCGTACGAATCCTGATAAATATCCTATGGCTATGGATTAAATTATGAATAAAGGTATAATTAAGAACTTTAGAAGTACTTTTGATATTCTTTCAAAAATCCGGTTTAGTCTTGGTCCCGAAGATGCCGGATTTTCGAGGTTATACTGTATTTGCGAATAAAGATTTAAGCGCAGAGTTTCCATGTCTCCGGCTCTTTGCAAACCAGTATTACCTTAAAGAAAATATGGTTATTTGAAATCACAGAATACTCCAGTTAAAGAAAACAACATTTTCTGTATCAACCCCTTAACTGTTTTGCCCGAGTGCCGCTCGGGCAAAAAAGATTTTGTTATATTCTGTACTAAAAGCTTTTAGATACCAATTAATTTTAACTGTAATCTTTGGTTTGTTAGCCCCTTCGGGACGAGCGTCTATTACAGAATTTTTAATCTTTAATCACCATTTATTTTAAACAGAAATTTTTGCCTAATTGAATCGGGAAAATGCTCGGATTAAATAAAGCAAAATTTACAATAACAATTTACTGGTGAGAATAATCCCCGATTCTGATCACCTTACGCGGCACGAAAACCGGTCGCTCGTCCCGAAGGGGTTAACTGGCGTACCTTTTTCGACTGTACAAAGCCAAATATTTTAGTAAAACAATGTGGTGCCGGATCCTTATTTTTAATTTACTGTATAAAAAAAAGGAGAAACAGTTAAGGGGTTAAAATATAGGTATCCAAAAAACCGGACTCGTGGCAGCTTTATAAACGCTATCTTAGTAGACAGTAGTAACATAGTAAGACAACAATTTATTATACACCCCGGCTAGTATAGTATATATCCAACAGTCTCTCAAATAACAGCATTTATATGCTTTTGTAGCGAATCAACCAAGATTGAAACTTTGAACCCTTTTTTTTAGAAATCCAAATTCATAGCAGAAATGCCGAATTGTAATTCTTGCTTTCTTGACAGTTAATAATTACTTAAAGTAAAAATCGTTCTTAAGTATTTTTATCTTATGCATTTCTGAATAGAAAATGAGGCCAAAGTGGTAACCATTAACTAACCATTGTCTATAAAAGTAAGATGGAAACAAATTCTCCCAACCACTCATAAATGCCTGTCTCAAAGCGTCTACAAACTATGATCATGAAAGAAGATGCAAAATACAGTGTTCACGTAAATTCAAAAGCGGTTCTCGACAAGCATACGTCAAACATACATACGTCAAACATAGCTATTCTAAAATTAAGTTTAGCCCATTAAGTTAGTCAAATCAAAACCATACTCATCTGAAGCGTGCAAGCTCTATTTTCTACGCTGGTAGAGAGGAATTTTCATGGGAAATATTTTTAAAGTGCTTCTAACTCTTCCCTTCTCCGTCGTCCAGTTCAAGAATCTCCTTCAGTTTTAGATTCAGTCAAAACACTTTAAGCTATCATTAACCGCACACGTAGTTCAGTCTGTGAGAAAATGAGAAAGAGAACGTACATTTAATCAACTCAGTTAACTTTTCAGATAATTTTGTTTTGGGAATGTGATGTTATTTTTAGTGGAAAAATGAATTAACCCTTCTCATTTCTATGTCACCTGACACTCGTTTCTATTCCCACGTGACACTGGGTTCAGCATATCTCGCACGAATTTTATTCGGTTGGCAACACTTTTTTATACTAGAACCGCCATAAGGAGTCATTTTTACTCCTGACTAATTGATAATAGTCGATTCAAACCAGAAATTTCTTCATGAGATATATTAAATCTATGCAGCACAAAAATAGAATAATTAAATAAGTTAAATAGTTTTAACACTAGAACCGCCACCTATTTTACTCAAGTTTTATAAAAACTGCTTCACACCAAATTTTTATTTAAAACTATTTGACTTATTTAATTAGTCAGTTTTTCTGCTGCAAACATTTAACATATCTTACGAAGAAATTTCTGGCTCCAGTCGACTATTATAATTTTGGTAGGTGTCAAAATGACCCCTAATGGCGATTCTACTGTTAAATAAAAATCCTGACGTGAAACACTTTCTATAAAACTTGAATAAAACCGCCAGCGGTTCTAGTGAGTGTTAAAACACACTTTTACTTGCACCATTACGACCATGAAACTATTAATAAAGACTAATAATAATGACACATCCTTAAAATAGTGAAGCTTCAACTCTAACCGCTATCGCAAGAGTTGTTTACCACCGGTGGAAACTTCCACCAATAGATTTATGTAGAATTTTTCAATTATTTTAACCTCTTGAGGGGCAAGCAAAAATGTCTCTAAATATTGAATTCTCACCGGAATAATCGAAAAGTTTTATTTTTAAATAAGGAAAAGGAAATTTTCACTGATTTTTCTCTAAAGTTAAAAATATAAAATTTAGTTAAAAATTTCGGGTGAGATTCTTGTTTAAATTAGGTGGGATATATTTTATCCCACCGCCCCTCAAGGGGTTAAACGCCTTAGTACTACAAATTTTCAGTCATAAATAATGGTAGAAACAGATTTTCATTTTTACTGGTAGGAGTTCACTTTGACGGTGGTTAGGCCCGGCGTTCCGTCATATTGTGACAACCAGGGAAACAAACTGACAGTTTTAAAAGGCATACTCACAAGTAAAAACAAATAGAAATTTTTATGACATTTTTGAGAAAATTTTTCCATGAATAGAACGCTTAATTAAGAGGAAATTTTCTATTCAATTTTACTGGTGATATGTTTACCCTGGATGTAATCAAAAACTGAAGAACTGATTTTTATAAAGTAGCCGCCATCTTGTGACAACCTCCTCAGTTACTTCTCTCGCAAACAGTAGAAAGCACACTAGATGTCGCCACCTCTTTATTCATAACTCCATTATCACAACAAAGCGATATAAGTAAGTGTCCTATCTTATATGGGAGAAATAACCGCAAGATTAAAACCAAGGTCACATCAATCAAGGTCATGCGCCATGTAGCGGATGGAGTGTGAACTACAAGTAAATACCTAACTGTTTTCTTACTCACACCACTAAAATTGTAAAGTTTTTTTATCTTGATTAATAACTAAAGTTCCTTAGATAAGGTGAAGAAAACTTCATGGGGTCAAATGCATCTGGATGCTCCTCTCGCTACGCCGTTATTTTGTGATAGATGTGGCAAACAAAATTCATTTTCCATGAGTGACTAAAGAGTTAGAAAATACCCGCCACACTAAAAGCCTGCGTATGTGAATTATCACTCCGTCCACAAGGTGGCGCAACTGTGTTAATTTACGCCTGATTCCAGCATTAAGTTTGTTCGCTTACTTATAGCGCTTTGTTATCACAACAGGTGCAAGAGAAAAGTACTACAAAAGTTACTTTTAAAATATAGTGGTGCACGTACTATATAATAATAAAATCATGTATGAAAAACTATTTTCCGATAAGTTTTAATATGATCTTAAAATCAATATTAACATTATATAACAGGGGAGTCAAATTGTGTTCCGCCGGATTCCATTAATTTTCTAAAGAAATAGTCGACTTCTTGAATCGGAGAGTTTCGATGATCAGATGAGGCAATGATTGCTGTAAA
The DNA here is from genome assembly GCA_963932465.1 of Maratus speciosus. NCBI lineage: Eukaryota > Metazoa > Arthropoda > Arachnida > Araneae > Salticidae > Maratus > Maratus speciosus. Next base: position 370,165,888 of record OZ010797.1, on the reverse strand, counting down.
ATTTTAGTGGTATTCGGCGGGCCACAGTTTGACACCCCTCTTATACAACATTAGGAAATATTAAAAACCATTGATCTTTTTATTATTAACCATTAACTACGAGACTTGTTTACACTTCTTTTAATTCTTCGACACCAGTTTTTGCAACTTTGTAATTTGGATTTATTTAATCGCTCAAAATCTGAGATTAAATAATATGAAAATTTCCAAACTAAAATACTGGTATTCAAATTTAAACATTTTGTTCGCTTTACCTGGCAAGTTTTCTTGCGAACCGACTTTAATGAGTTAAATCATAAATATATTTGGGTACAAAAAATAAAATTAAGTATTATATTATTTTTGCATGACTTTTGAATTGCTGCACAAAAAATTATTATCAACTCTAAAGAAAAAAATATATAATAAAAGATAAAACATGTTTATTCCAAGATTAGAATCAATGCAAGCAGCGTATTTGTACAATATTTCGACATCAAAATTTGATTCTTAAAATATCTTTTTTTTTAAAAAAAATACAGCAGCAATCTAATGTTAAATGTACGGAATTTTGTCACAAAGTTTTAAACAGCTACTCCCAAGCGATATGTCGCACTTTTAAAATTTTCCATACGTGTGCCAACAAAACTTTCAGAGTCACGTAACCCTTTTTTGTAATTTGATCCCGGGGTTAGAGAATTTTGAAGAAATTAAAAAGTTGAGCACATAGAAAAGCTCATGGGAAAATAGATAAAAAAAAATGTAGCACTGATCAATCAATTTGGGCAACTTTCCGGGTATTTTTGATTCGCAAACGTGATTGGAATTTCATAATAAAATATAACCGATGTTAACTTAAAATAGCGAATAGCCGCTTTAGAAGGGTTTTTTTTTATATAAAACTGTTTCTATTACATTTGTATTAAAATTTGTTTTAACATCAATCTTTATTTTTATTACTAAAAAAAATAAAATGTTTCATAACTCTTATCACACAATACATAAATTTATAAATTCTAAACTTGGAAATATTTTCAAAGTGTTAAAAACTTTTCACGTAAAAGAAACAATCTGCGTCAGACGTAGGAATACAGTCCCAACTCGCAATTAAGTAATGCATTTACAGAACGGTTGCAGATTATGGTCATCTGGGGAATTCTGAAAATCCAGAAATGGGATTTCCAAAGATGTTACGAGTCAATTTGAGTTCTCTAGCGTATCATTATGCCAGATTATGATGCGTAATATATATAAATAGATTATACATACAGCTATATATAAATAACACTTAATGGCTAGATTGTTTAGATTCAGTGCCCTTGACATGATCTAAATTATCTAGTAGTTAAAGATTCATATTCCAGGAAAAATTGTATTGGAAAATTTCACAGAAATATTATTATTTATGATTAAATTCTAATCTTACTACTATTTTATAAGGAGGACTATTTATAACTATATATAACAGGAGGATATATTATAACTACTTTATGTAATCTCAAGTTATTATATAAAAATATAAGAAACGTATTTACAATTTGAAATTGTCACATATGAAATTCAAGTGAATTTTCATTTGTTTACATATATTTTATGTTAAAATATTTCAAATGATAGCCAGCAAGACACAAAAGACTGTAATATATTCATAATTAAACCTTAAAAATTTAGAGAAAAGTTCCTGTGAAAAATTGCTCAGTGTTTTAAATTTAAATATTTTTAGAAATGAATTATGTGAAAAATGATACATAATGCAAACTACTTATATTTATAACTTATAGAATTTGAACTAAATCTTGAATTTTACACTTTGTTTAGTAAAAATCACATTATACATTAAAAGCTTTTATATTTCAAGCAATTGTTAAAGTAATCTGTTTTGTTTGTAGGTATGTAGTCAAGTGTTGACATTAAATAATTTATTTACAAAATTTACATTATAAATTACAAATTATCACATTATTAAATTATCACATTAATTATTTACATTACAAATTATCATTAGAGAATAATGGTGGACAAGGCTATTTTCAAAATCTAGAAATGTGATTTCTAAGGAAGTTGGAAATCTATTTGTGTTCTCCAGCATATGGTTGCATAAGATTATGATATCTATATAGAAATAGATTATAAGTTCAGCATAACTGATAGCTAGATTGTGTTACATATTTTAATAACTGACAAAACTTACGCTTTTTTTTTTGCCATTATTTTTAATCACTGAAATCTACAATTAAATAAGATTTTTTTTTTAATATTCGAAATTAATGGAAAGAATAAATCCATAAGAGTTGGTACCTATGTATTTTTCAAGCTTTAAAGATTCATAATCACTAAATGCATCTTGTTAAACCTAAACAGAATAATATCTGATGTTCAAATAGCTTCATTATTATTTTACTATTGATTTATGATAAATGTTGCGTTATTATATTTTAATATAAAGTGCAAATTTATGCATCATAATTCTCACAATGTATAACAAATGAAATAGTCTTTTGTTTTGTTACATTTTAAGTGAAAATATTTCAAATGATGATTTTGTTCACCCTTTGAAGGGCGACGATGCCTTCACGGCATCACATAATTTTAATTCCTATTTGCCACAAGCTTCACCAGTGGCTAGGTTCTGCTCTCGAAGCTGGTAGATGGAAGGTGCTGGGTTCGAACTCAATCGCGCCCGTCGGCCTAACCGTTTTGGAGTTTTCGTGGTTTTCTTCGAAACCGTGGATTCCCATGCGTAAATACGGGTTAGGTTCCCTTAGAAAGACCCCCACGGAGGGCACTCCCCACCTCTGGCCTATATCCCTAACCCGGGAGAACTCGCTGCATGACATTTTCTCTCACAGTCGTACTTTTTAATGACTCTTATTTAAATCATTTTTCATTTTAATTAAAATTTCAAAATGTTTTTCAATTATTTTACCTATTTTGTGAATAAAAGTACTAAGCCAACCAAAAAAGTTGATATTATATGAATGTAAAGTAAAAGAAAAGCAATTGGGTATTCTCACTAGCGAGTTCTCCCGGGCTAGAGTAGATAATCGGGCGTCAAAAATCAATCAACCAACCAACCCATTTGCCACAGTGGCGCCCGAATTTTTTAATGAAAATTTTACTTTTAAAAAATGAGCGAAAATATACTTTTACTTGTTTACAAATCATTTTTCTTGTAAATACTGGTGTCATTCAATTATATCAACATTTTACGAATACAAGTACCTTGCCCCTGAAAGGTTAAAGCAGAGAAAAATCTAAAGAATTTAGAATGAAGCTTTAATTCACTGACAATTTTTTTTTCTATAAAAACATAAATAACACTGCGCAGTTATACATATATATGAATCAGTTAAAATTTAACCTTAGATAAATAAATTCAATTTCTTACCAACGCCAATCTAAGTAGAAATATTCATGTTAAATATTCAGACTGCTATTGAAAACGGTTACATGAATGTGGTATCATTTTGATCCTTGGCAAATTTCTTATAAAATTAAGATATGTTTAATGTATACAGATGGAAATAGGCTAATTAAATATAAGTTAAATAGTTTTGATTAAAAATTCTGGTGTGAAACGCTTCTTATAAAACTTGAGTAAAATAGCCGACGTTTCTAGTGTCAAGGGAGTGTCGCCAGATTGGGGACTTTTTGTCTTCAGATTGTTTATTGCCACCGCTTTTTTGAAATAGAAATATTCGGCCTATTTAAAGATAGATTAAAAATTCTGAAAAATAAGGCGAATTACACTTTTTTTCAAAAAGTGGTGACAGTCAAATAATCTGAATTTAAAAAAGACCCCAATCTGGCAACACAGTGTTAAGGTATTTTGAAAACATACATATCTTTATACATAAAACACAGTTGTAACGCTCGAACAATACACACTCCATCATATTTGTTCTCCTTTTCTTTTTTTTCTTTTCCTTCAAAAGAACTGACAAGCTGAGTAAATTAGACTGGACGAGAGAGAAAAGAATGTTTACAAAGTGGTTGCCGACAAGGCATTTGTGCTATGCTGTATTTTAAATTAACTGTGTTATTTTGTAAATAGTAACATGTAAATAGGATGTAAATATTAAAACTTATTAATCTATGATAAGTTATCCAGTTTTATTTCGTAACATAAGAATAGTTTCCACCCCGGATTCTGAATAATATGTTACAGAAGTGGCTCCCAACGTGGGGCACGAATAGAAGCAAGATATGAAGATAAGTATTATTTTAAATTGAGTTAAACTGTTTTAATAAGAATATTTAGATACTAAAGTACAAAAATTTATACAAAAGTACTTTTGATTCATCCGGAATCTGATGATTTTTGAAAATTGTATTTGATTCGTCCAGAATCGAAATATTTTGGAATTGTTCTAATCAGCTGAATGATATTTTCATTAGAATTGAAATACGAAAAGTCGTCTGCAGCTTCAAGTATTTTAGTATCTGAATTAAATGAAGATATTCATAAGAGAAATAATTCTAATAATTATTTTTGAAAAATAAAAATCGTTTGCTTTATTTTATACATTTATATAGTTGCACTGAGCTATTTATTATGAAGTTGTTATTGTAAATGAGTGCTTGGCATTATTTAATTATTATGTGACTGATATTATTGTGTAAGAAAAAAAAAAAAAAGGCAAATAGTTGGTGTCATTATATTGAGTTTTGAAAGATATTATATGTTATTTATGTTCTATATATATTAAAAATTACGTATTTTGCTAAGAGTTATTCGTAACACGAATTAAGTTTGAAGTTAGCTAAAACATATTTAGTTCAAATGATGGCGTTTCTTTCAAAGGGTAAGAAAATTGATTTAATCACATTAGCTTCAGAATTAAAAGTAGAAGTAAGTAGCGATGATAAAGTCCTCGAATTACGTGATAAAATTGTAAATAGTGAGGCATTTAAAGATAACATAGATTTTGTACAGGGAATTTATGAAAATATCGTAGAAGAAAGAAAGACTCTTGAGGAAGAGAAACGTTTAGCCGAAGAAAGAGAATTTGAGCTACAGAAGCTCAGGTTAGAAGCAGGAACAAGAGATGTTGTTGCAAATACAAGCAACCCTCTAGAAACTTCTTCAATACGCGTTGACTTGAAAAAGGTTTTACCCGATTTCAATCCTGAAAAGGATGATATGAATTTATTTTTAATAACTTTTGAGAGGCAAATGAAACTTTTAAAGGTTTCTAAAGAACTGTGGATCACGTATTTAATTGGAGTCCTTCCAAATGAAATCGGTAAATTAATAGCGCGTGAACCGGAAGAAAAATTTGAGGATTATTCTTATATTAAAGATATATTGTTGCAGAGGTTCAAGTTAACTGCAGAAAGGTTTAGAGTTTTGTTTAGTCGACATCCAAAGCGAACCGATATTAGCTGGAAAGAATATTATTTTGAAATTAGAAGCTATTTTGAGGGATGGCTATCTGAATTAAATATAAATTCCTTTGAAAAATTATCGAAATTAATTATTGCTGACCAATTAAAGAAAAAGGTTTCCCCTGATTGTAAAGAACATTATTTAGATCAATGGGAGAATTTAACAGATCCTGTTGTATTAGCTGAAAAGTTAGATTTATATGATAATTTGAGGTCACACAAAGTAGAAATAAAGAGATCAAATAAAATCAGTGAGGTCGAGAATTCTAATCGCTTTGATAAAACGCCTTTAGATTTTAAAAGAAATGACTTTGGTAAAATTGGCAATCAAAAGGAGTCCAAGAGAAATAAAATTAATTACCCTTCGAATTTAAATCGATCAATTTTAAGTTGCTATGGTTGTGGAAACCAGGGAGTTATTAAATCCAAGTGTCCAACCTGTTCTCCGAAAAATGTATCGGTGCACTTTCAATCACTAGAATTTCGTACATGTAATATGCAAACATCACCAACATTATTGGTAAAAATAAGCATAAATGGTCTCTCTGGCACAGCTTGTGCTGACACTGGCGCAACACATTGCGTTGCGGGTGAAGGTTTGTATTCTTTATTAAAAGACCAAGGTGTGAAGTTTGAAAAAACGCAAATGATCGTAGTCTTAGCGGATGGGCTACAAAACACTACCGAAGTTTATAAAACAGAAGTTCATGTTAAAATTGAAGGTCGCGACATTAAAACAACACTTTATGCTCTGCCGAATGCCAGAAATAATCGTACAATTTTAGGAATCGATTTTTTACAAAAAGCAAAAATTGTTTTGGATGTAGTAAATCAAGAATGGTTCTTCGCTGATAGATGTAGGTGGAAGTATAGATTTGCTGAAGATACATATAGACCTCCCAGTGAATTAGCGATAAAATCCGTTGAATTAGACACCGTTTTTCTTAGAGAAGATGAAGGTAGACATCTCACTTCAGAGCAACAAGTTAGGTTGAAAGAACCGCTTGAAAAATTTACTAGTAGCTTCCAACTAGGGGAAGAGGCTACAGCTAAAGTTAAACATTTTATTGATACAGGATCACGGATGGGTATAATTTTATCTGATGAAATTGATAGTCCTGCACATGATAGAAAAGGCTATGTAAAAGATTGCCGTATGAATTTCTATTATAGCGGTAAGAACAGAAATTTTAATAGACCAATTGTTAACAGAAGCAATAATAGATATGGCCAAAAATATGTTAAACAGTCATTTTACCATGGAAATTACAATAAAAATAGTTATGAGAAACCTGGTTCAGAGAATTCTTACCAAGATGAATCAGAGATTCTCCAAAATTTTGAGACTAAAGATTCTTTAATATCTCAAGATATGTTAGAAAGTGAAGGTTTGGTGAATAGTTCATCGGATATGGTTAAACCTAATGATGCATCTGAAACGCTAGAAAGTGTTTCACTTACTTCAAAAGTAAAGTATAATCCAAATTTTACTCCTAGGTACAAAAATAGAGGTTACTATCATGCTCGAAATAATTATAATTATGATGGCGGACGATCAGGTAGAGGTAGCTATCAGGAGCAAAGAAATTCCCAACCATCACACAGGTATAGTGCACAGCGAACTGCAGATTTGTCTAGCAAATTTGAAAAGAGATATGAAAAGGATCTTAGAACTCATGATCAGGATAATTACAAATTGGATTATAGGTCTGGAAGTTACAGACATGATAATGGGTACTATGGAAAACAAAGATCTCCTACTTCTTATACCATTGCCACTAAAGAAAACCCCTTTTCTCCCCTAGGAAATTACCATATATCACCTTTGTGTCCTTACACGCAAGATGATGGTGGATCTTCTAAAGGCTTTATTCGTCCTAGAGGCAGACCCGGGAAACATCAGACGCCCAGCTAGCAAATATTTACGAAAGGACCACAAAACACGAGAGCCATAGAGGATTTTAGGCACCAGAAAGCATCCCGAAGGAATCCACCCAGGAAATGCACACTGCATCTGAGGGACCAGTAATGCAGTGTGAGGGGAAGAGTGTAACGCTCGAACAATACACACTCCATCATATTTGCTCTCCTTTTCTTTTTTTTTCTTTTCCTTCAAAAGAACTGACAAGCTGAGTAAATTAGACTGGACGAGAGAGAAAAGAATGTTTACAAAGTGGTTGCCGACAAGGCATTTGTGCTATGCTGTATTTTAAATTAACTGTGTTATTTTGTAAATAGTAACATGTAAATAGGATGTAAATATTAAAACTTATTAATCTATGATAAGTTATCCAGTTTTATTTCGTAACATAAGAATAGTTTCCACCCCGGATTCTGAATAATATGTTACACAGTCTATTTCAGCTGTTGTACCATCTCCATTGTGTTGGCGCCGAAAGTTCATGTGACAAATAAATTTTCAAAATCCAAGTGAGATGGGAGAGCAATTAGATTAAATAGTTTATTGGATAAAAGTGAAATAGTATGTAAATTCTATGCATCATTAGAAGTTATAATTGTTACGTAATAGTAATTCTCCATATTTAACAGAACCAATTAAAAAAAAAAATGTTCTCTGCTTGGTTGCAGAGTCAGGACTTCCATTATACACTCTGCATTAAACAGAGTCACGAATTATAACTTACATCTCTGAATACAGAGACAGAACATGTTACATGTTCTCTGCTTGGTTGCAGAGTCAAGACTCCCTTTTTAAAAATGATACATATTATATAAAATAAACATCAAAATAAAAATTACAATATGCAGTTATAAATCTTCTAAATAGCTATAATATTCATTTAAATGACATCCAAGTAATTATAAAACTAATAAATCACCATCAATTCAAAATTATTATAAAGTAAATAAATCTATATTACATGACCTTGAAATCATAATGTTACTCATAAATATTGATTCAGGGTTATAAACAATTTAGATAAACAGATTAGATTTTTTCTGTCAAAAGAAATCAGTTTTATAATTATGTTTCACAATATGAAAGATAAACAGAGTTAAATTATAAACAAATAAATTGGAGGGCATTTACGCCGAAACATCCATCTTACAATTAATGTATTTACAAAAAAGCTAGAGTTAAAAGATTTTTCAAGAGTTTTGAAAATACAGAAATTGCATTTCTAAGGATAGTACTAACTAGTACTTACCAGATATTACTAACTGGCAAAACTATTTGAGTTATCCAGAAATTTATTACAAGAAATTTATTTAAAAAAGAGTTAAATATATATATCGCACAAAAATAAGTTAAATAGATAAGTTAAAAAGCTTCAAACAAAAGTTCCGGTGTACATATTTTTTTTTTATAAAACTTGAGTGAAATATCTGGCACGTTAGTGTTAAAAATATAATAATTATACAATTTCTGAATATTAAGCCTAACTGCTAATTTTTTCATTAAGCATCTTTTCTTGTGTCTTTTCACAAAAAAATTAGAAACTCCTGACATGATTTATTTTTTCTACATCACTATGATGAAAACAGCCTATTTGCGTAGAAGTACCCTTTAATTTATTTAAGTATCATATACGATAGTCACAAATTAGAACATTATTTTTCCATACGTGTTATAATAAAGTAAAAAAAAAAACAAAAAAAAAAAAACAAAAAAAAACCACGAGATTAAGTAATGTATTTGCAACCCAGTATTAAATTAATAAAAAGTAATACTTCAGAGTAATTTGGTATTGCCAGGAATATAAATCCGCAACCATTAGATAATTTAGAAAGAAGATGCTTACCCTGCCTGTAGTTTCCAAGGAATCTGGTAACACTATTTCTGATAAGAGAATTTCTATTTAATAACTGAAGAGCAGAAATTGTATCATTACGTATAAAAGTAATTATTTACTAAAAGTTACAGATGATGGTTTTTTCGAGAATTTTGAAAATACAGAAATTGATTTCTATATATGTTATGAGACTATTTGTGTTTTCATTCATATCATTAACCCCTTCGGGACTAGCGTCTTTTCCAGAATTTTTAATCTTTAATCACTGGTTATTTAAAACACAAATTTTTGCCTAATTGAATCGGGAAAATGTTCGGATTGAATTAGACAAAATTTACAATAAAAATTTACTGGTGAGAATAATCCCCGATTCCGAGCACCTTAAGCGGCACGAATACCGGTCACTCGTCCCCAATGGGTTAAGTAAAGTTATGATCTAAATGTTTATAGGTACAGAATATATATATATAAGGTTTGCGTAAATAATTACACTTAATATCAAGTGTTTTTTTTTTTTAACGCGTTTCTAAAAACTTTTAATGGAATTATTCACCTTATATTATCGTTGGACATTATTACCAATCTACGCTAAAACACAAAACGATTACAATTTCTGCTCTTCAGTTATTAAATAGAAATTCTCTTATCAGAAATAGTGTTACCAGATTCCTTGGAAACTACAGGCAGGGTAAGCATCTTCTTTCTAAATTATCTAATGGTTGCGGATTTATGTTCCTCGCAATACCAAATTACTCTGAAGTATTACTTTTTATTAATTTAATACTGGGTTGCAAATACATTACTTATTGTCGTGTTATTTTTTTTTTACTTTATTATAACACGTATGGAAAAAATAATGTTCTAATTTGTGACTATCGCATATGATACTTAAATAAATTAAAGGGTACTTCTACGCAAATAGGCCGTTTTCATCATAGTGATGTAGAAAAAATAAATCATGTCAGGAGTTTCTAATTTTTTTGTGAAAAGACACTAGAAAAGATGCTCAATGAAAAAATTAGCAGTTAGGCTTAATATTCAGAAATTGTATAATTATTATATTTTTAACACTAACGCGCCAGAAATTTCACTCAAGTTTTATAAAAAAAAAAAAAAAAAAAAAAAAAAAAAAATATGTACACCGGAACTTTTGTTTGAAGCTTTTGAACTTATTTATTTAACTTATTTTTGTGCGATATATATATTTAACTCTTTTTTAAATAAATTTCTGGTTCACATGGAATTATGCATATTTGATAGCAGGCAAAATGACTGCTCTTAGCAAACTTCTCCAAGAAATTCTTTTTTGGTTTCCTTCCGGAATTTTCTTTACCTTTTACATAATAAATAACATATTATACACCGATTTGCTAAAAAAATAGACTATTATTTTCATCAAAAGCATTAAATTTTCAACAAAAATATTTTTTCTCTACAAGTCTTTAAAAATAATAGAACAATTCTCTCACATAAGAATCATTCCCTCATATCGTCGGTACCATGACAAACTATAAAATGTAAAAACAGTGGGCTACTTTTTTTTAAATCCAGATTTCTTGGTTTGGCACCACAATTTTGAAATAGTAAAATTCGCCTTATTTTACCTTATTTAATGACACAATAATTTAAGGCGAAAACGATGGGAATTTTACCATTTCAGAAAAGTTGTGTAATTCAGGAAATCTGAAATTTTAAAAAGTAGTCCACTGTTTTCACATTGGATAGTTTTATATGGTACCGTCGATATGAGGAGATGACTAGTGAGGGAATGATAAAATGTATTTTATTAGCTTTTGAAAGTTGTACGGATAAAGTAAATTAAAAAACCAATACATGTTCTAAAATTATCCCTTCAGGGAAAAATAAGCATACTAGACAAAATAAATATAAATATTTCAGTAAGAAGTGTTTTATTTCTTTTTTTTTGGGGGGGGGGGGGAGTAGTTGCATGTGAGGGAATGATATTTTAAATGACATTTTATAGGTTTCAAAACTTATTTTAAACCTATGTTTTAATTAATGCTTAAATTGTATGAGCTAATGTAATACAACTATGTTTAAACTATATATTAGAAAAAAAATCATCAATTTTTTCTGGTGAAAGAAATGAATTATCTTTCAGTTTCATCATTATGGACAATATGCGGAGAATCACCCTAAACGTTTATTTCTCCTATTATGTTTAAATTTGCTAGTTTTTATTATAAAATATCTAGGAGTTTTACAATGATATATTTTATAAAATATTCTACTCAAAATAGCAAAAAAATTAATATTTCTGCTGAAATAAAATGGAAAATCACTCGTAATGTTTCTTCTCCTTTGTAATTAATATTTAATTATAGTAATCATTGTATCAAATTAGAAAAAATAACTTTGTGTTTATATGAGTTTAAAATTCACATTTCGCAATCTCTTTAGAATTTCCGTGCAGAATACTTAAAAAATAAATGCTCAGTCTCACGTATTTAAAAAAAATACTTGATTTGTAATAATAAAAAATACACGCCCAACATAAATTTATAAATTCTAAACTTGAAAATATTTTGAAAGCATTTAGAATTTTTCACGAAAATCTAATATTTTTGCTCTTCGGAATAAAGTCTCATCTCACAATAAACCCCTTGTGGAGCGGTAGGATATATTACATTCTACTTAATTTTAATTAGAATTACAACCAGAATCTTTTTATTAAATTTTACTTTTATAGCTTTTGTGAAAACGTGTTACAAAAATGCATTTATTTATTTCCGAGTAATTTTTTAAAAATTCCGGTTAGAAGTCAATACAACAAAAACACAGTTACTTGGCCTTAAGTTGGCTACGTGGTGCATTTACAGGAGGGCTCCTGGAGAAGATCGTCTGGGTAATTTAGAACGTTCAAAATAAGATTTTCAAGGATATTGCAAATCTACTTGTGTCCTCTAAATTGTCATTAAACACGATTATGATGTTTATGTTCATAAGTATAGCTTATGCATAAAACTATATGTAGAAATCCTTTCATACTGAGCCAGATTTTGCTATATATTGTCTAGGTTTTATGAATTCAGTTTTCATCCAAACGTATAGTAGATAAAACGGTAAACGAATTTTGTGTTGGATTGATTGGAAATATATTGAATAATTCCCAGCTACTGTTTTGTAAAGACTTTACCTTATTAAATCACTACACTAGAAGAAAGAAATTTGTATTACGTTACTCTCATAAAGAGAATTTAAATAAATGTTTCTGCTTTTATATGAGTATATTTGCAATGGAAACAAAATTTTAAAACTTATAAATGTTTAACTTACATACTGAGCCAGATTTTGCTATATACTGTCTAGGTTTTATGAATTCAGTTTTCATCCAAACGTATAGTAGATAACACAGTAAACGAATTCTGTGTTGGATTGATTGGAAATATATTGAATAATTCCCAGCTACTGTTTTGTAAAGACTTTACCTTATTAAATCACTACACTAGAAGAAAGAAACTTGTATTACGTTACTCTCATGAAGAGAATTTAAATAAATGTTTCTGCTTTTATATGAGTATATTTGTAATGGAAACAAAATTTTAAAACTTATAAATGTTTAACTTTAAATGTTTCCATATAAACTACTCTGTTTCAGCTGAAGGAATGCTGCCCCAACTCCTAATTAAGTAAAGGATTTCTACAACAGCTTCAGATAATTGTTGTCTGGGGAATTTAGAAAATCCAGAAAAGGCATCTTCAACGATATTTCGAGTCTATTTGGCTTCGCTAGAGTATCATTTAAATTATTGTATGAAGTAAGATTATTATATCTTTACGTTCACAGGAATAGATTATACATGAAGCTACGTATATGTAAATAATATAGTAGGAGAGCTGTTGAACATTTTTGAATGGGTATCTGAGGCACCCTGAAAATTTGTGCAACACTTCTTTTGTAATGCCTGAATACAAAATCGAATGTCTGGCACAGTTTTTGTGCCGACTAAAGTGTCTGTCATTTTCAAAATATTTTTTTCTAAGCATAAATATTATTCTGCCTCAATCTCAGCGTGCCTCAAATACCTTTTTTGGGTAGTCAAAAAATGGCACTTAACACGTGTCTGGCATAGTTTTTGGGCCGACTAAAGTGTCTGTCGTTTTCAAAATATTTTTTTCTAAGTATAAATATTATTCTGTTTCAATCTCAGCGTGCCTCAAATACTTTTTTTTGGGGTAGTCAAAAAATGGCGCTTGACACGTGTCTGGCACAGTTTTTGGGCCACGATCCTTCAGCCAGACATTCGATTTTGTATTCAGCCATTACAAAAGAAGTGTTGCACAGATTTTCAGGGTGCCTCAAATACCTTCCCTAAAATGTTTAACAACTCTTTGACTAATAGTTGATAATGGTATATTTTGCTGTATATTGTTTCAAATTTTTGGTATCAGTTTCCATCAAAACGTTTAGTTGAAAAAGCAACGAAATTTTTTTCTGTTAAATTAATCGTCAAATACACTGACCGAAGCCTGGTTGGTGCTTTGAAAGGATATTAAACTCACTAGACCTAATTACACAAGAAATGAGTGTTTATTTCGTGACTCTCATACACACGATTTTAATAAATCTTCCAATGTTAAATGAGAGAATCAAATTAAACTTATATATTTTAAAATTTTAAATATTTTGGAAACCTTCAAAAGTTTCCACATAAAATAACTCTGATTCTGATTTAGAAATTCAATCCCATCTCGCAATTAAATAATGTATTTTCCGAATATATTCACGCACTTCTCATCTATGGCTTTCTCAGAATAAAAACGGGATTTCTAAGGATATTGCTTGTATATTTTCATTCTGTAGAAAATCACTAAGTAATAAAGTTTCATGTAAAAATAATCATTACAAAAACGCTTAATGGGTTAAAAGTGTGTGAGGCAGCTCTTTGCCTTATGGTTTTATAAGTTTTAAATATGGATTTAAAAAATAATGATATTAATTTTTGGGTGACGCTCTGCTATTTCTTAATATATATATATTTGTATTATTTATTTCATCGCTTTATTTTTGTTCTATTTATAATCGCGTGTGCAAATGTTATGTTCAACATGAAAAGATGTATAAAACGTTATTAACACTTGCTTTTTCATCTACATCTCTCATAAATTTAAAATATCAGTTTTGAAAAATATTATATAAAATTTAAGTGGCGCCTTGATGTGGCTTTAAAAGGTTTGTTTAAAAATTCAATTTAAATTATTTTTGATTTGGTTAAAATACGTTTACATATCTAAAGGATACTTTTAATTTTCCAATTCACTGTTAAATATATCACTTTCATTGAATCTATACTGTCCTTTGAAATGTATTTATTTCAATAAATTGATTTATCTTTCGTGTCACGCTATTCAAAATTGTAAGTAAGACTTATGTAAATGATTTTTTTGCGTCAAACTATCCATTTGCAAACATTTCACTTGTTTTGGATACAATGACGCAAAGAAACCATATGAACTGAAAAATTCTGATAAAATTTTTACATGTATAATGCTACGTGTCAATAATACTTGATATTTTGTTCGACTTTCTTATAGAATTCAGATGGAGGAAGGTATCATGTTGAATCATGTCAAAGAAATATTCTTTGTTCGACATAACTCGACCTTAAATTTGTTTTATAAGGAGAATTAATTTACATAACACTTTAAAAGAAACGACTTCATATTTCAAATTTCTCAAACATGAATTTTATTTAACTGAAATAATCATATGTTCTAATACATTTTAAGTCAAAATATTTTTAATAGTGTAATGGGTATAGGATTACAAATTGAATAAATCATTAAAAATTACAAAAAGTAAATTGGCCAGTGTCGATAATTTACAACAGCGGAATTATGGGAAGGAAGATTTCTTACTTTATGCATACATACCAACCCCCGGCTTTTTAAAAATGAAACAATTAAACTTTCCAACCATAAATTTGTTTAAGTAACGACATTAATTAAATTTCAAACGAGTACCTCATTTAACGCCAGAAACTTCTAATTAAACAAATTTTCAGGTTCAAAGTACGTTTTCTTAACTTCAAAAAAGCCTGATGTTGGCATTTCTGCTTTATGTAATCACAAAATGTCTGTTATCAAATAAAGCAAAAAATGCTTTTCTTAACCCTTTCAAGGGCAGAGTATTTATGTTGCTAAAATGTTAAAATGATTGGTGTACACCGGGATTTATGTACGAATTTATATATAAGTATGTAAAAGTTTTTCTTTGGGTTTATTACACAAAGCAGAATTTAATTCATAAATTCTGGTGCAAATGTGGCATTTGGGAATTAAAATTAAGTGGTATATATAATATACCGGTGCCCTTCAAGGGGTTAACCCTCTCGCTGCGCAGCACGAGATATGCTCAGGCATGCATTTTCCCGTATAATTAATACTATTTGGTTATTCCCACCAGTTATTGTTTTGCAAAAACTGTGTCCGATTTAATCAGGACATTTTACTCGATTACGATAATCAAAAATTTCTGATTTAAAGAACATGTGATAAAAGATTAAAAATTCTGTAAAAGATGCTCATCACGAGGAATTACTTACGCAGCGAGAGGGTTAATTTATGGTATGAATTCGAAAATTCTGAATAAAAATGGAGACCAATCTGACAATCCTGGGCAGGGTGGTTTTCCAAATGCTCTGTATACTAGTGATGGACAGAATGGATTATTTTAATATTCGAATGAATCATTTGGGCATACGCAAAAGCATAGCTGCTACCTTTTTATTAATGCAATTTCTACGAGACATTTTCTATCGAAAAAGAAATTTCTTATTTTAATTACAATTAATTTAAGGCCCCCATAAACATAAAAAAATTCGTTTTGTGTTCAATGTTTCTGAAGATAATTCAATAAGATAATTGAATTTATAAATGTATGACTGATAAAGATTTGTTTATATAGGATTCAAAAAACTTCACGTTAAAGTTTTCTGTTTCAGATGTAAGTATTCAGTCTCATCTCGCAATTAGGAAATGCATTTACAAAATAACTGAAGATGATCTTCGTCTAGAGAATTTTGGAAATCCAGTAACGGGGTTTCTAAGAATCTGTCGATTGTATTTGTATTCTGCAGCATATCATTAAGCAAGATTATGTTCTGTATGTTTATACGAATAGATTGTACAGTCGTGGGAAAAAAAGTAAACACCCCTACTAACTCCTCAATAAATTATCACAGAAGAAATTTGCCGGTACCGAACGATTGGAAATAAAGTCTACTTTTAAATGATATATATAAAATTTGCTTAGGAGGACATCTACATATTAAAACAAACCATAACTTTGTTTTTTTCAATAGCAGTATATAATTCTGACAGCATAAATGAACTCTACACCCTTCAGTTTGCCAAAAACCACATTTTTATGCTATATGAAAGTTTCCGAGAAATTAATTATTTTAAAACGAGCGTATTTTAAGGGCTGTATCCAAATTGAAGTTCAGTACTGGATTGTTAACCGAGAGAGCCCTCTTCTTGATCAAGGCACCTTCAGCACCACTCACGCAGTCAATGAAGCCGGCTAGATTACTTGATAGTTTAAGAAATTTCAAAATATTTAGTCACTTCTATCATAGACGGGCCCTTAAACCATCCTTTTGCCGTCTTTTTAGCATAATTTGAAAACTACTTGGAAGAAAAAAGTTTTATAATTCACAAACTTATCATTGAAATGACTTAAAATTTCGTGCTAACGCATACTTTGAACCAATGATTTTA
Source organism: Maratus speciosus (assembly GCA_963932465.1). Taxonomy (NCBI): domain Eukaryota; kingdom Metazoa; phylum Arthropoda; class Arachnida; order Araneae; family Salticidae; genus Maratus; species Maratus speciosus. The sequence goes on along the minus strand of OZ010797.1, from coordinate 370,149,023 downwards.
AATATCTCGTTAAAATTGGGTTTGCCATTGAAAAAAGTGATGTTTGGATTCGTTTTAATATGTAGATGGCCCCCTAAGCAAATTTTATATACATCATTTAAAAGTAGACATTATTTCCACTCGTTCGGTACCAATAGCTTTCGTCTACGATAGTTTGTTGAGAAGTTAGTAGGGGGTGTTTACTTTTTTTTCCACGACTGTACATAATGTTGTGTATAAATAGCATTTTATGCAAGATTTTCTTACATTTTATCTAGTTGTTAGAAATCATATTCCATCAAATATTATGTTCAAAAGTCTCATGAAAAAAATTATTTGTTGTACGCTAAATGGCAAATACATTACTTATTGTTGTTGTGTTTTTTGATGGTGATTATTTCGTCATTATATCATGATATGCGATAAAAAATATGTTTCTTAATCTCGCATTTGACACTTAAGTAAATGATTTTGTCCTCCATATTATATTTCATATGACAAGCTTATATAATAGAGTAGAACATATCCATCAAATATTGAACAATATATTAGGAATCAGGTAGTGGAAACATTCATAGTGGATACCCAATTTATATCAAAACATTTTAGAGATATCAGTAATTAACATAAGCTTTTATAATAAAGGCATAAGCGATAATAATAAAGGGACTTTTTGACTAGTTATGTTGCACATTGGGGATACGTAAAAAAAAGCCCAAACTATTGAAAATTTTGATAGGGTAAAACCTTTTTGGTTATACACATCAGGCAGAATTTAACACGAGATTTTTGTATATCTAGGTAGAACATACAAACGACAAAATTATGAAAAGCAATCAGAGTGTACGGCTTACCTAACTACTCTTATAAGAATAGCAAACATTTACATTATTGCTATGCTGTTATTTTTACCGTTACTTTATTGCATCATTCTATGCAATATAAATAATTATAGAGATGTTTTGCCTTAATTTCTCGATTTGTATAAAATAGAATAAAATTATGAGTTATGGTGGAAAATGTGACATGTTGTACATATGCTTATACTTGTTGATTTCAAGTACACTGTAGATGATAAAATTAAAGAAAAGAGATTAATCAATGGAAGCCATTAGTATATTAGAAAAGAGTGTTCTTTATGATGATGATGTTTGATGGTAGCTCGATTCCACAATCAAGCGAGCTACTCAGTACCGAAAAATAAAGATACAAAGTAATCCAAAGTCCAAAGTCAAGTGCAATCACGAGGTGCAAATAATGAAAATTTTGAGAATTAATAATGCGAATATTACCTTTCAGAATTTAGGGTTACAAAATTGACTTTCAGGAAGAAAACTTCAAGACCCATACGTGAGGGGATGTCCTCATCACAACTTCTGCCCCTCTAATACACCTAATTGCATTCCTATGGATTATTACGTGTGTGGCATAGTTGAGTATTTAACAAAAACGCGCTCACAGCCAGTATCACAAAGACACAACTGATCAACTGAATTAGGGTACTGTTTGCCATATTCAAGTGGCAGATGCAGTGTTGCCAGCGGGCTACTTTTTTTAATCAGATTTCTTGATTTACACCACTTTTCTGTAATGGTAAAATTCTCTTGTTTTAGCCTTAGTTACTATGTCATTAAATAAGGCGAATTTTACTATTTCTAAAAAGTGGTGCCAGTCGAGAAATCTGAATTTTAAAAAAGTAGCCCACTGGCAACACTAGGCAGATGAATGTACCAAATTATGGAGATAAATCGAGAAAGTATGGCATTTGAGGTAGCTTATTTGATTAGAATATATTAGTTTTGTTGTAACCCTTATGCCATTTATGCCTTTTTCATTAAAACTCTATCGTCTATTTCATGTTTTCGGTTTTCTCCACTAACTCTCAAATTTAGCCCTAACTGTTATGTGAAGATCACGTACAGTTTGAAATTAGCTGTTGTAATTTTATTAAATGTCCTTTACAAGAATTCAATGATTAACCCTTAATTGCATGAATTATTCTTTTAGAATTGTGTTTTTTATTTTTATAATAAGGATTAGACCCCAGAAATTTTAAGATTGATTTTTAACTTTATTTAATAACATAATTTTGTAATTTTTAGAGGAGTAATATTTCTATATAAATATAGTGGTCGTGAGAACTTAATTTATGTATTAAAAATTAAATAAAAAGGTGATGGAAATTTACATCACTATGCATTTAAGGCTTAAAATAGTATAAACTTTTATTTAAACCCTATTTTTTATATTTAACAAATAACAGATATTACTAAGTATCTCTGCAGTTAAATGCTTCCACCCAAAGTCTCATCTTTAGTCACCTAATGAATTCAATTAATGAAATAAGATAAAAAATAAAAGAAATATCTTAGTTACCAAGCTAACTGTGCTCCTTTTAACGTTCGTTGTATATTTTGTTGCTTTAAGAAGTTGTTTCTCCCTGAATCATTATGAGTGAAGCGACAGTCTCTCCGCATTATTTTATGTATATTCCTTTCCATTGGGGCCCCACGAGTGGCTGAGAGGTTCTGCTCTCGAAGCTGGTAGACGGGAGGTGCTGGGTTCGATCCCAATCGCGCCCGTCGTCCTAATCGTTCGGAGTTTTCGTGGTTTTCTTCGAACCTTGGATTTCCAAGCGTTAATACGGGTTAGGTTCCCTTAGAAAGACCCCCACGAAGGGCACTCCCCCCTGGGCCTATATCCCTCGTGCAGATAATTGGCCGTCATAAATACAACCAACCTTTCCATTGGGTTACTGAATTTTTTAAGCAACATATTACCTGGGTGGGGTTTTGTCATTCTAAATATGAAGGTTTTCCTTAAATTCAAAATTATATACAGGGTGTATCCGGAAAAGGGGCAAAACTTTACGGGGTGATAGAATGCAGCTATACGTGCAAATTTCGTCATATAATGTATGGTCGGAATGCAAGTGGTGAGAAATTAAAAGATAGTTTTCCACTGTCGCAGTTAAAGGATTAATTTAAGAATGAGAGGAAATCAGAAAACATTTTATAGGAATGTAATTGATGTACATGCTCAAAGAAATTGCTCAAAAGATCGTCCGCCAGCAGTAATGCACACTTCACACCTGCGGACTGACGCACATTTGGTAAGGCACCAGGCATTTCACGAATATCGCGGCAACAACGGCAATCCTGGCGACCATATCCATATTGATTTCAATGAGGCACTCGTATATAAGGCATTTCATATGGCCGAACACGAATGGCCGAAGTCCGAACACGAGAGATCCGGCGATCTTGTTGGACAAGCTATGGGACCACCTCGACCAATCCATCGTTCTGGACGTGTGGAAAACTACTTTTTAACTTCTCACAGCTTGGGTTCCGACCATACATACTATGACTTATATACTATTGCTCGTATAGCTGCGTTCTATCACCCCGTAAAGTATTGACCACTTTTTCAGATACACCCAGTATACATGTTCTTATTAACGGGTATATAATATTTCATGCTCTTTCGCCTAATTTGGCATGCCAAGAAACTAAAAGAAGAATTTTCAGCTGTGATTTTGTATCATTCCCTCTGTAACCACTTCCCTGCAAAGATGTGGGCTTTTTGTCTTTAACCCCCTCCGGTGGGATATATTTTATCCCACCTACGATTAATGAAGATTTACACAAGAAAAATTTTATGAAATTTTACTTTTCTAACTTTGGTGGAACAAAGTCGTAAAATTGCTTTTCCTTAATTTGAAATAAAATTCTTCTAATTTTCCGGTGGAATTCAGCATTATACAAACGTAATTGCTTGCCCCTAAAGGGGTTATACGACGATTCATTTGACTTGATATTTAAATTATTTCACGGCAAATTATTAACTCTGAAACACCCTGTATGTGTTGGGTCTTTCGTATAATTCATTTAAATAAATTAAACATTTACCTTTACTGCTGTTTTGCGTGTAGTTAGTTTTATTACAGATTTCCCAAGAGTTTATTCAAAATTATACATAAAAGAGCAAGGAAATACCATTTGTGGTGAAACAAATGGTAAACTACCTGGCTATACATTGCTTCCATTTTCTAATTCATATAATGTTATTACAACAAAATATGACAAAAATTAATTATTATCACATGCGATTGTTAGTTATGTTTTAAATTCATTTCCCTAGTGCATTTTGAGTTCCAGTAAATAATTAGATTTATTCAACGATTAAAGTATATATGATGTAATTTGAGGCAGAATTTTTTTTTAATGAAATGTTTCTCCTTACTGTGTAGAAATTAATTACCTTTCTTTATTTAATAAAATTTATGATCTCATTTCACGTGAAAGTAAAACGGAAGATTGTTAAGAAAAAAAATTATATAGAAGAAGACATTCATATATTTAACCCTCTCGCTGCGTAATTGCTTTATCGAAATAGCTTCGCGACGAGCATCTTTTAAGAATTTTTATTCTTTTGTTACAGATTTTTCAAAACAAAAATCTTTGTATAATTTACATGGATGCGCCGATTAAATAAAGTAAAATTTACAAAATAAATAAATAAATAAATAAATAAATAAATAATAATAATAATAATAATAACTGGTGGGAATAATCAAGGAGGGTTAATTAGACGAAAAAATGCATTAGAGAAAATCTCAGGTTGCGCAGCGAGAGGGTTAATAATTGTTACTAATATAATAAAGAAAAATATCGCGTATTACACACTAAATAAATGTACAAATTCTTATGATATTGAAAGCTGTAGTTGAAAGCGTCCAAACCTTTCTACGTAAAAATAGTTTCTTTCAGCAGTAAGAATGATGTCCCATCTCGAAATTCAATAATACATTTGCAGACGGGCTGCGAATTATGACTGGCTAAAAATTTTTTTAAATCTAGAAATAACATCTAAGGAAGTGGACATCTGTTTGGGTTGTCTTGTGTATTATTAATCAGGAATATGTCTGTATGTTCGTAGCAATAGATTATACGTCAAGGTGCAATTGAATAACGATTTCCTTTACCATTTTTTGTTATTGGAACTATATGTCTATGACTAACAGTTTAGAAATTGGACACCATTGTGAGTGGACACGCTGTATAATACATATTTTATAAAAATAAAAAGAAGATTAAAAAACATTTTACAACTGAATAGAATATTAAATGTATCATCAAATATTATAAATGCATATGGAAAAATAAACTAAACTATTCTGTCAGAACAACAAAAACTTCTTATCTTACTTGTAATTTGAATAATTCGCTGATCCAGAAAATGGGAATATTTCCAATTGAAGACACCATTGTAATAATTATCTGAAAAAAAACAACATTAAAATGTAATTTTGTTATTTCTTCGATCAAAGCACGTTATAACTAGAGAATAACACCATACCTTCTTTTATTCTTGCAGAAGATAGTTAAAAACGAAAACTTTAAAAGAAGAAAAGAAATGTCTAATAAACAGTAAAAATGGATGTGGATTTTATTTGTGTAAATATATTTGCATTTATACTATGTTTGTGTTCTGTAAAAACGATATGAATATAAACCAAAGAAAATTTTATATCGTAGCTTGGAACATTCATTATCTAAAAACAGGGGTTACAAAATTATTAGCTTTTAGTACCGCTATTTTGAAATTTCTAACGCCGGTGTAACATCGTTAATACCAGTAATGCTAAACATTTAAAATAGAATTATTAAATAATTGAATTAACATATTTTTGCGATTTCCTTTTTAAATTTGCGAACATTACTTTGAAATAGCCACTTAAGTATATAGTCGTGGGAAAAAAGGTAAACACCACTTACTAACTCTGCAAAAAATTATCGTAGAAGAAAGTTACTGGTTTTACGCGATTGGTAATAAAGTTTACTTTAAAATGACGTACATAAAATTTGCTTAGGGGGATATCTACATATTAAAGCGAACCATAACTTTGTTTTTTCAATCGCAGTACTCAATTTTGACTACATAAATGAACTCTACACCCTTCAATTAGCATAAAAAAATTTTTTATACAATTCGTACAATAATTTTCCGAGAAATTAATTATTTTAAAACTAACCTATTTTAGGGGATGTATCCAAATTGAAGTTCGGTACTCTATTGTTGACGAGAGAGCCCCATTCTTGATCAAGGCATCTAAAGCGCCACTCAAGCAGTCATTGAAGACTGCTAGATTATAGGATAGCATAAGAAATTTCAAAATATCTAGTCACTTCTATCATAGACGGCCCCTTAAACTGACATTTTGCCGTTTTTAAGGTATAATTTGAAAGCTACTTGAAAGAAAAATGTGAACTTTTGGATTTCCATAAAGCATGACTTAATAAATCCAAATCCATCAAAAAAAAGTCCTTCCGGCCAGTGCCGGGAGGAAGAGGTAGCTTTCATATTCCTTATTTTAAAAAAGTCAACTTATATTATTCAAACACAAGAAGCTCAATTAAGTGGAAAGCAAATGTAGGAGATTCAATACTAATTTTTATCAATACTAAAGCATTATGAATGAGAATTTCGCGAAATTAGTCAGCTGTATCCAAGCTGCTTTTATTTAAAGTAACTTATATTTGGCTGCCAAATTCGGCGATTTCTTAAAGTGCCTGCCATTTTAAGACAACATGGTGGATGAGGCTAACCAGTGAACTTCGTCGAGACCTTAGTAATTGCTGTGCACATGCTCACTCACATCGGAATCGGTTGATATATACGAGTGCTGTCGCAGGCAAAAAATCAGATTTTTCAAAATGTCACCCACGTTAGAAATTGAAACTGCTATATCTGAGCCATTTTTTAAGATAAAGACAAACAAAAAATGCTCCTGAATCCTTATATCAAGGTCAAATACTTAAGAAAGAAACCTTTTTCAATTTCTAATTTTTTTGCATCTCACTTTAAATATATATTTTTTTATTTAATGGCCGCCATTTTGAAACAAGATGGCTGATGAAGCTGGCCAGCGAACTTGGTCGAGATATTGACGTATACTATCCACATGCCTTCTTCCATCGAAATAGGCGAATACGTGTGGTATCGCGTGACAAATACAAGATCGTTTCAAAGTGTTAGCCATGATAGAAATTCAAAGTGCTATAATTCAACCACTTTTTAAGGTATAAACAAAAGAACAAATTTTCAGAAACAAAAACTGCTCCAGAATCTTTGTATCAAGGCCAAACACATAAAAAAAAATCTTTTTCATTTTCCAAATTTTTAATACCTCATTTTAAATTTTAAATTACATTTTTTTAAAAATGGCAACCCTTTTGAAACAAGATGGCGAATGAAGCTGGCCAACGAACTCGGTCGAGACATTGGTATGTACTATGTACAGACCAAGTTACATTCAAATCGGTTCATAAATACGCCTGTTATCACGTGACAAAAATCAGGTCGTTTTAAAATGCCAGCCACAATAGAAATTCAAAATGTTATAACTCAGCCATTTTTTTAGATACAGACGAAACAAAACCTGTTCCGGAATCTTTGTATTAAGGTCAAATACATACGAAAAAAATCTTTTTCATTTTCTAATTTTTTAGTAACTTATTTTAAATTTAAATTTTTTAAATTTTTTTTAAATGGCCGCCATTTTGAAACAAGATGGCGGATGAAGCTGACCAACGAATTCGGTTGAGTTATTTGTATGTACTATGTACACACCAAGGTACATCCAAATCGGTTCATAAATACGTCTGTTATCACGTGGCAAAAATCAGGACGTTTCAAAATGTCAGCCACGCTAGAAATTCAAAATGCTATAACTCAGCCATTTTTTAAGATATAGACGAAACAAAAACTGCTCCCGAATCTTTTTATCAAGGTCAAACACATAAGAAAAAAATATTTTTTCAATTTTTGATTTTTTGGTACCACATTTCAAATTAAAATTTTTCTTAAAATTTTAAATAGCCGCCATTTTTAAACAAGATGGCGGATGAAGCTGGCCAACGAACTCGGTCGAGACATTTGTCTGTACTATGTATAAACGAAGTTACATCCAAATGGGTTCATAAATACGCCTTTTATCGCGTGACAAAATTCAGGACGTTTCAAAATGTCAGCTTCGCTAGAAATTCAAAATGGTATAACTCAGCCATTTTTTAAGATATAGACGAAACAAAAACTGCTACGGAGTCTTTGTATAAAGGTCAAATACATAAGAAAAAAATATTTTTCCATTTTCAATTTTTTGGTACCACATTTCAAATTTTAAATTTTTTAAATGGCCGCCATTTTGTTTCAAAATGGCGGATGAAGCTGGCCAACGAACTCGGTCGAGACATTGGTATGTACTATGTACACACCGAATTACATCCAAATCGGTTCATAAATACAAGAGTTACAGTGTGACATAGGTCATATATATATATATATTGATATATATATATATATATATATATATCAATTTTGAACGGAAGGTGTTTCGGGGTCTGGGGGTCATGATCGATGAAAATATACCAAAATTTTTTGAAATCGCTTTCCTCCGAACGGCTGCAATAGGTAGCTTTTTGTAAAGAAATCTACCTAATTGTAGGTTATTAATTTCATAATTCATAACTCATATCATAAAAATATAAAAATTGTAGATTCGACGTATTTATGTTTGGGTATTTTAGTATTATTGCTACACAAAAAATTAGCACATTAGGAGTATAATTTCAGGAGATATTAAGAAAAATTAGAAAGTGTAATTTAACACTAGAAGCACTAAATTTTGAATGTTTATAATTCAAAAACTTATCATTCAAATGACTTGAAATTTGGTGTCTAGTTTTTTATATTTGGTGGCATAGTTTGAACCGAAGATTTGAAATATCAAGTTAAAATTGGGTATTGCCATTGACAAAAATGAAGTTTGGGTTCGTTTTTATATGTAGATGATCCCCTAAGCAAATTTTATATACATCATTTAAAAGTAGATTTTATTTCCAATCGTTCGGTACCAGCAACTTTCTTCTACGATAATTTGTTGAGGAGTTGGTAGGGGGTGTTTACTTTTTTTCCTACGACTGTACAATTATATGTTGACAGATGTTGATTAATAATATACATAATTAATAATATCAATAATATAAATAATCTGTATAAGAAAAAAACTAAGTACTTAATAACATACAAAAAACTACTGTATATGTTTTCATTCATATTGTTTGTCTTATGATCTATGACACTTTTTCTTTCTTCCAATATGGACGTATATATCATCACACTCACACCACACAGACACATATTTTTATCTGTACTAACTATGTATATATATATATATATATATATACTACGTAAGCACAGAATATCTTTACTGAAATTTTCCAGTGACTGTTTTATAAAGTGTTTAAAGATACTTAATAAAATTATTGCAGCAGTCACCATTGTATTATTTATAACATCCGATTGTGTAATACTCAATAGTAAATGTTTGTCCGTTCTCATAGGAGTGCCAGTAAATTGCCTTTTCTTACCTGAGGTATTGTAGTGTACACACCCAACAACACAATTGTTAGCTCATCATAAAATATTTAGTGTTTTTTTCCTCTCCTTTTATAATGTCCCTTCGAGATAGAATCTGCAGACAATCAACCGTTAATTTTTAATACTGCTTTCATTCAATGAATCATTCATCTTCATTGGTTCATTTTATGAAATCATTTTCGGTATATATATTTTCCTATACATCGCACATCGCATATCGTATAAATATTTTATTTGTACGGTTCTCTTGGTTGTACGTCAATTTCTCAGGCATCAACGGGGCCTTCCGCGAAATAGAATAAAATATCTCTCAGTTATACAAAGATTTCTCTCACAAATACGTCGACTAAATTAAGGCTCTCACTAGCAGTTTATGCACTCTTAAACCATTGCCTGATGATATACCTACTCAGACAAAATCCGTTTTAAAAGAGAATTTGTCTCCTCTGATTTGCGATTGCGTTTAAACAGGTTTGTTTTAGCCTCATGTTTTCAAAAATATTTTTTTATAATAACTAAAGCCTGTAGGACAGTGTTGCCAGAGTGGGGACTTTTTAAATTGAGATTATTTGACTGTCACCACTTTTTTAAAATAGTATAATTCGCTTATTTTTCAGAATTTTAAATCTATTTTTAAATAGCGCGAATATTTCTATTTCAAAAAAGCGGTGACAATCAACAATCTGGGGACAAAAAAGTCCCCAATCTGGAAGCACTGCTGTAGAATAAAGTTATTTTGCGTTTTAAAAACTCTTTTTATTTCTCTTCACAAATATTTCAATATAAAGCAAAGTAGGTCAAGCCTCTTATATAGTGGGGCAAGCGAGAAGTCTTGTGAGAAATCTTGACCCATTATTTTTTCATGCTTAAGATCAATCATTTTCAATTTTTTTATGTATACACTTATGTAACAATTTTATTTTGATAACCGATTGTATAACGAATAAAATGACATATAAAACTTTATTCTACATGTAATATTTAAAAAATAAAAAATCATTTTGTAAAAAGTGGGTCAACCCTCCCTAGTCTCAGTATGTTAAACATTTGAGCGACTGTTCTAGCTATTAATCCTATCATAATAACACGTTTTAACCTTTTCCACTGCACTGACACCTACCGGGTGTCCCAAAAATGACTGATGGATTTTAAAATTCCATAACTTGCAAACGGTAACACATATTTAAAAAAAATTCTTGCAGAAGTGTTATGCAAGATATCAGGAGTTTTTATGCTACAATTTTCAGTTTTAGTTGCAAATAGCATCGATATATGGCGCTGCAAGCAATAACCGCTAAATCCAGGCTCGATTTTTCGGCCTCTCTCTTCCTCCACGCGAAAAAAAAAGGAGTTTAAAACGTATTGAATGGATCCCGAAGTACCAAAAATCGGGTCTGGACTGAGCGCCTAATGCTCTTACCGTCATCTATTTTTTGAAACTCGAATTAAAATCAAGAATCCCAGCACAAAAACTCCTGACATCATACATAACCCTCCTACAAGAATTTGTTTAATATCTGCCCCCGTTTGGAAGTTATTGAATTTTAAAATCCATCAGTCATTTTTGGAACACCCGGTATATGGTAACATACTAAGTAAGTTTTAACCACAAATCCACTGTCACTGAATATTGAAAAGAATTTTGAAAAGTTTTTTGAACACCCGAGATACAGTGTCTAGAAGTATATAGTGTGGAAACCAACAGAAAAACCATATCAAAAAATTACACTTTCACTAGAGGGCGCTATGATCGAGTTTAATACTACTCGTGAATAGAAATCTTGTGTGTTTTTAAATATTTATGATACAATTTAACCCTACAGGAAACTTATTTTTAAAGATAAATTTAGGAAAAACATGATTAAAAATATTTATGTTGTAATACTCGATACATTATGTATAAACGAAAATTATTTTAAATTCATTACATTCATTTAGGGATATATTTTAATTTCATTTCGCACCACATTTTTTTAGATGCCTTAACTAAAGCTTTGTGTTTACACTTTCAAGCTATAAATTCGATAGCAGCGCCGTCTAAGGAAATGTAATATTTTGAATACATTTTGAAGTAGTACAGGCATGATCCAGTCATTATAGTAAGTTCACCTCGGAATTCGAGATACCAAGCTGTAAGTCTGTAAATACTTGTATATTGACACCCTAAAAGTTGTCTCAAAACCTACATATGGTAGGGTGTACGCAACTATTAAATTCCAAGGTCAAAGGTCACAAAAATCGGTTTTTGCGCTTTTTTTGTAAATATCTCATTTCCTATAGGTTTTTTGCTATTTGTATTTATTATCAATATTGTAGAATACAAAATTCTCTACAAATTTTGTTTGAAAACATTTTTCATACGTCGAACAGTTTTCGAGATAGAGGGTGGAGAGCGCGCGGTCACAGCATCACTTCAGGTCAAACGGTGCCTCCGGTCGAAAACGCGCCATATATCATTTTTTTCCTAACCTATCCACTTTTTATTCAGTATTAATTTATTTAACTACACTTACCTGTCCATGTAATTGCAGAATTGTTAATGAAAATATAGGAATTATATTTGAATTTTAACCTAATTAATATAATATTAATAACTTCTTACATGATGAAAAAAAAACAAATTATGAATTAATCGTTTTATTAAAAAATACTATTCAATACATTTATTTTTATTAAAAGTAAAAAAATGGAATAAAGGGTACAAAAACTATAATTTATGTTTTTAATCATCTTCTTCCTCTTCATCGTCGTCTTTCGGCTGCTGGTAAATTTCAAACTGGTCTTCATTATCGTCTTCAACGACATTTGTCTCAAGTTGTTTCATGATTTCGGGGTCAAAGGTTTCATCTTCGTTAATGTCGCTCTGATATGGTTCTGCATTGAGACAAGCTTGCCCATTACATTGGCCACAAGCTAAAGAGCATTGCAATCCCGCTTTCCTGCATCCGCATCGCGAACCACAACCACTCTTGCAGTTGCAGAAAATTGTATTTAGCAAATCTTCTGGAGCAGGTGGTAAAATTGTCATGATAGGCTCCAGAAAATCGTTTTGCATTGCCCAACCCCATACCTGGGGTTCCAAATCATGCCCTAACCAAGTTTGAACTTGATAATATACACGTTTGAAATGTTGATGAGAAGCTGCACTTGTTTGTGGAAGAATTGAAAGCTGCACAGGTTTATTAAGTTTTGTAGACTTGACGTAATGCATATAACGAAGATGATCGAGACTTTTCACAGATTTCGGAGCATTATAGACTGCCAATAAGATTTGAGTTCCACTCTCTAATAATCTCTGGGCCGAACTATTTTCTTCCTCAAATGCTGCAGCTAGTTCATCCAAATTCGTCAGTTTCTCAAAAACTTTTAAAAATGATTTTTTTCCCTTTTTAAAAAGCGCAGAAGTTGTGTCACAGCCACTTAATGCATGCAGAAATAAAATATGTGTTTTGGAATGAGGATAATTATCAAAACTTTTAGTCGAGTATATCTCCGTTTTTACATTTCCTTTCCCAACTTTTTAAAAAAAAATTTCTTGTTCGTAAGACAGTGTACGCCCAATTAAAATGACAAGTAAATCAATATCTTGTCCTATTATAACTGCAGTTTTTTCAGACTTTGATTCTTCAATTGCAGTTTCAACAATAAGAACATCCGCATCGTCTCTGGCTTGTTTAGTAGTAATATTTGCAGCTTGTAATTTTTCAGTTAAGGTATTAATGAGCATATCTTTGTTATTTCGATTTGATAAGAATTTTTCTTGAGTAACTGGTACAACCATTGTTTCATCTAAACAGACTTTATACGTTTTTGAAAGTGCAGCAGTTCTTCTCTGCTGCTCCATAGCTTTTACGTTCTTACTGTAGTCTGAATATCCGTCAAATACAACAATTATTTTGGAACTGTAATGCCTTTTTAAATAATTAATGTATTTATCAAAAATAATAGATAAAGTATCTTCTCTGCTCCATACAACATGGTGAAGAAGAAATCCGCCATCAATAATGAACGTCACATTATTTTCATTGAGAAAAAAATCAATTGGGCTCATGTTGTCATACAACGACGATTTTGTTGTTTTTCTCATGCCATCATTATCAAATAGAGCTGTTGGATACGGACTCAATTCATATTGAAGATATTCCTCAAGATTACTTTCAAATTGTTTGCTGACAGTAATTCTTTGGAAGAGTAATAATGGAGCCACTGCAACTTTACAATCATTTAGTTCATCAACTATATATGGCGCGTTTTCGACCGGAGGCACCGTTTGACCTGAAGTGATGCTGTGACCGCGCGCTCTCCGCCCTCTATCTCGAAAACGGTTCGACGTATGAAAAATGTTTTCAAACAAAATTTGTAGAGAATTTTGTATTCTACAATATTGATAATAAATACAAATAGTAAAAAACCTATAGGAAATGAGATATTTACAAAAAAAGCGCAAAAAACCGATTTTTGTGACCTTTGACCTTGGAATTTAATAGTTGCGTACACCCTACCATGTGTAGGTTTTGAGACAACTTTTAGGGTGTCAATATACAAGTATTTACAGACTTACAGCTGGGTATCGCGAATTCCGAGATTCTTACCTAATTTAAGCTTAAATGACTGGACTAGCAGTGTTGCCAGATAGTCGACCCCAAATTTCTGAAAATTTCCCCAAATCAGTGTTTTTTTTTTCCCGAAAAAGTCCCCAACTCAGTTTCTACTCAAAAAAGTAAAATTTCAATTTTCAATTTACCACTATAAAAAATGTTTAACTAATTTAAACTGAACTTTTTTCCCCAAATCAAGCCTTTTTCTGAAAAAATTCCCCATTTACAAAAAAATAAATTTACACTCGGAATTTTGAATGCATATTCGCAGCTAAACGAAGAGTACCAGAAATATATTTTACAACGGCAAGTTGTTTTATGCTTGTTTCTTTTTTAAATTGTTGACAATGGAAAATGCTGGCCAAACATTACATTGGCTTCATCTACGTTTATGCCAATATTTCACGGTTTAAACTTCTGTAATCAATTGCGATTTGAATGAATCTGAGATGGTATTGGCACCATCTGCTTCTATCTGGCCGTTGCCATCGAAATAATCAAGGCCGAAGGACACTAGTTGTGACGTCATCACTAGTGGACCAACGTCTCACTAGTGTTGGAATTCACACCTGAAATTTTTGAATAGCAATTTTCTTTTTTGTTAGTTGTGGAATATATATCATTTTATAAAACAATACTAACTATTTAAACTTAGTGGTGAGAATTCGAAATCCCTAAATAAAAATTCAACCAGATGCGGAATGCAACAGTGTTGCCTCGTTTGGCTGTTTCTTTATTGGGGGGGATTCCACATTCTCACCAGTAAGTTTAAATAGTTAGTATTGATTTATAGCATTATTTATATTCCATAAATAAAATAACAGAAAATTGCTATTCAAAATTTTCCGGTGTGAATTCCAACAGTTGTGGGACTTCGGTCTATTAGTGATGACGTCACAACTCTTGTCCTCAGGCCTTGAGTATTTCTATGGCAACGATCTGGCTTAACCTGTAAAACGTTGTTTTCCATTTTTTGTCATCCCTACAAAAGTACCTGATTATACTACAAAGAACCTTCGTTGAATCAATCACCGTGCTCTCAATGGAGTTATGAATAAAGAGGAGGAGACATATAGTGTACTGTCTACTAGTTGCGAGTGAAGTAACTGAGGTGGTTGTCACAAGATGGCGGCTGCTTTTTTTAAATCGGATCTCCAGTTTCTGATTACAGTCAGGGCAAATATACCACCAGTAAAATTGAATAGAAAATTTCGTCTTAATTAAGCGTTTTATACGTTGAATTTTTTCTGAAAAATGTCGTAAAAATTTCTATTTCTGCCAGTTTGGGTCTCCGGTTGTCACAATATGGCGGAAACATAGGGCCTAATTACCGCTAAAGTTAACTCCTATACCAGTAAAAAAGAAAATCTGTTTCTACCATTATTTTTGACTGAAGTTTTGCAATAATAAGGTGTTTAAACAAGTTGAAAATTTCTATATAAATCTACTGGTGGTAGTTTCCACCGGCGGTAAACAACTCCTTCGATAGCGGTTACAGTTGAAGCTTCACTATTTTAAGGATATGTCAGTTCCTCTTTATTAATAGTTCCATGGTGCTCTCATCAATAATAAAAGTAAAATAATTGCTTTCCCCATCTTTAATTAAATCTTTTAAAAAGCGCGGTAAAAGAACGTTTCAGGATCATCAGGTAGATTTAGTAATGTGAAGGTTTATGCCGCTTAAGACCGCAGAGTTCTCATTCTAGTTTCTTATAATTAGAATTAGGGGGTCTGTTGCATTCATTGAACAATTTCAGTTATAAACGTAGCAATGTGATCGTATTATGCAATTGTGTGTCTTACAAAAGGCTCTACTGTCGTTCCATGAATAACAAATTTACCAGTCTTAAAACTGTTATGTTGTAAATGACGAGTACGACCATGAGAATAATGCTTCGGATCTCCGATTTCTGTATTTCATTTTCGTTTTCAAAGTCAAAATCAAGTAAGATCTAATAATGTCAGAACACTAAAAGTAAACTTTAAGTGAAATAGTGGAACAAAGTCCCCAAGCTTTTCCCCAAAAATTTGATGGTCCCGAAAAATTTCCCCATGAATTACTTGCCCTTCGAAAATTCCCCTGGACGTTCAAAATCCCCCAAAATGGGGACAAAATCCCCAATATGGCAATATTGAATACGGGTATACGCGATTTCCACACTATCAGGGCAGCCTCAGACGACTATTTTTAAATTCTATCTCGCACTATTTTTTTAAACAAAAATTTTTCAGATAAACCTTTACAATATCTGCAATACGAAATAACATTTTGAAGTAACCAAAAGAGTTAGAAAATTTTTTTTTTAGAAGTTAGCGGTTATAGACTGCAATGTACTGGAATTATTTTATGTAGCTCTACATATTATCTATAGCCAATTATACATATTACATACTGTTGTGAATTGCAATTTTCGGGAATAGTCATGCCACAACTGAAAACTCTACCTTTAGGCCACAATGAGTTAACATCCTTTTTGGCAATCCTTTACATGAATTTACATCCGATTTTACATCCAGATTTACATCCTTTACATGAATCTACATCTGAATCCTTTACATGAAATTTTCAGATAAACATTTACAACATATGCAATACGAAGTAACATTTTGAAATAACCAACAGAGTTAGAGAACTTTTTTTTAGAAGTTAGCGGTTATAGACTGCAATGTATTGGAATTATTTTATGTAGCCCTATATATTATCTATAGCCAATTATACATACCACATACTGTTGTAAATTACAATTTTCGGAAATAGTCATGCCACAACTGAAAATGCTACCTATAGGCAACAATTCGTCAACATCCTTTTTGGCAATCCTTTACATGAATGTATTGTTTACTCACACCACACAAGGCCGCCAGATTGGCCTCTGCTTTTATATGGAAATTTCAAATTCACACCCTAGCTTCTTAAAGAAAACTTTTTACTTTAAATAGTAATCACGAAATTGTTGTTGTCATTATGAATATCATACAGCACGATCGTGCTGTATAGTATAGCTCAGCCGCATCATTTACGTTTTGAAACATGATGAAAAGACAACAACTCAATTACAATCCAAACCAGAAGACATTCAGTGATGAATAATGGCTTTTTGGAAAGGTCTTAGTTTAGCGATGTGTCTTTCGAAGGTCGGGTAAAAAAATATTCAATATTAAGGGAATGGCACCCCTTTAAACTTTACATAGCGTTCCATAATTTAACAATATAGAAATATCTCCTTCAATCTTCCTTTCCTGTTGCCACATCCTAAAAGCGGCACAATAATTTAAAAAAAGTGATAACACGAGTATTTTGTTTCAAGTAAAAATCAGATATTCTCGATATATTTTTGCATTTTTCAAATCGACGTCATTCTAACCAGAAAATGAAAATATTTCCTATATATATGTAAAAACTTTAACTAAACACGTGTTAAAATGACGCAGTATCTTCAATTGAATGTTTTTAATGTTTAAAAATCTATTTTAATAGAGGAGTTTTAATTTAAAAAAAAACAATTTAGGAAAAGATAATAATAAAAAAAATCGTTTGCTAGTTATGACGTCAATTTCTGTTTAACTGACAAAACTTTCTAATGATGTTTTATTCTGAAAATAGACTCCTGATATTCTGATATTAATCCTTATTATTATCATCCATACAACGAAAGATTTATTTTTAAGTCATACGAAAGAAATTTTCGGGAAATGCTAGTTCATTTCGTTGTATTTATTGCATTTTCCTGCGTATTGTCAAGGAAATCGTATACTCCTATTGCAGGCGCTAAAGAAAACATGCATTTTAATTTTAAAAGCTGAAACACTTTAGTATAATTGCGTCATTATAACGCCAAATGAAATTCAATTTCGCGAGTTTAAAAAAATTAATATTGTTGGACCGAAAGTAATAATCTAAGAAAGGGACGGCGAACGTATGGCATGCGTGCCATAAGTGGCACGCTGCAGATTATTTTTGGCACGGCATAGATTTAAGTTTTACATCAAAATATAATAGAATTTCACAAAATGCATTAATTAATATAGATGTTGTCTGCGTCACTTGAATCCGATTAATTCGGTTGGTTGTGATTGTCACACAGATTGAAGAAATTGAAATATAACTTAATTTATCCGAATCTAGCTCAATATTGGCTCAGAAAATTTTGAGAATTAGAAGATTATCGCTTAACAAAAAATTAAAAGTGTAACAAGCAAAAATGCTGATTTTAAAATTATAACAACTTGGAATTCAATTTCTAACACTAAAAGCTATATTAAAAAGCAGAAAAACCAACGTTTAAAATGCACAAATAATATATGAAAAGCAGCAAACAGCTGTTTCGAATCTACTAGCGAGATTCTTCTTCAGTGCAAAAGGAACAGCGTGCTAGAAAAAGCAAGGCTGAGCAAAATCATAGACAGAGACGCGCTGGCTTTTATACCCTATGCGGGTGGCGAAGGCGCCGAAACAACCAATGAGAGAGAAGCAGTGGAAACGACTGGGTGGACAAGTAGCGACATCTACCGGAGAAGTAGAGAAAAGAAACCAAAAAAGGGGCATTAAATTAACGCTTTCCAAATACTTGGAAAATCTGGAGTACTAGATAAGTCATTGACTAAAGAGTGAGAATTTTTAATGATATGGTAAGCTTCCCAAAAATCAAGATCAAGGTTGGAAGAACATTTTTGGATAATGATGGCTGAGGAAAAATCGAACCTATGTTGAGAAGACCAAGAATGTTGAGCAATAGAAGAACGTTTGAGCTCCTGATTTTTAACATAACCTTCATGCTCTTTTAAACGAAATCTAAGAGCACGTTTAGTCTGACCAATATAAGAAAGACCACACTGACAAGAGATCTGGTAAATGCCCCAATTATCTAGGCGATCAACGGGGTGTTTGAGATTTGAAAAAGGGATTTTATTAACAGGAGAAAAAATAACTTTAAAATCAAACCTTCTTAGGATTTTAGCAACTTGCTGACTGATTTTGGGAAAAAATGGTAATACAACTGAAGTATTAGAGTTGGAATTAGAATGCTTTTCAGAATGGTCGGATTTCGTCAATTTCTTATAAATAGAATCGATAATATTAGAGGAATAACCACGATCGACAGCAATAGCTTTGAGGTAATTAAGTTCAGCACTAAGTAACTGAGGAGTGGAACAAATATTAGTAGCCCGAAAAACAAAAGTATTGAAAGCAGCGAATTTCTGGTTAGGGGGATGAGAAGAATACCTGTGAGGTGGGCGACTGACAGCAAAAGGTTTACGAAAGACGGTAGTCTGAAAGCCATTTTCACAACGAATAACAAGGACATCCAGGAAAGAAAGACAGTTATTGGTCTCAATTTCAGAGGTAAATTGAATGCAGGGATCAATGGAATTCATAATAGAGAGAATATGATTAATATCCGAATTCATTTCAATCAGGACATAAACATCATCAACATAACGAACATAGAACGGAAATTTTAAGATTTCAAAAAGCTTGACCTCAAAATAGTGCATATAAATATCGCATAAAATTGGACTAAGAGGATTACCCATAGCCAAACCGTCAATCATACGGAAGAAATTACCATTGAAAACAAAAGTATTTTGCGACAAGCAAGCGCGAGTGAGAAGTATAAGTTCCTCGATTTCAAAATAAGAGAAATGGAATTCACAAAGCCTTTTCTTGAGGCAATCTAAAGCCCCCTCAACCGGAACGTTTGTAAATAATGATTTAACATCAAAAGAAACCATCATGTGACCCTGCGGCTTAAAATTATGAAGTTTTTTAACAAAATCAAAAGAATTCTTAACAGTGAAACAGTTACTGCTCAAAAGTGGGGAAAAAACAGAAACTAAATATTTGGCAAGCTTATAAGAAGCTGTACCGATACTAGAGACAATAGGTCTAAGAGGAATGTCAGGTTTATGGACCTTAGGTAAAGCATAAAACCTGGCACAATGCGCAATAGACGGAATAAGGGACTTCTTAAAGTTAGTAGGAATAATGGAAGAAGACTTAATGGCAGACTTAATAGAGTTAATTTCACTAGTGGAAGGGTCTTTGCGGATATCCACATACGGACCATCATTAATTAATTTATGGGTTTTTTCCAAATACGTAGATTTGTCGAGAAGAACAATCTGACCACCTTTGTCGGCCTTAGTAATAATTAAGTTTGGATCAGAACGCAAATTTTTCAGACATTGTTTAACAGGATGTTTAAGATTGGGTTTATAAACATTAGAATTGAAATCAACAGTATTGGCAATGAGATGCCTAATAGACTCTTTTTGAGAAGAAGATAGAGCGCTATGCTTAAAGGCTCTTTCAATAGGAGCAATAAGATTAGGTAAAGAAGGAATAGCAGAGACAGAAAAATTGTTATTCAATTTGAGAGCATCGAGCTGATTGTTACTTAATGGAACACTAGAAAGATTGACAACAGCATTTTGGTTAACAAGAGGCAAATTACTGCAGTTATTAGCGACAGAACTTCCACAAAGCGCATTAAATTTCTTCTTTAAAACCGAACAATGAACAGAAGAAGCTGTAAGAACTCTGCTCCATGACCTTCTGTCAATGGACTGAAAATCAGGAGTAGAATTAGCGAGGCTGATATGTAAAGAATATAACTCGCGCTCTATATGAGCAATTTTGTGGCGAGTCTCTTGAATCAAAGCTCTTAAAAGAGCTAATTTAGAACGAAATAAGACCTTCTCAATCCTATTTGAAGAAAATAAATTACAACGAATGGAAATGAATTTAGGAATAACCTTCTTACGCCTACAATCAAGTAGGAAATGTAAGTGTTCCAAAAACCTGTACTTTTTTAATCGTAAATTACAAAACCTATTGATTTGAGACATTGCAGAAAAAAAAAAAAAAAAAAAAAAATTACAGAAGAATAAAGGCCCGTTAACGCCAAATACATAAAAATAGCAAATAAAGTCTTTGTGCAACAATATTAAAAAGCAGAAAAACCAACGTTTAAAATGCACAAATAATATATGAAAAGCAGCAAACAGCTGTTTCGAATCTACTAGCGAGATTCTTCTTCAGTGCAAAAGGAACAGCGTGCTAGAAAAAGCAAGGCTGAGCAAAATCATAGACAGAGACGCGCTGGCTTTTATACCCTATGCGGGTGGCGAAGGCGCCGAAACAACCAATGAGAGAGAAGCAGTGGAAACGACTGGGTGGACAAGTAGCGACATCTACCGGAGAAGTAGAGAAAAGAAACCAAAAAAGGGGCATTAAATTAACGCTTTCCAAATACTTGGAAAATCTGGAGTACTAGATAAGTCATTGACTAAAGAGTGAGAATTTTTAATGATATGGTAAGCTTCCCAAAAATCAAGATCAAGGTTGGAAGAACATTTTTGGATAATGATGGCTGAGGAAAAATCGAACCTATGTTGAGAAGACCAAGAATGTTGAGCAATAGAAGAACGTTTGATGTTAAATCATTATTTACAAACGTTCCGGTTGAGGGGGCTTTAGATTGCCTCAAGAAAAGGCTTTGTGAATTCCATTTCTCTTATTTTGAAATCGAGGAACTTATACTTCTCACTCGCGCTTGCTTGTCGCAAAATACTTTTGTTTTCAATGGTAATTTCTTCCGTATGATTGACGGTTTGGCTATGGGTAATCCTCTTAGTCCAATTTTATGCGATATTTATATGCACTATTTTGAGGTCAAGCTTTTTGAAATCTTAAAATTTCCGTTCTATGTTCGTTATGTTGATGATGTTTATGTCCTGATTGAAATGAATTCGGATATTAATCATATTCTCTCTATTATGAATTCCATTGATCCCTGCATTCAATTTACCTCTGAAATTGAGACCAATAACTGTCTTTCTTTCCTGGATGTCCTTGTTATTCGTTGTGAAAATGGCTTTCAGACTACCGTCTTTCGTAAACCTTTTGCTGTCAGTCTCCCACCTCACAGGTATTCTTCTCATCCCCCTAACCAGAAATTCGCTGCTTTCAATACTTTTGTTTTTCGGGCTACTAATATTTGTTCCACTCCTCAGTTACTTAGTGCTGAACTTAATTACCTCAAAGCTATTGCTGTCGATCGTGGTTATTCCTCTAATATTATCGATTCTATTTATAAGAAATTGACGAAATCCGACCATTCTGAAAAGCATTCTAATTCCAACTCTAATACTTCAGTTGTATTACCATTTTTTCCCAAAATCAGTCAGCAAGTTGCTAAAATCCTAAGAAGGTTTGATTTTAAAGTTATTTTTTCTCCTGTTAATAAAATCCCTTTTTCAAATCTCAAACACCCCGTTGATCGCCTAGATAATTGGGGCATTTACCAGATCTCTTGTCAGTGTGGTCTTTCTTATATTGGTCAGACTAAACGTGCTCTTAGATTTCGTTTAAAAGAGCATGAAGGTTATGTTAAAAATCAGGAGCTCAAACGTTCTTCTATTGCTCAACATTCTTGGTCTTCTCAACATAGGTTCGATTTTTCCTCAGCCATCATTATCCAAAAATGTTCTTCCAACCTTGATCTTGATTTTTGGGAAGCTTACCATATCATTAAAAATTCTCACTCTTTAGTCAATGACTTATCTAGTACTCCAGATTTTCCAAGTATTTGGAAAGCGTTAATTTAATGCCCCTTTTTTGGTTTCTTTTCTCTACTTCTCCGGTAGATGTCGCTACTTGTCCACCCAGTCGTTTCCACTGCTTCTCTCTCATTGGTTGTTTCGGCGCCTTCGCCACCCGCATAGGGTATAAAAGCCAGCGCGTCTCTGTCTATGATTTTGCTCAGCCTTGCTTTTTCTAGCACGCTGTTCCTTTTGCACTGAAGAAGAATCTCGCTAGTAGATTCGAAACAGCTGTTTGCTGCTTTTCATATATTATTTGTGCATTTTAAACGTTGGTTTTTCTGCTTTTTAATATTGTTGCACAAAGACTTTATTTGCTATTTTTATGTATTTGGCGTTAACGGGCCTTTATTCTTCTGTAATTTTTTTTTTTTTTTTTTTTTTTTTTTTTTTTTTTCTGCAATGTCTCAAATCAATAGGTTTTGTAATTTACGATTAAAAAAGTACAGGTTTTTGGAACACTTACATTTCCTACTTGATTGTAGGCGTAAGAAGGTTATTCCTAAATTCATTTCCATTCGTTGTAATTTATTTTCTTCAAATAGGATTGAGAAGGTCTTATTTCGTTCTAAATTAGCTCTTTTAAGAGCTTTGATTCAAGAGACTCGCCACAAAATTGCTCATATAGAGCGCGAGTTATATTCTTTACATATCAGCCTCGCTAATTCTACTCCTGATTTTCAGTCCATTGACAGAAGGTCATGGAGCAGAGTTCTTACAGCTTCTTCTGTTCATTGTTCGGTTTTAAAGAAGAAATTTAATGCGCTTTGTGGAAGTTCTGTCGCTAATAACTGCAGTAATTTGCCTCTTGTTAACCAAAATGCTGTTGTCAATCTTTCTAGTGTTCCATTAAGTAACAATCAGCTCGATGCTCTCAAATTGAATAACAATTTTTCTGTCTCTGCTATTCCTTCTTTACCTAATCTTATTGCTCCTATTGAAAGAGCCTTTAAGCATAGCGCTCTATCTTCTTCTCAAAAAGAGTCTATTAGGCATCTCATTGCCAATACTGTTGATTTCAATTCTAATGTTTATAAACCCAATCTTAAACATCCTGTTAAACAATGTCTGAAAAATTTGCGTTCTGATCCAAACTTAATTATTACTAAGGCCGACAAAGGTGGTCAGATTGTTCTTCTCGACAAATCTACGTATTTGGAAAAAACCCATAAATTAATTAATGATGGTCCGTATGTGGATATCCGCAAAGACCCTTCCACTAGTGAAATTAACTCTATTAAGTCTGCCATTAAGTCTTCTTCCATTATTCCTACTAACTTTAAGAAGTCCCTTATTCCGTCTATTGCGCATTGTGCCAGGTTTTATGCTTTACCTAAGGTCCATAAACCTGACATTCCTCTTAGACCTATTGTCTCTAGTATCGGTACAGCTTCTTATAAGCTTGCCAAATATTTAGTTTCTGTTTTTTCCCCACTTTTGAGCAGTAACTGTTTCACTGTTAAGAATTCTTTTGATTTTGTTAAAAAACTTCATAATTTTAAGCCGCAGGGTCACATGATGGTTTCTTTTGATGTTAAATCATTATTTACAAACGTTCCGGTTGAGGGGGCTTTAGATTGCCTCAAGAAAAGGCTTTGTGAATTCCATTTCTCTTATTTTGAAATCGAGGAACTTATACTTCTCACTCGCGCTTGCTTGTCGCAAAATACTTTTGTTTTCAATGGTAATTTCTTCCGTATGATTGACGGTTTGGCTATGGGTAATCCTCTTAGTCCAATTTTATGCGATATTTATATGCACTATTTTGAGGTCAAGCTTTTTGAAATCTTAAAATTTCCGTTCTATGTTCGTTATGTTGATGATGTTTATGTCCTGATTGAAATGAATTCGGATATTAATCATATTCTCTCTATTATGAATTCCATTGATCCCTGCATTCAATTTACCTCTGAAATTGAGACCAATAACTGTCTTTCTTTCCTGGATGTCCTTGTTATTCGTTGTGAAAATGGCTTTCAGACTACCGTCTTTCGTAAACCTTTTGCTGTCAGTCTCCCACCTCACAGGTATTCTTCTCATCCCCCTAACCAGAAATTCGCTGCTTTCAATACTTTTGTTTTTCGGGCTACTAATATTTGTTCCACTCCTCAGTTACTTAGTGCTGAACTTAATTACCTCAAAGCTATTGCTGTCGATCGTGGTTATTCCTCTAATATTATCGATTCTATTTATAAGAAATTGACGAAATCCGACCATTCTGAAAAGCATTCTAATTCCAACTCTAATACTTCAGTTGTATTACCATTTTTTCCCAAAATCAGTCAGCAAGTTGCTAAAATCCTAAGAAGGTTTGATTTTAAAGTTATTTTTTCTCCTGTTAATAAAATCCCTTTTTCAAATCTCAAACACCCCGTTGATCGCCTAGATAATTGGGGCATTTACCAGATCTCTTGTCAGTGTGGTCTTTCTTATATTGGTCAGACTAAACGTGCTCTTAGATTTCGTTTAAAAGAGCATGAAGGTTATGTTAAAAATCAGGAGCTCAAACGTTCTTCTATTGCTCAACATTCTTGGTCTTCTCAACATAGGTTCGATTTTTCCTCAGCCATCATTATCCAAAAATGTTCTTCCAACCTTGATCTTGATTTTTGGGAAGCTTACCATATCATTAAAAATTCTCACTCTTTAGTCAATGACTTATCTAGTACTCCAGATTTTCCAAGTATTTGGAAAGCGTTAATTTAATGCCCCTTTTTTGGTTTCTTTTCTCTACTTCTCCGGTAGATGTCGCTACTTGTCCACCCAGTCGTTTCCACTGCTTCTCTCTCATTGGTTGTTTCGGCGCCTTCGCCACCCGCATAGGGTATAAAAGCCAGCGCGTCTCTGTCTATGATTTTGCTCAGCCTTGCTTTTTCTAGCACGCTGTTCCTTTTGCACTGAAGAAGAATCTCGCTAGTAGATTCGAAACAGCTGTTTGCTGCTTTTCATATATTATTTGTGCATTTTAAACGTTGGTTTTTCTGCTTTTTAATATTGTTGCACAAAGACTTTATTTGCTATTTTTAACTAAAAGCTATAGTTTCTGGCGCTTGCTATTTTGACAATTTTTTCTGCAAGACATTCTTTTCGTAAAAAAAAAAAAAAAAAAAAAAAAAAAAAAAAAAAAAAAAAAAAATGAAAAATGAAAAATTCAACTAAAAACGTCTTGTCAAGTGAGTGCAGTTAAACTTGCATTCTATAGCAAGTAACTAAGTACAAAGCGGATATAAATTATTTGGCATTTAAGATGAGACAACAGAAATGATATTTTTAAAATAAATTTTTACAGTATAACATCAAATATCACCTGTATTTTTTTAATGCTAAAAACAAAATTTTAAGCAGTTTAGATTCATTATTATTTGATCCATTAAATTATTTTATTGTTGGCACGTCATGATCACGTAATGTATACTTTGGGGAAATTTTGGCACGTGGACGTGAAAAGGTTCGCCATCCCTGGTCTAAGAGCTAGCAACGTTTTCGTCACTTGATTTTAGCAAGGCTCATTTTTCTATATGCTCTTCCGTTTTATGGATGCGATGGACGTATGTATGCGAACGGTATGGCTGGCGGCAGACGTTACGTTTACCTGCGTGAGAAGGGGTTATGCAGATGAAAAAAAATTCAAAATCACGTCATTTTAGCAAGGGTCATGTTTCTATATGCTCTTCCGTTTTATGGTGAAGTACGCATGCGGACAGTCTGGCTTTCGGGAGACGTTGCGTTTACCTGCGGGAAAAAGGGTTATGCAGATGAAAAAACTTCAAAAATTCGTCATTTTAGCAAAGCTTATTTTTGTATATGCTCTTCCGTTTTATGGTGTAGTATGTATGCGGACGGTCTGGCTGGCGGGAGACGTGCGTTTACCTGCGGGAGAAGGAGTTATTTATGCAGGTGAAAAAACTTCAGAATTACGTCATGAAGCACTTCTGACCTTCCTTTTACCTTTCAAGACTAAGGTTGAGAAAGGTTGTATGAAGGAATGTCTTTAGTTTGTTGGCTAGAAAAGTAAAAATATGACTTTTGTTATTAAATAATCCCGCGCATGTACAAACGTTACATTTCGATATGTTCATTCGTTACGGGATAACACACACTAAAATAATTTTACTGAAAGAGTGAAATAAAAACTACCTTCATATGTTGATAAAAGTGTATTAAATGTAATTACTGTAAATTTTATAAAATAATTCCTAATGTAAGAGGTAAAACAAATCGTTGCATATTTTCTAAGCAAAAAACCCGCCATTTTTACAGAAACTGTTATAAAATCGGAAAATAAATATGAAACGCTTGATTTTTCCCTAAAAAGAAGTAGTTCTGATGCATTTTATAATATAGAGTAGTAGACTTTTTTTTAAGCGCATTTAGCCAAAAATATAATGGGAGACAAAATGAGGTGATGTTTACCCCAAGCGTGCGTTAACGTTACAAAAATTGGTGCATGCGCTTACGGTTAAGTTAATTATGCCCTAAACGACGCCTGGTAACATGCGCCAATTGTCTGTAGGCTCAATTATATAATTTATCCGTACCAAATACACCAATTGTCAATAGACTCGTTTACGTAATTTATCTCCTTAATTAATGCATACTTTACAAAGGACACCTACTTTCCAATTTTCCTGATTTTTTGATCAATGGTTACAGTTAGATGTAAATATGTTAGTCATTATCGTGATATTTTAGTTTAACCTCCGAAATATTATTATAAATATCCAATATTAGTAATATTTCTGATATTACAGGTGTATTGTATAATATTTTCAATCACGTTTGATCATTTTCTGCATGCAATCGTTTGCAGACTTTTTTTAATTTTAAATTCCCATTAAGTTCCAAAGACAGAAATTTTCCCTTTTTATAGTTTTTTCGCAGTTTTAATTCATTTCTTAGGACTGTTTCTTTCCCTAGCTTTTTGTGTGTTTCAGGGGTTGGCCTAGGATACTGCATAGTCCCTTAAATAAGAGGAACGTAGGTACATAGCAGAAAAATTCAAGAGACCACACTATGTATAAAACTTAGTCTAAGGACTAGTCTGTCGGTCAGTCCTGAGTAAAGTATAGGTCAATATCCCAATATGGGGTTTAGCAATAAGTATGGGGTCATCAGAGCTTTTGGAATACACCGGTGAACCAATGTTTCTGTTAGTTTTTGATTGGGACCGGTTTGGTTGGGCCGGTTAATTGGGATCATTGGTTGGTTAATTGGGGCGGTTGTTTGGTTAGTTGAAGTTGGTTGATGAAGTTCCTGAAAGGATCTGAAAAAGATGTGAAATGATATAAAAAACTGGTGGAACCAGAGAGAAAAGTAAAGCTCGATCTAAAAAAGTTACAGTAAAAAATAGTCAAATAGTTTGTTTAAAAAAGTAAGTAGTGCGTAGAAAAGTAATGGAATCAGATTATCGGTAAAGCTCATGAAATTACCCAAATTTTTGTTGATAGCTGAAAATGTGGACTGAGCTTTACTGGTGCCTTATATTCAAAATCATATTATCCACTCAAAATCAGTACTGGGTTTAGTAAACAGAATGTGTAGTTATGTGCGAAAAAATTTCTGTCAGGCCCAGAATTGTGGATATAATTGCATAAGTCAAGCTAAACTCCACAAAGATGAAATAATGTAAACCATGAAGCAATATTTTAAGTATAACATTAATATAGTCAAGTTGTTGAGGAATTGCTGTTATTAACATTTCTGACATAACACATGTAGCGTAATAATTTTTATTTCATGTAATTAGTGTGAAAAGGGGGCCTTATGTCAATGAACTTAAGCCAGACAAGTAGTTAGCATTTGGTTGAATCGTACATGCTTAGGGTTTTGGGCTTATTTTGGACTTTGATCTTCCAGGCTTATCAGTGACCCCTGGAATGGAATTTGGTCTATACTTCGTACTGAACGATCTCTCATGTTCTCGCTCATTTCCAAATCAACCTCTAACCTATTCTTATGAGCCCAAATTTTTAAACTGGTTATGAATGATTGAAATTCAGAATGAGTTAAAAATGCCTTTACTTCCCTGATTGATTTTAAGGCACCAGTAAAGCTCAATCCACATTTTCAGCTATCAACAAAAATTTGGGTAATTTCATGAGCTTTACAGATAATCTGATTCCATAACTTTTCTACGCACTACTTACTTTTTTAACCCCTTCACGACGGGAGCTTTTTACGAAATGTTTATTACTTTGCTACCGGTTTTAAAATACAGAGGTTTGTGTCTATTCAAATCGGGAAAATGCTCGGATTAAATAAGGCAAATTTTACAGTAAAATTTTACTGGTGAGAATAAACGAGGATCCTTAGGCCTATTTCCGGCACGTATACGTGTCGCTCGTCCCCAAGGGGTTAAACAAACTATCTGACAATTTTTTACTGTAACTTTTTTAGATCGAGCTTTACTTTTCTCTGTGGTTCTACCAGTTTTTTTTATTTCATTAGAAAATACTGTTTGCTTTTTCTGGTGTGAATTAGAAATTATCAATAAAAATACAGGCCAAACTGGCAACCCTTACACTACATATTATCGAGAAATTTAAGTTAGCTTCGTAACACAGTTGAAGATCAATCTTTAGCAATCATCGTAGGCAGAAATTGATTAAATTTTTTGTAGATTTTAGAAAACTTTCTTTTCTCTCTCTCTCTCTTTTTTTGTGTGTGTTTTTCATCCTCGCAGAATGAAGTTTTGCAAATGACAGGGTTCGTATAAGTCCCTGAATTTCCAAAGTATGAAATTTTTCGGTACCAGTATTTTATTATAGAAAATCTCTCCTTAAATAAAGCGAAATTTAACCTATTTAAACTAGATTTATTTTTCTATAAAAAAATATTGATATTTGGCCTTTAAAATAACGGTACCTGTACGAACCCGGAATGAGTGCCCAAAAAAGATGAGGTAACGAGAGTTGCATTTATTCAAGCAGTTGAACTGTCTAAGTAGTTCATCACAAAATTTATTTAAATAATTACAGTTGTGAGTACGTTTTTTTTAAGTAAGTAACACATTTGATTTTTTAGTTTTATTCGCTTTCTTAACCCTTTTTTGAATTATGAACTGAATGTATGAAATATGTGCTGAAATATGAATCCATAAAAATTTTATCTTCTAAAGCATTTTTTGTGAATTTTTGAAACTATATTAGAAGATTTACATAATCATTTAAATTTTAGAAGGATTTTAGAAGGATTGAATGTTTTAGAAGGATTCATTAAATTGAATTTATAGGGAGTTTGTGCAGTATTTATAGCCCCACTGAAATCTTTTATTTTAAATATTTTTCTTACCATTTTGTAGAATTAGGAAACGTACAAATATAATGTTCTTACAATAGAAACAAAGAAATATTTCCGAATTGAAAAATCCCCCCCCCCCTCCCAACGCCAAGAAAGCTGAAAATCTGGAAAGGCAAAGGAAATCATCCTTTAATTTTTTTTTTGTTTTGTATAACAAATAAGGCTTTTGGAATAAGATAAAGTAATACATCTATAACTCATTCTAAACTGTATTACTACTAATCGACGTATTAAATGAATTTTACAACAAGTTATTTTAATGGTACTTATAAGTACCGTCAGTAGATAAAGGGTTCAATAACCAGTATTTTTATATATGTTAATAAACTGTAATTTTCTTTTATGGCAGTTCGACATGCAATGGTGTTGTCATATATTATTTGTGATATTTTGACACCCGCAGATAGAGGGTCGTCATCTCCGTATATATGATCTACAGAATATGTTTAAATCAAATCCTTACTGGATACACACATTACTACAATAGAGCTATTTTATATGATCCTGAAAAAGAATAATTTAGGCTATGCAAACCGTTTTATATAGAAAATATCTTACAGCGCAACAACGTACGGTCGTGGAAAAAAGGTAAACACCCCTACTAACTCTGCAACTAATTATAATAGAAGAAATTTACTGGTACCAAACGATTTGAAATAAAGTCTCCTTTAAAATGATGTATATAAATTTTTCTTAGGGGGGCCATATACAAATCAAAACCAGGCCAAACATTGATTATTTCCAATTGCAACTCCCAATTTGAACAATATATTTTAAATCGTCGGTTCAAATTATGCCTTGAAACGAAATATCATGTCATTTGGATTATAATTTTTTTAAATTATAAACATTTAAAACTTAGAGCTTCTAATGTTAAATTACATTTAATATTTTTATTACTATCTCCTGAAATTATAATCCTAATATGATTTTTTTTTGTTTGGTTATAATACAAAAAAAAAAAAAAAAAAAAAAAAAAAAAAAAAAAAAACATAAATAAATTGAATTTGTAATTTAAAAGAATTTATAATATGAATTATGCATTATGAAATTAATATTAGAAAAAAATATGAATTGCAACCTACAATTTTTTTGATAAATTCATATTTATTATTTCCTACTCGATGCGAATTCTCAATTTCAATTATTTTCTTCCAAGTAGTTTTTGCATTATGAGTAAAAAACCTCAAAATGATGAATTAAGGGGCCATCTATGATGTCCAGAAAAACATAATTTGAAAAAAATATATTTTACTCATTTTATTGAAGCATTTCGGTTGGCAATGGTTGAAACATATTAAGAGTGTGAAGTGGTCATATTGGCAAGAAATAATACATTAATAGAAGTGACATATTGATTATGTAGCATTTCAGCAATCGAGTACCGAACTTCAATTTGAATACAGTCCCTAAAAGATGCTCATTTAAAAATAATTAATTTCTCGAAACAAAAAATTCCGTGAAAATTTGGATTTAGGCTAATTGAAGGGTGCGGAATCTATTTATGGTGTCAAACATGGGTATAACTACTGAAAAAGAAATTGGGTTCATTTTGATATGTAGATGTCCTCCTAAGCAAATTTTATATACCGTAATTTCCGGTGTATAGCACGCAGATCTAACAATTCAGTTTGGACTTAGAAATTTTGTTCAGTATTTGAAGACCAATATTTACCGCGACCTAAAATGTTACATTTTATTTTTAAAAATTTCTGGGTCGAAACACGATTGTTTGATCCGCGGGCTATACACCCGAAATTAAGATGCATAATTTAAAAGTAGACTTTATTTCCAATTATTTGGTAGCAGTAACTTTATTCTACAATAATTTGTTGTAGAGTTAGTAGGGCGTGTTTACTTTTTTTCCCTCGACTGTACATCAATTTTGCATAACTACCAACAGTCCAGGCAATAGGGGATTTTACCTGGCAAAATTAATGGTGGTTCTGGAAATCGGCTTACTTAATGTTTTTTGGGTAGCTGAATTCGAATTTGTCACTTCCAACCAAAATTTCCCCCGGCAACCCCCCCCCCCCCCCCAAATTTTGGTAAAATGCCCCCCCAAAAAAGATTTTATTAAAAAAATCAATTTTTTTATTGTTTTAGGGGAAAAGTATCTAGAAATTCAGAAAGTAGATAAAATTTGCAACAAATAACATACATGACATTATGGCGTGGGATGAATGGGGATGGGGGGATCTGCCTCGGAACATGCGCCGCGGTGCTGCGTGGACTATGTATCGCAATTTCACTTAACCACTCACATCGTTAACATTCACCCACCCGTTTCCCCCCCGAACTTTCCCTATAAGGTTTACTTTAAGTTTTTTTGGGTCGCTGAATCCGAATTTTTAACTTCCCCCCAGAAATCCCCACCCCGCAACCACTCCCCAAAAAATAGTTGTTTTTTAATTAAATTTTTCATTGTTTTAGGGGAAAAGTATGTAGAAATTCAGAAAGTAGACCACATTTGCAACAAATAGGATATATGACATTATCACGTAGTATAAACGGGGAGAGTGGGGGCTGCCTCGGAAATTCCCTGCGCGCTGTTCTCAAAAACCAATTTTTTTCAAAAAATCAATTTTTGGGGGTGTTGCCGGGTGAAATTTTGGTGGGAAGTTACAAATTCGCATTCAGCGACCCAAAAAACATAAAGTGAGTCGTAATCCAGAACTAGTATTTAAGTATTGCGCGGCAGCGCAATACTTATTTATTTCCAGTGTCACTTCTCAATGTTAATTTAACATGGAGATCATAAATGGAGATCATAATTTTTGGGATGGAGATCCTATGGAGATCATAAATTTTTCATTTTTTCTTCCCACCTTTTTGTCCCTGATGCCACTCATTTTGTATTCTTTACTAATTCTAATGATATTATAAATTTACAGTGTAAAAACGTTTGCCTGATGTCAGGGTCAAAACGAATGGTAAAATACCTTTGCATATGGATGAATATAACCTAGAGAGAAACATGAGCCAATTTGTTTTTACATTATTCAAATATTTTTCTTAATAATTCCAATTTTCGCTTTTTTCATTGAAAATCAACGGACATTTTTCATAGAAAATGTAACAGTTTTACTTCATTGTTGCAAAAGCTGTTTTTCAAATCAAGCCAAAATTTCAAAAGTCGTAATAATAATTTATTTCTTTTTAGTTGAAAGGTTTTCACGCGAAATATTAAGTTGAGCTAGTTTTTTTTTTTTTTTTTTTTTTTCTAAATTTAAGAAGTTGAATATGGCGTCTTAGTGGAAATGAAAGGGATATTTTCAGAATAAGTTTTTGCTTTGGTCAAGTTTATATTTTAGTAAAAAGTTTCAAGTGGATAGCTATTTTTACGCAGGTAGCAAACTTAGTGGGGAATCACATAACTTAAATTTTAAAATGTATTTTTTTCCGAGATGAGAACTATTTATACCCCAATTTAAACTTAGATAATAATTTTCTGATGTGTTTACATCACCCCTTGGGAGAGAATAATGTTTAAAAATTTAAGTAAAACTTTTTTTTTTATTTTTTACTGTATATTAGTTATAATATTGTTAAATATTAGCAGTAAGGATTCAACACAATTTACATTTACATTCATAGCGTTCCTGAGTGGGAAATAAGGTATCTAAATTTAAGTGAAGTTAATTTTTTATGTTTTGATTATAGATTTTTTACGTTCAGATTAGAAGTTTTTGTCAAAACTACTGCAACCTGCATTACTACAGAGGTGAAACATTTTGAATTACACATTGGTAAACTGCATCCCACATTGTGATGCAATACCGTATACATCAAAGCCTGATGATGATACTCTCTATTAATTTTGAAATGCGTTCGTCTGAGTGCATTAGTTATTAAAAACCTTGACATTTTAAACAAAAACATTATTTGAAGAACAAATTAAAAAAACAAAATTTATTTCTAACATTGTTTAAGCCCGAGAAGGGACAGATATTATGTTATTCATTCACTTAGTTCTACATTTAATGTTAAATTTTTGTAACAAATTAGCTAAGTCAATTGAAGATTAAAAAATAAAAATAAAATTCATACAATATGATACTTAAAACACCCTAAAAAATTAGATTCCGTTCAAATGAAATCGAAAGAAATCTTAGACTTTTTTTAAAGTTTTGTATTTTGCATGCATCTTATCATTTTATGCACAATTGTCATAAACATAATACAAAATCTGCAATACAAATATTTTCGATTAAAAATGGAAGTCTAAGATTTATTTCGATTTCATTTGAACGGAATCTAATTTTTTTAGGGTGTTTTAAGTCTCATATTGTATAAATTTTATTTTTATTTTTATGCATTTGAATTAAAAATTATTCTCTTATTTAACCCTTTCAGGAGCAAAGCGTTTTCATTCCTAAAATGTTGAAATAAATGATAGACATAGGAATTTACAAACAAATTTATTTGTAAATATGAAAGAGCTACATTTCACATATATAATAAACCTAAAAAAATTTCATTAAAATTCTGGTGCCATTGTGGCGTTTAGGAATTAAAATTATGTGGTTTCATAAGCATATCGCCGCCACTCAAAGGGTTAACACGCATGTTAGGCAATTTTTTTTTTCATTTTAACCCTTTCCGGCGCAGTGTGCCCGGGTCGGGATACCTAATTTTAATTCTAAAGTTACAAACGGCACCAAGAATATTTTAATAAAATTTTGCATTAACGATGAAAGTGTAAACTAGAAAGTTCTTAATTTCTAATAAGTCGTATGCGAATTCCGGTGTCAGTCGATGATTTCATGATTTTACAACAAAATTTGTCTGTGCCGGAAAGGGTTAAAACATTAAAAAAAACTATGAAATTCATGGAAATTTTAAAATACATAAAATATACTCTTAGCAAGTACTATGTTTAATTCTCAAAAGAAACTAATACCTTGAATGGCAATGATACATTTTAATACTTTCTAACAAAGTTGAAAAGTGTTTATGCATTCGGTTTGTCTGTCCACGCTCTAGCTCCCGCATATACATTCGGATTTTCATGCAATTGATATTTAGGGTTACCAAGGCATGTTTGATATTGTATAGAAAGTATGTGAAATTAATAGTTCATTTTACAGGGGCACTCAAAAGAACTCCATTACATTATGGTATGTGGGGAAAAATCGTTTGCACAGTATTTTAATGATATTACGCTATTTAACCCTTTATCTACGGTATTATGATCTGCTGCAATTTTTTCATGTAATATTTTTTTTTCAATTACTACAATGGAAATTAAAGGATAAACATAAAAAAAATACTCACCTGTGAGAAATTTAATTATTTAGAGGTAATTAATTAAACTGGTACTTTAAAGTACCGTCAGGACACTATGACTAACATATCGCAACAGAAAATCAACAATGTATTTCAACTGGCACCCGAAAATATTTTCTATTTAATAATTATGTGAAGTATAGGCTTTTTTTATTTATAAATAAATCGTTTGGCAAATTTCGGCACCAATGATTTATTTCAACACTTTTGAATTAAAAATGCTTTCCTCCTGAAAGGGTTAAAAAAAAACTATTTTCTTTAGGTTTCGATATTGTTAGCAGTCCTTTAGTTATGCGACATCAATATTCCAGGGACAACATGTTCTCTCGCATCTTCAAATATACAATATGTGAATTTACATATTCCATTTCTAGCATAGCAAAAACGAACCTGAATCACAACTTTTTTGATTTCCTATAAAAATAACAATGAAACAGAAAAGAAATACCAGGAAAATCATTACTACATCACATTTTAGTAATTACTTTTTAAAGCAGATGAAAACGATGTATAACTACACAGACGAAAAGTAAACAAGATGTTTTTCTCCAACACCCAGTGTACTGACGATACTTATAAGTACCACCGAGTAATTCAACAGTTAAATCAAACACATACACCGTTCACCTAAAATAGCTAGTCATATTGTACTCTAAGATCATAATGAGCACATAAAAAATCCAACACTTATCTTATATCCTTTACTGTGTTTGCAGCAATGAAAAGACGAGAGTGGCAATCTGTACAACATGTCGGCACAAAACACATCGGCTGCTTCAAAGATTGCCTCATTCCTCTCTATAATAACAAACCTAGAACTACTGCTGCCATGTATTCGGATAAAGTGGAGTTAAAAGAGCGTTTTTTGCAAAGTAGCATTAGAATAGTAGTAATATTCACTATGGTATAAAAGTTTAAATTGAGTGGTACTTATAAGTACCGCCAGTAGATAAAGGGTTAAAATCTATTCAAACTGATATAAATCACTGAATTTTACTACAAGTAGTTTACTATAGAATAAGGCATTCATAGCATTTGTTGTTCATTTACAGGGACACACAAAATATTTCGGTTAAGTACTGTCTTTAGATAACAATAGCTGAAAGTGCGTTTCACGCAAGTATGCGCTTTTAAATGTAACTTTTTTTTTTGCATGTAACTCGTTGCATTTAAATTCTATACCTTACATTCAGGGCTGCGCAAAAGAATTCATGCACCGCTCTCCTTATTAGCGGAAATTACTGAAGGTGAATTTTCAACTGAGGTATATGTATTTCTTAACTGAACTAAATTTTGGCATGCATGTAGTTATTAGATACAAATCTATAAATCTCATACAGGGATACTAAAAAAATTCAGATAATTTTCCAATTGTAGGTGGGAACAGCTGATATTGGGTTTTCAAATGGGTTATGCGTTTCCATATGGTTGAATTAGACATAATATTTTAAGTTATCAAACGGTGCAGTTTTGTTATATTATGCTGAATGTGTTGGAAACTGTTTCATAATCTTTGCTTGACGCATTATTTTTTCTTTCTTGTTTAACACTGGTATGTCATTACGTACAACATATTTCAAACTAAAATGGACTGACCCTTTCATTAATATTACACAGCAAAACATTTGTCATTTTCCATATTCATTATTCTCACTGTAAGTAAACGACTGTCTACGATTATTATTTGTTAATGTGCTACTCGGATGAAATTTTGATGTATGACTCTAATTCAGCATGGTGAATTTACTTGCATTTATTTTTGTTAGTTTTCAAAGGACAGAATTAATGCTCTTTGGAATGCATGTCAGAGAGCATGAGTTAGTGTAAGTAATTAATTTCAAGAATTAGGCGAATTGATTACATTTGAAAAACGGCGTTGTGATTTTGTATAACTTATATTAAACGAATTATGATTCTGTTAAAATGACTAATAATGTCTCGATATTACAATCTTCTAAAATGTATAAAATACACGATTATGACGTTACTTTAATAAAACAGTGTTAATAAATAAAAAAATTGAAATAACGACAAGAATTGAAATAATGTTTATTACAATTATCGCTATGCACCATAACGCATCAGAACGTTTTTTTGAATCCCTAAAACGAAATACAATTCCTACATGCTTAATTTTTAGTACTAAACATGATATAATAAACCTCAATAACATATATTGATGTCATGGCAATTCCAATATATTTATGAAATTTTCAGGGCGGACCAGCCAGATAGACATCTACACAGACAGACGGCCATACACATAGTTGCCAACCGCCGGCTTTTTTAAAATTAAGAAAACGCACTTTGAACCAAAAAATTAGTTTAAGTAAATGTCTTTGGCTAGTCATTTGAAATTTACTTAATTTCGTTAATTAAATAAATTTCTGGTTTAAAGTACACTTATTTGATTTTTAAAAAGCCGGAATTTGGCGTGTATGCATCACGGAAATATTAAAAAAGAAGAACTGACAAATCCTTAACCCTCTCGCAGCGCAACCCGAGATTTACTCGGGCAGCGTAAAAGTAGCAAAATTTGCGCAACCCGAGATTTCCTCGGGGATGCATTTTATCTGTCTAATTAACCCTCCTTGATTATTCCCACCAGTTATTTTTTTTATTGTAAATAGTGCCTTATCTAATTGGAGCATTTTCCCGGTTAAATTAGAAAACAATTTTTGTTTTGAAAAACCGGTGACAAAGTAATAAAAATTCTTAAAAGACGCTCGTTGCGAAGGGGTTAACCCCTTAGGGACGAGCGACCGGTATTCGTGCAGCGTAAGGTGCTCAAAATCGAGGATTATTCTCACCAGTAAATTTTTATTGTAGATTCTGCCTTATTTAATCTGAGCATTTTCTATATTCAATTAGGCAAAAATTTCTGTTTGAAAAACAGGTGATTCTGTAAAAGGCGCTCTTCCCGAAGGTGTTAAATACGCGATTTCTGAAGCTATTTTGATAAAACAATTACGCAGCTTGAGGGTTAAAATAGTGAAATTCCAACTGTAACCGTTCTCGCAGGTGTTTATTACCGGGCCAATCTTCCACCAGTAAATTTAAATAGAAAATTTCTCCATATTTAAAAGACTTAATTATTTTTCAAAAAATTTCAATCATAAATAATGGCAGAAACAGATTTTCATTTTTACTGGTAGAATTTTACTTTGGCGGTAGTCAGGCCTTGCGTTTGCGCCATATTGTGACAACTTAGACAACCTCCTGTTAACCCCCTTATGGACGAACGACCGGTATTCGTGACCTCGTAAGGTGCTCAGAATCGGGGATTATTCTCACCAGTAAATTTTTATTGTAAATTTTGCCTTATTTAATCCGAGCATTTTCCCGATTCAATTAGGCAAAAATTTCTGTTTTAAAATACCGGTGATTAAAGATTAAAAATTCTGCAAAAGACGCTCGTCCCCAAGTGGTTAATGTCAGTGAAAAATATTATAATACCTGGGTAAAATGATACCAGTGAAAATAAATGGAAAATTTTACTAAATTTGTGAGAAAATGTTTCCACTAATAATGCGCTTAAATAAGAGGACTTTTTCTAATCAAATTTACTGGTGGGAAGTTTTTCCCGGCGGTCATCAGAAACTGTTGATCTGATAAAAAAAAAAAAAAAAAAAAAAAAAAAAAAAACAGCCGCCATTTTGTGACAACTTCCTCAGTTACTTCACTCGCAGCTGGTACTCCGTACACTGTATGTGTCCTTCTCGTTATTCCTAAATCAGTATGCATATAGATTGACGAACCGAAGTCATAACACATTTCAACTATATTGAAAATTATAAAAATAAGACATTTATGTATTTTAATTTAAAATCTTTCTCTTATTCAATACGCAGCTTAGGCATAAATTACGTTTTAAAAAAAAAAAAAATGCAAAACTATGAAATTCATCGAAATTTTAAAATTATATCTAAAGAAAATATATTGTTTTATTTTGAAAAGAAACTGATACTTTGAATAGTTCTAATCACTTTTTATCACTGGCATGCCATCAATTAAGAAACGCATTTCGAACTAAAAGGAATAATGAACCTTTCATTAATAGTACCTAGCAAAACATTTGTCATTTTCCTTATTCATTATTCTCACTGCATTTAGATGTCTACGATTATTTATTAATGTGTTACTCGGGGGGAATTTTGTTGAATGACTCTAATACAGCATGATAAATTTACTTGCATTTATTTTAGTTTTCAAAGAACAGAATTAATGTTCTTTTAAATACATAAAATTGTGCTTGAGTTTCGGAAGTAATTAATTTCAAGTATTAGGTAAATTAATATCATTGGGAAATGGCGTTGTAATTTTCTATATCTTATATTAAACACACAATTTTGTTCAAATTAATAATAATGTTTCAGTATTGTAAATTTCTAAAGGATATAAAACACAGGATTAAAAAATTTTTTACTAAAATATTGTTAACAAATACACTTATTGCAATGACAACAAGAATAGAAATCATGTTTATTGCAATTATCTCTCATAGGCCATAGTGTATCCGAATTATTATGAGAATCCCTAAAACAAACTGTAACTGCTGCATGCCTTATTTTCAATAGGAAGCATGCTATAATATATATCAATAACATATATTAATGTCATGGCAATTCAAATACATTTATGAAAAAAGAGTGCGGATAGACGGTCAGGCGGACAAGATAGGTAGACAACCGCACAGACCAACGGACGGAAGTCATAAGACAGTTCAACTATTTTGAAAAGTAATAAAAATATGACATTTATGTATTTTAATTTAAAATCTCTGTCTTTTTTAACACGCAGCTTATGCCTAGATTCTGTTTTTTTTATTTCAAAACTATGAAATGGATTAAAATTATAAAATTTTATTTAACTCATTAAAGTCGGCTGGCAAGAAAACGTGCCATGTAAGGTGAACAAAACTTTTAAATCTGAACACCAGTATTTTAATTTGGAAATTTTCACATTATCTAATCTCAAATTTTGAGGAATTAAATAATTCAAAATTTCAATGTGGAAAAATCTGGCGTCAAAGAATTAAAAGAAGTCTAAACGAGGTTTGTAGTTAATGGATTAAAAAATATATATTGCTCATAGGTGCAACTTCAAACTAATCTTCCGTAATACTTGAGTTAATTTGACTCTGGTTTAACCCTTTCAGGGGCAAGGCATTTCTGCTCTAAAAATGTTCAAATATTTAATTCACACCGCAATTTAAGAACAAATTTATTTGAAAATAATCAAAGCTTCTTTTCCAGTATATTATGAGATCGAAAGTGTACTAAAAAATTTCTGGTCTCATTTGTTAATTTCGGCATTAAAATTAACCGTTTGCAGACTGCAAACGGCACCCCTCAAGGGGTTAATACGTTCCGAACCAGAAATTTCTTTAAGAAAGGGAATTAAATGTGTTCCATGTACAAAGCTGGAGTTAAATAAATAAGTATTCATGAAATAAATTTTCAGGTGCGAAATGTGATTAACCTGTACTAAATTAATCCAAGCAGTTACGATTACTCTGTTTTCAAAAGAAACTGATACTTTGAATAGTAATGTTCATTTTTTACCAGTGTCAAGTTATTAGTTAAGAAGCACATTTGAAACTAAAAGGGATAATGTACCTTTCTCTAATATTAGTGGTCAAAATATTCGTCATTTTCTATTTTTATTGTTCTTATCGTATGTAGATGTCTGTCTACTGTTATTATTTGAGCCGCTCAGTGCACAAATCGATTAACTCCATCAAATGAAAATCTTCAGTGTAAGCAGTTAAATTTATTGCATAGTTTTGTAAAAATATTGTATCTCTATCATATATTTTTTCTCCGGATATTTTGATTGAACTCATTAATTTTCCTTTAATCAAGCATAACTTTTTATCACTGTATAAATAAATATATAGAAAATTTTCAATGTTCCTTTGCTTAAAAGAAACGCCACTTAAAATCGAGTTAGTTGGATTGCCTTCTGAACGCATCATTTATTAATGTATTACACGGGTGGAATTTTGATAAATTACCCTATTACAACATGGTGAATTCACTTGCATTTATTTTTATAGTTTTCAAAGAACAGAATTAATGTTAAATGAATAAAAGAGAGCTTGAGTAATTAATTAATTAATGAGTAAGTAATTAATTACAAGTATTGGGTGAATTAATTTCATTTGAAAACTAGTCGGATGTGCCATTCCCAAAACTTTCTTCTATCGCATATATTTTACTACTTCAAAATTCGCTAACACAGTGCTAAAATAAAATGGCTATATATGCCCATCATGAGGATTTTAAAGATATTAAATCTCATGCAATAGTTCTTGAGATAGAGCGCCCACAAAATCTTTGTTACATATAGACTCACAAAGTAACAGATAGACTCACAAACAGACATTAATAAAAACCATTAAATCGTGTTAGGACCTTCTAAAACGTATAACTGTATCGAAAATCGAAAGTCGAAATTTTCACGAATCCAATACTTTTTTCGTGTAAAGATAGAAGAAAGTAAAAATCCTGTTGTGATTTTGTATAACTTATGTTAAACATATAATATTGTTAAAACGACTAATAACGTTTCAATATGGCTAAATGATATAAAACACAGGATGAAGATATTATTTTTTTATAATATTGTTTCCAAATATACTTATCGAAATAACAATAAGAATTGAAATAATGTTTACTGCAATTATCTCCCGTGGACCATAGTGTATCCGAATTATTTTGAGAATCCCTAAAACAAACTATAACTGCTAAAGGCATTATTTTCATTAGGTTGGTTGTATTTATGACGGCCAATTATCTGCACGAGGGATATAGGCCCAGGGGGAGTGCCCTTCGTGGGGTCTTTCTAAGGGAACCTAACCCGTATTAACGCTTGGAAATCCAAGGTTCGAAGAAAACCACGAAAACTCCGAACGAATAGGCCGACGGGCGCGAGTGGGATCGAACCCAGCACCTCCCGTCTACCAGATTCGAGAGCAGAACCTCTCAGCCACTGGTGGGGCTTTATTTTCATTAGGATGCGTGCGATAATAAATTTCAATAATATATATTGATGTTATGGCAATTCAAATACATTTAGGAAAAAAGGGCGCGGACAGACGGTCAGACGGACAAGACAGGTAGACCGTACAGACTGACGATCTGAAGTCATAAGACATTTCTATTATTTTGAAAGTATTAAAAATAACACGGTTCTCACCGGTACCGTTATTTTCTAGGTAAAATATCAGAATTAAA
This sequence comes from Maratus speciosus, assembly GCA_963932465.1. Lineage (NCBI taxonomy): Eukaryota > Metazoa > Arthropoda > Arachnida > Araneae > Salticidae > Maratus > Maratus speciosus. Next base: position 370,106,572 of record OZ010797.1, on the reverse strand, counting down.
AAATAATAATCCTAGTTCAAATGCGCGAAATTTCGCCTTTTTTAAGTAGATATTTTCTATAAGAAAATACTGGTACCAAAGAATTTCCTGTTCTGGAAGTTCCATGACCCGTATGGATTCTAAATAAGATATTTATGCATTTTAATTTAACAGTTTATCTACTAACGGTACTTATAAGCACCACTCACTTTAAACATTCATCCCATAGTGAATATTACTAATATTCAAATGGTACTTTGCAAAACACTCTTTTAACTCCACTTTATCCGGATACATGGCTACAGTAGTTCTAGGTTGGTTATTTTAGCGAAGAAGGAGGCTATCTTAGACATAGACGATGGGTTTTGTGCCGACATTTTGTACAGAATGTCACGCACATCTTATAATTGCTGCAAACACAGTAAAAGATATAAGATAAGTGTTGGATTTTTTTATGTGATCATTTTGATCTTAGAATACAGTTTAACTAGCTTATTTAGGTGAACGGTGTATGTGTTTGATTTAACAGTTGAATTACTCGGTGGTACTTATAAGTACCGTCAGTGCACTGGGTGTTGGAAGAAAACTTCTTGTTTACTTTTCGTCTGTATAATTATCCATCGTTTTCATCTGCTTTAAAATGTAATTACTAAAATGTAGTGAAGTAATGATTTTTCTGGTATTTCATTTCTGTTTCATTGTTATTTGTTATAGGAAACTGAAAAAAGTTGTGGCACCAGCTCGTTTTTGACATGCTAAAAATCACATATCTAAATTCATATATTGCATATGTGGAGATGCGAGAAAACATGTTGTCTCTGGAATATAGACGTCGCACAACTAAAGGACTGATAACAAGAACGAAACCTAAAAAAAAAAAAAAAAAAAAAAAAAATTGTTTCTTTTAACCCTTTCAGGTGCAAAGCATTTTCAATTCTAAAGTGTTGAAATAAACGATTGGCAGCGGAATTTGCCAAAAGATTTATTTATAAAAACGAAAAAAAGGCCTATATTTCAGATATTTATTAAACTGAAAATATTTTCTGGTGGCATTTGAAATACATTGTGGGTTTTCTGTTACGATATTTTAGTCATAGTGTACTGGCGGTACTTTAAAGTACCACTTTAATATATTACCTCTAAATAATTAAATTTCTCACGCGTGAGTATTTTTTTATGTTTATCCTTTGATTTTCATTGTAGTAACTGAAAAAAAAATATTACATGAAAAAAATTGCAGTAGATCATAATGCAGCAGATAAAGGGTTAAAATCCCTCTCTTATTCAACACGTGTCTTAAGCATTGTTTTTTTTTTATTACAAAATTATGAAATGCATTAAAATTTTAAAATTATATTTAAAGAAAACATATTGTTCTATTTTCAAAATAAACTGATACTTTGAATAATACTGATCATTTTTCAGCACTGACATGCATGTCATCACTTATGAAGCGCATTTGAAACAAAAAGGGATAATGATCCTTTCACTAATATTGGTTGGCAAAACATCCGTCATTTTCAATTTTCATTATTCTCACTGTATGCAAATAACTGTCTACAATGATTATTTATTAATTTGTTATTCGGCTGGAATTTTGATGAATGACTCTAATACAGCATGGCGAAATTAGTTGCATTCAGTTTTTTTTCAGTTTTCGGAGAACATAATTACTTTTCTTTGAAATGCATAAAAGAAAGATTGAGTTATTTTATGCAATTAATTTGACTTATTAGGGGAATTAATTTTATTTGAAAAATGCGTTGTACTTTTGTAAAACTTAAATAAGTAAATTATAATTTACTTAAAATTACTAATAACTTTTCGATATTGCGAACTAAAGGAAATTATGATTGTCAAATTGTCAAATTTTCGCATGATGGCTTTTCTACAAATGTGAATTTGTCTACAACATCTTTTTTTTTTCGCCTTAATAATAATTAAAAAAAAATAAATAAATAAATAAAAAGAAGCATTTTAACAAATTACAACGACCATTTGAAAATGATTTTTTCAAAGACTAAAATTTAAGACATAAAAAATCGCACGGAGTTGATCATACATTACGCACGCCATGAATTAAACATTAATTACACGTCAGTGTTATTACACGTAAAAATTGCAAGCGATAAAAATCGCCTGCGACTCTACAGATTTCCTGAACCTTACGTATTATCCAAGCATTTCATTGGCTGTTCGGGAAAAGGCTTTTCCATCGTAAGATTTCTTGGAAATCTGACGACCAATTGTAAATGAAATTTCATTTTTAAACTTCTAAGCATCCCACAATATTTCTTTTTACACAGTCGTATAGATAAAATACTGTACTTTTAAATGTAATTTGTTTGAAAGCTGTATCTTAATTTGTTTCTGAGTTATTAATTTTTTTTTTGTAGTTTTTATTACTTTTTTGTCATAGTGGCAACAGAAGTATCCATCTCTGTTGAAAGTAACGGGAAATACAGATTACTGTATAGACCAACCAGAAAACGAATAAAATGCGGATTAAACCAATAAAAAGCTTCAGATATGCTTTTGATTTCCTACCCTGACGAGGACAGTAACCATTTTTTCAAATGGTTAAAAAAAATAAAAAACTAATTGCATATTTTATTTAGAATTTTTATAATTATTCAATTTCTGTAATAAAAAATTAGGTACGCTTTGATGATTTTTCCAAATATTAAGCTATTCTCAATGAGTTAAAGAAGGCGAAATAAACTGTGAACTTGCTATTTTAATTATCCCAATGTCCTCCAACTTAACGGTCACATCGACTTAACTATGATTTTCAAAGAACCGTTTGCATTAACTGAATTCAATCTAGACTGTATTTAATATTTTCTTGTTTGATAGCATCTTTCTTAAAATTTAAACGTCTTTCGTAATATTACTCATTTGGATATATAAGTATGTTTTTTTTTTATGTCTTCCATTATGCGCTGCATAACGAGAGACTACTGGCATTTTTAAAATTTTTATAAGGCCAATAAAAATAGAAAATCACAACGATTTTGTATACCGATTAAAATTAACAAAAACATAATATTGATTTAATAGCAGTATTTTGTAAGGTTTTATACTCATTTTAAATACGCAAGACGCATAGATTTGCGTTTTTTTCTGTACCATTATTTCTGAATAGTAATTCTTCAGCGAATATTTATCGCAAAATTCTGATATTAAATACGCGAAAATTAATATTCAGAAATACTTGCGTACCAAAGTAAGCATCTGTTATGGAGTAAAAGATTATAGAACAAAAACGATCGATAGGAAATATTAGGGGGAAGTATTTTCGTTAGGGAATTAAAAACCAACAATTATTTCTGTTAAAAAGAACTTACAAAACGTTTATGCAAACAATACACGGATCACTCCGTGCTATTTAACAGTAATCTATCAAATTCACACTCATGAAACTCGATTTCATCGATCTCGGATAATGGCAAGAGTTTTGCCATTCATATTAATGAGACATTTTCTATTACCTGTTTTGTTTCCAGATAATTTGGTTGTTGATTTTTTTTATTCTTTCAACAATGAGCCAAATAAAGCATTAAAATACTTCTACCTCAAAAGTTGCTATTAATTATTCATTTTCTTAATTTAGATTATGAATTTTGTTTAATTTTGTGTCTAAACTTGATTTTTTTTTAAATTTTAAACTATCACATATCGTTGGTACTATGTCAAACTATCCAATATCAAAATTTCATATTGGATAGTTTGACATGGTACCGACGATATATAAATTTAGTATATGTTTTATTGACTTTTGTTTCTTTCACTCATGTAAATATGAATTTTTTGTGGATACTTCTATTGTGGTTCTGCTCTTCCCAACAGTAATTTCTGGAAATTTTTCTTGGGAAATGTGCTAGAAATTATTAATGACTAATTAAAATCATTAAAACTGTGCAAAACAAAAACTGGTGAGGAAAGCATTCGCAATTTGGGTAACAAGATCTTTCCCTCCTATATATATATTAACCAGAAGTGACAAGCTCCCACTTTTTTCCGTAATATGCGTATTAATTTGACCCAGGTTTAATACGTTTTCAATGAAAATGATTTTAAGGGAGTCCGGGACGCATATTAAAATATTTTTTTATTTATTGAGTTAAAATTATGAAATTGTTTTGTAATAGTTAACCATATCATTTGTAAACAAAACCGCGTGATAAAAATTTTCATAATTTCAGGGGTAATTAAAAATCGTTATAACTCAATATATTATTTATAGAATTGATTTTTTTTTCATTTAAATAAACATAAATATATAAATTTTAATTTTGATTCAGCATTTTTTAAAATATTAATTTAAAAAAATTCAAAATATTTGACTTAAAAAATTAAAAGAAAAAAGTGGTGCAACTTTAAAAAAAAAAAAAAAAAAAAAAAAAAAAAAAAAAAAAAAAAATCTCATTTTCAAAAGTAAATATTTTTTCAAATATGCTGAATCAAAATTAAAGTAAAACAATTGAAAAATACATGTTCCAAGTTTGAACCCTTTATCTTTAACGGTTCTTGAGTTATAAGAATTTAAATACGAGAATTGGTGAAAAACCCCATTATTAAGGAAAACGCATTTTTACAAGAAGTCATTTCCATGATAGCCATTGATTGAAAGCTAGATTTTGAAAACAAACCAAAAAGAAAAAAATTAATATTTCTTGGTCTAATTAAGATAAAAACATGATTTAAAAATCATTTTAAGCAGGAAAAAACTGAGAAATTTTTAATGAAATAAAATGTTTTTACAAAATTTGAAGATTTTTGTGTCTCGGACCCTTTTAAGAGATAAAAATAAATTCCACATAGAATGCTGAAATTAAATAAATAAACATTCATCAAATAAATTTTCTGTTTTGACACGTTGTTAAACTGGCTCAAATTAATCCATATATTACGGAAGATTAGAGGGAGTTTTGCACCTCTGTGTATAACCATATAACCATTGTATTTAGTTCCTTAACCGATTTGCCCGTACGCGGTACCAGCAAGAAGCGTCTGCTTACTTCGTTACTAAAAGCTTTCCGACAACACTGATATTAAACTGCAATATTCGCTTTATTAAATGGCAGGCATATGCGGTAAAATTGGTATATGGTTCCTATTTTTACTTTATTGTGTCAAAAAAAAAAAATAACCACATAAGGCGTTAAGAAAATGATTCTGATATTTTTTATTAAAGTATTTCATTAAGAAATGCAAATAGGGGAGGGTAGTACGCAGTGAGACGAAAATTATTATTACTTAACAAATGGCGACGATTTTTATTCTTTAAAAAAAAAAATTTGCTACATCTTTAAGCTACATAAATGCGCTACACATTAATGTGTAAATGGTTTTTAAAAAGTTATTTATAAAAGCACAGAAGCAGCATAACGGAGTTTCGAAAATTGTCTCACTGTGTACCATTTGTGGTACACAGTGATTATGATTTCTAATTAATATTTCTAGATTTTCAAAATATTAAAAATATGAGCCTCGGTTGGACAATGGCAGACCATGGGTTACCTTCGTGCAAATTTTCAGCCTCTTACGTTTAGTAAATTTCCCAAGCCATCGCACGCCCACACGCACACACAGAAAGAGAGAGAGAGAGAAAAAAAAACCCTTCTTTTATTAATAAATAACTTTTTAAACATTGAAACCACATAGTAGGTACACAATAAGACACGTCTCACTGTGTACCACAACTGTGTGTCTCACTGTGTACTTTCGTTACTTTGTAACAAAATGGATGCGACATTTGTTACATCAGTTTCATCACTTTAAAAAGTTTATGTTCTTTTGACGAAATAGTCTATTATTAGATATAGCTAGATATGGTTTGGTTAAGTAAATATATGTCATATTGAAGGAAATAAACTCTAATAGACGTTTATGTAAGTATCCAGGTTCGATCCCTGGTCTGGACATTTTTCGCTCTGTTGGAAAAAACTTCAACTGTGCTACTCCAGCCTTGAATATGATTTTTCATATTAGTTTGAAATTTTGTCATTGCATTAGTCAGATTTTTTTTTAATTATTTGTATGAATTCTGGTGACTTTTTACACATGTGTTACAATAATATAAAAAATTTTGTTTTATAAATTTACTTATTTAAAATGTACATATATATATTTTTTTTTATCGGTCACCATAGCAATAGGAATTCCTCATAATAACATTATAAAGCTGCTTAATGTGTGTGTGTAATGTTTAAGTCAAGCCAATGCCAAAAGGGAAAAATTAATGTCTTTGTATCCTTGTGTATAGATAGACTTTAATCCATAAATGAATTTAGGCTATGTTTTACTTATTTTATTTAAATATTTTGCTTATAAATTCAAAAGCTCACTATTTTTATAAAGAATCAATTAATATTTTTCTATAAAATTTATCAATATTTCTATCGTTGCCAAGAATATCAACAGCCGGAATAATAATTTCTCCTACACAATAAATTTTCAATGGAAAGATTTTCAAGTGAAAAAGAGAGAATGAAATAAAAAATTAAAAGAAAAAAAAATAAAACATGGCGTCATATTGGAAGTAAAACAGAACGTTTTAAGTCTTAATGATATATCTTAATAATAAAGTAGATTGATTTGAGTAAGCATGGGAAGGAAGCGAATATGACGTGATATATCGAAAATAAAACGAATAAACTTTGATGTTGAAATAAAATGGTCTTTGGTTAGTTTCTTATTATTTAAAGAAAATTGTTATCAATATTTTGCTGTTTGTCGTCTGCGCATAGTTAACATAAAGATTTAATTTTTTTATTTAACCCGTTGAGGGGCGCTGGCAGTTTTATGAAACCACTTAATTTTAATTCCTAGATGACACAATGACACCAGAATTTTAGTTTTAAAAAAATGCGGTTTATTATATACGCGAAATATAGCTTACGTTTGCTATTTAGTCAATTAGCAATGGACACGATGATAAATGCTTGCCTTTAGGTTTAAAAGTTTGCAAGCATGCTTATTTTTGGGGGGAATTTTATAAGCCAATGCTATCAAATAGATTAGTATTTATACTTAGATAAGATCTTAGATCTAAAATTACAGAACAGCAATACAGAGCTAATGGAAATAAAAGGTTAGTTAATCTTTCGTAATTTGGTCTGAAACATAGGTTTGCGTCAAATATGAACGGTATTTGTAACATAACGATTTTAAATTGAATGTGGATACTATTAAAAGTCTATCACAAAAAATACTTTTTGACATACTAATTACCCGTTAGGGTTAGAAGTCTCCAAATATGCCTATTTTGGAGTGATTTTAGTAGTATACTATAATATATTTAGATTAGACCTTAGATATAAATATTGCAGAGCGCAAATGAAAATTGTTTTTTGAAACAAAAATTATATAACCATTAGATTTGTAAATTGGATTTCTCAGTTTAGATTTCCAAAAGTTCCTTATCCATTAGATACAAGTGTTTGCGGTTGGCAGGCAAGTAGTAAATACTGTATGGATATTACGATAATGTAAAATGCTTGTCCAAACTGTTGCTTATCCTTATAAATCGCATAATAAAAAGAATTCTGAGATATATGATAGTCATTAACACAATCAATTAAAAATTTCAAATGTAAATTAAATTATACTACGGGGGATTCGGGGGAGCAGAGCCCCCCTGAAGAAATTTACTTTATTATCTAATAATTACCAGAATAAGTAGAGCATGAGAATGGCAGTATATCATTACATAAAAACGTGTTTAATTTAACACTTTTAATGTCTGAAACCTTCGAAATATTTTTTACTTTTATAAATGTTCATGCAATTTATAAACTTTAAATTGCGTTTTTGTAGAAAGATTAATATTACGCAAAGTGGGATAAAAACAATGAGTTGCAGAGGCTGAGTTGCTGAGTTGTTGAGGCTCCTGATCTGCAGATTCACTAGATTAATTACAGATTAAATAATGCGAGAATAAGCCGAATCATACACTTTTTACAAATTGGTGGGAATCAAGCAATCTGAATTTTAAAAAAGTAGCCCACTGGATCGCGAAAATAGCGTGTCCCGCGGAATTGTATAGAATAGGTAAAAGCGATATGAGCGCTTCCCGCGGTTGGAGGGTTAAAAATTTTTTCGAGTAAAATTTTAATGGATGTCTATTGCTGAGATGCAAGCGATGCGCCACAAATGGCTAATTCCTACCAGTAATTTTTTTTAAGTATTCCTCACCTTATTTAATGACAGAATTTCTGAGATTTAATAAGGCGAAGAATACTATTAAAATTTAGTGGTGAAAATCAGACATTTGTGGCGCAGCGCTTGCATCCCTGCTATTGTATTAAAAGGAATATTAAATCACTATCTAAGTCATCGGATCTGCTTTGTAGGGAATATATAGTATGTTCTACTTAAGCACTAATAAAAAATACACATTAAAGTACGATAATTTTTCTAAGGACTATAATGTCTATAACAATCAGAATCTTTTTATTAGTTTCATTTTTTAATATTTTTTTTTCTTTGGGAAACTTTTAAAAGAGCAATGTTATTTTCCCTTTTAAGGGCGGTGGGATATATTATATCCCACTTAATTTTAATCTCAAAACGCCACATTAAGGATGGCCGTGGACCTTTATATGAGCAGAAATGGAACCAAAAATCGAAAATTATTTTTGTTCCAATAGTTATTCTCCAGTTTGTTCTGAACCAGTTGTGAAAAACGGCATGCAGATGCCAAAGCGTTATAAGTAAGCGAACAAACTTAATGCTGGAATCAGGCGTAAATTAACACAGTTGCGCCACCTTGTGGACGGAGTGATAATTCACATACGTCGGCTTTTACACTGTTTAAAATTTTGCAGCATTCTGGCAGGTCATTCGACCGTTTTTTGAAAAAACGGTTTCATAACCATAATTTAACTATATTCTGACCATAAAATGGCCAATAATATGGTCAGAATAGTGTTAAAATTACGGTTGTGTAACCGTTTTCTGAAAAAACGGTCAAATGACCTGCCAGAACGCTGCAAATTTTTAACAGTGTAGTGTAGCGCGTTTTTTCTAAATCCTCAGTCACTCATAGAAGTAAATTTTGCTTGCCACACTTATTGCAAAATAATGGCGTAGCGAGAGTGGCATCCCGACGCACCTGACATCGCGAAGTTTTCTTCGCCTTATCAAAAGCATTGCAGTTATTAATCAACTTGAAAAAACTTTATAATTTTAGTGGTGTCAGTAAGAAAACAGTTAGGTATCTACCTGTAGTTCACACTCCATCCGCTACTTGGCGCATGACCTTGATTGATGTGACCTCGCTTTCAATCTTGCGGTTACTTCTCCCATTTAAGATAGGACGCTTACTTATATCGCTTTGTGCAGATGCGATTATTTTTCACAAAGTCACAAGAATTTTGAACTCAATTTGAATTTTGTATTCAAACAATTTCTCGACCTTTTAATATACTTTAAATCTGTTTTCTCAAAACTAATTTCTGAACGTTTTTAGATTTTTCGAAATGCTCCATGCGGCATCGTTTTTGATCAAAATTAATGAAACTGATCATGAAGAATCCTGATGTTGCTTGCAAAGAAAGTGTGCATGTATTTTTAAAATTCGACTTCATTAAAGTAATTAAATTCAAATTTTAACTTTTTAAAAGGGAAAGTTTTGATGAAAATCGATATCGAATTCAGAAAAAAAAATCTTTAAAAAATTAACTATTTAAGGAATTAAAAAAATCGATGCACATATTTCTTTGTAATAGAATTTTGAATGATTAAAAGGCAAAATTGAGGAAATATCTCAAAAAATATGACGCATGGAGAATTTTAAAAATTCTTTTTAAAATTTAAATTAAAAAAATCTTAAAATTATAATAAGATTGAAAATTTCTTTTAAGATGTGCTATGTACTTATGGCGAAATGTATATTTCCACAAAATTCCATATCTGTATGATGAAAAAAAAATATTTAACATACACCGGCCCCTTAACACCAGAATTTTAGAACTATAATTTTAATTTTCTTAAGTACGCGATGAAAAGATTTTACCTATTTCCTATTAAATGTTTTTTTTAAATTATGGTGTCATTCAATCATTTCAGCATTTTACGAATACAAGTGAATTAATTATATCCTACCTAAGTTTAATCAAAATTCGCACAGGAAACTTTTAAGTAAATTTTATTTTTATAACTTTGGTGGGGAAAACAAAGTTGTAAAATTTCTTTTCCTTATTTTAAAATGAAAGTTTTCGAAGATTCCGGTTGAATTCAACATCACAAGAACACAATCACTATCCCTTCAAAGTGCTAACTGATTTCTTTTGTTTGTTTCTGTAAATGAACAGTAGATGCTATTCATTGTATAACATATAGAAAACATTCTGTGCAATTCAGTGATTTCGTCGTCTTTTAACCTCTTAAACATTTGAGGGGTGGTTGTACGTTTAGGAAACAACTTAATTTTAATACCCAAATGCCAGAACAACACTAGAATTCTGGTAAGAAAAAAAAATCCGTTTACTATGTACGTAAAATATAGCTTTCTCTTATTTCTAGATAAATATATTTGAAAATTCCGGTATCATTCATTCATTTTAACAAAGGTATTAATCGAACCGAGTGTGAAACTGTCAATCGCAGTAGGAACTTAACGGAAGATGTTGCCCTTCAATAATTGGTAAAAGGCGTATATGCATTTTATTTCAACGGAAATGGAAATGGCCGGAGACTCAACGATTGTAAGGAGAGAGGTTCCCCATCTTGCTTTTGTCACTTATTCGTTCTTGGCTTGCTTTTTGCCACGCATAACAACATATCTAGTGTTGCCAGTGGTCTACTATTTTTAACCCATTAATTCTCACTCCCGTGATATTCACGGGCTGTGTCTTTTAATCAGATTTGTTTGAGCCCCGCCATTTTTATAGTATAGTGTAATTGGCTTTATTATGGTATTATTTTACATGTCATTAAATAAGGTTAACATTTATTTTTCAAAAAAGTGGTGCCAATAAGCAATTTGAATTTTCAAACCGTACTTTATTGCGACCGTTAAGAGGTTAAATTCAGATTTGTTGATTCGAACCAATTTTTACAAATTGTAAAATTCGCCTTATTTAATGCCATATTAGTTAAGGCTAAAACAAAGTAAGTTTTACCATTTAAAAAAGTGGTGTCAATAGATAATAAATCTAAGTAGACCACTGGCAAAACTGAATATCATCTTTGACTCCCTCTAGCACTTTTGTGTTTTAAATCCGACGATACAGTCTTTGATGAAAATTGTTGGTTATGATGTGTACTATCACCTCTAAAAGTTTTGCTCATCTTTTATGAAACACCCTGTATTTAACATGGAGAAAATCCTCTGGAATCGCTTGAAAAAAATAATAACATCCTAAATGTACACATGTTCTGTAGAAACATTTTTTGTCCTGAACGATATTATCGCCTTTCTTTTTTTCATGAAAGGTTTCCAGTTTATTTGTACTTAAATCATATTTCCGAAATTCTTCATATTGGGAATTTTATACATAACGTAAAATAAATTATACTGAACATAAAGTACAATATTCTAAAAATAAAAAGTATTTTAAGCAATATTGTCTGCTTTCAAAATAAGAAATATGATTGCTCCGAAAATAAATTTCAAAGCGTATGAGAAAATGAATACCTATGTTTCATTTAATAATTATGAGAAAACACTTGTCATTACCCTTTTTTATTATTATGTGAGTTAAAGAACGAAACACGACGTTCATTAATTATGAATTAGTTATTCTGGCCGAATTTTGATGAGTAACCACGAAATGGCATGAAAAAGTTTTTTGTGTCGAAATTAATTATACCTGTTTCTCAGGTTTTCAAAGCGGTGAATTAATGGTTTTCGGATTGGACGAAAGAAAATTTTGTATCTAAATTATCCGATTGCAGGATGCTTATTTTATGATATTTGCAGTAACATTTGAGGCTGTTTCTTTAATATATTACTCGTTGGTCTTGCGTTGACGCAACGGTAAAAATAAATGCGTATTATGAAATTAACTGTCAAGCTACCACTCTTTTTGTGTTAAAATATTTGTCATAATTATTAGTAAAATAAAACTTGACCATCAAACAAAGAGAAGATTATCTTTCAAAATTCTTGGTGCCAAATGTTTCTAAGCAAAAAAGTTGAAAAACTCCATCTTATAGTTTTGGCGGTTAATGGGTTAACATGAATGACTACTTATAAAATACAAACTGTCTTAATATGATTAGTTTAGGAAATACACATGGAATTTTACTCTTAAATTATGAATAAAAAGCTGCACAATTTCATAATGTTTTCAAACAGTATATCTGAACCAAAAATTTCAAAAGTAGTCAAGTCCGTTTTTTTTTTTAAAGAACAAGCTTTATTGTTCAAACACATTCTTGAAGATAATTCCACAAGACTCTGTTAAAACTATATACGTAGACACAAATTTAATTTAAAACATCGATATTTTGACCATTTCAAAGGTATTGTGTCTCCTTAACTCCTTGGGATCAAGAGACCGGTATACGTGCCGCTTAAGGTGCCCAGAATCCATGATTATTCTCACCAGTAAATTTTTATAGTAAATTTCGCCTTATATAATCCGAGCATTATCCCGCTTCTATTAGGCGAAAATTTTTGTTTTGAAAAACCGGTGATAAAAGATTAAAAATTCTGTAAAGTACGTTTATCCCGAAGGAGTTAAACGTTGAACTAATAGCCCCCCCCCCCCCCCCCCACTCATTCTCCCATTGCAGTTATTTCGAACCCTTTTACAACGAAATATAAGTTTTATTTATTTATTTATTTTGCAGATTTTCTCAAACGGTCAGCGAACACGTATTTTATGTAACATACTCAAACTTTTAAGCATTTGGGCATTTAAAAGTTGGAAATCTATTTTTGTGAAATTAATTACAGTTTTGTGAAAAATAACGTTTCGTAATGAAAGGTGAAATCCCGTTTCTCAAATGAAAAATACTTTTTAAAAGCGTTTTATTTTTTAATTTTAAAAGATAAATTCGTGCATAATCGAGTAAAAGCTATAAAATCATACAAATTCGAGATTCATTAAAGGTTATTATGTCGGGACCGGGCAACTCCGGGCGGGTCAGATAGTACCAATAAAAATATGATTAACTATCCTGCTTATATCATTTGTAGTGCAATAAATGCTACTGATTTTAAAAACCTCTTCAATCCAAATCTTTATTTTAATTTTATTTTAAGTTTAAGTCTTATAAAAACGACAAAACAAGCAACTAAATAAACTAATAACCGACTTGAATTTATAACATTGCAAAACAGGAGTGATTTGCATATTGCGTATTTAGTAAGTATACGATAAGGGATTTAAGAAGATTTACTTTTAGATGCAGTTGAACTTTGATTGTGGATTCAAAACAATTTTAGTAGAGTATTACGAACAATAGAAAAAGTAACGTAGTGTCAATTTCTATGGTGTCGTGTAAGATTAACTTTTATCTTATTCACATAGTATATTTCATTCTGCATATTTCATTTACTATAGTTTCTTAAGAAACAGTTTTAAATATATTAAAAAATGAATAACAACACACATACAGCAAAAATCTTTACTTAAAAATGTATATTATACACAAAAGATAAAAACTTTCAAAACATTAAAAATAAAATTTTAAAAGTCTAAAAGCTGTCAAGTTTTAACCCCTCCGTGTTAACCATTCGATCGAAGGGTACAATATACTTTAAAAGTTGTTGTTTTTTGAATCTGTCTTGCGCGACTAGATTTACTAACATAATCTAAAATTAATTTTAATTAACTTGCAGATTAATAAGTATAAAATTGTCATAAACTGAAGTTTTTGAAAGCAAATCTAAATACGTTAATAATGTTCGGAAAATATATATCCTTATAATCGAATTATAAAGTTTTTTCTTCAATTTGTGCTTAATTTTTAAATACCTACCAACAATTTCTATTCCAAGAATAAAGCTATGAATTAGAAAAGAGTTCGAGTACATTATACTTTTGGTCATACATTGATAATAGTTCAAAATACATCTAATCTGTTTTTTGCTAATAATTGTAATACATAATACACAAAATTAAAGGCCAGAGATCTGAAGGTCTAGAGAGGTATATTGAGGGAGGTCAAAATCTTACATGGATTGTAATACCATTGTGTATGTATGAATACACAAAATAATCAATAATAATAAGGATGGTGTATATTTGAGAAAATCATATCGAAAAGCAGAATGATTCTATTCGAAATACATTCGTCAGAGGAGGCAAACTATCCGTATCATACTCCAGTATCCAGAGACACATATATTTACACATGGTTCGTGCGGATATCGTTTTTTCTTCTGGACAACTACCAGTATCTTTTTATAGAAAAAGAAATCTAGGTTAAACGCTCAAAATTTTGCCTTCATTTAAGAAGAGATTTTCTATAAGATAATACTGCTACCACAAAATTTTCTGGTCTGCAAAATTCAAGGATGCGTACGAACCATGATACAACCACCTCATCTAGTTGGAGGCTGAAATTCCAGAATTGGCTAGAACTCGATTCCCATATTAAAACGCAATCGGTCTGCCAAGTCATATTTTGGTGAAAAACACCTAATAAAACCGATTTTACCGGTTGACTCGTAGGTTTACCATTGTGTTTTCATGCTCCCAGTCAGCCATGTTTTCATACCTTTGCGTGCAGGAAAACGCAATGGTAAACCTACGAGTCGATCGCTAAAATCGGGTTTTTAGGTGTTTTCCACCAATATATGGCTTGCAGACCGATTGCGTTTTAATATAGGAATCGAGTTTTAGATAATTCTGGAATTTCAGCTTCCATCTCGATAAGATGGTTCTGTGCTGCCGGTTCCCGGTCTATATGTTGAATCCAACACAATCATAGTGTCATATTAGGGTTCGTACGCATCAATCTATTTAGGGAATTTTATGTCTTTTCGTACCAGAAATTTCCTAAAGTATCGGTCGCTATAGCTGAAGATAGAATTTTCTTTCATTAAATAAGGCAAATATTACTTTCCAAATATTTTGGTAAAGAGTGCTTGAAAGTCCTTGAAGTGTATGAACCATGCCCTGTGTACAGCTGTAATTTAACTACCAATTTTCAAGAGAGAAAAATACGAAGAAACTTCGAGTTTTTACGTTTTGCGTATAATAGAGATCTTTAAGTAAACCTTTTTATTATATGTGTGCTGCTAAATTTCTAGATGTAACAGACTTAATAAATAATCTGTTTATATTTAAATTAATATTTATAGGGTCTGATTACCTACGGGGCGAACTTCTAGCAGTAAATCTTAATAGAAATCTTCTTTTTTAAACACCTTGTTCATTCATTTCCCTCAACATATCTTTAATATTTTATACTTTTTTGCAACACCCCCATTGCTACCTGTTATGAAACGTTCTAACCAGTTAACTTTCATCATCTTCCATGACAATGATGTATGGCATTGGCTGCACGCTCTTCGAGTAACTGTCTTCGAAATCTTTTTTAGTACGAATAAGTGCTACTGGTAGAGTTTCCATGAAACTATGTATAAAGAGGAAGTGACACATCCTCAAAATGATCAGTCTTTAACTGTAACGGGTTTCACAGTGGTTCATTACCGCCGGTGAAAACTTCCACCAGTTAATTTGCATAGAAATTTTCTCCCTATTTAAACGCCTTGGGAATTCATAATTTCTATCTTAATTATAACCAAAAACAGATAATTATTTTTACTAGTGGAAATTTACTTCGGCAGTGCACTGTAAAAAAAAAAAAAAAAAAAAAAAAAAAAAAAAAAAAAAAAACGGAGATTTTACTGGCAATCCAGACGCCAGAACTATTTCAGTACTTTTACGGAAATTTTTCCCCATAAATTAAAGAAAAATGTCCGTTTTTAATCAGAAAAACGGAAAATTTTCTGTAATTTATGGGGAAAAAAATTCCGTAAAAATACGGAAATAGTACTGGCCTATAGATTGACAGTAGAATCTCCGTTTGTTAGTCCGTTTTTTTTACAGTGTAGTCAGGGTGTCGTTTTGTGACAACCTAAACATCCCCCGGTCAGTGTCAATGAAAGATATTGTTTTCAAACTATCTTCTCATCAGTAAAAAACGAATTGAAATTTTTATGGTATTTATCAAGTTAATTTTGCATGATTATGCTAAATTAAGGTAAATTTTTCTAATCAAAATTTACTGGTAGAAATTTGATTTTGCTGTAATCAGAAATTGTTGATCGATATAAAAATTCATCCGCCATCTTGTGAGAACCTTCTTGAGTTACTTCCTATATGTCTCACTCTCTTTATTCATAACTTCATTAGATTTTCATTAAAGTTCTCTCATGATGTACTGACCAAGTACGCATCTACAAGACATGGACAGCCCCTAGAAAGCATATCCTATTCCAGTTTCTTGAAAATCACTGTCATGGACAAACCAAAAAATTTCTATTCCTTTTTACTGGTGGAAGTTTACCCCGTTGGCAATGTTGGAAAATTGGCGCAGAGGCGGAGCCTATTGACACCACAAATTTTTAAAAGTTCCCTTCACCTTATGAAAAACTCAGTAATTCCATCATTAGATAAGCCGAAAAAAGCTGCTAAAATTTAGTGGTGTCAATAGGCTCCTCCTCTGCGCCAATTTTCCACCGCTGCGTTGGTAATGAGGCCCCGATGAATCATTCCGAGTTTCTTTCCTGTTGTGTTCCCCAGTTTTATGCTTATGAATTAAAGTATTACTACATACGTTATTTTTCAAAACGTCATTAACTTTACATTCAATTAAAGCAGGTTCGGAGCTCGCTTGCCCATCACCCCAAAAGCGGGCGTGTCTTCGTGCAACGTATATTTCGCTCCTCTAAGTAGGTCTATCAATTTTTGTTGTCTAAATAGATAAATTTAAATTTATATATATTTCATATTATAATAAGTAAAAATAAAATGTAATTAATTCTTATCATTAGGAAGTGTAATTTCTAATTGGATAATAGTAGTTTTGCACATAGAATTTCCCCTTATCTACTCTCAAAATTCCCGTAATTAAATAATGCAAAAATAATTTTCCATAAAAAAGGGTGCCAAAAACAGTAATAATTGGAAACTACACTTTCGTATAATAAAAATTCGTTGTCAAGAATATTCCAGCATTCGTTAGTTAACATTTAACATAGTTGCCAGCTTTTATGCTTTGTTAGACAAAAAAAAAAAAAAAAAAAAAAAAATAGAAATTTTTGCCTTATTTAATCGGCAGATTACGGCGATAAAAAAAATTAAAACTTACAATTTAACCCCTTAATTCTCGCTGCCGTCAATATCACGGGGTGAGGTGTGGTTCGTTATTTCTCGTGCTCGTCATATTTCCGGGCTGGAGATTTATTGCGGGAAAAAACTTCTGAAACCAGAAAATTTTTACTGGCATTTCCATCTGAAGTCTTTGAATATTAGCGTTTGAGGTTGGTTTCAGTCGCTGATTGTGGTTTTGGACTTTGTATTGCATGGTTCGAAATATATCACACTCAAAAAAATTATTAATCATCAAAATTTAATGTATATTATATTCTTTCAAATATTATTTGTAAAAATTTGTTTGAGGATGATAAAGATCTTATTCGCATTAATTTGTATGGTGTAAAACAAACATTAAAACACAGAATTCGAGCATGATGGCTTTTCCATAAATGTGAATTTGTTCTATAACATCTTTTTTTTCGACTTCAAAAAAATCTAATTGTATAGATAATAAAGAAACCTTATAGTTATTCAATTTCTGTAATAAAAAAAATAGGTACTTTTTTATGGGTTTTTTTCAAATATTAAGCGACTGTAAAATGGTTAAAGCTATCCATAGCTATCCAAGCTTACGCTTTTTTGCACCTCAAAAATTTAATGGTAAGTTTTACATTCTTTAATAGCCGTAATCTGCCGAAAAAAAGGCAAAAATTTCTATTCAATTTTTGAGGTCTAAAAATAGTCAAATTTGGCAGTTATGTGGTTTCATACATGGATGTAACTCATATTTACACAGATTGAACAAAAGCTGTGAGACTTTTAGTAACGTACATCCGAAAATATGTATAGAATCAGAAAAAAATTGAGTTTTCACAAACCTATATTTTTAGTATATGTGTCTGTATCATAAACAATTTCAAATTTTTATTAACAGTAATAATGATATTAAATATTATATTATTAATGTGTTTAAAACTATTTTTATTAATTTATAACACATTTGCATTACCTTCACAAGTAAAAAGTTTGCTAAAAAAATATGGCGGAATATAAAATTTCAGTCAGAATATATTTCTTTCCAGAGTACGTGAAGTGTTGCCAGTGGGCTCCTTTTTTAAAATTCAGATTTCTTAGTTGCCACCACTTTTTTGAAATGGTATAATTAGCTTTGTTTTTGTCTTAATTAATATGTCGCTAAAAGAGACGCATTTTACCATTTCAAAAAAGTGGTGCCAATGAAGAATTTGAATTAAAAAAATGTAGCCCATCTGGCAACACTGAGTACGTGGGTAATTTAACCCCTTCGGGACGGGAGCCTTTTACGAAAATTTTAATCTTTTGTCACCGTGTTTTAAAAACAGAAATTTGTGTCTTCTTGAATCGATAAATTGCGCTGATTAAATAAGGCAAATTTTACAGTAAAATTTTACTGGTGAGAAAAAACATGGATTCTGAGCGCTTCATGCGGCACGTATACGTGTCGCTCGTCCCCAAGGGGTTGATAATGTTTTGGTCAACACAAACTGCAACTTTAAATTCAAAAATGAAGATTAGATTTTCGTATTAACATTAATGATTTCCTTAAATTTACGTATCTTTTTGCCTTTTCGAAAAGCATGGTTAAAAAAAGCAAGTTTTACAATAGAGTTATGTTCAAATAACGGTGTGACGTTGAATGAGCAAAAGATATTATGAGGAATTGGAATATCAAGATATCATATCGATTTAGGGCAGGAATATTAAACTTCTTTACCACCGTATTCCAGATTAAGCATTATACGTAAATGTTCAGGCCACATGAAACAAGATAGATAAACATTGCTATTGAACACAATAAAGTATATATGTACAAAATACAGCCATCTTAAAGAAATATTTGCAAAAGTTCCAAAACTAGTAATATTCGTAGTTTATTTTATGTTATATTTGGAATAAAATGCTTGACATTACTCTTATCAATCAAATCTACTAAACTTAACTGAATTTTCTAAATCATATTTATTTTAAAAATTGATTAACATCCTGGTCTGTTAATTTTTCTCTAGCAAAGGCATAGCTGTCAATCTTCAGGATTAAAAAAAAATATATAAATAGATAGATAAATAAAACTAAAAAAAAGTTTGTAATCAGAAAATGTATTTAATTAATTATGTCTTGCACCTATGTGACCCATGTTCCTTCGCTTTCCTACATTGCAATTAATTATCTTTGTATCCGCAATTTCTTGTGATAAAATTCAAAATTGATCTATGTACATCTATATACAGGTTGTCTCTGGCGACCATTTTTATATTCTATCTGTACCATTATTTTCAAAAAATAAATTTTGAAGTATATTTCTCTTACACGTGTTATCAAAGTGTATGTGAAAGATTTTTGTTTTGAGAAAGTTGTGCGATATAGAATTTAAAAAAAATTATCACCCGTGGCAGACCTGTACATACAACAGTTTTGAAGATGAACGGATTTTTTTCATTATTTAGACTGCTACAGCATTCCGAAGAGAAATAATCCATTTATCTTGAGACGAAAGATATAAAACATAAATTATTATTCAAAAGTAGGAGTAGCACTCTGGATAAAAATAAGGCCTGACTACTAGCAACATTGATAGACATGTGTTTCCAATGCTTGCAATCATTAAGACCAAGATTGGTTTAAGGGGACCGGGAAAGCAAAATTCAACCAAAAAATCGATTTTTACATTTTTATATCATTAAATAGTTTAAACTTTTATCTTTCCAACGATGTGTCACACATGCTTATATATAAAAAAATAAGTGTTGAAATTATTCATTCTTTTCTAAGAGTACTTCACAGCTTAATGACCATTTAAATCTTTAATTGACTTTTTCTCAAAACTTGGATTTTTCATGTTTATGTTCCTTTTTTTCAATATCTATTAAACGTAAGAACTCAGATTTTTTTAATACTTATGTTATATTGTATAGTTTAACACAGGGATTTAATGATTTGTTGAGAAATATTTATTTTAGGCGGTGAAATCTTACCAAAAAAGCTAATTTAAAAATGCCTTTCAATAAATAGTTACTAATTAATTTTCAGTTTCATTTAGAAAGAAAATGGTCCGTTAAAATACGTAAAGTATGCTATTCAAACTACTCTAAAAAAACTAGACCTCTATCTTTCACCATTTCTGAGAAAAAAGGTACATATATTGGTGTATTTAACATGGCCGAGATAGGGCTTTCCCGGTCCCCTTATGTCTGTTCGTGCAAATTGCATTTTTAGCATGTGTCTTTGAACAACAGAAGGAAACACAGAGAAAAGGCTGAAGTCTTGGTTGGCCACAGAGAAGTTGTCGGTAAGCCAGACGTGGCCCGCCGACTACGTTTTTGACATGTCTGGTTTAGGGCAACACTCTACACACTTAACCCTCCTTCCGCGGGCGACTTTTTCAATGCGTTACTTTTTTTAAAATAATGATTGTTTGATTCCAACCACTTTTTTTGAAGTAGAAATAGTCATTTTACTTAATTATAGATTAAATAATGCGCGAATAAGCCGAATTATACGCTTTAAAAAAAGTGGAGGGAATCAATCAATCTGAATTTTTAAAAAGTAGCCCACTGGAAAGCGAAAATAGCGATTTAAAAGATGACTTAAAAGAGACTTAAAAGATGAAGAAAAAAAAAAATCTTAAATTTCGATAAAAAGAGTAGAAACTCCCATTCAACATCCAAAAAAATGTTTTTTTTAGAATTTATATTTAAAATGGATAAAAAAAAAAATATATTAATAATAATAATAATAATAAGCATGCAAGTAGATAATTTATTTATTAATTATATATTAAAGTATAATTAAGTAGCATTAATGAAACTGAATTAGTAAATTTAAATTTTTTATTAATAGTATAATGATCGGAAATACAAAAAGTTTTAGGATTACAAGTTAAACAAGTTAAACATTAAAATAAACAAGTTCTAAAACAATTTTTAAATGCAAAGAAACACAAAAATTCCTGTGAGAATATAGTTACTATTAACCTATGCAGTATCTTAATGTTGTTCTGAGTAGCTTAAACTGCCACTTTGAATAGAGAAATGCAGAGTAAATTTGCATATTAATTTCATTGATTTCCTTGAATACATCTAAATTCCTGGTGGAAAACAATCTTCTTATGTATTACCATATCTTTGATCTATCTTCTTTGATTCTTAGGAAGTTGTAAGATAGGAGAACAAAACATACATAATTTGCATGTTGAGTATTTAACGGATATACGTAAATGCATGACACGGAATGTAAGAAGCTTTATTTTGAAGTAAAGCAAAACATTAATTGTGAATATGAAGCAGTTAATTAAATTATTATAAACATAGAAAAAATACATTAAGGGGTCCGGGACACATTTTCAAATTTATTTATTGAATTAAAATTCTGAAATTTTTTGTGATGGTTAACCATATTATTTGTAAACAAAACCACATGATAAAAATTCTCGTAATTTTTAAAAAAATATATTACAATTCAAAATTTATTAAAAAAGTGGGTTAATTTAAAATCGTTATAATTCGAAATATTGTTAATAGAATTTCAATTTTTTTTCAATTAAATAAACAGAAATATATAATTTTTAATTTAGATTCAGTATTTTAAAAAATATTATTTAAAAAATTTTAAAAATATTTAACGAAAAAAAAATGCTGCAACTTTTTTTTTTTTTTTTTATGTGGAAATCATATTTTCATAAGTAAATATTTTATTCAAATATTCTAAATCAAAATTAAAGTAAAGCAATAGAAAAGGACATATTCCAAGTTTGAACAATTTATCTTTAGTCGTTCTTGACTTATAAGAATTTAAATGCGAGAAATGTTGAAAAAACCCATCATGAAGAAAAACGCTTTTTGACAAGAAGTCGTTTCCATGACAGCCATTGCTTGAAAGCTAGATTTTGAAAACAAACCAAAACGAAAAAATTGATATTTATTGTTCTAATTAAGATAGAAACATGTTTTAAAAGTCATTTTAAGTAGGAAAAAAACAGAGAAAGTTTTAACACGTTCACGCCGGCGCGGTGGGTCACACTCGACTGTCTCAGAGCTGCAAAGTCTCCGGCATTTTGGATACCAGTATTTTAATACAGAAAACGTTGTTTTATTTAATTAGAACAATTGGGTGATTTAAAGGAACAACATTTTCTCTAAAATAATAGTGGTGTGGAAAAGGCCGGAGACTTGACAACTCTGAGACAGTCGAGTGTGACCCACCGCGCCGGCGTGAACGTGTTAATGAAATAAAATATTTTTTACAAAATTTGAAGATTTTCGTGTCCCGGACCCCCTTAATGGCAAATTGTATGCTATTACGTAAGCAGAGACCGCAGCGATAGGAAATATTTTAATTCTTTCCACCATTATTTTAAAGCTACAAATTTTGTGGTAAATGGCATTAACACAGAAAATAGAAATATAGTATGAATTTTTTTTTTCGAAATAATGGTGAGACGACATAACTTTTTTTTTCTATCGCTGCGGCATCTGCGCATGTGTTAGGTAGTAAAACCAGGTTGTTATTTTGTGTACTACTTACGCATTGCACTAAATATTTGAATCAATATAAGTTCTGAAAATAAATGTATATCTAAAAGTGTTATCTGTAGGTTAGATATGTGTACACTGTAATAAAAAAAAAAAAAAAAAAAAAAAAAACTGTAATTTTTACAGAAGAAATAGTATTTTTTTACAGAAAAAAACTGTAAAGGAAAATTGATTTTTAATTTTTACAGAAAAAATCTATATATTTTACAGAAAAAAATTGTTTTAGCGAAAATTACAGCTATTTTCTGTTAATTAAACGATTTTCCACTGGCGCCAGAATTGACAGTTTTTTCTGTCAATTTGAGTTTTTTTTTTTTTTTTTTTTACAGTGTATGTTATTATTCGTTTTGCATTTATTTATTGTAGTATTAGTTTTCTGCAGGCATTACCACTGGATCAGTTTTTATACAACTTTCTTCAAAGAAAATACTTCTTATATGTTAATTGATATACCATGCTATCAGGATTAATATTATTGTGGAAGGGGACTCTTCGTTATATGCATTTTTTAGTTATTAAAAGATATACTATTTTTCTTTAAAAAATTCTTCTATATTGTTTGTAAAAATTTTACATTATAAAAAATCCTTAAACATATGTTTAGTTACTTAAACATGGTTCGTACGCCTCCTTGAATATTGCAGACCAAAAAATTTTTCAGCATCAGTATTATCTTATAGAAAATCTCTTCTTAAAAGAAAGCGAAATTTTGCGCGTATAACCTAGATTTCTTTTTCCATAAAAAATATACTGGTAGTTTTCCTGGAGAAATAACGGTATCCGTACGAACCATGTTAAAATAATATATATAGAGTCTGACACTTAAAAGATATATTACATACCTATAATATGTAATTTATATAGCGGTAATCATTCTGACATCCATAATCTGCATTTCATATCTTTTGAGTTTTTATTTTTTTTTTATAAAAAAACCCAATATTCTTTACATTATAGGTGTATTAATGTATTTGTACAGTCCGCTTCTCTATTTGAAAAACGTTTTTGACACCGGTCTGAGGCTTCTTCAGTTCAAATGATGTTAACGTCGCTTTCTGTATTTTTGGCGTGAGATCATTCAGCTTTTCCCTACTTTATTCCATTTCCTCTTCCTTTCTTTCCTCTCTTTTAACCTTTTTCGACTATCTAGCATGAAACATTTCTTTTGAAAAATACTGCTCAGTGCACTGTTCTGAACTGTTATTAATAATTATAACAGTAATTATAGTAATAATTACTGTTGAAAACAGCCATGGGACTATTAATAAAAAGGAACTGCATATCCTTAAAATAGTGAAACTTCAACTGTAACCGCTTTCGTAGGGGTTGATTATCACCAGGACAAACTTCCACCAGTTAATTTAACAATAAATTGTCTTTTTATTTAAACGCATGATTAGCGGAAAGTTTCTGTTATAAATAATGTTAGAAAAATGCATTCATTATTAATGGTAGGCATTTACTTTGGCGGTTGTCAGGTCCTGCGATTCCGCCATATTGTGACAACTAAGACAGCCTCCTCTCCGTGTCACTTAAAAAGATTATAATACCTAAGCAAACTGGCACAAGTAAAAACAAATAGATTTTTTTTTTTTTTTTTTTTTTTTTTACAAAACAGGGGCTTGGCCCCCTACGAGCTACGCTCGCCAACCCCCGTCCAGACACCGCAGACTCTAAATGCAGGCTAATTTGATCGGCTTTAAAAAGATTTCGAAAGATTGAATTATAATTTAAAAAACAGTGGCGATCTCCCTATAAACGAATTTCTATTCATTTCTCTTTGATTGGGGAATTTTAACGCCAAATCCGCTGCGGTACTACTTCATTATCCTGTCGACCAATTTCGCCAAATTATATAAATCGCCAACCCACTCGCCAAATTATACAAATTGATATAATTTTTATTTTAAATAACGAAAGAACAAATAAATTCGTACAACATTAATAAAAACACAAATAAAACGTCGAAATAAAAATAACTTGATGACGTATACACGTGTAACATTTCAAAATAAGCTAATATAAAAGGAATTAAGTAAAGAGAGTCTTTGTCTCCTGGTATTTTTTAACAAAGCGAAAAGAAAGTTCTTTTAAATGAGACAATTTAAATTAATTCTCAAAATATCAAATAAATATCTAGCGCAATTTCTAAATTTAAACTTTTTTGCAATATTATTTTGTGTTCATTTTATGTAATAACTATAATGTGACGTAAATATGGCGTAATTTCTCCTAAGACTTCTAACGCATGTTAATGAATTTATTATTTTACAATATCCTTTCTCTTTTAAAATTCACGTGTATACTTTTTATGACGTAATTTTTAATAAGTTCCTGCTTTTTATACGTAATTATTTAATTCTAATTTGAAAGTTTTTTTCCTGTTTATAATAGTCACGTGTAAATTTTTTAATTTGAAGCAAACATTATTGCTTGCGCTTTTTATACAGTTGGCAACAGTTTAAATTAGTACAATTTTCTGAAATCTGTAAAAAATATCTCTAGAAATGCTGAAAATTTGAATTTAAAATAGAAATAAAACCTGAAAAAATGAGTCAAAATAAAAAAATTAATGCAATCTGCACTCCGGCAAATTCTAACGCATAAAATGATTTAAAAATGATCACACTGCCACGTATAGTTTTTGCTGCTATAAAACTTTTTTAGTGGAACGATTTTGTCCAACTTTAGCATTAAATAACTCTTAAAATAATTCTTCGATTTGAAAACTGTCTGCATCAGCGTGTTTATCAAACATTTCTGTATAAAACCACCGATTTTCATATTTTTGTATGCATTATTTTTGTTAATATTAACGAAGAAAGGCCTCCGGTCACAAAAAAACCAAAACCGGCGGCGGTGACAGCGGGAGTTACTTTTTTTTAGAATAGAGAGATTTATAACAATATAGGATATTTTTCTTTGAACAAGGGGCTTAAATAAGACGAAATATTCTATTCAATTTTACTGGTGAGAGGTTTCCCTTGCGGTAGTCATAAACTGGCGATCCGACTTAAAAAAAAAAAAACTGCCATCTTGTTACAACCTCCTCGGTTACTTCACTCACAACTGGTAGACAGTAAAATACATATCTTCTCCTCTTTATACATAACTCTTTTGGATCAGCGGTAGCCCTTTTTATGTTAATACATAAAATCTTTCTTCAGTGTATATGTTAATGTGAAGTGGAGTAAGTAGCTAGTATGGTGTAACGATGCTAGTGTAACTAATGATGGGCATCACTAATTACTTTGCTATTCGGAGGGATAATTCATTAATGCGCAAAAGCATAGTTGCCAAACTTCGTACTAGTTTTCATCAAGTTAAGTCTGAAAAAAAATAATTAAGAAACACAAGCTTCCTCCTCCCTCTATGATCCCCACTCTCTCTCTTTTATTTTATTTTTTTTCTTTCAAAATTTCTGATTTTGTTTTATCAAACAGAATACGAAGGTCGGTAGCTATGCTTTTGCGTATGTCCGAATGGTTCATATCGTCAGTACCATGTCAAACTATCTAATGTGAAAACAGTGAGCTACTTTTTTAAAATTCAGATTTCTTGATTGTCACAACTTTTCTAAAATGGTAAAATCCCCCTTGTTTTCGCTCTAATTAATGTGTCATTAAATAAGGTTAAATAATGCGAATTTTACTATTTCAAAAAAGTGGTGCCAATCAAGAAATCTGAATTAAAAAAAGTAGTCCACTGTTTTCACATTGGATAGTTTGACATGGTACCGACGATATGTATACCAAAATAACTCCTTATGCACATTACTAACAAGGGGAACCACCAAACATGGTGCGTACAGATTTTGACGATTTTAAAGTATGTTGTAGGGGTCATCTCCCTAATTATTATGGTGAAAGGTTTATTTTTCAATTGGACCTTAGCTTTTGAGAAATTAGTTGCTAAAGTTCAGACTATGTTTTAAATGCCCATTAGTTTGAACAATGTACGTGGACTTTGCAGCGCAGACGTAGCATGCACGATTACTGTCCAGGTTGTGTGTTCGATCCCACTTTGAGACATTTTTTTTTCTTTTTTAATTAATTTTATATATGTGACAATTTACGAGCTTTACACAGAATTATTAATTTTGCAACTTTGAGTTTTTGATATTTTAAAAATGAATTACATTTACATTTTCGAATTTTTCATGAATTTTTTTTTTCTGAAATTATTAAAATAATATTTATATTGACATAACCCCAAACTAACGTATGCCTAGATTTTTTTTTATCTATTATTATTTGCTATTTTTATATTTTAAGCTCATTTCTGAAATAACACTTTTTTTTTTTATTTTTTTTTTTTTTGCTTTAAGGAATATTAAATAAAAAATAATAATTTTTTGTGTAGCTTATGATCTGCATTTATTTTAAAGCAGGTGTGTAAAACTGTGGCCCGTCAAATATCACTAAAATTTTATAGGAATCTACGACTTATTTAATCACTGAATTCCTGCGTTGAGGAGCCGATTTTTTGTTTTAACTGTTACTGGTATCCAATGGGCCACAATTTGTCACTCCCATCTGTAAAAGCATAGGTGCCAAGTTGCCACTAATCCTCCGTAATATGCGGGTTAATTTAACCCTGGTTTAATACATTTCGCACCAGAATTTTCTTTCAGAGATGAAATTAAATAAATTTCACGTAAAAAACTGGAATTAAATAAATAAAGACTCATCAAATAATTTTTCTGGTTCGAAACGTTGTTAAACTGGGTTAAACTAATCCACGCATTACGGAAGATTAGTGCGAACTTGGCACCTCTGGTAAAAGGTTTAAATTAAATAATTATGAAAATTACCTATCATCGTGGCAACATTGCGTTGAAGGAATTTTGCAAATTCAGATGAAAATATCATTTATTTTATAAAGAAATTAGCATCAGTGTTGCGGTTGTATTACAAAGCAAAAAACATTCAGCTGTATAGAAGTATAGTAAAACTGTAAAACAATCAAACAGTTTAGTTTTTTAGGAAAAAGATAGATATCCAATGCTTATGTATCTCAAGTCTGAAAGAGTGAAACGCATAATTATGGAGAAATTTTGCATACTAATTTGTTGGTTTCCGTCAATGTATATTCCAAGCGGAAAACATTCTTCCTTATGCATAACAATAGAGTTATGAAAAACTAGTATGTTGTGGCCATCACAAAACTTTCTTCTATATAAATCACGTCAATTAAATCATTTAAATAGTACAATAAATTACATGAATTTAGCACCAATTCATATCAAAGTATACCTGAATCTGAAGTTTGATGAAAATTCGTGCATTAGTTATTGAGGTAGATCTATGGTAGAAATTCTGAAAAATGCTGCATAGCAGCGCCACCTGTTGAGCGATTTACACCAACAACTAAGCAGCAGTAATACACATCCAGGTATACCTGAATCTGAAGTTTGTTGAAAATCCAAGCATTAGTTCTTGAGATAGAGCTATTTCAGAAATTACAAAAAATGCAGCATAGCAGCGCTACCTGTAGAGTGATTTACACCAAAATGTTTATAACACCAACTCATGTCAAGGACTAACTGAATCTGATGTTTGATGAAAATCCGTGCATTAGTTCTGGAGATTGAGCTCTTGTGGAAATCGTGAAAAATGTTGCATAGTAGTGCCACCTGTTGAGCGATTTACACCAAAACTAATCAGCACCAATTTATATCAGGAACTAACTGAATATAAATTTTTATTAAATTCCGTGCATTAGTTCTTAAGATAGAGCGCCCACAAAATCTGTGTCACATATAGACAGACAGACTCACAGACAGACATTTTGTAAAAACATGGTTTTCGGAATCTCTGACCCCTAAAACGTGTAAATCCGTCGAAAACCGAAAGTCGAAAATTTTCACGAATCCAATACTTTCTTCTTGTAAAGATAAGAAAGTAAAAAAGGAGGAGTCATATAGTTTAAAGTCTACCAGTTGGGAATGAAGTAACTGATTACGCTATTAAAAGATGGCAGCTGATTTTTTAAATAAGATCAACAGTTTCTGATTACCGACGGACCACACATCCACCAGTCAATTTTGAATAGAAAATTTCACATTATTTTAGCGACTTATCCGTGCAATATTTCACTCACCCATATGGTAAAAATTTATATTCTTTTTTACAGGTGAAAGTTATAATTTGTTCACATTTGTACAGGTGGTTATTTAGATTGTCACAATATAGCGGAAACGCAGGGTATACGCCAACAGTAAACTTCCACCAGTAAAATTGAATATCTTTTTGGGGCCATAATAATGACTGAAACTGTGCCTTAATCAGGCGCTTTGGCGTTTAAATAACAAGAAAAATTCTATTCAAATTTAATGGTGGAAATTTACCCCTGTGGTAATGAGCCACAGTGAAACCGGTTACAGCGTAAAAGTTGCATATTTGCCAACTTTTAAGCTTTTTCGCAATCACTATAATATAATAGAGATTTTCGCCTTAATTAATCGTGAGATTTCTAAGATTAAATACGACAATATTTACGGTTAAATTTTATTGGTAAGAAGAATTCGTAACATTTCGCAGCTATGCAGTTGAAGCTTCGCCATTTTGAGGATATGTCAGTTACACTCTATTCATAGTTTCATGCATTTGATCAAACAGTTTTTTTTTTTAAACTCTTAGTTAAGAAATTATAACAAAGGAAGGTAAAACAGGCAGAATTCGAATTTAAAGTATTTACTGGGTGACCACAAAAGCATGGTGTGTGATTTTAAAACAGTTATTTTGAAATACTGCTGAATTTTGATTTAACTGCTTGCTAAACAATTATCAAAAGAGAGAAAAAAGTAATAATGCGAAAATGTGTTATTGCTTAACCCCTTAATTCTCGCTCCCGTGATATTCACGGGCTATGTCTTTTATCGGGATTGTTTGATTCCCACCATTTTTATAAAATAGTGGAATTGGCTTTATTATGGTATCATTTTACCTGCCATTAAATAAGGTGAATATTTCTTTTTCTAATAAGTGGTGTCAATAAGCAATTTGAATTTTTAAACCGTAAATTTATGCGACCGTTAAGGGGTTAAGTCAACATTTTGTCTTGTATCCAAAATGATTGAATTGGAGTAAAATTCCGACAATCTGTACTTTCTAAAGAAATAAATTTGAGATAAAGGAGAAATATTATCCTCTGTATCTTTTGGTTAACAATTATTTCATATGTCTTTTTTGTTGTATTGCAAAGTTTTCTGTTTATAAATTAATGTTTAAAGTTATATGTTATTCTCAAATCATTATTCATTAAGAATTCAATTGCAGTAGTTCAGACCAAAATTAATAAACAATCTAAAATGAAAAATAAAATGGTCATGTGGTAGGCATATTATAATTAAAGCATAATTAAATGCTTGATTGAAAAATAATTAATAATTCTCATGAAAATGTCGAAGTTTTATAGCAATAGAAATTATGGTAAATATAGCCATTTTTAAAGGTATTCTATTAACCCTCTAACTGCGTAATTGTTTTATTAAAATAGCTTCAAAATAATTAGAATAGTTTCTTTTGCCACCAGTTTTCAGGACAAAAATTTTAATCTAATTTAATCGGGAAAATGCTCCGATTAAATAAGGCAAAATTTACAAAAAAAAAAAAAAATAATAATAATAATAATAACTGGTTGGAGTGATAAAGGAGGATTAATTAGACGGAAAACTGCATGCCCGAGAAAATCTCGGGCTGCGCATCGAGGGGGTTGAACATCGAAAGAAAAATATTGAGAAGATTACAAAAGAAACAGAAAAGTAATATGAAAATACCTTTCAGGATATATTTATTTTAAAACTATATGGACGTTTTAATGAAGGTCTCAGTAGCTAATAATGAAACATTGAATAAAAAAATGCAAAGTAAATTTGCATATTAACATTACTGATTTAACATTGAATTATCATGCCTTTGATCTAAGGGATTTTTTTTATTCTTAGTTACTAAGATGTAACATGGAAGCGCAAAACACAGGTAATTTGCATATTAGGTATTTACTGAGTATAACTAAGGCATAGTCTGAGATTTATTAAAAGCTATTTTGAAATATATTTCAACATTTTGAATTCGTACCAGCCGTATAAAGTATTATTTAAAGAGAAAAGGTGGCGTGGATCCTATTTGATTCCGCAATTTGTCGAAATCTTTCCAAATCATAGATAATCAGCCAGATGTAACTATTTTATTGTTAGAAAGCTTGCGGAATAATATATTTTTTATGACCCCTTTGTTACGCATGACGGTTTTGTTACGTCATCAAGTGCTCCTTAATTCGACGTTTTAATGAACTTTTAATGAATTTTAATTATTTATTAGTTTTTTCGTTAATTAAAAGAACAATTACGTCATTAAACGGTTATGTCATGTCATTAAAAGAGAAAAAGCATTGAAAAATGTCGTCTTCAGCATGTTTATTTAATGCATGATTTTTTTCTCTTTTTTCGTGGATGTTGAATGTCCACATATGTTAATTTAGAAGAGTATAATTTAACTGACTGTGCTTTCCACGGAAGGGTGATTTGTTGATCTACTTCTTGAAGTTTTTGGATTTTAGTTGGTTCATGGAATTTTGTTTTCTTATTTCAGTGTTAAAATCACAGTCATATCGCGGGCATTATTGAATTTTGTGTATTTTTTATTTTCCAATAATATGAGGTTCCTGCATCTAGTGATTTTATGAGAAAAACACTCATACATACGTTATAGTTATTGCAGCATTGCTGAATTTCGTGTGCTTTTGATACAACTAGGTTACTGCATCCGGTGATTTTTTTTATTTCTTTTTATGTAGGCGAAGCGTTCATACATGTGAAATAGTAAATTAAAGAATTCCGTGTATTTTTGGCATTCTAATGCAACGAGGTCGCTGCATCCAATGATTTTTGTTGTCTTCATGTGCCTGAAGCGATCATGCGGAATAGTGACGGCTGTATCAACGAATTTCGCACATTTTTGGGTTTCCAATACAACGACGTTGCTGCATTTAGTTATTTTGTTTTATTTCCACGTGCAAGAAGCGCTCATACATGTAGTATAGTGATCGATACACTGCCCAACTTCATGTACTTTGTTTTTCAACTTTACATTGGTTTTTAATTTTTCTGTAGTTTTGTTGAAATGTGCATAAAAACTTTGTTTCTTACTGTCCATATTATCTTTTATATAGCTATCTTTTATTATTAAATTTGTCCGAAATTTTTATATTTTATAAAAATATGTATGCAAGATATTTATGTTTAATTAATAAATGCAACATTTATGAAATCTTCCATTTGTTTATGGTTTAAATTAATAATTCTGTATTTACATTATCATTCTTTTGTCCAAGATTGATTAAACAAATGAAAATTTACATCCGGTATGTTCCTGTACTAATACAAAGGCAATCTATTTTTCAGTGACATTTTATCTCTAAAACCATTAATTTCCCTATGTGTAACTACCTAAAAATTAAGAGTGGCAACATTTTACCATTTGCTTATTGGTGTTACATTACGATAAATGTAAATAAATGATTTAAAAATCGTCATTTTGGCAACTTTTTCAAAAAAGCCAAATGGTGGCATAAAATAGGATTATACCGAAAAGGTGTAATAGTATCATATTGTGTTATAGCTTCAGTTAAGGTGTTTTTTAAGCATCCTACATACATATAAAACTAAATATTTGAGTGCGAATGCGTTCTAAATAAATATAAACATATATATTAAATATAATATATTATCTAAATATATATATATAAATATATATAAATATTATGTTACATTTCTAAGTGTATATAGTCTCTTTATGTTTAGCTTAGTGTTTCCCAACCTTTTATTGCCCACGCCCCACCGAAGCATCTGAAAAATCGAGATGCCCCTCCCCCATCACACACATATTCTGTAACCTATATCTCTTATTATTCAAAAATCGAATTGTATTCACCTGAAGGAAGTCTAACAGTGCTTTAACGACAACTATTTATTTCACATCATAGAGCTGAATTTTCTTACACAAATGTGTTTTTAGTATAATTTTATGAATGGAATTAAGTCTATAAATCTTCACTTTTATGCCAAAATAGATTTGTTGTGCCTTCCCAACTTACCTGAATGTTTAACAAAAGTGTCATATGCCTATATTTTCATTGTCCCAAAATGACAAAAGAGACTCTCATATTTAGTATTAAAATTGAAAACGATGACGCATTTTAGATTGAATTTTAGTAACTTATTGAAAGTTTTTGGAAAATCTTTGGACGCCAAATTTCTTTTCTATGGATAACAAAGTACACAAGAAGCATTTCAAGGTTCTGACCTTTATCAAGTTTAAGTAGACATTATTACCTATCAAAACATATTTATATTTTTCCCTCCCCAATTATCGTTAATTAACTGTCAAGTATTATGACATTTTCAAATTTAAATTGTACATGTTATACATTCATTTACCGTGTAGAAGGCCTGCACTACAACCATAGTTATTTACAATTTATCCATTTTCTTATTTAATGCTATTAAAAATTTAAAAATTTTATAAAGTTGTTAGTACCACATTTAGTTATTTCAAATATTTTTTAAGTTAAATATGTTAAAGACAATAAGATTTAAGTATAGTCTTAAGTAATTTCAAGTGTAGAAGTTTCTTTGTGTTACATACTGAAGAATGAATAGATAAAAATAGATCATTCGTTAAATAATTTTGAAAAATTGTAAAATACATTAGTAACCAGAAAAGATATAGAAAGTTTTAAATATAACAGAAGGGGAGAAGGTGATACTAATTCTGGTTTTGATTCCATTTTAACATTTTGATTTTAAGCTTTTTTAACGTTCAACAAAAATACCCATTTATTTTTTAATTTTGCATGTTTAACTTTTATTTTTAGTCTAAAACCTAACTTTTCTACAAAAAAAAAAAAAAAAAAAATTGAGCGAAGGGTGAGTTACAAATTTGAAAATACCCCCCTAAAGAATCAAATGTCCCCCCGGTGGGGCGTGCGCCCCACGTTGGGAATCACTGGTTTAGCTTATTATTTTTTTCGAATTAAATTATTATTGTGTTAGTCAGTTGTACAGTAATTTATTCATACCTCAAATATTTTAGTAAACATCTTCCATTAATCATACGATTTAGCCATAAATTTTTAATAAATTAAAGTACATAAAAACATACAGTGCCTCTGAGTTTAGATATGTTACATTCTATGCACAATTAAATGATTTATTGAAAAGAAAAATCATGAAAATATAAAAGTTTCAATATTTTAATAAAAATAATAATGATGCAAAATAAAGCCTTTTTAATGTCTTCCTTTAAACGCGTAAATACAAAAAATAATAAAAATGAAAGAATTTCAAAAATCCTTCAGAGAATATATTTCATTTAAGCTTTATGGATATTATTTAGTATTCTTGGCAGCAACAACTACAATATCCATTAAAAATATGCACAGAAGATTATAATATTAATTTTATGAAATTTCTTTGAATGTATGCGTATTCCCGGTGGTAAACATTCTTCCTATGCATTAGCATACCTTTGATCAACAAGTTTCCCTTTCTCTTTAGTTAAGAAGTTATAACATATGGGAGAGAAACAGAGGAAATTTGAATATTAAGTATTTTCTGAAGATACGTTAAGGCATGTTTGAGATTTAAGAGGCTTATTTTAAAACAGGGTTGAACTTGATAGTGAATTCATAACAGATTCGATGACGTATTATGAAGAAAACTACAAATGGCGTAAAGCCGAATTGTATGGTATCGTTTAATATTATCTTTTATCTAACTCACGTATTACTAGAATGGAGTAACGAATAAAGAGGAGGAGACATATAGTGCATTGCCTACCAGTTGCGAGTGAAGTAACTGAAGAGGTTGTCACAAGATGGCGGTCGTTATTTTTAATCGAATCAACAGCATCTGATAACAGTCGAGCCAA
The DNA here is from genome assembly GCA_963932465.1 of Maratus speciosus. NCBI lineage: Eukaryota > Metazoa > Arthropoda > Arachnida > Araneae > Salticidae > Maratus > Maratus speciosus. Next base: position 370,071,865 of record OZ010797.1, on the reverse strand, counting down.
AATTCCACTAGTAAATCTGAATAAAAATCGTCGTCTTATTTAAGCGCCTTATTGTAAGAAATTTCTCTTAAAAATGTGGTGAAAATTTCTATTTGTTTTTACTAGTGTCCGTTTGCTCAGGTAATGTTTTTCTATGACACAGACAGGAGATTGTCTAGGTTGTCAGAATGTGGTGGAAACGCATTGCCTAACTACCGCCGAAGTAAATTTCCCCCAGTAAAAATAAATATCTTTTTTACGATTATTTATGACTGAAACTCTGCATTAAAAAGGCGTTTAAATAAGGAGTAAATTTCTATTTAAATTTATTAGTAGAAATTTTCCCCGACGGAAGTCAACTCCTGCAAAAGCGGTTACAGTTGAAGCTTCACTATTTTAAGGTTATGCAGTTCTTTTTATAAATACTTCCATGATTACTAGTGATTGGCAGAATGAAAGATTTTACTGTAAAGTAAATCATTCGGGCTTACACAAAAGCTGAGTTTCCAACCTTTGTATATATTTTTAGTCAAATTCCACCTGAAATTTAATAATAATTACAAAAATAATCAAAATCATGGTTGCTAACCTTCGTAATTTTTTTAATCAATTTTCTACGAAAATTTGAAGATAAAAAGAATTTTTATATCTCTATGGGTTTCTTAAGTTACTTCTAATTAAAATAAAAAAATTAGGTACACAATTTAAGTAAAAATTGAATTAAAACAACAAAACAAACAAGAGTTGGCCGCTACACTTTTGCATATGGCCGAATGAATCAGATAGCATGAACATTAGCAGCAAGTTTAATTTTTTCTGAAATTATCTTGCCGTGACAAATTTGAATTGAGAAATTTGCAGCAAATCTCCCGCAAGATATACCATCACCCATTTGCATGAGTAGTTTGTTGTGAAACTGGTGGCAAGACTGTCTTTAATTCACGAAAGTGACGAAAGCTAAAAATCCCTTCGTTGAGAAAATAGACAATCAGCAGATTCGCAGACATTGCAAAATTTTATCCGGTTAGCACACCTTTTTTTAAACGTTATACTCATCAAATGCAAAAAAAAGGCTGGAATTGAAAAGTAGAAATATTATCCTAACTGGTTTACGGTGGCAAAAACGATGCGTGCTTCTTAACGGTGTGTGTGCATCAATAAACCTGATCCGGTCCATGGACTCCTTCGGAGGGGTTAAACTTGTAGTGTAACAGTTGTAAACAGTTAATGTGGCATGGAAAGATTACTACTTTGCAGTAAGTTTGCAGATTTTTTTATTTTTTGTTCGCCGTTAATTTGCAATACATTTGATACAGTATGCATTGAACTTGCACGACAAGTTAGCTGCAAGTTCAAAGTGTGGTGACTTCGACGTTTGCCTTATCTTGCTGCAGTCTTGTTATGAACTTTCAGTCTCGCCATACTGAGCTTGCTTTGCAGGTTTTTAAAGCAAGACTTCTGCAATTTTCCTGCAAACTAAAAATGCTATGTGGGGATTAACTCGAATAGTAAAATTACTCATTGTGCCCATCACGGCTATATTACACTGAATATTTGATTTCCTATAAGGCAGACGAGTTATAGGTGGCTATAGTTAAGATTTGAGATTTTTCAATTTTCATGTTTTGTGTACGTGGCTGAATCTGTTTTTGAAAAATTAACATTAAAACTGGCTTTGATATGTCGGTTAGACGTCTACACAATGGAGTTATAAATAAAGAGGTGGAGACATATAGTAAGAAAAAAGACAACGTATAAACACACATATATAAATATGAATAAAAATCATACGGCTGTTACGAAACCTCTAAGGTTTCATCACCGGTGCTTAAAAATCAAAGGAAAGCCGTATGCTTTTTATACATATTTATATTTGTGTCTTTATACGTTGTTTCTCTTTCTTAATATATTGAAACAAAGTACAATCCTTCCGAAACTCCACTTTTTATAGCCATATAGACTACCAGTTGCGAGTGAAGAAACTGAGGAGGTTGTCAGAAGATGACAGCTATTTTTTTTAATTGTTCATTAATTTCTGATTACCGCTTTGGCAAACTTCCCACCAGTAAATTTGAGTAAAAAATTCTGTCTCATTTAAGCGACTTATTCATGGAAATATTTTCTCACAAATTTTCTACGAATTTCTATTTGTTTTTACTGGTTCAGTTAGCCTATGTACGAAACTAACAGAAGGGTGTCTAGTTTGTCACAATATGGTGGAAACACAATACCTAACTATCAGCAAAGTAATTTTCCACCAGTAAAAATGAATATCTGTTACTGAAATAGTGCATGAAAAATTGAACCCTTTAGTGCCCAGCTTTGCACACACGCAAACAGCAGTGCCTTGAATTTTACCATTTTTTTTTATATATAATCTAATATACCCAATTCACACCAGGAAATTAAAATAGCAATATTTGCTTTGATTAATAACAGATATTCCATTTTTAAATAAAGGGAAATTAACCATTTAAGCTTTCTGGTGTAAAGTCAGATTATCTGAACTACCTAATTTTTAGAACGTATTCTATCATGGGGATTAAAGGGTTAAATGTTAAGTTTTATAAAATGAATAATTATAAAAAATAAGGTATTGGAAGACACACTTATTAAAATATTTGCTAATTTTCATTATTTTAGCGTAAAAACAGCCACACGAGAGTATTTTTTACTTGTATTGCAGATGTGCCGACAGAAGAAAAGACTGACGTATTTTATGAATAATGTATCTCTGATTTTTTTATTCATTATTTTTCCTGTGTAATAAACCTTTCAGAGAATCATATATACTTTTTTCGAAACAAAATAACAAAAATCGCGCATTTAAGGATTAAATAATGAGAGAATTTCAATGTAAATTTAATGGTTTACGCGGTTGTAATGAACCACTGCAAAAGTGGTTGCAGTTGAAGCTTCAAAATTGCAAGGATATGTCAGTTCCTATTTATTAATAGTTCCATGATGTACACGGGCATAAATTTAAATTATCAAGCTCGACCCGTTATAAAAGCCAAAAATTCAACCCGAGTGATTCGAAAACTTATTTAACAGGATCCGGCCAAACTGAATTTCTACATTACCCTACAATTAAAATTATTCATAAAGTATCCTTACTTTTGCACAAGTTTTACTTACGTACAGATCTAAGATTAATTGTAATGTAATAAAAAAACCTTAAAGAAACATATATTCAGTATCTATTTGACAATGGCTGAAAGAAGCATTTAAAAAACATTAAAACTGATTTAGATAGGTTCTACACAAACCGAAAGTTTCACTACCAGTGCAAAAGATAAAATTTCGTCTCTAGTACAAGCCGTAATTTGCACGAATTAATTTCTACATAATATATCTGAAGACATTATCCTATAATTAAAATTATTCAGAAAGCACATTTACTTATGCATATATTATAATTTCAGATTAAATTCGAAATTTAATACAGCAATATTAATAACTATTTAGACAATTACGTACATACCGGGTGTCCCAAAAATGACTGATGGATTTTAAAATTCAGTAACTTGCAAACGGTGACAGATATTTAAAAAAATGTTGCAGGAAAGTCATGTATGATGTCAGGAGTTTTTTTTTTTACAATGATTCTTGATTTTAGTTCGAATTTCAAACAATAGATGGCGCTGAGAACAATAGGTGTTCAGTCCAGACCCGATTTTTGGTACTTCGGGATCCATTTAATCTCCTTTTTTCGCATGGAAGAAGAGAGAGGCCGAAAAATTGAGCATGGATTTAGAGGTTATTGCTTGCAGCGCCCTCTATCGATCATATTTGTAACTAAAACTGAGAATTACAGAATAAAAACTCCTGACAATTTACGTACACACTCCTGAAAGAAATTTTTTAATATCTGTCACCGTTTGCAAGTTATTGAATTTTAAAATCCATCAGTCATTTTTGGCACACCCGGTAAATACTTATATAAAAATTTAGTTTAAACAATCTAATTTAAATGAAAATTCAGTAAGAAAACCAACGTAGTTTAAAATGAAAGAAACATATGATATTTAAATCTTATTTTAAAGCACTAGAAAAATTAAAAGTAGATTTTTAACCCCGGAGGAGTCACGTGGGGTATGGCATACCCAGGCTGCGTACGGTTTCTACAATTGTCACCATTATTTTTCGAAAAGTAATATTCAAATTACTTTATTGCATAACATGTAACAATTGCCTCCTACTAAATAAGGTGAAGATTATTATTTCCATTTATTGGTGACAAACTAAAAACCGTTCATACCCTGTTTATGCGCGACTTCTCGCGGGTTGAAAATATAAACCTGTGTAATTTATTAAATAAAATTAAATTTCTAAATACGTCGCTAAACAAATGTACAACATTACTAACATTTTTACGAAAATAAAAATGTCTACCCAATATAAGCTCGGTTGTAGAGAGCGGCGAGAGATAGAATTCAGAAGTCTGCACGTGCCGGGTCAATAATAGTTTTCATGCTAGTTGGGTCTGACTTTCACATTTTACACCGGGCTGTGTCCTGGATTCGAAATTTTGGATCGTACAGACCTCTAGGAACACTGAATAATCAGGAAAACTGCATATCAGACAGCTCGGAAGAAAAGAATCTGCAAAACATTAATCATCGGCTCAGCCCGAATCTTGTGAATGAAAATTACACTTTCCAATGAACACGTCTGATATTGGTTTGCTGAATCTTTTATTAACACAACAATGGGGGGGAGGGGGGCTGGGATGATCGCCCCATCGTCCCCTTCCCTTAGATACGCCATTGTTAAGAAAAGCTGTGATGAGAAAGAACGAAAAGCAGCAAAGCGAAAAAAACACTTCCATGTTACAATGTTCCTTCTAATATTTTTACCCAAAGCAAAATCATTTCATAGTTTGCCAATCTGCATTTGTATATACACAGTTATTTTTATATCCATCTGTCATTGTTTTATTTTCAATCAAGTTTAAGTAATTTATATAAACTAAATATGTAATAACAATAACAATCTGTCATTTACCGCGATGTTAACTCCATAACAATATTTTAATATATTTAAACCATTAACTGTTTTAAACGAGTGCCGCTCGGGCTCAAAGAGTTTACTATCTGCGATACTATCAGCTTTTGGATACCACTTAATTTTAACTGTAATCTTTGGTTTGTTAAATGGCACACATTTTTCGATTGTACAAAGCCAATTTTTTTAGTAAAAAATGTGGTGCCGGGACATATTTTTAATTTATTATGCCAAAAAGGAAAAGAAATAGTTCAGGGGTTAAAGTGGTTTTTTTTTTTTTTTTTTTTTTTTTTTTTTTTTTTTTTAATGTACAAATTTCCAGAATTATAACTTTTTTTTTGTATTCTGTTAGAAAGGTCCGGGACACAAAATCCTATTCTTTTTTATACTGTATTTTCGAATGAAATTGTTTTGTAAATATCTGTCTAATAATGGCTATATTGTGTTGGCATGTGAAAAATTTAAACCATTAAAAAAATAAAATTTAAAAATTGAAATATATTTAATTTTTATATAACTGTTAAACCACTTGCCCTATTTGAATAAATTTTGCACTGTTGTGTACAGAATATGTGAAATTTTAATTTGTCGTCTGAATTTTTTACAATAATAATTATAAATTTCGTAATAAATTTTAAAACGAAAAAATGAAGTTTTTTCATGACTAATTTTTGCATTAATTAGCATATTTATAAGAATTCTCACACACAATCAAAAATCCTTAATATTACATATTTATTTGAACTATAATACAGAAACTTTGTTGAAAATTCCATACATACACCTTATAAGGAATTTTAGTTTTAACCTTTAAAAGTTGACAAATTGTGAAAAAAATCATTCTGAGATAAATGAATTTGAAGTCTTGTCGATGGGAAGTGGCGTGGAATATCACAAGACAAAAAAAAAAAAAAAAAAAAAAAAAAAAAAAAAAAAAAAAAACATCTCCGGATCTAATAATCGCGATAAAAGCATGCGGTTTGCTCTATTCTTTTTAAAGCCAATCAAAAATTGCATTCTTTGAAAAATTGTTTTCTCGGATACTCATAAGGGGTTCCGGGTCACTAAAATCATCAAATTTTCTAAAAAAAAATTATTGCATTAAAGAGCCTCTTTTTTTTACTGCTTAAAATGACGTTTAACCCCTGACCACCAAGAAAATGGCAAAATTGTAATGTTGTTTTCTCTATATATATTTTTCAAATGCTAAAAAAAAGATGTTTTTTTCCAACATCATAGAATTTTTTTTATTACGCATAGGCAATAGGCTTAATAGAGCATTAATCATAATTTAACTTTTTAAAACTGGATTATATCTGAATTATATTAATTTAAATAAGGCTTCTATTGCAGTGAAATCTATTGCTTAGTGAACGGATATATCAGTTCTCGGGGGTGAGAAGGTGTTAACCCCTTGAGGGGCGGTGGGATAAAATATATCCCACCTAATTTAAACAAGATTGTCACCAGAAAATGTTAACTAAATTTTATATTTTTAACTTTGGAGGAAATTAATTACGAACTTGCTTTTCCTTATTTAAAAGTAAAATTCTTTGATTATTCCGGTGAGAATTCAATATTAGAGACATTTTTGCTTGCCCCTCAAGAAGTTAAATCATGCTTCTATCTTAACACTAAAAAGACCGGTGACTTTACTCAAATTTTATAAATGATATTTGTCACCAGAATTTTTATTCAAAACTGTTTAACTTATTTATCTAACAATTTTCGTCTTTTAAAGATTCTATCGCACGTAATTAATTCAATGATATTTCATAACAGGTTATTATTCTGGGTTGCCCTGGTGATTACGCCCTATTTAAGATGGAGTCCGTACGTATTTACGTATTACTAAATTTAATATGTATAATCGTAATATTTTTTGTATTCATGCATTTTTGAATAAGAGTGCAACACTTATTGCACCAAGATCTGAATATTTATAAAACTAGTTATATCACGGACGCATCTCACTTGGCACGGTTGACGTACAATTTCCGACTTGTTATTCTTAGAATGCGTTTGATGTGCATTAATTATTTATGAATTACAGGGGTGAGACATTTATGGAATAGCAAAAAATACATTGCATTATTTTTGTGATACTTTAATGATTTTTAGCAATGCATAAAAAATAAATATATCTGTCTTTAAACTACTCCTTCTTAGTGCCTTAAAGTAAATTATTTCTGATCACTTAACATTTATGTTTATTTTTTTTCTTCTCAGTTGATATTAGTAAATACTTAAATAATTCACAAGACTTAATATTTCTACTTCTGCTTCTGCTTTTTTTTATGGTTTATAAGCAATTCATTCAAAAATTATAAAAGTTTACACCGTGATAGATGCGAATACTAAATAAACATCTTAACTTTTTGTTAATTTTAACCGCGTTTCATTATTATTATTATTATTATTATTATTATTATTTTATCAATAACGAGTAAAATTTGGGAAAACACTTTTTTATACAATAAATATTTATCTTAACCTTTAAATGGACGATTTTTTATTTTGTTTCAAAAAAATTCTGTATGATTCTCTGAATGGTTTATTTCACAGGAAAAATAATGGAAAAAAATCAGAGATACATTTTTCATATAATACGTCAATCTTTTCTTCTGTTGCATAACTGCAATACATCTAAAAACTACTGCCGTGTGGCTGTTTTACGCTAAAATATTGCAAATTAGAAAATATTTTAATAAGCAGGTCTCCAAATACGTTATTTTATATAATTATTTATTTTATAAAGCTTAACCTTTAACCCTTTAAGTCCGATGATAGAATACGTTCTAGAAATTAGGTAGTTCAGATAATCTGACTTTACACCAGAAAGCTTAAATGGTTAATTTCCCTTTATTTAAAAATGGAATATCTGTTATTAATCAAAGCAAATATTGCTATTTTAATTTCCTGGTGTGAATTAGGTATATTAGATTATATATAAAAAAAATGGTAAAATTCAAGGCACTGCTGTTTGCGTATGTGCAAAGCTGGGCACTAAAGGGTTCAATTTTTCATGCACTATTTCAATAAGCAATAGAAAATATTTTAATAAGCAGGTCTCCAAATACGTTATTTTATATAATTATTTATTTTATAAAGCTTAACCTTTAACCCTTTAAGTCCGATGATAGAATACGTTCTAGAAATTACAATGTTGAGCGAATCTGAAAGTTTCAATGGTTAATTTCGCTTTACTTCAATGCGAAAAGTCTGTTATTATTTAAACCAAATATTGCTATTTTAATTTTCTGGTATGAATTAGGTATATCCGAATAATAATAAAAAAAAAATCTATTAAATTCAAAACACCGTTGTTTCCATATGCAAAGCTGCGCACTAAAGGGTTGACCTTTTGAGGGGCAAGCAATTGCGTTAATGAATTGTGATTTCCCACCGGAAAATTTAAATTTTTTTATTTCTGAATAAGGAAAAAGCAATTTTTCAACTATTTTCCCTCAAAGTTATAAAAGTAAACACTTAGTAAAAAGTACAAATCTTAATTAAACTTAGAGGGGGGGGGGGATATAATCAATGCTGCGGATTCGGAGTCGGTGTGTTTTTTCGGTGAAAAGAGTCGGAGTCGTTAAAAATATGCCGACTCCGACTCCGACTACAAACTTTTTGTTGAACAGTTTGAAGTGAAATATAAAATAAAATCAATTACGCTTAATTTTAAATTTATGAACCGAATTATTATTTTATTTTTTAACTCTATAATTATCATTCTATTATTTTTTAAATAATATATACAGGTCTGTTTCCATAAAATATATTTGATGTAACATTTAAAAAAACATATTAGACACATTTAAAAATATATATTAGATATTTAAAAAAAATATATTAGAAAAAATATATAAGAAAAAACTTAAAATCTTGGCCCGAGCCCGGCCCAGCCCGAGTGAATTTCTATAAATATTGATTTTTACGTCGATTTGGTTAAAAATTTGACTCTAACGAGGAGTTCTGACCAAATATATTCATCTTAACTTTTTTTTAAATGTGTATAATCTTCAATATTATGGAAGTGTCGCAGTCAGCGATATTTATTTTTTTAATGAATCTCTATTTTTTCTATGTAAATATTTCAGTTATCGTTAATATTGTTAATCCATATTCCATGTATTGAAGTGTTAAAAATTTGAAAAATACTATGCTAATGCTATATCTTCTTAGACGGAATTGGATAGAAAAAATAAATGCGTTAAAGACAAGTTCCCTTCTTAGCAAGTGTAAATGTAATATATATATATTCTTTTCTTACGTATTAGTATATAAATTTTGCATGGATCAATACGTTTTTCAGTTTAAAACAAGGTTCTGTCATAGGAAAGTTCTTTTTCACATGTTTTACTAGATTTTAATTTAGCTATATTTTAATAAGCATAGAAATATACTATTCTCGAAAAATAATAAATTTTAATGTTTAAGTGTAGAATAACGGCGATTTAAAAATGTATGCATTTTTTGCAAAAATTTGTGGAGCAGGCCTAATTTTACTGACCTTTGAATGGACAAGGCCACGCTAAGACAATGATTTTCATTCAGGCTGCGTCAAAACTACGACTGAAAATTTTGGCCCGTGAAAACTAGAAATGAAAACAGACCCGGGTATGTACAGAAAAAATAGGTTAGTCCCGGCCCGGCCCGTTTGCCGTAAATAAAAATCGGCCCGAGCCTACAGATCAAAATTAACATTTTTGCCCAATGGCCACTGGCCAGTACACTTATTGTTTTCACTGGCCAGGTTTTTTTAACCACTGACCAGTAACAAAGTTATGAACACTTCATATAAAATTGTGACGAAATTCGCGTTTTTTCCGCGATCCTTTGACGAAAATTGCGGGTTTTTTTTGCGGTTCTTTTGACGAAATTTGTGGGGGTTTCTTTTCGTGATTATTTGACAAAATTTGCGTTCCTTCGGCGATCTTTTGACGAAATCAGCGTTTTTTTCGCGATTTTTGACGAAATTTACGTTTTTTAGAAATTTTTTTTGACGAAATTTGCGTTTTTTTGCGATCTTTTGACAAAATTTGCGTTTTCCCACTATCTTTTGACAATATTTGCGTTTTTTCGCGATCTTTTGACAAAATTTGCGCATTTTTCGCGATCTTTTGACAAAATTTGCGTTTTTTCGCGATATTGTGACAAAATTCGTGCGGTTTTTCCCGAGATTCTTTGGCGGAATTCGTGTTTTTTTTTCGCGATTCTTTGACGAAATTCGCGTTTTGTACGTGGTCCTTGCACGTAATTCGCGATCCTTGGACGAAATTTGCGTGTTTACCTGCGATTCTTTGAAGAAATTTGGGATTTTTCACGATCCTTTGACGAAATTTGTGGGGTATTTTCGCCATCGTTTGACGAAATTTTCGTTGTTTTCGCGATTTTTTGACGAAATTTGCGTTTTTTCGCGATCTGTTGACGAAATTTGCGTTTCTTCGCGATCCTTTGAAGAATTTTTTGTTTTTTCTACGTGATCTCGGACAAAAGTCGCGTTTTTTCCCGAGCTTCTTTGACGAAATTGGTGATTTTTCTGCGAGCGACTGACTAAATTGATTTTTTTTCGGCTACATGTCGAAATTAGCGATTTTTTTAATGTCCGAATTTTCGGACTGATGACCGATGTTTTTTGAATTTTCGGAACCGAATGCCTTAAATTTTCGGAAAAGTCGGATCAGAATCGATCCTGCTACTGTCTTTTTTTACGTTCGGGAGAATCGCCGATCTGTACGCTGTAAATTCCGAACGAAATTCACCCTTTTCCTCCCTGGCATCGATACATCTTTCAACTATCACGTTTGGCGAGTGGTGCCCATTAAGTTTGGCGAGTGAGGACAATAAAGTTAATCACCACGTTTTGAGTATTAGTCGACGATAATCCCTTAGAGTAACTTAAAAAAATGTGGATACAGATGAGAAAAAAAGAAGAAATTAACCATGATGTGCTGATTGATGGTTGTATTTCACTTAATTCTTAAATTCAGGGGAAACACTATCCGAATTGGATATTTTTGACAGTGTGAAAAATAAAAACAATACAGCAATGAATTGCGATGAAGACGAATATGATGATGATGGAAATGATCATGATGCAGGAATTAACAAAATTTCGTATGATGAAATGCTAAAATCATTTGAAACAATCAGACGCGGATTATATTTAGAAGAAAGTACGCATGAAGTGTTTTTTGGTGCATTGCAAAGATGAGAGACATATTACGAGAGAAAGCACTTTTTAAAAGAAAAAACTCAGGAAAAATTAACAGAGTTTTTCAGAAATTAAATTTAAGGACGCATATGTTAATGTATGGTTAAAATTATTCGTTATAATAATAATAAATAGGATAATGTCAATAAAATTTGTTAATTTTAATGTAAAACTGTTTACTTTAAACAGAAATACAGTGTATTCCCGGGCAATGTTTTGTTTTCCTTACAGATTTCAAAGATTTAAACACATAGAAAAAATAAATTGATGATGAATGTTGGTGGGTAAAATAAATAAAACAAATCGATAAAATTTATAAAAAAAATGTGATTAATTATTTTTAGTAAAAATATTTAGTGTTTATGAAATTAAAATCTGTTTTATGTAGTTTAAAGTATTTTAAAAGGTGAATCTCTGTTTAACGAATTTTGCATATAACGTACTTTTTTCCGGGATTTAGCGACTTCGTTAAATAGAGGTTCGACTGTATAAATAAAGAAAATGTTCCATTAATGGGCACCCCATAAAAAGTAATAAATATAATTGTTTTTATTACTGTATTTAGAACTAATCGAACGAAATTTTCGGCCAAAAATAGAAATATTACCGAAATTCGGTTTATGTTTCTGTTTCGGTCGATCCTTAATCTTAGTAACTATTTAATTTTGAACACTTTTTTAATTTGCATTATCTCTATATCTCCAACAGGTTAAAAATTAAAGCGCATTTCAATCTTTTTGAGAAACCCTGTGTGTATGCCGGAGTCGGAGTCGATTGTTTCAGAAATCCAGGAGTCGGAGTCGGTCATTTTTCCTACCGACTCCGCATCCCTGGATATAATATATCCACCCGCCCCTCAAGGGGTTAAAGACAAACAAAGTGCAATACAACTTTCAACAAATTTATACATGGCCTTGTTCAACAATAAACGAAATACAGTTCATAGCATAGCTGTCAACGCCTACGTTTTTTAGTTACCACTAAAATATGACAGATATTTTTTACTTCAATAATCTCGGTTTTCGACGATTATTAAAGACAAAATTTACTGTACATTTTTAGTGGTGAGAAAAAAAGGCAACATGTCGCACCTATTCCGTAGCCAAAATGAGACAAAATAAGCCTTCCTTTATAAAATTAATAAAAGCAACAATCTGAAAAAATATTTGAAACATTATTGCTCAATGTTGAGCGACTGAATATTATCTGTAAGATAATGGGAAAGCAAAATGATTCCTAATTATGAATAGCAAAACATCTGTTATTATCACCTATTTTTACTTTCTTCTATCTTTCCAAGAAGAATGTATTGGATTCACGAAAATTTTCGAATTCTGGTTTTCGATGAATTTACACGTTTTAGGGGTCAGAAATCCCGAAAAACATGTTTTTACAAAATGTCTGTCAATGAGTTTGTCTGTCTGTGTGTGACACGCATTTTGTGGGCGCTCTATCTACTAGATCTCTAAGAACTAATGCACGGAATTTAATAAACATTTATATTCAGTTAGTCCCTGATATAAATTGGTGCTGATTAGTTTTTAGTGCCAATCGCTCAACAGGTGGCGCTGCTATGCTGCAATTTTTATGATTTTCGCAATGGCTCTACCTCAAGAACTAATGCACGAATTTTCACGAAACGGATTCAGTTTCGGATTCAGTTAGTCATTGATATGAATTGGTGCTGACTACGTTTCGGTGTAAATCGCCCAACAGGTGGCGCTGCTCTGTTGCACTTTCCCTGATTCCCGATATAGTTTTATCTCAAGAAGTAATGCACGGATTTTAATCAAACTTCAGATTCAGTTACTAAGTTGACTTAGGTTTATTAGGTCTTATTAGGTTTTGGTATATATCGCCCAACAGGTGCGCTGCTATGCAGAATTTTTTACGATTCAAACTACTCAAAAACTAATGTCGAATTTTCACAAAACTTCAGATTCAGTTAGAAGTTGACATAAGCTGTTGCTGATTAGATTTTAATGTAAATCATCTAACCGGTGGCGCTGCTATGTTGCATTTTTCAGGAAGTAATAACATGTATGAGATAGAAGTTTTAGGTTTGCCACATCCGTCTAGTTATTCTCGGAATCAGTGAAGGGTGTGAGTCTGTTAGACATCCATGAATCCTTTAATGGACGGTGTCCACAAAAAGGGTACCTAATTTTAATTCAAAAACTGACAAATGACACTAAGAATATTTAATTAATATTTTACTTTTATAAAGTACAAGAAAATAAGCAAGTTTTCTAATAAATTCATTTGTCAATTCTGGTGTCAATCCATCATTTCATCATTGTATAAACATATTCCACGCCGGAAAGGGTTAAATGGTATTAAATATTAAATTTCACAATTACTTTTTTTATAGATAAACTGTTAAAGTTAAATATATTCTGATGACTTTCGTAAAATAATAATAACGACATCACATATAGTTTTTCAAAAATACATATTTTCCTTTAAATTATTTTTTATGAAAGTAAATGTTATGAATCACAAAATCCATCGCAAACTGAATGTTGAATTGAATTCGTACATGTTACACAACTTCAGATTATGCTTTCTGTAATGGATATACGTTATATTATACACCGTTTGCAGGAAAAACGTTTGTTAATTAAAAATAAAATAAAATATATTTTTCACATGTACAAACACTTATTCTTCTATACTCTCTGTTTGGAAAAGGACTGCGTAACCTAAAATATCTCTGTATATTTAATTAAAACTTTATAGCTCACTTTCATAAAGTTTAAATAACTCATGATTTCATATTTTTAAAGCTTTATCATTGTATACAAAATGTAAAAGAATATTTAGTGAGATTAGAATGCCATATTTTAAAAATGAAAACTGCATAGAGCGATATTGATCGCTATAATTCTTGAAATAGCATTGAAGTCTATCTGATACCAAGCTGGAAAATGAATACTTATGATTCATTAACAGAAATAGCAAAATACTTCCCGTTTCCTGCTTTTATCACTTTCGACGCCCGTAAAAAAAATCGATAGTCTTTATTTATTAAAAATGAATCGTGCAGTTGGGATATTAACGGAATGATAGCGAATTACATGATTGTCCATGTCATTATGAGCATTTTCATTTTTTATATTTATCTCTGTAGTTTGAAAGTTATTTTTAAATAAGATGCGAAAAGCTAACTTTTAGACATTTAATGCATCAAATAAAGTAATTGAACTGCAGGATAACGCTGACATTTTAAATAAATTAAAACGTTGTTTCTTAGAGTAATTAAAATCTCGGAAACGTATATGTGTTCGTATATGTTTTCTGATTTTAAATTAGTATATCCATACAATAAAATAATTTTAATTGAAATAAAAATGCAGAACTGGTCGAAAACCGATACTTTGAATGCTTTTAACCCCTTGAGGGGCGGTGCTATTTCTATGAAACCACTTGATTTTCCTTCCCAAATCAATCAATGGGACCAGAATTTTGGTTAAAAAAAAATTCGATTTATTATAGGGGAGGATAGTACACAGTAAGACGAAAATTATTATTACTTAACAAATAGCGACGATATTTATTCTTTTGAAAACATTTTTGCTCCATCTTTAAGCTACGCAAATGCGCTACACATTAATGTATAAATTGTTTTTAAAAAGTTATTTATAGAAGCACAAAAGCAGCATAATGGAGTATCGAAAATTGTCTCACTGTGTACCACAAGTACTACACAGTGAGACAATGTATATATTTTCATAAATCATACATTTTTACACTCTATCAATAATTTTCTGCAGTTTATGATTTCTAATTAATATTTCTAGATTTTCAAAATATTAAAAATATGAGCCACGGGTGGACAATGGCAGACCTTTGGCTACCTTCATGCAAATTTTCAGCCTCTTACATTTAGTAAATTTCCTTAGCCATCGCACGCCCACACACACAGAGAGAAATAGAGAGAGAAAGAAAAACCTTCTTTTATTAATAAATAACTTTTTTAACATCAGAACCACATAGTATGTACACAATAAGACACGTCTCACAATGTACCACAACTGTGTGTCTCACTGTGTACTTTCGTTACGTTGTAACAAAATGGATGCTACATCTGTTACATCAATTTCATCGCTTTAAAAAGTCTATGTCGTTTTGCCGAAATAGTCTATTATCAGATTTAGCTCGGTTTGTTTAAGTAAACATATGTAATATTGAAGGAAATAAACTCTAAAATAGACGTTTATATAACTTTAACCACTATATAAAATAAGGAACTATTTACTATTTTGTCGAATCTAGTGCCGAAACTACATCCACGTGTTATATAAGATGAGGTCGTTATGTGTGTGCGCCAGCTTGAATAAAAAGTTACAACTATATGTCAAAGTTGCTGCTGTCCCACTGTGTGCCATGTCTCACTGTGTACTCCCCTACCCTATATGCGAAATATAGCTTTTTCGTACTTACAAATAAATTTGTTTTCAAATTCCCGTGTCATTCATTAATTTTAACACTTTAGCAATGCAAATGCTTTGCCCCCGAAATGGTTAAATACATTTAATTGATATAGAATTGATATTAAATTTATATTGAATTTATATTGAATAGATATATTTAGAAATATAGTAATTACATTGCCTGTCTAAGCGGAAAAATGAAAATTATTTTCATTTAACAGATATGAGAGTATTCCGACCCAAATAACAGATTTCTACCACTAAATTTTAATAGAATTTCTCGCCGTATTTAGTGACAGAATTTCTGAGATTTAATAAAGCAAAGATTGCTAGTAAACTTTAATGGTGAAAATCAACCATTTGGGTCGAAGCGCTCTCACCCCTCATTTACATAATGAAATGCACGTCTTTAGTCATTGTCACGTTTTAAGCGGTTCATTAAAGATGCTAGATTGTTGAAAATCAAGTAGATGAAAAAAGCTGTAAAATGCATATTTTAATCCATTTTGCCTGTTCTTTTCAAAGAACAAAAATTATCTCAACACTAGAACGTCCGGAAGTTTTACCCAACCAAAATAAAATCATTTTTACACGTGAATTTTTATTCAAAACTATTTCATTTATTTCTTTAACTGAGTTTTCTATAGTTAAAATTAAACTGTTTTTACGAAAAAAAAATTCTGGTTTGAATCGACATTTTATCATTTGATCGGTGTCGAATTATCACCAGCTGGACGTTCTAGTGTTAAACGTAGTGAGCACATCTAAATTTACGTCTTTATTATTATTTCGTCTTTAAATGTTCGTCTTTCGGAGTTGGTGAAAGACGCTCGCTACTTATTATATATGAGCGACAGCGATGGAAGTTAGATTGAATGACACCAAAAAACAAATGTCATGTGACATTGATTTTGCAATTACTTGAAAGTTTTTATAATTTTCTTTCGAATAACGATGTCAATGCTTTTCTAAATGTTACAAGGAAATTTAATTAACCCCTTGTGGAGCGGTGGCATATAGTATGTCCCATCGCTCCACAATGGGTTAATTAATTTTCGTTATAACATTTAGGTAGAATCCCACCTAATTTTAATAACGATTTGCACCAAAAACTTCTGTAAAGATTTTACTATTATAATTTTGGTTGAAAAAAGTTATAATACTGATTTTCCTTATTTTGATTTTTTTTTTCAAAATTCTGGTGTGAATTCAACGTTAGAGGAACAGATATTCTTGCCCCTGGAAGGGTTAAATGCAGTTAATAATCACCTAACAATTTCATTTTTTTAACCCAATAATCTAAAAATAAAGAATAACACCATTCTTTCCATACTAAAATATCTGCCTTTTATAACCGAAAATTAATCTGCCAATTAATAAAGCAAAAATTAGATGTAAAAATTAATTGTCTTCCAAAGCTTTTAGTAACGACGCAATCAAACACTTTCAGCGGAGTGATGGTCGTCAAAAACTGTTAAGGTGTTAATTGTTAAACCATTAAAAGGTTTGCCTGTTCACCATACGTGCAAGAAGAGTTTGCTTGTTTCTTCACTGAAAGTTTTTAGACTTACTTTAAACTACAATATTCGCTTTATTTAACCCTTTCCAGAACAAAGCATTTTCCGTATTAATGTGGTGAAATAAATGAATGGCACCGTAATCTATCAACAATTTTATTTGGGAGTACGAAAAAGGCTATATTTTCCATACATATTAAATGGAAAATTTTACCAAAATTCTGGTGCCATTGTGGCGTTTGGGAATTAAAACTAAGTAGTTTCATAAACATACCACCCCTCTGAAAATGTTAAGGGGTCTCAGGGGTCTCACTTTTCTAAATTACTCTACAATCCTAGTTTATCAAATTATTCCATATCTTAAATAATATTCCATTCATTCCGTTCATTTGAAAATCATCCTGTTTAAACCGCGTATTTAATTTCCTTCAAACTCTTCTAAAAAACATTTCCCCTTAATAATTTTTCATCAAGACCTTTTTATTTTTCAATGTTGAATCGCTGATATTTACTAAAATTATCCGACTTATACCACTTCTTTTCTTTCATCTTTTTTATTCCATAACTCGTTTGCCGCGCAATTCTGACTCCCTAATATATCCTAAATATTATTCTGCTTTCTGTAAAGAGTTCCCTCTTCTTGCCGCTCACCCATTCGCTCTCTCTCATATCTGCACTGCGTAAAAAATCATCCGCCTTCCACTATTTGACCTGAAATTTGAGCGCGGAGCAGTGAATTTTTGTGGCATTTGTTGATATTAAAAACTACGTTGTTGTCCAGAAGACGCCGCGGAAATAATCGAATCAAGTTTAAAGTCGATTAGAATGGAGTGCGAACAGAGACGGTGGGAAAAAATGCTTCGTGTTTATGTAATGTGTGGTGGATGCTTGACCCTTGTAATATTATAAGAGAACGTAATAAAAGTTCTTCTTTGGTGAAAAAGTTTTGTCATTATTTGGAAAATTCCAATGCTTATCGACAAAGGCCTAAGTTAGTAGAGTGCCAATGAAAGGTCGAATATGTGGTCATGTTTAGTATTTAAACGACTGCTGCCTAAATTCTTCGAGTGTTACGGGGCGATTGTTGGTTCATTATTTACATCGTCGCGTTATCTGTCACCCAAAAACGTCACAACTATATTATGTTGGCGAGGTTTTGCATATATTGGGTCGATCGGAAAGTTGTGTCGTGTTGGGAAAATCAATTCGTACAGTCTGTCCGGTAATTATTAGACATTAGATATTGAAAAAAATGTCTAACAATTAAATGATAAAATTTTCCGGTACAACTGATCTTCCCAACACGATACGATTTTCCGATCGACCCAATAGACTGTGAATGAGAACAAAAATATGAAAGTGGTCAATATGAAAAATTTATACACTCCGAGAATTTTCATACAGCAGCTTTATTTCGATTGTTTCAAAACAAGAAATCAACTATGTTAACTCATTAAAGCCGTTTGGCAAGAAAACTTGCCATGAAAGGCGAACAAAAGTTTTTAATTTGAATACCAGTATTTCAGTTTGAAAATTTTCACATTATCTGATTTCAGATTTTGAGCGAATAAATAACTCAAAATTATAAAGTCGCAAAAACTGGTGTCGGAGGATTAAAAGAAGTGTAAAGGAGGTTCGTCGTTAATGGGTTAAAGACGTGAATCTATTTTTAAATTTTATTTATTTATTTATTTATTTATTATTGTTATGTTTTTGAAAATTTTTAATACATATCGACAGAAAGAGATTATTTATTTATTTTTTATACTTTTCTTATTTATCTATTTTAAGTAATTATTTTATTCAGAAATTTCAAGATGGTGTGCAAGATAGAGTACTTATTTATTTACTTATGGATTTTTTTTTAAAGAGATATCAATATTTAAACTAAACTCCAATGTTTTTGAGATCCGGGCTTATGAAGGAAAAAAAATCCTTCTTTTATTAGATTTAATATTGACAAAAACAAGGCTGAACAAAAATTTGTTGCTTTCGATCCTGATTCAGGAATGAATATTCAGTCATGGTTGAAATATTTTGATAATTTATGTGGAAAAGAGAGAACAAATTCTGATAGGAAATTTTAGAAAATTTCCAAAAATTGTAAAGGAGAGACCCTTAAGATCTGCATTAATGAATGTGTGTATTGTACTATAACTCAAAAGACTAACATTTTGAACAAAAGCATATCCCTTACAAAAGAAAGGTCACTTCACTTTAACCCCTTAACGGTCGCATTAAATTACGGTTTAAAAATTCAAATTGGTTATTACCACTATTTTTTTTTAAATAAACAGTACTCTTATTTAATGACAGAAAAAAAGGATACCACAGTAAAATCAATTACACTATTTTATAAAACTAGGGATAATCAAACAATCTGAATAAAAGACAAAGTCCGTAAATATAACGGGTGGGAGAACTAAGGGGTTAATGTTGCTTATACTAATCATTTGTAACCAGATTACGAAAGTCTTGAATTTTCAAATTTTCACAAACGAAATGATTATGAATATGATGTGCAACCTGATTATGAAAAGTTGCGAGGGTTAATCAGACAATAGTTACTATACTAAAATGTAAAGTTAATTCTAACAATTCTAAAATTCATTGGACTAAATTATTAGAACAAGTTAACGAAGAATTTAATAATACACCTCATTCCATAACCAATTTTTCTCCTTCTTATTTATTTTATGGTTAATTACCATATAAATCCTCTCTCACACAAAATTATTACCCTCCTGTAGCTGAGACCCTTAAAATTGCAAAAGCGCGAACTCAGTAATTCCACATATGAAGTAAAAGACTATATTACCAAAATTATGTAGAGTCAACATTTGAAATACAAGATTTTGTTATTTATGAAAAATTCAAGTACCCAAATATGTACTAGAAAATTAGAATCTACCTTTAGTGGACCATACAAAATACTTAATAAGTTATCTGATGTCACTTATGAGATTGATAAGTATAATAATAATACTGGCAAAAATTCTTATATTGTTCATATTTCTAGATTATATCCATATTATTATCCTGATAAATTTAAATTGTCGCATGAGCAACAAAAACAGAAGTTAAGTCCATAGCTTAATTTTAAATTTTTAATAAACATAAGATTAATTTAAATTACGTAACGATTATAATAACTAATTAACAGCATTATTTTCAGTATTACAGATATATTCTTGAACTGCAGTAGGAATATTTACTTGTTTGACGTTTTGTTTGAATTAACTTTCTTATGCAGGCATAATTTAGTTATTTTAAAATTAAATGTTCTAATTAATGTTGAATTGATTTATATCTTTTAAACACAATTACTGAATACAAATGAATGATAACAATTACTGAATAATTATTATAAAATATTAAACTTTAAATAACTTTTCCGAATAATTATTGATTATGAAAATGTCCTAGATTTAAACACAAATTTTATTTTTCTCTTGTTTATTTATTTATTTTTACTTTCTATTTTACACTATGATTAACACTAGAACGGCGGCAAGGGGTCATTTTGACCCCTGCCAAACGAATACATGTCGATTCGAACCAGAAAACTTTTTATAATTTAAAATTAATATACGCTGCGCGAAAATAACTTAAATAAATAAGTTAAATAGTTTTAAGTAAAAATTCTGATGTGAAATATTTTTCTAAAACTTGAGTAAAATTTCCCGCCGTTCTAGTGTTAAGTAACTCGCCACATGTGGAAAATGAGCTAAAGGTTCGGCACATGTCGACACTTTTTTAAAATTCGGATTTTTTGATTAGATAATTTTTGGTCATTTCAATGCCATGTAATGCTTCGATTTTAGTTGGATGAAAAACGCCATGTAACCACAAGAAAACGCCACCTGACCAGAACAAAAAAACCGCGAGTAGACTGATACGTCTATCTGGAACTTAAATGGGTCATTTATGGTGTGTGGGTTTAATTATTCAGATAAAGGATTGGAGTAAAATTTCTCTTTTATCAATGGATAAGATAATAATAAGATAATGGATAATAATAAGATAATAATAAGATAATGAATAAGAACTTATAAGATGGATTATGAAACATGGATAATTTTCCTAAACTGTCGGGATATCCGGAGTTGAAAAGTATTTGATGATGTAAAATCCAGACGGCGACATTTTCATTTTTTTTTTTTTACATGTCGCCGTTTGTACGACGAAACGATCGTCAATCTTAATAAAGATATTTTGTCACTTTTTATAGCATTATTTAACTTAATCTTATTTTTTATACTTTATTTTAGTAGTTAATGACATTTCCAATTCAGCGAAGTATAACTATAAAAAAATCTGATTTCCGAGTTCAAATTTCATAGAGATATTCAGCTTATCTTATTTTTTCTCAATATTTATTCAATTGGACTTGTGTGGTGTCACTGTATAAAAAAAAAAAAAAAAAAAAAAAAAAAAAAAAAAAAAAATAGGACCAGATTTCCTGTAGGAATCGGAAAAGTAGTTGCCCTTATCGTGCTGGAAAATTTTCCGACCCAGCTCGGAATAAAATCCGTAAAATTGGAATAAAATCCGTTAAGTACCGTTTTAATGAATGTTTCCTTTTTTTTTACGGATTTTATTCCGAGCTGGGTCGGAAAATTTTCCGGTACGATAAGGGCAACTATTTTTCCGATTCCTACAGGAATACTGTTCGGATTTTTTTACAGTGTGGAAGTCAGGTCTTCCATTATTGATCTTAGTCCTTTAACCCTTTATATTTCAAATTATGAATTCATGAAAATTTCATCTTCTAAAGGATTTTTTGTGAATTTTTGAATGTTCTTTAGAAAATTTACACCATCATTTAATAAATTTTAGAAAGATTTTACAGATTAAAATTAATTAATTTAATTTGAATTTGTGGTGATATTGTGCAATATTTATAACTGCACTCGAATCTTTTATTTAAAATACTTTTCTAGTATTTTATAGGATTAGGAAATGTACAAATATAATTAATTCATTACAATAGAAGTATAGAAATATTTCCGAACTGAAGCATTTCACCCACAATTTTTCAACGGCAAGGAAGCTGAAAATATGCAAATGAAAAATAAATCACCCTTTTAAAAATATTTTTGTTTTGTGCAACCAATAATACTTTTGGAACAATATAAAGTAAATTTCTATAACTTATTCTAAACTGTATTACTACTGATTACCGTATTAAATTATTTTTACAAGTTAATTTAATGGTGCGTTAACGTACCGTCGAAACATATAGGGTTAACCGAATATTTTTTTTGCGTTTTCGAAAAAGAAAAATAAATGCTATTAACAGGGCTCCCAAATAGTCCGCATTTTGAATACCATTATTTTCTTAGAAAAAATTTCTTTCTAGATTATTCTTGCAAATTATCCAGATATTGCCTTTGGAAATTAGTTCTAGGTAATTGTTGCAGAAACATACCAGAGAGTTGCCAAGTCTCCGGCTTTTAGCACACCACTATTATCCTAGAGAAAATCTGGTTCTTTTAAATCGCCCAAATGTTCCAAATAAATAAAACAACATTTTCCGTATTAAAATACTGGTATTCTAAAGACGGAGTCTTTTGAGCTCTGCTACCATGAAATTTTCGGATATTGGCATTCAGTTAGCGGACCATTTGGGATTCATTCTTCAATTTATGGAAAACATCCAGCGCACTCCATTTATTTCTTTACGTTTGAAGAATCATAAGAAAAAAAAAAAGTGCCCATTTAAACTGATGGCATTGAGCTCACAGGTTATTCACACTAATTGCATATTATACTCTTATTTCAAAGAATAATGTCCCTCATAAAATAAATTAAGGCGATTTCCCAACGTTTGCCCCCTTTGCACTTAACCGATGAACCTCCAAATCTAATAAGGGAAGCTCCTTCTCGGAATAAATAGGTACATCAAATTAGTAGCAAATCGAATAATTCTGCATGAAAAACCCATTTATCTTAACTAATTAAGGGAACCGCGTCCCCCCCCCCTTTATACTTAACCAATGAACCTCCTAATCTAATCAAAGAAACCCCTTAACAGAATAAACCAGTACACCAAATTTGAAACAAATTCGATAATTCTGCATGAAAAACTCATTTATATGAATTAGTGCGGGGGAGTAGCCCATTTCCCCCTGATATTCAGCCAATGAACCTCCAAATCTAATCAGGGAAGCTCCTTATCAGAATACACCGGTATATCAAATTTGAAGCAAATCGAATGATTCTGCATGAAAAACCCATTTATCTAAATTAAGTGGGTGGGTGATTAGCCCCCCGTTACCCCCTTTATACTTAACCAATGAGCCTCCAAATCTAATCAGGGAAGCGCCTTATCAGAATGAATTTTGAAAAAAAAATATGAAGCAAATCGGATATTTCTACCAAGAGTTATTGCCTTACGTGAAAAGTCACCATGAGACTATAATGTGATATTATTTGGTGACTTATCATAATACAACGTTCATGATGACTTTGAAATTGAGTCTAAAAATGACAGACACAGGAGAGTCACAATGTAACTACATTATAAAGTCACCTGGTGACTCGTCACAAAGCAGCAGTCACATTGACGTCTCAGTGGAGTCACATATAGTGATCATTTGAGACTCATAATGAGATGTGTGGAATTTCCTATTTTTTGTTTCACCGTAGTGACTGTGAAACTTGTGACCATGTGTGACATAAATGAGATGCTATATGGACTGGCTGTGCTGTAGGTATAGTAATTATTTGAATTATATTATTTCCTTTTCAGTATTCGCTTATTTAAAAAATAGCATTTTGTGACTGATCCTTAATTTTGGACACCAGTGTACTACACACTTCAGTTACAATAACGAACATTCTATGGCAAACCTCAATAATATATAAAAATTTAATGGCAATCCAAGTATATTTAATCCCTTGGGGAGAAGCGACCTGTATACGTGCCGCGTAAGGTGCTCAGAATCCGTGATTTTTCTCACCAGTAATTTTTTATTGTAAATTTTGCCTTATTTAATCCAAGCATTTTCCGGATTCAATTAAGTAAAAATTTCTGTTTTGAAAAACCGGTGATAAAATATTAAAAATTCTGTAAAAGACTCATCTTGAAGGAGTTGACAGAGTTAGAGCACGGAGAGACAGATGACAGACAGACAAACCGAATTTATAAACATTTTTCAAGTGTGTTTGAAAGCTTTGAAAAATGATGTTGCATGTTTTCACAAATTAGTTTATAGTAATTAATAATTAAGTTATTTGTAAATAAATATTTATTTGCCGAAACGTCAGTGAAGGCTTACTGTGGAGACACGAAAAGTTTTGATTTCCGTTTGTCTGTCTGTCTGTCTGTCTGTCTGTCTGTCCGTCTGTTCCGCGATAACTGCCGCAAAAAGCATCCGATCGGCTTGAAAATAATGTGGCATGTTGATGAGGTACTCGGACTTAGCTGTATGGTTTTTGGTTAAATTTGGTTCATTCGTTCGGGAAATATAGAATATTTTATTTTGCTCTGTAATGCTTTTCAATGGCAAGTCAGACGATTTTCAAATTTTCATTTGTTGAAAGAAATGGCTCATATAAAAAATGGATTTAAATGGTAAATTTTTGATGCTGAAATTTTTAAATAAGAGTAGTAAATTATTCCTATTAGTTTGCAATTTTGTCAAAACATTTGCCAGAGCTTTTAAATTAGGTGTATAACTTATGATGGAATTTTATACATGTGTTCGAATAATATAAAACATTTTATTTTATGAATTTACTTATATTTCATTTTTTTCTTTTAACCGTTGCGTAGCAACTATATCTCATCTAAAAATATCATAAATGTGAAAGTATGTATGGTTTTTAAAGTCAAATCAAAGTTAAAAGGAATGAATTAATGAATGCCTTTGTATAGATATTTGCATATAGATTGATTTAAACGCAGAAATGAAAATAGTATTTATATACTATATAGAATAATATCTTTATTTATGTATTCAACTATTTTGATTATAAAGGAAAAAGTTCGTTATTTTCATACAGAATAAACTGACATTATTCTATTAAACTTTATAAACTTTATTGTTGCCAAAAAAAAAAAAAAAGGAATAACAATTTCTCCCAAAGAGTTCATTTTAATTTGTAAGATTTTCACGTGCAAAGGGAAAATGCAGCAAATTACAAATAATAAAAAAGATAAATAGGACAGGAATGAATACATATAAACATTTCACACCAAATACCACCTAAATTAATTTTTGTAGTGGTATTTTCCCACACTACGAAGAAAGATTCCTCGATTTACACGATTTTACTTGGCCTTCCGTTTCTCATTGGTTGCGATTTCATTTTCGCAATTGCGTATATTAATTGGCACAAAATTTTACATTTTTATGACTGAGGTATATGTAAGGCCATGCAAATAAGAAATTCCGTATTGTTTCCTATAAAATGTGATAAAGTGTTGGTTAACTATATATGTTTCTATTAAGAGGAGCAGGGCTGCCAAGCCTCCGGCGTTCTGGATACCAGTATTTTAATACAAAAAATGTTACTTTATTTAATTGAAACATTTGCGCGATTTAAAAGAACAACATTTTCTGTAAGGTAATAGTGTTGTGCAAAAAGCCTGAGACTTGCCATGTCTGGTGGTGAGTGAAATGTTTTATTTAATGCATTTATCTCTATTTTAATGCTACGTGAACAACGTCCTGTGTAACAGCTTGTAGAGTGTAAAATAAATTATTAAAATAATCCCTATTACGAAAAATGAAACAAAATGCCCGGCTAAGGGAAATAAAAGGTTAGTTAACCTTTCGTAATTTGACCTGAACACAGGTGTGCATCAAATTTCAACGGTGTTTGTAACATCACGATTTTAAATTAAATGTGGATACTATTAAAAGGCTATCACAAAAAATACTTAACGGCGCCATATCACGTTTATCTATTTAGTCAATTGGAAGTGGACACGATGATGAATTATTAACCGTTAGGTTTAGAACTCCCCCTACTTTAGGGTGATTTTAGTAAGTTAATGCTATCGAGTACATTTTTAGATATTTAGATTAGATCTTAGATATAAATATTGCAGAATGGTAATCAAAATTATTATTAGATTTCTAAATTAGATGTCTCAGTTTACATTTCCAAAAGTTCTTTATCCATTAGATACAGATGTTTGTGGTTAGCAGGCAAGTAAATACTGCTGTATGGATATTAGGATAACGTAAAATGCTTGACCAAATTGTTGTTTATCCTTATAAATCGCAGTGTAAAAATGAATCTACGATATAGGATAATCATTAACTCAATCAATAGAAAATTACAAATGCAAAATAAATTACACAACGGGGGGTTCAGGGGGGGGGCACCCCCCCTGAAGAAATTTGCTTTATTATATAAAAATTACTAGAATAAGTAGCTCGTGAGAATTTCAGAATATCATTACATAACAACGTGTTTAATTTAACGCTTCTAATGTCTGAAACCATCGAAATATTTTTTTCTCCTTCTATAAATGTTTGTGTAATTTAAAAGTTTAAATTTTGTTTTTGTAGAAAGATTAATATTAAGCAAAATTTGCTAAAAACAATAAGTTGCAGAGATGACGTTGAGGCTCTTGATCTGCAGATTTACTAGTTTGTAAATAAATATTTATATGTGTAATTAATTTAAGAAGAATTAAGAACTGAAATATAAAATCTTACGAAAAAACAAGATCATTCAGTTTAAGTTAAAATTCTTATATTCTCTGTGCCTAATTGCTTTTTGACCTCCTCTTTTGAATCAGAAATTTAGATTCATACCGGAAATTTCGAAAGAAGAATTTTTACTTCCTAGATAATCAAGCGTGAACAATGTAAGTACCTTTTTTGGATTTCTTGCATGCGGGACGACTTAATATTCAGCGCGGTACGACAGTATCTGTCATTAAATAAAATAAAAATGACAAATAAAAATTTCTGGTGTGAATTCGGAATTTCTAAATAAAAGAGTAAACCAAATTGGCAACACTATTCAGTCTAAATATCTGAGTATTTATGCGTGATGGCAAAAAAAATCTATCGCACACAAAGGTCTGGAAATTTAGTTATGGTTACGCCAAAAATGGTTTGTGCGAACATGAATCTCAGATTTTGGTTTTTCAACTAGATTTTATTTTGTTTTGTTTTTTAATGGAACGGAAAAATCCGGAAAGAACGGAAAAATATTTTCCCAACTTTTCGAGTTCGCCTGTGACTTTAAGCTACTCATAAAATGATGTCAAGATCAATTCTTTAGCCCGACATAGTAGATTTTGTACTATTTAAAAAAAAATATTAATAAATTCTATTATTTTTTTTTAAAGTTTATTGGAAATCTCTACTGCAATTGTTGTCTTTTTCAAGATTTTTTTTTATAAAAGTCTTCCATTTTGGCAAAACTGAGGATTTTGTTTTTTATCAGCTGATATCTCTTTTGTACGTTAGTCACTGAATGTTATATTTGATACAAACGGACCCGTCCGGCGTTTCCCGGAACGGTGATAATAACCTGAAATGAACTTCATATTTGTATGATTTTATATATTCAACTCAATTTTGTCTGAATTTATATTTTTAAATTAAAAAATCGAAAAAATATTGAATTGAAAGTATGTACTATACGATATTTTCTTTTTCTTCGAAATTTTCAAACCTTTTATTATGTAAGATATATTTGTACCTGTCCGAAAGATTAAAAATTTTTGTAGGCTATGTAAATCTCGTCTGTTGAGATGGTGTAAAAGGATTGTGTTAAAATACGGAAATTTAGTTTCTTTTAGCGTAGAAAAGATATAGTCTCCGTGAGGCTCGAAGTTACCTGCTTATACTAGTGCATTTGAAAGGGTTAAAACTAATATATATTTTTAAATGCATTACGTCATCGATTAGAAGAATGTTTCAGCTGTAAGAGCATATTTTTGGTTAGTCGGTGCCTCTAAAATTGCACCCTGGAGGGCCGTTGCCATAAGAGGGAAAAACGTTTTTCGAAAAAACGACCCGTTTGAATTTTTTCCCCAAAGGGTTAACTGCGAGATTGTTTTTAATTTATTGCACCATTTTAGAATAAGAGTACAAATTTTCTGAATATGTCTTTCAAATTTAACTATGCCGGGCGGATTGGTCGATTTAGCTTGAAGCAAAACCATTAAAAAACACAAATAAAATCGAAAAGTTGGTTCTCCACTTCCTTCAGATGCGTAAATGGATTTCTACGCATGCGCCAGCGCTTGTTTTCTCTTGGAAGGCCAAAGATGATTTTTTAATGAGAGTGCATTATGATTTTAATTAATATCTCAGCTTATAATTAAAAATTTAAAATTCTCAGATGTACCAGCAAAGGCCTTCGACTAACCTCACAAAAATTTTCAGCCTCGTACGTGCCGTAGATTTCTCTAGCCATCGCACACAGACGCACGCACACTTATACGCAGACAAAGCGAAACTTCCTTTTATTAGTACAGTTTCACGTTTAGAGAAGACACCCGGGAATCTTTTGAAAGAATTAAAAAATAATAATATCCGAAATGTACACGTGTTCTGTAAAATAATTTCTGGTCTTTCGGTATTACCGCATTTCTTATTTTTTTTTTTTTTTTTTAATTTATTTGTACATAAATCATATTTCCAAAATTTTTTGTATTGTAAATATGTACACAATGTAAAATTTATACAGCACATGAAACACAACATTCTAAAAATAATAAAAATATTTTAAACAATATCACCAGCTTTTAAATTATATGAAATGATATGGGTATCCACAAAATCGCTTTCAAAGCATTTGGAGGAAATGAATAGTTATGTTTCATTTAATATGAATGAGAAAACACTTGTCATTAAACCTTTTTATTATTCTCTCAGTTAAAGACCGAAACACGACGTTCATTAATTATGAATTAGTTATTCGTGCGGAATTTCTATGAATAACCAACCATCAAATGACATGGAACGGTTCATGTGTTGAAAGTAATTACATTTGTTTCTTAGTTTTTCAAAGCTCTGATTTAATGGTTCATGGATTACACGAAAGAAAATTATTTATTTAACTAAATTAACTGATTACAGTATATTGCTTTATATGATTTTTATAGTAACTGTTTCTTCAACCTGAATGACTATTTTTCAAGTACACACTGTCTTAAGGTCTTTTTATTAGCAAAAAATATGAAACATGCATTTTTATATTAGGAATAAACAGTTTCACATTTTCAAATTCTTATCAAACAGTATAATTGAATAGTAAATTTCAAAGCTACACGAGTCCATAATTTAAAGGAAGAACTTTATTCTTGTAAAATATTCTAGAATATAGCCCTTCCATATCTCTGTTAACACTTTTTATGTGAATAAAAGTGTCACAAACCGTTATTACCAACGGATTTCGCTTATTGCGAAAAGAAAGTTATTATTAAAAAAACAAAAAAATATTTCAATGGCCAACAGCACAAGAAGTAAATATGATCGTACAAAATGGTGAATATGGTCATGTGCCTTAACCCTTTCAGGCGCAGAAAAAACCCTCTAGTAAAATGATGAAATAATTGACTCACGCCAGAATTTCCAAAAGTATTTCTTAGACTTAGGAAATAAAATCCTGTTCTTTTGCACTTTCATTATAAAAGTAAAATTATGTTAAAATATTCTCCGTGCCATTTGTCTTTTTTGCAATTAAAATTAGGTGGTCATGCCGTGTGACCCCCCCCCCCCCCTCCCCTTGAAAGGGTTAATGCATAGGTGCCAAGGATTACAGATTCGAAACATCGCCATTTATATTATATATCTCTGCCTTATTAATTTACAGAATTTTTTTTCTATTAATTAAGGCGGACTTATTACAAATACGACAATTCAAAATCATAATATTCACCGCATATGAACTTAACCCTTTGTGGACGAGCGACCGACATACGTGCCGTGTAAGGTGCTCAGAATCTGTGATTATTCACACCAATAAATTTTTATTGTAAATTTTGCCTTATTTAATCCGAGCATTTTCTCGATTTAATTAGACAAAAATTTCTGTTTTGAAAAACCGGTGACAGAAGATTAAAATTTTTATAAAAGACGGTCGTCCTCAATGGGTTAATGTCAATCCTTTAGCTGTGGTAGTGCGTGCACCACTGGATGTCGGTGATCAAGTTTGGCCTCAATTTTTATTTAGATATTTAGAGTTCATACCAGAAATAAAGAACAGTATTTTATATTTTATTTAATGAGAGAAATTTATGTACTACATAAAGTATGTCAAATCCAAAAGTGACTCTTCACTTTACAGCACTCTGTGATATCCGCGTTCCTGTCATTTCAATCTTTTCTCTCTCAGGTTTCGTACGGTTCAAGCACTTCGAAGCACTTTTTACCAGAAATTTCGTAAAGTAATATTTGCCTTATTTAAAGAAAAAGAAAATCTATCTTCTAATATGGCGACCAGTACTTTACAAAATTTCTGGTACTAAAACACCTAAAATCACATGAATCGCTTGATGCGTACGAACACTGTCTCTGCTCGATTTTCACCGATAATTTGATTCGTCGCACTCTGGAACATCATTGGCTGCTGAAATTAGTCGGGAAATCGATTCTGGATTTTTCTCTAAATTTTATTTTTTTCTCAGTAAATCTCTAATTTTTGACGGTTTTTATATTTCAATTTTGTTTTTTTTTCTAAATTGTTATTGTTTTATATCATTTATATAAAAAAGAAAGAAAAATGTGTGGCTCTGGGGCCTTTTCTTTTCCTCCCTTATCCTCTGCTTGCTTCGACCAAACCAATTCTATGGAATTTGCTTGCATTTCCATCTTTTGCCTAACATCTAACGCATCAAGAACTATTCCACTTACAACTTTTTATTGGAAGTAAAAGAGAGCATTACGACTCTTGTAAGCTTTCGAGATGTCTGTGCATTGGTTCAGATAAAGGAAAAATTCTTCTTTTAAAATTTCCGGTGTGAATTTGAAATTTCGAATAAAATTGGAAGCCAAACTCGCAACCCTGTTGGATGTTTAAAATTTAAGACTGTGTAATAGAAATATGCCTTTTTCGAAAACGTTGTCAGATAATCATAGATAAAACATAGATAATCTGTATGTTGGGTTTTTATTAAATATATGTTAATAAATGGTTTTGGATATAAGAAGAGTTATTTTGAAATAAAGCCGAATTATATTAAATGTGAATATCTAACAGCTAATTAAATTATTATAAACAAAGTAAAATACTGTAATACCGAAAAGTTATGCTGTCGCAGGTACATATCATATTGTTATTTTGAATCCTACTTTCACATTGTACTAAATATTTGAGTCTATATACGTTCTGAAGATATATTGTAATTATTAAAAAACAAATTTATTTTTAATGCGATAATAATTTTCCTCAGTAGATTTTCCGAAATTTCTTACGCAATTGAGCAAAGAAATACATTAAATTTTGTTTTTCCAAAAAATGTCAGCTACGAAAGCATTTGAAATGTAGCAGAAACCCGTTAACCCTTTGAAGGGCAAGCAATTGCGTTTGTATAATGCTGAATTCCCTAAAGAAATTTGGAAAAAAAATATTTCAAAACAAGGAAAAGCAATTTTCAACTCTTCCCCCCCCCCCCTCCCACCAAAGCTATAAAAGTAATATTTAATAAAAAGTTTTTGGTGCAAATCTTAATTAAATTTACGCCCCTCAAGTGTTTAAATTAAAATCAGCCTTCCTTTACGAAATTTAAAAAAGCAGTAATTTGAAAAAATATTTAAAACATTATTGTTAATTGCTGAACGATTGAATATCATTTGTAACAAAATGGGTAATACAAAATGCTTCATAATTAGAGGGCTGCCATAGGCGGCTATTTTTTAATTCTACTTCGCACCACTTTCTTAACCCCTTAACAGTCGCTTTAAATTACGGTTTAAAAGTTCAAATTGCTTATCGGCAAAACTTTTTTGAAAAAGAAATATTCAACTTATTTAATGACAGGTAAAATGATACCATAATAAATCCAATCACGCTATTTCATAAAACTGGTGCGGATCAAACAATCTGAATAAAATTCACAGCCTGTGAATATCACGGGAGCGAGAATTAAGAGGTAAATGTTAGCTGTTTATTATAACAAACAGCATTTGGTTAGTATATAAGCAGGGTTCTCGCTGCCGCTCGCCATTGCGCCAAATCATGACAAAATGTTTCATTCGGCGATTAAACAGATGATTAAATTCGCCAAATTGTGAATGCTCAATTTTTGCTCATCCTTTGTGTGTGTGTGTGTGGGTGTGTCAGTACAGGCGACACTCTCATTTACATTCCTGAATAACTGACGTCACTTTCTTATGCTCAATCGTACCTTACAATTTATATTATTGTTTGAGCTACAAGCCGAACACCAATTAAATTTAGGAACAGCCAAAGCCACAGTAAGCAAAAATGTCATTTCAGTATGTGTTAATGTGCCCGATAGGCAACAGTACAATTTCGAAATTACGTTTGAAGAATGGGATTCAATGAAAAGCCGAAGAATTCTAGAAAAATAAAGTTTTTGACACTTTTTGCTGTTTATATTTTGAATTTTTTCAGAATTCACTGAATGTAATAACTTAAAATCCTGAGTTAACTGGTATTGGAAATTTTATTTTATAACATTTTATTGAGTTTTAATTGAAATTTTAATTTTTTTTTCTTGATTGCGCAAAATATTTAAAATATCGTTTTTTTTAAGTTTCTGTAGCTTGTAATTAAATTTAGATGAATAACTGATCTATAAGCAGTTACAGAAATTTACGTTATTTTAGAACACATTGAAAAAAATGGAGATACATTAAGGGTTTAAAGATTCAATTTTCAATGTTTCACGAAGAATTTATTTTTCTATTATTTTTTTTTTCATTTGGCGAATGTTTTTTATTTCTGATTAGCCAAATTGCTAATGTTTGTAAAAAGCCAGCGCGAACCCTGTATAAGGTTTAAAGATGGTATGGTATCCATCGCAGACGATCCGGGATCTCGCCACGATTGACAATAAGATGCATTACTGAACAAATTTCAGTATCATTTGGTTCCTATGAAGCAATTAAAAAATATTATTTTAGGATTGTGATTCGTCATTTCGCGGGTTGCTCCAAGAAATTTGAATTTGCTCCAAAAACAACAATGTGCTCAAGTGAGCCGAGGCTTTCTGGAGGCAATTCTTTTCTAAAAGGTATTATTACCGGTGAGGAAACTTGGATGCTTTCGATACAGAAACAGTTAAGAAAATGAATGGTGTTTGAAAGGTGAAGCAAGGCCGAAAAGACCAAATCAAAGTCGATGTAAAATCAATTTTCTTTGATTCTCGTAGTGTTCTGCATTATGAATTCTTACCAACTGGCTAGATACTCAATGAAAATTATTGTTTGTGAGTTTTGCGCATTACCCTTGAAGGAATTCGTTGAAAAAGCTTCAAATATGGCAGGAAAACTCACGGGTTCTACATCACAAGAATGCGCCTCATAGTGCAATTATATTCCGTGAGTTTGTAACCAACCATTCACCAAATACAACTCCACAAGCTCCGAATTCACCTGATGTGGTACGGTGTGACTTTTGCTTATTTCCCGTTTGAAATTGCCTCTTCGTGACCTCCATTTTGAGTCCATTAATTCGATAAAAGAAAACTTTCTACGAACTCCGGAGGTGTTTCGCAAAAACGACTTTGAAGAATGTTTTGATGATTAGAAAAACGTTGGCAGGAGGGCACTGCAAACGCAGGAAAATTCTTTGAAGCACATGCAATAAATTCTTACTAATAAATTGATATCTTTTGTTTTATGCCACAATTCCGGAAACTTCTGATCACAGTAGTATACATATAGATACTAAATTATATATAGTTATAGCATGCATAAATGTTGTAAAAATATATAAAATAAAATAAAATACAGTAGAACCTCGATTATCCAAATTAATTGGGACCGACCATCTTTCGGAAAATCGAAATTTTCGGATAATCGAGAAGGCTTTATTTTTCAGATTAAGGAGAAATATATGCAATATTTCTTATTATGGTAACAAGTGCTCAATAAAAATAAAGCAATAGCAAAATAGAAACAAGAATAAATGATCTGAATTTTAATTTTGAAATTAAGTACCTTTTACATATATCACAAGGGTTTGAATTTTTTTTTTTTTTTTTTTTTTTTTTTTTTTTTTTTTTGTAGCAGTTTCGATTGCTTTTGGTTTGAAGCTCTGTCACGGAGTTTTTAAATATTATTAGTTCTCCAATATCATAGTCTTTCTGCTGCTCCAGCTATCTCAAACCTTTTATAAAACATTCAATTCTTCAGGATTGCTAATTTGTCCGTTTTCTTCGTTACACTCTGCAGCTTACGGGAGCTCAAGTTAAATTCAAAGGAACTTTAAGAAAGGGGATCGAAAATATATATATGTACTCGAACTTCGAAAAAGACCGTTTCCTCACACGGAATATGATCGTTAAAAAATAATCATTCAAAATGCTTTGCACACAAGGAAAGTGATATAAAGAAAAAAGCTTTAAAAATGGATTTCGGTTAACCGAGAATTTTGGTTAAAGAGTTTCGGAAAAAAGAGGTTCTACTGTGTAACCGATTTTTGTTGCCCAAGTATATTGTTTTCAATTGGATACTAATATTTTTGCCCTGAAAATTTGGTTTTATGCTATCGCAAAATTCCAGCAGTTTAACTCTTTAGCGGGCGGTAGTAGTAACAAGTGTAATAACAATTATTCGAAAATGTCAGGACTTATGATGCGTTGTAATTTTCGAATTTGAAAGACAAAATTCATTTCATTAAAACAGAATGCTTAATCCTTTAGCCAGCGGGTGGTTTCCACAAAAAAGGACACCTAATTTTAAGAGTACTGCCACCAATAACATTTAATTAATTTTTTTTTAAATAAAGTACGGGGAAATTAGCAAGTTCTTATTATCTAATAAATTCGTTTATACATTCTAGTGTCAGTCCACCATTTCATCATTTTACAAACAGGATTAATCCGCGCCGGAAAGGGTTAAATAATATTATTAAAACTTCTGCTAATAAATCGGAAAAGAGTTTTTTTCCTTATTTGAACGCCTTTTTAATGCAGAATTTCAGTAATAATTATGGCCAAAGACACATTGAGCAGACATTTTTAGCATATTTACGATAAACATTTTGCATGAATAAGTTTCTAAATAAGGTGGTCTTTCATATTCAAAATAGTGGAAGTTCTATTCGGCAGTAATCAGAAACTGTTAACCCGATGTAAGAGAAAATCGGTACAGACGAAAAACATTTTTACGCACCCTATTGAGTGGCATATCATTGGATAGGACTTTCAAAACGAAGACGATGTTTCATTGACTATTTTACAGTCAGAAGCTCCGTTTAAATATTACACAGCCTGGAAGTTGCGTAGGTAGGATCTCTAGCTTTACTGCAACTCTAACCTTCATACACATTTATAGGCCTCATCAAAACAGTGTTTATAGATAGGAACTAACAATTAAACACAACTTAAAAATCATCAATACAAGTAAATAAAAAAATAGATAAATAGTATAAAAAATAGTTTCACATTGATGAGAAATAATTAATTAGTTCGCTTCTTACGCAGTCGGGTTTTTTGATATTTTAAAATCTAATTTTTACTTGTTCATAACTCATTCATAAAATATTATTAAATTGTATTTGATTAAATGATCTAGAACTAACAACAACAACAAAAAAGACCTTGACAATTTTTCAAAAGAAAATATCAACTGCTAGTTCTTATAAACAATATTGCAAAACCTAAAAATTATGCGAAATTTCATAAAATAGACGTCTTTATTTTTGTTAAATGTTGCATTTTTATCACGTTCACTGGTTTCTCAAAAATTCGAGAATATATAGAACACGTTCATCTAGTTTTTTTAGTCATATTTGTTTTTTAAATCTTGACTCATTTTGCGGATTTTGACCAATTTGTCCTACGGTGTGGTCGGACGTTCAACGCGGAAGATTGTGAGAAATTGAAATATCATGAAATGGGTTTTTTAGGGCAACACGCAAGAGACTTAACGAATGGAGTTATAAATAAAGAGGAGGAGACATATACTGTACCGTCTACAAGTTGCGAGAGAAGTAACTGAGGAGGTTGTCACAAGATGGCGGCTGCTTTTTTCAAATCGGATCTTCAGTTTCTGATTACCACCAGGACAAACTCCCCACCAATAAGATTGTTTAGAAAATTTCGTCTTAATTAAGTGTCTTATTCATGGAAATTTTTCTCAAAAATGTCGAACAAATTTCTATTTGTTTTTTCTGGTTTCAGTATGCCTTGTAAAATTGTCAGTTTGTTACTGTGGTAGTCACAATATGGCGGAAACAGAGGGCCTAACTACCGTCAAAGTGAACTACTACCAGTAAAAATAAAAATCTGAATCTACTATTATTTATGACTGAAATTTTGTAATAATGAGGCGTTTAAATAGGTTGAACATTTCTGTATAAATCTACTGGTGGAAGTTTCCACAGGCGGTAGACAACTACTGCGATAGCGGTTACAGTTGAAGCTTCACTATTGTCAGGATGTGTCAGTTCCTCTTTATTAACCCCTTGAGGGGCAAGCAAAAATGTCTCTAAATATTGTATTCTCACCGGAATAATCGAAAAATTTTATTTTTAAATAAGGATAAGCAATTTTTCAACGATTTTCATCCAAAGTTAAAAATATAAAATTTATTTAAAAATTTCTGGTGAGAATCTTGATTAAATTAGGTGGGATATATTTTATTCCACCGCCCCTCAAGGTGTCAATAGTTCCATGACTTAACGCTTTAGCGGGCGGTTTCCACAAAAAGGACACCTAATTTTAAGAGTACTTGCACCGTAAAAATTTAATTAAAATTTTCCTTTTATAAAGTACGTTGAAATAAACAAGCTTTTATTTTCTAATAAATTTGTTTCTAAATTCTGGTGTCAGTCCATCATTTTACAAATGGAATTTATCCGCGCCTGAAGGGGTTAAATAATGGGAAAATGCTGATAAAAAATCGAAAATTTCGGTCTAAAAAAGTACAACCTCTCCTTCAACATTCAATTAAAGTTTATTTAGAATTTAGATTAAAAATTGATTTTAAAACTAAAGAAAACAAACAGATAACCATGAATAGCCGCACAAGCTTTATATATATTACTCTGTTTTTATATTCTATTCTCCCTATTGTATTTTGAAAGTACATTTTATACTAAATTTCTTTTGCAGATGTTATCAAAATACAAGAAAAAATTATACCAGTATATAAACACAAGTTTCTTAAAAAAAGTGGTGTCAACCGAATAAATTTGTGTAAGAGATGCTTGAGCTTGAGAGAAGTACTTCGACCGTTAACGGATAATCATGCACAGTTAAATGGTTTAATATAAACACAATTTGTAAATTTCAAAAAAATTTCCGAATATAATAACAGATATTACAAAAAAAAAAAAAAAAAAAAAATGTTTAATTAAAGCTTTTGCTGCCGTCTACGAGAATACTGGTATTTGCAACCAGGGGGGGGGGGGGGGGGGAGTTTCCTTTCCACGTATGATTAAACTCGTTATTGATCTCCTTATCTAAATAACCAATTAAGAGTATTCATAGAAAATACATGCAATGTTTACTGTTTATCTCATTGTTGGTAGAAGAAGCAAAAATTTCTTTCGTGTGCCAACAATGAATATACTCGTGTGCATTTATTTGTCTCTAAAAGCATTAAAATGAAGATATGATCTTGGCACGTGTGATCCGATGCACTATCTCAGCGAATGTGTTAAACATTGAAATAAACAGTTGCTAAAATATTTTTAAAATGTAAATAAACCCAAAAATTCCTGTCAGAATAAATTTTCTATTGATTAATACAGAATTTTAATATTGCTCCTTGTAGCTAAAACTGCAACTTTCAATATAAAAATGTAGATTAGATTTGCATATTAACTTTATTGATTTTCTTGAATGTATCCAAATTCAGGGTGGAAAACTTTTTTGTTATGCATTATCATACCTTTGATCTAAATGATTTCTTGGATTCTTTGTTTAGAAGTTATAACATAGGAGAGTAAAACATAGATAATTATTTATCGAATATACTATAATGCATGGTCTTGGAGAATAGAAGAGTAATTTTTAAGTAAAGTTGAATATCCACTGTGAATATGTTACAAATTAGATTGTTATGAACAAAGGAAACTTCCTTAACGTAATTGCATGTTATCACTTAAGTGTTAAGATAGTGATGTTTTTATTACTAAATATTTGAGTCTCTATACGTTCTAAAGATATTTTAGATATAAACAGGTATCTATAAATAAATTATCTGTGCTCTATTATTTGTTTAGCATTTATATCTTGTAGTTTCAGTTTTATTGAAGCCTCCCATTCGGCCTGCATTTTGGATACCACTTTAAACAAATCTTTTTAAATTTTTCTCTTAGAAATTTTGAAGAAAACTACAAGGAAGGTAGTTTTTGTGTAACTGCTGTAAAGCGCAAAAACAGAAGAATTTATTCATATACTTGTTTTAATAAGTGAAGTAAGTGTAATAACGAAAATAATTTAACTATTTTGGACATAATGATTTATTTTGATACTAGAATGTAGTGTTGCCAGTGGGCTACTTCTTTTAAAATTCAAACTTCTAGATTGGCACCACTTTTTGGAAATAGTGAAATTCGCCTTATTTAATGGCATATTAATTTTTTTTAAAAAGGGAATTTTGCCATTTCAAAAAAGTGGGGCCAATCAAGAAATATGAATTAAAAAAAAGTAGCCCAATAGCAACACTGCTCGAATGAATCATTCAGACATGACAAAAGCATAAGTGACAGCATTTGTATTGTCTTAAAAATCAGCTTTGCCAGTGGGCTACTTTAAAAAAAAAATCAGATTTCTTGATTGGCACCACTTTTCTAAAATTGTAATTAATATGTGATTAAATAAGGCGAATTTCACTATTTCAAAACAGTGGTGCCAATCAATAAATCTGAATTTTAAAAAAAGTAGCCCACTGGCAACATTGTTATAAATTAATTCTTTGCACTCGAGAGGTGATTCTTACTCATCACAAGTGTTGCCAGGTGTCCCGCGTAAATCTGGTTTTCTAATTCTCTGGACACCACTAATTTTTTTTCAGTTTATTGCTCAATCTTTAATCGTAGACAATTCTGCCATTAGATAAGGTGAAGAAAATTACTTTAGAATACTGGTGTTCAGAGCATTTGAAGAACCGATTTACGCGGAACACCTGGCAACACTTGTGGTGAGTGGGAGTCACTCTCGAGTGCAAAGGGTTGAAAAAATGGAGTTATGAATAAAGAGGAGAAGACATATAATGTACTGTCTAGCAGTTGCGAGTGAAGTAACTGAGGAGGTTGTCACAAGATGGCGGCTGCTTTTTTTAAAAATCGGATCTTCAGTTTCTGATTACCGCCAGGGAAAACTTCCCACCAATAAAATTGAAAAGAAAATTTCGTCTTATTTAAGCGTTTTATTCATAGAAATTTTTCTCAAAAATATCGTAAAATTTCTGATGGTTTTTACTGGTGTCAGTATGTCTTGTAAAACTGTCAGTTTGTTTCCCTGGTTGTCACAATATGGCGGAAACGCAGGGCCTAACTACCGCCAAAGTAAACTCCTACCAGTAAAAATGAAAATCTATTTCTACCATTATTTATGATTGAAATTTTGTGATAATAAGTCGTTTAAATAAGTTGAAAATTTCTATATAAATCTACTGGTGGAAGTTTCAACCCGCGGTAAACAACTTCTGCGATAGTGGTTACAGTTGAAGCTTCACTATTTTAAGGATATGTCTGTTCCTCTTTATTAATAGTTCCATGGTTGAAACATGAAGAATGCGATTTGAATTAACAATCATATTCTCTTAATTTTTTTTATTTATGGTTTTAATTGATTAAAAAGAATAGGAATTTTTTGCATGCCTGAATAATTAGTTTGAATATCAAAATATCTCATTATATTTATTACTAAGTGTAACTACTGACTTATGATAAAAGGTTGTTTTAAACGAGGCTAACGAAAAAAATAGGCTACTTCGGTGCATACCACATGCCTTTTTTTTACAGACCGCTAGAGTGACGTGGTGCTCTTTTTGTACACCTTCGTTGGTGCATTCGAGCATCACGTGACTCCAGCGGTCTGTAAAAAGATACGTGGAACATACCGCGGTAGCCTGTCTTTCTCGTTAGCCTCGGTTTTAAAACTAAACCTCCTAGAGGCTTCCTTTTGACCCATGCCAAACTGATAATAGACAATTCGAAACAGAATTTGTTTCATAAAGCATGTTACATCAAAAGTAGTCTAATTAAATAACTTAAATAGTCTTAAATGAAAATTCTGGTATGAAATACTTTTCATAAAACTCGAGTATAATTAACAATCAAACCAGTGGGCACCTCCTCTCTTTTTTACAATATTTTATTAAGGGTGGTTATATGGACTCTAGTGAATTGTTTTAAATACAGTTTAAAAAATAATCTACATTATGTTCAGTTATAGTTACTTTTTCATATTTCAAATTTCATTTGCTCTCAAATACTGTTTCCTTTCCCCTTTTTTACCGCCTTTTATACAATAGATTCATCTATTTAATTTTTACGGCTTTGGCTCCACTCACACTTGTGGGGAAAATGTAACATCAGCTACTGTGGTACGTTTTTGTAGACTAGTTACAGTTAAGGTAGTTATGTTGTTATTTTGTATCCCATTTGCACATTACACTGTATGTGTGACTCTATATGAGTCATTCTCTGAAAAGTGGCAATTTTATCTCCCAGGGGTCTTGAAGGCATATTTTTAAAATTACAAAAAGAAAAAGTGATTTAAATATCAATATTAATCATACATATAAACTGTAATTATTTGTTTATTGAAATTGAAATTTGAAAAATTTAATGTATTTTTTAGTGCAAATATCATTCCCTCACTAGTCCCCAGTCACATATGTAGGAAAGAAAATGCTTTCTCTGCCATTGCAGCACATACATTTATAATTATTTTTTTTCTCAATTCATTAACACTAGAACGGCGTAAATTTTCACTCAAGTTTTAAAAAAATATTTCACATCAGAATTTTTACTTTAAGCTATTTAACTTATTTATTTAAGTTATTTTTGTGCAGCATATATTAATCTTATATTACAAAGAAATTTCTGGTTCGAATCGACATGTATTCGTTCAGAAAGGGTCAAAATGACCCCTCGCCGCCGTTCTAGTGTTAAACATTCTTAAATACATATTTAGCCATTTAATTAAATTTAAATTTTATATAATGAATGAATTAGGACACTTTTTAATGATGTCCCTACCATTGGTCGTCATTCCCTCACATAACTATAAATTTGCAATTATTTACTTAGTAGAAAGC
This sequence comes from Maratus speciosus, assembly GCA_963932465.1. Lineage (NCBI taxonomy): Eukaryota > Metazoa > Arthropoda > Arachnida > Araneae > Salticidae > Maratus > Maratus speciosus. The sequence goes on along the minus strand of OZ010797.1, from coordinate 370,030,320 downwards.
AGCACATGCTTTATATATGTCTAGGACAGTTTGTACAAGAGTAAAGTGAAATATCCATCTTGTTGTTTGCTCAAAAACGTTCTTGAACAGTTAGTATGCGACTTTAAAGTACTAGATAAATGTAAGTATTTTTATTACGCGTCATTCCCTCATCTATAATAAATATATTAAAAACTAATGAAATGTCTTTATATGCTGTTATATTATTAGAAATGTGTTTCAAAAGATATTTAGAAACTGAAAATATACCTAAGACTAATCACTTTTGTATAACATGATTTTCAGAAGTATTTCGTCATTCCATCATAATTTTAATATGAGGGAATAATTTAAATTGTGAGGGAATGATCTGAATCCATTTATATATGTACTAAACAGTAAAATAAAAAAATCTAATGCAATAAAATACACATTAAAAAACTCATAATGCTTGTAATTACCGTAAGTAAAGATAATACATTTTTATTTTTTATAATTTTACAGGGAGAAGTTAAAAATAAATAAAAAAAAATTTCTACTAATTCAAATAAACATTAACTCTTCTAAATGTTAATGCTTTATCTTTATTTTTTCAATTGACATAGAGTAAAAAAAAAAATATTTATTGACAGTATGACTTCTAATTATAATTTCTTTTCTTTTTTAACCATTTCAAGGGCGGTGGTACGCTTATGAAACCACTTAATTTTAATTCCCAAGCGCCATAATGGCAAAAGAATTTTTATAAACTATTATCTATTTAACATATATGTAAAATATAGAATTTTTCGTATTTATAAATAAATTTGTTATTAAATTCCGGTGCCACACATTTATTTGAACATATTAGCAATGGAAGTGCTTTGAAATTAAAATATCAGAAGAACTATAAGATACAGTTTGGTTCATATTATTTTTTGATAAATATAGCAATAAGGTACTTGTAGGCTAAATTTTGAGATTTTTGAGGCAATTTTATTGTACCACAATTTTTTTTTAAACAGCCGCTTTTCAAAGAATGACCCATATATGTTATGAACAGGGTTGGGCGTGAGCGCGTTTATGCAGCGAAAACTCACGAGTTTCGCTCATTTTCTGTGAACGTTGAGTTAAACTTGACTCACTTTTTAATAAACGAATTTAAGCTGAACGAAAGCTAAAAAAACCATGCGTTTGAACGAAATTTACAACTCAAACTCAATTTTTTTCATAATTTATTTAAATAATTTCCAGCCGTTAAGAACTCGTTTTTCCCATTCAAATGCCATATAGAGGCCTACGCGGACTTCGGACGAGTTGTGACTGATCATCAGTTTTTCCGGGTCTTGCTTTCTCTGGAGGCTTGGGCCGAGCCGAACGGACTTATTTCTGGGTCTGTGCTTTATTCTTCCTAACCTTCTCACCGCCATGAACTGATATATCTGTTCACTAAGCTATAGGTTGCACTGCGTAGAAGTATTTTTTAAATTAATATAATTCTACAGATATAGTGCAGTTTTAAAACACAGAGTTATGATTAATACTCTCAAGGATTATATTCCCCATACATAGTTAAATATTTTATATTATGTTGAAAAAACTATCTTTTTTTAGCATGTAAAAAAAAAAAAATTACAGAGAAAAAACAGCACAATTTTGCCATTTTGCTCGGCGGTTAGGGTGCTAGAAGTCTGTACTGACCGACATTTTCTGGCCCGGTCCCAACCCTGATTGCTTGAAAATCATTGACCCTTTCCTGTCTGACTCGCGCAAAAAATATTTGAAACAAACTCCTTGGGTCAACAATTTTTGTCGAAAATGCATGTATTTTTAAATTACCATTATTCTACAATTAAAATTCTCTTTAAAGAATTATACATATACATTTCTGTGGGGTGGGGTGGATACAGTACTGTAAAACAATTTATAAGAATCTGTGTGTGACGAAATCCTGTTTTAAACGGAAAAGTTTCTTGATCGGTGCAAAATGGACATAAATCCGTTTGAAAATAAATAATACATTTGCAAGAGACGACTGACCTGGTAAAAAAGGAACTTAACTATAACTATTTTTTTTCTCCTATGTGATTCCGTCTTAGAAGGTTTTTCGATATGCAATTTTTGAAATTTTTATTTCTCCAAGGCGTGTAAATGGATTAATGGTATTAATAATAATTCAGATATTTACATACAAATAGAGATCCATTAAAAAATCAATATAGTTTACAATAGGATATATAGAAAGAAATGTAGTCGAAACAGTATTTTGAAAATAAATCCAATCCTGGGTCATCTCGATCCGAACCTCTAGAAAAAAGTAATCCCCAAACCAAAATCGGGCCGAGTGTTGGGAAGGAAAGTTGAGCCGGGCCCATGAAGACCATTACATTCGAATAACCAAAAGATTAATTCAAAAATTTTGTAAATTTGGACAATATATTTAAAAAAAAAACAAAAAAAAACAGTTTTTAGTGAATCTGAGCTTGAATTAGTTCGGTTTTTTTTTTTTTTTTTTTTTTTTTTTTTTTTTTTTTTTTTTTTTTTTGTGAGCGTGCACAACAATAGTTATGAAGATACATTCGGATACAAACATTGAATTCTGCACATTAGTTGTCTCTATGTTATTATCCGTTTCACATTTATTTTTTGTTGAGTTAGTTTTATGAATATCCACGTGATCTTTTTTTTTTTTTTTTTTTTTTTTTTTTGTAAACGAATTTTCTCAAAGAAAGATCTTTTTAGATTTTTCTTACAACTATTGCAGAAATATTTCCAGAATGTAATTTTTTATTGCAACTGTTGTAAAAAAAAACTATCACTTAAAATTTTCTTCAGAAATATTGGTATTAAAAAAATTCATATCATCTAGGAATCCTGTTTTACATTAATTTATTAACCATTTGGAAAAATGGTTATTGTTCTCGTCAGGATGGGAAATCAAAAGCATATCTGAAGGTTTTCATTGGTTTAATCTGCATTTTATTCGTTTTCTGATAGGTCTATACAGTAATCTGTTTTTCCCTTTAATTTCAACAACGATGGATACCTTATGTTGCCACTATGACAAAAAAGTAATAAAAACTACAAAAAAAATTAATAATAATAATTAATAACTCAGAAAAAATTTGAGATACAGTTTTCAAACAAATTGCATTTAAATGTACATTTTTTTCTCTATTCGACGGTGTAAAAAGTAATAGTGTCGGATGTTTAGAAGTTTAAGAATGAAATTTCATTTAAAATTGGCTGTCAGATTTCTTTGAAATCTGAAGATGGAAAAGCCCTTTCCCGAACAGCCAATGAAATGCTTGGATATTTACGTAAGTTTCAGGTGGATAATACTTAAGTTTCATGAAATCTGACGGGTCGCAGGCGATTTTGTTGACTTGCACTTTTTACGTGTAATAACACTATTAATGTTTAATTCATGGCGCACGTAATGTATGATAAACTCCGTGCGATTTTTTATGTCTTAAATTTTAGTCTTCGAAAAAATCGTTTTCCAAATGGTCGTTGTAATTTGATAAATTACTTTTTTTTTTAACTTGTTTTAATGTAAATGTTATGGTGAAGTGGAGTAAGTGTAACAACGAGGTTAGTGTAACCCACTGACTATTTAGTAAATGTTAAAATGTTATTTCAAATAACCAAACAGTTGGCATGTGTTTTCAAACTCTTTTTCATAATATTGGAGATAGTGATGGGTATAGTGTGTTATTTTAACAGTTAAATTCAGGACCTTGGAAGAGAAAGGGCGAATCTCGAAGTTTGGGTGTTGAGAAATCAAGCTCAAAGTTTTGCAAGTAGTGTTATAGAATAGGGTACTATTCACTTTAGCTCGACACTGTGAGAATACTAAGGGCGTACCAGCGCAAAACGACTTACCTACGTGTAGCCCACATTTATCTGACGCGGAAAAAAAAATCGATTTTTCGAGATTGCCATTTCTCTTCCAAGCTCCTGAATTAATCTTTCGGGCATGCGCAAAATTATGGCTGCTAACATTCGTATTCTTTTTTATCAATTACAAACCTGATTTTGAAAGAAAAAAGAAATTATGTTAAAAGACACATGAGTGGATCTTAATTTAATTCTCCCTTTCAGCGCTAAACAATGGAGCAGCATTAAGGGGATTCCTAGTTGCAGCCGACTTCAAGCCCAGTTTTGGCTGAATTATCTTCTTATAACATGAGTCACTAGATAAAAGTATAACTGTAATTTTAAAACCACTTATGTGGTTTTATTTGTAGTCGAAATTAAAATAAATTAAATAGAAGAAGAATGAGGATAATTTAAAAAAATATAAAAATTAAATTTATTGAGCGATAAAAATGTTACCAAATTAATTCATTAATACAAAGGTTACAGAGCGTTATGGTTAAGAGAGAATAGCTGCAGTTATGCAAACTGTGGAGAAAAAGTTAACATAAAATTGATAACAGTTAAATAAAAAAAATGAAATTAGCAACAGCTTAATTACAAAGTCAAAAGGGAAAGAGCAGTCTAAATATAACGGAGTTGGGAAAACTGCAGGGTAGAAAGAGAGCTCTTTTCGAAGCAGTTTTTTCTGATAGGCATTTGTGGCAATTTTCTGATATGTCTTTTTCAAAAAAGTGGTGCCAATAAGCAATTTGAATTTTTAAACCGTAATTTAATGCAACCGTTAAGGGGTTAAATAACATTCATTAAGCAGCTTAAAAGAAATATTTTTCTCACTTCTAGCTCTTCATCTGAATTGTAGCAGAAATCAGATAATAATTTTTATGAATATATATATATAGCTATTTAAATAAACATTAAACTGAAACTGATTCTCATTTTTAGCCATTGCTGATGATCAAATAAAATAAAAATAAATAAACTAAACAATATATTTTTTTTTTGTCAAGTACTCTCTGAAATGCCTTACGAAAAGAATAGTATATAAACATAAGTTTCTTAAAAAAGTGGTGTCAACCGAATAAATTTGTGTAAGAGATGCTTGAGCTTGGGAGAAGTACTTCGACCGTTAACAGATAATCATGCACAGTTAAAGGTTTTAATATAAACACAATTTGTAAATTTTAAAAAAAAATTACGAATATAATGACGGAAATTACAAAAAAAATAATAATAATATGTTTAATTAACGCTTTCGCTGCCGTCTACGAGAATACTGGCATTTGCAAACTGGTGGGGGGGGGGGGGGGGAGGGAGGGAGTTTCCTTTCCACGTATGATTAAACTCGTTATTGATCTCCTTATCTAAATAACCAATAAAGAGTATTCATAGAAAATACATGCAATGATTACGGGTTATCTCATTGTTGGTAGAAGAAGCAAAAATTTCTTTCATGTGCCAACAATGAATGTACTCGTGTGCATTTATTTGTCTCTAAAAGCATTAAAATGAAGATATGATCTTGGCACGTGTGATCCGATGCACTATCTCAGCGAATGTGTTAAACATTGAAATAAACAGTTGCTAAAATATTTTTAAAATGTAAATAAACCCAAAAATTCCTGTCAAAATAAATTTTCTATTGATCAATACAGTATTTTAATATTGCTCCTTGTAGCTAAAACTGCAACTTTCAATATAAAAATGTAGATTAGATTTGCATATTAACTTTATTGATTTTCTTGAATACATCCAAATTCCGGGTGGAAAACTTTTTTGTTATGCATTATCATACCTTTGATCTAAATGATTTCTTGGATTCTTTGTTTAGAAGTTATAACATAGGAGAGCAAAACATAGATAATTATTTATCGAATATACTATAATGCATGGTCTTGGAGAATAGAAGAGTAATTTTTAAGTAAAGTTGAATATTCACTGTGAATATGTTACAAATTAGATTGTTATGAACAAAGGAAACTTCATTAACGTAATTGCATGTTATCGCTTAAGTGTTAAGATAGTGATGTATTTATTACTAAATATTTGAGTCTCTATACGTTCTAAAGATATTTTAGATATAAACAGGTATCTATAAATAAAATATCTGTGTTCTATTATTTGTTTAGCATTTATTTCTTGTAGTTTTAGTTTTATTGAAGCCTCCCACTCGGTCCGCATTTTGGATACCACTTTAAAAAAATCTTTTTAAATTTTTCTCTTAGAAATTTTAAAGAAAACTACAAGAAACATAGTTTTTGTTGTAACTGTTGTAAAGCACAAAAACAGAAGAATTTCTTCATATGATTGTTTTAATAAGTGAAGTAAGTGTATTAACGAAAATAATTCAACTAGTGTGGACATAATGAGATATTGTGATGCTACTAGAATGCAGTTTTGCCAATGGGCTACTTCTTTTAAAATTCAAACTTCTAGTTTAGCACCACTTTTTGGAAATAATGAAATTTGCCTTATTTAATGACATATTAATAAAGTAAAAAACAATGGGAATTTTGCCATTTCAAAAAAGTGGGGCCAATCAAGAAATCTGAATTTAAAAAAAGTAGCCCACTGGCAACTCTGGTCGAATGAATCATTCAGACACGACAAAAGCATAAGTGACAGCATTTGTATTGTCTTAAAAATCAGCGTTGTCAGTGGGCTACTTTTTTTTTTTTAAATTCAGATTTCTTGATTGGTACCACTTTTCTAAAATGGTTAAATTCCCGTTGTTTTCGCCTTAATTAATATGTGATTAAATAAGGCGAATTTCACTATTTCAAAACAGTGGTGCCAATCAAGAAATCTGAATTTAAAAAAAAAGTAGCCCACTGGTAACATTGTTATAAATTATTTCTTTGCACTCGAGAGATGATTGTTACTCACCACAAGTGTTGCCAGGTGTCTCGCGTAAATCAGGTTTCCTAATTCTCCGGACACAACTAATTTTTTCCCATTTATTGCTCAATCTTTAATCGTAGACAATTCTGCCATTAGATAAGGTGAAGAAAATTACTTTAGAATACTGGTGTTCAGAGCATTTGAAGAACCGACTTACGCGGAACACCTGGCAACACTTGTGGTGAGTGGGAGTCACTCTCGAGTGCAAAGGGTTGAAAAAATGGAGTTATGAATAAAGAGGAGAAGACATATAATGTACTGTCTAGCAGTTGCGAGTGAAGTAACTGAGGAGGTTGTCACAAGATGGCGGCTGCTTTTTTTAAAAATCGGATCTTCAGTTTCTGATTACCACCAGGGAAAACTTCCCACCAATAAAATTGAAAAGAAAATTTCGTCTTATTTAAGCGTTTTATTCATAGAAATTTTTCTCAAAAATATCGTAAAATTTCTGATGGTTTTTACTGGTGTCAGTATGTCTTGTAAAACTGTCAGTTTGTTTCCCTGGTTGTCACAATATGGCGGAAACGCAGGGCCTAACTACCGCCAAAGTAAACTCCTACCAGTAAAAATGAAAATCTATTTCTACCATTATTTATGATTGAAATTTTGTGATAATAAGGCGTTTAAATAAGTTGAAAATTTCTATATAAATCTACTGGTGGAAGTTTCAACCCGCGGTAAACAACTTCTGCGATAGTGGTTACAGTTGAAGCTTCACTATTTTAAGGATATGTCTGTTTCTCTTTATTAATAGTTCCATGGTTGAAACATGAAGAATGCGATTTGAATTAACAATCATATTCTCTTAAAATTTTTTATTTATGGTTTTAATTGATTAAAAAGAATAGGAATTTTTTGCATGCCTGAATAATTAGTTTGAATATCAAAATATCTCATTACATTTATTACTAAGTGTAAATACTGATTTATGATAAAAGGTTGTTTTAAACGAGGCTAACGAAAAAAATAGGCTACTTCGGTGCATCCCACATGCCTTTTTTTTACAGACCGCTAGAGTGACGTGGTGCTCTTTTTGTACACCTTCGTTGGTGCATTCGAGCATCATGTGACTCCAGCGGTCTGTAAAAAGATACGTGGAACATACCGCGGTAGCCTGTCTTTCTCGTTAGCCTCGGTTTTAAAACTAAACCTCCTAGAGGCTTCCTTTTGACCCATGCCAAACTGATAATAGATAATTCGAAACAGAATTTGTTTCATAAAGCATGTTACATCAAAAGTAGTCTAATTAAATAACTTAAATAGTCTTAAATGAAAATTCTGGTATGAAATACTTTTCATAAAACTCGAGTATAATTAACAATCCAACCAGTGGGCACCTTCTCTCTTTTTTACAACATTTTATTAAGGGTGGTTATATGGACTCTAGTGAATTGTTTTAAATACAGTTTAAAAAATAATCTACATTATGTTCAGTTATAGTTACTTTTTCATATTTCAAATTTCATTTGCTCTCAAATACTGTTTCCTTTCCCCTTTTTTACCGCCTTTTATACAATAGATTCATCTATTTAATTTTTACGGCTTTGGCTCCACTCACACTTGTGGGGAAAATGTAACATCAGCTACTGTGGTACGTTTTTGTAGACTAGTTACAGTTAACCCCTTGGGGACGAGCGGCACGTATACGTGCCGCATGAAGCGCTCAGAATCCTTGTTTTTCCTCACCAGTAAAATCTTACTGTAAAATTTGCCTTATTTAATCAGCGCATTTTCTCGATTCAAGAAGACACAAATTTCTGTTTTTTAAAAACGGTGACAAAAGATTAAAAATTTCGTAAAATGCTCCCGTCTCGAAGGGGTTAAGGTAGTTATGTTGTTATTTTGTATCCTATTTGCACATTACACTGTATGTGTGACTCTATATGAGTCATACTCTGAAAAGTGGCAATTTTTTCTCCCAGGGGTCTTGAAGGCATATTTTTAAAATTACAAAAGGAAAAAGTGATTTAAATATCAATATTAATCATACATATAAACTGTAATTATTTGTTTATTGAAATTGAAATTTGAAAAATTTAATGTATTTTTTAGTGCAAATATCATTCCCTCACTAGTCCCCAGTCACATATGTAGAAAAGAAAATGCTTTCTCTGCCATTGCAGCACATACATTTATAATTATTTTTTTTCTCAATTCATTAAACATACTTAAATACATATTTAGCCATTTAATTAAATTTAAATTTTATATAATGAATGAATTAGGACACTTTTTAATGATGTCCCTACCATTGGTCGTCATTCCCTCACATAACTATAAATTTGCAATTATTTACTTAGTAGAAAGCAGCACATGCTTTATGTATGTCTAGGACAGTTTGTACAAGAGTAAAGTGAAATATCTATCTTGTTGTTTGCTCAAAAACGTTCTTGAACAGTTAGTATGCGGCTTTAAAGTACTAGATAAATGTATGTTAGGGTGGAACTAAAAAACGAAGTTTCGAATTTTATATTCTAATAGTGATTATTTTTTTCCTTTTTAACTCCATAAAAAGAAAATATTTTTCTTTTGAATTTAAAATGATATTTTCCGGTTCCTCAAAGCACCTGATTTTCCATAAAAAACGAAAAAAAAGCCAATAAATGCATGAAAAGTTGTTTAAGCTTATTGTTAAATTTATATTTTGCAAAATTAAATTAAGTGTTAATGTCCTGTAATAAAGAGAATAATTTAGTTTGAGTGCCTTAGAAAAGTTAGCCCCACTTTATTTGACTTTTGTAGAAGCCAGCGTCGTGGGCGTCGGCTTTCAATGTCTCTAATTTATTTGGCTGCGACACATAACAAGTTACTCCGATTTAACGGGTGTTAACAGTTTCTTTAATTATTTTTCGATAAACATTCGCTGTCAAAAGTCACAAAGTCTGTTAACGTACCTAAATCTAGATAATTGTTGAAGTGTCCTGTATTTCGTGAACCAAAACAATTAACATTAGACTGTCATCTTTGACGAACATATGAAGAAATTATGAAACATTATTTTTGGGTTCAATTTAACTTAAAATCTGACAGCTGGAATCTGGTACACACTATTTCTAAAATATCTACAGCTGTTGATGATACAATTAAAAGTGTGTTGCTGAGACTTTCAATTCCAACGGTTTCTGATACACAAATCATAAAAAAATGATTAGAGACTAGTGCGAGAAATGTCAAAATTTGAAGACAAATATTAAGATTAGAAGTAATAATCCCACATTCAATATAAAATTGCAGAATGTTAGGTAATCCTGTAAAAAACATTTCTTTGTGTAAAAGCACTAAATATTATCGTGTATCAGAACAAGAACGTCACTTTTTCAAAGACTAAAGAGAGATGGGGTGATGACAATAGGATCAATAGATATAAAAACTACAAAAAATGTGTAGCAAGACTGGAAATGGAAATATCAAGGAAAAAAGTTATTTTAAAACAAAACAATGATGTTTTGATTGAATGATCGTCAAGTGTAAAAAACAGTTCGGAAGGAAATAGTTCAATCGGTTGTTTTTCTAAACCTGAATTTGATAATCAACACGGTGAAAGAACCGGAGTATTAGACAGAACTGCAAATATTATTGCAAATGGCACCTTAGAAGATATGGGTATTTCTGATGATAATAAAGAAAAGGTAACTGAAAGAAGGACTTGAAGACCACAAAGAGAAAAGAAAAGGAAGAATTTGAAAGAACAGGAAAGACGAAATGAGTTAATTTTAGAAGGTTAGTATTTTTATGGCAGAAAGGATAACGCTATGATAACTGAAACAGAGGGGAAAAAAGTATAAAGAATCATTAAAGACGAACATCTGTTCTCAGTTCAAAAACCAGGATAAAAATATATTGGTCATATTTCATTGACATCTTCTTATATTAATATAGCCACTGCAATTTTGGTGTATTTTCAAAATAATAATACAGACATTTCAAGTTTGAGAGTTATTAGGTGAAACAGAAACGCCTTTAATGCAGGATGCAAATCTGGAGTTGTTAAAACATCGGAAGCAATACCCTAAAAACTTTATAATGGATAATTCGATTATTACATGCAAATGAACTTTTTTCTTAGATACTTATTTCAACATCTTGCTGAAAAACTACGGGTACAAAAGGATTTTCTGGACCAGTAGGAAAGCGACTTGAAAAAATGCGAACATATTGAAATTATAGACTATAAAAACATTGATCCTATCTTGACGGTCTGATCGGATGAAGAACTTAACAAAAGTACAAACAGGGGTTACACCTGAATTTTAGATTTTCCTTGTCATACTCAAACAGTGGAAACGTGTGTCAAAATTGTCCCGCGAGCTGCGTCAACCGTCTTTAAATATTAAACAAAATACGGCTTAATCTTGGGAAAGATGAATTCCCACAATGTAATGACAAAGTTTGCCTAAAAAGACAGTAGGTTGAATATCCAATTTAATTAATTCATAACAAAGGGAGGTACGGAGGGTGGAAGTCGATATTTAACCACCTCCTCGTGGTGACTTCTGGATAGTATTTGCTAAGTAAAAGTAGATATGACCTAATAGCTACGTTGTTTACTTTCAGTTACTTTATACTGAAATTTCAAAACTTTGACCTCCTTGAGAAACCGGAAAACAACTTAATTAAAAAAAAACCTTTTCAGCCAAAAGTTTAGATATCCAAAAAGGAAAAAAGTTTTCACTATTACACATTAAAATAAAAAAGTTTTTTTTTTACCCTATACTTAAGTTCCACCCTAATGTAAGTATTTTTATTACGCGTCATTCCCTCATCTATAATAAATTTAATAAAAACTAATGAAATGTCTTTATATGCTGTTATATTATTAGAAATGTGTTTCAAAAGATATTTAGAAACTGAAAATATACCTAAGACTAATCACTTTTGTATAACATGATTTTCAGAAGTATTTCGTCATTCCCTCATAATTTTAATATGAGGGAATAATTTAAATTGTGAGGGAATGATCTGAATCCATTTATATATGTACTAAACAGTAAAATAAAAAAATCTAATGCAATAAAATACACATTAAAAAACTCACAAGGCTTGTAATTACCGTAAGTAAAGATAATGCATTTTTATTTTTTATAATTTTACAGGCAGAAGTTAAAAATAAATAAAAAAAATTTCTACTAATTCAAATAAACATTAACTCTTCTAAATGTTAATGCTTTATCTTTATTTTTTCAATTGACATAGAGTAAAAAAAATATTTATTGACAGTATGACTTCTAATTATAATTTCTTTTTTTTTAACCATTTGAAGGGCGGTGGTACGCTTATGAAACCACTTAATTTTAATTCTCAAGCGCCATGATGGCAAAAGAATTTTTATAAACTTTTATCTATTTAACATATATGTGAACAGGTACTGAACAGGTACTGAACAGGTAATGAGCATTGAGGGGTATATAGAATTTTTCGTATTTACAAATAAATTTGTTATTAAATTCCGGTGCCATACATTTATTTGAACATATTAGCAATGGAAGTGCTTTGAAATTAAAATATCAGAAGAACTATAAGATACAGTTTGGTTCATATTATTTTTTGATAAATAAAGCAATAAGGTACTTGTAGGCTAAATTTTGAGATTTTTGAGGCAATTTTATTGTACCACAATTTTTTTTAAAACAGCCGCTTTTCAAAGAATGACCCATATATGTTATGAACAGGGTTGGGCGTGAGCGCGTTTATGCAGCGAAAACTCACGAGTTTAGCTCATTTTCTGTGAACGTTGAGTTAAACTTGACTCACTTTTTAATAAACGAATTTAAGCTGAACGAAAGCTAAAAAAAAACATGCGTTTGAACGAAATTTACAACTCAAACTCAATTTTTTTCATAATTTATTTAAATAATTTCTAGCCGTTAAGAACTCGTTTTTCCCATTCAAATGCCATATAGAGGCCTACACGGACTTCGGACGAGTTGTGACTGATCATCAGTTTTTCCGGGTCTTGCTTTCTCTGGAGGGTTGGGCCGAGCCGAACGGACTTATTTTTGGGTCTGTGCTTTATTCTTCCTAACCTTCTCACCGCCATGAACTGATATATCCGTTCACTAAGCTATAGGTTGCAGTGGGGTAGAAGTATTTTTTAAATTAATATAATTCTACAGATATAGTGCAGTTTTAAAACACAGAGTTATGATTAATACTCTCAAGGATTATATTCCCCATACATAGTTAAATATTTTATATTATGTTGAAAAAACTCTCTTTTTTTAGCATGTAAAAAAAAAAATTACAGAGAAAACAACAGTACAATTTTGCCATTTTGCTCGGCGGTTAGGGTGCTAGAAGTCTGTACTGACCGACATTTTCTGGCCCGGTCCCAACCCTGATTGCTTGAAAATCATTGACCCTTTCCTGTCTGACTCGTGCAAAAAATATGTGAAACATCCTCCTTGGGTCAACAATTTTTGTCGAAAATGCATGTATTTTTAAATTACCATTATTCTACAATTAAAATTCTTTTTAAAGAATTATACATATACATTTCTGTGGGGTGGGGTGGATACAGTACTGTAAAACAATTTATAAGAATCTGTGTGTGACGAAATCCTGTTTTAAACGGAAAATTTTCTTGATCGGTGCAAAATGGACATAAATCCGTTTGAAAATAAATAATACATTTGCAAGAGACGACTGACCTGGTAAAAAAGCAACTTAACTATAATTATTTTTTTTTTCTCCTATGTGATTCCGTCTTAGAAGGTTTTTCGATATGCAATTTTTGAAATTTTTATTTCTCCAAGGCGTGTAAATGGATTAATGGTATTAATAATAATTCAGATATTTACATACAAATAGAGATCCATTAAAAAATCAATATAGTTTACAATAGGATATATAGAAAGAAATGTAGTCGAAACAGTATTTTGAAAATAAATCCAATCCTGGGTCATCTCGATCCGAACCTCTAGAAAAAAGTAAACCCCAAACCAAAATCGGGCCGAGTGTTGGGAAGGAAAGTTGAGCCGGGCCCATGAAGACCATTACATTCGAATAACCAAAAGATTAATTAAAAAATTTTGTAAATTTGGACAATATATTTAAAAAAAAAAAAAAAAAAAAAAAAAAAAAAAAAAAACAGTTTTTAGTGAATCTGAGCTTGAATTAGTTCGTTTTTTTTTTGTTTTTTTTGTTTTTTTTTTTTTTGTGAGCGTGCACAACAATAGTTATGAAGATACATTCGGATACAAACATTGAATTCTGCACATTAGTTGTCTCTATGCTATTATCCGTTTCACATTTATTTTTTTTGGGTTAGTTTTATGAATATCCACGTGATCTTTTTTTTTTTTTTTTTTTTTTTTTTTTATGTAAACAAATTTTTTCAAAGAAAGATCTTTTTAGATTTTTAGATTTTTCTTACAACTATTGCAGAAATATTTCCAGAATGTAATTTTTTGTTGCAACTGTTGTAAAAAAAAAAACTATCACTTAAAATTTTCTTCAGAAATATTGGTATTAAAAAAATTCATATCTTCTAGGAATCCTGTTTTACATTAATTTATTAACCATTTGGAAAAATGGTTATTGTTCTCGTCAGGATGGGAAATCAAAAGCATATCTGAAGGTTTTCATTGGTTTAATCTGCATTTTATTCGTTTTCTGATAGGTCTACACAGTAATCTGTTTTTCCCTTTAATTTCAACAACGATGGATACCTTATGTTGCCACTATGACAAAAAAGTAATAAAAACTACAAAAAAAAAATAATAATAATTAATAACTCAGAAACAAATTGAGATACAGTTTTCAAACAAATTGCATTTAAATGTACATTTTTTTCTCTATCCGACGGTGTAAAAAGTAATAGTGTCGGATGTTTAGAAGTTTAAGAATGAAATTTCATTTAAAATTGGCCGTCAGATTTCTTGGAAATCTGAAGATGGAAAAGCCCTTTCCCGAACAGCCAATGAAATGCTTGGATAATTACGTAAGTTTCAGGTGGATAATAACTAATGAAAATGAAAGAAAATGAATAACAGTTTCTGCCAAAGAGTTAATTTTAATTTGTAAGATTTTCACGTGCAAAAGAAAAATGGAATAAGCCAATTAAAAATAACAAAAAAGATAAATAGGACAGGAATGAATACATATAAATATTTCACACCAAATACGAGTCACAGGCGATTTCTGTCGCTTGGAATTTTTACGTGTAATAACACTATTAATGTTTAATTCATGGCATACGTAATGTATGATCAACTCCGTGCGATTTTTTTAGTTCTTAAATTTTAGTCTTTGAAAAAATCATTTTTCAAATGGTCGTTGTAATTTGTTAAATTGCTTATTTATTTATTTATTTATTTATTTATTTATTAGTTTGACAATGCCATCCGCATGGCCCAGACAGATTTTTTTAAGCAGAAAATACTTATAATAACTTTTTTTCTGCTTTGTAAAAAGTAATAGTGTCAGATGTTTAGAAGTTTAAGAATGAAATTTCATTTAAAATTGGCTGTCAGATTTCTTGGAAATCTGAAGATGGAAAAGCCCTTTCTCGAACAGCCAATGAAATGCTTGGATATTTACGTAAGTTTCAGGTGGATAATACTTAAGTTTCATGAAATCTGACGGGTCGCAGGCGATTTTGTTGACTTGCACTTTTTACGTGTAATAACACTATTAATGTTTAATTCATGGCGTACGTAATGTATGATCAACTCCGTGCGATTTTTTATGTCTTAAATTTTAGTCTTCGAAAAAATCGTTTTCCAAATGGTCGTTGTAATTTGATAAATTACTTTTTTTTAACTTGTTTTAATGTAAATGTTATGGTGAAGTGGAGTAAGTGTAACAACGAGGTTAGTGTAACCCACTGACTATTTAGTAAATGTTAAAATGTTATTTCAAATAACCAAACAGTTGGCATGTGTTTTCAAACTCTTTTTCATAATATTGGAGATAGTGATGGGTATAGTGTGTTATTTTAACAGTTAAATTCAGGACCTTGGAAGAGAAAGGGCGAATCTCGAAGTTTGGGTGTTGAGAAATCAAGCTCAAAGTTTTGCAAGTAGTGTTATAGAATAGGGTACTATTCACTTTAGCTCGACACTGTGAGAATACTAAGGGCGTACCAGCGCAAAACGACTTACCTACGTGTAGCCCACATTTATCTGACGCGGAAAAAAAAATCGATTTTTCGAGATTGCCATTTCTCTTCCAAGCTCCTGAATTAATCTTTCGGGCATGCGCAAAATTATGGCTGCTAACATTCGTATTCTTTTTTATCAATTACAAACCTGATTTTGAAAGAAAAAAGAAATTAAGTTAAAAGACACATGAGTGGCTCTTAATTTAATTCTCCTTTTCAGCGCTGAACAATGGAGCAGCATTAAAGGTATTCCTAGTTGCAGCCGACTTCAAGCCCAGTTTTGGCTGAATTATCTTCTTATAACATGAGTCACTAGATAAAAGTATAACTGTAATTTTAAAACCACTTATGTGGTTTTATTTGTAGTCGAAATTAAAATAAATTAAATAGAAGAAAAATGAGGATAATTAAAAAATATATAAGAATTAAGTTTATTGAGCGATAAAAATGTTACCAAATTAATTCATTAATACAAAGGATACTGAGCGTTATGGTTAAGAGAGAATAGCTGCAGTTATGCAAACTGTGGAGAAAAAGTTAACATAAAATTGATAACAGTTAAATAAAAAAAATGAAATTAGCAACAGCTTAATTACAAAGTCAAAAGGGAAAGAGCGGTCTAAATATAACGGAGTTGGGAAAACTGCATGGTAGAAAGAGAGCTCTTTTCGAAGCAGTTTTTTCTGATAGGCATTTGTGGCAATTTTCTGATATGTCTTTTTCAAAAAAGTGGTGCCAATAAGCAATTTGAATTTTTAAACCGTAATTTAATGCGACCGTTAAGGGGTTAAATAACATTCATTAAGCAGCTTAAAAGAAATATTTTTCTCACTTCTAGCTCTTCATATGAATTGTAGCAGAAATCAGATAATAATTTTTATGAATATATATATATAGCTATTTAAATAAACATTAAACTGAAACTGATTCTCATTTTTAGCCATTGCTGATGATCAAATAAAATAAAAATAAATAAACTAAACAATATATTTTTTTCTGTCAAGTGCTCTCAGAAATGCCTTACGAAAAGAATACTTTTTCAAGGGGTTGACACTTCGGTTTTGCTATGTATATCTAGCGGCATAAACGGGGCGGATTTTTGAATTTTAACAGTAGAATTACATGCAAATAACATCTATCAGTGGTTATACAAAAGTAAAAAAAAATATATACAAATACGTTTCCACTGAATATGTTTTAATCGGAAATTTCGTGTTCAAAATGTCGTGATTCAGTTGTATTAAATTGAAGAATGACTTTTGCGAGAATGTTTTTAAATGCTAGTTAGAAAGGAGCAGAAAAAAAGACTAAGAATAAAAGAGAAGTAAGAAGAAGGTTAGATTTGTTGTTCTATACACAAAATGAAGTCAGAAAACAGAAATTATAAAAAACAAAATAAAATTTTAATATAATTGGAATCACATGTAAGTGTATCTTAACGTAAGAAACGGAGTTAAAACTGATCTCACACTATAAAACATTTCAGGCGCCGCAGCATATAGGAGAATTTTTCTTCCTCTTACGACTTAAAGAAAAAAAAAAACATTTTTATGATTTATTACACTGAATATTTTTAAGAAATTAAAGCAAAAACAAAGTATTATGGATACCAGTAGAAAAAACCAAATTTTTCACGCCTGCTGTATCCCCTGTCATTTATTTATGACACTATTTTAAGCATAAATCAATCCGTCTAAAGCAGTGGTTCCCAACCTTTTATCGGCCACGCCCCACCAAATCATCAGTAAAGTCACTATGCCCCCCCCCCCTTAATTTGTAAATTATGTCTCTTATTTTCTTTTAGTGAAATGTATTCTCACAGGAGAAGTGTAATAAAGCCTTAACAATAACTATTAATTTCACATTTTTTAATTTATTAAAGAGCTGAATCTTCTGCGACAAATGCGTTTTTAACATCATTTTACAAGTGCAATGGGGTTATACATCTTCGCCCTTGGGCCAAAAATAATTTTGTTGTACTTTTCTAACTTACGTCAATGTTAAAACAAACGTTTTATATAGACCTGCATTTTTATCTTCACAAAATATTTTGAGGAGACTTAAATTTAATGTTAAAACTGATAGCATTCATATATTTTATAATTATTTTTTGTGACTTATTAAGAGTTTGTAGAAAAGATTTGGCCACTAAATTTTCTTTTTATGGATAACACAATATACAAGAAGCATTTCAAAACTCTCACTTTTATCAAAATTAAGCAGTCATTATTCCCCATCACAACCCATTTTCTCTGTTTTCCCGTTCCCAGAATCTTTAATTGTCTTCCATGTATTATCTGATTTTAAAATTCAAAATGTATATGCCATCATGTAAATTAATTTACTGTACAGGATGCCTGCACTAGAGCCATATCTATTTACTGTGTGCCCATCTGTTTTCTAATGCTACTTGTGATTTATAAGTTTTATAAAGTTGGTAGTACGTCATTCAGTTACTTCGTATATATTTTTATGTTAAGTATGTTCAAGACGACCAATTTTATACAGTCTTTTACGTAGTTTCACGTGCAAAATATTCTTCGAGTAACATATAGCAGACCAAATGGAAGTTGAAAGCTGTCACTAAATAATGGAAAGCGTTAAGAAAATTATAAATTTTGTCCCAGAAAAATTATAGTGAGATTTACTACTAAATGATTAAATATTTTAAAAAAACTATTCGTATAATTATTCTGGTGTTAAATGGATTTAAACTTTTAAATGGGAACATTTTTAAAATTTAATTTAAAGAAACTGAGTTTTTTAATTTTGCTTGCATTCCATTTATTTTAGCCTACAACAATACTTAAAAAAAGGACAGAAGAAACTGATAACGTATGAGTGAGCAACAAATTTGAAATTGCACCCCTAGAAAGTCAAAATGCCCCCCCCCCCCCAGTGGTGCGTACGCCCCACGTTGGGAACGACTGGCAAACCCAAATAAGTAAGCGTCCTATCTTAAATGGGAGAAATAACCGCAAGATTATAAGTGAGGTCACATCAATCGAGGTCATGCGCCACGTAGCGGATGGAGTGTGAACTACAGGTAGATACCTAACTGTTTTCTTACTCACACCACTAAAATTGTAAAGTTTTTTTCACCTTGATTAATAACTGAAGTGCCTTTGATAAGGCGAAGAAAACTTCGTGGTGTCAAGTGCATCTGAATGCCCCTCTCGCTACGCCATTATTTTGCAATAAATGTGGCAAACAAAATTCATTTCCATGAGTGACTAAAGAATTAGAAAATACGCGCCACACTGAAAGCCGCGTATGTGAATTATCACTCCGTCTACAAGGTGGCCCAACTGTGTTAATTTACGCCTGATTCCAGCGTTAAGCTTGCTCGGTTACTTATAACGCTTTGACAAGTGGTCTAAAGACACAGGATCATATCTCGAATTAATAAAGAGAAAATGGGCATTCATCTAACAATGTATATTTAAAAGTAGTTAAAATGACCTAAGTATTTTTTTCTGGTGGATAAAATATTATAAATATTTCTTTTGATGATTAACCCTAGTTTTTTCCGAACGCCGCTCGGGCAAAAGGTTACTTGCTTCGTTGATAAAAAGCTTTTGGATACCACTCATTTTTCACTGTAATCTTCGCCTTATTATTTGGCAGACATATTTCAACTACATAAGCCAAATATTTTTGCACTAAAAAGTGATGTTTTCATCTTAATTTTAGTTTGTTGTGTCAAAAAAAAAAAAAAAAAAAAAAAAAAAAAAAATACTAAGTGGTTACAAATAAGAGAAGGTTACCCATTCTTATGCTTTCGATTAAGGGTCAAGATTGGCGAATATTTCTATATTCAATAGTCATACAAATTAGATCACAAATTAGATAACATTTATTTCTGGTACATGTTTTTCTGAAATATTATATTATCACTGTACGACAGAGATTAATATTCAAGCATTGGTACTGGGACGAACTGGAGCCCCAAACCATAGTCAAAAGTTTAAATATATAATAAATTGAGCCACTATTGGTGTAAAACACACTATTTATTTATCCAAGTTACAAAATATAAGTGAAATCCAAGTTACAAAAAATTACTGAAGCTATTGAAAAAACCGCAGCGGCTTCGAGCTTAATGTTCGTCTCGGTGATGATCGGGGGAGGGCAAGTGGGCCGAATGCCGCAGAATTCGCGGAGAGCGGCGTTCTGCGTGCCCTTTCGAATCCCTACTTACTTAACTCTTTTCTCGAGACTCTTTTCTAAAGGAAACCAGGAAGAAAAAATAAATAAATAATTGAAACCGGACAAATTTAAAAGGGAAACTGATAAAATTAAGGACATCGAAAAGATTTATGAAATCCTAGCGGTGCTACCGGATAATAACGCCTAAGAGCCACGCCATCGGAAACGCCCCTGATTTTCCATGATTGTGGAAACCACGCCGAGATTGCCTCTGTCTGTATTTTTTTCTTTAACTTACCTTAAAATGTCTTATATATGTGTATATATAAACAACCTCTCTATAAGTGCTATAGACAACACAAATATTGTAAAATATATAAAATGTATGGCCCTGATTATTCCCTTTTTTTTTGCTTAATGTGGACTTTACTATCTCTAGCTTTTCTTGCCCATGCTCGGAGCATCACTGAACAGTGCCATTAACGTCTCAATACTCAAGGCCTCCGGACTGATTTCGTGATGTACCAAATGAAGATTAACCCCTTGAAGGGCAATCAATTGCGTTTGTGTAATGCTTAATTCCCACCGGAAATTTAGATAAAATTTATTTCAAAATTAGGAAAAGCAATTTTACGACTTTTCTCCACTAAAGTGAGAAAAAAAAATTCCTAAAATTTTTCTGGTGGAAATCCTGATCAATCGTAGGTGGTATATAATATATACCGCCGCCACTTATCCCCTTGAGTAACGACGTAATAAGAATTCAGGTCTTCTAAAAATAGGAAATCAAGCGTCTTTAATTTATGCATGCGAACGAAACTTTTACTACTGACCCTTTTTACCTTCCGTTCCCTGTGCCTTGCTTGATAAGTGGTGCCACTTTCGCAGAACCGGAGAAGTGAATGGGAGCGAAATTAGGGCACTTTATCCTGTATATATCACTGAAGTGTAGTTATAAATTTCTTAGTGTAGAACGTGGTGAGCATTGAATCTATCGTTCATTTACAGGGACACACAAAAGTATTTGGCTGCAGAAGAAAACGAACAATACTTGAACTATTAAAGCCTACGAAAAATAATCGCTGGAGTGCGTTTTCAGTTGTGGCATGCGTTTTTAAATTTAATTATTTTAAAAACGCAACGTTTTCAAATGCTTTATATGGTTTGAAATTTTCATTTAGGCGACATCTTTCACCTTAGCTAACTGTGAACTTTTGTTCCAGTATTCAGAATATTTTGGAAAATGTTTCATAATCTATGCCGAACTTATGTTTTTTCGTTCTTGAAATTTTTATTTACACTGCATTCAATGGATAAGTTGCATAAAACTACATATATTTTACAGTACATATACATTTAACGTCTGAATTTAAAAACCATTAAAACACCAAATAAAATAAACTAAGACAGACTTGAGCACAGTTAAAAAATAAAATTATAGAGAATACACTTAAAAACAATTAAAAATACAATATGTAAACGTTTCGCCAAGCGACACGCAAGGCACCATCAGTACAAAAAATATCCATTGCATTTTAACCCCTTGAGGGACACCCGTATATATTATATACCACCTACGATTAATGAAGTTTTACACCAGAAAAATTTTATTAAATTTTACTTTTCTAACTTTGGTGGAAAAAAGCCGTAAAATTGCTTTTACTTTTTTGAAATAGAATTTTTCAAAGATTCCGGTGGGAATTACGCATTTCACAAACGTAATTGCTTGCCCCTCAAGGGATTAAACGACAGAACAAATCAAGAACAGTTACAGTTAGTTATTTTAAAAACAAACAATATTCACTAGAGATAGAACGAGCATCATTCAAAGTCTGTGATCGCGATTCAGTGAACCAAGCCTCAAGGAGCAATCTACCATGGTAGTTGTTGCAACCCGATTTCAAAATACTGGCGTTCGCAATGAGCGGAAAGTGATTCGTTTGTAGTGAATGCCGGACAATTTTTGAATACAAATTACCCCTTTATAAGGCACCAGTATGTTCTTTTAGGCGAATTTCCAATGATCTACCAGTTTTACCAATGTAAACACTATTGCAATGCAATATATATTGAAATGCAATGGATATTTTTTGTACTGATGATGCCTTGCGTGTCGCTTGGCGAAACGTTTACATATTGTATTTTTATTTGTTTTTAAGTGTATTCTCGATAAATTTTATTTTTTAACCCGTTAGTAGTCGTGCGTTGGTCTTTTCCCCGCCCGAAATTCGTTATCTTCCTGTAACTCATTTCCCGTTAAAGTTGCGATAGCGAAATTCCGTGTAGCTGACCTTGAGTGTTCACACTCTTGTGTAGTAAAATTGCAAGTCATTCCTGCTATTTCTTAGCATTCTATCGCATTCTTAAGTTTCAATCAGTCTAAATGACCGCGTTGCGACCACTTGCGTTAGTTGAATTTTTCCCCCTCGTGTTCATCCTTTCCCATTTCTGCGAAATCTGTGGGGGAAAGTTTCTTCGAAGTACGGACTCTCTCCCTGTTGTTATTTCGTCTTTCTTTCTGCTATTTTTTACTTTTAGAATGTGACTTAAAATTGTTTTATTATATCAATTGTGAAGTCAGTTCGCACAAAAAACTGATGGATGGTCACTTACATTTTTTTTTCATTGTCAAATATTGCGCGAATAAATTCTCAAATTGATAATCGTTTAAATATGGAAAAAAAAGGGAAATTCATCATCATTATTTGAAAGAACTTGCTTTTCATTTATTACCGGAACATATAAATGAAAGAAAACAGACAATACCACTGCCAAACCATTAAAAAAGAGAGAAGAGAATTTTGTGGGAATCAGTAAAAAAATTGCCGTATCTCCAAAATCTGAAAAGTATCGTTTTTGTACAATAAAACAAATTCGAAAGATAAAACAATTTTCTCAGAAATGTAGTATGTATATCTGCGAAGAACATACATATAATTTATTTGTACAATAAGAAAAATAATGAGAATTTTATAATGTAGGTTAGAAATTACGCAAATAAAAATCTCTTTTGGATAATTCAGTGAATGTTTATACTATGATTTTAAAAAATACTTTAAGTATGTTTCTAAAATTTATCTATTATTAAATTTTCATACTGTAAGTAAAAACATATTTTTTTTTAAATAATGCCGCAGAAAATGTTTTTATTATTATTATTATTATTGAAATCCAATAGAGGCTTGGGGACGGTATCTGACAAATTTAAATTCGTTGTCCTTCATCAATTGTTCAAACTATTTTTCAGAATAATGTTTTCCAGAATATGAGAGAAAATTCATTTAAATTAAATTATTGCTGCATATTTATAATTTCGGAGAAAATTTTATTATTGTGTTTATTATTTTAATGAATGTTATTATAAAACAATAAATTATAACATTAATACCTTATTATGAAATGTACAATTGAATATTTATTTTATTTAAATAGTTGCTGTAAAATACATCCCTATTAAGATGAACCTTTCAGTGATTCTATTAATTAAAATAATTTATCCATCTTAGGATTTAAATCTACAATTTCAAATGTATTTAAATTAAATATATAATTTCGATGACTTATTTATTATTTGCTTTATATAAGCGAAGTTCGTATCTAGAGTTTTTATTCAGGGGCACTGCTCCCACCCTGAAATAAGTAAAAAAACTACAAATCGTGCATTTTCATTTGAAAAATGGATTTAATCATAAAATCTCGAGAGACCCCACCCCCCTCCTCTCCCCCCTCATACACACATAGACACCCCACAAAATAAATAAATAAAACGTAGTTACAACATTTACATTTATAATTTCGAAATTAAGTATTTTTTACCTTTTTCTTTATTATGTATATATATATAATATGCTGGTGAATTAGTGGTATTGTATTTGATGTGCTGTTGCATGTCATAGGTTCCATTTTTATTTTCAGTTTAATTGTTCAATTTAATGTCAGTGTAATATATTGATGCTAAATTTATTAATTTTATTTTATTAAATGGATATAGAGTGCCGGATTATCATAAAAATCTACCTGACTCTGATTCTGTCCTTCCAAAAAAATAAAAATACCCCTATCACGAATTTAGATTCATATTCGTAAATGTTTTCCTACTAATTATTGATTCATAGTAACATCAGAAATTCAATCAAATCATTTACTATTTACTTTTAAGTATTTATGCAAAACGAAGAAAGAGTTATTAAAAACATTTATCTAGATGCCAACTGAATATATACTTAAGCGAAGTAAATAATTTGCTGTAAAAGGTTGTAAAATGAATAATTGCTGTAATCTTTTAAAGTTCAGTCAATATTTTCACCCTACGTTACCCGTTTTCGATCATCTGATAACACCGGCAAGTTTCCCCTTCGTTTTCGGCCTGCTGGTAACGGCGGCAAATGGACCGAACGCGACTACTAGCGTTCTAAAAAATGTCGCGACTACTCTCGGGTTAACTGTGCTCAAGTCTGTCTTAGTTTATTTTATTTGGTGTTTTAAACTACATATAGTTTTATAGAAAATGTTTAAAAAAATTACTATCATAACGCTGAATTTGAAACACACTAGTATTTTCTTGAAATAGTTTAAAAATGTATCAGTTTTCATGAAGATTTTTTTAATATCATTTATGTGCAATGTAAATATATACAGGGTGATTCATAAAGATCGTTAACAATAGGCTATTTCTTTTAACCCCTTAATTCTCGCTCCCGAGATATTCTCGGGCTGTGCCTTTTACTCAAATTGTTTGATTCCCACCAGTTTTATAAAATGGTGTAATTGGCTATATTTTAGTATCGCTTTACCTGTCATTAAATAAGGTGAATATTTCTTTTTCATAAAAGTGGTGCCAATAAGGAATTTGAATTATTCAACCGTAATTTAATTCGAGCATTAACCCCTTGGGGACGAGCGAAACGTATACGTGCCACCTGAAGAGCTCAGAATCCTTGTTTTTCGTCACCAGTAAAATTTTACTGTAAAATTTGCCTTATTTAATCAGCGCATTTTCTCGATTCAAGAAGACACAAATTTCTGTTTTTAAAAAACGGTGACACAAGATTAAAAATTTCGTAAAAGGCTCCCGTCCCGAAGGGGTTAAGGGGTTAATAGTGCCCCTACACACATACTTCCGATTGCAAAGTTTCATAAAAAAGGTGCAAAATTCGATGACATATGTTGCAACTCCGTGGGGAGTTTTATTTGAGAAATGCGAAAACTAAATTTTTATACGACTCTTCTAGTGATAAATTTCCAATTAGGAAATTTTCCTTATCCATTCCTAATTAAACACAAAAAATTCATCTGTATATCTTCAAAACTTGCAGAGATATGAAAATCCAAAATTCGTGACATTATTTGTCCATGCCTTTGAGTGACGAGTTATTGACTCATTTTGAATGCAAGATAGGGATCATCCACAAATTGTACGTTATTAAAAGTCGATTTAGGACAGTGCATGTCCTTCTCCTTTGGGCATAAAATAGCAGCGTATAGATTTTACGTTAAACCTGCTTTCAAAATATGCTTGAGGTCTGCACTCGAGAAATAATTGAGAGTCATAAATTTTAAATATTTCAGTTTTAAATTAAAGTTATGTATTTTAAATAAAATGAGTGAAAGTATTATATTTTAAATGAAATTAATGAAATGCGAAAACACACGACGGGAGCAATGTCTGGCGATTTATCATCTGTCCCCGGATAGCATAAAAATACCGAGTTCATGATTTCTGTATCAGAATCTTACGTTTTGGGGAAGGATTGAGCAAGTAAATTAAATTATGAATAAAAGTAACATGATACAATGCTTAGCATATATTTAAGGGAGACCAAACTGGTCGCCAAGGGAGGCTAGTGTAAGAATAACAAAATAAATTTAATTTAATGTTGATGTTAATGCTGTTAATTTATAATGTTTGTCTGTAAAATATATTTCATGAACATGAAAACATTTACTTGAAAAATGATAGCATCCGAAAACCTATAGTCCCGTATGAGAAAACTGAGTAATACAATGAAAAACTGTTCAGAAATGTTTCCGAAAAACAACGGCAGCAAAAATAACTTTTTTTTTCTTGCAAAATAGTCTTTAACCCTTTATCTACTGAATTATCAACTCTTGAAAATGTTATCTTCTAAAACATTTTTCGTGAATTGTTTAAACTACATCAGAAGATTTACATAATCAGTTAATAAATTTTTGAAGGATTTTAGAAGGATTGAAGGATTTAGAAGGATTAATTAAATTTGAATTTATAGAGATTTTGTGTGATATTTATAACCCCACTCAAATCTTTTATTTTAAATATGTTTCTTAGTATTTTGTAGAATTAGGACATGTGCAAATATAATGTTCTTACAATAAAAATATAGAAATATTTCCGAATTGAAAAACATGATAAAACATGAAAATTGTATCTTCTAAAGCATTTTTCTTGAATTGTTTAAACTACATTAAACTACTTACATAATCATTTAATAAATTTTAGAAGGATTGAAGGGTTTAGAAGGATTAATTAAATTTGAATTTATAGGGATTATGTGCAATAATTATAACCCCACTCAAATCTTTAATTTTAAATATTTTTCTTGGTAGTTTTTATTTTGTAGAATTAGGAAATGTACAAATATAATGTTCTTACAATATAAAATATGGAAATATTTCCGAATTGAAAAATCCCCCCCCCCCCCTCCCAACGCCAAGAAAGCTGAAAAGATGCAAAGACAAAAGAAATCATTCTTTTAAATATATTTTTGTTTGTGCAACCAATAATGCTTTTGGAACAAAATAAAGCAATGTATGTATAACTCATTCTAAACTGTAATACAACTAATCGATGCATTAAATGAATTTTATAACAATATATTTTAATAGTACTTATATATACCGTCAGTAGATAAAGGGTTAAATCTTGAAAATATCTCGGTTTCTAGAGTTTCGAAAGATAGGTTATATTATATTTTCGCAGATTAAGAAATATTTGTGTGATATGTGTAGTTTTGGTCGGAATTCGGAATACTTGACAATTATGGTGAGGCGATTATTACTGTATTTTTCTCCAAGACACTTTATTGTCTTACTTATTTTTGTGAATCTTGTTGAGTTTTGTTTATCTGAAAATACTTATAAGCAAATCATGTTTGAGAGACGCTCCATCGGCAGTAAGCATAAATTGACGATCGATTATAAATATTCCATAGGCAAATACAAAAGCAATATTTTACTTTTCGATTCTTTTTAAAAAATTTATAACATCCGAGGAATGAAGAAGTTATCACTTCCGAATCGTGGGTTACTCAGAAGAGGTCATAGTATATTTTCGTTCGTGTTTATATTATATTTTCGTGCGATAAGAAACATTTGTGTGATGAATGATTTCCGTGATTTGTGTAGTGATGGTCGGAATTCGGAATACTTGACAATTATGGTGAGGCGATTATTACTGTATTTGTCTTCATGAAACTTAATTGTCTCTTACTTATTTCTACGAATCTTTATGAGACATGTTTATCTGAAATAACTTATAAAAAAATCATATGTAAGAGTCGCTCCATCGGCAGTTAGTTTAAATTGACGATTGATATTAAACATTCCACAGGCAGATTCAAAAGAAATATCTTAGTTTCCCATTCTTTTTAAGAAATATATGACATCCGAGGAATGAAGAAGTTATCACTTCCGAATCGTGGGTTACTCAGAAGAGGTTATTGTATATTTTCTTTCCAGGTTATATTATATTTCCGTTAGATAAGAAGCATTTGTGTGATGAATGATGTGTGTGGTTTGCGCAATGATGGTCAGAAATACAAATACTATTGGAAACTATGAGGAGGGAATTATCACTATATTTTTCTCCAGAACACTTAATTGTCTTTCTTATTAGTTTGAATCTTTCAGAGACATGTTTATTTAAAATTAAGCACAAGTAAATCATAAGTGGTAGTCGCTGCAACGACAATCAGTATAAATAAACTATTCATCGTAATCATTCCACGGGCAGATACAAAAAGAGTAACTTGCTTTTTAAAAGAGTAACTTGCTTTTAGATACTTCATAAGAAATATTTGATATTTCGACGAATGAAGAAATTATCACTTCGGAATCGTGGGTAACTGAGAAGAGGTTATTGTATATTTTCATTCATGCTTATATTATTTTTCGTACATTAACAAACATCTGTGAAATGAATGATTTGTGTAATTTGTGTTGTAATGGTCAAAAGATGCAAATACTTGGCAACTACGATCTGTGTTGCCAGATTGGGGACTTTTTTAATTCAGATTATTTGACTGTCGCCACTTTTTTAAAGTAGTATAATTCGCCTTATTTTTCCGAATTTTTAATCTATTTTTAAATTGGACGAATATTTCTTTTTTAAAAAAGCGGTGATAATCAACAATATGATGCCATAAAAGTCGCCAATCTGGCAACACTGACTACGATGAGTGAATTATCACTGTATTTGTATCCATCACACTAAACCCATTGAAGGACGTTGATGCCATCACGGCATCACATAATTTTAATCCCCAATTGCCACACTGGCACCGGAATTTTATAATGAAAATGTCACCTTTGTTAGATATGCGAAAATACGCTTTACTTGTTTACAAATAAATTCTCTTGCAAATACTGGTGTCAATAAATTATTTCAACATTTTATAAATATACGTACCTTGGCCCTGAAAGGGTTAATTGTCTTTCTTATTTGTCTGAATTTTTTTTAGATATGATTATCTAAAATTAAGTGTAAGTAAATCATAAGTGAGAGTCGCTTTAACGGCAGTCAGTATAAATTGTTTCAACATTTTATAAATACACATACCTTGCCCCTGAAAGGGTTAATTGTCTTTCTTATTTGTCTGAATTTTTTTTAGATATGATTATCTAAAATTAAGTGTAAGTAAATCATAAGTGAGAGTCGCTTCAACGGCAGTCAGTATAAATTGTTTCAACATTTTATAAATACACGTACCTTGCCCCTGAAAGGGTTAATTGTCCTTTTTGTTTGTCTGAATCTTTTTTAGATATGAGTATCTAAAATTAAGTATAAGTAAATCATAAGTGAGAGTCGTTCCAACGGCAGTCAGTATAAATTGTTTCAACGTTTTATAAATACACGTACCTTGCCCCTGAAAGGGTTAATTGTCCTTTTGATTTGTCTGAATCTTTTTTAGATAAGATTATCTAAAATTAAGTGTAAGTAAATCATAAGTGAGAGTCGCTCCAACGGTAGTCAGTATAAATTGTTTCAACGTTTTATAAATACACGTACCTTGCCCCTGAAAGTGTTAATTGTCTTTCTTATTTGTCTGAATCTTTTTTAGATATGATTATCTAAAATTAAGTATAAGTAAATCATAAGTGAGAGTCGCTCCAACAGCAGTCAGTATAAATTGACGATTGATCGTAAACATTCCACAAGCAGATATATAGACAATATCTTGCTTTTCAATTCTTTTTAAGAAATAGATAACATTTCGAGGAATGTAGAAGTTATCACCATATTTAAAGAGGTAATACTGGGTTGTTTTGCGTATTTCTGTCATTCGTTCCGGAATCATAGAACCACACATAGAATACACCACCACAATGAGAAATCCACACACACCGTTAAATACTGCTTTTGTGATATAACCTGGTAGTAATAATGTTTCTTTCTTTAATGATGCGGTATAAATTACTATAAAAATCATTTCTAGACTGTGAAGTATTAAAATAAATGACGGATAAGACAGGGCTTGATCAAGCTTTTGCAAAATCTTTACAATGTGAAAAAAGTCTTTAGGGAAATCCACATCTTTGTCAAAGTTTTTCTGTTTTAAATAATTACAGAGTAAGTTATTGTAACATTTTAAAACATTCCCCCATCTGTAGAGCATAATGCTAAGTGAAAAAGACACAATAGCAATGAATGTATTGCAAAAAAAATATATAAAAGTCCCATAAAATGTAATAATCTGAATATAAACATCATTATGGATTTTGTATCCGAATGACCAAAAGACTGAGGTTACTTTTTCTTCCAAAATGGTAATAACTATAGATATTATAATAGGGAATAAAATCATAGTGATTATAGTAGTACTTACATACAATGATTGGTTATTCTTTATTGCATAATGATTCCTGTATTTATATAAGCTCCGTACAATATAACGCATAGTTGCTTTTTGAACATTCAAAAAATATCGAATGACAATTAACTGCACCGGCATTAAGAGGTAAGCAAATTTTCTTACATGAACATAGCTTCGTGTTTCATATATACCTGACAAAATCCAGTGCAATGAAAGAAGGGTGCTTAGAACTTCAAACGACAAGGATAAATACTTTTCATATGTATTCAATTTATAATCTGAGATTTTGACACCCATTATCGCTAAAATTTTCCATAATAACTTATCTTCTGTTATTTGTTTCATTTCGAATTGAAAATGGAATATATATGAATCATTCAACTTCGTTTAGAATTATCTATGGCTACATATATTTTTTATACATTTTTTCATCATGTAATAAGAATTCTTTACAGTAATGTTGTTAATACAGTCGGACCTCTATTTAACGAACCTCTGTTTTGCGAATTTCTCTATTTTGCAAACTTTTCCTTGGAACCAAGAACATTTTGCGAATTTCTTCGTAAAATAACCTCCAAATAGCGAAGTGCATTCTCTATTTAACAAACATTTTCTTGTGATCTGGATTTTTTTTCTCCCCATTTCTCAAAATATTTCTGGACATTTTAAACTTATTTTTTCTTTAAACACATTTTATGATTTTCAATGGCCTTGAACTGGCTTTGAAAGGCTTTTAAAATTCTTTGCCAGCAGTGAGAGTTCGTAGGACGAAGACGATAATCCCTTAGACTAACTTTAAAAAATGTGGATACAGATGAGAAAAAAAGAAGAAATTAACCATGATGTGCTGATTGATGGTTGTATTTCACTTAATTCTTAAATTCAGGGGAAACACTATCCGAATTGGATATTTTTGACAGTGTGAAAAAAAAACAAACAATACAGCAATGAATTGCGATGAAGACGAATATGATGATGATGGAAATGATCATGATGCAGGAATTAACAAAACTTCGTATGATGAAATGCTAAAATCATTTGAAACAATCAGACGCGGATTATAGTTAGAAGAAAGTACGCATGAAGGGTTTTTTGGTGCATTGCAAAGATGAGAGACATATTACGCGAGAAAGCACTTTTTAAAAGAAAAAACTCAGGAAAAATTAACAGAGTTTTTCAGAAATTAAATTTAAGGACGCATATGTTAATGTATGGTTAAAATTATTCGTTATAATAATAATAAATAGGATAATGTCAATAAAATTCGTTAATTTTAATGTAAAACTGTTTACTTTAAACAGAAAATACAGTGTATTCCCGGGCAATGTTTTGTTTTCCTTACAGATTTCAAAGATTTAAACACATAGAAAAAAAAAATTGATGATGAATGTTGGTGGGTAAAATAAATAAAACAAATCGATAAAATTTATAAAAAAAATGTGATTAATTACTTTTAGTAAAAATATTTAGTGTTTATGAAATTAAAATCTGTTTTATGTAGTTTAAAGTATTTTAAAAGGTGAATCTCTGTTTAACGAATTTTGCATATAACGTACTTTTTTCCGGGATTTAGCGACTTCGTTAAATAGAGGTTCGACTGTATAAATAAAGAAAATGTTAATCTTTAAAAAATGATAAAACTTCGGTATGTCCATGTAAAGTAACACGAAAAATGTATCCAATGTAAGGTGCTTTTCTATTAGTGTTGACACTTTAACCCTTTCAAGGGCGGTGGCTAGAGGGTCTAGCCACCTAATTTTAATTCCAAACTGACTACTGGCACCAGTAATATTTTAATAAAATGTTGCTTTTGTAATTAAAGCCCAAAATAGCATTTTGTTATTTAATAAGAAATTCGATTGAATATTCCGGTGTCAGCCAATTATTTCATCATTTTACGAACAGAATTCCTCTGCCCCTGAAAGGGTTAAAAACTGAAGAAGAGACGGCATTCTGTAATAGTGGGAACCTTATTTTATATTATTGCCTGTGGAGCATATATTTTATTATACTTATCTTCTTATAAATGGATTTCATTTAGCATTTATTTTTCTTCTAATATATTTTTATTTCAGAATAATCCAAAATCAAAATAAAAGTGTAAGAGAATCTTCCGAAGTTCTTTGCGTTGTCACAGCAACGTTTTTTGTTTTGCAATATTTCCATTTTCTTCATAAAGTTTCGGTAACAATTAAGTTTTCTCAAACCTTTAATGAAGCCGCTGTTGAACATATATATATATACGTAGAATAAAAATAAAACAAACTAATGTATATTAACACTTCAAAAATAGCAGAATATTTAAACCAAATTGAACATTTTTTGGCAATGACAAAAGGTATTTTTTAATATCCAATGTTTTATAAACATGTCTAGGGTTGTATCTAAATATTTGTCCTATATGAGAAAATGCAGTCTAAAAAACAGCCTACATGCATAAAACGTACCTTTCATCTATTTAAAAAATTTCCAACTAGCAATATACGCTAAATGAATAAACAAATATTTTCTTTCTCTTTTTGTGTCAATTGAAAATCATATGTGACATTTAAAATGACGTCTAATACGCGTGTCTGACAAGTTAAAAAGATAATAAATTTTGCGGTAGCACTTAGTGTAATTATTTACGACCTTGACGCCAATTTTATCTGAAGTATGAATTTCGAAATGTGGCAAATGAAAAAATTCAAATATTTTTAATTTCATGATGAAACTATTATATAATAAAGAACATGTTTACATAAGCAAAACAATTTTATGAAATGTATTCTACAGGGTTTCTGTTCTCTAAGGTAATAGCTTTAAGGAGAAAATGTGTCACAATTCATTAGAAATTTACAAAGTTATGATCACGACTAAGCATTTGATAATACTGGTAAATAGTATTGTATAATGAATACTGTAGAAAAAAAAGAAAGTCAAACAAATATTACTTTGAAAACTATTCGTTAGACTCTGTCAATATGCTTAAAAAATACATCGCAATATTCAGATATTATGAAATTGTTTTGATTTTAATTAATCATATAGTGTGTGTTAGAAATATATTTCAGGGTAAGGACAAAAGTTGCCAGTTAACTGCTTTTTTTAAAGTCAGATTTCTTGATTGACACCACTTTTTTAAATGGCAAAATTCGCCTTATTTAATGACATGTTAATTCAGACCAAAAACAAGGGGAATTACACCTTTTCAAAAAAAGTGCTGTCAATCAAGAAATCTGAATAAAAAAATGTAGCCCACTGGCAACACTGGCTAAGGATATAATTTCTTGCATTGAGGTTTTCACTTATATGAATCCACAAGTAGATATAGACGCAGACTTAACCCCTTGGGGACGAGTGACACGTATACATGCCGCATGAAGCGCTCAGAATCCTTGTTTTTCCTCATCAGTAAAATTTTACTGTAAAATTTGCCTTATTTAATCAGCGCATTATCTCGATTCAGGAAGACACAAATTTCTGTTTTTAAAAAACGGTGACAAAAGATTAAAAATTTCGTAAAAGGCTCCCGTCCCGAAGGGGTTAAGAGGCTACTTCACTCACGCGAAAATACCGGCTCACTAATGTTAATCCTATGAGAGACATTTTTTAAAATACCTCGTTTTCAATATTCTTAAATGATTTTTTTTGCACAGCATTGTCTTATTTCTAAAGAGATTCTGTTTTCTGGTCGATGCTGATGATTGTCTTGGGTTAGTCCTTGATCTTTCTTTAGGACATTACCACTGTAAGTTTCCGCGAGTATATGATGGTTTTCAATATTCTTAAATGATTTTTTTGCACAGCATTGTCTTATTTCTAAAGAGATTCGGTTTTCTGGTCGCTTCTGATGATTGTCTTGGGTCAGTGCTTGATCTTTCTTTAGGACATTACCACTGTAAGTTTCCGCAAGTATATGATGGTTTTCACTCGCGTTTTCTTTTGGTTGAACAAGAAAATCAATACCTGACGCGCATGCTCTTTATTTGGCTGGAAACTTGACATGTTTATCTTACGAAAATAATATGACTCTATCTCGAGAACGCTTCACCATTAATGACATTTAAAAATGTATGGTCATAGCTACGAAATGACATTAAAAGTTAGACTGTGAACCAACCAAAGCCACCTCCTGACAAAATTAAGAATTATTAACCACCACACCTGGTAAAGTGAAATTTTTTACTTTTAAGTTAATGGTATCCTAAACACGAGTTCAAAAAACATACATCCAAAAGACAAAATGCAACGCAGGGTTAAAGAATACATTAAAAATACTGTATACTAACTAGGGAAGGTCCCCAAATGCCAGATTGGGATTTTGTCATGAGGGGTGTCGTTGGAAAGCTCTTCCAATAGGGATCATGGAAATGTATATTCAATCTAAATATTAGATTTAATACGACTTTCTAATTTCTACATAGAATCAACTTAGTGCGTCATGTGCAATATTTGTCTATGGTTTTAACAATTTCCCATATCGTTTAAAAGTGTTCATGACGTCAGTTTGTCTAACAATCTTGCCGTACTCCGAGTTGTAAAAATAAACTCAGTCTGACATGCAATTTGTATACTTTAATTAAGTTCATTATAGAATTTTCTCTAATAAAATGAAAGTGTGTAGCATCTATATTTCGTATAAAAGGATGCACAAAAGAATTCCCTTACATTATGGTCTATGAAGGAAATATAGAGTTTACGTTATGAAGGAAATATAGGAAAGTTTACGTTGCATGTTATTTAAATTGCTTATTTCGATATCTAATTCCATACTATGAAAATGTGAATTTTTTTAATAATATTCTGTTAGTGCTGGAAAGTGTGTCATAATGTACGCCTGATGCATGATTTTTAGTCCTGTCAATTTCTGTAAATATCTCTAGTACAGTGGCTCACAACATTTTATTGTCCACGCCCGACCGTAGCATCTGTAAAATTACGATGGGTCCCTCCCACACACACACATACTATATAACATATATATCTTATTTTTTATTAAATGAACTGTACTCATCAGAGCTTTAACAATAACTATTGGTTTTACATTTCTTAAGAGGAATTTCTTATCACAATTTGTTAAACATAATTCTATAAATGGAATGAGGCTATATATCTTCGCCTTTGTGTAAAAAGAGTTTTCTTGCTTCTTTCCAACTTTCCCCAGTGTTAAACAAAAGTGTTATATGATTTGCATTTTTATATTCACAAAATACTTGGAAAGACTCTCACAATTATCATTAAAATCGATACCCTTTACACATTCTACAATTCCTTTTAGTAACTTATTAAGAGTTTATAGAAAATCTATGGACACTAAAATTGCTTTCTATGGATAACGCAATACATAAGAAGCATTTCAATATTGTCATATTTATCAATTTTAAGTAAAGATTATTCCCCGAGAAGACATACTTCTCTGTTTTCCCTTCCCCATTAACGTTAATTGACTGCCATGTATTATCTGATTTTGAAATTTAAAATGCTTATGTCATATATTTATTTACTATGATGGAGGCCTGCACTAGAACCATAGATACTTTGATGAAAGAATTTTAAGCATATTTTATTTTGAGACAGAAATTTTCTGTATCAGAATTAACATAATGTGAATTATCAGAAAAAAATCTACATCCCGAAAGTGCATTATTCGGGAACTCAATCAAATTTTCTCGTTAAATTTTCTACTTCAGTTGGTTTCCTCACTCCTAAGGTACTATGTAGTCACAAATATGTTTAACCTATGACCAAACTTATTGGTATCGAAAGTTTTCAGGAGAGTTCAAGCATCGAATATCACCTTGTAAGCTGTCTTGTGCTTCCAAGTTATTCCTTTATTAAAAGCAATTACGTCAGAGGTTTGTACGCGACCAATGGGGCTGGACACCACATTTTCCATACTAAAATATTTTCCTTACTTAATCGAAAAATATCTGACAATCAATAAAGATAAATTTACAGTTACAAATTAGTGGTATCAAAATGCTTTTAATAACGAAGCAATCAAAGTGTTCTTGCCCGAATCCAGTTCGGGCCACACTGTTAACCCCTTAACGCTCGAATTAAATTACGGTTTAAAAATTCAAATTGCTTATTGACACCACTTTTATGATAAAGAAATGTTCAACTTATTTAATGACAGGAAAAACGATGCTAAAACGTAGCCAATTGCACTATTTTATAAAACTGGTGGGAATCAAACAATTTGAGTAACAGACACAGCCCGAGAATATGACGGGAGCGAGAATTAAGGGGTTAAGGTGTTAAAACATCATACGAAGTGGATCATCATTACACGGTGATTAAAACAAAACAATTGGAGCGCCGCTTTGTACCAATCACCGTGTAAAGATGATCCACTACGTGTGACGTTTTAAACATCATGAACTGGCCTTGTATGACGTTGATCGCGGCTTGTGCCGTTTTCTCCATTGGCGTTAATTGTGAGAGTTTAATTGACGATGTAATGGATTTCTTTCAGTTCAGATGACTGAGCTGATGTGTGTTCGAGATGGGTTGCGCTATCGAAGTGTAATAACATGAGGGAAAATTTTTTATACAGATTTTGTATTTGACTACGTTGCATTAAACACTCACAAATTGCAATTTAAAGAGTAGTTTTAAAATACTCTTTTAAATAATTATGTCTTCAGAGGATGATTATTTTTTGAGCAATTTTTGTTTTTATATCTGAAATCACCATTACACACTCTAATAAGTACAGAATTTAAATTTAGATAATCGATTCCATACGAATGTTTTTATATTTACAGCTTAGCATCAAGTTTATGTATAAATATACAATTGATTTAAAAAAAAGATTGAAGGAATTTCTCCATATCCAGGCTCACGAGATCTATAAGGCAAGCTCACATGCGCTTAACACTAGAACGGCGGGAATTTTTACTCAAGTTTTTAAAAAATATTTCACATCAGAATTTTTACTTAAAACTATTTAACTTATTTATTTAAGTTATTTTTGTGCAGCGTATATTAATTTTATATTACAAAGAAATTTCTGGTTCGAATCGACATGTATTCATTCATAAAGGGTCAAAATGACCCCTCGCCGCCGTTCTAGTGTTAATGTATGAAATCAATCGCCAGAGGACTCCGATTCCTTGCTAAAGTAAATTCTAACCAATCGTCCAATCCCCGAACTAAAACACTGACGATGTTCACAGAATAGAAATATCAATGGTAATTTGGGCAGGGTTTATGCTAAACCATGTGGTTAACCCCTTGAGGGGCACGGTATATATTATATACTACCTACGATTAATGAAGTTTTACACCAGAAAAATTTTATTAAATTTTACCTTTCTAACTTTGGCGGAAAAAAGCTGTATAATTGCTTTTACTTATTTTGAAATAGAATTTTTCAACGATTCCGGTAGGAATTTAGCATTTCACAAACGTAATTGCTTGCCCCTCAAGGGGTTAAAGCCGGCTATACTTTTTCGGTGCTTTGTGGCGAAATGAACAGCCCGATATATATATTAACAAATTGACTGCCACTCTACGAGTATACTCGTAGCTTTAATATTCGTGGCTTTAATTTATTACTATCTCACCATTACTTAAAAGTAAATTGCGTTATTTATTGGCAGAAATTTCGCTGTGTTAGTAAAGCGAAATTTACCTTTCAAAATTTGTGGTGGCAAACGACTTTCAAGATGAAATTTAAAAATTCTTACTTTTTGCGGCAGTGAACGTGTTAAGTAGGCAATGTCCATACCAACCCTACATCATACCAACGTCTCTTAGGTAAAGAAAAAAGCCTTGACACGTGTCACGAAAATGACACACAAAGCAGGGAAAAGAAAGAAAAAATTTGGACAGCTCACATGTTTCGTTTTCTTTGACTCGTGGAAAATAAGAATTAATAACACAGGCCAGCGATGAAAAAAATACAAGGGTATTGATGGCTGAACTTTATGTATTCTTTGGTGCTAGTTAAAAAACAAATAATGAAAAAATTCTATCACGTCACATTTTCTTGAAAAATATTGCATCGATTGGAAAGTCGTGTCGTGTAGGTAAATTCTGCCAGGTAATTATTAAGATTATATATCGGAATCAATGTCTAATAATTAAATGGTAGAATTTTCCGATACGAATTGATTTTCCCAACACGACACAACATTTCGATAGACCCAGTTGTTTTATACCGTTTAAACCTATAACAAAATAATCGATTACTGGAAAATCAATTTGCCTCACCGAGAATCAATTTTTTTTTTTTTTTACATAGATTTATTTACATGGATAAAATCACTGTTGCCAGATAGTAAATTTAAAATTGTCCGAGAGTATTCCATTTCAAATAAGATTTTAGCAAAAATATCGATATCGATGTTACAAAAAATTCTGATGTGATGGGAGAAAATGAAGGTCATTTTCAAAATCAACCCACCAAATAACATAAAAATCCGCGAAAATTTCTCTTGTATTTTTCAAAAGCTTCAATTTCGCAGGCCTGTGTAATTGTACCAGTCAACGAAATCAAAACATGCAAGTTTTTCGAATTTTTTTCCTTTGTTTTTGTCCTGCTTTGTGTGACGTTTTCGTGAAGCGTGTCAAGGCTTACTCCGTTAATTAAGGGGCGTTGTTCATACTAACCCGCAAATCATCATATAAAAATATTGACTGGTACAAACTGATTAGTAATACGTTCTACTATTTAATGCCAAACTTAAATTTTGCTTAGAAAACCGTCTACATATAGAGACTGTACCAAACTTTAAAATTGTAAATAACAACACATAATTTTGACATTATATGTAGTTTTTTCAGCTTATTTTACGTTATGATATTAAACGTGAGACATTCTTTAAAGTAGTTTTGTAATTATGGATGTTTAAAGTTTGAAATTCTAATGATGAATTTATTTTTAATCGTTGCAAAGAGATTGCAGTGCTGATACCTTTTAAAACAGGACACAAACACTAACTAAGCGGAATGAGCTATAATTTGATATTCACAAAAAACTATTTCGAGCTTCTAGAAATACACTGATGCTAAAAAATTTATAAGTTTCTGTTCATATTTTTGTCAAAAATTAATTTCGAGACTATATATTTCTTTAATCAATATGCTGAAATAAAAAATTATCACCTACATTTTTTTAAAAAGAGAAATCGATTTCTAGAAGTTCAAATATGCGAATTTAAAATTGCAACTCATTCTGTCGGTAGATTTTTAATTATACTTAAAAAACAAACTGCATGGCATATCAATCTGTTTAGCAACGATTAAAAATGAATTTAGCATAATGAGTTCCAAATTTAAGGGTGCATAAATTCCTAAACTACTTGACCGAATAATTCCCCGTTTGACAAACATTTAACGGAGATTCAAAATATCATGTCCAAATTACATGTTAGTATTTAAAATATTAACGTGTGATAATTTTTCATATGTAAACGACCCTCTAAACAAAAATTCAATATAGTATTAAATAATACGCTGGTGTACAAAAATTAAGGACGAAATGAAGAAATTAAGATAACGATTGAAAGAAAAGGTAGAACGGTCGGAAAGATCAATCAGGTGATCAATTATAATCAGGTACAATTGGGAGTGTGCATATATGTAGCATGACGTACTTCGGGGATTATAGTAAGGTATAAAGTATTCTCGCGGTAAAAGCTCAGGATTTCTGTAAAGGATCGGTTTGAACGACGTCTAATTGCTGCGTCAGTGTGATAGATTCACCAAGCAATCCTGTAGACAACATCTGGATGCTTTTGTCGGAGGTAGAATCATTTGAAAGTTACAAGAATGTTGAAGTGTGACTAATATGGCCTGGTTAGATCACAGTATCGTGTCACGAGATTAGAGAGCATTTCAAATAAAAGTGAGGATCGCAGGAGTTTCAATAACATGTGCCTGCTTTTGTATTGAGGATCTATTTCCTCACGTTGTCGTTTTAGAGATGCTATATAATCCCCAATCTTTTTTTAGGATCAACAACGTTACACCTCATCGTCAATGATTCTCGCAAAGCTGTTGGAGAGTGCATATATTTAGCGCATGGATTTTCCCGCAATATCTCTAGACCGAACTCTAACCCAACACGTTTGGGCATTCTCGAGAGATGCTTGGCAGCACTTTAACAGCCAACAGTAATAAGTACGGAGCTGCGATTGCCGCTACAACAGCAATGAGCCGTGACTCTTCAACCGTTCATTGACAACTAAGTGTGCAACATGGACAGATGATGCAAATACGCAGCGCACTCACAAGGGAAGCCCTTTTGGTGTTGCTCGCACCTAGCATAGAGACCTGGTGCGTTTTGTAGCCTTATACATAAAAGTTAGAGAACCGAAAAAATTTCTCTGTTAAAATAATATTTTATATACTTTTTCATATTTTTAATTTTTTTATTATTACATATTTATTTGTTTATTTCATGCCAAAAGTGAGTTAAGTCGCGAAATATGGCGCTACAATTCTTCCGCTCGCTTTATCCAAAGAGAAAATGTACAGAACATATTACTAGAATTATATCAGATTGCGATTTTTTTTTATAATTGATAGCATAAGAAAAAAATATTAGGTTTTTATTTTTTTTTCTATGCAGACGATAAATATATAAGTAATAAATATAATTATATAAAAGCTTCGAAGATCATTGAAAATTATTTTTGAGTGAGATACAAAATAAGCAAACCATTTTCGTTTGAAATCGAATGAAATAAAGTTTCGAATGTTTAAAATGAAATGTTGCTGTATTAAATGGTCCTTCGATAAAAGTAATCATAAAGTAAATTAATATTTTTACACAATTTAGAAAAATTAATGTGACGAAAAGGGTCGGACATTGCAATTTCTAGCTATTACAAATTCAGCTATGACATTTAGCTAGGGTTGCCGGAGAGCTCTACTTTTGAAAATAAACGCCAACTGTTTCCCCGCCAAAAATATGAATATAAAGTTGCAATTTTTCAAAATCAAATTCGTGGGCTTTTGAAGGAATTTTCAAGCTTTTTTCAATATTTTATACCTTTTATTAACTAATTTTTATTTTTAAATGCTTTTCTTTAAAAAAATTCTATGTTAAGAGTCCGATAAGTGGTTTCGAAAATTGCATTTTCAGAAAGTTAGGCTGCTCTATAATCAAGAAATATTATTTTAACAGAAAATTTTTATCGATTCTCAATCTTCATAGTATAGGGCTTTAAAATGCACCAGGCCTCAATGCTAGGTGCGAGCAACACCAAAAGTGGTTGCCTTGTCAGGCATAACCATATAACCCACTAAGACTGGATTACTGGCCAGCCCCCTACCAATTGAACGTTTCTGTTCTGCCCAATTGTGTTTGAAGACATCTTTTCAAACAAATTCCTTTTGTATCCTTTGGCCTTCTTTTTTGGTAGTTTTGCTCACTTTTACCATATTCTTAAATCTTGAGTACAATTTGGGTTGATGTCGAACACTTTTGGAGGACGCTACATTAAAAGAAAAACGCCCGTTCTTAATTTCTGCATACCAATGTTCATGGTATTATTAATATATAGTTATCATTCTCATACTTATGAAACGTTTTTCGACTGAATTTGTAACGAGTGTTTCTTTCTTTCTCGCTATTTTTAACAGCATTTAGCTTTAATTCTTCCAGTCTTTCTAATGCCCGTTTATTTAAAATTAATTATGAGTAACCCATAAGTGAGAGTAGCTCCAACAGCAGTCAGTATAAATTGACGAGTCACCGAAAACATTCTACATGCTGATATATGAAACACATTTTGTTTTTCTATACTTTTTAAGCAATACACAACGTTTCGTGGAATCGAGATGTCATCGCCGTACTTGTTCAGGTAGTTCGTCGCTGTTTTCGTTATTTCTGCTAATTGTTCTGGAAACATTGAACTGCTGACTGAGTACATTACTATCATGAGAAATCCACACATGCCGTTAAATATCACTCTCGTGATATAGCGCAGTTGTAAAATTACCTCGTTATGAAATAATGTAACGTAGATTGATATAAAGATCATTTCCAGATTATAAAATAATAAAATAAACGTGGGATAAGTAAGAGCTTTTTCAAGCTTTTGCAAAATCTTCACAACGTTAAAGAAATCTTTTAGAAAATCAGTACCATTGTTAAATTTCTTCACTTTTAAATACGTATCGAGCAGTTTGTTATAACCACTTAATATCTGTCCCCATCTGTAGAATATAATGCTTAAAGAAAATGTCAAAAACGCGGTAAAAATACTGAAGTAATAATATATGAAATTTCCATAATATGTTACAATTCGTAAGAAAACAGTGTTATTAATTTTGTAACCGAATGTCCAAAGGGTAGATGATGATTTTGTATCAAAAACTGTTATTACCAAGGATATTGTAGCCGGAAATAAAATCATAGTGATTATAATTGTATTCAAAAGACAAGATTGATTATTTCCAGAACTATAACGATTCTTATAGATATACAACTTTCGTATGATACTGCCAATAGTTTCTTTTTGAGTATTCAAAAAAGGCCACAGAAGTATAATTTGGACTGGCATTATGAGGAAAACAAGATCTCTGATATGGGTAAGATAAAATATGCTAAATGCAGATACCAAACTCCAATGGAAAAGAACTAGAATGATTATGAATTTAATTGAATAGGACACATACTTTTCACGTGACTTTAAGCTATATCCTGATATTCTGATACCCATTATGGTTAAAACTTTCCATAGTAACTTATCTTCTTTTGCTATTGCCATTTTACACTGATCACTAAGAATAGGAGAATGTTTAAAAATGCCCGAAACTTCTATTGTTTTGCCTATGACGGCATAACTTTGTAATACCTGTTTTGATAGGCATTTACTTCCGATAACAAACTTATCTTCTTACATCAGTGTTAGTATTTTAGATAAATATTAAGTAGTATGAGAACCTTTTAAATATTACGAAGCTTTTTTTTATATGTTGTCTCTCAATCTTTATTTTAATTCATTCTAAATTCGATAGATACATGACATTAAACTACCACTGGTTTTATAGAAAAAGCTTCCCAAAAACGACTATCATCACACTGGGCTTGAAACATTTTGTTCTTTTCAACAGTCTTGAAATTTCAGACATTGAAATGTAACATTTTCCCAGAAATTATTTTTTACCATTTTTTATGCGTAGCAAAATATATATTTTTTATTTTAGTATACGTATATTTTCTGCAATATTTAGCGCATTTCAGTCGTATAAACTAACTATATTTGCAGCTATGGAATTTCCTCACTTCACAGTTCAACTGGTTGAAATGAACTTATGAGGATCAAATGATGTTTGGCATGTTCATCCAGTGGATTTATTTTCGATTTAATCAGGCATGATCGTTACACTTTGATCCCAGTTTCATCCACGCATGCTAAATGCGATAAAATAAGATATGAAAAGATTAATCTTTTAGAGTTCATCGTGAAAGAATTAGTCATTAAAAAGCATAATAAACTGAAACCTATTGATTTTTCTGAAAAAGCGACATTATAGTAGCTGTCATGTTAAAATTGATTGAGATTATATTAGATATGACTCTTCAACAGTAGTGTTTTAAAAGCAGATAAGCAACTGGTGTTGACCTCGTTCAACAATTTCTTTAATACTGAATAAGCATAATAAGGATTTTTTTTTATAAAGAAGTCTTGTATTATTGTACGTTGATGAAAGAAATGTATGCTTATTTTATATTCAAAAGAAAAGTTTTATATACCAGACTTATCAAGATGTAAAAAAAAAAAAAAAAAAAAAAAAAAAAAACACGACAGATTTACATTTTAGAATCGAATCAAATTTTCCCATAATAATTTATGAAAATACGATTGATTGACCTGCAAGTTACTAATTAGTTATGTTCGAAATAATTTGTTTCGAAAGTTTTTAAGAAAGTTCAAGTACCGAACTCTACTTAGTAAGTCATCTTGTGTTTAACACTTTTCCCTGTATTATAAGAAATTTCGTAAATAGCTTCTATAGATTTCTTCTGTAGTATTGACAACTGTGAGGGTTTAACTTATATTGTTAAGGTTTTCATTGAGTTTATATCAGTAAACTTGTATTTGCTCGGCGGTTTGTGCAATTAAAGTGTTAACCATGAGAAATCTAAGGTTTTAATTAAAGATTTTTATACACTGCATTTTAAGGTGCCATGTATTAAAATTAATGCTTTTACATAATCAGAGTGACATTTATTTCTTTGGTGAAATTTAATACAGTTGTCTAAAATTCGCTATAAACTATCTGTTTCAATCAATACGGCTCAGTATAATAAAGAAAATATATAATAAAAAAGAAAATTGCGCAGTTACATTCATGGCATTGAGCATACAGCCTTTTCACACTAATTGAATAGTAGACTCTTATTTCAAAGAATAATGCCCCGGTAATAAAAATAAACCGGTATACCAAATTTGGAAGAAATTGGATAATTCTGCATGAAAAACCCATTTATCTAAAAGAGGGGGTTCCCCCCTATAATGAAACCAATGAAACCCAAAAACTAATCAGGAAAGCTCCTTATCAAAATGAATCTATTTCGAAAATTCGAAGCAAATCGGATATTTCTATCAGTTACCTCGTTGCGCACATACATAGGTACTTGAAGTCATGGGGAAAAAAATAAACACCCCCTACTAACTCTTCA
This sequence comes from Maratus speciosus, assembly GCA_963932465.1. NCBI lineage: Eukaryota > Metazoa > Arthropoda > Arachnida > Araneae > Salticidae > Maratus > Maratus speciosus. The sequence goes on along the minus strand of OZ010797.1, from coordinate 369,985,634 downwards.
ACTAATTCTAATAGAAGGAAGTTGCTGGTACCAAACGATTGGAAATAAAGTATATTTTTAAATGGTGTATAAAAAATTTACTTACGGGGCATCTACAAATTAAAACCAGGCCAAACATTGTTTTTTAAATGGCAACACCCAATTTGGACAATATATTTTAAATCTTTGGTTCAAACTATGCCTGGAAACGAAGTTTCTAATCATTTGGATAATAAGTTTTTTAATTATAAATTTCCAAAATTTAGAGCTACTAATGTTAAATTACATTTTCATATTTTTATTAATATCTCCTGAAATTATAATCTTACTGTGATAATTTTGTATGTGGTTATAATACTAAAATCCCAAACATAAATGCATTGAATTTGTAAATTTAAAATTTTTACAATATGAATTATGAATTATGAAATTAATATTCGAAAAAATAGGAATTATGAACTATGAAATTAATATTAGAAAAAAATCTGAATTGCAACCTACAATTTTTTTGATAGATTTACGTTTATTATGACCTGCATTATGCGAATTCTCTATTTCAAATTTTTCTTCCTCGTAGTTTTCGAATTATGGTTAAAAAACTGCAAAGTGATGGTTTAAGAATAATGCCCTGTATGTCTATGATGAGCAGATAAGAAAAATTTGAAAAAAAAAAAGTATATTTTACTCATTTTATTGAAACTTTTTTGATAGCTTACTCATAACAAAGGACTAGAATATTCAAATATTGATAGATGTATATTTTTTAAAATGCCGCCAACATATTAAATGTTTTCCTAATAGTAACGCCCACTTTTGACACTTTATTTGAGTTCCTTGGATAAAATCAATACTGAAATGTATATATTTTATAATTTTAATTTTTTTTTTAAAAACCTCATAGAGTTAGAAGGAGCCGCAAATTGATAATACTAATGTTAAAATCAGATGACACACTTTACTATATATTACTAGGAGTGTCTGCTCACAACGAGCTAAGCTTACCAACTTCGGTGCGGTAACAACAGATACTAGAAGCTTTCTTATTTTTTTCAAAACTTCTCGAAGTTTATTAAAATTAAAGGTAAGCTGATCATATATCGATATAGTCAAATTGAATATTCCGTATTATGATTATTCTGCCAGCTAATCTGTAGAAAATATCTTTTGTATTGCTTTTGGCAAATATTGACGTTATGTAAAAGTTTAGATGATTTTTATTTTTTTAAATATTCATACATTTATAATGGTTACCACTTTCAGTATACAAATGTTAAATCCACCTGACCATTTTATTATTTATATCACTAGGAGACTCTGCTCAGTACGAGCTACTCTCGCTAAATTCTATTCGGCTCCGTACCACGCAGATTCTAAATCATTCTTATTTCTTTCAAAATTTCTCGAAATTTATTTAAATTAAAGATAAGCTAATCATATATCGATATAGTCAAACTGAACATTCCGTATTATGATTACTCTGCAAGCTAATCTATAAAAATATCTTTTGGATTGCTTTTAGCAAATATTGGCATTATGTAAAAGTTTAGATGATTTTTATTTTTTAAATATTCATACATTTAGGAGGGATCCCACATTTAGTATACAAATGTTAAATCCACCTGATAATTTTTTATTTATATCACTAGGAGACGCTGCTCACTAAGAGATACACTCGCTAACTGCTATTCGGCTCCGGACCACGCTGACTCTAAAAGTTTTCTTAATTCTTTCAAAATGTCTCTAATTTTATTAAAATTAAAGATAAGCTAATCATAAATCGATATAGTCAAACTAAACATTCCGTAATAATCTGCAAGCTAACCTATAAATATATATTTTGGATTGCTTTTGGCAAATATTGACATTATCTAAAAGTTTAGATGTTTTTCATTTTTATAAAATCTTCATAGATTTTGAAGGGATCACAACTTGAATATACTAAAGTTAAACCCACTGGAGAATTTTTGGTTTATACCGCTAGGATCAACTCTCGCCAATTTCTGTCCGTATAACGCAAACTCTAAACTTTTTCTTATTTCTTTAAAAAATTCTCGAAGTTTATTAAAATTGAAGATATGCCGATCATATATCAATATAGTCAAACTGAACATTCCCTATTATGAATACTCTGCAAGCTAATCTGTAAAAATATCTTTTGGGTTGCTTTTGGCAAATATTGACATTTTGTAAAAGATTAGATGATTTGTTTTTTTAAATCTTCGTAGATTTAGAAGGGGATACACTTTGAGTATACTAATGTTAAATCCACCTGACAATTTTTCGTTTATATGACTAGGAGATTCTGCTCACTACGATCGAATTTCATGAACTTCCATTCGGCTCCCAACACGCAGACTCTAAAACAAGTTGGAAATTGCTCGTCAAACGTGGCAAATGAGGTGCGTTCGTACTATAACTAGTTTTATAATTATTTTTTACAGCCCATATTGTACTGAATGTATAATTTTTTGCATAGTGCATAGTGCAAAGTGCATAGTCTGTAGCATCATTAAAATGCACTTGCAATAACTTTTTTCCCATTCCCCGTAATTTAACCGAACACTTTTGACTGTCCCTGTAATTAAACTATACATCCGATTTTCCTAAAATTGGAAATGGCTCGACAAAATTTTGCAACAATTAAATATTTAAAATTTCAGACCATTCGCAAGGCTGTAACACCATTAAAATGCACTTGCAATAATTTTTCCCATTGGTCGTAATGTAAAGAAAAACTTTTGACTGTCCGTGTAATTAAACTATACATCCGATTTTAATAAAATTTGAAATGGCTCGACAAAATTTTGCAACAATCATATATTTAAAATTTCAGACCATTCGGTTGGGTAGTTTTTGCTCTGTTATATGCGGACAAACAGACAGACGGACGGAAGGACGGACGGACTGAACAACGACTATAGGTGCTACGTATTTATATAACTACGAACGCACCTAATAAAGGTGCAGATTCACCAGTCGCCACGTGGCGACTAAATTTTTTGTTGTGGCGACTAACTTTCAGTGTCTTCGTTGCCAGAGATCAATTTCCAGTGTTGCCAATCCCCGACGCGGAATTTTTATATATTTTTTTTACATTTGCAAATAGAAAAGCACCTGCTCTTTTCACTGGCCGCGATCAAGAAAGACCTTGATAAACAGTCAAGGAATTTTTGCGATCTCAGTTACCGTCGTGAATGCTGCCCCTATGATGTACTGCTTTCTTGTCGAACATTATGTTCGAATATAATTCTGCGCATGTCCGCTCCACTACAAAGCTTAGCAGCTGCGAAGCTCGGCACATGAGCGTGCTAATGGTAAAGCTGCTCCTTTGGACAACAGCGAAAGCAAGCATTTTTTCGAAAGTTTCGTCCGAAATCCAGAGTTGGAATAAATACTCCTTTACTGTAGTTCTGCTTACGAGACAGTCCAAAGTTCCCGATGCGATGGAGATTATTTAACACGTTCACGCCGGCACGGTGGGTCCCACTAACTTTCTCAGAGCTGCCAAGTCTTCGGCTTTTTGGATACCAGTATTTTAATACACAAATTTTGTGTTTTATTTAATTAGAACAATTGAGTGATTTAAAGGAACAAAAGTTTCTCTAAAATAACAGTGGTGCGCATAAAGTCGGAGACTTGACAACTCTGAGACAGTTGAATGTGACCCACCGCGCCGGCGTGAACGTGTTAAGGTCTTTGGATCATGGTGTCTCTAGGATAGAGGATTCCGAACCTTGAAGAAAAAAGAACAAAAAGAAAAAGAAACTCGCACGAAAAAATACTTAACGCGAGGTATACGTTTGCTCTGTAAATGTTTCTGCAAATGTGAGATTTTTATAGTGCAAAATATTCTTACACATTCCTAAATTGTTTTATATGTACACTTTTATATGACAAAATCAAAATACAAAATAAATTTTCCTAATATTTCCCATTATCATGACAGCTTAGCTTATACATGTTTTGTTATTCAATTGCATCTTGTCCAACTTTACCTTCTGATTTTTCCAGATTTATATTATACTTTTTTAATATCAAAGGTTCAAGAATTTTAGGATTAAATTAAATATACACATTTGTTGTAATTAGTCTGTGTTTTGTTGTGCGTGTGTATTTATTAATTAAACTATTTTACATTTTGAATTCCTAAGTTTTTTCCATATAAACACACGTTTTATGAGTTCGTTTCACAATGTGGCCACTAGATTTTGGTTAGATACAAAGTGGCGACTAGATTTTTAGGGTATAGGAGCCACTGGATCCTTAAAAATTTTGGGAATCTGCACCTATACTCTAAAAGCTTTCTTATTTCTTCCAAAATGTCTAGAAGTTTACTATAATTAAATATAAGCTGATCATATAACGATGTAGTCAAACTGAACATTCCGTATTAGGAATATTCTGCAAGCAGATCTGTAAATTTATCTTTTGAATTGCTTTTGGCAAATATTAAAATTATGTAAATGTTAAGCCGATATCATCATATTTATTTATGCAATTCTTTAGAGTTTATCTTTTTAAATTCCTATCAGTACTTTGGCGCAGCATGTCTCTAATGGGATTTTGCGTCATTAAACCCCATACAACCAACCATCCAACCTGCCAGTACTATATCTGAAACGTATGTAAAATTAATATTGAATCTATCGTAAACGAGAGATGTTTCAACGATAGTTGATATACATTAATCAAGAACATCCACAATCTGTTTATTTTTATATACATAGACTGCAAAAAAAGACAAATGTTTCTTAATCTCGCAAGAAGATTTGTGCAGAGATGGATTAATTCGCAAATACGTTGAGGTAATTAGCACTGTATTTGTCTCCGTAACACTTAATTGTCTTTCTTATTCCTCTGAAGCATTTTGAGAAATGTTTATATAAAATTAAGCATAAGTAAATAATAAGTGCGAATCGATCCAACGGCAGTCAGTATAAATTGACTATTGATTGTAAACATCCCAGAGGCAGATACAAAAGCTTGCTTATAGATATTTTTTAACACGTTCGCTGCCATCTATGAGAATACTCGTAGTTGGCAAACTGGGTTTCCTTGCCAGCTACGAGATAACTCGTTATTCATCTGCTTATCTAAATCAGCGATTATGAACACTGCCATAGAAAACCAACCATAACCAACCAAACCGCATGCCAACAACGAGCATACTGGTGTGAATTTATTTATTGCTAAAAGTAATTTGTCAGATATGTAGTATTTAAAAGATAAAACAGAAAATAATTTAAAAATACTAAATTGCAGATATGATCTTGGCGTGTATCAACAGATGCACCATCTAAGCTTTGGCAGCGAACGTGTTCGCCCCTTTCAGGGGCAAGTAACTGTGTTATTGTAATGTCGAATTCACACCGGAATCTGCCGAAAGTTTTATTGCTAAATAAGGAAAAGCAATCTTACTACATTTTCCCACTAAAGTTACAAAAGTAAAATGTAATAAAATTTTTCTGATGCATTAATCGTAGATGGTATATAATATATCACGGAAGAGGTTAAATTATATTTTCGTAGACTAGGAAACATTTGTTGTGATGAATGATTTGTGCTGAGATGGTCAGAAAATTAAATACTTCGCAATTACGGTGAATGGATTATAACTGTATTTGTATCCAAAACACTTAATTGTCTTTTTATTTCTATGAATCTTTCTGAGATATGTCCTTCTATATATAAAAAAAGTAACGATTTGGAAGCACGCTGATGCAGACAGTTTTTAAATCGAATAATTATTTTAAGAGACATTTGATGTTAAAGTTGGTCAAAATCATTTCATTAAAAAAATTTATCTGCCTATATATAGGAATGTAAACATTTTTATATCATTTAACACATTAGGTTTCCCGGTGTGCAGAGTACATTTTGTTTCAATTTGACTCATTTTTTGCGGATATATCTCCATTTTAAATTCAAATTTTCAGCATTTCGAGAGATATTTTTTACATGTTTTAGAAAAGGGTATTACAGTGAATTCTCGACAAGTCGAAGTCAGATAAGTCGAATATTCGTTTAAGTCGAAGTTTACACGAAGTCCCAGCCCCTTTATTACAATTCAATATTAAACTTTTTCGTTCTGTCGAAGTCTACATCTTTTAAGTCGATTTTTTTCCGATTGAAAAAAACAGTAATTCGACTAATTTCTTAATTTTTCAGCCACAACTCAAAAATACTGGCACTTTCTGTTAGTTAAAACTTTTTTGCACTTCTTCGCCGGCTTTGAAAGGCGCTATTTTTATTTCCTACGTTAGACAGTGTGGAGCCTCTGCGAGTTTGGTATTTCAGCTGAAATCGTCCCATCCCCCCACGACCTACCCCATTCATTTCTGTTATTGCATTCCCTTTTCTCAACATCTATTCTTTGGAAACAGAGCAGGTGGCTAAATGATTTCTAATTGGTCAAATTTCCCACGCTTTTATGCAAGGATTTTTTTTTCGATTCTATTGAGATTTCATTGAAGTTCATTAATTTAATGTTGAGTCTTGTCTTTTTAGTGCTTATTTCTTTCACATCGTGATACGTTTTCTGTTGGGTCTTTCAAAATGTCGAAGCGGAAATTACACATTCTTACTTTAGGACAAAAAGTAAATTTGATAAAAGATATTGAAGACAATCCTAATTTACAGAAAAAAGATATAGCCCTGAAATATGGTATCCTTCCCAACACGCTATCTACTATACTGAAAGATAAGGAAAACATTTTCAAAAGACATAAGTCAAGTGTGAACCCAAAGTGCAAAAGGATGAAGACGTGTGCCTTCCCAGATATCGAAACAGCCCTCGTAAAATGGTTTACAGATTACAGGACACAGAAGAGTGTAATTCCTTTAAGTGGTACGATGTTACGAGAGAAAGCTTTGGATTTCGCAAAATTATTGAATGTGGCTTCACTGCAAGCACGGGGTGGCTTGAAAAGTTTAAAGCCAGACACAACATCGTGTTTCGGACATTACACGGTGAAGCAAAAGATGTGTCCGATGCAATGTGTGTAATGAATGGAAGACAGTTTCATTACCTAAACTTCTTGCAGGTTATAGCGCGGACGACGTTTTCAATATGGATGAAATGGGACTTTTTACAAATGTTTTCCTAACAAGACGATGATGTTTAAGGAGAATCATGTTCCGGTGGAAAGCTAAGTAAAGAACATTTAACTGTCCTTGTCGGAGCAAATGCTTGTGAAACAGAAAAATTACCTTTACTGGTCATCGGTAAATACAAAAATCCTCGCTGTTTTAAACATAAAAAGTCACTTCCCGTACAGTACAGATCTAATCACAAAGCTTGGATGACGCTAATATTGTTCGAGGAATACATCAGAAATTTGGATGTAGTGTTTCGTGCAAAAAAGCGTAAAGTCTTGATCAGTGTAAGGCTCACAGTCAACTTTTGAGCTTGAAATCTATCAAGTTAGAATTTCTCCCTTCTAACACAACATCTAAGCTACAACCAGCAGACCAGGGAATAACTAAATGTTTAAAGCATTCCTACAGAAAACGTCTACTGCGGAAGGCAATCGAGGATGACGAAAATGAAATAAATCAAAAGTGTGATGTGTTAGAAGCAATTAGACTAATTTCCAGTGCGTGGAACAATGATGTGAAACAAATCACTATCAGAAATTGCTTCAGTAGATATGGCTTCTTTGCACGCAATGCGGACTCATGTGTTGTGAATGAAAGTCTACAAGATCAAGTTATTTCTGAAGATGACGATGCTGAGTTTTTGAATATTGACGAAAATGTTGCTGTTTGCGGAGAACTTAGTGATTCAGATATAGTTGAAGCAATAAAAAATAAAGAGAACGATCTTGAATCTGAAGAAGATGACGAGGAAGTAAATTGCGTTTCACCACCAAATAATCAAGAAGCACATGCAGCAATGACGATACTAAAGCAATATCTCGAAAGTAGAGACGGTGTAGACGATTCTCTTTTCCTTTGTTTACAAAATGTGAGCGACTTTCTAACCAGTGAAAGACAAAAAAGTTCCTTCAAGCAGTCATCATCAACAAGTTTTTTTTTACAAAATTTGAGTTTGTAAGTACCTTATATTATGTACTATTAAATTGTATTTTTTTTAGTGCTCATTTTGCCAGACTCCGTTATTACAGTATAATTTCAATTACCATCTATAAGATTGAATTATTTTTTATATTTTTTCTGTATGTATTTAAGGATTTTCGATAAGTCGAACTTACGATATCTCGAATATTTTTGCCGGTTCCTTCGAATTCGACTTATCGAGAATTCACTGTATTTTAAACTGTTCCCAATTTTAAAAACAGCATATAGAATAATATTTCCTTCAAATTAAAAATTTATTTACACGTGGCTATTACAATCAGAAAAGCTTTCAATTGAGAATTACCTGTTAAAAATGAGGAAAATATTGAAAAGTACGTCATAAAAACTATAGTTACACATGAATTTTAAAACAGAAAAAAACTTTTTAAATAATAAACTCATTATTTTGTGTTAATAGTCACAAATGGAGGAAATTTACGTCCTATATAAAAGGGCCAAATAATTGACAGATGACAAAACAGTTTAAATTAAAAAATATATTTGCGCGATACATTTATTTCATATTTTGAGATAATCTTTTCAACTATTACCGTGAATTCTAAGACAGCGCAAATAATATTTCCTTTCTAACAACAAAAGTTTTTTCATGTGAATGTTAAAAAGAGAAAGAAAACTTTGGTGAAAACTACGTCAGATATAAAACGATACATTTCAAATGTGTTATTTAATAGAACTTTCTTATAGAGCAACCGATACAGAACCGAGAGACAAAGACTCTGTTTACTTAATTCAATTTACATTAGCTTATTTTCAAATTTTTAACTAATTTATTTTAATCAAAGAGAAAAACAGACTTTGTATCCCCTAACAAACTTTTATTTCGCCTTTAAAATATCCAATCAAAGGAATATGAATGAAAATCCGTTTACAGGGCAATCACCAATGTTTTTTAAAATTATAATTCAATATTTTTAAAGCCGATGAAATTAGCCTGCTTTTAGAATCTGGGGTGTCGGAACGGGGGTTGGCGATTGTAGCTCGTAGGGGGCAGAGCCCCCTAGATTATTTAAATTTAAATATAAGTAATGATAGTGAGAGTCGCTCCAACGACAGTCAGTATCAATTGACGATTGATCGTAAACATTCCTCAGGCAGATACAAAAATAGTACATTGCTTTTAGATAATTTTTAAGAAATAGATGATATTTCGTGGAATGAAGACGTTATCACTTCGGAATCGTGGATAACACGGTCAGTGTTGCCAGTTAGACTACTCTTTTTAATTCAATTTCTTAATTGGCACCACTTTTTTGAAACGGTAAAATTATCTTTCCTTTCGCCTCTTTTAATACGTCATTAAATAATGCGAATTTTACCATTTCAAAAAAGTACTGCCAATCAAGAAACCAGAATTTAAAAAAAGTAGCCCACTGGCAACAGTGAACATGGTAGAGGTTATTGTGTACTTTCGTTCATGGTTATATTATATTTTCGTAGACTGGAAAACATTTGAGTAATGAATGATTTGTGTGATTTGTATAGAGATGGTAAAACAATGGAATATATGGTAACTACGGTGAGGGGATTATCACTGTATTTGTCTCCATAGTACTTAATTGTTTTTCTTTTATCAGTGGATATTTTTTAAACATGTTTATCTGAAACTGATTAAAAGTAAATCATATGTGAGAATCGCTTTAACGGCAGTCAGTATAAATTGACGATTGATCGTCAGCATTCCACGAACAGATATATAGACAATATCTTGCTTTTCAATTCTTTTTAAGAAATAGATGACCTTTCGAGTAATGAATAAGTTATCACCGTAATTATATACATAGTACTGGGTTGCTTTGTGTATTTCAGTCATTTGTTCCAAATAATACAACTACAAAGAGAATACGCCATCACAATGAGAAATCCACGCACACCATTAACCTTCCGTCTACCAGACGGGTCCATTGGACCCGACATGTACATTCAAAATATTTATTCAAACCAGAAATTTCTTCAAAACAAACTAAATGTATAAATCAGACAATAATAAGTTAAATAAACAAATTAAATAGTTTTAAGTAAAAATTCTGGTGTAGAATGTTTTTATAAAACTTGAGTAAAATTTCCGGTAGTTCTAGGGTTAAATATTACTCTAGTGATATAACGTGGCTGTTATACTATTTCTTTCTGTAAGATGCTCCATAAATTACTATAAAAATCATTTCTAGACTGTCAAGTATTAAAATAAAGTACGGGTAAGACAGAGCGTGATCAAGCTTTTGAAAAGCGTGATCAAGCTTTTGAAAAATCTTTACAATGTTAAAAAGTCTTTTGGGAAATCTACACCTTTCTTAAAGTTTTACTGTTTTAAATAATTGCAGGGTAACTTATTGTAACATTTTAGAATTTCTTCCATCTGTGGAGTATAAAGCTCACTGAAAATGTCACAATAGGAATGAATGTAATACAAAAATAATATATGAAATTCCCATAAAATATAATAATCTGAATGAAAACATTATTATGGATTTTGTATCGAAATGATCAATAGAATGAAGATTTTTTCCTCAAAATTATAACCACGACAGACATTATATCACGGAATGCAATGATGGTGATTATTGCAGCACTTACATAAAATGATCGGTTATTCCTTATCCCTCTCTCTGCGAAAATGTTTTATCAGAATAGCTTCAAAAATTGCGTATTTAACCCCTTTGCTATGAGCGTCTTTTAAGAATATTTATTCTTTTGTCACCGGTTTTTCAAAACAGAAATCTTTGTCTAATTTAATCGGGAAAATGTTCCGATTAAATAAGTCAAAATTTACAATAAAAAATAACTGGTGGGATAATCAAGGAGGGTTAATTAGACGAAAAGATTGCATCTCCGAGGAAATCTCGGGTTGCGTAAATTTTGTTACTTTTACGTTGCCCGAGGAAATATCGGGTTGTGCAGCTAGAGGGTTAAAGTGTAACGATTCCTGCAGTATATATATAAACTCCGTATAATATAACGCATAGTTGCTTTTTCGGCATTTCAAAAATATCGAATGAGAATGAACTGCACCGGCATTAAGACGTGAACAAATTCTCTTATTTCAATAAAGCTTATCATTTAATATACAGATGAAAAATCCAGTACGGTGGAAGAAGGATGCTTAGATTTTTAAACGACAAAAATAAACATTTTTCACATGCATTTAAGCAATATTCTGAGATTCTGACATCCATTCCTGTTAATATTTGCCACAATAACTTATCCTCTTTTATTAGTTTCATTTCGAATTGAAAATGGTATATTTAAGAACCTTTCAAGTGGCGAGTAACTTCGTTTAGAATTATCTATTGAAAGAGATATTTTTTGTATCTTTTCCCATCGTATAATAAACTTTTTCTTACAGTAATATTGTTTATATAGGTAAAGAATATAAGTGTCTTTAACCCCTTAAATCTCGCTCCCGTCAATATCACTGGCTGAGGTGTCGTTCGTTATTTCCAGGTTGGAGATTTACTGCTCAAAAAAACTTCTCAAACCAGAAAGATTTAACTGACATTTCGTTGTGAAGTTTTTGAATATTCTCGTTTAGGTTTAGCTTTTGGCGCTGGTGTTGGACTTTGTATTGCACGTTTCAAAATACGTTACACTCAAAAAAAATTTTAATAATCAAAATTTAATGTATATTATATTATTTCAAATATTATTTGTAAAAAAAATTTTGATGATGATAAATAAAGATCTAAGATGAGAAAAATGAAGGTCTAATTCGCATTAATTTGTAGGGTGTGAAACAAACATTAAAATACAGAATTCTCGCATGATGGCTTTTCCATAACTGTGAATTTGTGCTATAACATCTTTTTTTTTTCGCCTAAAAAAACTAATTGCATATTTTAAATAGAAACCTTATAGTTATTCAGTTTCTGTAATAAAAAATAGATACATTTTTATGGTTTTTCAATATTAAGCGATCGTTAAGGGGTTAAAAAATGATAACACTTCTATCATAGTAAGTATAGTAACATGTCAAATGTGCCCAATGCTAATCGCTATTTCTTAGCGTTATCACTTTAAAAGCTAAAAAAAGATTTTCTGAATTATGGTGAAGCTCACTTTACATTAATGTCTGTGGCAGCATATATTTTATTATACTTACCTTCTTATTGATGTATCTTATTTAGCATTTGTTCTTGTTCTAGTATCTTCTTACTTTAGTTTAATAAGAATAAAAAATAAAAGAACAGGTGATTCTTCGAAGGACCTAGTTGAAAGTTCTTTTCTGTTATCAACACAACAGTTATTTACCAATACATTAGAACCTCGACTTACGTCTCTTTGATTTACGTCGTCTGGTCCCGAAAAAGGATTTTCCTTAATTAAGATGCAGTTTGAATTTTTTTAACCCCTTAATTCTCGCTCCCGTGATATTCGCGGGCTGTGTGTTTTATTCAGATTTTTTGATTCCCAACAGTTTTACAAAATAGTGTAACTCGTTTTATCATGTTATCATTTTACGTGTCATTAAATAATGTGAATATTTTTTTTTCAAAAAAGTGGTGCCAATAAGCAATTTGATTTTTTTAACCGTTATTTAATGACACCGTTAAGGTGTTAAGGCTTTTGGTTCTAGAAGGGAAAATATCCCGCGGCAGTCACGTGATAGTGACAAACAAATAAAAAAAGTAAGTGACAAACCCAAAACTACTAGATCTGTCTAGGCGTCTTTAAGATTAAACATTTTGAAAAAAGACGAATTTTTAGCATCTTATTTGTTTTATTCGGACGAGAAAAGAGTGGCAAAAACTAGAAAAAGCTTAGAAAACTCAGTTTGCTGTTACAAAGAGCTTCTGCGAGAAAAAAAGAAAAAAATGTCTGTTCAAACTTCATTACAAGAGTTTTTCACATGCTCAAAGCGGGGCAGATAGAAGAACAATAAATTGTAAGTTAACAATTTATTGACTTATTTCAAATTCTTATATTACAAACGCATTCCTTTTCTAATATTAAATGTATGTAACACAATCCCTAAATACAACAGAATATGTTCATAAGAATTTGATGAATTTATGTTACTTATCATTTTTTGTTTATCTAAATTTACCTCGACATACGTCATTTTCGACTTACGTCGCTAGTCTTGTAATGCATTGCTGACGTAAATCGACGTATTACTGTATCTATATTTTTCATTAATGTTTTTTGGTAGCCATTGTGTATTCCTAAAACATTAATTATACCGCTGTTGAAAAATTTTTGTACTCAGAATAAAATATTTACGAAAACTAATTCGTGTAATAACTAATGAAATGTTAATGTATTGATAAAGAAGAGATGAAGAAAACATTAATGAAGAATATAGATACAGTAATACCTCGATTTCAGACAGCAGTGCGGTCCAAGACTAGCGGCGTAACTCGAAAATGACGTACGTTGTGGCACATTTAGACACTTCAAAAATAGCTGAAAAGTTAAAACGAAAAGGACGTTTTTTTCTTTCTTATTTTTTTTACAATTCTATGGCAGAAGGGTTTTTTTTTTAAGATCCAAGGTTTTTGTAAATGAGCCTTGAGTTACAACTCAATATTTGTTCTACATGATAATAGTCTGTAAGTCTAGGATAATAGCCTAATTGTATAAAAAGAGCACTTGATATATTTCAAAAATTCCCTAAAAATAATAAGTATATCCTAAATGAAAAATATTTTCTTTCACCTTCTGTGACAATTAAAAATCATGTGACGAGAGTCTGACAAATTAAAACGATACGATTTTCGCCGTAGCACTTAAAGATAATTATATATGATTTTGACGTCATTTTTTGTAACGTACGAATTTCGAAACGTGAAAATATGAAAAGATACAAACATCAGTAAACAAATAAATAGAAATGCTTATTTCATCTTTAAAAAGTTAAACACTATGTGCAAAACTTACACTATGTGCAAAACTACAATCTATCTACACGGTCTACGTGAATTTTGAATATTAACCGTTAATAACAATTGTATTTCTTATAGTTCTCTGACGAAGACTATGTTTTTATAGTTGAAAGTACGAAGGTATTAAAGTAATTTAATATCTTTTTAAAATATTGTCTCATATTTTAAGAAGTTTTGCACATAGTGTACGTTTAAGTTTAAGATACAAACATTTTTAATTTTCTCATAAAAGCATTATAGATTACAGAACATAGTTACACAAACAAAATAAATGTATGAATACTCTGAAAGTGATATTAGAGCGTTTTTAACTAAAAGGGTTTGAAATCTATATTATATTATGTAAGGGTTTTTTTGCTGTAAACTAAACATTTTAATACAAAAACATGTTAAATTCTTTATCCAGTTACAAAGTCATAATGACGACAAAAGTTTTGATAATATTGATAAACAGTATAACATAAAGAATACTACATAAGAAACAAAAAGTCAAACAAACATTATTTTGAAAAATATTTGTTAGACTCTGTCATTATGCTGAACAAAAGCGTAGTTATACTCAGAAAATATATAATTAATTTAAATTAAACATATAGTGGGCATTGTAAAAAAAAAAAATTCCGGTTAACATTATAGTTTTATTGCATTCACACCATCTCTCATAATGTATCCTCTGGTAAATATAGTCGTCGATTTAACCCTTTCAAGGGCACTTATATTCTCAAAATGCTGAAATGGTGGAATAACACGAGAATTTATAATAAATGTATTTGGAATCAGCGAAAGCTTTTCTTCAGCTACTCAATAAAAGATAAAATTTATATATATAAAAAAAAATCTAGTGCCAATGGGCTATTTAAGGATTAACATTAAGTGGTATATATTATATACCACCACCCTTCAAGGGGTTAACGGGAACGCCGTCGAGTTCAGACAAACTTCCATCACTAACTTTAAAATGTTATTTTTGTCTTAATTAATCACAGAATTCTGTGATTTAAAAGGGCAAAAACACTTTTGAAAATTACTGTAATGGACGTATTACAGTGCCTGATCACCGCCCTCTGAATACTAGGCCTGAGCGCTCACACAAAAATGACACAAAAATGGCGGCTGCCGAAGGCGGATTTCTTTTAGCGTAGATACGGTCCCTTAAATGTAGACACCAGTATTTTATAAAAGATTTCTCTACCTTTTTTATTCTCAGGAAAACGAAGCGGAAAAAACTTCAAAAAATTATTGGTAGGAATATTTAAGGGACCGTACACACGCTGAAAAAAATCCGCCTTCGGCAGCCGCCATTTTTGGTCCAGCGCTCAGGCCTAGTATTCAGAGGGCGGTGGCCTGATTGCCTTCTTCACCCCCGTGATGTCAGCAGTTGCTGATGGATACATGTTCCATATAGTCCGAGAGCGACGCACCATTTTGCAAGGACTCTACCACCAGTAATCGCATAAAACTATCTTCTAGCTAATGAATCGTAAAGAAAATTATCTTTATAATAATACTGGTGGTAGAGTCCTTTCAAAATGGGGGCGTGGCTTAATAGCGTGAGAACTCTGTAATACGTCTCTAAAAATTCTTCCGCCTAACTGTATCATTTTTATCACTAATGTAATAAACTCTATTTTTTAAATTCTGCTATTTTCCAAAGCCATGGAAAACTCCAATAATCTCTACTACTCCTAACCCGGTCCTATTTTGTCTGACACCGATAATTATAGTCCTATTTCCTTGCTTTGTTCATATCGTTAATTGTTTTTTTCTTCTCCAAACCTCTGGGATAGTGGCACCGTCATAAAAATAGCCTATGTTGGAACAGAGACTGTCACCATTACTTTTGAAATGGATTCGGTAATTCCTAAAATTGCATAGAAGTCGAATTTTTAAACATTTTTAGAATGCTTTTCGCTCATTTTCAACCTTTGAAATTTGAATTTTTTTAGAAACTGTTCAGAGCGTATTTATATCTTATTACCATACCAAACCACGTCTACCATACCAAATTTCAAATTTCTGACTTTGACAGTTCCTTAGAAATAGTAACTTATAACGTTTTTAGAACGCTTTACGTGCATTTTCACATTTTTTTTATTTCGAATATTTTTGAAACTGTTATTAGAGAGCATATAAATCTTACAAGTAACTACCATGCGAAATTTTAGGTTTCTAAGCACTTCCATTAAAAAAACCTTCATTTTTAGAACATTTCTTGCTCTTGCACCTGCATAAAACATTGTCTATATTCGAACAGGGACTGTTACCCTCAATTTTCTACAATTACTTTGAAATCACTTCATTATTTGCTGAGATTCCATGGAAATCGTACTTTACAACATTTTTGGAACGCTTTTCTCTCTTTTTTCCCTTTTAAATTTTATTTTTTTTAACTGTTCTAAGAGTGCATTTACAGCTTATAAGTATGGGCCATGCCAAATGTCGCCTTCTTACCCTTAACAATTCTATAGAAATCTTAGATTAGAACGCTTATAGAACGCTTCTCGTTCATTTTATCCTTTTAACCCTTTCCACTTCATAGTAGCGGCTGCGGCGACGTCATCTTAATTTGAAAAAAAATGTTTTTTGCAGCAGTAATGAAGGAAAATAAAATCTGCCTTTCTTAATCAGAGCATTTTTGAAATTCTGTACTTGAAGGAAACTTCTAAAAAAGTGGTACCGACCGAATAAAATTTGTGTAAGAAACGCCGGAGTCCAAAGGTAATTCTGAATTCTTTAGAAACTGTTGCTCAGAGATGATTTAAAACATATAAGTATCTACCATGCTAAATTTCATAAATCTATCTTTAACAATTCCATAGAAATTGTGTTTTAGAACGTTTTCAGAACGCTTTTCGCACATTTTTACCCTTTTAAATTTATTTTTTTAACTGTTCTTAGATAGCATTTATATCTTATGATAAACTTCCATGCCAAATTTCAATTTTATAGCCCCTTCAGTATATAAAAAAGGCACGTTTTTAGAACGTTTTTTACTACTGTTCCCTTATGTAGATAGTGGCACCAGCATGAAATGAAGTCTATATTGTAACAAGATCTATCCCCATCAATTTGCCACTATTACTTTTGAAATCGGTTCCGTAAATCCCTCTACAATAAAACAAACAAATGTTACTTGATTACAATATTAGTATCGATTCTCAAATCATTATTCATTAAGAATCCGAAATTTAGACTCAAATGAATAAACAAGCTAAAGAAAAATTAAATACGCTTTTTGAATAGGTATTTTTACCGTAACGCATAATCAACTGCTTTATTGAAAAAATAATCAATAATTCTCATAAAATTTTCAATGTTTTAAAGCAATAAATATTAAGTTAAATATAGCGTTTTTGAATATATTGCAGTAACCATCGAAATAAAAAAATACTGGCAAGTTTACAAAACAGAAAAGAAACATGAAAATTATTCTGAGATAATATTTATTTTAAAACTGTACAGGCATTGTAAAGAAGTTCTCGGAAGCTCATAATGCAACTTTGAAATAAAAAATGTAAAGTATATTTGCATATTAATTTTGTTGATTTCCCTCAATGTATCGATATTCCATATGGTAAACATTCAAACATTCTTGTTTTCTGTTATCATACCTTTGATCTAAAAGATTTCTTTGATCTTTAGTTAGTAAGTTATAACAGAAGAACAAGGGTAATTTGCATATTAAGTAGTTACTGAGAATATGTTAATAGGGTTCCAACGCTTCAAGGAATTTTATAGGAAAATTAACAGAATTTTTTTTTTAATTGAAAAATATATCTAGGTTAAACGCCCAAAATTTAGCCTTATTTAAGAAGATATTTTCCGTAAGAAAATACTGGTACCGAAGAATTGCCAGTTCTGGATATCCCCTGACCAGTACGAACCATGGTTAATGCATTTTCTGAGGTTTAAAGAGTGTTATTTTGAAACATGATTGAACATTTTGAGTTTGTAAACCATCCTTATAAACTATTATTAATAGAGAAAAAAATGCAATGGTGCCAATCAAGTGCAATGCTTATTGATTCCGTTACCGGATTGTGATGGAATCTAACCTCATACTGACACAATTCGTTAAATAGTTAAGTGCGAATGCGCTCTAAATATATACTTATTACTAGTTTCTTTTCATTTAGGTTATTCAGTTTTATGAGAAGATTTGTACCGGAAACTTTTAATTAAAATTTACGTTTCTGACTTTGGTAGAAAAATGTTGAAAAATTGCTTTTCCTTATTTTGAACCAAAATTTCCCGAATATTCCGGTGTGAATTCGACGTTATAGAAACGCAATTACTTGCCCCTGAAAGGGTTAATGTACTACGGTATTAGTTGTATTATTTTGGCGCAAAAATAATGCATGATTTTGCAATGCAACATATTTTATAAGCATTTTGTAAACAAATTTTATCTTAGTGTTATTTATTATATATCATTTTAAAGCTTATTTTAGGTACTTTCTTTGTAAATTATTTGTTTTATTGTATTCAATGTTTTAGGCTCTTAATTGACTTTCGAAGCTGAGCTGTAAAATCAATGTTTTCGTCAAATTTATTTTTACAAGTTTAAGCTCGGCCGCAGTGCGCCACAAACCGCGCGAACCATTTATCGCTAGTACCATGAACTGTTGTAGTGTAAGTCATATGCTACGATTTTTGGCTACCAATATTTTAAAACTGAAAAATGTGACTTATTTTATCGGAGATATCTTATTAATTGAATAAAGCGAAGCAAACTTTTCGAAAAGAACGGTGGCCAAAAAGCATAGCAGTTATCAGCTATGTGACTTACACTACAAAAACCCAAAGAATTAGCCTAATGGAATTTGGATTGAGGGAAGTGTGACAGAGTTCTGTAACATGTCGTTTTTTTCCCTTCGCTATGTAAAATTTATTATTTAACTCGACGCTTAAAATCCATTTCGAATCTTATCTATTCGTTTTTCTTTCTTTCTTTTATTATTCTCTAATGTAATGCAGTAAATTTAACTTCATGAGTTATAATCGCTTTCTCAATAACATCGGAGGCCGTTAAAAATAAAACATAAACAGTAGAATCAGATGCACCTGCTTCTGATTACAATGTTATTTTTTTCTTTTGCATTACTCACGCGAGATGTAATTATTTCTCATTCTTTAGTTAAGTAAAAGTGACCGTTGAAATAATATATCTAAAATATAAAATGAATGTTTATCGATGCGGTGTTTAAATTACTTTTCATGTACGTTAATTTTCTTTGTCAGTTGTGTTAAAACATATTGTTCTCAGTATTTCGCAATTTTAAGTAGCATTTATTTAAATTATTCATTTGTTTTGATAATTTATGGCCGGCTTAGTGGCGTCTGTAATATATACATATGTAGAACCGTTTTTCTGGCAATCTTTCTGTATCACGCGATTTAATTGTTTTTTGTTGGGATGCTAGATTCTGGGCTAATCATTTTGGCGTGTAAATATGACCTTTTGTCTGCTTTTCGTACACTTTTCTAATACTGAAATCTGGCGATGTTGTGGCGCCAAGTCATATATGTTGCTTATGAAATCATCCACTTTAACTTCTGCTCTCAACATGTAAAGATGCAAAAAAAAAGACCTGGTGGTCTGAGGGTACGCTCAGGCGTACCCCCCTTACTTATGGATTTCCTCTATCTCCCGTTTAATAGTTAGAAGTAAATTATCCTTTATTATGGTGTTAAAAATGTAAAAATAAAGTTTTCTAGTTCCTGTATCTTTGGTTGGAGTTTTTCTTATGCACTTTTACGAACCGATCACTTAACTGAACCACCACAAATCTCCGTTATAGGAAGCATCAGTGTAAGAACAGTTCAGAGGTGGCCTCAAAAATGTCATCGAGGAGATTTCGACCTTCAAGACAAGGGTGCTCATGGGCATCATTCTGTTGCTGATGATGATAAACTGAAGGCAATAGTAAAAGTTTATATAACTCGAGAAATTACACATGAACTCAACTTCGACCATTATAGTATCGTTCGCCTTTTAGTGCAAATTTACAAGGTGATAAAACGCAATAAGTGGGTGCCACACGAGTTGAACGACAATTCACGTCGCACAACTGACCCTCTAAAAGTTACATGCGTTGGCGTACGAAACACTATCTCAACCACCATTCGCTCCGGACATCTCGCCAACCGACTGCCACTTTTATAAACACCTAGACAATTTCTTAATAGGAAATGTTTCGCTAATCGGAAATTCGTTAATCGTAAAATTGTTGTTTTGTTAATTGGGATGTCGGAAATGCCTTTCGAAAGTTTGTACCTTCCAAGAGCACAGACTTTTGTGCCACAGGAATCAGAAAACTCGTTTCTCGTTGGCAATAATGTATTCATTCTGATGGCTCCTACTTTCATTAAAAATACAGGGTGTCCGGGCTAAAGGTATCCAAATGTTACGGCTTATTTTTACGGAACTATTCATTAGAATTAAAAAATATATATTTAGACAGAAAGAGCATCTCACTAAGTTTTAATATCAATAGATTTCGATGTGTGGAGATGATAGATTGGGATGGTTGTTAGTCGCGTATGGATATAGTAGTCGGCAATTGCAACAAAGGCGAAAATTCTATCCCATGGGTTTCATTAGTAATGATGTGGGCGCCATAGCAAAAGGTGCAGTGCGTTCTTTGGTTAAGGAATTTAAATCTGTGACGCGTATTCAGCGACGGGTGCAAACACAATCGAATGTTCAAAATCCATCTACCAATGGAATAGGCAGAGGAGAGGGGGGATACGGAACTTTGGTATTTCAAACTGGCAAATAGCCAAATTTAAAATCTCCACACATCAACATCTATTGATATTAAAACTTGGTGAGATGGTCTTTTTTTTAATAATTCTTTTTTTAAATTCTAATGAGTTGTTCCGCAAAAATAAGCCATCACTTTTGGATACCTTTAGTCCAGACACCCTATATTATGTTTGAAAAATGACATAGCGTTTTAAATTTGCATTAAAATTATGCATTATTTTATGCACAGCCTAATATATAACTTTATTAATACTTCAATAACTAAGTTATTTTAATAAACATTGGCTTACGAAACACTATGTCAACCACCGTTCTCTCTAAACAACTCGCCATCAGACTATCACTTCTTTAAACACCTAGACAATTTCTTGAAGAAAAAATGCTTCGTTAATCAAGGTGATGTCGGAAATAACTTTCGAAAGTTTGTCCCATCCAGAAACCTAGACTTTTGTACCACAGGAATCACAAAATTCGTTTCGCGTTGGCAAAAATATACTCATTCTGTCGGCTCTTACTTTACTTAAATATATTTTGTTTGAAAAAAGACATATCGTTTTAAATTTGCACTAAAATCAGGCATTATTTTTGCACCTAATTAATATATCAATTTATTATTACTTCAATAACTAAGTTATTTTAAACTATTATTTTAACACAATCAAACTGACTGGTAACGGTATCATACGAATTAAAAATTTCCAACTGAGCGAAAAATTGTCCAGGAAAGGAATCGAACCCAGATCCTTGGCTTAAAGGGCGAATGCTCTACCGTTTAGGATAACTGGCCGACAACCGCTGATCATATTTCGCTCAGATAACCTTATTGGTAATAATATATGATCTATCACGTAGACAGCTCAACAGAATAAACCGCAGGTAAAGGCAACTCCACATAACCAATGGGTACGTAATAGGTAATCTACATACCCATCGTTTATATGGAGTTCCTTTACCTGCGGTTTCTTTTGTTGCGCTGGTTTCTTGACAGACCAGATATTATTACCTATAAGGTTATCTTAGGTTATCTGAGCGAAATATGCTCACCGGTTGTCTGCTCAGTTAGCTTGAATGGTAGAGCATTGGCCCTGTAAGCCAAGGATCTAGGAAGCTATTTTGCCATAAATGATTAAACAATTAAAGTACATAGAAAATAAAATAGCCTTGAGATTAGAGATATTATAAATTAAAGCACAACTAAATGATTTATTGAGAAGAAAATTACTAAATCTCATAAAAATTTCGATGATTTAATAAAAATGATAATGATGCAAAATATAATATTTTTTTAATATTTTCTTTTAAAACTTAAAAACAAGTAAAGAATTTCAAAAATCCTTCTGAGAATATATTTCTTTTAAGCTTTAAGGATGTTAATTGCTATTTTCCGCAGCTAAAACTGCAACATTCTTTGCAAATATACGCTGTAGATTTGCATATTAACTTTATTAAATTTCCTCGAATGTATGCATATTCCCGGTAGTAAACATTGTTGTTGTGCATTACCATACCTTTGATCTAAGGTATTCGCTTTCTCTTTAGTTAAGAAGTTATAACGTATGGGGGGGGGGGACAGAGAAAATATGAATATTAAGTATTTACTGAATATTCGTTAAGGAATGTTTGGAATTTAAGGAGACTTATTTTGAAAGAGGTTTCAAATTTGATTTTGAATTCATAACAGTTTCAATAAAGTATTATGAAGAAAACTACAATTGACGTAATGCCAAATTGTTTAAGGTTATATTTTACTCAACTCACGTAATATACTGGATATTTGATTTCATATACTTTTTCAAGAAATATTTTTAAATACAACGAAAATGATTATTTTGTTTATCTTTTGGTTGTTATTTTCTGTTTGTTTCTTTAACAGTTGCTTTGTTTTATGTAAACACATGAAAATTACATTAACCATTTATCGGGTAAGGGTAATATACACGGTGGTCATAAAAAAACTTCCACGATATATAAAACCCAAGCGGCCTAACCGCTCAACCAAGACTAAACAAATTTTCGATATACTTATTTGAAGGTATGCACTCGAGATCGTGATTATTTAACACTAGAAAGACGGCTAGCGGTCATTTTGACCGCTACCAAATGAATACATTTCGGTTCGAACCAGAAATGTCTTTATAAAACTAAAAGAAAAGATAAAAAGAAAAAAAAAGAAGTTAAATAAATAAGTTAATAATCTAAAATAAAAATTCCGGTGTTAAATATATTTACAAAATTTGAGTAAAATTCTCCGTATTTCTACTGTTAAAACAATAAGGCTCTCAGGGTTACGGCTAGAGTGAAAAAAAATTCGGAATTTTCGAATGGCAACACCCATATTTTCATTCGCAAATTCATCAGCGCATTGAAAAACATAAATGGCGTTGGAATGATACACGTACGATGAAAATTGCCATCGTAAAACCATGGAATTATTAATAAAGAGGAACTGACAAATCCTTAATATACTGAAGCTCCAACTGTAACGGCTATCGCAGGCGTTTCTTACCGCCTGTGGGAACTTCCAGCAGAAGATTTAGATAGAAAATTTCAACTTATTTAAACGCCTTATTATTGCAAAATTTCAGTCATAAATAATGGTAGAAACAGATTTTCATTTTTACTATAGGAGTTTACTTTGGCGGTTGTCAGGCCCTGCGTTTCCGCCATATTGTGACAACCAGGAAAACAAACTGACAGTTTTACAAGGCATACTGATACCAGTAAAAACAAATAGGAATTTTTAAGTCATTTTTGAGAAAAAATTTCCATGAATACGACGCTTAAATAAGAGGAAATTTTCTATTCAATTTTACTGGTGCGAAGTTTGCCTTTGCGGAAATCAGAAACTGAACATGCGATTTTAAAAAAGCAGTCGCCATCTTTTGACAACCTCCTCAGTTACTTCAGTCGCAACTGGTAGACAATATACTCCTCCCCTAGTTATCTCCTCCTCTTTATTCATAACTCCATTCGTAAAACAGTTGCAAAAAAGACCATTGCGACAGTGTTGCCAGTGGGCTACTTTTTTTTAATTCAGATTTCTTGATTAGCACCACTTTTTTGGAACGATAAAATTCCCTTTGTTTCCGCCCTAATTAATATGCCATTCAATAAGTCACATTTTACCATTTCAAAAAAGTGGTGCCAATCAAGAATCTGACTTTTAAAAAAAAGTAGCCCATCTGGCAACACTGCATTGCGGGGAACGAAGGAGTCGCTACGACATGTTTTTGCAGGGTTCGCACGCTATTAAGCCACGCCCCATTTTGTAAGGACTCTGCCACCAGTAATCGCATAAAACTAACTTCTAGCTAATGAATCATGAAGAAAATGATATTTATAATAGTACTGGTGGTAGAGTCCTTACAAAATGATGCGTGCCTTAATAGCGTGCGAGTCCTGTTTTGAACAGCCGATTTTTTTTTTCGCATGCAAACTGAGTAATGATGTAAGATTTGTTTCAAAATGTGTTTTGAGTTGGATTTGTGTACACATATTGAAAATAAAAATGCAATCATTTGTTTCAGAGTGCTGAATATTACATTGAATAGGAACTAATTAGGATTGATTGCCACGATATTACACCGACAATTTTAGTCATACGTGTTTCGTTCTAATGCCATTTATGGTTTTTAATTAAGCAGAAAAAAGGGTGTTGCCATTAGAAAATTTCGAAAATTTAACCGTAACTGTGAGAGCTCTATTGTTTAAAATCATCACGATCTCGAGCGCATACCTTCAAATAACTAAGTCTTAAATTTCCTTTCGATTGGTTGAGCGGTTAGGTAGCTAGAGGTAGATATATCGGGGAAGATTTTTTATGACCACCCTGTATTTACCTCTTAATTTTTATTCAAAACTGCACGATTTGCACCGAAATTTCTAGTGAAATATTTTGTTTTTATAATGCACGCGAATAAAATGCCGCTTTGTATTTTCAAATAAATCGGCTTGTAGATTCTAGTGGCAATGAATATTTTCAACATTTCAACCACACTTGCCCGATAAAAGAATTAATGTAATTTTTTATCAATTCAGCAGTTACAGCATACATTAAGGAAGCTTGGGATTTAAGGAGACTTATTTTGAAATAGGTTTGAAATTTGATTGCGAATTCATAACCGTTTCAATAAAATACCATGAAGAAAACTACAATTCGCGTAATCCCGAATTGTAGGGTATCGCTTAAGGTTCTATTTTATAATGTACTAGCAAACCCCGCGGCTTTGCTCGCGTAATATTTGAAATATGCCAAGTGATATTTATATGTCTAATTTTTATTAAAAGGTACTAACTAAATTTTTATTTCATTAAAAGGTTTTATTTTATTTTATTAAAAAGTACTTATTACTTTTAGGAATAATTCAAAAATTACTATTTAAAACACAGTTTGATTAAACATCATCAATTACACTGCATCAGGCAGAAATGAGACTTAAATTAATAAAACGAAATAAAACTGAATAAATGATAATTTAGAAAATATTTCGAAACTTTTATGCTCAATTAATACGCTCATTTCAATATTCATTTGAAGTTTTGAATTTTTTAGAAACCATCTTCTTACATCTTAAAATTAACCATCATGTCAAATTCCAAGTCCTACCACCTCTCTCAACATAAAGGGCTATGTTGAAATAGGAACTGTCACCATTAATTTGCCAACATTAATTTTGAAATTGGTTTGTTATTTCCTAATATTCCACAGAAATGTAATTTAGAAATCTTTTAAAGGCCTTTTTTCGAGCGTTTGTTGTTTCTGCGAATCCCAAATGGTAGAATTATCGGCATAAAATATAGCCTATGTAGGATCAGAGACTGTTACCATTGATTCGCAACGATTACTTTTATATTTGGTTTATATTCTCTGAAACTGCGTAGAAATCGTAATTTAGGACTTTTTTAGAATGCTTTTCGCACCTACCCTTCACTTCACCCCTTTTTAATTCGAATTTATTTTCTACAGTCCTTCGAGGGCATTTATATTTTATAAGTAACTACCATGCCATATTTAAAGTTTCTACCCTTTTCAGTATCACAGAAATCGCAATTTAGAAAGTTTTTAGCTACTGCAACCCTCTGGTGGTAGTGGCACAGACATAAAATATAGCTTATGTTTGAGCAGGTTCTATCACCAACAATTTGTTATCATTATTTTTTTTAATCGGTTTGGTATTTGATAAGATTACATAAAAATTGTAATTTATAACGCTTTTCGCTCACTTTATCGTTTTAAATTTGAAATTTACTTTCGACAGTTCATAGAAAACAGTTGAATCTTGTAAGTAAATAACATGCCATATTTCAAAGTGTTAGACCCTTCAGTTATGCAAAAAACGCAAATTAGAACATGTTTTGCATTTGCAACCCTTAGATGGTAGTGTCAGCAACATAAAATATAACCTATGTTATAGCAGGGACTGTCACAATTAATTTGCAACCATTACTTTTGAAATAGCTTTGGAATTTCCTGAGATTGAGTAGAAATCGCAATTTAGAACGTTTTTAGAACGCTTTTCGCGCATTTCACCCCTTTTTAAATTTCCAATTTTTTCGAAACTGTCCTTAAAGATCATTTATATGTAATAAATATGTACCTTGCCTGATTTTAAATTTCTAGCCCCTACCGATCACAAACATCGAAATTTGGAACGCTTTTTTGCTCCTTCAACGTCTAGGTGATAGTGATACCGACTTAAAATAGCGTCTATGTTAGAGCAGAGGCTGTCAGCATCAATTTCTTACCATTACTTTTGAAATCAGTTTGATTCTTCCTGAGATATTGGTGACAAATCGGCATTTAGAACGTTTTTAGAACGCTTTTCGCTCATTTTGCTGCTGCATCTCCTGTAGGGTAGTGGAAACAGATATAAAATATAGTCTATCTTGGAGCAAGATCTGTCACCATCATTTTAACACCATTATATTTGAAATCGGTTCAGTATTTCCTTATATTGCATAGAAATTGCAATTTAGAACACTTTTTGCGCATTTTGACCCCCCTTTTAAATTTCGATTTTTTTAGGAAATGTCCTTAGAGATCATTGTTATCTTATAACTACCTACCATTCTAAATTTCACGATTCAAGGCCCTTCCGACACGCAAAAACCGCAATTTAGAACGTTTTTCTCCTGCACCCCATTTGGGGTAGTAGCACCGACATAAAACATAGCCAATGTTGGAGGAAGGATTTTCAACATTATTTTGGCGCCATTATTTTTTTAATCGGTTTGGTATTTCCTGAGATTGTGTAGAAATCACCATTTAGAACGTTTTTTAGAACGCTTTTCGCTCATTTTCACCCCTTTTAAATTTCGAATTGTTTAAGAACTGTACTTTGAAATCCTTTATATCTAATAAGTAGCTGATACTTCAAATTTCATATTTCTAGGCCCTTCAGTAACACATAAATCGCATTTTTAGAACGTTTCTTTGCTCCTGCACCCCCTTTGGGGTAGTGGCACCGAAATAAAACATAGCCTATCTTGGAGCAAACGTTGCCACTATCATTTTGACACCAATATTTTTTATAATCGGTTTGGTATTTCCTAAGATTATGTAGGAACTACCATTTAGAACGTTTTTAGAACGCTTTTTGTGCATTTTCACCCCTTTTAAATTTCGAATTGTTTAAGATCTGTTCTTAGACATCATTTATATCTTATAAGTAACTAATATTCCGAATTTCATATTTCTTGGCCCTTCAGTAACATATAAATCTCATTTTTAGAACTTGTTTTGCTCCTGCACCCCCTTTGGGGGTAGTTGCACCGACATAAAACATAGCCTATCTTCGAGCAAACGTTGTCACTATCATTTTGACTCCAATATTTTTTAAATCGGTTTGGTATTTCCTGATGTAGAAACTACCATTTAGAACGTTTTTTAGAACGCTTTTTGTGCATTTTCACCCCTTTTAAATTTCGAATTGCTTAAGAACTGTTCTTAGACATCATTTATATCTTATAAGTAATTAATATTCCAAATTTCATATATCTAGGCCCTTCAGTAACCCAAAAATCGCATTTTTAGAAAGTTTTTTGCTCCTGCACCCCCTTTGGAGTAGTGGCACCGACATAAAATATAGCCTATCTTCTAAGTTGGACTAACACCATCATTGTGATACCATTACTTTTTGAATCGGTTCGGTATTTCCTGAGATTATGTAGAAACTACCATTTAGAACGTTTTTTAGAACGCTTTTTGTGCATTCTCACCCCTTTTAAATTTCGAGTTGCTTAAGAAGTGTTCTTAGACATCATTTATATCTTATAAGTAACTAATATTCCAAATTTCATATTTCTAGGCCCTTCAGTAACGCAAAAATCGCATTTTTAGAAAGTTTTTTGCTCCTGCACCCCCTTCGGAGTAGTGGCACCTACATAAAATATAGCCTATGTTCTAAGTTGGAGTAACACCATCATTTTGATACCATTACTTTTGGAATCGGTTCGGTATTTCCTGAGATTATGTAGAAACTATCATTTAGAACGTTTTTTAGAACGCTTTTTGTGCATTATCACCCCTTTTAAATTTCGAGTTGCTTAAGAAGTGTTCTTAGAGATCATTTATATCTTATAAGTAACTAATATTCCAAATTTCATATTTCTAGGCCCTTCAGTAACGCAAAAATCGCATTTTTAGAACGTTTTTTACTCCTCCACCCCTTTGGGGTAGTGGCACCGACATAAGATATAGTCTATGTTCTAATATGGGCGAACACCATCATTTTGATACCATTACTTTTGGAATCGGTTCGGTAGTTCCTGAGCTTATCTACGACAAATAAACAATTTTTTCCTCTTTATAATATGAGTATAGATAGATAATACTACACAATGGCGTAGCTTTGGGGGAGGCGGAGTGGGGGGGGGGGCTCAAACCATTTTAGTACCTGTATTATTATATACTAAATTTTGCTTTGTTTAATCGTATAAAGTTCACCGATTAAATAAAGCCACATTTTCTATATAATCGTGCTGGTAGTAAACTGATTGCCCCCCCCCCCCCCCAAATTCTACGCCACTAGAGTTTGGGGGGGGGGGCGCCTGATTAATAAGATTTGCCTTATTTAATCAGGGAATTTTGGAAATTGCGCACTTGAAGGAAACTTGTGTGAAGGAAGTGGTGGCGTCCGAATAAAATTTGTGTAAGAGGCGCCGGAGTCCAAAAGGATAAATATAACGAAAATGATTATTATTTTCTCTTTAGGTTGTTATGCGTTTGCTTCTTTTAATTTTACTTTGTTTTATCTAAAAATGCATTTAAATTGCATTAACCCATTACCCACTGGTGTTGCGTTCACACAATGGTTAAAATAAATGCATATATTTAAGTTATTTACATACCCACCACTATTTTTTAATCTAAAAACTGGGCTTACTTAAATACATAAAATTTTAAGATCGTATAAAACTAAAATTATGTTTCAGAGTTTGTGGTGGCAGACAACATTCAGCTATAAAGTTGAAAATTTCAACTTGATAGTTTTGGCGGTTAATGGGTTAATATAAGTTTTTAGCAATCCAACAGTTTACAGAATAAAGAAGGGAAACTTAGAATGTTTGATTCATTTACCTTTGTTTATTAATTTTGGGAAAAACAACAAAAAATGGAAGCATACGACCTTTTTCTATTAGTTTTTTATTTTTATTTTTTGCTTTGGATGTTTGACCAACTTACCTTTGCTCTATTGTTTTCCCAAATAAACAAAAGAAGGAAGCATTGTACTAGATTTTTCTATTAATTATTATTATTATTAAATTATTTTTATTGAAAAATCCTCCAGATGTGGCATACTGGCGGTAGCTAGAAGCTGTTCGCTGTTTTCGACGACGTACTCAAGGGTTTAAATATACTTTTCAGACGATTTTCTTCTCATTTCGTCTTCAATTTTCTGTGTGTTCGCACTGTACGTTTGTTCCGGCATCGTGCGGTTGTAGGCACTTGGAGGATTGTCGACATATGTTATTTTTTACCTAACTTTTATTCTTTTTTACAACTTTTACACTATTTTATAGTAGTCGCATATGCAATGCAGTTTATCGTTTCTTCTTTTTTCATAAAATGCTGTACCATTAATCATATATAGGACGTGTAGTTGCTCAGCAACTAGAGATCCCCTGAAACTCCCAACCAAAGCGATATAAGTAAGCGTCCTATCTTAAATGGGAGAAATAACCGCAAGATTAAAAGCGAGGTCACATCAATCAAGGCCATGCGCCACGTATCGGATGGAGTGTAAACTACAGGTAGATACCTAACTGTTTTCTTACTCACACCACTAAAATTGTAAAGTTTTTTGCACCTTGACTAATAACTGAAATGCCTTTGACAAGATGAAAAAAAACTTCGTGGTGTCAAGTGCATCTAGATCCCACTCTCCCTACGCCGTTATTTATCAATAAATGTGGCAAACAAAGTTCATTCCATGAGCGATTAAATATTTAGAAAATACGCGCCACACTAAAATTCACAAGGTGGCGCAACTGTGTTAATTTACACCTGATTCCAGCATTATGTTTGTTTGCTTACTTATAACACTTTGCTCTCAACAATTTATTGTATAATTATTCTATTGTAAAAGCTTGTATAATTATTCTGGTGTTGCTTCTATTTTAAACTTTTGATTAAGAACATTCAAAATTCAGCAAAAATGTAGCATTGTTTCCCCCCCACACACACACCTGACAAGCCCATGTTAATACGTTCTCTAAGCTTCAGGTTTCCCTGCAATACAAGCAATATTTAAAGTAATTGTCTGAGCGAAGCGAAGGCTAATACTCAGCGAAATATTACTGTCCGGACACTTTACTACTACGATGGATATTAACGCCATGTCCTACTAAAAAAAAAGCCTAATAAAAACCTTTCGTCAAGCATAACTCAAAAAATATTTGTCGGATTTTGTTTCTGATTGCACCAGAAGGTACCTATGAGGGTCGCCTACTGAATGCACCTACTATAAAAAATAAGTTCCAAACCGTTTAAAAATTATATAAAAAAAACTCTTTAAAAAGCACAATTTATCTGCATACGTCACAGAAATTTGGTGTGCGTCACTTTCACCGGTTGATGTTTTCGTAGACAACTGGTTTGAACACATGGAGCAAATAAAAAAAAAAATACGCACGCAGTAATATTGAATAGATCAGTTTCAACCACGTGATCACAAACCTTGCAACAACCCGTGGCAACCAGTTTTGGTGGGCAAACAAATAATAATACAGTATTCCGTTCCACGGTGACCATTTTTAGCCTGTTGTATAAAATCTGGCATGTTGTATGACATACAATTGTGGATGATTAAAACAACAGACATGAGTGTTTATTGATCCGGGAGGTTAGCTTTCTCTGGATGTCTGTCTATCATACAGCATGCAATTTTCTTGTAAAGGATGATATTATTATGCAGTAAAACCTCCATAACGGACACACCCGATTAGAGGACACCTCTATTTAGCGAGCATTTTTTCGATTACCAACCCTTAAATAACTGTACATTTTTTACTCTCAGTAGCGGACACCTCCAAATAGAGGACAAATTCTGCCCTCCCGAGGTGTTCGCTATTCAGAAGTTTTACTGGTAAAACCTCCAAAGCGGATACCTCTATTTAGCGGACATTTTTTCGATTACCAACTCTTAAATAACTGTACATGTTTTACTCTCAGTAGCGGTCACCTCTAAATAAAGGACAAATTCTGCATTCTCGGGGTGTCCGCTATTCAGAGGTTTTACTGTATATAATATTGATAATTATTTTACAGGGCCGCACAAAAGAATAAGAATGCATGAAATGAATATAAACTAAATTGGGGATTGGTAGATCGCTGATGGTAATGTAATTTTAGGATGTTGTTACAGTCATCTGCAGCATGTTTTTAGAGTTTCGTTCATCTAACGAAACCCTACCTGTCTCACTCCTATGTCTGTCTGTTTATCCGTCTGTCACAGAGACCGTTCTCAGAAACTATATATGTCGGAGACTTGAAAATTTGCATACTTATAGCTGAACACCACACATCAAATGGCAAATAATAAAATTTTGAAAAAGTCTAATATTTAACTCTCTGGGTTCTAACTTGTGTATTTTAAGCAATTTTTCTAACCCAGCCCCTAATTTAATTAAGTTGGAGACATGAAATTTTGCATACTTATAACTGAACATCTCACATCAAACGACAAATAATAAAATTTTGAAAAAGGCTTAATATTTAACCCTTTGGGCTCTAACTTGTGTATTTAAAGCAATTTTTCTAACTCAGCCCCTAATTAAGTTGGAGACATGAAAGTTTGCATACTTATAGCTGAACACTTGCGATAACACGATAAATCATAAAATTTTGAAAAAGTCATATTTAACCCTCCGGTCTCTAACTTCTGTATTTTAAGCAATTTTTTTAACTCAGCCCCTAATTAAGTTGGAGACATGACATTTTGCATACTTATAGCTGAACACCTCACATCAAACGACAAATAATAAAATTTTGTAAAAGGTCTAATATTTAACCCTCTGGGCTCTAACTTATGTATTTTAAACAATTTTTCTAACTCAACCCCTAATTAAGTTGGAGACATGAAATTTCGCATACTTATAGCTGAAATCCTCACATCAAACGACAAATAATAAAATTTTGAAAAATGTCTGATATTTAACCCTCTGGGCTCTAACTTATGTATTTTAAGCAATTTTTCTAACTCATCTCCTAACTAAGTTGGAGACTTGAAAGTTTGCATACTTATAGCTGAACACTTGCGATAACACGATAAATCATAAAATTTTGAAAAAGTCATATTTAACCCTCCAGTCTCTAACTTCTGTATTTTAAGCAATTTTTCTAACTCAGCCCCTAATTAAGTTGGTTGATTGTTGATTGGTTGATTTTTGACGGCCGATTATCCACACTAGGGATATAGGCCCACCTAATTAAGTTGGAGACATGAAATTTTGCATACTT
This sequence comes from Maratus speciosus, assembly GCA_963932465.1. Lineage (NCBI taxonomy): Eukaryota > Metazoa > Arthropoda > Arachnida > Araneae > Salticidae > Maratus > Maratus speciosus. The sequence continues at coordinate 369,952,951 of OZ010797.1, read as the reverse complement.
ATAGCTGAACACCTCACATCAAACGAAAAATAATAAAATTTTGAAAAAGGTGTAAAATTTAACCCTCTGGGCTCTAACTTGTGTATTTTAAGCAATTTTTCTAACTCAGCCCCTAATTAAGTTGGAGACATGAAAGTTTGCATACTTGTAGCTGAATACCTCACATGAAACAATAAATAATAAAATTTTGAAAAAGTCTATTATTTAACCCTCTGGGCTCTAACTTGTGTATTTTAAGCAATTTTTCTAACTCAGCCCCTAATTAAGTTGGAGACATGACATTTTGCATACTTATAGCTGAACACCTCACATCAAACGACAAATAATAAAATTTTGAAAAAGGTGTAATATTTAACCCTCTGGGATCTAACTTGTTTATTTTAAGCAATTTTTCTAACTCAGCCCCTAATTAAGTTGGAGACATGAAATTTTGCATACATATAGCTGAACACCTCACATCAAACAGCAAATAATAAAATTTTGAAAAAGTCTAATATTTAACCCTCTGGGCTCTAACTTGTGTATTTAAAGCAATTTTTCTAACTGAGCCACTAATTATGTTGGAAACATAAAAATTTGCATACTTATACTGAACACCTCACATCAAATGACAAATAATAAAATTTTGAAAAAATCTAATATTTAACCTCTAATATTTTGTCTCGAGCAATTTTTAAATTTAAACTGATTTGCAATACTATTTTTTGTTCATTTTGCATAATAAGTGTAATGTGACGTAATTTGTTCTATTTCAGATTTCTAACGCATGTAAATTAATTTATTTTACAATATCCTTTCTCTTTTAAAATTCACATGTAAATATAGTTTTTATGGCGTAATTTCCAATAAGTGCCTGCTTTTTATACCTAATTATTTAATTCTACTTTGAAGGTTTTTTTCTGTTTATAATAGTAACGTGTAAATAATTTTTTTATTTGGAGCAAACATTATTGTTTGCGCTGCTTATACAGTTGGCAACAGTTTAAATTAACACCATTTTCTAAAATATGTAAAAAATATTTGTCAAAATGCTGAATATTTGAATTTAAATAGAAATAAAACCTCAAAAAATGACTCAAATTAAAAAAAATAATGAAATCTGCAGACCGGGATCTTCTATTGAATAAAATGATCTAAAAATGATTAAATTCCCGTGTATAGCTTTTGCTCTTATAAATTCTTTTTAATGGAACGATTTTGTCCAACTTTATCATTAAATATCTCTTAAAATAATTCTTCGATTTGAAAACTGTATGCATTAGTGTGTTTATCAAACATTTCGCTATAATACCACCGATTTTCATATATTTGTATGCAATAGTTTTCATAATATTAACGAAGAAAGACCTCCGGTCACAAAAAATTCAAAACCGGCGGCGGCAGCGGCGGTGGTGACAGCGTTAGTTACTTTTTATAGAATAGAGAGATATATAAAAATGAAAACTTGTCTATCTGTCTGTTTGTAATTCTATAAAAAATCCACAATTTGGAAGCCAAAATTGTGAAGAGATACGTACATGTGTATTAAAACATGGCCGAGACAACTAAAGTAATCCGGAATCGAAATAACTTATAGTTAATTTTTAATTAATAAAAACCCACCAATTTAACAGCAATTTCTTATCAAATTTAAACATATTTCGTTTTGCCGAATTTAAAAAAAAGGTGAATATTACGTCAAAACTTTTCTATTGCAAGATATTCACGTGAAATATGAAAATGAAATAAATGGTTTGACGAATTTAAATGAAAGTGAATATAACTTCATAACTTTTCTATTTCAAGGTTTCCACGTGAAAGAGGAAAATATTACGTCATATTGGAAATATAAAGGGCATGGTGGATATAGTATAACGTCATATGAGTGTGAAAAATGTATTGAAGCATGATAAAAACCCGATTAGGGAAATATTGGCGTATTTTAATATTATTGCTCCAATTATAAATTGAAATAAGTTCATTTATAGCTGTATTCTTTTGCGTCTGTTATATACATTTATACATTTTTATATAGCGTTTTCATATGATTCGTTCAACAACATTTCGACTGTTTTTTTTAATGTTTGTTTTGTGTTGTATGTTAAATTTTGAAATTGATTTTTCAGGACAAACATAATTCAAATTCTGGGCAACGCCGGCACTTTAGTTTGTAACAGATAAATGGCTTTTGTATCTGTACATCTAATGCTAATATTATAAAGCGTTATAATATTATAAAGTATATAATATTATTAATGCTTGTACGTTTGTGAGGTTTATCTCTGAAACTACATAGCCAACTTAAAAAAATGTTGGTGGCCATCTCTGCTCCGAAAAAAAGACTATTTTATGTCAGTGCAAGAACCTACATCGCTGCAGGAGCAAAAAAGTTCTAAAATTGTGATTTCTGCGATATTGATTGGGTTAGAAACTTTAAATTTCGTACGGTAGTTACTTTTAAGATGTAAATACTCGTAATGAACGCTCTCTAAAAGGTTCAATTTGACGGATAAACGTAAAAATTTCTAGAAAGGTTCTAAACTATGATTTATTTGGAATACTGAAATTTTTGGGATACTGTTGGGGTTAGAAAGTAGAACTTTGGCATGGTAGTACACTGTTAAAATTTTGCAGCATTCTGGCAGGTCATTTGACCGTTTTTTCCGAAAACGGTTACACAACCGTAATTTAACACTATTCTGACCATATTATTGGCCGTTTTTTGGTCAGAATATAGTAAAATTATGGTTATGAAACCGTTTTTTCAAAAAACGGTCGAATGACCTGTCAGAATGCTGCAAGATTTTTAACAGTGTAATTAATAAGATGTAAATGCTCGTTGTAGAACAAAGTCTAAAAAATAGAAAGACTAAACAAAGCGGAAAAAAGATCTAAATATGATCTAAGTAACGAAGAACATGGAACTGTTAGGAATATAAACATGAAAATTGACATGGCTGTATTTATCATGACGTAAATTCTCGCAATAGAACAATTTCTAAAAATGTCGCTATATAAAACAGTGCAGAAACAAAAAACTTTCAAAAATTTTCCATTTCTCTGTTACTGCTGAGCCCAAAATCTTGAAATTTTGCTTCGGGTTAGTTTTAAAATATACAATTGTCTCTATGAATGGTTTCTAAAAAATTTAAAATTTAAAAAGATGAAATTAACGGAAAGCGATCTCAGTTACCATTAATTTGGAATTATTAGGTACAGCAACTTTAAATATTTCATAATGCTGCATTTCCTCCGCAAAACATGCGATTTAAATGCAACAAAACTGATAGATACCCACCTAGCATTAAATAAATTGTGTAAATATTGAATAAAGACCTGTATGAAACAGTGAGTAGGTTGTTAAAGTTTTCCTTCTCCAGGCTTTTCTCTCTCTCGCCAAAACCACTAACAGAGGGAAGTGCCGTTTTAAATGTGATATGAATTTTTTATCCGATTCATTTTTCTAGACATTTTATCATCAGGTCATATTCTCAATTATCATTAGTAGATTTTTTATATATTAACTTATTCTGGTGAAATTTTATAATCGGGATCATATTGGCGTATGTTAGCTTGCATGATTTCCTGAATAAATATGTATGGATTTGTAAATTACTTCAAATGACACTTTGACATCTCAAAAGTTATGCAGACGATATATTCAGATCTTGTGTCATACTTTATGTTGTAATCATTGCCGATTTCTTTTATTTAATACATGCTAAATACAGCTCAACTTGTGCAGAATATGTTTGAAAAAAAAAACAATACAGCGTATGTAGTGGCCAGCATACACTCATCATTTAAATCCGATCGAGCATATCTAAAACACACTCTAACGAAGCATTGCATGCCACTTTTGATGTATTCGGTACTTTGATACTATATTAGATTTTGAGAAGAGAATTCCTTAAATGTTATCGACAACCTCATTGTATCCGTGGAAAACAGATATTGTACAATATTAACTATTCCGGGGGAGCATACACCATATAAAGTATAGTCCATTCTTTTTAAACATCATATATTTGTCATTTAATGTTACTCAAATTGGCGCGGAGCGTCTGATTATGCTCTTGACATCATTTTATAAAGTTAAAATTCCGATATAAGTAAATTAGTGTTTCATTTTCAATTTTACTTTTAATATATTGCGTACTTCCAATTTTATATTCATGCATGGCTGTCTTGAATGGTTTGATTTCCCATTTTTTTAAACAGTGTATACGAATTTATATATAAGATTTTGTAATTCTACAATTCGTTTATTTTCACCATTTCAATTTTTCGCAGTATATGGACAATTAAAGATAACATCTCATTTTCTTTGCTTCCACATGTTATTATTAAATCTATGTTCTCAGTAATATCGCTCAGACTAATCCCTCTGAGGGAAGTCCTAGTATAATTTTACTGATTTAATGTATTTTAATACATTGAACAATGATTAATATTTCCAAGGATTGCACTCATATTCGTTATTAAGTTTTTTTTTATAAAATGTTGAAACAATCATCTTTTCTTTAGTATTTAAAGCAAAATGGACAGAAAACAACACTACAATTATGCCCTTTTCCAAGACTGTCAGAGGGTTTTAAATTTTATTTGTATACCATTTATTATTAGTCTTGAACATTACTAAAAAAAAAAAAAAAAAAGACAAAAGATACTGATAGCGAAAGATTTAGGAAAAAAATTGAAATTGCTTCCTTGTGGGGCTTACGACCCATATTGGGAACCACTGATCTACAGGGATACTCAAATGAATTAAGTTACAGTACGATCTCTTGGGGGAAAATTGTTTACGGAGTATATTAATGATATTACCCTATTACCCCCCTTCCCCTGCACCACTGAAGGAAATTTAAAAAAGGATAAAGATCACGTAGGATTCATTACTAAGCTTGCGTTCACTAACCTAAACAATAAAAATAAGTACAAGATCAAATGCAATATTCTCGTGTTCGACTATGTATTATTTAAGTGAAGAGCCAGGTAAATAGCTTGATCACCCGACCGGAGCACCAACCAAAGAATGGCATAGGATGTAACGCTCCGGTGGAAAATCCCCACAACAATCACCGATGCCGGACATCGGAAAGCACCCAAAATAACAAGGAAAAAGGCACATATTCTGACGAACTTACATAGTAAATCGTAAATTTACAAAACAATTGATGTTGCTTTCATCATAATAATAAAAATAAAAACAAAAGTGAAGTGACTTAAATGTATAACAAAAGTTAAGACTATAAATCCTTGTTCAAGATGATGAAGTGTAAATGTTCATAAAAGTTCACTGTTCACTAATGTTCAAATGAGTTCAGTGTTCGAAAGAAAAATGTTCATAAAAGTTTTATATAAGAAAAACTAACTTGAAGAAAGATCACCATAATGTTCAGACCTCAAGAGAAAATCGCCGCCAACAAAAATGTCAGACAAAGGACAGTTACTATAAAAGGCACAATGTTGAGCCTTTGATGTAGTGTCAGAAAACCACGTAATGTCCGTAGCGAACCACTGATGAGTATTAACAGTATGATAGAAGTAAAAAGTTACAAGTGTAAAAATTATCAAAATTTATACTTAATAAATGAGTATTCCCTATTAAGTGCGTTGTACATAGCACACAGTCCTCTATAGCTTGAACGGGTGATGAGAACGTTTCGAATGTTCCATCTCAGTGTACAATTCCTGTTGAATTTAAATGTACAAGGCATTAACGGACAATGTCCAAACAAATAGTGTTGTATACTTCCTACATCACCACAGTTATACCTGTTATTTGGGCGTTTTCCTATTTTAAACAGATACTGCGGAAATGCTCCATGTGAAGAAAGAAAATAACCTATCACCTGGGATTCACATAGAAATAAATCGTTAACCTTGTTTAATATCGCATAGGTATCTCTTCCCTTCTCCGAATTTTCCCAAGAAACCTGCCATTGATCATGAAGAAGTGTTTTAAAATGACGCTTTAAAATAGAAGTTGGTGCAGGAATGCGTAGAACTTTATCATACAGATCATTTATAATAACTGATTTTGCCAACATGTCCGCTCTTTCATTTCCTGATATTCCAACATGCGATTTTATCCAGCCAATATATATGACTTTATTATGTAACAGGCGCAAAGAGTTGAAGATATTAAAAAGCTGACCGTTAGATGGAAATAAGCGCTGAAGAGCGTAAATTGATGACAAGCTGTCAGTATAAAGATGAAATGAATCATGCGGGGAGTCGATGCACCAACTGATAGCCTCGTCTATCGCAGCCAATTCTGCTTGAAAAACAGAGTTATAGTCATGTAATTTTAATCTCATGTCTAGCATAAAAGAATCCCTATACCAAACCGTAAATGCAGCTCCTACACTGTTCATCATTCGAGAACCGTCAGTATACAGTATCGGATGATTCACCACTGGTACTGTATCAGCCACTGGCTTAACAAATTTTATATTTAAGTTTTCAAAGAAGTAAGGATAATTATATGTCCTCAGTTTATTCATAAAATCTTCACCTTTAAAACACATATTGTCAATCAAGACTGTACCATTTCCATAAATGATATTATAACGCTTAGAAGACAAATTCAGTTCTATGTCAAGTGGTGGAGCACCCACCAAAACACACAATGCGTCATTAGAAATCGTACGATATGCCTTTAAGACAGATAGCAGACATAGACGTTGACATGAGAGTAATCTTGTTATTCCATGTTGATTTAAGTCAGGCATCCAGATCTCATGCCCATATGAAATACGTTTCTTCAAGACGGTATTGTACCATATTTTAAGATAAATAGAAGGAAGACCTCTGTCACGGATTCTGGTTTGGCGCATTTTACACGTGAAATCGTTAAGCCTAGTTCTAATCATATCTAGGTGATCCATCCAGCGAAAATTGCTGTCAAGTAGAAATCCCAAATAAAGAATATTGTCCTTTACACTGATACTTTTGCCATTATGTTTAAAAATTGGTCTTCTTTTACTAAGAGTGTGGCTCCCAAACAGCATCGCGGCTGACTTCTCTGCACTAATTTGCAAATGATGTATAGAACAGATATCCGAAAAGTGATGAACACTAGTATTCATTTTATGTTCTAGCGCAGAGCGCGTATCTGCGCCCTCTATAATAACGCTATCATCAGCATAAGAAATAATCAGTAATCCTCTCTGCTTGCAACTCTTTAAAATCCTGTCAGCAACTAGTGTCCAGATAAACGGCCCAAGACATGACCCTTGCGGGCACCCACGGAATACATGAAACCATGTTAATCCATGCGTATATTTAAAACAAATAAGCCTATGACTCATCTAATTTTTAAGTGTAGACTTCATGTAATCAAAAATAGCTTACAAAAGCAACTTTTTATTAAAATATTCTTGGTGTCAGTAGTCAGTTTTGGAATTAAAATTAGGTGGCTAGAGGGTCTAGCCACCGCCCCTGAAGGGGTTAACACGTATGTTAAATTTTCTTAAACTGCAATTATACATGTTTTGGTAAAAATGCACAACAGATGGTTATATTACGTATTTATCTTACGTTAAATACATTTAAATATGTTGAATAACTGTTTTCACGTTTATAGTAAGATAAAAATAATGAATACAAATGATACAAATTTTCAAATTTAATTTTAATATACAGCAGTTAACCCTGTAAAATCTAAAAACTTCCAAAAATCAAAAGAATATTATATCTTGTACTAAAAACGGGAAGAAAATAAATTATAAAATTAATGTTTTTCGTGAAATTCTGCTTTGCTTTAAATGAGCAATTTTCAAGATGAAGATTCCTCGAAAAGTCGCTCATATACAAAGGAAATCAAAATGCTGGGTTTTACATCATTTTGATTCTTTAAATATTAAAAAAAAAGTTTAAATTTGCATATAATGAAAAAAGAGATTGCATTTATAATATGAAAATTCTAAAGAGAGACTATTTTAATAGTGGTGAAGAGAGCCTGTTGTACATGAATAAAATGATACGAACTAAAGTCTAACTTTTTTTCATTTTGGGGCACTCAAGATGATTATAGTCATAAAAGCTGTACTATTTAAACGTGACGGGGCTTTTAACCCCTTGGGGACGAGCGACACGTATACGTGCCGCATGAAGCGCTCAGAAACTTTGTTTTTCCGCACCAGTAAAATTTTACTGTAAAATTTGCCTTATTTAATCAACACATTTTCTCGATTCAACGAAATACAAATTTCTGTTTTTAAAAAACGGTGACAAAAGATTAAACATTTCGTAAAAGACTCCCGTCCCGAAGGGGTTAAGAGATTTACTGTATTAAACCCTTGAAGTGCGGTGTGATATATTATATCCCACCTACGATTAAGGAAGATTTGCAACAGAAAAATTTCATTAAATTTTACTTTTCTAACTTTGGTAAAAAATGTATTAAAGTTGCTTTTTTCGTATTTTGAAATAGAATTTTTCAAAGATTCCGGTGTGAGTTCAACATTACAGAAACACAATAATTTGCCCCTCAAGGTGTTAATGTAAGTGTTACATAGCTGCTAACCTTCCACTAATCTTCCGTAATGTCTGGATTAATTTAACCCAGGTTAACCACATTTCGAACCTGAAAATTTATTTCATGAATGCTTATTTACTTAATTCCAGGTTTCTACGTGGAACATATTTATTTTCATTTCTTAAAAAAATTTCTGGTTTGAAACGTATTAAACCAGGGTCAAATTAACGCAAGTATTACGGAAGATTAGTTTGAGGTTGGCAGCTATGGTGTTATTCTAATTTCTTTGCTCGAGTTAAGATAAGTACAAAGCTCCTTCTGTATTGCGCAAATGAATATTTGTATGATGCAGCAGCATCTTAAATTGCTGATTCGTTAACTTATGTAAAGAAAAAAATTTCGGATGAAATGATGATAAGTCATGATGGTGAATCAAGATGATGATAGCACATAAAATATGTAATTTTTAAACGTCACGGGGCTTTTAAGAGATTTATAGTGTTAATATATGTATTATTATAAGTCCTTTGCTCCAGTTAAGGGGAGTACAAATCTTCTTGTGTATTGTGCGAGTGAATATTTGTATTTTTAATTTGTATTTGAATATCTTTATCTTATAAGTACGCACCTAAAAGTAATTTTTGTACAATTATTTATGCTTTAATATGTATTTTAATTATTTAAATCAAGGTGGATATATCAGTAGATTTTTAATTTTCATTTATTAACCCTTTAACGGTTGCATTAAATTGCGGTTTTAAAATTTACATTGCTTATTGGCACCACTTTTTTGAAAAAGAAATATTCTCCTTATTTAATGACAGGTAAAATGATACCATAATAAAGCCAACTACAGTATTTTATAAAACTTGTTACAATCAAACAATCTGAATAAAAGACACAGACCATAAATATCACGGGAGCGAAAATTAAGGGGTTAAATAATTGCTTAGAATTAAATTTTAATCACATAGAATGAAACCAATATGACACATAGGGGATTTTCCAGGGTGTTTTAATAAGGCTGAAACTCAATTAAAATTTTGTCTCTTCTAAGTTAGCAGATTGTGTAAATGTCAGAAAGATAGGAAAAGATAGGGATAATAAAAAAAATAAATAAAAGAATAATAATAAGAAAATATTTTTTAAGTGCCACGAAAATCACAGAAAACAAAAAGCTTCATTCAAAACTAATGTGATGAAGTTAGGGCCATCAATTTTGATGCATAGGTAAAGTCAGGTGTGCAGTTATTTATGAATATTTTCAGGTTTCCTTCTATCTTAAAAATGATGCCTTTTAACTGTTATCAATAATTTTTTTTAATCAAACAACGTGTTTTAAAGAAATGTGGGTGTACTGCTTCAACAGCGTGTTCTGAAAAGTTTCGAATCATACCTCAATAATCGTTAAGTGTTTTGTTTCGGGTTAGCAAAAGGGATATTGGCAGTTTAAAAAGATTTATTTACTATTTAATTCACATCAAATATTTATGATCATGGTAAGTAGATAAGTAGACTAACGAACAAAAATCTTTCGATGCCAATTGTAATATAGTTTCAATGATATTCAATAACTGTTTTAAAAAGAAATTTCAATCAAATAGAATGAGACATATAAGCAGATATGAGATTTGTAAGGGAGTTTCAAAAAGGGGAAACTCTATTTAAATTTTGCCTCTTGTAAATTAGCAGACTGTGTAAATATCAAAATGATAAGAAAAGATAGGGATAATAAGAAAGATAAAAGCATAATAAGAAAATACAGTAGATAAAGGGTTAAAGGCAGCCTTTTTTCTTAATCATAATTTAGTTAATTTTAGACATACATGCATGCAGTTTTTTCTATTCATTTTGTTGCCTTAAAAGATAAAGATTTTATTTGTAAATTTTATTTAAGAGGGCTTTAAAATTTTTCAAAAATGTAATTTTGTATAAATTAATCATGGACTATATCGTTAACATAATCTCATTTACCAGATTAATTTAAACACCTTTGCAACTTTCATTGCCAAAAGGCCAAATATACCTCAATAATTCAAAACATTAATCCCTTAAATCTCGCTCTCATGATATTCACGTGTTGTGTCTTTTACTCAGATTGTTTGATTCCCACCAGTTTTATAAAATAGTGCATTTGGCTTTACTATGGTATCATTTAACTATCATTAAATAAGGCGAATATTTCTTTTTCAAAAAAGTGGTGACAATGAGCAATTTGAATTTTTAAACCGTGTTTTAATGCGATCGTTAAGGGGTTAAAGCACGTTTCAACATTTATAGTACACTCTTTGTACTCTAATAATGTGACTTAACTGTGGCTTAAGAGTGTTTGCACTTTGAGGGGCTTCCAAGTTATCAGCAAATTTACGCCCAATCTATAGATGAACGTCTTATAGTGAATGAGCCATTGGGTGTAAAAGTCTAACTGTAGTTTCAAAAAGTACTATAAAAATCTTAGAAAAGAAAGATAATAGAGATGAAAAAAATTACTTTTAAATAAAAGTGGTATTATTAAGTTAAATAGTAAGAATCTTAGTGGTTAGAAAAGATAAAATAAAATAAAATAAAAGTAATCGATAAGTTTAAAAAATATGTTAAGCACATTTAAGAGAGTTACGCTAACAAGCTGTCCGACAAAGCTAAAGGGTAGTCGGCAATGGGTGTGACAGATGTTAATGTCACGGGAAAACAAAAAAAAGGAACTTTTCAGAGTCGTTATGATAGTGAAAAATGAGTTTTTAAAATGAAATAAAGTGAATTTTAGACAGTGGAGTAGAACTCAATCCTCAACATCGATAATAATGGAAAATCTGGGGTATTTTCTATGCTAAGGCTCGTAGGCGTCACAGTCAGGCAGCTCAGCCAGTATTTCGTTAGGGAAGTTGTAGAGGTTGTTATAAATTTTATTGGAAAGGTCGACTACTATTTTTCTAAAAGTAGGGGCATTAAGGTCTCTACGGATAGTGGAATTACGGAGATATCGTGAGGCATTACGTACAATGCGTAAGTGTTTATTGTGAAGTTGACTGAGACTGTCCATAGATGAATTGCAGGTGAATTCCCCAAGGTAAACTCAGTAAGAAATTTTAAAATATATTGCTAAATTTTTCTGATTGAAAAGTAAAATTAGATTTTTTATTTTTACAATTTTTTTCTCCCCTAAAATTAAGAGTTTTTAGTTCTATGTTTTTATAGCATTCACGAAAGTGCATTCCCCGTTACATTAACAAATGTTTAAAGCAAAGACAAATAATACAAATTTCAATGTGATTACAATCATGACCACGAAAGTTATTTTACTTTTGTAAAAACAAACTAGAAGAATGACAGGAATACTAAAGTCAATAACCGAATCTATTTAGGCTGAAATTAATCAGAATTTTTAGCAATTTACAAAATTTTTAATAATGGCTATATTTTATATTCATACATAAATTGGAATGTCTTAACTCTCAAAGCTGTATCCAGGGGGAAAAAGGCATCCATAAAACCCCCACTTGAATTCCGTGTTCAATGTCAGCCCATCTGTTCTTTGATTAAATAATTGAATTATAGAAAGAAGGTCGCCAGAAATTTAATTACTGAAAAAATTTGAAAAAGATTGAACTGCAATTATCCGTGTTGACCCGCAGGACTGAAAAATGGTATTAGAATTTTAAAGTTTGAATTAGTTTCCGAGATTGAAGAAATTAAATAATTGAAATAGAAAGAAGGTCGCCTAATGGTAGCCAGGGGGTATTCAGAAATGCTTTATATAATGATATTGCTAATCTGTGTTCATTCCTCCGTTTCTCATTTCCCTTTATACAAAATAATTTTCTGTGATATAGTTATAGATTTTCCAAAAAAGGAAGTAATGCAGCTTTTCGATTTCTTGTAACATATCTACCCTATATGTATAAAATACTAATGAAACGAATTTATGAAACGATTTTATGAAACGACTGATTAAATGACTGATTACGTTTTACAGCTATTTCTCCTAAAGTATGGAACGTTTGGCGGTGGAATGAACTGCAATTATCCGTGTTGACCCTCAGGATTGAAAAATGGTATTAGAATTTTAAAGTTTGAATTAGTTTCCGAGATATTAATGTTTTTCAGATTTTAATGACATTTGTATAAGATGGCAACTAGATTACTCCATATTTGTGGAAAAAAGGGGGAAACTCAGAGATTACTAAATTTCTTTTTCCTCCTTTTCGAATTGAAATTGAAATTACCTTTTATTTCAATCGATAGTGAAGACAATATTGGGACTGAATTATGTTTTTCAGGGAATTTGTTTTTCATATTACGATCATTCAGAATCAGTTTATTTTAGAAACTAAAAATCTTTCGTCACTTCCAAATTCCATATACGTAAAAAAAGGTTTTGTTTTTAATTTTAAAGAGAAAATGCAATCAATAATCTTAAAAACAGAAAGCAAATTTTAAAATAAGAATTAAATGGTCACGTGTTAAAAGCAGAAAATAAGGGAAGTTACGTCAAAATCTTTACACATATACATTAAAAAAGTACGAAAACTTTAAAATAAAATTATCCCACGCAAAACGCATTTAAATGTGATAATTACGTCATATGTAAAAGACCCCAAAATTAAATATCGTAACATTTAAAGTGACTAAAATAATTAAACATTGTTTTCTACCCTTGTTTGACGACTACATCTGGATGGGTACCCCATTCAGATAGCTTTTCTTTTTCCGTAATTTATCTCACTTAATTATTTTTTCTTAATGTCATTTGCTTAACTCACTTTTTTATGTTTTATTCTTTGTTTGGCGCAGCATGTCCCTAAAGGGATTTTGCGCCATTAAACCCAATATAACGAACCAACCTAAAATAATTAAATTATTACACGTATAAAACTTTTAATAATGACTATTAGGTTATGGTCATATTTAAAAAGCTCAAATAATATTTCCAAGTACTTTTAATTTAAATATTATATGTACCCGTGAATCTTAAAAGAGAAACAAAAATTATTACATGAGAAATGCGTTTACTAGGGAAAATTACGTCATATATTAAAACGATATATTTAAAATGCTTTTTATTCCGGAGACTTAATCTGACGTCACATGGTATAAAGGTAGTGGGGAAAGAAAATGTGATTATATATTACATCACTTGATAGAGCATAAATACAGGTAAATGTATGCGCAAAATATTTTCGATTTATTTTGTATGAATTACTATTATAAATACATATTAGAAAATTCGGATATTATTATTAATTAATACAAAATACATTTTACTAATAATCTGAAAATATTCATGATGGTGTATTGAAATAGAGAAAAGAATTCACGAATAAGCTATACCTGTTTTTGAAATACCTAAAACTCTATCATGACATAAAATATAAGCAGTGTTGCCAGATGGGCTAGTTTTTTAAAATTCAGATTCTTGATTGGCACCACTTTTATTTTAAATGGTAAAATGCGCCTTATTTAATGACATATTAATTAAGGCGAAAACAAAGGTAATTTTACCGTTTCAAAAAAGTGATGGCAATCAAGAAATCTGAATTTTAAAAAAAAGTAGCCCACTGGCAACACTGAATATAAGAGTAAAATTTCAAACCACAATGATTTTTCAATACGTGGATAAGAAAGCTATTCCAGTTTTTTAACCTCAAACCTAAAGGAAGAATCATGTCCAAGGCGTCGTTAAAAAACTCAGGAAGATAGCGTCATTTCTAACCTAACCATTTTATACAAGCTGATTTTCAAATGTGTAACTGATCTTACTTATCAATCCCTAAATCTGATATCATTTATTACGACAGCGATGGATGAGGACAAAGTAACCGAAAAATGCACATTCAAATTGAAAAGCATGCCAACGCGATTACAGAAGATAGCCGCGCTCTTATACAGATAATATCATTCCAATCTGCCGTAATTTGTTTATAAATTCTAATGTCATCCACTTATTCCAGCATTTTCTAAATAGAAGTACATTGACACTGAAAGGGTTAAATATTTTGCTTCTGTGAAATGTGGCACTGAATAAATGTAGGTAGCTATTTTTGTTTTTACGAAACATTCCAGACATAAACAAAAAATTTAATAAATTTAAACTCACTAAGCGGCTGTTCTGCAAATTATTGATACTGTTGTACAAATTGATTTCAAACAATAATATTTAAACAGACATTTCAGTAATCTTTTGACTACTGGTCGGGACATATATGCCCCATCGTAGCATCTTTTTTGAAAATCAATCTCTGCTAAACGCTTTTAAAAGAATATTTTAAAGGGAAATCTCCCACAATGAAATATTATTGCAAATCGTTCCACTATTAAATATTAAAATTACTAAGCTTTTCATGTAAACAACATCTCTGATCTAAAATTTGTGACTAATATTCCTTACGACCTCAAAATTAAATTGTCTAAATTATCTTTTACGTGTCATTTTAGTGATTCTTTGCAGTGTTATTTGTGAATAAAGAAGAATTTAATTCTAAAAGAAACTACTAATATTTTTAACGGATTTTAGTTTTAATTTGCCATTCTCAGTAATGAAGAGAAGTACCAGAATACCAAATATTTTCTTCTTTTTAAATAACTTGCTCCTGTGAAATGTGGCACTGAATCGTCATAGGTACTGATTTTTGTTTTTGCGAGACGTTCCATATAGTAGGAGAGCTGTTGAACATTTTTGAGTAGGTATTTGAGGCACCCTGAAAATTTGTGCAACACTTCTTTTGTAATGCCTGAATACAAAATCGAATGTCTGGCTGAAGGAGCGTTGCCCAAAAACTGTGCCAGATACGTATCAAGTGCCATTTGGCACTTGTTTAGCACAGTCTTTAACGCAGTTTTTGTGGCGACTAAAGTGTCTGTTATTTTCAAAATATTTTTTTCTAAGCATAAATATTATTCTGCCTCAATCTCTGCGTGCCTCAAATACCCTTTTGGGGTAGTCAAAAAAGGGCACTTGACACGTGTCTGGCACAGTTTTTTGGCCGACTAAAGTGTCTGTCGTTTTCAAAATATTTTTTTCCAAGTATAAATATTATTCTGTCTCAATGTCAGCGTGCCTCAAATACCTTTTTTGGGGGGGGTAGTCAAAAAATGGCACTTGACACGTGTCTGGCAAAGTTTTTGGGCCACGATCCTTCAGCCAGACATTCGATTTTGTATTCAGCCATTACAAAAGAAGTGTTGCACAAATTTTCAGGGTGCCTCAAATACCTTCCCTAAAATTTTTAACAGCTCTTGGACTAATACTCCATAAGGAAAAGAAACTTCAGTGGGAGTATTATAAATTCCCTATTTAAAAACTCTTTGTCAACCATAAAAATCACATTTCAATGTGAATTTTATAATTGTAGGTCTATGAAAATCGCAGTGTAAAGCAGTGGTTCCCAACGTGGGACGTATGCCCCACCGGGAAGCAATTTGACCTTTGCAACCCACCCGTTCACTGTGATGTTTTTTGGAAAAGTAATCTTTTAGACTAAAAAAAAAGTTCTATATTAAAAAAACAATGAACAAGTTTAAATCTTTTTTTAAAAATCCTTTTTAATATTTAAAATTTCTTATAATTTTTTCTGGTTACTAATCTAATTAATTTTTTTTCCCACTTTTTCGATTATTTATGAAATTAGCTTTGTATATCTATTTACTCGGCTGTATGCGACATGAAGGCACTTTTGCACGTAAAACTACTTAAAAGTGTATCTAAATTTTACTGTCTTGAACCTATTTAAACCTAAAAAATATTTGGAGTATCTAAACATGGTACAATAAACTTTATAAATCGTAATGCTCTTTGTGTCTCTTGTTATTGGTAGAAAAATTGTACATTCTTTCTTATCAATTTTAATGCTAAACGTGAGTCTCACCAGCATTTTGTGAAAATAAAAATGCCGACCATATAACACTTTTGTTAATTTAAATATTTAGGTAAGCTGGAAAAGCACAAGAAAACTCGTTGGAGCATAAAAGTGAAAATATATCACCTCATTTGTAGAATTATGTTAAAAACGCATTTATGAGAAAAAAATCATCATTGGATAAGTTAAACAAAATGCGAAATGAATAATTATCGTTAAGGCTCTGTTAAGCTTCCTTTAGGTTAATAGACTCCATTTTAAAATGATAAGCGATATCTGTTACAGAATTTGTGTGTGGGAAATAGGAATGGTGAGAGAAATCGCGACTTTACAGATGCTTCGGTGGGGCGTTGCCAATAAAATGTTGGGATCCACTAGTGTAAAGTAACTGTTTTTCATTTATTTTCGTTATAAATTTAAATAGATTTGGTAAAAGCTTAACACTTTCAGCTCTGGGGGTTGTCTTCAAAATGCCCAAATGTCACATTGACACCAGTATTTTGTAAACAAAAGATTCCGTTATAACGTACACGAAAAATGGCATTAATCTATTTTCAAATAAATTTGGTTGAATATTCCGGTGCCAATGTGGCATTTGGAGATTAAAATTAAATGGGAAGAAATTCACACATGAGAGCTCAAACGGTTAACAGCGAAAAATGAAAGCATAAACATCGAATGGCGTTTACATGTTGGCTGAACAGCTTTTATATTCCAATGCGTTTTACACTTTAATTTATTCTTTGTTTAAGGTGAAAACTCTTTTCTACTTTTGATCTCAAATTTGGGAATTTCTTTCAAGAAAAGCCGAAACCAAAAAGCATGGCGAAACTACTTTAAAGTATTTATTTTCCTATTTCGTTCTACGCTGATTTAAAACTAGAGAAGAATTAATTACTGAAAGAAAAAAATAAGATTGTTTACATGTTTCCGTTTTCTTTATCATTCTCAATAAGGTAGAGAAATACAAACGATGCCAAATAATTTGCGGCTTATTTTCCTCATGCGGCTATGTAGCACTGAATATTGATAGTAACATGTTTACTGTTTTCGAAAACATTTCATGTATAAGTAATAAGTGACAAATTTAGGAACATTTATTACTCTAAACATCTCTCGTGTATTTGGTCAATATTGTTGTAAAAATTTAATTGATTGGATACAAAAGTATTTTTAACTTACTTTTTTCCTTGTCAAGATTTATAGACCAAATGAATTTAATTTGTTTTAAACTTTTGGTCAATTATAAGAATTTTTTGCATGTGTAAAAAATAAATGTAGGAATGCTTCAAATGCAATAAATGGACACCGCGCTGAGCAGTAATTATCATGCTTTATTAATAAAATATTTAACTATTCATCATTAACACAAAATCTATATATTTAAAACGCTAAGAGTTTTCTTTCGACAGTCCGTGAGAAGACGCTACTGCATCATATTACACCAAACTTTTTTTAAATGTAAGATATTTGGCCACAGATTTGTTATCGTTTATTCGTTTGTTCAAATATTTTATTAATTAGTCGTAATTTTAAGTTAAAATTCTACAGTTGCGCATGTGCAGTATATAAGTACTAGTCTGCCTTTGGAGTGATGCGCTGCACATGGGCAAAGGTCCTCGCTCAGTTGAACTATCACATCACAGGTCGAAGTTGTTAAGTTCGTCTGCTATTCGATCTTACTGCAAACAAGTTTTTCTTTCTTTCACAAAATTATTATTATTTGGCTCTTTCAGCATTATTAATAATTAAAAAAATTATTGAGTCTATATTAAGAGCTAGATACAGTTTATTTTGAGGGTGTCATATTGTTTTGGTCGTATTACACACAGAAGATAAACACAATGATTTGAGGTTAAAAGTTATGATGGTGATCCGTCTTATGAATTGCCAATAGACACGAAGGAAACTAGCATATTAAGTTGTAGCTACGTCTTTGAAAAAAAAAATCGCATAAATATTTAAATTCAAAACTATTTCTGTAAGATCAGAACTTAAATTCGAGACATGTATTCAAGACATTCGTATGCATCAACTTGTTTTCGAACCTCTTAAATTTAGAAGGAAGTAAAACGAGTTCCCGCTAGCGTAGCGGGTTAACGCAGCACTTTAAAGCTCTGGACTTTTGTAGAGGACGTAGGTTCGGACCCAAGCCTGGCAAAATGTGTAATGTTTTTGTCGATAAATCATTTTATTAATGACATATTTTATTAGGAAGAGAAGCTATAGGATATTTATTTTATCATTATTATTATTTGAATGTTTTATAATTAAATGGAATTTAACACTCAATATTTTGGAAAAATAATGATTTTGTATTTAAAATGTTTAAGCTAAAATATTTTACATGTAATTATCAATTAAATAAATTGAGCTGATCTAAAATTTTCGTTATATTTTCTGACCATTATCAAGAATATATATGTGTTGTGTGTGTATCAGAAAGAAAAGTTTGTCATTTATTTGCGTAAAAAAATAAAACGAAAAGAAAGAAAAATATTCGTATAATAGCTATAAAAGAAATGACCTTGATAGCCACGTTTAATTTTTAAAAAATGTAAAATAAAATTCACGTAACGTAATAAAAAATATATATTATAAATCGTTAGCTGTGTCAAGATTCAAATTTAGGTTTTTAGAGAATGAGACAGATAAAAATAAAATTCATGGCAACTTTTAATGGCCGTGTAGTTTTAATAAATAAATAATTGAAAATAGATATTATTTTCTGTAGGCAAAAAAGCCACCTCTACTTTGAGCAGTTACACGCGCGCTGATATTCA
Organism: Maratus speciosus; assembly: GCA_963932465.1. Taxonomy (NCBI): domain Eukaryota; kingdom Metazoa; phylum Arthropoda; class Arachnida; order Araneae; family Salticidae; genus Maratus; species Maratus speciosus. The sequence continues at coordinate 369,933,851 of OZ010797.1, read as the reverse complement.
GATAAATAAAATAATTTACTAATTCTGGCCTTGCAAAATAAATCAACTAAATATAATGATATAGGTAATTTCTTACCTTTATGTTGTTGCTCAGCAATTCCTCGTATGAAGGATGGTCCGCATTTAAAACAGATTCGGCGGCGGCGTATCCATTTGTCAGGAGCACCTGTTATCCCGCTTTCTATAGTGTTGTGTAAAAAAAGAAAGGTGGAAGTTTAGTGTTTTCTCTTATTTACATTCAATTCACTCCTGAGACTTTTTCTATGCTGATTAACTAATTATTATTGACACTTTAAATTTACATTTTAACTTATATTTTTACAAACTGCTGCCTTTTGCAGCAACAATATTTCACTACATCTTTTCTTATCGAAATTTAAAGAACAACTAACTTAATAATAAGAGTGTTTATTTTAGTCCTTTACAGTTCGATGACGTAGAACTGTTGCATCATGCGTGGGCTGATATAAGAACATATTTCACTTATTAATGTACTTGTTTATTCAGAATAGCATAATTTTGGAAGATATAAAGACAGAGTTGATTACGAAATGATTTACTGCTACTAAATTATTTAAGTATCATAACGTTTTTGTGTCCTTGAAAATTATTGCTTGTTTAATGTTCCGAAAATAGTTTACTGTCAACATCTGAGAGGGTTATAAATCCATCAAAATATTCAACTATTCATTTTGTTTTTTCATCTGTAATAAATATAAATGATGTGTTCAAATTTCTGGGCATTGTTCCAAAATAGAATTCGTGAAGCAGTATTGTCTTGAAGACTTGTATATAGTTTAGTAAGCAGGACAATGTATGTTTTGGAAGTATTCCCCAACCCTCCGATCCCCAATATACTTGATGTTTTCACCTTTCTGTTTTGTTGAAAAGTATTATCAGTAAGATTCAGCGAATAATTTGGAATTATATAAAAGTAGTAAATGGACCTGTCATGTGATATATTCAATTTCCATATAAAGGCAAATATATTTAATAATAATAATAATAATAAAGTACAAGTTCAACTGAATATTTTTGAGTTTTGTTTTTCCACAGTTCATCTACAAACAGTTCTTATCCATTTCTATAGGCTATGCAGTTTTGCCTTTTGGTGTACCATTGTATGGTACTATTTCCCAGCAGGAATATGTTGCCTGTTGTGGATTTCCTCGTTCTTGTGTCCCCCGCCCAGTCGGAGTCAGAAAAACCGAAGAGTTTTGGTTCGTGTTTTGTACTCAATGTGAGTTTTTCGTTATATTTTTTTCGTTATATTTAGATAGTTTATTATCCGTTTCGCAGCGTTCCAATCTTTAAAACGTGGCGTTTCACACCTTCTGCTGAGGATATTGACTGCGGCTGAAATTTCTGGGCGTGTAGTGGTTCCTATATATAGGAGTGATCCTATCGCTTGTCTGAATTTCGTATTGTTCGGCATTAAATTTTCGTCGTCTTCTAATTTGTGAAAACCGGCCTCCATGGAGTGCTTACAGGTTTTGCGTGTTCTAGATTAAATTTTCTTGGGAGTTCTTCTATTTTTAATCTTTGATTCAATTTATACCCATTTTCTGATTTCCTTATTTCCATGCCTAAATAGTGAGATACTTCCCCAAGATCTTTTAACTCATATTCTTGCTTTAAATCTTTTATTATTTTTTCAATTGATTCATTTTCACCGCCTACCAAAATGTCATCTACGTAAACTATTATGTAGGTCGTAATCTTGTTTTCTTTTCTTATGTATAGACATGTGTCCACGGTGCTTTGTTGAAAGTTTAAATTTTTCAAAGATTGTTCGATTCTTTTATTCCAAGTTCTGGCTGCCTGTTTGAGTCCGTAGATGGATTTTTTCATTTTACAGTCTTTGTTTTCTAAGTTTTCTCAATGTAGCCCTCCGGGTGTTTCATATAAATTTCGTCTTCTAATTCACAGTCTGGAAGGCTGTGTCGATATCTACGTGTCTCACGTTAAACTTCTTATATGCGACTGCTGCCAAGAATGTTCTGACGGTTGTTTGTGACACTACTGGGGCGAAAGTCTCGTCATAGTTTAACCATACTTTTGACTAAACCCTTTGGCTACTAAACGTGCTTTGTACTTTTGAGTGTTCCCGTAACTGTCTAATTTCTTTTTGAATGTCCATTTGCAACCTATAACCTTTTTGTTAGGTGGAGGATCCACTAATTCCCATGTGTTGTGTTTTCTCAGCGAATTGATTTCCGCTTGTGTGGCTTTAAGCCCATTTTCCTTTTCTTTGGGATTATTTATTTCCAGTATTTCATTCCAACTAATGGGTTCTGTCATATCATTATTTTTTACATAACAGGCATATCTGTCTGGTGGTACCCCCCTGTTCGATCTTTCGGATCTTCTTGGTTCATTGGTCGGTTGTTTTGACGCGATTGGTTCTTCGGTTGTGTTGTTTATCTCCGTTTCAATGTAATTTTTGTCGTCATATGAGTTTTCTGTCTCTCTACTCTCTTTTAGGTTAATTTTGCTAATTTCTATGAATTTCACTGTTCTGCTAATTACAATTTTATTTTCTTTAGTGTATACGCGATATCCTCTTGAGTTGTTATCGTATCCTACAAAAATCCCTTCCTGAGCCCTGTCGTCCAATTTTCCTCGATGTTGTTTATTCACGTATACGTAACCTTTGCACCCGAATGTTCGCAAATAGTGTAAATTCGGTTTGCGATTAAACCATAGCTCAAATGGGGTTTTATTTGTCGATCTTATTGGTAAGCGATTTTGTAAATGATTCGCGGTGTTAATTGCTTCTCCCCAAAATCTTTGTGGCAGATCTGCTTCTCTGAGTAGGCTTCTAGTCATGTCTAATAGCGACCTATTTTCCCTTTCTGCAATGCCATTTTGGCTCGTACAATACGGCACGGTTAATTGAAGTTTAATGCCCCTTTTTCTTAAGTAATCCTCTATCCCTCTATTTATGTACTCTCCCCCGTTATCGGATCTTATTGCTTTCGGATATTTCCCGAACTGGTTCCGAACCATAGCTATGTAGTCGATTAATTTATCCTGTACTTCATCTTTATGTTTTAATAAGTATACTACAGTAAATCTAGAGTAGTCGTCAATGAAAGTTACAAACATTGTTTTACCACCTATTGTGGGGGTTCCTATCGCTGTGCATACGTCCGTGTGCACTAGATCGAGTACTCTACATGTTTTGTTTCTATACACTGTTTTGGGATAGGGAGCATAGCTTGTGTTTGTTTGTATGCACGTTTCACATGTTGTTCCATGATTGCAATTATTTAGTTTTATGCCATAGGCTAAATCGTCTTTAATCATTCCCTTTATGGAATTATAATTTCTATGCCCTAGGCGTTTGTGCCATAGTTCCAGGCAATCTTTATTTTTGCATTCATGTGCCATGTTTACTATATTCCTATCTGTATTTTCTAATAATTAAACTTCGTATAGGTTATTTTTCATTTTTGCCTCCAAATAGATTTTCCCATTTCGGGACAGCATGCATCGATCTTTATCAATTAATAATTTATACCCATTCTTTGTGGATTTACTTACTGAAATTAAATTGGATTCTAGCTCAGGTACATATAACACTTCTTTCAACGTAATTTTATTTATGCCTCCATCGGATGTTTTCGTCGTGAATGTAGTTTCTCCTGTACCTAGCGAGTTTCGAGTTTTGCCGTTGGCAATTATGACCGTTGTTTTTTCGGTGTCATTTAATTTAGAAAAGTCATCTTTATTGTTTAGGATATGTGAAGATGAACCAGAATCAATAATCCAGGTTTTTTTTCCTGCTTTGTCTATTAGAAAGGCTGCGTCGCTGCTTTGATCTGTTTTTGTTTCCGTTCTATAATTTCTCTTGTCTACTGATTCGCGGTCAGTGTTTCCTATCTGGTTATCCGATTGTTGATAACACAACGATAATGAGTAATGTTTGTTTTTGTATGTTTGTTGTTGTTTTTGTGTATTTGGGTGATTGTTTCGATTTTTCAAATGCCAACATTCTCTGTACGTGTGATTTCTCAATTTGCAATACGTGCACTGTTTATCTTTTTTAAAATTATCATTTGGATATCTCTTTTGCGTTTTAAACGCTTTTGTTGAATGTTCACCCTGGTCTGCGTTTTCAACCCTTCTATTGTACTCATCTGTTAATTTACTTCTAATAAATTGTGGTGTAAGCTCGTCCTCATTTCGTGATTCAAGGGCAGTAATTAAAGTATTATAACTAGGGGGTAGCGAACACAGCAATAAAGCTGAAAGATGGGAGTCACTAATTGTTTCCCCGGTCGCTGAGAGTTTGTCTATTAGTTCTAGAATGTATGTTATGTATTTGATTAGGTTCCCGTTTATAAAGCTTTCTTAACAAAAATAATTTACTAGACATGTTCGCCCTTTCGTGTATCGTTTTAAGTGCGTTCTAAGTGTCTCTGGCTGTGTTAAGCCCTTTTACATGAACGATTTGAGAATCGTCAATTGACAGGTTAATTATGGCTCTAGCCTTCCTGTCCTTTTTCTCCCAATCGGTTGTGATTGGCGTGGGCCTATCTTCGGTAATGACATCGAATAAGTCTTCTTTAATTAGTAACATTTCCGGTTTGAACTTCCAATTACTGTAGCTACTCGCGTTAAGTTTTTCTACCAACTGTATCTCACGTGATGCGGCCATTTTACTAGTTATTTAAGTTTTGTTTATGAGAGGAAATGCTGTTTTTATTTTATTCTATGTAAAACTTCTTATATATTTAGTTTTCTTCAATTCTTTAACATTTCATACATATCAACAAAAACATGCACAATATTCATTTTATCATCAAACAACTAACGAACTATATTTTCATTTATTTTTAACAATTTCTTTTTAATGTGCATACCTTTACGGCCGGTATTTTTTTTTTTTTACAAATAGTATTTATCTACTAAAATATCAGACTAGTTCAGTCTGCATAATCATATTCTGTAGGCAAAAAAGTCACCTCTACTTTGCGCAGTTACACGCGCGCTGATATTCAGATAAATAAAATAATTTACTAATTTTGGCCTTGCAAAATAAATCAACTAAATATAATGATATAGGTAATTTCTGTTAAAAAAAAGTGTTGTTGCTCAGCAATTCCTCGTATGAAGGATGGTCCGCATTTAAAACAGATTCGGCGGCGGCGTATCCATTTGTCAGGAGCACCTGTTATCCCGCTTTCTATAGTGTTGTGTAAAAAAAAAAAGAAAGTTGGAAGTTTAGTGTTTTCTCTTATTTAAATTCAATTCACTCCTGAGACTTTTTCTATACTGATTAACTAATTATTATTAACACTTTGAATTTACATTTAAGTTATATTTTTACAAACTGCTGCTTTTTGCAGCTACAATATTTCACTACATCTTTTCTTATCGAAATTTAAAGAACAACTAACTTAATAATAAGAGTGTTTATTTTAGTCCTTTACAGTTCGATGACGTAGAACTGTTGCATCATGCGTGGGCTGATATACGAACATATTTCACTTATTAATGTTCTTGTTTGTTCAGAATAGCATAATTTTGGTAGATATAAAGACAGAGTTGATTACGAAATGATTTACTGCTACTAAATTATTTAAGTATCATAATGTTTTTGTGTCCTTGAAAATTATTGCTTGTTTAATGTTCCGAAAATAGTTTACTGTCAGTATCTGAGAGGGTTATAAATCCATCAGTTATTATAAAAAAACAGGTCGTAGTAAGTAAAAATAAATTCTCTACCCGGTGTTTTTAGGTAAATTTCTGATAAAAAGCAAGCTTAATTAGTTGCAAACTATAAACTTGAAATTCTCCCACTTCATTCAATAGGTTAGACCTGCAGCACCATCTGTCGCCTTAAAGAAATAGGAATCACTTATGGAATATAGAAATTTGTCACGTAATTCGTCATTCTATAATTAATTTAAAAGCAACTAATTCAAAATTCAAGAATATTTCTAATGAAACATGCAAGTTATTTACCGTCAAATCTTGACGGATACTAACTAGTATAAATAATTTTTCAGTCAAGTAAAGCTTTCAATATACAGCTTAGCGAAAAATATTGCATTGTAATAATTATAAATTCGGTATTTAAAACGCCAGCGTTGAGTATAGAAGTGAAATCACTAACCGCATGTTACAGCTGCGAGGCTGTCACTGTGACTATTTTTTAATTAAACTTCGCACCACTTCCTCAAAACAAAAATCTTTTTACATATATTTTGACAACATATGCAAGAGGTGGGGGGGGGGGGATTAATTTATTTTTCAAAAATAGTGGTATAAATAGAATATAAATATAGTCACCAGAGACAGAGCTGCAATTGGTATGCTAAATAAATATTTAACAATGAAACAAAATGTAAGTATTTTTTTTTCTTCTTTTACTTTCCTTAAAATCAACTACCCTCAGAGCAAACCCTTACCAGTAAATTTTAGTACAGATTTTCACCTTATTTAAAAAAGCCTTATTAAACTAATGTTTACCTATAATAAAAAAAAGGAGTGGTTTTCTATTTGTTTTTATTGGTGGTGGTTGGTAAGCAAGTCCTGGAAACAGCATAGCTGCCAACATCTTACGCTTTTTCAGACCACAAAAATTTTATGGAAAATTTTACCTTTTTAAATCGCCGTAATCTGCCGATTAAATAAGGCAAAACTTTCTATTAAATTTTTGTGGTCTGTAAAAGCGGAAGAGTTGGCTGCTATGACACAGCTTCGATGTGGCATAAAAAGTGATTTACTACCATTATTATTTTATAAGTTAACATTTACGTGTGCCATCTAGTTTATTGTACAGGTACTGTCCTAAAAATAACGGCGTACTAAAACTAACTAACAACTTACTAACGTACTAAAACTAAGGTAAATTATGCTTAACTATGAATACTGTTGTTTAAAACTTTAACCTCAATTATTAAAAAATACAAATTTTCATCTGTTTTGCCGCGATAACTTTTGAATAATTAACGAATGTGCATACTTTTTTCCAGCATGAGCAATGAGCATACTCTTTGTGCATATTCTTTTAAATAAAGGAAATTAAATTCTTATCAGACTTTCAGAAAAAGAAACAATTTTTTTTTTTTTACTTTATAACAAAAACTATAATCAAATTTTATGTATTTTTAATTACTTGAATATTTTTTTTTCTTATATATATTTTTTTCTTTGTTACAGTTGTACTCGAGATACACTGTAATATGTAATATGAAATTGAAATGATAAATCAAAATTATAAAATCTAGCCTTAAAAATCGAAGTAAAACTAATTTTGCAACATTAATCTTGTCATAAAATATTAAAATTCTTGTTATTGCTTATTTGCAATTTAACAGATTTTATTTCTATACGGCACAATAAACAGATTCACGACGGGAAACGAGAATTCTCATTTTCATTCAAAAATTCATTATTAACTAAAGGCGTGGCTCCTACCTTACAAAAAATGCATTTATATCATGTTGTCCATATTTTTTAGATTGTAAGACATTTTCTATTAAATTCGTAAATTGAAAGATATTTCCCGATGCATAAACTTGCGAAACCTATCTAGAACGCTAATTTACAAAAATCTTTCAGAACAGGGAGGAGCTTCTACTATTTTAAATTTCCGATTTGATAAAAACTGCCGTTTCAGCAATGTGTTAAGTCGATGAAAAAATAAGTAATAATTTAAATTAATTCTAGATTTCCAAATCTACGATCACGCATTAATCAATTTTACACATTTTAAATCTTCGTGGCCCCCTTGAGATCGATAAATCGAAATCGATTGCTTAAACCTTCAGTCGCATTTCCATGCTTGCTAAATTGTATTCTTATTCCAACGACTATTATTTTTAATATATTTTTTGTTTAAGGCGAAAATACTTTTTTACCTAATACCATGTTTTGATATGAAGCTCTAAGTGGTACCTTTGATCTTAAGTTTGGAATTTATATTCATAAAGAGCGCGAAACAAGAGTAAATTGCCTTTTAAGATATTTGAGAATTTCCTTTAATCCTTAAATGCACAGTAACTCATGAGTTACATAAGCCTTTTTTGCGATTTGGCGCTTTCTTTTGTTATTTTTATGATCTATTATGTGTCACCTGTATATAAGGTGGTGAATTCATTTTTTGTTCTGATTTGTTATCACGGGAAGATTATAATTTATTTTGTTGATATTGCTTGCCATTGTGCTCAACTGGCGTATTCCACTATATTTATAAGGTAGTCATTATTAATTCTGGAGACTATGAAAAACTTTATAAAAATTATTATATCGTTGAATAGTTGTTATATTGCAATGTTATTGTAGCATCATTTATTATTGTTATTGTGGAATTATTTATTATTATTAGTGCCTCAATGTTTATTATTGTGATTGCAGCATTGTTTATTATTGTTTTTGTAGCATAGTTTATTATTGTTATTGTAACACTATTTATTATTTTTATTGTAGCATTGTTTATTATTGTTACTATAGCATTGTTTATTATAGGCTACTTCAATGCGTACATGTAGTGTAAGTCACATGCTGCGATTTTTGGCTACCAGTATTTTTGAACGGGAAAAATGTGACATATTTTCTCGGAGCTATCTCATTAATTGCATAAGGCGAAGAAAACTTTTCGAAAATAATGGTGACCAAAAAGCATAGCAGTTATCAGCTATGTGACTTGCACTACAAAAACCCATGAAACTAGCCTATAGTTATTGTAGAATTGTTTATTATTGTTATTGTAGCATTGTTTATTATTGTTATTCTAGCAATGATTATTATTGTTATTGCAACATTGTTTACTATTTTTATTGTAGCATAGTTTATTATTGTTATTGTAACATTATTTAATATTGTTTTTGTAGTATTGTTTATTATTGTTTCTTTAGCATTGTTTATTATAGTTATTGTACCATTGTTTATTATTGTTATTGTAGCATTCTTATTATTGCTATTTTAACATTGTTTATTATTGTTATTGCAGCATTGTTTATTATTGTTCTTGTAGCATTATTTGTTATTTTAATTGTAACATTATTTATTATTGTTATTGTAGCATTGTTTTTGTTGTTAATGTAGCATTGTTTATTTTTATTATTGAAGCATTATTTATTATTGTTGTTGTAACATTGTTTATTATTGTTATTGTAACTTTATTTATTATTGTTATTGTAACATTGTTTATTATTGTTACTGTAGCATTGTTTATTATTGCTATTGAAGCATTCTTTATTATTGTTATTGTAGCATTGTCTATTATTGTTATTGTAACATTGTTTATTATTGTTATTGTAGCATTATTTATTTTTGTTAGTGTTTATTATCACTCCAGTTGGGTTTATTGTATTTATTGTTTGTATGTCTGTATAATATTTTTATTACCTTTAACCCTTTCCGTTACAGTGTGCCCGGCCCTGTATACCTAATTTTAATTCCAAACTTAAGATCTGCACCAAGAATATTTTAGTAAAATTTTTCTTTTACAATGAATAGTTAAAGTAACACGTTTGCTATCTCTAAAAAAGTGTTTTTAAAATTCTGGTGTAAGTCAGTCATTTCATCATTTTACAACAAAAATTGCCCGTGCCGGAAAGGGTTAACTGTTGAATACAGACGTTATTTATGTGTGTATGTGTGTTTTAATATATATTGTAGTATGAGTGTTTTATTGTATAATTTAAAGTTATCATTTTTTGAATAAATTAGTAACTTAGAAGTGTCATTATGGCATTATGTCCAACGTCCAACAGAAACATAAAGAACTTTTTCACACTTTTTCTCTTATATATTTAACAAAAATCGGCCCAAATCTAATGTTTTCCGAACAAATTAAAAAATTACGCATTGAAATGTTAAGTGTGGTCTAGAAATACTGAATAAGTAATTATTAAGATCTACTAAGTATATGTTCTATTTTTTATTTGTTCTTTACAATAAGGCAGTAAAGTTCCACAAGTCTAAATCATTTACTGTTGTGTATAATTTTCCTGCTGCAGAAATGCACTACCTCAAATTTGTAGCTACTCATTTTCAGGCTTGGTATGCAATGCATGCATGATCAAAGTAATTAAATAATATTTAAAATTCTAAACGACTGTTCCGGAAAATTATGATTGTAATTCCTCTTATTGTAGACAAAATGGGACATATATAAATATAATATTATTTAAAAATATTAAAATCATATATTTATTTATTTTAATTAATTACAGCAAATGTTTAGGCCATAAAAAAATCAAACTGTACTGTGCAATGCACTATCATGCATACGCATCTAACATCGTTAAAATAATTCAAAGAAATACAGACACCCAAAAATCTGAAATCATTATTACATTTTGACACAAACGAACGTACAGCTGCGGTGTCGGATCGACACCAATCGAATAATTAAATGTCGCATAGGTGCCAAGTTGCCACTAATCCTCCGTAACACGTTGGTTAATGTAACCCTGGTTTAATACATTTTGTACCGGAATTTTTTTTCAGAGATGAAATTAAATAAGTTCCATGTAGAAAACTGGAATTAAATAAATAAAGATTCATCAAATAATTTTTCTGGTTCGAAACTTTGTTAAATTGGGTTAAACTAATCCACGCATTAGGGAAGATTAGTGCGAGCTTGGCACCTCTGGTCGTGTCGATCCGAACCAAAAATTTCTTTATAAACTAAGTAAATACAAACTTTACAGAACGAACTTAAATAAATTTGTTAAATAAATTAGTTAAATAGTTTTCAATAAAAATTCTGTTGTAAAAATGTTTCATCAAAGTTGTGTAAAATTTCCGGACGTTCAAGTGTTAATATACCGTACTTTGTGACACATTTTGAAGTTTTAATTACACCAACCGGTATGTTTTATAAGTAACCGAAAACGGACTATTGATAAACGTCAACACAACCTTCGGCTACAAAACGATGTATTGCACCAATCTTAATCTTTAATATTAACTTACAAACTTAGGTTTGAATGCGTCACAAAGATGGCCCATCGGGTGGGGTTACTTTGTGACACGTGTTTTTTTTGCCTTGAAATGCAAGAGAAAGAATTCGTGAATTATTTATTCTCTGAAAAATATGTTGCAAACAATTTATACTGCTTAAATGTCGCTGATTTGTCCAACTGTTCTACTCCAGCTTCGCAGCAAAGAATCGAATAGTGTTTTGAGCTTTCCTTAAATGCATCACATCTTTAATGAAGTGCCTTTCAAAAGGTATAAATGGTTAAGGAATAAAATATCATGCTCCAGTCTATCAGGAAAGATTATGAGAATGTGCCGTATCCCGTTTGAAACCTATTCAGAACTTTGCCTAGCGAAAAAAATTAAGCGATGACTTTAACCCTCTCTCTGCGAATCCTAAGCTATGCTCGGGGATGCATTTTCCTGTCAAATGAATACTATTTGGTTGTTCCCACCAGTTATCTTTTAGCGAAAACTTTGTCTGATTTAATCGGGACATTTTCCCGATTACGATAGTCATAAATTTTTGCTTTAAAGAACCGATGATAAACGATTAAAAATTCTGTAAGAGACGCTCATCGCGAAAAATTACTTACGCAGAGAAAGGGTTAAGTCCTTTCTGAAAGATTGCGCCTCTCTGTTTGTCCTTTTCCTTCAGGTGACAAATGTCTTCTTTTGTCTGTCGATATACGCAGTAGCCACGTCGCTTCCCGTAGACGTTTTAACCACATCGCTTCATGAGGTTTTTTGAACATTATAAGTAAAAATCTTTCAGCCATGGCAGGACATTCAACTTTTTGCATCTTTAGTGACCCAACGTTTTGTTTTTTAATCCATCCTCTTCTTAAACTCTTTCAAGAAAACCTTTCCAACCCTTTTCGTCATCGATACCTACGTTTTCTTTGAGGACTGTTTTTGGAGGCCGTTTCAAAATTTTGTTTCTATTTAGTGGATAAATTCCGATGCCCAAAAATTTTGTTTCTATTTAGTGGATAAATTCCGATGCCCAAAATCCCTACTAACGATTGTTTTTGATATGAGCATTTTAGAAGACGTGGAAATTCGTCCTTTGATACGTTTGGGCATCTACGACCAGAGGTAATTTTTTCCATCTTCACAACATTTTTCTTCAGTGGGATTTTAAAAACGGAAAAAGGCCACATCAAAGTCTATAGGAAGTGAGTCGAATGTGGAAGAAATGCGAGACGAACTTAATATTAATTTTCTCACAAAGACGTAGCAATTTTAGACCTATATGAGAGCTTAACTTGTCTTTAATGATTGCCTTCAGACTATCTTGCATTTTCATAATGTTTCACGTCTATCTTGACACTAAAATATAAAAAAAATATATCTTTAACGTTTAAACCAGAGGTGGCTAACTGTGGTGTTCAGCGTGCCACAGTTGGCCAACCCTGTTTTAAACGGTAATATTCTGGGGCTAATTTACCAAGGAGTCGATGTGTCACAAATTAGCCCCATCAAGTGTCTATATTTTGATTATGGTGCTATATCTCAAGAAATATCACTTGAAAAAGGTTATGTTACTCCACATTCTAACTGACACAATAACAATAACTAAAATCTACATGTGTTAAGTCACTCTCATACGCTTTAAACTCCAGCATACGAAGTTTCCGGCTTTCGAGACAACAACGCAAGAGTAGGTTGTATCCTTACACCGGCCAGAGAGAATAAGCGAGATGTTAGAGTTACAGTCAATTATCGTTATATGATGTGTTACACCGTACAAGGATATGGCACTGCTATTTGCTTTCTTGCCATACCAGATGGAGCGGGAGTTTCGAAATACTAACACTAGACTAGGTGTCTCAAAATAACCCCATCTTACGGTATCCTTCTTTTAAGATGAAAACTCTCTTTAAATAGAAACTCTTCTTTTGAACATTTACAATGTGCTGCGGACTTGCCCTGCCCTGGTGACTGTAATTTTTGAACATGTGCTAAATTTATTTTTTTACCATTTTAACCCTCTAATTTCTCATGGCAGAATACGTTCTAGAAATTTCGTAATTAAGAGAATCTGAATTCATACCCAAAAATTTCAATAATACATTCTACTTTATTTAATGACGGAATGTCTGTTATTAAAAAAAGAAAGTGTTGATATGCACAATTTTTCGTTTGAATTTGGAATATCTCAATTAGAAATCCCCTTCAAGATATGTGGTTCATATTTGGACCACCTAATTTTTATTCCCAAATGCCACATTGGCACCATAATATTGGAATGAAAAATTTCCTTTTATCAATTACGTGAACAAAAGCTTTTGCTTATTTTAAAATAAATTTGTTTTTAAATTCTGATGTCAATCCCTCATTTTACCATTTTATGAATAGAAGTATCTTGACCCTGAAAGGGTTAAGTTGGAAGCACTGTTGGTAGCTTAAATGCTACCATGAGCATTAGAGGGTTCAACTAAAATTTTACTAGTTTTCGTAACTACAACTATACTCTAACTTCAAATCCATTATATTTAAATATACTACATTTTTCTCTAACTCTGGCTTAGTTGTTTTAATATTTACTTATCAATCTTATTCGTAACATCTAGAAAGTCCCTCAATGCTGCTTGCTCTACTGTTCAACACTGTTCAGAAAATTTCTGTGGTTTTATTTTATTAACTTGACGAAGACATTTCTGGTTCGAAGACATTTCTGTTTTAATATTTACTTTTTAATCTTATTCGATTTAATTTATTTAAATTTTTAAATTTAGTATTTTTTTCCTTTCTACTCTAGTTTACTTTTTAAGTAGTTTAAAACTACATTTACTCTATTCCAAATGGCTCACAATATAACAAGACGATCCATCTATAGACTGCGTGTTAAATTGTTAACAACTAGAAAGTCCCTCAATGCTGCTCTATTGTTCAACACTGTTCAGAACTTTTCTGCGGTTTTATTTTATTAACTTGGCGAAGATATTTCTGGTTCGAAGACATTTCTGTTTTAATATTTACTTTTTAATCTTATTCGATTTAATTTATTTAAATTTTTAAATTTAGTAATTTTTTCCTTTCTACTCTCGTTTACTTTTTAAGTACATAAATTAAAACTACATTTACTCTATTCCAAATGGCTCACAATATAACAAGACTATAGACTGCGTGTTCGCGACTACGTAACAATATTACGAATCTATAGACTGCGTGTTAAATTGTTAACAACTAGAAAGTCCCTCAATTCTGCTCTACTGTTCAAGATTGTTCAGAACTTTTCTGTGGTTTTATTTTATTAAGGGGTCTTGTACCTTTTAAAGGCGTCGAAAATTAACGAAAAACTTCAAAGTTTGAATTAGTCTATCTTCTGGACTTTTTTATGAATAGACATGAAATTTTAGATATTGATTAAACATATTATGCTTTGCAATATGCTCCCATTAGAAATTTATTAGCTTTTTACAGAATTTGTGTATTGTTGAAATCAAAATAGCTCTTTTTTAGGTGCGTTCGTAATTATATAAATACGTAGCACCTATAGTCGTCGTTCAGTGCGTCTGTCCGTCCGCATGTAACAGAGCAAAAACTACACAACCGATTGGTCTGAAATTTTAAATCTATGATTTTTGCAAAATTTTGTCGAGCCATTTCAAATTTTATGAAAATCGGATGTATAGTTTAATTACAGGGGCATTCAAAAGTTCTTCTTTACATTACGGCCAATGGGAAAAAATTATTGCAAGTGCATTTTAATGATGTTACAGACTTCCGAATGGTCTGAAATTTAAAATATATAATTGTTGCAAAATTTTCTCGACCCATTTCAGATTTTATGAAAATTGGATGGATAGTTTAATTACAGGAACAGACAAAATTTTTCCGTTACATTACGGGCAATGGAAACAAAAATATTGCAAGTGCATTTTAATGATGCTACAGACTATGCACTTATAAAGTGCAAAAAAATGTACATTCAATACAATACGGGGTGCAAAAAATATTTATAAAAATAGTTATAGTACGAACACACCTCATTTGCCCCGTCTGACGAGCAATTTCCTACTTGTTTTTACTCCAGAAGTTATTGCGCGCATGATATCTTGAGAAAGTATGTATGGATTGCCCTGAAATTTGGTAAAGGTACTAAACAAATATCTGTGTATAAAATGAACTACTTTTAAGTATTTACAATGGTAATATTTTTAGTTATAAATATTTTTATTCATTAAAAATATTTAAAAAAAATTCTTTTTTTACAAATATATATTTTTTTATATGGTTAATGTTTTTGGCCTAAGAGTAGTTCATTTTAAACACACATATATGTTTAGTATCTTTACCAAATTTCCTGACAATCCATACATACTTTCTCAAGATATCATGCGCGCAATGACTAGTGGAGTAAAAAATAAGAGCTATTTTGATTTCAACAATACACAAATTCTGTAAAAGGCTAATACATTTCTAATGATAGCAAATACAAAAGCACCATCTGTTTAATCAATAACCAAAATTTCATGTTTATACATAAAAAGGTTTTGAAGATAGACTAATTCAAAATTTGAATTTTTTCTTTAAATTTCGTCGCGTTTAAAAGGTACAAGACCCCTTAACTTGACGAAGACATTTCTGGTTCGAATCGAATGAAATAATAATAATAAATCTTCGTTGGAATTCATTAATCGTATTAATGATTTTAATCTTCCTAATAATGCAATTTTGGCAAATTTTGACATTGTGCCATTGTTTCCATCCATCGATGTGGAAGAAGTTATTCTTTCCATAGGCTTATCCATTGATGAGTTACCTCATTTAAGTGATAATATGAAATTTTCAATTAAATAGGGCTTAAACTTAATTAAGGAAAGTAATGTATTTATTTTTAAAGATAAATATTTTAAACAGCAGAAAGGAGCTCCTATGGGTTCACCTATATCTAGTATTCTGGCAGAATTCAAATTGCGTCCTTTAGAAGAACTCATTTTTAAGAAGCATTTTCCTATACCTTCTTTATGGTTACGATATGTCGATGACATTTTTATTATATGGGAAGATGGGAAAATATCCTTAGAGAATTTTTTTGATGAAATTAACTAACTTGATAACAATTTTAAGTTCACGATGGAGTTAGAAAACAATAACTCGCTTCCTTTTCTTGATGTTCTCCTTATTAAAGAAAACAAGAGTTTAAAACGGAAAAATTTCCGGAAATCTATGAAATTAAACCATGTTATACCTGTCACTGCAGCTGCCCCATGGGGTTATAAGATTACAGCATTTAGGTCATTTATCCAGCGTGCATTACTTGTTTGTTCCGAAGAATTTTTGGATAATGAAATCAATTTCATCGTTAATATTGGATTATGTCATGACTTTAATTCAAGCCTTATCTATAAATTGGTTGATAAATATAAAGTTTCCGTTAATCCCACCTCCCCCAAATTAAATCAAGTTTACCGAAAGGTTCCATATTTTCCTATCTTATTTGAAAAGTTAAAAAATTCTTTCATGAAATACAACATTCAACATATTGCCTCTAATTCTATGACGTTGTTTAATCTTATGAGTTAAAAAAATAGATCTAATTCATTTTAAATCTTTTTCTGGGGTGTATGAAATTCCCTTTAAATTTACAGATGGGACCACCTCTTCCTATATTTGTATGACTAAACGTAGATTTTTCGAAAGATTGCAAGAACATAAAATTGATTTGAAGTTTCGTAAATTTTCTACAGCACTCTCAAGAAGCTAAAATAAAGGACTCATTTCATTTATAGACTTTGACCATGCTAAATTTTTTCCCAAGCAAGTTATTCCGCGCAATGCTATTATGCGTGAATCTTTAGAAATTCGTCTAAGAAACCATGAAGTGTGTAATGATAATGTTTCCTTTCGCATCCCAGAAATATGGCTTTCTATTTTGAAATGTCAATGAAAATTCCACTTTTTTCAGCATTTCTTTCATCGTTAGTATCTTTGGTTAAAAGATGGCGCCACTAAACTGTTTATTTGGGAGTAAGAGGTTTCCGTTAGACTGATTTGTATTTTGAATTGTTTTCAAAATGTAGCATGTAAAGAGTTTGTTGTCAATTTATATTTTAGAAAATTTTTCTCCTGATGAAGGTTTTAAAGATTAAACCGAAACGTAGAGTTTTATGTTAAACTTGTGAATAAATTGTACGTTGGATAGCAACATCTATTTGTTTTGTATCGAATGAAATATATTATAGAAACTGGTCTAATAGACCCATTCAAGTTAGGAAGGTTGTTTTTGCTTTCAAGTAGATAGTATTTTCAATGCTTCCATATCACGAATTCTTCTTAAGTAAATTCCTCTTAAAGCTTCAAATTTTTCGAAATTTTATTTTTTTTAGATGTTAAACTTCTATTTTTTCTGAACATTTTGATATAATTGTTTCCTTGAAATTCTCATTAGAACAGAAGTTTTTGCTCTGTATAAACTGAACCTAAAACTATTCTTAAAAAAAATATATATATATATTTTTAGGTGATTATACTATTGAATGTTTCAAAATCCTGTATTAGCTAAATACAACTTTGTATTAAAAGTATAAAAATGCTTTAAATAAAAATTTATTTAAGATCAGGCTAATTACTATAGTCTGAAGTATAATTAATCATGATAAATTTAATTCTAGATGCAAAATTTGTTTTGTAATCCTGCGCGTAAACTGTTAACCCTTTCCGGCGTCGGGATACCTAATTTTAATTCCAAACTTACGAGCGGCACCAGGGTTATTTTAGCAAAATTTTGCTTTTACAATGAACATTAAAAGTAACATGTTTTTAATTTCTAAAAAAAGTCGTTTTAAAATTCCGGTGTCAGTCAATCATTTCAACATTTTACATTAAATTGCCCGTGCCGGAAAGGGTTAAACCGATTTTCTGCTCGACAAATGTCTGACAGTTTGGAGCGCCCTTTAAATACTAATTCTGCGTCTTGCAATTTTTTAAATACATAAAATGAAAGAACATACTTATATCTTTCATCCCAATAAAATCTGAGCTTTTAAATCTTATACATTTTAAGATATTAAATGTTGAATATGGTCTTTTTTTTCCTTTTTCCAATTTTAAGAGTCCCGAGACCTTGAGGGGTGGTGGGATTGATTACGTATATACCACCTAATTTTAACTCAGACTTACATCAGTGACATTTAATTAGTCTCAAAACCGGTTTTGAAACTGAAAGTACCTTTTAAAAAAAATCTGGAACCAGTATCGAAAAAGTAAAAAAGAGTCGTATTAAAGATTGAGCTCAGTTATCCCATGCAAAAAAAAAAAAAAAAAAAAAAAAAAAAAAACGTTTAAAAATATTTAAATTGAAACGAGAAATTCGAAAATAATCTGTTTATAGGATTAACGTGACGGAGTGGGTGTTTTCAAGTGCGTGAAGAATCCCCTTAAGTGAAATATGTCATGACCTATGAACAGCAAAATGTTTTTTCTATTTCCCTCTTGTGAATCTGATTGGTTACTTAAAATGCTATTGTTAGGTAATTTTTCTAATTATCATGTAATAAAACGGCTTGATTACACTAGCCATGGAACTATTAATAAAGAGGAACTGACATATCCTTAAAATAGTGAAGCTTCAACTGTAACCGCTTTCGCAGGAGTTGTTTACCGCCAGTAGAAATTTCCACCAGTAGATTTATATAGAAATTTTCAACTTATTTAAACATCTTATTATTACACAATTTCAGTCAAAAATAATGATAGAAACAGATTTTCATTTTTACGGGTAGGTGTTTATTTTGGCGGTAGTTAGGCCCTGCGTTTCCGCCATATTGTGACAACCAGGGAAAAAACTAACAGTTATACAAAACATACTGACACCAGTAAAAACAAATAAAACATTTTACGGCATTTTTGAGACAAATTTCCATGAACAAGACGCTTAATTAAGACAAAATTTTCTATTCAATTTTGCTGGTGTGGATATTTGTCCTTGCTGTAATCAGAAACTGAAGATCCGATTTTAAAAAAGCAGCCGCCATCTTGTGACAACCTCCTCAGTTACTTCACTCGCAACTTGTAGACAGTAGACTATGTGTCACCTCCTCTTTATTTATAACTCCATTACACTAGCTTGCAATATTTGTGTTATAGCATATTATGTAGCTTTTGATGATTTATTCTTATGTATTTTGTAGCGCTGAATCTGAAAATGACCTTCATTTTTGCGACCTCATTGACCTCGTACGCGTCAGGAATTTTTCAAAGTCGTAAAGTCTGTTCCTTATTTTGAAATAATTTTTTTAAAAATTACGGTGTTAATTCAACGTTACAGAAACCTAATTTCTTGCCTCTCGAAGTGTTAAACGAACAGAATAAATATTCGTTAGAAATCAAAACTAATGTTTACATATTATGTTATGAGCTTTGTTTTTGATTCACAATTTGTGATAAAGAGGTTCCTGTTTGCAACTTGAAATGTCTGCAGTAATTTTTATTATTTTATTATTTTACAATGTTATTGTGGATTTGTATTTATTGAATGTGCCTTGTTACCACAGTTGCTAGTTTGGCTTCCGATTTTAATTCGAAATTTCCAATTCATACCGAAAATTTCGAAAAAATAATTTTTACTAAAGTGATCGCCAAATGCCTCTTAATTTATAAACCGTAAAATTCCATTCTTTATTTCTGGTATCAACACTAAATTTCGGAATGAAATTGGAGGCAAAATTGGCAACCCTGCTTGTGACTAATTAACCCATTTTCGGCCAAATGTGCGTAAACGCACCATTTCAATACATATTTTTTTATTAATACTGTGACGAATATTTTTCAATAATTTTATTTTTCTGCTATTTTTAAGGGTTCTGGAGACATCTATAAAAATATCAGTAATTCAAATGCAGTAAACACTTTCTGTTGAGAAATTTTCAAAATACGATAGTTTTTTTAAAATTGAAACGGTTATTGACAAATTTGACTTTTTGAAAATGTATAATTATACCACTTGAGATTAATCATATGTTTCTATAATGGATTAAAGGTGAAAGTTCTATAAATAAAATAATAATAAAAAAATGTTATAAAAAAGTAAAAAAAAAAAAAAAATATTAATTTTAAATTTAATGGTGCGTTAGCACACGATTGACCGAAAGCATGAAAATGCCAAATGCATTCTATTTCTCAAATAAAATATTATTTTTCATACACGAAACTTTTTTTTTGTCTTAATGAATGTAATTTAAGCATATTTCAATGAAAATAATACAACATTTTATAAAATTTCTATGCTTGGCCTAAAATGGATTAAGGGCGATTTAAAACACCCGTGGCTACCCTATTTCTTCACAATTTACCAAGCTGCCATGCAACAGAAACTTCGCTTATGTGATTCAGACGATAGAAATTTACTGGAATATTGGCATATAAAAATTGACTGAAATTATCAATGTAACAACCTCAATAAGAAAAGTGGTACCAATGATAAAACTCGCACAAAAAAAACCCTTAATTATTTCAGTGCGACTGTTACGTATACATCCGATGAAGTGTGCGGTGTTGCCAGTGGGATACTTTTTTTAATTCAAATTTCTTGGTTGGTATCATTTTTTTGAAATATTGAAATTCTCCTCATTTAACCTTATTTAATGACATATTAATTGAGACGAAAACAAGATGAATTTTACCATTTTAGAAAGTGATGTCAATCAAGAAATCTGAATTTTAAAAAGTAGCCCTCTGGAACTGTTCGCAACGTGTTTATTTTTCTAATATCGGAATATTTTAGTTCAAAACTTTGTCTTATGAAATCACAGAATTATTGTAGAATATCCATGGCAAAATACAGCGAAAAATACTACACATAATTACCGGTATTGAAATTTTAAATATCATTAAATGACTCCTGTCTCAAAACGGTTAAATGATCAATACTCATTTTTTCTGACGCACGAAATAACGCAGTATAAAACTGTTAGATAAAAAAATGAGACTGAACGTAAATAACAATAATCACATTCAATCACAAAATAAAGATAAGGTAAAGCTCCTTACCTTTTAATTGTAGATCGTCCACTTCGAATCAGGTAAGTTTCTTCTTTATATCCATTGATGGGCAATTTCTGTGTCTGTCTCCATTGAATTTTAAAGTATCCTTTAGTTTAATCCTGTAAAATAACTTCATTTTCTTTTATTTTTTATGTGTGCTTTTTTGTGCATAATTTATCCAATGGATTATTCAGAATTTTATTTTTAAAATACTATATTTTATCTGTTTTTAAAATTACAAACTGGAGCATACATTTTTGCTCCTTTCTTATTACATTGCAAAAACGCACTGATAAAAATTATAACTTACAAAAAAATATTATTGATAAATAAAATAACAAATGAAAGGAAATCTTGATTACTAATATGAATAAAACATTAAATAATTAAACTCATAAATTGTTAAAATAGTTCTTTTATAAGTCACAATAGCAGTCATTTAATTTGAATGTTTATTTGTTTCTTAATCACATATTTCACAAACAAGGAAGTAATCTTGTAAAGTAATAAACAAGTCTTTATTTATGACAGCTAAAGTGTTTTTGAATGACAGGAAAAAACAGTTTATCGTGATTAATGATGAGTTTATATAATTTTGAAAGAGATTAGTTTGTCTAACATGATTGATAATGTTTATCTAATTCTGAAAGAGATTAGTTTTTCTAACAAAAACAAAGTTAACTGAAGTACTAGTGAGACAATGGAGTTATGAATAAAGAGGAGGAGACATATAGTGCACTGTCTACCAGTTGCGAATGAAGTAACTGAGGAGGTTGTCACAAGACGGCGGCTGCTTTTTTTAAAATCGGATCTTCAGTTTCTGATTATCGCCAGGGCAAACATCCCACCAGTAAAATTGAATAGAAAATTTCGTCTTAACCCTCTGTCTACCAGAAGGGTCCAATGGACCCGACATGTATATTCAAAATATCTATTCAAACCAGAAAATTTCTTCAAAACAAACTAAATGTATAAATCAGACCATAATAAGTTAAATAAACAAATTAAATAGTTTTAAGTAAAAATTCTGGTGTAGAATGTTTTTATAAAACTTGAGTAAAATTTCCGGTAGTTCTAGGGTTAATTATGCGTATTATTAATGGTCATTTTTCTCAAAAGTGTCATAAAAGTTTCTCTTTGTCTTTAGTGGTGTCAGTATGCCTTGTAAAACTGCCAGTTTGTTCCTCTCGTTATCACAATATGGCGGAAACGCAGGGCCTAACTACTGGCAAAGTAATGCTGTACCAGTAAAAATGAAAATCTATTTCCACCATTATTTATGACTGAAATTTTGTAAGAATAAGGCGTTTAAATAAGTTGAAAATTTTTATATAAGTCTACTGGTGGAAGTTTCCACCGGTGGTAAACAACTCCTGCTCTAGCGGTTACAGTTGGAGCTTCACTATGGTAAGGAAATGTCAGTTCCTCTTTATTAATAGTTCCATGAGTGAGACGTGTATGGTAATAAAAGAAAGTTTCGCTCTGTGTGTCAACCGCTTTGTAAAGTAAAAAACGGAAGACATATTCTGGAAGATACGCCTTAAATGTCATTATCACTTTGAAAAAACACCGATGTTAATCCGTTGAATAAAAAATAAAAATTGTTGGTTTTCGTAGTTTTTTTCCTCCTATACGGCGCAGTTTCCCTAGGGCGCAATTTAGGAGGTACCGATTGACAAAAAATACACTGAAAGATACGTCTTTATTCCTTGAAGGGCGGTATGTCCCACCTAATTTTAATTCCTAAATGCAACATTGACACCAGAATTTTGAAATAACTTTTGTCATTTATATTGTACGTGAAGAAAATAGTTTAATTATTTTCAAATAAATTTCTTTTTAAATCTTGGTGTGAACCTGTGTCTTCAAAATTTTCGCAACAGAAGTACTTTGCACCTGAAAGTGTTAAGTGCCATTATCAGTTTTAAAAACGCCAATGTTAATCCTTTCAAAAAAATCAAAATTGTTCATTTTTGCAGTTTTTTCCGCCGTCTATACGATACAACTTCCATAGGGCGCAATTTAGGAGCTACCGATTAAAAAAAAATTACATATGTAAAGTTGAGACTTGTTTTCTCTTCAATGGTTCAGTAGATTTTAAAAAATTCGAATGTTAACCAACTAAGAAAATTTCACGACTGCAGGTTACTTTACGCCTCACGGGGACGATATTTTTTCAACTGCAAAAAAGTTCGAAATTCGACAATCGTTACAAAGCAACTCTGAATGATGCGTACGAACCCTGTATCACCAAACAAAAAAAATATCACATTAGGATTACAATTTCAGGAGATATTAATAGAAGTATAAAAATGTAATTTAACATTAGAAGTACTAAACTTTGAATGTTTATAATTCAAAAAGTTATCTTCCAAATGACTTTAAATTTCGTTTCGAAGCATAGTTTGAACCGATGATTAAAAATATATTGTCAAAATTGTGTGTTGCCATTGAAAATAAACAAAGTTTGGCCTACTTTTTATTTGTATATGTAGCCCTAAGTAAATTTTATATACATCATTGCAAAGTACACTTTATTTCCAATCGTTTGGTAACAGTAAATTCCTTCTAATAGAATTAGTTGCAGAGATAGTAGGGAGGGTGTATACTTGTTTTTCACGACTGCACATGTACAGTATACAATGTCAATGTGGTTTGTCTTTGTTGAACGGTTTATTGTGTACGTACATTCGCAGTGGAGTGCTTGCCTTTAAGCTGACAATAAATATAAAACATATACAAACCGAGTGCTGTTTTTTTTTCACTCTTTATATCTAAAATAACCAGTGAGACGAATTTAAATGACTCGTTACTCAGCATGAGCTTTAAAGTATCTTTGTAGACTTCTTTGAACGGTTTTGTCGCTTCCGTGTATTCAGGACGGAGTGACTGCAATTAAGGTGATAATAAATATAAAATATTCCTATATAATGGAGTTTCTTCGTGAAATAATAAATGAGAAATGCAGTCCATAGAAAAAAACATTCTGATTTGTTAATTATGATATTTCTATCGAAATTTTCTGGCTTCAAAGGATATGAAAATATGTCAGAGTACATTATTCTATTTTATTGCATATAATTAACAATTGGATACGGTTAAAAACATGTAATAACAGTTCTTTTCTGTTTTTATCTTTTATTCATTTAACCCTTTTCAGGGACAAAGCAATTCCATTGCTAAAGTGGTCAAATTAATGAATGACACCGGAATTTGAAAACAAATTTATTTGTAAATACGAAAGAAAGCTATATTTCACTCACATAATAAACTGATTTTTTTTTACCAAAGTTCTGGTGCCAGTGCGGCAGTTGAGAATTAAAAGTAAGTGGCTTCATAAACATACCACCGCCCCACACTGTAAGATTTTGGGAATCTAGTGGGTCAAAATTCAATTTATGAAAATTATCGATATTAAAGTAATAAAATTGATCTTACTAGAGATAAAATGCTTATGTACTATGAAAAAATAAAGTGAAACATCCCTGTGTGACCACCTCCCTGAACGACCATTTTTTCATGGAACTAAATTTATTCCCAAAGGCTCAGTGCTACGTTTACCTCCATTTTGGGACCATCCCAGTTGGACTCCCTCCATGAGCGACCAATTTCTCTGAAGAAAATGAAATCATCAAACTTCTAAACTAAGTTTAGATTTTTTTTTTTATTCCGGTAAATTTTATGTGTTTAAACCCCTTTGTGCCTTTTTAGCCAATGAATTTAACTCTGATGACAAATTAATAATGACGATCAATAAACACCTCTGTCCTATTCTGTCAGTAAATTCCCAAAGAAATAGATAAATTAATAAAATCGTCATTATTTGATCCCGTCCAAAAAAAATTGCTTTTATTGACTGAACTTCGAAAGGATCTGGAAATAAAAGTTATAAAAGATAAAACCTCAAAATCAAAGCAAATATCAATGTATTCATTTTTTAATGTCTGCAGTGATTAACTTATATAATTAACTTTTGTCTTGATACTTAAATTTTCATGTTTTTTCCTAATGTGAAAAATAAATTTTAGTAACATTAATTGTTACCTGTTTCCAGCAATTAAAATCTAGATTTAAAAATGACCTCAATTAAAAGAGCAACACTCGGAGCGACCCATTTTTATTGGAACGGAACGTGGTTGCTTTAGGGAGGTTTTACTGTATATCTTTACGCATTACATTGTACAATTTACGTCATCGTTATTCCGTCATCATAATCATAATAAAAAGATGTTTTGTCATTTTCATACGTTGACATTTGCCTAGAGTTATGGTATTCAGTGCAGATTTATTTTCAACAAGAAGAGTTTTCTTGTATTAAAAATAGTAATTAATGAATTACATACTGCTATAGTTACCAGCGTTATAAAGTCAATCATTGTCATTTTCTGTTGTTTGCTATTCTGTCATTATTTGTATATTCGGTGACCGTATAAATTTTAAAACTTCAGGGTGCTTCAGCCGCTCTATAGATTTATCGAGATGTTAATGTCATGATTTGTAATGCTTAAAGGAAGATATATTTATCTTGTATCCACATGTCATGTAAAATTATATCAAATCGCTCAAGAAGACATTATCAACACCTGTTATGCTAGCGCCCACTGCAATTTCCTTAAAAAATCTTCCTTTTTCTATTTCCTACATTAATATTATCTTGTCCTTGTTTTGGAGTTTTTAATAATAATTCTCTTTCAAGTCTAAGTCATTCAATTATATTTTTTTTCTTTCTGCGACACTTCCTTTTTCTTCAGGTTTTCGGAACTGCTATATTTTACATCAAATCTATAAACAATATGTAAGAGGCATTCCATAAATCTTAATTGTGCATGTTGTGCCGATAAGCCCCAAGAAAACTTGTGAATATTATTCGTATATTATTGAATCATTTTTAAGTTATTCACCACCTTCAATTTTCCGTTACGGTCACTGCATTTCTAAGTTGCCTTGTTTGAAGATAGAATGCTGCACATTGTGCTATCTACCACTGTGCCTTCAAATTTGTGCTCTATGCCATACGTCTGAACATTGAACTCTACTTCAGTTAGTGCAACAGCTGTAAAGATTTAATTTCTGACAATTTCTAATTCTTGTGTTATTGACTGATCAGTTTCATGATGAACTTAAACTTTATGGATATAGAGTAAGAAGTAGATTACGGATGTGGATTTACATTATAAAATTTTCATTTTATAATGTAATTAATTTATAATGTAATTAATTTATAATGTAATGCTTTCGGATATATTTTTTAACACATCCATAGCATCCTTTTTTTCCAGACTGTCTGCGTTTTAAACACTTGGCACGTGGTTATTCATTTGTGTTTCGGGAATAACGAATGCACCTTTTGTCTTTTGATTTCGATTTATTTAAATAAAAAAAATTCTTTGGTTGCCCAACCTTTTTCTGGTAGTAATTATTACATCTGCCCTGTAAATATATTTATTGTTAATATCCGAATCTGACCATCTCTTATTTTACTTCAAGAAACGTTCTATAAGCTATATCAGTTTCTCCATCTTTGAATACTGCCAATTATAAATGAATGGATCAGCCGCTTAATCTGGTCTAACATAACAGATGAGCAATGTTGAAGATTATATTTGAGTAATAAATAGTCTATCAGGATATTTTTAGAATTAACAGGGAATGATTCATGTCCAGTAACATAATTTTTAAAAATCTCATATAATTCTCTTTTCGAAATTTACACTTCTGTACCTGATACAAAATTACTTATATTCAAGAGTTGAAAATAGTGGCAGCTGAAATTGATTTATTCTATATCTATATGCATACATAATTACAAAAAAAAAATTATATTACTATGTACCGGCGTGTACGAAATTTTTGGCAGCTTTTAAAATGTATCGTATGCTATTAAATTTTCAAATAATTTTTATGTTGACTTAAAAAATTATTTTTTAAATATAACACTTCTAAATAACTATTGTAACTGTAAATTACAAAGTATCTACATTGTTGTAAATATTCCATACTATCATTAAAAAATATTTACAAAATAAGTATGTTTTTAGCCAAAAAATATCAATCGCAATTACAATTACAGAATCGCCCTTCTAAAAAGGTTAAAAGAAAATTTGGTTTTTGAACCGATTTTTGATGGTGTTGTTGTGGAGTTAGGCTGCTATCACTTTATATTTTTTTCTCCAATGTGCTAGATGTTATTTGAAATATCTAAAAGTTAAATTACTGCAAGTCAATTTTTGGACTTTTTTCCTACTAGATTTGCAAAATCGTACACTGTGCGCACCCTGAATACTAGGCTTGAGGGCTGACACAAAAATGGCGGCTGCCGAAGGCGGATTTTTTTAAAATGTAGGTACGGTCCCTTAAAGGTTGACACCAGCATTTTATAAAAGATTTCTCTGTCTCGTTAAATCTCAGAAAAAAAGCGAAAAAAACTTAAAAAAATTATTGGTTCGGATATTTAAGGGACCGTATACACGCGGAAAAAAATCCGTTTCGGCAGCCGCCATTTTTGTGTCAGCGCACAGGCCTAGTATTCAGGGGGTGGTGCACCGCCCTTCAAGGTGTTAATAAAGATGATGATTTATGAAAGGGGATAAAAAGCCTTGCAAGAAATAAAATTTATGATTGTTAGAAAAAAAAACATCTCACACCGTTAACATTTTAAAGGAAAATATATATGTAAAATCTTTAAAAAATTTTGAACGCGCTTGATATATCTTTTTCAAATTCCTGATATATCACTAGCGCTACTGGCTGGCGGTATGGTATAGCAAATATGTATATGTGATTAGAATCACTAGGTCCCACGTATGTGAATTTCCATCTCCAATATTTCCTATTTTATTAGTAATTATCAAAGGCAATTGCAATTTCGATCTCAGAATGATATGACTCGATGTTTACTACTCAAAATAATGCAAATAGCATAAAACTCTCTCAATAAAGTCACATTAGAGATTAAATAATTCAGTAATAATCAATCATATTACATTAATACTCACTAGCGAAGAGGCAGTTAATCAATTTAACCCATGTTCTTTCTGTAAGTCGTCTTAATTATGAAAATATCATAGTATCTATTTTGGTTATAGCATATACACATTTTTCTATAATTATGATTTTTATAACAATTAAATATTTACTCTTTACGTATCAAGTTATTTATTAAACATCATTTTTTATTTTCATTATCGTTTCCCGTATTTTTTATTATTACGGGGCTGCCACAAGCAACTATTTTTCTATTCTATTCGCACTGGCATTAAAAAAAAAAAAAAAAAAAAAAAAAAAAAACAGATTTTGTAGTATCTCTCTTGCAAATATTTCCGAACACTATGTCAATAATTTTGTTTTGAGAAAGTAGTGTGATGTAGAATTAAAAAATAGTCGCTAGTGGCAGCCCTGTTATTAAGTTGACCAATCAAGATAAACAAATAGTTGCAATTGCATGAAAAAAGTAGATAATGTTTGTTATTTTATCTATCACTGATTATTTAGATGCAAGTATACCAGTTTGAGCAAAAGCACTGTTATGAGCAAATTAACAACAAAAGCAACAAGGACTATTCTTCAAAGTAGAGATCATCATAGTCCATGTTCTGCCAGAAATCGAATTTGCTGGAAGTACCATGGCGGCTCCTTGAAATTGAAAAACTCTTGACATACCTCTTCAACTTCATTAATGGATTCAAATCGACGGCCCTTGAAAAAGGTGTTCCATTGATCGATAGAGACCATAATCGGACGGAGCCACGTCTGGACTGCAGGCGGGGTGTGGGAGAATTTCGAAGCCGTTCAACTGTGCAAACTCACCGATGGCTTTCAGAATCGTTACACCTTTTCTCGAATAATGCCGGATCAACACGCGCCAATCATACTGTTCAATAGGCATTTTGGAGCCGAAATTCCTGAACTCCTATAGATATACGACTAGTACTCCTATGTACGATATAAATTCTGGTAACTAAACGATTAAAAATTTCCCAGAACTTTTTGCTCAACCTATATATATCCTATATTGGGATAATTTTGGTATAGAAATTGCTTTTCCGCAACATTAAAATGTTAAAGACACTACACATGACAGGAATTGTTTTCGTGTTTAAGTATTGTTTTTCATAGAATAACGCTATGTAAGTATTTTTTTTCTCTTTTTATTAGATCAGAAGAAATAGAAATGTAACTATATACAGATTACACAACTTATACCGTGGAATAGGGAATTTCGTATAATATAATGTGTTTTAACAAAGAAATATGTGTTTTATTTTCTAACAATTCTTATAAAACTCCCCTATATATACATTGCATATATTGACGAATAATCAAGAGAACTTTAAGCATATTATTCCGGTTACAGTTGTGAACGCCTATATATAAAGAATACTTAGTGTGTGATTAACTGGGAGCTTATTCAGCGTCGTTAAAATTTTATATTGCACATAACAAAAGTCAATTTGCATCAATCTCCAGCCTCTAAATAAAGGCACTATCCTAAAATAATGGCGTTATGAATAAAGCGGAGGACGTATATAGTGTAGTGTCCACCAGTTGCTAGTGAAGTAAATGGGAACATAATGACATGATGGCGGCTGTTATTTACATCGGTTTAACCGTTTCTGATAATCGCCGGGGTTATCTTCTACCAGTAAATTTTAATAGAAAATTTTTAAGCGACTTATTCATGTAAAATTTCTCACACAAATATGGCAAAAATTATAATTCGTTTTTACTGATGGAAGTTGGCTCTGATATTGTAATCTCGTTCAATGAAACTAAAGGTGGTTGTTTAGGTTGTAATAATATTGCGGAAACGCAGGGCTTCACTACCGCTGGTTCAAATTTCCACCTGTAAAAATCAATAATGACTGAATATAACTATGCTTTTAAATAAAGCGAAAAAGTCTATTTAAATTTCCATTGGTAAATTGCCCTGGCGTTAATCATTCCCCGAGAAACCGGTTACAGTTGAAACTTCCATATTTCGAGGATATGTCAAGTCTTCTTTAGTCATAGTTCCAAACTTAAAACGCAAAATGAAAACACATTTTTTTCTCAAAGTTTGCCTGGTTTTTATCTTTTCTTTTCTCCATCTTTTCTCTGGGTCCTATTTGTAAAAATGATTTTGGGCCCATAAAATCTTTTGAATTTCTTCCTACTACTAGGGTTTTTCTTTGGAGGAGTGGGGATGGTCTAAGTTTTTGGGACAAAGTTACCAAGTAACAGACATAGCTAATTTCTGTTCCATCAATAATTGCTTTTCATCCCAATATCAACGTAATATTCATTCAGTATCAATGTTAATGATTACATTTTTAGATTTTTTGCTCATTATTTCAAAATAAATTTACTGTGCTCGAAGCTTGATTTATATATATATACAGGGCTCACATTCTATAGGGAAACTTTTATTGTCCCTACCACTATTTTGAAAATAACATCTTCATTGCACCTTTCTTAAAATATGTTAAATAAAATAATCATGAAGGTAACTCATTAAGTGTTCTGGTAGGAACAATAAAATTTTCCCTATATAATGCGATCCCTGTATATATATATATATATATATATGGGGCATCCTCACAATCTTTTGACTTTCATGGCCCTGAATAATGATTTTTATTTTAATACACTTTTCTGTGTTTTTTCTTTTTTATTTCATATACTGAGGAACATCCCATTGCCTGATTGCATAACGATATTAACGAGATAAATAAGTTTTGGAAGATGTTGGGGGTCCAAATACCAGGAAAGCTTCTATACCGTCCCGTGTCCCTGATGCTGATTTTTAAGTTTGGAGCTATCTGTATAAAATTGTTTCAATAAAAGTAATTCGATGTAATTTTTTTCGGAAACTGGTGCAATTGTTTTATATAAATATGTAGCAAAAAATTAGTGCACACATCTTTACGGTTGATATTGTTTTTTGAGCTCTGCACCTGGGTTTTTCATCCTTACCGTCCCTGTAGCTAAACTTATACAGAAAATCACTTCAGATGCAGTCACGGAATTTTTTTCAAGTTTTTTCTCATGCAGAAGTACGCTAGAGAACGAATGTCTAAAATTCTTTGATAGGAAATTTACCGCAGAATTTCAATCAGCATTTAAATATCATTTTCAAGATCGTGGATTTATTGGTAGTCTTACCGTTCACAAGGTTTATTCGTGCATTTTTCGAGGTAAATTTAAAAAAAAATAATTTAATCCAATGTTAAGAACTGTTTCTAAAAATCAATGAAAATTGTGGCTATCACTTAGTCTTAACATGATTAGCCTAAAATAGGTGGTAATTTTCCTTACCGTTCTAGCCTTACCTTCCTCTTTTTTCCCATTTTGTCCCTTTTTTCCTATACCGTCCCTACTTTAATACCTCTTTAAGACAATGTTATACCAAAATTTTGTATTAAATATACTACATTGTTATAATTTCTTATTTGAATATCCTGTGGGTACTATGCAAATTCATTATAAGTAAAAATTTCGAAGAAAATAAAAAGTTTTAGTTGTAAAATAGTAAGGAAAATTAAACTCGCAATGTTTAATTTCCCATAACATAAGTTTAACATAAACCTCTGTTAAATAAAAAAAAAATTCGCTGCTGACCATTTTTTCTTTATTTTGAATCTTTAAGGCATTCGTCTATCAGATTAAAATGTTATTTTAGCAAGTTTAATTTCGCGAGATTTTTTCCCCCAAAAGTCAAAAGATTGTGAGAATGCCCCATATATGGTTTATGGTATCATAATTTTTAAAAACTGCTTACTTAAGGTACATTTCGTTTATTTTTTTCTTTTTCGTATTCACAATCTTGATCTCAATTATAAGTTGTTTTTTAAAATGTTTAAAAAAAGTTTCTATAATAGTAAGCAAGATATTTAAAGCTATTAAAATTTCGTATAATACATGATTTTTGAAATAGATCCGTAATATATTCGTTCGATATGGCTATTCAAGCCGTGTATGTTCATTTTGACGACAAGGTTTTTGTTTGCGTTCTAGCAACACAGTGATTACTTCTACAGGAACATACATTTTCACTCCAAAAAAATTGCACACGTAGAATACTAGTCATACTTCATAATTAGCATGTACCCTTTTTTTATCTGTTACAGATTGCCCTCTTAGTGTCCCTGAACCTAATACCCCTACCTCCCCTACATAATCTTGATATTAGATTTATCATATGAGAGTCTCTGAGTAATCTTCTCAAGGGAACACAAAGTTTTGTTTTCTTGTAAGTGTTGGATTTTTCATAATATTAATATAAATAATACAGCTTTTAATTAATGATATATTTTATCCACCTTACGATTAATAAATTACGATTCACCAGAAAAATTTTATAAAATTGTACTTTTCCAGCTTTATAAAAAAAACTAGCTGACCCGCCCGGCGTTGCCCGGGTCCGTGGTAATATTTACAAAGAAACCTTTAATTTATATGATTTTATATGTAACTCGATTTTGTCTGAAATACGTACCCACTCACAGTGTGAAAATGGGGAGAAGCAGTTACAAATTGTTGAGATGTTATGCAAATTTTATTCATAAGTTTTTGTAAAATTGTATGCCATAGTCATGAACAAATTAAAATTTTAAAACACCCTCTAATGATGAAAAAATTAGTTAAGAGGAGAAGAGTGAGTGCTTAGTAATGTACAGGCCAAAAGCTTTAAAACGACTTCTGTCAGAAAACAACATATAAAGGATACTCATCGAAGAAAACGCTACAGTTGTAAGGACAATTATCCTCACCCGCCTTCCAAACTCGAAATTCAACTCTCCCACCGTCTTTTAAATTTTAAAGTGTTATCATTCACGTAAGTTAATTTCAATTGTATTCGTTCTTCGTGTTAAGGGCAATTTACATATGCATAGTCGCCCAAGCATGGAACGTGTTTCTTGAACTTTTTATGAAGTAAATAATTTCCGTTCTTGAGCGATTAAGAGTCCATTCACATGCGATTCTTATAAAACTCCTAATATATCACAAAATGCACACCATATTAAGTATTTCATGAACTCAAGGATTTTTCACTCAGTTCTTATTCTTTTGTTAATATTCTCTCATCCTAATGAAAACATATGTTATACTTTATTGAATGTTTTCACATTGAAAGTGCAGTGTAAAGTTTAGGCATAATTCAATAAAGCGAAAATTTTGAGTGTTCGTTATTTATAATCTATCTTCCTGTTAAAATTGTTGACTACATTTTTAGACACCCATGAACGGTGAACACATAACATGCAATAAATTGTCACAAATTTTAAAAAAATCACAAATTTTGTCATAGATCTTTGAAAAAAATTGTGAAATGATCATTAGAAAAAAAAAGAATTTCATCCAACGATCTTGGAAAAATAATCATGAATTTTGTGAAACAATCGAAGAAAAAAATTGCAAATTTCATCAAAAGATCGCAGAAGCACATGTTGAATTTTGCCAATCTGTCACTCAGGAATATCGGGAACTTCGACAAATAGTCGCAGAAAAAAAAATCAAGTTCGTCACAGATAATTGAAAAAAAAAATGCAAATTTCGCCAAAGAATCTTGGGAAAAAATCATGCATTTTGTGAAACGATCGCTGCAAAAAGCCCTCGAATTTCAGTAAACAATCGAAGAAAAATATTGCAAATTTCATCAAAAAATCGCGGAAATGTATAGCAAATTTTGACAAAAAAGTGCCGAAGCGCACACTGAATTTTGCCAATCTGTCGCTGAGAAATATCGAGAACTTTGGCAAATAGTCACCAAAAAGAAATAAATAAAATAACAAATTTCATCATAGATTGTTGAAAAAAAATCGTGAATTTCGTCAAACGATTGCTGAAAAAAACCCCTCGAATTTTAGTAAACAATCGAAAAAAAAATTGCACATTTCATCAAAAGATCGCAGAAATGCATGGCAAATTTCGTCAAAAAAGTGCAGAAGCATATGCCAATTTTGCCAATCTGTCGCTTAGAAATATCGGGAACTTCGACAAATGGCCGCGGAAAAGACAAATTTTGTCACTGATCGTTGAAGAAAAAAAAAATGCAAATTTCATGAAACGATTGGGGGGGGGGGGGGGGATTGTGCATTTTGTGAAACGATCGCAGAAAAAAAACCGTGAATTTCAGTAAACAAAGAAAAATATTGCAAATTTCATCAAAAGATCACAGAAACGCATAGCAAAGTTTGTCTAAAGAGTGCAGATTACAAATTTTGCCAATATGTCGCTGAGAAATATCGGAAACTTTTACAAATGGCCACGGAAATGAAAAACAAATTTTGTCACTGATCGTTTGAAAAAAATCGTGAAAAAAAAACGCGAATTTCGTCAAACGATTGCTGAAAAAAAACCCCGCGAATTTCAGTAAACAATCGAAGAAAAATATTGCAAATTTCGTCAAAAGATCGCGGAAATGCATGGCAAATTTCGTCAGAAAACTGCAGAAGCATATGCCAATTTTGCCTATCTGTCACTGAGAAATATCGGGAACTTCGACAAATGGCCGCGGAAAAGAAAAACACAAATTTTGTCACTGATCGTTGAAAAAAAAAATGCAAATTTCATGAAACGATTTAGGGGGGGTGGGGGGGGGGGAATTGTGCATTTTGTGAAACGATCGCAGAAAAAAAAACCGTGAATTTCAGTAAACAAAGAAAAATATTGCAAATTTCATCAAAAGATCACAGAAACGCATAGCAAAGTTTGTCTAAAGAGTGCACATTACGAATTTTGTCAAATGGCCGCGGAAAAGAAAAAAACACAAATTTTGTCACTGATCGTTAAAAAAAACCCCACAAATTTCATGAAACAATTTTTTTTTTTTTTGGGGGGGGGGGGGATATCGTGCATTTTGTGAAACGATCACTGAAAAAAAAGCGTGAATTTCAGTAAACGAAGAAAAATATTGCAAATTTCATC
Organism: Maratus speciosus; assembly: GCA_963932465.1. Lineage (NCBI taxonomy): Eukaryota > Metazoa > Arthropoda > Arachnida > Araneae > Salticidae > Maratus > Maratus speciosus. Next base: position 369,899,009 of record OZ010797.1, on the reverse strand, counting down.
AAAAGATCGCAGAAACGCATAGCAAAGTTTGTTTGAAGAGTGCAGATTACAAATTATGCCAATATGTCGCTGAGAAATATAAGAAAGTTCGACAAATGGCCACGGGAAAGAAAAACAAATTTTGTCACTGATCGTTTAAAAAAAATCGTGAAAAAAAAAATTCGTGAAACGATTTGGGGGGGGGGGGGGATCGTGCATTTTGTGAAACGATTGCTGAAAAAAACGTGAATTTCAGTAAGCGAAGAAAAATATTGTACATTTCATCAAAAGATCGCAGAAACGCATAGCAAAGTTTGTCTAATCTTTGGCTAATGGTCGCAAAAAAATAACGCGAATTTCATGAAAAATCTTGTAAAAACAATCACTATAAAAATCAAACACGAAATTCGACAAACAGTCGAGGGAATGAATTGCAAAAGAATTGCAAAATTCATCAAAAGATCGCGGAAATGTATAGCAAATTTTGACAAAAGAGTGCAGAAGCACACGCTGAATTTTTCCAATCTGTCGCTGAGAAATGTCGGGAACTTTGACAAATGGCGACAGAACAACAACAAAAAAAAATCATAATTTCTCTTCACTGAATTACGCCTAAACTTTAAACTGCTATGCCTGGCACCACAGTTGCAGAAAATTCTCCAAGTGTCTGTGACAGATACTTCAGTGGCAGAAAATAATCTGCTGGTAAAATATTTTACAATTGAAGCATTAATTAATCAAACCACCACTTACCTGCAATGTCTTTAAGCATTTTATTAATTTTTATAGATAATAATCTTAGTTTTGTATTAAGTAATAAAGAGCTAAACATAATTGTAAAGCGAAATAATAAAAGGTGTGATGGAAAAATAATCTGCAAAAGAGATAAGAAAATCTGTGACGCCTGTCTCCCATCTTGAATTTTCTGCTACTGGACCTGGCACTATGAAAACATTCAGTAAAGTGCAAGATTGTTTTCATTACGATTTCTTATCAGTGGGAAAGTGGAGAGAAAAGATTAACAAAAGGAAAAGAACTGAAAATGGAAAATTCTGAGTACGTAAAATAGTTAAGATGTGCATTTTGTGACATGGAGTTTCATAAGAATCGCACATGAATGAACTCTTAATCGCCCAAGAACGGAAATTATTTACTGAATGTTAAAAAAAAAAAAAACATTCGATTCTTGGGGCGATTAGACAAATTTGGAGTTTCAGAATAATCGTCCAAGAATGGACATGCAGTCAGGTATAAAATGTACGTTGTCATCGCCCAATAATGTCAACAATAATAAATCAAAACATTGAATATTTGTATATGAAGCAAACTGAGTTCAATAACAATTTTAAAAATGCAGAATCAAAATTAAAAGTTATATTTTTGTTTATTTAAATGAAAAAAAGTTTAAATTCTACATATAACATTTCGAGTTATACCGATTAATAAGTTTTATCATGTTATGGTTAAGCATCACAAAAAATTTCAAAATAGTAACTCAATAAATAAAAATTATTTTAAAATAGGTATGTCCCGGACCTCCTTAAATGAAACAGAGTTCAATAACAAATCTTAAAATCAAAACATACATCTTATACTTTTGCTAAGAAATGAAAAGAAAACATTCAGTGAAGCGTTGATTCAGCAAATATGTGAAAAGTTTAGTTTTCAGGTGAAAAAGTTTGTAAAAAGCCTACTTTTATGACAATTTTGTGAAGGGTCCTTTTTTTAAGGTGAAAAGTTTTGTGAAGGGTACTGCTTTGATTTGAAAAAAACTGTGCAGGGTCCAGTTTTGACATAAAAAATATTGTGAAGGGTCCAGTTTTGACATGAAAAATGTTGTGAGGGGTCCTGTTTTGAAATGAAAAATTTTATGAGGGGTCCTTTAAAGAACCCAATTTTTCCTAAACAGATCCCTGTGCTTGTTACATATCATGACTTTGATAAGAAATGAAAACACTCAGTAAAGTTTAAAAAATATGTTTTCATTGGGATTTGTTATGAAACTCATAATATATGGGGAAGTGGAAAAAAAAAGATAAAAGAAAAACCCAAATAACTTCATTCATTTCCCCTGAAAAGAAATATTTGTTTTATTCCTATTCTTGGGCGATGACGACATATATCTCTTAATCAACCGAGAACGGAAATTATTTACTGAATGTTTCCATTTCATAGAAAGTACAGTTTTCATCTTACACTTTACTATAAAATGTACAGTTCTATTTTTACTAAGAAATGAAAACATTCAGTGAAGCGTTGATTCAGCAAATTTGAAAAAAAAAATAATCAGCAAATTTGAAAAAAAATTAATTACTTTAAGATACCAGAAATTTCAAGATACATTACACTATTTCATTCTTGGGCGACTACGCGTATGTAAATAGATATTAATACGAAGAACGAATACAATTTAAAGTAACTTACATGAATTGTATTATATCACTTCTTATAAACAATATAAAAAACATTATAAAATAATGTCAATAAGATTAAATCTTATAGTAACAAAATAAATAAAGCATTGAAAATAAACAGTGCAATTTCCCGCTACAGTTAGGCTAGGAAATGCAGCCGCTGTATCTCATATTTACCACCTGCTCTCATTGGCTGGTTTCTTCTTTGCCGCGGATTGGCTTAGAGCTGTAAATAGCCTGAAACCCATAACGTTTTATTGCAGCGGATTGGCTTAGAGCTGTAAATAGCCTCTAACACATAACGTTTTAATTTTTTTTTAAATATCTAAATTGAAATTTTAAAATCCGGCGGTGAAGTACACTTTCCGGTAATAGCATCTACACATGACAAAAATTTCAGAGGTCTAAGTGTTATAATTTCGGAGCTTTCCGCGGTCAGGCAGGCAGACAGACATCTCTTATTTTATATATATAGATGTATGTAAAATTGCTTTTTCGTTATTGTGCAATAAATCTTTTTGCAGATTCCGGTGTGAATTCGACATTTCAGAAACGCAATTACTTGTCCTTCAAGGAATTAAGTAAAACTATTAGTTTTTCAAAGTTTATATTGCGTATTTTGTCAAAAATCTTTTTTTATATAGATTTTTCTTACAAGTTTTGTAGAAATCGAACTGAAAACTAGTTTTTGATGCAAATGTTCTAAAATCTCAGCAAGAAAACTATTTTCCAGAAATACTAGTATTAAAAAACGGACCAGTGGAACTCTTTTTTTTCTCTTTTTTGCTTAATATTAAAATTTTTATAGTTTTGCTGAATTTGATAACATATTTTAAATACATGTTTTTGCTTCTTCCCAGAATAAAAGCACACACATTGACCAATATCTCAACTAATGTTATTCTTATTTTTTCATTTACAGTTAGGAAATATTTTGAAGAATCAAGAGAATGTTGATTTGTTTCAATTTATATATATAACGTACATATACAGGGCCGTGAAAAGCGGGTGACAAACTGGGAGGTTACCCAGGACCACAAAAATTTTATAATGCAACAAAAGCTCTCCATATATTTCTGCATCTACAAGAAATATTTGCTTGCACAAAAAATCTAATATCTGCAAACTTTACTTGTATATACTTAACACACAGTTTGTATGAACACATACCGACTTTTTCTGCATGTACAGTCGTGGAAAACAATTAACCCTTTAGTTCGCAGCTTTGCATATATGCAAACAAAACTATTTTGAATTTAATAGTTTTTTTTTTAATTTTCATATCCCTAATTCACAACGGAAAATTAAAATAGCAATATTTGTTTAGTTAAAAAACAGATATTCCGTATTTAAATAAAGCGAAATTAACCATTGAAACTCTGTGGTGTGAAATCAGATTCTCTGAGCTACGTAATTTCTAGAACGTATTCTATTATGGGAATTAAAGGGTTAAAAGTTAAGTTTTATAAAATAAATAATTTTATAAAGTAAGGTATTTGGAGACATACTTATTAAAGTATTTACTAATTTGCATTATTTTAGCGTAAAACAGCCACACGAGAGTAGTTTTCACTTGTATTGCAGATGTGCAACGGAAGAACAGATTGATGCATTGTATGAAAAGTATATCTCTGATTTTTTTCATTATTTTCCTGAGTAATAAAACTTTCAGAGTATCATATACAGGGTGTCAACGTATAACCTGACCGAAGTATATTTTCGCAACCGTTGGTCCTAAATGCATACTTCCAATTACAAAAATGGTTTAAATAAATTAAAGAATTATTTTTAAAGTGATTTGGGTCAAGAAAAACATTTATTAAAAAATTACGAAATTTAAATTGTTATACGCTCCCTCGGTCGTATAAGTTATATTTACAGGGCTCCCAAATGGTCCGCCAACTGAATACCAATATTATTTTAGAAAAATTTTCTTTTTAGATTTTTTCTTACAAACAGCCAGGGAACCACCTTTGAAAGTTAATTCTAGCGCAAACCTACCATAAAATTGTCTGATAAAATTTATTGGTATTCAGTTGGAGGACCATTTGGGAGCCCTGTATTTAGTAAAATTTTCCTGTTACACTGATAGTAGGCCAAAAATGTGTAACATTATTCTACGATTAAAATTGACTGAGTAATAGCTGTTTAATGTTGGAGTATATTTTTTGCAAATTAGGGTTCATTCACAAATTTAATAGAAGTATAATTTCGTCAGGTATATTAAAAAAATGATTGAGAGTAAAATTAACATTGCAACATAAATTTGAAATCTTTAATCATTCTGACATATTACTGCAAAATATACAATTTGTAACAAACATGTAAGAAGAAAAAAAAAACAGAATTTTTGTGAAATAAAATGTGAAAAATTAACAGCCTCAATTCTTTACAAAATGATACATATTTTGAAATGTTATTAGATTACACTAGACTGCAAATGTTGGGTTTGGTCATGTTTTTTAGCTTTTGCAAATTGATCCTTATGTATTTTTTAGCGCCGAATCCGAAAATGAACTTTATTTTAAACCATCACGTCAGGATTTTTCTTAAATCGCTAATTTCAAAGTTAAAAAGCTCAAAGTTACAATTGATCCCCACCCTCTCCACTCAACCTCATCGGACCCCCTTGCTGTTTAGCTGTAAGAAACCCAGTATAAGCCAAAAAATTGAATACATTGTTGAATTAAATAAAATTAAACTGAATATAAAAGTCTTACATCTATTTTATAGTATCAGATTTTTCGAAATTTTTTAAACTTGAAATTTACGATTTGCGAAAAATCCTGAGATAATGGTTAAAAGTGAAGGTAGTTTTTTATTCAGCGTTAAAAAATACATAAAACGTAAATATAAAAGTTTAAAATCACAACCATCGCAGTTTTATTGTGTCTAATCTAAAACTCTTTCTTAAACTTGTTGACGGTAATCTAAGCGATTTTATTTGTGTTATCCTCTAATATAAATATGTATAAGATGGTAAGCGTCGAAAATCACAATAATATTACATTATCATCGGATTTAAGTCAGTATGTAAAATTTAACTTCGATTGGACATTTGAAATGGAGCTAAAGTTCGAGTACAAATTTTAAACTGGAAAGACGATCGTTGCAAGTTAAATAAAACCTTTATCAAAATAACATAATTTTTGTTAAAAGAAATCTTAACCTCAAATCCTTACAATATAAAACATATGTTAAAATACAATTATTTTAACTAATCTGAAACTTAACTAATAAGAGTTAATTCACTCGTAATAGTTGTACGATTTCTTTTAAAGTGCAGATACCTTGAAAAAAGTTTAAGTACTTTATATACGACCCCTGAAAGCATGGCCGAAATCATCGGTTTTGAGATGCAAAAAAGTTGTATAAGTCATACATTTCAAAGTTTCATAACTCGATCAATTTTAATGTTAGTTGAATGGGACTTTTTTTTTGTCTTACTTGTTAGTGTCACAGTAAAATTTTACTAAATATCACTTATAGGACAGGGGGCCGTATAAAAATTAAAATTTCGTAATTTTTTAATAAATGTTTTTCTTACCCAAATCGCTTTAAAAATAATTATTTACCTTATTTAAACCATTTTTGTAATTGGAAGTATGCATCTAAGACCAACGGTTGCGAAAATAAATGTAGGTCAGGTTATACGTGGACACACTGTATAATTTTTTTCGAAACAAAATTAAAAATCGCGCATTTAAGGGTTAAACACCCCCTATTAACTCTGCAACAAATTATTAAAGAAGACAGTTACTAAAACCAAACGATTGGAATTAAAGTTAATTTCTAAATGAAGTATATAAAATTTGCTTAAGGGACCATCTATATCAAAGCGAACACAATTTTTTGTTATAGCAATACCCAAATTTGTCACCATAAATAAATTCGACACACTTCATTTAGCCTAAATACAAATGTTCTTGAAATTCGTAGATAATTTTCAGAGAAATTAATTATTTTAAAATGAGCATATTTTAGGGGCTGTATCCAAATTGAAGTCCTGTACTCGATGCTACAGAATGATTATGTCACTTCTATTAATGTATTATTTCTTGCAAGTATGACCATTTCACTCGCTTAATACGTTTCGAATACTGGCAGCCCGAATTTTTCAATAAAATGTGTAAAATATGTATTTTTCGCATTAACCTTTTCTACACATCATAGACGGCCTTTAAACCATCATTTTCACATGGAACTATCAATAAGGAGGAACTGACATGTCCTTAAAAAAGTGAAGCTTCAACTGTAACCGCTACCGCAGGAGTTACTTACCGTCGGTGGAAACTTCCACCAGTAGATTTATATAGAAATTTTCAACTTATTGAAACGCCTTACTATTACAAAAAATTCAGTCATAAATAATGGTAGAAACATAATTTCATTTTTACTGGTAGGAGTTTACTTTGGCGGTAGTTAGGCCCTGCGTTTCCGCCATATTGTGACAACCGGGGAAACAAACTGACAGTTTTACAAGGCATACTGACACCAGTAAAAACAAATAGAAATTTTTACGTCACTTTAGAGAAAAATTTCCATGAATAAGACGCTTAATTAAGACAAAATTTTCTATTGAATTTTACTGGTGGGATGTTTGCCCTGGCGGCAATCAGAAACTGAAGATCCGATTTAGCCCTTAAATGCATAGGGTAGAATGCGTTCCCGAAATTTCATAATTCAGAGAATCGGAATTCATACCAGAAAATACAAATGGTAAATTTCGGTTTATTTAATAACGAAATGGCTGTTATTAAATGGAGTGAAATTTTCTTTTTTATTTTTCTGGTGGAAATACGGAATATGTGAATAAAAAATCCAATAAATAAGGAACCATTATTGTATCAAAAACGATACCATATGCATTTAAGGGTTAAATAAATAGCCGCCATCTTGTGACAACCTCCCCGGTTACTTCACTCGCAACTGGTAGACAGTACACAATATGCCTCCTCCTCTGTATTTATAACTCCATTTATTTTCACTTTTTGAATCATAATTAGAAAACTACTTGCAATAAATTTTGAAATTGAGAATTCAAATAAAGCAGGACGTAATAAACGTAAATCCATCAAGAAACTTGTAAGTTGCAATTTTTTCGAATATTAATTTCATAATTCATATTATGAAATAGTTATAATACAAATTTAATAATTTTAAGTTTTTTTTTTTTTTTTTTTTTTTTTTTTTTTTTTTTTTTTTTTTTTTTTTTTTAGTATTACAACCAAATTATTACTAAAAAATTATCACATTTCGATTATACATTCAGCAGATATTAATAAAAAAAAATTGAAATACAATTTAACATTAGATGCTCTAAATTTTGAATGTTTGTAATTCAAAAATTTATCATCCAAATGAAATTTTCTTTTTAGGCATAGTTCGAACCGAAGATTTAAAATATATTGTCAAAAATGTGTGTTGCCATTGAAAAAAAAGTTTGGTCTGGTTTTGATTTGTAGATGACTCCATAAAAAAATTAATACCATTTAAAAGTAGACTTTATTTCCAATCGTTTGGTACCCTTATGTTTCTTCTATTATAATGTCCAAATATTTTGCGTTCTACACGGAAATACTCTGGCAACTTTTCATACTAGACATTTTCTGATGTTTTGCAGGATTATTTTCCTAAAGTGTATGTATGCTAGCATCAATACAGAATACTTATTATACGCGATTTAGACATTATACTTCCTATAATCAACATTGTATAGTTTCAGAGTGATGTTGGGTTAAAAACAAATCCTGTATAGAAACATATCGTCTGTACCATGCCAGTCTATCCAATATGAAAACAGTGTTACCAGTGTGCTACATTTTTAATTCAGATTTCTTGATTTGCACCACATTTCTGAAATGGTAAAATTCCTCTTGTTTTCACCTTAATTACTATGCCATTAAATAAGGCGAATTTTACTATTTCAAAAAAGTGGTGCCAATCGAGAGATATGAATTTAAAACAGTAGCCCACTGGCAACACTGTTCTCATTTTGGATAGTTTGGCATGGTACTAACGGTATGTTCATATATCTATTTCAGATTATCACATGTGTTGCGATCGAAAATGAATATATCATGACTAGCGGGCTGAGTCCCCTGCGAGCTATGCCCGCGAACTCCCGTTCAGGCTTCGCAGCCTCTGAAAATGTACTAATGCGCACTGTTCAAAAAAATATAACCAGGTTACGGAAGATTGAATGATATTATCAGTTTCACAGCGGCTATCTTCTGCAATCGCGTTGCCATGATTTGCAGTTTGCATGGGCATTTTTCGGTTACCATGGCCTCATTCATCGCTGTCGTAATAAATGGCGTCTGTTTTCGGGATTGAAAAGTAAAATCAATTACACATTTGAAAATTTATTGTATAAAATGATTAGTTTAAAAATGACGCTATCTTTCTGAGTTTTGTAACGACACTATGGAGAATATTCTTCCTATGGGTTTGAGGTTAAAAAACTCTGTCAGCTTGGGAATAGCTTTCAGATCCACGTATTGAAAAGCATGGTGTTTTGAAATTTTATGCTTGTATTTTATGTCTTGATCGAGTTTTAGATATTTCAAGAACAAGTGTAGCTTAATCATGAATTCTTGTCTCTATTTTAATACGCCATAATGAATATTTTCAAGTTATTTTTACAATGTATATTGTTTGTATGGTACTTCTTGATTATCCCGTCACGAAAAAACTGTCGCCACACTATAAGATTAAATACCAATAATGGATGATCTTAAATGTTACATTCTCTTGACATTAAACACGATGCACGTGTTTGTTACGTCTTTACTTTTTATTTGTATTTTTATTAATGTTTTACATATGAATTTGTTCTTTCGTTATTTAAAATAAATTTATGTAAGTTTGTATAATTTGACGAATTTGGTCCACGGCATAATCAAGTAGTATCGTTCGTGTTAATTAATAAGAATATCCGAATTTTCTAATATGCATTTATTGAATAATAATTCACACGAAATAAATAGAAAGTATTTTGCGCATTCATTTACACTTAGCTGCCAAGATCTTACGCTTATATGCACCACAAAAAATTTTCAGTAAATTTTAAGTTTTTAAATATCCGTAATCTGCCAATTAAATAAGGAAAAAAATTCTATTAAATTTTTGTGGTTAAAAAAAAGCCGAAGAGTTGTCAGCTATGCATTTACCTGTATTTATGCAGCATCAAGTGATGTAATATATAAAAAAATTTGCTTTGCGCGCTACTATTATACCATGTGACGTCATATTAAAAGTCTCCGGAATAGAAATCTTTTTAAATGTATAGTTTTATTATATGACGTAATTTTCCTTATTAAATGCATGTCTCATGTAATAATTTATCATTAAAATTTTTTTTTTCTGTATTAACATTCACGGGTACATATATTATTTAACTTAAAAGCATCTGGAAATATTACTTGAGCTTTTTAAGTATGACCTAATATTCCCTATTAAAAGTTCGTCATGTGTAACAATTTAATTATTTTAGGCACTTTAAATTGAGGCACTGAAATCTTACGACATTCAATGTTTCGGCCTTTTACAAATGACAAAATTATCACCTTTAAATGCGTTTCGCGTGAGATAATTTTATTATTTTAAAGTTTTCGAACTTTTGTAATATTTATGTGTAAACATTTTGACCTAATTTTCCTTATTTTCTGATTTTAACATATGGTGATTAAATTCTTATTTTAAAATTTTCTTTCTGTTTTTAAGATTAATAATGTCATTTTCACTTTAAAATTTACACTTAAACCTTTTCTTTTTTAATCTATGGAATTTGAAATTGGCAGACGATTTTTGTTTTCTAAAATAAACTGATTGCGGATGATCGAAATGTGAAAAAACGATTTTATTTTTGTAATTTTCTTGAAAAATATAATTTAATCTCGACATAATTTCACTATCAATTGAAATAAAAGATATTATTTCCATTATCTATTTGAAATTGGCGAAAAAGAAAAAAATCTAGTAATCCCTATAGTTTTTCCCCTGTTCTCCCATAAAAAAAAAATAAAATAAAATAAAATAAAATAATTTTGTTGCTGTTACAGATTGTCACTACAGAAATGTAATTAAAATTAGAAAAAAATTAATATTTCGAAAACTAATTCAAATTTTAAAATTCTATTACCAGTTTTGACATATGTGGATGAATACGGATAATTGGTTTTAATTTCCCTGCTAAATCGTTCATATTCTAGGAGAAATAGCCATGAAACTTAATCAGTCGTTTCATAAATTCGTTTTTTAAATTATTTTCATTACGATTATACATATATAGGATAGAAATGTTTTAGGCAGTGTTTGAAGAAAGTAGGAGTCGCAAATGCATTTCAGACGCTAGGCTATGATTTCATTTCGTGCACATTTCCTATACTCTGACGAAACATTAAAACATACAGAAAAACTACTTTATAATATATAGAGAGAAAAATATTTTAATAACATAAGTCCTCAATTTTTCTGTTGATGCTAGGAATAGAATGTCGTCAGAAATGGCTGAAAAATGACAGGTAAGAAATCGCCGGAATTCAGACACAAACGCAAAAAAAGGACATTTTAAAAAGTGTTAAAAAAGTGTATGAATTTCAGACATTTCAGTTTATAATGCACTTTTCAACTATGTTAGGAAGTGTTGATGAGCACACTTTTATTTTTAAAAGTTAAGATGAATATAAAGTGCTTTTGTACTAAATAATAAGCAGTTTTTAAATTAATTGTTCTATCATAAGACATTTTATGCAATGATAGCATAATTCGCAGATGCTTTTAATCCTCTAATTCCCATGGTGGCTTTTATGCTACCATCAGAGTTCCGTATTTATTTCCGTAGAGCTCTGTCCGGACTTCTGTAGTGGATTTTTTCATTCAGATATTTCGAATTCATATTAGAAATTGAAAATGGTACTCTTTGCTTAATTTAATATCAGAACGCTTCCCAATGAATACTAGGCCTAAACGCTAAGAAAAGAATGGCGGCTGTTGAAGGCGGATTTTGTTTAACATATGTACATTTCTTTAAATTTTGACACCAGTATTTTATAAAAGATTTCTTTGCGTTGTTTAATCTCACAATAATAAAGCAGAAAATACTTTCAAAATTTATTGGTACTAAAATTTAAGGGACTGTGCACACGCTGAAAAAAATCCGCCTTTGGCCGAAGTGTTGCCAGCGGGATCCTTTTTTGAATTCTGATTTCTTGATTGGCACCACTTTTCTGAAATGGTAATATTTCCCCTGTTATCACCTTAATTAATATGTTATTAAATATGGCGTATTTAACTATTTCAAAAAGGGGTGCTAATCAAGGAATTTGAATTTATAAAAGTATCCCACTGGCAACACTGTTCGGCAGCCGCCATTTTTGTGTCAGCGGCCAGACCTAGTGTTCTGGGTGCAATTTCCATAATAAAATAAGGGGAAATTTTTATTTAGATTTTCTGGTATGAATTCGGATTCTCTAAATTGCGGAATTTCTAGAATGTATTCTACCATGGGCATTAGAGTGTTAAATTTAATATTCGATAATTAAATGCATATTAATAATTTAAATCACTTTACTCAACGTGAGATTAAAATGGGAATTAATTCCAATTTTTATGAAGATTATGAATAAATATTTCTGTTTTAATATTTATTTCGTAATACTGTGTAAGAATTGCATACTAAAATACGAAAAATTTATATGCTTCAAGGTTTTTTAGCAGAAGAAAATTAATTAAACTGTATTTTACATAATACTGCCAATTAACAGGTCATACTAACATTCCCACTTCCAAGAATTTACTAAAAATTAACAATGACAAAAGTAAATATTGCAGAATTAACTTAAATGTGCGTTAACTTTCGTTAAAAACTTTTAAAGATGCTAACAGAAATTTAAAAATTTCTAATTTCAAACCAAAAGAGTAAACTTTCATTTACATTTACATAGCTACTGAAATGTAATTCCTTCAACAAGTAATTAACAAGTAATTAATTTTAATATATTCTTTATTTAAGATGAAAACACTTTAAATACAAACTACGATGCTTTTGATCAAAATCTAAATGATACCTTTGATCTTAAATTTGAGAGTTATATTCACGAAGAGCACAGAATACAAGTTTAATTGCATTTTAAGCCTCACCTTGGTATTTTCTCGTGCGGTGATTTTGAAATACAGAAGAATTCAATTGTGAAAGAAACTACCACGATTATTCACACGCTTTAGTTTTAATTTACCATTCTTGGAAAAGTTGAAAAGGCCTAGAAAATTAAACTTATGCATTCCTGTTTAAATATTTTATATTGTAAGAATGAACACTGAATATTTATATCTACTTATCTTCTGTTGCTAGTAACAATTTATGCATAAGCCTGAAATGACAATTTTAACAACGATGAAATTTTTAAGTGGTTGTTAACCCCTTCCGGAAGAGCGTCTTTTACAAAATTTTTAATCGTTAATCACCGGTTTTTTAAAACAGAAATTTTTGCCTAATTGAATCGGGAAAATGCTCGGACTAAATAAGGCAAAATTTACAATAAAAATTTACTGGTGAAAATAATCCCTGATTCTGAGCACTTTACGCGTCACGAATACATACAATACTCTCGTCCCCAAGGGGCTAAGTAATGTGACGATAGCGGTTTTCAAATAGCATTGGTTTTAGATAAAACTTGTTTTAAGTAAAAAATTTAAATGACGCAATTGAAATATGCAAGATGTTTTCAATATGTTCATATAAGATGATCTTTATAAGGTGTTCGTAATTGTGTCTCAATGTGAATATTAGATCGTATTGATCACAAAGGCGAAACCAAATGTCCTTTAGAGATCCGCTTGGAGGACCATAGAAACTCTGTTAAAAATGAAGATACAAACGTTGTACTGTTGTTATTATAGTTGATCTAGCAACCATATTTTTAACTTTTCCGAACGCCCAATATCACAAAAATATTCCTGAACTCTTGATTTTTATTATGGGGAAGTTTTGTAAAGTTGCCAGTTTGACGTCTATTTTAATTTAGAAATTTCGAGTTTGTACCAGAAATAAAGAATGGCTTTTTATGTTTTATTTATTGGGAGACATTTACCGATCATATACAGTGAAAATTCTTCTTTCGAAATTTCCGCTGTGAATTTGAAATTTCGGATTCAAATTAGAGGTCAAACTGGAATAACCTCTTGAGAGACGGTGGGATAATATATATCTCAACTAATTTAAACAAGATTCTCGCCAGAAAATTTTAACTAAATTTTATATTTTTAACTTTGGAGGAAATTCGTTGAAAATTGCTTTTCCTTATTAAAAAATAAAAGTTTTACATTATTCCTGTGGGAATTCATAATTTAGAGACATTTTTTGCTTGCTTCTCAAGGGGTTAAAGGACTGATGAAGCAATCCCGGATTTTCACATGCTTGATTTCCATATTTTTAACACAACCCCTTCACTCGCATACATTTTTGCCTTCATGCATTTCCTAACTCATTCTGAACAAGTTAAAGTTCTGCTTTCTCATTGGTTGCTTAAGGAATAGACTATGCCTACCCAGTTTATTTAGATTTGTTGTTCTCCTCGAGTTTCTCCATATCAGCTTTAGGCGTAAGCTACATCACTTGCTCCTTTCTTCATATTCTCGTCCATTTGTGTTTAATGTTTTTAAAACTTGCACTAATGATGGTTTTTTATAAAATCCGAAACAGCTGTCTGCTGTCTACAATTGAAATAAACTTGTGCTTTCATGACCTTTTTTTAATAAATTGGCACAAACTTTCATCGATTTTTTTAAAATCATTTGCCTTTACATGTTTCTTCTGTTATGATTAACGAGCGATTTTACATGTTGTTTCTTGTATGATTAACGAGTAATTTTGTTGAATATAGTCTTTTTTAAAGTGAAAATAACTTTTGCAATGGAGTAACAAAGTGATAGTTTTGATTAAAGTAATGCTTTTCATCTTACATTTTTGAAAAAGTATTCACAAATATCACAAAACTAATTAAACTGTAATACACACAAAACCACCATTAACAGATCCATGTAGCATTCCCACTTTTAAGGAAATTCAACACTTTTTGCAAATTCAACAGCAATAAAAATAATGCAAAATAATTTTGTGTGCATTAACTTTCGCTAAAACCATTTAAATATATTTGCAGAAATTTAAATATCTAGAATTTTAAACCAAATACATAAACTTTCAATGACGTTTACATAATAACTGAACTTTATCTTATTCAACAAGTAATTAATTTTATTATATTCTTTGTTTAAGGTGAAGCAATTTTACTGAAATCAACCATTCCTTTGATCTAAATGATAACTTTTATCTTAAATTTGGAAGTGATATTCAGAAAGAGTGTAAAATACGAGTAAATTACCTTTTAAGACTTATTTGTGTATTTCATCACACGGTGATTTTGGAATACAGAATAATTAAATTGTAAAAGAAACTGCTAAGATTGTTTACATACTTCAGTTTTAACAATTATGTTTCATAGTAAAGACGAAAATATCTGTAAAATCCAAAATATACATCTATGTTTAAATATGTTTTTATTGTAGAAATATGGTGTTGAATATTTATAGCGACTTATTTTCTGTTGTTAGAGACAATATATGCATAAGCGATAAGTAATACTTTCGATAGCCTTTCAATTTACAAAAAATGGGGCACTGTATGTTTATATGTATTTATTTTCTGCAACCAGAAACAATTCATGCATAAGTGAGAAACAACAAGTTTAACAAAGAGAGAACAAAAAAGAGGTTCTTAAATAATGTGACAATACCGGTGTTCAAGTATCATTGGTTTTAGATAAAATGTATTTAAGTAAAACATTTTAAATGACGCAAAAGAAATATGTAAGGTGTTTTCAATATGCTCCTTTAAGCAGACCTTTATGCGATGTTTGTAAATGAGGCATCTTGTCAATGTGATCTAATGCACAAAGGTGAAGCCAAATGCCCTTTAGAAATCCGCCTGGAGCATAAAAATGCTGTTAAAAATGGAGATATAAACATGCTACTGTTGTTATTATAGTTGGTCTAAAAATCACATTTTTAACTTTTCCGAACGTTCAATAACAAAAAAATGTTCATGAATATTTGATTTTGACTATGGGAAAGTTTTTAAGAGTTGTCAATTTGGCCTTTATTTTTATTCAGAAATTTCGAATTCGTAATAGAAATAAAGTATGTTGTCTTTTACTTTATTTAATGAGAGATATTTAACAATTACATAAAGCAGGAATGGGAGCTTTTAGGACAAATTTTATTCTTCTTAAATTCATTTGGACTTTCATGTTGCTCCTTTTAGTATTAACGAGAGGATTGTTTAATACAGTCTTTTTTAAAGTGAAAATACCTTTTTCAATAGAGTAAGAAAGAGATAGGTTTGATTAAAGTGTAATACTTTTCATCCTACATTTTGGAAACAGTATTCACAAACTGCGCAAAACTAATTAAACTGTAATACACACAGAACTACAATTTAACAGGTCAATGTATCATTCTTGCTTTTAAGAATTTAGTGCAAATTTAACAACAACAAAAATGATGCAGTATCATTTCGTGAGCATTAACTTTCGCTAAAACCATTTAAAGATATTTACAGAAATTTAAATTTTTCAAATTTCAAACCGAACGACTAACTGTAACTCGTTCAACAAGTAATTAACAATTAATTAATTTTAATATGTTCTTTATTTAAGGTGAAAATACTTTTAATACAAACTGCCATGCTTTTGATCTAAACGATACGTTTATTTTAAATTTCGGAATGATATTCCCGAAGAGTGCAAAACTCGAGTATAATTGCATTTTAAACCTTACATGGGTATTTTATCGTAGTGTATTTTAGAATTCAGAAGAATTAAATTGTGAAAGAAACTAGTATGATTGCACACATGCTTTAGTTTTAATTTATCTTAAAGTCTTTTACTTATGTTTTAGTTTTAATTTATCGTAAAGGGGAAAAGTTCCTGAAAATCCCAACAAGTAGTACCTGTTTAAATATCTTTTTATTGTAGAGATGTAGAAGTGAATATTTATAGCTATTTATTTTCTGTTGCTAGGAACACTTCGTGCATAAGTGAGAAATAACAATTTTAACAACAAGGGAATTTGTATGTGGTTGTTAAGTAATGTGTCGATGCCGGTGTTCAAACGTTACTGATTTTAGATAAAACACATACTCTTTAACCCTTCCCGGCAAGGGCAATTTTGTAAAATGAAGAAATGATTGACTGACACCGGAATTTTAAAACGACTTTTTTAGAAATTAAAAACATGCTATTTTAACTATTTATTTTAAAAGCAAAATTTTACTAAAATACTTTTGGTGCCGTTCGTAAGTTTTGAATTAAAAATAGGTACCCCGACACGGGCACAGTGTGCTGGAAAGGGTTAACACAATGAACACGGAATTTACGTTTACAAATGTCGTTAGAAATTAAAACCTGCTCACAACCAATCAGAAATAAGCATGCCTGGATTACACCTTCCAGGCATTCCAATACTCATTCTTTCACAATTTAATTCTTCTGAATTCTAAAATACACTACGATAAAATACCCATGTGAGGTTTAAAATGCAATTATACTCGAGTTTTGCACTCTTCGGGAATATCATTCCGAAATTTAAAATCAAACGTATCGTTGCAAAATCATCCTTACTCATCCTTACAAAATTTCCGATACCAGTAATATTTTCTCCCATCAGTCCCCGAAAATGACAATTAATGTGACCCGTCCGTTAAGTCCTAAGTAAAACATATTAAATGAAGCAAATGAAATATGTATGGTGTTTTTAATATGATCCTCCTAGGGGATCTTTATATGGTGTCTGTAAATGTGGTATTTTGCCAGCGTGATCTAATACACAAAGGCGAAACCAAATGTCCTTTAGAGATCCGCTTGGAAGAGCATAAAAGCTCTGTTAAAAATGGAGATATAACCTTCTACTGTTGTTATTATAGTTGGTCAGCAACCACATTTATAACTTTTCCGAACGTCAAATAACACAAAAATGTTCATGAATATTTGATTTTGACTATAGGGAAGTTTTTCAGAGTTGCTAGTTTAGCCTCCATTTTTATTCAGAAACTTCGAGTTCATTCCAGAAATGTAGATTGGTGCTTTATACTTTATTTCAGGGGTGGCTAACTGTGGTACGCTGGATACCACTAAACTTTTATAGTAATCATTGCCTTATCTAATAATAGATTCTCTGCGATTCAAGAAGTCGGCTGTTTCTTTAAAAAATTAATGGTATCCGGCCTGCCACAGTTGGCCACTCCTGCTTTATTTAAAACCCTCCGACTGTCTTGGAAAAGGGCACAATTGTAATATTGTTTTTTCTGCATTTTGTAAAAAATGATTCTTTGAACATTTTATAAAAAAAAAAACTTAATAACGAATATGAATGCAATCCTTGGAAGTATTAATCATTGTTCAATGTATTAAAAATACATTAAATAAATAGAATTATATTACTATAAATATTGCTTGTATTGCAGTGAAACCTGGAGCTTAGTAAACGTATTAACACGAGATTGTCAGTGAGGGGGTTAATGACTGACATTTACCGATCACATAAAATAACAAAATTTTCTTCCGAAATTTTCATTGTGAATGTAAAATTTCGGATTTAAATTCGAGGACAAAGGACCTTGACGTTTTTCACAGCTGGAATAAAAATAAACATATTGTAAAATAAAGGATGAAGCGTAGCTTCCAACTTGTATGGATTTCTCACACCACTAAAATTTAACAGTAAATTATAGATAATTGAATCCCTGAAATTCAAGTACTTTTAACGTTTAAATAAGTAAAAAAATTCTATTAAATTTTAGTGGTCAGAAAAGTCCGTACAAGTTGGCAACTATGGATGAAGCCATCCCCTATTTTGGCCAGTTTCATTTCCATTTTTTTATTCAACCTCTTCACTCGCATACTTTTTAAATTTCATACATTACCTAACTAATTCTGAATAAGCTACGTTCTGCTTTCTCATTTGTCGCTTAACCCCTTGAGAGGCGGTGGGATAAAATATATCCCACCTAATTTAAACAAGATTCTCACCAGAAAATTTTAACTAAATTTTATATTTTTAACTTTGGGGGGAAATCGTTGAAAAATTCCTTTTCCTTATTTAAAAATATTTTTTTTCGATTATTCCAGTGAGAATTCAATATTTAGAGCCATTTTTGCTTGCCCCTCAAGGGGTTAAGGAGTAGGCTAAACACGCCCATTTTATTTAATTTGTTGTCACTTAGCGTTTCCCCATATCACCATTAGGCGTTAGCTACATTACTTTCTCCTTTCTTCATTCCTTATACATTTGTGCTTAACGCTTTTTAAACTTGTATTCAAGATGGTGTTTAAAAAATCAGAAACTGTTGCATTTAAAATAAACTTGTGGTATTGAAGAGATTTTTTTTTTTAATTCGCACAAAGATTCATCATTTTTTTTTTTTAATTCATTCGAATTTACATGTTGCTACTTTTGTGATTAACGTGTAATTTTGTTTCTTATCGTCTTTTTAAAAGTGGAATACCTTTTGAAATAGAATAACAAAGTTTTGATTAAAGTTACAGTAATAGCCAAATCATTATGGTAACAGGAAAATGTACAAATAAACCAGGCTAGAAATATATTTATTGTATTACATTTAATATTGTGTGAATGTATATGCATTACTTACAATGAACATAGTTATAGATGTCCACTCATCGCTTTTAGTGCTTCGTATGCCCACATTTAGCAGCATATGACTGATATTATACGTCTTGGCATTCCTTCGTCTAACTCAATCATTCCATTTCATCACTTTGATGCCATACGTGGATGAATCACTCAATTCGTTGAACCGTTTTTGTTGCTGCTATTTTGTTGACTCTGGTCTTCGAGTCAACAAAATTGTTGTAACAAACAGAGTTCAACGAATTGAGCGACTAATTCTTGCATCTTATCATAGTTATGAAATGGAACAACAGATTGAAAAGTACATCCAAAGGATGCCAAGACTTTTGAAGCCATTTATAGCTGCTGAAGATGGACATAAGAAATACTAAAAGCCATGAGTGGACATCTATAAATATGTTCTTTGTAGGTAATGCATACTTTCCAACATACAACTAAAATGCCGTAAAATGCGAGTTAAATTTACCCAGGTTATACGCGTTATTAACCAGAACATTTATTTGATGTAACATTATATATTTAAAATCATGTTTCTCTGTGAAATGTATTTGAATTAATTAATTTAGTAAATTTCTTGTTCGAAATCTGCTTAACCTGGGTCAATTTAACTCATATTTTACGGAAGTTTAAGAGAAAGTTGGCAAGTACTAGTACAATAATGCACATACATGTATATACTCAACCAATATTAAATGTAGTACAATAAACTAACTTCTAGGTTGATTTATGTGTGGTTTTTCCCTGTTGCTATAATAATTTGGCCAGCCCTGTATACTTTTCATCTTACTTTTGCATACAATATTCAAAATCTGCACAAAACTAATTAAACTGTAGTACACAAGGAACTACCAATTAATAGGTTAATGGGGCATTCCCACTTTTAAGAATATGCTGCAAATTTAACAACAAGTAAAATTATTACTATGTGTGCATTAACTTTTGCTAAAACCACTTAAAGATATTTACAGAAATTTAAATATATATCTAAAGCTTTAAACCAAATGCATAAACTTTCATTGACGTTCACTATATAACTGAAGTGTATCTTATTCAACAAACAATTAATTTTAATATATTCTTTATTTAAGGTGAAAACACTTTTACTACATTCTACCATTCCTTTGATCTAAATGATAACTTTGATCTTAAATTTGGGAGTGATATTCAGGAAGAGCTAAAACACGAGTAAATTGCCTTTTAAGCCTTATTTGTGTATTTTATCGCGCGGTGATTTTCGAATACACAAGAATTAAATTGTAAAAGAAACTTGTAAGATTGTTTACATGTTTCAGTTTTATTTTATCTTTCGAATTACAGTTGAAAAGTTTCGTAAAATTCAAATTAAGCATTTCTGTTTAAATATGTTTTTACGTTAGAGGTATTGTGCTGAATATTTATCGCTACTTATTTTCTGTTTATAGAAACAATACACACATAAGCTACAACTAAGAATTGTAATATTCTTAGAATTTACAAGAGGTTTTTCAGTAATTGGACGATGATAACGTACAAATAGCATTTCCCCCAAAAATATTTTAAAGTAAAATATGCTTAATTTCCCAAATAAGGAGATATGTAAAGCGTTTTATCATGCAAGGTTCACGGAAATATTAATAAAGAGGAACTGACTTATCCTTAAAATAGTGAAGCTTCAACTGTAACCACTTTCGCTGTAGTTGTTTACCGCCGGTGTAAATTTCCACCAGTAGATTTATATAGAAATTTTCAACTTACTTATACGCCTTATTGTTACAGCATTTCAGTCATAAAAAAACGTAGAAACAGATTTTAATATTTACTGGTAGGAGTTTTCTTTGGCGGTAGTTCGGCCTGCGTTTCCGCCATATTATGACAACCAGGGAAACAAACTGACTGTTTTGCAAGACATACTGATAGCAGGAAAAACAAATAGAAATTTTTACGACATTTTTGAAAAAAAAATTCCATGAATAAGACGCTTAATTAAGACGAAATTTTCTATTCAATTTTACTGGTGGGATGTTTGCCCTGGCGGTAATCAGAAACTGAATATCCGATTTAAAATAAAACAACCACCATCTTGCGCCAACCTCCTCAGTTACTTCACTCGCAACTGGTAGTCAATACACTATATGTCTCCCCCTCTTTATTCACAACTCCATTGTAAGATTACGTATGTTTCTTGGGTCACCTTAAAGTTTTCCAAAGTTCTTTTCTGGACTTTATTTATTGTCACAAATATAAGATCTACATTGCTATTAGAGACCAAAACTGCATATACATTAAACGTCCTATCTTAAATGGGAGAAGTAACCGCAAGATTTAAGAGAAGGTCACATCAATCAAGGTTATGCGCCACGTAAGGGATGGGGTTAAACTACAACTGTTTTCTTACTTCACACCACTAAAATTGTAAAAAAAAATTGATTCTGATTAATAGCTGAAAGCCTATGATTAGGTAAGGTAAAGAAAATTTCGCCGTGTCAAGTGCATCTGGACCCTTCTCACTACGACGTTATTTTGCAACAAATCTGATAAACAAGCAGTGTTGCTAGATTGGGGATCTTGTCCCCAATTTGGGGAATTTTGAACCTCTGGGGGAATCTTTTGGGGACTACAAAAATTTTGGGGAAAAACTTGGGGATTTTTTTTTTTTTTTTTTTTTTTTTTTTTTTTACTATTTTCCGTAAAGATTTCTTTTAGTCCTGTAGAAAAACTGGATCTGTCACGAACTCAATTATGATTTGAAAAACAAAAATGCAATCTAGAAATCGGAAATATCAATCATTATTCTCTTGGATGTGGTCGTGTTCGTTGTTTGCTACATTACAGTTTACTCATATTACAGATGTATGAGACTCTAAGGTCTTAAGCAACTTAAACATGTGACTAAATCTGCAGTACTTTAGCGAAAAAATCCTTAGCCATACTTTTAAAAAATTGTAATTTAAATATGTGGAAAACAGATATTTTCTCTTATGATATACAAAAGCACATCAATTGATACAGCAAAAATACTTTGCATTATGATTATGTACTTCAGTATAGGGATGACAAAAAAATTAAAACAGCGTACCATCTCGGATTCATTCAAATCCCAACTGATAAGAGATTGCCTAAAGCAATGGAGATAATGATACAATAGTCCAACATTGTTAGACAAAATTGTTAGACGTAAAATAACTTGTCAAAGCAAAATATCTCTCTCATTCTCTTAATGTAGCTACAGAATATGCATTCAGCCCAGTTTAAAATTTTGTTTTTTTTTTAAAATGGGGAATTTTTACGATAAAAAGCTTGATTTGGGGAAAACTTTTGACCTTAAATTACTGAAATATTTTTATGGTAGTAAATTGAAAATTTAAAAATTCCCTTTTTGAGTAAAAACCAAGTTGGGGACTTTTGCAGAAAAAAACACTGATTTGGGGAAAATTAGAGAATTTTGGGGGAAATTGACTTTTGACTATCTGGCAACAATGTAAACAAGTTTCATATTCCACGAGTGACTAAAGATTTAGAAAACATGCGCAGATGGTAGCTATTCTGTCATATAGGACGTCACACTAAAAGCTTGCGTATGTGGATTATTAACCCCGTCCACAAGATGGCGCAGCTGTGTAAATTTACGCCAGAACTCCAGTATTAAGTTTGTACGCTTAATATGTATGCAGTTTTGATTAGAGGCTTCGTACGGGTCAGGGAATTTTCTAGGAAGTACCTCAGAAATTTTTTATCGAAAAATAAATATAGGTTAATTGCGCGAAATTCCGATTTATTTGAGGAGAGATTTTCTATATGAAAATACTGGTACAGAGGAATTTCCTTGTTTGGAAATACCAGGACCCTTACGAACCCTGTATTACTAGAGATACGGAGTGCATGGCTCCATTGACAGTGTATATTAATCTTTTTCCAAGTTTAAACGAAACATAATGATAAATAATTTTCAATTTCAAATTGTGTTTATTTGACATGAACATAAAAATGGGGCGCAAGCAGGTACGTAAAATGACGCATCCTTCAAACTTTAATATAACTTTTTGCTAAATCTCAATATCTTGTATCGATTTCTTTATATTTGAAATTGTTCAAATAATAAACGCCGTACACTCTAATGCAGGGGTGTCAGACTGTGGCCCGCCGAATACCACTAAAATTTTAAAGAAATAGTCGACAAGTTGGATCGCGGCAATTCGACGATTAGATAAGGCAAAGATAACTGTAAAATTTCAATGGTATCCGGTGGGCCACAGTTTGACACCCCTGCTTTAATGTGTACCATCTCTTTTGTGTGTCTCAGTGAACTGTAAGTGCTGCGTATACGCGAATTTATTCGATTGGAAACTCTTTTTTTAAGAAACATTTTTACTTGCATATTGGCATCATATATAAGAGAAAATTACAAATAAATGTACTTTTGAAATATAGTGATGCAAATATAATATAAAAATAGAATAATATACAGTCGAACCTCTATTTTGCGAATTTCTCTATTTTGCGAACTTTTCCGTGGAACCAAGAATATTTTGCGAATTTCTTCGTAAAATAACCTCCAAATAGCGAAGTGCATTCTCTATTTAACGAACTTTTTCTTGTGATCAAAAATTTTTTTTCTCTCCATTTCTCAAAATATTTCTGGACATTTCAAACTTATTCTTTCTTTAAACAAATTTTATGATGTTCAATGGTCTTGAACTGGTTTTAACAGGCGTCTTCTTTGTCAGCAGTGAGAATTTGGTAAGTACGGAGGACGAAGACGATAATCCCTTAGAGTAACTTAAAACAATGTGGATACAGTGAGGAAAAAAGAAGAAATTAACCATGATGTGCTGATTGATGATTGTATTTCCCTTAATTCTGAAATTGAGACCTCGGAAACACTATCCGATATTTTCGACAGTGTGAAAAATAAAAACAACACAGAATTGCGATGAAGATGGTGGAAATGATGATGATGGAAAAAATCATTATGCAGGAATTAACAAAACTTCGTATGATGAAATGCTAAAATCATTTGAAACAACCGACGCGGTTTATAGTTAGAAGAAAATACGGATGAATGGTGTTTTGGTGCATTACACAGATGCGAGACGTATTGTGAGAGAAAAGAATTTTTTAAATAAAACACTCAGGCAAAATTAACAGAGTTTTTCAGAAATTAAATTTAAGGACGCATATGTTAATGTATGGTTAAAATTATATGTTATAATAATAATAAATGCGATAATGTCATTAAAATTCGTTAATTTTAACCCTAGATCTACCGGGAATTTTATTCAAGTTTTAATAAAACGTTCTACACCAGAATTTTTATTTAAAACTATTTAACTTATTTATTTACATTATTTTTGTCTGGTTTATATACTTAGTTTATTTTAAAGAAATTTCTGGTTTGAATGAATATTTTGTATGTACCTGTCGGGTCCAATGGACCCGTCTGGTAGACGGAGGGTTAATGTAAAACTATTTACTTTAAACAGAAAATACAGTGTATTCCCGGACAATGTTTTGTTTTCCTTGCCGATTTCAAAGATTTAAACACATAGAAAAAATGAATTGATGATGGCTATTGGTGGGTAAAATAAATAAAACAAATCGATATAATGTATTTAAAAAAATGCGATTAATTACTTTTAGTAAAAATATTTAGTGTTTATGAATTTAAAATCTGTTTTATGTAGTTTAAAGTATTTTAAAAGGTGAGTCTCTATTTAACGAATTTTCCATATAACGAACTTTTTTCCGGCACTTAGCGACTTCGTTAAATAGAGGTTCGACTGTACATAAATATTAGCCGGCTATTTGCCGACACTCGACCACAAAAGAATATGGAACACATGTCATAAATTCCCGGTGCCACCATCTTGTAATTTTTCTTGGCGTGAAAACCCCTTTTCCGCCAAGTAGTAAATGTCGCCAAACACCGGTTTATACCCATGTTAGGATTAGCGAAAATAAAACGTAAATAATAAAGAAAACTCGCTAAAGTGGCAATCAGTAATCGTTGTATGAGAGCTACGCGCTCAATAACCGAAAGAAAACATCAATGTATTCAGCAGTTCTCGCTGTGTAGCATTATCAAAATTCAGCATTTCTTGCTGTGCAGCCATCTCAAAATGTAAAAAACTCTAAAGGCAAACAAATATACATAAAATTATCAACATACCTTAACAGACATCTGCTTTCTTCAAAGTTCAAGCACGAAATACTGTCATAGCATCACCGTCATTTTCAAAAATAGGCATATGAATACGCATTGACACACTGTAAATAAACCTCCTTTTTTCGTAAAAATTTCCTCAAATTTCTTAATTACTTCTGAAAGAGCGTTTAAGCGGACTACAGAAACCATAATCAATCTAATAAATTCAATAAATTTAACATAAAAACAAAAAGACAGAACAATGCAACACGAAATCAAACCACATCCACAATATCCTAGCCGAAAATGACCTTCTCAGGGGTTGCCAGAATACGACACGCCAAACACACACGTCACACGGGATTCCACATATCGATAAACATCGCCAACATAAAATCGCCAAGAAATCTCAAAACATTTAAAATCGCGGCCATCCGGGATTATAACGCATCTAAGCCAAGATCACGATGCAGTGTACTTCAACAATGTAGAAATTTCCAGACGTGCAAATTTATGTGCGGACCTGAGTTTCAAAACTCGCTTTATCCAAAATTTAAAAAATCGAGTTTTCTCTATCAATATATTCTATTGGTGAACCTACACCGAAAAAACACAGCTGTGTGTAAAAAAACTAGTTTTATCGTGTATTTCTGGCATTGTAAAATCTTGTTTTACAATAAAAGCAATTAACGCAGTCAGAGGTTTTCCGCTATTTCCAAAATTTGATTTTCTGGATAAGACGAGGTTAGAAAATAACGTCCTCATTTCATTTTATTAACCCATTAAACGCCCAAACTATGCCCAAACTTTTTGCAGGAAAAAGTTTGCCACCACAAATTTTGAAAGAATATATTAGCTTTATTTAATGATCAAAGTTTCTGTTACTAAATAAGGCAAATTTTTTAATTCGAAAATAGTGGTATAGAGACAATAAATTTAAGCATGGGCATTTAATTTGACTGTTGCGTCGACGCAACACCAGTGGGCAATGGATTAAGATGTATTTCACCCAATTGCTGTTAACCACTTAATGGTCGCATTAAATTACGGTTTAAAAATTCAAATTGCTAATTGGCACCAATTTTTTGAAAAAGAAATTTTTACCTTCCTTAATGACAGGTAAAATGATACCATAATAAAGCCAATTACACTATTCTATAAAACTGGTGGGCATCAAACAAATCTGAATAATCTGAATAAAAGTCACAGCCCGTGAATATCACGGGAGCGAGAATTAACCCCTTGGGGACAAGCAACACGTATACGTGCCGCATGAAGCGCCCAGAATACTTGTTTATCCTCACCAGTAAAATTTTACTGTAAAATGTGCCTTATTTAATCAGCGCATTTTCTCGATTCAAGTAGACAAAAATTTCTGTTTTTAAAAAACGGTGACAAAAGATTAAATATTTCGTAAAAGGCTCCCGTCCCGAAGTGGTTAAGGGGTTAATAGAGCATATTGCATCTCAATTTTTTTGTGCTTTCCTATAAAGCCGCAATAACAATAAAGTGTTTTGTTAAGTTAAACACTCTGTTATCGAATCAAACAGATTTTGTTTCAGACTTTACCTCATATATAGTCATTATATATATATAGATAGATAATATTTCAACTTTGCGTAAATAGATACCCTTAAACAGGAGTAGTAGAGCTGTTTCAACATCACAAAACAACATATATACAGGGCAATCCTGCTTACATTTGAACAATAAATAATTTCTAAATCATTAGTATTTGTGCTACAGTTTCAATAACAAAAGTATCTTAAATGTTGTCCTTTATCATATGAAAATCAGCTTAATTTTAAAATAGTTATTTTTCAAAATGTTATGAACTTAAAATTTTGATACGGTTTCTCGGTGCTATACGTCGTAATACATAGAAAAGCTTTCCCACAGCCCTAAAAGTTAAAAGCATAAGTTCAGTGAATGTAAGACGAGAACTGAATGAATATTCTACAGGGCCATCGAAAAAGAATGCTGGGATTACAAATTTGTATTACGCAAATAAAGAACCACGTAAGAACATAAATGTAGTATTAAAATATAAAAAAATGTACATAGTTTCAAATCTATTTCAATACGTTTCGATATGTGTACCATTCGTTGTTCGACAGAAGCTCAGATAATATGCAATATCCTTCCATGCCTTATGAAGCATTTCTGGAATTACAGTTTCACTTGTAAATGGCTGATAATCAGTAATCCTTTCACTGTACACAATGTTTTTAACCCATTAACCTTTTCAGGGGCATGTAATTGCGTTTCTGTAATGTCGAATTCAGGAATCCATGTCGAATGTAGAGTCTTCGAAAGAAAATTATTGCAAAATAATGAAAAGCAATTTTACGACTCTTTCCCACCAAAGTTAGAAAAGTAAAATTTAATAAAAAATTTCTGATGCAAATGTCATTAGTCGTAGGTGGGACATAATATATCCCACCGCCCCTCAAAGGGCAGGGTCGTTGCCACCAAAACACTCAAGGCCTGAGGACACGAGTTGTGACGTCATCACTCGTAGACCGACTTCCCACGAGTGTTGGAATTCAGACCGGAAAATTTTGAATAGCAATTTTCTTTTATTTTATTTGTGGAATAGCTAACATCTGATAAAACAATAATAACTATTTAAACTTACTGGTGAGAATGTGGAGTCCCCCAATTAAAAATCAACCAGATGCGACAACACTGAGGCATTCCGCATCTGGCTGAATTTTTATTTAGGAATTCAGATTTCTCACCAGTAAGTTCAAAATAGTTATTATTGGTTTATAAGATGATAGCTGTTTCACAAATAAAATAAAGAAAATTGCTATTCAAAATTTTCCGGTGTGAATTCCAACACTAGTAAGAAGCCGGTCGATTAGTGATGACGTCACAACTCGTGTCCTTAGGCCTTGGGTGTTTCGGTGGCAACGGCAGGGTTCGTACAGGTGCTTGAATTTCCCGACTAAGAAATTCTTAGGTACCAGTATTTTTTTATGGAAAATCTCTGTTTAAATAAGGCAAAATTTCGATCGCTTAAACTAGATTTATTTTTCGATAAAGAAATTCTGATACTTGGTCTTGAAAATAACGGTACCCGTACGAACCCTGAAGGGGTTAACCGCGAAAACTGTAAGGTTGAAATTTTCAACTTTTTATCTGGACATTGTTTGCCACCACAAACTCTGAAAGATAATTTTCACTTTATATGATCTTACAATTTTATGCCTTGAAGTAAGCCCAATTTTTTAATTCAAAAATAGTGGTGGGTATGTAAATAACTAAAATATGTGCATTTATTTTGACCATTGTGTGAACGCAACACCAGCGGGTAATGGGTTAATGTATCCCCAGAAAAAGAAGTCCATAGGCGTAAGGTCAAGTCTTCATGGAGGCCACGGAATTGGGCTATCTCGTCTAATCCATGAATTTGGGACCTTCTCATTCACAGCTGCACGCACATATCGAAACGTATTAAAATGGGTATAACACTTGATACTTTTATTAATATTTTAATACCAAATTTGTGTTTCTATCCGTTTCTCTATTTACGTAACACAAATTTGTAATCCCGGCATTTTTTTCGACTAACCTGTACTTTACATTTTGTATATTTTTAG
The DNA here is from genome assembly GCA_963932465.1 of Maratus speciosus. Classification (NCBI taxonomy): domain Eukaryota; kingdom Metazoa; phylum Arthropoda; class Arachnida; order Araneae; family Salticidae; genus Maratus; species Maratus speciosus. The sequence goes on along the minus strand of OZ010797.1, from coordinate 369,870,183 downwards.
ATTTTTCCCGTACTGAATACTGTAGAACCCGTGGAAAATAATATAATATTCCGTTTAACATAATAGCATTATAAAAAATTGCGTTTTCGATCAAACATTAGCAAGTTATTAAGAAATATAGCAGCAGTTTCAAATGTACTACACCGGTCAAAGTTTAAGTAATAAATGCAATATTTACTTAATCATCGGTGATTCGCATACTTCTAATAATTTTTTGAAGTATGCAAATACCAATTAAGAATAATAACTTATACCAATTAAGAATAATGGAAAAATTCTGGTCCGATGACCGATGTATTTTAGATCCTTTAAAGTTTCGTATAATCGTTCCTTTTTGAAACAGATGAACATAACGACTATTCCAAATGGAAGTGTATGTTATGCGTTTTCATTAGGAGTAGTGAGCATCAATACAGTATCCATAATCAAGATGAGTGGTATGATCACATTTATCACTAAAGTCGTTAACTTTAGCGCCTACTAAAAAAACTGTCACGGAAGTCTTGTAATATACACTGTTATCTACACATCTTGCAGTATATACGCAGCTTTATTGTATATATAAATCATTGAAATTTATCTAATAGTATGCTTTCATTGCTATTGTCAAATAAATCATATAAAATGATATATGTTATAATTAAATACTTACTATATTTCTAAAGCTTTTCGTACAAAATATTATCTTTAACCCCTTACAGGTTTTCACATACACCGTATGTGCAAGAAGAGTTTGCTTATTTCGTTGTTAAGAGCTTTTCGATACAACGAATTTTAAAATGCAATATTCGATTCACTCAATGCGAAACATATTTCGATTATATAAGAAAAATATTTTTCTATGATGAAAGTGGTGTGCAGCCCATATTTTCAGTTTACTGTGTAACAAATAATTAACCTCTTGACCCTTTCAGGAACAAGGCATTTCTCCAACAAAAATGTTCAAATAATTAATTTACACCGCAATTTACGAACAAATGTATTTGAAAATAATCAAAAGTTTTTCTACACCCATATTATGAGATCGTAATTGTACTAAAAAGTTACTGGTTCCGTCTGTCAGTTTGAGCATTAAAATTAAGCTTTTGCAGACTGCAAACGGCGCCCGTGATAGGGTACTGCAGTAGTTCCTCACCTTTTTTTTTTTGCCGCGCTCCGCCTACGCATCTCTAAAATCAAAATGTCCCCCCTCCCTTCTATGTCACATAAATTTTATTGCATAAAAAATAAACGTCTATTTTTCTGGAAGGATCCGATAATAGCATTGACTCTGATAAGTGATTTCGCATTCTTAAATTTATCAAAATCATATATATTTTTTTTATTACAAGTGTGTTTTAACATAACTCTATGAATGCAATGAGGCGATTTATCTTCGTATTTACATCTACAAAAGTTTTTTCTTTTTTGAAAAATTACATTTTGTATTTACACATATACTCTAAAATTTTGTATTATATCTGATACAATTGATACATTTTATAATGGATTTTAGTACTTCATTAACTGCAAGTGTTATTTGTCTATTACCGAAACTGTGTGGATAACATAATTGAAAAGCTGAATGAATGAACATGTTATGCCACATTTTCTAAAAAAAAAATTATCTTCTGGATGAAAGCGTTATGAGATATCCTATCACATGGTGAAGCTAAAATTCTAAGATTTCATTTAGTTTTGAAGATTTAAGACATTATTCAATAATATTTAATATTTTAATATTTAATAATGTCAATAATATTAATAATTTTTAATATTTGAAAATTAAATATGAATAAGTTTTTCTGAGAGAGTTTAGTACCATACCTGTTAATATTTTAAACACGTGGTATCAAATAGAAAATAAATCGTTAAAATTTACAGCAAAAACTTTCACTTCAAATTTCTTCAAATGTAATTTTTGCTACTTAACATGTTCTTCCACTTAGCTCTTCAATTCACAAGTAGCATTTCCGGATTCGTGCTTTTATCCATTTCAGTTAACTCTTTTACTTTTCCCTCTTAACGTAAGGGAGACTAGGGGGGTTGACCATACGGGAGGCTGACTCACCCATCATTTTTGATATTTAAAAGAATTTCCGAGTTCTATCAATAGGTGTTAACTAAAGCTACCGGAATTCTCAAACAACAATCTCGGTTTCGTACAAATAATCAAAATAGATGTGGAAAAAAGCAATTTAAGAGCTAAGAGGAAGAACATGTTAAGTAACAAAAATTACATTTGAAGAAATTTGAAGTGAAAGTTTTTGCTGTAAATTTTAATGATTTATTTTCTGTTTGATAACATGAGTTTAAAATATTAAAAGGTATGGTACTAAACTCTCTCAGAAAAACTTATTCATATTTAATTTATAATATTAAATTTTATTAATATTATTGACATGATTAAATATTAAAATATTAAATATTAATGAATAATGTCTTAAATCTTCAAGACTAAATCGAATCTTAGTATTTTAGCTTCTCCATTTGATAGGATACCTCATAACGCTTTCATCCAAAAGATATTTTTTTTTTTTAGGAAATGTAGCATAACATGTTCATCTACTCAGATCTTCAATTGTGAGGTGTTTTCAACCTTAAAGTTGTGTTTTTTAGAAATATTTTATAAGTATTTTTCAGATAAAATATATCACAGAAATTTAAGTAAGTAGGTTTTAAGTAATGCAGAAATATCGAGCTTTCATTCCAGGCATAAAGATTATGCAGTAAATTAGGCTTAACATAAGAATGTGCTATTCTTTAGAAAAAGGCTACGTGGGGAGGCTTGACCCAGTCAGTGTGAGGGACGGTTGACGAGATGTTCAAGGCTCCCTTAACAAAATCATGACGGGAAACGATAATTTTCGTCTTCATTCAAAATACAACATTGACTAAAGGTGTGATTTCTACCTTACAGAAAATGCATTTATGTCATGTTATCCATATTTTTTAGATTATAAGACATTTTATATTAAATTCGTTCATTGAAATATACTTACCGATGCATAAACTTGGGAAACGCATATGGAATACTAATTTACTAAAGACTTTCAGAACAGGGATGAGCTTCTACTGTTTTAAAATTGAGAATTTATAAAAATTGCCCGCCGCCAATGTGCTAATTAAGGGGTTTTGTAAATCTTTTTATTATACATGGTGCATAATGAAAGATTAATGATTATATATAAAAATGAATATAAATTTATTCTGCAAAGGTATAGTAAAATGGGGTGATGGAAAAGAAAACGTTTTAAACTGATTAAAGAAAGATTTAAAAAATTGCTATTTGCACTGCACGAAAAAAATTAATGAAATATAAATGCGAAAGTTGATAGGAACTTTTTTTCATTTAAATATTACTTAAAATAGGTAAATAGAAACAGCGGAAAAGACTAGAAAATACGAAAGCAGCAGTCTTAACCGTTTCAGGGGCAGTGGTATGTTTATGAAACCACTTTATTTTATTTCCCAAACTCCACAATGACATGAGAATTTTGATAAAATCGTTTCAATTTAATATGTATGTGAAATATAGACTTTTTGCGTATTTGCGAATAAATTTGTTCGTATATTTCGGTGCCAGTCATTTATTTCAACATTTTAGTATAGGAATTACTTTGCCTTTGACAGGGTTAAAAGATGTTAATGATAATTTAAGTACTCAGGCGGCAGCACAAGAACATGGCATGGACAGAAAAACTTTGGGAAGGTATGTAGACAAATTTCAACATAATGAATAGAGTGAGATGAAGCCAAACTATGTGACAACTAGAGTTGTCAGGTCGAATGTCACAAAAAGTAGGCAAAGAGACAAAAAAAGTGGGACAGTGCCTACCAAATCCGGGCATTATAATGCATGAAACCCTATTGAAACGGAGCCTGTCTCTAGCCGAATACTGTCTTAACCCCTTAATTCTCGCTCCCGTCATATTCTCGGGCTGTGTCTTTTACTCAAATTGTTTGATTCCCACCAGTTTTATAAAATAGTGAAATTGGCTATATTTTAGTATCGTTTTTACTGTCATTAAATATGGTGAATATTTCTTTTCCATAAAAGTGGTGCCAATAAGCAATTTGAATTATTCAACCGTAATTTAATTCAAGCGTTAAGGGGTTAAACGTTAAAATTTCATTTCCCTGTTGTGTAATTATACCTGTTCAGACGAAATCCTGATTAAAACAAAACTTTTCTCCTCTGACATGCGATTACGCCTAAACAGGATTGTTGAAGCATCATATTTTCAAAAATATTTTTTTTTAATAATTAAAGAATGTAGCATAAATCTATTTTTCTTTTTTTTAAACTGATTTTATTTTTCTTCACAAACATTTCATTATAAAACAAAGTTGGTCAACCCTCCCATATGTGGGGAGCCTTGGCCCATTATTTTCTCATGATTACCCGAGTATTACGAGTATACTTGTAGCTTTCATATTCGTGGCTTTAATTTATTACTTAATTTATCACGATTATTTTATAATTTAAAAAAATTGCCTTTTTTATTGGTAGAAATTTCGCTGTACTAGTAAAGCGAAATTTACCTTTCTGAATTTGTGGTGGCAAATGAATTTCAAGAAGAAATTTGAAAACTCTTACTTTATAGCTTTGGCAGCGAATGTGTTAAAAAATAAAAAATAATTTTGTAAAAAGTGGGTCAACCCTCCATAGTCTCCCTTACTTCTTTGACAGCGGGCTTTGTTTTTCTACTATTATTATTTGGACACCCTGTTTTCTCCGATTTGAAATTTAAAAATGCATATGTCATGAAGTATGGTTATATATTGTGTATGTGGTCTAGAGGTTTACACGGGCCGGAATTTCCATGCCCGGGCAAGGCCAGGTGAAAAAATTAAAAGTTCGGCCAGAGCCCTGTCCGGCCCGCCCCGTACGAAAATCTGTGAAAACAGGCGCAGTCCGGCCCGGCCCGTTGAAAAATCAATTAATGAGGTTCGATTCAATTTCATCCGAAAATTCAGGTTTTTTCTAAAAATACAATTAAGATCCCTTTAAAGAATAATACTGCATACATATTTATGGGATAATTTTACATTATATTTTAAAATTACTATGTGTTCGCAAGACAGAAAATACACAATAGCAACATTAATGATTGCTTAGAGTCTTAGATGTTTCCCCATTCAAATAAGGATTCATTAAAAAATTAATTTAGTTTAGAATAAAAGAAATAAAGAAGGTCAAAAACATGATAACTTTTGAAGCTGTATAATAAAAAGCAAAATCGTAAAAATATTTCTCTGCCATTTATTAACCCCTTGGGGACGAGTGACACGTATACGTGCCGGAAATAGGCCTAAGGATCCTCGTTTATCCTCACCAGTAAAATTTCACTGCAAAATTTGTCTTATTTAATCCGAGCATTTTCCCGATTTGAATAGCCACAAACTTCTGTTTTTTAAAACCGGTAGCAAAGTAATAAACATTTCGTAAAAGGCTCCCGTCGCGAAGCGGTTAAGACTTTTCTCAAATCCAAAAGAGCTAATATCTGATACATTTCTGAATTCATTTCTTTTTGAAAACGCATAAGATTGGCAGGTGTTCTTATTCAGAAACTGTGTAATCGAATAACGTTATCCCTTTTTTATATATATAAAAGCAATTTATTTTCGAGAAAATACTGCCAAACTTAAAATTTTTAATCGAATTTCCAGAAAGCGATAGCACGGGTAAGTAGAAAAATCTGCAATCACGTGACAAGAATCTCTTATATCTCGATAAGTAATTTATTTATAAAAAATGGAAAACGTTGCTCGATTCCAAATACCTTCAATAGGACTGTCAATTTTATGCCTTTACAGTTAAAAATGAGTCAGAATATGCGCCAGAAAATTTCTTACTGTTGAGCAGTGTATTTGAGAACCACCTTAAACCCTTGAGGGGCGGTGAGATATAGTATAATCCACCTAATTTAAACAAGATTCGCACCAGAAACTTTTAATAAAATTTTGCGTGTTAAACTTTGTGGGCGAAATGTTAAAAAAAATTGTTTTTCTTTATTTTAAATTAAAATTTTTCGATTATTCCGGTGAGAATTCGAGATTGCTTATACAATATTGCTTGCCCCTCAAAGGGTTAAGTTATATTTCCAAAAATTCCGTTAACAGAAGTTCGTTACCACTATTAATATTTTTACAAAATAGTTTGCCTTCCCTATACATCCTGAGAACAATAAAGTCCAATTCCGGCCTTGCTCGTCTATATATATATATATAAAAATTGCAAACCTGACCTCCGCCCAGCACGAATCTGCTGAAAAAAAAAGCCCGAGCTCAGACACCATTTAACTGTCCATGCTGATCTCTACACTGGACATGTTACATTTCTGTATTGATGTTGTCAAACTGGCATCGGCTCGTGAAGCACATTTATACATATTCTCGCGAAAGTCTCGTTCATTGAAAATGTCTTATATTTTACCGGCTTCGATTAAGTTTTTAACCCCTTGGGGACGAGCGACACGTATACGTGCCGCATGAAGCGCTCAGAATCCTTGTTTTTCCTCACCAGTAAAATTTTACTGTAAAATTTGCCTTATTTAATCAGAGCATTTTCTCGATTCAAGAAGACACAAATTTCTGTTTTTAAAAAACGGTGACAAAAGATTAAAAATTTCGTAAAAGGCTCCCGTCCCGAAGGGGTTAAAACGGGCCTGCAGGCCCGCTTAATTTTTTTATCTGTCCGGCCTGGTAGGCCCATTCAAATTTTGCCGGCCCGGCCCGTTGAAAAAATTATTCTAATTCTGAATCCCCGTCCCGGTGAAAAAATTATTCTAATTGTACCTGCCCGGCTCGTTTGAAAATTCGCATTCACTTAGGCGGATCGCACGGGTAAGGGCCTCGGGCCAGGCTCGGGCCCGTGCACACCTTTAATTCTGGTCTGCAGAATAGCCGTAAGAAGTTTACTTTCTACCAATTTCCTTCCGTAATGCGCACAGGGATTTATTGATTTCATAAAAGTAGTACCTCATTTAGATAATTCAAAACATTTTTTCCAAATAGTCAGTTTTAGATATGCTTGACAAAATTTCATATGTAAAAGTTCCTTCATGAGGCATAGCTGCCAAATTATATGGATTTTACTTATCACTAAAATTTAATAGTGAATTTTGCCTTATTCAATCGCCGAATCGTAGTCAATTTTGATTTTTAAATAAGGCAGAAATTTCTGTTAAAATTTTGTAAAATCCGTACAAGTTGGTAACTAAGATGAGGCATATTACACTATGAATAAATGTTCAAGCATTAAAAAAAAAAAAAAAAAAAAAAAAAAAAAAAGATTGTATTACTAAATAATATTAAAGCCAGAAAAATTAAAAAGGTTTTTGTAATATAAAAATGGTGTTAAATCATTTTAAAAAACACTCAACATAATTATTCCGGTAGCAGTGTGTTTTGAACTTTCATCTGGGTACTTTTGAAAATTAATTTTTATTCGGTTATTTTTAAATGTTTTCATCTATTATTTCTATTTTTAGAGAACGACACTACTTTCATTATGAAAAAACCCCAGAGAATTTGTTAATAAGAAATCTGAAATTGCTCCCCTGAAAAGTGATATTGCCCGCCCCCCGTGATACATAGGCCCCACTTTGGGAACCACTGGGTTAAGGGGTTAATATAAATGAAGTACATTTCTTTATTTTTTTAAGGGGGGGGGGTGGAAAAAAATCATAATAATTTATCGATACATATTAATGGAAATAATTTTTCATTAAGGCTGTTCTTAACTGCTCTGTTCCACAAGCGCAAAACGTTTGGACACATTTACAAATTCATTTTTTAGCGGAAAGATATAAAATTGGAAAGCCTGGCCATGGAAGCGATTTGGAATCAAACTGTTTTTTTCCATTTTTGGATCAATAAATTACCTATTGAGTTATAAGTGATTTTGGTCACGTGACAAAGACGATTTTCGCCCTTCACGGACTGGTTTTTATGCTTTCTTCGGGAACTTCGATTCAAAACGTCCTTTTTGACACTATTTTCTGAAAGATGTATTGCGTTTGCAAAAAAACGAAAAAAAAAAAACAGCTCGATTACATAGTTTCTGAACAACAACACCTTCTATAGTCATGCATTTTCGAACAAAAATAAATTAAAACTTACGTCAGTAAGTTGCCCTTTTGGATTTGAGAACACCCTTAAAGCTGATCCAGTAGTCACTAACTTAACATTAAGTTTATTTAATACAACTTTAATTAACCTTTTAAAAATATGTAAAAAAAAAAACAAACAAAAAAAAAACAACATAAAATATCATTTGTCACTTAAGCACTCGAATGGTGGCGGTGTATTATATATACCATATTATTTTAACACCCAAAAGTCATTTTCGTACCGTAATTTTGCAATTATTTTTTTCTTTTTACAATGTACAATAAGAAAAGCTTTTACGAACTTTAATATAAACTTGTTGGTCAATCCCGATATCATTTAACTATTTTAACCCATTAAGGACGGAATTATTTTTCTTATTAACCCCTTCGCGACGGGAGCCTTTTACGAAATGTTTATTACTTTGCTACCGGTTTTAAAAAAAAACAGAAGTATTTGCCTGTTCAAATCGGGAAAATGCTCGGATTAAATTAGGCAAATTTTACAGTAAAATTTTACTGGTGAGGATAAACGAGGATCCTTAGGCGTATTTCCGGCACGTATACGTGTCGCTTGTCTCCAAGGGGTTAAAATACAAAAATTGCCTTTCTCGCCGCTTTTTAAGAAAAGCAATATTTATCTCATTTTATAGCAGAGTTTTTGCCATTAAAGAAAGCGAAATTGTTGTTCTAAATTACTGGTATTCAAACAGCAAAACGGCTGACAGCTATGCTGTGACCATATGGTAACGCTAGTCTTTAATGGGGTAACATGTTAGCAACAGAACTCTTTTAGCCCTGAAAAAGTTAAGCCGATTTATTTGTTACTAACGTAACATTAGATTTACTTAATAAAACTATTAATTTTTTTGTATAAATATTTCAGAAAAAAGTTTTCTAAAAAAGGACGCGAAGAAGTTTAAAGCCTTTAAACTTTGATATAATCGCTGCTTTCTGAGTCAGACGTAGTACATAATGATTGTTCGAAATAGATTTTCATTAGAGGTAGCAAAAGACAATAGAGATCCATAATCAAGAAGAATGGTATGATAACATTTGTCACTAAACTGGTTAACTTTATCGCCTACTAAATAATCTCTCAGCAAAGTCTTGTAATATACACAGTTATATATACATCCATGATTTATATACGCATTTTTATTGTATTTATAAATCACTGAAATACCTGAAATAATATGCTGTCGTTGCTTTTGTCAAAACAAATCATATAAAATGATGTATGTTATAATTAAATATATACGACATTGCTAAAGCTTTTTGTAGAAAGTGACATGTTTTATATAAAATGAGACCATTCGTTTATATATAAAAAAGATTGCAGGGTGGAGAGAAAGGAAAAGAAATAGAACTAGAGAACAGGAATTCTGCTTTTTCAGAATTTAGTGTCGCTCTCGATGAAAGAAAATATAAATGTATATATATATAAATAGCACAAAACATATTTCAGTTTTAAGACTTAAAACACACGCTTTTATTTTATATAAAGTGACGTCATCCGCATCCGCTGATGAATTCCTCATTTGCGATCCAGCATTAACCCCTTAATTCTCGCTCCCGTTATATTCTCGGGCTGTGTCTTTTACTCAAATTGTTTGATTCCCACCAGTTTTATAAAATAGTGAAGTTGGCTATATTTTAGTATCGTTTTCCTGTCATTAAATACGTTGAATATTTCTTTATCATAAAAGTGGTGCCAATAAGCAATTTGAATTGTTTAACCGTAATTTAATTCGAGCGTTAAGGGGTTAAAGAACATCTACAGTAAAGTACGCATATGACGTCAGTATCACTGAATAATACACAAATCCAAAAAAAGAGATATTGTCATTCAAGAAACTTGACGAAAAAAAAAATAAAAAAAAATCGGCTATCTAATTATTTATATGCTTTCATTTGTTTGTAATATTAATATAGATACTTAAAATTAAATTTAGTTAATAATAGCTCCATGTTTTATCAGAAATCATTCATTTATATTTTTTTCAAAATAGCACGCTTTTTAACCCCTTAACGCTCGAATTAAATTACGGTTTAAAAATTCAAATTGCTTATTGGCATCATTTTTTTGAAAAAGAAATATTCGCCTTTTTTAATGACAGGTAAAACGATATTAAAATAAAGCCAATTTCACCATTTTATAAAACTGGTGGGAATCAAACAATCTGAATAAAAGACACAGCCCGGGAATATGACGGGAGCGAGAATTAAGGGGTTAAGTAATTTTTTTTTCAGTTTTTATGGGAAAATGACAACAAAAAGATATAATTGATATGTTTCCCTTTACTTTCTATAGAAATGGAGTACTTGATTTGCCAAAATTAAACAAATGACGCTAAAAACTGAAATATATGTATATATATATATATATCTCAAAAAGAAATGGAGATGCAGTTTTCGAACAAATTGCATACTTGCCAACCTCCCGCTTTTTTTAAACGAAAAAAACGTATTTTCAACAATAAAATATATTAAATTAAATGTTTCTTGCTTCTATGTGGTAGTTATTTGAAACCTACATTATTTCATTTACTAAATAAAATTTCTGGCTTGAAGTATGTTTTGTTGAATTAAAAAAAAGCGGGAGGTTGGCAAGTATGAAATTGCATTTAAAAGTACTTTTTCCCCCAAAATGTAGGTATAAAAATTGAAAATGTGCGATACTTAAAAGTTTTAAAAATTGTAATAGAGTATTTAACAGTACAATGATACATCTGCTTTGTTTTATGGCTGGGTTATACAACGGAACGTTATATTTTCATACAACACTTTATTTGCTGGGAGAAAGAAATAGTATACCGGGGGCTAAAAATATTGGAAATTGTGCATCAAACGTGGCAAATGAGATGAGTTCGTCCTATAACCTGTTTTATAAATATTCAGATCTTGAAGCAAAAACTGTTGTACTCTTATGCAAAAATGCATTAAAAAATGGGATTATATATATTAAATTCGGTAATACAGAATTAATATGACTCCATCTTATACAGGACGTCATCACCATGGCAACCTTGAATCATTACCTATCATGAAATATCATTGAATTAATCTTCTGAAGTTTTGATTAAATTTTCATAAAATTTGAAATGACACGACGAAATTCTGCAACGATTATATTTATTAAATTTCAAACCATTCATTGGATAGTTTTTGCGCTGTTATATGCCGACAGACGGATGGACCAGGTGGCGACTATAGGCGCTACGTATTTATATAATTACAAAGCACTTAAAAAGAAAAATCATAGAATCACTAAGGAAATAAAAATAAATTTAAATGGACGAGTACATCATATCGCGTTCATCATGCACGAAATGAATATAAATAAATATCAATGGAAAGCATTTTTCAATAAAGCCACTCTATTAGTAACTAACTTAACTTTAAGTTTACTTAATGAAACTCGAATTTGCCTTTTAGAAATACGCAAAGAAACAAAACAAAGAAACCATTCATCTCTTAACCTTTTGAAGGGTTGTTGTCACACGGAATGACCACTAAATTTTAATTTCTAAAAGGCGAATGACACCAAGAATATTTTAATGAAAATTTGCTTTTATAAGGAAAGTTTATTAAGCGAGTTTTGTTACTCTAAAAATTCGTTTCTAAATTTTGGTGGCAGTCAATTATTTCATCCTATTACGAAAAGAATTACTCTGAAATGGTTACACGTTTTATTTGTTACTAACTTAAAATTAAATATACTCAATAAGAGTATTAATGTTTTTGTAGAAATACTTAAGAATTTTTTTTTACATTAACCCCTTGGGGACAAGCGACCAGTATTCATGTCGTGTAAGGTGCTCAGAATCGGTGATTATTCTCACCAGTAAATTTTTATTATAAATTTTGCCTTCCACAATCCGAGCATTTTCCCGATTCAATTAGCAAAAATTTCTGTTTAAAAAAAACTGGTGATTAATGATTAAAAATTCTATAAAAGACGCTCTCTCCTGGAAGGGGTTAAGCCCTTGAGATCCCACCTACGTTTAATCAAGATTTGCACAGGAAACCTTTAATTAAATGTTATTATTATAACTTTTGTGTAAAAAAAAAGTTCTAAACTTGCTTTTAATTATTTTCAAATAATATTTTTCAAAGATTCCGGTGTGAATTTAACATTACAGGAACATAGTCACTTGCCCCTCAAAGGGTTAACCCTTTTCTGTGCAACCAATTTTTCGGCCTTTTTTTCACCAAATTTATAAAAGTGAAACTTAGTTAAAATTTTCTCGTCCAAATCTTACTTAAAATTAGGTGGGATATAATAGATCCCACCGCCCCTCAGTGGGTTAAAAGGACGCGAAGTTTAAAGCTTTTAAACTTTGATATAACCACTCCTTTTTGAGACAGACATATTATATAATAGCTGTTAGAAATGGAAGTGAATGCCATACATTTTCATTAGAGGTAGTGAAAGACAATACAGATCCATAATCAAGATGAATGTTATGTTCACATTAGTCACTAAAATGGTTAGGTTTATCGCCTGCTCAATAAAACTCTCATAAGATGTTTGCAATAAACACACCGTTTGAGTATTATTTTATGTCATTGATTTGCGTAAAAGGATGATTTGTCACATTTTCTATTAAAATACGTGTCTAAACATATACTGTTTTTCATCATAATTGCAAAGATACTTACGAAATCTTGTGTGAGACCATTAAACAAAATGGCATACATTTATTTAGATTAATCTAAATAATTTTGGATGTATCTAAGTAAGTGCTTTTTTTTGTTTTCTTTAGAAAACAAAAACGGCATTTTTTATAACCATACTGTTAAACACTGTAAAACAGGGCTGGCAGTTGGCCTTTTTTTAGCTCAGAAATTTCGAATTATACCGGAAGCATTGAATGAAGAATCTCTAGTTTATGCAATCTCCAAATGTCTGTCGAAAAGTAAAGAAACGAATATTACAGAAAATTTTTGGTATGAATGCGAATTTTCGAATTTTATGTATATAAAAATATTTCAAACTGCCAACCCTATTGTACAGTTTATATTCAAAATATTAGAATAATTGGGAAAAAGTAATAAGAAAAAATTATTTTTCGTTTATTTATTTTTGATAATAATTAAATGCAATTAAACTTCTTATAAATTAAATCTTGAATGTTTAGATAAGATTTTAACTTTTACAAAATTTGAAATACAGTGCAATAAATTAGGTATACACAGGGTTCGCACAGTTTTACCACAAAATTTTAACAGTATTTTGAAAGTATTTCACTGCAGGATAATATTGCAAAATCTGTGAATAAAGCTGGGGATTGCGACTTCTGTGTTTTTAAAATTAAATGTAAATTTTCTTGTCATTAATAGTGGTGTCAGAGTCCTTGGAAATTCCAAGGAGCGTGCGAACCTTTTATACAGCTTTCTGAAACACATCAAAATATTAGAATAAAATTTAGATTGGTTCAAAATATTAGAATATTTTATTTTACTCAACAATATTACTTTATAAATGTGAAGTAAATGGTAGTTAATATTTTTTAGCATGCCTTTTAGCTTTCATAACAGCGTACAATCGATCTTGCATATTAATAAGGTGTTTACAAACATTTCTATCAATATTAGCCCAAATGGACTTTATACGTGCAACTAACTCAGTTTTTCTTGAAGGATGATTTTCTTGGAGATTTTTCTTCATTATACACCATAAAATTTCGATGGGATTAAAGTCTGGTGAGTTTGGTGGACAAGGAAATACCTTAATGTTGCGTTGGCGGAACCAATTCTTAGTTGACACCGAGGTATGAGGTGACGCTAAATCTTGTTGAAAGATGACATAATCTTTAAATAAATCTTCTGATGATGGAATCATGTAATATTCCCATATTTCTTTATCTATCTGAGAGTTAACCTTTGCGTAGACGATGCATAACTTTCCAGGTCCTTCTTCACTCATACAACCTCAAACCATGACACTAGCAGCAAATTTTACGGAACGTTTAAGGCATTCTTTATCAAATGCTTCTTGCTTCATTCTCCAAACTCGAATACCTTGATTGCCATATGAAACACAAAACATACTTTCATCACTAAATAATATATTTTCCTAATCTTCTTCGTTCCATAAGCGTCTTGATTTACACCAATTCAATCTTATACGCTGTTGTTTTGCATTCATGAGAGGTTTTGTTTTCGGTACACGAGATTCAAACTTAAATTTATGGAGGCGTCTTAATGTTGTCGATGTAGAAACTTCAAATCCTTTTTCTTTCCATTTTCGGTGCAAGAATCGCACACTTTGAAAACAGTTTTTCTTAACTATTCGCTTCAGTTTCCAGTCATCTCTAGCAGATGTTTTTGGTTTTCGGCCACCATTTCGGCGATTATTTTGAAATTTTCCATTTTTTGAATATTGTGTTAGTGATTTACTAACGCTTGATTTCAAACAATGTAAATAATTCGCTATATAACATTGATTTTTACCGTGCCGATACAAATCAACTATTCGAAGTTTAAGAGATTCAGGAATATCGCTCCCACGACCCATTTTAAGACGAAAAAGCAAACAAACTGCAAAGAGAATACTGATTTTAAATACAATCGTCTGAATTTAATCAATGATGCCACCAGTTATGAATTGGTGAAAATTAAAGAAGAATTACTTTGAAGTATTCTAATTTTTGATCCATTTGAATATTTAATATTTAGACTTTTCAAAATATTTTTTTTCAATTAATCTTATCAAAAATGATATTAATTTTAAGATAATAAATAAGTTTAATCAACAATAAGTTCTTAATAAAAAATATTGTTCGCATATTTACATTAAAAGACATTAAATTACCAAACGATATTTTCAATTTGTAATTAATCTAACACTCTGAATGTGAGCTGTAAAATTATGCATATAAGAATTAATTACGATTTAATTTTTATTAAATATATTGTTTCAACCGATACTTGTGAATTGAAAATTTATTTAAAATAAATTCACACGTCCGCTATTAAACAAGTTGAAGAATTTCTCTTTAAAATTTCTGGTACATAACCTTCAATAAATGTATAAAAAAAGGCTTCCAAAGGAAAAATCTTGCAGAATATATTTGAAGAAACCGGGTGTTGTTTTTGCCTTTCATTTGATTTTCCGAAATTAAAAGACATATATAAGCATTACATAAAAGGTTAGCGTTTAAAAAAAAACAATTAAGGAAATACTTATATGTAGGAGTTTTGTGATTATTAAAGTAGAACAGATCCGAAAATCATAAAATTAAGGTGAAAAAACTTTCGATTAATAACAATTTTCACTTCATTGTAATATTCGTTTAGTGTTATTTCAGTCGCATTTCTACTTAATTTCTTTGTACCAAATATATATATATATATATAATATATAATATATATATAATTAATAACAAATTTAGATACAGCTTTCAAACAAATTGCATTTAAAAGTACATTTTTTTCTCTATACGACGGTGTAAAAAGTAATATTGTGGGATGTTTAGAAGTTTAAGAATGAAATTTCATTTAAAATGTATCGTCAATTTTTTTGGAAATCTGACGATGGAAAATCCTTTTCCCGAACAGCCAATGAAATGCTTGGATAATAAATAAGTTTCAGGTGGATAATACGTACGATTCGCAGGCGATTATTGTCGCTTGGAATTTTTACGTGTAATAACACTATTAAAGTTTAATTCATGGCGTACGTAATGTATGATCATCTCCGTGCGATTTTTTATATCTTAAATTTTAGTCTTCGAAAACATCATTTTCCAAATGGTCGATGTAATTTCATAAATTGCTTTTTTTTTACCATTTTTGCTGAAAAAGAAACTGCGAATTTAGGATATTTTCAACTTTTGTATAATCGCTACTTTTTGAAAAAGACACATACAATAGCTGTTCGAATGGAGAATCGGGCTATGCGATTTTATTAAGAAAAGCAGGAAACCATACAGATTCATAATCGAGTATGGTCACATTTGTCACTAATGTTGTTAACCCTCTGTCTACCAGAAGGGTCCAATGGACCCGACATGTACATTCAAAATATTTATTCAAACCAGAAATTTCTTCAAAACAAACTAAATGTATAAATCAGACAATAATAAGTTAAATAAACAAATTAAATAGTGTTAAGTAAAAATTCTGGTGTAGAATGTTTTTATAAAACTTGAGTAAAATTTCCGGTAGTTCTAGGGTTAATTTTATCGCCTACTAAAAAAAACTCTCACGAAAGTCTGGTAATATACAAAGTTATATACATATCTTCAAGTATATACTGAGTTTTAATGTATTCCTACATGATTAAAATACCGTATAATACTATGTTATCATTGTTTTTGTATAAATAAGTCATATAAATGCTGTATCAGGGTTCGTACGGGTACCGTTATTTTCAAGGCCCAATATCAGAATTTTTTTATCGAAAAATAAATCTAGTTTAAGCGATCGAAATTTTGCCTTATTTCAACTGAGATTTCCCATAAAAAAATACTGGTACCGAAGAATTTCTTAGTCAGGAAATTCAAGAGCCCGTACGAACCCTGTGTATGATCTAATTAACGATTTATGACATTGCTAAAGCTTTCCATACAAACTGACATCTTTAACATAAATGAGGAACATTCCTATATATAACGAAAGAGGGGGGGGGATAAAAAGGAATAATGATAGTCATTTATAGATAAATAATAACGGAAATAATTTTTCATTAAAGCCACTCCATTACTCACTAACTCAGTTTACTTAAGGGGTCTCAGGACTCTTAAAACTTCAAAATTTTCGAAATTTTATTTTTTTATGTTAAATTCTGAACATTTTGATATAATTTTTTCCTTAAAATACCTATTAGAACAGAAGTTATGGCTTTTGGAATTATACCCGCTCAATAGCTGCAGCGGCGTTTACGAAACTTGGAAGTCATTTTTCTCCAAATTACGCTTGGGGGCATAAGGAGCACGATATCTCACAAACTTCTGAATATTTTCTTATGAAATTTTCAGACTTATTTTTAATGTTAGTCTGCGTAAACTGAACCTAAAATTTCCTTTTTATTGTTAAAAAGAAATATTTTTTTAGATGATTATAATGCTGAAATTAAAAAAAAAATGCATTAGCTATATACAACTTTATATTAAAAATATAAAAATATTTTAAATAAAAATTTATTTAGGTTCAGGGTAATTATTGTATTCTTAAGTATAAATAGACACAAAAATTTTCGTTCTATTTGCAAAATTTATTTTGTAATTCTGCGCGTAAGCTGTTATGCCAGTTTTCTGCTGGTCAAATGTCTGATAGTTTGCAGCTCCCTATAAATGTTAATTATGTATCTTGCAATTTTTTTAAATACATGAAATGAAAGAACATACTTATATCTTTCATCCCAAAAAATGTGTTTTAAAATCATTTACATTTTAAGATATTAAACGTAGAAAATGGTCTTGTTTTTTCCAATTTTAATAGACCTGTGATCCTTTAATAAAACTCGAATTAATTTTGTAAAATATGCAAAAAAAAAAAAAAGAAAAAAAAAAGAAAACACCTAAGAAATTATATGTCATTTCAGCCGCTTTATTTGTTACTAACTTAACATTAAATTTACTTATTAAAACTATTAATATTTTTGTAGAAATATTTAAGAAAAAAAAATTTGGTTAAAAGGACGCAAAGAAGATTAAAGCTTTTAAACTTTGATATAATCACTCCTTTTTGAGTCAGATGCACTATATAATGGCTTTTGGAAATAGGAGTGAATGCCATACATTATCATTAGAGGTAGCAAATGACAATACAAATCCTAAATCAAGATGAATTGTATGTTCACATTAGTCACTAAAGTGGTTAACTTCATTGACTAGTCAATAAAACTCTCATAAGAGGCTTGCAATAAACACACCGTTTAAGTGTTATTTTATGTCATTGATTTACATAAAATAATGTTTATTTACATTTTTCATTAAAATAAGCATCTAAACATATAATGTTTTTTGTCATAATTGCAAAGATACTTAGGCAATCGTCCGTGAGACCATTAAATAAATGACTTACATTTATTTAGATTTATCTAAGTAAAAGTTAGATTTATCTAAATAAGTGTTTGTTTCCTCTTCAGAAAACAAAATGCAATTGTTTATAACCATGCTATTCATGGTTGTTGGTTGGGCCTTTTTTTATACCAGAAATGGGAATAGAAGAACTTTTTACTTTAAGTAATCTCGAATTGTTTATTATTAAAACAAAGGCAAAAATGTCTATTTTAATTATCAGGTATGAATTTCGAATTTCTGAATTAAAAAAACACCAAACTGGCGAACCTGATGCTATCTAACTCACACTGTCAAAATTATGCATATGAGAAAAATCAATTAAAATTTAACTATTAATTCAATTTTATCAACCGATATTATTTTAATAAAAATGTTTATTTTATATAATCACAAATGTCTGCTATTAAGCCCTTAACGGTTGCATTAAATTACGGTTTAAAAATTCAAATTTCTTATTGGCAACACTTTTTTGAAACAGAAATATTCATCTTATTTCATGACATGTAAAATGACACCCTAATAAAGCCAATTACACTATTTTATAAAACTGGTGAGAATCAAACAATCAGAATAAAAGACACAGCCCGTGAATACCAAGGGAGGGAGAATTAACCCCTTGTCGACAAGAGACCGGTATTCTTGCCGCGTAAGGTGCTCAGAATCGGGGATTATTCTCACCAGTAAATTTTTATTGTAAATATTGCCTTACTTAATCAGAGCATTTTCCCGATTCAATTAGGCAAAAATTTTTGTTTTAAAAAACCGATGATTAAAGATTAAAAATTCTGTAAAAGACGCTCGTCCCGAAGGTCTTAAGGGGTTAAATAAGTTGAAGAATTTATATTTAAATTTTCTAGTATCTAACCTTAAATAAAAGTATGAAAAAATATACTTCCAAAGGAAAATTCCCTGTAGATTAGGGTTGAGCAAACCGATTGGGGGTTTAAGCTTTCATTTCTTTTTCCGAAATTGAAGAACATATGTAAGCATTACAAAATCGGTTAATGCTGTAAAATAATAATAATAAAAATTATTAAAGATATATGGATACGTAGGAGTTTTTTTTTTTTTTAATTTTTAAAGTAGAGCACATCCTAAAATTATAAAATTAAAGTGAAAAAACATTCGATTAATAATAGTTTTCAGTTCATTTTAAAATACGTTTATTGATTTTTTAATCACATTCCTACTATTTGTGCCAAACCTAACGTATTTGTACCAAAAAAAAAAAAAAAAAAAAACCTCTTTTGCTTAAAAGAAACGAAGAATTTTAGATATTTTGAACTTCAGCTGATTGCTCTTATTAAAACAGACGCATAAAATAGCTGTCCGAAATAGAGATTCAGGTTGTGCATTTTTATTAAGAATAGTGAGAGACCATACATATCCATAATCAAGATAAATTGAATCTTCAGATTAGTCACTAATGTGGTTACTGTTATCGCCTACTCAATAAAACTCTCATAAAACACTTATAATAAACACTCCGTTTCAGTATTATTTTATGTCATTGATTTGTGTAAAGTGATGTTTTGTCACATTTTGGATTAAAATAAGTATCTAAAATATAATGGCTTTTGTCATAATTACAAAGATACTTAAAAAATCTTGTGTGAAACTATTAATGTCTTTATACACACACACACACACACACACGTATATATATATATATATATATATATATATATATATATATATATATATATATATATATATATATATATATATATATTAGATTTTACTGACAAACAACAGAAGTATTTTAGATCTTTTCAACTTTCCTATGATCGCTCCGTTTTTTGAAGAAGGCGCATGTAACAGCAGTCCGAAATGGAGGTTCACGCCATACGTTTTCATTAAGGGTAGCGAGAAACCATACAGATCCATAATCAAGATGAATGGTATGATCACCATTTGTCACTAAAATGGTTAACTTTATAGCCTACTCAATAAAACTCTCATAAAAGGTTTGCTATAAACAGGTAGTTTAAGCATCATCATACATCGTTGTGATGAATAAATGATATGTTGTCATTGCTTTTCTGAACATATATCATATAACGTATTTTGTTCTAAAACAGTAAGAAAATTCGAAGCATTGTTAAAAGCTTGCGTAAAAATTAGAGTTTGACATAAAAGAAAAACCTTCATTCTTTTTTCAAGAAAAGAAAACCAAAAGCATTGTATGTATCGTTAATTATAAGTAAAAATAATTTGTAGTTAATGCCGAAAACATTGAAAATTTACTGAAAACTATTTCAAACATTTTGCAGTAAACAGCGAATTTTTTAAACATTACTCATCTTCGAGAAACAGTTGCGAAAATTATATCATCATTATTTAGTTTAACCCTAATTATATTTCCTGATTTATGGTGATATGGATATAATTTTTCTTAATGACACGTCTTTCTGCAAAACATACTTGTCAGAAAGTACATTCAGGACTGAATTTAATTTTTTGTAAATCCAACATTCTTGAAGTGTAATTTTATTTAGTAAAGGGAATTTTTTTTTGTGTGTGTAAATATATTAAAGATTTGCCAAGCTACCACCAGGGTGGCGAGTGGTCAGGGAAAAACACAGTCAAAAAAGGTGTTAAATGCCAGTATTTTGTTAAAGAGAAATTCGTCTGCTTTAATCCCTTTATATTATTCGAAGTATTTTCTAGAAGAAAATACTGGTAGTTCCCACTTTTTTTGACTGTGTTTTTCCCTGACCACTCTTCTTATAAATATGTGGATTCATTAACACTAGAACCGCCGGAAATTTTACTGAAGTGTTATAAAAATATTTTACACCGGAAATTTTATTTGAAACTACTTAACATATCTATTTAACTTATTTCTTTGCTTTTCCCGCCAGCTTGGCGAGTTTACTAAATTAGTGCTAACTCCTCTTTTTCACTTTATTTCTCCTATCATAAGTAGTTTTTAAACTACAGCTTTATCTATATTAAATATAATCTCTCTTTACTTTTTCAAGTTTTAAACTTGTTACTTTTTATCTATCCTTAATTTTAAACATTAAATTCCTATGTAGTCCTACTGCACCTTCTCTTTTTATTTCCAACGACTCATACTTTCCAAGACATTCTCATTCTTCAACCTGGGTGTTCAGTTGACGTCAACTAGGAAACCCCTCAACCGCTGCTTCACTGTTCAGCACTGTTCTGTTCCGAGGTACATTTTAAACTTATTTTAGAAAGAAATTTCTGGTGATAATCAAAATATTTTTATTTGGTAGCAGTAAAAATGGCCGCTACGACGGTTCTAGTGTTAAACCCAGTTTAATCCTTACAGGGTCAAAATGTTGAAATAAATGATTGACACCGGAATTTATTAAAAATTTTATTTGTGAATATGAAAGACTATGTTTCAGACACATAATGAATGGAAAATTTTTGTACCAACATTCTGGTGCCATTGTGGCATTCGGGAACTAAAATTAAGAGGTTTCATAAACATACCACCACCAATAAAATTGTTGACATTGTTTCGAACTAGGAAATCTGTTTGACGGATATTTGAAAAGAAGTTCCTACATGGAATTCATTTTATTCCATTTAAAAAAAATATTCCCTTAGCGAAACGTATTAAATCTAGGACAAATCAACACCCATATTTCGGAAGATTAGCGGGAGCTTAGCACTTATGGATATATATTGCATTATGTACATTACTTCTTTTGTCAACAATCCTTTTTCTCAACTAATCTGTACCTTACAACATTGAATGAGTTATTATTGGATAGGATTTTTTACATTAATATAATTATATTTATTATTTAGTCAATTAAATAATCGTTCCTATCACTTTACAATCCAGTGCAGCTTATTTTATTATTATTATTATTAGAAAAGTTGATCATTTCCTAAATTATTATATCAAAGAGAAAAAACTTTCGATTAATAATAATATTTGCTTCATTCTTTCAATGAAAATGGTGTCACATTCCTTTTTAATGTCCTTCTTTACATACTATCGCGATTTTGATGGTGCTTGATAATGTTTAATTAATGGTTATATATAACCGTATTTCAAAATAGATTAACTGTTTACGTTAGGTTTTAAAATCTGTGTTAACTTAACTGTAAAAATAACCTTAAACTTATCGTGTTTTGGAAACCATGTGCTGATGTGTACTTGGATAAAATAACTGGGATTTTATTAGGTATTTAGTCTAATATTACTATTTTTCCTATTAATTAATTATTTAAAGGTTGTAATGCTTTTTCCATTTCATAGCATTTAATTTCATTCTGTTTTCAGTTTGAAGCTATTCTTTTAGTTATATTGGTCGTTTGAGTACAGGAGAAACAAAAAATTTCAGCTTTTAGCTTTTTTTCTCACAGAAAACGACTGATTTTGCTTATATAATTGAATTCTGTACTCTTTATAATGTAATTCAATATATAAGCTTTTCAATTATTTTTATCGAAATCCATATTCTTCTTTTTTTATTATTATTAAGTCTTGTTATATAGTACAAGGGACTTTGTTTTATACATAGTAACTTATTTATTATGTTTATGGTATCAATTCAGTGTGTTTGGGACACTGTATTGTTGTAAATTCATTCATACTATAACAATTATTGATGGTGGTCAATAATGTTTATTAAATGGTTATATATATATATATATATTTAATTTTCCTGAAAAAGAACAGGCGTATTTTAGATTTTTTAAACTTTCATATAATCGCTCCTTTTTTAAAGCAGACGAATATAATAGCTGTCCGAAATGGATGTTCAGGCCATACGTTTTCATTTAGGGTAGAGAGAAACCATACAGATCTATGATCAAGATGAATGGTATTATCACCATTTTTCACTAACCTGGTTAACTATATCGCCTAAATAAAACTCTCATAAGAGGCTTGCAATAAATGGGTAATTTTAGCATTATTATACAGCAGTGTGATGAATAAAATGACATGTCATTTCTTTTCAGTAAATAAATCTTGTAAAGTATTTTGTTTTAAAACAGTTGATCTCTGTTAAATGCTTTTTCAAAAAATGAGAGCTTTGACAGAAATGTAAAACCTTCATTCAAAAATAAAAACATTGTAATGTATGGTTAACTATAGATAGAAATCATTTGTAGATAATGTCGATAACATTATAAGTTTAATGCAAACTCTTTCAAAAGGTTTGATGTAAATAGTGAATTTTTTCATCATTATCCATCTTTGAGAAGAACTTGCCAAAATTCAATCACCATTACTGTGTTTAACCGTTATTATATTTCCTGATTTATGTTGGTGTAGATATAATATATCGTGATGTGTCGTCTTTCGTCAAAAACATAGTTGTCAAAAGTACATTCATAACTGATTTTTTTTTTTTTTTTTTTTTTGAAAAACCAATATTCTTGAAGTATCATCTTATTTAGTAAAGGGAAAATATATTTTGTATAAAAATAAAAGATATAGATATAAAAAAAATAAAAGATATAAAAAAAATAAAAGATATAAAATAAAAGATATAGATATTTAATGTATGTAAAAGATATAGATATTTAATATATGTAAAAGATATACAGAGTTTCCAAGCTCCCACTAATTTTCTGTAATATGTGGATTCATTTAAATTAGTTTAATAATGTTTCGAATTAGGAAATGTATTTAATGGATATTTAAAATCAGGTTTCTACATGCAATTCCTTTAATGTCATTTCTTTAAAAAAATTACCGTGCGAAATGTATTAAATTTAGGTCAAATTAACTTCCATATTACGGAAGATTAGCCATACCTTAGCACTTATGGATATATATTGCATCATGTATTTTATTCTTTTGTCAACAGTCGTTTTTCTCAACTAATACGTAACTTACAATGATGAATTCGTTATTATTGGATAGGATTTTTTGCATTAATATAATTATATTTATTTCTTAGTGAATAAGATAATCATTCCTATAATTTTACACCCCAGCGCAGTTTTTCTAATTATTATTATAAAACGTGACCGGTTCGTAAAATTATTATATCAAGGTGAAAAACCTTTCGATTAGTAATAATAATTCCTCATTCGTTTAATGATACTGCTGTCCCATTCTTCTTAATGTCTTTATATATATATATATATATATATATATATACCGGGTGTCCCAAAAAGGACTGACTGATTTTAAAATTCAATAACTTGCAAACGGTGACAGATATTTAAAAAATTCTTGCAGGAGGGTTATGCATAAGGTCAAAAGTTTTTTTACAGTGATTTTCAATTTTAGTTCGAATTACAAACAATAGATGGCGCTGCGATCAATAGACGCTGAATTCAGGCTCGATTTTTGGTACTTCGTGGCCCGGATAATACATTTCCATCTCCTTTTTCAGCATGGAACAAGAGAAAGGACCAGAAATCGAGCCTGTATTTAGCGACTATTGCTTACAGCGCCATCTATTGTTTGTAATTCGAACTAAAATCGAAAATCACTGTAATAAAACTTTTGACCTTATGCATAACCCTCCTGCAAGAATTTTTTAAATATCTGTCACCGTTTGCAAGTTATTGAATTTTAAAATCAGTCAGTCCTTTTTGGGACACCCGGTATATATATATATATATATATATATATATATATATTAAAATTTTCCTGAAAAAGAACAAAAGTATTTTAGATCTTTTCAACTTTCGTATAATCGCACGTTTTTGAAGCAGGCGCATATAATAGCTATCCGAAATGGAGGTTCAGGCAATTCGTTTTCATTAAAGATAGCGAGAAACCATACAGATCCATAATCAAGATGAATGGTATGATCACCATTTGTCACTAAAGTGGTTAACGCTATCGCCTACTCAATAAAACTCTCATAAAAGGATCGCAATAAACAGGTATTTTTAACATTATTATACATCACTGAGATGAACAAAATGATATGTTGTCATTGCTTTTCAGAAAATAAATCATATAAAGCATTTTATTTTATAACAGTAGATTTGAAGCACAATTCAATGCGTTTTCAAAAAAAAAAGGGTGGGGGGGGGTGGGAGTTTAAACAGAAATGAAACACGTGCACTCTTTTTTTAAAGAAAAGAAAACCAAAAACATTGTAATGTCTGGTTTACTCTTTGAATTCGAATGTCGGCAAATAGATGCAGTGTTGCCAGACTGGAGACTTTTTTGTCCCCAGATTTTTGATTGTCACCGCTTTTTTTTTAAAGAATTATTCGGCCTATTTAAAAATAGATTAAAAATTCTGAAAAATAAGTCGAATTATACTATTTTAAAAAGTCGTGACAGTCAAATAATCTGAATTAAAAAAGTCCCCAATCTGGCAACACTGAATAGATGCCCAAACATTATATACATATGGTTATATTTATATTCTGTTCTTACCGCTATATTTTAAAAGTGCAGTTTTCAGTATATTTCTCTTGCACATGTTTGACAAGTAAAAGTGTTGCTTAAAAAAACGCTGGTGCCAACCCAATAAATTCGTGAGAAAAAGATGCCTGTGCTTGAAAGGAGCACTTCGACCACAAAGGGTTAGTTGTATGTAGAAATCATGTAGATAATGACCATACCAATTATCAGTTTACTGAATAAAACTCTTTAAGTCGTTTTGCTGTAAACAATGAATTTTTTCAACATTTTTTGTCTTTGAGAATCAGCTTCAAAATTTCTTTCATCATTACTTACAAGGGAACCACTTTTGGTGCTCCTCGCAACTAGCATTAAGACCTGGTGCATTTTAAACCCCTATATTACGAAGTTTAAGAATCGATAAATTTTTTCAGTTAAAATAATATTTCTAGATTTTACATCAGCGTAACTTTATAAAAATGCAATTTTTGAGACCACTTATCGGGGTATTAACATTGAAGTTTTTTTTTTTTTTTTTTTTTTTTTTTTTTTTAAGCATTTAAAAATAAAGATTAGTTAATAATAAGTATAAAATATTGAAAAAAGTTTGAAAATTGCTTCAAGAACCCACGAATTTGATTTTGAAAAATTGCATTATTATATTCACATTCTTGGTGGGAAAATTTGGCATTTTTTTCAAACGTAGAGCTTGCCGGCAGCCCTAGCCAGATGTCGTAGGTGTTTGTTTTGTGTGAGGAGTGGTTTGGACTTCAGTAGAAATTGTAATGTCGACATAATGAGCCACAGAAATTTTTCTAAGTAGTGTAAACATATTAATTTACTTTATGATTACTTTTACCATAGCCATGACCATTTAATACAGCAACATTTCATTTTAAACATTTTAAACTTTATTCCATTCGATTTCTAAAGAAAATAGTTTGCTTATTTTGTATTTCGTTAGAAAATAATTTTCAATGACCTTGAAAGCTTTTATAGAAATATATTTACTATTTATATATTTATCATCTGCGTAGAAAAATGAAAACCTAATTCTTTTTTCTTATGCTATCAATAATCAAACAAATAGCAATTTGATATAATTCTAATATGTACTGTACATTTACTCCCCGTATAAAGCCGGCGCAAAACTTTTAGCGCCATATTTGACGACTTAACTCACTTTTGGCGTAAAATAAACAAGTAAAACTTTAGTATTAAAAAATTAAAATTTAAAAAATATATATGATTTTAACTGAGAAATTTTATCGCTTTTCTAACTTTAATATATAGGACTACAAAATGCACCAGATCTCGATGCTAGGTGCGAGCAGCACCAAAAGTGGTTCTCTTGTTAGTTTAATTTTAATCAGACTGTGTGCAAAATACTTAAAAGGTGACACAATATTTAAAAGGATCTTAACACGTTCACTGCCGCAATAAGAATTTTCAAATTTCTTCTTGAAAGTCGTTTGCCACCACAAATTTTGAAAGGAACAATGGAACAATGTTAGCAGGTTTTTGGATTCTCTAGTTGCTTGGCAACTTTACAATGCAATGGGAGCCTTAGAAAAAAGAACGTTTAAACGCGGCTAGTAGCCACATGAAAAGAAAGTAAAAGCTAAGAAGATAGACAATTTTTAAAAGAAAAAAATTGTAAGTGTAACTAGTAAGAGAAAAAAAAATGTTCCATATGATCCAAATAAAAGTCCAAGATAGGCGAAAAAGCTACCAAAGGAAGCCCCAATAAAACAAAAAAAAGCCTCAATTCAGAGACCATACATTAAGTATATCATTAGAAAAAAAGTTAAACACAATGCAATCAATATAGAAAAATGATAAAAAAAACTTAAATATTTACATATCTACAAGAGAGTTTAATATACTGCAAGGAAAAATAATTACAAAATAAAAAAAGCTACAGTGAGGAGAGATCTAACTATATATACAGAGAAACGCAGAAGCCGAGGAGAACAAACGACAGCAAGAGGACGGCGTCCACCCAATCTAGTAGTTTGAAGGTGAATACAATAAAAAGAAAGGTAAAATACGAGAATATAAACGTGGGAAAATCATTAAAAAAGCAATTTAAGTTTTTTTATATATATATAAACAAACAGCACAAACGAAAAGAAAGAAGAAAGTTTAACAATTGAAGAGCTTAATCTTCAGTAATGTTGAGTTGATTTGCAAGTTTATCAAATTCAGTTAATATAACCATCAGTTTTTGCATAGG